>OV702288.1:65605446-68105446 GCA_916181665.1 Avena sativa
CTATAGGAGGTAAATTCTTGACATCTGCAGCTTTAATTCCCTTATCCTTAAGACATTTCTTAGCTTCCTTCATCACTTCATCATTTAGTTCAATAACTCCCCTCTTCTTTGGTTTTGGTGTTGGTGTTGGCTCAGGCACAGTTAACTCAGGTGTAGTTATCTCAGGCGTAGTTGGCTCATATGAAGTCCAGTCTTCATAATTCTTTCTTATTTTAGCCATTAATTCCTTAGCTTCTTTGGGGGTTCTCTTCTTGAAAACACAATCAGCACAACTATCCAGGTATGTCCTAGATTCTTCAGTTAGTCCATTATAATATATATCAAGAAGCTCATTTTTAGGTAATGGACATCCAGCCTGTGCATGAATCAAAGCACAAAACCTTGCCCATGATTCATGCAATATCTCTTTTTTTTCTCCCTGTTTAAAATCAAAAAGTTCCTGCAAAATAGCATGTCTAGCACTAGGAGGGAAATATTTCTGGAGGAAGGTACTAATCAAGCAATCAAGGCTATCAATAGATCCAGGAGGTAAATTATTAAACCAAGTTTTAGCTTCTCCTTTTAGTGAAAAAGGGAAAATTTTAGCAACAAAGTAGGTGCGCATCTTAATATCATCAGAAAATAAACCACTCATGGTAGAAAGCTCAGTCATATGTACTACATCACTTTCATTCTTAGCTCCACAAAAAGGTTCTTTCTCAACAATGGTTATGTAAGATAAATCAAGATAGAAATCATAATCCTTATCTTTAATGTTTATGGGAGATGTAGCAAACTTAGCATTAGGAGATAATTTCTAACAGTATATTTCTCAAGAAGACTCTTAATAGCACTTTTATCATGAGTATTTTGACATTCTTTAATAAATTCATCGGTCATCTCTATATAATCGTCTTCAATATCATAGCTCTCTATAGACTCGGGTGAACTGACAGGTGTAGTAGTGTCTTCATTAGGAGTTTCAGTATTTCCAGCTATAGTTCTAGCAATCGTAGCATCTAGGAAATGACCTAATGAACCACTCTTATCAAGCACAGTAGAAGCAGCATCATAAGTATCAGAAGTTTCAGATTCAGCAGTAGTAGCAGTGTGTGTAGCATGTGTATGTGGTGGTGTAAGGAGCTTACTCAAAACAGATGGTGAATCAAGAGCAACAGAGGTGTTCAGAACTGTACCGCTCCTTGTAGTGGATGGTAATATAGGAACCTTTCCATCACGAGACTTACCCATGATGAATGAATGGTAGCGAACAATAGTGATTCCAAGTAAACTTGATAAACAGAGCTATGCTCCCCGGCGATGGCGCTAGAAAATAGTCTTGATGACCCACAAGTATAGGGGGTGTATCACAGTATTTTCGAGGAAAGTGAAACCCAATTTATTGATTCGACACAAGGGGAGCCAAAGAATATTTATAAGCCTTAACAACTGAGTTGTCAATTCAGCTGCACCTGGAAACAATCTTGCTCATAGAAGTTTATCAGTAGCAACAGTTTTGTAATAGCAATAGCAAAGTAATAGCAGTAGTAAAAGTAAAGACAATAGTAACAATTGGAGTAAACAGTATGATTAAAGCGCGGTAGGCATAGGGATGGATGGACGGGCGTTTCATGGACAAGACAATTCATATGGCAATCAAGACATAGGGCATTTGCAGATAAATAAGATAAAGCATCCAAGTACTAAATAATCATAGGCATGTGTTCCATATATAGTCATACGTGCTCGCAATGAGAACTTGCACAACATCTTTTGTCCTGCCAGCCCTTTTGCAGCGGGGCCTCAAGGGAACTACTAGCAATTAAGATGCTCTTTTTAATAGAGCACCGGAGCAAAGAATAAACACTCCGTGAACACATGTGATCCTCACATCAAAGCCATCCCCTTCGGTTATCTCGATTATTGTCACTTCGGGGCCTTTGGTTCCGGACAACAATATGTGTATACAACTTGTAGATAAGACCATAAACAATACTATCATAATGAATCAATAACATGTTCAGATCTGAAATCATGGCACTCGGGCCCTAGTGACAAGCAATAAGCATAACAAGTTGCAACAAAGTCAAAAAACACTAATAATAGATACTAGGCATCATGCCCTAACAATCTGATGCCTTTACATGAATGATCTCATCCAATCCCTACCATCCCCATAGCCTACATCAGGGGATTACTCACTCATGGATGGGGGAATCATAGATGGTCGATGGAGAAGCGATGGTGATGATGATGGCGATGATATCCTCCATTTCCCTGTCCCGGCAGGGTGCCAGAATGGAGTTTCTGGTTCTGAATCGCGGAATTTGGCGGTGGTAGCGTAGCGGAACTCTTTCTAGAAAAACATCGACCCCCCCTGGGTTTTTAGGTCAGGAGGCATCTTATAGGCGAAGAGGGAGGCCAATGATGTGTCCGTAGCATGGAAAACAAAAAATATCTATCGCAAGAATGAACAAAACCTAGATCTAATCCAGATAAAAGCCAAGATCTAATCTATTAGACATGTGAAACGAGATAGATCTGTACTAACCCTTGTAGATCCGAAAGCCTTGTGCGAGATCGGATCTCGTGGTTGATGTAGACGATCACTTGCTGATCTCAAGATCGAGTAGACGATCCTTCCGGCGCCGCGTTCCGGCAGCGCTTCCGCAGTCGGTCACACATGCGGAGTCGATGCAGACCTTCCTCTCCCCGTTCTGGCGAGAAGTAGAGGTAGTAGATCTCTCCATGGAATCCCAGCAGCATGACGGCGTGGTGGTGGTGGTGGAGTAGAGAATTCTGCAGGGCTTCGCCTAAGCCTGAGCAGAAGGAAGGAGGAGGAGAGAGGTGGCTAGGGCAAGAGTGGAGGGGCAAGGGGGTGGCGCCTCCACCCCTCTATATATAGAGGGAGGGGTGCGGCCTAGGGTTCCCACCCCTAGGCCCACCTCCTAGGGCCGGCGCACAAGGAGGGCTTGGGGGAGTTTCCTTCCCCCCCAAGTTTCCCCTTTTTCTTTCTTGGTTTTCATGTAAACTCCATAGAAATTTCTAGAACCTTCCGGAACATTCTGAAACCATCTAGAACCCTCATATAAACACTCTAGGACATTTCTGAACCTAGAAAATGATCTCCATTATATGAATCTTATTCTTCGGACAATTCTGGATCTCCTCGTGATGTCTTAGATCCAATTCGAGACTCCGAACAACATTCGGTCTCCAATGCACATTCCATATCTACCTAAACAGCATCGAACCTTAAGTGTGTCACCCTACGGTTCGTGAATATGCAGACATGATGGAGACACCTCTCCGATCAATAACCATCAGCGGGATCTGGAGATCCATAACGGCTCCCACATACTAAACGATGACTTCGTGATCGATAGAACCATTAACATACGAAACCAATTCCCTTTGTCACACGATATTCTACTTATCCGAGGTTTGATCGTTGGTATCTCCATACCTAGTTCTACCTCGTTACTGATAAGTACTCTTTACTCGTTCCATGTTATGTCATCCCTTGTGACCTAGTCACATGCTTGCAAGCTAACTATATGACATTCCACCGAGAGGGCCCAGAGCATATGTATCCGTCATATGGATGGACAAATCCCAATCTTGGTCCATGCGCTTCAACACATTCTTTCAGAATACCCAATGACACCTTTATAACCACCTAGTTACGAAACGGTGTTTGATGTCATTAAAGCACCCATCCGGTGATGGTGATTAACATAACCTCATGGTCAAAGGATTAGGTTACTATGCATTTGAAAGCTTGTAGCAATACGAACTAAATGACTTGATCTTATGCTACACTTACTATGGGTGTGTGTGTCCATCACATCATTCTCCTAATGATATGACCTTGTTATTAATGACATCCAATGTCCATGATTAGGAAACCATGATCATCTATCAATCAACAAGCTAGTTCAACAAGAGGCTTACTAGGGACTCTTTTATGTTTACAAAACACACAAGTATCAGTGTTTCCTAATAATACAATTATATCATGGGATGTAAACATTCATCATAAACACAAAGATATAATAATAACCACTTTTATTATTGCCTCTTAGGCATATCTCCAACAGTCTCCCACTTGTACTAGAGTCAATAATCTAGATTACATGGTAATATACCTAACACCCATGGCGTTCTGGTGTTGGTCATGCTTTGCTCTAGGGAGAGGTTTAGTCAATGGATCTGCCACATTCAGATCAGTGTGTACTTTGCAAATCTTTATGTCACCATCTTGGACATACTCGCGAATAGCATGGAAACGTAGCTTGATGTGCTTCAGCTTGCTATGTGACCTTGGCTCCTGTGCATTAGCTATGGCACCTGTGTTGTCACAGTAAATGGCCATCGGGTCCAACGCACTAGGAACCACGCCAAGTTCAGTAATGAACTCCTTCATCCATATGGATTCTTGTGCAGCCTCCGAAGCAGCTATGTATTCCGATTCAGTTGAAGATTTCGCCACAACGCTTTGCTTGGCACTCCTCCAGCTCACTGCAGCACCATTCAAAATAAATACGTATCCAGACTGTGACTTCGAGTCATCTGGATCGGTGTTCCAACTAGCATCAGTGTAACTGTTTACAACAAGTTGTTCATCACCTCCATAAGAAAGAACCATATCCTTAGTCCTATTTAGGTACTTTAGGATATTCTTGACCGCTGTCCAGTGCTCCATTCCAGGATCACTTTGATATCTGCTAGTCAAACTAACAGCATGTGCTATATCCGGTCTTGTACACAGCATGGCATACATGATAGAACCTATGGCCGAGGCATAGGAAATATTATTCATTTTCTCTCTATCTTCTGCCGTAGCTGGACTTTGAGTCTTACTCAAGGTCTTACCTGACAACATGGGCACGAACCCTTTCTTGCTCTCTTCCATTCTAAACTTCTTTAGAACTTTGTCCAAGTATGTACTTTGTGAAAGCGCTATTAGGCGTCTTGATCTATCTTTATAAATCTTGATGCCTATATATGCCGCTTCGCCAAGATCCTTCATTGAAAAACTATTATTCAAATAGGCTTTGACACTATTAAGAAGTTCTATATCATTCCCAATCAACAATATGTCATCTACATATAGTACTAGGAATGCTATAGAGCTCCCACTCACTTTCTTGTAAATACAAGCTTCTCCATAAGTTTGTATAAATCCAAAGTTTTTGATTACTTTATCAAAACGTTGATTCCAACTCCGAGATGCTTGCTTCAGTCCATAAATGGAGCGCTGAAGTTTGCATACCTTGTCAGCATCTTTAGGATCGACAAAACCCTTGGGTTGTACCATATACAACTCTTCCTCAATGTCTCCATTAAGGAACGTTGTTTTGACATCCATCTGCAAAATCTCATAATCGAAATATGCAGCAATTGCTAACAAAATCCTCACAGACTTTAGCTTCACTAGTGGTGAGAATGTCTCACCGTAGTCAACTCCTTGAATTTGTCGGAACCCTTTCACGACAAGTCGAGCTTTATAGACGGTAACATTACCATCAACATCTGTTTTTCTCTTGAAAATCCATTTGTTCTCGATAGCCTTACGGCCATCCGGTAAGTCCACCAAAGTCCACACTTGGTTTTCGTACATGGATCCCATTTCGGATTTCATGGCTTCTAGCCATTTGTCGGAATCTGGGCTCACCATAGCTTCTTCATACATCATAGGGTCATCAGTGTTGTCCACCAACATGACGTTCAAGGCAGGGTCATACCAATCAGGAGTGGTACGAACCCTCGTTGACCTGCAAGGTTCAGCAGCAACTTCGTTCGAAGTTTCATGATCACCATCATTAGCTTCCTCTCCAATTGGTGTAGGTGGCACAAAAACATCTTCCGGTGCTACGCTACTCTCAACTCCGAGAGAAGGTTCAATAACCTCGTCGAGTTCTACTTTCCTTCCAGTCACTTCCTTCGAGAGAAACTCCTTCTCAAGAAAGGATCCATTCTTGGCAACAAAAACTTTGCCTTCGGATCTATGATAGAAGGTATACCCAATTGTTTCTTTAGGGTATCCTATGAAGACGCATTTCTCCGCTTTGGGTTCAAGCTTATTAGGTTGTAACTTCTTTACATATGCTTCACAACCCCAAAATTTAAGGAACGACAACTTAGGTTTCTTTCCAAACCACAATTCGTACGGTGTCGTTTCAACGGATTTAGATGGTGCCCTATTTAAAGTGAATGTGGTCGTCTCTAATGCATAGCCCCAAAACGATAGCGGTAAATCTGTAAGAGACATCATAGACCAAACCATATCTAAGAGAGTTCGATTATGACGTTCGGACACACCATTACGTTGTGGTGTTCCCGGCGGTGTCAACTATGAAAGCATTCCACATTTCTTTAAATGCATGCCAAACTCATAACTTATATATTCACCTCCGTGGTCAGAACGCAGAAACTTAATCTTCTTGTTATGATGATTTTCCACTTCACTTTGAAATTCCTTAAACTTCTCAAAAGTTTCGGACTTATGTTTCATAAAGTAGACATACCCATATCTACTTAAGTCATCCGTGAAAGTGAGAACATAACGATATCCACCATGCGATGCTACACTCATTGGACCGCACACATCGGTATGTATTATTTCCAATAAGTCTGTAGCTCGCTCCATTATACCAGAGAATGGAGTCTTAGTTATTTTTCCCATTAGACATGCTTCGCATCTTTCAAGTGATTCAAGAAGTCCATCACAATGGAGCTTCTTCATACGCTTCACTCCAATGTGACCAAGATGACAGTGCCACATGTATGTAGAATTATCATTCAATTTTGTTTGTTTAGCATCTATGTTGTGAACATGTGTATCACTACTATCGAGATTCGGTAAGAATAAACCATTCATCTCAGGTGCATTACCATAAAAGATATTACTCGTATAAATCGAACAACCTTTATTCTCAGACTTAAAAGAGTAACCGTCTCGCAATAAACAAGATCCAGATATAATGTTCATGCTTAATGCAGGCACCAAATAACAATTATTCAAATTTAAAACTAATCCCGAAGGTAGATGCAGAGGGAGCGTGCCGATGGCGATCACATCAACCTTGGAGCCATTTCCAACGCGCATCGTCACCTCGTCTCTCGCTAGTCTTCGCTTATTCCGCAGCTCCTGTTTCGAGTTACAAATATGAGCAACCGAACCAGTATCAAATACCCAGGCACTACTACGATTACTAGTAAGATACACATCAATAACATGTATATCGAATATACCTTTCTTCTTGATGTTGCCGTTCTTTAGATCCGCCAGGTACTTGGGGCAGTTATGCTTCCAGTGACCAGCACCCATGCAGTAGAAGCATTCAGTTTCAGGCTTAGGACCAGCCTTGGGCTTCTTAGCAGGTGCGGCAGCTTTCTTGCCGTCCTTCTTGAAGTTGCCCTTGTTCTTAGGCTTGCCCTGTTTCTTGAAATTGGTGGTCTTATTGACCATCAACACTTGGTGCTCCTTCTTGATCTCCACTTCAGCAGTTTTTAGCATGGACGATAGTTCAGGCAACGTCTTGTTCATGCAGTGCATATTGTAGTTCATCACAAAGTTCTTATAACTCGGTGGCAGTGATTGGAGGACACGGTGAATCCCTAACTCATTAGGAATCGTTATCCCCAACTCTTGGAGCTTGTTTGCGTGCCCAGACATGGTGAGCACGTGCTCGCTAACGAAGCTCCCCTCTTCCATCTTACAGTTAAAGAACTTTTCGGAGGCCTCATAGCTCTCCATGGTCGCGTGAGTCTCAAAAATCATCCTGAGCTCCTTAATGATCTCAAACGGGTCGTGGTGCTCAAAGTGCTTCTGAAGCTCTGTTTCTAAACCGTACATGATGGCACACTGAACTGTGGAGTAGTGATTTTTCCGAGTGGCGTAAACATTCTTTACGTCATCGGTGGCATCTTCTGCAGGTGGATCACCTAGCGGTGCTTCGATCACATAGGTCAACTGACTAGCCCTGAGGACAATCTTCAGTCCACGGAACCAGTCCGTGAAGTTGCTTCCATTGTTCTTAAGATTTTCTTTCTCTAGGAACGCATTGAAATTGATGGAGAGGTTCTCCATAATCTACAACAAATTTGCAAGTAGTTTAGACTAAGTTTATGATGAATTGATTTCAATCTTAATTCTTAAATTAACTAGGTGAACTCCCACTCAAAACAACATCCCTCACATTGTCTTAGTGATTACACGAACCAAGTCCACTACACCAAGTCCGATCTTCACAAGAGAAGATGTAGTTTCATCGGCGAACAATCTTCATGTTCATCATATCATTTATATGACTCATGCTCTACCTTTCGGTATTCCGTGTTTCGAGACCATGTCTGTACATGCTAGGCTCGTCAAGATTAACCTTAGTTTCCGCATGTGCAAATCTGGCTTGCACCCGTTGTATGCACACGTAGAATCTATCACATCCGATCATCACGAGATGCTTCGAAACGACGAGTCTTAGCAACGGTGCCAACTAAGGATGAACACTTTATTACTTGATATTTAGTGAGAGGGATCATCTTATAATGCTACCGTCGCGATCTAAGCAATACAAGATGCATAAAGGATTAACATCACAGGCAATTCATAATTAGTGTGATATGATATGGCCCTTTCTTCTTATGCCTTTGATCTCCATCTCCAAAGAACGAACATGATCTCCATCATCACCAGCATTGCGTCAAGGTCATGTGGCGCCGCTTCATGGTTGTCCACCATCACTAGCAACTATTACAACTACTTGGAATAAAGCTATTACAAGATGAATAGACACGCAGGTCTTAACAGAATCAAAGACAACCATTAGGCTCCTACCGGTTGCCATATTACAACAAGGATCATTGCATACATCAAATATAATCACAATCACATGATGGCTATATCACATCACAAAACCCCTGCAAAAACAAGTTAGACGCCTCTAATTTTCTTTGCATGTTTTACGTGGTTTGGGGCTTTCGAATAAGAACGGATCTTACCTACGAAACTGAAACCACAACGTTGATACAAGTGCTATCAAGTGCAAAGTGTAAATTGGATCTATACTATGGTGGGAGAGACAGACACCCGCAAAGCCACTTGTGCAAAGCAAGTTACACATCAAGCGTGGAGCAAGTATCATGTGCGATGACATGTAAGGTTAGCCTGGGCCGCTTCATCCCACCATACCGCAAGATGCAAAGTACACAAAGCAAAAGACGACACGAGCACCAACACCCACAAAAACATTGTGTACTACTCGTGCAATAGATCTACGCATAGACATGGCTGTGATACCACTGATGGGTTCATAGCATGGAAAACAAAAAAATTCTATCGCAAGAACGAACAAAACCCAGATCTAATCCAGATAAAAGCCAAGATCTAATGTATTAGACATGTGCAACGAGATAGATCTGTACTAACCCTTGTAGATCTGAAAGCCTTGTGCTAGATCGGATCTCGTGGTTGATGTAGACGATCACTTGCCGATCTCAAGATCGAGTAGACGATCCTTCCGACAGTGCTTCCGCAGTCGGTCACACGTGCGGAGTCGATGCAGACCTTCCTCTCCCCGTTCTAGCGAGCAGCAGAGGTAGTAGATCTCTCCACAGAATCCCAGCAGCACGACGGCGTGGTGGTGGTGGTGGAGTAGAGAATTCTGCAGGGCTTCGCCTAAGCCTGAGCAGAAGGAAGGAGGAGGAGAGAGGCGGCTAGGGCAAGAGTGGAGGGGCAAGGGGGGTGGCGCCTCCACCCCTCTATATATAGAGGGAGGGGTGCGGCCTAGGGTTCCCACCCCTAGGCCCACCTCCTAGGGCCGGCGCACAAGGGGGGCTTGGGGGAGTTTCCTTCCCCCCCAAGTTTCCCCTTTTTCTTTCTTGGTTTTCAAGTAAACTCCATAGAAATTTCTAGAACCTTCCGGAACATTCCGAAACCTTCTAGAACCCCCATATAAACACTCTAGGACATTTCCAAACCTAGAAAATGATGTCCATTATATGAATCTTATTCTCCGGACAATTCCAGATCTCCTCGTGATGTCTCAGATCCAATCCGAGACTCCGAACAACATTCGGTCTCCAACACACATTCCATATCTACCTAAACAGCATCGAACCTTAAGTGTGTCACCCTACGGTTCGTGAATATGCAGACATGATGGAGACACCTCTCCGATCAATAACCATCAGCGGGATCTGGAGATCCATAACGGCTCCCACATACTCAACGATGACTTTGTGATCGATAGAACCATTAACATACGAAACCAATTCCCTTTGTCACACGATATTCTACTTATCCGAGGTTTGATCGTCGGTATCTCCATACCTAGTTCTACCTCGTTACTGATAAGTACTCTTTACTTGTTCCATGTTATGTCATCCCTTGTGACCTAGTCACATGCTTGCAAGCTAACTAGATGACATTACACCGAGAGGGCCCAGAGCATATCTATCTGTCATATGGATGGACAAATCCCAATCTTGGTCCATGCGCTTCAACACGCTTCAACACATTCTTTCAGAATACCCAATGACACCTTTATAACCACCCAGTTACGAAGCGGTGTTTGATGTCATCAAATCACCCATCCGGTGATGGTGATTAACATAACCTCATGGTCGAAGGATTAGGTTACTATGCATTTGAAAGCTTGTAGCAATACGAACTAAATGACTTGATCTTATGCTACACTTACTATGGGTGTGTGTCCATCACATCATTCTCCTAATGATATGACCTTGTTATTAATGACATCCAATGTCCATGATCAGGAAACCATGATCATCTATCAATCAACAAGCTAGTTCAACAAGAGGCTTACTAGGGACTCTTTTATGTTTACAAAACACACAAGTATCAGTGTTTCCTAATAATACAATTATAGCATGGGATGTAAACATTCATCATAAACACAAAGATATAATAATAACCACTTTTATTATTGCCTCTTGGGCATATCTCCAACACGGAGAGGGTGACCGAGGCGGACACACCACCCCTTGGCGCGGCCAGGCCTGCCCCGCGCGGCCAGGCCTGCCCCGCGCGGCCAGGTGGTGTGGGCCCCTCGTGGCCCTCCTCCATCTCGTCTTCTGGCTCCGTGAGTCTTCTGGTGAAATAGGATTTTTTGGCATATTTTCCGGGATTTTTTCTGATAGTTGATTTTCTGCACAAAAACTAGACACCAAGGTAATTCTGCTGAAAACAGCGTCAGTCTGTGTTAGTTGTATCCAAATCACACAAGTTTAGAGGAAAAACAATAGCAAAAGTGTTCGGGAAAGTAGATACGTTTTGGACGTATCACGGTGTCATGCATCAGACTCTGAGGATGAAGGACCGGATGAAGATTTGGATGAGGATGGTCTAACGGTTAAATTCGCCGAAGCTCATAAAAAGGTAGTAGGTCGGGATCATCGACCTTCATTGTTCCGTGATGTTAGCCTTGCAGATGAGGCCCAAGTTGACGGTGGAATTAGTCGAGTGCTCGAGCCACGAGCACCTTCTAAAAAGGACTTGAAGCCAAAAAAGTACAGGATAAATCCCGGGGTGAAGTTTGATAGTTTGTTGGAATTTCAGATGTGGATCAAGGACTACACGGTGAAGTACCACCGACCGTACAAGGTGGTTCACTTGGACACTAAGGTGCGTTATACAGTAAAGTGTGAGAAGCAAGGATGTCCATGGGTTGTGCATGCACGACCATTGAGGGGCGGGCCACAATGGACCATTGCAAGTTGTCAGTCTATTCATATGTGCGATGACAAGTTCATCAAGGATGGCAAAGTTGTCAAGGATGATCATCGTCATCTTACCTCCGATTTCATCGCCTATAGAGTTGCAAATAGTATAAGGTCTCTCCTAACATATACTAGTAAGGGTGTCATAGATTTGGTTAAAGAAGTATTTGGTTACAAAGTGAAGTATGGTAAGGCATGGAAGGCCAAACAAGCCGCATTTAAGATGTTGTATGGTTATTGGGAAGAAGCATACAACCGCCTCCCTAGGTTATTGGGAGCGATGGCTGATACGTCCATTTTGCATCACTATTCTATATCATAATTTACTATTATTCATTGATATATTTCATATTAAGAGATGATACTTATGTTATTTCATCTATTTTTGCATGGTTGATGACTTTTGGAGCATGGACCGCTGCAGTCAGGATTCTGATGAAAAAGGTGTTGTTTGGAGGCAAAATTCGCGAAGATCAGAAAATCCGGGAAAATACATGGAAAATCCTATTTTTGCAGAAGACGAAGAAAGTCAGAAGGGTAAGTGGAGATGGGCCATAGGGGGCCCACACCACCCCCTGGCGCAGGCCACCCCAGGCCGTGCCACCAGGTGGTGTGGCCGCCCTGGTCCACTCCAGCCTCTCCCCTCTAGCATATATTATCCTCCTGAAACCCTAAGACTCGGGGAGGGACCATAGAAAGATTCCGCCGCCTCTGTGGGGCAGAAAATACCGAGAGAGAAAGATCTCTCCGATAGACAGAATTCTGCCAGTGGAATTCCTTCCCGGAGAGGGGAGGTCATCGCCATCAACACCACCATCAAGCTGGACTTCATCAGAATCATCATCATCATCATCACCAGCACCATCATCACCACTTCATACCGCTGTAACAATTGGGTTGAATCTTGTATAGTTCTTAGGGGAAACTTTCCCGGTGTTGATTACTCCTTGTAGTTGATGCTATTGAGTGAACCATTGAATTATCATTTATGTTCAGATTGTTACACATAATTATTTCATATCTGATCATGATCCATATGATGTCTTGTGAGTAGTTCGTTTTGTTCTTGAGGACATGGGAGAAGTCATGTTGTTAGTAGTGTAATTGTGTTGAGAAAGATTCAATGGTTTGATATTTAAGTTGTGGTGTACTTCTTCTAGTGGTGTCATGTGAACGTCGACTACATGACACTTCACCTATATGGGCCTAGGGGAATGCATTGTGTATTTGACTACTAATCGTAGGGGTTGCCAAAGTGATAGAAACCTGAACCGGCGTTAGGAAACCATTGCACAAGGGATGTCAGGGTCTTAGAGTTTAAAGTTGTGGTTAGGTTTCTACCTTAATTACTTTCTTGTACTTGCGGATGCTTGCAAGGGGTATAATCACAAGTATGTATTAGTCCTAGGAAGGTCGGTACATTAGCACAGGTTCACCCACACAACACTTAGCAAACTAAAGAAGATTAATCAACTATATGAGCGAAAGCACTTGACGATATTCCCATGTGTCCTCGAGAACGTTTGGTCATCTTAAGTAATACAACCGGCTTGTCCTTTGCTAAAGAAAGGATTGGGCCACTTGCTGCATTTATTCTTATTGTCTTTTATTTACTCGTACTTTTACCTGCATTATCAAAAACCCCTAAAAATCCGTTTGTTAAGTATTTACAGAGAATTCCTGCTCCAAGCCACTCGTCAACACCTTATGCTCCTCGTTGGGTTCGACACTCTTACTTATCGAAAATACTGCGATACACCCCCTATACTTGTGGGTCATCAAGACTATTTTCTGGCGCTGTTGCCGGGGAGTGAAGCGCGATTGGAGAGTGGAACTGGTAAAGGAAACTTCTACTATTAGTATTGTTTACTTCTGTTGGTTGATTTATTTTCAATATGGATAATTGGCTGAGTTTTGTTATTTTGTAATGCTACTACCACTGCTAAGGTAGTAGATGAATCACCACCTGCTAAGAATGATACTTTTAAAATACCTACAAGAATTATTGATTGTGTTATGGATAACTATTATGTTGGAGATGGAACTATCCATCCCGGTGATCATTTGCTCTTTATACACGAATTATGCGAGTTGTTCAAGTGTGCAGGTATTACTACAGATCAAGTTAAGAAGAAGTTATTCTCATTATCACTGAAAGGAAGGGCTGAGGACTGGTATAAGCTGCTAAAGAATGGTCAAGATCTTGACTGGGAGGAAATAGTACCTCTCTTTTATTCAAAGTTTTATCCTCCTAGTAAGATTCATAAAGATCGGAATCAAATATACAATTTTTGGCCTCTTGATGGAGAGAGTACAACTCAAGCTTGGGGGAGATTGAAGTTACTAATGCTCAAATGTCCCATTCCTCAGCTCCCCAACAATATTATTATCAATAACTTTTATGCGAGGCTCCCTCTTCATGATAAGGATTTATTGGATGCCTCTTGTGCTGGATCATTCACTCGCATGGAAGAAGAAGCTAAATGGGATCTTCTGGACCGTATTCAAGATAATGCTGAAGCATGGGAGAATGACAAAGGAAGAAAGTCAGGTATAAATTATGAATGCATTGAATCTTTTATGGGAACTGATGACTTTCAAAATATTAGTAATGCTTATGGTCTTGATTCTCAAGTTATTACAAATTGTTTTAAGGCTTTTGCTTCTTATACTGAAATTCCGAAAAAGGGATGGAACAAGTATCATGCACCATATAAAGATATTGTTGATTGTGTTCCTGTTGGGATTACTGAATTTTGCACTATTGATCACATCCTACATGAACCTTATATCGAGAAAATACCCTTCCCGAATAAGGTAAATGATCATCCTATGATAACTAGTGTAATCAATAAAAGTGCAAAGAGAACTGTAAAACCTGATGAACAAATAAACATTGAACCTGTTCTAGAAATTCTGGAAGACCTTGTCAATAAAAGTGTAGTAGATGGACACATAGTCTTTTGTGGTGATGCTTCTAATATTGTGTCACATCCTAATAGAACTAAAAAGGCTAGTGTCCCTGTGCTTTCTGTTAGAATTGGTGATCATTGCTATTATGGTTTATGCGATATTGGTACAAGTTCAAGTGTTATTCCTTATGAGCTTTACAAAGAAATTATGCATGAAATCAGTCTCTGCGAACTGGAAGAGATTGATATGGTTATTCACCTTGCTAATAGAGAGACCATCTCTCCAGTTGGTATTGTGCGGGATGTAGAAGTTCTTTGTGGTAAGATTAAATATCCTTCTGATTTTCTAGTACTTGGTTCAGCTGTAGTAAAACTTATCCCATCATTTTTGGTAGACCTTTCTTGAGTACTTGTGGAGCTATTATAGACTGCAAAAGGGAGAAAATCTTGACTAAATTTGATGGGGAATCTTATGAGTTTATTTTTTGAAATTTACTAAATAACCTTGTGAAAATGAAACCCATAATGAGGATTTTAGAGTTGAACAACTTGCTTCTATTTCTCTTGCTCCTAACAATGCTTTGCAGAAATTTATGGAAGATCATGAAAGTGAAATCTTCATGGAAGAAAGAAATGAGATTGACGAGATTCTCCGTCATCAACCTAAGATGCTTAAGCATAACTTGCCCGTAGAAGACTTGGGTACCACGTTGCCACCTAAAAGGGATCCGGTCTTCGATCTAAAACCTTTACCTGACCATCTTAAATATGCTTACATTGATGATAATAAGATATATCCTGTTATTATTAGCTCTAAACTTTCAGGGAAGGAAGAAGAAAGGTTATTGGAGGTACTGAAGAAACACCGAGGGGCTATGGGCTATACTCTGGATGATTTAAAAGGGATTTCCCCTACTATATGTCAGCATGCTATCAATATAGAACCAGATGCAAAGCCAGTGGTAGAGCACCAACGACGTTTAAATCCTAAGATGAAGGAAGTGGTAAGAAATGAGGTATTTAAACTCCTTGATGCTGGTATTATTTACCCTATTGCTGATAGTGAATGGGTTAGTCATGCTCATTGTGTCCCTAAAAAGGGGGAATTACCGTCGTCCCTAATGATAATGATGAGATTATTCCCCAAAGAATAGTAGTAGGATATAGAATGTGCATTGATTTCAGGAAAGTTAACAAAGTTACTAAGAAAGATCATTACCCACTTCCTTTTATTGATCAAATGTTAGAAAGGTTGTCTAAAAAGTCCCACTTTTGTTTTCTTGATGGATATTCTGGTTTCTCTCAAATTGCTGTTAAACAACAAGATCAAGAAAAAACTACTTTTACATGCCCTTACGGAACCTATGCTTATAGACGTATGCCTTTTGGTTTATATAATTCTCCTGCTATTTTTCAAAGATGCATGTCTGCTATCTTTCATGGTTTTTGTGAGGAAATTGTGGAAGTGTTCATGGATGACTTCTCCGTCTATGGAACTTCTTTTGATAATTGTCTGCACAACCTCGATAAACTTTTGCAGAGATGTGAAGAAACTAATATTGTTCTTAATTGGGAGAAGTGTCACTTCATGGTGAATGAAGGGATTGTACTTGGACATAAGGTTTCTGAAAGAGGCATAGAAGTTGATAGAGCTAAAGTTGAGGCAATTGAGAAAATGCCCTGTCCAAGGGACATCAAAGGTATTCGTAGTATCCTTGGTCATGCTGGTTTATATAGAAGGTTTATTAAAGATTTCTCTAAGATATCAAAACCCCTCACTGATCTTCTTCAAAAAGATGTACCCTTTGTCTTTGATGATGATTGTAAGGAAGCTTTTAAAACTTTAAAGAAGGCTTTAACTACAGCTCCTATCGTTCAACCACCTGATTGGAGCTTACCCTTTGAAATAATGTGTGATGCTAGTGATTTTGTTGTAGGTGCTGTCCTTGGGCAACAAATTGATAAAAAGTTAAATGTTATCCATTATGCTAGTAAGACTCTTGATGCTGCTCAAAGGAATTATGCTACTACTGAAAAAGAATTCCTAGCCGTCGTCTTTGCTTGTGATAAGTTTAGACCTTATATTGTAGACTCAAAAGTTACCATTCATACTGATCATGCTGCTATTAAGTACCTTATGATGAAGAAAGATGCTAAGCCTAGGCTTATTAGATGGGTGCTGCTCTTACAGGAGTTTGACCTACATATTGTAGACAGGAAAGGTGCTGAAAATCCTGTAGCTAATAATTTATCTCGATTGGAAAACATCTCTTTTGATCCTATGTCTGTTAATGATAGTTTCCCAAATGAACAGTTTGCTGTAGTAGGGGTAAGCTCGCGAGGGAGCCCTTGGTATGCTGATTATGCTAACTTTATTGTCTCCAAGTATTTGCCTCCAACTTTCACAGCTCAGCAAAGAAGGAAGTTCTTTTACGATTTGAGGCATTATTTTTGGGATGACCCGCATTTATATAAAGAAGGAGTGGATGGTATTATGCAAAGATGTGTTCTAGAATATGAACAAAAGGAGATATTGCGGAAATGTCATGGTAGTGCATATGGAGGACATCATGCAGGAGATAGAACTATGCAAAAGGTGCTACAATCAGGTTTCTACTGGCCTACCCTTTTTAAAGATGCAAGAAAAATTGTTTTATCTTGTGATGAGTGTCAGCATGTTGGTAATATTTCTAGACGCAATGAAATGCCTATGAACTACTCTCTAGTTATTGAACCCTTTGATTGTTAGGGATTTGACTTTATGGGTCCTTTTCCTCCCTCAAAAGGTTATACTCATATTCTTGTTGCCGTTGATTATGTCACTAAGTGGGTAGAAGCCATACCTACGAAGAGTGTTGATGGGGAGACCTCTCTAAAAATGCTTAAGGATGTTATCTTTCCTAGGTTTGGAGTGCCTAGGTATCTTATGACTGATGGAGGTTCTTTCATTCATGGTGGTTTTAGAAAGAACCTTGCTAAATATGATGTTAATCATAGAATCACTTCAGCTTATCATCCCCAAACTAGTGGACAAGTAGAGTTATCAAATAGAGAAATTAAATCCATCTTGCAAAAGACTGTTAATAGGTCTAGAAAAAATTGGGCTAAAAAGTTGAACGATGCTTTATGGGCTTATATGACTGCCTATAAAAACCCTATGGGGATGTCTCCTTATAAAATGGTTTATGGGAAAGCTTGTCACCTACCTTTAGAATTAGAACACAAAGCTTATTGGGCAGTTAAAGAACTTAATAGAGATTGTAAGCTTGCTGGTGAAAAAATATTATTTGACTTAAGTTTGTTGGATGAATGGAGGAGTGAAGCATATGAGAATGCTAGACTCTTTAAGGAAAAAGTTAAAAGATGGCATGACAAGCAAATACTTAAGAGAGAATTCCATGTTGGTGAGAAAGTTCTATTGTATAGGTCTCGTCTCAGATTTTTTGCAGGGAAACTACTATCAAAATGGGAAGGACCTTTCGTTATTAAAGAAGTGTACCATTCAGGAGCAATACAAATTTCTTCTTTAAAAGATAACACACAAGTAGTGAATGGGAAGCGACTCAAGCACTATATTGCTGGAGATTCTTACAATGAAGATGTTGATGCTTTCAAGTTATAACTCCGGAAAAAATTATAAAAGACCAAATTTAGAGACCTGCAAAGTCCGTTTTTGAATAGGTAACAGATCTGGTAAGAAAAGTTCCACGAAAATTCTATCCATTTATACTTTTGCAATTTTTATCCAACAAAGAAAGCTACGAAGCGAAAGAGGGACGAAAATGGAGCCAGGGTGGGTCACACCACCCCCTGGCGCGGGGTCCCTGGCTGCGCCAACAGGTGGTGTGGCCACCTCGGCCTTCGTCTTCGACCCGTTTTCTCCCAGTACCTTCCTTTTGTTGTAAAACTTTGTAATATATAATTGATGACCCACAATTATAGGGGGTGTATCGCAGTATTTTTGATAAGTAAGAGTGTCGAACCCAACGAGGAGTAGAAGGTGCTGGCTAGTGGTATGGGTCAGGAATTCTCTGCAAATACTTAGCAAACAGATTTTTAGGGGTTTTCATAAAGCAAGTAAACAAAGTACGAGTAAACAAAAGACAGTAGGAATAAATGCAGCAAGTGGCCCAATCCTTTATGCAGCAAAGGACAAGCCGGTTGTATTTCTATAGATGACCAAACATTCTCGAGGACACATGGGAAGATTGTCAAGTGCTTTCGCTTCATATAGTTGATTAATCCTCTTTAGCTTGCTAAGTGTTGTGCGGGTGAACCTGTGCTAATGTACCGCCCCATCCAAGGCTAATACATACTTGTGATTATACCCCTTGCAAACATCCGTAAGTACAAGAAAGTAATTAAGGTAGAAACCTAACCACAGCTTTAAACTCTAAGACCCTTACGTCCATTGTGCAATGGTTTCCTAACGGGGGTTCAGGTTTCTGTCACTCCAGCAACCCCTACGATTAGTAGCCAAATACACAATTCATTCCCCTAGGCCCATATAGGTGAAGTGTCATGTAGTCGACGTTCACATGACACCACTAGAAGAAGTACAGCACAACTTAAATAACAATCTATTGAATCTTTCTCAACGCAACTCCACTACTAACAACAAGACTTCTCCCATGTCCTCAAGAACAAAATGAACTACTCACAAGACATCATATGGATCATGATCAAAGATGGAATAATGATGTATAACAATCTGAACATAAACAATAATTCAAAGGTTCACTCAATAGCATCAACTACAAAGAATAATCAACACCGGGAAAGTTTCCCCTATGAACTATGCAAGATTCAACTCAATTGTTACAACAATATGGAGATGGTGATGAGGGTGCTGATGGTGATGATGATGGTGGTGATGATGATGATGATCCCGATGAAGTCCATCTTGATGGTGGTGTTGATGGCGACGATCTCCCCTCTCCGGAAAGGAATTCCCCCTGCAGAAATCTGTCTGCCGGAGAGATCTTTCTCTCTCGGAATTTCCGCCCCGCAGAGGCGGTGGAATCTTTCTGTGGTCGCTCCCCGAGTCTTAGGGTTTCGTGGGGATGATATACGCCATAGGGGAGAGGCTGGAGTGGGCCAGGGCAGCCACACCACTCCCAGGCGCGGCCTAGGCCTGCCCGCGCCATGGGGTGGTGTGGGCCCCCTGTGGCCCACCTCCACTCCATCTTCTGGCATCCAGAGTCTTCTGGAAAAATAGGATTTTCCGTATATTTTCCCGGATTTTCTGATCTTCGCGAATTTTGCCTCCAAACAGCACCTTTTCCATCAGAATCCTGACTGCAGCGGTCCATGCTCCAAAAGTCACCAACCATGCAAAAATAGATGAAATAACATAAGTATCACCTCTCAATACGAAATATATCAATGAATAATAGTGAATTAAGACATAGAATAGTGATACAAAATGGACGTATCAACTCCCCCCAAGCTTAGACTTCGCTTGTCCCCAAGCGAAACTGAGCTCAATAAACATGGCCTCAAATTTATGGAGTGAAGAGTCCATAAAAGAATAAGGTCAAGAAGCATCACATTCATCAAATACATAGATCATAATAGAAGACAACTCACTATTATATAACTCAACTTGTAACGAGTAAAGGAAACACAATAAAGATACATAAATTGAATCAGAATTGGTAATGGCAAACTTAGCTCTTGGTCGAAGAATAGTTGATAATTTGCTGGAGTTCACAAATAGCTGGTTTTCAATGAAAGCTTTCAAAGTAGTAAACATCAAGATACGAGCAACGTGCAAAGCAAGGAACATAAGAAACATGATTGGATAAATCATCATATGAATGTATGAAACACATCAACTCAAAATACTTGCTGAGATAGAAGGGAATAGGTTCACTGACTCAACTACAAAGTAAAAGAAAGGCCCTTCGCAGAGGGAAGCAGGGATTGCAAGTCTCATAAAGAGCTCCCAAAAATTATGATACTTACTAGCTTTCAGCTCTCATTGCCCCTATCATAGGCACTTTAGGTGATTAAGGTTAAAGTGATCAAATATGAGGATATGCATTAACAAGTTGTAAGTTGAGAATCTCATGTCCCTTGAATACGAGGGCCGCTCCTCATGCTACTCAAGTTTAGTCACCGGTAAGTTCTTGTCATCGTAAGCATATGTGTATCATTGAGAACCGCCAACGGGGTACCCCTTGCCCGATGATACGGAAGAATCCCCATATCAAAATGACAAGGCAAGCAGACAACAAGTATCTCATCAATCTTCTTATTTACCATGGGAATATGGTGCTTTTTTCTCTCTTTCCTCTTTTCATAATATCTTTTTTTCTTTTTCTCTTTTTTTTCAATATCGGACTCTTTTTTTTATAAGAAGAAAGCTTCATAGATACTTGTTATGGTTACGCTGCAGGTTTTCACCATGTCAGCATGGATTAGACCAGCGGCCCGGGCGTTTCTCTAACACACATGCATAACTCCATGGACTTACAAGCTCCCCTTTCATTTCACACCGACGACATCCATAGACAAAAGAACATGATATCAACTTGGTACAAAGTACCCGTGCAATGTTGAAAGCGTTCCCCATGACAGCATGGTTCTGCTAATTCACAACTTACAAAGCGCAAGCATATACGCAACATAGGTGAGCACAATGGTTCAAGTTTATTAAATGCAAGAAAGTAAAGTGTGCCATCAAGTTTGTGAGAGCTTTAATCACTAATTTTCACATAACAAGTTTAATTTGGGAGGTAGATAAAACAAGAATTTACTTGGAATAGCAATAATGCTACTAGGTAGGTATGGTGGACACAAATGGCAAAGGTTTTGGTTTAAAGGAGGTGGATGCACGAGAAGAATTCCCTCTCAGTACAGGTTTTTGGCTAGCAAGGCTGGGTAGCAAGTACAAGAGTTGAAGGAAACAAACAAACATACAAGTGATAAAAACAAACATGCAATCTTCCTTGGAAGCACAAAAGATCTTAACTAGAGAATACTAGACTTATGAGCAAATCAAGAAAGAAAGATGATGGAATTATTTTTCTTTAGAGTACTTCTATCTTTTTCTTTTCGACTCTCAAAAAGGTTGTTGCTACTGACCGAGCCAAGTTTGCCAAAACCAACTAAATTAACTCAATGATCCTAGAGTGCTACCAATACTAACAACAAGATCAATCATATAACCACGAATTGAAAACTAAAATAAGCTATGCAAAAGAGTGAATGATAGAACTTCTCATTAATATTCCATAACGGCAACTCACACCAAGGGATACATATCTAACGAGAGAGGGGACACTTCCATAATGCAAACCATACTACAAAATAACTCCTCTATTCATGATATGACTCTACTAATAAGGTAAAAAGATAGAAGATAGTGATATGATACCGTGGCACTCCCCCAAGCTTGGAACAAACCAAGGGGATGCCAAACCTGATGACGAATTACTCCTCAGGTGGTGGTGGTGTCTTCTCATCTTCGTCCATCTTCTAGGGTAAAGGCTTCCCATCAACAAAGGACATCGTGGTTTCCAACATCCTGAAACTTGCAGCAGCACTTATGCGTTTAAATATAGCCTCATACTCTTTTGATTTTGAACGTCATAGAACTGTGCTTGCAGTTTGTTGGTTGTTTGGCGGAGTGAGAGGACTTCGTCTTTGAGTTCAGCAGTCTCCTTTTGGTGCTCGGTGATGAGTTCGGAGCAAATCGTATGGATGATATCCACTTCACGCTCCGCCATCTTCCTGTACCTAAAGACTTCTTACTCCAGTGCTTCCATCCTGTCCTCCAGACTTCCTTCACCTTTAGGGCCTTGAACCTCTTTAATCCGGACCTCCCCACCTTCGAGCAACAACTCCTTGGGATGAATCTTCAATTCTCTCATGTATGGGTTGATAATATCTTCTAAGGAATCTCCCTTGGATGATCCAGAGGAAGACAATGTGGCTCCAAATCTGGGATTCTACCTGGCAGAAATAGATCGAAACAAAAACACGATGAAAACACGATATACGAACCTCGGGGGATCCGGGGGGTTATATATTACGAAGTTTCATATCAAAAGGAAGGTACTGGGAGAAAACGAGTCGGAGGCGGAGTCCTGGGTGGCCTCACCACCTGGTGGCGCGGCCAGGGGAGGGCCCGCGCCATGGGGTGGTGTGGGCCACCCTGGCTCTGTTTCCGTCCCTTTTTCGCTTCCTACCTTTCCTTATTGACTGAAAACTGCAAAAATATAGTTGGATTGTATTTTCGTGGAACTTTTCTTACCAGAACTGTTACCTAGTTGGAAACAGACTCTGCAGGTCTCTGAATTTGGTCTTCAATGAATTTCTCTGGAGTTATAACTTGAAAGGCATCAACATCTTCATTGTAAGAATCTCCAGCAATATAGTGTTTGAGTCGCTGTCCATTCACTACTTGTGTAGTATTATCTTTTAGAGAAGAAATTTGTATTGCTCCTGAACGGTATACTTCTTCAATGATGAAAGTTCCTTCCCATTTTGATAGTAGCTTACCTGCAAAAAATCTGAGACGAGACCTATACAATAGAACTTTCTCACCAACATGAAATTCTCTTTTAAGTATTCGCTTGTCATGCCATCTTTTAACTTTTTTCCTTAAAGAGCCTAGCATTCTCATAGGCTTCACTCCTCCATTCATCTAAAGAACTTAAGTCAAATAATCTTTTCTCACCAGCGAGCTTACAATCTCTATTTAGTTCTTTCACTGCCTAGTAAGCCTTGTGTTCTAATTCTAAGGGTAAGTGGCAAGCTTTCCCATAAACCATTTTATAAGGAGACATTCCCATAGGATTTTTATAAGCAAGTCTATAAGCCCATAAAGCATCATTCAACTTCTTAGCCCAGTTTTTTCTAGACCTATTAACAGTCTTTTGCAAGATAGATTTAATTTCTCTATTTGATAACTCTAATTGCCCGCTAGTTTGGGGGTGATAAGCTGAAGCAATTCTATGATTAACATCATATTTAGCGAGGGTCTTCCTAAAACCGCCATGAATGAAATGAGAACCCCCATCAGTCATGAGATACCTAGGCACTCCAAACCTAGGAAAGATAACGTCCTTAAGCATTTTTAGAGAGGTTTCTCCGTCAGAACTTTTCGTATGAATGGCTTCTACCCACTTAGTAACATAATCAACGGCAACAAGAATATGAGTGTAACCCTTCGAAGGAGGGAAAGGACCCATAAAGTCGAATCCCCAACAATCAAAAGGTTCAATAACTAGAGAGTAGTTCATAGGCATTTCATTGCGGCTAGAAATATTACCAACACGCTGACATTCATCACAAGATAAAACAAATTTTCTTGCATCCATAAAAAGGGTAGGCCAGTAGAAACCTGATTGTAGTACCTTTTGTGCAGTTCTATCTCCTGCATGATGTCCTCCACAGGCGCTACCATGACATTTATGCAATATCTCTTTTTGCTCATATTCTGGAACACATCTTCGCATAATACCATCAACTCCTTCTTTTTATAAGTGTGGGTCATCCCAAAAATAATGCCTCAAATCATAAAAGAACTTTCTTCTTTGCTGAGCTGTAAAAGTTGGAGGCAAATACTTGGAGACAATAAAGTTAGCATAATCAGCATACCAAGGGCTTCCTCGAGAGCTCACCCCTACTGCGGCTAACTGTTCATTTGGGAAACTATCATTAACAGGCATAGGATCAAAAGAGATGTTTTCCAAACGAGATAAATTATTAGCTACAGGATTTTCAACACCCTTCCTATCTACTATGTGTAGATCAAACTCTTGTAAAAGCAGTACCCATCTAATAAGCCTAGGCTTAGCGTCCTTCTTTGTCATAAGATATTTAATAGCAGCATGATCAGTATGAATGGTTACTTTTGAGTCCACAATATAAGGCCTAAACTTATCACAGGCAAAAACAACAGTTAGAAATTCCTTTTCAGTAGTGGCATAATTCCTTTGAGCAGCATCTAGAGTCTTACTAGCATAATGGATAACGCTTAACTTTTTATCAATACGTTGCCCATGGACAGCCCCTATAGCAAAATCACTAGCATCATACATTATTTCAAAGGGTAAACTCCAATCAGGTGGTTGAATAATAGGGGTTGTAGTTAAAGCCTTCTTAAGAGTTTCAAAAGCTTCCTTACAATCATCATCAAAAACAAAGGGTACATCTTTTTGAAGAAGATTAGTAAGGGGTTTTGATATCCTAGAAAAATCTTTAATGAACCTTCTATAAAAACCAGCATGACCAAGGATACTACGAATACCTTTGATGTCTCTTGGGCATGGCATCTTCTCAATTGCCTCAACCTTAGCTCTATCAACTTCTATGCCTCTTTCAGAAACTTTATGCCCAAGAACAATCCCTTCATTAACCATGAAGTGGCATTTCTCCCAATTAAGAACAAGATTTGTTTCTTCACATCTATGCAAAACTTTATCAAGATTGTGCAGACAATTATCAAAAGAAGTTCCATAGACAGAAAAGTCATCCATGAACACTTCTACAATTTCCTCACAAAAATCATGAAAGATAGCAGACATGCATCTTTGGAAAGTAGCAGGAGCATTACATAAACCAAAAGGCATACGTCTATAAGCATAAGTTCCATAAGGGCAAGTAAAAGTAGTTTTTTCTTGATCTTGTTGTTTAACAGCAATTTGAGAGAACCCAGAATAACCATCAAGAAAACAAAAATGGGTCTTTTTAGACAACCTTTCCAACATTTGATCAATAAAAGGAAGCGGGTAGTGATCTTTCTTAGTAACTTTATTAACTTTCCTAAAATCGATGCACATCCTATAGCCTACCACTATTCTTTGAGGAATAAGCTCATCATTATCATTAGGGACAATGGTAATACTTCCCTTTTTAGGAACACAATGAACAGGACTAACCCATTCACTATCAGCAATAGGGTAAATAATACCAGCATCAAGGAGTTTCAATACCTCATTCCTTACCACTTCCTTCATCCTAGGATTTAAACGTCGTTGGTGCTCCACTACTGGCTTCGCATCTGGTTCTATGTTGATAGAATGCTGATGTATAGTAGGTGAAATCCCTTTTAAATCATCTAGAGTATAGCCCATAGCTCCTCGATGTTTCCTCAAAACTTCCAATAGCCTTTCTTCTTCCTTCCCTGAAAATTTAGCGCTAACAATAACACGATATATCTTTTTATCATCAATATAAGCATACTTAAGATCATCAGGGAGAGGTTTTAGATCAAAAACCGGATCCTTTTTAGGTGGCATCGTGGTACCCAAGTCTTCTACAGGCAAGTCGTGCTTAAGCATCATAGGTTGATCACGGAGAATCATGTCAATCTCATTCCTTTCTTCCATGAAGATTTCACTTTCATGATCTTCCATAAATTACTGCAAAGCATTGTTAGGAGCAAGAGAAATAGAAGCAAGTTGTTCAACCCTAAAATCCTCATTATGGGTTTCCTCTTCTCAAGGTTCTTTAGCAAATTTCGAAAAATTAAACTCATAAGATTCCCCATCAAACTTAGTCAAAATTTTCTCCCTCCTGCAATCAATAATAGCTCCACAAGTACTCAAGAAAGGTCTACCAAAAATGATAGGATAAGTTTTACTAGCAGCTGAACCAAGTACTAGAAAATTAGTAGGGTACTTAATCTTACCACAAAGAACTTCCACGTCTCGCACAATACCAATTGGAGAGATGGTCTCTCTATTAGCAAGGTGAATAACTACATTAATATCATGCATAATTTCTCTGTAAAGCTCATAAGGAATAGCACTGGAACTTGCACCAATATCACATAAACCATAATAGCAATGATCACCAATTCTAACAGAAAGCACAGGAACACTAGCCTTTTTAGTTCTATTGGGATGTGAAACAATATTAGAAGCATCCTCACAAAAGACTATGTGCCCATCTTCTATGCTTTTAGTGACAAGGTCTTTCACAATTGCTACCACAGGTTCAATGTTTATTTGTTCATCAGGTTTTACAGTTCTTTTTTCACTTTTAGTGATTACATTAGTTATCATAGGATGATCCTTTACCTTTTCGAGGAAGGGAATCTTCTCGATATAAGGTTCAGGTAAAATGGGGTCAATAATGCAATACTCAACACTTCTAATAGGAGCATAGTCAACAATATCTTTGTAAGGTGCATGGTATTTGTTCCATCCCCTTTTTGGAATTTTGATATAGGAAGCAAAAGATCTAAAGCAATTTGTAATAACTTGCAAATCAAGACCATAAATATTACTAATATTTTGTAAGTCATCAGATCCCATAAAAGATTCAATGCATTCATAATCATAATTTATACCTGACTTTCTACCTTTGTCATTCTCCCAAGCTTCAGCATTGTCTTGAATATGGTCTAGAAGGTCCCATTTAGCTTCTTCTTCCATGCGAGTGAATGATCCAGCGCAAGAGGCATCCAATAAATCTTTATCATGTAGAGGGAGCCTTGCATAAAATTTATTGATAATAATATTGTTGGGGAGCTCATGAATGGGACATTTGAGCATTAGTAACTTCAATCTCCCCCAAGCTTGAGCTGTACTCTCTCCATCAAGAGGCCAAAAGTTGTATATTTGATTCCGATCTTTATGAATCTCACTAGGAGGATAAAACTTTGAATAAAAGAGAGGCACTATTTCCTCCCATTCCAGAGCTTGACCATTCTTCAGCAGCTTATACCATTCCTCAGCTCTTCCTTTCAGCGATAATGAGAATAACTTCTTCTTAACTTGATCTGTAGTAATACCTGCACACTTGAACAACCTGCATAATTCATGTATAAAGAGTAAATGATCACATGGATGGACAGTTCCATCCCCAACATAATAATTATCCATAACACGATCAATAATTCTTGTAGATATTTTGAAAACATCTTTCTCAGCAGGTGGTGGCTTATCTACTACCTTAGCAGTGGTAGTAGCATTACTAAATAAGAAACTCAGCGAATTATCCATAACGAAAATAAAGCAACTAGCAGAAGTAAACAATACTCACAGTAGAAGTTTCCTTTACCAGTTCCACTCTCCAATAGCGCTTCACTCCCCGGCAACGGCGGCAGAAAATAGTCTTGATGACTCACAAGTATAGGGGGTGTATCGCAGTATTTTCGATAAGTAAGAGCGTCAAACCCAACGAGGAGCAGAAGGTGCCGGCTAGTGGTATGGGTCAGGAATTCTCTGCAAATGCTTAGCAAACAGATTTTTAGGGGTTTTCGATAAAGCAAGTAAACAAAGTATGAGTAAACAAAAGACAGTAGGAATAAATGCAGCAAGTGGCCCAATCCTTTATGCAGCAAAGGACAAGCCGGTTGTATTTCTATAGATGACCAAACATTCTCGAGGACACATGGGAAGACTGTCAAGTGCTTTCGCTTCATATAGTTGATTAATCCTATTTAGCTTGCTAAGTGTTGTGTGGGTGAACCTGTGCTAATGCACCGCCCCATCCAAGACTAATACATACTTGTGATTATACCCCTTGCAAACATCCGTAAGTACAAGAAAGTAATTAAGGTAGAAACCTAACCACAGCTTTAAACTCTAAGACCCTTACGTCCCTTGTGCAATGGTTTCCTAACGGGGGTTCAGGTTTCTGTCACTCTGGCAACCCCTACGATTAGTAGCCAAATACAAATGCATTCCCCTAGGCCCATATAGGTGAAGTGTCATGTAGTCGACGTTCACATGACACCACTAGAAGAAGTACACCACAACTTAAATAACAATCTATTGAATCTTTCTCAACGCAACTCCATTACTAACAACAAGACTTCTCCCATGTCCTCAAGAACAAAATGAACTACTCACAAGACATCATATGGATCATGATCAGAGATGGAATAATGATGTATAACAATATGAACATAAACAATAATTCAAAGGTTCACTCAATAGCATCAACTACAAAGAGTAATCAACACCGGGAAAGTTTCCCCTATGAACTATGCAAGATTCAACTCAACTGTTACAGCAATATGGAGATGGTGATTAGGGTGCTGATGGTGATGATGATGGTGGTGGTGATGATGATGATCCCGATGAAGTCCAGCTTGATGGTGGTGTTGATGGCGACGATCTCCCCTCTCCGGGAAGGAATTCCCCCTGCAGAAATCTGTCTGCCGGAGAGATCTTTCTCTCTCGGTATTTTCCGCCCCGCAGAGGCGGCGAAATCTTTCTATGGTCGCTCCCCGAGTCTTAGGGTTTCGTGGGGATGATATACGCCAGAGGGGAGAGGCTGGAGTGGGCCAGGGCGGCCACACCACTCCCAGGCGCAGCCTAGGCCTGCCCGCACCATGGGGTGGTGTGGGCCCCCTGTGGCCCACCTCCACTCCATCTTCTGGCATCCTGAGTCTTCTGGAAAAATAGGATTTTCCGTATATTTTCCCGGATTTTCTGATCTTCACGAATTTTGCCTCCAAACAGCACCTTTTCCATCAGAATCCTGACTACAGCGGTCCATGCTCCAAAAGTCATCAACCATTCAAAAATAGATGAAATAACATAAGTATCACCTCTCAATACGAAATATATCAATGAATAATAAATTAAGACATAGAATAGTGATGCAAAATGGACGTATCAATAATCCCTCGGATCCCCCGAGGTTCATCGTGTTCTCGTCGTGTTTTCGTTTCGATCTGTTTCTGCCAGGAACTATTCTTGAAAGTTAGAAGCACAATGGTGTCCGCCAAGGATAAAGGAAAGGAGCCTATGGAGGAAGATCCCCAAGACCCCGGGCAGGAGGAGGAGATCAAGAGTGAAGATGAATAGGAGGCAAAGCAAAGCCAATATCCGCACACCGGCACTACCATTGCAAGCATTGGAGTGTTGGCAAGATCTGCCAGGGTCAGAAGGACTGCACAGATGTCAACTGGAGGGAAACCTCCAAGTCACTGTTTGGCTCCACGGTCACTTCCTCTATGCACCAAGAATCCTTTCCATACCCTTATCCATGAGCATCAATACCAGAATATGCCCAAGGAGAAACTACCCTCCAATTGGGATTTGCCTCGTTCTAGCCATGCAGGAAAAGAAGACTTCAAGGAGGAAGAGTGGGGAAAGAATCGCAAGAGATGGAATTTGCAACCCGGCATGATCATGAGCCGCATTGAGCAAAACTCACAGCTGATTCGTAATCTCACCTTCGAGATTGAGGACTTGGGGAAACTAATCAAAGAGCTCATCAAGAGAACACCACCACCACCAAAGGAGTAATTCGTCATCAGGTTTGGGCATCCCTTTGGTTTGTTCCAAGCTTGGGGGAGTGCCGCGGTATCACATCACTATCTTCTATCTTTTTACCTTTTTAGTAGGGTCATATAATGAATAGAGAAGTTATTATGTAGGATGTCTTGCATTATGGAAGTGTCCCCTCTCTCGTTAGATATCTATGTATCCCTTGGTGTGAGTTGCCGTTATGAAATATTAATGAGAGGTTATATCATTTACTCTTTTGCATATCTTATTTTAGTTTTCAATTCATGGTTATATGATTGATCTTGTTGTTAGTATTGGTATCACTTTGGGTTCATGGAGTTAATTTAGTTGGTTTTGGCAAACCTGGCTCGGTCAGTAGCAACACTATTTTTGAGAGTTGAATGAATAAAAGATAAAAGTACTCTTAAAGAAATATAAGTTCATCATCTTTCTTTCTTGATTTGCTCATAAGTTTAGTATTCTCTAGTTAAGATCTTTTGTGCTTCCAAGAAAGTTTGCATGTTTGTTTTATCACTTGTATGTTTGTTTGTTTCCTTCAACTCTTATGCTGCTACCCAGCCTTGCTAGCCAAAAACCTGTACTGAGAGGGAATGCTTCTCGTGCATCCAATCCTTAAACCAAAACCTATGCCATTTGTGTCCACCATACCTACCTATTAGCACTATTGCTATCCCAAGTAAATTCTTGTTTTTATCTACCTTCCAAATTAAACTTGTTATGTGAAAATTAGTGATTAAATCTCTCACGAACTTGATGGCACACTTTACTTTCTTGCATTTAATAAACTTGAACCATTGTGTCCATCTTTGTTGTGTATATTCTTGCGATTTATAAGTTGAAGTTAGGAGAACCATGTATCATGGGGAACGCTTTCAACATTGCACTTATATTCCGTTGATATCATGATTCTTTTGCTTATGGATCCCGGCGGTATGAAATAAAAGGGGAACTTGTAAGATCATGGAGTTTATATGTGTGTTAGAGAAACGCCTAGGCCGCTAGCCTAAACCATGCCTAATCATGGTGGAAACTTGCAGCATAACCATAATGAGCACTCTATGAAGCATCCTTAATAAAAACCTATGCAAATAGCAAATAAAAGGATTGTTGAGATGCTCATTGTCTGCTTGCCTTGTCATTTTGATTATAGGATAGCTCCTGTATCATGTGCAAGGGGTACCCGTTAGCGGTTCTCTATGATACATATGTATTTACAATGACAAGAGCTTACTTGTGACTGAAGTTGAGTAGCATGAGGTTCGGTACTCGTAAGTAAGGGGCATGAGATTTCAACTTATAACTTGTCAAGCATATCCTCTTAGTTGTGTCACTTTAACCTTATTCACATAAAGATGCCTATGATAGGGGCATTGAGACCTGAAAGCTAGTAAGTACCATAATTTTTTGGAAGCTCTTTATGAAACTTGAAATCCCTACTTCCCTCTATGAAGGGCCTTTCTTTTACTTTTGAGTTGAGTCAGTAAACCTATTCTCTTCTACCTCAGCAAGTATTTCGAGTTGTTGTTTTTCATTCATTCATATGATGATTTATTCAACCATGTTTGTTATGTTCCTTGTTTTGCACATTGCTCTTATCTTGGTGTCTACAACTTTAAAAGCTATCATTGAAAACCAGTTATGTGTGAACTCCAGCAAATTATCAACTATTCTTTGACCAAGAGCTAAGTTTGCCATTACCACTTGTTATTTACTTTATGTATCTTTATTGTGTTTCCTTTACTTATTGCAAGTTAAGTCATATAATAGTGAGTTGTCTTCTATTATGACTTATGTATTGATGAATGTGAAGCTTCTTGTATGTATTCTTTTATCGACTCTTCACTCCATAAATCTGAGGTCATGTTTATTGAGTTCAGTTTCACTTGGGGACAAGCGAAGTCTAAGCTTGGGGGAGTTGATACGTCCATTTTGCATCACTATTCTATATCATAATTTACTATTATTCATTGATATATTTCATATTAAGAGATGATACTTATGTTATTTCATCTATTTTTGCATGGTTGATGACTTTTGGAGCATGGACCGCTGCAGTCAGGATTCTGATGGAAAATGTGCTGTTTGGAGGCAAAATTCACGAAGTTCAGAAAATCCGGGAAAATACATAGAAAATCCTATTTTTCCAGAAGATGAACAAAGCCATAAGGGGAAGTGGAGATGGGCCACAAGGGGCCCACACCACCCCCTGGCGCGGTCCACCCCAGGCCGCGCCACCAGGTGGTGTGGCTGCCCTGGTCCACTACAGACTCTCCCCTCTGGCGTATATTATCCTCCCGAAACCCTAAGACTCGGGAGGGGACCATAAAAATATTCCGCCGCCTCTGCGGGGCGGAAAATACCGAGAGAGAAAGATCTCTCCGGCAGACAGGATTCTGTCGGCGGAATTCCTTCCCGGAGAGGGGAGATCGTCGCCATAAACACCACCATCAAGCTGGACTTCATCGGGATCATCATCATCATCATCACCACCATCATCATCACCAGCACCATCATCACCACCATCATCATCACCAGCACCATCATCACCACTTCATACCGCTGTAACAATTGGGTTGGATCTTGCATATTTCTTAGTGGAAACTTTCCCGGTGTTGATTACTCCTTGTAGTTGATGCTATTGAGTGAACCATTGAATTATTGTTTATGTTCAGATTGTTACACATCATTATTTCATCTCTGATCATGATCCATATGATGTCTTGTGAGTAGTTTGTTTTGTTCTTGAGGACATGGGAGAAGTCATGTCGTTAGTAGTGGAATTGTGTTGAGAACGATTCAATGGTTTGATATTTAAGTTGTGGTGTACTTCTTATAGTGGTGTCATGTGAATGTCGACTACATGACACTTCACCTATATGGACCTAGGGGAATGCATTGTGTATTTGGCTACTAATCGTAGGGGTTGCCGGAGTGACAGAAACCTGAACCCCCGTTAGGAAACCATTGCACAAGGGATGTCAGAGTCTTAGAGTTTAAAGCTGTGGTTAGGTTTCTACCTTAATTACTTTCTTGTACTTGTGGATGCTTGCAAGGGGTATAATCACAGGTATGTATTAGTTCTAGGAAGGTTGGTACATTAGCACAGGTTCACCCACACAACACTTAGGAAACTAAAGAAGATTAATCAACTATATAAAGCGAAAGCACTTGACAATATTTCCATGTGTCCTCGAGAACGTTTGGTCATCTTAAGTAATACAACCAGCTTGTCCTTTGCTAAAGAAAGGATTGGGCCACTTACTGCATTTATTGTTATTGTCTTTTATTTACTCGTACTTTATTTACCTGAATTATCAAAAACCCCTAAAAATCCGTTTGTTAATTATTTACACAGAATTCCTGCTCCAAGCCACTCGTCAACACCTTCTGCTCCTCGTTGGGTTCGACACTCTTACTTATCGAAAATACTGCGATACACCCCCTATACTTGTGGGTCATCAATGACCGCAAGGAACCCAGGAATGTATCATGTGGTGGAGCCACTTGGGTCGGTGACTAGGTTGTACAATGGTGCCACTGTCCGTGTATTTGGCCATGCATTTTGGACATTCGGCCCATGCATTAGGGGATTCAAGCATTGTCCGCCTCTTATGTCCGTGGATGGCACATTTTTAACCGGCAAGTTCAAGGGCACACTATTGATTGCCATATGCCACGACGCAAACAACCGGGTTTTGCCTTGGTTTCGGTGGAGAACAACGATAACTGGGAGTGGTTTTTTCATATATTGAGGACCAAAGTTATAGAACCTGGTAGAGAGGTTGGCATCATCTCGGACCGCCACCAAGGAATACTCAACGCAGTCGAGAAGGACATTCCCGGGTGTGCTCGTATCCACCATAGATGGTGCATGAGGCATTTCGTGTCCAACTTCTATAGAGCATGTGGCAACAAGGAGCATGCCGATGATCTACAAGATTGTTGTCTTTCCTTCACTGCTCGGCATTTTCAAAAATTATATGATAAATTGTATTGTCTCACAAATAATAGTGGCAAAGAGTTTCTCAGAAGGAACCTTAATGAAAGGACGAAGTGGGCAAGAGCTTGGCGGCAAGAGATACGGTGATTCCACAAGCAACATGGCGGAATGCTTCAACAAAGTACTTAAAGGTGTACGTCAATTGCCCGTGACTGCCATAGCGAAGTACACCTTTCAGAAGTTGAATGAATACTTTCTAAAGTATAGTGATGAAACGGATAAGCAAATCGGTGCCGATAACAAGAAAAAAAGAAATATGAGTACCCACCATTGGTCGATAATTACGTGAGGTAAGCATAAAGAAAGCAAAGAAAGAACAAGAGAGAAAGGAAAAAACAAGCAAAATATGAAAGAGGCATGTACTTGAAGAGCATGAGGAATTACCGAATATTTGAGAAGGTGTCTGAAGAGGCGAGTATCATAAGAGAGGAAGAAGAGATAAAGAGGAAAGAGGAAGAGGAAGCGGGAGAGAGGAGACGCCAATTTGAGGCAGAGTTCAACTCAGTGGTCTAGCTTGCATGCGACTTGAGGGAAAATGAAGAGGAAGCGGAAGAGAGGAAGAGGAAGTGGAAGAGAGGAAGAGGAAGGCAAAGGGGAAGGAGCCTCGCATGACCCAATAGAGTTGTCATCATGCTATGATCTATGTTATGGACTCCGTATGTGGAATTTATTTTGAACATTGCTACGCCATGTTGTGATCCATGTGATCCGTGACATTTGCGCTCTCGTGAACTTGTTTGTGCTATTTATGTTATGAACTATGTCTTATTTGTGCTATTATGTACTATCTTATTTATGTTATTAACTCTGTCATATTTGTTCAATTTGTAATGCCAATATAGTGATGTACTCTCAGAAATAGTGTTGTTACAGACCATGGCACCATCCCAGAAGGAGCCATCGTACATACCACTGCGCCACTTGGCACGGCGCCATACTACTTGGCGCCGTCGTGCCATCATAGCGCCGCAATGTACTGACTAGGTTCAAAGATTGAGCGAGGACAGGCCGCTGGAAAATTCTAAGTCAGTTTGATGGCGCCGTTCGGGAAGGCGCTGTCCTGTACACCATGGCGCCACTCTAAAAGGCGCCATACTTCTTGGCGCCGTCCGCGACGGTGCTATACTGCTTGGCGCCGCCGTGCCCTCTTAGAGCCGCCATGTACTGACTCGTAACGTGCGCAAGGAGAGGCCGCTCAAATTGCTAAGTCCGCTGGATGGCGTCGTGCAGCCCGGCGCCATGCTCTATAGCACGACGCCGCGCGGGACGGCGCCATACAATGTAGGTTGGCTCCATACTGAATGACGCCATGGTCTGTAACAGCATCATAAAATAAATGTCCAATACATTGTACAACAATATAAATTGCAATATAAGATCATATTCACACATACTATAGCAACAAAAGATACATGTCCATAACATAGTACATCAATAGAAGATACATATCCAACACACGTAGTATAGCAATAAAAGATACATGTCCAACACTAAGTTCAGAAATATAAAATAAGTATCCAACACTTAGTTCAGCAATTTAAGATACGTGGACATGACTCGAACTATTTACCCAACGCTGCTTGGTATGCTATGACATTGACAATAAAGTTAGAAAATTTGAGCACACACCCTACAAATATGCATCCAAAAATAAGGATATCAACGCATACCTCCACAAACTCTCGAAGGACCGACTCAGACTGTTTACCCGGAGGGTGTTTCAATGTTTCTTCGGCAGCCTCCACATGTTTCGAGACCTCCTCGCGCTAAATAGGAAATAAACAAGTCAGCATATCTTCCTCTACTAATCGAGCATAGTTCCGTAAGGCAACACTTACCACAAAGCGGATAACCCCGGCGATATTTGTGCCCCTTCCACCTCTGACAAGTCTGTTGTACTCTAGTTTGGCCATTTCGTCGTAGGCAGGATAATCATCCTCCACTATGTCATCAGAGTTAAAAGCCGGTGGCTGTAGGTACAGACGAGACACTTTACCCAGCAAAACGAGATAGCGATTGAACGCTTCACCATCGTGTGGATGCTCAGAAGGTTGGACTCGATGTTGGTCTTCGATCTCCGCAATCTTTGCATACCACTTCTGTCTGTACTTGTGATGTCTTGAAGCCCAATTCTTTTCTCTCTTCTGCTTGATCTTGTCCAACCTGCACTCAAGTTCACCGTCATCGATATTACTATCACGACACACCCAGTCAATTAACATGTTTAGCTAAGTAGATCACTCACTCGTGCATCGCTGTGCTAGTGTCCTTATATGGCGGCAGGGTGAGCTGAAATAAACCAAACTGCCTCATCACACGATCTGGAATGTGCCATTCAACAACATAGACGCATATTAATGGGATTCGCATCATCCAAAGATGTGCTTCTTCAAGACACTTGGGGTTCAAGTCGAACCAAATAACTGTACCGAAGTGCCCTCGACGTCCATATGGCTCCCATTCAACCTAAGCGGAATACAAAATTAGCATATGAAGTCGGTCTATACAAATAGGACAACATGTGACAATTAGCAAACCAAGGAATTTATTACCTTTTCAGGAATTAGCAAGTCAATTTGGTTAGTGTATCTCAAATAGCATTCTTCGGATTCACCACGGAACGGCTCGATGTTATCCCACATATAAGCCCAAGTAGGCCGCCGAATAGAGGGACCACCAACATTGCCCCACGGTTGTTCCGTCCTAAGGATGGGGCGGCCAACCGGTATGCGACACCACGACCATGTCGCGAGTAGCAACATGCATCCACCAATACTTGCTCCTGTGTTTGTCCTACAACAAGCCTCGTCCAACTGCACAAAGAGCAAACATATGTAAATACCAAAATTAGACAATATAGGAGTGATGATCCACATATATACCTGACGATATAAATAAGCGTGAGCCGCCGAACCCCAGCTGTGCTTAGAGTCCCATAAAATACATAGAGTAAGCCACATGTAGGATGTGTTTCTTCCCGTGCCGTCCGAGAAAAGAGTCCTACTAACAACGTACCACAAATATGCCCGAACATACCTCTCAACCACCACATCATCGGCATCCTCGGGGCACTTGTTAAAATGTTCTTGTATCCATTTGTAAGTAGCCCCAGCGGACATCTTCTCAGTTGTCGGTGCATAACCAATTAACTCTATCATGTTTTCACGCCAATTCTTCGAATCTGTGCTCATAAGCACATGATGTCCTTTGATGGGAAGCGCCAGGATCATGGAGACATCCTGCAAAGTCACCGTCATCTCACCACAAGGGAGGTGAAAAGTATGTGTCTCGGGTCTCCATCTGTCGACAAGCGTCGTGATCAAACATGGGTTCATAGGTGGCGTCGAGCGAGACACAAGCTGGACGAAAGGAAGGATGCCAGTCCTCTTGACCCATCGCATGTACCGCTCGTCATAAGGCATCTTCTTGCTATGCACCTCGTATGACCTTAGGTGCAACCATTTGAAAACCTTCTTCTTCTCCGCCATGAACATACCATGGTGTCTTGAATCATAATGACCATTGAGAAAAGATTCGTTTTCCATCCTACATATTTGAGAAAATAGATGTGTGAGCAAAATCAAACTATAAAAACAATCTATAGTTTCAGCCTAACCATAACTTGCCAAAATATATGTACACCATCTAGGTCAAACTACACAATCTATATGAACTAGGGTTAACATATGTGAGCACAATCAAACTATAAAACAATAAATTATTCCCATATGGTCTATATTAGCCACCACACTAGTTTTGTAATCATCTAAAAAAGATACAGCTTCATACTAACCATACATGCTAAAATCTATGTAAACCAACTAGGGTTCATAGTAATAAATTCCTACTCTAGGGTTGAGGAGGCAATGTGATGATTTCAACCAATCTCTAGGAACTAGGCTTAACAATAGGAGGAGAAGTTCTCTTAGGAATCAATCATCCTAGCATATACATGCGAAATTAACAACAAATTCAAAAATCATGGATGAACTAGGGTTAAGAAAAGATGGAGAATGGGATGATTTCAACCAATAAATAGAGGGGAATCAAAGGGGAATACCTAGAGGATTGCAAGGGGAAGGAAATCCACCAAAAATCTTGCAGATCTGTAGGTTTAGAGCTCCGATTTGTGGTCTGCGTGGAGGGGCGGCGCCAGCGCCATGGTCGCTGTGTGCGTGCAGGGTGGAGATGAAAAGGTAAGTGAGGGTCGGGGAGGAGAGAGGGCCTGTGGCGCTGTTATGTGGTCAGGGGTATGGCGCCATCCTGCGCGGAGCCATCCTCAATACCACGGCGCCGTCCCGGGTGGTGCCATACTTACGCGAGTGGGCTCGGTCTGCCGCGACGACCGCCACGTCGGACGGTCGCATGGCGCCGTTGACAGGAGCGTCATACATGCATGGCGCCGCGCGCGACGGCGCTGTGCCGTTGTCCATGACTCCATGCGGTAGGGCGCCATGAAAATGGGTTAGACGAGAAAATCTTCCGAAAAGAGGGTTATTTTCTGCCTTCTTTCTTTAAATAGGTTATTTTCGTGATTTTTGCCCAATGGTGGGCCGCACGTGTAGCTGGGTCGCCGTTGCTCGCAAGTCCTCGCAGCAGCGCAACGGGCCAGGCGCGCGTCCCCCTAGAATCCATCTGGGCAGAGAGGATCGCATCGAGCATATTTCCACGGCCCCCACGGCCCGGATCCGTTCATTTCCCGGACGAATGACGCCCGTGGTGGCCACGCTCGCCCGCTGCGCACGCGCCACGGGTTCCCCAGCACACGCGGCTGTTGCGTGGGGTACCGAAACCGAGCGCACCGCGAGGGCGACGATCCTGTATGCTTGTAGTCCTATCACGGTCTTTCCCTTTTGTTTCGAGAGAAAAGACACGGATATCCCGGCCGGCAAGGAAGATGCCCGCGAGCCGCTGGCCGAAGAAAACCATGGGCGCTAGCAGCTCGCGTCGCGATCACATGTGTCGCCGCCGGGACGGGCGATGCCGGCCGGGGGGCGAGGGCGAGGAGAGATGTCAGCGTCGCGTTTTTTTCTTTCCACGCTTTGTTTGGTCTCTGCACGACTCACGAGCCACAAGGGCGACGTGCGGGCGCCTTCATTCAGCTGAGTTTTCATAAATGTACGCTGAGATTTCTTGTCCCCACCCTGTCACGTGTGGATGTGGTAGTACGCGAAGAAACGCTGCGTGCAGCCTACTTCGCGGTGACTGTGCACCACGTCCGCGATAGACGGGTGCGGGCCCCAGTTCTAACGGCGCCGCCCGTGCTGCATATATATGTGGTAGGATGACGCCTGATGCGTCTACTGGTGGGTTTAAGTTGAGGCCATGAAACCACAGCTTGGGATACCGACGACGTACTTATACATATCCGGAGGTAAAAAGGTGTACAACTATGCCAGGATAGGACTCGGGGCACTCTCTAGAGAGCAAACGCCCCGGTTTAATAATTATTATTTCTTTGGCCCTTTTCGGTTTTTTTCTTCATCTCCAATCCGTGTTCATTGAACTTCACTCAGTCGTAACACTCTTCTTCGTATGTGCTCCTCGGCGGTCACCAACACTGCTACGAGGCACGTCGACATCTGAGTAGGCAAATGAAACATGAAACTAAGACTGGATAGAAAAAAAAAGAACTCCCATTCATAATCACTGTTAAGACCTCGCAAATAGGCAAAAAAAAAAAGGAAAACGATCCCCTCATCGTCCGGGTCATGGGTCACGTCGCGCGTTACCAGCGGACACTATTTACCGTACGTAATCTTCCATCCACGCGTCCCGCGGGACCCACCCCTACCCCTTCTTCCTTATCTCTTGCACGCCGTCTCTCCCCTCGGCCTTCTCTCTGGCCTCCCGACCCCCTTCCCTCGTGTTGCCACCGCGTCGTCGCCCTTCCTTCGTGTCGCCGCCGCGCCGCCGCCCTTCCTCCGTGTCGCCGTCGCGCCACCGCCCTTCTCTCGCGCCGCCGCCCTTCCTTCGTGTCGCTGCCCGCTGCCCTCGCGCATGGCTGGACCGCCCGCTGCGTGTGCCGGCGTCGAGGACGACGTGGCCGCCTTCTCGCCATGGCCTCGCTCCGGCGGACTTGCTACAAGCGTACGGCGCCAACGGCGCCGTTGCTACTGTCGAGCCCACGTTGTTTCCCTCCTCTGCTAGTATTTTTCTTTTGGATTTTGCTACCGACGACGGGTGGATTTGCTACCGACAGCATGAGTCATTGCTACCGAAGGCATGTGGATTTGCTACGAGGTGTTCGTCGATGTTTGCGGGCGGGAGTCTCTGACGATGTCTCCGGCGAAGCTAGTTTTTTGCTACATTAGAAGAACTTTGTTGCTACAACCGTCTTGTGATTTTGCTACAACAGTGTTAACCTTTTGCTACAAGGTCTCCGGCGAGAGTCATCGGCGAGTTTTTCCGATGATGTTTCCGGCGAAGTCATTTTGCTACATTAGTATAATTTTTTTGCTGCATGGTCTCCGGCGAGACGTTCTATTTCTGGAACGAACCTTTTTTGCTTCGTAAGCAAAAGCGGGAATATATGTAGCAAAACAGGGTGTTCTGCAGGAAAACCGGGATTTGGAAGACACATGGAGCGCGGGGAAGGAGGACGATGGGGGCTTCCCATCGTCCGGGGGACGCCTAGCATTGCCCAAAAAAAATCCCGCATCGGCGTGGAAGCACCATCGACCAGTACCACACATCCGACCCAAAATTACTACTTGAGCTTGCTTGATTTTAATGATTTGTAAAACATGAAAATATGGGAAAATGCAGGAGTAGAACATGGAATCTACATGAATGAAAAAAATATAAAAATCAGTCACATAAGTTGTTTGATTGCACCGTAGTAAAACCGCATAATTTTTTTTGTAGGGTTTAGCATAGACACATAGAAAATTTTCTAAAAGGTCCCACCTCTTGTTAGAAATCTTATAAGATTATAGTGTAGGGAAGCAATGCACTCCTTTGAAACAAACTGACTCTATAGAAAAAATTCATATGGATTAGAATCCTATAGATTTTTTTTTGAAAATCTTTTGAATTAAACGTGCCCTAACCGGCGAGGAAGGATAATCGAACGCTATTACGCATCCGACCGTTGGTGAGATTCATGAGGCATCACCCATCACCGATATCTCGTCGATATATGTCAGATGAAAGAAATATTAGTCGTTTGTTATGATTGTTTCCTTGGTAGTATTAGTATCCTTTCTCGCATGAGTGAATCTCGGTAGCTGAGTTAACTCCCCCAGTCCCTCCCGATCAGCTCGTTGCCTCTTGCTCTGTCTGGTTTCCCTATTTGTCCTTTCTTACCTTTTTTTGGGGAGAAGTCTTCATAATCCTCAACATGGAAACCCAAAAGTAATAAAAATATAAACAGATCCTTGGACCACCTAGCGATGACTAAGAGCACTCGAACGAGATGAAGGCGTGCCGCTGTCCTAATCCCTCTCTCACTGGAGTCGAGCAAACCTTGTCAGTATAACTTGTTATAGTAGACATACATGAAGTCGTCGTAAGGCTCCAAAGACCAATGCACGTGAGCAACAACCATCGTTAATAGAAAAAAGAGAAGATAAGAAGAAACACCGACCAAATCTGGCAAGATCCACTAGAGACAAGCCTCCACACGCTCTATGACGACGCTAGATGCACCATCGGGATAGGAGCTGGACGACAAGGACTTTATTCCATGTTCAGGGAGTCGTCACCGCCACGTCTTCCTGAGTAAGACACAAACCCTAACCAGAATGAGAAAAACATAAAAAAGGTAGCCCTCCCGCCGACAAGAACCAGGATCCACCGCGTTTCCATGGCCCTAAGGCCACAAGAGGCGAGGCAGATCGACAACGGTGCTGACAGAAGGCAGGAAATCCTAATCCTTTCGACTCAAAGATCCAATGATTGTAATGACTCTGGTGATTAATCTATAAAGCTCCCCTGTTTAGAAAAAAAAAGAAATTCATTCATATTACATTTAGGGCTCAAAAATCTTAGGAAACAAAGCAGTACTCTCTTTATGCGAAAAAGAAGGCCATGCAACATTATTTTCGGGACGGAGAGAGTATAAATTAGGATACCACACCCTCCATTTTAAAATATAAGATATTTTAGCTTTGTGAATGAGTGTACTAGGCCATTTTTAGTATGTAGGTTCATCTATGTTAGAGTGAACCTACACACTAAAAAGGTCTACATATACTTCTTTTATAAAACTAAAACATCTTATATTTTAAAATAAGGGAGTACTATAATGACTATCTACACGCCTCATCGGGGCTTTTTCGCATAGTGCATTTCTTGCTACTGGTCTTCCCTCAAATTAGTGGACCCTCCGTTTGTTCTAATGAAAAATGAAACTGGAGGTGCAAGTGGGTCAAACATAGGGCACTTGCGTCCTATTTAGTTGGACAAAATAAAATAAATTTTCTCATACAATCATTTTAGAAATGTTGTTTTAACTAAAGAGGGTAAAGAGAATCCTAAGGGCACTTACGTCCTAAGTGAAACTGATTTTTCCATTCTGAGTCGCGCTTCACCGACACAGTCCCACAGTGAAGTGACCGAGCACTCTCGCTACAGTGACGAAAAAACAACCGGGCTATGGAAATTTTCTTTTCTCTCATTGTTTTTTTTGACAAAAACAGTAGAGAAGACCCCTGCCGTGTCATTTCATAATTTTTTATAAAGAAACTGTAAATGATGGGACAATTAAGTCCCAAATTGCTTACAAAATGTTCAGCCGTTCTTGCATGTCCTCTTTTAGGCTAGATTTAGCTCTATGCATGATAAGTGAGAAGAATTTTTTAAATAAATACATTTAGCTACCGCTGGAATTTGCTATTTGAAAATGTAACTATTTCTTTGGCCCTAGAGGCTCCAGCAGCCAGTAACAAGGATCTCCATGAAGAAGCTTAGAAGATATCTTTCCTATGCATCTTGTACCATCTGGTGAATATTGAGATCGGTATTCCATTCTTCTTTTCTCTCGTCTCATCTTGTCATAGTTGTTGCGTCATCCTTCTCATCGAACCGTCTCTGCGAGAAAATTGCACTATCCACCATTTTCACTATAAGTTTTTGCAAGGATCACCACTTCTACAACATTTTTGCAGTTTTCATCACCTCTATGTCTAATCTATTGCACATCCCACCCATTCTTTGTTAATCCACCACTTAACTTAGTTGATCCATCTAATTTTGTATATATTAACATGTTCCATATTTTAGGTCTAATTCCTGTACCGATTTTATCTCCGGCTCACCAGGTATGCTTTTTTTAGCACATCCATATAAAATTCCTGAAAACTGATATTTCATATAAAATTGTTCTATTACAGCCTAGGGCATACACACAAAATACGTTTTTATGGATACACATTTTTTAATACATTTTAAGCATCCTATAAATTTTGTGCATAATTCTGGAGCAGTGATGTGTGGGATCTAATAATCAGTTCTACTGTCAACCGAGCTAAGGAATGTATTAGCGAATAACTGGTGGAGCGTGCAACAGATTAGACGTAAAGATGGTAAAAGACTAAAAACTACAAAAAAGATGTAGAAGTAGTTATCCTTGCAAAAGCATATAGAGAAGGTGGTGGAAACTGCAATTTCATCCGCCTCTGCCAACAGTTTACGACCCCGATGACCGAGTTTCATGAAATTTTGTAGAAATGGTATCGTTTGCAACGAAACCCAGAAGTGCGCATTCCAACCAGCTCTAAATGCTTTACTTATAAATTTCATTGACCAACATTCTGTTGCTAACCTGCATATATTGCAAAGAAAAACCAGGCTCGCCCACCATGAACCGTGCGCAAGATATACTAGTAGCTAGTAAAGGTGCCAAAATGATTGTGCAACCTTTTTTCCCAATAATTCGAGATGGAGAGGTCATGTGACTTCGTACCAGTCGGAGGACCACGCAGCGCGCGGATGGTGACGATGCATCGACGCCATGAGGGCATCTGATGTCGGGTACTACCGTACTGGATTTTTGTTGCACTGGGATAAGCTACCCTGAGTTTCTGGGTAAAACATGAATATATCGTCGTTCTGAGTTTTTGTCGGGGTTTTCTGTTTACAGCTTAAGCTATTTCTGTAACACAAAAAATGGTCCCCTGAATGGATCAAATCCATTTTTGGGCAAGCATACTAAAAGTAGGAGCACTCGTGCATTATTTTGCTAGCTAAGGGCCCACCCGTTTGGGCTTAAGAGATTTGAGATATCTGTGTTGGCTTGACACGGGTGGACCCAATTTGGCCCTTAGCTACGTACGTTTTACAACTACACGAATGGCTACAATTCAACAAGTGCAATGATTTGTCCAGCCTTCGTAGTAAGAATCTTTTAGCCACGCAAATCAACCTGTGGTTGGATGGCTAGGAGGGTGGTTGTAGCCCTAACCCACCAGAGTTCAAGCCCCAGGTTTGACACTGTGTGTTGCATAACAGGCGGAATATTTTTTCAGTGGGAGGCGATGTTCCTGTCGACAGCGAGGCGTTCATGGTGACTTCGTCAATCTCAAGACCCGCTCGGCCGGCTCAGTCTATCGGAGGTGCTCATAGGAGTAGGGTGTGCGTGTGTGCGTGTGTGCGTTCATAGGGGTGGGTGCATGTACGTGTTGTGAGTGTCTACGATTGTACTGTGTTTCTCAAAAAAAAAATATTTTAGCCACACAGAGGAATCTTCCTTGCCATGAAAAATAGATGAAGGTAAGTGCAAACTAAAGGTAATTTGAAAGAATGTTTAATTGGATACTCCGTCCAATCTATAGTTGTCGCATGTTCATTGAACCTAGACAATTTTAGGAAAATTTTGCCTAAATCTGTGACAGGTAATTCAAATCGGAGGGAATATTTTTTTATAACACTAGTTAACTCGTGCTAGTGTTAGTCGTCGCTAGTGGTCGAATGACCTATTTGTAATTTCTATTATTTTTAAGGCTCTTTGTACTGTTATTGATGATTATTAATAGATCAGTGGAATTTTGTAAAAAAAAAAGAATGTGCCACATGCATATATGTGATGAAGCTAAGGGACGGCTAATTCAGAGACCGAAGGGAATGCAATTATTGTCTCTAGATGAGAGTACTCAATTTCTCTCGTACAGATCTCTTATCAGTAAATATCATCGGCTAGAAATCATGCAAATATGGTGGCTAGTTGTTAAAATACGGATTATATATACGTATATGAAATAGATTAGGACTCTAAAATCATCTTGTACTTCAAGTCTACCTATTCCTTGTAACTCTATATACCCCCACGAGAATCAAATCAACACAACAAATATTAGGGATTCATTATTTCCACTTGGTATCAGAGCGATTAGTCTCACGACGCCGATCCTAGGTTCCTCTCCACTTCCGCAACGCGCACCGCCCCCGGGAAGATCAATCTCCTCTCCTTGGAGGCGCGGCACCCGGACTCGATCAAAGATCGGACCGGTTCTTTAGATCATCTAGTTTAGATCAATTTCAAAACTCCAATCTCATAGATTTTTAGATCCAATTTAGCCACAAAAAAATCTATGATCCCATGACCCTAAAATCCAGTGAAAACAGTGCAAATCGGTGCTCAATGCGACAAGCGACAAGCACACCGTACATGGCGGCGCGATGCAGGCCGGCCACAACTCGCACAGATCGCACTACTAGCAAAACGCACGTCTGTAACGCACATGTTTTCCCCTTCCGTGGCGCACTAGGGGTGCGCCACGACTTCTGTGCTACGGCTAAAAAGTGCCCGTAGCGTACTGCCAGGTGTGCTACAGGTATCTCGAGTTAGTGGTAGCGCACTGCCTTGTGCGCCACGACTGCTTTTCTCGTGGCGCATGACATAGTGCGCTACTAGTATTTGACAACGTGTGCCACTAAACTAGTACGCCACTAACCAAGTATATGTGCACCACAGCTGAGCTTTTCAAAAAAAAGAAATACTCAATATAGATTATATATAATACAGCTGACATACACAGATATACAGTACAGAAATAAATACACAGATATACAATACGTGAATAAATACACAGGCAAGATAGAAACAAATACATATAGATAAGTCACATACATAAATACACAATATAAGTTATATTATTTCGATCAAGTTACAAAGTAGCTAGTGATGACATGAATATATGTCTCAACCAAGTTAGAGCTCGCGAAGCTCCCGTAGACATCTAAAGTAGGAACATGCAGGACAGACAACCAAGGACGATAACCATCACCGCGACGGAGGTGTAGTCTTCATCCGGTTCCTCGTCCTAACTCCCACTAGATAACGTGCGTATCTAGCTTCTGTCTCCGCCATAGTGTTGTACCCTTTGTAGTTATTGCCACTGAATTGGTGCACCTGTCTCCGGCAGTCTTCCCAATCATCGTAGACTCTGGGAACCTGTCCCTTGTACACGACGTACCACGTCATCTAAAAGTTGGCAATAATAATTAAATGGTGGGTGAAAAAACAAGTAAAAGTCACATATAAAGATATACTTATCAAATAAGGTAACAAAGTAAGCAAAAAATACCAAGTAGTAGCATGTACATGTCGACACACACAAGTACTTGTGGGGCTAAAGAACTACAACTAGACCAACACATCAAGACTTCTGGCTCGGCTCAGGAAACGGGAGGACGCCTTGTTTCGTCATGAACGCCCTATAGTCACCCTGCATCTTTAGGCGGTCTACTACGTCACGGTTATTCGGCGGATTGCCTCCGTAGAAGACCCCTCTGAAGTCATGACATCACGGCTGATGATTGCCCCAAACTGTTGTTGGATGCGATACATCTCTTGTCTAATATCTGAATCATTGATCCTGGCCTTGGCTTCGGCCCACCATTTGAGATGATCTGGCAGCGTAGAATCCTGTTGCTCTAGTAGGAACGCCCTGATGTGATGGAGTGCATAGTAGGCTTCCTTCTGACTGCCTGCTGGCTGCTTCACGCAGGGGAATTCCGTCACATGGGTGAAGATGTGTCTGCCAAACTTGAGCTTCTTACGCACGAAGGTGGCGCCTTCCGCCGAGGCATAGCCGGTGAGAGCATCATCCAGAACTTCCTTGATCTTGTCGTAGTTTTTATTCTTTTCTTGACTCCCTGAGTCGAAATACGTGGCTTGCGAATGTTTCGGCAACAAGCAGATGAGTGTGAAGTGTTGATCTCTGCGCAAAACAATTCAAACGGAATGTGTTGGAAAAAGAATGATGAAAATCTAATAAAGCATGTTATGGCGGCGAGTGAATAATGACTTACTCGGAAAAGAAAGGCACGAGAAAGTATTCCTTTGTCTTGTTCGCCACTGATAAGTCCAAAACGTATCTACTTTCCCGAACACTTTTGCTACTGTTTCTCCTCTAAATTTGTGTGATTTGGATGCAACTAACGCGGACTGACGTTGTTTTCAGCAGAATTGCCTTGCTGTCTACTTTTTGTGCAGAAAATCAACTTTCAGGAAAAATTCCGGAAAATATGCCAAAAATCCTATTTCACTAGAAGACTCCCGGAGCCAGAATACGAGACGGAGGGGGGCTGGGCCCAGGCCACACCATCTGGCCGCGCGGGCAAGCCCAGGCCGCGCCAGGGGGTGGTCTGGCTGCCCCAGGCTGCCCCTCGGTCTCCCTCTTCGCCTATAAGTTGCCTTCTGACCTAAAAACTCAGGAGGGTTCGACGTTTTCTCAGAAAGAGTTCCGCTCCGCCGTCACCACCAGATTCCACGAAACAGCACTAGAAACTCCGTTCTGGCACCCTGTCGGGACGGGGAATTTGAGAAGATCATCGCCATCATCATCACCATCGCTTCTCCATCGACCATCCATGTTTTCCCCATCTATGAGTGAGTAATTCCCCGCTGTAGGCCATGGGGATGGTAGGGATTGGATGAGATCGTTCATGTAATGGCATCAGATTGTTAGGGCATGGTGCCCAGTATCTTTTATTAGTGCTTTATGACTTTGTTGCGACTTGTTATGCTTAATGCTTATCACTAGGGCCCGAGTGCCATGATTTCAGATCTGAACATGTTATTGATTCATTATGATAGTATTGTTTATGGTCTTATCTGCAAGTTGTATACACACGTTGTTGTCCGGAACCAATGGCCCCGAAGTGACAGAAATCGGGATAACCGGAGGGAATGGCTTTGATGTGAGGATCACATGTGTTCACAGAGTGTTAATGCTTTGCTCCGGTGCTCTATTAAAAGGAGCACCTTAATTGCCAGTAGTTCTCTTGAGGCCCCGCTGCAAACGGGCTGGCAGGACAAAAGATGTTATGCAAGTTCTCATTGCGAGCACGTATGATTATATATGGAACACATGCCTAGGATTATCTAGTACTTGGATGCTTTATCTTATTTATCTGCAATTGCCCTATGTTCTGATTGCTATGTGAATTGTCTTGTCCATGCAATGCCCGTCCATCCATCCCTATGCCTACCGCACTCGAATCCCACTGTTTACTGCTATAGTTACTGCTGTCTTTACTTTACTACTGCTGTTACTTTACTATTCCTACTACAAAACTGTTGCTACTGATAAACTGATGTGAGCAAGATTGTTTCCAGGTGCAGCTGAATTGACAACTCAGTTGTTAAGGCTTATAAATATTCTTTGGCTCCCCTTGTGTCGACTCAATAAATTGGGTTTCACTTCCCTCGAAAATACTGCGATACACCCCCTATACTTGTGGGTCATCAATACTATTTTTTGGCGCCGTTGCCAGGGAGCATAGCTTTATTTATCAAGTTCACTTGGATTCTCTATTGTTCGTTGCTATCCATCCATCATGGGTAAGTCTCGTGATGGCAAGGTTCCTATTTTACCATCCACTACAAGAAGAGGTACGGTTATAAACACCTCTATTGCTCTTGATTCACCATCTATTATGAGTAAGCTCGTTACACCACCACATACACATGCTACACACACTGCTACTACTGCTGAATCTGAAACTTCTGATGCTGTTTCTACTGTGCTTGATAAGAGTGGTTCATTAGGTCCTTTCCTAGATGCTACGATTGCTAGAACTATAGCTGGAAATACTGAAACTCCTAATGAAGACACTATCACACTTGTTAGTTCACCCGAGTCTAGTTAGAGTTATGATATTGAAGATGGTTATGTTGAGATGACCGATGAAATTATTAAAGAATGTAAAAACACCCATGATAGGAGCGCTGCTAAGAGTCTCCTTGAGAGGCGTACTATTAGACCCAAATTTTCTCCTATTGCTAAGTTTGCTGCTTCTCCCATAAACATTATAGATGAAGATTATGATTTCTCTCTCGATCTATCTTACATAGCTATTGTCGAGAAAGAACCTTTTTGTTGGACTAAGAATGAAAGTGCGGTAGCACATATGAATGAACTTTCTACCATAAGTGGCTTGTTTTCTGATGATATTAAGATGCGTACTTACTTTGTTGCTAAGATTTTCCCCTTTTCACTGAAAGGAGAAGCTAAAACTTGGTTTAGTAATTTACCTCCTGGATCTATTGATTGCCCTGATTGCTTGATTAGTACTTTCCTGCAGAAATATTTTCCTCCTAGTGCTAGACATGCTATTTTGCAGGAACTTTTTGATTTTAAACAGGGAGAAAAAGAGGTATTGCCCGAATCTTGGGCAAGGTTTTGCGCTTTGATTCATGCACAAGCTGGAAGTCCATTACCTAAGAATGAGCTTCTTGATATATTTTATAATGGACTAACTGAAGAATTTAGGACATACCTAGATAGCTGTGCTGATTGTGTTTTCGGGAATAGGACTCCTAAGGAAGCTGAGGAATTAATGGCTAAAATAAGCAAGAACTATGAAGATTGGACTCCTCCTGAACCAGCTATACCTGAAGTAATTGTACCTGAACCTACTATTCCTGAGCCTATTCCAACATCAAAGAAGAGGGGAGTTATTGAATTAAATGATGAAGTGATGAAGGAAGCTAAGAAATGTCTTAAGGAGAAGGGAATTAAAGCTGCAGATGTCAAGAATTTACCTCCTATAGAAGAATTATGTAAGCCTATTCCCTACTCATCCACTATCGAGGTACACTCTCTCCAACACTTTGATGAAGGTGATATCCCTTACTCTAAACCTCCAGATAAATGCTTAGAAGAATTCGATATCTTTATTGTTAAGCAAGGTAATTTTAATAAAAGGGTGCAAAATCATCTAATGGAAAACACTAGAGTTATTGTTGAGTTGAAAGATATTGTGGAAAGAACCTCTAATGATGTTAAAATGATTGTTAAACACTTTCAAATGGTTCAAACTCAAATAGATCAACTCATTAAAGTGCAAAAAGACTTGCTAGTTAATGCTGCTAAAGAAAAACATGCTTATGAAATTAGAACTAGAAGTGGAGCTGCTACCCAGGATCCTCTATATCCTGAGGGGCATCCCAAAAGAATTGAGCAGGATTCTCAATAAGCTGAAAATAGTGGCTCTACTCGTAAGAAAAGGAAAAAGAAACATAAAACTGTTGTAGAACCCTCCGAACCTGCTATAGATCCTAATAGTATATCTATCTCTGATGCTGAAACTGAAAGTGGAAATGAAGAAAATGAAGTTCCTAATAAAGAAAAAGTTGAACAAGAACCTGAAAACCACACTAAGAATACTAAATACACTAAAGAAGATTTTATTGCTAAGAAACATGGTAGTGAAAGAGAGCCTTGGGTCCAAAAACTTATGCCTTTCCCTGATAAGAAACACAAGTCAAAGGAAGATGAACACTATAATAAGTTTTGTGAGTGGATGAAACCTTTATTCTTGCAAATTCCTTTGACTGATACTATTAAATTGCCTCCTTACTCAAAGTATATGAAGGATATTGTCTCGAATAAAAGGAAGATCCCTAATGAAGAAATTTCTACTTTGCTTGCTAATTATTCCTTCAATGGTAAGGTTCCTAAGAAACTTGGAGACCTAGGGATTCCAACTATCCCTTGTTCTATTAAAAATAGTTATGTTAGAACTGCTTTGTGTGATTTGGGAGCTGGAGTTAGTGTTATGCCTTTCTCTCTCTATAAGAGGCTTCAACTAGAAAAGTTAATACCAACTGATATATCTTTGCAAATGGCTGATAAATTTACCACTATTCCTGTTGGTATATGTGAGGATGTACCTATTCAAGTGGCTCATAATTGCTTGATATTAACTGATTTTGTTGTGCTTGAAATGCCTGAAGATGATAATATGTCTATTATTCTTGGGAGACCTTTTCTTAATACTACAGGAGCTGTTATTAATTGTAATCAAGGAAAGGTGACTTTCAATGTTAATGACAAGGAACATACTGTCTATTTCCCCAAGAAGATTGAAAGGACTTATGGTTTGAATTCAATTGAACATGTTGAGGGCATTCAAGTTGGAGAAATATATTGTCCCATACCAAGAGAAAAATTTGAAACTATTATGATTGGGACCATTGCTATCAAGGTTGAGGTAATATAATCATTAGTGGAATACAAAGTTTTGTCTCATATGAAATTGTTTTGGTAACAAGACCTGATCAACCTTGTTAACAAAAGGATTTTGCTGAACAAAACAATGTTTTCACTATGATTATCTCCGTTTACTACTATTGCTATCCATTTTAGTTTTTGTTTTCGTTTAGTTTTCTTTGTTGTTAGTTGCTTGCATGTTAGAGTGTCTTAGAACTTCTGTAGTTCTAGCCTTGTTTTGTCATTGCATCATTTCAAAAAAAAATCTGTCTGTCAGAAAATCATTCTTCTATTCCTAAAAAATGCCCAAAAATAAAGTGTCTCGAAAAATTCCAGAATATTCATATTAAATTTTTACGTGAAAAAAGGGGCAGAGGAGTACCTGGGAGGTGCCAAGGGGACCCACCAGGCAGGCTCACCACCTGGTGGCACGGCCTGCCCTAGGTGGTGCCATGCCATGGTGTGGGCCACCCCTGGCCCTCCACTAACTCTCTCACCTGCCACTTTCTTCTCTCTCCTGAGTAAGCTCCAGTTCATTGCTCAAAATCGCATTCTTGTTGTGCTTGCTCTCGTTTTTTTCGATCTCCTTGCTCAGCCCATCTTTGTTGCTGAAATTTGGAGCATTTGTTCCTTGGTATGTGACTCCTCCCCTTGTCCAAGTAGATTTGTGTTTAGTGGATTATATATTGAGTATTTTGCTGCTGTAGGTGACAGGTTATGAGAGCTTGTAAGCTTTTTTGATGCTTAGAGATATAGTTTGATGCATGTTTAGGCCTCTTACAAGTCCCTATGAGTAGAATCCTTCATTATATTTACTTTGCAATCACTTGTTTAATAGGTGTTTAAATTTCAGAATACCAAGCATGAACAACCATACCTTTGGAGAGATATTTGAGAGTGATGCACCTAGGAGGTCGAGGCCCTGAAGATCAGCCTCTCAGTTTAGGCCATCATACAACGAAGATTTCATTGCAACTCGTATTGGTAATGAAAGGGATGATGGGGATGCTCACCCATCCACTTTTCCTTGTTTTACTTTCTTACAAGCTGCAGGGATTCTTGATGATTTATTGCTACTGATTTAGAGGGTTGGTTTGACCTCATATATGCAAGATGAGAGTGAGCAATACGCTATGCTCACTAAAACTTTTGTTGAGAGCTTCACGTTTACTAACACGTCCTAGCAGTCAACTGTCTCTTTCAAGATTTATAATCTGCCCTTTACCATGCCATTAGAAAGATTTTGCAGTATTGTAGGTGTAAGCATGACTGGGACCGTGAAGAAAATTCAAGGGCGACCCGCTGATTTGCTGGAGCTTTACCGAGGGGTGACCAATGATGATGACCGCGTGGCGCAACGCGGAAAGATAAGAAACATCCAACTCCTTGCTCTCACATAATTTGCATATTATCTTGCTACTATCATACTTGGTAGGAAGAACACAAGTAATATCTCCAACTATCATTTAGCCTTCCTTGCTGCTGTGCTTAACAATGATACTTGGTACAACCTTGGCTCGCTTATTGCTCGCCACCTAGCTGCTAGGGGGCCTATCTATGGGGGCATCATTGCCTCACGTATGGTCAATGCATTAGGTCTTTTAGTGGACCCCAATGATACTGTACTGGCACCACAGAGGCTTGGCCTTGTTGCTATGAAAACTCATCACTTTGTCACTACTACTTCTAATTTGGATAATCTAGTATATAGGATGTTTTTTACTGACGGGGATGAGAGGGAGATCCCTTTGCCGCAGTCTTCTTTGTTTAGTGTTCATAGGAGACCATGGTCGCGCTCAAAGGAGGAGGTGGACGAGCAGCTTCGCTTACTGGGTTTCCACGAGCAGCACCAGGAGGATGTACCCTCCTATGATCACTCTGCTCACTATGGAGGGACGTACTCGAGCTCGCACCAGGACGAGGGGACCTCCTCGTCATACTATGGTGACACATTATCCTGGCCGGCTTGGGATTGATACCCACTTAGGCCAAAAGCCTAAGCTTGGGGGGAGGTACGCCGACACCGCACTCATCTCCTTATCATGTTGCGTCGGTACTTTGTATATTCATGTTTCGTTCTCTTTTTAGTTTTCGTTTTTTCTTTGCTTTTGCTTTCTAAAACACAAAAAGACCAAAAATATTTCTGTTGTTTCTCTTTGGTTTGCTTCTTCTTCTTTTTTTTCTTGGTTTGTTTTTCCCTTTTTGCTTTGTTTGAACTTTTCAAAAAACCCAAAAAGATTTTGCTTTGCTTGTTTTTCCTTTTGGTTCTTGTTTTAAAAAATCGAAAATAACAAAAATATTTGTCGTTCTTCTTTGGTTTTGTGAGTTTGCTACAGGGTTCAGCAGTCCTCAGTGGATATTGGTTTCATATTATTATTCAAGCCACACAAGTGAAGAGGAATAATGAGGATTAATGACAACTTGAGGCGTGGTAAGAGGCTGGTAACAAACTCTATTTGTTTTCATTTTTGTACATATACTCATCACTGTGGGCATGCTTAGTTTGTTCGTGTAAGGTGTATGTTATCTTTGGATGCCTGGTAGTTCTTGCTTTCGTATGATTAGTTCCAGCTTGCTAATAGTTTGTAGCATGTCTTATGAATGTTTGCTTGCATTATTCTATTCATAACTTGGTATGACACCGTGGTATCCTCCTCTGAATGTTTCATTTGAATTGACTTGGCACATGCTCACGCATGCATATGACTGTAATAATCAGTTAAGCCTCGATGAATTATTTTAACTTGAGGATCTTGAATCACTTTCATGCCATGATTAGTCCTGTTTTGTTGCAAGCATGATTATGACAGCTATTGCTCTCTCGTTTGTCGCTCCCTTACTATTGCTAGCCTTCACTTCCACTGAGTACTTTACTCATGTTTCCAACTCCCTTGAACCAAATATTGCCAAAGTGTCCACCATACCTACCTATTAGCATCATTTGCTACTCCCGTGCATATTCATTATGCCTTGTTTTCTTCCGAATAAAATGTTTGCTTGTTATGAGAAAGTTAGTTAGTAAAGCTCTCACGAACTTGATGGCACACTTTATTTTCTGCACTTAATAAACTTGAACCATTGTGACTGTCCATGAAAGTTATATGCTTGCAAATTATAGGCTGGGGATTAGCAGAACCGTGCTATCACGGGGAATGCTTTCAACACTTGTAAATATATACCAGTTGATACCATGCTCTTTTGTTTGCGGATGTCGTCGGTGTGAAATAAAAGGGGAGCTTGTAAGTCCATGGAGTTATGTATGTGTGTTAGAGAAACGCCTGGGCCGCTGGTCTAGGGGTTGTTCGTCTGTGGTACCAAGGTTGGCAGGCTAGCGCATGGCGGTACCTAAGTTGCCTGAAATTACCGCGTTTCGAAAAGTTGGACCGCCAACTACTGAGAGGGGCCATTTCGAGGCAAACTCATCTTACCCCTGCCAAATACAAACATTCCGTTAAACCGCCCCGTGAAGTAGACGGTTGGGACCCACATGTCGGTTATCTATCCGTGACGCGAGCGCCAACGCGGCAACCTCTTAGGCAAATCGAGCAGCTAAGTGGATTGGATGCGTTGACCAATTTCACAAATTCATTCCCAGCTTTCCCCTAGCACTGGCGGCGTCGGAATCCACCCTCCAGGCAGGACGACCCCTTCAGACATTTGACTTCCGGGGCCAAGTTGATGCGCCTAGTTGCTACGCCCAGTCGCTGATACCGAGCTCCAATTGTGCATGCCGTAGCCGCCGTTGTGAGGCTCTAGCCCGCCTCCGTCGCTGACGAGCCAAGCAGTTCGGAGGATGGCAGATCCTACTATCAAGGAAGAAGAAGTTCTGCCTACAAGCGGGTGAGCTACCCTTCTCTTTGTTATTCGCACTAATTACAACTGCTAGCTGGCTACTGAACCTCAAATTGTTCGTTAGCCCAACGCTAACAAACATATTTTGTCCACAGTTTTCTGTCAAGTGGGATCTGCGCGGACCCCCCCCCCCCCTTACCTGGTTACGGTAGTCCTCTACAGGTACGACTCCAAGGGCAAGTGGTATGGAAGACATTGTTTCACAATGGAATAAGCGCTATATCTGGTATGGTTGTTGCTCTGCATAATCATGTTGAAGTATGGCTGAAGCAGACTGCAAATTTCAGCTTCATGGATGAACGTGGCATCATGGTTCCTATAACGTGTGACAGTCAGCTAATTGGGTTGATGAAAAGGTATGCTTCCGATTGCATGTTTGAGCTGAATTGTGATGTACTGGATGTGGAAGCTGCTACAACTGGGAGTCGCCCTTCTATTCTTGGACAGGGTGGTTGCTCGAACGCAATTAGCTCCTGGTAAGCAAAGGTCGCTTGGGTTCGCATGTTTGTGCTGAATTATAATTTTTGTTTTATTTACTCTGTAGATATTGGGCAGTTATGCAACAGTCTTGTTTCTTTGACAGGAAGCGCCGCAAGGTTAGAAACATGATTACCGGGTTAGTCATTTTGCTGCCCGAAGAAATTAAAAACGAGTGGAAAGATGATGCTAGACACGATTCTGGTGCCCATTGTCCCGACGATGCAGAGTACGTGAAGCTTAGAAAATTGGCACCGAGGAAGAGGAAGAAGGCAGGAAATGAAGAAGCCAGTGGACGTGAAGGCTTGGCAGTCAGGCTGCGGAAGAAGGCTGCTGGCAATGAAGATGCATAGTAGTGTGTTGAACTTGAACCTATATATGTAATTCTGTTAAATTCTGGAGCTCTGTGTGTGGCACGTTGCTGGGCGAAACAATCTACCCACGTTCTCTGAGTAAAATGTAGCGCGACTTAGGGTTTGGAAACGCCCGAGTCAGTAGTTGAATGCGAAATTGTGATTGTGCCACTGCTATCTGAAAACAAGGATCCACCGGTTCCACGATTGCTGAGGGGCAGGAGGTCTCCAAATACGACGGAATGTAAGTGGCAGAGAAATAAATTATTTAAGCTGCCACACTCCACGAAGCAGCAACTTATTTTAGATGCTGCACAACGACGTGGCAACATAAACAACAATGTTCTCACCGATAATGCCCAGATGAGGAGGAAATGGGTACCACTTTCTGGCCTAATCTTGAGCCCGTCTATCTCACCGCCTCTCTGCTCCTGCATCCCCTGCATCTGGCGAAGCTCCCGGATCTCCAGTAACCGGGTGTACGTGCTTCCACTTTATAAATTATGGTTGTGCCATTTGCATGCGGCCAAATCCACGTAGATTACGTTTAAACAAACCACCAATGTCAGAATACACTAGTAGAAAAGGCGTCTTTGGTCCAAGGTCACGTTCCCAATCCGGGACAAAGATCTAAATCGAGGCAGAAATTGATCTAAATCACAAATTCTTCCACAAATTAATCGAGACAGAGATCTAAATCGAGACATTTCATTAATTCATCACAAATTCTTCTAACCAAAGGTGCGATTTCACATCCTACATTAATTCAACCACTAGTCAACAATTTCACTTCCGCTGCCGCTGTCCTCTGAGCCGCCGGCTTCCTCGTCTTCGTCGGACAGAACCTCCACGATTTTCGCATTGTACGCGAGACGGAGCACCTCTTCATGGCGAGCGGCAGCGATGACGGTGAACTTGGTCCGTCCAGGGACGGACCAGAACCTCTCCCGCCCTTCTCGGTTGTGGAGATCCCGATGCACCACGCGCCCGTAAACGATGCTGTTGCCAATCTTGGCCTTCCGTTCCTTCTTGAATAGTACGGGCTGGCCCCCACGTACCGGGGCAGCGCCCTCTTCCATGCGGGCATCTGGCGGCGGCGCGCCACGATTTCGCTCTCCATCACGGCTCCACCGGCACCCCCGCATAGCTGATGCGCCATCCGTGGGGCACCGTCGCGGCTGGCGGCGCGAGGATGTCGAAGTGCGCAAACATCACCGCCTCGTAGAAGTTCAGCGAGGGCATCTCCATGGCGGCACATTGGAGATTGGAGAGGAAGCGAGGGGGTGGACGGCGCGGTGGAGATTGGAGAGGGCGAGGGGATGGGCGACGAAGCGACGAGGTGTGGCGCCTCCTATTTGTACACGAGGACGACAAAGCGACGGGCGGAATATCCAAGGGGCATTGGTTAGACAAAAGGAAGTAATGCAGGGTTAAGACAGATTAACGGGCGACCAATTTTTTTACTCCCAGGACTCCGGGGCCAATAGTTTAGACCGCTAGGTCAACAAGTACAACTATTACAACTTAAAAAAGGCACAGAGCTTAAGCTAAATAGAACTAGTTATCACACATCTCCTTGATCTTCCTAATCTTAGCCCTATGCGCATCTTCCTGCAAGAGCAAGGATCGAATCGTCTGCTACTTCCTTTTAGCATCTTCCTTGCACAGCTTCAATTGTTTCTCTGCATCTTTCCTCATGCACTTGTTAATACTCGTAGTTGTGAAATGCAGGACTTTGGCCTGGTGAAGATCCTTCCTTGCTTGAGTCAGTTCTTGCTCTGCTTTAGCCTTCAGGGCCAACGTCGCGTCCCTCTCCTTCTCGACTTTGCTAACCTTGTCTTCCACCCCCATGAGTTCTCGCTTATGCTTGGTCGTGTCAACTGGTTCCCATAGCTTCATCTCAACACTGTCAAGAAGTGAGCTGAATGTGGATTCTTTCAACTCAATAGTCATTTCCCATAGTTTGTCCAGCGTTTTCTGCATCGATTTGGGCCACTCTGGATCTACCCATTTGACAACACCGCAACTTCCGCCTTGCATCATTGCATGATGTCCTTGACACCGTACAAACCTCATGCCTTCATTTCGTCCTTCGAATGCTACAAATTTAGCAGGCACATATCCATGTTTACATAGCAGAGGATTGACTTCATCCGCTAAACCGTGATAGTCGGCGTCATACATCGTCTGGTTGGCCTAACACATCATACGCGCATGAGTAAATGGAGTAGATCTGGCTCAAAAAATAGATAACTGGCCACAGATGATAGAGATAGAGATGAGACGACTCACATTTAAATCACCGTCCCTATCGCCACAACGCGTTTCCTCGCCGTCTCCCCTTGAACTCATGGCGAGAGGGGAGGGGGTGGCTGTCGAAGAGGGGATTGGGATGGAGGCGCCGTCGGCTTGAGGCTATGGCAAGATGGGAGTGAAGTGGGGAATGTGGCTTCGAGGGGAAGGAAGATAAGTACGGGGAGGAAGAGAAGTAATGGGGATGTGACACTAGGATATGGCCCGCTAAACTCGTGAGTTGTGACACTCGCAATAGGGGAGCCCCCGGTGTTGCCAGTTTGTCCAGAGCAAGCGTGGCCAATCATGCCGCAGAATAGACTACTCGCGGATCGATCTCACGGAAACCATCCCAATCGTCCAAGCACCCCGATCGAACGGTATGTAACAATCGTCAAGCAGAACAACTGTATTAGGGTGTGCCTTCTAGAAGACTCGGTCTAACGCTAAGGTTAGGGCTCTCCTAAGGTTAATTAGTATCCATATGTGGTTTATGAAAAGAACATGCATCCAATGACACTGGTGGATCTAGCTGTGGTTAATGAGAAGAGCAGACATGCAATGACACTGGTGGATCCATGTGTGGTTAATGAGAAGAACACACATGCAATGACACTGGGTGTGGTTCATGATATGGTTTGTGAGAAGAACACACATGCAATGACTCTAGCTGTGGTTCATGAAAAGAGCAGACATGCGATGACTCTAACTGTGGTTCATGAAAAGAGAAGACATGCGATGCCACCGGTGGATCCATGTGTGGTCTATGAGAGGAACACACATGCAATGACACCGGTGGATCCTTACGTGGTTTGTGAGAATAACATACATGCAATGACACTGGGTGTGGTTCATGATATGGTTTGTGGGAAGAACACACATGCAATGACTCTAGCTGTGGTTCATGAAAAGAGCAGACATGCGATGACTCTAACTGTGGTTCATGAAAAGAGCAGACATGCGATGCCACCGGTGGATCCATGTGTGGTCTATGAGAGGAACACACATGCAATGACACCGATGGATCCTTACGTGGTTTGTGAGAATAACACACATGCAATGACACTAGTGATATGTGGTATGTGAGAAGAATACACATGCAATGACTCTAGCTGTGGTTCATGAAAAGAGCAGACATGCAATGACACTGGTGGATCCATGTGTGGTTCATGGGAAGAACACACATGCAATGACACTGGTGGATCCATGTGTGGTTCATGGGAAGAACACACATGCAATGAAACTGGTGGATCCATGTGTGGTCTGTGGGAAGAACACACATGCAATGACACTGGTGATATGTGGTTTGTTAGAAGAACACACATGCAATGACTCTAGTTGTGGTTCATGAGAAGGGCAGACATGCAATGACACTGGTGGATCCATGTGTGGTTCATGGGAAGAACACACATGCAATGACACTGGTGGATCCATGTTAGGTTTGTGGGAAGAACACACATGCAATGACTCTGGTGATATGTGGTTTGTGAAAAGAACAGACATGCAATGACTCTAGCTGTGGTTAATGAAAAGAGCAGACATGCAATGACACCAGTGGATCCATGTGTGGTTAATGAGAAGAACACACATGCAATGCCACTGGGTGTGGTTCATGATATAGTTTGTGAGAATAACACGCATGCAATGACACCAGTGGATCCTTACGTGGTTTGTGAGAATAACACACATGCAATGACACTGGTGGATCCATATATGGTCTGTGAAAAGAACACACATGCAATGACACTTGTGGATCCATGTGTGGTTCATGGGAAGAACACACATGCAATGACATTGGTGGATCCATGTGTGGTCTGTGGGAAGAACACACATGTAATGACACTGGTGATATGTGGTTTGTGAGAAGAACACACATCCAATGACTCTAGCTGTGGTTCATGAGAAGAGCAGACATGCAATGACACTGGTGGATCCATGTGTGGTTCATGGGAAGAATACACATGCAATGACACTGGTGGATCCATGTGTGGTTCATGGGAAGAACACACATGCAATGAATCTGGTTATATGTGGTTTGTGAAAAGAACAGACATGCAATGACTCTAGCTGTGGTTAATGAAAAGAGCAGGCATGCAATGACACCGGTGGATCCATGTGTGGTTAACGAGAAGAACACACATGCAATGACACTAGGTTGTGTTCATGATATGGTTTGTGAGAAGAACACGCATGCAATGACTCTAGCTGTGGTTCATGAGAAGAGCAGACATACAATGACACTGGTGGATCCATGTGTGGTTCATGGGAAGAACACACATGCAATGACACTGGTGGATCCATGTGTGGTCTGTGGGAAGAACACACATGCAATGACACTGGTGGATCCATGTGTGTTGTGTGAGAAGAACACACATGTTCAGGAAAAATCCCGGAAAATATGGCAAAAATCCTATTTCACCAGAAGACTCCCGGAGCTAGAATACGAGACGGAGGGGGGCTGGGCCCAGGACACACCACCTGGCCGCACGGGCAAGCCCAGGCCGCGCCAGGGGGTGGTCTGGCCGCCCCAGGCCGCCTCTCGGTCTCCCTCTTCGCCTATAAGTTGCCTTCTGACCTAAAAACTTAGGGGGGTTCGACGTTTTTCTAGAAAGAGTTCCGCTCCGCCGCCACCACCAGATTCCACGAAACAGCACCAGAAACTCCGTTCTGGCACCCTCCCGGGATGGGGAATTCGAGGAGATCATCGCCATCATCATCACCATCGCTTCTCCATCGACCATCCATGTTTTCCCCATATATGAGTGAGTAATTCCCCGTTGTAGGCCATGGGGATGGTAGGGATTGGATGAGGTCATTCATGTAATGGCATCAGATTGTTAGGGCATGGTGCCTAGTATCTTTTATTAGTGCTTTATGACTTTGTTGCGACTTGTTATGCTTAATGCTTGTCACTAGGGCCCGAGTGCCATGATTTCAGATCTGAACATGTTATTGATTCATTATGATAGTATTGTTTATTGTCTTATCTGCAAGTTGTATACACATGTTGTTGTCCGGAACCAATGGCCCCGAAGTGACAGAAATCGGGATAACCGGAGGGAATGGCTTTGATGTGAGGATCACATGTGTTCATGGAGTTTTAATGCTTTGCTCTGGTGCTCTATTAAAAGGAGCACCTTAATTGCCAGTAGTTCCCTTGAGGCCCCGCTGCAAACGGGCTGGCAGGACAAAAGATGTTGTGCAAGTTCTCATTGCGAGCATGTATGACTATATATGGAACACGTGCCTAGGATTATCTAGTACTTGGATGCTTTATCTTATTTATCTGCAATTGCCCTATGTTCTGATTGCTATGTGAATTTTCTTGTCCATGCAACGCCCGTCCATCCATCCCTATGCCTACCGCACTCGAATCCCACTGTTTACTGCTATAGTTACTGCTGTCTTTACTTTACTACTACTCTTACTTTGCTATTCCTACTACAAAACTATAGCTACTGATAAACTGTTGTGAGCAAGATTGTTTCCAGGTGCAGCTGAATTGACAACTCAATTGTTAAGGCTTATAAATATTCTTTGGCTCCCCTTGTGTCGAATCAATAAATTGGGTTTCACTTCCCTCGAAAATACTGCAATACACCCCCTATACTTGTGGGTCATCAGCCACCAAGATGCCTTGGAGGTACGAGGCCACGAATCTCCGTTCAATGGCGCTTCCCAAGCAGCCATCACGCATGTAGTAGGGGTCCACTATAGCGATGCCCGGGGTGTTCTCTCTAATGATCTGAGTGGCTAGGCTGAGAGAAAACAGGCATACCATGGTATAGTGCAGCGGATACAGGTGGAACATATTGAAGATGTCATCAAACCGCAGGAAGAACAGATCCGCGGGGACATTATCAACGAATCCCAAGCCTCGTGGCACCTTAACCACGAATACCGGGTGCGAGGGATCTTTCTCCCCAAGAAGGCGTCTCTCTATCGTCAGCACACCGTCATGCACACTCCTCATTTCTGAAGTGGCGAGCCTGAGCAATTTCTTAGTTAGCATGGGCTCACCCGCCACATGCATCCTCTACATAATACCCTTGGGTCTTGGTGGCCCGTCTTGAAACCTGATCGGATTCGTAGTTGACGCCACCGGCTGGCTCGAGCTGCGAGATTTTCTTTTCCTGGTCTTCTTGCCTTTTGGGAAGTGGGTAGGCACCACAATCCGAGCATCGATCGCCCTATGTAGTGTGTCAGGGCTTAGAACAAAGGGCCGGTTGGATGTATCCGCTGGCTCGATGAAGGTGCAAGCTGGAGGCGTCTCCTGAGAACCAAAGAGTCGTTTGTTGCAAGTGGCTTTCTCTGCGGGGCCACCAGCTGGGTCTTCGTTTAGGTCGCTGGGGAAAATATTAGTGTTGATGAAATCATCGAAGTAATCTTCGTCATCCTCGTTCAGATCCTGCGCCATGGTCATGTCAATATGACTAGCCGAACAATCGTGTGGAGGTGACGGCGGTAGCGGTGTGCGGGTCTTGCCATGGCTTGGCGCTGGCACGACAGGCGGTGTTGTTGTCTATGGGGTGATGTCCCTGGCCGTCCCCAAACGAATCATGCTCTTTGTCCATAGCAGGAATAAGCCAAAGCAACTTCTAAGGACAGCCGGCTCTTCTTCATCCGCTCCTGGTGGTTGAATGGGAGGTTCCAGGTTGTCGCAGCCCCTTAGCATCCAGATAATTTTAACCCTATGCACGCTATCTAGCATCGGCTTTGAGTGGAACGTGCGGTGCAAGGGTTGAATGATGGTACCCTTGGCAACATCCCTCAACTCGTTGTTCACGAAGCTTAAGAGAGTGCATGGAACATCCGTCTGCGAAAGACATGTATGGCATTAAAAAGATGCCATAAGAGTAATAAATGGCAAGGCGATAAAGTATTTGGTTTACCGTGATGGCGTCAAGATCGGCTAATGTCGAGGCACTACATATGATGATGGGCGTGCAAGAGATGGAGGGGCTGCTTGATGGCGTGGTGCCGGGTGCCGGTGTATTCTCCCTATCGGTCGCATTAAGCTCCGGCGCCGCGATGATGGCAGGGGGAGTCACCAATGCTTCCGGTACCGCCGTGCTAGCAGGCGGAGTCACCAATGCTTCTGGCGCCGCCGTGCTAGCGGGCGGAGTCACGAACACATAATTCACCGGGTTCGCCGGCGCCGCATTGTTTGAGTGGCTACTGACCATGCTTGGAATCAGGCGCGGCCCTTGTCGACCACCCGCACTCCAGTTCGCTATTGACTCCACCAAGGTAGGCAGGATGGAGGTGAGGGTGATTGCCAGGTTGTCTTGGAAGATCTGCGGGATCCGCGCCACTTCTTCCTTAAGTTCATGAACCTCGCGGTTTTCCTCGTCTCTCCTTCCCTACACACGCGTCCTCGAGGGTGGACCAAAATGATCCACCCAATTCTTAGCCCCGAAGCCGGCCAGATGGCCAGCCGACGATGACTTCTTTATAACCGGCGTGATTTACTTGGCCCGGTTCATCGCCCTATTAAAAGGGTTATCCCACCGGGTGGCCGCCGTCGACCCGTGGGATGAGGAACCATGGGATCCCTGACTAGCAATTTCCTGCTCCTGCAGAAGAAGTAACGTGAACCATTTAGAAATTCGACTTGATCGATTAGAATGTAATTGACTTGATCCACGGTAATTAAATTACTTACCACAAGAACCTCGAAGTCCTTCACCTTAGTTTCCGCGGTGAGTTCTTCGGTTTTGGGGTCCACATGGTAACGAGCCCTGATAAAGTTTCGAAGCTGCTTGTTTTCAAATTTCAAAAAGGGGTTAGGTATCCCCTTAGCTCTATACTCGTCGTCCTCCTTATCCCATTTGGGCTCCGCAGCTCTGTAACCACCAGATCCGAGATGGTGGTGACCTATATTCATCGCCTGCAATTGCTTTCCCCGCCTACTCGAGGCCTTGGCTGCTTCGGATTTGCACTTGGCCTTGAACTCCTAGAATTGATCTTTGGTGATCTGCGGGTCAATCTTCTGGATCTCCTCGAGACTTTTCCCTTCTTTAAATATCTTCTTTATCCAGGTTCTCCAGCTGGCCAGGGCGGTGCTCATCCTCATGAGGGAGGATTTATTTACTTCATTCCCATGATAATCTGTGTTCCGATACTGAAGGGGGAACTTGTATCTTGCGTGCCGCTTCTCGAAGAGGAGTGTGCGCAAATGGCTATTATCTTTATGCCGGAGATTCTGGGTGTTGATCGAGATGGCTGTCCAGGTGATAGCCGCCACTTGCCAACCGTACCCTTTGACGACATGGTCGGGCACCAAAGGAACCCCTGTTGGGCTCACTTCGGTAATTTCCTCTCTGACGGTGCCGACCGTGTTCGGGCTCCTTTCCTTCTTCTTCTTAGGAGGATTACTACCACTTGTTGTGCCCTCGCCGCCATCAGTGCTTTCATCATCCGTCGTTCCTTCAGCCGCTTCTTCTTCCTTTGCGTCTTCCATCTCATCATTGCCCTCTGTCATTCTTTCTAGCCGCTCGACCTCCTCCTAGAATGACAAGGGTCTGTTTTGAGGTCTCACTTATCCTTTAGCGTTGATACGCTGAGAAGAGCCAGCCTCATCGTTGTCACACATTTTTGCACTAATAAAAGGCAAATAATGGTTAGTAAAGTGTGCAGAAAAATCCGGCATGACCTTTGCTCATTTTTGTTAAACTAGGAGTGCCCGATTTCTGCCGAAACGGAAGTTAATCAACATTTCGACGAAAATCGGGACTCATTTCATACAAGCACCTACATACGAATACAACTAGGCAGGGTAATATAGCTACGAATACAACAAAGCAAGGCCACCACTCTAACTGGTATTTAAAGGAGAGCACAACCAAGAATGGTGGAAGGAGGGAACATATATCATATGTAGAACTTTCAGGTGGTCTTGGAAACAAGCAAATTACAGCAAGTGCACTTCAATAAAATGATAGCAAGAACAACAATTGACAACAAGCAAATTACAGCAAATAAAATTCATTTTCTGTTTCATTCTATTCAAGAACAGGAAATAAAATTCTATTCATTTTCTATTTCATTCTATTCATTTTATTCTTAGGCCTCCAACATCATATATTCTTCCATGTTGAGCAAGATTCCTAGGCAGCTTCATTTTCATTAAAATTCTAGAAAATGATAATGCCTGGATAGTCTTAATTATTCAGTGATATATTCAGATCACATTACTGTGACAATTGAAGGTTTATTTCTTACCCAAGTGATATCGCGGTGACTTACATGTAGGAATCCAAGGAGTAGTACTTTATCCATAAATCGTTAAGATTTCCAGGATATGAGATGATTCTTCTTTTGGCACTTTAGTATGTCTGCAACTTTGTTAGGCCTCAGTCATTAATTCTTCTTTGTTGACTATGCTAGGGAGCTTTATTGTTAATTAAAAAAATCCAGAAAATGATAATGCAACATAGTCCTGCTCATATTCCTTCTTTTTTTTCTCAACTATGCAAGAGAGCAAAACTAAAGATCGTTTCGGCATGGTGCAAATACACATATTTCAAACAAAGCCTAAAATACAAGCAGCACAACATATTAAGGAAATTAATATGGGAAACATATTTACACATTAAACTAGCTGCAAACATCACCCCATACTCAGATTACTACTCATGTAATATTTGTTTCAGAAGAGACGCAGACTTTCCTACTCCTGATGCCGGTACAAGTTTAGTTGAAAAAAATGCTTGTTAACAAAATCTGGGTGTTTCGTGTCAACTCATAGTAGCATCAAATGTGTATGCCTAGATAACAATAATTTGGGTAATTTTCATAGTAGTCCTAGATACAAGGCTGACTAGATGACAAATACTGGAGGTTGTACTAACAAAGTAGATGCAACAGAAAATGGCAAAATAAAGAAAACCATGACTAAAACATCGACCTCTTCATGCACATTACCTCGGTCTTGATCTAGTTGGGTACGCCAAACTTTGTCTACAACACCAAACTGACCTAAAAGAGGCAAGATACGATCAGATTTGTGCAACCAGGAAGGGGATTGGGGGTCAGTGGTGGCTTGATTTCTCGTGGTTTTATGACAGAACATGCAACCAGGAAGGGGATTGGGGGTCAGAGGTGCCATCTGCCATGGGAGGGGGAAGGGGTACGAGCGCTGGACGTGGGAAAACGAGGGGGGAGGAAGAATGCCTTGGGGGTGGCATGGCGGAATTCACAGGCGTCGGCGCGGCCGTTGAACAGCACGGAGAGCTCGAAGGCCTTCTTGAACAGCACGGACGGAGCTCCTCCACGACCTCCTCCTCCTTGGACGCGCGGCGGCCTCCTCTCCTCCTCCTCGGACGCGGCGGCCTCCTCTCCTCTTCCACGGCCTCCTCCTCGATAGCGGTGAGTGCGGCGATAGGCAGATCGAGCGGCGGCGGCGGCGCGTCTCTCGGCTCGATCTGTGTCTGAGGATGAGGAGAGGGACGGGTCCGTGCTCGACAGTTGACCTGTCACGACACTTAGCCGTAGCGCACCCTTACCTAGTGGGATACTGCAGTGCTAGTGTCAACAACAGGGGCGGCCGCCCTCTTATTTGACCTGACATGGCACTTAGCCATAACGCACCCTTACCTACCCAACAGGGGCGGCCGCCCTCTTATTTGACCTTAGGTAAGGGTGCGCTACGGCTAAGTGCCATGTCAGGTCAAATAAGAGGGGGGCCGCCCCTGTTGTTGACACTAGCACTGCAGTATCCCACTGGTTCCGCCCTATGCTCGAATCTAAACCTGTGTGAGCACCCAGGTTCGAACCCTGGTGCCCCCCTTTTTTGTTTTTATTTTAAAACTACTTTAAAATGTTAAAAAATATCCCAAAAACTATGTAAACTATATAAAATATCTGTTATATGTTTTATATGACAAAAGTGGTACATATATATCATAAAAGTGGTACAAAAGTGATTCAAAGTAGAAAGAAATTAAATAATAATGTGTCCATTAATAATATGCCATCCATATGCATCAATACAATCTTTTTTGAGCATGTATTTTAGAATCTTTTGTGAGCTAGCGTTTTACAATCTTTTTTCCCTTCTTTGTCGCGGTTGAATAATTTAGCCCTGGCACTTTTATGTTTCTTCGCTCGAACGGGCTACCTTTTGTGGGTAAGGTTGTCATTTTTCTTCTTGTGATGTATGTTTCTTCATCGTAGTCGTCGTCATCTTCAATCTTTGGATCACCGTACTGGTCGAAGTCTTGCTCGTTGGCGACTCCATCCATTCCGATGATGTTTCTTTTTCCTCTCCTCACGACTAGGCTTTGCCGGGTCGGTAATAAAAAAATATTGGTCCACTTTGCTAGCAAGTACCCACGATTCATTTTTCATGGTGATGTGCGCACCGACAGCCTTGGATTTGGCTGCTTTGGGTATTAACATGGTTGTGAAATACCGGTCTTCTCTTTCGACGCTCTTGGCCCATCTGACATGGAACATCGGCACCTTTTCTCCACAGTAGTCGAGCTCCTAGATCTCCTCGATCCTTCCGTAAAATCTTTCCTTCACGTTGTCATCGGTGTAGAATTCCGATGTTACGCTTGAGTTCTGATAGTCACACTTGTTGTCCTTTTCCTCCGTGTAGAATGTGTAGCCGTTGATATCATACGCCTGATAGGTCACCAGGTTGTGCATGGGTCCCTGCAACAAGGTGAATATTATGTTTTCCTCCACAGAATACGATTGCGGGGGATTATCTAGGAGCATCTGCCTAAACCAACGCGTGAAATCTGAGTTGTGCTCTTTGATTATTTCTCCCTGCGTCCTCTGTATTCCCCGGTCACTGTACTTCTTCTCGATTGACCTTTTGTGCTTTTGTACCCAAGGATCGACCAGTTCTAAATGTTGTAGCGCAACCAGGTTTGCTCTATCAAAGTCTGCTCGTCGACAATCGTAGTCTGCATGCAGTACGCGACGACCCTCTCGGTGACCCGATCCGTCGAGCTTGCCAAGGTGCCTATTGACGGGAAGACCGACAGGGTTCTCGATGCCTAGATAATTCATGCAGAAAGAGATGCACTCTTTGGCCAGAAAGCCCTTGGATATGCTTCCATCTGGACGAGACCTATTGCGAACGTATCCTTTGATGTGTCTGTTCATCCTTTCTAACGGCATCATGCTGCGGAGGAACATCGGCCCGAGTTGGATGATATCCTCCACGATATGGACCAGCAGATGCACCATAATGTCGAAGTATGCGGGCGGGAAGTAGATCTCGAGCTCGCATAGTATCACCACGATCTCCTCTTGTAGCCTCCCGAGTTGTTTCACGCCAATTGACTTTCGAGAGATGACGTCGAAAAACTTACAGAGCCCAAACAATGTTTCTCGGACATGCTCGTCCATTATACCTCGTAGTGCAACCGAAAGTATCCGCGTCATTAGCACGGCACAATCGTGAGACTTCATCCCACTAAACCTCTACTTAGCCTCATCTAGGTACCTGCTTATCTTGCCCGTGTAGCCATAAGGAAATTTTACTCCTAGAAGGGACTTGAAAAACTGTTTGATCTCATCCTGGCTTAGTGTGAAGCACGAAGGGGGGCAGTAATATTCGTTCTTCTTGACCTTTTTACCCTTTCGACAACCTTGTGTCGCCTCCGACTGATGATCATCGTCATCTTCCTGATCATCAGGAGCAGGGCGTCCTCCGTGAAGATCCTTCCGGATGCCCATGAATATCAAGTCGTTCCTTGCTTTAGGACCATCTTTCGTCCTATCTGGCATGTTGATTAGGGTGGCAACCAGACTCTCGCACACGTTCTTCGTGATATGCATGATGTCAAGGCTATGAGGCGTGCGGAGAAACTTCCAGTATGGCAACTCCGAGAAAACAGACCTTGTTTTCCATACCTTCATCAACGGCTTGTCTTGCTGCCTCTTTCGCTTCTTTCCTAGTTTAGGACACTCTTTCCAGTTTTTCAGCAATTCATCCACTTTTTCGCTGCTCCTCCGCTCTGGGATTCCTCGGGTCTCGGATTTCCCATTGAACAGATCTCCATGTTTTCTCCATGCATCATTCTTTCCAAGCCACCTCTGGTGCCCCATGAACACGGTATTCGAAGACCCTGGATCTTTCTCTAGTTGGAGATAGGTCGTGTTATCCATGCACCTAACGCATGCGTAGAATCCTTGGATAACCTGCCCCGAGAAATATTTACAACCTGGATAGTCTTGCACCGTAGTGACCAAGTCGGCTCTCATAGTGAAATAATCTTGTGCGACAGCGTCATACGTATTGGCTCCGGATTCCCATAACATGGCTAGCTCCTCTTTCAACAGCCCGAGATATAGATTGATGTCGGTACCAGGTTGTTTTGGCCCTTGAATTAGCATACTCATTTGTATGTACTTCTTTTTCATGCACAACCAGGGAGGGAGGTTGTACATCCATATAAACACATGCCAAGTGCTGTGCGTGCTGCTCTGGCTACCGAACAGATTGAGTCCATTGGTGCTTGCACCTAGCCTGATGTTCCTCGAATCTCCACCGAATTCTGGGAATTCGAGGTCTAATGCTTTCCACGGGCTACCATCTGAAGGGTGCGTCAGCATCTCGTCCTTTTCAGGGTCATCGTCATCTCCTGGCTTCTTTCTTTCCGCATGCCAGCGCATGAGATTTGCTTCCTTAGGGTCTGCGAAATAGCGCTACAGACGAGGAGTGATAGGAAAGTACCGTACCACTTTTTTAGAAGCTTTCTTCCCTTTCTTGTATCGACTAATGCCGCACACCGGGCATGTGGTTTTCTCCGCATCCTCGCCCCGATAAATGATGAAATCGTTGATGCAGACATGGTATCTAATATGCGGTAGATCAAGAGGACACACGATTTTCTTGGCGTCCTCGATACTAGTTGGACACGTGTTCCCCTCCGGGAGACGATTGTGCCAGAATGTCATCATATCGTCGAAGCTTGCGTTGGTCCATTTGTGTTTTGCCTTCATCTCCATAGCCTTGAGCGTTACATTCAACCGGGTATCATCGGGCTTGCATCCTTCATACAATGGAGTAATCGCGTCTTTCTCAAGTTGCGCAAGCTTGGCTTTCTCTCTAGCGACAGCCCTAGCGTTACTCGTCTGCTTTAGAAGCAGTTCTTGAACATAAGGGTCCCGCACCCAGCCTGACGTTGTTCCATCGTCTGCTCCGGCATCTAGATCATCATTATCCTGGTTTGCTTCCGCACCTTCACCATCTGCGGGGGACTCTTCTTCATCTCGCCCATCCTCGCCGTGATCATGATCATGTTGCCCGCCTTCCTCATTTTCTGCCGCCCCATTTACGGTCTCATCTTCTTCGTCATCACTTATCCACCGAGTGTAGCCATCCATGAAACCATGGCGGAGCAGGTGCGCCTGCAGATTTCCGGAATCTGGGTCGATCAACCAATTGAGTTTGCATCTTCTGCACGGATATCTTATCTCCGTCATGTTATTTCGTATCATGTCGGCCGTCGCGCATTTCAAAAATCTAGTCACAATGCCTTCGCTCATTATGCGGACCATGGTTGCCTACGCGGTGTACAAGGTAGAATTAGAAGTTTATTACAACCACAGAACCAATGCATGCATGCAATGGTCGATGGAAAATTTCGGCATGACCTATCCTAAAATTAGGACCTTTGCGAAATGCCAAAGTCTTGCCAAAATGGAAATGAATCAACATTTTGGCAAAACAATGCCAATATATGAGAGAGCATGCAATGCATGCTCTCCAAACACATGAGAGCATCGATCCTCTCCATAGATATGTGACGACATCATCCATACACATAAACACATTCTCTTACATAGAGAACTTACCGAGATGAGAGACCGAGAAAATCTCGAAGGAGAGGTAACAGACCGAGAGGATGGTGGCCGGAAGGAGATCTTTCCTCTATTATGTATGTAGCATCCAAGGTAAGTTTTACATGCTACAAATGGTGAAAGAGTGGAGAAATTGAGGTGGAAGGAGGAGGGGGGTGAGATCCAAGGAGGAAGGATGGGAAAGTGAAGTGGGAGATGGTGAGATCTAGTCAAATGTGCAAAGGTATCTGCCAAAAGTAGTAGCAGAACGCAGATCTATGGCGCACATGGAGCGGTGCGCCACAGGAATAAAGAACATCTGTGGCGCACGTACCAGTCGTGCGCCACAGACGTGTTTTCCCAGTTACACAGCAGGGTGGCCTGATCTTGCCTGTAGCGCATGGTGGCCATGTGCGCCACGACTACCGGCCACACCGCGCACTTCACACGGGTGCACTACGGCTATGTGGTCTACGGCCGATAGTGCCCTGGCCCACACATAGCCGTGGCGCACCATCCGCATGTGCGCCACGATTACGGTAGATAGCCGTAGGGCACCTGTGGCCAGTGCGCCACGCCTATTTTAGCCGTGGGGCACCACTAGCACGTGCGCCACGGATATGCGGATTACCTATAGCCATTTTTCTGGTAGTGTCGGCTGTTGCATGGAGATCCATGGCCTCCGGTTCACGCGCCCGTTTGGTACCGCACAATCGGCAGCGGTTCACGCGCGGACACGGCACAACAACAATTCATGCGCCTTCCTCCATCTGCAGTACATGCATGCATGATTTATTTTTTGAGCGTCGCTTTTATCGAGTTCGCTCGCCGCGCGCTGGAGACCGGGAGGGCCTGTTGGTCTTCATCACCTGCGTGGGAACACGACGCCAGACTACACCGACACCAAGATCTGCACTGCTTCTACACGCGACTACATCGAAATCCGAGATCTGCACTGCATCAAGCCGGACTATATCGACCCAAATCACAACGTCAAGCTGTACGACTACATCACGCTACGAGAACACAAGCACGACATCGACACCATCATCGCTACAAGGGACGCCTTCAAGCGATGCTCTACGTCATGCCTACTACGACATTGCCGATAACATCATCGCCAAGGTCTACATCAACGTGGTCTTCATCAACATCTTCGTCAACACACACCACCGCCGCCGCTACATCGTCCACACGATGGACATACAACTACGACGCCCTCTGACAGTACACGTACTGCAAGGCACGACGAAGGAATGACAGCGTCCACAACCCCGACGACGGCATCGACCTCGTCCACGACACCGACGACTGCATCAACAAACCGGCGTCACAATTGTGATGCCCATACGACCGCGCATACGGTTCTGGCAAAACTGTGTGTGCTTGGTGGCTGCCTCCAGTCATGACAAAACTGGTGGTCTCACCTATGACCGCGTCCGCGAGACGCCCCCGACGGTACCTTTACAAGGTGCAAAACGTCCACAACTGCAGCTTCGTCAACAACAACAACAAAAATGCGCAATTTTTTGCGCCTCCGGCAATGGCGGCCACATAACATACGACGATTACGATATCGACCACACCACCTCGACCACGGCTACATCACGATCGGCTACTCGACATCGACATCAAGAACAACGTCTATAGAAACTCTAGAACTCCAGTCAACAGCGTTCGCGTCGTCACTTGCGTCCACGGCACTCCTGCTGTGACTGCGGGAGGGAAGAGAGGCACCAGAAGGGGACGCAGTCACTGTCCCTAGGTGCCAGCCATGATCATGTCTACGCAGGTGATAATGATATAACACTAGTTAACTCGTGCTAGTGTTAGTCGTCGCTAGTGATCGAATGACCTATTTGTAATTTTTATTGCTTTTAAGGCTCTTTGTACTGCTGTTGATAATTATTAATAGATCGGTGGAATTTTGCAAAAAAAAAGAATGTGCCACATGCATATATATGTGATGAAGCTAAGGGACGGCTAATTCAGAGACCGAAGGCAATGCAATTATTGTCTCTAGATGAGAGTACGCAATTTCTCTAGTACAGATCTCTTATTAGTAAATATCATCGGCAAGAAATCCTGCAAATCTGGCATCTAGTAACAATTGACGGCTGAGAGGAATCAGCGAGGAATTGACATCGGAGCAATGCAGAAGAAACACCTTACTCACAAATTCAAGCACCACACGTGCACGTCAAGTGGCCCGTCATTTTCCCCCGAGAACATTACGGGTCGTGCTAGTGTTAGTCCAGGGGCACATTACGGGTCGCCTAGTTATCCAAAACCGCCATTAGTCTCCCCCGAGAACGACTGACATGACAGCATAAATCCAGGCACCACAGTGGAGCTGCAGCGCGAGGGTGTCCTGGCCATTGCTGCCATCAGTCGCGCCTCCTCCGAGAGCTTCTCCGAGATTTTTTAACGGTCAGAAACCAGCAGCGGTGTATGATTGCAGCAGCCGCATTTCCTTCCTGAATCGCGTAAAACTCGTAACACCAAATCGTGAATGCACTTATGCACTAGCTGTATTGTATCCCCATGCTAGGACGATGTAGACGGGTCATGGGATCGACTAATTGGCACATCTTTCTACTTCCTCCGCTGGCAACTTGGCAAGTGGAAAATTGAAGACATGGAGCCAAGCACTCTAATGTGCAAGGAGTTGGTCACGCTCACACGGACGCGCCGCAGGATGCCAACGTCTCCATTTATTGAGTGTAGTAGCAATAAGTTTTCGGCGGAAACCATCTCGGTTTCAGGCTAATCTTGCAGCTTGCAGGTGTAGCCGTCGTGGTTGTTGTAGACACAAAGTTGCCCGGAGGGAAACGAGACGTGCACGTGACGTGCTTTTCGACTTTAGAGCGCGCGGGCACTTTTAGTTCCGGGGTTTTAATCCTCGAAAACGAGGTTACATTGATCAAGAATATTTGTCCATGTAGTTTTTATTCTAAAAAATGAGCAGTATTACATTTTTCAGACAGTACCGGGATAACGAAAACGAAATGGGAAATGATAGTACTACCCGGGGGATCGAACAGAGCAGAAGATCCACCACGCGCCTCCTCTCTCGCTTTTTCCTGCGTTTCTCATGCGCCGCCGCCGGTTCCTCTCGCGCCACCGCCGGTCGCCGTCGCCGGAGTTCGCGTTCCTCGCGCGCCGCCATGGGTCGCCGTCGTTGGAGCTCGCGTCCTCGCGTGCTGCCACCGGTTCCTCGCGCGCCGCCGCGGGGTGCCGTCGCCGGTGCTCGCGTCCTCGCGCGCTGCCGCAGCCGGGTTGCCGTCGCCGGAGCTCGCGTTCCTCGCGCGCCGCCGTGGGTCACCGTCGTCGGAGCTCGCGTCCTCGCGCGCCGCCGCGGGTAGCCGTCGCCGAAGCTCGCCCACGGCCTGCCGCAGCTCGCGCGTCGCGCTGCTCGCCCTCGCCTCGCGCGCCCTGCCGCCTTCCCTCGCCGGTGGTTGCGCCGGCGGCGACAGGTGCTACTGGCGCCGGTGGTGGTGCTACCCCCGCGGCGGTGGTAGTGCTACGAGCTGGGCGAGGCTTTGCTACAAGCGGTCACCGGACTTGCTACATATGACTGACGGAGGTGCTACAAGGAACGTTTGGGTTTGCTATGTATGACTGTACGAGACCTCCATCGGTACTACGAGCTTTGTCGGATTTTTGCTATAAATTTTTTGCTACATTAGTTTTATCGTTTTGCTATAATAGCATATAGTTTTTGCTACGAGATCTCCGGCGAGGTCTCTGGCGAGGTCTTCGGCGAAGTCGAATTTGCTACAATAGAAAATTTTGTTTGCTACATACGTTTTGTGGTTTTGCTACAATAGCATAAAGTTTTTGCTACACGGATTCTGACGAGGTCTACCGGCGAAAGTCTCCGACGAGATCGTATCTGCTATATTAGCACAACTTTTTGCTACAAGGTCGCCGGCGAGGTCTAGTGTGTCTGTTCTATTTTCTGTGTCGAACCGTTTTTTGCTACATGTAGCAAAAGCGGACTGTTTTGTAGCAAAAGCGGACCGTTTTGTAGTAAAAGCGGACCGTTTTATAGCAAAAGTGGGAATTGGATCTATTTTTAGGGACACGTGGCGCGCAGACGACCCGGGGGGGTCGGCGGGAGTTATCCCCAGGACGCGTAGCGCTTCCCAAACAAAATTGCCAAGTTTACACCATCCTAAGGCACAAGTATCACAACACATATAAAATATGTATAGAGAGAGAAAGAGAGCTGTGTATTTATCCATGCAATACAACGCTAGACTCATGTTAGCAACTGTATATACATATAAACAACCCTTAATATCGATATAACCACAATACTTAGTATCACTCAATGTGTTTGAGTAGTATGAAGTAGAACCAAATTAAGTGTTTAGGTAGCACAACAAGTCACCACATGTCATACTAAGTTCACAACCATGCTTTATTTCCACAAAAAAGATTCTTTCTAGTTGTTTCAACAAATTTTACTTCATACTCACTTTTAGAAACCGACTTGCTATGGACAAAGAGAATTCAATGAGGTGACAGGAAGAGTTGCATGTGTGCGTGGAGGTGTACACCTGGCGAATCACATATCAAAAGTTTTTTAGGACACAAATATAACTATTAGGTGTGGGCTCTCTCATGAAAGAACACACCCTTGAGGAAAGAACACGTCTTACCCTCTTTCCACATTCTTCAAGGTGAGATACTCTTCTCTCTCCCCTCTCCCTCCCTTGAAATCATCCTCTCATTCCTTCACTCTCAAACCTTGTCGGCTTAGGTCGATGCAGGGGACCTCGAGATCTAGGGTTACCATCGAGTAATATTATAATTTTGTGTTCGATATGTGTTCTTCAAAATTGAAACTATGATTGATAAAATAGAAGATGAATCGAGTATCCAACTTCAGTTTTTGGAACCAAATGGCATGTTCCGTTTAGAGAGGGATGGTATGTGAAAATTGAATGTTTTGATGGTTCTTTATGAGCAAAACTTCCAAACTATGGAGTTAAATGTAGGTTTATTTTGAGACGAGAAGTTAGGTTCCATTGAGTTGAAAAATTGAGATTCACTCTCATATAACCATCGATTGATATTGAATATCGAGAAGGGATCAACGGAGATGTACCACTCACATCTTAGTGACACATTGGGTGGGTGGGATCTGAATGTAGGTTCACGAGTTAATGTTAGAGCAATACTAGAAGTCCATGTATAACCCGTTGGAGCCTTAAAAATCCAGCGAATTTATGGACCCGGTTCGCAATAGCGTACCTAGCAGAAACCGTAAACGGGCTGGCCCATATCGCAATTTCACAGGGGCCCATCTAAACTTCACTGTGGCCGGTATAAGTAGCGGTTGCGGCGGAGGACACGGGTCAAAACCCTCATTTCCTCCGCCTCCTCGTTCGCACCGTCGTCCCATTTCTAGCAACTCCGGTGAGCGATTTCGCGGCCTCTACTGCAAGAAGAGTGCGGTGACCCAGCATACCACTGCATGTGTAGTATACTATAGTCGTTGATATGACATCCACAGATACCAATCTGTAAATATCACATCCCTCAAAGTGGTAGAACAGAAACATTGCGGGTCCATATTATAAACATACACACTTCATTATTATTACAATTCCAGAAGTTCGAGACTTCAAGTGATTCAAACTTACAAACTATATAACTTATTTAATAAGTTCAGCAGAAAACAAAAGACACAACGATAAGAAAGACGTGAGCTCAACAGCTTATTCTATAGGATTCGTGCTGCTCGTTTCAACCTAGGTAACTACATTACGACCTGACAACTACTCTGACTCGTTGTCTTCAGCTCCATAGTGTATCCTGTAGTCTACCCCTTCGATTCTACCGGACAGGTCTGGCTCTTCATAGTAGACGTCATTCTGGACTTCCGTAGCATACACCTGATCATCCTTCTGGTCCTCAAAGTCTAACAAGGGGTTCAAAGGAAAGAGTGAGTAATAATGTTACCCAACAAGTTCACTATATGCAAGGTGGGAAGTTTGATGCTCTAACTACCACCTCGGACTATAAGTCCTTGGCACTATGCAGTTTTAGTAAACATTTCTTCAAAGATTGATTTTATTATCAAAAAACTATGCCCATCAGCCTTCACAGGTTGACCAGAACTTTATGGAGTTCTTTTCCTGCCGTGTTCGTAGCTCCTTCCCGGAACAGGGAGTAACATGTCACAATTCTTACACTCTGTAGAGGTGCGTTGCTTTACCCATGAGAGACCAACTCCTTGTTGCACAACCGGGCGTACTTTCCCGTCTACAATTCCGTGATGTGGGGCCTAGTAGGTGATCCAAGCCAATCACTGTCCCCTTCGCGACCCCGCATGTCCCCTTGGTGTACGCCATTCCCACATCTTGAATTACAGCAATGGTTGGTATAGACTGTTCAGATGCCAGAACTGTCGTGGGATGTTGAGGGTTCCCACCCATATGCTGCATATCCTCTACGAATTACCAATTAATGCACGCTACGAAGATAATAACCACGACCTGCGCATCCGGATACATGTGAGAGGAAGAAGATACGGCTGACTTCTCCGTCCCATTCCAAATCTCATGGTTAACGCGTATTATACGGCGCTAAAATCACTGATGTCATGGGTTATTAAGCCCAAGTTGTTCGGCAACTGGAAACCTAGATTCCATTGTCATTCTTAGTATTTATCAACACTTAGGATGATAATAGCATTCATTTGTTTGGGAAAATATTTATTTTCTGTCTCTTTTAGAACATAGGTGATAACACACAATTTTCAAATACTTTCATAAAGACTCTTCAAAGGACATGAGCAAGTATGGAACTTACCTGGTGACTCCAAGGTAGTGAAGTCGGATACTTCCACCAGACCTTGAACTCCGGTTTCTACAGAAGATTGATGACCCACAAGTATAGGGGGTGTATCACAGTATTTTCGATAAGTAGGAGTGTCGAACCCAACGAGGAACAGAAGGTGCTGGCTAGTGGTATTGACGAGGGTTTAACTCATCAATGCCCATTGTTATGGACTTGGGTTTTGGAGAAGGAGGGAACGCTGTAAGTCTCGATCGGCTAGCAAACAAGCACACAGGTGGCACGAGGTTTACCCAGGTTCAGGCCTCGTAGAGGACCCTACTCCTGCTTGTCTGCTCTTAATTGATGATGATCCAAAGGATTACAATGTCGCCGATGGTGGTGTATGCACAGATTAGATCTGGCGTATGTGGGAGACAATAGCTCTATCTATTGGGAGTCGCGATTTGTCTATTGGGGTCTTAGGTTGTGTCCTCCTTGTTGGACCCTCCTAGCCTTTATATATGGGGAGGCTAGGTCTCAGGTACCAATACGAGTTGGTTACAAGTTGTATTCAAACTCTAGTATTGAGACTTCCTTGTCTTGTGCGTTTAGGAGTCCGTGTCCATATGGGCTTCATACCACTCGAACCGTCATGGGCGTCATGGACCTTGGCAATTCGTCGAGTGGGCTTTCGGTCGAGCCGCACCAGGTAGGTTGTAGTCGAGTGCCTATTGGGCATACCCATGTCAGTAGCCCCTGAGTGTCCATGCGAATCGTAGATTCGGGTGGAGACTCAGAAGTCTTAATATTTGCATTAGGATGTCGGAGTTGACAATTGTGTCGAATGCGAAGCACTTCACCCGGAAGTACATCGAGTTAGTCAAATTTGTAGTAGTTTATAGGGATGATGGTAAACGTGTCTGGTGCGCTCGATGGATCGAGACCAGTTAATTGCTCTAGGGCAAAAACAACGTCACCTACTCAAACTCGAGTCCCCGGACTCGAATTCGGAAATTGCTGGCGTAATTCGACTCATGCCGTGGAGGTCTTATAGAGTTCGAATCCTAGTGTGTAAGTGTGAGCACTCGACGCGTCCGTCAAGGCATATTCATCGTACCTGCAGGCACGGATATATTTCTGGTAGTGCGTAGCAGATGTGTTGCCAGGCCTTATTCAGGTCTTATCTTCACGCTGTAAGCGTGGCATCCGAATGTTTGTCATCGCGGAGATGATTCGGGTGACCCAAGAGACGTAATCTCTTTGCAGGGAAAATATGAGACGGAGTCGCCATAGCATTTGAGTGTGGATGTTATCGACACACAGTACGATATACAAAGAAAAATAATCATAGGGTGCGCGACCAGCGCTCCCTATGGGAGTAGCCCCCGAGTGCCTGGTTGAGTCGAAGACTCAGGCAGGGACTAAAAAACTTTTGCGACTGCTGTCGTCTTTTGTTTGCTTGTTTTAGTCGAATATGCTTTCAGAGCTCCCTATGGGAGTAACCCAAAGCCCACAATTGAATCGTAGATTCGAGTGAAGGGTTTTCATAATTCTTGGATATCTTCACAAATTTCTTCAGGTACGCGGCCAGCATTCCCTACGGGAGTAGCCCCCGAGTCCTTAGTCGAATCGTAGATTCGAGTGAGGATTCAGAGCATGTCACTCGAGGATCTTGTATATACTCGACCAGCGCTCCAGTTTGGAGTAGACCCCGAGTGTCTGGCGGAGTTGTAGACTCGGGCAGAGACTCGAGACTTGTATCTTGTAGACGCAATTGAAAATAATGCGAGGAGAATCCGCTGACCCGGAAGTGCATCGAGTCAGCGCCTCACGCATAAGGAGCCAAAAATCGATAATGAAGTTGGTGTTGATGTAGCGGAGTCATTCGACAATGCGAATAGAGTTGATGCAGTCGCTTCTGTTGGGTGCGCGGTCAACGTCACGTGTGTAGCATCGAGTGATGCAACCGTCCGAGGAGGGATTCGACTCGAGTCTTGAGTGTATGGCATAGTCATTTATTTTTTCGACTACTGTTGGAGGATCCGATAGAATAGCTCGATGCAGTCAACATCTTTGTATGCTGCATAAAATGCAAAGAATTGTGAAGTATCTATATCTTGTAAATAATATTTGCCTATTCGCTTGTCAATAATATTTTCTGGTGCCAATCGAGTCAACACTTTTGCACTGTTTGCTAGGCCTTTTTATTAACCTGATTACCCTTAGTCTCAGTACCTTGCCGAGGTGCTCGGAGTTCAAGGATTCGATGATAAGGCAGAATCAGCTACTCGGGCTGTCGCGTATGAGGTACTCGAGTGCGTGGAGTCGATGGCACTTAGGTTACTCGAAGAGGGCGCAACCCCCAAGTGTTTCGAGTGCGAGTTAAAAAAGAATCAGATCTAAGTAGAGAGAAACTTAACTTTATTGGTAGTTGTCGTGGACAAAGTTGATGCAATCGCGGACATAGTTGAGGCGGCTGTGGGTCGCGTGACGGAGTCGAAGGTTGTAATAGGTTGTCGTAGCAGAAGGAGGCATCGTCTCGCCGGAGTCGAAGGCCACACCGAGTCGCTGGATCGCCAATGCTAAGAGAGCCCCCGGGTCGAGGACCGAAGCGGGTCGTACGGCGGAGTCGAAGGACCCCCCGAGTCGCTGGAGCCGAAGATCGCAACGAGTTTGTCAAAGTCGAAGACTTTAGTGGGACGCCAGAGTCGAAGGAACCAAAAGAGCCACCGAGTCACCGGAGCCGAAGACCGTAGCTGATCACTAGAGCCGAAGATCGTAGTGGATCACCAGAGCCGATGCGACCGGCGGGTCGTGGTCAAGGCCGACTCCCGAAACGTTGGACGTGAGGTCGCAAAGTAGATGGAGTCGACGCGGCGGCGAGTCGCGTGGTAAACATAGTAGACGTGGCAGCGGGTTACGCGGCGGACCGGAATCGCGTAGTGATGACGGGTTGCCGCATCCGAAGACCGTAACGGGCCATAGCAGTCGAAGACCGCGTTGTGTCGCCCCATCTGAAGACCGCAGAGTGTCGCCGGAGTCAAAGGACGCGGAGGGTCGCTAAGGAGGAGGGAGCCCCCGAGTCGCTAGAGCTGAAGATCGCAGCGGGTCTCCGGAGTGGGTTGCCGCAGCTGAAAACCGCAGAGAGTTGTCGTAACCGACGGCGGCAGGGGGTCGCGTGGTAGAGTGAACACGGCGGACGTGGAGTTGCGCGGCAGACAAGCTCGATGCTACGGTAGCTTGAGTGTCGAGCGGTCACCGGTTCAACGTGCTTGAGGATGAGTTTGTGATCAAGCATAATCGGAAAATCGATGCGTCCAACCACTTTTCGTAATTTTGCTTTTTTCTTCACCAATCCACGTGAGAGCCTTTTTTTTGAGTGGGTCAAGCGAGAACCACACTTGCACGTGCATCCAATCTGATTACCCTTTTAATGTAATAACTGGACATGTGCGACTCGACCTTTTTACATAGTAACTTGTGTTTGAATTTTCCTTTGCTTTCTCGGGACTAGGACTGTTCGATGCCTTCAGGATATTTTCCTGATTCCATGCAGACGTAGCAGTTCTGATTGATCACGGACACATGGTCATGCCGCATTGCTCTTGTAGACTTTTCAGGTCCGACCCCAATTCTTTATGCCACAGGATGTTTTTGATCTCGTCGATTGCACGTATCTCTTTTTTCCTTTTCCGCACATGATCGACGCAGCTTTATTGATGATTTTTTTTCTTTTCTTTCTAGAACTGGAGAAATAGGAGCACGGATATCTCTGGATTGCTTTTGATGTCGTGTTGAGCTGGTCCTTTTGCTTCGAAGTCTACATCCATCGCATACGGCCTTCACCTCGGTTTCAGTCGCCGTCGAATATCTTGAAACTCTCAATCTTGTAGATCGGATTAGCTGCGCTCGAGGATGATAACGATGTAGAACCCGCGAGCACGTAGTATAGATTTCTTCCGGTTTTGTGAGAGACTGAAGTAGACGTTGATATTCTGGGATCGGCGAGTCGTAGATCGCCATGGTTGATGGAGCCGTCGAAATCGTAACATCAACGCTCCTAGTTTCTACAGACGGCGCCAATTGACGAGGGTTTAGCTCATCAATGCCCATTGTTATGGACTTGAGTTTTGGCGAAGGAGGGAACGCTGGAAGTCTCGATCGGCTAACAAACAAGCACACAGGTGACACGAGGTTTACCCAGGTTCAGGCCTCGTAGAGGACCCTACTCCTGCTTGTCTGCTCTTAATTGATGATGATCCGAAGGATTACAATATCGCCGATGGCGGTGTATGCGCAGATTAGATCTGGCGTATATGGGAGTCGTAGATCTATCTATTGGGAGTCGCGATTTGTCTATTGGGGTCTTAGGTTGTGTCCTCCTTGTTGGACCCTCCTAGCCTTTATATATGGGGAGGCTAGGTCTCAGGTACCAATACGAGTTGGTTATAAGTTGTATTCAAACTCTAGTATTGAGACTTCCTTGTCTTATGCGTTTGGGAGTCCGTGTCCATATGGGCTTCATACCACTCAAACCGTCATGGGCGTCATGGAGCTTGGCAATTTGTCGAGTAGGCTTTTCGTCGAGCCGCACCAGGTAGGCTGTAGTCGAGTGCCTATTGGGCATACCCATGTCAGGTACGGATCAGGAATTCTCTGCAAATACTTAGCAAATAGATTTTTAGGGGTTTTTGATAAAGCAAGTAAACAAAGTACGAGTAAATAAAAGACAGTATGAATAAATGCAGCAAGTGGCCCAATCCTTTATGCAGCAAAGGACAAGCCGGTTGTATTACTTAAGATGACCAAACGTTCTCGAGGACACATGTGAAGACTATCAAGTGCTTTCGCTTCATATAGTTGATTAATCCTCTTTAGCTTGCTAAGTGTTGTGTGGGTGAACCTGTGCTAATGTACCGACCTTCCTAGGACTAATACATACTTGTGATTATACCCTTTGCAGACATCCGTAAGTACAAGAAAGTAATTAAGGTAGAAACCTAACCACATCTTTAAACTCTAAGACCCTTACGTCCCTTGTGCAATGGTTTCCTAACGGGGGTTCAGGTTTCTGTCACTCCGGCAACCCCTACGATTATTAGCCAAATACACAATACATTCCCCTAGACCCATATAGGTGAAGTGTCATGTAGTCGACGTTCACATGACACCACTAGAATAAGTACACCACAACTTAAATATCAAATTATTGAATCTCTCTCAACACAATTCCACTACTAACAACATGACCTCTCCCATATCCTCAAGAACAAAACAAACTACTCACAAGACATCATATGGATCATGATCAGAGATGGAATAATGATGTATAACAATATGAACATAAACAATAATTCAATGGTTCACTCAATAGAAACAAATAAAAAGAGTAATCAACACCGGGAAAGTTTCCCCTATGAACTATGCAAGATTCAACACAATTGTTACAACAATATGGAGATGGTGATGAGGGTGCTGCTGATGATGATGGTGGTGATGATGATGATGACGATCCCGACGAAGTCCAGCTTGATAGTGGTGTTGATGGCGACGATCTCCCCTCTCCAGGAAGGAATTCCCCCGGTAGAAATCTGTCTGCCGGAGAGATCTTTCTCTCTCGGTGTTTTCCGCCCCGTAGAGGCGGCGAAATCTTTCTATGGTGGCTCCCTGAGTCTTAGGGTTTCGGGAGGATGATATACGCCAGAGGGCAGAGCCTGGAGTGGGCCAGGGCGGCCACACCACCTGTTGCGTGGCCTAGGGCTGTCCGCGCCAGGGGGTGGTGTGGGCCCCCTGTGGCCCATCTCCAGCCCCCCTTCTGGCTTCCTTCGTCTTCTAGAAAAATAGGATTTTCCGTATATTTTTCTGGATTTTCCGATCTTCGCGAATTTTGCCTCCAAACAGCACCTTTTCCATCAGAATCCTGACTACATCGGTCCATGCTCCAAAAGTCATCAACCATGCAAAAACAGATGAAATAACATAAGTATCACCTCTCAATACGAAATATATCAATGAATAATAGTGAATTATGACATAGAATAGTGATGCAAAATGGACGTATCAAAGATCTGAAGGGTTCGCAACATAGAAAACAAAATTTTCCTATGATGAGAACTATACGCCAAGATCTATCTACTAGATACAAGCAACGGGTGGATATACATCCATGGAGAACTTACCCTCGAAGACAACAAAGTTTTTTTAACAAGTAGGAACTCGTGGATGATGTAGTCGTACGCTTGCCGATCTCAAGATCGTGTGGAAGTCCTAGCGCCGCAAACCAGCAGCGCATCCGCACTCGCACACATGTTCAGGCCACCGAATAACCTCTGCCTCCTTGCTCCAGTGATGCAGCGGAAGCAGCAACTCCTTTCAGATGAAATGGCACCGGGAACATGTATCTCGGTAATCCGAGACCATGGGGGAATAATTCTAGAAGGGGAGAGAGATCCTTCACGAGGATGTGTGAGGAAGAAGGGTGAGAGGGGTGGCCTTTTATAGGAGGAGGGGGTACCCCTCCCCATGGCCGGTGCCCCATGGGGGGTGACCCCTCCCCCATTCATGTGGTGGTAACCCCCTCCACATAAAAGTGTCCCTTAACATTCCTCTTTAAAGTCTTTACTTTAAATGCATTAAATTTCTCCAAATTTAATGCTCTCTCATTTAATAAAACTCTTTTATTAAATTTATTCAGAATTTTGTTAATTACTTTAATTAACAAACATTCACATAAAACTCCCTGCAACATTTCAATATTACATGCAGAACCAATTTCAGCAGTTTCACCCGAAACAGTTTCGGTGTCTATTGAAATAATTCCAGCGATTGGGTCAAAAAAATATTCCAGCGCTTTGCAATTCATTTGTTTGAAACACATTTGCTCCAAATGGTGTTGGTGTCCCTTAAGTGTGTCAACCTATGGTTCGTGAATAATGCAGACATGATCGAGACTCCTCTCAGATCAATAATCAGAAGCGAGACCTAGAGATCCATACTGACTCCTACACATTCTACGATGACTTCTGTGATCGTGAGAACCTTTAATGCTAGTAACTAAATCCCTTTGTCTCGCAATATATTACATGTCTGAGATTCGATCATCGATATCTCCATACCTAGTTTGATCTTGTTACCGACATGTACTCTTTTCTCGTTCCCGTGATATAACATTCTAGTGATCTCATCACTTGCTTGCAAGCTAACCAATGTGATATCACCGATAGGGCCCAGAGAATATCTATCCATCATCAGGATGGACAAATCCCACTCTTGATCCATGAGCTTCTACATAACACTTTTGTAGCACTGAACCCACCTTTATAATCAACCTTTCACGGTGTGACGTTTGATGTTATCAAGATACTCTTCCAGTGTTAGTGATTAACATGATCTCATGGTCTAAGGACTAGGATTACTTTGTTAGATATTATAGCAATATAAACACAATGACTTTGATCGTAATTCTATACTTCGGATGAATGTTCATCACATCATTCCACTAATTTTGTGACCTCGTTATTAACAACATCCAATGTCCATGATCAGGAAACCTTGATCATCTTGTTAATCAACGAGCTAGTTTATAAGAGAGGCATAACTAGGAACTTTCCTTTTGTTTATTAAACACACATGTATTAATGTTTCCAAATTAATACAATTATAGCATGCAAAATAAACATCTGTCATATACTTGGAATATGTATAATAACAACTTTATTATTGCCTCTCAGGGCATATTCCCTTCAGTCTCCCACTTGCACTAGAGACAATAATCTAGTTACATGGTGATAAATCTAACACCCATGGAGTTCTTGTGTTGATCATGTTTTGCTCTAGGGAGAGTTTGAGTCAACGGATCTGCTACATTGAGATCCGTATGTACTTTACAAATCTTTATATCTCCATCCTTGACATGCTCAAGGATGGAGTGAAACCGGCGCTTAATATGTTTGGAATTCTTGTGAGACTTTGGTTCCTTTGCGTTGGTTATGGCTCCATTGTTGTCACAATAGATCACCATTGGATCCAACGCACTAGGAACCACACCCAGTTCGGTAATGAACTCCTTCATCCAAACCGCTTCCTGTCCTGCTTCTGAAGCAGCAATATATTCCACCTCCGTTGTTGACCTTGTTACCATAGGTTGTTTGGAGCTCCTCCATCTAACTGCTGCTCCGTTCATGAGAAATACGTATCCGGATTGAGACTTAGAGTCGTCCGGATCAGTGTCAAAGCTAGCAACGACATAAAAATTACCGACCAGCTCTTCTTCACCTCTGTATACAAGAAACATTTCCTTAGTTCTTCTCAAGTACTTAAGGATATTCTTGACTGCTATCTAGTGTTCCAAACCTGGATCAGATTGGTACCTACTAGTCAAACTAATAGCATGTGCCACATCCGGTCTTGTACATAGCATGGTGTACATTATAGAGCCTATGGCTGAAGCATAGAGGATCTTATCCATTATCTCTCTTTCTTCCGCCATAGCCAGACTTTGAGTCTTACTCAATGTCTTGCCTTGCAACATGGGTAAGAACCCCTTCTTACTTTTGTCCATTTTAAACTTCTTTAAAATCTTATCAAGGTATGTACTTTGTGATAGCCCTATTAGGCGTCTTGATCTATCTCTATAGATCGTTGTGCCTAATATATATGACGCTTCACCAAGGTCTTTCATAGCAAATTTGTTGTTTAGATAACTTTTAACACTGTTTAAAAGATCTTTATCATTTCCAATCAATAATATGTCATCCACATATAATATCAGAAATGTCACATTGCTCCCACTCACTTTATTGTAAATACAAGCCTCTCCATAAGTTTGGAAAAATCTGAACTCTTTGATCACCTCATCAAAGCGGAGATTCCAACTCCATGATGCTTGCTTCAGTCCATAGATGGATTGCTGAAGCTTGCACATCGTGTTAGCATCCTTAGGATCGACAAAACCCTTTGGTTGTATCATATACAACTCTTCTTCATTGTTACCATTGAGGAACACAGTTTTGACATCCATTTGCCATATTTCATAATCGAAATATGCAGCAATTGCTAACATAATCCTAACTGATTTTAGCATCGCTACGGGAGAGAATGTCTCATCGTAGTCAACTCCTTGAATTTGTCGAAACCCTTTTTCGACAAGTCGAGCTTTATAGATAGTTACATTACCATCAACATCAGTTTTTCTTTTGAAAATTCATTTATTCTCAACGGCCTTTCGGTCATGAGGTAAGTCCACCAAGGTCCAAACCTGGTTTTCGTGCATGGATTCCATCTCGGATTTCATGGCTTCTAGCCATTTGTTGGAATCCGACCTCATCATCACTTCTTCATATGTCGCAGGGTAATCTATTTCGTCAACCATGAAATTTACAATAGGATTCACGTATAGTTCAGGAGCTGCATGTGTCATGCTTGACCTACGAGGTTTAGTAGTGTCCTCTTTCGGAGTTACATGATCATTATCATTAGTTCCTTCTTCATTTGGTGAAGTCAACTCCGGAATGACTTCCGGTGCTGCGCCACTCACCATTTCATGAAGAGAAGGTTCAATAACCTCTTTGAGTTCTACCTTTCGACTACTCACACCTTTCGCGAGAAACTCTTTCTCTAGAAAGGATCCATTCTTGGCAACGAAAACCTTGCCCTCGGATCTTTGATAGAAGGAATACCCAATTGTTTCTTTAGGGTATCCTATGAAGACGCATTTTTCCGCTTTGGGTTTGAGTTTATCTGGTTGAAGTTTCTTCACATAAATATCGCATCCCCAAACTTTAAGAAATGACAGCTTAGGTTTATTTCCAAACCATAATTCATACGGTGTCGTTTCAACGGATTTAGACGGTGCCCGATTTAAAGTGAATGCAGCGGTTTCCAGTGCATAACCCCAAAATGATAGTGGCAAGTCAATCAAAGACATCATAGATCGAACCATATCCATTAGAGTATGATTAATACGTTCTGATACACCATTACGTTGTGGTGTTCCGGCAGGCGTGAATTATGAAACTATTCCACACTCTTTCATGTGTGTTCTAAACTCGTAACTTAGATACTTGATGACCCACAAGTATAGGGGGTGTATCACAGCATTTTCGATAAGTAAGAGTGTCGAACCAGCAAGGAGCAGAAGGTGTTGGCGAATGGCTTGGAGCAGGAATTCTCTGTAAATACTTAGCAAACGGATTTTTAGGGGGTTTTGATAATGCAGGTAAATAAAGTACGAGTAAATAAAAGACAATAAGAATAAATGCAACAAGTGGCCCAATCCTTTATTTAGCAAAGGACAAGCTGGTTGTATTACTTAAGATGACCAAACATTCTCAAGGACACACGGGAACATCGTCAAGTGCTTTCGCTTCATATAGTTGATTAATCCTCTTTAGTTTGCTAAGTGTTGTGTGGGTGAACCTGTGCTAATGTACCGACCTTCCTAGGACTAATACATACTTGTGATTATACCCCTTGCAAGCATCCGCAAGTATAGGAAAGTAGTTAAGGTAGAAACCTAACCACAACTTTAAACTCTAAGACCCTGACGTCCCTTGTGCAAAGGTTTCCTAACGGGGGTTCAGGTTTCTGTCACTCCGGCAACCCCTATGATTAGTAGCCAAATACACAATGCATTCCCCTAGGACCATAAAGGTGAAGTGTCATGTAGTCGACGTTCAGATGACACCACTAGCAGAAATACACCACAACTTAAATATCAAACTATTGAATCTTTCTCAACACAATTCCACTACTAACAACATGACTTCTCCCATGTCCTTAAGAACAAAACGAACTACTCACAAGACATCATATGGATCAAGATCAGAGATGATATAATGATATGTAACAATCTGAACATAAATGATAATTCAATGGTTCACTCAATAGCATCAACTACAAGGAGTAATCAACATCGGGAAAGTTTCCCCTAAGAACTATGCAAGATTCAACCCAATTGTTACATCGGTATGAAGTGGTGATGATGGTGCCGGTGGAGATGATGGTGGTGGTGATGATGATGATGATCCCGATGAAGTCCAGCTTGATGGTGGTGTTGATGGCGATGAACTCCCCTCTCCAGGAAGGAATTCCCCCGGTAGAATTCTTTCTGCCGGAGAGATCTTTCTCTCTCAGTGTTTTCCGCCCCGCAGAGGCAGCGGAATCTTTCTATGGTCGCCCTCCCGGTGTTAGGGTTTCAAGAGGTTAATATACGCTAGAGGGGAGAGCCTGGAGTGGGCCAGGGTGGCCACACCACCTGCTGGCGCGGCCTAGGGCTGCCCGCACCAGGGGGTGGTGTGGGCTCCCTGTGGCCCATCTCCACTCCCCCTTCTGGCAATCTCCGTCTTCCGAAAAAATAGAATTTTCCATGTATTTTACCGAATTTTCTGATCTTCGCAAATTTTGCCTCCAAACAGCACCTTTTCCATCAGAATCCGGACTGCAGCGGTCCATGCTCCAAGAGTCATCAACCATGCAAAAGCAGATAAAATAACATAAGTATCATCTCTTAATATGAAATATATCAATGAATAACAGTAAATTATGATATAGAATAGTGATGCAAAATGGACGTATCAATACTCACCTCCACGGTCGGACCGCAGAAATTTGATCTTTCTATTACGATGATTTTCCACTTGATTTTGAAATTCCTTGAACTTTTCAAAGGTTTCAGACTTATGTTTCAGAAAATAGATATACCCGTATCTACTCAAATCATCCGTGAAAGTAACAAAATAAAGATATCCACCTCGCGCCGACACACTCATTGGACCGCATACATCAGTATGTATGATTTCCAATAAAGCTGTCGCCCGTTCCATTGAACTGGAAAACGACATTCTAGTCATCTTGCCCATAAGGCATGGCTCACATGTATCAAATGATTCCAAAAGTCCATCAGAATGGAGTTTCTTCATGCGTTTAACACCAATATGACCTAGACGGCAATACCACATATATGCAGATATATGATTATTAAGTTTAATTCTTTTAGCATCAACATTATGGATGTGCATATGAGTATTATCGAGATTCAACAGAAATAAACCATTCATCACGGGTGCATGACCATAAAAGATATTATCCATATAAATCGAACAACCATTGTTTTCAGATTTAAACGAATAACCACATCGCATCAAACAAGATCCAGATATAATGTTCATGCTTAGTGCAGGCACCAAATAACAATTATTTAGGTTTATAACTAATCCCAATGGTAGGTGGAGAGGCAGCGTTCCGACGACGATCACATCAACTCTTGATCCATTGCCGACGCGCATCTTGACCTCACCCCTTGGTAGCGGTTGCTTGTTCTACAGCCCCTGATTCGAGTTACATATGTTAGCAACCGATCCGGTATCAAATACCCAGGTGCTACTGCGAGTACTAGTCAAGTACACATCAATAACATGTATATCATATATACCTTTGTTAGCCTTGCTGGCTTTCTTGTCCGCCAAAAACTTGGGGTAGTTGCGCTTCCAATGGCTAGTCCCCTTACAATAGTAGCACTCGATATCAGACTTAGGGCTAGCCCAGGATTTCTTTTCAGGCGCAGCAACAGATTTGCCGCCCTTCTTTCCCTTCTGTTTACCCTTCTCGTCTTTCTTGAAACCGGTGGTCCTATTGACCATCAACACTTGATGTTCTTTCCTAACCTCCACTTTTGTAGTCTTAAGCATTGACGAAAGCTCGAGGAGAGTCTTATTCATGCCATGCATGTTATAGTTCATCACGAAGCTCTTGTAGCTAGGTGGCAGAGATTGGAGAACACGATGTATGCCTAAATCAATGGGAATCGTTATTCCCAAGGACACAAGCTTATTGGCGTACCCAGACATTTTGAGTACGTGCTCACTTACGGAGTTGTTCGCTTCCATCATGCAGCTAAAGAACTTTTCTGAAGCATTATAACTCTCTACGGCAGCATGGGTATCGAAAATCATTTTCAATTCACCCATGGTATCAAAGGCATTGCCATTTTCGAAACGCTTTTGAAGTTCTGGCTCTAGCCCATATAGTATGTCACAATGAACTAAGTTGTGGCCCTCCAGACGAGTCACATAGATATTCTTTTCCTCATCAGGGGCATCAGGAGCTGGTGGGGGGCCAAGCGGCGCTTCTAGCACATATTGCTTTTGTGTAGCAGAGAGGAGAATCCTCAAATTCATAGCACAGTTGGTGAAGTTGCTACCATTCGCAGCAAGTTTCTCTTTCTCCATGAACACATTAAAATTAAAAGCAGGTGGTGCCATCTACAACAGAATTTGTAAAGTTTATTTAGACTAAGTTTATGATAGATTGAGTTGAACTAAACTCCCACTCAAAAACAACATCGCTCGTGTCTTTTTGGTGATTACATGAACCAAATCCACTACACCAAGTCCGATCATCACGTGAGTCGGTGTAGCTTCAAATGCAAGCATCTATATGGGCATCATATCAACTATATGACTCATGCTTAACCTTTCGGTCCGTGTTCTGAGGCCATGTCTGTACATGCTAGGCTCGCCAAGTAAGAACCTTAGTACTCGCGTGTGTAAAACTGTCTTACACCCAAAATATGATTGTGGATTCAAGTACACCTGATCATCACATGATGTCTTGAAGTGGCGAAACATAAACGGTGCATACTTAAGGAAGAACACATTTTTATCTTGATATTTAAATGAGGGATCATCTTATAATGCTACTAAAACGCCAAACTAGCAATATAAGATGCGAACATCATATGTGTAAAGTGAAATGATATGGTTCTTGCATTTGATCACTATCATATGCATTGTGGTATGATCTCTATCATTCCTTTGTGTGTAAGGACAAGGTCTATGGAACTTACACATTAAGTGTGTTGTAAGTGTATCAACTATACATAAACTCAAAACAATACCATATCAAGACACAAGCTCAGCAATGATCTAAACTAGACGCCTCTAATTTATCAATTGCAAGTTTTACGTGGCTTAGGGCTTTCAAAGATAGAACTGTTCTTACCTACGAACATGGAACCACAACGATGATAACCAAATTATTAGCAACTCGTTGTAAATCAGATATTGACTATAGTAGGAGAGACAGATACCCGCCAGCCACTTATGCAAAACTAGTTGCATGTCAGTCGTGGAACCGGTCTCATGTGCGATGACATGTAAGGTTGGTCTGGGATGCTTCATCCCACTATGCGACCAATATCCAAAGTACATATAAGAAGCAATAACATGATCATCACCGCCCACATACTCTTATGTGTTCTACCCGTGCAAAGCACCTACGCATAGATCAAGCTCTGATACCACTGAAGGGTTCGCAACATAGAAAACAAAATTTTCCTACGATGAGAACTATACGCCAAGATCTATCTACTAGATACAAGCAACGGGTGGATATACATCCATGGAGAACTTACCCTCGAAGACTACAAAGTTTTGTTAACGAGTAGGAACTCGTCGATGATGTAGTCGTACGCTTGCCGATCTCAAGATCGTGTGGAAGTCCTAGCGCCACAAACCAACAGCGCATCCGCACTCACACACACGTTCAGGCCATCGAACAACCTCCGCCTCCTCGCTCCAGCGATGCAGAGGAAGCAACAACTCCTTCCAGACGAAATGCCACCGGGAACATGTATCTCACTAATCCGAGACCATGGGGGAATAATTCTAGAGAGGGAGAGAGATCCTTCACGAGGAGGTGTGCTGGCTCGTGGTTGATATCGAGCTCGTTGGGGAACCCCAAGAGGAAGGTATGATGAGCACAGCAGCAAGTTTCCCTCAGTTATGAAACCAAGGTTATCGAACCACTAGGAGCAAGGAAACACCTCCAAGGTGTTGTTTCCAACTTGGAATCCTGCACAACACAACCACAGAACTTTGCTCCCAACTTACAGTGAGGTTGTCAATCTCACCGGTTTTGCTGAAAACAAAGGATTAAACGTATTGTGTGGAAGAAAGTAATAGCTTGCTGAAAGTAAACATAAAACAGTAAACAACTGTAGATTGATGGTAAAAGAAAGGACCGGGGTCCATAGTTCACTAGTGGTGATTCTCCTTAAGATAGATGACATGTTGGGTGAACAAATTACAACGGGGCAATTGACAAACATCGAGAAAGCATACATGCATATACTAATCATCTTGATTCCTATGAGATTTGACTGGGCATTACAACATTATACATAGACCGTAATCCAATTGTATCTATGACTAATAATCCACCTTCAGGCTATCATCCGAACCCCCTCCAGTATTAAGTTGCAAGGAACAGATAATTGCATTAAGCATTGCATGTAAAGTAAACAATATGATTGTTCTATGAACAAAGGATTGCTGTTTTCTCCCTAGTAGCAACAACACATCTAGTACCTTAGAGATTTCATTCACTTCCCCAGATTACTAGAGGCACGAACCCACTATCGAGCATAAATACTCCCTCTTGGAGTTGCTAGCATCTGCTCGGCCAAGATATCTACTAACAACGGAGAGCATGCAAGATCACAAATAACAAAGACATGATAGAATCAATAATCAATCTGAAATAGCATCTCAATATCCATCGGATCCCCGCAAACACAACATGTAGAATTACAAATAGATGATCTTGATCATGAACATAGCTCACAAGATCTAAACATGGTAGCACAAAGGAGGAGAACCAACCATCTAGCTACTACATGGACCCGTAGTCCAGGGATGAACTACTCAAGCATCACACCGGAGGCTTGCATGGTGATGAAGAAGGCCTCCAGGGTGAATTCCCCCCTCCGGCAGGGTACCGGGAAGAGCTTCAGATCCCTCTCGATCTAGGGATGGAGATGACGGCGGCTACAGACTCTTTCGTGGATTTTTGATTGCGTACTTAGGGTTTCTGTATCAGAGGCAATATATACACGAAAGGGGAGGCCAAGGGGGTGCCCTAGGCGGTGATGCGCTCGACTTTCGACATAGAGCTCGTTGAGAACCCCAAGAGGAAGGTATGATGAGCACAGTAGTAAGTTTTCCCTTAGTTATGAAACCAAGGTTTAATCAAACCAGTAGGAGCAAGGAAACACCCAGAAGGTGTTGCTAGCTGAGCTTTGGCAGGGCACACTACCGGTGCTAGTAGCAACGTGGAGACCGGCACAACACAACCACAAAACTTTGTCCCCAACTTGCGATGAGGTTGTCAATCTCACTGTGTTTTGCGGAAAACAAAGGATTAAACGTATCGAATGGAAAGAAGTAATAGTTTGCAGAAAGTAAACACAAAGCAGAAACAGTTTATAGATTGTATGTAAAGAAAAATGATCGGGATCCATAGTTCACTAGAGGTGGCTCTCCTTAAGATAGATAACATGCTGGGTGAACAAATTACAACGGGGCAATTGACAAACACCGAGAAAGCAATACATGCATATACTAATCATCTTGACTCCTTTGAGACTTGATTGGGAATTACAACATAATACATAGACCGCCATCCAACTTCATCTATGACTAATAATCCACCTTCAGGTTATCATCCGAACCCCCTCCAGTATTAAGTTGCAAGCAACAGATTATTGCTTTACGAACTGCGTGTAAAGTAAACAATACGATTGTTCTATGAACAAAGGATTGTTGTTTTCTCCCTAGTAGCAACAACACATCTAGTACCTTAGAGATTTCTGTCACTTCCCTAGATTACCAGAGGCACGAACCCACTATCGAGCATAAATACTAACTCTTGGAGTTGCTAGCATCTACTTGGCCAAGATAGCTACTAACAACGGAAAGCATGCAAGATCTCAAATAACAAAGACATGATAGAATCAATAATCAATCTGAAATAGCATCTCAATATCCATCGGATCCCTGCAAACACAACATGTATGAATTACAAATAGATGATCTTGATCATGAACGGAGCTCACAAGATCTAAACATGAAAGCACAAAGGAGGAGAACCAGCCATCTAGCTACTACATGGATCCGTAGTCCAAGGATGAACTACTCACCGGAGGCTTGCATGGTGATGAAGAAGGCCTCCAGGGTGAATTCCCCTCTCTGGCAGGGTGCCGGGAAGAGCTTCAGATCCCTCCCGATCTAGGGATGGAGATGACAGTGGCTACAAACTCTTTCGTGGATTTTTGATTGGGTACTTAGGGTTTTTGTCCCGAGGGCAACATATAGGCGGAAGGAGAGGCCGAGGGGGTGCCGGGAGCAGCCACACCACCCCTTGGCGTGGTCCAGGCCTGGCCGCGTGGCCAGGTGGTGTGGTGGCCCCCTGGCCCTTCTCCGTCTCGTATTCTGGCACTTGATCCCTTCCGGAAAAATAGGCACTTTGGCTTTTGTCCCATCCAATTCCGAGAATATTCATTTTCTGACTTTCCTGGAACCAAAAACACCAGAAAACAGGCAGCTGGCACTATGTCTCTTGTTAATAGGTTAGTCCAAGAAATCATATGAAAAGTACTCCAAAGTTGGAACAAAACACAAGAAAGTGGATATAACCAAGCATGGAACATCAAAAATTATAGATACATTTGCAATGTATCAACATCCCCAAGCTTAACTCCTGCTCGTCCTCGAGTAGGTAAGTGATAAAAAGAAATAATTTTTGAGGTGACATGCACCATCAAAGACTTGATCAAAGTATTTGCAAAACATTCCAAGCTGGGATCATAGTACTTCAATCATAACATGAAAGACAAAGTTCTAGCAATAAGCAAACAAACTATGATGCAACATGAAAAGGCACAAACAAAAGATTCATGAATAACAATGCTTTGCAAGACGTTTGTTTGTTTCACATAAAGAAAACATAGCATAATAGTATTCAGCTTGTCCCTCAATAGAGTAGCAAATATAAATGCATAGGACACCTTCAAAGTTCATAAGAGTGACTAGATACAATAGTTTAAAACAAGCAAAAACAAGTTATGCATCAATCAACTAGTCTTGGGACAATGCACATAGAACTAAGAATGGCCCCTATGCTCTCAAAGTAAGTGCATAAAGATAGAAGGTGGAGACTCAATATAATGGTGGAAGAAAGGCCTTTTGTAAAAGGAAGTAGGGATTCAAGTCTCATAAAGAGCTTCCAAAAATTATGGTACTTATAGCTTTCAGCTCTCATTGCCCCTATCATAAGCATCTTGAAGTGATTAAGGTTAAAGTGAACAAACTATGGTGTACATGCTTGACGAAGTATAAGTCAGAAATCTCATGTCCCTTGTATACGAGGGCCGCTCCTCATGCTACTCAAGTTTAGTCACCGGTAAGTTCTTGTCATTGTAAGTACATGTGTATCAAAGAGAACCGCCAACGGGGTACCCCTTGCCCGATGATACGGAAGAATCCCCATATCAAAATGACAAGGCAAGCAGACAACGAGCATCTCAGCATTCTTCTTATTTACCATGGGAATATGGTGCTTTTTTCTCTCTTTCCTCTTTTCATAGTATCTCTTTTTTTCTCTTTTCTCTCAATATAGGACTCTTTTTTTTATAAGAAGAATGCTTCATAGACAGCTCATTATGGTTACGCTGCAGGTTTCCACCATGTAAGCATGGATTAGACCAGCGGCCTAGACGTTTCTATAACACATATACATAACTCCATGGACTTACAAGCTCCCCTTTAATTTCACACCGACGACATCCATATACGAGAGAGCATGATATCAACTAGGTACAAGTACCAAGTGCAATGTTGAAAGCGTTCCCCATGAAACCATGGTTCTGCTAATTCCCAACAAATAAGGGCAAGTAAAGTAAAGTGTGCCTTCAAGTTCGTGAGAGCTTTAATCTCTAGTTTTCTCATAACAAGTGGAAGGTAAACAAAAGCATGAATATACTTGGAATAGCATAAGCTAGTAGGTAGGTATGGTGGAATCTTTGGAATAACTTGGTTTAGGGAGTTGGATGCATGAGTGGAACTCATACTTGGTGGTGGAGGCTAGCAAAAGACTGGGAGAGACAAACTAAGAGAGCAATAATGGCCATAATCATGCAGAGCGACAAAACATCATTGATTAAAGCATAAAGTGATACTACAAGTTGAAAACTAAAGGATCATAAAGGCTATGGTGACTTTAGATAGTCATAACATGGTGTGAGCATGTGCCAAGTCAACCCAAATAAAGCATCAAAGAAGAATACCATTATACTATGCTTTAATATGCTAAAACAACGCATGATTCATCCAAGACACATTAAGCAATCTCAATTGTTTATAACAAGTCATGCTACAGCAAAGAATACTAAGCATAAAGCCAAAACAATATCAAGCATGGCATGACAAAGCATAGGCCACAGTCAAAAACGAGCTCTTTTTACCACATAAGCATGAACTTTCCTACTCTTTTCCAAACCAAACCAAACTAATTGCAAACCAATGTATGAAAGAGGGGGTCCAACCAATTTATTCATAAAACTAAGCAAACTAAAGCAAACGAAAACCAAAACAAAAATGAAAAAGAAGACGCTTCAAGAAAAACACAACTATGCATGAAACAATAAAAATGAAGCGTTTGGAAGAAACCTAGAATTTTTATTGATGAAGAAGGGGATGCCCAAGGCATCCCCAAGCTTTGACGCTTGTACTTCTTGGATATTTCTTAGGGTGACACGCGTGGCATCCCCAAGCTTGAGCTTTAGTCCATCCTTCGTCTCATTACTCATTCCTTCCATACACCTAAAATTTTTCCTTCATACAAAATTCACACAATCTCATTAGCAACATTAGTGCACTTAAGATAAATAAGTCTCAAGGTTCAGTTCTAACACCAAATAAACTTCCATTAGAACACTAGCTATTGTAGCACTTCCCTCAAAAAGCTCAATTCCCCAAAAGAACTCAAGAAGGAACCAACAAGAAGCAAATGCAGAAAATGGCAGAAATCTGTCAAAACAGACCAGCAGGTAAAAACGAATTTTTTCGAAGACTTTCTGTTACTCAAATCAATAAGTGTTGAACTAACGAAAGTTATATAACAACCTGAGGCAGAAGCACAAAACATTACAGCTCAATCCGACATACAGAGATCTCTCAGGAATTTTTACGGTGAAGCACAAAAATCTGTTTCGGGACAGCAACTTTCCCAATCATTACTTCACTCTCATTAGAGGTTACTCTTGGCACAAAAAGCAAATAAAAAGGATAAGGAGAGTTTATTACAGAGGTAATAACTTCCAAGACTCATCTAAAACTTTTGGATTATCTCTCAATAAGTACTTTTCTTTAACACCTTTAAGTTAGGCATAAGAAGCAAAGAAAGAATCAAGTGTTCTCAAATGAAGAAGCATTAAAACCAACTTTCTTGCCCTTACCTCTCTTATTTTTATTCTTAACCTTTGGGAAAATGTGATTGGTGGAGAATAAAGGTGCATGGTCCCCTTTCCCACATCTATTATTGCTCCAAGGAGTTCTAATAGGGACCTTCCAAGTGTAATTTGTCCTTCTCCTGCACATTCAATAACAAGATAATCAGTAGAAATCATTTTCCCAAGGATCTTTGTAAACACTCCTTCAGCTATTCCAATAGGAAATAAGGTAGCATTATTAGCAAGAGATATTTCTTTTCCTCCTTCAGTAAGCCCCCAAAGATTCATAAATATCTTTGGGCATTTCCTCGGGTGACATAGTGATTGGAGCAAGGCTAGACATAGTGGAAACTCAAGATAGGAACTAATTTTTTGTGTTTTTGAAATAAGAAAGCAAACTAGTAAAACTAATTTTTTTGTGTTTTTGAAAGAACAAAACAAGTGAACAAAGAAAAAAGAAACTAAGCAAAACAAAAACAACAAAGTAAAGAGATTGGTTATGAGGGACTCCCCTTGTGAAGATGTCCTTGACTCCCCGGCAACGGCGCCAGAAAATGTCTTGATGCGCTCGACTTTCGACGTAGAGCTCGTTGGGAACCCCAAGAGGAAGGTATGATGAGCACAACAGTAAGTTTTAATCGAACCAGTAGGAGCAAGGAAACACCCCAAAGGTGTTGCTAGCTGAGCTTTGGTAGGGCGCACTACCGGTGCTAGTAGCAACGTGGAGACCTGCACAACACAACCACAAAACTTTGTCCCCAACTTGCGATGAGGTTGTAAATCTCACCGTGTTTTGCGAAAAACAAAGGATTAAACGTATCGAATGGAAAGAAGTAATAGTTTGCAGAAAGTAAACACAAAGCAGAAATAGTTTATAGATTGTATGTAAAGAAAAAGGACCGGGATCCATAGATCACTAGAGGTGGCTCTCCTTAAGATAGATAACATGCTGGGTGAACAAATTACAGCGGGGCAATTCACAAACACCGAGAAAGCAATACATGCATATACTAATCATCTTGACTCCTTTGAGACTTGATTGGGCATTACAACATAATACATAGACTGCCATCCAACTGCATCTATGACTAATAATCCACCTTCAGGTTATCATCCGAACCCCCTCCAGTATTAAGTTGCAAGCAACAGATTATTGCTTTACGAACTACGTGTAAAGTAAACAATATGATTGTTCTATGAACAAAGGATTGTTGTTTTCTCCCTAGTAGCAACAACACATCTAGTACCTTAGAGATTTCTGTCACTTCCCCAGATTACCAGAGGCATGAACCCACTATCGAGCATAAATACTAACTCTTGGAGTTGCTAGCATCTACTTGGCCAAGATAGCTACTAACAACGTAAAGCATGCAAGATCTCAAATAACAAAGACATGATAGAATCAATAATCAATCTGAAATAGCATCTCAATATCCATCGGATCCCCGCAAACACAACATGTATGAATTACAAAGAGATGATCTTAATCATGAACGGAGCTCACAAGATCTAAACATGAAAGCACAAAGGAGGAGAACCAGCCATCTAGCTGCTACATGGACCCGTAGTCCAGAGATGAAGTACTCACGCATCACACCGGAGGCTTGCATGGTGATGAAGAAGGCCTCCAGGGTGAATTCCCCTCTCCGGCAGGGTGCCGGGAAGAGCTTCAGATCCCTCCCGATCTAGGGATGGAGATGACGGTGGCTACAGACTCTTTCATGGATTTTTGATCGGGTACTTAGGGTTTACGTCTCGAGGGCATCTTATAGACGGAAGGGGAGGCCGAGGGGGTCCTTGGCTGGCCACACCACCCCCTGGGGCGGGCCAGGCCTGACCGTGCGGCCAGGTGGTGTGGTCGCCCTCTGGACCCTCTACGTCTCGTATTCTGGCACTTGGTGACTTCCGGAAAAATAGGCACTTTGGCTTTTGTCCCGTCCAATTCCGAGAATATTCATTTTCTGACTCTCCTGGAACCAAAAACAGCAGAAAACAGGCAGCTGGCACTGTGGTTCTTGTTAATAGGTTAGTCCAAGAAATCATATGAAAAGTACTCCAAAGTTCGAACCAAACACAAGAAAGTGGATAAAACCAAGCATGGAACATCAAAAATTATAGATACATTTGCAATGTATCAGGCGGCCACACCACCCCCTGGCGCGGGTCAGACCTGGCCACGTGGCCAGGTGGTGTGGGCGGCCCCTGGCCCCTCTCCGTCTCGTATTCTAGATCCGTGTCCCCCTCGGTGAAATATTGACTTTGGCTTTTGTCCCGTCCAATTCCTAGAATATTCATTTTCTGACTTTCCTGGAACCAAAAACAGCAGAAAACAGGCAGCTGACACTGTGGCATCTTGCTAATAGGTTAGTCCAAGAAAGTGTATAAAAATACTCCAAAGTGTGGGCAAAACATAAGAAAATAGATATAAACCAAGCATGGAACATCAAAAATTATAGATACGTTTGCAACGTATCAACATAGCCGAGCTTAACTGATGTCTACGCACTTCTATTCTTGTAGAAAGAAGTGCAGAGGTTTGTAGAACAGCAGCAAGTTTTCCCTTAAGTGGATCACCCAAGGTTTATCGAACTCAGGGAGGAAGTGGTCAAAGGTATTCCCTCTCAAGCAACCCTGCAATCAAGATACAAGAAGTCTCTTGTGTCCCTAACACACCCAACTTGTCAGGTGTATAGGTGCACTAGTTCAGCGAAGAGATAGTGAAATACAAGTGGTATAGATATAAGACAACGGTGCTTGATAATAGCTTGATGGTGTGGAAGAGACTAAAGGCAAACTGAAATAAAGATGGAAGCAAGCAAACATGTAACAGATCTAGAAGCAAGGCCTAGGGATCATACTTTCACTAGTGAACACTCTCATATAAATATATTCTCTTTATGATACTACTCTTAACTACTCTCCGGTTGAACACTCTAATCGATGGTAGGGCTATAACAGCACACCTCAAAGTAAGCCTTTCCCATCTAGATAACCCCACACTATCACCTTGGGCACTAGATGGTTCCAACAAACACCACAATTTCATAGAGACATCAAACTCCAAATATAACTCATAACAAGTATTTGTAATCTCTAGCCTAAGTGCCACCATGGTGTGCACGCTGTCACTTTCACACACATGGGGAGAGCAGAGATCTATTAAATCACTTGAGTAGCAAGGTAGATCTATAGATTACAAGCTCATGATCACAATATGATCATGCATAGAGAGAGAGAGATGAACACATAGCTACCGGTAGAGCCCTTAGCCTCGAGAGAGAACTACTCCCTCCTCATCATGGGAATCAGCAATGGTGATGGAGATGGTGGTGGAGATCAATGGAGATGGCTCCGGGGGCACTTCCCCGTCCCGGCAGGGTGCCGGAACAGAGACTTTTTGTCCCCTGAATCTCCCCTTCGGTGGCGGCGGTGCTGCGGAACTTTTCGTGGATTTCTGATTGATGATTTAGGGTTTTGGTATCGGGAGGCTCTTATAGGCGAAGGAGGCAAGGTCGGTGGCCAGCCAGGGGGCCCACACCATGCCCTGGCGCGGCCTAGGTGGACCCGTGCCTAGGGGGGTGTGGCCACCCTGTGGCCCCTCTCCGACTCTCCTTCTGGCTCCGTGAGTCTTCTGGGAAAATAGTAACTTTGGCTTTTGTCCCGTCCAATTCCGAGAATATTCATTTTCTGACTTTCCTGGAACCAAAAACAGCAGAAAACAGGCAACTGGCACTATGGCTCTTGTTAATAGGTTAGTCCAAGAAATCATATGAAAAGTACTCCAAAGTGTGGACAAAACACAAGAAAGTGGATAAAACCAAGCATGGAACATCAAAAATTATAGATACATTTGCAATGTATCAACACCCCCAAGCTTAACTCCTGCTCGTCCTCGAGTAGGTAAGTGATAAAAAGAAAGAATAATTTTTGAGGTGACATGCACCATCAAAGACTTGATCAAAGTATTTGTAAAACATTCAAAGCTGGGATCATAGTACTTCAATCATAACATGAAAGACAAAGTTCTAGCAATAAGACAAAGAAACTATGATGCAACATGAAAAGGCATAAACAAAAGATTCATGAATAACAATGCTTTGCAAGACGTTTGTTTGTTTCACATAAAGAAAACATAGCATAATAGTATTCAGCTTGTCCCTCAATAGAGTAACAAATATAAATGCATAGGACACCTTCAAAGTTCATAAGAGTGACTAGATACAAATAGTTTAAAACAAGAAATATCAAGTTATGCATCAATCAACTAGTCTTGGGACAATGCACATAGAACTAAGAATGGCCACTATGCTCTCAAAGTAAGTGCATAAAGATAGAAGGTGGAGACTCAATATATAAGTGGAAGAAAGGCCTTCATAGAAGGAAGTAGGGATTCAAGTCTCATAAAGAGCTTCCAAAAATTATGGTACTTATAGCTTTTAGCTCTCATTGCCCCTATCATAAGCATCTTGAATGTGATTAAGGTTAAAGTGACACAACTAAGAGGATATGCTTGACAAGTTATAAACCGAAATCTCATGCCCCTTACTTACAAAGACCGAACCTCATGCTACTCAAATTTTGTCACGAGTAAGCTCTTGTCATTGCAAGTACATGTGTATCATCAAGAACCGCCAACAGGGTACCCCTTGCACATGATACGAGAGCTTTCCCATAATCAAAATGATAAGGCAAGCAGACAATGAGCATCGCAGCGATCTTTTTATTTGCTATTTGCATAGGTTTTTATTGAGGATGCTTCATAGAGTGCTCATTATGGTGATGCTGCAAGTTTCCACCATGATTAGGCATGGCTTAGGCTAGAGGCCCAGGCATTTCTCTAACACACATACAAACTCCATGATCTTACAAGTTCCACTTTTATTTCACACCGTCGGGATCCATAAGCAAAAGAACATGATATCAACAGGGTACAAAGTACAAGTGCAATGTTGAAAGCGTTCCCCATGAAACATGGTTCTGCTAATTTCAACTTATAAAGCGCAAGCATATACACAACAAAGAAGGACCCAATGGTTCAAGTTTATTAGATGCAAAAAATTAAAGTGTGTCATCAAGTTTGTGAGAGCTTTAATCACTAGTTTTCTCATAACAAGTTTAATTTGGAAGGTAAACAAAAGCATGAATATACTTGGAATAGCATAAGCTAGTAGGTAGGTATGGTGGACTCTTTGGAATAACTTGGTTTAGGGAGTTGGATGCATGAGTGGAACTCATACTTGGTGGTGGAGGCTAGCAAAAGACTGGGAGCGACAAACTAAGAGACCAATAATGACCATAATCATGCAGAGCGACAAAACATCATTAATTAAAGCATAAAGTGATATTACAAGTTGAAAACTAAAGGATCATAGAGGCTATGGTGACTTTGAATAGTCATAACATGGTGTGAGCATGCGCCAAGTCAACCCAAATAAAGCATCAAAGGAGAATACCACAATACTATGCTTTAATATGCTAAAACAACGCATGATTCATCCAAGGCACATTAAACAATCTCAATTGTTTATAACAAGTCATGCTACAACAAAGAATACTAAGCATAAAGTCAAAACAATATCAAGCATGACATGACAAAGCATAGGCCACTGTCAAAAACAAGCTCTCTTTACCACTTAAGCATGAGCTTTCCTACTCTTTTCCAAACCAAGCCAAACTATTTGCAAACCAATGTATGAAAGAGGGGGTCCAACCAATTTATTCAGAGAACTAAGAAAACCAAGCAAACTAAAAACCAAAATGAAAACAAAAAAGAAGACGCTCCAAGAACAACACAACTGTGCATGAAACAATAAAAATGAAGCGTTTGGAAGAAACCTGGGATTTTTATTAATGAAGAGGGGGATGTCTTGGGCATCCCCAAGCTTTGATGCTTGTACTTCTTGGATATTTCTTGGGGTGACACGCGTGGCATCCCCAAGCTTGAGCTTTAGTTCATCCTTCATAACATTACTCATTCCTTCCATACACCTAAATTCTTTCCTTCATACAAAACTTCACACAATCTTTATTAGCAACATTAGTGCACTTCAAGATAATAAGTCTTTAGGTTCAGTTCTAACACCAATAAAACTTCCATTAAAACACAAGCTACTGTAGCACTTCCCTCAAAAAGCTTAATTCCCCAAAAGAACTCAAAAAGGAACCAACAAGAAGCAAATGCAGAAAATAGCAGAAATCTGTCAAAACAGACTATCAGGTAAAGACAAATTTTTTCGAAGACCTTCTGTTGCTCAAATCAAAAAGTGTTGAACTAACGAAACTTAGATAACAACCTGGGGCAGAAGCACGAAAATTCACGCCTCAAAAATACGTTCAGATATTTTACACGAATTTTACGGTGAAGCACAGAAATCTGTTTCGGGACAACAACTCTCCAAATCATTACTTCTCTCTCATTAGAGGTTACTCTTGGCACAAAAAGCAAATAAAAAGGATAAGGAGCGGTTATTACAGAAGTAATAACTTCCAATACTCATCTAAAACTTTTGGGTTATCTCCCAATAAGTACTTTTCTTTAACGCCTTTAAGTTAGGCATGATAGTTTGAGAAGATGCTCACATAAGAAATATGAATTGAAGTCAAAGAGAGCATCAAGAAGCAAATTGAAAACACATTTAAGTCTAACCCACTTCCTATGCATTGGAATCTTGTAAAGAAACAAGTCATGAAAGCACAAAGCAACAAGCATAGGAAAGCAAAACAAGTGCAACTTCAAGACTTTTAACATAAAGAGGGGAAACTTAATATTGTTGAGATGCATAAAACCATATTTCCCTCTCTCATAATAACTTTCAGTAGCATCATGAATAAAATTAACAATATAACTATTATATGAAACATTATTATCATGAGCCACATGCATAAAAGAATTAATACTCTCCACATAAACATAGTCATTCTTATTAATTGTAGTGTGAGCAAATTCAACAAAATAGCTATCATTATTATTCTCATCACCATAATCAACAAATATAGGAGGCATATTGTAAGCATAATTAATTTTTCCTCAATAGTAGGTGGACTTAAAATATCATACTCATCATTGTATTCATCATATATTGGAGGTTTGGTATCATCATAAGCAATAGAATAGCTATCTTCCAAAGCTGCGGAACTAAAAAGATCATTTTCATAGGAACTAGCTTCCCCAAGCTTAGACTTTTCCATGACATTAGCAATAATGGTGTACAAAGAATTCATACTAACAACATTGCTATTAGCATGCAAATAAAGTTCCATAGGTTTTTTAATTTTCTCTTCAAACACTTCATGTCCTAACTCAAGATAAATACTATAAAGCTCTCTAATTTTGTTGTTGTTTTCCATTAATCCTAACTAGTGAAAACAAGAAACAAAAAGACAAAATTGCAGAATCTAAAGGAAATAACTTCGAGCACTCACACCCGAGGATGTGAGTACCTTTTACCTTACCTCCCCGGCAACGGCGCCAGAAAATAGCTTGATGTCTACGCACTTCTATTCTTGTAGACAGTTGTTGGGCCTCCAAGTGCAGAGGTTTGTAGAACAACAGCAAGTTTTCCCTTAAGCTGATCACCTAAGGTTTATCGAACTCAGGGAGGAAGTGGTCAAAGGTATTCCCTCTCAAGCAACCCTGCAATCAAGATACAAGAAGTCTCTTGTGTCCCCAACACACCCAATACACTTGTCAGGTGTATAGGTGCACCAGTTCGGCGAAGAGATAGTGAAATACAAGTGGTATAGATATAAGACAATGGTGCTAGATAATAGCTTGATGGTGTGGAAGAGACTAAAGGCAAACAGAAATAAAGATGGAAGAAAGCAAACATGTAACAGATTTAGTAGCAAATGGTGTATCAATGCTTAGAAGCAAGGCCTAGGGATCATACTTTCACTAGTGAACACTCTCATATAAATATATTCTCTTTATGATACTACTCTTAACTACTCTTCGATTGAACACTCTAATCGCTGGTAGGGCTATAACAGCACACCTCAAAGTAAGCCTTTCCCATCTAGATAACCCCACACTATCACCTTGAGCACTAGATGGTTCCAACAAACACCACAATTTCATAGAGACATCCAACTCCAAATATAACTCATAACAAGTATTTGTAATCTCTACCTAAGTGCCACCATGGTGTGCACGCTGTCACTTTCCCACACATGGGGAGAGCAGAGATCTATTAAAGCACTTGAGTAGCAAGGTAGATCTATAGATTACAAGCTCATGATCACAATATGAGCATGCATAGAGAGAGAGATGAACACATAGCTACCGGTAGAGCCCTTAGCCTCGAGAGAGAACTACTCCCTCCTCATCATGGGAATCAGCAATGGTGATGGAGATGGTGGTGGAGATCAATGGAGATGGCTCCGGGGGCACTTCCCCGTCCTGGCAGGGTGCCGGAATAGAGAGTTTCTGTCCCCCGAATCTCCCCTCTGGTGGTGGCGGCGCTGCGGAACTTTTCGTGGATTTCTGATTGACGATTTAGGGTTTTGGTATCAGGAGGCTCTTATAGGCGAAGGAGGCAAGGTCGATGGCCAGCCAGGGGGCCCACACCATGCCCTGGCGCGACCTAGGTGGACCCGCGCCTAGGGGGTGTGGCCACCCTGTGGCCCCTCTCCGACTCTCCTTCTGGCTCCGTGAGTCTTCCGGGAAAATAGTAACTTTGGCTTTTGTCCTGTCCAATTCCGAGAATATTCATTTTCTGACTTTCCTGGAACCAAAAACAGCAGAAAACAGGCAACTGGCACTGTGGCTCTTGTTAATAGGTTAGTCCAAGAAATCATACGAAAAGTACTCCAAAGTGTGGACAAAACACAAGAAAGTGGATAAAACCAAGCATGGAACATCAAAAATTATAGATACATTTGCAATGTATCATTAACTCCTGCTCGTCCTCGAGTAGGTAAGTGATAAAAAGAAAAAATAATTTTTGAGGTGACATGCACCATCATAAACTTGATCAAAGTATTTGTAGAACATTGATAGCTGGGATCATAGTACTTCAACATAGCATGAAAGATAAAGTTCTAACAATAAGACATAGCAACTATGTTGTAACATGAAAAGGCATAAACAAAAGATTTATGAATAACAATGCTTTGCAAGACGTTTGTTTGTTTCACATAAAGAAAACATAGCATAGTGGCATTCGGCTTGTTCCTCATAATGTAACAAATCATAATTGCATAGGACACCTTCAAATCTTATAAGGGTGACTAGATACAAATAGTTTAAAGACAAGCAATATCAAAGTTATGAATCAATCAACAAGTCTTGGGACAATGCACATTAAACTAAGAATGGCCACTATGCGCTCTCAATAGGAGCATAAAGATAGAAGGTGGAGACTCAATACAAAAGTGGAAGAAAGGCCTTCATAGAAGGAAGCAGGGATTCAAGTTTCATAAAGAGCTTCCAAAAATTATGGTACTTATTAGCTTTCAGCTCTCATTGCCCTTATCATAAGCATCTTGAAATGATTAAGGTTAAAGTGAACAAACTATGGAGTATATGCTTGACAAAGTATAAGTTGGAAATCTCATGTCCCTTGAATACGAGGGTCGCTCCTCATGCTACTCAAGTTTAGTTACCAGTAAGTTCTTGTCATAGTAAGTACATGTGTATCATAGAGAACCGCCAACGGGGTTCCCCTTGCCCGATGATACGGAAGAATCCCCATATCAAAATGACAAGGCAAGCAGACAACAAGCATCTCAGTAATCTTCTTATTTACCATGGGAAAATTGTGCTTTTTTCTCTCTTTCCTCTTTTCTCATCTCCTTTTTTTTATTTTTCTCAATCTTTGTCTCTTTTTTTATAAGAAGAATGCTTCATAGATTGCTCATTATGGTTACGCTGCAGGTTTCCACCATGATTAGGCATGGATTAGACCAGCGGCCCAGGCGTTTCTCTAACACACATACATAACTCCATGGACTTACAAGCTCCCATTTCATTTCACACCGACGACGTCAATAGACAAAAGAGCATGATATCAACTAGGTACAATGTACACGTGTAATGTTGAAAGTGTTCCCCATGACAACATGGTTCTGCTAATCCCCAACATATAAGTGCAAGCATATACAACATAGATGACACAATGGTTCAAGTTTATTAGGGGCAAGAAAAGTAAAATGTGCCATCAAGTTCGTGAGAGCCTTAATCACTAATTTCCACATAACAAGTTTAATTCGGAAGGTAGATAAAAACATGAATATACTTGGAACAACAAATGCTAATAGGTAGGTATGGTGGACTCTTTGGAATAACTTGGTTTTATTTGGAGTTGGATGCATGAGTGGAAATCATACTTGGTTATGGAGGCTAGAAAAAGACTAGGAGCGACCAACTAAGAGAGCAATAATGGCCATAATCATGCAAAGCGACAAAACATCATTAATTAAAGCATAAAGTGATATTACAAGTTGAAAACTAAAGGGTCATAAAGGCTATGGTGACTTTGGATAGTCATAACATGGTGTTAGCATGCGCCAAGTCAACCTAAATAAAGCATCAAAGGAGAATACCACAATACTATGCTTTAATATGCTAAAACAATGCATGATTCTTTCAAGGCACATTAAGCAATCTCAATTGTTTATAACATGTCATGCTACAGCAAAAATCACTAAGCATAAAGCCAAAACAATATCAAGCATGACATGACAAAGTGTAGGCCACAGTCAAAAATAAGCTCTCTTTACCACTTAAGCATGAACTGTTCCTACTCTTTTCCAATCCAAACCAAACTTATTTGAAAACTAATGCATGAATGAGGGGGCCCAACCAAATTATTCAAGAAAAATAAGCAAACCAAGAAAACTAAAACTAAAAACGAAGACGCTCCAAGCACAACACAACTTGTGCATGAAACGATAAAAAATGAAGTGTTTGGAAGAAACCTGAGATTTTTATTGATGAAGAAGGGGATGCCTTGGGCATCCCAAGCTTTGACGCTTGTACTTCTTGGATATTTCTTGGGGTGACACGCATGGCATTCCCAAGCTTGAGCTTTAGTCCATTCTTCATCTCATTACATCATTCTCTCCATACACCTAAAATTTTTCCTTCATACAAAACTTCACACAATCTTTATTAGCAACATTAGTGTACTCAAGATAATAAGTCTTTAGGTTCAGTTTCAACACCAATAAAACTTCCATTAAAACACAAGTTATTGTGGCACTTCCCTCAAAAAGCTCAATTCCCCAAAAAGAACCCAAAAAGGAATCAACAAGAAGCAAATGTAAATAATGGAAGAAATCTATCAAAACAGACCAACAGGTAAAAACTATTTTTTTCGAAGACCTTATGTTGCTCAAATCGAAAAGTGTTGAACTAATGAACGTTAGATAACAACCTGGGGCAGAAGCACAAAAATTCACGCCTCAAACCGACGTACAAAGATTTTACAGAAATTTTTACAGCGAAGCACAAAAATCTGTTTCGGGACAACAACTTTCCCAAGCATTACTTCTCTCTCATTAGAGGTTACTCTTGGCACAAAAAGCAAATAAAAAGGATAAGGATCGGTTATCACAGAGGTAATAACTTCCAAGACTCATCTAAACTTTTGGGTTTTCTCCCAATAAGTACTTTTCTTTAACGCCTTTAAGTTAGGCTTGATAGTTTGAGAAGATGCTCACATAAGAAACATGAATTGAAGTAAAAGAGAGCATCACGAAGCAAATTCAAAACACATTTAAGTCTAACCCACTTCCTATGCATAGGAATCTTGTAAGAAAATAAATCAAAGAAGCACATAGTAACAAGAATGGGTAGATAAAACAAGAGCAACTTCAAAACTTTCAGCACATAGAGAGGTGTTTCAGTACCATGAAAACTTCTACAACCATATTTTCCTCTCTCATAATAATTTTCAGTAGCCTCATGAATAAACTCAACAATATAACTATCACATAAAGTATGGTTTTCATGATCTACAAACGCATAATTTTTATCAAGCTCAAAAATAGTGGGATTAAAACCTTCAAACCCACTTTTAACAATTCTATAAGATGACTAATCATTCAATATAGGATCATCATCTAGAGATTTATCATAAAAAATTTCTAAGAAAAACTCTTTAGTACAATGCATTTTGAAGTTAGGCACAAATAAAGGATTATCACAGATAATATGAGCATAACATTCATCCTCCTTTGGTAAGCATGGGGACAATCAAATAATGTAAGGGATAAAGAGTTACTCTCATTAGAAGGTAGGCATGGGTAGCTAATACATTCTTCCTCCTTTTGTTCATCACTCTCCTCCTCTTTTTCATCTAACGAGCTTCCCATTTCAGCAATTTCTTCTTCCATAAGCTCCTGCAAGGCATTAGTCTCTTCTGTTTGTGGAAAGCATCTATTAATTTATTCAAGAATGTAGCCATTTTCTTCCTTGTAATTATCAAAGAAAAATTTAAATATATCATAAACCTCATATTTATAAGGTGAATCATAAGTATTTTCAAGCAAACTAGCAAGTTCAAATGCACCCTTCCAAGCAATAAATTCTTCAATTTTTTCCACATCATAAAAGTCATAATTTCCTTTAACATAAGAAGATATGGTAACATTATCATTATACTCGCATTGAAAAGGGAGGTGTTTATACCTCCTACATCAACAAGATTTATCAACGCAATAAGTAACATTATAAGTAGAGCACACGTTTCTAGCAATGGTATTCAATTGATCAATTTGTTCCCATAAGAGTTTCCCTTTTTGTGACAAGCGGTGTTCCTTATAATAGTATTTTTGTTTTCTGTGAACCCACCTTGCCAATTAGATTCAGTTTCAAAGAAACCAACCATTGATAGAAAGCATGATAAAGCAAGACAATAACAGACCAACGAAAATAATAACTATAGTAGGAACTAATTTTTTTATATTTTTGATAAAAAGAACAAGCAAACAAAGCAGAAATAAACTAAGCAAAACAAATAAAACAAAGTAAAGAGATTGGTTATGAGGGACTCCCCTTGTGAAGATGTCCTTGACTCCCCGGCAATGGCACCAGAAAAATACTTGCTGGCTCGTGGTTGATATCGAGCTCGTTGGGGAACCCCAAGAGGAAGGTATGATGAGCACATCAGCAAGTTTCCCTCAGTTATGAAACCAAGGTTATCGAACCAGTAGGAGCAAGGAAACACCTCCAAGGTGTTGTTTTCAACTTGGAATCCTTCACAACACAACCATAGAACTTTGCCCCCAACTTACAGTGAGGTTGTCAATCTCACCGATTTTGCTGAAAACAAAGGATTAAACATATTGTGTGGAAGAAAGTAATAGTTTGCAGAAAGTAAATAGAAAATAGTAAAAAGTTATAGATTGATGGTAAAAGAAAGGACCAGGGTCCATAGTTCACTAGTGGTGATTCTCCTTAATATAGATGACATGTTGGGTGAACAAATTACAACGGGGCAATTGACAAACATCGAGAAAGCATACATGCATATACTAATCATATTGATTCCTATGAGATTTGATTGGGCATTACGACATTATACATAGATCGTAATCCAACTACATCTATGACTAATATGTAGGGGTTCCGCGTATGAAAACAATAAAGTTTTACCCTACGCCCCTGAACCCCTGATGCTGCCAGGACCTATCTATTAGTAATACAGTAACTGGAGGGGCTTTTCGTGAACTTACCCTTGAAGACCGAAAAGCGTTGTCAATGATCAGGAGAGCGTGGTTGATGTAGACGAGCCGAAGCCGGCCTCAAGGTCGTGATGAAGTCCTCGCGCTCCCTTGGCTCCAATGACTTGAGTGCCTCAAGTGTGACACCTCGGGGGGGGGGGGGGGTTACGCACGTACGGTGCCTGACGATGGCTCCTGCTTCCCCGATCCAGCAGTAGTTACGGAAGTAGAGCTCCTGGATCTGAATTCCGCAGCGCGACGGCGCTCCGAGGTGAAGATGTCTCTCGTCCGTGCGGTCCGAACTTGGGACCACGGTCACGAGAGAGAGAGAGAGATAGAGAGAGAAAATATCAATTGGAGGTCCTCCCAAAAGTGAGAAGACCTTTATTGATTATTGTGTGTATTTATCTGGCCAAATACCCCCACTATATATAGGGGAAAAGGAGGTACTACCTCCCTCAAAGTCCTGGGGTGGGACTAAAGGAGAGGAGGGGAGGGGCAGCCGCCGACCGGCCCTAGTGGTCCCCACGCAGGGGGGGCTAGGCCTAGCTGGCCACCCCCCCCCCCCCTTGTCCCTTCTCCCTCTCTCCTTTCCCTAATGGGCCCTCTCCCCTCCGGGAATTGGCCCATTAAGCCTTTTGACCTTTTAAATTGATTTTCTCTTTATTAAATAATTATGAATAAATGGTTAAATCAACATTTAACATTCATTCACATATTATTCAACCTCTATGGTTATGGAACACTTCCACCTCCACTCCGGACATCCTCCGGACTTACCGAAACCCTTCCGGTTTTCTCTCTACAATTCTTCGGTGATTCTACCGATCCTATGAACACTCTCTATGCATCATCAAGCCCTTAAGCGTGATACCCCACGGTTCAGGAACACTCCAGACATGGTCGGGACACTCCCGCACCAATGATCAACAGAGGGACCTGGATGGCCATGTGACCCCTGCGCGTTCCACGAAGATCTTTCGTCGTTTGAACCGGGACAGTCGTGTCTTATTCCCTTTGTCTCTTGATACTTGCATTGCCTGAGATCAGATCAATGACATCACCATGTTGTGTTCAATCTCGTTACCGAACAATGCTACTTGACTCGTTCCGACAAGTGATATCCATGTGATCAAATCACACGCTACACAGCTATTGGATATAACCTCTCCGAGTGGGCCCTTGAGTATCTTCCCGTCACATGGATGGACAAATCCCGCTCTTGACATATATTGCCTCTACGGTTTCCTCCGAGTACCTGAACACACCTTTATAACCACTGTATTACCAAGTGGCGCTTGATGCTATCAAAGCACTCTCAGGAGACAATGATTGATATAGCCTCACGGTCTAAGGAATAGTCTACGAGGATCCATTTCTAATCATCGTAACTTGAACTTCGTGACATGATTGGGTCATGATGTTTAGGTTGGGTATTGGTTCATCTTCTCATTCTCAGAATGAGTTGACTCCATTTCCAACTAGCATAAATGCCACATGATCAGGAAACATGATCATCTGTTGACCAATGAACTAGTGACTAGAGTTTCACTGGGAACCCCTGGTTGTTTGTATATCACACGTGTATTGATGTTTCCACTCAATACAGTTATAGCATGATATAAAACTTAATCATAAACTATATGAAATATGGTAATAGTCCTTATTACTATTTGTCTCGAGGGCATATTTCCAACAGTCTCCCACTTGCACTAGAGTACAAATACACTAGATGCATTTGTTCTTAATAATTGGCACCATATATCCGGTAACCTGAACATGCTTGCTCATGGAAGAGGTTGAGTCTTGGGCCTGTACTTTATAGTCCCAAATCCTTTGCAACTCACTAATGTCACCTTGATTGACATTAATACTTTATCATCACATGATAACATCTGTGTGTATGCATCATCTCTATGGCAGCAGAATGAGGCCTGATTCTAGGAGCCTACAGTGACTTTAGATCAACCACGAGGGCTTTCTCATGGGCACTATGCCCTGGGACACATCATTCTACGTTAAAAGCGAACTAGCCCCGCCATATCATTATACATCACTTTAGATGGTACCCTTATCTATTATTAGAAATGTATTCATCGAAACACTAGTGCACTCAGTGCAACTTTCGATGTTTTGTTCACCTCGCTTCCTACTTGACTTCAATCAGTATTTACAGGAGTTTCCAACATATTCCCTTATAACATACCCTTTATGTTTTAAGATATGTCATCCTTTATGGACTTGGAAAACATGTCTGCAGTTCTCTATTAGACACTGCGGACAAACTTAGCTCAACGTTTCGTGATTCAAACTTAATCACTTTCAAACATTCCTTATTGGATCATATATTATGTTGAGTTACCATCATGGTTTTCTAAGATAGAACCTGTGTCTCAACATAGTGGATGATGATCATCCTTTTCTTTCTTTCAACCATTGATGTTCAAATTAATACTACTCCTAATTTGAGTTATTAAGGACCAGTTCCTTAATGAACTTCTATTCTGAAACCCTTTTCAGAATCCCTTAAGGAATACTACATAATATCATAATACACTTATTATCAACTTCTACACCTTATAAATCATTATTTATTGGTACTTGCGCTTTTATTCTTAACATACTTAAGAATAACTCCTATAAGCTCCCACTCAAAATATGTTCCTACCATATTTGGGTATGAGTCAGTACTCTTACTCAAACTATGTTCCTACATATTTGAATTTGAGACTTATATTACTCCCACTCAAAAATATGTCATTCACATATTGTTTTAGGAAGACTTTCATAGCTCCCACTCAATTTCATGCAAATTGCATATCCACTCACTATTTTGAACAATTTCAAAATCCTTTGATCAAATATCAGACTTGCAGTTTTACTATGAGATACTAGTACTTTTACTAGTTTTAAATCCACTAGATATTAAGCACACATGAATCAAATTCATTTGAATTAGTCCAATACTTAACAAATTGTGCCTTTGTCATTCACCCCTTTTCCACTTTGGCTTTGCAGTCATTTGGGAAAATTCAAGTAACCCCTTTAACTTGTGAGATTCAGCAACGAATTGCTTTCTAATCTCAAGTGAATTTTGCTTTTAGGATTTCTCATAATTCTAGTTTACCATTATTTCCTTAGTAATTCGTAGGTATGTCATATTCCAAGAATCATGACAAATGATTCACAGATGTCTCCATACAAGATATGGATTACATTTTGAATACTACTTCATGTAGTGAAAACACTAGTGGGAAAACACAATGATCATTATCATTGATTCTTTCCTTTGTGAAGAGAATCGTTCAGAAACATTTTCTGTTGCGCTTCTCAACACTCTGATGCATGGATTTGGATCCTCGTCGTGTTTTACACTATCTTCCATTTGCTTTATAATTGAGAAATATCACTGAATGCGAACTTTCCCAAAAATGTACCAAAATCCAAGCAATACAAGTTTTGCTTCTCTTTTGGTTTCAACTATGGATTTTGTATTCAAAGTTTCCAATGAATACTCTACAAGGACTTATTCGCTATTGTTTTGGTTATATCTAATAACCCCAAAACTTTTACGATGATCCATACTAGATATGGAGCCGTTTTCACAAATTCCAATGGTACACTATATATTCTAATTGAGTGCTAACTATTTCTTAACTAATGGTCTCTACATATACACTACAACGATTTATTTGGTGCCATCTATTTACCCACTTTGATATCTAATATCACATTGTGATGCTTTGCATTTTGACGTTTCAAAACGCTTTGCATTTCACAATTACTTTTATGCCATTCTTTATAAAGTCGAATTTCATTACTATTGATCAAATCATAGTAATTAGATTCTCTTTTATATTTATACCCTTGTATTGATGAAACACTTTGATCAAATCAAATAGTTTCATATTCATGTTTCCTTTGGTAAACTTCTTTACACAATTAAACAATCATAATGATAATTACCATTTCGTTAAATCATAATACATTGAATATGTATTTACTTTTAACATTCATTAAACACATTGTATTCAAGTAATACACGATGTTCAAGTTATTTTGCCAAACTTAAGCATGATTTATATGTGATAAGAAATCGAATGACTTTCACATATTATCATTATAACTTTGAATTTGAACAATGGTTTTCATTATGTAATGAAATATCATTTAAGTTGGGTATTTTAGGCATTTCGATATTTTACAAATGTTCATGCATTATCAATTAGTTTCAAACAACAAGGATAATTCACATATAATCAAACAAGATATGAACATGAATAGAAATCATTCATAAAAGTGGAACAACCGTTTGTTACAATCTCATATGAATAACCGTCTCACAAAGTGTGAGACACACTAAAGAAGTTTATAATATTTTGATTACAATAATCATCCTAAAACATAAACGAAATGATAAATGTTGAGGGAGAGTGTCGTCGGCCATCATCATCATGCTCGCCATCAACACGCAACGTCACCTCCTCTCCAGCAAGCACCTCTCATGTAGAAGGACCTATTTTCAGCAAAACAGAACAAGTATCAAATATACTTAACACTGCAAATGTGTTTGCAAGATTATAACATTTATAAAATTGTATATCAAATATATACCTTTGTCACTGATGACCTCAGTGACAACGGGTTCAACCACCACATCTCTGAAATGTGATATGAACTCGTGGAAATCCCATGTTTCCGCGTCGCCTCTCATAATGGAAATCCTAACTTCTGCTTGGAAGCTTGGTGGCAGCGACCGCAGCACAACTCCTATTGCAAAAGAGCTTGCGAACCAGTTGTCCAGGAAGTATGCCAGACTCATGTATGCATCATATATGCTCAACAAGTGATCGTCTAGTGAGGAGCCTTCCTCCATCTTTATGGAGAGGAAGTCCTCCATCAGCTCATACTCCCATATGCGCACTTGTTCCACGAAATGCGATCTTAGATGTGCCATAACCATTCGGGGATTAAGACTTCCCACCATCAGCCATAGCCCATCTTCCATCCTGAGGCGCATCGTTACTGATATGAGTGTGGCCATCACACGACGACGGCAGCGGAGATCCCGCTGCTCCTGGGTATCATGACAATAGGGTGGCTCCAAGTACATCTCGCAGATCATGTAGTCAGCCACTTTGTTCTCACCAAGGAGATCATAAAGGTGCATGACCCATGCAGAAAAGTTGGATCCATCTAACTTGAGCTTTTCTCCTTTTAACCAATTTTCAATGGGGAAGGTAATCTCGGGGAGAACCATTTTCTACATATATAATTGCAAAAGGAATTTAGACTAAGTTTATAATTAAATGAGTTAATAATAACTCCACTCAGAAACACCTTGATGACCCACAAGTATAGGGGGTGTATCGCAGTATTTTCGATAAGTAAGAGTGTCGAACCCAACGAGAAGCAGAAGGTGCTGGCTAGTGGTATGGATCAGGAATTCTCTGCAAATACTTAGCAAACGGATTTTTAGGGGTTTTTGATATAGCAAGTAAACAAAGTACAAGTAAATAAAAGGCAGTAAGAATAAATGCAGCAAGTGGCCCAATCCTTTATGCAGCAAAGGACAAGCCGGTTGTATTACTTAAGATGACCAAACATTCTCGAGGACACATGGGAAGACTGTCAAGTGCTTTCGCTTCACATAGTTTATTAATCTTCTTTAGCTTGCTAAGTGTTGTGTGGGTGAACCTGTGCTAATGTACCGACCTTCCTAGGACTAATACATACTTGTGATTATACCCCTTGCAAACATCCATAAGTACAAGAAAGTAATTAAGGTAGAAAACTAACCACAACTTTAAACTCTAAGACCCTTACGTGCCTTTGTGCAATGGTTTCCTAACGGGGGTTCAGGTTTCTGTTACTTCGACAACCCCTACGATTAGTAGCCAAATACACAATGCATTCCCCTAGGCCCATATAGGTGAAGTGTCATGTAGTCGACGTTCACATGACACCACTAGAAGAAGTACACCACAACTTAAATATCAAACTATTGAATCTTTCTCAACACAACTCCACTACTAACGGCATGACTTCTCCCATGTCCTCAAGAACAAAACAAACTACTCACAAGACATCATATGGATCATGATCAGAGATGGAATAATGATGTATAACAATCTGAACATAAACAGTAATTCAATGGTTCACTCAATAGCATCAACTACAAAGAGTAATCAACACCGGGAAAGTTTCCCCTAAGAACCAATGCAAGATTCAACCAATTGTTACAGCAATATGGAGATGGTGCTGAGGGTGCTGATGGTGATTGATACGTCCATTTTGCATCACTATTCTATGTCTTAATTCACTATTGTTCATTGATATATTTCGTATTGAGAGGTGATACTTATGTTATTTCATCTGTTTTTGCATGGTTGATGACTTTGGAGCTTGGACCGTTGCAGTCAGGATTCTGATGGAAAAGGTGTTGTTTGGAGGCAAAATTCACGAAGATCATAAAATCTGGGAAAATATACGGAAAATTCTATTTTTCCAGAAGACTCAGGATGCCAGAAGATGGAGTGGAGGTGGGCCACAGGGGGCGCACACCACCCCATGGCGCGGGCAAGCCTAGACCGCGCCTGGGAGTGGTGTGGCCGCCCTGGCCCACTCCAGCCTCTCCCCTCTGGCGTATATCATCCCCACGAAACCCTAAGACTCGGGGAGAGACCACAGGAAGATTTCGCCGCCTCTGCAGGGCGGAAAACAGCGAGAGAGAAAGATCTCTCCGGCAGACAGATTTCTGCCAGGGGAATTCCTTCCCGGAGAGGGGTGATCGTCGCCATCAATACCACCATCAAGCTGGACTTCATCGGGATCATCATCATCATCATCATCACCACCATCATCACCATCAGCACCCTCATCACCATCTCCATATTGCTGTAACAATTGGTTGAATCTTGCTATAGTTCATAGGGGAAACTTTCCCGGTGTTGATTACTCTTTGTAGTTGATGCTATTGAGTGAACCATTGAATTATTGTTTATGTTCAGATTGTTATACATCATTATTCCATCTATGATCATGATCCATATGATGTCTTGTGAGTAGTTCGTTTTGTTCTTGAGGACATGGGAGAAGTCTTGTTGTTAGTAGTGGAGTTGCGTTGAGAAAGATTCAATAGATTGTTATTTAAGTTGTGGTGTACTTCTTCTAGTGGTGTCATGTGAATGTCGACTACATGACACTTCACCTATATGGGCCTAGGGGAATGCATTGTGTATTTGGCTACTAATCGTAGGGGTTGCCGGAGTGACATAAATCTGAACCCCCGTTAGGAAACCATTGCACAAGGGACGTAAGGGTCTTAGAGTTTAAAGCTGTGGTTAGGTTTCTACCTTAATTACTTTCTTGTACTTATGGATGTTTGCAAGGGGAAGTTGTTGTCCCGAAACAGATTTTTGTGCTTCACCGTAAAAATTCGTGAGAGATCTCTGTATGTCGGACTGAGCTGTAATTTTTTGTGCTTCTGCCCCAGGTTGTTATTTAACTTTCGTTAGTTTTGCACTTTTTGATTTGAGCAACATAAGATTTTCGAAAAATTTGATCTTTACCTGCTGGTCTGTTTTGACAGATTTTGCCAATCTTGCATTTGCTTCTTTATTCGATTTCCTTTTTGAATTCTTTTTGGGCTTTCGGAAGGAGTTGCTACAGTAGCTTTTGTTTAGATGGTTTTCAGTTGAAGTTGGACTCGAAAGGTTTTATCACTTCACTTATACTAATGTTGCTAATGAGAACTGTGTGAAGTTTTGTGTGAAAGAAATTTCCAGGAAGTGGAGACAATGGTGTAATAAGGAAGATAATGGTTTTATGACTCAAGTAATAAGTGTATGAAGATGAAGATATTGATGATTCAAGTGATGACTCCGGAAGGATCCACTAAATACCAAATTCAGAGACCTGCAGAGTCTGTTTTCATCTAAGTAACAGTTCTGGTAAGAAAAGTTCCGTGAAAATACAATCCAACTATATTTTTGCAGTTTTCAGTCAATAAGGAAAGCTACGAAGTGAAAAAGGGACGGAACCGGAGCCGGCGTGGCCCACACCACCCCATGGCGCGGGCCCTCCCCTGGCCGTGCCACCTGGTGGTGAGGCCACCCAGGACTCCGCCTCCGACTCGTTTTCTTCCAGTACCTTCCTTTTTGATATGAAACTTCGTAATATATAACCCCCGGATCCCCCGAGGTCCGTATATCGTGTTTTCGTCGTGTTTTTGTTTCGTTCTGTTTCTGCCAGGACATACTCTTTGAAAGTTTAGAAGCACAATGGTGTCTGCCAAGGATAAAGGGAAGGAGCCCATGGAGGAAGACCTCCAAGACCCCGGGAAGGAGAAGGAGATCAAGAGTGAAGGTGAAGAGGAGCAAGGCCAACACCCGCATACCGGCACTACCATTGCAAGCATTGGAGTGGTGGCGAACCCTGCCAGGATCAGAAGGACGGCACGGATGTCAACTGGAGGGAAGCCTCCGCGTCACTGCTTGGCACCACGGACACCTTCTCCGAACACCAAGAATACCTTCCATACCTTTACCCATAACCATGCAGGAAAAGAAGACTCCAAGTGGGAAGAATGGAAAAAGAATCACAAGAGCTGGGATCCACAAACTGAAATGATTATGGGCCGTATTGAGCACAACTCGGAGTTGATTCGTACTCTCACCTTCGAGATTGAGGACTTTGGGAAATTGATCAAAGAGCTCATCAAGAGGATACCACCACCGAAGGAGTAATTCGTCATCAGGTTTGGCATCCCCTTGGTTTGTTCCAAGCTTGGGGGAGTGTCGCGGTATCATATCACTATCTTCTATCTTTTTACATTATTAGTAGAGTCATATCATGAATAGAGGAGTTATTTTGTAGTATGGTTTGCATTATGGAAGTGTCCCCTCTCTCGTTAGATATGTATCCCTTGGTGTGACTTTCCGTTATGGAATATTAATGAGAAGTTCTATCATTCACTCTTTTGCATAGCTTATATTAGTTTTCAATTCGTGGTTATATGATTGATCTTGCTGTTAGTATTGGTAGCACTTTGGGATCATTGAGTTAATTTAGTTGGTTTTGGCAAACCTGGCTCGGTCAGTAGCAACACCTTTTTGAGAGTTGAAAAGAAAAAGATAGAAGTACTCTAAAGAAAAATAATTTCATCATCTTTCTTTCTTGATTTGCTCATAAGTCTAGTATTCTCTAGTTAAGATCTTTTGTGCTTCCAAGGAAGATTGCATGTGTGTCTTTATCATTTGTATGTTTGTTTGTTTCCTTCAACTCTTGTACTTTCTACCTAGCCTTGCTAGCCAAAAACCTGTACTGAGAGGGTATTCTTCTCGTGCATCCACCTCCTTTAAACCAAAACCTTTGCCATTTGTGTCCACCATAACTACCTAGTAGCATTATTGCTATTCCAAGTAAATTCTTGTTTTATCTACCTCCCAGATTAAACTTGTTATGTGAAAATTAGTGATTAAAGCTCTCACGAACTTGATGGCACACTTTACTTCCTTGCATTTAATAAACTTGAACCATTGGGTCCTTCTTTGTTGCGTATGTGCTTGCGCTTTATGAGTTGAAGTTAGCCGAACCATGTATCATGGGGACCGCTTTCAACACTTCATTGGTACTTGTACCTAGTTGATATCATGTTCTTTTGCTTATGGATCCCGGCGGTGTGAAATAAAAGTGGAACTTGTAAGATCATGGAGTTTATATGTGTGTTACAAAAACGCCTGGGCCGCTAGCCTAAGCCATGCTTAATCATGGTGGAAACTTGCAGCATAACTATAGTGAGCATTCTATGAAGCATCCTCAATAAAAACCTATGCAAATAGCAAATAAAAAGATCGCTGAGATGCTCACTGTCTGCTTGCCTTGTCATTTTTATTATGGGATAGCTCATGTGTCATGTGCAAGGGGTACCCCGTTGGCGGTTCTCAATGATACGCATGTATTTACAATGACAAGAGCTTGCTTGTGACTGAAGTTGAGTAGCATGAGGATCAGTTCTCATAAGTAAAGGGCATGAGGTTTCAACTTATAACTTGTCAAGCATATCCTCTTAGTTGTGTCACTTTAACCTTAATCACCTAAAGATGCCTATGATAGGGGCAATGAGAGCTGAAAGCTAGTAAGTATCATAATTTTTGGGGACTCTTTATGAGACTTGTAATCCCCGCTTCCCTCTTTGATGGACCTTTCTTTTACTTTATAGTTGAGTCAGTAAACCCATTCCCTTCTATCTCAGCAAGTATTTTGAGTTGATGTGTTTCATTCATTCATATGATGATTTATGCATTCATGTTTCTTATGTTCCTTGTTTTGCACATTGCTCTTATCTTGATGTTTACTACTTTGAAAGCTATCATTGAAAAACCAGTTATTTGTGAACTCCAGCAAATTATCAACTATTCTTCGACCAAGACCTAAGTTTGCCATTACCAATTATGATTTACTCTATGTATCTTTATTGTGTTTCCTTTACTCATTGCAAGTTAAGTTATATAACAGTGGGTTGTCTTCTATTATGATCTATGTTTTTGATGAATGTGATGCTTCTTATCCGTATTCTTTTATCGAATCTTCACTCCATAAACCTGAGGCCATGTTTATTGAGCTCAGTTTCGCTTGGGGACAAGCGAAGTCTAAGCTTGGGGGAGTTGATACGTCCATTTTGCATCACTATTCTATGTCTTAATTCACTATTATTCATTGATATATTTCATATTGAGAGGTGATACTTCTGTTATTTCATCTATTTTTGCATGGTTGATGACTTTTGGAGCTTGGACCGCTGCAGTCAGGATTCTGATGGAAAAGGTGCTGTTTGGAGGCAAAATTCGCGAAGATCATCAAATCCAGGAAAATATACGGAAAATTCTATTTTTCCAGAAGACTCAGGATGCCAGAAGATGGAGTGGAGGTGGGCCACGGGGGGCCCACACCACCCCATGGCGCGGGCAGGCCTAGGCCGTGCCTAGGAGTGGTGTGGCCGCCATGGCCCACTCCAGCCTCTCCCCTCTGGCGTATATCATCCCCACGAAACCCTAAGACTCGGGGAGGGACCACAGGAAGATTCCGCCGCCTCTACAGGGCGGAAAACACCAAGAGAGAAAGATCTCTCCGGCAGACAGATTTCTGCCGGGGGAATTCCTTCCCGGAGAGGGGAGATCGTCTCCATCAACACCACCATCATGCTGGACTTCATCGGGATCATCACAACCATCATCACCATCAGCACCCTCATCACCATCTCCATATTGCTGTAACAATTGGTTGAATCTTGCTATAATTCATAGGGGGAACTTTCCCGGTGTTGATTACTCTTTGTAGTTGATGCTATTGAGTGAACCATTGAATTATTGTTTATGTTTAGATTGTTATACATCTTTGATCCATCTCTGATCATGATCCATATGATGTCTTGTGAGTAGTTCGTTTTGTTCTTGAGGACATGGGAGAAGTCTTGTTGTTAGTAGTGGAGTTGCGTTGAGAAAGATTCAATAGATTGTTATTTAAGTTGTGGTGTACTTCTTCTAGTGGTGTCATGTGAACATAGACTACATGACACTTCACCTATATGGGCCTAGGGGAATGCATTGTGTATTTGGCTACTAATCGTAGGGGTTGCTGGAGTGACAGAAATCTGAACCCCCGTTAGGAAACCATTGCACAAGGGACGTAAGGGTCTTAGAGTTTAAAGCTGTGGTTAGGTTTCTACCTTAATTACTTTCTTGTACTTACGGATGTTTGCAAGGGGTATAATCACAAGTATGTATTAGTCTTGGATGGGGCGGTACATTAGCACAGGTTCACCCACACAACACTTAGCAAGCTAAAGAAGATTAATCGACTATATCAAGCGAAAGCACTTGACAGTCTTCCCATGTGTCCTCGAGAACGTTTGGTCATCTATAGAAATACAATCGGCTTGTCCTTTGCTGCATAAAGGATTGGGCCACTTGCTGCATTTATTCTTACTATCTTTCATTTACTTGTACTTTGTGTACTTGATTTATCGAAAACCCCTAAAAATCCGTTTGCTAAGTATTTGCAGAGAATTCCTGATCCATACCACTAGCCAGCACCTTCTGCTCCTCGTTGGGTTCGACACTCTTACTTATCGAAAATACTGCGATACACCCCCTATACTTGTGGGTCATCAAGACTATTTTCTGGCGCCGTTGCCGGGGAGTGAAGTGCTATTGGAAAGTGGAACTGGTAAATGAAACTTCTACTGTGAGTATTGTTTACTTCTGCTAGTTGCTTTATTTTCGTTATGGATAATTCGCTGAGTTTCTTATTTGGTAATGCTACTACCACTGCTAAGGTAGTAGATAAGCCACCACCTGCTGAGAAAGATGTTTTCAAAATACCTACAAGAATTATTGATTGTGTTATGGATAACTACTATGTTGGGGATGGAACTATCCATCCCGGTGATCATTTACTCTTTATACACGAATTATGCGGGTTGTTCAAGTGTGCAGGTATTACTATAGATCAAGTTAAGAAGAAGTTATTCTCATTATCACTGAAAGGAAGAGCTGAGGAATGGTATAAGCTGCTGAAGAATGGTCAAGCTCTAGAATGGGAGGAAATAGTGCCTCTTTTTTATTCAAAGTTTTATCCTCCTAGTGAGATTCATAAAGATCGGAATCAAATATACAACTTTTGGCCTCTTGATGGAGAGAGTACAGCTCAAGCTTGGGGGAGATTGAAGTTACTAATGCTCAAATGTCCCATTCATGAGCTCCCCAACAATATTATTATCAACAACTTTTATGCAAGGCTCCCTCTACACGATAAAGATTTATTGGATGCTTCTTATGCTGGATCATTCACTCGCATGGAAGAAGAAGCTAAATGGGACCTTCTAGACCGTATTCAAGACAATGTTGAAGCTTGGGAAAATGACAAAGGTAGAAAGTCAGGTATAAATCATGATTATGAATGCACTGAATCTTTTATGGGAACTGATGACTTTCAAAATATTAAAAATGCTTATGGTTTAGACTCTCAAGCTATTGCTTCTTATTTTAAGGCCTTTGCTTCTTATATTGAAGTGCCTAAAAAGAAGTGGAATAAGTATCATGAACCTTATAAAGATATTGCTAAGGGTGTTCCTGCAAGAAATACTGAAGTTTATACTGCTAATCATGTTTTAGCTGAACCTTATATTGAGAAAATGCCTTTCCCAGCTAAGGTAAAGGAACATTCTATGATGGCTAGTATGGTAGATGAAAGTATGAATAAAGCTGTTGAACCTGATAAACAAATGGTTGATGAACCTATTATAGCAAATGTGAAAGACTTTGTTGCTAAATACGAAAAAGAGGGACACACTATCCTTTGTAAGGATACCTCTAATATTGTTTCACATAGTAGTGTTATGAGAGCTAGTATTCCTGTGTTTTCTGTTAGAATAAGTGATCGTTATTATGATGTTCCTTGTGATAGCTATATTGTTAAGTTTTTGCATGATACTGAAAGTTATTATGAGAGAGGGAAAAGTGTTCTTATGTATCTCAATAATATCAAGTTTCCTTGTTTTATGCTGAAAGTTTTTATGTTGCACTTCTTTTGCCTTCTTATGCAAGTTGCCTTTGGTTTCAATAATTTGTTTGTTTACAAAATCCCTTGCATAGGAAGTGGGTTAGACTTAAATGTATGTGTTTTTGCTTCTTAATGCTCTCTTTCACTTCAATTCATATCCCTATATGAGCTTCTTCAAAATTATCATGCACATCTTAATGGCTATAAAGCAAGAGCTTTATGGGAGACAATCCAATTTGTTTTTGCTTTCAGTTTGTTTTTGTTTCTTTGAGTCTTGGAAGTTATTACTTCGGTAATAACCGCTCCTTATCCGTTTTGTTTGGTTTTTGTGTCAAGATCAACCTCTAATGAGAGAGAAGTAATATTTGGGGAAGTTGCTGTCCCGAAACAGATTTTTGTGCTTCACCGTAAAAATTCGTGAGAGATCTCTGTATGTCGGACTGAGCTGTAATTTTTTGTGCTTCTGCCCCAGGTTGTTATTTAACTTTCGTTAGTTTTGAACTTTTTGATTTGAGCAACATAAGATTTTCGAAAAATTTGATCTTTACCTGCTTGTCTGTTTTGACAGATTTTGCCAATCTTGCATTTGCTTCTTTATTCGATTTCCTTTTTGAATTCTTTTTGGGCTTTCGGAAGGATTTGCTACAGTATCTTTTGTTTAGATGGTTTTCACTAGAAGTTGGACTCGAAAGGTTTTATCACTTCACTTATACTAATGTTGCTAATGAGAACTGTGTGAAGTTTTGTGTGAAAGAAATTTCCAGGAAGTGGAGACAATGGTGTAATAAGGAAGAGAATGGTTTTATGACTCAAGTAATAAGTGTATGAAGATGAAGATATTGATGATTCAAGTGATGGCTCCGGAAGGATCCACTAAATACCAAATTCAGAGACCTGCAGAGTCTGTTTTCATCTAAGTAACAGTTCTGGTAAGAAAAGTTCCGTGAAAATACAATCCAACTATATTTTTGCAGTTTTCAGTCAATAAGGAAAGCTACGAAGCGAAAAAGGGACGAAACCGGAGCCGGGGTGGCCCACACCACCCCATGGCGCGGGCCCGCCCCTGGCCGCGCCACCTGGTGGTGAGGCCACCCAGGACTCCGCCTCCGACTCGTTTTCTTCCAGTACCTTCCTTTTTGATATGAAACTTCGTAATATATAACCCCCGGATCCCCCGAGGTCCGTATATCGTGTTTTCGTCGTGTTTTTGTTTTGATCTGTTTCTGCCAGGACATACTCTTTGAAAGTTTAGAAGCACAATGGTGTCTGCCAAGGATAAAGGGAAGGAGCCCATGGAGGAAGACCTCCAAGACCCCGGGAAGGAGAAGGAGATCAAGAGTGAAGGTGAAGAGGAGCAAGGCCAACACCCGCATACCGGCACTACCATTGCAAGCATTGGAGTGGTGGCGAACCCTGCCAGGATCAGAAAGACGGCACGGATGTCAACTGGAGGGACGCCTCCGCGTCACTGCTTGGCACCACGGACACCTTCTCCGAACACCAAGAATACCTTCGATACCTTTACCCATAACCATGCAGGAAAAGAAGACTCCAAGTGGGAAGAATGGAAAAAGAATCACAAGAGCTGGGATCCACAAACTGAAATGATTATGGGCCGTATTGAGCACAACTCGGAGTTGATTCGTACTCTCACCTTCGAGATTGAGGACTTTGGGAAATTGATCAAAGAGCTCATCAAGAGGATACCACCACCGAAGGAGTAATTCGTCATCAGGTCTGGCATCCCCTTGGTTTGTTCCAAGCTTGGGGGAGTGTCGCGGTATCATATCACTATCTTCTATCTTTTTACCTTATTAGTAGAGTCATATCATGAATAGAGGAGTTATTTTGTAGTATGGTTTGCATTATGGAAGTGTCCCCTCTCTCGTTAGATATGTATCCCTTGGTGTGACTTTCCGTTAGGAATATTAATGAGAAGTTCTATCATTCACTCTTTTGCATAGCTTATATTAGTTTTCAATTCGTGGTTATATGATTGATCTTGTTGTTAGTATTGGTAGCACTTTGGGATCATTGAGTTAATTTAGTTGGTTTTGGCAAACCTGGCTCGGTCAGTAGCAACACCTTTTTGAGAGTTGAAAAGAAAAAGATAGAAGTACTCTAAAGAAAAATAATTTCATCATCTTTCTTTCTTGATTTGCTCATAAGTATAGTATTCTCTAGTTAAGATCTTGTGTGCTTCCAAGGAAGATTGCATGTGTGTCTTTATCATTTGTATGTTTGTTTGTTTCCTTCAACTCTTGTACTTGCTACCCAGCCTTGCTAGCCAAAAACCTGTACTGAGAGGGTATTCTTCTCGTGCATCCACCTCCTTTAAACCAAAACCTTTGCCATTTGTGTCCACCATACCTACCTAGTAGCATTATTGCTATTCCAGGTAAATTTCTGTTTTATCTACCTCCCAGATTAAACTTGTTATGTGAAAATTAGTGATTAAAGCTCTCACGAACTTGATGACACACTTTACTTCCTTGCATTTAATAAACTTGAACCATTGGGTCCTTCTTTGTTGCGTATATGCTTGCGCTTTATGAGTTGAAGTTAGCCGAACCATGTATCATGGGGACCGCTTTCAACACTTCATTGGTACTTGTACCTAGTTGATATCATGTTCTTTTGCTTATGGATCCCGGTGGTGTGAAATAAAAGTGGAACTTGTAAGATCATGGAGTTTATATGTGTGTTACAAAAACGCCTGGGCCGCTAGCCTAAGCCATGCTTAATCATGGTGGAAACTTGCAGCATAACTATAGTGAGCATTCTATGAAGCATCCTCAATAAAAACCTATGCAAATAGCAAATAAAAAGATCGCTGAGATGCTCACTGTCTGCTTGCCTTGTCATTTTGATTATGGGATAGCTCATGTGTGATGTGCAAGGGGAACCCCGTTGGCGGTTCTCAATGATACGCATGTATTTACAATGACAAGAGCTTGCTTGTGACTGAAGTTGAGTAGCATGAGGATCAATACTCATAAGTAAGGGGCATGAGATTTCAACTTATAACTTGTCAAGCATATCCTCTTAGTTGTGTCACTTTAACCTTAATCACCTAAAGATGCCTATGATAGGGGCAATGAGAGCTGAAAGCTAGTAAGTATCATAATTTTTGGGGACTCTTTATGAGACTTGTAATCCCCGCTTCCCTCTTTGTTGGACCTTTCTTTTACTTTGTAGTTGAGTCAGTAAACCCATTCCCTTCTATGTCAGCAAGTATTTTGAGTTGATGTGTTTCATTCATTCATATGATGATTTATGCATTCATGTTTCTTATGTTCCTTGTTTTGCACATTGCTCTTATCTTGATGTTTACTACTTTGAAAGCTATCATTGAAAAACCAGTTATTTGTGAACTCCAGCAAATTATCAACTACTCTTCGACCAAGACCTAAGTTTGCCATTACCAATTATGATTTACTCTATGTATCTTTATTGTGTTTCCTTTACTCATTGCAAGTTGAGTTATATAATAGTGGGTTGTCTTCTATCATGATCTATGTTTTTGATGAATGTGATGCTTCTTGTCTGTATTCTTTTATCGAATCTTCACTCCATAAACCTGAGGCCATGTTTATTGAGCTCAGTTTCGCTTAGGGACAAGCGAAGTCTAAGCTTGGGGGGAGTTGATACGTCCATTTTGCATCACTATTCTATGTCTTAATTCACTATTATTCATTGATATATTTCATATTGAGAGGTGATACTTATGTTATTTCATCTATTTTTGCATGGTTGATGACTTTTGGAGCTTGGACCGCTGCAGTCAGGATTCTGATGGAAAAGGTGCTGTTTGGAGGCAAAATTCGCGAAGATCATAAAATCCGGGAAAATATACGGAAAATTCTATTTTTCCAGAAGACTCAGGATGCCAGAAGATGGAGTGGAGGTGGGCCACAGGGGGCCCACACCACCCCATGGCGTGGGCAGGCCTAGGTCGTGCCTAGGAGTGGTGTGGCTGCCCTGGCCCACTCCAGCCTCTCCCCTCTGGCATATATCATCCCCACGAAACCCTAAGACTCGGGGAGGGACCACAGGAAGATTCCGCCGCCTCTGCAGGGCGGAAAACACCAAGAGAGAAAGATCTCTCCGGCAGACAGATTTCTGCCGGGCGAATTCCTTCTCGGAGAGGGGAGATCGTCGCCATCAACACCACCATCAAGCTGGACTTCATCGGGATCATCATCATCACCACCATCATCACCATCATCACCCTCATCACGATCTCCATATTGCTGTAACAATTGGTTGAATCTTGCTATAGTTCATAGGGGAAATTTCCCGGTGTTGATTACTCTTTGTAGTTGATGCTATTGAGTGAACCATTGAATTATTGTTTATGTTCAGATTGTTATACATCATTATTCCATCTCTGATCATGATCCATATGATGTCTTGTGAGTAGTTCGTTTTGTTCTTGAGGACATGGGAGAAGTCTTGTTGTTAGTAGTGGAGTTGCGTTGAGAAAGATTCAATAGATTGTTATTTAAGTTGTGGTGTACTTCTTCTAGTGGTGTCATGTGAACGTAGACTACATGACACTTCACCTATATGGGCCTAGGGGAATGCATTGTGTATTTGGCTACTAATCGTAGGGGTTGCCGGAGTGACAGAAATCTGAACCCCCGTTAGGAAACCATTGCACAAGGGACGTAAGGGTCTTAGAGTTTAAAGCTGTGGTTAGGTTTCTACCTTAATTACTTTCTTGTACTTACGGATGTTTGCAAGGGGTATAATCGCAAGTATGTATTAGTCTTGGATGGGGCAGTACATTAGCACAGGTTCACCCACACAACACTTAGCAAGCTAAAGAAGATTAATCGACTATTAGAAGCAAAAGCACTTGACAGTCTTCCCATGTGTCCTCGAGAACGTTTGGTCATCTATAGAAATACAACCGGCTTGTCCTTTGCTGCATAAAGGATTGGGACACTTGCTGTATTTATTCTTACTGTCTTTCATTTACTCGTACTTTGTTTACTTGCTTTATCGAAAACCCCTAAAAATCCATTTGCTAAGTATTTGCAGAGAATTCCTGATCCATACCACTAGCCAGCACCTTCTGCTCCTCGTTGGGTTCGACACTCTTACTTATCAAAAATACTGCGATACACCCCCTATACTTGTGGGTCATCAAGACTATTTTCTGGCACTGTTGCCAGGGAGTGAAGTGCTATTGGAGAGTGGAACTGGTAAATGAAACTTCTATTGTGAGTATTGTTTACTTCTGCTAGTTGCTTTATTTTCATTATGGATAATTCGCTGAGTTTCTTATTTGGTAATGCTACTACCACTGCTGAGGTAGTAGATAAGCCACCACCTGCTGAGAAAGATGTTTTCAAAATACCTACAAGAATTATTGATCGTGTGGCCCCCTGTGGCCCATCTCCACTCCCTCTTCTGGCAACCTTCGTCTTCTGGAAAAATAGGATTTTCCGTATATTTTCCCGGATTTTCTGATCTTCGCGAATTTTGCCTTCAAACAAAACCTTTTCCATCAAAATCCTGACTGCAGTGGTCCATGCTCCAAAAGTCATCAACCATGCAAAAATAGATGAAATAACATAAGTATCACGTCTTAATATGAAATATATCAATGAATAAGAGTGAATTATGACATAGAATAGTGATGCAAAATGGACGTATCACACCTTTCTTGTTGGGGGGATACCCCCGGGTAGGGTCACATCGGGGTATAAAGGCCGAGTTAGCCGAGGTACGGCAAGGTCAAAGCGGATGATGGCTGAGTCACCTCAAGGCAGTACGAATCTTGGGGTAACCCGGACCAGGGGATGTCCACCTAACTGGGTCTCATCCGACTTATATCGTAAGTCGGTAGGATGAATCTAACTTGTATGCAGGAACAGGTGTGGCCGGATCAACTAGGTACGATCCGGGTTATATCAAGCTTGTAGGAGAAGGAAGGTATCTCGCTGGTCAAAGATGACCACCGTACGCAGAGCGTGAGCGAAGCGGACAGAGGCAGGACCACCGAGGCGTGGCCGACAAAGGTGACGATGCCAATGTCGGATGACGCGGGCGCCACAGAGGCTCACATAGCCTCTGCATGGATGATGCGGGGGAAAAGTGACCCGGCCGGCTTACTATTTTGGGAGGAGGCATATACCTTGGAATATGCCTCCACGTATGCCCTAATTAGAGACCTAGCCACCCCTATATAAGGAGGGCTAGGGCCTTTGTAGAAGGGGTTGGTCTTTGGAGGTTATGTTCTTCTAGCAAGTGACTGAGGGCTGGCTAGTGGTGAGAGTAAGAGAGTTCTTTCTTCCTCCTCTCTCCAATACAGCTCAAGGAGCACTTGTAATCTGTGAAGGTGAATCAAATACAAAACTTCTGTGTGTGGAACCACCACACTATCCCTCCCTGGATTCTCCTAGTGCATTTAGTCCCCACCTTTAGCCTATCCATGGCATCTTCCGTGACACCACCACGATAGTTGGCGCCCGCCGTGGGGCTAGCGGCGCTAGCAGGGGTCAAGATCCGGACGGGAAGCCTCATCGGCACCGGCGAACGCATCGTCTCCGGGCTTGTTCAGCGCTTTGGAGCGCTGGACTTTGTCAGCGACAACGCTGGCTACTTCGGCAAGCGTCCTCTTCCGTGCAACGGCCTCTTCGTCAAGCTCGGCACGCAAAAGGTCTATGTTGCTGTTGATGTGTCATGCGTTCACCCGCGGCAAGTCGTCGAAGGAGGCGAGCCACCCCTTAGCGTGGTTCACGGGGCGCGTATCACTCGCTCTCTGGACCGTGCTGAGGTGATGATGACTGCGCCTGGTGCTGGTGCAAGCAAGGATCCGGCACCAGATCCGGAGGTAACGCCTAAGGCACCGAGGAAAAGTAGAGGTCCTCCACTAGAGAGGCCAGAGAATGTGCTGCAGCAAGCGATGGATAGCTTGGCAAACCATGTAACAGCAGCGGTAGATCCGGCTCAGGCACAGGCTGAGCTAGAGGAAACTAGGCAAAAAATACTAGAGGGTGCAAAAAAGATAGCTGCGGCTCAGCAGTCATTGAACATGACGCTGCGTGAGTATGCAAAGGCAAATAAGGTAGATGTTGTAAAAGTGAAGGGGAGAAATCTCATGAGTGAAATGAACAGAGAGGGTGATACCAGGATTGAGGAATCAGAAAACTGTTTGTCCGTGGGGCTGGCGAAGTATAGTACCCCGGCAAAGAACCTCAGGGCAGCAGATGCAGCTGCATCTAGGTTAGAAGGTCTGACGGGTGAAGCCCACCAAAGGCAGCAGGATAGGGTCAATGAGTTGGTTCGGATCGCGAACAGGCAAAATAAGGAATTGCTCAGGGCTAACCCGGAGAGAGCCGGGGCCTCCAAGATCGTTCATTCGGCGGTGGGTAACCCGGAGAAATCCGCTAGAGCCGCATCGTCTCCTCACGGTGGTCCTAGAAGGGAAGAGGTCGTAACTTCGGCCAGGAGGAATAAGCAGATAGTCCCATATGACCCGGCAAGGGCAGGGAAAGGAAAAGAGGTGCAGAGAAATGAGGATCGAAGGAGTGTGAGCCGAGGTGAAGCTGGCCGAGGTAACCGCGACCAAGGCAATGCCGGTCAAGGGAATGCTGTAAACGGCAATGCCGGACAGCGAAATTCGGCAGGTGCAGGACAACGGCAACAACGAAATATACCAAGGCAAGAGCAAAGTGTCGGCCGAGGTATGCAATAGAGAGGTGCTCCACGATAGCAAGACCAATATAACGATGGTGATTCGGAAATGGTGAACGCAAGATACCCAAGACCGGACTATCATGTGATAGGGTCAAGATTGGGAAGCAGGGATTTGATGCCTGATTACGCCAGGCTAAAACTGGAACGGCTGTATAGGTCGGAGCAAATTGAATGTCAAGGTCCACCGGGTCCAGCATGTTTTGGGCCCCGGATCATGAAAGAGCCTCTGGTACCTAACTTCTAGTTACCTAGAGGCACAAAGACGTATGACGGCAGTACTAAGCCGGAGGATTGGTTGATAAACTATGCAACTGCTGTGAAAATTGCTACAGGCAACTTGAGATGGGCTGTGAGATACGTACCCCAGATGTTGGAGGGGCCAGCGAGGGTATGGCTAAACAATTTTCCGCCCGGAAGTATCAACTGTTGGATCGATTTTTAGGAAATGTTTGTCAGCAATTTCTCAAGTACGTATTAGAGGCCAAATAGGCCACAGACCCTAGCAATGTGCAAACAGAGACCAAATGAGATGGACCGGGAGTTCTTAACCCGGTGGTGTATCGTGCGAAACTCATGTGAGGGTGTGATCGAGTCACAGGCCATAGCATGGTTTGTGCAAGGATGCAGATATGCAAGCATGTTGTGGCAAAGATTGCAAAGGGATATGCCAACTACATTGGCAGAGACGATCCGGATTGCTGATTCATACGCCTTGGGTGATCCAACTCAGCCTAGGCTCGTGTCGAACGAGGAAAACGAGGAATACTACTAGAGAGATGGAGTCGGGTCATCCCGGAGGAATGACTACCGCGGTAAAAGAAGAGATGATAGACCGGATTACCGGTACAGTTCGCAACAAGTTGCTGCTGTGAATCAAGATCAGCCCGGAGCAGGGGCAATCAACGTCAGAAAACTAGAGGGCAACAATGGACACCGAGGAATGATGGCAAGAAAACTTGGACGCCAGAGCAGAAGAAATAGTGGCAAGAAAAAAAGGACCATCCGAGGTATACATACGAGTCGATGCTGGATCAGCCGTGTAAATTTCACACGCCAAATCCGAGTAACCCAGCGGGTCATACAACAAGGCAGTGTGAGTGGATGCATAAGATAGAACAAGGTGGTTCGGGGAATGCTCAGGCACCTCGGAATGATCAACCTCGGCAGGAGTTACCCCAGCAGCAATTGCTCTCCAGAGCGAACACGCAACAGCTAATGTTGCCTCCCCCTCCGCCGAGGTATGACAACCATGAGAGAAGGGATGCGGTGCATCAGGTGGAAAACCAAAATCAACCGGATCAGAGGTACCCCGGAAACGAGGGGAGGAATGAGTACAGAGAGCATCATCAGAGTTACTGTGTATTCACCACAGAGGAAACAAACAGAAAGAGCTTGCAGCGCCGACACATGGAGGTGGACACGGTAATGCCAGCAGTGACGAGGTATATGCCTTGGTCAGACCAGGAAATTACCTGGAGCATCAAAGATCATCCCAAGCTTATGCCAAGTCTTGGTTCGTATGCGCTAGTGCTGGATCCGACATTCATTGGGCCTAACATCAATGTGAGGTTCTCCAAGGTGTTGATTGACAATGGAAGTAGCATCAACATCATGTATGCAGATATAATGTGCAAGTTGGGTATCTCAGAAAACATGCTCCAGGCTACAAGGACAACTTTCCATGGCATTGTGCTAGGCATTTCTTGTGAGCCCATAGGCAAGGTCCGGGTGGATGTATTGTTCGGCACGCGGGATAACTACCGAACTGAAAATTTGGAGTTTGAAGTAGTGAACTTAGAAAGTGCGTATCACGTGTTACTCGGTAGACCAGCATTGAACAAGTTCATGGCAAGTTGCCACATCAGTTATCTGAAGATGAAGTTGCCTGGGCCAAATAGAGTGATTACCATAGCTGGTGATTTCCAACGTTCCATTGAGTGTGCGTCAGCCGGGTCTAACCTAGCTGAGTCACTCGTGATTGCGCAAGAGAAAAGAAAGATACAAGAGGTGGCAGCATTGGCTCAGTCCGCGCAGCAATATATGCCGGCGTTGAGTAACCCGCACGGTAGTGTCTCATTCCAAGCCACAAAGGATACCAAGAAAGTGCCTGTTGATGACATGTTCCCAGAGCGCATCGTAACAATTGGTGCCAGGTTAAATGATAAATAGGAAAGCGAGCTCGTCAACTTCCTCCGTGAGAATCGGGACATTTTTGCTTGGTCCACACATGACTTGCAAGGTGTTCCGAGGGAGTTGGCCGAGCACTCTTTGAATGTGAGACCTGGAGCAAAGCTGGTGAAGCAACCTCTCCGCCGCTTCGCCGAAGATAGGAGAAAAGTCATTGGAGATGAGATAGCTCGGCTGTTGGCTGCAGGATTTATCATGGAAGTGCTTTACCCTGATTGGCTGTCTAATCCGATGCTGGTGGAGAAGAAAAAAGACGATCCGAATGTGGCAGTGGTTTGGCGTATGTGTATCGATTACATGAACCTGAATAAGGCGTGTCCAAAAGATCCATTCCCACTGCCAAGGATAGACCAAGACATAGATTCCACTGGTGGGTGTGAGTTGTTGTCGTTCATTGATGCCTATTCTGGCTTCCACCAGATACCTCTGAACCCAAGTGATCAAATAAAGACTGCGTTTATCACCCCGTATGGGGCTTATTGCTATCGCACCATGCCTTTTGGCTTACGTAATGCAGGGGCAACGTACCAGAGATGTATGCAAAAATGTTTGCATGACCAAATTGGTCAAAATGTCCAGGTGTATGTGGATGATGTAGTAATAAAGACCAAGGAAAGCAAAACGCTCCTTGACGATATCAGGCAGACGTTCGCGAACCTAAGAAGGTTCTGAATGAAGCTTAACCCAGAAAAATGTACCTTCGGAGTCCCGGCTGGAAAATTACTCAGATTCCTCGTCTCCAGCCGAGGTATTAAAGTCAATCCAACAAAAATCCGGGCCATAGAGCGAATGGAACTGCGGAAGTGTCTTAACGATGTCCAGAAGTTCACTGGTTGCCTGGCATCATTAAGTAGGTTTGTATATCGGTTGGGAGAAAAGGCACTGCCTCTCTATCAACTCATGAAAAAGTCGGACAAGTTCATTTGGACGCCGCAGGCCCATGAAGCCTTTATTCAATTAAAGAAAATGTTAGCCATTGCACCAGTGTTAGCCTCTCCACTATCAAAGGAGCCAATGTTGCTCTATATAGCCGCAACCAACCGAGTTATAAGTGCAGTAATTGTGGTAGAGCGCGACGAAGAGGGTAAGTCAGTGCAAAGGCCAGTGTATTATCTAAGCGAGGTATTATCAGCCTCAAAACAAAATTATCCGCACTACCAGAAAGTGGCGTATGGAGTGTATATGTCGGCAAAGAAGCTAAAACATTATTTTGAGGAGCACCCAATCAAGGTAATATGTGAAGCTCCCATATCCGAGATAATGAGCAACAAGGATGCAAGTGGCAGGATTGCAAAATGGGCAATTGAGTTGGCTCCTTACGCGCCACAATATGATAGAAGAGAAGCAATCAAGTCTCAAGCTGTGGTGGACTTTTTTGTGGATTGGGCCAAGGTGCAATATGAACCACCGATGCCAGATCCGAACTACTAGAGAATGCACTTTGACGGGTCAAAAACAAAAACCGGGTTAGGCGCCGGAGTTGTGCTTACCTCGCCAAAGAATGACCAGTTAAAGTATGTGCTACAGATCCATTTCACAGCATCAAACAATGTCGCTGAATATGAGGCACTTGTGCATGGGCTCAAAGTGGCAAAAGAAATTGGGATATGTTGGATCCAATGCTTTGGTGACTCGGATTTGGTAGTTCAGCAAGTGTCGGGGCTGTGGGACGCTCTTGATCCAAACATGGCATTATACAGATTCCACGTGCAAAAGATATCTGGTTATTTTGAGGGATGCGAATTTCGCCATGTACCCCGGGTGGAAAATGAGGCTGCCGACGTATTGTCGAAGCTTGGATCAACCTGACAAGCAATTCCATCGGGCGTAGCATTAGAACACCTCAGAAAACCATCTATCAGACCATCCCCAGAAACCGACTCAATCTACGTCCCAGAAGATCTGGAATCCGGAGCTGTACCCATGGACATTGATATGGGAGGTGGTACGCGAAACCCGGGGACTGCCTCGGCAAACCCAGGGACTGCCTTAGCAAACCCGAGGACTGCTTCGCAAGACCCGGGGACTGCTCAACGTGATCCAGTTGAGGTTATGCCGGTGGATCAGATGGAAATTGATGAGGATGTGTTCCCAGTGCGAGCTGTACCAGCTTGGGCCTTGCCCATATTTCAATTCCTGAAAGATGGAACCTTACCCGCATGGATTCTACTGGAAGAAGGGCTTGACATCCTCCGAGATATACATCAAGGGGAATGTGGGCATCATGCCTCGTCCCGAGCCTTGGTGGCAAAAGCTTTCCGGCATGGATTCTACTGGCCAAGTGCCTCATAACAAGCTAAGGACTTGGTAACAAAATGCAATGGTTGTCAGAGGTATGCTACCAAGACACATATGCCAATGTCGGAGCTCAAGACCATACCAATTACATGGCCATTTGCCGTATGGTGCTTGGATATGGTTGGCCCGTTTAAACCAGCAAGGGGAAACATGACCCACATCCTGGTCATGGTTGACAAATTTATGAAATGGATTGAAGTGAAGCCATTAAGAAAATGTGATGGAGCTACGGCCGTGACATTTCTCAAAGATATCATTTTGAGATACGGTTATCCTCACAGTATCATAATAGATAATGGCACAAATTTTGCTGAAGGAGCGTTTACACGATTCTGCCAGGATAAGAAGATCCGGCTGGACGTTGCCTCGGTAGCCCACCCCGCATCGAACGGACAAGTGGAAAGATCCAACGGATTAGTATTATCCAGGATAAAACCCCGTCTCATTGAGCCGCTGCAAAGATCAGCGGGGTGCTGGATAGAAGAACTACCAGCAGTACTGTGGAGTTTAAGAACAACTCTGAATCGATCAACGGGCTATACGCCATTCTTTCTGGTATATGGGGCAGAAGCTGTATTACCAGCCGACATAGAGCATGACTCGCCTAGGGTCACCCAATACACAGAAGCCGAAGTGCAAGAAGCCCGGCAAAATGATGTTGATCTGCTGGAAGAAGCGAGAGAATTGGCATTGTCCAGATCCGCCATATATCAGCAAAATCTCCAACGCTATTATAGCCGGAAAGTAAGCCCCCGAGTTTTTCGGGAAGGCGATCTGGTACTCCGGTTGGTACAACGTACTGCTGGCATGCACAAGTTATCCCCCCATGGGAAGGGTCATTCATTGTGAGCAAAGCATTGCACAATGATTCTTATTATCTTATCGATGCAAAACCACAGGAGAAGAACAAGGCGGACAGGTCCAGTGAAGAATCCAAGCGTCCATGGAATGTAGCTCTACTTCGTCCCTTCTACACTTAGCAGAGAAGTGTATGTATCCGAGTCTCTCATATGTCGGTATGTATGCCGGCAATGAGCTTATCAATGAAATGTTGGCACCTCGAGCAGTAACTTGGGGACTGCCTTAATAATATTTGCTATCTTCTGTGTTTATTATTTATACGTCGGCTGGGATAAGTTTTTCCACTTAAGCCGGATTAGTAATGTGTGAGCACCAAAAACCTAACTCTTCGACTTGCTACTGTCCAACAAGATTTGGCTTCATGGCAAGCAAGAGAACAAGTTTCGAATTGCGTAGCACATGAAAAACGTCTAAGGAAAGGAACCTAATCGAGCTGACGTCTATTTTTCGGACTAACCTTATGTTCACTTTCGATTTATTATGCTGAATTATTTTGAGCTAATCCTAAAGTTTCCAAGTATTGTTAAGACAATTTTTGAAGCTCGGACTCGTAAGTCATAAAACCGAACCAAGGTAGACACGAGCCGAGCCAAGAAATTGGAAGAACGAGAAAATGAAACTCGGGGACTATGCTGATACATTGCAAATGTATCTATAATTTTTGATTTTCCATGCTTAGTTTTATCTCCTTTATTGTTTGTCCACAATTTGGAGTACTTTTCATATGATTTCTTGGACTAACCTATTAACAAGAGCCACAGTGCCAGCTGCCTGTTTTCTGCTGTTTTTGGTTCCAGGAAAGTCAGAAAATGAATATTCTCGGAATTGGATGGGACAAAAGCCAAAGTGCCTATTTTTCCAGAAGACTCCAAGAGCCAGAATACGAGACGGAGGAGGGCCAGGGGCTGGCCACACCACCCCCAGGCGCGGGCTAGGCCTGGCCGCGCCAGGGCATGGTGTGGTGGCCCCAGGCACCCCCTCGGTCTCCCTCTTCGCCTATAAGAAGCCTTCTGACCTAAAAACTTCGAGGGGTTCGACGTTTTTCCAGAAGCAGTTCCGCTTCGCCGCCACCACCAGATTCCACGAAACAGCACCAGAAACTCCGTTCTGGCACCCTGCCGGGACGGGGAATTGGAGGAGATCATCGCCATCATCATCACCATCGCTTCTCCATCGACCATCCATGTTTCCCACATCTATGAGTGAGTAATCCCCCGCTGTAGGCTATGGGGATGGTAGGGATTGGATGAGATCGTTCATGTAATGGCATCAGATTGTTAGGGCATGGTGCCTAGTATCTTTTATTAGTGCTTTATGACTTTGTTGCAACTTGTTGTGCTTAATGCTTATCACTAGGGCCCGAGTGCCATGATTTCAGATCTGAACTTATTATTGATTCATTATGATAGTATTGTTTTTGGTCTTATCTACAAGTTGTTTACACACGTTGTTGTTCGGAACCTATGGCCCCGAAGTGACAGAAATCGGGATAACCGGAAGGGAAAGGCTTTGATGTGAGGATCAAATGTGTTCATGGAGTGTTAATGCTTTGCTCCGGTGCTCTATTAAAAGGAGCACCTTAATTTCCAGTAGTTCCCTAGAGGCCCCGCTGCAAACGGGCTGGTAGGACAAAAGATGTTGTGCAAGTTCTCATTGCGAGCACGTATGACTATATACGGAACACATGCCTAGGATTGTCTAGTACTTGGGTGCTTTATCTTATTTATCTGCAATTGCCCTATGTTCTGATTGCTATGTGAATTGTCTTGTTCATGCAACGTCCGTCCATCCATCCCTATGCCTACCGCACTCGAATCCCATTGGTACTGCTTTTGTTACTATTGTCTTTGCTTTACTACTGCTGTTACTTTACTATTCCTACTACAAAACTATTGCTACTGATAAACTGCTGTGAGCAAGATTGTTTCCAGGTGCAGCTGAATTGATAACTTAGTTGTTAAGGCTTATAAATATTCTTTGGTTCCCCTTGTGTCGAATCAATAAATTGGGTTTCACTTCCCTCGAAAATACTGCGATACACCCCCTATACTTGTGGGTCATCAAGACTATTTTCTGGCGCCGTTGCCGGGGAGCATAGCTTTATTTATCAAGTTCACTTGGATTCACTATTGTTCAAGGTAAGTTTATTTTCTCCTTGTTTGCTTGTTTCTTTATTGAAAATACAAAAAAAGTAGTTCCTACTCTAGTTGTTATCTTCGTTGGTCTGCTATTGTCTTGCTTTATCATGTTTGTTGTCAATGGTTGGTTTCTTTGAGACTGAAGCTTATTGGCAAGGTGGGTCCACGGAAGATCAAAAATATTATTATAAGGAACACCGCTTGTCACAAAAAGGGAAACACTTATGGGGACAAATTGATAGATTGTATACCATTGCTAAAAATGTGTGCTCTACTTATAATGTTACCTATTGCCTTGATAAATCTTGTTGCTACAGGAGGTACAAACACCTCCCTTTTCAATGTGAGTATAATGATAATGATACCATATCTTCCTATGCTAAAGGAATTTATGACTTTTATGATGTGGAACAAATTGAAGAATTTATTGCTTGGAAGGGTGCTTTTGAACTTGCTAGTTTGCTTGAAACTATTGATGATTCACCTTACAAATATGAGGTGTATGGTATACTTAAATTTTTCTTTGATAATTACAAGGATGAAAATGGCTATATTCTTAAATATTTTAATAGATCCTTTCCACAAATGGAAGAGACTAATGCCTTGCAGGATCCTATGGAAGAAGAAATTGATGAACCTGAAATCTCATTAGATGAAAAAGAGGAGGAGAGTGATGAACAAAAGGAGGAAGAATGGATTAGCTACCCATGCCTACCTTCTAATCAGAGTAACTCTTTATCCCTTACATTATTTGATTGTCCCCCTTGCTTACTAAAGGATAATGAATGTTATGTTCCTGAGGTTTCTCTTGAAAATGTTTATAATAAAGCTCTAATGCTTGTAGATCATGAAGAGCATGCTTTATGTGATAGTTATATTGTTGTTATTCATGAGGCTACTGAAAATTATTATGAGAGAGGAAAATATGGTTGTAGAAGTTTTCATGGTATTGAAACACCTCTCTATGTGCTGAAAGTTTTGAAGTTACTCTTGTTTTATCTTCCTATGCCTGTCACTTTGTTCTTTGCGAATTTATTTGCTTACACAATTCCTATGCATAGGAAGTGGGTTAGACCTAAATGTGTTTTGAATTTTCTTCTTGATGCTCTCTTTTACTTCAACTCATATTTCTTATGAGAGCATCCTCTCAAACTTTTATGCCTGAAGATGATAATATGTCTATTATTCTTGGGAGACCTTTTCTAAATACTACAGGAGCTGTTATTAATTGTAATCAAGGAAAGGTAACCTTCAATGTTAATGACAAGGAACATAATGTCTATTTACCCAAGAAGATTTAAAGGACTTATAGTTTGAATTCAATTGAACATGTTGAAGGCATTCAAGTTGGAGAAATATATTGTCCCATACAAAGAGAAAAATTTGAAACTATTATGATTGGGACCATTGCTATCAAGGTTGAGGTAACATAATCATTAGTGGGATACAAAGTTTTGTCTCATATGGAATTGTTTTGGTAACAAGACCTGATCAACCTTGTTAACAAAAGGATTTCATTGAACAAAACAATGTTTTCACCATGATTATCTCTGCTTACTTCTATTCTATCCATTTTAGTTTTTGCTTATGCCTAACTTAAAGGCATTAAAGAAAAGTACTTATTGGGAGATAACCAAAAGTTTTAGATGAGTCTTGGAAGTTATTACTTCAGTAATAACCACTCCTTATCCTTTTTATTTGTTTTTTGTGCCAAGAGTAACCTCTAATGAGAGAGAAGTAATGATTGGGAAAGTTGCTGTCCCGAAACAGATTTTTATGCTTCACCGTAAAAATTCGTGAGAGAGCTCTGTATGTCGGATTAGCTGTAATTTTTTGTGCTTCTGCCCCAGGTTGTTATCTAACTTTCGTTTGTTCAACACTTTTTGAACTGAGCAACATAAGGTCTTCGAAAAAATTCGTCTTTACCTACTGGTCTGTTTTGACAGATTTCTGCCATTTTCTGCATTTGCTTCTTGTTGGTTTCTTTTTGAGTTCTTTTGGGGAATTGAGCTTTTTGAGGGAAGTGCTACAGTAGCTAGTGTTCTAATGGAAGTTTATTTGGTGTTAGAACTGAACCTTAAGACCTTTTATCTTAAGTGCACTAATGTTGCTAATGAGATTGTGTGACGTTTTGTATGAAGGAAAAAATTTAGGTGTATGGAAGGAATGAGTAATGAGATGAAGGATGGACTAAAGCTCAAGCTTGGGGATGCCACGCATGTCACCCTAAGAAATATCAAAGAAGTACAAGCGTCAAAGCTTGGGGATGCCCAAGGCATCCCCTTCTTCATCAATAAAAATCTCAGGTTTCTTGTAACCACTTCATTTTTATTGTTTCATGCACGGTTGTGTTGTTCTTGGAGCATCTTCTTTTTCGTTTGCGTGGTTTGCTTAGTTTGCTGAATAAATTGGTTGGACCTCCTCTTGCATACATTGGTGTTCAAATAGTCTGGTTTGGATTGGAAAAGAGTAGAAAAGCTCATGCTTAAGTGGTAAAGAGAGCTTGTTTTTGACTATGGCCTATGCTTTGTCATGCCATGCTTGATATTGTTTTAGGCTTTATGCTTAGTATTCTTTGCTGTAGCATGACTTGTTATAAACAATTGAGATTTCTTAATGTGCCTTGGATGAATCATGCGTTGTTTTAGCATATTAAAGCATAGTATAGTGGTATTCTCATTTGATGCTTTATTTGGGTTGACTTGGCACATGCTCACACCGTGTTATGACTATCTCAAGTCACCATAAGCCTTTATGATCCTTTAGTTTTCAACTTGTAGTATCACTTTATGCTTTGATCAATGATGTTTTGTCGCTCTGCATGATTATGGCCATTATTGCTCTCTCGTTTGTCGCTCCCTTACTATTGCTAGCCTTCACTTACACTGAGTGTTTTACTCATGTTTCCAACTCCCTTAAACTAAATATTTCCAAAGTGTCCACCATACCTACCTATTAGCATCATTTGCTACTTCTGTGCATATTCAATATGCCTTGTTTTCTTCCGAATAAAATGTTTGCTTGTTATGAGAAAGTTAGTTAGTAAAGCTCTCACGAACTTGATGGCACACTTTATTTTCCGCACTTAATAAACCTGAACCATTGTGAACTCTCCATGAAAGTTATATGCTTGCAAATTATAGGTTGGGGATTAGCAGAACCGTGTTGTCACGGGGAACGCTTTCAACACTTGTAAATATATACCCAGTTGATACCTTGCTCTTTTGTTTGCGGATATCGTCGGTGTGAAATAAAAGGGGAGCTTGTAAGTCCATGGAGTTATGTATGTGTGTTAGAGAAACGCCTGGGCCGCTGGTCTAATCCATGCTGACATGGTGGAAACCTGCAACGTAACCATAATGATATCTATGAAGCATTCTTCTTATAAAAAAGAGAGAGATAGCTATTGAGAAAAAGAAAAAAAAAAGATTTTTATGAAAAGAGGAAAGAGAGAAAAAACACCATTTTCCCATGGTAAAGAAGAAGATTGCTGAGATACTCATTGTCTGCTTACCTTGTCATTTTGATATGGGGATTCTTCCGTATCATCGGGCAAGGGGTACCCCGTTGGCGGTTCTCAATGATACGCACATACTTACGATGACAAGAACTTACCGGTAACTAAAGTTGAGTAGCATGAGGAGCGGCCCTCGTACTCAAGGGACTTGGGATTTTTAGTTTATAGTCTGTCAAGCATATAACTTAGATTGGACCTCACTTTCACCTTAACCACATTAAAGATTCTTATGACAGGGGCAATGAGAGATCAAAGCTAATGAGTACCATACTTTCAGCATTTGGAAGCCTTTCAAACTATTCAAAACCTGTTCATTTCCTTGTTGAGTCTCCACACATTCTATGAGCACTTTCTTGAGAGCATAGTGGCCATTCTTAGTTCTATGTGCATTGTCCCAAGACTTGTTGATTGATGCATACCTTGATATTGCTTGTTTTAAACTATTTGTATCTAGTCACTCTTGTAAACTTTGAAGGTGTCCTTTGCATTTATGTTTGCTACTCTATGAGGGACAAGCCGAATGCTATTATGCTATGTTTTCTTTATGTGAAACAAACAAACGTCTTGCAAGGCACTGTTATTCATGAATCTTTTGTTTGTGCCTTTTCATGTTGCATCATAGTCTCTTTGTCTTATTGCTAGAACTTTGTCTTTCATGTTATGATTAAAGTGCTATGATCCTAGCTTTGAATGTTTACAAGTACTTTGATCAAGTTATTGATGGTGCATGTCACCTCAAAAATTATTCTTTCTTTTTATCACTTACCTACTCGAGGACGAGCAGGAGTTAAGCTTGGGGATGTTGATACATTGCAAATGTATCTATAATTTTTGATGTTCCATGCTTGGTTTTATCTCCTTTCTTGTGTTTTGTCCACAATTTGGAGTACTTTTCATATGATTTCTTGGACTAACCTATTAACAAGAGCCACAGTGCTAGCTGCCTATTTTCTGCTGTTTTTGGTTCCAGGAAAGTCAGAAAATGAATATTCTCGGAATTGGACGGGACAAAAGCCAAATTGCCTATTTTTCCAGAAGACTCCAGGAGCCAGAATACGAGACGGAGGAGGGCCAGGGGCTGGCCACACCACCCCCAGGCGCGGGCTAGGCCTGGCCACGCCAGGGCATGGTGTGGTGGCCCCAGGCACCCCCTTAGTCTCCCTCTTCGCCTATAAGAAGCCTTCTGACCTAAAAACTTCGAGGGGTTTGACGTTTTTCCAGAAGCAGTTCCGCTCTGCCGCCACCTCCAGATTCCACGAAACAGCACCAGAAACTCCGTTCTGGCACCCTGTTGGGACGGGGAATTGGAGGAGATCATCGCCATCATCATCACCATCGCTTCTCCATCGACCATCCATGTTTCCCACATCTATGAGTGAGTAATCCCCCGCTGTAGGCTATGTGGATGGTAGGGATTGGATGAGATCGTTCATGTAATGGCATCAGATTGTTAGGGCATGGTGCCTAGTATCTTTTATTAGTGCTTTATGACTTTGTTGCAACTTGTTGTGCTTAATGCTTGTCACTAGGGCCCGAGTGCCATGATTTCAGATCTGAACTTATTATTGATTCATTATGATAGTATTGTTTTTGGTCTTATCTACAAGTTGTTTACACACGTTGTTGTCCGGAACCTAAGGCCCTGAAGTAATAGAAATCGGGATAACCGGAAGGGAAAGGTTTTGATGTGAGGATCACATGTGTTCACGGAGTGTTAATGCTTTGCTCCGGTGCTCTATTAAAAGGAGCACCTCAATTGCCAGTAGTTCCCTAGAGGCCCCGCTGCAAACGGGCTGGCAGGACAAAAGACGTTGTGCAAGTTCTCATTGCGAGCACGTATGACTATATACAGAACACATGCCTAGGATTGTCTAGTACTTGGGTGCTTTATCTTATTTATATGAAATTGCCCTATGTTCTGATTGCTATGTGAATTGTCTTGTCCATGCAACGCTCGTCCATCCATCCCTATGCCTACCGCACTCGAATCCCATTGTTACTGCTTTTGTTACTACTGTCTTTGCTTTACTACTGCTGTTACTTTACTGTTCCTACTACAAAACTATTGCTACTGATAAACTGTTGTGAGCAAGATTGTTTCCAGGTGCAGCTGAATTGACAACTCAGTTGTTAAGGCTTATAAATATTCTTTGGCTCCCCTTGTATCGAATCAATAAATTGGGTTTCACTTCCCTCAAAAATACTGCGATACACCCCCTATACTTGTGGGTCATCATATGCCCAAGCCAATCCAGCATAAAAACTTAGTAGAAAAATATCACGGGTGTGTTTAATACAACTACACCCGGCATACCGGGGATCTGATGAAATTTAAAGTGTTTATCAAGGAGCAGCAGGAGGAGGTAATTCGGCGCCAGCAGGGGCAGCCTCGGCCTCAGCTTCAGAATCACCTGAGTCTTCTTCGACGTCTAAGGCTTCGTCCTCATCCGATTCATCTTCAACATTTTCAGCATTTTCATCATCGGCAGCATCTAGGAAGCTCGGTCCCTCATTCCATTGATGAACGGGGGCGTATTGGATGAAACTGTGAGCGCAAGCCTTTCACCGAGCTACCCAATCCGGGTTAGTAGACCACTTCGATCCAGTGCGCATGCGCGCAAGGAGATTGAGGTCAATTTTCTCGTACCACGTAAGCACGTAGTGCAGAACAATCTCAGCTCCAGCCCGCCCAGCAAATTCTCTACAGAGATCGAGCTGAGTCTCGCAATCCATAAGCCTGGCAAAAAGAACAGACATATTCTCCGGAGTATCTTCTTCAGGTCAAAAGGCGTTGAAGATCCGGATTACTACGTCCAAAATATCCTTGCCGTAGTTCCTCACGGGCTCGACTCGGAAGGACAAGCTGACTATCAAATCTTCGAGATCAAGAGGAATGGAGCCAGGACCAGATGGAGTACCCCTCTCCTTGCGGAACTTGGCAACAGCCTTGGATGCAATGACATCACTTTCTAGGAACTTGCCTGAAAACATAACACAGGTGGAATATGTAAAGTAAGCAGACCCAGAAAGATCAATGTAGATCGAAGGAAAAGAACTTACCAGAAATATGGCTGTGAACCCGGGACAGCTCCTTGGTGCAGTTGTCGCGCCTTTCCCGGAGTTGCACAAGTTCCGCATTCGCCGACTCAAGCTTGATGTCGGCCTCCTTGAGTAATTCCTGGTCCTTGGCAATCTGGAGATTGAGGCACTCGCGCTCTTCAGTATAGTCCTGGCTAGCTTTCTGGAGTTCGGTTTGGTGTTGTGCTTTCAATTTCTTCATATCTGCCTAGAGTTTGGCGATCTCATCATCTTTAGCTCGGAGGAGGGCAAGCTCATCATCTTTCTTTTTGAGCTCGGCCTGATGCTGCCCTGCTTGTTCGAGAAAATACAGCATCATATCAGGCACGGGCACACTATCTTCAAGAGATGCTGAAATAGTTTGTTGACCCGGCAAAGCCGAGGTATGAATGTTTGTCGAGCCAAGGAGAAAAGGAGATAGAAAGCATAGCAAGGTCGAACAAAAGTAACTTACCCTTGATCTGGTCAAGTTTCTTCCTCATGATGGTATTCTCAGCTTCCACCCCAGCTGCGAAAACCGAATGATGGGTTAGTTCGGCAGAAAAAGATGAAGGAAAATGAGAAAATGTCAAGGAAAAAACTTACCCCTTTTCTCGTGTTCAGCGAGAAGTGCATTATGCTTTGCGCGCAGCATCTTGTGAGTGTCCAGGAGACGCTGAAATTCAGCGCTCCGGCGGTTGGTGGTCACCTGAAAAGAGTACAAAAATATAGCTTAGTCTTGTGCATATTCAAAGTGTAGAAAATCCGGTCCAAGTGGAACTTAACCCGGCTCTAGGTGTGTGCATATTCGAAGTGTACAAAATCCAGGCCAAGTGGAACTTAACCCGGCTCTAGGTGTGTGCATATTCGAAGTGTACAAAATCCAGGCCAAGTGGAACTTAACCCGGCTCTAGGTGTGGGCATATTCGAAGTGTACAAGATCCGGGCCAAGTGGAACTTAACCCGGCTCTAGGTGTGTGCATATTCGAAGTGTACAAAATCCGGGCCAAGTGGAACTTAACCTGACTCTAGGTGTGTGCATATTCGAAGTGTACAAATCCGGGCCAAGTGGAAATTAACCCGGCTCTAGGTGTGTGCATATTCGAAATTATCAAGGAGCTACGTTAGTTTTCTAAGGAGCATCTGGCCGAGTAACAAGTTACTCCCCCGGAGGCTCGGGGACTAATGGTTATATCACTAGGTAATCTTCTGCAGGCTAAGGAAAAGGCAAAGTAACGTACCTCCATCATCCGACCCGCAATGTTGATGGCCTTGGCGGCAGTATTCATTTGCGCAGCAAATTCGGCGGGACCGAACTTCTCCGGGAGATCGTCGTTGTGGACGAACTCCGCCTTGTTCCAGTTATTTACAAACTCGATCAAGGTCGGAGGGTATCGTTCGCCGCTGAGCATGTGGGGCGCTACCAAACCCTTGGCATGCGCCTCCCTCCTCTCAACCTGGGCAAGGGTCGGGCTGGTGTGCAAAACAAGTTGCGCATCAGCTGGCTCGGCAGGGGCGTCCTTCGGCAGTGGAGTCCTTTTGGGGAGCATGGACGCGAGCGTGCGCTGTCCAGCCTCGATGGACGCTGCCCTGGTGGCGTCAGAGGTCTTTTTGCCCTTAGGCTGCTGCTGAGAAGTGGAAGTTGTTGCAGCAGATTTATCCTTGGGAGCGGCCTTGGTGCTTTCTCGCCGAGACTGAGGAGACTCGGACGAGGCGGAGGGGCTTGGTGCTGCTGCTGTTGCTGCTATTGCTGGAGTTGATGCTGGTGCTGGTGCTGATTTCTTCTTCGGCGGAGGTGCTAAGGGAACCTCGGTGGTAGCTGGTTGCGGCGGAGCCGAAGTGGTGGTAGTTGCTGCCTTGGCAGAGCCAGTCTCCCCCGCTCCGGGGTTACCCTCCTCTTGACGAGGTGGTCTGGAACCCGGAGCAGCCGCTGAACCCTCCGGAATTGGGCTCAGCGGGCGTGAATCGTCGCCACGTAGGGGAGAAGGGCTGTGTCGGAGCGGCGACGCAATGCCAGATCCACTCTGTGGGACCTCCACCGCAGCCCTGCCGAATCAAATAATGTATGATGAGAAACTATAATAAAAAAGAACAAGTAAATAGCAAAGGGAGAAGAGGCTTACTCATCCGAGGTCAGGGGCTCCTTGGGCTTCCGAGCCCTCCGTGCTGTGGCCTTGGTTGCAGGCTTGGTGGCAGTTTTGTCCCCGGACTTCTTTCGCCTTTTGGCTAGCTGAGAAGGTCCGGAGAAAGAAGTTGATGTGGATCCCCTCTTCTTCTTCGGCGCGACCGGAACAGGATCACCTACGGCAAGGGGAGGATCTTCATGGATCTGCCCACCGGGGTTAGCTGATGCCAGAAAATCATAAGAAAGGGGGACAGCGTCAAATGCTTCCATCACCTCAACATCCAAATCATCTTCATCGTTGGGCCAATCTCTAATAGAAGAGAGTTTACCGGTGGGTCGCTTGGTCGCATCCGACATCGGAAGGAACATCTCCTGATCCGGTTCTTCCTCGTCCGAGGTATCCCGGTCAGGCGCCCATTTGAGGGAAGGCTCGGTGTCGTCTTCAATGGTTTGCTGAAGAAACATCTAAGGGAAAGAAAAGGCAACGGGATTAAAACCTACTACAAAAGACCGACGTATAAAAAAAGTTTGGGGCACGAGACTTACCGAAGGAGGAAGCCTATCTCAGCAAAAATGTTCCATTCCCCATGTCCACTCAGAGAAGAAGTCCTTGTGGGTGGTGAAGAGGGCCTTGACCCGACGGTAGATCTCTGTGGTGCTCAACACGAAAGACGAGGTCCGGTTGGGGTCGTGGCCCCAGCTCATGTGACAGACTTTATGTGAGCGTTTCTGAAGGGGGGAGATCCGGTTGCGGACAAATGTGATCATGGCGTCCTCGTTGCGCAATCCGAGTTCCTTTAGCTCCTTGAACCTCTTGTTTACTTGGTTCGCCAAGACTGTGGGCTTCTTGGGGATAACATCCCACAAATCCGGGTTAGGAGGACCCGGAGTATAGGGGCGCAGCCGGATTAGATCTTCGGTGGTGTTGTTCCAGACATAGAAGAAAGTCCGGGCCCATCCCTTGCACGAGTCCAGCCCAGTGACTCGGGGGAAGATGGATAGCTTCCGGGGACAAATTGACGCAGCACCGAACTGCGTGAGCTGTTTGTCCTCCGGATCTAGATCTACATTCGGAATCACGTTCCGGCGAAGGCCAAAGAACCGGATCCAGAGCTCCTTCGTGGGTCACAGTCCGACATAATCTTTGATGGTGGAGGCAAAGGCGGAGAGAGAGGTGATGGCATTAGCCGGAAGATGGTGCGGCTAGAGCTCGTATGTGTTTAGCCAGTCGTGGAAAAAGTCACTGACTAGGAGACCAAATCCGCGTTGGAAATGAGAAAGGAACACAACATACTCACCCGGATTGGGTGAGGGGGCAAGCTCGGAGGCAGCGAGGCATGCGGTGACGCCCTCCGGGATGCGCCTGGTGCGAAACAACCAATCTAGGTCATCCTGGCAAACCCAGGAGCCTGCCCACGCACCGCGGTCGGCGCTCGCCGCATCTTCCTCCATCTCCTGCTCGGCGACAACGAGCTCCTCCTCAGTCATTTCGAGGTTGCTCCCCACACTTTTGCTGGTGGCGGTGGGGGGCAGTGGCCTAGACTGGCAGCGACCCGTGGCGAAAGAGATGTGTGGAGGCGGCGGTGACGCTGATGCGCGTGGAGGCAGTGCGGCGGCGGCGCTGTCGCGGGAGAAGATGAGGAAGAATTAGAGGTAGAGGGGCGCGGAAGTGGGGAAAGGACCCAAGGGGCGCGCCCCTCCCCTATTTAACCACTCCCTCAAGGGGGTAGTGGGATCGCGTTTTGTGGGCGGGCCACACCGTGTGGCCGTGTACAATCCGGATTGACTAATCAGCATCGAGCCACACGAAGGGCCACAGGGCGCAGTGGATCCCATGACGTGACGTTATGATGCAGTTAACGAGGAGGCAGGCACGATGTGACGTGCGCTACAGTGATAACTGATAATTACTGCGGCAGTTACTGGCGCATGCCCTTAAAATGAGGCAAACGTGATGATTAGCCTCCACGTGGGGAAGCGTACGAGAGAAGGAAGAATGACCCGGATGGGTATGTGGTAACCCGGCCAGCAAGTGGAAACATGGAATGTGCCAAGGCAAAGTAAACCTATGGAATCCAAGATAGGAAATAACTCTGAGAAATGAACACAAAGCGTAGTGAAATTGAACCTGCAGTGGTCTTCGGGGCTAAGGCAGCTAAGACCGCACCAGCTTCGGGGACTAATGTTGGGGGGATACCCCCGGGTAGGGTCACACCGGGGTATAAAGGCTGAGTTAGCCGAGGTACGGCAAGGTCAAAGCGGATGCAGGCCGGGTCACCTCAAGGCAGGCCGAATCTCGGGGTAACCCGGACCAAGGGATGTCCACCTAACTGGGTCTCAGCCGACTTATATCGTAAGTCGGTAGGATGAATCTAACTTGTATGCAGGAACAGGTGTGGCCGGATCAACTAGGTACGATCCGGGTTATATCAAGCTTGTAGGAGAAGGAAGGTATCTCGCTGGTCAAAGATGACCACTGTACGTAGAGCGTGAGCGAAGCGGACAGAGGCAGGACCACCGAGGCGTGGCCGACAAAGGTGACGATGCCAATGTCGGATGACGCGGGCGCCACAGAGGCTCACGTAGCCTCTACATAGATGACGCGGTGGAAAAGTGACCCGGTCAGCTTACTATTTTGGGAGGAGGCATATACCTTGGAATATGCCTCCACGTATGCCCTAATTAGAGACCTAGCCACCCCTATATAAGGAGGGCTAGGGCCTCTGTAGAAGGGGTTGGTCTTTGGAGGTTATGTTCTTCTAGCAAGTGACTGAGGGCTGGCTAGTGGTGAGAGTAAGAGAGTTCTTTCTTCCTCCTCTCTCCAATACAGCTCAAGGAGCACTTGTAATCTGTGAAGGTGAATCAAATACAAAACTTCTATGTGTGGAACCATCACACTATCCCTCCCTGGATTCCCCTAGTGCATTTAGTCCCCACCTTTAGCCTATCCATGGCATTTGCCGTGACACCACCACGACATATCTCCATAAGGGTTCCTAGTGATAACTCGACCCCTATCAGCCACATCTCCCCCGATTGTCACGGCCATCAATGTGGGTTCAAGGGTGGACGCTAAACGTCGGTCACATCATTCATGCGACTCGTGCTCGATCTTTCGATCATCCGCGTTCCAAGGCCATGTCTGCACATGCTAGGCTCGCCAACTCAACCTTAGTGTATTCGCTGTGCAACATGGCTTACACCCAGTATATGCGAACGTAGATATGTCTGACACCCATGCCTGTACCATGGATCGCCTCATACCGAAGAACTTTCTTAGTGGTGCACACTAAGGGGGAACACAATCATTGGTAATTTTAACAGGGATCATCTTATTAGGCTACCGTCAAGTATCTAATACTAGCACACAATAAGATATACAAAAAATAACATTGAATGTAAATGCGATGTGATATGATTCTTCACGTCGTGATCTCCATCTGTCGTCATCGGATTCCGGCGCCAAGGTTACGACATCGTAGACACCAGGGTACCGGTGTCATTCCGGCGTGGTAGTCTGTCACCTCCGTGACTATCTACTACTACGTAACATAAGGTGATCACTTTACCTTTACCACAACCATATCACAAAGCAACGGCCCCTGTAAAACAAAGTTAGACGCCTCTATTCTATCTTTGCATGTTTTACGTGGCTGAATGGGCTTTCGCACAAGAACCGTTCTTACCTACAAACTTTTAGCACAACACTGATCAAGTAGTTGTCTCTACTACACCCCTTTCGGGGCCCTCCGTTGCAAATGGCATACCAACTAATGCGAGAGAGACAGACACCCCCTAAGCCACTTTATACGGTACAAGCCGTATGTCAAGCGTGGACCAGTCTCGCGAATGAACGCGTAAAGTCGGTTGGGGGCCGCTTCATCAAGCATTACTGCGGTATACACAAGTACATGTGGGAGGGTAACAACTAAAAGATCAACACCCACACGCTACATCTCGTGTGTTCTACCCGTACCAGCATTACTACGCATAGATCTAGCTCTGATACCACTGTAGGGGTTCCGCGTATGAAAACAATAAAATTTTACCCTATGCCCCTAAACCCCTGATGCTGCCAGGACCTATCTATTAGTAATATAGTAACGGGAGGAGCTTTTCGCGAACTTACCCTTGAAGACCGAAAAGTGTTGTCAACCGTCAGGAGAGCGTGGTTGATGTAGACGAGCCGAAGCCGACCTCAACGTCGTGATGAAGTCCTCGCGCTCCCTTGGCTCCAATGACTTGAGTGCCTCAAGTGTTGTAGACTCCCATCTGTCTAACATATGTAATGCTACATGGTCTAGTAATATAATTGCTACTTCCTACATATAATTGTTGCATCATAATTATATCATGCTCATGTCATCATGCCACCTTGCATTTGAGCATCATATAAAACCCTTTTCATTTGGTTCTTCTCTCATATGCATTATTCATTGTTTTTGCCTCTTGATATATTGTATTTGGTTCTTGATAAATGCTTGATGCCCAAGTTGAGTTGGGGCATATCTTTTATTCAACTCCCTCACCTTTCTTTGTCACCACCTTATAATTCCACCATTCTAATTATCCATGAGCTCTACTTTTCCTTTGGCTTTTAAAACTAGCTCATGTGGGTTGGGATGGATCCACTTCTACTTTCCACATGCCCTCACACTAGCATCATGTTGTTCCACATTATTAATATGTGGAGCCACCTTTGCATGCTTTGTGAGTGGAACCCCTTTTTCTAGTTTCCATATGGATTATTATGAATGTATGCTCACGTTGGAATATTTTTGAGACTATTAAACATCTAGTGGAATATACACACTAGCAAGTCCCAATTATATTCAAATATGATCATCTCCATCTACTCCACATGGAACCTTCTTTTAAATTCTTTTAGCTTGGCCTTGACCAATTTTAAACCCTAAAACCCTCATAACCCCTACCTCTCTTTCCAACCCTAACCCCTTACCCTAACCTCACCTCACCATGCCGAGGCACCCCTCCCTCTCTCTCTGCCAGCAAGGGCCCACCTAGCCCCTCTCTCCCCATGCCGAAGCTACCCCCTTCTATCCAACCCTAGCCGGCCTACCCCAACCCTAGCTCACCCTCTCTCTCTCTCTACCACCAGGCCCCCACACCGAGCCTGGCCTCCTTGCCCTCGCCCTAGTCCCACCTGGCAGCCCCTGGCCTCCCTACCCCTGCCCTAGCCGTGCCCAGCACGTGAGGAGGGAGAAGAGAAAAGGTGGCCGAGCCACCTTTTTCCCACCCCGATCCCCACGGCAACCCCTCTCCTCTCCCGTCCTTATCTCCAAACCCCTACAGTCTCTGCCATGCCCCACATCCCCCTGGCCTCGTGCCGTAGCCCCAACCCCTCCCCTCCAACCTCTTCACCATCGCCGGCCACCGTCGGTGTCGACCACCATCTCCTCGTTACACGGCGGCGGGCACGGTGTTCGGGTGTCGAGGAAGACCGTGAGGCCCCCTGCGTCGCCACCGTACACCACAGCGAGGAGGAGCCGGCCCAGCCCTGCCACACACCGTCAAGGCCGACGAAACCCTAGATCGCTCGGTCTCTGCCTCGTCGTCGTCTTGCTGCTCCCCGGCCCGATCCATCACCACCAACGCCACCGCGCTGAGCCCCCAATCCTCCCTGACACCTCCTTCCTCGTCGTTGCTTCCTATTCACGTCGGACCGCTAGTCGAGCAGCCTCTGTGCGCCAGCGTCGCATCGCGTTGCCACGCAGTCGCGTCGCGAGAGCCCTCCTAGCCGCGTTCCCCTTACCCAGCAACAACCCCACCCTACTGCAGCGGCTCCGCCCCTCTGCACGCGCGCCGCAGGTCGTGGGTTCGATCCCCGTGCCGCGCTCTGTCCCTGCCGAACACGGACCTGTCGACAGAAAATTCAGAGAAGAGAAACAGTGCCGGTGCGCACTTTGCCAAAAAAACCACCTTTTTAATCCCTCAAACCCGCAATCCCTCCGACCCCACCTGTCAGCCTCTGTGGCGTTTTTCAAAAAGGGACCGCAGTGTTTGTAAGTTTGAACCCGCGATCCCCAGCTGGACCACGTGGCTGTGCCCGGTACCCCCGCTGGCACGTGGGCCTGCGAGCCCGCTGGCCCCACTTGTCAGTCTCACTAGCTGGCTAAGCCGTGGTGAGAAAAGGTTTTGTCGCGCCATTTTTGCCCAGTCAGCGTTGGCCCCACCGATCAGTGACTGGGGCTAGCTGCGGCTGGGTATAAAAAGTTCTGCAGTTTATCTGTTTAATAAAACAATTTCTGAAAAATGTTTAAATATGAATTTAAATCTGTTTTTAATAACTTTTATTTTGTAATTCCAAATAATACAAAGGATATATGTTTTGGAATCAGGAAAATGTGAGGATTGCAAATATGCCATTCAAAATATCTTTTGGGGAAAATATATTTTGGGCAAATATGCTTGCATACATATAGTACCTATTGCCTCTATCTTATTCTTGCATCATTGAGTCGCGATTGCATTAAATTGAATCCCAAGCACTGCATAGCCTTTACTTTTAAACCCCACCGAAGCTTGTTCCCCCATCCCATGAGCCAGTACTATAGGAGTTGTTTGAGCCATGCGGGTCGTAGAATAGCATGTGTAGGGTATGTGAGTGTCTGTTGGAAAACGAGGTACCTAAACAACTTAACCTGAGTAGTAATGGGATAACTAATGAAAGAGGCACCGGTGAGCAATATCTGCTAGTTGGTTTTTCATGCTCACTTGTGTCCCGTAGGACCCCGAGTACTTGATTCATGTTCCTTGACTATTCGCACTATCCACATCCGGGAGGCCTTATGGACCCCCCCCCCCTAAGCCAGAGCTTGATTCATTTCTATTTCGTGGGGCCACAAAGTAGTTTGGGGCTTTGTTACTATCCTATACTTATGCCATGTTTTTCTGTTTTATTTAAGATTGTGCGAGGAGCACCTGTACTGTTTAGGATTACGGAGTGCTTTCGCGGTATCGACAATCCTATTCACACTTTCGGGTTCCCAGTCGTTTACAGCCATTGGCGCAAACCTTGGGTCCGTCTCCGAGCCGGCCAACTTCGTTGCGGGTAGCTTAATGGGGTGGCCCCCTGAAATATTTCTGAATCCTGTGATCGCTTTGCCGTGAATGCCTCGTTGGGTTTTGAGTTGGTTTTTCCGAGGTTGATCGAGTGTGTGTTGCTATTTGTGCACCCCTGCAGGGTAAATCTTTCTGAAAGCCGTGTCCGCGGTTATGGACGACTTGGAGCACAGTTTCTCGATCATAGACAAGTATAACTAAAGTACCGCTTTTAATTTGACTAAGTACTTGACTAGTAAATAGTGCAATACTCATGGAATGGTTAATAAAACTGCCAACGGATGGGTTGTTCATCCGCTTTCTCGTTGGTAAGCGAGAAGGAGGGTGGATCTGTTAATTATACTATTATAACTGTTGTTACTAATTAACGGACATCCGTCTATCATTGGTTAGGCGGATGGTTAGCGAGTCTTTATAGACTTGTTAGTTATTATCTTTTGCTGCAATTGCGTCACCCCAGGTATATGTCCCCTTTAGAGGCATAAAGACTTGCTGAGTACCCCTAGGGTCTCACACGATAAATTGTTTGATTCAGATGAACAGGTGTACTCGCAAGATGGATACTGGATGGAGGAGACAGATGATGTTGGCAACGATCACTTGGTGTAGAGATTCCGGGGATGGGGATCCGCAAGATCTGTGGGCGGGATGTGTTTATTTATGTGGCATCTTATGCCGATTTGCTTCTTATCCGTACTCGGATCTTGTTTTCCGCTTCCGCCTGATACTCTGATGTTTGATGTATGAGGAGATATCCTAAACTATTATCTCTATCTAGGACATTTGGATCTTTCCGTATGGCGTTGCAATACTTCTATTTCTTTTAGATGGAATGGCTCTGAAAACTGTTGTGTGGTGGCTTGCATACATACTCACTTGTGTATGTAGTTGATCCCTTCGCCTACCGATTACGCCGCTCGTTCTTGTCCCGATGTTCTGGAAGTGGTTAGGACGGCCGAAAGGTCTACCTGTGAGTGGCCCCTGGCCCCACCATACTATTTTAACCACTTTCGCTCATCCAGGCATGTAACTTAGAGCGTAATTCACCGAGGTAGTTACAATTGGTATCAGAGCCATCCCGCCCTTCAGGGTCTCAGCCAAATGGTCGTTATTAGTCTAGCAAATATTTTTGGTAGCTATGTATACTAGGGAAAAACAAAACGTGAGAGTAGGATTGCTTCCATTTTCTTCTTACCCACCCACCCACCCTTTTTCTGGTAAGGAAGTGTAACGTTTTCAATCCTCTTCTAAAATTTAAACTAGGATTCACGTGTTCGGGGTTTCCATAGTACCATAGGTTGTGTGTGTGTGTGTGTAATTCCTTGTCTATCTGTTGCATCCAACTTGTTATCACTATCTGCCTTTTGGTTATCAACTGTTGGTACATTCCATATCGACAGGCTTTTGTAAACCGACGCGATCTATCTGATTCGTGGTAAACCGACGCGATCTGTCTTACTATTTGTTATCCAACGCTATCTTGTTTGGGGTGTTTGTTTCCGTAGTTACTAATCTTTAGGTTCATCTTAAAAAGAAGGTGTTGGGATATGTGTTTTACTTATTCATGTGCGGAGTAATGATTTGAGTGCGGGATGGAGTCGCGACCATACCACTACTTTTATCATTCACTCTTGTATATTGAATTGGTAGAGTTACTAATCTTGATTCGTTAAGTGATTTTGCGCATATAGTGGTATTTTAATGCCGAAATTTGCGGAAATTTTTTCTTTGTTAGCTTGTGTACCACACTCCTTGTTCAGTCGTGTGCGATATGCTTAATATCTTCTAGGTGCTTTGAACTTTGTTGATATTTTAATATCATCTTAGTAACTTGTATCCTTTAATCTTGGTTAATTCCATTTTGGTACTATTTTGGATTATTATTATTCTCCATTATGGTACTGACTTGTGTTTTATATCAATCACATGATGGCACCACCACGCCGTTCTGAGGAGGACATACCACCTGAACTGGGGGCTGCGTTGGCAAGTATTGCTAATGCCTTGGGAGCAATACAGCAGAACCAGCAGCGATTTGAAGAAAGTGTCAGGAGGAATGAATTTGTTCCGCTACCTCCACCTCCCAAGCGAGGAGACATCAAGAGTTTTCTGAAGTTCAACCCGCGCCACTTTGAGGTGTCTGATCAACCTCTGGACGCAGATGATTGGCTGCGTGAGATGTCAAGGTTGCTGATGACTGCTGATGTTCCTGAGCAAGAATGGGTAAAATGTGCCACTCACCTTCTGAAGGGAGATGCAGCTCTGTGGTGGGAGAATTACCTGAAGGCAAACCACTCTGAGTTTCAGCCTACTTGGGAGCAGTTCACTGGGGCTTTCAAAGAGCAATATCTGTCAGAAATTGTCATGGAAAGGATGAAGGAAGTGTTTCTCAACCTTAAGCAGGGCAACGACAATGTCAATACCTATATCAGAAACTTCATGAACCTTTCTCGGTATGGTGGCGATGAGATCTCTGATGACAAGAAGAAGCAAAAGAGGTTCAGACAAGGGCTCAATGCATCAATCAAATATGCAATCACTCATGCAAGGTCGGGGTCTTTTCTAGAACTCCAACATACAGCTCTGCAGGAAGAAGCAAGTAGGCAAGTGTTTGAGGAGTCCAAGAAACACAGCCGCGATGCAGCAAGCTCTTCAGCTATGTCAGCTCCTTCTAAGCACCGCGTGTGGGTTCCTAACACCCCACCGTCGCTCCCGGATCCACCAAGACCTTCAAGCTACGCGGCAAGGCCACCAAACTCCTTCACTGCTGCTCACAGGGGCTACAACCACAACTACCCTGGAGCGCCTGGCGGAGTCCCTGGCTACGCTGCTCCACGTCCACCTGGTGCCTGTTACACCTGTGGAAACACTGGGCATCAACACTGGAATTGTCCAATGAACAACAAAGCTCTTCCACCACCACCTCCAAGACCTGCGGCAAGTTCTTCTATGGTTCTTGCACCTCCACCTCGGGCTCTCAACATCAACACCAAGACCAGGACTACGGTTGCTCGTGCCAACGGTGTCAACATCACTCAAGCTACGCATGCACCTGGAGTTGTGATGGGTATGCTTCCCATTAACTCAGTTCCTGCACGAGTTTTGTTTGATTCTGGTGCATCGCGTTCTTTTGTCTCTACAAGTTTTGCTGATGAGAATGGGTTACCTATGGATCCTCTCCCTAAACGGTTAATGGTCCTTTCTCCTGGAGCAACAATGGCATCTTCTAAAATCAGCCATGGCAATCAAATTGAGATTGGTGGTTCTTCGTTCCCGGCTTCCTTAATTATTCTGGGCAATTCTGACATTGATGTTATCTTGGGCATGGATCGGTTAACAGCAAATGCAGCTGTGATTGATTGTGTTGAACGCTCGGTTTCTCTGAAATTCCTGAAGGCCATATAGTCTATTCTCCAAGTCTGACTCCTGCAATTCAGCTTTTCTCTTTGGCGGCTCTGAATGATGATGCTATGGAAGCTATTCAGAGTGTTCCGGTGGTCTGTGAGTTCCCAGATGTTTTTCTGAAGAGTTGCCAGGTATGCCTCCTGACTGAGAGGTCGAGTTTGTGATTGAGCTTGAACCTGGAACCGCTCCTATCTCCAAGTGGCCTTATAAAATGGGTCCTGCTGAGTTGGCTGAACTCAAACGTCAGCTTGATGAACAAGAGAAGTTGGGTTTCATTCAGAACAGTACTTCTTCTTGGGGTAGCCCAACCATCTTTGTGAATAAGCGAGACAAGACTGATAGACTTTGTGTTGACTATCGGGCTCTCAATGCTAAAACCATCAAGAATAAATATCCCCTTCCGCGGATTAATGATCTCTTCGATTAGCTAGCTGGAGCTGTGGTATTCTCTAAGCTTGACTTGAGAAGTGGATATCATCAAATCAAGATTCACAAGGAAGATGTTCCTAAAACAGCTTTCACCACCCGCTATGGCCTGTATGAGTACACGGTCATGTCTTTCGGTCTCACCAATGCACCTGCCACCTTCTCGAGGCTTATGAACTCGGTTTTCATGGAGTATCTTGATAAGTTCGTTGTGGTCTATCTGGATGACATCCTAGTCTATTCTAAGTCAAAGGAAGAACATGAAGAACACCTTCGGTGTGTCCTAAACAAGCTTCGTGAGAACTGCCTGTATGCAAAGTTCTCCAAGTGTGAGTTCTGGCTGCCTGAAGTCACCTACCTTGGTCACGTTATCTCTGCCAAGGGCATTGTCGTCAACCCAGAAACTGTTAAGACAATTGTTGACTGGCTTCGTCCCATAAATGTCAAAGAAGTCCGGAGTTTCCTTGGTTTGGCTAGTTACTGTCGTCGCTTCGTTCAGAATTTCTCGAAGATTGCGAAGCCTCTTACCGATCTCAAGAAAGGCAAGAAATACCTTTGGACTCCTGCATGTCAAGCAAGCTTTGAAACACTCAAAGAGAAGCTCACTTCCACACCAGTCTTGATTCCTCCAGATACATCAAAGCCTTTCCAGATATTCTGTGATGCCTCCTTGCAAGGATTGGGTGTGGTCCTTATGCAAGAAAACAAGTTGTTGCTTATGCCTCTCGACAGTTGAAGACGCATGAGATCAACTATCCTACACATGACCTTGAACTCGCAGCAGTTGTCTTTGCTTTGAAAATATGGAGGCACTACTTGCTTGGCAACCGTTGTGAAATCTTTTCTGACCACAAGAGTCTGAAGTATATCTTCACACAGCCTGATCTCAACCTTCGTTAGAGGAGGTGGATTGAAGCAATTAATGATTTCGATTTAACCATCAACTACACTCCGGGCAAAGCTAATGTGATGGTCGATGCTCTCAGCCGCAAAGCTTATGTCAGCAACCTCATGGTGGAAGAGCAACAGCCTCTCTTGTGTGAGGAATTCCGTCAGCTCAACCTTGAAATTGTCGATCAAGGGTATCTTCTGAACCTTCTGGCAACTCCTCTCTTGGAAGAAAAAGTTTGCTCCATTCAACTTGGTGATCCTTACACTAAAACATCATCTCCAACATTCAGCTTCTGAAGTATGAGTCCTTCCACGTTGATGACCAAGGCGCTCTTTTCTTTGAACACCGGATGTTTGTTCCGAACTACCCGGGTTTAAGAGAGCAAGTTCTCAAGGAGGCGCATGATTCTGTTCTTTCTATCCACCCTGGCAGCACTAAGATGTACATGGACTTGAAAACACAGTATTGGTGGCCTGGGTTGAAACGATATTGTGCCAAGTATGTCTCGGCGTGTGATGTATGCTGCAGAGTTAAAGCTGTCCATCAGAAACCTTCCGGTCTTCTACAACCATTGAAACCTCCGGAATGGAAATGGGAGAAAGTAGAGATGGACTTCATAACTGGTTTTCCAAGGTCGCAGAAGGGCAACAATGCAATCTTTGTTGTCGTCGACAAGCTTTCTAAAGTGGCTCACTTCTTTCCCGTCAAGGAAACAATTTCTGCAATTCAGTTGGTTGAGCTCTATATCAACAGAATTGTCTCTCTGTATGGGGTTCCTCATGAGATCAGTTCAGACCGTGGAAGCATCTTCACTTCCAAGTTCTGGGGAAGTTTCCAAAATGCTTTGGGAACAAAATTGAACTTCAGCATAGCTTACCATCCTCAGTCGCAAGGACAAGTTGAAAGGATCAATCAGATTCTAGAAGATATGCTCTGTGCTTGCGTTATCTCTTTCGGCATGAAGTGGGAAGAATGTCTTCCTTATGCTGAATTCTCTTATAACAACAGCTTCCAGAAAAGTCTAAAGATGGCACCATTTGAGGTTCTCTATGGTCGCAAATGCAGAACTCCGATTGGTTGGTCGGGCGCAGGTGAAAGAACATTGTTTGTGATGGGTTCGTAGCATGGAAAACAAAAAAATTCTACCGCAAGAACGAACAAAACCCAGATCTAATCTAGATAAAAGCCAAGATCGAATCTATTAGACATGTGCAACGAGATAGATCTGTACTAACCCTTGTAGTTTCGAAAGCCTTGTTCGAGATCGGATCTCGTGGTTGATGTAGTCGATCACTTGCCGATCTCAAGATCGAGTAGACGATCCTTCTGGCGCCGCGTTCCGGCAGCGCTTCCGCAGTCGGTCACACGTGCGGAGTCAAAGCAGACCTTCCTCTCCCCGTTCCAGCGAGCAGCGGAGGTAGTAGATCTCTCCACGGAATCCCAGCAGCACGACGGCATGGTGGTGGTGGTGGAGTAGAGAATTCTGCAGGGCTTCGCCTAAGCCAGAGCAGATGGAAGGAGGAGGAGAGAGGCGGCTAGGGTTTGGAGTGGGGGGCGGGGCAAGGGGGTGGCGCCTCCACCCCTCTATTTATAGAGGGAGGGGTGCGGCATAGGGTTCCCACCCCTAGGCCCACCCCTTAGGGCCGGCGCACCAAGGAGGCTTGGGGGGAGAGTCCTCCCCCCCCCAAGTTTCCTTTACTTACCCTTTAGGTTTTCCCTTATCTTATCTTGGTTTTCAAATAAACTCCAAAATATCTTCTAGAACCTTCTGGAACATTCCGAAACCTTCTAGAATCCCCATACAAACACTCCGGAACATTTCCTAACTTAGAAAATGATACCCATTATATGAATCTAATTCCCCGGACAATTCCGGATCTCCTCGTGATGTCCCGGATCCAATCTGAGACTCCGAACAACATTCGGTCTCCAACGCACATTCAATATCTACTTAAAACAACTTCGAACCTTAAGTGTGTCACCCTACGGTTCGTGAATATGTAGACATGATGGAGACACCTCTCCGATCAATAACCATCAGCGGGATCTGGAGATCCATAAAAGCTCCCACATACTCAACGATGACTTCGTGATCGATAGAACCATTAACATACGAAACCAATTTCCTTTGTCACGCGATACTCTACTTATCCGAGGTTTGATCGTCGGTATCTCCATACCTAGTTCCACCTCGTTACTGATAAGTACTCTTTACTCGTTCCATGTTATGTCATCCCCTGTGACCTAGTCACATGCTTGCAAGCTAACTAGATGACATTCCACCGAGAGGGCCCAGAGCATATCTATCCGTCATATGGATGGACGAATCCCAATCTTGGTCCATGCGCTTCAACACATACTTTCATAATACCCAATGACACCTTCATGACCATCCAGTTACGAAGTGGTGTTTGATGTCATCAAAGTACCCATCCGGTGATGGTGATTAACATAACCTCATGGTCGAAGGATTAGGTTACTATGCATTTGAAAGCTTGTAGAAATACGAACTTAATGACTTGATCTTATGCTACGCTTACTATGGGTGTGTGTGTCCATAACATCATTCTCCGAATGATATAACCTTGTTATTAATGACATCCAATGTCCATGATTAGGAAACCATGATCATCAATTAACCAACAAGCTAGTTCAATAAGAGGCTTACTAGGGACTCTTTTATGTTTACAAAACACACATGTATTAGTGTTTCCTTATAATACAATTATAGCATGGGATGTAAACATTCATCATAAACACAAAGGTATAATAATAACCACTTTTATTATTGCCTCTTGGGCATATCTCCAACAGTCTCCCACTTGCACTAGAGTCAATAATCTAGATTACATGGTAATATACCTAACACCCATGGCGTTCTGGTGTTGGTCATGCTTTGCTCTAGGGAGAGGTTTAGTCATCGGATCTGCCACATTCAGATCAGTGTGTACTTTGCAAATATTTATGTCACCATCTCGAACATACTCGCGAATAGCATGGAAACGTAGCTTGATGTGCTTCAGCTTGCTATGTGACCTTGGCTCCTGTGCATTAGCTATGGCACCTGGGTTGTCACGGTAGATGGCCATCGGGTCCAACGCACTAGGAACCACGCCAAGTTCAGTAATGAACTCCTTCATCCATATGGCTTCTTGTGCAGCCTCCAAAGTAGCTATGTATTCCGATTCAGTTGAAGATTTCACCACAACGCTTTGCTTGGCACTCCTCCAGCTCACTGCAGCACCGTTCAAAATAAATACGTATCCAGACTGTGACTTCGAGTCATCTAGATCAGTGTCCCAACTAGCATCAGTGTAACTATTTACAACAAGCTGTTCATCACCTCCATAAGAAAGAACCATATCCTTAGTCCTATTTAGGTACTTTAGGATATTCTTGACCGCTGTCCAGTGCTCCATTCCAGGATCACTTTGATATCTGCTAGTCAAACTAACAGCATGTTCTATATCCGGTCTTGTACATAGCATGGCATACATGATAGAACCTATGGCCAAGGCATAGGGAATATTATTCATCTTCTCTCTATCTTCTGCCGTAGCTGGACTTTGAGTCTTACTCAAGGTCTTACCTGACAACATGGGCACGAACCCTTTCTTGCTCTCTTCCATTCTAAACTTCTTTAGAACTTTGTCCAAGTATGTACTTTGTGAAAGCGCTATTAGGCGTATTGATCTATCTCTATAAATCTTGATGCCTAGAATATATGCCGCTTCGCCAAGATCCTTCATTGAAAAACTATTATTCAAATAGGCTTTGACACTATTAAGAAGTTCTATATCATTCCCAATCAACAATATGTCATCTACATATAGTACTAGGAATGCTATAGAGCTCCCACTCACTTTCTTGTAAATACAAGCTTCTCCATAAGTTTGTATAAATCCAAAGTTTTTGATTACTTAATCAAAACGTTGATTCCAACTCCGGGATGCTTGCTTCAATCCATAAATGGAGCGCTGAAGTTTGCATACCTTGTCAGCATCTTTAGGATCGACAAAACCCTTGGGTTGTACCATATACAACTCTTCCTCAATGTCACCATTAAGGAACGCCGTTTTGACATCCATCTGCCAAATCTCATAATCGAAATATGCAGCTATTGCTAACAAAATCCTTACAGATTTTAGCTTCGCTACTGGTGAGAAAGTCTCATCGTAGTCAACTCCTTGAATTTGTCGGAACCCTTTCGCGACAAGTCGAGCTTTATAGACGGTAACATTACCATCAGCATCTGTTTTTCTTTTGAAAATCCATTTGTTCTCGACAGCCTTACGGCCATCCGGTAAGTCCACCAAAGTCCATACTTGGTTTTCGTACATGGATCCCATTTCGGATTTCATGGCTTCTAGCCATTTGTCGGAATCTGGGCTCACCATAGCTTCTTCATACGTCGCAGGGTCATCAGTGTTGTCCACCAACATGACGTTCAAGGCAGAGTCATACCAATCAGGAGTGGTACGAACCCTCGTTGACCTGCGAGGTTCAGCAGCAACTTCGTTCGAAGTTTCATGATCACCATCATGAGCTTACTCTCCAATTGGTGCAGGCGGCACAAAAACATCTTCCGGTGCTGTGCTACTCTCAACTCCGAGAGAAGGTTCAATAACCTCGTCGAGTTCTACTTTCCTTCCAGACAATTCCTTCGAGAGAAACTCCTTCTCAAGAAAGGATCCATTCTTGGCAACGAAAACTTTGCCTTCGGATCTATGATAGAAGGTATACCCAATTGTTTCTTTAGGGTATCCTATGAAGACGCATTTCTCCGCTTTGGGTTCAAGCTTATCAGGTTGTAACTTCTTTACATACGCTTCGCAACCCCAAACTTTAAGGAACGACAACTTAGGTTTCTTTCCAAACCATAATTCGTACGGTGTCGTTTCAACGGATTTAGATGGTGCCCTATTTAAAGTGAATACGGCTGTCTCTAATGCATAGCCCCAAAACGATAGCAGTAAATCTGTAAGAGACATCATAGACCGAACCATATCTAAGAGAGTTCGATTACGACGTTCGGACACACCATTACGATGTGGTGTTCCCGGCAGTGTCAACTGCGAAAGTATTCCACATTTCTTTAAATGCATGCCAAACTCATAACTTAGATATTCACCTCCGCGGTCAGAACGCAGAAACTTAATCTTCTTGTTATGGTGATTTTCCACTTCACTTTGAAATTCCTTAAACTTCTCAAAAGTTTCAGACATATGTTTCATAAAGTAGACATACCCATATCTACTTAAGTCATCTGTGAAACTGAGAACATAACGATATCCACCACGCGACGCTACACTCATTGGACCGCACACATCGGTATGTATTATTTCCAATAAGTCTGTAGCTCGCTCCATTATTCCAGAGAATGGAGTCTTAGTCATTTTTCCCATTAGACATGCTTCGCATCTTTCAAGTGATTCAAAATCAAGTGATTCAAGAAGTCCATCAGAATGGAGTTTCTTCATACGGTTCACTCCAATGTGACCAAGACGACAGTGCCACATGTATGTAGAATTATCATTCAATTTTGTTCGTTTAGCATCTATGTTGTGAACATGTGTATCACTACTATCGAGATTCAGTAAGAAAAACCATTCATCTCAGGTGCATTACCATAAAAGATATTACTCATATAAATCGAACAACCTTTATTCTCAGACTTAAAAGAGTAACCGTCTCGCAATAAACAAGATCCAGATATAATGTTCATGCTTAACGCAGGCACCAAATACAATTATTTAAATTTAAAACTAATCCCGATGGTAGATGTAGAGGGAGCGTGCCGACGGCGATCACATCAACCTTGGAGCCATTTCCAACGCGCATCGTCACCTTGTCTCTCGCCAGTCTTCGTTTATTCCGTAGCTCCTGTTTCGAGTTACAAATATGAGCAACCGAACCAGTATCAAATACCCAGGCACTACTACGATTACTAGTAAGATACACATCAATAACATGTATATCGAATATACCTTTCTTCTTGATGTTGTCGTTCTTCAGATCTGCCAGGTACTTGGGGAAGTTACGCTTCCAGTGACCAGCACCCTTGCAGTAGAAGCATTCAGTTTCAGGCTTAGGACCAGCCTTGGGCTTCTTAGCAGGTGCGGCAGCTTTCTTGCCGTCCTTCTTGAAGTTGCCCTTGTTCTTAGGCTTGCCCTGTTTCTTGAAATTGGTGGTCTTATTGACCATAAACACTTGGTGCTCCTTCTTGATCTCCACTTCAGCAGTTTTTAGCATGGACGATAGTTCAGGCAACGTCTTGTTCATGCAGTGCATATTGTAGTTCATCACAAAGTTCTTATAACTTGGTGGCAGTGATTGGAGGACGCGGTGAATCCCTAACTCATTAGGAATCGTTATCCCCAACTCTTGGAGCTTGTTTGCGTGCCCAGACATGGTGAGCACGTGCTCGCTGACGGAGCTACCCTCTTCCATCTTACAGTTAAAGAACTTTTCGGAGGCCTCATAGCTCTCCACGGTCGCGTGAGTCTCAAAAATGAGCTTGAGCTCCTTAATGATCTCGAACGGGTCGTGGTGCTCAAAGCGCTTCTGAAGCTCCATTTCTAAACCGTACAGGATGGCACACTGAACTGTGGAGTAATGATTTTTCCGAGTGGCGTAAACATTCTTTACGTCATCGGTGGCATCTTCTGCAGGTGGGTCACCTAGCGGTGCTTCGAGCACATAGGTCAACTGACCAGCCCTGAGGACAATCTTCATTCCACGGAGCCAGTCCGTGAAGTTGCTTCCATTGTTCTTAAGCTTTTCTTTCTCTAGGAACGCATTGAAATTGATGGAGAGGTTCGCCATAATCTACAACAAATTTGCAAGTAGTTTAGACTAAGTTTATCATAAATTGAGTTCAATTTTAATTCTTAAATTAACTAGGTGAACTCCCACTCAAAATAACATCCCTCACATTGTCTTAGTGATTACACGAACCAAGTCCACTACACCAAGTCCGATCTTCACGAGAGAAGATGTAGGTTCATCGGCGAACAATCTTCATGTTCATCATATCATTTATATGACTCATGCTCTACCTTTCGGTATTACGTGTTCCGAGACCATGTCTGTACATGCTAGGCTCATCAAGATTAACCTTAGTTTCCGCATGTGCAAATCTGGCTTGCACCCGTTGTATGCACACGTAGAATCTATCACATCCGATCATCACGAGATGCTTCAAAACGACGAGTCTTAGCAACGGTGCCAACTAAGGATGAACACTTTATTACTTGATATTTAGTGAGAGGGATCATCTTATAATGCTACGGTCACGATCTAAGCAATACAAGATGCATAAAGGATTAACATCACAGGCAATTCATAATTAGTGTGATATGATATGGCCCTTTCTTCTTATGCCTTTGATCTCCATCTCCAAAGCACGGACATGATCTCCATCATCACCAGCATTGCGTCAAGGTCAGTGGCGCCGCTTCATGGTTGTCCATCATCACTAGCAACTATTACAACTACTTGGAATAAAGCTATTACAAGATGAATAGACACGCAGGTCTTAACAGAATTAAAGACAACCATTAGGCTCCTGTCGGTTGCCATATTACAACAAGGATCATTGCATACATCAAATATAATCACAATCACATGATGGCCATATCACATCACAAAACCCCTGCAAAAACAAGTTAGACGCCTCTAATTTTCTTTGCATGTTTTACGTGGTTTGGGGCTTTCGAATAAGAAAGGATCTTACCTACGAAACTGAACCACAATGTTGATACAAGTGCTATCAAGTGCAAAGTGTAGATTGGATCTATACTATGGTGGGAGAGACAGACACCCGCAAAGCCACTTGTGCAAAGCAAGTTACACGTCAAGCGTGGAGCAAGTCTCATGTGCGATGACATGTAAGGTTAGCACGAGCCGCTTCATCCCACCATACCGCAAGATGCAAAGTACACGAAGCAAAAGACGACACAAGCACCAACGCCCACAAAACCATTGTGTTCTACTCGTGCAACAGATCTACGCATAGACAAGGCTCTGATACCACTGATGGGTTCGTAGCATGGAAAACAAAAAATTTCTACCGCAAGAACGAACAAAACCCAGATCTAATATAGATAAAAGCCAAGATCGAATCTATTAGACATGTGCAACGAGATAGATCTGTACTAACCCTTGTAGTTTCGAAAGCCTTGTTCGAGATCGGATCTCGTGGTTGATGTAGTCGATCACTTGCCGATCTCAAGATCGAGTAGACGATCCTTCTGGCGCCGCGTTCCGGCAGCGCTTCCGCAGTCGGTCACACGTGCGGAGTCGAAGCAGACCTTCCTCTCCCTGTTCCAGCGAGCAGCAGAGGTAGTAGATCTCTCCACGGAATCCCAGCAGCACGACGGCGTGGTGGTGGTGGTGGAGTAGAGAATTCTGCAGGGCTTCGCCTAAGCCAGAGCAGATGGAACGAGGAGGAGAGAGGCGGCTAGGGTTTGGAGTGGGGGGCGGGGCAAGGGGTGGCGCCTCCACCCCTCTATTTATAGAGGGGTCCGGCCTAGGGTTCCCACGCCTAGGCCCACCCCTTAGGGCCAGCGCACCAAGGAGGCTTGGGGGGAGAGCCCTCCCCCCCCCAAGTTTCCTTTACTTACCCTTTAAGTTTTCCCTTATCTTATCTTGGTTTTCAAATAAACTCCAAAATATCTTCTAGAACCTTCCGGAACATTCCGAAACCTTCTAGAATCCCCATACAAACACTCCGGAACATTTCCTAACTTAGAAAATGATCCCCATTATATGAATCTAATTCCCCGGACAATTCCAGATCTCCTCGTGATGTCCCGGATCCAATCCGAGACTCCGAACAACATTCGGTCTCCAACGCACATTCAATATCTACTTAAAACAACTTCGAACCTTAAGTGTGTCACCCTATGGTTCGTGAATATGTAGACATGATGGATACACCTCTCCGATCAATAACCATCAGCGGGATCTGGAGATCCATAAAAGCTCCCACATACTCAACGATGACTTCATGATCGATAGAACCATTAACATACGAAACCAATTCCCTTTGTCACGCGATACTCTACTTATCCGAGGTTTGATCGTCGGTATCTCCATACCTAGTTCCACCTCGTTACTGATAAGTACTCTTTACTCGTTCCATGTTATGTCATCCCCTGTGACCTAGTCACATGCTTGGAAGCTAACTAGATGGCATTCCACCGAGAGGGCCCAGAGCATATCTATCCGTCATATGGATGGACAAATCCCAATCTTGGTCCATGCGCTTCAACACATACTTTCAGAATACCCAATGACACCTTTATGACCATCCAGTTACGAAGTGGTGTTTGATGTCATCAAAGTACCCATCCGGTGATGGTGATTAACATAACCTCATGGTCGAAGGATTAGGTTACTATGCATTTGAAAGCTTGTAGCAATACGAACTTAATGACTTGATCTTATGCTACGCTTACTATGGGTGTGTGTGTCCATCGCATCATTCTCCTAATGATATAACCTTGTTATTAATGACATCCAATGTCCATGATCAGGAAACCATGATCATCAATTAACCAACAAGCTAGTTCAACAAGAGGCTTACTAGGGACTCTTTTATGTTTACAAAACACACATGTATTAGTGTTTCCTTATAATACAATTATAGCATGGGATGCAAACATTCATCATAAATACAAAGATATAATAATAACCACTTTTATTATTGCCTCTTGGGCATATCTCCAACAGTTTGGCCCCGACATTGTAACTCAAGCGGAGGAGAAGGTTCACATCATTCTTGAAAATCTAAAGGTTGCTCAAAGTCGCCAGAAGAGCAACTATGACAGAAAGCACACGGACATGGAGGCACGCACCGGTTTGGTATCAAAGGAAAGCTGGCTCCTAGATACATCGGTCCTTTCAAAATTCGTGGAAGAAGAGGAGAAGTTGCTTATGCTCTTGAGCTCCCTGAAAAACTCAAGGTCCATGATGTTTTCCATATATCTCAACTCAAGAAGTGCTTCAAGGATCCCGGCAGGACCGTGGACCATGAACTCATCAATCTCGAAGAAGATCTGTCTTATCAAGAACACCCCATAAAAATTCTAGAAGTCGTAGAAAGAAGGACTCGCAACAAGTCCATCAAGTTCTGCAAGGTGCAGTGGTCGCACCATTCCGTTGATGAAGCCACTTGGGAACACGAGGATGACCTTCGTGCCAAGTATCCTACCCTCTTCGTGTCTTCTTCTTCTTCCTAGAATCTCGGGGCGAGATTCCTGTTTAGTGGGGGAGAGTTGTAGCATCCCATCTGTCTAACATATGTAATGCTACATAGTCTAGTAATATAATTTCTACTTCCTACATATAATTGTTGCATCATAATTATATCATGCTCATGTCATCATGCCACCTTGCATTTGAGCATCATATAAAACCCTTTTCATTTGGTTCTTCTCTCATATGCATTATTCATTGTTTTTGCCTCTTGATATATTGTATTTGGTTCTTGATAAATGCTTGATGCCCAAGTTGAGTTGGGGAATATCTTTTATTCAAATCCCTCACCTTTCTTTGTCACCACCTTATAATTCCACCATTCTAATTATCCATGAGCTCTACTTTTCCTTTGCCTTTTAAAACTAGCTCATGTGGGTTGGGATGGATCCACTTCTACTTTCCACATGCCCTCACACTAGCATCATGTTGTTCCACATTATTAATATGTGGAGCCACCTTTGCATGCTTTGTGAGTGGAACCCCTTTTTCTAGTTTCCATATGGATTATTATGAATGTATGCTCATGTTGGAATATTTTTGAGACTATTAAACATCTAGTGGAATATACACACTAGCAAGTCCCAATTATATTCAAATATGATCATGTCCATCTACTCCACATGGAACCTTCTTTTAAATTCTTTTAGCTTGGCTTTGACCAATTTTAAACCCTAAAACCCTCATAACCCCTACCTCTCTTTCCAACCCTAACCCCTTACCCTAACCTCACCTCACCATGCCGAGGCACCCCTCCCTCTCTCTCTGCCATCAAGGGCCCACCTAGCCCCTCTCTCCCCATGCCGAAGCTACCCCCTTCTATCCAACGCTAGCCGACCTACCCCAACCCTAGCTCACCCTCTCTCTCTCTACCACCAGGCCCCCACACCGAGCCTGGCCTCCTGGGCCTCGCCCTGGTCCCATCTGGCAGCCCCTGGCCTCCCTACCCCTGCCCTAGCCGTGCCCAGCACGTGATGAAGGAGAAGAGAAAAGGTGGCCGAGCCACCTTTTTCCCACCCCGATCCCCACGGCAACCCCTCTCCTCTCCTGTCCTTATCTCCAAACCCCTACTGTCTCTGCCGTGCCCCACATCCCCTGGCCTCGCGTCGCAGCCCCAACCCCTCCCCTCCAACCTCTTCACCATCGCCGGCCACCATCGGTGTCGACCACCGTCTCCTCGTTACACGGCAGCGGGCGCGATGTTCGGGTGTCGAGGAAGACCGTGAGGCCCCCTGCATCGCCACCGTACACCGCAGCAAGGAGGAGCTGGCCCAGCCCTACCACACACCGTCAAGGCCGACGAAACCCTAGCTCGCTCGATCTCTGCCTCGCCGTCGTCCTGCTGCTCCCCGGCCCGATCCATCACCACCAATGCCACCGCGGTGAGCCCCCAATCCTCCCTGACACCTCCTTCCTCGCCGTTGCTTCCTGTTCACGCCGGACCGCTAGTCGAGCAGCCTCTGTGCGTCGGTGTCGCATCGCGTTGCCTCGCAGTCGCATCGCGAGAGCCCTCCTAGCCGCGTTCCCCTTACCCAGCAACAACCCCACCCTACCGCAGCGGGTCCGCCCCTCTGCGCGCGCTGCAGGTCGTGGGCTCGATCCCCGCGTCGTGCTCTGTCCCTGCCGAACACGGACCTGTCGGCAGAAAATTCAGAGAAGAGAAACAGTGTTGGTGCGCACTTTGCCAAAACCCCCCACCTTTTTAATCCCTCAAACCCGCAATCCCTCCGACCCCACCTGTCAGCCTCTGTGGCGTTTTTCAAAAAGGGACCGCTGTGTTTGTAAGTCTCAACCCGCAATCCCCAGCTGGACCACGTGGCTGTGCCCGGTACCCCCGCTGGCACGTGGGCCTGCGAGCCCGCTGGCCCCACTTGTCAGTCTCACTAGCTGGCTAAGCCGAGGTGAGAAAAGGTTTTGCCGCGCCGTTTTCGCCCAGTCAGCGTTGGCCCCACCCATCAGTGACTGGGGCTAGCTGCGGCTGGGTATAAAAAGTTCTGCAGTTTATCTGTTTAATAAAACAATTTCTGAAAAATGTTTAAATATGAATTTAAATCTGTTTTTAATAACTTTTATTTTGTAATTCCAAATAATACAAAGGATATATGTTTTGGAATCAGGAAAATGTGAGGATTGCAAATATGCCATTCAAAATATCTTTTGGGCAAATTAAATTTTCGAAATTGTTTAAATGCAATAAAAATGCCTTTTCTTAAATAATTAATAACTTTAGTTCTATAACTCCAAATTCGATAAATAATATGTCTAAATCGATCAGCGCGACGAGCCCATTCTAACTATGCATTTCATGTTCTGAATTGCAGCATGCATCATATAAATATAAAGTATACAGCAACTTATATGGGAGCAAAACATGGCTAAAACTCAATAAAATGCTTTATTCTTGTACCCCACACCTCACCCATGCCATGCTACATTATTGCCATGTAAATTGTGCATCATTCATCATGGCATGCTTGTTTGCTTGTCGCATTTTAATTCATATGCTTGTGCACTTTATTTATGTTGGCCCTTGTTTGTTTGGTTCTTCGTCGAATAGACGCTGAGCAGGGAAAATACCAGGAATCCCAGGAGTACTACCCAGATCCTTCTCTCGCTTCAACTGAGCTGCCAGACAAGCACTACCACATGCTTGCATACATATAGTACATATTGCCTCTATCTTATTCTTGCATCATTGAGTCACGATTGCATTAAATTGAATCCCAAGCACTGCATAGCCTTTACTTTTAAACCCCACCGAAGCTTGTTCCCCCATCCCATGAGCCAGTACTACAGGAGTTGTTTGAGCCATGCGGGTCGTAGAACAGCATGTATAGGGTATGTGAGTGTCTGTTGGAAAACGAGGTACCTAAACAACTTAACCTGAGTAGTAATGGGATAACTAATGAAAGAGGCACCGGTGAGCAATATCTGCTAGTTGGTTTTTCATGCTCACTTGTGTCCCGTAGGACCCCGAGTACTTGATTCTTGTTCCTTGACTATTCGCACTATCCACATCCAGGAGGCCTTATGGACCCCCCCTGAGCCAGAGCTTGATTCATTTCTATTTCGTGGGGCCACAAAGTAGTTTGGGGCTTTGTTACTATCCTGTACTTATGCCATGTTTTTCTGTTTTATTTAAGATTGTGCGAGGAGCACCTGTACTGTTTAGGATTGCGGAGTGTTTTCGCGGTATCGACAAGCCCAGTCACACTTTCGGGTTCCCAGTCGTTTACAGCCATTGGCGCAAACCTTGGGTCCGTCTCGGAGCCGGCCAACTTCGTTGCGGGTAGCTTAATGGGGTGGCCCCCTGAAATATTTCTGAATCCTGTGATCGCTTTGTTGTGAATGCCTTGTTGGGTTTTGAGTTGGTTTTTCCGAGGTTGATCGAGTGTGTGTTGCTATTTGTGCACCCCTGCAGGGTAAATCTTTCTGAAAGCCGTGTCTGTGATTATGGACGACTTGGAGCACAGTTTCTCGATCATAGACAAGTATAACTAAAGTACCGCTTTTAATTTGACTAAGTACTTGACTAGTAAATAGTGCAATACTCATGGAATGGTTAATAAAACTGCCAACGGATGGGTTGTTCGTCCGCTTTCTCGTTGGTAAGCGAGAAGGAGGATGGATCTGTTAATTATACTGTTATAACTGTTGTTACTAATTAACGGGCATCCGTCTATCATTGGTTAGGAGGATGGTTAGCGAGTATCTATAGACTTGTTAGTTATTATCTTTTTCTGCAATTGCGTCACCCCAGGTATATGTCCCCTTTAGAGGCATAAAGACTTGCTGAGTACCCCTAGGGCCTCACACGATAAATTGTTTGATTCAGATGAACAGGTGTACTCGCAAGATGGATACTGGGTGGAGGAGACAGATGATGTTGGCAACGATCACTCGGTGTAGAGATTCCGGGGATGGGGATCCGCGAGATCTATGGGCGAGATGTGTTTATTTATGTGGCATCTTATGCCGATTTGCTTCTTATCCGTACTCGGATCTTGTTTTCCGCTTCCGCCTGATACTTTGATGTTTGATGTATGAGGAGCTATCCTAAACTATTATCTCTATCTAGGATATTTGGATCTTGCTGTATGGCATTGCAATATTTCTATTTCTTTTAGATGGAATGGCTCTGAAAACTGTTGTATGGTGGCTTGCATACATACTCACTTATGTATGTAGTTGATCCCTTCGCCTGCCAATTACGCCACTCGTTCTTGTCCTGATGTTTTGGAACTGGTTAGGACGGCCGAAAGGTCTACCTGTGAGTGGCCCCTGGCCCCACCGTACTATTTTAACCACTTCGCTCATCCAGGCATGCAACTTAGAGCGTAATTCACCGAGGTAGTTACAAGTGTGACACCTCGCGGGAAGTTACACACGTCCGGTGCCTGAAAATGACTCCCGCTTCCCCGATCCAGCAGCAGTTGCGAAAGTAGAGCTCCTGGATTCGAATCCCGCAGCGTGACGGCGCTCTGCGGTGGAGATGTCTGTCGTTCACGCAGTCCGAACTTGGGACCCCGGTCAAGAGAGAGAGAGAGAGAGAGAGAGAATATCAATTGGAGGTCCTCCCAAAGGTGAGAAGACCTTTATTGATTATTTTGTGTATTTATCTGGCCAAATACCCCAACTATATATAGGGGAAAAGGAGGTACTACCTCCCTCAAAGTCCCGGGGTGGGACTAAAGGAGAGGAGGGGGAGGGGCAGCCGCCGACCGGCCCTAGTGGGCCGCACGCGGGAGGCTAGGTCCAGCCGGCCACCCCCCTTGTCCCTTCTCCCTCTATCCTTTCCCTAATGGGCCCTCTCCCCTCTGGGAATTGGCCCATTAAGCCTTTTGACCTTTTAAATTGATTTTCTCTTTATTAAATAATTATGAATAAATGATTAAATCAATATTTAACATTCATTCACATATTATTCAACCTCTATGGTTATGGAACACTTCCACCTCCACTCCGGACATCCTCCGGACTTACCAAAACCCTTCCGGTTTTCTCTCTACAATTCTTTGGCGATTCTACCGATCCTATAAACACTCTCTAAGCATCATCAAGCCCTTAAGCGTGATACCCCACGGTTCGAGAACACTCTAGACATGGTCGGGACACTCCCGCACCAATGATCAACAGAGGGACCTGGATGGCCATGTGACCCTTGTGCGTTCCACGAAGATCTTTCGTCATTTGAACCGGGACATTCATGTCTTATTCCCTTTGTCTCTCGATACTTGCATTTCCCGAGATCTGATCAATGACATCACCATGTCGTGTTCAATATCGTTACCAAACAATGCTACTTGACTTTAATCTGACAAGTGATATCCCTGTGATCAAATCACACGCTGCACAACTATTGCATATAACCTCTCCGAGTGGGCCCTTGAGTATCTTCCCGTCACATGGACGGACAAATCCTGCTCTTGACATATATTGCCTCTAAGGTTTCCTCTGAGTACCTGAACACACCTTTATAACCACTGTATTACCAAGTGGCGCTTGATGCTATCAAAGCACTCTCAGGAGACAATGATTGATATAGCCTCACGGTCTAAGGAATAGTCTACAAGGATTCATTTTCTGACTTTCCTGGAACCAAAAACAGCAGAAAATAGGCAGCTGGCACTGTGGCATCTTGTTAATAGGTTAGTCCAAGAAAGTGTATAAAAATACTCCAAAGTGTAGGCAAAATATAAGAAAGTAGATATAAACCAAGCATGTAACATCAAAAATTATAGATACGTTTGCAACGTATCAATGTGTGAGGAAGAAGGGTGAGAGGGTGGCCTTTTATAGGAGGAGGGGGTACCCCTCCCCATGGCCGGTGCCCCATGGGCTCACCTCCCCCATTCATGTGGTGGTAACCCCCTCCACATAAAAGTGTCCCTTAACATTCCTCTTTAAAGTCTTTACTTTAAATGCATTAAATTTGTCCGAATTTAATGCTCTCTCATTTAATAAAACTATTTTATTAAATTTATTCAGAATTTTGTTAATTACTTTAATTAACAAACATTCACATAAAAACCCCTGCAACATTTCAATATTACATGCAGAACCAATTTCAGCAATTTCACCCGAAACAGTTTCGGTGTCTATTGAAATAATTCCAGCGCTTTGCAATTCATTCGTCTGAAACACATTTGCTCCAAATGGTGTTGGTGTCCCTTAAGTGTGTCACCCTACGGTTCGTGAATAATGCAGACATGATCGAGACCTCTCTTAGATCAATAATCAGAAGCGAGACCTGGAGATCTATACTGACTCCTACACATTCTACGATGACTTCTATGATCGTGAGAACCTTTAGTGCTAGTAACTAGATCCCTTCGTCTCGCGATATATTACATGTCCGAGATTCGATCATCGGTATCTCCATACCTAGTTTGATCTCGTTACTGACATGTACTCTTTTCTTGTTCCCGTTATATAATATTCTAGTGATCTCATCACTTGCTTGCAAGCTAACCAATGTGATATCACCGATAGGACCCAAAGAATATCTATCCGTCATCAGGATGGACAAATCCCACTCTTGATCCATGAGCTTCTACATAACACTTTTATAGCACTTAACCCATCTTTATAATCACCCTTTCACGGTGTGACGTTTGATGTTATCAAGATACTCTTCCAGTGTTAGTGATTAACATGATCTCATGGTCTAAGGACTAGGATTACTTTGTTAGATGTTATAGCAATATAAACACAATGACTTTGATCATACTGCTATATTTCGGATGGATGTTCATCACATCATTCCACTAATGTTGTGACCTCGTTATTAACAACATCCAATGTCCATGATCAGGAAACCTTGATCATCTTGTTAATCAATGAGCTAGTTTATAAGAGAGGCATAACTAGGAACTTTCCTTTTGTTTATTAAACACACATGTATTAACGTTTCCAAATTAATACAATTATAGCATAATAACAACTCTATTATTGCCTCTTAGGGCATATTCCCTCCAAGATCATTATTGCCCGGTAAGGACAATATTTAAAGAAGCAATATGCAATACATAGCAATGTCATGCAATGATTTATTATCTTTCTTCTTTGCGTGTTTTACCCCCCGTTTAAAAACGTGTTATGTTTATTTTAATAAAAGAAAAGTATTACTCAAGAACTATTAAGTTCCTATAAAATTTATATCTAGTATTATTGTGATAACTAGTATTATTCCAAGAGTTAAAAAATGAATTTATTTAATTTTTTGACTCTTTTAAATATTTAACTAAAATTCCTTTGAGGAAATAAGACTCTAATTTTATCACACTTGATTTACTTTTAAAAAATACAGACTAGTATTTTTTTCTATAAAAATACTCCCTTTTGGATCTTAAAAATGCATTTTATTCAATTTTAAGTGTTTTCGTATATTTTATAAAATTCCAAATGGAGTATACACAATAATTATAATAGTTTTAAATTAAATTATCTAAAATTATCTCTATTAATATTTTCGAATAAAGGATACTTTTGTGAGTTCATTGATATTTTATTTATATTTTTAGCATTTTTATTTCTATTTCTTAGAACCTTTTAAGTCCTAGGGATATTTTGGTCTTTTAATAAATTATTTAGACTTTTCTTTTTTTTAAATACCTGGACCAAGCCCATTGGGCTGGCCCAGCCCTGACTCGGCCCACCGGGGCTGGTCAAACCCGCTCCACTAGGGGGTACTGGACCACACCGGCCCAGTACGCACCCCTCACCTCTCTCGCTCTCTCGTGTTCTTCCTTGCCCCGCTGCGGCGTGGTTTCACCGGCGTCGTTGTCGCCTGATTACCGCCTCCTTGGGCCTCCCTAGACGCTGTCATGGTGCATGGCAAGGTAGTCGGCACCGCTCCGTTGACTGGTCCTGTTCGATTTGCCTCTGGACCCTTCTCTCGTCCAGATTGACTCCACCCCGAACCCTAGGGTTTGTTGGTTGTGGGGTTTCGCGCCCCTGTGGTGTTGTGCCATGGCTCTGGTGGCCTATGGTGCCGCCGCTGTTGCACGTGTGGCTGTGGCCGCCGCCTCATGGCTCGGCGCGGGTTGCAACGCCCTCGGGTGCTCCCCGTGCCGCCGTGTGCGCTCGTCAACCCTTCTGCTTCCTTTTCTTAACTTCAGCGAGGACTGTGGTAAGTTTACCATTCTCTTCCCCCTCTGGTCTTCCCTTGCAACCCTATGGGTGCCTATGGTGAGGAATCCCTAGTTAGGGTTCATCCCTTGTGTTGGGATTTGCCCCACTAGTGTTGTGATTACTGAGGAAGATGAATGATTTAAAAGTAATGGATGGTAATTAGTCTGTGCTAAGATGTTACTAGTGATTCTAGTGGTGTGTTTTTCACTTACTACTTAATGTTCTTGGTACTAACAGTAGCACTGTCAGTAATGGTTCACTGAATTTGAATACACTGACCTGTGTTGCTATGTTTAGGTTAGAGTTGATTTGATACCCATATGATTCTCTGATTATGACAGATTGGGTCGATTTACTATGATTCCTAGTTGTTTATTCCATGGAAATGATTGACTGACTTTCTGCAAGTTTACTTGCAACTTTCTGTGTATGATTTGTGTGGTTTAGAATGGATCCTTGTGACACCTTCCCTGGAATGGTACACAAGTGTCCATTCTAGTAATGGACTAAATTCTACTTGTGTCCTAGTGTGGCTTGATTAAAATGGTTAAAACTTCTTTTGGATATATTAACCTATGATGTATATGAACTTTCTTTGGCCTATGATGTTGGTATGAGGCATAACTAGGTAAGAACTCAAGTTTCTACCTGCTGATCCTCATAGATGTGCCTTGATATTACGTGTAAAACAATAATTCTTATAGATCTTTAAGAAAAGGACTTGTCAGCTCATGTTGTTTGATATAAATCCTTAAGATGAAATAGTTCTTGAGGTGCTACTATTATAACATGTGCCTAGAAACATTCACTTAAGGCTGTTGTATATGTGGATGTAAAACATGTTTTATTATCCAAGATCAATGATGCACAGGTTGAGATCTTGGAGTGGTTTGCAAAGATTGATTATTTCGGATTTATTTTATCTCTTCTCTGATGGATACACCCCACTTGGTGTTTTTCTGAGAAGACCTAATATGAAACAACACATGTTTATCAAAGATTTAACATGTGATGGTTTTGCATAAACTCACCACACAACTTGCTTGTTGGTGATGTTGTGGTGTTGCTTGATGTTGCTGGCTTGATCTTGGTGACTTGATCACTCCCTGGAACCTGTTTTGCACATCCCAGGTTCTGGTTCTGCTCCTCCTTGATCCTGTGACCTTGTACTTGTCCTTGTTATCCTCCTGCACCACCCCCTCCTTATGTCACCATTCTGTGGTGATTTAAGGGTTGATTTGGCAAGTTATCTAGTGGTTTATTTGAGAAGTGCATAGGCTCACTATGTTCTTGCCGTGTGCTTGAGAAGATTGAGATAAAATGTGATCACTAGTAGCTGTGTCCTGGCTGAGTGATCCTTTTTAACTGCTTGGACTGCTATTGTTGTGTCGACAGCACACAACATGCAGTTAGATGACTAAGCCGCCTTGCTACTTGGCTGTTTGTGGATCAGATCAAGTGATCTGACTTTCACTTCCTATCCTTTTACTAGTTACTGTCCTGGTGAAACTTGCCCCTTTTCTACTTGGCTTATGATGTGGCATTAAAGTTATTTATTTGAAAATAACAGATACTACATGTTTGTGAAACTTGCCCCTTTTAATTACTCAATGATGTAATATGAACAATGCACTTCACTGTTCACCACTGAGAGTAAAAATAATCAACTAACCTTTTATTTCAATTTGAGTGGTTTATCTTATTTTGCAGGAACAAGATCTGGATGCTCATGATGTAGTATAGGAATAGATATGTAGTATAGATCTTCCTTGTAATCTCCTTCTTATTCTTTTGTAAAGAATCTTGTAAAGACATTCTTATAAGTAAATAAAGTTTTATTTCATTAGATTGTATTCCCTGTAATGTCTGTCTTGGTGTATCTATCTCAATTTATAATATTGTTATGGAATAAAGAAAAGAAATAAGAATTCATTTCTTATTTAAACTTCCTTGACTTAAATTCCTATTGTTGTTTAATATATCTATAATAAAATCAAACAATGTTAATATTTCATTTTGGAAAGCAACTTTATGTCTCTAACTTCTAATTTTCAAATATGTTTCAAATGATTTAAATTTCAAATTAAAGTTCAAAATAAATTCTCCCTAAAACTCATTAATTCCTAAAGGTCATGTCAAAAGTTTGTAGCAATCACCAAAAAGAGCTATCCCTACCTCTTGTTGGTGAAAGAAACTCTGATCCCTCTAGGCTTTTGTTTGGCGAAAAATTTACCCGAATTTTACAGATGAATGCATGCATATGTGCAGATTCCTATTTCTACCCTTCGATGGTTCCTAAATGCTAGGGTGTTACAAAGAGCACCCGCGTCATTATGGGGGGAGGGAGGGTGGATGTGGAAGCCCCCGGAGCACGTAGCCAAGTGTGACGGCTGCAGTAGAGCCGCCGGAGGCGGAGGGGAATAGCGTGGACAAGCGTGATGGCTGGAGCTCTGTGACGCCGGAGCTCCAGCGAGCTCCACCTGGTAGTTAGGGGTAGATTATTTTGCTAATTGATGTAAATTATGCAAGAATCTGCAAACATGGCACTAATCGATCAAGAAATCTTCCTGTGTTTCTTAATTTATAAAATACGGTTGAGTTTAGGGGTTATGATCTGCATGGATAATTCGCACACGCTAAACTGGAGTGTAGTGTCCTGTACTCGCGAAATACAGGCTCGCAAAGTACAGGGATTGCTAGTCTTGCTCTTAGACTTCTACCTTCACCAAGTTAACTATATAGCGCATAATTAGTAGTGATGCCTATATAAATCGACTAAAAATCAATTCCCAAATAGTATATAATGTTATAGTATTAGGCATATACGGGATCGCTATGGTAGTTTAGATAGAGTTAGGATTGTTTACGTACAGTCATAGCTTGACTTGTACTCTAAGATGATCTTCTGTACGTCTATATATACTCGCCCATGAGGCTCAATAATACAACCATCATATCCCGCCAAACTCATACTCTTTCATGGTATGAGCCTAACCGGTCCGAACCCTAGCCGCACGCTTCCGCCGCGCCGTCCCGGGGGATCGATCTCCATGATCTCCACCGGGGTTCACACAATCCGTTGCAGGGTTCGTCCGCCGATCTGTGATCGGCTGCCCTAGTGAGTCTTTTCCGATCTCTAGATCGATTTTTCTCTTTGCCGGTCACTTGATCGGCTTTGTTTTTTGGTTTACCGATCTTAGATCGGATTGAGTCGCCCACCGTTGTCGTCATCGTCGCGTCTCTACTCCGACCATCGACATCAAGGATCTACACCGTGCTCGTGCGCCTGCCTCTTCCGCTGCTGTGCCTGCCTCGGCAGGCTACCGCGCACCGCGGACGGCTGCTATGCCTTCCTTTGAAGGCTACCACGTCCGCCTCCCTCAGATCCTCTTCATCATCATCGTCTGGGACTTCACCGACAACGCCGCTATCAACTCCGATCTATGCGTCATCCATACCATGGCGTATAAGGTGCACCGTCGGTCTGATCAACCGGTCTCGCGCCTGTCTACGCCAAGCACGTATCCGAGCACGCGCCTACCACCGATCAAGCTAAGGGCCACCGTTGCGTCGCCCCTTCGAGCCGCAGCGCCGCCGTCTTTGGTCCACGCTATCGGCTTCCAACATGTTGTCCTTGGTGTGTACGTTGTTGGTGGTCTCCTAGCCGCTACACCGACTCATGCCCTGTATCGATGTTGCGCCCCTTGGGGGCGTAGCGTTCCTGCACGCAGTCATCATCGCCATCCCCGTGCACCGACATACTTGGCTCCACCGCGCCACCTCCCTCGGCGTGGGTCGTCGCCGTTCACGCATGGTCTTCGTCACGTTGTCGGGTTCTTCCTCGCCAACTTCGACTACCGCTGCCGCTCCAATCTAGGCGCCCAACATGACCACTCCAGTCCACCGTTGGTTTCGTCGCCTTCTACGTCTTCGTCCCTACCCTTGTGTGCCCGGTATTGGCAACACCGGTGCGTACCTTCGTCCCCTACGCGTCTCTGAGCCTAGAAATCTCGGATCGATGCCTCTTCTTCGTCGGCCTCGACAACGTCTTCTTCGTCATCGACACCTTCCTCTACGACTACCTCGACCACGTCACCGACAAGTTCTTCTTTGCGTATTTGGTTCTGGCACAACCGAAGTATGCCTTCGTCCCCGACGTGCGCCTGGTTCTGACAAAACTATGGCCGCACCTCATCTCTGACGGCTCGAACTGCATCGACATCGACATCCTCAGCGACTGCCTCGACACGTCTCTGTCATTCTACTCGCGCACTATGCACTTTCGGCTTCATGTGCGGCTACCTCGACACCGGCACCCGACCACGGCGACCTCTCGCACGGCTACCTCGACCAAGGTTGCAGCACCCAACGCTCTCGGCTATCTCGACATCGGCACAAAGGGCTACCACCTCGCTTGAGTACCTCATCAGCTTCCTCTACAGTTGAAGCATTTGCGCCGCAACACGTCGTCTACGGCACTCCCGCTGCTACTGTGGGAGGGATGTCAGCCTACTAGATTCTATTTTAGTTTCTCACCAGTCTGACCGTCCACGATGTTTCAGTTGTTCACAACGCTACCGCTCTGACGATTGTATGGTAGTTTAGATAGAGTTAAGATTTGTTTAGTACAGTCCTCACTTAACTTGTACTCCAAGATGATCCCCTGTACTATATATACTCATCCATAAGGCTCAATAATACATCCATCATATTTCGCCAAACTCATACTCTTCCATATAATACTCATCCTCCAGTCGGTTCATTCTTTTTACTCTGATTATCTCCCTCAAGATTTACATGTTCTCAACCTCATTTTGTCAACTGGTGTTTCATCCCTCCTCACGATTTGTTATGTTACCATGGACAAGAGCACAAAACATTAGAAATTATCCTTGCTCCGGTGGTGCGTCTAGCGCCGGTGGAGAGCGCGTGGAGTCTTATGCCTAGCGGATCTTTTGGGATCTGATCATTTTGCGTATTCGTTGGTGTGGTTTGAGCTCAGTCTCTTTCGATTTACGGTTGTTATCTTCGACGATGGTTGCTGCTCTAGTGCGATGGTTCTATAAGGCCTTAGCACGACGACTTCTCGTTTGTCTACTACAACAAGTTTTGCCCGGCTCTGGTGATGGAGGGGCGAGGACAGTAGCGCCTTCGTCTCGTGCTAGTGTCTGTAGTTGACGCTAGGTGGTCCAATGATCTTTTTGTAATTTATATTACATTTAAGACTCTTTGTATTGTTGTTGATAATTATTTATAAATTGGTGCAATTTCGAAAAAGGAAACTAGACGATGATATTTAGTGGCGTCGGACCGGCGTTGATTACTTTATATTTCCCTGGTAAGGATCCCTAGCTTGACTAATGGATTGTTTTATGTAAGAATGTCGGTTGCACGTCCGCAAGCTGGACTTTCTTCTATTCGCCCCCATATTTATATAGACTTTCTTCTATTCGCCCCCATATTTTTTCTGCCTCCGTCGCTCCGTGTATCTGTCTTATTATATGGTGTGTTTGGCATCTGACATATCTCAATTTCTTATGTTTATTTGTAGTTTGTGCAGAACATCAACAATAAAATGCATAGAAGTAAAACAAACAAACACTAAAATGATTAAAACCGGATGAAAATAAACGAAATTATGATAATCTACCGCAGCTCAAACGTCTGGTATCGCAGGCAAGCAGTAAAAGTAAGTGGGCTTCGGAAGTTCGGGGAACAGCTTGCATACTTTGCCATGCCCACATTGGCCTGCTGCTAGCTTGCACAACCCACTCGTACTGTCCACGCACCACGCACCGCAGCACGTCACGCCTCTCGTGGCCACTGCCTTGCGGCCCCGGCTGTGCCACGCCGCTGCAACCGTCGCGGTCCGTCTCCCTCGACTACGGCAGCCGGCCCGCCACCCTCCTCCGCCCGGCTGCCGCTACTCTGCTGTTCGTGCCGCCGCCGCTCTTACGCTCCTGCCATCCGCTGTTGGTGCCGCCGCCGCCGCTCCTCCGCTCGTTGCGGGCTGCGGCGCGCCGCTCGCCGTCGTCTTTGCTGCCCGGTGACGCGCTCGCAGGGCACGCCGCAGACGAGCCCGCTTGCATCCTGAGCTTCAAGAGTTCGCCTCGCTTCGTATTCGCCGTGGCAGTGAGCAATCGACCATCCCTTCTTTCCATTCAGTTACTTGCCGATTTGTTTGGTGCACGGTGCCCTCGTTCATCTAATCCATCCTTCCACGGCTCGATTGGTTCTTATTTTTGACCGCGCAAGATCGATCTGAGCTGCCCCATTTCCCCAGGTGCTGGGCAGCTTGTTTTCCAAAAAAATCGGGTCTTTTAATTGAATTTCCACGCCCCATGTTCGTTCCCCCCACTGCTTGGTGTTAAGGTTGCGGAATTATTATTTTTTCCCTGGGCCGTACTAAAGTAAACATATGAGTTTATTGTAAGTCAAATGATTGGAGGCCCTCTTTTTAGTATGTATTTTTCTTGTTGTTTCCGTACCTTTTCAAGTTCTTTGCACTTCATAGTATTATTTTAGTATCCTTTGTTAAAAACAAGGTTAATCTGGGACTGATGTTACATTTGAATTTTACTTCCAAGATTCTAGGAGGGTGCTACAGTAACATGTTGCAAATCCCGTACAGTTCCTAAATCAAATTCACTTTCATCTCTAGTATACCAGAATTATCAAGTCAAATTTAGTGATGTCTTTTAGCGTATGAGGGATGTTTATTCGGGGCACTATTGCTTCCTGTTGTACTATGCTATTAAGTAGTAATGCCGAACCTCTTTCTTACAGACTGTGGAGAATATCAGTAATCTCAAACCTATATTCCAAAAAACAACTCTGCCAACAAGGACTATCACTTGTGGCATTTTTACAGAGAAGAACAACCCTTACACCTGCATTACACATTTTTATATTGCAAACAAGAGAGCTCATTATAGGTTTCACTCCCACGTTCTGACTGATACCAAGTTAAATCTAGCAGACCAACTGATGTTATCATCTATTGAAGTGCCAGTACTGTTTATTTGAATGTTAGAATGCCTTGCTGGCAGTAAAATTGCAATGTTTCCTTATACTATGAAGGACCCTATTACATTTTCTCTATCATGTCACTGCACTTCAATTTTTCTTTTTGTCATTTTTTGCATTATTTCATCAAAATTGTGAAGTTCATTGGCTCCCTCGTCCAAATTGAAAGTAAATGTGAAAGTTGATATGCCAGTTTCGTGTTTAACGTTGCAGCAAGAATATTTTGGCATGAACTGCAGTGGTTTAATATTTGTTTTCGGCATGCATCCCAGCATAATCATTGATATATTTTCCCTATCAGGATAAACGTTGATCCTGGCATTAGCTATTTCTTATGTCATAAGCTGCAATGAAGGACTCTCAGGTGAATTTGCTTGCTATCATCAGTTGTCACTAAAGACCCTCCCATTTAATTATCTTTATCTTAACCAGTAAAATTGTTTCAGGTTCGTCTAACCAGATGTTGAAAGTGCATAGAATTTATTTTAGCAGACACAAAAGTGATATAATGATGCATTATGGATTACCTGCTGTAATTGGCAAAACAAATTATATTAATTTGGGTATGTGTGCTTATTATCAAGAAAGTGAGATACTGCTATGACCTTGCTTTAATCCTTTAAGTCTCTGTTATTCAGTAATAGTGGTACCAGTGAAGGCACTATTTTTACCAGTTTATTAGAGATATTTGTTCCTTAATGAAAATTTTCTGTTTTTTTTTGCTAATAACACGAATAATTGAGTGTTACCACTTTCAGTATCAGCATCCATTTTTCTTTGCCTTTAGCTAATTGATTTATGTTACTTATGGACATTTCCTACAGGATATTCAGAGCACAACAGAGTTGCAGATGTCACCGCAAGGTACTAATGAAGTGCAGAGTAACCAACTAAACACAATGGCCACTGATGCTCCTGTAGGAGATTCTGGTTCTTTGTCAGTCGCTAGTAATGATAACAGAAAAGTCTCCCGCGAAGACATTGAACTTGTACGATGCCTAGCTGTTCCTGAATGCATGTATTTACCAGATTACATCCCTCTACAATGGGGGTGTCACGCTCTTGACAATTAATTAGTGAAATTGACATCCATTTGCAGGTCCAGAATTTGATAGAGCGCTGTCTGCAGCTGTACATGACCAAAGGAGAGGTTGTTAGGACACTTTCTACTCGCGCGAGAATAGAACCTGGCTTCACTACTTTAGGTGATGTCGCAAATACAGTCGATGGTGATATTCATGTTTGAAGCTCTTTGTCTTGTACTCACTAGTTTATTCCTATGGTTATTTCTTTCCCGTACTTCAAATTACACTCAGTAATATATGGTACTTTATTTGAGTATGAAAATTATATCTTGCTCAAGAGGCACACACAATTCCTTCCCATCATCGACGAACAAATTAGTGCAATATAATGTACGTAGCAGTTCCTCTTTTTCCTTGTATATGCATAAAAAATCTGCGCATCATTGCAGATTAGCTCAATGTGACTATGCCATGAACCCAGTACCAGATGCTTTTAGCCTTGTGCATACCAGTTTAACCTAATGCCCATTGATATTTATGTCGATTAGAATTTCTCTCAGGACAAAGGAGAATGAAATGCTCTCTTAACTCAAGTTCTTTCATACTATGTTTGTTGAACCTCAAACATCTGGATATACGTCCATTGGAGTTCTAAAGTTTTGTTGCTAACTGTCTTTGATATTTTTGTATTTTCAGTATGGCAAAAACTTGAAGAAGAGAACTCTGAATTCTTTAGGGCTTACTATATAAGATTGAAATTGAAAAGGCAAATTATCTTGTTCAACCATTTATTGCAACACCAGTACAATTTGATGAAATATCCTGCACCTCCGAATGTTCCAATGGCTCCAATGCAAAATGGAATGCATCCTATGCCAGGTAATGTTTATGTACACGTCTAAGCTGTCAAAAGAGGCTGAATAAGTACATTGCAGTTTAAAATTTCTTATATGCTATCTTTTCTCCTTAGCTGTTATTTTTACTACAATTTACCTTCAACAGGAAGTCTGCACATATTCTATCAATTTTTCTCTATTGCGATTGTACTGAACAAATTTTACAAGTCCATACCTTTCTATCAAAATACCTTCTCATAAGTAACTAAACTTTCTGCTTTCTCGCATCCATATTATCCTCATTTACTGCAGAAGTATGGGGTCGTATGGCAAGACTGCATAATCATATAGGAGTGAAGATCTTACAATGATCATATTTCTGCACTAGCACCGTGTTTTATAGTGAATCACTGAATCTTTAGCATTATGTAGCAATCTTTCAGGTTTAGCTTTAATGTCGATTGGTTTAGACATCTATAATGTATCATTTCACTCTTATTCAATGCAAGTCTAAATCTGGTGCAGTTAACAATTTACCGATGGGGTATCCAGTACTTCAGCAACCTCTGATGCCTGCTCCCGGCCAGCCTCACCTTGATCCAATTGTTTATGGTATGTCCAGTGGTCATGCAGTGAATGGGATACCTGCACCAGGTGGCTATCATCCAATTCGCATGAACTCTGGAAATGAGTAAGCATTACATATATCTCATGTTCTTTTTCCCTTCATGCAAGATATTTGTGTTGTAAGATGCGTCGGTGTTCTTGTGAATATTTTTGTTGGACAAATCATATTTTATCTCTGTATACATATGAAATATTCGAACATTTTATCTTCCGTGTGGTGTTTCTGACTATATAGTTGAAGCACAGCTTGCATATACACAAACTGCCGTAAAATGCATGTAATGTTTTCAGTGCTACAGTAGTCAAACTGCTAAGGAATAAAGGTTTATTCTAGGGGTTGGTACTTTGAAGTACTCTCACTGGCTGTTATCACCAATTTATTGACTTAAATACATTACTATAATGCTTATTTATTTTTTGTCATCTTTCTGCTATAAAAAGTTTCATGAAAGTTACTTATCTCTAGAAATTATTCGGTTCATTCCTCTTGTGATCCATATTTCTGCTTCACTTGATGTCCTTTGACGTTGCTGAAACATGTTCATTTTTAAATCAACCAATGTTTGTTAAGCTGTGTTGTTGCAAATGTTGGAATCCGGATTTCAGGTTGCAGCCTTCTTACCTAATGTCTTGCAGAAACTCGTGTCCATATTGCGTTTTATTTTCTCTCTTGCTATTCACATTCACGGCTGATACGATGTTACTCTGATGTTGCCTGTAGCATGCTTGTGGACAACAGTGCACCTGAAGCTGCACATGCTGGTGCTATGTCGTCTGAGATGGCTATGAGTCCCTCATCAGCAGCATCAAGCAACCATGCTCCTTTCACTCCATCTGAGATACCAGGGATGGCCATGGATACATCAGTCCTAGATTCAGCATTTGGATCTGACATAGGGAACACAGGACCTCTGCAATTAGGGGCAGATGGTTCATCAAGGGACTCCATCCGATCCTTAGGGCAGCTCTGGAATTTTAGCCTTTCTGATCTTACAGCTGATCTAACAAGTTTGGGAGGTGATTTTCTGGCTCAGGCAATTTTACATTATTTGATACTAGTATTTCTTTGGAGTTTGCATAACCAGTTTGTCCAAAACATGAAAATATGACCTACTAAATCAACATATAGCCTAATTTTGTGCTGCTCGCAGTGAAGTGGTCCAAGAGTTCGTGTGCATCAAGAAATGAGTACATGAACAACAATAGGCTTTTCATAGAAATGCAACTACCTTCTGTTCAGGAACATGCACACTACTTTCTTGCCACATTATTTTTCTGCTCCACGTTATTGGTAGAAACTGAGATACAAGTATCTTTTAGTAATAGTGTTATATGTGCATTTAAAAAGTAGTTAAGTTCTTTGGCAAACAGTACAACTCAGACAACATTTATGCTGTCATATTTGTTTTCCATGTTCCATTTGACTACCTTCCTAATAACACTGTTGATGTTCCATGTCCAGACTTGGAGGCTCTTGAGAACTACGCCGGCACCCCGTTCCTCCCCTCAGACTCAGACCTCTTACTTGATTCCCCTGACCATGATGACATAGGTAAGTTTGCTGGTGTTTGTGATTCCACCGGTCATGAAATCTCAATGAATTATCATCACTGACTTAATGATTTGTCGTATGCCATATTATTTCCAGTTGAGTACTTCGCGGACGCCATCAACGGGTCTCAGTCAGACGAAGAGAAGTGATAGACAACAGGGTTAAATAGTCCCATTCAGATTCAGACCTGGCCGAGGTGTCATCTCGTCTAGTGTAATCTTTCAGCCATGCATATCGTGGAAATTCTGGTTGAGCGCAATTCGCCCGCAGGTGCGGTTATATTGGCGCGCGCCACTGAAGAATTTTGTAGTGGTCAAATCCTAATTCTTTGGAATAACCAGTTCGGTAGCCTTCACCGGATGAAGCTGCTGGCTACAAGGATCAAGGATGAAAAGTTAAGAAAAATTCATGTCAAAACCTCAGCAACGACCCTTTGTAATTTTTTGGAAAAGTGGACAGTTCATCTGGTCTCGCAGCCCATTTAAGGCTTTCTATACAGTCATGTTTTGACGGGGGTATTTTCTCTGGAGAGTTTTATTTTTTTTATTTTTACACATACCGAAGCTCTCAAAAGGAATACTCTAGGCAAGTTGGCTTATTTTATTTGACTGAAATATCACAAACACCTAGTACTCCGTCCGAATAAGTGTATGAATCGGAGGAAGTACTATTTATTGCCCAAAAGATCCGTCGAGAATCCACTCAGGGAAGTAGGGATAGAAATAAAACTAGCTCACAAGATTGACGAGTACTTGAGTATCTGGCTCGACTTTTTTTTTCCTGACATGGGGAGCTAAGCCCGGCCACTACATCAATTGATGCACGTAGCTTTATTACGGTGTTCGAAAAGTATCATAGTCTTACAATTTAAGGGTTAGGTAAGTTTGATAGATGTATCAACCATCTAAAAATGAAAAGTAACAAAAAACTATATCCATTTTGTAGTCTACTAGTATGATGCCACCCAGTAGTTCGGAAAAAGAAATTCTGAGGAACCATCAGCAGCTAGATTTGGCTCAACTTGGATACTGGATACTAAGGAGCCAATCCGAGTTAGTAGAATTTTTAGCTCGCTGAGAAAATGAGCTTGAAGAGTCTGAGTTGCGAGTATGTTAGATCCCTAGATTAGTCAACCGTAACAGAAACGAAGACAGGTGTATGGAGTATGGTGCTTTTCAGTGGACACCAATGGAAATGGAATCAGAATCAGTATCCACAGGATTGAAATTTCCAGTATCTTCTGTCCACGGAGCACAGTCCAGCCCAGCCCATATATATCTTTGGCCCAACTCACATATTCAAAAAAAAAACTTACCCTCCCTTACTTTTTTGATATTCTCAAAGATGAAAACCTAGACACTACTCATATACTCCCTCTGTTTGGTATTATTAGTTCTAAGATCTTTTTTATATTGTTTGAGATTATAAGGGTTATCTTATTTATTAGTCTCTCTCGTCTAATGCATGTTCTTGTTTTACTCTCACTTCTCACATGCATATAAAACTATTGGTGCATACATATATTAATAAGAGATAGTTATGAAGTGTCTTGGTATTAGCAACTTGACTCTTAGGACTAATAATCCCAAACAGAGGTAGTACTACCTCTATCCCAAGGCTTAAGGCGTATAATTTTAAAAAAAAAGTCAAACTATGTAAAGTTTGACCAAGTTTTTAGAAAAAAATATTAATATTTACAAAATAAAATATATACCTTGGATACATCATGAAACATATTTCCATGTGATATCTATATAATATCATATTTCTTGATATTTTTTAAAAACGTTTGGTCAAATTTTCCGTAACTTGACTTTAAAAAAAAGTATAGGCCTTAAGCCTTGGGACTGAGGGAGTATAGGAGAAGATGAGATTCGAACTCGGACTGTCTAGCACACCACCTCTTGTGCTAACGAGAAGACCCCCGAGTCTTTCTCACTTTTTTGATATTCTCGCCACCGTGCTCTACTTGAACAATAATAGTTCCCCTAAGAAAAACTTGAACAATACTATAACGCACAATACTATACCCTCGACAATATATTTGTAATAAGCCAAAAAATTAAGTTTTGGGGGTGGTTTTGTTAATTTGTAAGGTTCAAGAGGTTTTCGAGTTTTGGACATTCGCCGTGTTCGCCGCCTATTTCCTCTTCATTCGCTCCTTTTTTTAGAGCCTCAACACTGAGTTATAAGAGTAGTATCTGTACAAACAAACAGAGACGCACACCACACTCAACGCACACCACCATATGCACACACACCCTCCTATGCGCCTGCAATTACTACACCTACAACTCAGAACACACGCTATTCAAGAGACTTCCGAAGCGGCAGACTCTCTAAACGTTGGGTGCGTCGTCCTCCCTGTGGTCCAAAGTGTGCTGACATAAACCTAGTGCGACACCACAAATTCGTCCCTGTGGGGATTCGAACCTAGGCGGGTGGGTGGCCACTGCTAGCCCCAACCACTGAGTCACAGGCTCGTTCGCTCTTCATTCGCTCCTGACAATGTCTGTTTTCCCACTTATTTTTTTAAATAAAAGGCAGCACGGCTTTGAATTAATAAAGACACAAATTTACACAGATAACTGGCACGAATACATCAAAGTTTACTACCCAACATGGTGACACAGGCTACGACCCAAATACACCAACCAGACAACAACACTTGTCATCTAAGCCCGAACAAAAGCAAGAAGGGAGGCTATCACAGACTTTTGGATCTCGGGTGCTACACACCCCTATACTTGAAAAAAAATTAAAAAAAGTTAAAAAATTCGATTTTTTTGAAATCAAAGATGATCAGCTATTGTACTCATAAAAAAGGTTTGGAAAAGAAATGATTCGCATAGTCTTCAGGACAAAAAAATATGACGGATCAAATGTGAATAGTACCTGGTCATGGGACGTTTCGAGTTTGGTTTTTTAACCCAGGATACAATGAAAGTAATTTCCTAGAAAAATGTTTTTATACAAGTATAATACCTGATTTGATTTCCAAAAAAGGTCTATTTTTTTTTCCAAATATGGGGATGTGTAGCACCCGAGAGCCACACTGTAATTCTCGAAGGGAGGCGCGCTAAGTTGAGGAGTGAACAGGTCACTTGGTGTAGCTTCATCGGTCCTTCCAACAGAGCATCCCAACCTTCCTGATCCTTAGTCCTACGCAATGGTCTCCACAGCTACAAAAATATAATTATTTTGAAGGTATAGTCAACAGGTTAGTTTGGAAACTTGTGTTCCCCAGTTATTGGAGGTTTTGGTATTTGTTTCTTGCACTACGATCATTATGTCTGTATAAATTAGGAATTGATGATTTTTCTAATTTTCGCTAATAAATACAAAATAAATGTAAAGGATGTAAAGGACGTAGATATGATCCTTCGACTTAAGACCATCTCCACTCAGCCCTCCACGGACACTCCCCCGGATCCATTTTGGCTAAATCCGGCGAATTCTCTCCCAGCCACGCTCCCAGGAGCTCGAAATTCGTCGGATTGAGCCCAAAATCTATCCGGCAAACTCAGGCCGAACTCAGCGCCCTAGGGTTCGCCTGGAGGCATTGGATGGAGGGGAATTGGCGGGAAGCAGTGGAACCGCCAAGTGGGACCAAGCTGTCGGCGAGAGAGGCCGTTCGTCCTCATCGCCTCGGCTCCCGCGTGAATAAATGGTCCGCTGGCGCCTTTCACCAGACGCGGCAGTGCGACTTCCAATCGCCGTCCACGTGGCGCATTTACGACGAGCCAGCGCCTCAGCTTCTACACCCCTCCTACCATTTCTCCCCGCATGGCTACACCCCTCCCGCCTTGCCGCTGCCGATAAATGGGTCCCTCCTCGTCCCTACCACATCTCCTCTCCTCCACGAGCACCGGCGCAACCTCGGCAAACCATGGCAGAGCGCTTTCCCGACGATGGCGCGGCGGCGAACGACTTCGGTTGTCGGGCCGCCTCCTCTACGAGGCCAACTACCCGGCGTCACCGGACTTTCGCGCGCCAATAGGCTGGGCGCTGAACGTCGCCGGCGTGCCGACACCACCTCCTCCCCAGGGCGTCGACATGATAGGGGAGATCCAAGTTGTCCTTGCCGGCATGTCCGACGAGGACCGTGGCACTACCCTAACAACCACGCCGCCTGGACGGAGTACTTCCGCAATCGGCACGAGAGGGAGATGGCGACATACGATGGGCCGCCGCCGGCGCCTAAGCGGAAGAACGCCGAAGGGCGGCGCCTATGGTGGGGCGCACACTCGCCGCCGTCCTCGAACACATCGAGGCTGATAACTCGCCCCGCCCAAATTTTCTCGAATTTGGCCTAATTTTAATTTTAATTTGTCGAATTTAAATGCGATCGCTGGCGTCAGCTGAGCTCGCGACCGAGAAGTTTTAGTCCCCGGACCAAACTCTCGCGCAATCCAGCGAATTGGGGCCTACCCACCCACCCACAGTCCGGCGGCGTCTTTTGTTGCATGGAACCATCCAGTTCAGGCGGTGTTGTTTTGACCGGAGAACTGGATGAGACACAGGGTCGTGAAACTGGGGATTAGGTATATCTCTCTCTAGCCCGGTAATTCGTGGCCACGTCTTGGGGAGAGAACGCTAGAACCGGTGCGTGCCTACCACGTTCGTCTGATCCATCGTCGTCACCAGAAGAGCTTGGACGGGAGAAACTAATGAAGTCGGCAACACTTGTCGCTTTAGTCCGAGGACAAGTCAACAGTCAGCCTGCTGCTGACATGATCGTTTGCGTGTCAGCCAACTCGTGTTCTGCCAGACTGCAGAGAATGCCACGTCTCTAAAGAATGTCTATGTTTTGTTTTTTCTGCAGACAGAAATCATTGATGTGCAAAGCTCTCCCTTCTCTGCAAGTACGTCGGGCTTTGCCATGTCCGATTGCGTATGTACGTACCTAACCAGGTGCCAAATCTAGAGTCAAGTGCTCGATTGTAAATTGCTACTGTAGTACGGTACGTTACTTTTAATCCTAATAATTCGAGCGAGATCTCGAGATTAAGCGGCCGCCGCACTCCAGGGATTTGTGGGCGGCGCCGGAAATGTTCGTCCGGCCGCGACCGCGAGTCGAGGCGACCTGTTTTCCGTTTGGAACGTTGCGCGGTTCGTCTTGCACATGGTAGTAGGAGTAATAAAATAGGGGGCGTGACGGCGCGTAGTACGTCCTTGATTACAGTAGGAAAACCGTTTGGCGCTCCGTGCTCGATCGCACGCGAGATAATTATTTTATCGTCTCCGGGTGGTGTCATTTGCAAGTGAGTACCCTACGTATGTGCACTGACACACACGCCAGCCCAGTCCAACCTCTACTACGTACGTACGTACTGAACCCTGTAGGTGTGCAGGTTTGTCCAAGGGAGACAGGGGTTTAAGGTTGCGCCGGAAACCAAGCCTGCGTGCTTCCGGGCGCCGCACCTGCCTGGAAGAACTAAACAACTCTCTACACGTTTACATCACGTGGATCCGATTTCCGTTTAAAAAAGGGTAGTAGATCCGATTCACATGGCCGTTCATTGCAAACAAAAAAGGCCGACCGTGTTATGATTGAGCTAATTAATTGCACCACACATACAAATACTTGTCCAGTAGGTTGAAAAACTTGCAAATTGGGGTCAGGTCAGGTGGTACACCAACTTGTCCATGAGGTGCAAAAACCTCCACAACCAATTACAAGCGGACAATGTGGCAACTCCAGCGCTGAGAGGGCACACGTTTGGTTTTTTTATGTTTAACCCCCGAGACTCGAAGGATTATCGGACGTTATCTTCCTCTGCTCCCTCCCTCTGCTCGACGACGATTTAGGGTTCCGCGGCGGCGGCGGCGGAAGGAGGCGAAGGATGTCGCAGTCTAGCGAGTTATCGACGGAGAGCACTGAGAGGTCCCCTGCTCCTGGTAGCCCCCCCCCCCTCTGGTTCTGCATCGAGTGTGTGGTTTGCGACGATCGAAGATGAGAGGCAAATGTAGCTGGATGAAGAGGGCATGCGGAGGAGATGACGAAGTTTATAGAGCTTCACATCCTCTATGAACAGGTGCTGCGCCTCCACCTCCCGCTCGCCCCGAATGACGATCTTCCCGTCCTCTCCACCGACATGATGAGTCTATCGATGCAGAGGGTAATCCTCCAGGGTAGGTTGGATGCGGGGAATGGGCGGCCGTCGCCTTCCTCAGCCCCAAATCCTTGCCAGGCGTGGGCACCTAAGGCCAGTGCCGCTCTTTGCCTCTGTTTGCTCTTGCCTGTTGATGAACTTTGATACAAACTTGATTAATTCTAATTGAATTGTGCTTCATTTGCAGAGAGAAGGAGATGCCAAGGAGTGAAGATGAAGAAGATGTAGTTTGATTAGGTGTTCCTGTTCAGGTGCTTCATTTGTTTGTGTTTAGTCTTGTAGTAGCAACTTAGTTGTTCTAGTTTCAGCGGTTTCACGATTGTGGTGTGAATTTGGATAAAAGAATCATGCATCTTTTGCTCCTATTTGTTATGTGTCCAAGTGTGCGCAAATATGTGTGCAGAAATAGCAAAGGTTCCTCGACGCCCAACGCTATCTCTGCGCTTTCTTCATGCATTGAACGGAACCAGGAAACAGATCGGGCGACGGACGAGTGCTCATAGTGCTATTACGGTCGAGCTGGAGCTTGGCTAGGTACAGCTTGGGTTTCCAGCAGTGGGCCTGCTCGCTCCGTCCTTGCCTTGCCTCTCTCTCTCAAGTCTGAGCTTTCCATGTTCCTACTGTTGGCAGTTTGCCTCAACTGCTAGCTAGGCCCGCATTCTAAAAGCAGGAGCCGATTGTTACGCGCGAGCAGGCACACGGCATCACGCAACAGCCTGCACATGGATATACTTATTCAGAGAGACCTGGCGACTGGCGTGCTGCAACTCACGCGACCTACCGGGGCCCTGTCCACCGGGCGGCTGTGTGTAAATACATGCAGTACCGCCCGCCGTGGATTAAGCACTTAATTACCGTCAGAAATCCTGGCATGATCTACGATCGATCGATCGGGTCTTGCTAGCTGCCTGCCTCGACCTCGAGCGCACGCAACGCTAGTTAATTGCAGAATTTCGTGGCAGGCGTGGTTTGTAGTACTGTACTAGTATCGTGGTCAACAACTCGCGTGATGCGGATTTTGGCGCCTTCTATTTGGTCTGTTTAGTTAGCGCACTTGCTTGTAAGTGTGCTGGTTACTTGCTCAATCCAATCGTCGGATTATTGTTCGGCGCGTTTGTGCGAAATCTCTGCAACTAGGCCCTTTGTTTGGATTTTTGTGTTACTAGTAGTACTAGTATACAAGTTTCAGAAAAAGCGATCGATGGTGCTTTACACAGCTTGGGCTCAGGACCGAGAATGCGATCGAGTTCGCCGGCCGTGGAAATCTTTGCTCAGATATAGTTGGCGGCTCTTTGGATACCGCGCATGCAGGAGTAGGAGTATCATATTCAATTGCATTCTGCAACCGTCATGAGACTGACTATAGAGTGGTTTATCTGCCAAGAACAAGCGCACAAAACCTGATCCCAGCAGACTCTGCTTCGGACCAGCTTTCACTTCGCCGCTACATCGACCAAAATCCCCGGAACGCACTGGCATTGCACTTAACCCGACCCGCCCTTATCAATAATACTGTTACCATTTTCGAATGGCCCAGTGTGAAAAGGTATACCCTTTTCTCTCAAAAAGGGAGTTTTTCCGTTGAAGAGAATGTTTTTTTTTTTACGAAATCCCACCTATCTTTAATAATCATCGACAGCAGTATAAAGAGACCCAAAAGTAGTAAAAATTACAAATAGATCATTGGATCACCTAGCGACGACTACAAACACTAATGCGAGCCGAAGGCGCGCCGCCGTTCTCGCCCCTCCATCACCGGAGCCGGGCAAAGCTTGTCATAGTAGATCTTATTGTAGTAGACAGGCGGGAGGTCGCCGTGCTAAGGCCACAAATGACCGACGAACCAGAGCAGCAACCATGGCCAATGATGATAACCGCTCTTTTATTGACTCAAAGCATTGTACTACAATCTAAGTTTTTTTAACCGAGAAAGGTCCCGAAAGAGCCAGGTTCTGCATTAACTAGACGATGGGTACACCATTTCAAAAAGGGCCCACAGGCAAACGAAAATTACAACAAGGCCCAAGCTTTTAGCACGAAGCATGGCCGGATTTCCATCTCCAATCGCAGCCATCTCTGCCAACGCCGGGGACATGGCCACTTGGGTCTACGGGAACACACTTCGCCGCGCGGAGATATGAGAAGATCCTCCCAAACTGGAGAAAGAAGGAGCTTGAGCGATCACAGCGGTCAAGCATGGTGAGGCCAAGCTCTTGACCAAAGATGGCGGTGGCCAGACATAGGCACCGCTTGGATCGGAAGAGACTGACCTGAACACAAACCAACAAAGACAAAAACAGATAAACGACTCAACGCATCCTCCATAGGCGCTAGATGCACCACCGGAGCGAGGATAGGGCGGGAGGGATCTTATTCTGACTTTAGGATATAGTCGTCGCCTCAACATGTCGAAGAAGACATTAAAAAACAGACTCAACAAAGAACGGAAAACTTCCCGCAACCGAGAGGTCGTGGTCCGTCACACCTCCGAGGCCCTAGGGCCACCGGAGACGGAACGATGGACCGGCGTTGTCGCCGGCGAAGGGTGCGGAACCCTAGATGGGTTTTCTCCCGATCGCCTCTCCCTTGCTGCTGGCGGTTGTAGGTACCGGTTCACGATGAGGATTGAACTCTTTAATGGTGTAAGGGAATTCTTATATTGACTAAAAACATACAATCTAAGCGATACTGAAAGAGTATAAGTTTGGCAGAATATGATGGATATATTATTGAGCCTCATGAGCGAGTAGCATACAGAGATTATCTTGAAGTACAAGTCAAGTTAGGATTGTACTTAAACATATCCTAACTCTATCTAAACTACCATAACAACCGTACATGCCTAATACTCTAATACTCCCCTACAGTCGTTGCGGTAGCGTCGTGAACAACTGGAACATCGCGGATGGTCAGACTGGAGATAAACCGAAGTAGCATCCAGTAGGCTGACATCCCCCCGCTGTCCGAGCGAAAACATCGCGGACGGTGTCGCGTCACGGTAGTTTGGACTGTAGAGGAAGATGGTGAGATGCTCAGGCGAGGTGATAGCCCTTGTGCCGATATCGAGGGAGCCGAGAGCTTGAGGCAGCGCCGAGGTCGGGTAGCCATTGCGAGGGGTCGCTGTGGTCGGTATCGTGGTCGGGATGCTGATATTGAGGTAGCCGCACGTGAAGTCGCATGCGCATAATGCGCAAGGAGGATTACAGATACGCATCGAGGCAGTCGTCGTGGGGACGCAATAGCTTGCCGAGGGTCCGTGGAGGCTTGCCGTGGGGCCACGACAGCTTGCCGAGGGGTGTCGATGCCGAAGTCGATGCAGTCCGAGCCGTCGAGGACGAGGTGTGGCCATAGTTTTGCTAGAACCAGGCGCACGTCGGGAAAGAACGCACACTCCGATTTTGCCAGAACCGAGTACGCAAAGAAGAGCATGTCGGTGACGCGGTCGAGGAAGTCCTAGAGGAAGGTATCAATGCCAAATAAGACTTTGTCGAGGCCGACGAAAACGAGGCGCCGATCCGAGATTGCTAGGCTCGGGAACGCATCGGGGACGAAGTCACGCACCGGTGTTGCCAATACTGAGCACGCAAGGGCAGGGACGAAGACGTAGAAGGCTGCGAAACCAACTGCAGCCTGGAGTGGTCATGTTGGATGCCTAGATTGGTGCGGCGGTGGTACTCGATGTAGGCGAAGAAGAATCCGACGTGACGAAGACCATGTGCGGATATAGACGACCTGCACCGTGGAGGTGGTGCGGAGATAGCCTGGGGCGTCGGTGCACATGGACGGCGATGTAGACTGCGTACAACGATGCTATGACCCGTTGGGGCGGCATAGCTACATGGCGCAAGTCGGTGCAGTGGCTGGGAGACCACCAGCGAAGTACACGCCAATGAAGGCGTGTTTGGAAGCCGGTAGCATGGACCAAAGACAGTGGTGCTGCGGCCTGAAGGGGCGACACGGCGCCAGCCCGTACCTCGATCGGTGGTAGGCTCGTGCTCGGAGATGTGCTTCGGGGATATGCTTGGTGTAGACGGGCGCAAGATCGGTTGATCAGACCGACGGTGCGCCGTATGCACCATGGCATTGACGACGCGTAGATCGGAGTCGATGGTGGCATTGTCGGTGAAGTCCCGGGCGATGACGGTGAAGACGATCAAGGGGTACGGCCACAACAGCCTACCGAGGAAGGCGTAGCAGCCAGCTGAGGTGCGCGGCAGCCTGCTGTGAGGCTACGACAGCCTGTCGAGGTAGGCAATGGAGGAGGCAGGCGCACGGGCGCGGTGTAAATCGTCGAGCCGATGGTCGGAGTAGAGGCAGGTGATGAAGACGGCGATGGGCGATCAATCCGATATATGATCGGTAAACCAAAAAAAGAAGACCGACCAAGTGACCGACGGGAGAAAAATCGATCTAGTAGATCGGAAAAGACTTACCAGGACAGCCGATCACATATCGGCGGACGAACCCTCCAAGGGATTGCGTGGCCCCCGACGGAGATCATAGAGATCGATCCCCCGAGGGTGGCACAACGGAAGCATGCGGCTAGGGTTTGGACCAGTTAGGCTGATATCATGAAAGAGTATGAGTTCGGCGAAATATGATGGATATATTATTGAGCCTAATGAGCGAGTATATATAGACGTACAGAGGATTATCTTAAAGTACAATTCAAGTTAGGATTATATGTAAACATATCCTAACTCTATCTAACCTACCATAACAACCGTATATATGTAATACTCTAAGTTCACGTTATGAGATGTACGTAACCCACGAAATAAAACAACACATGTTAAATGTTCATGATAGTCTGAGTCTAGACAAAAAAAAACCCGCCTAAGGCATTGTAGATAAGTGTATGTTTTGGGTGCTATCCATGAGCATAGAATTGTTGAAGAGTCTGCCTGCCCCTTTCACAAGAAAAGGGCATAAAAATGTACCCAATGCCCGCCTGCCCCATTCAGTGCGGTTCCATGAATAGAATTTCCATCCTTAGTTCAAGAGTCGATCCCGAAACAGAACCAGCAACCACGATGGATGAACACCTGCTTGGTCACGCTGCCATAATCAGCTCCGGATGCTCCAACGGCCGAAGTAAGGACCACATATGGAGCCTGTTTCATAACAGTACCCCGCGGGTGGCAATCAAACAAAATACTACTCCCTCTGATCCAAATTAATTGATTCGATTTGTCGAAATTTAAATGTATCTAGACAAGTTTTAGTGCTAGATAGATCCGAATATAGACAAATCTAAGTCAATTAATTTGGATTGGAGGGAGTAATAGACATAAGGAAATATTCTTAACATTGTAATGCTTCTAACAAAAACATTAGTGTCGGTCCCATTCAAGTTTCTATTAGCTAAATTTTGTCACGATAAAATTACCCTTTTACTAAAATACTAGAAGCAAATGTTAACCTTGTGCAATTATTTATAAGGAAGACTCAAGACGAGCACGACTTTAAATTATCCAAGCCATTAACCGGCTAGGGATTACACAAGGCCACCCCTACAAACACAACACACGCCACCATGGCCGAACGATACAAGAGAGCCCCCTCAACAACTTACAACTCTACGCTCAAAGCAAGCACTACAGAAAACGAAGGTGAGCACCACTAGAACAAGCAAAGACCGCCACACTCAGACGCCATGGGACAACAAGCACAAGAGATACGACATTGCACTGCCGGAGAGCAAAATGGAGATCATCATCGAGGGAGACATCTAGGACCAGAGGCACCAAAACACCTTCCTACTCTCATGCCAAAGAGGCACCCTACACCCTCACCTTGTTTGAAAGGCGCCGTACCATCGGACATGAGAGATGCTCACCCGAGAGCTAGAGAGGTGCTGGACTCAAGATCGAGAGCAATTCTAGAAGACAACCACCTTGACAAGGAGAGCACACCACACCGACCACACCGTCGCAACCTCTGGACAACTGAAGGCAACAGGAAAGCCATAGAGCGCAACTGTAGAGGAAGAGGAAGAATGACATCGAGACGAGGTTGCATGATGTTGAGGTGATAGGCTTGATGTCCACTGAAGAGAAGGGCCATGAGGCCTAGACAAACAACGCACTGCTACTGCTAGGAAGGGAAACCCTATCCCCTTCCACCGGATCATAGGCGCTGCGCCCACATGCACCGCCGCTGGAGAGCATTGCCCATTAGAAAAGAGGAGACATCCCCAACCAAACCGAATGCCGAACCGTTGCCGCTCGCGAACAAGAGCTACCAAAAGCACACACCTTCTACTCCCCCAACCGAACCTAAAGACTCCCAAGCGGCGTCTCGAAGGAGGAAACAACGTGCAGCGCGACCGCCACCCAATATGCATATTTTGGGTTTTTACCTAGGAGAAGGGACATGATGGGCAGCAGGAACCTCAACCACGCCTCCAAGGAGGAAGAAACAACGCCTGAGGGTATCACCACCATTGGGCTGGACCAGCCGGCCAGGTGTTTACCCTGGTTTCAGGCAAACCCACTAAGAACCAATGAAGTTCTAGAACCAGAACCTGCGAGGAAGAAAGAGCTGAAGGTAGAGGCCATCTCAGATCTGATGAGGAGAGAGAACTCAACGCCGCAGCTGCTACCCATCACCATCACACCTACAAAGAGGCCACAAACACTGGCCAGAGCCTCTCACGGCAATGCCAGCCGCAAGGACGCCTTCGCCTAACCTCCAAGGGCCGCTGCCTAGAGCCCAAATTCCTCCGCCACGAAACTGAACGGTGGGAGCCTCGCTACCACCATCACCGGAGTCCACCCAAGTAGGCTTGACATCCTCCTCGGGTGGCGGAGGGGGATGAAGGGGGAGGTGGCGGTGGTGCGCTGGGAAACCCTAGTCTCTGTCGAGTCACCCAAGCGGATGACACGAGGGCCAGTTTTTTTCCAATCCTACCTTATGCATTTTTGCTTTTTGCATGGGAAAGGCCTCGAAAGGCCGTGAAGCTGAATTAAATAAAGGGTGGGTACAAGTTTATAAATAGGCCCCTAACAATATTTGCACTAAGAAACCAACAATTTGAAGATAAGGCCCCAAAACTTACAAAAAGAACCCTAGGATAAAATCTAAAAAAGCAATCAGGTCCTTGGTCCTCTCCCCCGCCGTGTGACCTCTAGGCGCGGTCGCCGTTGCTTCCACCAGGGATGACACCACTTGGGGAGGCAATGATACAAGCCTACAATTGAGATTGAAGCAGATCCTCCAGCAAAGGAGGAACAAGGAGCTCGAATCGAAGAAATCGAGCGCAGCAGGGCTACCCTTGAGACCGAAGATAGAGGCTACCATGCGGCTTTGTTTGGGAACTTCTTTTGTGGAGCAGCTTCCACTGACCACCACTGGCGCACCGAACCGACAACATCAACAGAACCAGCACCCTCCTCTCCCTCGCTAGTCGCCACCGAGGCCGACCGAGAGGATCAACAATGGGACTAGGTTGTCGTGATGGAAGAAATGACGATTATTGAGAAGGGGTCATCTTCTTCACCAAATCAGGCATCTCCCCCTTCGGAAGCATGGCAGCGAGTGCAGGAGACGAGCGACTAAGTCCTTGCCGATGCACCAAGCCGAAGAAGAACCCCAAGCCCTTTGCAAATCCACCGGCCTCTCTTCTTCCTCTTCTCCCCCCCTCACCTCCACGACCGGACAGCAAGAGAAGAGACATCAAGACAACACAGTGGATAAAAAGGGGCAGATCTCATCTTTATTCTTGGAGATCCCTACGGCGGCGACGCTCACCATCGGCTCTGTCCACCGGAGCTCGTGCACGTGCAAGCACCACCACAAGCTGCGCCAGATCCAACCGAGAAGGATTGACGCCTTACTCCAACCTAGGAGCATGACACCCCAAAACTTAAGCTTAATCCTACCACCTACTTCGGTGCCCCTCCTTCGCCATCTCCAGCCGGCAGCACCGTCAGGGAGGGCTCATGAGCGGCGCGGGAGAACATGGGGACTCTCAATGAAGGGAAAGCGAGGAGAGTGTCGGTGTCGTGAATCGATAGCTTGTGCATTTTCAATTCACAACATTCTCGAAACCAAAAAAACATGGAAAAAAGTATTAGAGTGCCATGTCCTCTTGAATAGTACTACATATTGATAGGGTGGTTCCATATGAAAGATTATTCTCAAGAGGTCTGAATTGATGGAAATTTGCACATGAAATCTAGTGCAAATGGAGTCTAAGGAAGCAAATGGTTTGCAACACTATGGAACAAATAACCCGTATAGTACTAAGGATCAAAATCCTCCAAAATTCTAGAAATCAATTTAGTCAAAGAGGTCCTGAACGGGATTTTGACCATCCAAATCATTTTACTATTAGCCGGGACATCACTATGAACACAGAGTGACCCTTCGCCACCCTTGAGCCTCGTCTTCCCCTCTCTCTTGGCCTCTTCGCCTTCGCCCCGAATTGGACGCACAATAAATACCAGCCCTCGAGCTCCCGAGGTTTCCATCCAAAGCAACACACATTGAAGCATTCCTTCTTTGGCTAGCTTCTTGGCCTTCAACCAGGCAGCCATAGCGAGAAGAGGTAGAAGCTAGCACGCGGTGTGGGGCATGGCTCTCCTCGTCATTTTGGTGCTTGCCGCCATGGCACAGGTGTCGTACTGTGGCGGCGCCTCCATCGACTACGGCAAGGCGCTGAGCAAGAGCATCCTCTTCCTCGAGGCGCAGCGGTCTGGCGTTCTCCCCGGCAACCAGAGGATCGCCTGGAGGGCCAACTCCGGCCTCCTCGACGGGAAGGCCAACGGGGTATACTATATGCAACTGCCCAATCCAAATTTCGGTGAAACCAATGGTGTAGTCACTCTGTTTCGTGTGGCCTTTCAGGTGGATCTTACAGGGGGTTACTACGACGCCGGCGACAACGTCAAGTTCGGGCTGCCGATGGCGTTCACGGTGACCATGATGGCGTGGAGCGTCCTGGAGTACGGCGAGCAGATGGGGGCGGCCGGCGAGCTCGGCCACGCCGTGGAGGCCATCAAGTGGGGCACCGACTACTTCGCCAAGGCGCACCCGGAGGCCAACGTGCTCTACGGAGAGGTTCGTAATTCCGGCCGAGCACCTCGAGTGCATGCACGTTGCGGCTTAATTACCTGGTCATCATATACGACTATGAGCTATAGTTTGGTACTACTACTAGTCGGTAGCTGACTCGCCAAGTGTACACGGTTTGGATATTGTTGACACGTGACGCGTGCGTGCATGGCTGCCTCGTTGTGAAGGTGGGGGACGGCGACACGGACCACAACTGCTGGCAGCGGCCGGAGGACATGACGACGAGCCGGCAGGCGTACCGCCTCGACACCCAGCACCCGGGGTCCGACCTCGCCGGAGAGACCGCGGCTGCGATGGCCGCGGCGTCGCTCGTGTTCCGCCGCTCCAACCCGGGCTACGCGAACCAGCTCCTGCAGCACTCCAAGCAGCTGTTCGATTTCGCCGACAAGTACAGGGGAAGGTACGACGTCAGCATCCCCGTCGCGAGGAACTACTACGGGTCGGTCAGCGGATACGGGGTGAGCTCAGCTCTGATGACAAGATGAACATTCTGTGGCATCACATTTTGTTCTGGACGTCAACTGATTCGTGTGATATCACAATGCAGGACGAGCTGCTGTGGGCGGCGGCGTGGCTGTTCCAGGCGACGGCCGACGGGAAGTACCTGGACTACCTGGCCAACAACGCGGACGCGCTGGGCGGCACGGGCTGGTCCACCGGCCAGTTCGGGTGGGACATCAAGTACCCCGGCGTGCAGGTCCTCGCCGCCAAGATCCTCCTGCAGGGCAAAGCCGGCGCGCACAGCGCCGTGCTGCGGCGGTACAGGCAGAAGGCGGACTTCTTCGCGTGCTCCTGCCTCCGCAAGCAGGGGGGCTCCGGCGACGTCCAGCGCACGCCCGGCGGCCTGATGTACCACCAGAAGTGGAACAACCTCCAGTTCGTGACCAGCGCGTCGTTCCTGCTCGCGGCATACTCCGACAGCCTCACCGCCGCTTCGGGAGCCGCCGTGCAGTGCTCGTCCGGGGCGGCGGCGCCCTCCGAGCTCATGGCGTTCGCCAAGTCCCAGGTGGACTACATCCTGGGCAGCAACCCGAGGGGGACGAGCTACATGGTCGGCTACGGCTTCACGTACCCGCAGGAGGCGCACCACCGCGGCGCGTCCATCGTGTCCGTCAAGTCCAACCCGGCGTTCGTGAGCTGCCACGACGGGTACTCGAGCTGGTACGGCCGCAAGGGCAGCAACCCGAACCTGCTCGACGGCGCCATCGTCGGCGGGCCCGACGAGCACGACGACTTCGCAGACGAGAGGAATAACTACCAGCAGACCGAGGCCACCACCTACAACAGCGCGCCGTTCATGGGCGTCCTCGCTCGGCTCGCCGCCGGCCATGGCGGTCGCGGACGGTTCGGTCGGTCATTTCAAGATGGTACGTACGTGCCTTGCTCTGCCCAGGCCTTCGTGTGCACACAGATTTTTCAGAAAGTTGCCGAGGAGGACATGCGTGAAGCCTCGTTTGATCTGTGACTCTTTTTCTTGCAGAGTTTGCTAGAGCAGCAACCGAGCGTGACAACAAGACCTCGGTACTTCCTGGTAAATAATTTATTGAACATCTGACGACATTCTTGATCCAGTTCAGTACTACACGATCCGAGAGATTGACTGCTGATTCGTGCTGCAGCTGCGGATCACGATATACACTTGTCGCCGATTGCGATCGAGCAGAACGCGACGAGGTCATGGACCGAAAAGGGCCGGGCGTACCGCCGGTACGCCGTGACGGTGACCAACAGGTCGGCAAACAAGACGGTGCACGAGCTCCACATCGGCATCGCTAAGCTCTACGGCCCGGTGTGGGGGCTCGACAAGGCGCGGTACGGCTACGTGCTCCCGGGCGCGGCGCCCTCGATGCCCGCCGGCGGGAGCGTCATGTTCGTGTACGTCCACGCGGCGCCGCCGGCGAACGTCTGGGTCACCGGCTACAAGCTCGTCTGAAGTAATAGATGTTAGTTTATCTGTCAGGTTACAGAAGGGAAGCTGGAGTGATGGGGCTCGTCTGAACTACAGTAGTACTCTAGATGTTAGTCCCTTAGTTATTAATCGGCTCGTAGCTAGCGTTGCGTCTATCGTGATTGAAATAGTAAGAGTGGAAAGGTTGTGCTGTGGACCGGCGATTACATTTCGGGCCAGTTTCCGAATTTAGTTGGTGGTTCAGCTTGGTTTGAATTCAGGTAGTACTAGTACAACCGTCGAATGGAATTCTAACTTGAATCCATTATCGATATGAATAAATAAAGAAAATAATACTAGTATGTGGTGTCCGCTTTGGCATGTTAACAAGTTGAGACGTGGACGTTATTTTGTTTTCTTGGCTACTGCTGTTTTTTAAGAAGAGACGCCAAAGGACATCTCATATCTTATATTTATCATGTAAAACAAAACATAGTACATACTGCAAAAAGACCAATAATATAAAAAATACATACAAAAACATATTAGCCACGTTATTTCTTTGCTTGTTCGGTAAGAGATAGACACTTGCAAACGTCCACACCATACTAGGCTTTGATGAGCACAATAACCACCCGCAAACAACGAGATTTAGTAGACGCCCATCGAATATTGGTTGGGGACTCACCCCACTCAGCGTAACTTGCCATCCTTCACTTCACTAGAAATCTAGAGGGTTGAGGGTACTAGATCTTGCCGCAGACCACAACAAAATAAGAGGTCGAAGTCACCACTGTAGGGGTGGCTCGGGCTTAGATTGATTCTTGCCCAACCCCTTGTCCCTCCTTATATGGGATAGGGATTCCCAATCCTAATAGGGGTACGAGTCGAAGTCCGGGTAGGACTCCTCCCTCCCCAAACTGCCTATGGGATGGGGGATTCGACCCCAACTCGGCCTCCCCCACCGCCTCCTACCGTAGGCCAAGGAGAGGCCCTGGCAGACTCAACTAGTGTTCCCCCTTATGCACGTGAACTGTGATGTGGAGTGTCCACGACAATGCCTATGGATGATGTACTTGGATTTAGGGATAAAGGTGCACTACTAGATTCGTCGGCTAACAAACAAGGGAGAACACGAGGTTTATCCAGGTTCAGGCCCCCGGAGAGTAATATCCTACTCCTGCTTGTCTTATATTGATTATTGATGGAGATTATAATGCCGCCAAAATGGCTATATTGATGTAGATCGGATCTTGCCTAGGGAAGATTATGCCTGAGTTGGAAAGCCTCCCCACCGGCCCCTCCTAGCCTTTATATGGGAGGCTAGGTATCAGGTACCGTGACCGAGTCGGTTATAGGTAAGAGGCAAACCCTAGAGTTTCGTAATCTTGTGCTTGTTCTTGCTCCATGCGCCAGGAATCTAGGCTTCTGATGCTCCATAGTTGTCAACTTATCTTGGTCTTTGTGGGATAAACCATCATGTCAGCCTTGAGCTGGGTTGAACCAGGTATACTAATAGTGGGTACCCGATAGCTATACCCACATCACCTGGCCTAGTGGGCCCATGCGGCTGCTCCGACCCATGAGGCCCACTAGGTATTTTCAGTTCACAACTAAATAAGTGATTTTTCCAATGTCCGGGAATTTTCTAGACTCCTCTGAAATATTCCGAAACCTTCTAAAATTATTCCGACGCTTCCTATAAGTGTCTGAAACTATTCCGAACACCTCTTGGTGATACTCCAGACACTTCCATTATATTTTAAGACTTTCCGAATAACCTTCGAAACCACTTCGTATGCATCTTTTAATTGCAGTCTCATTCTATATGTCGCTAATCCTTTAAGTGTGTGACCTTATGGGTTCAGATATGAGTGGGAATGTCCGAAACTCATTCTGTGACAATGATCAACATAGGTATCTTGATCTATACTTATTGATCCCCACCTCATAACACGAAGATCTATGTCGTGTGAATCTTCTATATTACTTATTAGTACATGTCGCATTTCTTCTCGATACTTGACATAGCCTGTGGTGAAAACACTAGATTATCCTCATTATCCGGTATGTACTCTTTTACTCATTACGTATTATCGATGTTCCTATGATCGACACTTTGATCACATGTCCGGATAGACGATAACGAACATCATAATACATGGGAGAGCTCAGAGTGTGTCTCTCCATCGTTAGTAGTACCGATTTACATAACTACACCATACAAAAAATTGACATACTATCGGGTAAGGATGAATACCAACGTTATGATTATTCAGTCATGAAGTAAACGTTTGAAAGACTTTGTCACATCCATATCGTACCCAAGTATATATGTGTCTTCTGGTCTAACAACTTTTAGTAATGGTAATACCTTGTATGAGAAACTATCGATAGCAATATTGATGATGCATTTCACGATATATCATATTGGGTCTATCCATCGTTGTCAACTCCGATCTCATATGTCATCAGGAAATTCTACAACACGCTGTAAGTCAGGAAATAGAGACTATGAATAACATATGAACTAGGGGTTTCTATTTTCGTGCCCCTGGTTCGTTAGTTGTACTCAGCTTTCCCTAGTCGCTTAGTTTTTCTTCACTTTTCCTCTCCCTCCATTCTAAAACCGTCACATGCGCTCGGACAGGGGATGTCGTCAGGTCAAAGGCTTGACCGTTACATGCTGACAGGTGGGACCGCGTTGGGCGGGTCCTGCGTTGAGCGTTACGTTACGTCGCCTCGACCGTTACATGCTAACAGGTGGGACCGTGTTGGGACAGCGGGTCCTGTATACGTGGTGAAGGGTGGGGCCGCGTTGGGACGGGTCTTGCATATGTGGTGAAGGGTGGGGCCGCATGGAGACACGTCGGACCGGCCATTCTCGCTCCAAGCCTGGAACAGCTCCCACACCGCCCCTCCGCTCTGCTCCCTCGCCGTCGTGCCCTCCTACCTAAAGCCCCTCCTACCTTATGTCGTCCTCAGCCCCTCGAGCCGCCCCCTCCCCTAGCCGCGTAGCCCAATCCGGCTCCGCTTCCTCTCCCGCTAGATCTACCCCTTTCGCGGAACAGTATGTGATGCCGACAGGTGTACTGGTCCTTCTCGTCGAGCACAGAGAAGATTAGGTGGAATCGGAGGGATCTAACGCATGGATTCCATCTGGGTAAGTATTGTTTCCCTTTGTGGATTGATTATAGGAAGTAATTGAGCGCGAATCGCCGGTGCTCAGCTAACTGCCTAGCTTTTCGAATAGGATTGATCCAGTGCTGGCATTTCGGCTAGCGGTTAAACTGGATACTAGCGTAACTCGTGGTTGTGAATGGTATTTCTCGGGATTTTACTTCCCAGCGGTGGTTGCAACCTCCATAACTCTCAGAGATTTGAAAGATAAAATATATTCTAAATTCTCCTGGAGCAATGACGATTCAGTTGATTTGTAATATGTCAACATTAGCGAGCAAAGATTGCTCCCACTAACTAGCGAAGCTGATCTGGTAATGCTTTTCTCTTTGAATGCTGCCGAACATTTTGGTCGAATTCGTCTTCATGTGCAACCTAAAGTTGAACATACGGGAAAGAGGCTAAAGCATCATCAGGTGGCCAGGCATCATCAGGTGTCCAGGCATCATCAGGTGGTCGGGCATCGTGTGTCTCTACTATATCTGCTAATAGTGTGTGCCCCCGCGTTCCTAGTAGGTCTAGAGCAGTACCATCTGTTTGCACTACGAGTGTAAGCCAAATCGCTCGTGCGACCGATGTGGAGGACGAAGCAGAGCTTGCCGAGGGAGTGCCTCCACTAGATGATGAGGATTAGTTGATGTTTCCTGAATTGGTAGATAGATTCAGTAAACATGCACTAGAGGATCAATACACGGAGGAATTGTCCCACAGTGCCAGATTTGATGACACTGATGAAGAAGAGAACAAGGAGAACAATGACAGTCTTATTTTAGCCGAGTACGATGGTGAGGACCAGCCAGTAATTGAGTGGGACAGGAACGATCCTAAGATTTCAGAAGGCACCATATTTGAAACGACGCGGGACTGTCGTAATGCCCTTACTACATATTTCATCTGCACCAATAATAATTATGTTGTTATTAAGAGTGAGCCATCAAGGTTCACCGTGAAGTTCCCATACAAGAGGTGTAGGTGGAGGATGCACGCATCCACTATGCTCAGGAGCAGTTTGGTTTAGGTATTACAACCAGTTGTGTATTTTAGATCATTGTGTAGAATTTGTTAACTGTACTTGATATTTTCATTATGTTTCAGATAAAAGGTATCTGGTTCGAACATTCTTGTCCACCTCAAGGGGGATAGCCAAAGGACAAAACAAAACTAGAAAAGACTAGGTGGTTGGTAGATGCAATCATGGATTGGATGAGAGTGAACCCATCACTTGGTGTAACAATGCTCATAAAAAAAGTTTCTGAAAAGTTTAATATTACAGTACCTTACATGAAGATGTTCTATGCAAAGGAAATGACTCTTGATAGGATCAATGGTCCATGGAATGAAAGTTTTTAGTTGTTTTATAGCTTCAAAGCTGAAGTGGAGATGGCTAGTCCAGGTAGTGTTGTATAGATAAACAGGCATACCGTTCAGTATAAAATAAGAGGGAACACAATGGAGAAGGAGTGCTTTAGAAGGGCTTTTGTTTGTTTCAAAGCTTGCCGACAAGGGTTTTTGGATGGTAGCAGGCCTTATTTGGCCGTGGATGCAACAACTCTTCATGGCAGATTTAAAGGACAGCTAGTAGCTGCTACTGCAGTTGATGGCCACAATTGGATGTCGTTCCCTGTTGCTTTTGGAGTATGTGGGAAACCCTGCATACATGCATTGTTTTTCATGGGTGTTCTAGGAGGTGAAGAGGGTGAAGTTGATCAATACGTGTCGGAGTATTTCTCCGTTGCCAAATTTAGGGCAGCATTTGTTCAGAATGTTCCAACCTTGTTGGGAAAAGACCAATGGATGAAAGTGAATCCAGGCTTCAAGCTATACCCTCCAATTTTTACTAGACCAGCAGGTAGGCCAAGGAAGAATAGGATGAGAGCTAGTGCAGAGGGTGGTGCACCATCTCGACGATGTAAGTGCAAACATTGTGGGATCCCAGGGCACATTGCTAGGCTTTGTAAAAATGCAGTGGACCCAGCTTATGGAATGGATGATCAGGCGGGAGCAGCAAATACAGAGAGAATGAAGTATCTAAACGAGAGGAGAATGAAGCAATGTATACATTCAGATTGAAGCAACGGATCGAGAGGAGATTGAACCAGATGCAGGGGAGATTGAACCAATGGATCGAGAGGAGATTGAACCAAATGAAGGGGATATTGTACCAAATTCATGGGAGATTAAAGCAATTTATTCATTAGAAGTAGAGTTCAAAAGTAAAGGAATTACACAAGAGGATATTGAAGAAATGATGCCAATGCGTTTTGAACCGTATGAACCAATGAATCGAAACGTGGTTGAACCAATTGTACGACAGACTGAAGCACTTGATTCATTTGGTGCAGACAAAAAGAACAAAGGGAACAAACAGAAGAAGATGATGGTGGACTCTGAGAATATTCCAGCCAGGATCACCTGGAGAAAGGTCATGAACTCCAAGAATATTCCAGCGAAAAACGCTAGGAGCAAGAAAAAAATGAATTTGAATTATTAATTTGAATTTGTATGATGAATTTGAACTACTGTCAATGTTTGTATTGAATTTGAACTACTGTCAATGTTTATGATGCTTCCAAGTGTGTATGTTGGATAACCCCATAATGTATGTGTTATTGCAAGTTTCTATTGTCATGCACCTAGTTGCTTAGCACTTCTCAATTTTGCCCTCGACATGTGGTCAACACATGGGGTTTAGCTAGTTCATGGCTTAAACCATAGAAAACTTGACCAGTTGATCCCAAATTTGGCACACTTGTGTATCCTGGATTGATTTACCATATGAAATTGGAAATTTTGGATTTACTTGTAATCAGCCACATTTTTCTTTTTCTAAGTGATTAAATTCAAATAAATGGTTTTAGGGTTAGTTTAATTCAAAAAGAAGTCAAAACATAGTGCAACCTTCGCATGGAGTCTTGTTATGTTAACTAAAACCTAGCATGAATAATAAAGGAAAAGGAAATAAAGAGAAATGGACTTCTCCCCTAAACCACTTCTTGGATTGAGCTACTAGCTATGAAGATGCATGGATTTCTACTCAGTCAACCTCCAAGACAACCCATCCCAAAACACACTTTGTCTAAATGAGGCCAAATGTGGCACACTTGTGTATCTTTGAGTTGCAAACAAATGTCGGCCAAGATGGATTATTTTTTTCAAATAAAACATTTTCCATTTGTTATGCCAAAAGCTTGAATTTCCCTTAACCATTTTTATCTGAGCACCCTTATTTTCCTTAGCTCTACTCATTTCCCCCTCCCGCTAAAGTTTTCCTCAGTTTCCCCTCCCACTAAAGTTTTCCGCACTTTCCCCTCTCTCATGTCTCAGTTTGGCTAGCACTCTAATTGGTCGAGATGTATGTCACACGGATCTTGGCCAACTACCGTTGGATACATCATGATCCGATGGGCTGGAGGTCTCTCTCTCCCGATGGGTGCACCTACCTTGTACAATGAGGAGAGCCCGACATGCTGAATATCTCTCCCTCCATTTCCCTATCGCATGTATACCAGCCTATCAACTAGAGCTTAGTTTGGTTGCGCTCTGATTGGTCGAGATGTATGTCACACGGATCTTGGACAACCACTGTTGGATACATCATGATCCGATGGGCTGGATGTCTCTCCCTCCCTTTCCCTGTCGCACATATACTAGCCACATCTTCCTCCCCTCCTATCGACGTACGGCGGCGCGAACCTACGCGTGGAGGTCAGAATGGCTTGCGGTGGCACGGATCTAAGCACGATTTCTAGAACGGTGTGTGGCGGTGAGGATCTAACCATCTGAAATTTTGGTCTCTGTCTATCTCACTTCGGTTCACATCCTTAGATCCGTTGCTAATGAAAGATACCGATGGAAGCCATTGATGACCCACAAGTATAGGGGGTGTATCGCAATATTTTCGAGGGAAGTGAAATCCAATTTATTGATTCGACACAAGGGGAGCCAAAGAATATTTATAAGCCTTAACAACTGAGTTGTAAATTCAGTTGCACCTGGAAACAATCTTGCTCACAACAGTTTACCAGTAGCAACAGTTTTGTAATAGCAATAGTAAAGTAATAGTAGTAGTAAAAGTAAAGACAGTAGTAACAATTGTAGTAAACAGTAGGATTAAAGCGCGACAGGCATAGGGATGGATGGACGGGCGTTGCATGGATAAGACAATTCATATAGCAATCAAGACATAAGGAATTTGCAGATAAATAAGATAAAGCATCCAAGTACTAAATAATCATAGGCATGTGTTCTATATATAGTCATACATGCTCGCAATGAGAACTTGCACAACATCTTTTGTCCTGCCAGCCCATTTGCAGCGGGGCCTCAAGGGAACTACTGGCAATTAAGGTGCTCCTTTTAATAGAGCACCGGAGCAAAGCATTAACACTCCGTGAACACATGTGATCCTCACATCAAAGCCATTCCCTCCGGTTATCCCGATTGATGTCACTTCGGGGCCTTTGGTTCCGGACAACAACGTGTGTATACAACTTGCAGGTAAGACCATAAACAATACGTTCATAATGAATCAGTAACATGTTCAGATCTGAAATCATGGCACTCGGGCCCTAGTGACAAGCATTAAGCATAACAAGTTGCAACAAAGTCAAAAGGCACTAATAATAGATACTAGGCACCATGCCCTAACAATCTGATGCCATTACATAAACGATCTCATCCAATCCCTACCATCCCCATAGCCTACAGCGGGGGATTACTCACTCATAGATGGGGGAAACATGGATGGTCGATGGAGAAGCGATGGTGATGATGATGGCGATGATCTCCCCCAATTCCCCGTCCCGTCAGGGTGCCAGAACGGAGTTTCTAGGTCCGAATCGCGGAATCTAGTGGTGGCGGTGCAGCAGAACTCTTTCCAGAAAAATGTCGAACCCCCCTTGGTTTTTAGGTCAAGAGGCATCTTATAGGCGAAGAGGGAGGCCGAGGGGGTGACCAAGGCGGCCACAGCACCCCCAGGCGCGACCTAGCCTGGCCCGCACGGCCAGGTGGTGTGGGCCCCTCGTGGCCCTTCTCTGTCTCGTCTTTTGGCTCCATGAGTCTTCTGGTGAAATAGGATTTTGGGCATATTTTCCGTGATTTTTCCTGATAGTTGATTTTCTGCACAAAAACTAGACACCAAGGTAATTCTGCTGAAAACAGCGTCAGTCCGTGTTAGTTGTATCTAAATCACACAAGTTTAGAGGAAAAACAATAGCAAAAGTGTTCAGGAAAGTAGATACGTTTTGGACGTATCAACTCCCCCAAGCTTAGCTTATTGCTTGTCCTCAAGCAATTCAGTTGAAAACTGAGTGCGATAAAAGAAACTTTCACGAACACATTTGCTTCATAAGATGTATATATTCTCAGCATATGATCAACTACTCAGGAAATTCATAATAAAGAGTATGCAACTAAGTTTACTTAATAGTCATTGCAAGCTATGAAGAGATTCCAACTCAAAAATAATAAGTAGCATGAAACATAAACATAAGCAACATTGCAATGCTCATAACAAGGTATGATAGAGTGGTATCTCGCTTGCCTTTGATTGTAGAGCAAACATAAATGCCCAGGCACCTCTGAAGTTCAAGTGAAGACTAGAAGTAAAGATATCAGAGATACAAGCATCAAAGTCATAACACAAATAATCAAGTTTTGAGACAAGCATATTGCACTAAGAATGACAACTATGCTCTCAAGAAAGTGCTCATAGAATAGGTGGTGACTCAACAAGGAAATGAAAAGGTTTTGAACAGTTTGAAAGGCTTCCAAATGCTGAAAGTATGGTACTCATTAGTTTTGAGCTCTCATTGCCCTATCATAAGCATCTTTAAATGGTTAAGGTTAAAGTGACACAACTAAGAGGATATGCTTGACAAGTTATAAGTTGAAATCTCATGCCCCTTGCTTACGAGTACCGAACCTCATGCTACTCAACTTCAGTAACAAGTAAGCTCTTGTCATTGTAAGTACATATGTATCATAGAGAACCGCCAACGGGGTACCCCTTGCACATGATACATGAGCTATCCCATAATCAAAATGACAAGGCAAGCAGACAATGAGCATCTCAGCGATCTTTTTATTTGCTATTTGCATAGGTTTTTATTGAGGATGCTTCATAGAATGCTCAAATATGGTTATGCTGCAAGTTTCCACCATGATTAGGCATGGCTTAGGCTAGCAGCCTAGGCGTTTCTCTAAGACACATACAAACTCCATGATCTTACAAGTTCCCCTTTTATTTCACACCGCTGGGATCCATCAGCAAAAGAATCATGATATCAACGGAATAATAAGTGCAATATTGAAAGCGTTCCCCATGATACATGGTTCTGCTAATTTCAACTTATAAAGCGCAAGCATATACGCAACAAAGATGGACTCAATTGGTCAAGATTATTAAGTGCAAGAGTGTAAAGTGTGCCATCAAGTTCGTGAGAGCTTTACTAACTTTCTCATAAAAAGCAAACACTTTCTTCGGAAGAGAACAAGGCATACTGAATATGCATGGAATAGCAAATGATGCTAATAGGTAGGTATGGTGGACACTTTTGGCAATATTGGTTTTGGGGAGTTGGAAACACGAGTAGAACTCATACTCGGTGCAAGTGAAGGCTAGCAAAAGTAAGGGAGCGACAAATGAGAGAGCAATAACTGTCACAATCATGCTTGCAACAAAACAGGACTAATCATGGCATGAAAGTGATTCAAGATCCATGAGGCAAAATAATTCATCGAGGCTTAACTGATTTCAGTCATATGCATGCATGAGCATGTGCCAAGTCAATTCAAGTGAAACATTCAGAGGAGGGTACCATGGTGTCATACCAAGTTATGAATAGAGCAATGCAAGCAAACAATCATATGACATGCTACAAACTATTAGCAAGCTAGAGCTAATCATAAGAAAGCAAGAACTACTAAGCATCCATAAATAACACACACCCTACATGAACAGACTAAGCACGCCCACAATGATGAGTATATGTACAAAAATGAAAACAAATAGAGTTCGTTACAAGCCTCTTACCACACCTCATGTTGTCATTAATCCTCATTATTTCCCTTCACTTGTGTAGCTTGAATAATAACATGAAACCAAATTCCACTGAGGACGGCCGAACCCTGCAACAAACTTCACAAAACCAAAGAAGAACAACAAATATTTTTGGTGTTTTTGATTTTTAAAAGCAAGAACTGAAAGGAAGAACAAGCAAAACAAAATCTTTTTTGGTTTTTCGAATAGTTCAAACAAAGCAAAAAGGAAGAAGCAAACCAAGGAAAAAATAAAAAGAAGCAATCAAAGAGAAACAACGGAAATATTTTTGGTCTTTTTGTGTTTTATGAAGCAAAAGCAAAGAAAGAACAAAAAGTAAAATGAGAATGAAGCATGGATATACAAAGTACCGACTAAACATGATATGGAGATGAGTGTGATGTCGGTGTACCTCCCCCAAGCTTAGGATTTTGGCCTAAGTGGGTATCAATCCCAAGCTAGCCAAGATGGAGTGCCTCCGTAGTATGGCGAGGAGGTACCCTGGTCCTGGTACGAGCTTGAGGACGCCCCACCGTAGTGCGCAGAGTAGTCGTGAGAAGGCACATCCTCCTGGTGCTGCCTATGGAAACCAAGCAAGCGGAGCTGCTCGTCCACCTCCTCCTTGGAACGTGACCATGGCCTCCTGTGAATACTGAACAAAGTAGATTGCGGCAAATGAATCTCCCTCTCGTCCCCATCAGTAAACAACATCCTGTATACTAAACCCTCCGTACTAGAGTCAGTAGTGACGAAGTGATGTGTTTTCATAGCAGCAAGATCAAGCATTTGTCGTGCCAACACAGTGTCATTAGGATCCATAGAAAGTTCTAATGCAACAACCATACATGAAGCAATGATGCCCCCATAAATAGGTCCCCTAGCAACTAGGCGACGAGCATTGAGAGAGCCAAGATTGTACCTGGTATCATTATTAAGTGCAACAGCGAGGAAGGCTAAATGATAATTAGAAATATTACTTGTGTTCTCCCTACAAAGAATGCTAGTGGCAAGATAATAAGCAAAATATCTAAGAGCTGGGAGTTGAATATTCCTTATCTTTCCGCGCTGAGCTACGCGGTCATCATCATTTGTAACACTTCAATAGGGCTCCAGCAAATCAGCGGGTCGACCTTGGATCTTCTTCACTGTCCTCATCATGCCTATACCTATAATGCTGCAAAATCTTTCCAATGACATGGTAATAGGCTGATTATAAATTCTGAACAAAACAGTTGACTCATAAGGGGTGTTAGTGAAAACGAAACTCTCACCAAAAGTTTTGGTGAGCACGTCATATTGCTCACTCTCATCCTGCATGTAAGTGGTCAAACCCACCCTCTGAACTAGTAGTAAGAAATCATCGAGGATCCCTGCAGCTTGCAAAAAGGTAAAACAAGGGAAAGTAGATGGGTGAGCATCCCCCTCATCTCCTTCATTGCCAAAGCGTGGTGCAATAAGGTCTTCATTGTATGAAGGCCTAAACTGAGATGCCGATCTTGAGGGCCTTGACCTTCTAGGTGTGTCCCTCTCAAATATTTCTCCAAAAGTGTGGTTGTTCATATTTGATATTCTGAAATTTAAACATCCATTATACAAGTGATTGTAAAGTGAATACATAATGAAGGGAACTACTCATAGGGACTTGTAAGAGGCCTAAACATACATCAAAACAATATCTCTAAGCATTGAACAAGCTTACAAGCTCTCATAACCTGTCACCTACAGCAGCAAAATACTCAAGATATAAACCACTAAACACAAATCTACTTGGAAAAGCGGAGGAGGAGGAGGAGTCACATACCGGAGAACAAATGCTCCAAATTTCAGCAACAAAGATGGGATGAGCAAGGAGATCAAAAAATCATGGACAAGAACATCAAGAACGCAATTTTGAGCAATGAACTGGTGTTTTCTCGGGAGAGAGAGAGCACTGGGAAGTGAGAGAGTGAGTGGAGGGCTAGGGGTGGCCCACACCATGGCTAGGCGTGCCCCTGGGCTGGCCGCGCCACCAGGTGGTGTGCTTGACTGGTGGGCCCCCCTGGTACTCTCTAGGCACTTCTCTGCCCCTTTTTCATGTAAAAATTTAATATGAATTTTCTGGAATTTTTCGAGACACTTTATTTTTGAGCAGTTTTCAGGTATAGATGAATGATTTTCTGACAGAAAGATGACTTTGGAAAGATGCAAAACCAAAATGATATGTTGCTAACGTATCCATAATTTTTGATGTTCCATGCTTGGTTTTATCTACTTTCTTATGTTTTGTCCACACTTTGGAGTACTTTTTATACACTTTCTTGGACTAACCTATTAACAAGAGCCATAGTGCCAGCTGCCTATTTTCTGCTATTTTTGGTTCCAGGAAAGTGATACATTGCAAATGTATCTATAATTTTTGATGTTCCATGCTTGGTTTTATCCACTTTCTTGTGTTTTGTTCCAACTTTGGAGTACTTTTCACATGATTTCTTGGACTAACCTATTAACAAGAGCCACAGTGCCAGATGCCTGTTTTCTCCTATTTTTGGTTCCAGGAAAGTCAGAAAATGAATATTCTCGGAATTGTACGGGACAAAAGCCAAAGTGCCTATTTTTCCGGAAGTCATCAGATGCCAGAATACGAGATGGAGAGGGGCCAGAGGGCGGCCACACCACCTGGCCGCGCGACCAGGCTTGGCCCACGCCAGGGGGTGGTGTGGCCATCCCAGGCACCCCCTCGACCTCCCCTTCCGCCTATATATTGCCCTCGAGACGAAAACCCTAAGTACCCGATCAAAAATCCACGAAAGAGTCTCTAGCCGCCGTCATCTCCATACCTAGATCGGGAGGGATCTGAAGCTATTCCCGGCACCCTGTCGGAGAGGGGAATTCAGCCTGGAGGCCTTCTTCATCACCATGCAAGCCTCCGGTGTGATGCGTGAGTAGTTCATCCTTGGACTACGGATCCATGTAGTAGCTAGATGGCTGGTTCTCCTCCTTTGTGCTTTCATGTTTAGATCTTGTGAGCTCCGTTCATGATCAAGATCATCTATTTGTAATTCTGCATGTTGTGTTTGCGGGGATCCGATGGATATTGAGATGCTATTTCAGATTGATTATTGATTCTATCATGTCTTTGTTATTTGTGATCTTGCATGCTTTCTATTGTTAGTAGCTATCTTTGCCAAGTAGATGCTAGCAACTCCAAGAGTTAGTATTTGTGCTCGATAGTGGGTTCATGCCTCTGGTAATCTGGGGAAGTGACAGAAATCTCTAAGGTACTAGATATGATGTTGCTACTAGGGAGAAAACAACAATCCTTTGTTCATAGAACAATCGTATTGTTTACTTTACACGCAATTCGTAAAGCAATAATCTTTTGCTTGCAACTTAATACTGGAGGGGGTTCAGATGATAACCTGAAGGTGGATTATTAGTCATAGATGCAGTTGGATGGCGGTCTATGTATAATGTTGTAATGCCCAATAAAGTTCCAAAGGAGTCAAGATGATTAGTATATGCATGTATTGCTTTCTCGATGTTTGTCAATTGCCCCGCTGTAATTTGTTCACCCAACATGTTATCTATCTTAAGGAGAGCCACCTCTAGTGAACTATGGATCCCGGTCCTTGTCTTTTTATTTACATACAATCTACAAACTATTTACTGCTTTGTGTTTACTTTCTGCAAACTTTTACTTCTTTCCATTCGATACGTTTAATCCTTTGTTTTTCGCAAAACACGGTGAGATTGACAACCTCATCGCAAGTTGAGGACAAAGTTCTATGGTTGTGTTGTGCAGGTCTCGATGTTGCTACTAGCACCGGTAGTGCGCCCTGCCAAGGCTCAGCTAGCAACACCTTTGGGGTGTTTCCTTGCTCCTACTGGTTCGATTAAACCTTGGTTTCATACTGAGGGAAACTTGCTGCTATGCTCATCATACCTTCCTCTTGGGGTTCCCAACGAGCTCTACATCAACATCGCACCCGCATTTTTCTGGCGCCGACACTGAGCCATCAAGCATTTTTCTGGCGCCATTGCCAAGGACATCTTCACAAGAGGAGTCCCTCACAACCAATCTTGTTACTTTGTTATTTTCGTTTTGCTTAGTTTACTTTTGCTTTGTTTGCTTGTTTCTTTATCAAAAACACAAAAAATTTAGTTCTACTAGTTTGCTTTCTTATTTGAAAACCCAAAAAAATGACTACTCTTGAATACACTAAGTTGTGTGACTTCACTAGCACCAACAACAATGATTTTATGAGCACACCTATTGCTCCACATGTGCCTGAAGATACTTTCTTTGAGATAAAACCTGCTTTGCTCAATCTTGTTATGAGAGAACAATTTTCTGGTATTGGTAATGAAGATGCTGCTTCCCATCTAAATAACTTTGTTGAACTTTGTGAGATGCAAAAGCATAGGGATGTAGATGGTGATATTATTAAGCTGAAATTGTTTCCTTTCTCTTTGAGAGGAAAAGCTAAAGAATGGTTAAATTCCTTAACTAGGAATAGTATTGATTCTTGGACTAAGTGCAAAGATGCTTTCATTGGAAAGTACTGTCCTCCTGCTAAGATTATATCTATGTGAAGTGAAATAATGAAGTTTAAACAACTTGATAATTAACATGTTGCTCAATCTTGGGAAAGAATGAAATCTTTGGTAAAGAATTGTCCCACTCATGGACTAACTGCTTGGATGATCATCCAAACCTTTTACGCAGGATTGAACTATTCTTTAAGGAACCTATTGGACTCTGCTGCTGGAGGTACCTTTATGACCATCACTTTGGGTGCTGCAACAAAACTTCTGGACAATATGATGGTTCATTATTCTGAATGGCATACTGAGAGAGCTCCACAAGGTAGGAAGCTAAATTCTGCTGAGGAAACCTCCTCCTTGAGTGATATAATTGATATTATTATGTCTATGCTTGTTAATGGGAAAACCCATATTGATCCAAACAATGTTCTTTTAGCCTCTTTGGTTTCTCAAGAAGAGCAAGTTGATTTGAACTTCATAAGAAATAATAATTTTGGCAATAATGCTTATAGGAGTAATTTTGGTAACAACAATTATAAGCCATATCCTCCCAACAATGGTAATGCTTATGGAAATTCTTACAACAATAATAGGAGTGCTCCCTCTAAACTTGAAGTTATGCTTAAAGAGTTTATTAGTAAACAAACTGCTTTCAATAAAACTATTGAGGAAAAACTCTCTAATGCTGAAAGAAATATAGCATCTTTGGCTAAAGCTCAATCTTATTTGAATAAAATGGCTACTAAACCTGAAACTAATGAAAATCCCTTTGCAGCTACTAATGCTATACAAGTAAGAATTGATGAAAATGTTAGACTATTAGCTGAATTACATGCTAAGTGGGAAAGAGAAGATGAAATTGCTAGAAACATTAGTGTTTCTACTATCACCACTAGTGTTGAGGCTAGTAATAGTTCTACTACTCTAGATGATAAATTTGATTTTGATCTTGATGGTTGCAATATCTCTGAAGTTATTAAGTTCCTACGAAAGCTTGCTAAAAGTCCTAATGCTAGTGCTATGAACATAGCCTTTACAAAACACATTACTGATGCTCTCATAAAGATTAAAGAAGAAAAGATGAAACATAAAGCTTCCATTCCTATAAAACAAGAAGATGGTTGGGAACCCATCATTAATATGAAAGTGAATGACTTTGATTTCAAAGCTTTATGTGATCTTAATAGTAGTGTTTCTATTATGCCTAGAAGGATTTATGATATGCTTGATTTGCCTCCACTTGAAGATTGTTATTTGAATGTCCCACTTGATGATAATGCTAAAAAGAAACTCATGGGGAGTCTTAATGATGTTCTTATTATGGTTAACAATGCCTATGTCCCTGTTGATTTCTATGTTTTGGGTGTTGAATACAATGCTTCTTGTCCTATTACTTTGGGAAGACCTTTTTCTTATAATTGTTGGTGCCATTATTGATATGAAAGAAGGCACCATTAAATATCAACTCCCACTCAAGAAAGGTATAGAACACTTCCCTAAGAAGAGAGAGAAGATTTCTTTTGCTTCTCCTATGAAAACAAAATTTGGTCTTAATGCTTCTTCATTTGAGAACACTTGATTCTTTTTCTTGCTTCTTATGCCTAACTTAAAGGCGTTAAAGAAAAGTACTTATTGGGAGATAACCCAAAAGTTTTAGATAAGTCTTGGAAGTTATTACCTCAGTAATAACCGCTCCTTATCCTTTTTATTTGCTTTTTGTGCCAAGAGTAACCTCTAATGAGAGAGAAGTAATGATTGGGAAAGTTGCTGTCCCGAAACAGATTTTTGTGCTTCACCGTAAAAATTCGTGTAAAATCTCTGAACGTCTTTTTGAGGCGTGAATTTTTGTGCTTCTGCCCCAGGTTGTTATCTAACTCTCGTTAGTTCAACACTTTTTGATTTGAGCAACAGAAGGTCTTCGAATTTTTTTTGTCTTTACCTGCTAGTCTGTTTTGATAGATTTCTGCCATTTTCTGCATTTGCTTCTTGTTGGTTCCTTTTTGAGTTCTTTTGGGGAATTGAGCTTTTTGAGGGAAGTGCTACAGTATCTAGTGTTCTAATGGAAGTTTATTTGGTGTTAGAACTGAACCTTAAGACCTATTATCTTGAGTGCACTAATGTTGCTAATAAAGATTGTGTGAAGTTTTGTATGAAGGAAAAATTTCAGGTGTATGGAAGGAATGAGTAATGAGATGAAGGATGGACTAAAGCTCAAGCTTGGGGATGCCACACGTGTCACCCCAAGAAATACCCAAGAAGTACAAGCGTCAAAGCTTGGGGATTCCCAAGGCATCCCCTTCTTCATCAATAAAAATTCCAGGTTTCTTCCAAACGCTTCATTTTTATTGTTTCATGCACAGTTGTGTTGTTCTTGGAGCGTCTTCTTTTTCATTTTCGTTTTGGTTTTTCGTTTGCTTTGGTTTTCTTAGTTTGCTGAATAAATTGGTTGGACTCCCTGGATCTCAAACATGAATGTCATATTTGAGTGGGAGTGTAAAATCATTCTAGGATATGTGGACGACATATATGAATGATGTGATTGGTGTTAATAATATTTAAGTTAGATAAATAAGGATTAAGTTGAAATTATTAAACAAGAAAATCTATCGGGATAGATTAGTGAGTTTAATAAACACCGAATGTCGAATGCTTCCTAGACTTGATTCTGAAAGATGTTCAGAATGTCCTAAGCAAGATTCTGAAGAAGTTCAGAATGGAACAAGGTGAGAAAGTAGTTCTTACTATATGAAGCATTGAATTAGTATTGCAACTATGGTTGAAAGAAAGAGATGCGTTGCATCTCCTATGCCTCAGTCATAGGTTCTTCCATATAACCATGTTGTATACTCGACATAATGTGACCCAAGGTTCTGGTTGGAAGGACAAAGTCTTAACTGTAAGAACATGTCTTTAAGTGATTCCTGAGTTGATCACTGAACCAGAATTAAGTTTGTACATAAATGGCAAGAAGCAATGTAAGTGGCATAGTTGCATTTCATGCACTAGGATCTACATAGATATAGAAGTATAAAGGCTACATCCGATGTGATGTATAATGTTGTGGTGGGGCTAGTTCGCTTTTAACGTAGAATGATGTGTCCTAGGGCCCAGTGCCCATGAGAAAGCCCTCGAGGTTGATCTAACGTCACTGTAAGCTCCTGGAATCCAGCCTCGTTCTGCTGCCATGACTATAGTATATACACAAAGGATAGCAAAGTGTGTTTCGAAGTTTAGATGACAACGGTGAAAACGACCGTCATTATAAACACTAGAAACAAAAGTCTCACTTTGTTGCCAAACAAATACTTCGACCCATTATAAGATAATGGTGTGAATGTCAAAATTAGGAAGACATTAACGATTTGCAAAAGACATAATGATCTGGTAAAACAGAACATGGACATGGCGTTTCCCATGAGCATGCATGATCTGTAAACACATATGGTATATGGTTTATATGAGTAAAATGCAAACTAGATTATTTGTACTCTAGTGCAAGTGGGAGACTGAAGGAGATATGCCCTAGAGGCAAATAATAAATGGGTTTTTATTATCATATCTCAATTAGTTTATAATAGTTTCATATTGTGCTATAACTGTGCCAAGTAGAAACATTGGTACAGATGTGGTATGAAACAACCAAGTCCCTAGTAGCCTCTATTCATACTAGTTCGTTGGTCACGAAGATGATCTAGGTTTCAAGATCATGGGCATTTATGCCGACTGACAACGAGATCATATCATTGGAGAATGATGTGGTTGGACATTCCTCGAAGGATTGCAACACGATCAAGTCATCTAGTTCATTGTTGCAACAGCTATACCTAGACTCCTTCTCCTTAGACCGTGAGCTCATATTACTCACAGTTTCCCTAGGATGCTTTGACTGCATCAAACGTCATCTGGTAATGTGGTGGCCATAAAGGTGTACGTTGGGTATTCCAAAGGAACAATAGATGACATGTGACTACAATACCGGGATTTGTTCACCCACATGACGGGTAAAGATACATACGTTCGACTTGGTGAGATTACATCTATAAATGTTGCAACATGTGACTAGGTCACGGGGATGTAATATCACGGTAACAAGAAAACATAACTTATTGTGAACGAGATTGAACAAGGTATGGGATACCAATGATCAGATCTCGGACAAGTTGTATAGAGAAACAAAAGGAAGATGATGCTACATTTAGACGGTTCAAATGACATTGTCATCAGGAATGCATAGGGGTCACATGGACATCCCTGGTCCCTCTGTTGATCATTGATACAGATCATGTCTAGAGCATTCCCGAGCCACGAGAGGATACACTTAAGAGTATGATGAGAGCGATCATTTGTAAGATGGAATCACAGTAGAGAAAGAGAGAAAGCTGGAATCGTTCCGCAGAGAGATCCGAAGTTGTTCGAAGAAAGAATAAAGGACCGGAATCATTTCGGGAAAGATCTGAAGTCGTTCGGAGGAAATCGAAAGGGAACCGAAAGGTGTTTCGGGTCAAGATGGATTTTGTAATATGTATTTACATATTAATTAATGTAATTAATATTAAATCTAATATTAAAATCTAATTTGAAGGGTTATTCCACTAATGGGCCAAACTTCCTAGGGAAATAGGGCCCATGAGGGAAAACCAGAGGAGGGAAGGGCCAAGGCCCAGGCGCCTTGAGGGGGACCACCCGGCCAGCCTAGGGCTGTGTGCGGGGTGGGGCCCACCCTAGGCCGGCTGGCCCATTAAGGCCCATGCGCCTCCCCCCTCTCCCTTGAATAGTCCCACATGGGAAACCCAAAGGGGAGGGCACACCCCCTCCCCCTATATAAAGGGGTGCCCATGGGTGGGATTGAAGACACCAACAATTGGAGAAGTCCTTTGGTTGACTTTCTCCTCCTCCCTCTCTCTATACCTTGTGACCATGGCCCTAAGTCTGGGCTATGCGATCAAGGCACACCTTTAGTACGCTGTTGCGCTGCAGGGATTCCTAGCCGGATATCAACTTCCGCACTCCCGGCGGGATCGGGGAGCCGGAGGTCTCATCGTGCACCGGATGTGTACGAAGACACGAGGCGCAACACTTGGGGCGCTTAAATGTCGCGAGCCGGAGCTGTTGCACGATGAAGATGATGAAGATCAAGAAGGAGCAAGGGGTGACCTGCGAGGAGCTTTGCGACCTTGAGGTCGGCTACGAGTACGACTACTTCAACCACGTTCCCCGCGGAACTTTAACAGCGTATGGTCTACAAGGGTATGTATTCTCTACGCATCGGCCATTACCGCATTACTACATAGATAGATTCTAGGCTAAGTTTCTGGGGTTCTGTCGTAGGAATTTTTTTGTTTTCTGCACCGATCCCCAACACTTTCATACATTGGTTTGCAAATAGTTTGGTTTGGTTTGGAAAAGAGTAGGAAAGTTCATTCTTATGTGGTAAAAAGAGCTTGTTTTTGACTGTTGCCTATGCTTTGTCATGCCATGCTTGATATTGTTTTGGCTTTATGCTTAATATTCTTTGTTGTAGCATGACTTGTTATAAACAATTGAGATTGCTTAATGTGCCTTGGATGAATCATGCGTTGTTTTAGCATATTAAAAGCATAGTATAGTGGTATTCTCCTTTGATGCTTTATTTGGGTTGACTTGGCGCATGCTCACACCATGTTATGACTATCTCAAGTGACCATAGCCTTTATGATCCTTTAGTTTTCAACTTGTAGTATCACTTTATGCTTTGATCAATGATGTTTTGTCACTCTGCATGATTATGGCCATTATTGCTCTCCTAGTTTGTCGCTCCCAGTCTTTTGCTAGCCTCCACAACCAAGTATGAGTTCCACTCATGCATCCAACTCCCTAAACCAAGTTATTCCAAAGATTCCACCATACCTACCTATTAGCTCATGCTATTCCAAGTATATTCATGCTTTTGTTTACCTTCCAAATTAAACTTGTTATGAGAAAACTAGTGATTAAAGCTCTCACGAACTTGATGGCACACTTTAATTTTATTGCCCTTAATAAACTTGAACCATTGTGTCGTCTATGTTGTATATGCTTGCACTTATTTGTTGGGAATTAGCAGAACCATGCTTTCATGGGGAACGCTTTCAACATTGCACTTGGTACTTCTACCTAGTTGATATCATATTCTTTTGTATATGGATGTCGTCGGTGTGAAATGAAAGGGGAGCTTGTAAGTCCATGGAGTTATATATATGTGTTAGAGAAACGCCTGGGCCGCTGGTCTAATCCATGCTGACATGGTGGAAACCTGCAGCGTAACCATAATGATCTGTCTATGAAGCATTCTTCTTATAAAAAAAGAGTCCTATATTGAGAAAAAAGAGAAAAAAGAGAGATTATGAAAAGAGGAAAGAGAGAAAAAAGCACCATATTCCCATGGTAAATAAGAAGATTGCTGAGATGCTCGTTGTCTGCTTGCCTTGTCATTTTGATATGGGGATTCTTCCGTATCATCGGGCAAGGGGTACCCCGTTGGCGGTTCTCTATGATACACATGTACTTACGATGACAAGAATTTACCGGTGACTAAACTTGAGTAGCATGAGGAGCGGCCCTCGTATACAAGGGACATGAGATTCCTAACTTATACTTCGTCAAGCATGTACACCATAGTTTGTTCACTTTAACCTTAATCACTTCAAGATGCTTATGATAGGGGCAATGAGAGCTGAAAGATATAAGTACCATAATTTTGGGAAGCTCTTTATGAGGCTTGAATCCCTATTTCCTTTTATAAAAAGGCCTTTCTTCCACCATTATATTGAGTCTCCACCTTCTACCTTTATGCACCTACTTTGAGAGCATAGTGGCCATTCTTAGTTCTATGTGCATTGTCCCAAGACTAGTTAATTGATGCATATCTTGATATTGCTTGTTTTAAACTATTTGTATCTAGTCACTCTTATGAACTTTGAAGGTGTCCTATGCATTTATAATTGCTACTCTATTGAGGGACAAGCTGAATACTAGTATGCTATGTTTTCTTTATGTGAAACAAACAAACGTCTTGCAAAGCATTGTTATTCATGAATCTTTTGTTTGTGCCTTTTCATGTTGTATCATAATTTCTTTGTCTTATTGCTAGAACTTTGTCTTTCATGTTATGATTAAAGTACTATGATCCCAGCTTTGAATGTTTTACAAATACTTTGATCAAGTCTTTGATGGTGCATGTCACCTCAAAAATTATTCTTTCTTTTTATCACTTACCTACTCGAGGACGAGCAGGAGTTAAGCTTGGGGATGTTGATACATTGCAAATGTATCTATAATTTTTGATGTTCCATCCTTGGTTTTATCCACTTTCTTGTGTTTTGTTCCAACTTTGGAGTACTTTTCACATGATTTCTTGGACTAACCTATTAATAAGAGCCATAGTGCCAGCTGCCTGTTTTCTGCTGTTTTTGGTTCTAGGAAAGTCAGAAAATGAATATTCTCGGAATTGGACGGGACAAAAGCCAAAGTGCCTATTTTTCCGGAAGTCATCAGATGCCAGAATACGAGACAGAGAGGGGCCAGAGGGTGGCCACACCACCTGGCCACGCGGCCAGGCTTGGCCCGCGCCAAGGGGTGGTGTGGCCAGCCCAGGCACCCCCTCGGCCTCCCCTTCCGCCTATATATTGCACTCGGGACGAAAACCCTAAGTACCCGATCAAAAATCCACGAAAGAGTCTCTAGCCGCCGTCATCTCCATACCTAGATCGGGAGGGATCTGAAGCTCTTCCCGGCACCCTGCCGGAGAGGGGAATTCACCCTGGAGGCCTTCTTCATCACCATGCAAGCCTCCGGTGTGATGCGTGAGTAGTTCATCCTTGGACTACGGATCCATATAGTAGCTAGATGGCTTGTTCTCCTCCTTTGTGCTTTCATGTTTAGATCTTGTGAGCTCCATTCATGATCAAGATCATCTATTTGTAATTCTGCATGTTGTGTTTGCGGGGATCCGATGGATATTGAGATGCTATTTCAGATTGATTATTGATTCTATCATGTCTTTGTTATTTGTGATCTTGCATGCTTTCCGTTGTTAGTAGCTATCTTGGCCAAGTAGATGCTAGCAACTCCAAGAGTTAGTATTTATGCTCGATAGTGGGTTCATGCCTCTGGTAATCTAGGGAAATGACAGAAATCTCTAAGGTACTAGATGTGCTATTGCTACTAGGGAGAAAACAACAATCCTTTGTTCATATAACAATCGTATTGTTTACTTTACACGCAATTCGTAAAGCAATAATCTGTTGCTTGTAACTTAATACTGGAGGGGGTTCGGATGATAACCTGAAGGTGGATTATTGGTCATAAATGCAGTTGGATGGCGGTCTATGTATAATGTTGTAATGCCCAATCAAGTTCCAATGGAGTCAAGATGATTAGTATATGCATGTATTGCTTTCTCGATGTTTGTCAATTGCCCCGCTATAATTTGTTCACCCAGCATGTTATCTATCTTAAGGAGAGCCACCTCTAGTGAACTATGGATCCCGGTCCTTGTCTTTTTCTTTACATACAATCTACAAACTGTTTACTGCTTTGTGTTTACTTTTTGCAAACTTTTACTTCTTTCCATTCGATACGTTTAATCCTTTGTTTTTTGCAAAACACGGTGAGATTGACAACCTCATCGCAAGTTGGGGACAAAGTTCTGTGGTTGTGTTGTGCAGGTCTCCACGTTGCTACTAGCACCGGTAGTGCGCCCTGCCAAGGCTCAACTAGCAACACCTTTGGGATGTTTTCTTTCTCCTACTGGTTCGATTAAACCTTGGTTTCATACTGAGGGAAACTTGCTGCTGTGCTCATCATACCTTCCTCTTGGGGTTCCCAACGAGCTCTACATCAACATTGCACCAGCATTTTTCTGGCGCCGACACTGAGCCATCAAAAAGTCAGAAAATGAATATTCTCGGAATTGGACAGGACAAAAGCAAAAGTCAGTTTTTCACCGAGGGACACACGGAGCCAGAATACGAGACGGAGAGGGGCCAGGGGGCCGCCACACCACCTGGCCATGCGGCCGGGCCTGGTCCGCACCAGGGGGTGGTCTTGCCGCCTCGGGTACCCCCTTGGCCTCCCCTTTCGCCTATAAGATGCCCCCGATACAGAAACCCTAAGTGCCCGATCAAAATTCCACGAAAGAGTCTGTAGCCGCCGTCATCTCCATCCCTAGATCAGGAGGGATCTGAAGCTCTTCCCCGCACCCTGCCGGAGGGGAGAATTCACCCTGGAGGCCTTCTTCATCACCATGCAAGCCTTCGATGTGATGCGTGAGTAGTTCATCTCTGGACTACGGGTCCATGTAGTAGCTATATGGCTGGTTCTTCTCCTTTGTGATATCATGTTTAGATCTTGTGAGCTCCGTTCATGATCAAGATCATCTATGTGTAATCCTACATGTTGTGTTTGCGAGGATCTGATGGACATTCAGATGCTATTTTAGATTGATTATTGATTCTATCATGTCTTTGTTATTTCTGATCTTGCATGCTTTCCGTTGTTAGTAGCTATCTTGGCCAAGTAGATGATAGCAACTCCAAGAGTTAATATTTATGCTCGATAGTGGGTTCATGCCTCTACTAATCTGGGAAGTGACAGAAATCTCTAAGGTACTAGATGTGCTGTTGCTACTAGGGAGAAAACATCAATCCTTTGTTCATAGAACAATCATATTGTTTACTTTACACGCAATGCGTAATGCAATTATCTGTTGCTTGCAACTTAATACTGGAGGGGGTTTGGATGATATCGTGAAGGTGGATTATTAGTCATAGATGTAGTTGGATTAGTGTCTATGTATAATGTTGTAATGCCCAATCAAATCTCAAAGGAGTCAAGATGAGTAGTATATGCATGATTGCTTTCTCGATGTTTGTCAATTGCCTCGCTGTAATTTGTTTACCCAACATGTCATCTATCTTAAGGCGAGCAACCACTAGTGAACTATGGACCCCGGTCCTTTCTTTTATCCTCAATCTACAACTGTTTGCTGTTTTCTGTTTACTTTCTGCAAACTATTACTTTATTCCACACAATACGTTTAATCCTTTGTTTTCAACAAAACCAGTGAGATTGACAACCTCACTGTAAGTTGGGGGCAGAGTTCTGTGGTTGTGTTGTGCAGGTTTCCACGTTGCTGCTGGCACCGGTAGTGCACCCAGCCAAAGTCCAGCTAGCAACACCTTGGAGGTGTTTCCTTGCTCCTACTGGATTCATAACCTTGGTTTTATAACTGAGGGAAAACTTGCTGCTGTGCTCATCATACCTTCCTCTTGGGGTTCCCCAACGAGCTCGATATATTTTGGGCCATCAAGCTATTTTTGTGGCGCCGTTGCCAGGGAGTCAAGTACATCTTCACATGGGGAGTCCCTCATAACCAATCTCTTTACTTTGTTATTTTTGTTTTGCTTAGTTTATTTCTGCTTTGTTTGCTTGTTTCTTTATCAAAAACACAAAACAATTAGTTTTACTGGTTTGCTTTCTTTATTAAAAAACACAAAAAATTAAGTCTTTCTATAGTTGTTACCTCTTCCTTAGCTCACCATGTTGATCCCTAAATTCACTAGGTAGTGGCTCTATAATTGGAAAAGATAATATTGAAGAATTCTTTAATCATGTTAGTAAGCATGAGGATATTGAGGATAGATCCCTTGCAAAACTTGCTCCAAACTATGAAATTGCTGCAGCTTCTTTAGTTCACATGTTGGAAGCTAGGTTTGTTACCTTAACCCCTTAATGCAAGTAATGTTTCTTAAACTTAAAGAAATTGAGGACCCTGAAAAGAGAGATTTTATTCTAGAAACTTTGCTTAAGGAATTCTATGATGTTGCCAAGGAAGCTAGAAAAGTCTTTGAATGTTTTAATATGCTAGGTTCATGTGTAGATGTTATTGGTACATGAGAAAAGATGAACAAAACCAAACCTAATGGGGAGGAAATTAAGATACCAATACCTTTCAAACTTGTAGCAATGCATGAAGCCATAGAAAAGAATCTTAATTGGATTGTTCCTGAAAACCCGTTTGATGAAAGTAGTGAACCTAAAAGCATTGAGAGAGGATCCTCTAGAACTTATTTGGATGAGATACCTTGCCTTGTTGAAGATATTTCTATTATTAATCTTAATGCTTCTTTGTTTGAGAACACTTGATGCTTTTCTTGCTTCTTATGCGTAACTTAAAGGCGTTAAAGAAAAGTACTTATTGGGGATAACCCAAAAGTTTTAGATGAGTCTTGGAAGTTATTACTTCAGTAATAACCGCTCCTTATCCTTTTTATTTGCTTTTTATGCCAAGAGTAACCTCTAATGAGAGAGAAGTAATGATTGGGAAAGTTGCTGTCCCGAAACAGATTTCTTGCTTCACCGTAAAAATTCGTGTAAAATCTCTATACGACTTTTTGAGGCGTGAATTTTTGCGCTTCTGCCTAGGTTGTTATCTAACTTTTGTTAGTTCAACACTTTTCGATTTGAGCAACATAAGGTCTTCGAAAAAATTGGTTTTTACCTGCTGGTCTGTTTTGACAGATTTCTGCCATTATTTGCATTTGCTTCTTGTTGGTTCCTTTTTGAGTTCTTTTGGGGAATTGAGCTTTTTGAGGGAAGTGCTACAGTAGCTTGTGTTTTTATTGGAAGTTTTATTGGCGTTGAAACTAAACCTAAAGACTTATTAGCTTGAGTGCACTATGTTGCTAATAAAGATTGTGTGAAGTTTTGTATGAAGGAAAAATTTCAGGTGTATGGAGAGAATGATGTAATGAGATGAAGAATGGACTAAAGCTCAAGCTTGGGGATGCCACCCCATGTCACCCCAAGAAATATTCAAGAGGTACAAGCATCAAAGCTTGGGGATGCCCAAGGCATCCCCTTCTTCATCAATAAAAATCCCAGGTTTCTTCCAAACACCTCATTTTTATTGTTTCATGCACAATTGTGTTGTTCTTGGAGCGTCTTTGTTTTTGTTTTTGTTTTTGTTTTTCGTTTGCTTGGTTTTCTTAGTTTGCTAAATAAATTGGTTGGACCCCCTCTTTCATACATTGGTTTTCAAATAGTTTAGTTTGGATTGGAAAAGAGTAAGGAAAAGTCCATGCTTAAGTGGTAAAAGAGAGCTTGTTTTGACTGTGGCCTATGCTTTGTCATGCCATGCTTGATATTGTTTTGGCTTTATTCTTAGTGATCTTTGCTGTAGCATGACATGTTATAAACAATTGAGATTGCTTAATGTGCCTTGGAAGAATCATGCGTTGTTTTAGCATATTAAAGCATAGTATTGTGGTATTCTCCTTTGATGCTTTATTTGGGTTGACTTGGCACATGCTCACACCATGTTATGACTATCCCAAGTCACCATAAGCCTTTATGATCCTTTAGTATTCGACTTGTAATATCACTTTATGCTTTGATTAATGATGTTTTGTCGCCCTGCATGATTATGGCCATTATTGCTCTCTTAGTTGGTCGCTCCCAGTCTTTTGCTAGCCTCCATAACCAAGTATGAGTTCCACTCATGCATCCAACTCCTAAAACCAAGTTATTCCAAAAAGTCCACCATACCTACCTATTAGAATTTTCTATTCCAAGTATATTCATGTTTTTATCTACCTTCCGAATTAAACTTGTTATGTGAGAATTAGTGATTAAAGCTCTCACGAACTTGATGGCACACTTTACTTTCTTGCACTTAATAAACTTGAACCATTGCGTCCATCTTTGTTGCGTACATGCTTGCGCTTTATAAGTTGAAGTTAGCAGAACCATGTATCATGGGGAACGCTTTCAACATTGCACTTGTACTTTGTACCCCGTTGATATCATGTTCTTTTGCTTATGGATCCCGACGGTTTGAAATAAAAGGGGAACTTGTAAGATCATGGAGTTTGTATTTGTGTTAGAGAAATGTCTGGGCCGCTATCCTAAGCCATGCCTAATCATGGTGGAAACTTGCAGCATAACTATAATGAGCACTCTTTAAGCATCCTTAATAAAAACCTATGCAAATAGCAAATAAAAAGATCGCTGAGATGCTCATTGTCTGCTTGCCTTGTCATTTTCATTATGGGATAGGTCCTGTATCATGTGCAAGGGGTACCACGTTGGCGGTTCTCTATGATACACATGTACTTACAATGACAAGAGCTTACTTGTGACTAAAGTTGAGTAGCATGAGGTTCGGTCTTCGTAAGTAAGGGGTATGAGATTTCAGCTTATAACTTGTCAAGCATATCCTCTTAGTTGTCTCACTTTAACTTTAATCACCTAAAGATGCTTATGATAGGGGCAATGAGAGCTGAAAGCTAATAAGTACCATAATTTTTGGAAGCTCTTTATGAAACTTGAATCTCTACTTCCTTCTATGAAGGCCCTTCTTTTACTTTTATGTTGAGTCTCCACCTTCTATCTTTATGCACCCACTTTGAGAGCATAGTGGCCATTCTTAGTTCTATGTGCATTGTCCCAAGACTTGTTGATTGATGCATAATTTTGATATTGCTTGTTCTTAAACTATTTGTATCTAGTCACTCTTATGAGCTTTGAAGGTGTCCTATGCATTTATGTTTGCTACTCTATGAGGGACAAGCTGAATTCCACTATGCTATGTTTTCTTTATGTGAAACAAACAAACTTCTTGCAAAGCATTGTTATTCATGAATCTTTTGTTTGTGCCTTTTCATGTTGCAACATAGTTGCTTTGTCTTATTGTTAGAACTTTATCTTTCATGTTATGATTGAAGTACTATGTGTTGGGTCCGCAGCATAGAAAACAAAAAATTTCCTACGGTGTGAACTATACGCCAAGATCTATCTACTAGGTACAAAGCAACGCGTGGACATACATCCAACGAGAACTTACCCTCGAAGACAACGAGTTTTGTTAACGAGTAGGAACTCATGGTTGATGTAGTCGTACACTTGCCGATCTCAAGATCGTGAGGAAGTTCGAGCGCCGCAACTCATCAGCGCATCCGTACTCGCACACACGTTCAAGCCACCGGACAACCTCCATCTCCTCGCTCCAGCGATCCAGCGGAAGCATCAACTCCTTCCAGACGAAATGCCACCGGGAACATGTATCTCGCTAATCCGAGACCATGGGGGAATAATTCTAGAGGGGGAGAGAGATCCTTCACAAGGAGGTGTGTGGATGAAGGAGGGAATGGGTGGCCTTTTATAGGAGGAGGGGGGTGCCCCTCCTCTCCATAGCCGGCGCATGGGGGGGTGACCCCTCACCTCCCCCATTCATGTGGTGGTAACCCCTCCACATTAAAATGCCTCTTCACATTCCCTTTTAAAGTCTCCACTTTAAATGCATTAAAATTCTCCAAGTTTAATGCTCTCTCATTTAATAAAATTCTTTTATTAAATTTATTCAGAATTTTGTTAATTACTTTAATTAACAAACATTCACATATAGCCCCTTGCAATATTTCAATATCACATGCATAACCACTTTCTGCAATTTCACCCGAAACAATTTACGGTTTCTATTGAAACAATTCCTGCGCTTTGCAATTCTTTCGTCTGAAACACATGTGCTCCAAAATGGTGTCCGGTAACTCTTAAGTGTGTCACCCTACGGTTCGCGAATAATGCATACATGATCGAGACCCTTCTCTGATCAATAATCAGCAGCGGGACCTGGAGATCCGTACCGACTCCTACACATTCAACGATGACTTCTGTGATCGTGAGAACCTTTAACGCTTGTAACTAAATCCCTTTGTCTCGCGATATATTACATGTCCGAGATTTGATCATCGGTATATCCATACCTAGTTTGATCTTGTTACCGACAAGCACTCTTTTCTCGTTCCCGTGATATAACATTCTAGTGATCACATCACTTGCTTGCAAGCTATCTCAATGTGATATCACCGAGAGGGCCCAAAGTATATCTATCCGTCATCGGGATTGACAAATTCCACTCTTGATCCATGAGCCTCAACATAACACCTTCGTAGTACTGAACCCATCTTTATAGTCACCCTGTTTCGGTGTGACGTTTGATGTTATCAAGATACTCTTCCGGTGTTAGCAATTAACATGATCTCATGGTCTAAGGATAAAGATTACTTCGTATGATGTTATAGCAATATAAACATAATGACTTGATCGTAATGCTATACTTCGGATGAATGTTCATCACATCATTCCACCAATGGTGTGACCTTGTTATTAACAACATCCAATGTCCATGATCAGGAAACCTTGATCATCTTGTTAATCAACAAGCTAGTTTATAAGAGAGGCATAACTAGGAAGCCTTTTTGTTTATTAAACACACATGTATTGATGTTTCCGATCAATACAATTCTAGCATGTAAAATAAACATCTATCATATATAAGGAATACATAATAATAACTTTATTATTGCCTCTCAGGGCATATTTCCTTCACTATGATCCCAGCTATCAATGTTTACAAATACTTTGATCAAGTTTATGATGGTGCATGTCACCTCAAAAATTATTTTTTCTTTTTATCACTTACCTACTCGAGGACGAGCAGGAGTTAAGCTTGGGGATGTTGATACGTTGCTAACGTATCCATATTTTTTGATGTTCCATGCTTGGTTTTATCTACTTTCTTATGTTTTGTCCATACTTTGGAGTAATTTTTATACACTTTCTTGGACTAACCTATTAACAAGAGCCATAGTACCAAATGCCTGTTTTCTGCTATTTTTGGTTCCAGGAAAGTCATAAAATGAATATTCTCGAAATTGGACGGGACAAAAGCAAAAGTCAGTTTTTCACCGAGGGACACAAGGAGCCAGAATACGAGACGGAGAGGGGCCAGGGGGCCTCCACACCACCTGGCCTGCGCCAGGGGGTGGTCTGGCTGCCTCGGGTACCCCCTCGGCCTCCCCTTTATCCTATAAGATGCCTCCGATATAGAAACCCTAAGTGCCCGACCAAAATTCCACGAAAGAGTCTATAACCGCCATCATCTCTATCCCTAGATCGGGAGGGATTTGAAGCTCTTCCCGGCACCCTGCCAGAGGGGAGAATTCACCCTGTAGGCCTTCTTCATCACCATGCAAGCCTCCGGTGTGCTGCGTGAGTAGTTCATCTCTAGACTACGAGTCCTTGTAGTAGCTAGATGGCTAGTTCTTCTCCTTTGTGCTACCATGTTTAGATCTTGTGAGCTCCGTTCATGATCAAGATCATCTATTTGTAATCCTTCATGTTGTGTTTGCAGGGATCCAATGGATATTGAGATGCTATTTCAGATTGATTATTGATTCTATCATGTCTTTGTTATTTGTGATCTTGCATGCTTTCCGTTGTTAGTAGCTATCTTGGCCAAGTAGATTCTAGCAACTCCAAGAGTTAGTATTTATGCTCGACAGTGAGTTCATGCCTCTAGTAATCTGGGGAACTAATAGAAATCTCTAAGGTACTAGATGTGTTGTTGTTACTAGGGAGAAAACAGCAATCCTTTGTTCATAGAACAATCGTATTGTTTACTTTACACGCAATGCGTAATGCAATTATCTGTTGCTTGCAGCTTAATACTGGAGGGGGTTCTGATGATAACCTGAAGGTGGATTATTAGTCATAGATGCAGTTGGATTATGATCTATGTATAATGTTATAATGCCCAATCAAATCTCGAAGGAGTCAATATGAGTAGTATATGCATGATTGCTTTCTCGATGTTTGTCAATTGCCCCGCTGTAATTTGTTCAGCCAACATGTCATCTATCTTAAGGAGAGCCACCACTAGTGAACTATGGACCCCAATCCTTTCTTTTATCATCAATCTACAACTGGTTACTGTTTTCTGTTTACTTTCTGCAAACTATTACTTTCTTCCACATAATACGTTTAATACTTTGTTTTCAGCAAACCGGTGAGGTTGACAACCTCACTGTAAGTTGGGGCAGAGTTCTGTGGTTGTGTTGTGCAGGTTTCCACGTTGCTGCTGGCACCGGTTGTGCGCCCTACCAAAGTCTAGCTAGCAACACCTTGGAGGTGTTTCCTTCCTCCTACTGGATTGATAACCTTGGTTTCATAACTGATGGAAAACTTGCTGTTGTGCTCATCATACCTTCCTCTTGGGGTTCCCCAATGAGCTCGATATATTTTGGGCCATCACAAAACTAAACTAAAACTTCAGAAGTTATAAGACACTCTATTATGCAAGCAACTAACAACAGAAAAATAAACTAAGCGAAAGAAAAAACTAAAATGAATAAAATAGAAGTAAGCGGAGATAATCATGGTGACAACATTTTTTTGTTCATTAAAATCCTTTTGTTAACAAGGTTGATCATGTCTTGTTACCAAAACAATTTTATATGAAACAAAACTTTGTATTCCACTAATGATTATGTTACCTCAACCTTCATAGCAATGGTCCCAATCATAATAGTTTCATATTTTTCTCTTGGTATGTGATAATATATTTCTCCAACTTGAATGCCCTCAACATGTTCAATTGAATTTAAGCCATAAGCCTTATCAATCTTCTTGGGGAAATAGACAGTATGCTCCTTGTCATTAACATTAAAAGTCACCTTTCCTTGATTACAATTAATAACAGCTCCTGTAGTATTAAGAAAAGGTCTCCCAAGAATAATAGACATATTATCATCTTTAGGCATTTCAAGCACAACAGAATCAGTTAATATCAAGTAATTATGAGCCACTTGAACAGGTACATCCTAACATATACCAACAGGAATAGTAGTAGATTTATCAGCCAGTTGGAAAGATATATCAGTTGGTATTAGTTTCTCCAATTGAAGTCTCTTATAGAGAGAAAAAGGCATAACACTAACTCCTGCTCCCAAATCACACAAAGCAGTTCTAACATAACTATTTTTAATAGAGCAAGGAATAGTTGGAATTCCTGGGTCTCCAAGTTTCTTTGGAACCTTACCATTAAAGGAATAATTGGCAAGCAAAGTAGAAATTTCTTCATTAGGGATCTTCCTTTTATTAGAGACAATATCCTTCATATACTTTGAATAAGGAGGCAATTTAATAGCATAAGTCAAAGGTATTTGCAAAAATAAAGGTTTCATCCACTCACAAAACTTATTATAGTGTTCGTCTTCCTTTGACTTGTTTCTTATCAGGGAAAGGCATAGGTTTTTGGACCCAAGGCTCTCTTTCACTACCATGTTTCTTAGCAACAAAATCTTCTTTAGTGTATTTAGTATTCTTAGTGTGCCTTTCAAGTTCTTCTTCAACTTTTTCTTTATCAGGAGCATCATTTTCTTCATTACCACTTTCAGTTTCAGCATCAGAGACAGATATACTATTAGGATCCTTAGCAGGTTCAGAGGATTTTACAATAGTTTTATGTTTCTTTTTTTCTTTTCTTAGGAGTAGTACCACTATTTTCAGCTTGTTGAGAATCCTGCTCAATTCTTTTAGGATGCCCCTCAGGATATAGAGGATCCTGGGTGGCAGCACTACTTCTAGTTCTAATTTCATAAGCATGTTTTTCTTGAGTAGCATTAACTAGCAAGTATTTTTGTACCTTAATAAGCTGATCAATTTGAGTTTGAACCATTTGAAAATGTTTAACAAGCATTTTAACATCATTAGAGGTTCTTTCCACAATATCTTTTAACTCAACAATAGCTCTAGAGTTTTCCATTAGATGATTTTGCACCCTTTTATTAAAATTATCTTGCTTAAAAATAAAAATATCAAATTCTTCTAAGCATTGATCAGGAGGTTTAGAGTAAGGAATATCACCTTCATCCAAATGTTGGAGAGAGTGTACCTCAATAGTGGATATGTGGGGGATTGGCTTACATAGTTCTTCTATAGGAGGTAAATTCTTGACATCTGCAGCTTTAATTCCCTTCTCCTTAAGACATTTCTTGGCTTCCTTCATCACTTCATCATTTAGTTCAATAACCCCCCTCTTCTTTGATGTTGGTATAGGCACAGCAATAGTTGGTTCAGGTATAGTTGTCTCAGGTATAGCTGGTTCAGGAGGAGTCCAATCTTCATAATTCTTGCTTATTTTAGCCATTAATTCCTCAGCTTTCTTGGGAGTCCTATTCCTGAAAACACAATCAGCACAACTATCCAGGTATGTCCTAGATTCTTCAGTTAGTCCATTATAAAATATATCAAGAATCTCATTCTTAGGTAATGGACATCCAGCCTGTGCATGAGTCAAAGCACAAAACCTTGCCCATGATTCAGGCAATATCTCTTTTTCTCCCTGTTTAAAATCAAAAAGTTCCTGCAAAATAGCATGTCTAGCACTAGGTGGAAAATATTTCTGAAGGAAGGTACTAATCAAGCAATCAGGGCTATCAATAGATCCAGGAGGTAAATTATTAAACCAAGTTTTAGCTTCTCCTTTCAGTGAGAAAGGGAAAATTTTAGCAACAAAGTATGTGCGCATCTTAATATCATCAGAAAATAAGCCACTCATGGTAGAAAGCTCAGTCATATGTGCTACCGCACTTTCATTCTTAGTCCCACAAAAAGGTTCTTTCTCAACAATAGTTATGTAAGATAAATCAAGAGAGAAATCATAATCCTTATCTTTAATGTTTATGGGAGATGCAGCAAACTTAGCATTAGGAGAGAATTTGGGTTTTATAGTACGCCTCTCAAGGAGACTCTTAATAGCACTCCTATCATGGGTGTTTTGATATTCTTTAATAAATTCATCGATCATTTCTATATAACCATCCTCAATATCATAGCTCTCTCTAGACTCAGGTGAACTAACATGTGTAGTAGTGTCTTCATTAGGAGTTTCAGTATTTCCAGCTATAGTTCTAGCAATCGTAGCATCTAGGAAAGGACCTAACGAACCACTCTTATCAAGCACAGTAGAAGCAGCGTCATAAGTATCAGAAGTTTCAGATTCAGTAGTAGTAGTAGTGTGTGTAGCATGTGTATGTGGTGGTGTAAGGAGCTTACTCATAACAAATGTTGAATCAAGGGCAACAGAGGTGTTCAGAACCGTACCTCTTCTTGTAGTGGATGGTAAAATAGGAACCTTGCCATCACTTACCCATGATGGATGGATGGCAGCGAACAATAGTGATTCCAAGTGAACTTGATAAATAGAGCTATGCTCCCTGGCAACGGTGCTAGAAAATAGTCTTGATGACCCACAAGTATAGGGGGTGTATCGCAGTATTTTCGAGGGAAGTGAAACCCAATTTATTTGATTCGACACAAGGGGAGCCAAAGAATATTTATAAGCCTTAACAACTGAGTTGTCAATTCAGCTGCACCTGGAAACAATCTTGCTCACAACAGTTTATCAGTAGCAACAATTTTGTAATAGCAATAGTAAAGTAATAGCAGTAGTAAAAGTAAAGACAGTAGTAACAACTGCAGTAAATAGTAGGATTAAAGCGCGGTAGGCATAGGGATGGATGGACGGGCGTTGCATGGACAAGACAATTCATATTGCAATCAAGACATGGAGCATTTGCAGATAAATAAGATAAAGCATCCAAGTACTAAATAATCATAGGCATGTGTTCCATATATAGTCCTACGTGCTCGCAATGTGAACTTGCACAACATCTTTTTTCCTGCTAGCCCGTTTGCAGCGGGGCCTCAAGGGAACTACTGGAAATTACGGTGCTCCATTTAATAGAGCACCGGAGCAAAGCATTAACACTCCATGAACACATGTGATCCTCACATGAAAGCCATTCTCTACGATTATCCCGATTGCTGTCACTTCGGGGCCTTTGGTTCTTGACAACAACGTGTGTATACAACTTGCAGGTAAGACAATAAACAATAATATCATAATGAATCAATAACATGTTCAGATCTGAAATCATGGCACTCGGGCCCTAGTGACAAGCATTAAGCATAACAAGTTACAACAAAGTCAAAAAGCACTAATAATAGATACTAGGCACCATGCCCTAACAATCTAATGCCATTACATGAATGATCTCATCCAATCCCTACCATCCCCATAGCCTACAGCGGAGAATTACTCACTCATAGATGGGGGAAACATAGATGGTCGATGGAGAAGCGATGGTGATGATGATGACGATGATCTCCTCCAATTCCTCGTCCCGACAGGGTACCAGAACGGAGTTTCTAGGTCTGAATCGCGGAATCTGGTGGTGGCGGTGCAGCGGAACTCTTTCTGGAAAACCGTCGAACCCCCCTTGGTTTTTAGGTCAAGAGGCATCTTATAGGCGAAGAGGGAGGCCGAGGGGGTGACCGAGGCGACCACACCACCCCTAGGCGTGGCCTGGCGTGGCCCGCACGACCAGGTGGTGTGGGCCCCTCGTGGCCCTTCTCCGTCTCGTCTTCTGGCTCCGTGAGTCTTCTGGTGAAATAGGATTTTTGGCATATTTTTCAGGGATTTTTCCTGATAGTTGATTGTTTGCACAAAAACTAGACACCAAGGTAATTCTGCTGAAAACAATGCCAGTCCATGTTAGTTGTATCCAAATCACACAAGTTTAGAGGAAAAACAATATCAAAAGTGTTCGGGAAAGTAGATACGTTTTGGACGCATCATCCATCATCCGCAACATCAGTGCGATGACGGTTGTGCCGACAGTGGCCATGGATGAAAGACACCGATGGAAGCCATCATCCGAAACATCTATGGTTGTGGTGCCGATAGTGGTCATCAATGTGATGATGATTGAAGCCATCATCAACAACATCTACGGTTGTGGTGCCAATAGTGGTCATCGATGCGAAGATGATTGAAGCCATCATCCGCAACATCACTATGACGGAACAGATCAAGCCCTCATAAACCGAAGCTGTGGGAGGCAGGCCGCGGCCGCGACTAGCATGTCGAGGTGCATTCGACGGTGAAGGCTGGATAGGAGCACTTTGCCCGTACTTCTTGGCGTACACATACGACAGGGAGGGCGGCTAGCTCATCATCCACTTAAAATTGGGACAAATTTAAGCCCAATTTGAACCAAAATTCCGTGACTTAAAATATATGTATGATTTGAATAAATTTGACATGTATTTGAGCCATGAGACCGGTGGATATGCTCTAAAGCTGATTCATAAGTAGTAGTACTTACTTTGACAATCTCCGGTGGGCTTGTATAAATTTGATTGAAATATGTATGATTTGAATCAAAATTGATATGTATTTGAGTAGTGAGGACGGTGGATATGCTCTAAAGCTGATTCATAAGTAGTACTCCCTCCGACCCAAATTAGTTGATTTAGATTTGACTAGATTCTATTATATCTTGAGAAATTTGAGTCAACTAACTTGGATTGACAATCTCAGCCACTAATTTGGAACGGGGAATGGATGCTGCCGCCAACGCTGCAACTCTACATGGCTGCCATGATGGCAGCGACAGAACAGTCAAAATTGATAGGCCCCAACTTGACCCTCTAGGCATTTGGCACGCCAACTATGAGCAGCTAGATCCAATGGCAAGCAACTCGGGCCCCACAATGTTTTCTCTCGACAACTTTGGGACTGCTAGATCCAATGGCAAGCAACTCGGGTACCAAAATGCATTCTCTCGACCACTTTGGGACCGCTAGATCCAATCGCAAGCAACTCGGGCACCACAATGCATTCTCTCAGCAACTTCGGGACCGCAAAGTGACTAAATTAGCAGGAACTAACAACCATCTATTGAATAACAACTCTACTCTCTAAATTATCTATATAATCAACTAATCATTACATGTGCCACCCTTCACCACAACCACATACTGTAACTGCTAGGACATGGATGACAACTACTAAAACTGCCCACATGAATCTACTATCCCCTCTCTTCACTTGAAGTTCATGTCTTAGATTTTCTACGACTTGATCAGATACGGAAAGATCAACCTCAGATGTCAACTTCTCTTTGCAAATAAGCTCTGAATTCTTCCTCGACAGTACGCTTCAGCTCGAATATCAACAGGTTTTTACGGGCCAATTCATCACCTAACTTGGCAAACATCTCCTCCAAATCCATCCTATGGCTAGACCACTAAGTTGATTCATCTTGGTATGCAATGTACCATGGATCATCGGCCTACATAGCACACTGTAATAATCCCAAACAAACTAAATTGGAATCAGTTCGACAGGCCATTTCAGCACTTCAAATTCAACGGTAGTACAAAGAGAAGGAGCTACATGCACTTCCGACATGGTAGGAGAAGGAGAATGTGTCCACGACATGATCGATTCCCCACCCTCACCGGTGTACCCGCTACGACTAGACATTGAGGACTAATTTGCACCTACAATATTGAGGAAATTACGAGAACCGAATCGATTAGGGTGAGCGGAGCAGGAGAAGAGGTCTTAGCAAGCACTACTAGCAATTGCTGCGACTGTTCGTCGAGCCATGGCGGTGGAACCAAATCCCGGTCATCGTGGGCGGCGGACCTGCCTGCGGTCGGTACTGCCTCAACGTACAATGCGTGCGGATGAAACAGGTGCTAAACCCGTGGTTGAGGTGCAGCGCGACAGTCCGTCCGATACCGCCTTAGGACAGATCCGGCGACGCGCCGACGCACTAACGATGGCTGCTCTATCCGCCGGTGGGATAGGAGCTGCTCACGGCTGGGGGATGAGAGCGGATGAGGGAGATAGAGCCGACGTGTCATACATGACCCCACCTGTCAATTATTTTATATTTGCCAATTTTACATATCTGCCAAACTTTTTCTTTCAAATTTGCATATTTGCCACATGACCACCACATGCTAGTGACGCACAAAATGACAAATATGCATTTTGCAAAGTAAAACATGGAAAATATGCAAATCCCCCTCCAGCCCCACATGACGGTCCAACGGTTATTGACTACGAATGCCCCATAGAACGGCTCCACATAGCGGCCCTATCGTTCATTGGCTTCGACGACCCCATAGAACGGCCCCATTTTTTATTGGCTGCACCGGCCACACAATCAGGAAAAACGGGGCCCACAAGTTAGCGAGAGACGGATGGATGATCCGCCGTGTATCCTGGGCCCACCTGTCAGCATGTAACGATCGAGGCGACGTAACGAACGCTCAACGCAAGACCCGACCAACGTGGTCCCACTTGTCAGCATGTAACGGTCAAGCCTTTGACCTGACGGCATCCCCCTGTCCGAGCGCATGTGAGGGTTTAGGAATGGAGGGAGGGGAAAAGTGAGGAAAAACTAAGCGGCTGGAGAAAACTGAGTACAACTAACGAACCAGAGGCACGAAAATAGAAATCCCTATGAACTAGTGTTAGGGAAACTAGGGATATCTATATGACGTTTAAGATTTCAAACACGTATTAGGTTTTCCTCCAAATACTCATTATCTGGAATTAATATATTTATAGCACAGAACAATAGAATTTAATTATGAAATAGAAATATAAATAATAATACCATGTCGAAGTGTGATCGAGTGCACAACTTCAAAGCGGCTGTGTGTCGATGAAGGTATGACAACGCTTCCGCAATCCCATCTAGGTTAGATCTAAAAGGAGATAGAACTCGCACAGTGCTCCGGTATCGGTGATGAAGTAGAATATCCTCCTTGGTGTTGCTGGCGTCAACATGAAGAAGAGAGAGAGGAAGCGTGACGACAGCTAGAAGGGATGACAACGTCGACGTTTTTGGGTGGTGGCGTGTGGATAGGGTTGGGGCCTTGTGCAGCTCGGCCACCCCTTGACACCTCCACGAGGGGGAGGGTCAAGTCCTACTAGGACTCCCCCCAAACCGCCATAGAGAGAGAGAGGGAGAGGGGTGGGTCGAGTCCTACTTGGACTCCCCTTACCAATCCGAGTTGGGGGACTCCCCTTGCTCCCCTTCAGTCGGCCAAGGTTACCCCCTCCCATGCATTCGGCCTAGTAGGTCCGTGTGGCCCTCCGGCCCATGGTGACCACTAGGTATATTACATATAAATGATTTTTTCTGAAGTCTAGAAAATTTCAGAGAACTCCAAATTCTTCTAGAACATTCCTAAATCATTATGATACCTTATATATTATGCATAGAACCATTTTGTTCACTCTTGGTGATACTTTCGGCCACCTCCGTCATATCCCGAGACTTTCCAAACTTACTTCGGAATTACTTCACTCACATATCCTATATCAAACTCATATTCTATATGTCGCTAATCTTTTAAGTGTGTGGCCCTATGTGTTCGGATATGAGTGGACATGTCCAACACTCTTTCCGTGACAATGGTTAACCTATGTATCTTGATCTATACTTATTAATCTCTACTTCATAAGATGAAGATATACATATATATCGTGTGGACCTTTTGTATTACTTATTTATATAAGTCGTATTGCGTCTCGATACTTGACATAGCCCAAGGTGAAACACTATGTTATCCTCGTTACCCGGTATGTACTATTTTAGTCATTCCGTATTATCGATGTTCCTGTGATCAACACTTTGAACACTTGTCTGTCCAGAGGATGACGAACATCATAATACATGAGTGGTCCTAGAGTGTATCTCTCCATCATCAGAAGTAGCAATTCCCATAACTACACCATATAGAACATTGGCATACTATCCGGTAACGTCGAAGACCAATGTTATTATTACCCATTCATGAAGTAATGTTTCAAGGGCTCCGTCACATCCATACCATATCCAAGTATGTATGTGTCTTATAGTATAACGACTATTTAGTAATGGTAATACTTATCATGAGAAACTACCAATAAAAATATTGATGATGTGTTCGCGGTATGCCATGTTGGGTTTAACCATCATCATTGTTCACACAACAACTCCAATATTATATTTCACTAGCAATATTTACAACATTTTGTCTTTGCTCACTAGTCAGGAAACCAAAACTATCAATGACATATGAACTAGTCTTAGAGGCAAGTCTAGGGATATCTTAATGGTGTTTATGATTTCACATATGTATTAGGGTTTTCCTCAAAGTACACATTATCTGGAACTAATACAATTATATCATAGAACAATAAACTTAATTATAAAACAAAAATATAAATAATAATCCTTTTGTTATTGCCCCTAAGGCATATTTCCATCACCGAATACATCGATTTGTATTATTTCCAATAATTCACTTGCTCGTTAAACGAATCCATTGAACAGAATTTTGGCCATCTTATCCATTAGACATGCTTCACATGTGTCAAATATTCCAAATGAAATGAAGTTAGAAGTCTATCATTGGATGTGTCAAAAGATTCAAAATCCAATGAAACATTCACCTCCACCGTCATAAAATTTAGAAGTCTGTCATCGGTATTTTCTTGCCATGTCGATTCTCTAGTTTTCTTTGAAATATTCACCTCCATGGTCCGACCACAGCTCCTGAATCATATTGCATATGTTAGAAACCTATCTAGGATCAAATATACAAGCTTTACTTTTAGAACCTTGCAAGTAAACATCAATAACATCTATATCCGATATATCTGAGTTGGACAAACTAGTATTCTTGTTCTCTTCTAACTACTCTAGGCAAATTCTCTTCCCGTGACCCTTCTCCTTACGGAAGAAACACTCAGCATCTAGGGCATGGCTAGGCTTGGTTGCCTTGCCCTTATTAGGCATGCGCCTAACCGCACCCTTCTTGTTATTTCCTCCATATTTCTTCTTATTTAAATGAGTAGTTTTATTCACCATCATCGCACGATTGACGTCCTTCTGTATGCCCTTTTCAACCAACTTCAACATCACGAACAATTCTCCTAGTGTTTTTTCATCCCATGCATATTTAAGTTCATGACAAACCCAACAAATCTAGGCGGGAGTGATTTTAGGATTATGTCGGTTCCCAGTTTAGCAGGGAAGCGAACACCCATCACCTCTAACCTATGAATGTACCCCCCATTTCATAATATAAGATGTTTTAACTTTTGTGAAATGAATGTATCTAGACTTCTTTTAGTGTGTGGTTCACTCCGAACCTACACACTAAAAGATGTCTAGGTACATTTGTTTCTCAAAAGAGGTAAAACATCTTATATTTTAAAATGGAGGGAGTACTAGAGTAACTTGATTACATGAGCACTAAGCTAGTTTCCTTACGCCATCTTACAGTCAACCAGTGATTGTGAGATGTCATATGTCTCAGCTCTAGCTTGTTGATGAAATGCCCCTTTTAGCTCATTGATAGTTTCAACTAGACACCAATTTTCAAACCTCCTTTGAAGTTCTTGTTTCATGGCTGCAAGAAGGCAACACTGGACATCGATGTAGTTATCACTATGTGACTGAAATATATTGAACACATTTTTTGATGCATTATCAATAGGAGCATCACCGAGAGTTGCATCTAATACATAGTCTTTCTTAGCACCTTTCAGAACAATTCTCACATTATGGTACCAGTCCACAAAGTTAGTTCCAGATTCATGCAATTTCTCTTTCTCTAAAATCTCATCTAAATGGAAGTTGTTGTTGCAGGCCATTTACTACAAACAATTGCAAATTCATTTAGACATTGTTTCATAATTAATGAAATACTCAATTAACAACTTAATCATATGTAGCTCCCACTAAAAGTAATATCTGTCATAATTTATAATTAGTGATTCAAGATCCGTGTCTTACTATCCCAACAACAATGTAAAATTGCGCATTAGGGAGTAAACACCGTTAGGTATTCATACCAATCACATCATTATATGATTATTGTTTATATTTTGATTCTTGTGTTCCATACTTCGCACGATCTAGTAGTATGTCAAGAGAACTTTAGTACACCGACTGTGCAATAGTTTCACACTCATATTATGAACATCGCTTCGTGTGCTTGTGTGATCATGACACACACCATCTTGAAGACCATGTGATGTGGCGCCTAACATAGAGAGAACACTTTATTTGATAATTTTTATGTGATAGATCACCCTATTTATTATAACTACCACGCAACAAATAAAGTGCATAAAAGAATTAACATCACATGCAATTCAATATGGTATAACACTTCATGCCAACAATCTCCATCATCAATGTCTTTTGTGCCGAGTACTTCCTCACCGTGGACCAGCATAACATCTAGATCCATTGCTGCTTGATCATCATTACCGAGTCCTTGATCTTACAACTATTGATATTCTTTGATAATAAAGTAAAACAACTACAACTATTAAAATAATATTATGACAAGCATCATCACTCCTTCTACTCAAGCCAAACAAGGATTATAACGTAAAGTATCACATACATCACATTGCAAACTTCGGCTATACCATATCACTTTCCTGAAAAATAAGTTAGACGTCTTTGTCATGCTTTGCTAGACTACGCGAGAACTGTTCCTTACCTACGTGTTAAGTAAGCATTATGATCATTTTCTGCTATTTAAATTATTCGGAGTGTGTTACCTAAGAGTTATGAATAACTCGAAGCCAACACTAATCTTCGTATATATGCGTGACCCCCGTGCGGACTTCAACCAAATTCGCATGAGGCCAATGTGCAAAATATCTTTCTCGACTATTGCGTACAAATACCCACTGAAGTTGTTTTGTGCACCCGAAGTACACTTCAAAAACTGGTCTTGATCTGAAGATCGTAAAGTTGGCTTGGACCGCTAATCTAACAATACTGCCAAGATCAAAATTGCAGCCGTTGGGAAGCAAGAACAAGATGAACAATGATGGAATTCACCTATTCCTCTGTCCGCACATGTGCCTACGCATAACCTGACTCTAATACCCAACACGCTATGCAAAACAAAAAATTAACAGCGCATACACCGAACAAGTTATGGAGGTAACAGATAGTATCTCGAAGATCAAGCTTGCAGAAGTTTCTCGATGACGAGGTTGATGAAGACGAACACGATCCCTACAAGGAGATTTATCAAGTCACGAGGAGATGTAATATCCCACGGTATCCACATGTACGAGATTAGCAACGCCGCGCCCATAGTGCTGATTAGTTTAAATCTAACAGTGCTACCACGATGACGATGAAGATATCCTCCGCGTGATGACGACGACGAGCTCAATGACATGACGAGAGGTGTCTGACAACACGACGACAGCGTACAGAGGCAGGCAGCATCAGTAGCGAGCTGCCGTGGGCGGTGGCTAGGGGCGGCTCGGGCTTAGATTGATTCTTGGCTAGCCCCTTGCCGCTCTTATATGGTAGAGGGATCCCAATCCTAGTAGGGGAGGGAGTCGGAGTTCGTGTAGGACTCCTCCCTCCCCAAACCACGTACGGGGGAGTTGGAGCCCAACTCGGCCTCCCCAACCGCCTCCTACGGCTAGCCATGGGGAGGCCCTGGCCGAGTCGACCAGGGCTCCCTCCTTGTGCATGCGCGGCCGGCGGCCCCATGTGGCCCCTCCAGCCCATATGGTTCACACTAGGTATTTCAATTCACAATTAAATAACTGATTTTTCCGAAGTTCGGAAATTTTTAGACTCCTCCGAAATATTCCAAAACCTTCTAAAATCATTCCAACGCTTTCCATGAGTGTCGGAAACCATTCCCTAACATCTCTCGGTGATACTCTGAACACTTCAATTATATTCTGAGACTTTCTAAACAACCTTAAAAGTATGTAACGAACAACGCAACATGGCCTAATCGCAGGGGAATGCAGCCCCCACAAACCAGTTTCTACCACCAATCTATAGAAACAAAGGCATGATCCCGTAGTGATACATGATCCATCCCAATCTCGCTGTACTCTAAAATTCATTTTTAAAACATTTTACATTTATTCCTCTAAAGTTTGAGAAGTACAAACTCGTATAAATACGTCCACACATATATATCCAAACCTATATTCAAACCGAATATTACCTTTGTAGAGGCATATAGCTTGGAACCTGTAAGTATACGGCATTCCCATACGCACAAAATCCAGGTCGCCCACCACCATACAACACCGACCGCTGCCGCCGGCCATCGTTGCGGTCGCCGTCGCCACCGGACAAGTCGCCGGATAGTCCAGCAATCCGCCGGCAAGTCGCTGGACAGCCCGACCAGCCACCGGACAAGCCGCCGGACTGCCGCCCTCTGGCGCGCCGTGCCGCTGCCTCCGCGCCGGCCAAGCCGATGCGTGCGCTGGCCAGACTGAGTCACCGGCTCGCCGGACCCAACCATCACCATTACCACCCCGCGGGGACACGGCAGCCGCCAGCGATGATCCGGCGTACAACCATTCTTTTTTTTCTTAGCGTAGAGCTCATACTAGTAGAGTTATACGGGATTTGTACAGGGTTACATATACATGTACTCGCTCTGTTCTACAATATAAGCCTTTTTACAAAGGTAAAACAGTTTGCTAGAAAGTCTTATATTGTAAAACGAAGGTAGTATATACTAATTACGAAAGAGTATCAAACGATCTGAGCCGTCCTTATGTTTGACATGATACGAGTTTGTACGAGTTTAGGAAGAGGGGTAGTACTGGTCTTACTATTGGATCAATTCAAACCCCCTAAAAGCAAAACCAACACGATCAGATACTCTAATGTAAATGAGGCAGGGACCTACATCAATTAATTTGCTAATCTACGGGCCCCATGCAAATAATGTTCCTTTGGTCTCTGCCAGTCGTCTCCGGTCTTCTTGGACCTGGGAGAGATCTTTAACTCGAACAGACTCATCATTCGGAAGCCAGCAAACACAGAAACACTAGCCAGGTCGCAGCAAAGGTTCCTTGTCTCTCCCAGGCTCTCAGCTCGCTGGAGGCAAGAACAGAAACACAGCAAACACTAGCCAGATCGCGATGCCAAGCGACGGTGACGGCTCAGACTCAGAGGCGGAGACGGCGGAGTCCAGGTCGTTGGAGCCGGCGTGGGGCGAATGCCCGCAGCTGTACCTCTCGTACGGAATCGCCTCTCTCCAGGGCACGCTCCCGGAGCTGACGGACGCGCTGGCCGCCCTGCCGTCGTTCACGACGCTGTCACCGCCCTTCGGCCTCGACTACTTCGGGGTCTTCGACGGCCACTTCGGCGCGGCCGTCGCCAATCACCTGACGGAGCGGCTGCACGGCGCCATCGCGGAGCAGATCGAGGACGAGCTGGTCTCCCCGGCACCCCGGTTCCTCCACGGGTCGCGGGGGGACGTCGGGGGGTGGTGGAGGACGGCCCTGGCGGACGCGTTTCGGGCCGTGGACGAGGAGGTGCTCATGAGCGGATCGGCCGCGGCTGTCGTCGGCGCCACCGCTCTCGTGGCGCTGGTCCTGAAGGAGTACCTCGTTCTCGCCAACTGCGGCGTTTCCAGGGCCGTCATCTCTCGCGGCGGCGAAGCCGTGCAGCTCACCGCCGAGCACCGGGTAATCACGATCTTTTCTGGTGATGTTCATTAATTTCATTGTAGCTACTCTAGTTCGTACTACTTCGTTTCCTAGCACGGACCGAGAAGGAAATTAGCAGGTTTAAGCTGCATGCGGCCGGCATTCTCTTTCCTTCATGCATGCTCTAGGTATGTCTCGTAGCACAAGCTAGATGTGACTCATGTGTTGTGACTTGTGACTGCTAGGTGTTATGTGATGTACCTTCGGAATCTGGCGCGTCTAATTAATTTGCACTTCAATCTGTAGTAGACATACAAGCTAGGCATCAATTGTTAGGGTTATTTGACATGAAAATGAGAACTTTAGGTTAGATTTATCTCATATTCGGACTCTTCGAAGAAATTTTAAATTTTAATGGTCATGACTCACATGAGCCGCATTTCTTGAACCGAAGTCCAAAGCCCTAATTTTGTACACATATTTTCCAGTGGGACTGAAATTATTAGTAGAAAATTGCCCCAAACACTTGATTCAAAAATTAAGCTCCACAAGGTAAAGCAAAAAACTAGGACTAAGCAGGAAACGTCACACCAAAATTTAGGCAAAGTTATGAAGAATGGAAAAAAGGAGGTCCGATCCAAATGTATATGGTAGTGTGTGGGGAGGTCTTGTTTGCACATTTGGCGCCTATGTTTGCTTGCTTGCGCTGCTAGAGATATCATACCTATATCAGGAAAGGAAAAGAGTGGCAAGATCGATCAGAAGATATGGCCCGATCGATGAGCATGCATGTCTCTGTGTCTTGTTTCCTAGAGAAGTATAGGATGGATGTTTGAGTAGTGGACGATAGCGAAATCACAAGTGATGGTGATGCATTCACTGCTCGCATGTGAAGTACTAATTCGTAGGGTAAGATTTCACATGCAATGCTAGCCTACATGCATTCTGCCAGAGGCTGGCCATTGCCCATCCAAAGCTTTTCTTGTGCAACGCCTGTGGGTATGGACTAGCTGGCCCTTCTTTCCGTTCTTGGGGTTCTGCGTGGACCTGATCGTCATAAATAACTTGACGAGTCCAGAGGGAAAAAATGCACTCACGTTCACCCTTTCCTGCTGGGAAGCTACAGCAGAAACATCGCCCAGAACAAAAGGTCCAGAGGATAGTAATTAAAGGGAGGAGCACCAAAAGTGAACTACTTGTTGTTCGCGGACCCAAAACAGACCTGCACCTACAGCTAGCTCACGATGTAACAAAAGCAAACTATACGTACAAGACAAGACAGAAACCGAAACAAAAGCAAACTATACGTACGTACGATGCCTAGCTAGTTAGCTTGGCGGGCACCATGATCACGAAAGTGCAAAATTGATCTTGCGCCCAACACCATCTTCCACTATCGCAAAGGTGCGGCAGCTTTAAAGACACTATGAAGTGACGAAGTACGAATTTTATGATTGAACACCGCGCGTTATTGCGACAAGTCCAAATTGCCTACTACTACGCCAAAGCACCAAAAACCTTTTACCCCGGCCTCGGAGTTAGAGTTAGCGTCCGGCTACTACCAGCAAGCCTACCACAACACCACATACACGATAATCATTGACAGTAGCTAGGAGTCTCCACAGCCGAGGCAGCCTACGTTTATTCAGTGGAACATCGTCCAAGTTCTATGTTTTATGTGAGAAAACACTGTAGTCAATGTAAACTAGAAAAGAGAAATATCTCCAAGTCTGCAAACTAGTTTGTACATGAACACAATGAATATTTTCACGTTTCAATTCTTGTCGGAAAAACAATATATTATACGTACATTGATTTTGCATGGATAATGAAATGCTTACAGTACGTATACATGTTGTGTGGGTGCACAGCCAAATAGGCCAGATGAGAAGCGTCGTGTGGAAAACGCCGGAGGCCGCGTGGATGAATCCACCAACACCGTTGACGGCGTTCTGCCAACCTCCCGCGCATTCGGTATGTATACGCGTCTGGCCGGGTTATTTTCTGCGATCCATGCTAGCTGATGATCTGACGCTGACAACGCAGGCAGCTCTCTGTACAAGCAGTACGTGACCGCGGAGCCCGAGGTGACGGCGGTGGCCCGCGACCCGCGCGACGAGTTCCTGATCCTGGCCACCGCGGGGCTGTGGGACCACGTCTCGCCGGCGGCGGCGTGCCGCTTCGTGGAGCGGAAGCTGCGCAGCAGGTCGCGGGCCGTCACGCCGTGGGTGGCGCGGCTGGGCGGCAGGGGCTCGCCGACGGCGCTCGCAGAGGAGCTGGCCGAGCACGCGGGGATCCCGGACAACGTCAGCGTCATCGTCGTCCTCTTCAGGAACTTCTGGGATGATCCGGTCGCCACGGCCGCTCCGCCTCAGGTGTCGCCCAGCGGGCGGGTCCTGCGCCCACGGCGGGCCAGCACCAAGTACAGGCCCAACTTCTGGTACACCTGAGAGGGCCAGCAGCACGGGGAGGAGTCCGGCCTTTGCATATAGCCGTCTGGCTTTCATGGTCACCGTTGAAGTTGTAAGCCGGAGAAACCATGTAGTACCACTCTCCATCAAACCTTCCTTTAGCTCCCCCGTTCCAAATTTCTCAGAACTGAAGTCACTGGATTTGTATGTGTTAAGTGTTAACTAAGCTTCTAACTTCCAAGTTACCACTATGTGAGTACGTGATATGCTGCCAGGGCGGCTCTTCCTTAGTGTGGAACTGTGTCGAACGGTACTGCCTTCACAAGTATCTCTTCCAGTGAATCGCATGGTTTGGGAAGAATATAATGATGACAGGCTGGCTATATCATCGCTTGCTTTCAGTTCTGGAAACAAAAAACGTTGCTTGCTCCGGCATTGTCGCCGTGTTCATGCTCTTCTCAGGAGTGGACACTTTGTGCAAAAGCTAGCAGTTGCAGGTGAGCAATCTGCAGATGTGGTTTTGTAGGTGAGCATCTCTAGCGGATACGGCAAACCCCAAACCCCAAATCCGCGTATCCAGGACACCTCAAAGCGGATTTGGGGTTCGAAAAGCACGCAGTCAGTTCAAATACGCCATATGAAACTGCAAATTTAAAAAAAAAACGCGCGCACGACGGAAGAACAGTTCGATCGGAGAGTTCATGCTTGCATTGGTCCTAAATTTGACTACTTACATCAAAAGCAACTACAATATCCGTCGTCACGGTACTACATTGCAGCAAAATTGGCTCCGGGATACTCACCGGAGCCCTATACCGTGGCGGCGGCGCGTCGGCTCCTCACTCCTCGTTGTTGACAAGGTCGACGAAGACGCGGTCCGGCTCGACGGTGATGTGCCTCCATTCGGCGGCCTTGCCCGCGTCCCTCTGGCTGGAGCGTGCGGCGAGGCCGATGACGATATCGAGCTCGCGCTCCGCGTCCTGACAAGTCGGTGGCGGCGGCAGCGCTGGCCTCGCTGGATCACAGAGCGGCGGCTGCCTTCTCCAAGGCCGTTCTCGCATCGCCGTCGTCGAATAGCCACCGGTGGGGATCATCTTTGGGCGGTGTTGAGTAAGTATTCCTTCCTCTCTGCCCCCTGTCAATTTTCCTGTCCTAGCTAGATCTGAATTAGAGAAAGTTAATATAGCAGTGCATAATACCAGTTTATTTTTTGTGTAGTTTGGATGATGAAATTTGGGAGGTTAAATTCAATTTTCCTAGGGTGGATAATCTAGAAAGAACAGTAAGCAGGTCAGATATAACTGTACTGAACCTGTATGCAATGAAAGAAGGGCATGGGTTTGGTATTAGAGATTACATGTATTATGTTAGAGAGGAAGGAAAAGGCAAGGAAGGGATGGAGGTAGTAGACAACATGGCAAAGGTTGTGAAGATGCTTGAACAATATGAGAATGAGCAGGTTCTTAAGTTGACAGTAATCAAGGACAAATGTGCATGGCCAGTTCGACTGAACAGTGCAGAAGTAGAAGCTCCTTCTTAAATTGAAGAACAAGTTGTGTTCTCAGTGGACACTGATGGAGTGACCTACATTTCAGAAGATCTTGGAGAGGAAGAAACTATTTTTCCTGTGGCTGTTGACTTCTCTGATGTGTTGTATCTTGGAACACAGCAAAGCTGCAACATGAAGAAGGGAAAGGAAATAATTCCATATGAGGAAGATTCTCCTGATGAAGATTTCTTTTATCCTTATCAAGTCAATCCTGAAGCTCATGACAGAGCTGTAACAAGAGAACTGGAGTACATACAGGAGTTGAGGAATAATAAGAAGAAAAAGGAGGGAACAGATGATGATCCAGAGAGACTTGCGCTACTGGAGAAGTTGAAGCAATTGAAGAAGCAAAGAGAGGATCCTTTTATGCACATAGAAGGAGACACAGAAGTGGAAGAGATATTCTCAGAAGATGAAGAATCAGAGGCAGAGCCAGTTTCTAAACTATTGGTGAAGAGGAAGGCAATGAGGCCAGGGCCAACTAGCAGCTCACATCATGAGCCTCCTGTTGAAGAAATGTATTACTTCATGCCTTCATCAGATGAGGACAGCAGCCCTGGTGATATAGGAGATAGTGATGATGATGGTTTTGTGAAGAAATTTAAGCTAGCCACTGTAGTAAGAGAAAGTTGAAGAAGCCAAAGAAAAGAGTTTGGTATGATGAGACAAGGACTGACCCACATGAACAATTTGCATTGAAGCTGTGCTCTTAGGACTTATCACATAGCCCAACTAAGAAATTTTAAGTACTGGAGAAATGACAGTGAGAGGATTATAGTCCATTGCAATGAGAGGGACACAATTGGTTGCCCATTCTACTTGACAGCCTCAACTATTGCCCATGAGAAAACATTTTGCATTAGGAAAATGAGAGGAGTGCACACTTGTATTGCCCATGGTGAGAACACTAAAGTCACTATTGATTGGGTTGCTAAGCAATCTGAGCAGGCAATGAGGATTGACCCCAACACATGTGTTGATACTTTAATAGACAATGCTAAGCTAAAGTTTGGAGTAGAAATTCCTAGATCTAAAGCTTATAGGGCAAGAAAGTTGGCATTTGCAGTGGTCATGGGTGATCAAAAGGTCCAGTACACTAGGATCAGAGATTATCTACAGGCTATCATTGACAGTAATCCAGGGAGCAGCAGGTGCATTGTGACTACTAGGCAACTAGTAGAGCACCCAAGTAGCAACCCAAGGTTCCATGGTTTATTTGTGTGCCTCAATGCTTCAAAGGAGGGCTTCCTAAATGGATGCAGACCATTCATAGGGCTAGATGGATGTTTTATCAAGTTGACCACTGGGCAACAAATACTTGCTGCAACTGGGAGAGATGGAAACAACAACATCTTTCCCATTGCCATTGGTGTTGTTGACAAGGAGGATTATGCTAGTTGGACTTGGTTTCTCACTGAGTTGAGGTATTGCATTGGGGAGTTAGGGCAGTTTGGCCACTACACTATCATCTCTGATAGACAAAAGATAAATATATATATATATATATCCTAGTCTTGCTATGAATTACTTGTACCATTCTCTAGCTATGAATTGATACTAACTTGCAAAAATGCTAATCAGGGACTACTTAAAGCAATTACCAGAGTGTTTCCACATTCCCCTCAAAGATTTTGTCTGAGGCACATATATACTAATTTCCAGTCAGCTGGCTTTAGAGGACCAGAGTTGAAGAAAATAATGTTTGCTGCCAGTTATTCTTACACCAAAAATGGTTTTGAGCTTGCAATGGAAGCTCTGAAGGCAGAATGTGAGGAGGGCTACAATTGGATGATGCAAATTCATGTTGAAACTTGGGCCAGGTATTCCTTTGACACTAACTGCAAGACAGATTTGGTAGTTAATAATCTTAGTGAGGTGTTCAACAAAATGATTCTAGATGTTAGGAACAAGCCTATTCAGACAATGCTAGAAGGAATTAGGAACAAGATCATGGTAAAGAATAGTGGAATAAGATCTAAGGTTGGCAACACAAGGTGGGAGATCACACCTCACTATTCTGAGAAACTAGAAGAGGAAAAGAAGTTTTCTAGGCACTGCACTGCTAAGAATTCAGATGTTGGACTGTGGCAAGTTTCTAGTTCAAAGAGAAACTTGACAGTTAACTTGATAGCATAGACATGTTCTTGCAGAAAATGGGATGTGATAGGCATTCCTTGCAGCCATGCTGTGTCTGCAATCATGAAAGTGAAGCAGCACCCAGAAGATTATGTAAATGCCTTTTTAGAAAAACCAATGTACAAGCTAGCATAATCTAGTGTTGTCTACCCTGTGCCTGGACTAGAAGATTGGACAAAAACAGATACATAGGACATAGAACCTCCTGTTTTCAGGGAAAAGCCTGGGAGAACGCAAACAATTAGGAGAAAGAGTGCATTTGAGGTTCCAGGTCCTAGAGACAGTTCTAGGATGGGTATTATCACTTGCAGTAACTGCAAAGCTGTAGGGCATAGGTACACCTCCTTCCATGTTGCCTTGAGGCCTGAGCTACAGATAAGGAAAGAGCAACACAAGGTACACCATTGCCTTCCTTCTTGCATTGATGCCTAATATTATTTTCTATTGCGCCTAAATTATGCAACTATTACATATGCAGGCTAACAGACATGACTATGGTGAGGAAGGCTCAAGAACTACACCAAGAGCATCAACCACGCCTTCTGCATCAAATCCTCTAGCAGCACCAAGAGCAACTGGGCCATCTGCATCAACAACAGTGAGAGGATCATCTACAAGGCCAAGAGAAGCAGTTACATCTGCATCAACTCCATCTACTGCCAAGAAAGGGGCTTGAACTATGTGCATACAAGAGGATGTCTGTATGAATCTCAAAAAAAGATGATGTTTGCATGTGCTTGAACAATTTAACTTTTCAAACAGTACAAGCAAATGGTTAATAAAAAAATGGGCAAACATGACAAGCAAATGGTTCATAACATAATGGTTTAACATTACAAGCACATAGTTCAAATGGTTCAACACATCACAAGCACTACCACACCAAACACAGTGGTTCAATACATGACATACAAACATGGTTTAACTTAATAAACATATAGTATCACTAAACATTTCATGGCTCATCACATATGGTCTTAATCTTGTTGAGCTTATCCTTGCTCACTAGATTGTCTTTGAAAAGATCATGAAGAGCATACTCTAACTTTTTCTTCTCCTCCTTCAAAATGCCTTTCTCATCTTCCCAACTCTTTTGCCTACTCTTCATAATCTCTGCTTGTGTGTTCCTAACATTCTTCAGCTCTTCCAACTCATTCTTAAGGAAATCCACTTCTTTCTTCAGCATATTCCTTTCCTTCACCATCTCCAAAAAATAATCCTGATCTTTTTCCTTCTCCTTGTTCATGTCCTTCAGGTTTTGATCCAACACCTTAGCCTCAGTATCATCCATAAATTTTTTGACATCAACTAAGAGAGTGGAATGTTTTTTCTCAAGCTTATCCTTCTCTTCAGCCATTTCTTTTAACAACATTGTACTCTCATAGTTCTCATCAATTCTTGCTGATTTGCAAGTATCATACATTTCCCAGAGTCTGAGAAGAGCATTTTCAGAGTCTCAGGCCACTCTTGATCTACCCATGACTGAAACCCACAGTTCTCCACTTCCTGCGTAAATAAATGAATATATAACTAATCTAGATTATGTTTCAACATGCCATTGATCTCTAATTAAGAAACTGACATGAGATAAATAAAACAACAAAGCAGGGCATTGGTCTCTAATTAAGAAATTTAAATCAGATCAATAAAGCAAAAAAGTAGGCCATTGGTCTCTAATAAATATATTTCAGCAGGCAATTAGTCTAACTTATGCTGTCATATGAAAATATTGGCCATTGGTCTCTAATATACATATTTCATCTTAGTCTAACTTAGGCTGTCATATTTCAGCACAAATATTTACTACTACATCATATGAAAACAATAAAAGATGTGCCAAAAATTAAAACAAACTAAAAAAGGTAGAAAAAACTTACATTCACAATTGGACATAAGTAGAATTTGCGACCAATGTCTGTCCCTTCAAACGCAACACACTTGCGTGGCTCCTTCTTGTGCACACGGCAGAGCTCAGGGCACCCAACAGCAATGCCATGGTATGTGGGATCATCGACAGTACAAGGGGCAAAGTCCAGGGCGGTAAATTCCTAAATGGATGATAGTGCGAGTTTAATTTCTCTAATTCAATAAAAACCCTAGATCGGAAATTGGGGGAAGCACATGACATGGAGCTTACTGGTAGGTGGGAGCTCGAGGAAGAACCTTTATCCCAACTGGGCATTGCAACGGCGGCGGCGGAGGGACGAGGAATAGGTGGCGGCGGCGGAGGGACGACAACAACGGAGGAGGGACGATGGCGGCGGCGGGCCAGCTGCGATGAGAGAAGTGGGGAAAAATTGGAACTGATGAGGCCCCGGGTCAGCGGCCACCCGTGTGGCCGTTAATGGCCGTGAGCGAGCACCGTCTGCAGCTTGCCACGTCATACTGACATGTGTGGTCGGGTGGTCAGAAATCGTGTCAAAACGCGCTCAAACGCAGTTTAGGTCGAATTGCAAAGAACGGACAAAAATCTAGTAGTTTTGTCCCGAAAACATAAAGTGGTATGATATGGTAAATTTGGGTAGTAAACTGGTAGTTTTATGCTATAAACTCTGCCTCCATATGGTGTTGGTTCTTTCATGGCAGGAGGTGGTGGTGCTTTCATGGGAGGAGTGGCCAACATGGGAGGAGGTCTCGGAGGCATGGGAGGCATGGAAGGAGTGGCAAACTTGGGTGAAGGTGTTGGAAGCATGGGAGGCATGGAAGCAACCAATGGAGAAGGAGTTGGAGGCATGGGAGGAGGTGGAACCATAGATGGCAATGAGCGCAACAACACCGATCATGGCATGAAAGAGAGGGAGACAACGGAAGCCAACAACAACATGAGCAACAACAATGCTTGAGTGCTATGTTGCACATTTTATTTACATGTTCGAACAATTTTGCTACATTTTGTTTGTGCGCGAACTATGTTTACAATTCTAACTATGCTTTGTGGATTTGGGAAACTAGTTGCTCTATGTGTCATGATCTTGCAAAGGTTAATTTTTACTTCATATATATGTTGTTTTGCAATGTTTGATCAAAGTTGTATTCAAAATAAGAAAAAAAAACGGCGACAGCTGCATGGCAGCCGCGCCCTATAATAGGGTAGCCCTATAATAGGGCATGCCTGCCACAACGGCTATCATGAAAGCCACGTCTTAAAAAGTTCCCTTTACCTTCTAGGGCAGCTGTTTTTGGACTTTTAGAGCACTATTAGTATATAGGGCAGCCATTAGAGTTGCTCTAAGAACATTAAATAGCGCAACACCATGTAAACAACACATGGCAAGCCAATGGCCATCTCGAGCTTCCAAGTACATAGTGGCTTCTTGGAGCGCACGTGATACCAAAGTTGAGTATCTCTGCGTGTTTATGTTTTTGAATTGGCACGACAAATTTGTAGTATAATATTTTTTCAGGGCTAAATAGGTTAATATATCGTTTTTATGACAAGAAGGCAACGATAAGCGGAGATTTTTGGAACCATGAAGAGGTAGCCGTTGTGATTATTAATGTGCCACCCTTTAGCAGATCCCCGATTAATTACGTGCCAGGATTTACCAGGGGTAGACGCGTGGTTAGAATTGGCAATTTGCTATCACTCCCCAGCTGTGATGACGTCAGCAACCACATCTCGACAGGGTTCACACTCTAGTTTCACACCCTGGCACATCCATGGCTATTCGGACGGCCCGGATTCATTCAAATCACGACCTGGGATGACCGGATTCGTTCAAAAGAAGCCGCCGCGCCACTGGTCGAAAACTGCATTCGGAAGCAGCAAGCCCTCGGTCTCTGCATCTCTCGCTCCCTATCCCGGCCCTAACAATGTCGTCGATGCTGGTGTACGGCGTATGCGCGCAGATGCAGCTCTCATACGGCATCGCCGCTCTCGAGGGCAGCTGCCCGCCGCTGGCGGATCGTGCGGCCTACGTGCCGTCGTTCACGCGCTTGTCGCCGTCCATGGCCATGGACTACTTCGGGGTGTTTGACGGCTTCTTCGGTGCCTACTCGGCGGAGCACCAGGCAAAGCGGCTGCACGTCGCCCTCGCCAAGGGGATCGAGGACGAGCTGGCCGCTGAATCCCCGCGGTTCCTGGAATTCCCCGACGACGTCGAGGGCTGGTGGAGGAAGACCATCCTGGACGCGTTCCGCGTCATGGACGACGAGCTGGTCGCCAAGGTCGCGGGTGGCGTGGCCGTCGGCTCCCCGAGTGTCGTCGCACTGGTCCTGAAGGATTACCTCGTGCTGGCCAAACGCGGCGCTACCTGCAAGGCGGTGATCTACCGCGGCGAAGAGGCCGTGCAGCTCACCTCCGAGGTAATGCTTCCGCTTCTCTCTAGTTTCTCTTCCGTCTCAAGTATTCAGAGGCTATTTTATTTTTGAAACTCAAATATTCAGAGGCTAGATCTAGCTGCCTTGCGCTGTGTTTTGATATTCAAGTTTAAAGCTACATGTGTTGTTGCAAGTGAAATGGAAAAAATTCGCTTATGGTATGCATGATCTAATATTATTTGGATTCTTCAGAGAATTCAACAAGATCTCTTCCATAAATCCTCATTAATTAGTTCCCTAAACATAAAATTTGGAGGCTAAGAAACTTAAATAATGAAAATCTAGGGAATTTCATCAACCGCATGCATGAGAGAAGGGGATCGGTATCTTTTGTACAACATGGATGACTGATGGCAACCGAAAGCTACGTGCTCTTAGGTATTGTTTGAACCGTTGTGAAAAACAAACTAGATGATGCAAAGAATCCCCATAAGCCATGACTACGTAAGGAACGGAGTCTCAAACTTGCTCAGAAATCCAGGAAAGTCGCCATTTGAATGAATATGGGGATATGCGTAAATTAACCATATCAACATATCAATTTTCTCCGAGAAATTAGGAGTCGATGTGTAATTTTTTCTTGGTCAATTCTTCAAAAATATTTAAGGGATGGAAACAGGTATATAGATCTTCAAGCGTGAAAACTAAGAGAGATTTCGTTAATAATTACAGAATTTTCCCTGCAAAAAAAAATAATTACAGAATTTCAACTTACCATGCTCTTCTAGCTAGCTCTGACTCTTAGCAGCAAAACAAGATGAAAAGGCCAGAGAACAGTGAGCATGGAGGGCCATTTTTTTACTGTTATATTTTTTAAGTATTCTGAAATTTTATATATGTGATAAGGATGTCGAAGAGGTTATTTGCCATGTCATCAATTGGAGTTTATTCCAATTAATACAATCATCTTGTTCAAGACTAAGTAGTAGTCGACTATATTGTAAAATAAATCGAAGGAGATCTTCAGTCTCTTGCACACTTCTTAGTGTCTTGGCGACGTTGATACAATTGGTATTTTTGCAAATTACTACAAGGAATGAACATATACATAATTTAATAATTTTATTGGCATATGATATCTTATTCCAAAAGAAATAAAATTATGGACTTAATTAAAACGGTTGATGGCATATAAGCTACTTGAGTCAAAGATATGAGGAGTACGGAAGTATGTTGCAACCAGTGCACCATTACATTATGAAAGAAAAGCACCTCCAGAGCTGTTAAAACTTGGTTTGGATCACTAGAGCATGCGTTTATCTAGCTTTATAACACTAATCTAATTTTTAGTTATTGGGATGTGTTGAGTTTCATGGAAATGTTAAGATACATGCATGGTAGTTGTTGGTCTTAGTGCAATTAATTCTTACTTGTAGTTTCATAGTCTTAGTCCGCAGTCCCGTCTCCAGGATTTGGGGGCCCCGGTGCAACTGTGAGGCCCTAATTTTCTTCGAACTCAATAACTAGTAAAATGTGTTTACTTAATTATTGTATATAACTTTATTATATAATTAGATTGACACTTTTATTCTCACAATTCATCTTGTTTTTACAAATTAATAGATTAACACAAAAACTCAAACAATTCCAACAATTAAATGTGAATAGATAAGTTGCGGCGATACCTTGGCACGTGAAAAAAATCGCCAATGGCGAGGCTCGTCCGGCGAAGCGAAGCTAGAGCTGGCTGCTGGCAAGGACAATTAAAACATAGGAATCTGTAGTCAGTTCAGACCATCAGAATTGCTCGGTGATCGATCTGCTTCTTTCCGTACGTACTAGGTTCATCAAATTATAGAATCAGGAGGATCAGACAATAGACATCATAGCAGGAAGGTACAGTACGTACTACTAATGAAAAAAATATCCGCGATCGATCTGCTGATTGACTGCTATCCAGTTCCCATGCCCGTCGTTGATCTGCCGGCAAGGAGCCAAGGATTTTGGACCGAACGAACACCTGCGAACCTTGATCCCATCGTTAGCCAAGGAACAACGGCAGGCGGCCATGCGTTGTCGAGGAAGATTCTTGCGTCGGGTTGGTACTGCTCGCGATCTACGGCCGAGGCGCTGTCGATCGGGACTCGGGAGAGCTGTTGATCGATCGCGACCGCAGATGGTTGTTGGCTAAACAAATCAAGCTGGGTCGCGTACATACTGGGCTGTTGCAGATAATTGGAAGCCTCTGAAATTGGGGGGCCCTGTTCAGTCGCTCCATCCGAACATGCCAATCAACGGGGCTGTTAGTCCGATACGAGGAATACAAAAGGATCTGATGGGTTTTCTTATTTATAGTGTTAGGATATTTTATTTTATGTTTATCTATATATACTCACAGTTCAGGTATGACCATATAGTTTCTCCTGATTAATGTTTGTTGCTAGATATGGACTTATTTGAGTTTATAATGTACTATGCACAGCCATATAAGCACGAGGAGGAGCAGAATGCAAAAAATGCAGAAGGTCATGTGGCTGGATCTACCCGCAACCTTGAAGATCATATGACGACTTCTCGCACTATATGTAAGTACAAACTAACTGAGTAGTCATATCTCTCTCTCAACTGTTAGGCTCCTTTTGGAACAAAGGAAGAACATATTATTGAATACATGTATTGGGAAGCTCCCTATCATATTATTTGGAAGGAGCGAATAGCTCATGAAATATTTTAAACACTCTCGATTGGATTAATCCAAAGGATTTTTATGGGAAAATAAAAATGAGAATTACCCTCATATATATTTGGTTTGGGAATTTTGCTCATGATGCTGAAAAGTTGCTTCTCACACGTGTGTTTTGATTCCTACATGAATTCAACCTACATGACACTCGTACCCCATGTTGTTTAATTCTTCCATTTTTCATTATCATATCCGGAAGCCTTCATGTCATATTGTTTGGAAGAACCAAATTTCTTTGAAATACTATCACTTGGGATAATATGCAGAATTCTTCTTATGAAAATAAAAATGTGTATTACCCTCATCTCTTCGAGTAATTTAAATATTGTTCATTCATGACTTCAAAAAGGTGCTTCTCTCACAAGTTTGTTTGACCCCTACGTGAATTCAAGCTATACATGACACACATACCACATGTAGATTTATGTTTGTTCTAAATCATATTGGGAAGCCTTCATATATCATATTGTTTCGAAGAGATAAAAATTTATGTGAAACACAATGGCATGGACTAATTTGTAGATTTTTTTTTTGAAAATTAGACATGAGTCTTACCCTCATGTTCTGTTCATGCAATTTGCATATTTTCCTTCATGACATCGAGAGGGTGCTTCTCTCAAATGCGTTTTGGTCCTACATGAATTATTCAAGCTGCATGACACTTGTACCTCATGTCGTTTTATGTTTCTGCATTTCTAAGTCACATAGGGAAGCATTCATATTTTATCTTTTGGAAGAACGAAATTTTCTTTGAAATTCTATCCCATAGACTAATTTGTAGGTTGTGAGAATTAAACATGAGGCTTACCCTCATGTTTTGTTCGTGCAATTTTCATACTTTCATCCATGATGTTGAAAATGTGCTTCTCTCAAATGTGTTTTGATCCTATCTTAATTCAAGTTGCATGACATATGTACCTCATGTAGTTATATTCCTCTGGTTTTCTAAATCATATTGGGAAGCCTTCATATTTTATCTTCTTGAAGAAACAAAATTTTCTTTGAAATTCTATCGCATGGACTAATCTGTAGGTTGTGAAAAACAAACATGAGACTTACCCTCATGTTCTGTTCGTGCAATTTTGCATATTTTCATTCATGACATCGAAAAGGTGCTTCTCTCAAATGTGTTTTGATCCGACGTGAATTCAAGCTGCATGACACATGTACCTCATGTAGTTTTATTCTTCTCCTTTTCTGAACCATATTGGGAAGCCTTCATTTCATTATCTTTTGGAAGAAACAAAATTTTCTTTGAAATTATATCGCATGGAATAATCTGTAGGTTGTGAAGAATAAACATGAGTCTTACCCTCACGTTCTCTTTAAGAAATTTCCATGTATTTTCGTGACGTTGAAAAGGTGCTTCTGAATCTCACATGTGTTTTCTGGTTCAGAAATGAATTAAAGCAACATGACACATGTACCTCATGTAGTTTTATTTTACTTTTTTGTTTCCTAAAGTCATGTGTTCCAGTTGGTAAACAAGGCCAATATATCTTGCTTGTTACCATGCTAAAGTAGTTCACTACCTATGCAGCGTTCAGGCCATATTTCCCAAAACCGGAGGTCCTGATGGTGGATAGGGAGCCACGAGACAAGTTCCTGATCCTTGCCACCGGTGGGGTCTGGGATAGCATCACTCCAGCCGTGGCGTGCAGCTTCGTCCAGAAGAGGCTGGGCACGTCGCCGAGCACCATCTCACCGACCACACTCGCAGAGGAGTTGGCTGAGCTTGTGGTGCGCAATGGCAGCCTGCGCAATGTGACCGTCACCATCGTACTGTTCAAGAATTAACTGGACGAACATCGTCCTGGAACTTCTAAGTGATCTGCATTTCCTATGCTCGTCAGTTGTTCTATCATCATCATGTGGTATGGAAAACTTTGTCGTTGTCTTAAATTTATTGCTTCAATGGATTTGGAACCGGTATGTTGGATTGTTTATGTATTCCAAGATGGATCGTCGTTATTGCTCTACTCTACTTTACTGAATGATAATTTACTGTGCGAGAATTGAATTGATGTAGTTGTTGTGAATGTCCTTGATATATGACATAGTTTGGAGATTCATTTTGCACAAAATTAAGGTCTATACACATATAGAAACCATTCGTCATCTGGCATATGTATATATGCGTCTGTCAAAATGATTCGTAGTGTCTGTGCAGGTTGATCAACATATAGATGCGCCAACAATGTAGTTCAGTTAACATTCTAGCTTATTATAATTTTTTTCATTAAGCAAAAAAATAATACTACATCACTAATAACAATGCAATTTAGATTAAGCAATAGATCGAGGGCCCTTTTTTTCAATCGTATAGCTTTCTCATTTTATTATGGTCGTCAGATTCTGGTACAACAATGCAGCATTTCCACTGTATTCCATGCGTGCGGTGCGGTTCTCCAGCTCAATGTCGTGATTCATCCATAACCCTGCGTGAATTCAGAGTTTAATCGGGTGAAGAGATAGTGTTGATAAATATACGTTACAGTCCACGTTTGGGGGATAACGAAGTTGATGGCAAGGCCACAAGCGCCACGGAGCGCGGCCGCGCCGTCGACCGTCGGGAACCGCTGGTGGCCACCGCCTTGACGCAGTTGCAGGTGGCAATGCGGTTCGCGGTGGTAGACTGGTGGTGACGAGCACCACAAGGATGTTGCAGCACACATGCCGTAGGGCGTCATCCCGCCGGGCGCGCCGCCGTAGTACGGCATGCATGGTGCCATCAGATGCGTCACCTGGGGCCGCACTGAACCATCGCCGAGGTGCCGTGAGGGGTCGCGGCGACAACCAGCACCGCCCGGAGGAGCGCTGTGAGTGCACGGATGCCCATCCTATAATTGTAAATTTGTAGGTCCCCGGGGGACGTTGTCTTTGTGCGAGCTCTAAGCTGGGTTCGCTCAAATAGACATTCACTACACGAATAAACAGAGGCGCCGATGGCTGGCCCCATCGGCACAGCGCCATTTTGCCATCGGCACAGGCTGTGCCGACGGTGACGTCGGCGTAGTCCCCTTGGCGTAGCTACTTGTCAGCGTAGCCTCTCGGCCGTCGGCGTAGCGGTTCCCCCTCGGCATAGTCTTGAAGTGGGCCCCACGATGTCAGACGACGGCTGTTGGGTAATGGCCTAACTCTGGAGCTACGCCGACGGTCAGGCCGTCGGCACAGGCTTTGGTAACGGTCCAGCCCTGGAGCTACGTGGCCGTCGGCACAGGCCTAGATTATTTCAAAAAAAAAGTTTATTTTTTTAACTTTTTTGAATTATTTAACTTATTAATCTCACAAGAATATTTTTCTAAGTACACTTAATCTTAAGTCAAATTACCCTCGTAGTCAAACTTTTCAATCAATCACCCATCCTAACACTACTCAGCTCTAGCACGCTTAACTTCTAAGTTTCTTCCACAGGAGCTTGAAACAAAGAAATTAGAACTTGTTGTTAATACTATGATATCTATCATATTAACCATTAGACTATAATGTTAGACGTCATTATTTTTTTATATTTCATACAATTATTTAAGTAAACAACAATGAATTAGTAATAATAATCTTGAATACAAATAAAAATATATTTTTTTATTTATTTTGCCTTTTTTCCATTTAATATTGAATAATTCATATATACAAATCCGTAAATCGTAATTCGACAAATAATATATCTAAATCAATCAGAAAAATGAGAGGAATACAAATATGATATTCCTATCATCTAATTAGTTATGTATCATATCTTTTTAACACTAGACCAATCGAAACTATGTCAGGATTCATGAAACACCCGTTTTTGGCACTCGAAAAAATAGAAAATGGTTTTTTGGTGCGACAAAAAGGAAATCTTCCTCCTGAAACATTGTTCGCCATCCCATTATGCACATGTATGCACAATATGGACAAATTATGACAAACTATGCCTTCATTCTAGCCATAATATTGGTCATTTGACCCGAAAATCAGGAAACCTCGAACGAGATAGGTCATTTTGTGAAGGTTTTTTTGAGACATAATCAATATACCAAATTTGATATTTTTCTTTCTAACTATGTCACATATATGACACCACGCGAAGGTTTCGCATTGTTTGGATCGTTTTTGAATTTCTAATGCCCGTTTTAAACTATATATAATGTTTTATGTTTCACTTAATTTTTGTTTATAAATATGTAATATTTGAGTGTAGATAGATAGATCTTATCTTTCTGCAAATTTTGATATATTATTTGTATTTTTAAAATTAGAATGATTTAGTTATGATTTTTTAAAAATTAATGAGGTAAAAGGAAAAATATCTATGGCTAAAATTAAATGGAAAAATATCTGGAGGCCTACGCCGACGGCCTAGCCGTCGGCACAAACCAAATAATTTTTTCCAAAGAGCTGTGCCGACGACCTGGCCGTCGGCACAGCCTGGCTACCTAACGCTGTTTCTGTCGCCGTGTCTGAACTAGGACTACGCCGAGGGCTGTACCTACACCGAGGGCCACCGTCAGCACAACCCTCTCTACTATGTCGACGGCCACGCTACGCCGAGGGCTACCCTCGGTACCGTCATCTACGCCGACGGCCAGGCTGGTCTGCTGGTCGGGGGAGGCAGCTACGCCGATGGCCCCGACATTTGGCCGTCGGCGTAGCCGGCCGGCCGTCGGCGTAGCCGGCCGGCCGGCGGCGCATCAGTTCTTTCCTGTAGTGATTTAGTGGTCGCACCAAACTTCAGCAACGCACAAATATTTTTTAACACGAACCAATTCGAGTTAAAATACAGTAGAGGAATATGCACATACATCGGGCCTAGGAGCATGCAAAGTTGGGGAGCTAGAGAGGTACTGTACATGCATATCATCAGTCTCCATGTTCCTTGGTGTTGGCCGTAATGAACCGTTTCATGACCACCTCCATGTATCATCCCCAAGCATGGTAGCACGGAACAACAAGTAATGCGTTGAGTAAATTGCAAAAACCACCACATTTGCATGAACAATGCAAAAAAAACTACCGGGATTGCACTGGACGCTCACAATGTTCGTTGGTGCTCGATTTGACAGCGGTAACCACGATCCTGGCAGAGGGGACCCACTGTCAGGGATGACATGGAAAAGGGAGACGGCTAGCAGCTGTCAACGGCTATTAATGGCACGTGGGGGCCACTGTCAACGCCTGTGTCTTAACCCTAGGTCGTTGTCTACAACGGGTAGTTTCCGCTACTTCCCGCATGCGCTCCCTCCCCCAAGGCGACTCCAAATCCTAGCAGCAGCATTGGCAACGTCGGCAGCGGTGGAAAGGAAGTGTGTGTCGGAGTGGGAGGCGACAGTTGCGGTGTTTTCACCGGGCTAGTGGACTTCGGGCTGGACGACGTAGAGTTCTACGGCTACTCAGACCCTCCCGCACGACTTTGTTGTTACCGGCGGTGGTAGTGGCCAAGGTTTGGAAGGCCTGGATGACGAAAGACCATCGCTAGACCTCCTATCGTGGAGTAAGTCCTTCATCTCTATCCCTTCCCATCTCCCCCTATTTTTAGTAAGAGCATATCTCTCCAACTAGATTAGGTGTTTAGCTTTCGGATTTAGGGGAAGTAATAGTGTATTTATTATTTCCTATATTTTCTATAGCTTGAATGATGATATATGCGAGATTAGATTTAGCTTATATGACATAGACAGTTTGGAAAGAACCTTAGGGGAATCTTACATAGCCTATATGAATCTGTTAGCACTAATAGAGACATAGGGTTATGGTTTGAATGATTGCATGTATTATGTGAAGGAGGAGGGCACATCAAGGGCCGTGATGGAACTGATTGATTGCATGGCGAAGGTCCAAGATTTGATTAGGAAGTATGAGGATAAGAAGTGTGTTTCAATCACTGAAATCAAGGGTAGAGGTGGTCTTGGTTCATGCATTAATGCAGAGGTCGATGAAGAACATATTCTCATATCAGGGTAGGAGTGCTAGTTGTTTATTCAGTTGATGTTTAAAGGAGTTCTTTTCCAAAGCCAACAGAGTGTAGATTTTCATGTTATCTTTATTTACCCACTCAATAGAGAAACAACCTGATAGTGTGTGTTGGTACAGGGGAGGGACATCTGCTCACACAGTAGAGCAATATTCTAGTAGTGCCAATACATTCGGATATTATTTGTTTTATATATCATAGAATGAATCAGATGAAAATAGTGATTTTATTATTGAGTAAGAGAAGAAAAAGAAGATACCAAAAAACCCAAGGTCAACCAAAAGATATCACTATGAAGCTGACAATGATTACATGCCTGATTACTTGCCCTCATATAGTGAAGACACTAATAATTATGGATATTTGGGATCAGATGATGATGGTCACTTTGAGCCACTTGTATTTGTGCTGCCAAAGGAAGTGAAGAGTAGTGCAAAAAAGAAGGCTCATAGGATGTGATATGATGAGAACAAAGAGAATTCTGAAGAAAAAATGTATCTGAAAGTGTGCATTGTTGATGTTTACCGGTTTAGGAGAGCTCTGTAGCAGTTGCACATAGCACAGTTGAAGAATCACTATTTAGACATGAACCACAAGGACAAAATTATATCCAAGTGAACGAAAAATGGTTGCCCATTTTACATGACTAGTTCACAAGTTCGGAATGGTTTTTTTTTGCTTAAGAAAGATGCACCTAGCGCACACATGTGCACAATCAGGGGAAGGCCGTGAAGTTAATGCCAAATGAGTTGCTAAAACTTGTGAGAACGCTATAAGAATTGATCCAACAACCAAAATTGACACTCTTATTAAAAATGCCAAATTGAAAGATGGTGTGGTTATGCCAAAGACATTGGCATGTAGGGCTAAGAATGAGCAATCAAAGTGATTCTTGATGATCATGTCCTACAGTATAAGAGGTTAAGAGATTATCTTCAAATATTTATTGATACAAACCCTTAGAGAAGATGCAACATAACAGCAAAGAACATTGTTGAGCATCCTATCAACGACCATAGATTCCATGGCTTGGTCATATTTGTCTAAATGAATCAATTCAAGGCTTCTTAAATGAAGGTGGACCATTTATTGGTGAGTTATTTGTACATATAGTTGGTTCTTTTAATACGGTGTTTGAGTGATTTAATCATTTAATGCATCTAATATATGTGTTGGCATGTTTTTTGTAGGTTTGGATGGTTGCTTTGTTAAACTGACCACATAGCAGCAAATTTTGGTAGCCACGGGCAGGGATGGAAACAACAATATTTGTCCTATTGTCTTTGGACTTGTGGATAAAGAAGACAAATCTAGGTGGTGTTGGTTCTTGACACAACTCAAATATGCACTTGGATGGGAGTCGGGGAAGCTTGGGAACTACACAATCATCTGTGATACGCAAAAGGTATGAGTATCCTAACTAATTATTTATACATGTTAGAAATAATATAGGAAAATGTTAGACATCATGTAAAAGATTTGTACATGTTAGGAATAATATAAGAAAAATGTTAGATAAATTGTAAATGCTTTGAACTTGCTAGAAATAATATAGGAAAATTCTAAATGCTTTGCACATGTTAGATAATTCCTGCACATGTACTGAATTAATCATTGATATTAACATGGCTTGCAGAATGCAAATAACTCCATGTTTCCCAAGTGTCGTTAAAGATATTTCCTTATACATATCTATGCAAACTTTCAAACTGCTCGTTTTGGAGGTGGAAAGTTGAAAAAACATATGGATAATGGTACATATTCCTACACAAATCATGAATTTGATGCAGCAATGGCTTTGATGTAAGAATAAATGAGGAACCATATGAGTAGCTTACCGAAAAGAAATGTGGAGTGTTGGGCTAAGTAGGCAATGGATGATAATTGCAAAACTGACTCAATTGTGAAAATATTAGTGAAGTTTTTAACAAGATGATTCTTCATGTTAGAGGAAAAATGAGTCAGGAAAAGGATTGAGGAGATCCGAACTAAGAAAATGACCAAGAATGAGAGTAAAAAAACTGGTGCAACAAATGCTAGGTGGGTTATCACACCTATTTACTTTGATCAGGTAGAAGATGCAAAGAAATGGTCTAGACCTTGCACTCCAAAGAAGACAGTAGGTGATATTTGGCAAGTCAACAGCTCCAAGGAAAGAGTGTATGTTGTTCACTTAGAAAATAGAATCTTTGGTTGCAGAAGATGATCCATGAGTGACCTTCCCTGCAACCATGTCATTTCTGCAATATACAAATCCAAACAGCAACCCGAGGATTGTGTGCATGATTTATTAAAAAAGCAAGGTATTTGGAAGCCTCCAACTCTGTTGTATACCCTATTTTTGGTGAAGATTTGTGGACAAGTACTGCAACTCCTGACATTGAACCAACTATTTTTAGAGTTGACTGTTGGGTCCGCAGCATAGAAAACAAAAAGTTTCCTACGGTGTGAACTACACGCCAAGATCTATCTACTAGGTACAAAGCAACGGGTGGACATACATCCAACGAGAACTTACCCTCGTAGACAACGAGCTTTGTTAACGAGTAGGAACTTGTGGTTGATGTAGTCGTACACTTGCCGATCTCAAGATCGTGAGGAAGTCCGAGCGCCACAACTCAGCAGCGCATCCGCACTCGCACACACGTTCAAGCCACCAGACAACCTCCACCTCCTCGCTCCAGCGATCCAGCGGAAGCAGCAACTCCTTCCAGACGAAATGCCACCGGGAATATGTATCTCGCTAATCTGAGACCATGGGGGAATAATTCTAGAGGGGGAGAGAGATCCTTCACAAGGAGGTGTGAGGATGAAGGAGGGAATGGGTGGCCTTTTATAGGAGGAGGGGGGGTGCCCCCTCTCTCCATGGCCGACGCATGGGGGGGTGACCCCTCACCTCCCCCATTCATGTGGTGGTAACCCCTCCACATTAAAATGCCTCTTCACATTCCCTTTTAAAGTCTCCACTTTAAATGCATTAAATTCTCCAAATTTAATGCTCTCTCATTTAATAAAACTCTTTTTATTAAATTTATTTAGAATTTTGTTAATTACTTTAATTAACAAACATTCACATATAGCCCCTTGCAATATTTTAATATCACATGCAGAACCATCTTCTGCAATTTCACCCGAAACAATTTCTGGTTTCTATTGAAACAATTCCTGCGCTTTGCAATTCTTTCGTCCGAAACATATGTGCTCCAAAATGGTGTCCGGTAACTCTTAAGTGTATCACCCTACGGTTCGCTAATAATGCAGACATGATCGAGACCCTTCTCCGATCAATAATCCGCAGCGGGACTTGGAGATCCGTACTGACTTCTACACATTCAACGATGACTTCTGTGATCGTGAGAACCTTTAACGCTTGTAACTAAATCCCTTTGTCTATCGATATATTACATGTTCGAGATTCGATCATCGGTATCTCCATACCTAGTTTGATCTCGTTACAGACATGCACTCTTTTCTTGTTCCCGTGATATAACATTCTAGTGATCACATCACTTGCTTGCAAGCTATCCTAATGTGATATCACCGAGAGGGCCCAGAGTATATCTATCAGTCATCTGGATTGACAAATTCCACTCTTGATCCATGAGCCTCAACATAACACCTTCTTAGTACTGAACCCATCTTTATAGTCACCCTGTTATGGTGTGACGTTTGATGTTATCAAGATACTCTTCCGGTGTCAGCAATTAACATGATCTCATGGTCTAAGGATAAAGATTACTTCGTATGATGTTATAGCAATATAAACATAATGACTTGATAGTAATGCTATACTTTGGATGGATGTTCATCACATTATTCCACCAATGGTGTGACCTTGTTATTAACAACATCCAATATCCATGATCAGGAAACCTTGATCATCTTGTTAATCAACAAGCTAGTCTATAAGAGAGGCATGACTAGGAACCCTTTTTGTTTATTAAACACACATGTATTGATGTTTCTGAATCAATACAATTCTAGCATGTAAAATAAACATCTATCATGTATAAGGAATATATAATAACAACTTTATTATTGCCTCTCAGGGCATATTTCCTTCATTGACAAGGGTAAGAAAACAATACAAAATGAGGAAATGGAATTCTGAACCACCACAGGTTTCTTCCAGAATTCGCATAATTGCATGCATCAACTACAATTTAGGTGGCCATAGGTACACTAACTCTAGGAAACCATCTCTGCAAATGAGGAAAAATCAGCACTAGTTAACTTGCACTTGTTACTCTTCATTAGATACAATTATATTTCATCTAATGCATTTGTTGTATTATTTGTCTTTAGGAAAGTTGACCTTCAGATCAAAGTGTAGGAACCATGCAGTCGCTTCAGCAGCAACGCATCCAACTTCATCCACATTAAGGCCTCCAATACAAGCTATGAGAACACCTTCACCAAGACCAGCTACTACTGCAACACCTACACCAAGGCCAGTAGCTTATGTAACACCTTCACCAAGGTTAGCTGCTACTTCTGCATCAACACCAACAAAAATAAGTGCACCTGCTCCTCTCCAAGCACCAATGCTAGCCAAAAAAAAGTTTTTGCATCTGCACCTACTGCACCACCATCTTCGAGGGCTCCTGCTCCTATTGCACCACTATTTTCAAGATCAAGACCTTTCTCTGCACTAAGGAGTGTTTGTGCACCAGATGCATATGCTAGATCTGCATGACCTGGGACTAGTGGCAGAACAACCAAACTCACTCCAAAGATATAGGCCTACCTGACTACTAGGGAGCATAACAATTACAAGAAGTGATTGTTGTTTGTTTGAAACAATTTATGTGTGCCCCATACTTGGGCTTAGTCTGTTTGATACTATGTTATTTATAGTATTGTGTGTGTGTCAGTTTGTCCATCTGAAATTATGTTGTGTAAGAATGCTTGTCCTTCCGAAATTATGTGGAAGATTGTGATGTAAGACTATTTACTTTTAAGTGGACTCCTATTGTCTATGCCAATTTCTCTCATCCCAACATTTTTAGTGGACTCCTATTCTCTAGGAAATTTATGTAGTTTTTGTCCATGATTTTTAGTGTACTCTAGAAATTGTTTCTAATTTTTCCTTTATTTTTATGATTTTATAAGTGTAAAAAATGACCCTCGAGTGTTGTCGAGAACCCTTAAGGATAATTTTAAAGAATAAGATTAGTACTGTCGAGATCCCTCGAGGGTTGTCGAAAATCCTCAAGGGTAATTTAAAGTTTAATATGAGGGTTGTCACAGACCCTTGAGAGTAATTTTAAAGAATACTATTCGGCTTCGAGAACCCTCAAGGGTATTTAAAAAATAAGATTTATTTGTGTTGGCAATAACCCTCGAGGGTAGTTTGAAACAATAAGATTAAGGTTGTTGGGAACCCTCGAGGGTAATTTTGAAGAATAAGATTAGGGTTGTCAATAACCCTCGAGGATAATTTTAAATAATAAATTTAGAAACAATTTGTAATGTCTTATATATTAATGGGAAAATCCTTAATCTGCAAACAATTTGTAATGCCTTATATAATCATGGTAAATCATTAAAAAATTATAAATAATTTGTAATACCTTATACAATCATGAAACAAATCATTAAAAATTTATAAACAATTTGTAGTGCCTTATAAATTAAAGGAAAAATACTTAAAAATTAGAAACAATTTGTAATGCCTTATAAATTAATGGAAAAATCTCTAAAAATCTAGATTTTTTTTGTAATGCCTTATATGGTGATGAAAGAATCATACAACATCTAGAAACAATTTGTAATTCCTTATGGAATATGGGAAAATCAATATAAATCAGTATAAATCATTAAACGGGGATTTAGTGTTGTCAAAAGTAAACAATCAAGTGACAAAAGTTCAAACATAGCATTACGACAACAAATACACACATGGTTCAACACAATTCAACTAACATACGCCTAAAAAGCTAAATAGATAGAGTGCACTAATTGGTTCAACATTACTACATGCTAAACATTATAAATCACTCGTCACGGATTTCCTTGATTCTCCTCACCTTATCCTTGTTAGTCTCCCTTTCACCATTCCTTGCTTTTAGCAGATCAAAGAGAATATACTCAATCTTTTTCTTTTCCTCCTTAGGATCCCTTTCATCATCAAGCTTTTAGTTTTCCTCCTTCATAACCTCCCTTTCATGATCACATGTCTTTTGCTTGGCCTTCATTATCTCTGCTTGAGAGACCAACACTTGCTTAAACATAGCCATTTCATCCATCAACTTATTCCTTTGCTTCTTCATTTCAACCAACTCATCCTTAAGTATGCTCTCATTTTGATCATTTTCTTCCTTCATATTGGCTAAGTTTTTCTCCATCACTGTCTTCTCAGTTTCATTCATGAATTTCTTCACATCATTAAGCAAACTGAAGTAGTTCTTCTACATCATGTTCTTCTCTTCAATTAACTCATGCACTATCTTAGCATTATGAAGCATGTCATCTATTATTATTCTATTTCTCTCATCATACATGGCCTAGAGTCTCACTAGTGCATTTTGGAGTGGTTTTGGCATGTCTTCATCAAACCAGGACACAAATCCACAATTTATGACTCGCTAAAAGATAAATTGGAAAATAAAATGTTATCACAAATATAACACAATTTATATATCATACATGATGTTGTCAGAATATCCAGAAGCAATATAATAAGTAACTTAACTTAATTTAAATCTCTAGAAGCATTACAATCAAATTAACTAAATTTAAATCTATAGAAGCACTACAAGCCAATTTACCTGAACTATATAGTACACTGAACTAAACACTTGAATAATTCACGGAACCAAACAGTGGAGAACTCCAAATATAGAAATGAACTTAAAATTTGAATTGAGCACATTTAGAATCGGCACCCAGTGTTAATCCCCTTAAAATCTAGACATATGAGAGGCTCTAGCTGATGGACATGGAAAAGCACTCCATAATCCACTGCCAACCCTGCAAATGTAAGGTCTTCCATGGTATCCGGGGCATAATCCATGTCGATCAGGTCCTAGTAGACCCAACATTGAAAGAAAATCTAGGTAAATTGAGCTAAGTCGATGAAATAGAGAAGAATTTATAATTCCCAAATCAAAAACCCTAAGTTGAGTTGCTTACCCCAAGCAAAGACTGGCTCGACGAAGAGTCGTTGTTTCAGCTGGGCATGGTGCGACAAACGACGATGGCTTGCACTGATGACTTCAATGGCACCTTTGGCGCATCACCAGAGGCAACGACAACAAATGATGCAGTAGAAGTTGCTGGGGGCAACGACCTGGGGGGAAAGGGTTAGGACATGTGCGTTGATGGTGGGTCCCATGCTCTGTTAACGGCTTTCCGAGCCGGCCGTCTCCCATTGCCACATCAGCCCTGATAGTGAGTCCCCTCTGTCAGAATCGTGGTTAACACGGCCAAATTTCAGCATTAGCGAATATTGCGAGCGTCTAGTGCAATTCTAGTGGATTTTTGAACTATTCGCGCAAATGTGCTGGCTTTTTGCAATTTACTCAATAAGTTATTTTGCCCTTCCTCTTCCATAGCGTTATCTCATGGCCAAAGTTGTTGTTCTCTTCTTGGAGCTCATTGTACTCATACTCCTTGGATACCGTACGTCCTGGCTGGTCATCCTTTTATGTGATCATATTTTTTGTCTTATAGAAGTATATAAGTACATTCAACACCACAACACCATGGAAACGGCATACGACATACGGCGTCGATGACCATCTCGAGCTTCCAAACAGACTGTGGCTTCTTGGAGCACACGTGACGTAAAAGTCGAGTCTCTCTGCTGTTAGTTTCCAGTTGTTTATGTTGTTGATCCTTGGTACCAAAAACCTTTGGACGTTAGGGAGCTTGAGGACATGAAGTTTCGGAGGAGTATGAGAGGTCACCCTACCCCCTCTATTCCGCATCCACTAGGAAATCGTCGGGAAAATACAATAAACATGGTGTGTTTTGTGTTGAGATGTTTGGCAAGATTTTCCTAATATACAATTTTTATATGACCTAGTATTTTTTATTTTATTTTGCAAACTCTTGTGGTGTTATGGTCCAGTTATAGGCCGTGCTGCTGAGCCTCCCGTGCGTACATCCAAGAAGCCATGGGAATGCCCAAGTTAAGAAGGAAAAGCAGAGAATTTTGAAAAAATGAAGACATAGAGGCGTCGTGATTAATTGTTGCCAAATCTTTCCCCTAAGCAGAGATGCAGATCCGATGAACCTGCCAGCGAAGAATTAACCAGGGTGGACGGTCACAATTGGCAGTTAGTTCTGATATATGACTCCCCAGCTGTGCTGACGTGCTCCGCCTCGCGACAGTGTTCATTTCCAGTTTTACACCGCGACACATCCAGGGATATCGAACGGCCCGGATTCACGCTGGTATGCCCGGATTCGTTCAAAAGAACGAAGCCGCCACTGGTCGAAAATTGTACTAGTACTAGCATTCGAAAGCAGCCAGAGAACCAAAGCCGCCACTGTTTCTCTCTCTCGCCCCATCAATGTCGTCGTCGTCGAGCGAGGAGTTGGAACTGGTGCCGCTCGAGTCCATGCCGGGGTCGGACGTATGCCCGAGGATGTACCTCTCGTACGGTATCGCCACTCTCCAGGGCAGGTGCCCGGCGCTGACGGACGGCGTGACCGCCGTGCCGTCATTCACGCTGATGTCGCCGCTCATGGGCATGGACTACTTCGGGGTCTACGACAGCTCCTTCGGCGCCTACTCCGCGAAGCACCTGGCGGAGCGGCTGCACATCGCCGTCGCCATGGGGATCCATGACGAGCTGGTCGTCGAAACCCCGCGGTTCCTGCAATTCCCCGGCGACCTCGAGGGCTGGTGGAGGAAGACCTTCCTGGACGCGTTCCGCCTCGTGGACGACGAGCTGGTCGCCAGGGTCACGGGTGCCGGTGCCGTGGCCGACGGCTGCCCGGCTGTCGTCACGCTGGTCCTCAAAGACTACCTCGTTCTCGCCAGCCGCGGCGCTACCTGCAGGGCGGTGATCTACCGCGGCGAAGACGCCGTCCAGCTCACCTCGGAACGCAGGCCTGAGGTACCTTTTCTCTATTTCTCTACCGTATCAAGAATTCAGAGGCCAGATCTAGCTACTCTCCGTTGTGTTTTGATTTTCAAGTATTAAGCTACATGTGTTGTTGAAGATGAAATGGAAAATTTTCGTTTAGGGCATGATCTCATTTACACTTATCCCAATTCTTCAGAGAATTCTGTAAGGGTTCTTTCAAAATTCCCCATTACATATTTAGTTCGCTCATCATAAAATTTGGAGGCTAAGAAACATATTAGATGAAAATTTATGGAAATTTCTTTTGTACAACCTGAATGGCTAATGCCAATAAAAGGCTGCTCGTAGGTATTGTTTGCACGTTTGGAGGAAAAAACTAAATCATGCTTCTGCTGTGTGGCAAAAGAACCACATGACTAAGAGAGCAATGGAGTCATGCACAAACTTACTCAGAAAATCAGGAGGCTGCCATACAATAAATATGGAGATATTTGTTATATTCACCATATCTAAATATTGGATATTTTAAATTACTCTGATGCATTTATGAGTAAATGTGGAACATTAATTTACTGAGTCATGGATATTTGCACTTCACAATTTGAAAAAGTTTAAGGGGTGTGGAAACAAGTTTGTAGTTCTTCAAGCGTGAAAACTTAGAGAAATTTTGTTAAATAATTGCAGATTTCACCTTGCCATGCCCTCCGCGTAGCTAGCACTGAGCATCAAAATAAGATGAAAAAGCTAGATAAAATTGACTATGGAGGCCTATTTCTTAACTATTGTATTCTTGAAGCATATTCAGAATTTTGATATACTCCCTTCATCCTCAAATAAATGACCTGGATTTGTCTAAATTCACATGTATCTAGATACTAAAACTTGTCTAGATGCATGCCAATCTTAACAAATCCAAGTCATTTATTTTAGGACAGAGGGAGTATGTGATAAGAATATTGAATAGATGGTTTGTGAGGTCAATGATTAGAGTTTTATTCCGATCAATACAATCATGTCGTCCAATACTAAAGAGTAGCCATACTATTTTGTGTAACAAATTGATGGAGGCCCTCAGTTTCTTCCATACTTATTTGTGCCGTTCAGCAACGTTGATAAAATTAGACTCTTTGCAGTTCTAAGTAGCTTTTATCGGCAGATCATATTTCATTGCACATAGAAATAAAATTAAAATTGTGTAATTAATTAAAATGATGCATGACATAAGCTTGTTGAGAGAATGGTGAGTATGAAAGTTCGTTTGTAACTGCTGCAGTATGTTAAAACCTTGTGTGGAACACCTGAGAGAGTGCGCTTATCTAGCTCTGCACACATTAATCTCATCTTCACATCATATCATTGTTGTGTTCCGTTTCATGACAAGGCTAAGATGCATGGTAGTGGCTGGTCTTGGTCCAGTTAATTATGCTTATAATTTCATGGAAGATGGAATCATGCATTAGGATCCGACAGGTTTTATTATTTGTACATCATTAAGGTATTTTAGTTTATGTTCAAATGTATATCTATAAACTCATTTTCAGCCATAATTATCATTGTTTAGGTATGACCATATATAGAATTCCTCATAATGAATGTTTACTTTGCTAGTTGTGTACTTACCCGAGTTTATGTCGAAAAGTAAATACTTACACAGTTCACAATGTACTTGTGCACAGCCATATAAGCAAACGGAGCAGCAGGACGTACAAGAAGCAGGAGATCATGGGGTGAAATCTACCGGCAACCTTGCAGATAATATGGCCACTTCTAGCGCTATATGTATGTCCAAACTACAACAATCATTCTCCCGTTTTTCAAAATCATATTTTTGCATGCCTTCCTATCACATCGTTTGGAAGAAACAAAACATTCTTTGAAATACTAAAGCATGGACTAATCTGTATGATTTTTGTAGAAAACTAACATGATTCTTACCCTCTTGTTTTCTTCGAGCAATTTGTATTTTTTCATTTGTGGCGTTTAAAAGAGTGCTTCTGAATCACGCATGTGTGTTTTGATTCCTACTCTCTCCGTTTCAAAATATAAGATGTTTTAGTATTTGTGAAGCAAATGTATCTAGACCGATCTAGGAGTACATGAGAATTCAAGCTACATGCATGACACACCGTACATTTAGTAGTTTTATTCTTCTGTTTCAATCTGAATCATGTGTTCCAAACAAAGGCCAACATTTTTTCTTGCCTTCTAGTTTCTACCATGCTAAAGACTAATGAGATACACTTCCTGCGTAGTGTTCAGGCCGTATTTCCCAAAACCGGAGGTCCTGATAGTGGTGCGGGAGCCACGAGACAAGTTCCTGATCCTTGCCACCGCCGGGCTTTGGAACTACATCAGCCCAGCCCAGGCGTGCAGCTTCATCCAGAACAGGCTGCGCACGTCGCGGATCATCATGACATGGGAGAAGGCATTAGATGACATGGGCTCACCGACCATACTCGCAGAGGACTTGGCTAAGCTTGCGATCCGCAATGGCAGCCAAGGCAATGTGACCGTCGCCGTCATACTGTTCAAGAAATTTTGGGACGAACACTGTCCTTGAATTTCTAAGAAGTGATCTGCATTTTATTTGCTCGTCATTAGTTTTACCATCATGTGGTATAGAAACTTTTCTGTTGTCTTAAATGAATTGTTTCGAGGAATATGGAAACGGTCTGTTGGATTGCTTATGTATTTCAAGATGGATGATCGTTATGACTGTATTTGCTGAAAGGATGATTTTCTTTATGAGAATTGAATTGATTTAGTTGTTGAGAAGGTTCCTACATATTATATATCACATAATATCTGTTCTTTCATTTGTAGTATACTGTCGGAAATTATTACATATCAACATACATTTCTTCCACGAGGTGTGATCCCTTCTCTGCTAAATGCAAGCTCACCTAGCCAAGATACTGAAACCTTTTAATAAAAGGTTCTGTTGATGCAGAGAAAGGGGTCTAATTCACCATTTCGAAAAAAAAACTAGCCAAGATACAAAACATTGTTTAGAGAATCCAGACAAAAAATACATAGTATTGTATCTCTGTGGTTGATTTGTTTTGACAAAGCACATATATGCAATTTACCACGTATAAAAAATTATGGTGTGCAATAAATAATTTTATTTGTCGTCCCACCAATCCTATGTGGCAACCAAGTGGCAAATTGACCAAGTTAGGAAAAGTCAAACAAATTTCAAGCAACAAGTCAAAAGAGGAAGAAATATAAAATAAGACGCCAAGACATGAAATCACGAGCAAAGACGCCCACCAGATGGAGTGATATGCCAGTCCACCATGTACCATACATCACACCCCCCCCCCCCCTCCTAGTTAACAATATAGACCACGGGCCGAAAATTAATTCAACTACACCTCCCACTTCGCATATCAAAATTGGAACGGGTTCCATTCAGAGAGTTACAAGTCTTTGAACAATTCGCTTTTGCTCTTGATAAAACAAGTCAGCATCAATACCTACCACCTCGTGGGTAGCCTTAGTCATGTGTGATGAAAGGATATGCTATAAATAGCCCCCGTGGACATGTACTCCATTCACTCTCACATGGATGAAATCAAGGGGGGTACTAGAGCTCCTACACTTTCTTCGGTGAGCCTAGCTAGGGTCAATCAAGGAAGTCTTGCACAACTTGGACCAAAGTAGAGATGAGTGTTTTGTAGTAGGCCTGAAGAAGTCTTGTACCCATCGAGCCTTCTACCAAGCGTCTCTTGACACCTTCATAACCCAGGACTAAGTCACGCTCCAACCAGGAGGGCAAGTCTATTAAAAATAACGTTGTGTCAAACATTGTTAGTGTATGGGACTCTACTCATATTTTGTTGTGACTACAAACAAAAATATGTTAGCTTTTGGTCGTTCTTTCTACACCAACAACAAATTACATGTATGATTTTCTACGAGATATTTCAAACAAATTATTTGGAGTATTTTACTACCTCCATCCCAAAGCTTAAGGCTTGTATTATTTTTAGAAAGTCAAACTATCTCAAGTTTGACCAAGTTTTTACCAAAAATCATTAACATCCAAAGTACATAATCAATATCATTAGATAGATAATGAAATATATTTTCTTATGTTATCTACATTTGTTGATAGATTCTTCTAGAAGTTTTGGTCAAACTTTACTTGGTTTGACTTTTCAAAAAAAATATAAGATTTAAGTTTTGGATGGAGGTAGTAGAAGCTAACATGGTGGTGCTGCTTGGTACACGATAATTCGGCGGCATAGGAGCGTGGTGGGCCTTTCTCGGAGGGCGCAACAGTCGTGTGTCTTTGTCGGTGGTCGACCCGATGTTGTCGTGCCTTTCTTTCTTTCTTTTGCTTTCTTTTTTCTGTTCTCTTGTGCTTTTGCTTGTGCTGTTTGGCCCTAGCAGTATTCGGTACTTCCTCTGAACGTTGTGTTGTCTGGCCCAGCAGCGGTCTCAGCGGTGTGCTTTAATTATAAAACGGGGCGAAATCCCGTTTCGAGAGTTTCCAGCTGCCCCTCTTAATCCCCATGGCCTCCTCGCTTACTGGATTAGCAAGATATCCACTAAACAATTGTTAGAAACTATGATAAACATGGTGTGTCGTGTGCTTGAGATGTTTAAAGAGATTTTATGAATAAACAATATTTACATAACATCTTTTTAGGAATACTTGTGGTCCTACCACTACACAATATTGAATCAACAACAACAAAATTGCTGACTAACTGTCTCGCACTAGCATAAGGGCTTTCTCAACCAACATATTGTTTACCGAGATGGATATTTTTTCCCGACCGGCATTGTTTTGCTGATGAACGGTCTGACACCTATTGTTTTACTGACCACTGCCCATTGGCCCTCTCATGAAAATTTTCCATCTTACTATTGGTCGGTGTTTATTTTGCTGACCAAGTATCAAAGGCCCTACCATGAACCTTCCCCTACCATCTGTCTGATATACATGCATATCCTCCAAAAAATCAATGGGGATTAGACACAACCAAACCAAAATCTCATGCAATACTGATTGTTCATCTGTTACAAAAGATGCATAGGATTGTTCAACTGATTACCGCATAATCAAGTTTACAAAAGATAGCTAACTGATCACCACATAGTCAGTTTACAAAATGATAGCTATGAATCCAATGGGAAATTATTCCAATACACAAAACATCCGATGATGCGAGACTCGCAGCTACTTGGTGAAATACATGGTGCGAGACAAGTTTTACATGATAATTCACTTTGAAGAGGATGCCTGCACAAACACGTCCAAATAGATGAGATTCTAATCTTCTTCAATTGAATTTTATCAAAGGACGCCACCTAGTTTAATGAAAGCACATGTTTTTTGTTATTGCTTTCAGCATAGCAGATCATAATGTAAACCAGTCCATATACAACAAATGATATATATTTGAGGACTTGGGGATAATCTAATGATAATACTCACATTGAGAACTAACATTCAGGTGTGTAAACTGAAAGTTCAGTCTGGGCTCAAACTAAATTTATAATATGCTTCCATAATTAGGTCCGCATGGTTACAGGCTACTAGCTACTTTCTCCGTTTTAAAATATAAGATGTTTTAACTTTTGTAAAACAAATATATCTAGACATTTTTTACTGTGTAGATTTGTAGTGAACTTACACACTAAAGATCGTCTAGGTACATTCGTTTCACAAAAATTAAAACATCTTATATTATAAAATAAAGGGAGTACAAGCCTGTAAGACAATATATAGTTTTTTTTTCTGAGAGAGACAATATATAGTTACACGTGCAGGGAGTACTTCATTTTTCATCACTAAGAAAAAATTGCATATGCAAGTCAAAAAATTGATATAGTAGTAGAAGTACTAGTATAGGACAATCTACTCCATCTTTTTGATAATATAAGATGTTTTAGAATTATGAAGGTAATGCATTTAGACGGCACTCTGAATCTACACACAAAAAGACGTCTAGATACATTACCTTTACAAAGCTAAAACATCTTATATTTTAAAATTGAGGGAGTATGAGTTTTGTAGATGATTATATCATGCGTCCGAATTTCGGTAACGGCACTACGGGGTATTGACATGCATACACATGACTTTCAGGGCAATTACAAAACAAATAAGATATGCTTCATTAAATTGGTTCAGTGACAATCGTACTCATGCAATTTACAAATAAGCTCTAGAATAGACGACCAACTATCAAAGCGGAGTTGGATGGTGACCAGCGACCAAAGCGAAGTTGGATGGCACACAAAAGTGAAAATGCATGCGTCCCCACTCCTCACAAAAGAATTGCACTTCAACTTATTTTTACTTTTTATTTAGGTAGATCATGGGCCAGCGGCTCGAGCAAATTAAATAGCATAATATGATACTTTCTCCGGTCTAAATTAATTAAATCAGATTTATTTAGATTTGAATATATTTAGTACTAAAGCATGCTTAGATACATTTGAGTATAGACAACTCTGAGTTCATCAATGTGGATCAGGGTGAGTAAAAAAATAACCAGCAACGTGAGCGGCTACAATCCTCATGGTTTATGGCACTTTAGCACTGCATGTTCTTTAGTGTAAGAATACTGCGTGTATACTCATCCGAATGTACTACGTAAAAGATTAAAAGGAATACTTCAGCGGAGGGATAAGCTCCTGCCTTGTAGGGCTTCATGTAGGAAAATTGTCACAAGTCAACGTAGCAGAAATAACTGTACGGAGATGTGGATAAAACGCACATGCATGATAATAATTACGTTCCTAGATGGCCATGCAATGGACCTTGTGACTATATTGTAAATCATCATACACTGGTAGAAAAAGGTCTTTGGTCCAGCGCCCAAATTTCATTGGTCCCGGTTCGTTTCTTTAATCGGGATCAATGCCATGCACCTGTCCCGGTTCATGCTGCCTGGGCATTGGTCCCGGTTCGTGGTATGAACCGGGACCAATGCCACCGCGATGCACACGTGGCGCTCTGCGGAGCATTGGTCCCGGGTCATGCCACGAACCGGGACCAAAAACACCGCAACGATCCGTAATCCGGGACAATCTAAATTAATTCGGGGCAGAAATTAATTCGAGGCACAAATTAATTCAAGTTAGAAATTGAATTGATCAGTATTTTTGAAAAAAACTTCCACAAATTAATCAAAACAAAGATCTAAATCAAGACATTTTATTAATTCGACCACAAATTCTTTCCAAACAAAGGTGCGACTTTATAAATTTTCCTAGTCGACAACACTTCCGCTGCCGCTGTCCTCCAAGCCGCCGGCTTCCTCGTCGTCGTCGGACGAAACCTCCATGATTTCGGCATTGTTGGGGAGACGGAGCTCCTCTGCAAGGCTAGCGGCATCGATGGCGGTGTAGATGGTCCGTCCAGGGACGAACCAGAACATCTCCCGCCCTTCTCGGTTGCGGAGATCCGGGTGCACCACGCGTCCGTCCACGATGCGGTTGTCAAGCTTGGTCTTCCGCTCCTTCTTGAACAGCCGGGGCCAGTACTCGCTGGCCGCCGTGTACCGGGACAACGCCCTCTTCTACGCGGGCATTTGGCGGTGACGCTCCGCGATGACGCTCTCCATCTCGTATCCGCCGGGGACGAGGAGCGGAGCCACCGGCACACCCGCCTCGCTGATGCGCCATCCGGCGGGCACCGTCGCGCGCGGCGGCGCGAGGATGCCGTAGTACGCAAACATCGCCGCCTCATAGAAGTTGAGCGTGGGCACCTCCATGGCGGCGCGGTGGAGATTGGAGAGGGAGGGGAGGCGAGACGGCGGCACGGTGGAGAGGTGCATAGAGGCCGAGGCGATGGCGAAAGGGGTGGGTGGAGATCGACTGCAGAGAGGCTGAAGCGATGGAGAAAGCGACGCGCTGGGGCCTCATATTTATATACGGGGACGACGAAGCGACGGTGAGCATTGGTCCCGGTTAATGCCACGAACTGGGACCAAAATCCCTCCCGCGCGACACGTGGTGGCCCAGCAACGCGCCCCCACCCAGGTCATTGGTCCCGGGTCGTGCCATCAACCGGGACCAATGACCTGGTTGGGGGGCGCATTGCTAGGCCACCACGTGTCGCGCGGGAGGGGCTTTGGTCCCGGTTCGTGGCATTAACCGGGACCAAAAACCCTCCCCTGGCTATATATAAGCCCAACCCTTTGCCTCTTGCCACCAAATTTTGCTGGATTGTGTGTGAGGTGTGGGTGCTAGTTTTTTTTCCTTTGATTGCACACAAGGTGTTCGACGAAATGTCCGAGCCACACTTAAGTTCGCACAACACGGTATCCTCGGCCGAGGTTAGCAACCTTATCTTCTTTATCTGTAACTGATACAAAAATATTGCATGTGGCCATGTAGGGTGGTCATTTTACTATTCACGATGTTATTGTAATGGTTAATTATTATGACGCAGATCGATGCACGGATGTGATGGATGTATGGCGACCGACGCGATTCCGATTTTATTGCAGGCTTATATAAATTTATCGATTTGGCTAAGGCAAACAAAGTGGATAATTTTATGCCTTGTCCCTGCATCGACTGTCAGAACGTGGCGGAGCCCTCTGCCCCGAGAATCCTTCAAAGCCATCTGCTTCGAAGAGGTTTCATGCCCGGATATTATTGTTGGGCCATGCACGGAGAAAGAGGGGTTAGGCTGGAAGAAAATGAAGAAGAGGAGGATGATGACAGCTATCCTATGTCCCCTGAAGAATACGATGATACTGCAATGGAAGACAATGAAGAAGAGGGAGGCGGCAATGAAGAAGAACAACGGACATCGGATGAGCCTGCTGATGGTCTTGGTTGGGTCATTTCTGATGCAAAGCAACAATGTGATACAGAAAGGGAGAAGCTTAAGTTGGAGGCCATGCAAAAGGATCACAAAAAGTTGTTGTGCCCAAATTGCAAAGATGACAGCACAAAGCTCGGTACCACACTTGAACTGCTGAAATGGAAGGCAGAGACTAGCTTATCTGACAAGAGATTTGAAAAGTTACTAAAAATAATGAAGACGAAGCTTCCAAAGGATAACGAGCTGCCCGAGACAACGTACGAAGGAAAGAAGACTATCTATCCTCTAGGATTAGATGTGGAGAAGATGCATGCATGCACTATATTCTATTTCAGCAACAGAAGGAAAATACTATTTCCTTACAATGCTGGGTGAGTGTTACTGTCTTGTACACATTCTATTTTCGCTTACTCGATGTTAAGCGTATAATTGACTCGTGTTATATTTTGTTAGTGTGTCCAACTTGCACTATATTCTGTTAATCATTACTATTGACACCGGAGTAGTAAAAGTCCTGGACTTGAAACGCACACCATTAGAAAAGTGGGTGGACATGCAGGAATGCCTCCAGAAGGCTTGTAAACAGTTCACCGTCAAAACTAGGGGTGTTTAAAAGCCAGAGCTTACATTTCAACCATTGATTGTAAGTACTACTTGCTAGATCCACACATCTCTTTGATTCTAGTTTCAATACCACCATTATCATGCTTGATTATTATTTTGATTGAACTCCGTTCTCGTAAAGTGCTTGAGGCAGGAAGCCGGAAATAACTTATGTGGATACTATGTCTGCGAGTTCATTCGCCAAACGACCAAAGAGAAGGGCGCAGACCGGAACATCAAAAAAATTGAAGTACGATAAACAATAATCACAACTTTATTTTATTACCATCAATTGTGTTTAGTTTCATTCATATATATTAATCCCCTTCTTTATATTAGATCGAACGGATGCGGGACGGTCTTCTATCACAAGAACACGTGCAAGCAATTCAAGAGGAAATTGCCGCATTCTTGTTAGAACAAGTCATAGATCCGAAAGGAGAATACTATTATCCGCTTCATTTGGAAGGGTGAAGTGTAAAAAAGAAGATGTAAATTAATTAGATCAAATTCGTGTGAGAGTATCGTTTGTAATTATAATATGTTTCGACCAAGAAGACGGATGAGACGGTGTATAATATATTTGTGATCATGCATGATGTGTAATATATATATCGTGATTTCATTATTGCTGTATATATATAGTACCATTAAATTGAATACAAAATACCAAATAAATAAATAAAATAAAACCTTGCCGCGGCATAAAAATAGTCCAAAAATCCTGCCGCGGTACAAAACCCTGCCGCGGCACAGAGACCAACAATCCCGGTTCGTGCCACGAACCGGGACCAATGATCCACCCCCCCTCGTCTCTCGCGCTCCCATGTGGAGACCCATTGGTCCCGGTTTGTTCCACGAACCGGGACCAATGATCCACCCCCCCCCCCCCCTCGTCGCGCGACTGCCCACGTGGAGACCCATTGGTCCCAGTTTGTGCCCGAATCAGGACCAGCATTAGTCCCGAGTGATTGGTTCTGGTTCTGTAACCGGGACCAATGGCCCTTATGAACCGGGACTAGAGGCCTTTTTTCCAGCAGTAATATTGATATCGCAGTGTATCATCCCTTTTAACCTCAACATTCACTATATCCTCATAAGTCTACGGCCCAAGTGGTTCCGCACCCACAACAGTGTCTGGGTCAATCGAGAGAATCAAGTCTATGCATATAGAAGCACATTGATCTCGATCTGAAAATAAATTATGCCAGAAATGGGGAAATTAGAAGACATATAAATATGTTTCAACGATAACACAATTATGAGGCTTTCATCTTGGTGGGTTGAAGAGCTTTTTAGGAAGGGGTTTGCAAAAAGTCTCCTTCGAATATGGATCTCTTCGTCATATTCTTCTTCGCCGTCATTATCTTCCTGAGTTCAACTGTTCTACCAACCAATATGTAAACAAACTTACTGTGTGCATGAGTAACTAATGCAATGCTCAAATTACATGTGGGGAAAAAAGTTCATTACTTGTCGAGAATTAGAGCCATGTTAGCTAGGAGTATCCAAATAATGCTCTCCTTGTGAAGTTGACATCATTCATATCATTTGGTTTATTTTTTTGTGCATTTGTTGCATATGGTCATCCATTTGTGTTCATACGGTGTAACAACATATTTTGCGCGAATACTTGTGGTCCTACTATACATGGCCCCACTACTATATCTGATAAAATATGAGTTGCGCCTATTACTGAGCCTCATGTGTACATCTAAGTCACGGGGAACGGGCAGCGACAAAGTCCATCATGGTTTCTCTAACACGCTATACCCCACAACCGGATGTGCTGCCATTGAACATGAGGCTTATGGTGCTTGCAAGAAGACTGGACATCGTTAAGCAGGGTGACCATCACCATTGTGTTTCTTACCGTGGGTGCTTAAAATTAGCGGCAGATTTAGCATTTTAGTATTGTAGAGAAAGGTAATTCCTTCTGAGCTTTACCGCTTTGTTCTATTCCCTATCAACGGTGTTGCATTTCTCTTTTGTTATTATATATAGTGCATTTTCCAAATACAAAATATGTCATATTTTCAATGTTGGGGTGCAATATTTTTATTGGGCCGGTGATTTAGATACATAAAGCGTAGAAATCAGATGAAGGGGCAGGAAGCCCCATGGCGCGTGATCGACGAGGGGGCCTAACTGCGCACCAAGCAAGATCGTAAAGTTAATTAATCAAGTGTAATACTCCCTCTGATCTATAATAAGTGCCCCTGATGACAAGAAGAAGCAGAGATTTTTTAGACCATGAAGAGACAGCCGTTGGGATTGGGACAATTAATGTTTTCATAGCTGCCAGCCTTCAGAAGATCCTGATGAATTACCTGCCAGAATTAACCCAGGTGTAGACCCGTGGTTACAATTTGGCAGGCAGTTACGACTCCCCAGCTGTGATAACGTCTCCACATCTCGACAGGGTTGTACCGCGGCACATCCAACGGCCCGAATTCATTCAGATCGCGACCGGATTCGTTCAAAAGAACCCGCCGCTGGTCAAGAAGTGTAGCATTCGGAAGCAGCGGAGCAGCAAGCCGCCACTCGTTTCGTTTCTGTCTCTCTCTATCCCTGACAAGTGACAATGTCGTCGATGTTGGCGACGGGCATATGCTCGGATGTGCAGCTCTCATACGGCATCGCCTTTCTCAAGGGCAGGCTCCCAGCGCTGACGGACGCCGTGGGCCACGTGCCGTCGTTCTCGCGCTTGTCGCCGCCCATGGCCATGGACTTATTCGGGGTCTTCGACGGCTTCTTCGGTGCCTACTCCGCGAAGCATCAGGCGGAGCGGCTGCACGTCGCCATCGCCAAGGGGATCGAGGACGAGCTTGTCGCCGAAGCCCCGCGGTTCCTGGAATTCCCCGAAGACGTCGAGGGCTGGTGGAGGAAGACCGTCCTGGACGCGTTCCACATCGTGGACGACGAGCTGGTGGCCGAGGTCGTGGGTGGCGTGGCCTTAGGCTCCCCGACTGTCATGGCGGTGGTCCTGAGCGATTACCTCGTTGTCGCCAACCGCGGCGCTACCTGCGGAGCGGTGATCTACGGCGGCGAAGAGGCCGTGCAGCTCACCTCCGAGGTAATGCTTCCGCTTTTCTCTAGTTTCTCTTCCGTCTCAAATATTCAGAGGCTAGATCTAGATACCTTCCGTTGTGTTTTGATTTTCAAGCTTTAAGCTACATGTGTTGTTGCAAATGAATTGGAAAATATATCACTTAATTAGGGTATGCATGATCTAATATTATTAGGATTCTTCAAAGAATCCAACAAGATTTCTTCCAAGATTCATCATTAAATAGTTCCCTAAAGATAAAATTCGGAGGCTAAGAAACTTAACTAGTAATGAAATTCTAAGGAATTTCATCAACCATGAGAAAAGGGGCCAGGATCGGTATAAGTTTACAGATAGTTGTATGATGGGATGATGCCAACCGAAAGCTACTCTTGTTTGAATCTCTGGAAAAACAAACTAGATCATGCTTCTGTAGTTGCAAAGAATCCACATGACTAGGAGAAGAACGAGGCCTAAACTTGTTCCGGAAATCAGGAAGGCTACCATTTCAATGAATATGGGATATGTACAGATTCACCATATCAACATATCAGTTTTCTCCGAGTAATTAGGAGTAAATGTGGAATATTTTCATGTGGCCCTCCAGCACTGTTAAAACTTTGTTTGGATTGAGCATGAATTTCTCTAGCTTTATAAACACTAATCTCATTTTCGCAGTTATTGTCATGTGTTGAGTTTCATGAAAAGGTTCAGAGATGCATGGTAGTTGTTGGTCTTAGTCCGATTAATCCATATTTTGTAATTTCGTGGACGCAGAAATCATTAGGATCTGATTGGTTTATTTATTTATATAGTGTAAAGGTATTTTAGTTTATGTTTATATGTGTGCATATGTGTCCAGAATTATTTTCAATTTTTAAAATATATAAATATGATTTTTGATTTTTTTTACTAAAGAGAGCACTGGAGCTCGGGGAGCCAAAGATACTTTCCGGCTAGCTATGCCCTTATTTGAGTTTATGTCTGAAAAAAATACTTACACAGTTCATAATGTACTTATGCACAGCCATATAAGCAAAAGGAGGACCAGAATGCACAAAATGCGGGAGGCCCTGTGGTTGGATCTACCAGCAACCCTGAAGACCATATGACGACTTCTCATGCAATATGTAAGTCCAAACTACAATACGCATTCATCTCTCTGGGAAATCCACTTTGCCTCGTAGGTGAGATGTACCCATTGTCTACATACCTATTTTAAAAGGTCAAAATATTCCAAAAAAATACCCCGTATACATTCGGACATTTCATGATTCCACACAAAGTTCCGACACAAAAGAATCATTTTTTTGGCATAGGGAAAAAGGGAAATTTTCAATGCTCTAATATGATTATTCACAAGATTTTTGTCTTTTTTGCACAAGACACAAAAAATGTCCTTTCTTTGTGAAACTTTGTGTGCCAACATAGAATGTTCGGATGTACACACGAAATTTTCGGTCAGAATTTTTTGACATTTTGAAATGCATTTTTATGCATGTTTCATAATGAATGCGTTTACACCTATGAGCCAAAACATCACCTCATCATCTCTCGTATTCATGAACGTCAAAAGGTACTTCTCTCGCACTGTGTTTTGATTCCTACATCAATTCAAGTTACATGCACCATTACCTCATGTAGTTTTACTCATCTCCATTTCTAAATCATATTGAGAAGCCTTCATATCATAACTTTTGGAAGAAAAAATTCTTTGAAATTCTACATGCATGGACTAATTTGTAGGTTGTGAAAAATAAACACGAATCTTACTGTCATGTTATCTTCAAGCAATTTGTATATATTTTCATTCGTGGCGATGAAAAGGTCCTTTTGAATCTCGCATGTGTTTTCTGGTTCAGACATGAATTTAAGCAACATGACATATGTATCTCATGTAGTTTTTTTTTTAGGGAAGTCACCAAATCATTAAACCACCGTGTGATCTGTAAACAGAGCACCAAGTAGTTTTTTATTTTACTTCTTTGTTTTTCTCCAAACAAGGCCAATATATCTTGCTTGTTACTATTACCATGCTAAAGAAGTACACTTCCTACGCAGTGTTCAAGCCGTATGACCCAATACCGGAGGTCATGGCGGTGCATCGGAAGCCACAAGACAAGTTCCTCATCCTTGCCAGCGGTGGGGTCTGGGACCACGTCGCTCCAGCCAAGGCGTGCAGCTTCATCTAGAACAGGCTGCGCACGTCGCCGATCAGCATCTCACCGACCATACTCGCAGAGGAGTTGGCTGAGCTTGCGCTGGGCAACGGCAGCCGGCGCAATGCGACTGTCACCATCATACTGTTCAAAAATTTCTCGTAAGAACATCGTCATGGGACTTCTAAGAAGTGATCTGCATTTTCTATGCTCGACACAGTAGTAGTTTTATTATCAGCATGTGGTATGGAAACTTTGTCGTTGTCTTAAATTAATTCCTTCGAGGGATTTGGAACTGGTTTGTTGGATTTGTTTAAGATGGATCATCACTATTACTCATGTTTACTGAATGCATAATTTTCTATGTGAGAATTGAATTGATGTAATTGCTGTGAATGTTCTTGATATTGCTACAGTTGAGGCAGTGGATTCATTTTGCATAATAAAATGTCTATACGGCTACAAAAACCATTCGTCATTTGGCATATAGATGCATCTGTCAAAATGATTCGTACTGTTTGGAAGTTGATCAGCATGGATCGGCCAACACAAATAATTTATAGTTTAACATTCTAGCATGTATTTTATTTCAATAAGCACACAAATAATACATCACGGATAAATGCTATTTATAGTTTTATATACTACTAAGCAATAGATGGAGGGCCGGGGGCCCTTCTTCAGTCGTATAGCTGCTTGCTCATTTTATTCTCTGGTCGTCGGATTCTGGTGCAACATTGGAGCATTTCCTCTGTATTCCATGCATGTGGTTCTCTAGCTCAGTCTCGTGGTTCATCACTGACCCTGGCATGAAATACAACGAACGACGTCGTCGAAAGAAAGAACAGGTTAATCGGGTGAAGTCGTGTTTGCAACTTTACATCCATGGAGTTTAGGGAATTAAGCCGCATGCATGCCTAGGAATACGTACTGGTTACAGTCCATGTTGGGTGTGACGACGAAGTTGATGGAGAGGCCGCAAGCGCGAGGTAGCGCGGCGGCGCGGCCGAAGTCGATGGCCGGGAACCCGGTGGCGGCCGCCGCCTTGACGCAGGTGCAGGTCGCGACGCGGTCGGCGGTGGTGGCGGCTAGCTGGCTGAGCACCCCGAGGCTGTTGCAGCAGATGCCGTAGGGCGTCACCCCGGGCGCGCCGCTGAGGTACGGCATGCATGGCCCCATCAGCTGCGTGACCTGGCCGCACAGCACCGCCGCCGAGGCGCCGCGAGGGGTCGCTGCGACGGCCAGCGCCGCCAGGAGGAGCGCGGCGATGGCACGGCTCGACATGAAGCCCATCCTATATCGGTCTCGATCGGGTGAACGTTGTGTATGTGTGAGCTCTGAGCTGGGTTCGCTGGGCGTTAGTGGTGGCCGGAGTCGCTGCCGTGGCGCCAAGGTTATATAGGGAGAGGCTGTGTGGGGGAGAGAGGGCGTAGCATGTAGAGTTGTTGTGTCACGTCGCCGGTGCGCGCGCCTGCCGCGCCAGGAACTCGGAGGGTGTCATCTTGGATGAGTTTTTGACTGTTTGTTGGTGGTTGGGCAGGGGAGAGTGCATGAAGCCTGAAGATACCCATCATGACACACGTGGATACCTGGGCCTCGTAACGAACCACACTCGCGGCCCAAATTACTCCTGGCCGACTACACTATCGGGCTGCAGGGCTGGCCTGTTCCATTAATGCGGATTCTCACAAAAGAAAATACAATAAATTGGTTAAAACAAGCAAATTTTGACTAAAGCCAAAAGCTAGAAATACACATATTATTGAATTTTGGTTGAATATTTGCATTAAGCGTTCAGATTGTCGGTGAAACCGGGCAGACCACGATGTATATGACAATGTAGAGTACATTCATTAATGTAGAGCAGCCCTATGGTCACGGATGAAAACCATCATCGGTGATGAATATATCACGCCAATGGAATCTTATCTTCTCTACTATCTAAAAAGCACGAAGGTGTTCCGTTTTCTGCCGACGCAGTGCTACGTTGCACTTTGATCGCTCGCATCCGCACCCTTCATCGTTTGTATTCGTCCTCTTCGTCGCGCATTAACCACACCTAAGATCAGGCTGCAGGGCTGGCCTATTCCATTAATGCGGATTCTCAAAAAATAAAATACATAATAATCTTTGATGCCTAATAAATTGGTTAAAACAGGAAAATTTTGACTAAAGTCAAAAGTTAGAAGTACACTTATTTGTAGGCGGAAAAAGTACACATGGTTGACTTTTGGTTGAATATTTGCATTAAGCGTTCAGATTGTTGATGGGTGAAAACGGGCAGACCACGATGTATATGACGATGTAGAGTACATTCATTAAATTAGAGCGGCCCTATGGTCACGGATGAAAACCATCATCGGTGATGAATATTGCACGCCAGTGGAATCCTATCAGTAATATAGAGGGCACACCGACAATGGAGGACAGCCTGATTGCTTTGAGGCCTTCAACGCAAACGGATATCCAAGTATATTCATTACGCATGTACAAATCTGTATTACAGAAAAAGAACATGTTGTCAACGCCTCACAACAGCAATCCCTATGTGCTACGCCGTCTATCCACATCAGTCCCCTTGCACTGTACTCAAGCCTTGACTCGGCCATCTATCGCGCCAAGTTGAGCATAAAGGGAACTAAATTCCAACCATGGAGAAAGTTAATACTATAAAGCGGGTTGTGGAAAAGAAATTCAGAAAATAAGAAACAAAGAGAGATGGAACATAGGGATAAATAAAATAACTTCAGATATCTGCATCGGTGGTACATATAATTTAGAGGATGCAACTAAAATTGGTTTCTCTGGTACAAACCGCCATGCCAACAATAAACAAATTAAGTTATATATTTCAGGTTATTGTTTTTGAAAAGAAGGTTAAACCCCAGCTTCTGAATCAAATTGATGCACACAACCTTCTATTCTAGGTTATAGTGTAGTTCTAATATTATTTTTATCTTGCTTGGATTTTGAAAGAAATCTCATAGGAGAAAGAAGAGCGCTCACCTCAATGGTCTTGGAGGGTGAAGAACGAAGACCACTGGGTTGGAGAGGTTAAAGCTGAGTGTGTGATGAGAAACCCAGGCCGGTAGCGCTTGATGCCAGGCGTGGTCTTCCAGATCGAGTTGGAAATACTCGAAGTATATACTTCCTCTGTTTTAAAATATGAGACATTTTAGATTTGTGAAAATGGTGTATCTAGACGCTTTTAGTATCTAGGTTCACTTCAAATCTAGATAAACCTACACCCTAAAAGGGGTCTAGATACACTCTTTTCATAAAGTTAAAACATCTTATATTTTAAAACGGAGGGAGTAATAGGGAAAGCAGGGTAGGATCACACACACCAAGGTGTTAAATTTGGTGTGACCTAATGGCATATGTTAATGTCCGGTTGTGTCTTAAATCAGCTACGGATCTACTGCTTTAGTATATACTTATGATGCTTGAACTAATCAAGGTGTTTTATGTAATCATCATTAATATCTTATCAACAATGTGTCGTTCATATTTTTTATTGCATTCGCACAAGCTAATGAAGTACATTATATTTGTGTTGCTGTTGCTGAGACCTAGTATTTGTTAAGCCAGTAGAATAGCCACGTGTGATCTTCCTCGCAATTGTCATTGATCCGGTTATGCAAGCCGGTGCACAAAGATGTTGACCATTTTCTCTTGAGATGCAAAACTTTCAAGATCTTTTAGAAAACTTTTGAACGGGAAACCTGGACGTTTGACATATGTGGGGATATTGGTAGCTCTCTGCTCGCAAAAAACAAGGACTTGATAGCCTGATTATGGTAGGGGCATGGTGCCATCTAGAAATAACAGAATGACCGGAGCTTTAACAAGGTCACTAACCTACATTCCATGATTGAAAAGATGAAGCTAGATTGCAACTGATACTGCCTAGCTAATGCTAAGAGATGTTGGATATCCTCCTCGTGTAGGTTGTGAAGATTGTGATAATTTGGCGTAAGGTGTCTTACCCCGTTAGGAGCCCACCGTGCGCGTGTTATATAGGAGGTTTTACCAACTTCCTCAAAAGGATTTACATCAATCTTGTTACACAACAAATCTTGTAACAATCCGGCCAACAACCTTATCAATACGACTATGGCCTTCTTGTACAACACGCACACATACAACTAATGTTTACAACATGACAGGCTACCTAAGTCGCTAACACACACCCTCAATCACAACTTATCTAAGTTGAGGTTGTTTCTAAAAGCTTCGAGTTGGCGTAATGTAAGAGGTTTGGTAAATCCATCTGCAACTTGATCTTCTGTTATAATAAACTTAGTGTCCAATAATTTCTGAGTTACTCTTTCTCGAACAAAGTTATAATCAACTCTATATGCTTTGTTCTTGCATGAAAAACCGGATTGGCTAAAAGATAGATTACACCCATGTTATCACACCATAGCTGAGCCACTGGAGGATGTGGTATTCTTAGCTCATCAAGGAGAGTTTGAACCCACATGACTTCAGATGTAGCATTAGCAAGAGACTTGTATTCTATCTCAGTGCTAGATCTTGATACCGTGGCTTGCTTTCTTGCACTCCAGGAAATTAAATTAGGACCAAGAAAGGCAGCAAAGCCACTTGTTGATCTTCTATCATCTGGACATCCTGCCCAATCTATATCTGAGAAAGCACTTATAAGCATAGAAGAGGACTTGATGAATCTGAGTCCAAGACTAGACGTATCTTTAAGATATCTTAATATTCTCTTCACAATAGTCCAATGAAAAGTAGTTAGTGCATGTAGAAATTGACATACTTTATTGATAGAAAAGGAAATGTCTGGTCTTGTAAGTGTCAAGTATTACAATGCACCAACAATACTTCTATACCTTGTTGCATCCTCCATTTTGAGGGGACATCCTTCATGTGTAGATAATTTCTCACTAGTTGATATGGGTGTATTTGTAGGCTTACATTGCAACATACCTACTCTTTCAAGTGCATCTGTGGTGTATTTCTCTTGTGTCAAGATCATCCCATCCTTCATCATTTTTACCTCAATGCCAAGAAAATAATGAACATCACCAAGATCCTTTAAGGCAAATTCCTTTTGAAGATCTTGTAGTAAAGATGTACTTGCATTGTGACAAGAACTAGCAACAATTATGTCATCAACATAAATGAGTGCGAAAATAGAAATATTCTTCTTATAGTAAAAGAATAGTGATGTGTCAGCCTTGGAAGGACAGAAACCAAGTGCTTGTAGTTTTGTACTCAGCTTTGAGAACCATACTCTTGGGGCTTGTTTCAAACCATACAGAGCCTTGTCAACTTTGCAGATGTATTGGTTTTTTCACCTCATATCCAGATGGCTGCCTCATGTAGACACTCTTCTCCAGAACACCATGAAGAAACGCGTTCTTCACATCTAGCTGTCAAGACTCCACCCCCTAGAAACTGCAATAGACATCACAAGATAAATAGTAGTTGCCTTTACTATGAGACTAAAGGTGTCCTCGTAGTCAATACCATATCTTTGCTTGAAACCTTTAGCAACTAAGTGTGCTTTGTATCTATCTATACTTCCAACAACTTTGTGCTTAATTTTATACACCCATTTGATGTGGTGGTATTAAATGACATGTCTTATTATCCATAAGGGTCGCATATTCTTCATCGATAGCTTTTTTCCAATTTTTATTTTCCAAAGCTTCTTCTAAATTATGAGTTTCTCATGAAGTAGTGAGATTTGCATGCCTAGCCATATTTTTTTACTGCTTGGGTTGCAGTTTCCTGTTTGCAGTCGTGTACTCATGCGTGGCAGCGAAGTTGCACCTGCTTCAGGCGTAGAGGATCCCGTGGCACCTGGGGTGGATCCCGAAGTGGATCGTGTCCGCGCAGAAGTATCTGCGTCGGGATCCCGTGTCAGATTCGCCTCGAGGTTGTTGTCGTCCACAGCTAATCCAGAAAGGACCTTGTGGCGTGATGCAAATGAAGAGGTTACCACGGATGATCCCGCAGCCGAATCTCCCGCACGTGGGTGGCCCTCACCAGCAGCCGAAATGCGCGCGGGTTCGAGCATTGTCGCTTGTGTGGCGCACGTGGAATGGTTGTGTGTCTGATGAGAGGATCTGGGACCCCGTTTTCGCCAGGTTGGCCCACGGTGGGACCCATGCAACCCTGGGCTTCCATGCCGGATTGCTCCATGAGCATACGATGATGCACCAATGTTGTTTCTGGGTGACTTTGAGCTAGAGAGGTTCCATGCGCATGAGCGCTACCATGGCAACGACCAAGTTCACGCAGCAAATGGTGCTGGTATGAATATTACTCACATTGGTGACTCTATTATTCAAACTCATGATCAAAATCTTTATATAAAAGACATTCTTCATGTTCCTAATGCTAGTAAAAATCTTGTCTCTACACATCTCTTTACTAGTGATAATAATGCTTTTCTTGAGATTCATCCAAAATTCTTTTGCGTCAAGGATCGGGTCACGAGGAAGGTTCTGCTTGATGGACCATGCAAAGGCGGCCTCTATTCGCTTCCCGAGTCATCATCCACGCCACCCTCACCCAAGCAAGTTTATGGAGTCTCCACGCCATCCCATCATAGATGGCATAGTCGTCTAGGCCATCTGGCCTTTCCCATAGTTCAAAGAGTCATCAGCAAAAATAAACTTTCATGTTCTAGAGAAAATAATGAGTCGGTGTGTGAAGCCTATCAAAAGGCAAAAAGTCATCAGTTGCCTTATTCAAGATCCACTAGTGTCTCACATCACCCCTTAGAATTAATCTATTCAGATGTATGGGGCCCTGCCCCTGATTCCTTTGGTCACAAAAATTATTATGTTAGCTTCATTGATGATTTTAGTAAATTCACATGGATTTATTTGATCAGACATCATTCTAAAGTGTTTAGTATCTTTCATCAATTTCAAGCACTTGTCAAAAGACGCTTTGGTAGAAAAAGTATCACCCTGCGATCTGATCGGGGAGGAGAATATGAACGACTCAATTCCTTTTGTAAACAAATTGGCATTACTCACCATGTCTCTTGTCTTCATGTCCATCAACAGAATGGTGCTACTGAGAGAAAATATCGTCACATAGTTGAAGTTGGATAGTCCCTCCTTGCTCAAGCATCCATGCCTCTAAAATACTGAGACAAAGCCTTCATTGCTACGGTATATTTAATTAATCAACTTCCCACTAAACTTCTTGATTTCTCGACTCCATTAGAATTTCTTGAGGAAATCAAGCCAGATTACAAATCTATGCCCATTTTTGGATCTGCTTGCTATCCTAATCTTCGTCCTCTCAATGCAAGGAAACTAGAATATCTTTTAGTCCACTACAAGAATCTAGACGGTTCATGACATTTTATTCATGACACGCCATAAAAACGTCATAGATGTGTGACGTTCTGGGTCGTTTTGTCGCGATGCACTCAAACTCCCTCCATCCCGGTTATCCATGATGTTCCAGGTTTTCATAGAAAAAAATTCGTCATGGATTTCGTCCGAGGCCCTGAAGCCTAGTTCGACATTTCGTCCCATAGAAAATCGTCCCGGAATTCGTCAAGGGCCATTGGTTGACTGTCTTTTTTTCGATGATCGGACCATCCGTGTCTGCACCCCACCTGTCAGCTCGGTTAGAATGGCAGGGTCCAATGGGTTTTTCTCACATTTTTGGTCGAGCCCAACTTTCAGTTCATCTGATAGAAATTATATAGGATACAAACAGAGTACCCTGACCAGGGTTCGAACTCGTGAGCACACTCGTTGCTCGAAGGTCCGGAACCACTAGACCAAGGGACTATGTTCCTATAGTTCTACTACTTCTCCATTCTTATACGAATGTCCTAAATCAGCCGTCCTTCAATATTTACACTGATGTTTTGACTAACAGCCCCAACAGCTGGAGAAGATAACTATGTTTAAAACATATCACTACTTCATATTTCTTATACACATGTTCTCAATCACATGGAGAAGCAAAATGTGAAAGTACAGGAAATTATAGCAACAATCAAGACGACATATATCAACATGGAGATAGCACACAATCTTACAAATATATAGAGAACATGATTGACATCTAGTTCCAAACCAACTAGGCAACCAGATTCACAAAGAGTTCCAAATCAAGTACACAACCTATAGGTTCACATTCAGTTTCAAACTGACTACGAGTTCACATGAAGCCAATCCGCATAACCAGGTACTTTGTGCCCTCATTTCGGGCGACTAACATGACACATGAAGCCAGATATGGGTTCCTCAAAGAAGGTGAAGATGAACAAATCCCCTTTTTGATTCGATCAGCCTCGATAACCTTTGAACAGTTGTTTGTCATCTGGGCAACATCATTCCTGCCTTGGATGAACTAAACATGCTCACATCCTACATGATCTGCGACTATGACAGGAATCTCCAACAACAGATATCGGTTGAGGTGGCATTGTTGTACCTAGCTGAAAAGTACTGGATGTGAAGAATAAAGTTAGTTGCTGAAGTATAGTTCAATGTGCATAAGTAGATTTAGGGCTCATTTGGTTCAAAGGTTTATAAAACACAGGGATAGGAAAAGTACAGGAATAGAATGGCATGACACTAAGCATCCTACATGAATGAAAAATGCAGGAACCGATAAGATAAGTTGTTTGATTGCACCATAGGAAAAACACAGGAAATTTTATAGGGTTTAGGTACATGTCATAGTTGTCATAGACACGTAGGAATCTTTCCAAGAGGTCTTACCTCTTGTTAGAAATCTTATAGGATTGTAGTGTAGGAAAGCAATGCATACGAATTTTTTAGGATTTATTCCTTTAAAACAAACACACTCTTAGAGAGCCAAATCTCAGAAGTTTACCATCTTGGCATTCTCAAGGATGAAATTTGACTTTATCATCTTGCACACATAGTGTATAGGTGGCTTGTGTCCTGAAATTCCTCTAAGATACGCAACTTGGTTTGAAGTCAATTTCATGTCGTTTCCAAACATGCAGTAATCGTTGAAGTCCCCCCGCCCTTCATCGAGGGACCTAGAAAGAATATATTAGAAAGTAATCTGTAGCGGCATAAGAATGACTGTAAATTTAAGCCAATGTTAATGACTCTAACCTCTAGTAAGATCCCTCGGTTTCTCAGCTTTCTTGGCTATAGGTTGTTTCACCTCATCATAAGATGGAACATTTTAGCCTTGCTTTTTAGCCTAAAATAGACATTGCACTAATTAGAATGTTTTGTTTTGATGTTATACATTAGGTTTCAGTACTATCCAGTAGCAACAATTTTAGAACCTGCTCATATATGCCACTAGCCTTGCAATCATCATATTTATGCTAGAGCTTGCAATCCTCATATTTTATGATATTTAGCGGGATGGAGCAATTTCTCGGCGTCGTCGCCATGATGTTTTGCGCAATGACTTCCAAATTTTTGAGGTTCAACACCGCATAATCTATCTGAAGATCATTAATAAATCTGAGGACGAGTATTACTACGATAGAACGAGGAGGCGCTGTGTTGAGACAATTAGTACTAGTAGAAACAATTTTAGAACTTGCGCATATATCTCCCTAGCCTTCATACCGCAGAATCTACAATCCTCACAGTTCATCCTACATGTCCTAGATAGTAAATACAAGAATTAAATTAGAGGCACAAGCATCAAGTGACTAAAACAAGCGTGGGGGCCTAGATCGAGTGTTGACCTAGGGCCTAGACCCAGCGCCGGTGACCTAGATCGAGCACAGCATTACCGACGTGGTGACCTAGATCAAGCACAGATGTGCAGTAGTAGAGGTGCGTTGAGATGGGTCAAGGAGCCTTACCCATGAGCCTATAGCGCCGCCATCATCACCAGGAGGGGAGGGGATTTGGTGGTCGCTAGGGAGGGGCGGGGATTTGGGTCGCCGGGCAGAGCGGATGTGTGCGAAGTGGTGGGGACTAAGGAGGGTTAAGCGAGTAGGAGCATGACGAGTGAGTCCCACACGAGGTCAGATTTTGTATTATCTTATTCAGGAAAGGTTAAATCATCTGCATTTACAATGTTCTTCAGTTATAAGGATGTAATTTGTGATAAATCCATCCTATAATATCACAACTGACAAATGCAGATTAAATGATATCACAACATATTACTAATTTAAATGTTCATTAGATTATTTCACTAGATCATCTATGTCATTACTACATCATCATCACGTCACTTATTTAGAACAGTTAAAAGGAACATAGCACTACCACTACAATCTTCAGTAGAACAAGCATTTCCCTAACTGCATCTAACAACTTCATCGTGTTCTGGTCTTGTGGTTGCACCAAAGTAAGATGTTGCTCCTCTTTTCTAAGCTCAAGTTCAACCCTTATTTTTTCTGCCCAGCCTATAGCATCAATAGCAGCTTCGCCTCGGATGAAGTTGTGCCCCACCAAGTAGATAACGTACTCTAGTTTCTAGTGCCAAAAGTTGCAACCATATTGACGTATTTACACACAACCAATCTTAATTAAGCTATTGTGTAAATGTACGGAGAACAAAATGAGTTAAATCAAGCATCTAGAACACACATCATTTATAGAGATTACGTACCTCGTTCCTCTTACATTTGTAGAACACCCATCCTTTGTGATCTGCCGTCCTAGACACATATTGCTTCATCACACGCCCGCAACCGGGGAAGAGGACGAGCGGAATCGTAGGGCCTGCACGGCTTAGCGCAGAGCGGGACGAGCTTGTGGTCGACATGGTGGCGAAACGGCGGCGCTCCGATGGCACCGCCGAGGGCCTCTCCTATTACTGGTGCTGTAGCAGTAGTTTGTGGATCTAGTGTTCTAACAGATGAGGGGAACAAAGGCGAGAGGAAGAAGAAATTTCAGTCGTACGCCACGCCGGTGTAGTAGATACAGTAATGCAAAAACACCATCTCTAACATTTTTCTTCTACTCCCTCTGTTCGGAAATAACTGTCGTGGTGGCAATTATGCAAAAATCCCCCTGCTATTTCTACCTCATGCTCCTCCATCCACGGCCTAGTTCCGTCTTCGACCCTGTCTCATCCTCCCCGTCCATGACCCATCTCCTCCAATCTGCCCCGCCCCCGACTGCTTATCCTCATTGTCGCCGTCCATGCCCCTTATCTCATAACCGTCGTCCATGCCCTATTGCGCCAGTCTGCCATGCCTGCCCTGATGCGCCAATCTGCCGTCCCTGCCCTGATGCGCCAATCTGCCGTCCTCGTCCCATGATCTCCTCTAAAAACGGTCGTTTTTTTCGACTGGAGGACAAATTCCAGCCGGATCCAGGGGCCTCAAAGATGGATCCAGTGACACGGCTTCCCCTCCAAAATTCCCTATCGAACTTGCTTGCCCGTGTTGCCAGGGCCAGCAGCTGTACGGGGCGAGGATGTGGTGGCCACCAAGACACAATGGCGGAGACACGACTGGCGGAGGGACGTTGCCCTCTACGCGTAGCTCCAAGTCGCCATCCTCATTCTTCATCGTTGCTAGCGGTGCACTAGAGAGGATATGACGACCACCGATGCTCCAGGTCAGCTTACCATATGCACCTTCCTCTGATGCAATCTTTACCTTTAACTCATGATGATACGCTTACAGCTATTGACCGAGGAGACAAGGATGTTGTCTCCTTTTATTCAAATCCTGCTAATTATTGGGTATGCTGCCAAGTATTATTATTGAGTACATACATCAGAATCTGTGAAAGTTAGTTCCACTAAGTAAATATGATGTTGTTCTAATAGTCGGAAGGCCGAAGAAACTCCACAAATGTGCAATAGCAGTGATGTGGACTCTGCTTGGTAAGAGTTATGCTTTGCTACTATCCAAGAACTATATTGGTCACATACTAGCAGTACCTTCTGCACTTTGCTTGAAGTAATTGAGCATGTTCACTAAAAACTATTTTGAATGGTGTCTTCTTTAGTGAACTTCAAGTACTTGTATCATTTGGTAGTTTAAGAAACATTATGCAATCCTTTTACGGCTTATGGTTCATCAAATTTTCTAATTATACAATAATTCGTCATTTCTAGAAACTTATCAAGACACTAGATCATCACCTTGCATTCTTTAATTAATTTCTGGATCACATAACAAACTGATGGTGCAAACTATTCCAGATGTGAAATGTGAAGAGGAAATTGCTGGCCTCCAAGAATAACCCAAGGTTTTGTATCTAGCCTCGCCCCTGAGAAGTTCCAGAAGGACAACAAGCTGTGGGCAGAGAGAGTGGAACACTACAAGAAACTGATTCCACCACTAGCCAAGGGGCGATACAAGAACGTGATGGACATGGACGCAAGGATGGGGGATTTCGCGGTCCTTTTAACAACAAGTCAGGTAAATGTCTTACGATTTGACTTCTAACCATCTATTCAAAACTTTTGTCTTCCTATGTAATTTAAACAGTGCTTTTAACCACAAGCCAGTGTTGACAATTTGGAAAAATGGAATTTATTTTCCATTCCCCCAAGCTTAAGAGACACAATCTCGTTCTTGAAATTAACATAGCCACCTATATCACCCAAAAATGTTCTTCCAAATATAATAGGGCAAAAAGTGTCAGCTGGCATATCAATAACTACAAAATCGATAGGAATTTTTTTGTTGCCAATTATGACAGTTGCATTGTCAACTACTCCAATTGGAATTCTAAGGTTTTTATTGGCTAACATAATTGTTATATCAGTATTTTCAATTGTAGCCGGTTCAATTTCTTCTTTTATTTCTAGGTAGAAATCATAAGATATAACATTAATTTCGGTGCCAAGATCACATAAACCGTAATGAGAGGTTTCTTTAAATATACAGGGAAGAATAGGCTTACCCACATATTTTACCTATGTTTTACCTTCAATCAATATGGAAGTCTCTACATCAAGTTAACTATGTTACAGTGTGAGTACATAGCCATAATTGCTTCCTTGGTTACCTCTTCATCTTTTGTTTCCTTCAGATATTCCACAACCTCTCACATGCTTTCCTCTTCCGTCTTTTCCAGTACTGCCTTGACCTGTTCATATTCAAAAATATGCTTTTGCGCAATGTTAGGGAAAGGTGTTTCATATATTGGTTCTACAGAGACAAGTGTTGTGTTATCTTCTCTTTTCTTTTCTGGTTCGGGTGGTGGATCATACTTGACTAGACCCTCCTTTGGAGCTTTAATATGTTCTGTAAAAACTTTAACAACTTGCAACATAAGATCTGAATCGAGATAAAGTTCTTTAGATAATTCTTTAATATAGCCTTTTTTATTATAGTCATGAATATAATCATGCTATATTTCTATGCCTCCTTCACTTCCTAGACCAAAATTCCATGAAACTCTATGATCACGAATTCTATTAAGTAAAGCCCAAGCTTTAGGTATAGGAAGATTCATAAAGACTCCTTCCAAGAAAGAGTCTAGTTCAATTTTATTAAGTTAAATTAAACCGACATAAAAGATTGATACGTCCATAACGTATCTATAATTTTTGATGGTTTTATGCTAATAATATGCTTTTGATACTCCTTTTTATATAAAGTTTATGATTTATTTGGACTAACCTACTAATAGTTGCAAAAGTGCATAATGTTCTTGTTTTACATTTTAATGTGTAGAAATTACCAAGAATACAAGTGGAAACCTTGTTGGAGTCAAATTGGGATTTCCAGAAATCTGTCTCGGAACTCTTTTTGAAGATGGTCACGTTTCGGGTCGAAGACAGCGTCAAACGGAAAACTCTTCAACTACAAAGTTGTTGAAAATTTCGCGACAATAAAATTTAGCTGATTCCGAGTCCGGATGGGCCCAATAAACCCGATTTACTGCAGCCCAAGATGGGGTGACGGGATTCCGAGAAGCTATATAAAGGGAGGAAACCTAATTCGTGAGTGACACCTCCACCCACGAATTTGCAGCCACCAAAGCCACGTTTTTGCCTCTCCATGGATCCCATCTCCATGGGGAAGGGCTCCCAATAAGCCATGAAGGAAGGGGGCTAAGAGGCGGTGCTCCCCTGTGATACCAGCGGCGGGGAAGGAGTCCTCCGCGCCGCCGTCGGTGTCGCCGCCGCCTCTTCACCATCTTCACCGCCATCTCCATCACCATTGCCGATTCCCAATAAGCTAGAAAAAAGCTTGATGACTTCAAGTACACAGATCGTGTGTAGCTAGTTTCGAAATAAAGATATCGATCCCACAGGGAGCAGGAGTCTGAAGTCTAATAGATTTTGAAATAGTTATTGCGATAGAAATTCTAGATAAAGTTCTAAGTGACAAGATAAAATGCTAGTATTGTGTAAAAAGGTGTTTTTGGGTTTTGGATATAAGAACAATAATAAAGTAAAGCAAAGTAACTTAATACAGAAAGTAGTATCGCGTATGTAAGAGAGATTGGAACTGCAGTAGGGAAAAGGCGTTCTCAGGGAGTAGCAGATACACCACTAGTATTATAAAGATTATCATCATGAACATTCTCAACTATGTATGTGTGGGAGAAACTCCGTATATGGACGAATAGGCAACAACCGCTGCTCACATCATCCTCATAACCACAGTAGTCAGCAATCGACATCAATCGAATTACTGCGCTATTACGGGACGTAATCCCGTAGGACGTATCCCATGGCATGGATAGTGTTCCATGAGTTTCCTCGATTTCCCAAGTTGATAAGTAAGGAGTGCCAACAGCTTTATAGTCACTATAAGTTGTAGAACACCTCCATCCACCAACAAGTAGTTCCCTCCATCAAGTCCCTGCAAGAGCCAAATATTGAGAGGTCGACTTCTCTCAACATCAAGATGTAGAGAATCTAACACATGGTCACAGCGATGAATAACATAATAGACTTTATCTTATTTCAGTCTCATACTAGGGTTTCTCCATCTCCCCAAGAACTAATGATCTACTCAGACATGGAGGCAATCAACATTATGGCAATGACAATAGAAACAATCATAGATGAATAATACTTGTATAAATCCACAACGAGTATAGGAATTACAACAAGATCTAGACAAGATATAGATGGGATGGATGCAGATGGTGGTGATGCAGCAGTGGATGATGAAGATCGATGCCTTAGTCTCCTAGATCTGTGCAGGGGAAAGATGGATCCCTTGCGGATGAATTCCCCCTCCAGATGCCTTTCGGAGGTGAGGTTTCTGCGATTTCTGGGTGTTTTGTATGTCGTCTCCCCGAACCATTTGCACAGGGTGAAACTATTTGACGAGGCGGAGGCGGCGCTAACTATACGGCCGGAGCTATACGGGCAGAAGAGTTGCTCCCGTCGTATAGTTGGTCGTTGGGCTCTCTGCCTCCCTTGTTCGCTTCTGGTTTTCTTCTAGTATTATTAATATTTTCCAAATAAGTGATTTACGTTGTTTTTTACTCCTTTTCTCCACAGTACAACTGCTTCAATAATTGTATCCATTTGATCCATCATGTGTCCTAATCCTGGTGAAAACACACATAAAATGTTCGCGTGAGCGCCATAAAATACCAAGATCCTACATCTACAATGCAAAATAATAATGTAAAACATGATGTAAATATGCACTCATCACCAGTCCGACATGGAGAGGTTGCCAGCAGAGCGTGCACCTTAGTAGCCCGACGTGGAGAGGGAACTAGCAAAGCACACACCTGACCAACCTGGCGTGGAGAGATTGCTGGCAGAGCGCGCATCTGACCAACCTGGCGTGGAGAGGCTACTGGCAGAGCGTGCACTTGACCAATCTAGCATGGAGAGGCTGTCGGCAAAGCGCGCGTCTGACCAACCTAGCGTGGAGAGGTTGCCGGCAGAGCACGCATCTGACCAGCCCGACATTGTGAGCACGCTGGCAGAGCGCAGACCTTACTAGCCCAACGCAGAGAGGCTGTTGGAAGAGAACGCACCTCACCAAACCTACATGGAGAGGGTGCTGGCTAAGAACGCACCTCACCTGCCCGATACGTAGAGGTGTACATGGCTTCAGCACAGAGGAGATGGTTTGTGCGTACGTGCTTGCTAGAGCTGTCGGGATGCTACAGGTGCGTGTATTTTGTGTGCTTTCAACAAGCAGGGAGGCGGAGGTGTTGGCGATGGGAGTAGGGAGGTGGAGGTGTATACTGGCTAATCAGGACCAATTGATCCCGACAATCAATTAGTGGAGATGGTGGTCCTGACCATGAGCGGAGATGGATTGGGAGCTAACGGACCTGACGGTCATGAGCGGAGATGGAATAGGAGCTAACGAGGACCTGACGATTGATTGGAGCTATTGCACCTTGGGGATGGATCGAAGATCGAAGCTACCAGGCATGGGGATCGAGCGGAGCTCCCCGCCTGGAGATCGAGCTATTCATTGTAATTTGAATTTTGGAGTATGTTGTCTTTCTTTTAATTTTGGGGGTGTGTATGTAAACCCAGTTCAAATAAAAATCTCCTTGTGACAGTTATTTCTAAACGGAGGGAGTAAAAAATTCAGAAACTAACACTTAAGTCATGGTTTTCAAGGCAAATGAGCTAGGTAATTACCAGAATCATGGCACGGTTTGTTGCAATGTGGCCATATTCCGCACATGTGTGTATCTTGTGATGGCAAACAATGTTGCTTCATCAACTTTTCACTTTCTGCGCACGGAAAATCCATTTTCCCGGTGCCCGGAAGGGTGTATTTTCTGAAGCAGCTAGCCATGATGTGTTGCGAGGATGCTTCACCCCATTTTTAATAAATATTAGAGAGCATTTGGTGGACAATTCACCAATTGGATGCACCTCAAAGCTTATGATGCACCACCCGCAATTTAGACAAGTTTCTGTCGGTGTCGCTGGCAGGGGCCATAGGGGCTTCTTGGGCTTTCTAACCATGGTTTGGCACATGGAGTCTCTAGAGTCAATGCATGTGTTCTTTTCAAAACTACACCTTGATCCACATGACCACACACACTTCAATAATGGATGTGGTGATGCAACTTCTGTCACACTAGTTCACCATTCCATGTGGTAGTTACATTATATGGCAGGGCCTTTTTGGGTTTCTAACCATGGTTTGCATTGACACATGGAGTCTCTAGTGCCATTGCATGTGTTGTTTTCAAAACCACATTAATCCACATGACCACACACACTCCAATGGGTGTGGGTGATACAACTTCTATCACACCGGTTCACAATTCCATGTGGTAGTTGCATTCCAGGGCTTTTTGGGCTTTCTGACCATGGTTTGACACCTGGAGTCTCTAGAGTCAATGCACATGTTCTTTTCAAAACCACACCTTGGTCCACATGACCACACACACTCCAATGGATGTGGTGATGCAACTTCTGCCACACTGGTTCACAATTCCATGTGGCAGTTGCATTCTAGGGGCTTTTGGGCTTTCTGACCATGGTTTAACACATGGAGTCTGTAGAGTCAATGCACATGTTCTTTTCAAAACCACACCTTGATCCATATGAATACACACACTCCAATGGATGTGGTGATGCAACTTCTGTCACACTAGTTCACAATTCCATGTGGCAGTTGCATTCCAGGGGATTTTTGGGCTTTTTGACCATGGTTTGACACATGGAGTCTCTAAAGTCAATGCATGTGTTCTTTTCAAAACCACATCTTGATCCACATGACCACACACACTCCAATGGATGTCGTGATGCAACTTCTATCACACTGGTTCACAATTCCATGTGGCAGTTGCATTACAGGGGCTTTTTCGGGTTTCTGACCATGGTTTGACACATGGAGTATCTAGAGTCAATGCATGTGTTCTTTTCAAAACCACACCTTGATCCATATGACCACACACTCAAATGGATGTGGTGATGCAACTTATGTCACACTGGTTCACAATTCCATGTGGCAGTTGCATTCCAGGGATGTTTTCAGGTTTCTGACCATGGTTTGACACATAGAGTATCTAGAGTCAATGCATGTGTTCTTTTCAAAACCACACCTTGATCCATATGACCACACACACTCCAATGGATGTGGTGATGCAACTTCTATCACACTGGTTCACAATTCCATGTGGCAGTTGCATTCCAGGGGCTCTTTGGGCTTTCTGACCATGGTTTGACACATGGAGTCTCTAGAGTCAATGCATGTGTTCTTTTCAAAACCACCTAGATCCACATGACCACACACACTCCAATGGATGTGGTGATGCAACTTCTGTCACACTGGTTCATCATTCTATATGGCAGTTGTATTCTAGGGGCTTTTAGGGATTTTTTACCATGGTTTAACACACGGTGTCTCTAGTGTCATTGTATTCTAGGGGCTATTTGGGCTTTCTGACCATGGTTTGACAAACATGTGGTACGGGAATTATTCGAAAAAAGTGTTCACAAAAATGAGCTACCACCTTCGAGGATTCATGGTTTTCAAGGCAAATGAGCTAGGTCATTACCAGAATCATGTCATAGTTTGTTGCAATGTGCCCATATTCCGCAAACGTGTGTACCTTGTGATGGCAAAAAATGTTGCTTCCGGAAGTTTTCACTTTCTGCGCATGGAAAATCCATTTCCCCTTTTCCCGGTACCTTGAGGTACCTCATAGCTCGCTCAAGATTTTTCCAAAAAATCATTTCTAGGTACAAAACAAGACATTTATTCAGAGATCCAGTAAGAGATTGTCAAGAACCGGCACCTAGCTTAAGAACCCTAATTGCCGCAATCTTGGCCGCATTTTTGAAACCTAAATGTTGATTTATTTTAGCCACACATCACTCATCCAACAGCCAAAAATTTGTGGTTCCATCCTCCCGCAAATCCAAAATTTTGGGTTTGGTCCTCCCATCGATCCAAAATTTCAGGCACCCAAATTCTCGCATGATGATATTACCGTTTAGCCCACCCACACAGCGTAATCAATGCATTGGCACAGAGGGCATTTACCTAATCTATTGCAAACCCTCCTTTATACCCTCACCGAAAGGAGATAGATCCAAAGCTCCTACGCTCGCCCTCACCACCGCCCACCCGTCGTAGCATGGCCGTCATCGTACACTCACCCACCACCGTCCACCCTAGTAATCATCTAGCCGTCGACCTAGCCCAAACCATAACCCATCCTCACCTTCCCGGTTTCCGACCACGTCGTCGAGCTCATGGATCTGCCACCTCACCGTTGAGCACTGCCATCTAGCCGTCAGCCTCACCGGCAAGGTCTGACGCCTCACGAACAAGGTCATCGCATCTTCGTGAACCTCGGCATCAAGGTCTGCTACCTCATTGTCCACCACACCAACAATGTATGTCTCTTCGCTGTCCACCTCATCGTCAAGGTCTGGCACTTTGCCTTTCACCACGTCATCAAGGCATGCCAGATCATCATCCACCTCACCGACAAGGAAGGCCAACAAGGTTCCTGGCAAGAAGCGCACAAAGAAAAAGGCCAAAGCGCCTGTAGGCAAGTAAACAACCTCCTTGCCTATGAATTTTCTACTCTTTTAATCATGCTCGATGTTCATGTGTTTCATTTTCCTTGCCTATGAAATTACTTGTTTGAGAGGCCATAGGTTCATTTTCCTGCTCATGTTTGCTATAGGGAAATCAACACCATATGTTATATTTTGTTTAATTTGTAGCTTACTTGGATTTCTTTATTAATGTTATATCCTCAAATGCATCCCATGGAAGAAAGTCGGCTAAAAAACATCATGAGAAATAATCAGCGGTTGCAACAACTGGGTGTTAGGACCTTTGCAAGTCTTTTCGCATCGCCAGCTGTATTCTCTCCTAAAAAGACAAGAATTGGTTGCTCTAGATCTGACTGTGATCCTGAAAAGGAAGAAGATATCACCGAAGGGGACCTAGATGATGTTAATAAGGAGAATGAATCGCAGGTCGACCCCTTACCTTCTTACTCATCTTGTGTTGAATTGTTTGCGAACTGATTTTGACATATATTTGTTGCTTCTTTATTATCCCCAATTGACCGGTACAAATGAAATTTCTAGCCACCAAAGAGTAAATGTAACAAGATAGATGTTGTTAGGACAACGTTGGCTCATGTCGGATGTTAAAGCAGACTTCTATGGCAAAGTTTGTTTATGTTCTGTAACACTCAGTTGTCCCTTTCTTCCTTTGTTGTTAATGCGAAGGCTGATAATCTTTGTTTTATTTCAGCAAAAGTTTGTCATGGACCCCTCTCTACCTGATGTGTAGTTTGCTTGTAACAAGCAGTTAATGAGGCACGCAAGAAATCAATGGCATTATCTGGAAAAAGGGTTTTTGACAACTTCCCAGTGAATGAAGTTACAAGGATATCTCATGCGGAACACATGAGCAACGAGGAGTGGTGCAGGCTTGTCGATTTTTGGTTTGACCCTCGAAACAAGGTCATGTCTTGTTTACTAATCTTCTCATGTTTGAATTTTTAAGCAGAAATAACTGTATGATCCATGTTTGTGTTGGCTCTATCTAAAAAAACAAGAACAGCAGACAGCTCGTCAAGTACCCTCATGCCACCGGTGCTCGCAGCTACGAGGTTTTGTGCGACATGGAGGAAGGCTCCATTGAACTGCTCGAAAATGGTTTGACTGACAATGTAAAAGAATAAACAGTAAGTCCTCCATAATACTTTCCATCTTCATAAAATTCAATGCCTTTTTATTCCCTCGCATATATGATGTCTTATTATTTGCTCGCTAGGTTTCTCATATTCTCTTCTATTCCTAAAACTGGTAGGCAGTCGTGGAAAGCAAGATGGTGTCATATGCTCCAGAAGATGGCACAAAGGAAGAAGCAATTCCTTCCACTGATGTTGTGCACTTTGTGCTGTCTCAGAACAAGAGAAAGACAACTTTCCTAAAGAACATCAACATCCATGCAAGTACTTCAAAACCAACCAAGTCTCAGCTAGAAGCTCAACTCGAGGCTCGGAAAGCAGGTAATGTGGAACTACGCTCTGCCATTGAGGAGTTGTAGAAGGTGAACGAATCTGGCGAGGCAGAGAGGCTGGAGTATTTGGAAGACCTACAAGCAATGCGGAAAAAACAAGAAGACCTGAGGAAGAAACAAGAAGAGGCAAATGCATTAATACAATAAGTGTTAGCTCAGCTATCCTAACCACCATAGGCAATTTGGTGAATCTGTGGAAATTTGTCTGGCATGAGTTGAACCTTCTTATATCTTATTTCAGTCTAGTATTCATATCTCTAGAGTGAAATATTTGTCCAGGAATTTTGTGTCAAATTTTGTATTGTAATCCTATAAACATCCTGATTGTTCTTGTACGAAATATTTTGTCGTGGTTAGTGACATCATGACCAAGTAGTAACGTCACGAAAGTGATGATGTCATCACTTCTTCTAGACAATTCGTGTCTCGCGCTGATTGGTCCACGTCTTGTCCTGCAATTGACCCCCATGTTATCATTTAAATGGACCACGTGTCTACCTGTCGGCAGCAGGCTGCAACAAAAGGAAATTTGTCATGGCTAGCATGACGACATAGATGACGTGATGGCATAAGCAAGTGGAGGTAACGGAATCAAGTCATGACGGAAAAAACGTCCCAATAGGGATGACATCATTGACGGCCCCCATGACGTCACCATGCGTCGCTAACGGCATCTCACGGTGTGATCCACCATGTGTCTGATGGGTTCGTAGCATGGAAAACAAAAATTTCTACCGCAAGAACGAACAAAACCCAGATATAATCTAGATAAAAGCCAAGATCTAATCTACTAGACATGAGCAACGAGATAGATCGGTACTAACCCTCGTAGAACCAAAAGCGTTAACGAGATTAGATCTCGTGGATGATGTAGTCGATCACTTGCCGATCTCAAGATCGTGTGGACGATCCTTCTGGCGCCGCGTTCCGGCAGCACTTCCGCAGACGGTCACACGTGCGGAGTCGAAGCAGACCTTCCTCTCCCCGTTCCAGCGAGCAGCGGAGGTAGTAGATCTTCTCCACGGAATCCCAGCAGCACGACGGCGTGGTGGTGGTGGTGGAGATGAGAAATCTGCAGGGCTTCGCCTATGCCTGTGCAGAAGAAACGTGGAGGAGAGAGGCGGCTGTGATTGGGAGTTATGGGACAAGGTGCAAGAGGGGGCGCCCCTCCCTTCTATTTAAGGGAGGGAGGCGCGCCTGGGGAGGGGGAGTCCTAGTAGGACTCCCCTCCTTGGGCCGGCGGTGGGAAGGGGGGAGGAATCCTCCTCCCCCACGAATCCGTGTCTAGCCCCACTTGGTTTTTTTGATCTCTTTCTTGGTTTTCAAGCAAACTCCAAGAAATCCTCTAGAACCTTCCAGAACATTCCGAAACCTTCTAGAATCTCCATACAAACACTCCGGAACATTTCCTAACTTAGAAAATGATCCCCAATATATGAATCTCATTCTCCGGACCATTCCGGATCTCCTCGTGATGTCCCGGACCCATTCCGAGACTCCGAACAACATTCGGTCTCCAACGCAAATTCCATATCTACTTCAAACAACTTCGAACCTTAAGTGTGTCACCCTACGGTTCGTGAATATGCAGACATGATGAAGACACCTCTCCCATCAATAACCATCAGCGGGATCTGGAGATCCATAACGGCTCCCACATACTCAACGATTACTTCGTGATCGATTGAACCAATTAACATACGAAACCAATTCCCTTTGTCTCGCGATATTCTACTTATCCGAGGTTTGATCGTCAGTATCTTCATACCTAGTTCTTCCTCGTTACTGATAAGTACTCTTTACTCGTTGCATGTTATGTCATCCCTTGTGACCTAGTCACACGCTTGCAAGCTGTCTAGATGACATTCCACCGAGAGGGCCCAGAGTATATCTATCCGTCATATGGATGGACAAATCCCAATCTTGGTCTATGCGCTTCAACACATACTTTCAGAATACCTAATGACACCTTTATAACCGCCTAGTTACGAAGCGGCGTTTGATGTCATCAAAGTACCCATCCGGTGATGGTGATTAACATAACCTCATGGTCGAAGGATTAGGTTACTATGTGTTTCAAAGCTTACAGCAATACGAACTTATTGACTTGATCTTATGCTATGCTTACTATGGGTGTGTGTCCATCATATCATTCTCCTAATGATATAACCTTGTTATCAATCACATCCAATGTCTATGATCAGGAAACCATGATCATCAATCAATCAACAAGCTAGTTCAACAAGAGGCTTACTAGGGACTCTTTTATGTTTACAAAACACACAAGTATTAGTGTTTCCTAATAATACAATTATAGCATGGGATGTAAACATTCATCATAAACACAAAGATATAATAATAACCTCTTTTATTATTGCCTATTGGGCATATCTCCAACAGTCTCCCACTTGCACTAGAGTCAATAATCTAGATTACATGGTAATATACCGAACACCCATGGCGTTCTGGTGTTGGTCATGCTTTGCTCTAGGGAGAGGTTTAGTCAACGGATCTGCTACATTCAGATCAGTGTGTACTTTTCAAATCTTTATGTCACCATCTTGGACATACTCGCGAATAGCATGAAAACGTAGCTTGATGTGCTTTAGCTTGCTATGTGACCTTGGCTCCTGTGCATTAGCTATGGCACCTGTGCTGTCACAGTAGATGGCCATCGGGTCTAACGCGCTGGGAACCACGCCAAGTTCAGTAATGAACTCCTTCATCCATATGCCTTCTTGTGCAGCCTCTGAAGCAGCTATGTATTCCGATTTAGTTGAAGATTTCGCCACAACGCTCTGCTTGGCACTCCTCCAGCTTATTGCAGCACCATTCAAAATAAATACATATCCAGACTGTGACTTCGAGTCATCTGGATCGGTGTTCCAACTAGCATCAGTGTAACCATTTACAACAAGTTGTTCATCACCTCCATAAGAAAGAACCATATCCTTAGTCCTATTCAGGTACTTTAGGATATTCTTGACCGCTGTCCAGTGTTCCATTCTAGGATCACTTTGATATCTGCTATTCAAACTAACAGCATGTGCTATATCCGGTCTCATACACAGCATGTCATACATGATAGAACCTATGGCCGAGGCATAGGGAATTTTATTCATCTTTTCTCTATCTTCTGCCATAGCCGGACTTTGAGTTTTACTCAAGGTCTTACCTGACAACATGGGCACGAACCCTTTCTTGCTCTCTTCCATTCTAAACTTCTTTAGAACTTTGTCTAAGTATGTACTTTGTGAAAGCGCTATTAGGCGTCTTGATCTATCTCTATAAATCTTGATGCCTAGAATATATGCCGCTTCGCCAAGATCCTTCATCGAAAAACTATTATTCAAATAGGTTTTGACGCTATTAAGAAGTTCTATATCATTCCCAATCAACAATATGTCATCTACATATAGTACTAGGAATACTACAGAGCTCCCACTCACTTTCTTGTAAATACAAGATTCTCCATAAGTTTGTATAAATCCAAAGTTTTTGATTACTTTATCAAAATGTTGATTCCAACTCCGGGATGCTTGCTTCAGTCCATAAATAGAGCGCTGAAGTTTGCATACCTTGTCAACATCATTAGGATCGACAAAACCCTTGGGTTGTACCATGTACAACTCTTCCTCAATGTCACCATTAAGGAACGTTGTTTTGACATCCATCTTCCAAATTTCATAATCGAAATATACAGCGATTGCTAACATAATCCTCATAGACTTTAGCTTCACTACAGGTGAGAAAGTCTCATCGTAGTCAACTCCTTGAATTTGTCGGAACCCTTTCGCGACAAGTCGAGCTTTATAAACGGTAATATTACCATCAGCATCTGTTTTTCTTTTGAAAATCCATTTGTTCTCGACAGCCTTATAGCCATCCGGTAAGTCCACCAAAGTCCATACTTGGTTTTCGTACATGGATCCCATTTCGGATTTCATGGCTTCTAGCCATTTGTCGGAATCTGGGCTCACCATAGCTTCTTCATACGTCGCTGGGTCATCAGTGTTGTCCACTAACATGACGCTCAAGGAAGAGTCATACCACTCAGGAGTGGTACGAACCCTCGTTGACCTGCGAGGTTCAGTAGTAACTTCGTTCGAAGTTTCATGATCAGCATCATTAGCTTCCTCTCCAGTTGGTGCAGGCAGCACAGAAACATCTTCTGGTGTTGCGCTACTCTCAACTCCGAAAGAAGGTTCAACAACCTCGTCGAGTTCTACTTTCCTTCCAGTCACTTCTTTCAAGAGAAATTCCTTCTCCAGAAAGGATCCATTCTTAGCAACGAAAACTTTGCCTTCGGATCTATGATAGAAGGTATACCCAATTGTTTCTTTAGGGTATCCTATGAAGACGCATTTCTCCGCTTTGGGTTCAAGCTTATCGGGTTGTAACTTCTTTACATACGCTTCGCAGCCCCAAACTTTAAGGAACGACAACTTAGGTTTCTTTCCAAACCACAATTCGTATGGTGTCGTTTCAACGGATTTAGATGGTGCCCTATTTAAAGTGAATGCGGTTGTCTCTAATGCATAGCCCCAAAATGATAACGGTAAATCTGTAAGAGACATCATAGACCGAACCATATCTAAGAGAGTTCGATTACGACATTCGGACACACCATTACGCTGTGGTGTTCCCGGCGGTGTCAACTATGAAAGTATTCCATATTTCTTTAAATGCATGCCAAACTCATAACTCAGATATTCACCTCCGCGGTCAGAACGCAGAAACTTAATCTTCTTGTTACGATGATTTTCCACTTCACTTTGAAATTCCTTAAACTTCTCGAAAGTTTCGGATTTATGTTTGATAAAGTAGACATACCCATATCTACTCAAGTCATCCGTGAAAGTGAGAACATAACGATATCCACCACGCGATGCTACACTCATTGGACCGCACACATCGGTATGTATTATTTCCAATAAGTCTGTAGCTCGCTCCATTATTCCAGAGAATGGAGTCTTAGTCATTTTTCCCATTAGACATGCTTCGCATCTTTCAAGTGATTCAAAATCAAGTGATTCAAGAAGTCCATCAGAATGGAGTTTCTTCATACGCTTCACTCCAATGTGACCAAGACGAAAGTGCCACATGTATGTAGAATTATCATTTAATTTTATTCGTTTAGCATCTATGTTGTAAACATGTGTATCACTACTATCGAGATTCAATAAGAATAAACCATTCATCTCAGGTGCATAACCATAAAAGATATTACTCATATAAATCGAACAACCTTTATTCTCAGACTTAAAAGAGTAACCGTCTCGCAATAAACAAGATCCAGATATAATGTTCATGCTTAATGCAGGCACCAAATAACAATTATTTAAATTTAAAACTAATCCCGATGGTAGATGTAGAGGGAGCGTGCCGACGGCGATCACATCAACCTTGGAGCCATTTCCAACGCGCATCGTCACCTCGTCTCTTGCCAGTCTTCGTTTATTCCGCAGCTCCTGTTTCGAGTTACAAATATGAGCAACCGAACCAGTATCAAATACCCAGGCACTACTACGATTACTAGTAAGATACACATCTATAACATGTATATCGAATATACCTTTCTTCTTGATGTTTCCGTTCTTCAGATCCGCCAGGTATTTGGGGCAGTTACACTTCCAGTGACCAGCACCTTGCAGTAGAAGCACTCAGTTTCAGGTTTAGGACCAGCCTTGGGCTTCTTAGCAGGTGCGGCAGCTTTCTTGCCGTCCTTCTTGAAGTTGCCCTTGTTCTTAGGCTTGCCCTTTTTCTTGAAATTGGTGGTCTTATTGACCATCAACACTTAGTGTTCTTTCATGATCTCTACTTCAGCAGTTTTCAGCATGGACGATAGTTCAGGCAACGTCTTGTTCATGCAGTGCATATTGTAGTTCATCACAAAGTTCTTGTAACTTGGTGGCAGTGATTGGAGGACACGGTGAATCCCCAATTCATTAGGAATCGGTATCCCCAACTCTTGGAGTTTGTTTGCGTGCCCAGACATGGTGATCACGTGCTCGCTAACGGAGCTACCCTCTTCCATCTTGCAGGTAAAGAACTTCTCGGAAGCTTCATAGCTTTCCATGGCCGCGCGAGTCTCAAATATGAGTTTGAGCTCCTTAATGATTTCAAATGGGTCATGGTGCTCAAAACGCTTTTGAAGCTCCGATTCTAAACCGTACAGGATGGCACACTGAACTGTGGAGTAGTGATGTTTTCGAGTGGCGTAAACATTCTTTACGTCATCGGTGGCATCTTCTGCAGGTGGGTCACCTAGCGGTGCTTCGAGCACATAGGTCAACTGACCAGCCCTGAGGATGATCTTCAGTCCACGGAACCAGTCCGTGAAATTGCTTCCATTGTTCTTAAGCTTTTCTTTCTCTAGGAACGCATTGAAATTGATGGAAACGTTCGCCATTATCTACAACATATTTGCAAGTAGTTAAGACTAAGTTTATGATAAATAGTGTTCAATTTTAATTCTTAAATCAACTATGTGAACTCCCACTCAAAACAACATCCCTCGCAGTTGTTTTAGTGATTACACGAACCAAATCCACTACACCAAGTCCGATCATCACGTGAGATGATGTAGCTTCATCGGCGAACAATCTTCATGTTCATCATATCAATCATATGACTCATGCTCTACCTTTCGGTATTCCGTGTTCCGAGACCATGTCTGTACATGCTAGGCTCGTCAAGATTAACCTTAGTTTCCGCATGTGCAAATCTGGCTTGCACCCGTTGTATGCACACGTAGAGTCTATCACACCCGATCATCACGAGATGCTTCGAAACGACGAGTCTTAGCAACGGTGCCAACTAAGGACGAACACTTTATTACTTGATATTTAGTGAGAGGGATCATCTTATAATGCTACCGTCACGATCTAAGCAATACAAGATGCATAAAGGATTAACATCACAGGCAATTCATAATTAGTGTGATATGATATGTCCCTTTCTTCTTATGCCTTTGATCTCCATCTCCAAAGCACGGACATGATCTCCATCATCACCAGCATTGCGTCAAGGTCCGTGGCGCCGCTTCATGGTTGTTCATCTTCACTAGCAACTATTACAACTACTTGGAACAAAGCTATTACAAGATGAATAGACACGCAGGTCTTAACAGAATTAAAGACAACCATTAGGCTCATGCCGGTTGCCATATTACAACAAGGATCATTGCATACATCAAATACAATCACAATCACATGTAGGCCATATCACATCACAAAACCCCTGCAAAAACAAGTTAGACGCCTCTAATTTTTCTGCAAGTTTTACGTGGCTTGGGCTTTCGACTAAGAACGCATCTTACCTACGAAACTGAACCACAACGTTGATACAAGTGCTATCAAGTGCAAAGTGTAGATTTGATCTATACTATGATGGGATAGACAGACACCCGCAAAGCCACTTATGCAATACGAGTTGCACGTCAAGCGTGGAGCAAGTCTCATGTACGATGACATGTAATATTAGCCCGAGCCGCTTCATCCCACCATACCGCAAGATGCAAAGTACACATATAGCAAAAGACGACACGAGCACCAACGCCCACAACCTCATTGTGTTCTACTCGTGCAACAGATCTACGCATAGACAAGGCTCTGATACCACTGATGGGTTCGTAGCATGGAAAACAAAAAAATTCTACCGCAAGAACGAACAAAACCCAGATCTAATCTAGATAAAAGCCAAGATCTAATCTACTAGACATGAGCAATGAGATAGATCGGTACTAACCCTCGTAGAACTGAAAGCGTTAACGAGATTAGATCTCGTGGATGATGTAGTCGATCACTTGCCAATCTCAAGATCGTGTGGACGATCCTTCCGGCGCCGTGTTCCGGCAGCGTTTCCGCAGACGGTCACACGTGCGGAGTCGAAGCAGACCTTCCTCTCCCCGTTCCAGCGAGCAGCGGAGGTAGTAGATCTTCTCCACGGAATCCCAGCAGCACGACGGCGTGGTGGTGGTGGTGGAGATGAGAAATCTGCAGGGCTTCGCCTATGCCTGTGCAGAAGAAACGTGGAGGAGAGAGGCGGCTGTGATTGGGAGTTATGGGACAAGGTGCAAGAGGGGGCGCCCCTCCCTTCTATTTAAGGGAGGGAGGCGCGCCTGGGGAGGGGAAGTCCTAGTAGGACTCCCCTCCTTGGGCCGGCGGTGGGAAGGGGGGAGGAATCCTCCTCCCCCACGAATCCGTGTCTAGCCCCACTTGGTTTCTTTGATCCCTTTCTTGGTTTTCAAGCAAACTCCAAGAAATCCTCTAGAACCTTCCAGAACATTCCGAAACCTTCTAGAATCTCCATACAAACACTCTGGAACATTTCCTAACTTAGAAAATGATCCCCAATATATGAATCTCATTCTCCGGACCATTCCGGATCTCCTCGTGATGTCCCGGACCCATTCCGAGACTCCGAACAACATTCGGTCTCCAACGCAAATTCCATATCTACTTCAAACAACTTCGAACCTTAAGTGTGTCACCCTACGGTTCGTGAATATGCAGACATGATGAAGACACCTCTCCCATCAATAACCATCACCGGGATCTGGAGATCCATAACAGCTCCCACATACTCAACGATTACTTCGTGATCGATTGAACCAATTAACATACGAAACCAATTCCCTTTGTCTCGCGATATTCTACTTATCCGAGGTTTGATCGTCGGTATCTTCATACCTAGTTCTTCCTCGTTACTGATAAGTACTCTTTACTCGTTGCATGTTATGTCATCCCTTGTGACCTAGTCACACGCTTGCAAGCTGTCTAGATGACATTCCACCGAGAGGGCCCAGAGTATATATATCCGTCATATGGATGGACAAATCCCAATCTTGGTCTATGCGCTTCAACACATACTTTCAGAATACCTAATGACACCTTTATAACCGCCTAGTTACAAAGCGGTGTTTGATGTCATCAAAGTACCCATTCGGTGATGGTGATTAACATAACCTCATGGTCGAAGGATTAGGTTACTATGTGTTTCAAAGCTTACAACAATACGAACTTAATGACTTGATCTTATGCTACGCTTACTATGGGTGTGTGTCCATCATATCATTCTCCTAATGATATAACCTTGTTATCAATCACATCCAATGTCTATGATCAGGAAACCATGATCATCAATCAATCAACAAGCTAGTTCAACAAGAGGCTTACTAGGGACTCTTTTATGTTTACAAAACACACAAGTATTAGTGTTTCCTAATAATACAATTATAGCATGGGATGTAAACATTCATCATAAACACAAAGATATAATAATAACCTCTTTTATTATTGCCTCTTGGGCATATCTCCAACAGTGTCATCATACATGACAAATAGCAGGACAGGCCTAGGACGGGCCGGTCCCGCTGTCCGCGACAAAATTTTAGAAATGTCACAAATTGTCATGACATTCTCAGACAGAAAATACGTCATAGATCCAATTATGATGTGAGGTTCATGACCTTTTTCGTTGTAGACTTCGTCACGGATGGCCATCTATGTTGTTTTTCCTCTTATCAATGACGATATCAAAATGTCATGAATCATCCAGATTCTTGTAGTGGTCCAGTGCACCTTTCTAGGCTATAGCAATCTTCACAAAGGTTTTAAGTGTCTTGACATCAAATCTGGCTGCATATACATATCTCGCGATATAATTTTTGATGAAATACTTTTTCCCTTTTCCAAACTTCATGCAAACGTCGGGATGCGTCTTTACTCCAAAATTCTTCTACTACCATCGCATCTCTTGAACCCACACAAATTTGATCATCGGGGCGAAGATAGAACAACTGGTCCAATTGTGCCTAATATTCATACTACAAATGATGCTTGTGAAGATGCAGAAATTGATGCAGAAAATAGAGAAGCAAACAGTGCTCAAAGTCACCCAGAAACAACATCAGTGCATCATCATATTCTCATGCAGCAATCCGGCATGGAAGCCTAGAGTCGTGTGGGTCCCACCATGGGCCAACCTGGTGAGGGCGATGCGGGTGTTGGTGCCGCATACATCTCCTACAGCGTCTCTGAGAGTTCGTCCGCAGTCTTGGTAGCCGCGGCATAGAGAAGGACCTCCCGAGAGAGGAAGCTGGCGAGGAAGCTGAGGACTGCTGGCTCGTGGTTGATGTCGAGCTCGTTGGGGAACCCCAAGAGGAAGGTATGATGAGCACAGCAGTAAGTTTCCCTTAGTTATGAAATGAAGGTTATCAATCCAGTAGGAGCAAGGAAACACCCCAAAGGTGTAGCTAGCTGAATGTTGGTAGGGCGCACTACCGGTGCCAGCAGCAACGTGGAGACATGCACAACACAACCAAAGAACTCTGTCCCCAACTTGTGACGAGGTTGTCAATCTCACCGGTTTTGCTAAAAACAAAGGATTAAACGTATCGAATGGAAGGAAGTAATAGTTTGCAGAAAGTAAACACAAAGCAGTAAACAGTTTGTAGATTGTATGTAAAAGAAAGGACCGGGGTCCATAGTTCACTAGAGGTGGCTCTCCTTAAGATAGATAACATGCTGGGTGAACAAATTACAGCGGGTCAATTGACAAAGCATACAAGCATATACTAATCATCTTGACTCCTTTGAGATTCGATTGGGCATTACAACATTATACATAGACCGTCATCCAACTGCATCTATGACTAATAATCCACCTTCAGGTTATCATCCGAACCCCCTCCAGTATTAAGTTGCAAGCAACAGATTATTGCTTTACGAATTGCGTGTAAAGTAAACAATACGATTGTTCTATGAACAAAGGATTGTTGTTTTCTCCCTAGTAGCAATAGCACATCTAGTACCTTAGAGATTGCTGTCACTTCCCCAGATTACCAGAGGCATGAACCCACTATCGAGCATAAATACTAACTCTTGGAGTTGCTAGCATCTACTTGGCCAAGATAGCTACTAACAACGGAAAGCATGCAAGATCACAAATAACAAAGACATGATAGAATCAATAATCAATCTGAAATAGCATCTCAATATCCATCGGATCCCCGCAAACACAACATGCATAATTACAAATAGATGATCTTGATCATGAACGGAGCTCACAAGATCTAGACATGAAAGCACAAAGGAGGAGAACCAGCCATCTAGCTACTACATGGACCCGTAGTCCAGAGATGAACTACTCACGCATCACACCGGAGGCTTGCATGGTGATGAAGAAGGCCTCCAGGGTGAATTCCCCTCTCCGGCAGGGTGCCGGGAAGAGCTTCAGATCCCTCCCGGTCTAGAGACAAAGACGACGGCGGCTATAGACTCTTTCGTGGATTTTTGATCGGGTACCTAGGGTTTCCGTATCAGAGGCAATATATAGGAGGAAGGATAAGCCGAGGGGGTACCTGGGGCGGCCAGACCACCCCCTTGCACGGGCCAGGCCTGGTCGCGCGGCTAGGTGGTGTGGCCAGGCCCCAGCCCCTCTCCGTCTCGTATTCTGGCTCTAGATGTCTTTAGGTAAAATAGCAACTTTGGCTTTTGTCCCGTCCAATTCCGAGAATATTCATTTTCTGACTTCCTGGAACCAAAAACAGCAGAAAACAGGCAGCTGGCACTGTGGCTCTTGTTAATAGGTTAGTCCAAGAAATGATATGAAAAGTACTCCAAAGTGTGGACAAAACAAAAGAAAGTAGATAAAACCAAGCATGGAACATCAAAAATTATAGATACATTTGCAATGTATCAACATCCCCAAGCTTAACTCCTGCTCGTCCTCGAGTAGCTAAGTGATAAAAAGAAAGAATAATTTTTTAGGTGACATGCACCATCATAAACTTGATCAAAGTATTTGTAAAACATTCAAAGCTAGGATCATAGTACTTCAATCATAACATGAAAGACAAAGTTCTAGCAATAAGACAAAGAAACTATGTTGCAACATGAAAAGGCAAAAACAAAATATTCATGAATAACAATGCTTTGCAAGACGTTTGTTTGTTTCACATAAAGAAAACATAGCATAGTAGTATTCAGCTTGTCCCTCATAGAGTAGCAAATATAAATGCATAGGACACCTTCAAAGTTCATAAGAGTGCTTAGATACAAATAGTTTAAAACAAGCAATATCAAGTTATGCATCAATCAACTAGTCTTGGGACAATGCACATAGAACTAAGAATGGCCACTATGCTCTCAAAGTAGGTGCATAAAGGTAGAAGGTGGAGACTCAATGTAATGGTGGAAGAAAGGCCTTCATAGAAGGAAGCAGAGATTCAAGTCTCATAAAGAGCTTCCAAAAATTATGGTACTTGTTAGCTTTCAGCTCTCATTGCCCCTATCATAAGCATCTTGTAGGTGATTAAGGTTAAAGTGACACAACTAAGAGGATATGCTTGACAAGTTATAAGCCGAAATCTCATGCCCCTTACTTACGAAGACCGAACCTCATGCTACTCAACTTTAGTCACAAGTAAGCTCTTGTCATTGTAAGTACACATGTATCACATGATACATGAGCTATCCCATAATCAAAATGACAAGTCAAGCAAACAATGAGCATCTCAGCGATCTTTTTATTTGCTATTTGCATAGGTTTTTATTGAGGATGCTTCATAGAGTGCTCATTATGGTGATGCTGCAAGTTTCCACCATGATTAGGCATGGCTTAGGCTAGCGGCCTAGGCGTTTCTCTAACACACATACAAACTCCATGATCTTACATGTTCCACTTTTATTTCATACCGCCAGGATCCATAACCAAAAGCACATGATATCAACGGGGTACAAAGTACGAGTGCAATGTTGAAAGCGTTCCCCATGATACATGGTTCTGCTAACTTCAACTTATAAAGCGCAAGCATATACGCAACAAATATGGACGCAATGGGTCAAGTTTATTAAATGCAAGAAAAGTAAAGTGTGCCATCAAGTTCGTGAGAGCTTTAATCACTAGTTTTCTCATAACAAGTTTAATTTGGAAGGTAGACAAAAACATGAATATACTTGGAATAGCATATGCTAATAGGTAGGTATGGTGGACTCTTTGGAATACTTGGTTTTAGGAGTTGGATGCATGAGCGGAACTCATACTTGGTTGTGGAGGCTAGCAAAAGACTAGGAGCGACCAACTAAGAGAGCAATAATGGCCATAATCATGCAGAGCGACAAAACATCATTGATCAAAGCATAAAGTGATACTACAAGTTGAAAACTAAAGGATCATAAAGGCTTATGGTGACTTTGGATAGTCATAACATGGTGTGAGCATGAGCCAAGTCAACCCAAACAAAGCATCAAAGGAGAATACCACTATACTATGCTTTAATATGCTAAAACAACGCATGATTCATCCAAGGCACATTAAGCAATCTCAATTGTTTATAACAAGTCATGCTACAACAAAGAATACTAAGCATAAATCCAAAACAATATTGAGCATGGCATGACAAAGCATAGGCCACAGTCAAAAACAAGCTCTCTTTACCACTTAAGCAATGAACTTTCCTACTCTTTTCCAAACCAAACCAAACTATTTGAAAACCAATGTATGAAAGAGGGGGTCCAACCAATTTATTCAGAAAACTAAGCAAACAAAGCAAACAAAAAATGAAAACAAAAACGAAAAAGAAGGCGCACCAAGAACAACACAACTATGCATGAAACAATAAAAATGAAGCGTTTGGAAGAAACCTGGGATTCTTATTGATGAAGAGGGGGATGCCTTGGGCATCCCCAAGCTTTGACGCTTGTACTTCTTGGATATTTCTTGGGGTGACACGTGTGGCATACCCAAGCTTGAGATTTAGTCCATTCTTCATCTTATTACTCATTCCTTCCATACACCTGAAATTTTTCCTTCATACAAAACTTCACACAATCTTTATTAGCAACATTAGTGCACTCAAGATAATAGGTCTTTAGGTTCAGTTGTAACACCAATAAACTTCCATTAAAACACTAGCTACTGTAGCACTTCCCTAAAAAAGCTCAATTCCCCAAAAAAACTCAAAAAGGAACCAACAAGAAGCAAATGTACAAAATGGCAGAAATATATCAAAACAGACCAGCAGGTAGAGACGAATTTTTTCGAAGACCTTCTGTTGCTCAAATCAAAAAGTGTTGAACTAACGAAAGTTAGATAACAACCTGGGGCAGAAGCACAAAAATCACGCCTCAAAAGGACGTTCAGAGATTTTACATGAATTTTTACGGTGAAGCGCAGAAATCTGTTTTGGGACAGCAACTTTCCCAATCATTACTTCTCTCTCATTAGCGGTTATTCTTGGCACAAAAAGCAAATAAAAAGGATAAGGAGCGGTTATTACAAAGGTAATAACTTCCAAGACTCATCTAAAACTTTTGGGTTATCTCCCAATAAGTACTTTTCTTTAACGCCTTTAAGTTAGGCATAAGAAGCAAGAAAAAGAATCAAGTGTTCTCAAATGAAGAAGCATTAAGAGCAAATTTTGTTTTCATAGGAGAGGCAAAAGAAATCTTCTCTCTCTTCTTAGGGAAGTGTTCTATACCTTTATTGAGTGGGAGTTGATATTTAATGGTGCCTTCTTTCATATCAATAATGGCACCAACGGTTCTAAGAAAAGGTCTTCCCAAAGTAATAGGACAAGAAGCATTGCATTCAACATCCAAAACATAGAAATCAATAGGGACATAGGCATTGTTAACCATAATAAGAACATCATTAATACTCCCCATGAGTTTCTTTTTAGCATTATCATCAAGTGGGACATTCAAATAGCAATCTTTAAGTGGAGGCAAATCAAGCATATCATAAATCCTTCTAGGCATAATAGAAACACTACTATCAAGATCACATAAAGCTTTGAAATCAAAATCATTCACTTTCATATTAATGATGGGTTCCTACCATCTTCTTGTTTTATAGGAATAGAAGCTTTATGTTTCATCTTTTCTTTTTTAATCTTTATGAGAGCATCAGTAATGTGTTTTGTAAAGGCCATGTTCATAGCACTAGCATTAGGACTTTTAGAAAGCTTTTGTAGGAACTTAATAACTTCAGAGATATTGCAACCATCAAGATCAAAATCAAATTTATCATCTAAAATAGTAGAGCTATTACTAGCCTCAACACTAGTGGTAGTGATAGTAGAAACACTAATGTTTCTAGCAATTTCATCTTCTCTCTCCCACTTAGCATGTAATTCAGCTAATAGTCTAACATTTTCATCAATTCTTACTTGTATGGCATTAGTAGCTGCAAAGGGATTATCATTAGTTTCAGGTTTAGCAGCCATTTTATTCAAAGAAGATTGAGCTTCACACAAATATGCTATATTTCTTTTAGCATTAGAGAGTTTTTCCTCAATAGTTTTATTGAAAGCAGTTTGTTTATTAATAAAGTCTTTAAGTATAACTTCAAGTTCAGAGGGAGCACAACTATTATTGTTGTAGGAATTTCCATAAGCATTACCATTGTTGGGAGGATATGGCTTATAATTGTTGTTACCAAAATTATTCCTATAAGCATTATTGCCAAAATTGTTATTTATTATGAAGTTCACATCAACTTTCTCTTCTTGAGCAACAAAAGAGGCTAGGGGAACATTATTTGGATCAATATGGGCTTTCCCATTCACAAGCATAGACATAATAATATCAATTTTATCACTCAAGGAGGAGGTTTCCTCAACAGAATTTACCTTCTTACCTTGTGGAGCTCTCTCAGTATGCCATTCAGAGTAATTAACCATCATATTATCCAGAAGCTTTGTTGCAGCACCCACAGTGATGGTCATAAAGGTACCTCCAGCGGCAGAATCCAATAGGTTCTTTGAGGAGTAGTTCAATCCTGCGTAAAAAGTTTGGATGATCACCCAAGCAGTCAGTCCATGAGTGGGACAATTCTTAACCAAAGATTTCATTCTTTCCCAAGCTTGAGCAACATGTTCATTATCAGATTTGTTTAAACTTCATTATTTCACTTCTCATAGATATAATCTTAGCAGGAGGATAGTATTTTCCAATGAAAGCATCTTTGCACTTAGTCCAAGAATCAATACTATTCCTAGTTAAGGAATTCAACCATTCTTTAGCTTTTCCTCTCAAAGAGAAAGGAAACAATTTCAGCTTAATAATATCACCATCTATATCCCTATGCTTTTGCATCTCATAAAGTTCAACAAAGTTATTTAGATGGGCAGCAGCATCTTCATTACCAATACCAGAAAATTGTTCTCTCATAACAAGATTGAGTAAAGCAGGTTTTATCTCAAAGAAAGTAGCTTCAGGAACAGGTGGAGCAATAGGTGTGCTCATAAAATCATTGTTGTTGGTGCTAGTGAAGTCACACAACTTAGTGTTTTCAAGAGTAGTCATTTTTTGTGTTTTTTGATAAAGAAAGCAAACTAGTAAAACTAATTTTTTTGTGTTTTTTATAACAAAACAAGCAAACAAAACAAAAGTAAACTAACCAAAACAAAAATAACAAAGTAAAGAGATTGGTTATGAGGGACTCCCCTTGTGAAGATGTCCTTGACTCCCCGGCAACAGCGCTAGAAAAATAATTGCTGGCTCGTGGTTGATGTCGAGCTTGTTGGGGAACCCCAAGAGGAAGGTATGATGAGCACAGCAGTAAGTTTCCCTCAGTTATGAAACCAAGGTTATCAATCCAGTAGGAGCAAGGAAACACCCCAAAGGTGTAGCTAGCTGAACATTGGCAGGGCGCACTACCGGTGCCAGCAGCAACGTGGAGACCTGCACAATACAACCACAAAACTCTGTCCCCAACTTGCGATGAGGTTGTCAATCTCACCGGTTTTGCTGAAAACAAAGGATTAAACGTATCGAATGGAAGGAAGTAATAGTTTGTAGAAAGTAAACACAAAGCAGTAAATAGTTTGTAAATTGTATGTAAAAGAAAGGACCAGGGTCCATAGTTCACTAGAGGTGGCTCTCCTTAAGATAGATAACATGCTGGGTGAACAAATTACAGCGAGGCAATTAACAAAAATCGAGAAAGCATACAAGCATATACTAATCATCTTGACTCCTTTGAGATTCGATTGGGCATTACAACATTATAATAGACCGTCGTCCAACTGCATCTATGACTAATAATCCACCTGCAGGTTATCATCCGAACCCCCTCCAGTATTAAGTTGCAAGCAACAGATTATTGCTTTACGAATTGCGTGTAAAGTAAACAATACGATTGTTCTATGAACAAAGGATTGTTGTTTTCTCCCTAGTAGCTACAGCACATCTAGTACCTTAGAGATTTCTGTCACTTCCCTAGATTACCAGAGGCATGAACCCACTATTGAGCATAAATACTAACTCTTGGAGTTGCTAGCATCTACTTGGCCAAGATAGCTACTAACAACGGAAAGCATGCAATATCACAAATAACAAAGACATGATATAATCAATAATCAATCTGAAATAGCATCTCAATATCCATCGGATCCCCGCAAACACAACATGCAGAATTACAAATAGATGATCTTGATCATGAACAGAGCTCACAAGATCTAGACATGAAAGCACAAAGGAGGAGAACCAGCCATCTAGCTACTACATGGACCCGTAGTCCAGAGATGAACTACTCACGCATCACACCGGAGGTTTGCATGGTGATGAAGAAGGCCTCTAGGGTGAATTCCCCTCTCCGGTAGGGTGCCGGGAAGAGCTTCAAATCCCTCCTGATCTAGGGACAGAGATGACGGCGGCTATAGACTCTTTCGTAGATTTTTGATCGGGTACCTAGGGTTTCCGTATCATAGGCAATATGTAGGCGGAAGGAGAGGTCGAGGGGGTGCCTGGGGCGGCCAGACCACCCCCTGGCGTGGGCCAGGACTGGCCGCGCGGCCAGGTGGTGTGGCCAGGCCCCAGCCCCTCTCCGTCTCGTATTCTGGCTCCAGATGTCTTCCGGTAAAATAGCAACTTTGGCTTTTGTCCGGTCCAATTTCAAGAATATTCAATTTCTGACTTCCTGGAACAAAAACAGCAGAAAACAGGCAGTTGGCACTATGGCTCTTGTTAATAGGTTAGTCCAAGAAATCATATGAAAAGTACTCCAAAGTGTGGACAAAACACAAGAAAGTAGATAAAACCAAGCATGGAACATCAAAAATTATAGATACATTTGCAATGTATCAAGGACCTTCTAGTCCTGTGCCACCTAGTCCTCATAGGCCGGGTTCAGCTCGATGACGGTCTCGTCACCCTTCTTGATCTCGATTTCTTATTTGGGCACCTCGATTGAGCCATCAAGGTAGCCCATGAGGCAGGCGCCCCTCACCGCCAGCAGGACTTGGTTCTACTAGAGAAAGAAAGTGTCCTTCCCCAACCTCTCTGTCACGCATGTCCAGAAAGTGGAGCCACACGTGGAGCTTTGGGAAGAAGAGGGGGTGGCCATGGTAGGATGGTGCACGAGAAGAGGGAGTAGATCGATCTACACGGAAGGGAATTGCTAGATGTGTTTTAGGAGGTTTTGTGGCTCTGGTACCATGTGATAATTTGGCGTAAGGTGTCTTACCCCGTTAGGAGCACACCGTGCGTGTTATATAGGAGGTTTTACCAACTACCTCAAAAGGATTTACATCAATCTTGTTACACAACAACTCTTGTAACAATCCGGCCAACAACCTTATCAATACAGATGTGGCCTTCTTGTACAACACGCATGCATACAACTAATGTTTACAACGTGACAGGCTACCTAACTCGTTAACAAAGATAAGCATAATTCTGAGCATTTTGGGAAGCCTAAGCATGTGAGCCCAGGGTTATGACCTTGGGAACATTTGAACTTTGCACATGAGGGAGGGTATGTTAAGTCTCCCATCTAGAGGCCAATAAAAAAGGTGGATAAAATTGTAGGTTATCATTCATTAGAGAAGGGAACATAAAACCAAAAGAAGTGAAGGAGAGGAAGATTGAACGAAGAAGCTTACCATCAACCAAAGGGTGTTTCCCAAGGTTGTGAATCTTAAAGCCACCATGTTGTCCCATTCAAGCTATTATTCCACCATCTTTGGTGTGGTTGTTATGATCCCATCTCTTGTGCCCCAAAATTTGTGTTGTTATCCAAGATAGTGAGTTTTTGATTTAAGATATCCTTTAGTTCTATCGGGAGAGATACTCGTTGTATACCACATACACATGATAATAATGAAAGAAGATTTATGTGACTTCAACTCGCGGTTTTTACCCCAATTTGGATGTTCACCATGTAAAGAACTAGTGTCTATGTATTGATATTTCCTTTGCACTTTTGGAACAAAATCAACTAACACTTGTACTACCGGTGTGCTAAAAGAACTAAAAAAATCATAAGTTTAGCATAAACTAGTTCATACTCCATATATGATGATGCATACGTTTCATTCCGTGTTGAACAATAATCCTTGAGTTGGTAAACAACTGGTGTTGAGGTTATATTTTCCTCCCGTATGGTATTTTAGATCATGTTAAGTGTGTGCTAATTCTCTCTATCTGAACAAGGTTTCTCAAGAGGTTGCTTAGCATGGTTTTTTGACTATTGTTAGATTTGTTTCTAATAAAGCTATGGAGGATGGCACCACAAGTGGCATGATAAAATTTGAGTCTTGTAGTTACTCATTATGAAAGCTCATGGTTCAATACATTCTTTACTCCACGGATTTTTATGAGCCAAATGTTGAAGGAAATATACACACTAGTGCCACGAAAGGTGAGACATATGATATGTTTGTGCATCAACCACAAAATATTCCACCATGTTGCAAATGACACAAATGTATATTAGATATGAAAGAAATTGGAGTCCATGTATCTGATAAAGACAACTACGAACAAAGTTGTAACACAATTTTGCTCCTTTTGATTTTATTGGATTTATTTAGATATTCTTTTTATTTTGTGGCTATTCTCTTATAATTTTGTTTGACTACCATAGCTTATTGGAAAAGTATTATTGTGGAGCAACATTGCTCCTTATCATTACATTATCATACATGATGCTCATGATAATGTACAATCAAACCTAAATTAACAATTAACTAAAACTAGGTGTGTTACATCCACCCCGCATTGAAGATGCATGTAATCTCCATTTACACACTGTACTTTCCCTACAATGCACCCTAAATCTCTTCTGGACGCTTTTTTGAATGATAAATTAAAATCTAACTCTTATTGCATAGGTAGCAAGTTCATATATGAAGTCCTACATAGTCTCAAAGACAGTCCCCTCATCAATTGTAGGATTGTCCCTGTCAAAGTGTATCATTGTCATGTCCTCGTCTGCATCATCGTATCTGCATCCCTTTTTACATCTTCACATTCCTCTTCCTCACCAATCCTATAGTCAGGCTCAAAGTTCAAATCAAGCAAATATTCCCTACTCTCCATCCTATCAGGGTCAGCAACCACATCTGGATATGCTTTGTCATCATCATCGAGCACAAAATCATCCCATCTGCCACCCATTTCAATGTCTTCATGCTCGCATCACAAAGAATCATGCTCAAGGACAAGTTGGGTGATCGCGCTTGGTATCGCGAATAGAGGCTGATCTGTCATGGTCGGTTCAATTGTTCGTGTTGCACACGGTCCAGGATCAATGATGACAGTCTCTTCCCTAGTATATTTTTTAATGATGTGCATAGACATCAGCATAGTCCTTGTGCCGAGGTGTTTACCCCACATCATGGCTAGGGCCTCTTCAGACCTAATGTCACAGAAAGTCTACAAATTTGTGTCATAGTACCTATCTACGAATTCATCGTGTTTGCCAATCAAAAACTTGCCAAATTGCATGTGCAAGTCACTTAGAGTTAGGTCATCCGCGTCTACTATCAGCCGATAATCAAAACCATTGGTAACTGCAATTCTACTGTCGGACAAGGTTTTAGTCTGACACCCATGTCGAATCTTCAACAGAAATTTTGATGCGGCAGACGTCCTACGGTTACCAACACACAACCTCACGATCACCACGGGACTAGAACTTCTAATTGGGGAATACAGAGAAGGAGTTATAGTTCTTACTCTTCAGGGAGGACGTACGATACGTTCACTGGGCTCCAGACCTCCAAAGCTTTGCACCCCACATCCTATTCCCCTGTTTCGTCCTCCTATGTGCTCTCCAGCCTTGAAGGATCCATCTCCATGCTTTGTAGCCGTGCAGGACCCATCTCCGTGTTTCTCGACCGCACAGGATCCATCTTCGGGCAGGATTAGGATCACAGCCACCATCGTTGAGCGAGAACACAACTCCTGCCTCACAGTTTTCGTTTCCAGACGCGCCTAGGTGGGGACGGTGGCAAGGAGACAGGGTAAGGAGACTTGCCAAATTGCATGTGCAAGTCAAAAACTTGCCAAATTACATGTGCAGGTCACTTAGAGTTAGGTCATCCGCGCCTACTATCAGCCGATAATCAAAACCATTAGTAACTCCAATTCTATTGTTAGACAAGGTTTTAGTCTGACACCCATGTTGAATCTTCAATAGAAATTTCGATGCGGCAGACATCCTACGGTTACCAACACACATCCTCATGATCACCACGGGACTAGAAATTCTAATTGGGGAATACAAAGAAGGAGTTATAGTTCTTACTCTTCAGGGAGGACGTATGACATGTTCACTGGGCTCCAGACCTCCAAAGCTTTGCACCCACACCCTCTTCCCCAGTTTCGTCCTCCTATGTGCTCTCCAGCCTTGAAGGATCCATATCCATGCTCTACAGCCGTGCAGGACCCATCTTCGTGTTCTTTGGACGTGCAGGATCCATCTTCGGGCGGGATCCGGATCACAGCCACCATCGTTGGGAGAGAACACAACGCCTGCCTCACAGTTTTCGTTTCTAGACGCGCCTAGGTGGGGACGGTGGCAAGGAGACAGGGTAATGAGACATGGCAGGGAGAGGAGGGAAGGACGATGTCCCAAGGGAGAATGAGAGTGGTGCACGACAGAATAGAATGGCGGTGGAAGGACCAGATGAGTGGACCAGAGCGGAGCTAGAGAGATAAAATATGGAAAATCGCACAATAATGGGGGCACTAATCCTAGAACCTGGGATGCGCACCTTTGACGGTGGAGGTGGTGGGCCCTCTAGTCAGAAAACATGCCATGTTTTCTTCCCCTGTTTCTAATGGTGTTGCTACAATTCGACGACTCGTAGTGGCATAGGAATAATATCAGAGTGAACTAAGGCCACGGTCGTAAATGTCTTTAAAATGGAACCTTGTTTGTTTGGTCTCCCACCTGTACATTTCCCGACCGACCGGTATTTTTAATATCTTCATACTATTATGTTGAGAAGGGAAATAAAGATTGAGTGGTTATTGCAACAAGTTTCAAATTATTACCCTCTTAGGAAATAGGAGAGGATTATTTTCACACGTGCCTACACTCCATACCTAATGTCACTCCCCCTCTCCCACTAACCCCACTTCACTTCCATAGCTCCGCTCGACGCACCACCTAGGGTAAGCTTAGTTATGGCCCCACCTAACATCCATCGTGTCCGCCGTCGAAACTTGGGTGTTTGGCCCCTCTGAGGCAGGCCATGAGGCTCTATTATAAAGCCGGTCTCCGATTGCCATCCGAGGCAGATGGTTCGCACAATGTGTCGCATCGGTGGCATGGCGAGCAAGGACAAGCGAGTGTTGTGGAGAGAGCGCGTGGCGGCATTATCGCGTGATCTACGCAGGGGAAACAAGGTATGTCTCAGTGCGTTCCTAGGAGTATGCCGCCAAGGGAACAAACCCTCGAACAGGGTAGCGCCAAGGTTAAGGAACTCTCACGTCCATTCTTTGGCACGGGCGATTACCGCAGTGGGGGGAGATGGGCGCACATCGTCTGTGGCAAAGACGATCCATCCAATGCATCGTCGGAGGCCAGATCGCGCCGGCAAGCATCCATCTACACTCAGCATGTTGGATTGTTCGACAGTTGGAGCCGATGGAGGGCAACAACTCAGCTCCGAAATTCAGTTTCTGATTCACATGGACCTATGATCCTTTGCATGAGATGCTGGAGTTCATGTTCAAAAAAACATTGCGGTGGCGGTGCGGGTGTTCGTACTAAACTGGGCATGGTTCAAGCGCAACGAACGTGCATGAACAATGCAGATCTCTTGAAGTTTGGCGAGAAGGAAAAAGATCAGTTGCGGTTGAATGATCAGTGAACTTATGTCCTCTCAAGGAAATTGGTCAGACAACTTTTCTGGTGGAGATCTGCAGTTTCTTCAGTGAAGAACTGTTAAATTTAGACTAACTCTGAAGAATGGCTTTTGTAGAGGCAATGCTGACGCGTTGTTCAGAAAATCTGGGAAGTTTAGCCCACTTTTTTTGCAGTTATCACATACTTTTGTATCAAATTAGTACTGATGTAACTAAATACTATCAAGTATCTATTTATTCAATTACTATTCATAGTTAAATTCAGTTAATTGTCATACTTATCCCAGGAAAACAAAATTCGGACAACATTTATGTATTGATTTTGCGTGGTTTATTCATACACGTTCCATACAAAATCACGCACCATTTCGAACAAACCTCATTAAATATTATAGTCAAGCAATCCAGACACAATAGTTTGCATTTTCACTGGAACTAGATCAATCTGAAGACACCGTCTCATGGACATGGCCAGGTTGAACATGACCCTCCCAACAAACTGAGTCTTAGTGGCACAGTCCCAATTACGGCGTGGGAACTAAGGATACATTCCTATAAAACCCCATTCTTTTTTGTCTTGTGTTATCCGCAAAATGGTCCAACGGTTCAGCATATTACAAAACCTGTAGACAATGTTAGAAAGATCATCAAGAAACCTTCATTTGAAACAAGCATCATTTATTGTCTTCCGGATCGCTCATCACTTGGCAAAAAATCTAGCTACCTTTTACTTTAAGAGGAGATGGCCTACATTTTCCCGGCAACCACAGAAGTGACATTGATCATTGCCAATCCACCATCCTTCAAGAGGTTATCCTTGGTTATTCACACAAATTATAAAGCATGGTGTTCACTGCAAATGCTTAGCCACACATACTAAAAATTCATTAGCTACACATACTACATCAATTCAAACTATTACATATGTTTAATACAAGCTAACTACCTGCTCCACTCTCAAGTCAAAAAACTTTCAGATTCACTAAACATCTGTCTTCACTCGAGGGAAATCGGAACCACCAATTTGTCCATGCCCAGTTCCCCCACCGAAACACTATGTGCACCATCGTGGAACGGTGATGGGCATGTGCCATTGATCCTTCCAGGCCAACACTACAGGAAATCATGACGCTTTATGACTGCCTCGTCGGGGTCCTGAATGCCATGTAACGATTCCAGAACCTCCTCCAAGTGGATGATGACCGGGTGCTTCCAACTAAGTTGTCCTCCTGCCCTACTTGAAATCTCCACCTCGTACATCTTAGGAACAGTGTCTGGATCTTTCAGCCATGCCTTTACCTCGATGATGCATCTATCTCTCAATGGCACAATCTCCACCAGCTCGCCGCTAAGGCTACTGACGACCTGCTTGAGGGCCTCCGGCTCCCAAGCATCCAAATGAAGGCCATCAAAGCCGAGTTTGTAGAAAAAATGAAGCTACCCCAAGCGATTGTCCCACCCATAGGTGCGATGTCAACGCATGAAGCTCATTTTCTCCCCACAACACTCGAAAGAACGGGAAGAATGCAAAACACGCGCGTTGTCTGAGTTGTGCTCGAACCAGGTGAAGAAATCGAATGGCGGCGCGTGATGACTGTAAGTGCACAGATTGTTTGTTGCTAGTTTCGAAATAAAGATATCAATCCCAGGAGCAGGAGTCTGAAGTCTAATAACTCTTGAATTAAATACTACAATAGAAATGCTAAACAAAGTTCTAAGTGACAAGATAAAATGCGAGTATTGCATAAAAGGTGTTTTGGGGTTTTTGGTATAAGAGCAACAATAAGTAAAGTAAAACAACTAAACACAAAAATTAAGTATCGCGTATGTAAGAGAGATTGAAACTGCAATAGGGAAAAAGCGTTCTCAGGGAAAAAGCGTCCAAAACGTATCTACTTTCCCGAACACTTTTGCTATTGTTTCTCCTCTAAACTTGTGTGATTTGGATGCAACTAACACGGACTGACGCTGTATTTAGCAGAATTGCCTTGGTGTCTACTTTTTGTGCAGAAAATCAACTATCAGGAAAAATCCCGGAAAATATGCCGAAAATCCTATTTCACCAGAAGACTCCCAGAGCCAGAATACGAGACGGAGGGGGGCTGGTCCCAGGCCACACCAACTGGCCGTGCGGGCAAGCCCAGGTTGTGCCAGGGGGTGGTCTGGCCGCCCCACGGTGCCCCTCGGTCTCCCTCTTCGCCTATAAGTTGCCTTCTGACCTAAAAACTCAGGGAGAGGGTCGACGTTTTTCTAGAAGGAGTTCCGCTCCACCACCACCACCAGATTCCAAGAAACAGTACCAGAAACTCCGTTCTAGCACCCTGCCGGGACGGGAAATTGGAGGAGATCATCGCCATCATCATCACCATCGCTTCTCCATCGCCCATCCATGTTTCCCCCATCTATGAGTGAGTAATCCCCTGCTATAGGCTATGGGGATGGTAGGGATTGGATGAGATTGTTCATGTAATGGCATTAGATTGTTAGGGCATGGTGCCTTGTATCTTTTATTAGTGCTTTATGACTTTGTTGCGACTTGTTGTGCTTAATGCTTGTCACTAGGGCCCGAGTGCCATGATTTCAGATCTGAACATGTTATTGATTCATTATGATAATATTGTTTATGGTCTTATCTACAAGTTGTATACACATGTTGTTGTCCAGAACTAATGGCCCCGAAGTGACAGAAATCGGGATAACCGAAGGGAATGTCTTTGATGTGAGGATCACATGTGTTCACGGAGTGTTAATGCTTTTCTCCGATGCTCTATTAAAAGGAGCACCTTAATTGCCAGTAGTTCCCTTGAGGCCCCGCTGCAAACGGGCTGGCAGGACAAAATATGTTGTGCAAGTTCTCATTGCGAGCACGTATGACTATATATGGAACACATGCCTAGGATTATCGAGTACTTGGATGCTTTATCTTATTTATCTGCAATTGCCCTATGTTTGGATTGCTATGTGAATTGTCTTGTCCATGCAACGCCCGTCCATCCATCCCTATGCCTACCGCACTCGAATCCTATTGTTTACTACTATTGTTACTGTTGTCTTTACTGTACTACTGCTGCTACTTTACTGTTCCTACTACAAAACTGTTGCTACTGATAAACTGTTATGAGCAAGATTGTTTCTAGGTGCAGCTGAATTGACAACTCAGTTGTTAAGGCTTATAAATATTCTTTGGCTCCCCTTGTGTCGAATCAATAAATTGGGTTTCACTTCCCTCGAAAATACTGCGATACACCCCCTATACTTGTGGGTCATCAAGACTATTTTCTTGCGCCGTTGCCGGGGAGCATAGCTTTATTTATCAAGTTCACTTGGATTCTCTATTGTTCGCTGCTATCCATCCATCATGGGTAAGTCTCGTGACGGCAAGGTTCCTATTTTACCATCCACTACAAGAAGAGGTATGGTTCTGAACACCTCTATTGCTCTTGATTCACCTGTTATGAGTAAGCTCGTTACACCACCACATACACATTCTACACACACTGCTACTACTGCTAAATCTGAAACTTCTGGTGCTTATGATGCTGCTTCTACTGTGTTTGATAAGAGTGGTTCATTAGGTCCTTTCCTAGATGCTACGATTGCTAGAACTATAGCTGGAAATACTGAAACTCCTAATGAAGACACTACTACACCTGTTAGTTCACCTGAGTCTAGTGAGAGTTATGACATTGAAGATGGTTATGTTGAGATGACCCGTGAATTTATTAAAGAATGTAAAAACACCCATGATAGGAGCGCTGCTAAGAGTCTCCTTGAGAGGCGTACTATTAGACCCAAATTGTCTCATGTTGCTAAGTTTGCTGCTTCTCCCATAAACATTATAGATGAAGATTATGATTTCTCTCTCAATCTATCTTACATAGCTATTGTCGAGAAAGAACCTTTTTGTGAGACTAAGAATGAAAGTGCGGTAGCACATATGAATGAACTTTCTACCATGAGTGGTTTGTTTTCTGATGATATTAAGATGCGTACTTACTTTGTTGCTAAGATTTTCCCCTTTTCACTGAAAGGAGAAGCTAAAACTTGGTTTAATAATTTGCCTCCTGGATCTATTGATAGACCTGAGTGCTTGATTAGTACTTTCCTGCAGAAATATTTTCCTCCTAGTGCTAGGCATGCTATTTTGCAGGAACTTTTTGATTTTAAACAGGGAGAAAAAGAAGTATTGCCCGAATCTTGGGCAAGGTTCTGTGCTTTGATTCATGCACAAGCTAGAAGTCCATTACCTAAGAATGAGCTTCTTGATATATTTTATAATGGACTAAACGAGGAATCTAGGACATACCTAGATAGTTGTGCTGATTGTGTTTTCAGGAATAGGACTCCAAAGGAAGCTGAGGAATTAATGGCTAAAATAGGTACGAACTATGAAGATTGGACTCCTCCTAAACCAGCTATACCTGAAGTAATTGTACCTGAACCTACTATACCAATGCCTATTCCAACATCAAAGAAGAGGGGAGTTATTGAATTAAATGATGAAGTGATGAAGAAAGCTAAGAAATGTCTTAAGGAGAAGGGAATTAAAGCTAGAGATGTCAAGAATTTACCTCCTATTGAAGAATTATGTAAGCCTATCCCCTACTCATCCACTATCGAGGTACACTCTCTCCAACATTTTGATGAAGGTGATATCTCTTACTCTAAACCTCCTGATCAATGCTTAGAAGAATTTGATATCTTTATTGTTAAGCAAGATAATTTTAATAAAAGGGTGCAAAATCATCTAATGGAAAACACTAGAGCTATTGTTAAGTTGAAATATATTGTGGAAAGAACCTCTAATGATGTTAAAATGATTGTTAAACACTTTCAAATGGTTCAAACTCAAATAGATCAACTCGTTAAAGTGCAAAAAGACTTGCTAGTTAATGCTGCTAAAGAAAAACATGCTAATGAAATTAGAACTAGAAGTGGTGCTGCTACCCAGGATCCTCTTTATCCTAAGGGGCATCCCAAGAGAATCGAGCAGGATTCTCAACAAGCTGAAAATAGTGGCTCTACTCGTAAGGAAAGGAAAAAGAAACATAAAACTGTTGTAGAACCCTCTGAACCTGTTATAGATCCTAATAGTATATATATCTTTGATGCTGAAACTGAAAGTGGTAATGAAGAAAATGAAGTTCCTAATGAAGAAAAATTTGAAGATCCTAAAAACCACACTAAGAATACTAAATACACTAAAGAAGATTTTATTGCTAAGAAACATGGTAGTGAAAGAGAACCTTGGGTCCAAAAACCTATGCCTTTCCCTGATAAGAAACACAAGTCAAAGGAAGATGAACACTATAATAAGTTTTGTGAGTGGATGAAACCTTTATTCCTGTAAATTCCTTTGACTGATGCTATTAAATTGCCTCCTTACTCAAAGTATATGAAGGATATTGTCTCGAATAAAAGGAAGATCCCTAATGAAGAAATTTCTACTTTGCTTGCTAATTATTCCTTCAATGGTAAGGTTCCTAAGAAACTTGGAGACCCTAGGATTCCAACTATCCCTTGCTCTATTAAGAATAGTTATGTTAGAACTGCTTTGTGTGATTTGGGAGCTGGAGTTAGTGTTATGCCTTTCTCTCTCTATAAGAGGCTTCAACTAGAAAATTAATACCAACTGATATATCTTTGCAAATGGCTGATAAATCTACCACTATTCCTGTTGGTATATGTGAGGATGTACTTTTTCAAGTGGCTTATAATTCCTTGATATTAACTGATTTTGTTGTGCTTGAAATGCCTGAAGATGATAATATATCTATTATTCTTGGGAGACCTTTTCTTAATACTACAGGAGCTGTTATTAATTGTAATCAAGGAAAGGTGACTTTCAATGTTAATGACAAGGAACATACTGTCTATTCCCCAAGAAGATTGAAAGGACTTATGGTTTGAATTCAATTGAACATGTTGAGGGCATTCAAGTTGGAGAAATATATTGTCCCATACCAAGAGACAAATTTGAAACTATTATGATTGGGACTATTGCTATCAAGGTTGAGGTAACATAATCATTAGTGGAATACAAATTTTTGTATCATATGGAATTGTTTTGGTAACAAGACCTGATCAACCTTGTTAACAAAAGGATTTCATTGAACAAAACAATGTTTTCACTATGATTATTTCCGTGTACTTCTATTCAATCCATTTTAGTTTTTTTTCTTTGTTTAGTTTTCTTTGTTGTTAGTTGCTTGCATGTTAGAGTGTCTTAGAAATTCTGTAGTTCTATCTTTGTTTTGTCCTTGCATCATTTTCCAAAAAAAATCTGTCTATCAGAAAATCATTCTTCTATTCCTGAAAATTGCCCAAAAATAAAGTGTCTCGAAAAATTCCAGAAAATTTATACTAAATTTGTACGTGAAAAAAGGGGCAGAGGAGTGCCTGGGATGTACCAGGGGACCCACGAGGCAGGCACACCACCTAGTGGCGTGGCCTGCCCTGGGTGGCGCCATGCCCTGGTGTGGGCCACCCCTGGCCCCCCACTAACTCTCTCACCTGCCACTTTCTTCTCTCTCCTGAACAAGCTCCAGTTCATTGCTCGAAATCGCGTTCTTGCTGTGCTTGCTCTCGATTTTTTTGATCTCCTTGCTTAGCCCATCTTTCTTGCTGAAATTTGCAGCATTTGTTCCTTGGTATGTGACTCCTCCCCTTGTCCAAGTAGATTTGTGTTTAGTGGATTATATATTGAGTATTTTGCTGCTGTAGGTGACAGGTTTTGAGAGCTTGTAAGCTTGTTTGATACTTAGAGATATAGTTTTGATGCATGTTTAGGCCTCTTACAAGTCCCTATGAGTAGAATCCTTCATTATATTTACTTTGCAATCACTTGTTTAATAGGTGTTTAAATTTCAGAATAAAAGATGAGTGAGCACCACCTAAACCAACATGAATTATGGGTGCCTGAGATCATGAAGTTCCACCGGGAGGAGGAAGTTTTTCCCTCCATTTATCCATGTTCTGAGTTCACGAGAGCTGCGGGAATTCTCCAAGATTTTCACACTTTGGTTTCTAATGCAGGGTTACAGCACTTTTTGGAAGATAAGCCTTGTCAATTTGTGAAGCTAACCATGTCTATGGTGCAGGACTTTCAATTTAGTCACTCTTTGCCTAACCCCATGGTCCATTACAAAATTTACAATATTACTGTCGACCTTTCTCTTGATGATTTTTGTGCAGCTATTAAGGTACCTCAATGGGGATCATGTAGAAGGATTAAGGAGCGACCTGACTACTCATGGATTTATACGCAGAAATTTGCCAAGGAAGCAACTTCTCGAAGGAGAATGGAAAAATCCGTAACATTCATCTTCCCTCCATTCGTTACTTTGCCTACTTTGTTGCCAAGTGTGTTCTTGCTAGGAAAACTGCCAATAAGTTATCTTCTTATGATCTAGCATTTATCTCTGCTGCTCTTAAACGAGATAGGTCTTACAACTTAGGTGCTTTGATAGCTTTCCGTCTTGCTGCTAACCATGAGAAAGGTGGAATTTGTGGAGGCCTAATTGCTTCTCGTTTACTAGCATTGCATGGTTTAGTGCCTCATCATCTAGACCTATAGTTCCCCGTAGAAAGGCTTGATTTTAATTCCATGATACAACAAAAATTTGTTTCCTTGTGGGCTAGTTTGAATGAGTTATCTTATGAAATAACCTTTCTCAAAGCTGGTTGGAGAAGGAGCAAGTCCGAGCGTGTTGTTCTTTTGCCTGCACTTGTTTTGTTTAACCTTGATAACAGGGAAGGATGGTCCCTCACTGAGGAGGAGCTTGACATGTACTTGGGAGACCTCTCCCAACAGGAGCAGGACACTATAAGGGAGGTCACGGATGATTCGGTCCAGCCCACGAATGAGGGAGAGTCTTCATATCAGCAGCCTGCTTATGATTGGGGAGCTTCTTCTTCTTCCCACGGGCCCAACTACGACCATTCTTATCATGATCCGCCTGCTTGGAACCCTTATTCGTACATAGATTGATACCCACTTAGGCCAAAAGCTTAAGCTTGGGGGAGTTTTCGTTCTTTCTTTGTTTTTGCTTTCTAAAAACACAAAAAGACCAAAAAAAATTCTGTTGTTTCTCTTTGGTTTGCTTCTTCTTTTTGCCTTGGTTTGTTTTTCCTTTTTGCTTTGTTTGAACTATTCGAAAAACCCAAAAAGATTTTGCTTTGCTTGTTTTTCCTTTTTGGTTCTTGTTTTAAAAATCGAAAACAACAAAAATATTCGTCGTTCTTCTTTGGCTTTGTGAGTTTGTTGCAGGGTTCATCAGTCCTCAGTGGACATTGGTTTCATATTACTATTCAAGCCACACAAGTGAAGAGCAATAATGAGGATTAATTACAACTTGAGGCGTGGTAAGAGGCTGGTAACGAACTCTATTTGTTTTCATTTTTGTACATATACTCATCACTGTGGGCATGCTTAGTCCGTTCATGTAGGGTGTATGTTATCTTTGGATGCTTAGTAGTTCTTACTTTCTTATGATTAGCTCTAGCTCGCTAATAGTTTGTAGCATGTCTTATGAATGTTTGCTTGCATTATTCTGTTCATAACTTGGTATGACACCGTGGTATCCTACTCTGAATGTTTCATTTGAATTGACTTGGCACATGCTCACGCATGCACATGACTGTAATAATCAGTTAAGCCTTGATGAATTATTTTGCCTTGAGGATCTTGAATCACTTTCATGCCATGATTAGTCATGTTTTGTTGCAAGCATGATTATGACAGCTATTGCTCTCTCGTTTGTCGCTCCCTTATTATTGCTAGCCTTCACTTACACTGAGTTTTACTCAAGTTTCTAACTCCCTAAACCAAATATTTCCAAAGTGTCCACCATACCTACCTATTAGCATCATTTGCTACTTCCGTGCATATTCAATATGCCTTGTTTTCTTCCGAATAAAATGTTTGCTTGTTATGAGAAAGTTAGTTAGTAAAGCTCTCACGAACTTGATGGCACACTTTATTTTCTGCACTTAATAAACCTGAACCATTGTGACTGTCCATGAAAGTTATATGCTTGCAAATTATAGGCTGGGGATTAGCAGAACCGTGCTGTCACGGGGAACGCTTTCAACAATTGTAAATACATACCCAGTTGATACCATGCTCTTTTGTTTGCGGATGTCGTCGGTGTGAAATAAAAGGGGAGCTTGTAAGTCCATGGAGTTATGTATGTGTGTTAGAGAAACGCCTAGGCCGCTGGTCTAATCCATGCTGACATGGTGGAAACCTGCAGCGTAACCATAATGATATCTATGAAGCATTCTTATTATAAAAAAAAAGAGATAGCTATTGAGAAAAAGAAAAAAAGAGATTTATGAAAAGAGAAAAGAGAGAAAAAAGCACCATTTTCCCATGGTAAATAAGAAGATTGTTGAGATACTCATTGTCTGCTTGCCTTGTCATTTTGAAACGAGGATTCTTCCGTATCATCGGGCAAGGGATACCCCGTTAGCGGTTCTCTATGATACATTCATATTTACGATGACAAGAACTTACCGGTAACTAAAGTTGAGTAGCATGAGGAGCGGCCCTCGTACTCAAAGGACATGGGATTTTCAGTTTATAGTCTGTCAAGCATATAACTCAGATTGGACCTCACTTTCACCTTAACCACATTAAAGATGCTTATGATAGGGGCAATGAGAGCTCAAAGCTAATGAGTACCATACTTTCAGCATTTGGAAGCCTTAAAAATTATTCAAAACCTTTTTCTTTACTTGTTGAGTCTCCATATATTCCTTGAGCACCTTCTTGAGAGCATAGTTGTCATTCTTTGTGCTTGTCTCATTACTTGATTTTTTGTGTTATGACTTTGATGCTTGTATCTTTGATATCTTTACTTCTAGTCATCACTTGAACTTCAGAGGTGCCTTGACATTCATAATCAAAGGCAAGCGAGATACCACCCTATCATACCTTTTTATGAGCATTGTAATGTTGCTTATGTTTATGCTTCATGCTACTTATTATTTTTGAGTTGGAATCTCTTCATAGCTTGCAAATGCCTATTAAGTAAACTTAGTTGCATACTCCTTATTATGATTTGTCTAAGTAGTTGATCACATGCTGAGAATATTTACATCATATGAAGCAAATGTGTTCGTGAAAGTTTTTTTATCGCACTCAGTTTTCAACTGAATTGCTTGAGGACAAGCAATAAGCTAAGCTTGGGGGGAGTTGATACGTCCAAAACGTATCTACTTTCCCGAACACTTTTGCTATTGTTTCTCCTCTAAACTTGTGTGATTTGGATGCAACTAACGCGGACTGACGCTGTTTTCAGCAGAATTGCCTTGGTGTCTACTTTTTGTGCAGAAAATCAACTATCAGGAAAAATCCCGGAAAATATGCCGAAAATCCTATTTCACCAGAAGACTCCCGGAGCCAGAATACGAGACGGAGGGGGCTGGGCCCAGGCCACACCACCTGGCCACGCGGGCAAGCCCAGGCCGCGCCAGGGGGTGGTCTGGCCGCCCCAGGCTGCCCCTCGTTCTCCCTCTTCGCCTATAAGATGCCTTCTGACCTAAAAACTTAGGGGGGTTTGATGTTTTTCTAGAAGGAGTTCCGCTCCGCCGCCTCCACCATATTCCACGAAACAGTACCAGAAACTCCGTTCTGGCACCCTGTCAGGGCGGGGAATTGGAGGAGATCATCGCCATCATCATCACCATCGCGTCTCCATTGCCCATCCATGTTTTCCCCATCTATGAGTGAGTAATCCCCCGCTGTAGGCTATGGGGATGGTAGGTATTGGATGAGATTGTTCATGTAATGGCATCAGATTGTTAGGGCATGGTGCCTAGTATCTTTTATTAGTGCTTTATGACTTTGTTGTGACTTGTTGTGCTTAATGCTTGTCACTAGGGCCCGAGTGCCATGATTTCAGATCTGAACATGTTATTGATTCATTATGATAGTATTGTTTATGGTCTTATCTATAAGTTGTATACACACGTTGTTGTCCGGAACCAATGGCCCCGAAGTGACAGAAATCGGGATAACCGGAGGGAATGGCTTTGATGTGAGGATCACATGTGTTCATGGAGTGTTAATGCTTTGCTCCGGTGCTCTATTAAAAGGAGCACCTTAATTTCCAGTAGTTCCCTTGAGGCCCCGCTGCAAACAGGCTGGCAGGACAAAAGATGTTGTGCAAGTTCTCATTGCGAGCACGTATGAATATATATGGAACACATGCCTATGATTATTTAGTACTTGAATGCTTTATCTTATTTATCTGCAAATGCCCCATGTCTTGATTGCAATATGAATTGTCTTGTCCATGCAACGCCCGTCCATCCATCTCTATGCCTACCGCACTCGAATCCTACTATTTACTGCTATTGTTACTGCTGTCTTTACTTTACTACTGCTGCTACTTTACTGTTCTTACTACAAAACTGTTGCTACTGATAAACTGCTGTGAGCAAGATTGTTTCTAGGTGCAGCTGAATTGATAACTCAGTTGTTAAGGCTTATAAATATTCTTTGGCTTCCCTTGTGTCGAATCAATAAATTGGGTTTCACTTCCCTCGAAAATACTGCGATACACCCCCTATACTTGTGGGTCATCAGGGAGCAGCGGATACACCTCTATCATTATAAGGAACTAAGGTAAAGATTATTATCATGAACATTCTCAACTATGTATGTGTGGGAGGAACTCCGTATTTGGACAAATAGGAAGTAACCACTGCTCACATCATCCTCATAACCACAGCAGTTAGCAATCGATATTAATTGAATTACTACGCTATTAAGGGACTTACTCCCGTAGGACGTATCCCATGGTATGAATAGTGTTCCGTGAGTTTCCTCGGTTGCCAAGTTGATACATAAGGAGTGTCAACAGCTTTATAGTCACTGTAAGTGCCAACACACCTCTGTCTACCAACAAGTAGTTCCATCCATCAAGTCCCCATAAGAGGCAAATATTGAGAGGTCGACTTCTCCCAACATCAAGATAAAGACAATCTAACACATGGTCACAGCGATGAATATCATAATAAACTTTATCTTATTTCAATCGCATACTAGGGTTTCTCCATCTCCCCAAGAACTAAAGATCTACTCAAACATGGAGGCAATCAACATCATGACAATAACAATGGAATCTATCATAGATGAATAGTACTTGTATAAATCCACAACGAGTACGGAAATTACAACAAGATCTAGACAAGATATAGATGGGATGGAAGGAGATGGTGGTGATGCAGCGATTGATGATAAAGATCGATGCCTTAGCCTCCCGAATCTGCGTAGGGCAAAGATGGATCCCCGGTGGACGAGTTCCCCTCCAGATGCCTTTCGGAGGTGAGGTTTTGGCGATTTCTGATTGTTCTGTATGTCGTCTCTCTGATCCAGTTGCACGAGGTGAAACTATTTAAGGAGGCGGTGGTGGTGCCAACTATACAGCGGGAATTATATGGCCGGAAAATTTATTCCCCCCGTATAGTTGGTCGTTAAACCGTCTGTATGCCTTGATCGCTTCGGGTTTTCTTCTGGTATTATTGATATTTCCCAAATAAATGATTTACGTTGTTTTTTACTCCTTTTCTCCTAAGTACAACTGCTCCAAGAATTGTGTTCATTATATCCATCATCTGTCCTGATCCTGGTGAAAACAGACATAAAATATGCATGCGAACACCGTAAAATACCAAGATCCTACATCTACAATGCAAAATAATAATATAAAGCATGATGCAAATATGCACTTATCGGCACGCATACCTCAATCTTGACCATATTTCGTTTGATCCCGAAACGAGACCTAAAAGCCGATAAAAAGTCTGTCGGCGGCATGTCTGGACGCATGCCCAACACGGTGGCCATGAGAGCATGGTCATCGAACTCCTCTACCAGGGATACCATGCTTAGGTTGCGCGATGGCACGCAACCGCCTGAGGCCGGTCGCCGGTCCGGATCGCCCGACGGGCCGCGCTCCGCCATGCGAGAAGGACTAACCAGAGGCGAGAGGCTAGGCCAGGGATGCGAAGCTCCGATACGGCAACTAGGAACGACGATGCGATGGTGATGGCTGCGAGCTTTGATTAGGGGCGTGGGAGGTTGACTGGACATGGCGGGGATGCAAGTAGAGCAACGGTAAGCTCCAATCTAGAGACGAGCAGTCGGAGCTGAGCAAAGGTGGGGAGGGGAACAAGGGAGAAGAACAGAGCAGAGAAAAGATCTGGTCTACGCAGGGGTAAACTAGTCCATGACCGCAAAGAATAACGGGGAATACTGACAGGGCGGGCCAAAAGAGTTGACCTAACGGTGGTATTTGAGTTCAACCATGTTCAACCGTTTTTTCGTCTAATTCAAACAACAGTTTGCTTGTTAGATTGTATTCAGCCTCATTTGGCCCCTCTAGGCATTTAGCGAACCTACTACAGCCCTTCCGCGAGATTACAAGCAACTCGGACCGCGTTATACCATGACCTCTCAACTATAAACTATAGGGCGCAAAGTAACAAGCTCCAATGAAAGGTGGTGTTGATAGATTGTCGTGGGCGTCCTGCCTAAAAATGCCAGCCATGGCCAAGAGGCTGGTATTAATGGTGGCATGGAAGGCTAACGGACATTGGGTCGCTGCCATGCGCCCGGCGTGGGCGAGGGAGGGCGGCGATCGAACAAACGTGGTCCGCGACACGTCCGTCTAGACGCATTCTCAAAAAAATTATGCGCCGAATAAATCAATCCAGATGCATGTGACCATTTGGATCACGCCGCTATGCGGGTTTTTTGGGCATGTCTGCCCATTCGTACAGGTTCGATCGAGTTTGGCTAGATGCCCTGACCCAAGGGCAACCGAAACGGACGAGCAGATCTCAACAACAAAAAAACGGACGAGCAGGACACGTGTGGGGGGCAGCCACCCTTCCCGCCATCATCTACGAGACGAGGCCATGTGCTAACGCAGAATCAGAATCGATCAGTATCATTGTCCCCCTAGCCGATCCGGGGTTAGGAGCCCGAGATCCGACCAAACGCCCAAAACAAATCCAGTCCCCCCACCGCCGCCCACCGGCGACGTGTAAATCTCCACCGATCGCAACCACTGCCGCCCGCCACAACACAACAACGAGGATCGATCGACCCCAATTCCCATGCACCGCACACACAGATCCGATACTCTGTCGTCGATCTCGCATCATAATTCTGCTCTGCGCGACCTGCTTCGTGCCTGCCCATGCGACGCAGGGGTCCTCCTCTCCGGAGAACACGAGTCTGTCCCCGAGATCACGCGAGATCAGGGGACAAAAAACATGTATACGTGCGAGACAGGGACGCGACTAGCGGCGAACCTGCAGGCACATGGGTCGCCCAATCGTCTCCGCCTAATCTAATCCGGGTTAAGTATGCAAACCCTCGAATTTACTACAGTACTCCGAACTCACCTACCGTCGGGTTTCCCGGCTGTCGTCTTGTGCTCGATCAGTGTTCGTGGTTCGTGAATCATGAACCGCCGGTGTTGTTTACAGTTTACTACTCTAGAGTCAGGCTTGAATACCAAGGTTTCGTTTGCGGTCTTGTGGAGAAAACAAAACAAGCTGATCAAGGTTCCGTTGAGGAGGAAAAGAGGAATACTGCTTGTTGATTAGCAGGTCCTCCTCAATCATGATGGACACCCCAAGGTTTATTTTATGCGAAATAGACCGTAAGATCTTATTTCATTCGGTGGAACTGTGCCTCTGTCCTTTAATTAGAATAAGCAATTTGCACTATTAATAGTGAATGAAAGAAATTTATTTATCTATTTATTTTACAGATGCAAGTGTGTCACCATGCGGATACCCTTTACCTTTTTAGTTCAAAAAATAAACTGAAGTAATGATGTCATCATGAAAGTTAGTTCATTTTATCTAACTTAACATTGACCCACTTGCATCACTATCTCGGCCACCGTCGGCGGGAGGGCTTCGTTTTACTGATTTTAGAGTTAAGGTTTGTTGGAACGGCGCTTAGGTGGTGGTGGTGGCACCTGGTCTAATAAAGACTCCCCGGTTTCAGTCTCATCTCAGACGGTGACGTCGAGAAGCTCGTGGGAGTAGTGTGGTTCTTAAGGACTTGTTCTGGCTGTGGGGATCTCCGGATCGTCAATGAGCTTCTCCGAGGATGTGGTCTTCTTGACCCGTTTGGCGTTTTTCCGTCCGTAACCAATAACGTCAGGCCGGCTCAGGGAGGGATGGCAGCGGTGGCGCGCCATCGACATGATCTAAAGGTCGAAGATGGAGGACATCTTAAGGATTTTGTTGTAATTTTCGCTTTTGTTTAGGTGTTTTGTATTGTTTGTTGTTTCTTTTAATGCCATGATCATTTTCGCAAAAAAAACAATTAGGTCAAAGAAACCAACATAAATATGACTAGCAACGAATATTGACAGACTCTCATGTTACATCAAATCACCCTAGAGTCTGCATCTATATCTCCGACTCTCAGGTTCACTTTGTTGATTGTGCTTCCACCTCAAGATCCCCTTCTGATACTCTCTAGTGCTTCGTTCGCGGTAGAGGGCATCGATGACTCCACCTGAATTTTTTTATGTATCGTTTCTTTATTGTTTGACTTTGGTGCTTGTAAGTTGTTCATCAGCATCACTATAAAACCATCACTATAAAACCTTGTCGTATGGGGCTTTATTATTAACTAAAAGTTGGGCACTAGCGTGCTTTCGATCTAAAAACTAACCTTGGAAGTTTTGATTAAATGAGTCATCCACCACAAGTGGTGAACACACCATGACTGAACTGAGACACACCCCTCATGACAGTAGGCTGTTGGACCGTTGTTTCATCGTAGGAAAATTTGCACAAGACACCGTTAATTTTAGCGTTTGCCAAAACAAACGGCTCGATTTGTGTATTTATCATTTACTATTATAATTTTTTACCACATAACACACCGCATGGAAAAAAATAAAAAGTTAGAAAGTTTTGCTTGAAATGACAATACTATGGCCGGTTTTGAAGCAAAAGTTTGACACTTCTGCTTGGGTTTTTTCCCTATTCAGCCACTCTATAATGTTCATAAGCAGGAAATAAGAATCTAGCATAGCCTACATTTTTTAAACAACAAGATAATTCTCCTCTGCCTCTACATCATCGTATGCACGAGCCATAATTTGTTAAAGCGAACGCTTGAGAAAAAATAACATCTTACAGTTAGAGCAGATCAGTTAACCAACAATGGCAAAACCATGGCAAGTTGCGATGGAAAAAGAACACCTCCTAGGTGGAAACAATGATTTTCATCGTGGATGCCAAGTGTAGCATATCAAGGCGGAACCAATGATTTTCATCTTGGATGCCGAGTCCAACTAATTAAGCCAAACAATAGGCAGAATGGAAGCAACTTGAACATGGAAAATTAGGGTGTGATTGATAGTTGGGTCGATTTTGGAGCGCCCGGGAGCGGGGTGTTGGGGAGCATGGCCACGGAAACGACCCTAGAACCATGTTGTGCACTTCGTTTGGTACCCCAAGTCACATCACTTGGGATATTTTGAGGATATTGATTGGTTGACTGCACTAATGCACAGATGGTTAGAACGATGCAAGGTTGCATGTTTCGTTGTGTGCAACCTATGTTTGTGGTAACCTCTTCCCTTGAGTGTTGACCTTACCACGCACAAAAACAACTCTAAAAACTAGCATTTCATCAGTCCATCAAGAGTACATGTATTTAAATCCAGCCCTAGATACTATGAATTTCAATTTATCAGTACATCCCTAACTACAAATATTACAGGCCAGGGGATAGTTCATGAATGGCGATAAAAGGAGAGGTCAAACTTCTTCTTCTTCTTCTTCTTCTTTCTCGCTTCTTCTCGGCCATGCACTTCATTTCTGTGCACCCACATTGCATTTCCTATTGTCCTTCCAAGCTTCGATGTCGTTGTGCTCGACGCCATGGCCAATCTCAACATTATCAGGAGTTACATCTACGATTTGTGTATCCGCCCGGTCAAACCACCTCGCCAGCGGCGATTCGCTGGTTCCCCCTCCCTCCACCGGCCACTCCGACAGTGGGAGGGTGTGGGAACCCCGGATCTCGTCATATGTACAGTGTAGGCTTGAGTAGGCATCCCTCCGGCGTTGTTGAAGAGGCGGCGCAGGCCCGGTGATGTTTTGAGGTGGAGGTCCTCCTCTTTGGTGGTGCGTCTTGGTAGAGCTTCGCCACGGATCTGCCATGGAGCTGTGCTGCTGGTGCCCTTCCCTAGCTGGTGGGCGTGGAGCGGCAGTGCCGGGTGTTTGAAACTACCGAAGGTGAAGATATCGCGAAGCACGGCGATGGCGATGGTGATGCAGGGCGGAGGCTCTTTGGAGTCGAGGATCGTCAACTTCCCATCCGCGGAGGGACTCCGTCCGATACAAGGCGTCTTGGGAGGAGTAGCGGTGGCGCGTCCTGTTCATCGTCAACGGCCTCGAGATCTATCTGGACCGTCTGTTAGAAATAATGGGCTAAATTAATAAGCCCATATAGATTTCAGATTTTTCCTAAATCTCAAAGCCCATGTGTGTGGAAGCCCATGTGTGATTTGGCCCAATTTGGTAGTAGCTCACATATGAGTGGAGTGGGAGCTAAAGTTTAGTCCCACATAGAAAGTTGGAGGAGAGTTACACCACCTTATAAGGTGGAGTGGTTCACCACTTAGTAAAGTGAGTGAGAAGAGGAGAACTACACGCGCGCTCCTCCGACAACGACGCTGCCGCTCACACGCCCGCCCGCCCGCCCGTCTCGTCGCGCGCGCCGCGGGTTGCGGGAATCGAGCCAAGCTTATTTTTTGCTGCTTGGGAAAACTTGTGTGGTTTTGACAGACGTGTCAACAGTTAGCCTATTCGGGTCGCTCCCGGATCGTGGGCTATCTGTAACCGACCCGAACATGGGCTTGGTCCACGACGTGCCCTACGCGGGATTCCCGAGCCGCTCTATATAAACTCCAGTGCGGCTTCCACCACGCACACACCGAAAAACCAATCTAGGGTTTGCCAACCTCTCTGCTTGCGCCGCCACCGTAGTCTACTCCATCCCGCTTGCCGGCGGACGGGAGAGCAGGTCTCCGGAACCACTCGCCTTTGCGATCCTGTACGGGAGAGGGCGAATAAGGTTTTTGGAAAGCGTCCTGCGCGACTGCTCAAGTTCTGCATCATGGCTCGTCTTCCATCCAAGTCGGGCGGTGTTGCCTATCGTCGTCTTCGCCGCCTTCTGCTTCGACCAATCTTCCCCAAGGCTACTGCTGCGATTACTGCAATCAAACGGTACGTGCGACGTGCTACTGTCTGGTTATTAATCATGTTCTGCGAGTACATGTTTAGCTGCTGCCTGTTTCCGTTCATCTTGTTGTTTAGTACATCTAGTATGTTTGAGTTACATGTGCGATTAGCTGGTATTATCATGTTTAATATTATGGAATTAATCACGGAAATTGTGCCTAATTATCCAACAATCCAAAAACCTTCTTCTAGGCAATTTTCCGACATAAACATGGGACACTTGGCCGATGCGATGAAGCCGGAAAAGTTTACCGGTGTTCACTTTAAGAGGTGGCAGTATAAGACCACTATGTGGCTGCAAAATCTGAAAGTATTCGAGGCTAGTGAGGGTTTACCTGAAGGAACTATATCTGAAGAAGATCAGAACAAGTTCAAGGAAACCAATCTTGCCTTTGTGGGATGCGTTCTGAGTGTTCTTGACAACAAGCTGTTTGATGTGTACATGCACTTCAAAGATGGCAAAGAGCTCTGGGAGGCACTAAACGCTAAGTTCGGTGTAACAGATGCTGGCAGCGAACTGTACATCATGGAGAACTTTCATGATTACAGGATGGTTAACAATCGCTCTGTAGTCGAACAAGCTCATGAGATACAGTGCTTTGCCAAGGAGCTTGAAATCCTTAAGTGTAACTTACCTGACAAGTTTGTGGCTGGATGCATCATTGCAAAGTTGCCTTCTTCATGGAGGAATTTCGCCACAACTCTCAAGCATAAGAGACAAGGGATATCGGTTGAAAACCTGATAGCATCTCTTGATGTTGAGGAGAAGGCTCAGGCTAAGGACACTGCTGAGAAAGGAGGCGAGGGTCAGTCTAGCGCCAACATGGTGCAGAAGAGGATCTTCGGCAAGAACAAAGGAAACTATAAGCCCTCCTTCAACAAGCCTGAAAAGACTACAACCTTTAAGAAGAAGAAGAAGCCGAACAAAGCCGAGCTAGGTTGCTTTACCTGTGGAGAGCTCGGGCACTTTTCCAAGGACTGCCCAGAACGTGCAGATCGTAAAGGGAAAAAGGGGAAGACTGTCAACGTCGTGACTGCTAGCAATGCTGATGGGTATGGTAATCTATTTACTGTTCTTTCAGTTTTTCAATCACCATGTTGATGGATTGATACGGGTGCTAATATTCATGTGTGTGTTGACATCTCTATGTTCACTTCTTATCAGGTCGCTCGGGATTCATCCGTCCTAATGGGGAATGGGTCACATGCTTCTGTTCATGGTGTTGGCACGGTGGATCTGAAGTTCACTTCGGGAAAGATCGTGCAGCTGAAGAACGTGCAGCATGTCCCTTCCATGAACAAGAATCTCGTTAGCGGCTCCCTTCTATGCAGAGATGGGTTTAAGGTTGTTTTTGAGTCTAATAAAGTCATTGTGTCGAGACATGGACAATTTATTAGTAAAGGATATGAGTGCGGAGGGTTGTTCCGCTTTTCACTTTCAGATTTTTGTAATAAGTCCGTAAACCATATTTGTGGCGGTGTTAATGATGATACCAGTGTTTGGCATTCTCGTTTATGTCACATTAATTTTGGTTTGATGTCCAAGTTGTCCAATATGAGTTTAATTCCGAATTTCACTATTGCCAAAGGTTCTAAGTGCCATAGTTGTGTGCAATCAAAGCAACCTTGAAAGCCTCACAAGGCAGCCGAGGAGAGAAACTTGGCACCTCTGGAGCTCATACATTCTGATCTTTGTGAGATGAATGGTGTGTTGACAAAAGGTGAAAAGAGATATTTCATGACTTTGATTGATGATGCGACTAGATACTGCTATGTTTATTTGTTGCGCACAGAAGATGAAGCTTTAGACTACTTTAAAATTTATAAAGCCGAAGTTGAAAATCAACTAGAGAGAAAGATCAAACGTCTTAGTTCGGATCGTGGTGGTGAATATTTTCCCAAAATCTTCGATGAATTCTGTGAGAAACATGGCATTATTCATGAAAGGACGCCTCCCTACTCGCCTCAATCAAACGGGGTTGCCGAGAGGAAAAACCGCACGCTGACTGACTTGGTGAATTCCATGTTAGCCACCACTGGTTTATCTAAGGCATGGTGGGGGGAGGCCTTGTTGACAGTGTGTCATGTCCTAAATAGAGTTCCTAACAAGAATAAAGATAAAACCCCTTATGAGGAGTGGGCTAGGAGAAAACCATCACTTTTTTACTTGCGCACTTGGGGGTGTTTGGCTAAGGTCAACATACCGATTCCTAAGAAACGCAAACTTGGACCAAAGACAGTGGATTGCATCTTTCTAGGATATGCTCCACGGAGTGTAGGCTATAGATTTTTAGTAGTTAAATCTGAGGTTCCTGATATGCATGTTGATACTATAATGGAATCTCGTGATGCAACATTCTTTGAGAATATGTTTCCTATGAAAGACATGCATAGCACTGCTAGAATTTCTTCTGAAATACTTCCTGAAACTAGTGCATCTAGTGAGAATTTTGAGCAACCACGTGAGGAAGAAGTCCTAGAGAAGGATGACAATGAAGCTCCTACACGGAGTAAGAGACAGAGGGTTGCAAAATCCTTTGGAGATGATTTCATTGTGTACCTTGTGGATGATACTCCCACTTCCATTGCAGAGGCATATGCATCTCCTGATGCAGATGATTGGAAAGAAGTTGTCCTTAATGAGATGGACTCGATTCTTTCTAATGGAACTTGGGAACTATCAGAACGACCCCATGGATGTAAGCCTGTGGGTTGCAAGTGGGTGTTCAAGAAGAAGCTAAGGCCTGATGGTACTATTGAAAAGTACAAGGCTCGGCTTGTAGCAAAAGGCTACACCCAGAGAGAAGGTGAAGATTACTTTGACACCTATTCACCTGTTGCTAGACTAACCACCATTCGAGTACTACTATCCCTGGCTGCCTCTTATGGTCTTATCGTTCATCAAATGGACGTTAAGACAGCTTTCCTCAATGGAGAGTTGGAAGAGGAGATCTATATGGATCAGCCTGATGGGTTTGTGGTAAAAGGTGAAGAGAGAAAGGTGTGCAAATTGTTAAAATCTTTATATGGCCTGAAGCAAGCACCTAAGCAATGGCATGAGAAGTTTGACAGAACATTAACTTCTGTTGGCTTTGTCGTTAATGAGGCTGACAAGTGCGTCTACTATCGCCATGGTGGGGGCGAAGGTGTTATATTATGTTTGTACGTGGATGATATCCTTATCTTTGGTACAAACATGAATGTGATAAATGAAGTTAAGTCCTTTCTGTCAAAGAGCTTTGATATGAAAGATCTGGGAGAAGCTGATGTTATTCTGAATATCAAGCTGATTAAGCACGAGAGTGGGATTACTTTGACGCAATCACACTATGTTGAGAAGATCTTGAGCCGTTTCGATTTCGTTGATGGCAAGTCTTCCCCAACACCTTATGATCCCAGTGTGACATTATGGAAAAACAAGAAAGAGCCGAAAGAACAATTGAGATACTCTCAAATCGTTGGCTCACTCATGTACTTAGCTAGCGCGACAAGATCCGACATCTCTTTTGCTGTGAGCAAGTTGAGTAGGTTCATGTCTAACCCGGGTACTGAACATTGGTGTGCACTTGAAAGGGTCATGTGCTATCTATGTGGTACAATGAGTTATGGGATACACTATTCGGGGCATCCAGCGGTGCTTGAAGGATATAGTGATGCGAACTGGATCTCGGATGTAGATGAACTCTACGCCACCAGTGCGTATGTATTTACCTTTGGAGGTGGAGCGGTATCATGGAGATCTTGCAAACAAACCATATTGACAAGGTCGACTATGGAAGCAGAACTTGCTGCTTTAGACACAGCCACTGTAGAGTCAGAATGGCTGCGTGAACTCTTGATGGACTTGCCAGTGGTTGAGAAACCTATACCGGCCATCCTCTTGAATTGTGATAATCAAACTGTTATTGTCAAAGTGAACAATTCTAAGGATAACGCGAAGTCATCAAGACACGTCAAGAGACGTTTGAAGTCTGTCAGGAAATTGAGAAACTCCAGAGTAATTACTGTTACGTATATTCCAACTGACAAAAACCTGGCAGATCCCTTTACAAAGGGACTATCACGAAATGTGATAGAAAGTACATCGAGAGAGATGGGTTTGAGACCCATGGATGTTACACAGTAGTGGTAACCCAACCTTTTTGATCGGAGATCCCATGAATTAGGACCTGGGAAAAACAAGCTAGTGGTGTGACGGAGGAGAGTATTAGGCAACCCTCTCTATGTGAAGATGTACAACTCTCAAAGCTGTAAGGCAGGTTGGAAACATGTCTTAATGTGTTTCTGTTGGCTATGATTAGCAAAGATGTTGTCCTACAGAGCATTCTTAAAAGAACACACCTATACGAGTTCCGATTGTTAAACGTCGCAATCTATGAGATTTGGGTGATCTCTAGTAAACTCATGAAGAGACCAAGTAGTATGGCGCATATGCTACACCCGCGGGGTAGGCTACTGGCAGCCAGGTACTAGTTATGACTTTGTGTGAAATCTGAAAGCACCAAACTTGCAATTCAAGGTTCGTCCATTGTTCAAGTTGCTGATAGACGTAGCTCAAGGTTCTAGGCAGAAGTTCAACTTAACAGTCTCTGCTGAAACACTGGTATATAAACAAGTAGCGAGAATTGGCAAATCTTCAAATGGGCATTTGAGATCTGGTGGGGGATTGTTAGATAATGGGCTAAATTAATAAGCCCATATAGATTTCAGATTTTTCCTAAATCTCAAAGCCCATGTGTGTGGAAGCCCATGTGTGATTTGGCCCAATTTGGTGGCAGCTCACATATGAGTGGAGTGGGAGCTAAAGTTTAGTCCCACATGGAAAGTTGGAGGAGAGTTACACCACCTTATAAGGTGGAGTGGTTCACCACTTAGTAAAGTGAGAGAGAAGAGGAGAACTACACGCGCGCTCCTCCGACGACGACGCCGCTCGCACGCCCGCCCGCCCGCCACGACGCGCGCGCGCCGCGGGTTGCGGGTTGCGGGTTGTGCTTCGGAAAACTTGTGCGGTTTTGACAGACGTGTCAACAGTTAGCCTATTCGGGTCGCTTCCGGATCGTGGGCTATCTGTAACCGACCCGAACGTGGGCTTGGTCCACGACGTGCCCTACGCGGGATTCCCGAGCCGCTCTATATAAACTCCAGTGCGGCTTCCACCACGCACACACCGAAAAACCAATCTAGGGTTTGCCAACCTCTCTGCTTGCGCCGCCACCGTAGTCTACTCCATCCCGCTTGCCGGCGGACGGGAGAGCAGGTCTCCGGAACCACTCGCCTTTGCGATCCTGTACGGGAGAGGGCGAATAAGGTTTTTGGGAAGCGCCCTGCGCGACTGCTCAAGTTCTGCATCACGGCTCGTCTTCCATCCAAGTCGGGCGGTGTTGCCTATCGTCGTCTTCGCCGTCGTCTGCTTCGACCAATCTTCCCCAAGGCTACTGCTACGATTACTGCAATCGAACGGTACGTGCGACGTGCTACTGTCTGATTATTAATCATGTTCTGCGAGTACATGTTTAGCTGCTGCCTGTTTCCGTTCATCTTTTTGTTTAGTACATCTAGTATGTTCGAGTTACATGTGCGAGTAGCTGGTATTATCATGTTTAATATTATGGAATTAATCACGGAAATTGTGCCTAATTATCCAACACCGTCATGTATTTTTGTTGTTTTCATGGATCTTCCTGCTGTAAGGACCGTGTTTTAATATATCTGATCCTCTCTCGCAAAAAAAATTTTACTGGGATTCTTTTTAGCCAAAAAAAACACAAAACGTGGGGAAAGTATCTCTCGAATAAACAACGTTTTGGCGAGCCGGCCGCCGTCCAGCACCACCCCAACCAGAACACTACCGCGAGCCAGCGCCCTTGTTTATTTGAAAGGATTGGTTTTTTATGTACCCTGCTCAGTCATCCAAACCCACTACGTAGCAGGAAGAGAACAACCACTGCACTGCACATGGGCGCCCGCCAATCAAGCTATCCCCAATCCGCCGCACGACCGCGCGCGCGACTTACGTTCCAAGACAAAACCAGTCCGCTGCATGATTGGTTTTCCTCCACATCGCAACCAACAGATGATCCATCTTCAGAGCAGCTTCCTGCATTTCTCCTGCAGAATATCACATTGTAGCACACCATATCTGAATTGCTAAGCTTGATTATCCTGGCCAAGTTAAAATGTCTTCAGTACGGAGCTACTCCGTACTAGCGAATTCAGTGCGTGCTGACAGCGAAAGGAGTAGTAGTTATTATCTGGACAAAGTTGATTTAGCATGCTCAAAGAAAACAAACACCTATATTATCACGAACGATCATCGATGAAGGAGACGAAATTTTCCGTTCCATTTCTTTCGCATGGTGATCGAGATGAACAGCCGGGAGAGCAAAAGAGAAGCTTCAAAAAAGGGAAGCTGCTATATATACACACACACCGGCATCGACATGGATGCGTGGGAGGGGGGAGCTTACATTTTCGCCGGCTCGCCTCTCAACCCAGCGACACTCACACGTTCCTACATGCGTGACATGACCAGAGGCGTACGGCATCGGTCCAACCTTCCTAGGACGCCTCCTCGGGGATGCTCGGCAGCGCGGGGCGCCACCCGGCGGCCGCGGCGGCGCGGCGGGCCTCCATCCTCTTGATCTCGGCCACGATCTGCGCCGCGTTCTTCTGCCCGCCGACGGTCAGCGACAGCAGCCGCGCAGCCTCCTCCTTGCTCAGGAGCACCTTCACCCTGACGACACCCTTCCTGCGGCCACCACCACGAGCCGCCGCCGCCGCTCGTCTCGGGGAATCCTTGGTGGCGTAGCTGGCCTTGCCGCCCTTCGCTCCCACCGCTCCTCCAGCCTCCGCCGCATCCGGTGGCGACTTGCCGCGGCCGATCTTGGGCACGGGCGCCGCCCTGTCGCTGCGCGGCGTGTTCTTCTTCATCCTCCGGAGGGCCTTGGTGAGAAGCTCGAGGGAGTAGTACATCCTCCGCCTGGGCTTCGTGGCCGGCAGCGGCAGAGCCCTCGTGCCCTGGTCGACCATGCATGGCATCGCGTTGCCCATTTCGATCGCTTGTCTGTGCTAGCTGCTGGCTTGTGGTTGAGCTTTGGGTATGTATGGTAAGTAAGCCGAGTTAGGGGAGAGAGAGAGAGAGAGAGAGAGAGAGAGAGAGAGAGAGAGGGCTAGATCGATGAGCAGTGCCGATGCCCCCCGGTGGTGACAGCCATGGTGTTTATATAACGCGGCAGGGAACAGAGACAACGGTTGGAAAGTTGATTAGTAGTAGAATATCGTGAGGAGTAGGTTGCACTGCCCAATGGAGGACGCTTATGATATTTGTTTGCAAGGAGTTTGAGGTCAAAATGGGCTTTGACAGTTAGCATTTGTCCACCGCAAACTAATCAGGTTAAAGCAAAGTCGGCACATGCTGCGTACTGCAAACCCAACTTGGCAAACCTTTGCATAAACACATCATACGCATGTCATGTGGTTCTTCTTGGATGACTACGTTCCTACAAGAAAGCAGGAGAAAAAGGCAGACAACCGTACGAGCTGCAAAGGGAAAAAAAGAAAAAAAAATACATTTGTCATGACGAGGATAACATTTTTGTACTTGTGCTTGGAGCAGGAGCAGGCCATCCATTGCATTCCGTGCAGGACCGTCCCAACTAGTCCAAAGGAGACCCTGGACGGTCGCGGAACAAGTTGATCGCAACTGCTCTGCTAAGGCCGGCTGCTAGCTCCAGGCGTGTGCAGACAGAGGTGGGTCAGGTGCTATTGTTGATTTGCCTAACCACGTGCGTAGAGTAGTGGCCGGAAATGCGTGCTGCGTTTCAGGCGCCATAGTAGCAGCTAGGCCACTGGCGAAGAGGGGAAAAAGAAGCTGAGTTGGTGTGAGAAGCTCGCGCCTTTCGGAACTGCTAAGCCCCACTCAGAGTCAGACCGTGGACGGAGACAGTAGTCTGCACCTAAGAGTTCAGAACCCGAAGCTCAACGTAACCAATTGATGCATTGCACCTCCTTTCACGTTGCTACACTGGATGGAGACACTGTTCTAGGTCGCATTTGGTAGCCTGCAGTCGAATCGAATCTCAGCCCAGCCCAGCCAGGCAGTGCCATGGCCAGCAGGGGCCAGCTGAAAACAACCCCTGGGTCATATATTGCAAACTGTTTAGTGGCCTGCAGTTTCTCAATGGGCCGTTTTGTGCGGTCCGTTTGGTAACCTGCATGCAAGTCTAGAACATAACCCGGCTGCAAGCATGCGTGTTTGGTTGCCTCCAGGCTAGGATTGTGCTCACCTCTTCTCTCCATGGGTGGTCTTATCGTTCTATCACAAACAAACAAAGGTAGAACTGACAGTACCATAATCTAAAACCGTTCATCATCATAGAACCCTAACTACTACGAATGGCAATACGCCAGTCCGTCATCATAACCCTAGCTACTACGAATGGCAATTCATAAGTAGAGATGACCATGAATATTTCATGAAAGGGGGTTGTAACCTTCTTTCTTTTTTTAGATCAACAGGGACACACGCCCCCGGTTCCATTGAATCGTCAACGAAACCTAACAGTGAGTTCAGGTCTTAGTTTTACAGGCAACTATCCGAAAGTAGGTCGAGAAAAAAAGCAAAAGAAGTCGAGAGCTAGATACAAAAACCAAAGGTGCATCCACAGCAGTTGAAACAGCACTAGACAGGGGAAGGGAAGGTTGTCGCCTCCAAAGTAGAAGTTGGCATCGCCCATGCTCCTTGCAGTGCAGCTCTCTTGGAGGCTGTAGATGAAGGTTGGCTTTGAAAGCCCCTCTCATCAGCTTGCTCCCTGATTAGCCACTCGTCAGGGCGAATTTTGAGTCCAGGACCTAGGATAGGTGATTGCAGAAGCTGTCCACACACCCCATCATGTCCTCCTTGAAAATCAGCCTCTAGTGCTTTATCGAATTTAGGATATTCCTTAGAATCTGATGCAAATTAATCCATAGTAGACCATTAAAGATTATCTCATTTCTAAATTTGCAGAGACACCACCGAGTAGTAGAACAAACTGAATTTAACACTGCATGCTTCTTATTAGAGATCTAAAATTTAGCTACAGACATGTAATCTTTCCCAACTTCAATTTTAAAGAAACTAGAAATGATGTTCCAAATTTGTCATTGGAAAAAGAGATGATCAATAGATTCATCCTCAGAGCAGAACATGCAGTCTACAGGTTTGTTAATATGTCTCTTCCTAAGGTTGTCTCTAGTCATTAGTTTGTTATGGGCAAGTAACCAAAGAAAAATATGTACCCTAGGAGGAATATGCAATTGCCAAACAGCATGAATATAAATGGGGGTTACTCCACCAAAATTGATGGTAGCATACAGGGAAGTAGTGGAATAACACCCCCCTCCCACCCCCACCCACTTTCATATTGCCAAATTAAAGCATCGGTGTTAGTGGTGAAAGAGATACTAGAAACAATTCCCTTTAGTTCATAGCATTAAGCTATGAGGTCAGCATTAAAGTTCCTCCTAAAAGTGAGCTTGATGGACAAACCATCCCAAATCTGCTGAACAATTTTATTATGTTCATTACAGATAACATAGATTTCAAAAAATTATACAGCCAGAGGGGAGGTCCCAAACCAGGTATCCTCCCAGAACCTGACTTGTGACCCATCTCCAATATGACATCTATATCCAAATTTGATACTATTAATAGCCCAAAGAACCCCTTTCCAAAACTGGGAAACCCCATTCTGCTTGCTACAAAAGATGTTAGGGTTTTTGGTGTCATATTTAGTTTCTACAATGGACCTCTAGATCTTCCCCTCATCCTGGGAATATCTCTTGATCTAGGAGCCAAGAAGGCAGAGGTTAACATTGGCTAAGTCAGGAATCCCTAACCCTCCAAATTCCTTCTTTTTGCAAACTAATTTCCAACTAGGTAGATGCAATTTCCTGTGTTCTTCAAAATCATTCCACAGACAGTTAGCCATCTGGGAGTTAATCATGTCAAGGGCCCATTTAGGGAATTTTAAAAAGGAAAGCAGATAGATGGGAATACTTGCTAGGCTGGCTTTAATAAGGGTTAATTTAGCAGCATAAGGAAGCAACTTCCCTCTCTATCTAGCAATCCTTTTGAGGATTTTATCTATCAAAGGTTGAATATCCTCTCTTCTTAATTTCTCAAAGTGAAGAGGGATACCCAGATATTTAATGGGAAAAGCACCAACAGTGCAACCCAGAATGTTTGCATAGGTAAGAATATCAGAATCCTCAAGGCCTATAGGAACGAATTCACTTTTAGAGTAATTGATTTTCATTCTAGAAACTTGCTCAAAACATGTCAAGACCCATTTAAGATTAGTTACATAGTCAGGATTACTATCAGGAAATAAAATAGTGTCATCTGCATATTGGAGACAGATGATCCCACCAGGATATAGGTCACTACAAAGACCTCTAATTAAATTAGCATTATAGGCTTTGATAAGCATTCTAGTTAGGACATCTACCACCAAATTAAAAAAGCAGGGGGGAAGGGGGTATCCTTGTCTGAGCCCTCTTCTAGTGACAAAGAAGTTTCCAATGGTGTCATTTAATTTGACACCAACAGACCACCCTGGGTAACAGATTTATTCCAAGCAATTGTTATTGAGATGAAACCTCTTTTAGCCAGCACGTATAACAGGATATCTAAATCTACTTTATCAAAAGCTTTTTTGTAATCCAACTTGAGAACTAGCCCTTGGTTCTTCACATGGGATACATAATGTATATGCAACCTTCTTTCTTCTCCTTCTCCTTCTTCTTCTTCTTCTTCTTCTTCTTAGATCATGGAGGGACCTCTGTCATTCCACATTGTCGTTGCCCACTCCTCCCTCTTGTTCTTCCAAGCATCATTGTCGGATGCCTCGACACCATGGCTAATGTCATTGCCGTCAGGAATTACATTCTCCTCATCCGACACATATGTATCAAGGCCATACCCTAAGATCCAGTTTGTGGAGTATGCAACAAGCAAGCACTAGCTTTACTTGGGTGGGGAAAGGGTGGAATGGCTTTTGATCAAGGATCTTGAATCTATTCTTCAAAGCAGCAAATATCGTCTCGATGGTGACCCTAAGACTTGAGTGTCTGAGATTGAATAGCTCCTTGGCATTCATTGGTCCGTTCCTTCAAGTGAAATCATTCAGATGGTACCTAATTAACCTGAAAGGTGGAAGAATCTCGGGGTGACAAGCATATGCAGCATATCCTAGATAGAACTTGCCATCAAGGATATTGATCTCATAAGCTCTGTACATGCTATCAGCAAGGATGGTTGCATCATGGGATGGTCATTCCCAACCAGCTAGCACATATGTGAACTTCATGTCGAAATCACAAGCAGCAAGAACATTCTAGCTAGTGTAGTTCTTCCTTCCCCTATAAGCTGCACATTATGCTCTTGAAACTCTAGCAGTGACATGAGTACCATCGATTGCACCAATACAATCATGTTACATGAAGAAAAGGATGAAATAATAAATCAGAGGAACACAAGGAACACAAGAGAAAAACTAATGCATGTGATGCGATCCAAAGACAATGCAAGTGCTCACCTTGAAATATGGCATCACATGCCATTGTTGTGTATCTTTGCAGGTGTTTGACCCATAGGTGACTTGATCGTATCTTCCCTGAGCTCACCTATTGCATAGAACACCCGCCCGAAACAACGTTATATTGTCTCCATGCTTCTTTTAAATGTGACATGGATGACCCTAAACCTCTAATTATGGCCTACTACATGAAGGAACATCGCAAGTTTTTCTTCGACTGGGGTGTGAATGTTGTCTTCCAACAATCCACTCCTCCTAAACCATCTTACAAGTGCAATGAAGGGGGACTTTTCATCCGGAGCATCTCTAGAGCCTCTGCATTGTTGTAGTTGAAAATGTAGTTCAGATTGGCCATCCTCTCTTGATCTCGGGTCAACATAGGAGCGTATGACAGGCGAGGAAAGGCAGCGCGTCTAACAACTCTCTTGTGTAGCAACAAGATCCAGGCCTAAATCACAACTATGAGTGCAACTGCCTAATGGATAAGGGTCATTTGTCGACCTAATGAGGTGGCTCTACCATGAGTTCTTCCTAGATCCATACTTCAGGCCTAGTCGAAAAAAAGGTGAGAGGGATTCACGGTGGTTTGCCGCAGCCATGGCGATGTGTAGTCGGGGAGGAGGGAGATGTGCAGCGACTCTCCTAGCCGTGGATCAGCTGCTGGAGTAGGAGGAAGCGCCCGGTATGGTAGATCTGTGTCTCAGCCACCACCTCTACGTTGCCTTCGCTGTCGCTCTTGGTGTTGAACTAGGAGGAAGGGGATTTTTGGGGAGGGGCGATGCAGAGAGTGAGCGAGGTCGGGCAGGTGAGGCCACTCTTGGCGTGAAACAGAGCCAGGAATCTTTCGCTTCCCGCCTGCACGGTTGTGGCAACTGCGCGCCCGCCGACGGCCCCTTTTGCAGCCCGGGGCATGGCTACACGGAAACACTCGATTCGTGCGTTGTCGTTGGGCCTGCCTCTAGGCCGCTTTACAGATGGTGTTGGCCACAACGCAGACGTCGTGCGAGCAACCAAACAGCCCATTTTCGCACCGGTTCGGCCTATTTGGAGGGTATATGCAGGCTACCAAACACTCCCCTAGGGAGTCGCTGAGTTTAGGGTTTTCCTGTGGAGTCGCTGGGTTTAGGGTTTCCTGTGTGTTCTGCAGTGCATGGTCAGATTTGTACATACTGCTATGGCAGCTACGTTACGGACGGGGTAAACTCTGCAAAGGAGAAAAAACATGGGTTTATTAATGGAAACTGCATTTTGCCAACAAGGAGTGGTGTCAATGTACCATCGGAACCCACAGGATTGACAACATGTTCAAGTTTTACATCACTCATACAACCATGGGCATCTCCGATAATTGTTACTGCATCCTGCAACTTACGCTAATGACGGATGCTCCACCTAGCACATCAGTTTCACACTATGCAGAACAGAAAAGACCTCACAAGGAATCACATGTTTGGGCTGCTACATCCTACTGTACATGCTACGTTTTGCATTGAAAAGACAATAAGTGGACAAAACACATCACCAGCAGAATTTTCATTTTTTAGATTCTGTCCAACTTGTGCCAGGCTTGATCTAGCAGTGGATGGAAAAACTAGAACGAGCGAGCTAGCATCCAAAGTTAACCAGTGCCAGTGTTACCCATGCCTGAACAACTCTAAAGATCCTGAGACTAGCAATTCTTACATTAAACATTGCCCGATAAAACAAACAACAGAGATCCTGCTCCCTTTGTGCCCTTTCCTATTTTCTTTTTCTTTTTCTGAAGTGTAATAGAGGCTAATTTATCTACTACTCTAGTGTACTTCTGCTCCCCTCGGTGACTATCCCTGTCTGTCAGCGCTAGTATCACAGCGAACTAGCTACACATTAACACATTCCACAATGCAGCATCAAGGAACCCAGCTCCATAAAACAAACCAAGCACGGATCACAGGAGCTGCTGCGTGATCCTGACAGAGACGATCTCCCCGTCCCTCGGGTCCCGCACCGCGTAGAACTTCGTCAGCAACCCTGTCATAGGAGACGCTTAGCATAGCAAAGATTCATGGCAGAACTATATATGTAGACTCCAGCCAGATGAATGCTTTGCTTCAGCTCATGCTTTCTTCAGAACAAGACAATACCATGGTTGGGTTTGAGGTTGCTGTTGAGGGCGACAGCGATCGGGGTGAAGCGTGCCCTGGGCAGCAGGTTGGAGCGTTCCCGGATCCAAGACTTGGCATTGAGAATGTCTGCGCAAACAATGTCACAGTCAGTGTCATGTAAGGAAATCATGTGCAAGTGAGTAAAGGAAGTGCTGGAATGGTTCAGGAACGAACTGCCAATGTGTGGGGTATTGATGTGGTCACGGTTGAAGATGGCAGCACCGGCGGTGTCCAGCGGCCCATCGCTGAAGTAAATGCCGAGGTCCTCGTACTTCCAGGTCCCGTCCTTGAATTTCTTCTCCAGGTATAGCTCGCAGTGCCAGGCGTCCAGAACCTGCATCGTCCCTGTACCACAAGTTGTTCCAATCCTAACTAAGTTCAGTAACCAGCACCGCAGTGGCAGGATCAAGAACAACTTCCAAGCTAGGATCACCTTTGCACTTGTTGATGTTGCAGACGGGGCATCGCAGCATGTGCATGTCTGCAGCGTTCAAGAAGACCAAAGAACAATGAGGAACGCCAAACAGTTCAGCAAGTACCAGGAATGGCAAGAAGAAGGGCACGTACCAGCGATCCAGATGCCAGGGCGGACGTTGTTGAGCAAGCAGGCCCCAGTCAACCCGATGGAGAAGCGCGCGCTCTCGTCCACCGGCGGCATCCCTCGTGGCAGTGCCAGCGTCGCCGTCAGCAGCATCTTCGACGCCATCAGGAACCCGCCAATGCGAAACCACTCTGCACCACACCAAGCGTAAGGTATATAGTACATCGCAGTAAACGGCAATGGCGGGAGAAACAGGCTGGGCGAGGATTTCTGGGACGTCGCTGCAACTGTGCTTACCGATGTGCTTCTCCTGCTGGCGGAAGCAGTAGGCGTGGGAGTTGTCTGAAAGAAACAGAGGAGCACTCGTGTCAGTAAGTGGGACTGGTGTCAGTGGGGGGAAGGGAGGAAGCCTTGGTGCTTACTGAAGGCGTTCATGTAGAGGAGGCGCCAGGAGCGGTGGAACGGGCGGGGAATGAGGAGCCTGAAGATCTTGGGGTCGTCAGTGCGGAGCGAGAGGTCGCGGAAGAAGGCGTGGCACCAGATGGAGTCGTCCTGGAAGAGGAGGCAGGAAAACCAGCGGCAGGTGAGGGCGAGGCGCACCAGGTCAGTGCCGTGCAGGTACTTGGCCACCTCCGTCCACATGTCCGGCTCATACCTGCACCAACAACAGAATAACAGTAGTCTTCAGATTTCAAACGTCCAAGTAGATTTCGGTGCTGAATCAGAACGCGAAGCAGGAAACAACTATCGGAAAACCCCAGTATTAGTATATCAAGTAATCCGCAGCAGATTGCAGGCATTAGCTAATGGTTAACAAACACCTCGCTCCAGCGAAATTGAATTCAAACAAAATGTCACGGCAGCTCAGCCAAACAGCAATACGGGACAACTTGGACCAATTCGAACTCCTATTGCTTCAAATCCACCAACAGACCCGTACCCATATCACTTCAAATCAGAAACACTAACCCCAGAATTTCGAGGGGGTGTGCGCACCAGTTCATAAGCAATCATCGCATCCAACGCAACAAAATTCGAACGATACCCAGGCCTCAACCTACAAAGTGCAGAGGATTCAGACAGCAAAACAAAATTCGAACGATACCCAGGCCTCAATCTACCTCAGACTTGGTTCAGAGTTGCGATCGCTTCAGTACCAAGCTCGATTCACGGCGGTAAAATTCAAACCACCTCAAAACGAAGGATACGCAGTTCATTAGGCGAAATTGCAAGGTGATTTGCACCGATTCATCAGACATTGAGGTCGGTTCTAACCAATTCGCACCCTCCAATCCGATACACCAAGTTCCAGAACTACGCACGTCATGAACAGAGGATTCGAAGTAAGAACTCGAATCGATTCGAAGCGCAGGAGCCCCGCAGTCCAACAAATCCACCACCGCGGGAAATTCCAAATCCACACAGGGACACGGCGGGAGAGAGAGATGGGGCAGGGACGAGCTTACCAGTTGAAGGGGACGCGAGAGCGAGGGATGAAGGAAACGCGCGACGGCGGCGCCGCTAGCCGGCAGCACCTCGAAGGCTGGAGCCCAACGACGGGACTCCCGATGCCCTGACTCCCGCACTGCGCCCTCCTGATCGGCGCCGGCTTGTTCTCCGCGGCCTGCTTCCGCGGCCGCTTCCTGGGCGGCGTCGGCGGGGGCGACGAGACAAAGTCCGGGTCCAGTCGCCGCGGCCTCGGTGTTATATGTTGATCCAAATTCTACAAAGTATAGGCCAACTTCTGACGAGTGGAGCGAGGCCCGTCGCCGGGAGGCTTGGGCCGAGTGTAACGAGTCTGAAGTTGGCCCACACCGTGCCCAACGGGGACGCCTGTGGGGGGTGCGGGGGGCGACAGCCCCCCGCGGTACGGTACGGATCGTCGAAGACCTAGGTTTCCACCGATATATAAACCTCTTGTAAGCCGCCGGTTGGGATAGTTGCATCTGTGAAATCCCCGGCGTTTGTAAACACTCCTCGATATAGTGAAGTTTCGCTGGCTGGCGCCCGTGGTTTTTTCCTCTCTTTGTTGGAGAGGTTTTCCACGTTAAATCTGTGTCTCCTTGCTGTGTTTTTCGTTTTCGTTCTTCGTTATCTTCTTGTCGCGATTGTAACAAGTGGTATCAGAGCCCCAGGTTCTAATCTAGGGTTTGCGACATGTCGTCATTGAAGTTCGATCTACCACAGCTGGACTACACCACAAGATTCTCCTTGTGGCAGGTGAAGATGCGGGCGATTCTCGCCCAAACTTCTGATCTGGATGAAGCGCTGGATGGATTCGGTGAAAAGGATGCTAAGACCTGGTCCGCTGAAGAGAAGCGGAAGGACCGTAAGGCTTTGTCTTTGATTCAACTTCATCTGTCCAATAATATTTTGCAGGAAGTACTGGAGATGAAATCTGCTGCTGCCCTATGGGAAAAACTGGAAACGATCTGCATGTCAAAGGATCTAACCAGTAAGATGCATGTGAAGATGAAGTTGTTCTCGCATAGATTGCAGGAAGGTGGATCGGTAATGAATCACTTATCTCTTTTTAGAGAGATTATTTCTGATTTGCAATCTATGGAAGTAAAATATGATGATGAGGATCTAGCCCTATTACTCTTATGCTCGCTGCCTAGTTCTTATACACACTTTCGTGATACAATGTTGTTGAGCCGTGAGAAGATAACCCTTGATGAAGTGCAAGATGCCCTCAAACAGAGGGAAAAGATGAAATCTATGGTGCAGGCAGATGGGGCGTCCTCCAAGGCTGAAGCTCTGCAGGTTCGTGGTAGGACCGAGCAGAGATTTAACAACCATGGCAACCGAGATAAGAGCAAAGACGGCAGAGGTCGTTCGAAGTCCAAGGGAAAGGACAAGTTCTGCAGGTATTGTAAGAAATCTAATCATGTTATTGATGATTGCTGGAAGCTGCAGAATAAGGAGAAAAGGAACGGTACTTACCAACCGAAAGATAAGGATCAAGGCAATGGTAAGGCTGCTGTTGTTTCTGATAGTTCTGATGGTGAATGCTTAGCTGTTTTTGCTGCTTGTGCTTCTCGTGATGATGAATGGATACTTGATACTGCATGTTCGTTTCATATTTGCTGTAACAAAGATTGGATCAGTTCATATGAGTCTGTGCAGACTGGAGATTTTGTGCGTGTGGGGAATGACAACCCATGCCATATCGTTGGTGTTGGATCTGTTAAGATTAGGACACATGATGGCGTGACACGCACGTTGAGTGAGGTGAAGCACATACCAAGCATGGCCAGAAATTTGATCTCCCTGAGTACCATGGACGTTGATGGATACAAGTATGCCGGTGGGCATCGAGTTCTGAAGGTATCAAAAGGTTCTCTTATTCACATGATAGGTGATATGAATTCTGCTAAATTATATGTTCTTAGAGGTAGCACTTTGCCTGGTATTGCTGCTGCTGTTACTTCTAATGATTCTGATGATTGTGGTAAAACACATCTATGGCATATGCGTCTTGGGCATATGAGCGAACAAGGCATGGCAGAGTTGGTCAAGAGAGAGCTGATTGATGGTTGCAACTTGAGTAAGTTTGAGTTCTGTGAGCACTGCATCTTTGGTAAGCATAAAAGAGTTAAATTCAATGCTTCCGTTCACACCACCAAAGGCATATTAGATTATGTGCATGCTGATGTATGGGGTCCGTCCCGTAAGACTTCTATTGGTGGTGCTAATTATATGCTTACTATTATTGATGATTACTCAAGAAAGGTGTGGCCTTATTTTCTAAAGCATAAATCTGATGTTTTTGATGCTTTTAAGAAGTGGAAAGTTATGGTTGAAAAACAGACTGAGAAGAAGGTAAAGGTACTACGTACTGACAATGGTATGGAATTCTGTTCTAATGAGTTTGAGGAGTTTTGCAGTAACGATGGCATGATCAGGCATCACACCATCCCATATACTCCTCAGCAGAATGGCGTGGCAGAACGCATGAACAGAACCATCATCTCGAGGGCTCGTTGTATGTTGTCTAATGCAGGTATGCATAGGCGTTTCTGGGCTGAAGCAGCCAACACAGCGTGTTACCTCATCAACAGGTCACCTTCTATTCCACTTGAGAAGAAAACTCCTATTGAGGTATGGTCAGGTTCACCTGCTGATTATTCACAGTTGAGAGTTTTTGGTTGCACTGCTTATGCTCATGTTGATAATGGAAAGTTAGAGCCTAGAGCTGTCAAGTGCATATTCCTTGGTTATGGTTCAGGAGTTAAGGCATATAAACTATGGAACCCTGAAACAAAAAAGATTTTGTTGAGTAGGAACGTTGTTTTCAATGAATCCGTTATGTATCATGACAGCTTGCCATCAGATCCCTCTCCTGTTGCTATTGGAGAGGAGGGAGTTCGTGTGCAGGTGGAGCACCTGCAGAAAACTGTTGATAATAATGCTGTTGTTGATGATACTCATGAGGAAAATATTGATGATGATGTTGTTCAGCACTCACCTACTGTTTTGCAGCAGCCACAGGAATCTATTGCTGCTGATAGACCGAGACGTAACATAGTTCCACCTCGTCGTTTAATTGAAGAGTGTAATCTTGTACATTATGCTTTGAGTTGTGCTGAACAGGTGGAGAACGATTCTGAACCTGCTACATATAATGAAGCCATTGCATCCGTTGACCGCGAGAAGTGGGTATCTGCTATGCAAGAAGAGATGCAATCGCTTGAGAAAAATGGCACATGGGATGTTGTGCGCTTGCCTAAACAAAAGAAGGCGGTCCGCTGCAAGTGGATCTTCAAGAAAAAGGAAGGTCTATCTCCCAAAGAGCCTTCAAGGTACAAGGCAAGGTTAGTAGCAAAAGGGTTCAGCCAGATTCCAGGTATTGATTACAATGATGTGTTCTCTCCAGTTGTGAAGCATAGTTCCATTCGTACTTTCTTTAGTATTGTGGCTATGCGTGATCTTGAGCTTGAGCAGTTAGATGTCAAGACTGCTTTTCTGCATGGAGAGCTTGATGAGGAAATATACATGGACCAACCAGAAGGGTTCATAGTGCCTGGTAAAGAGGATTTTGTGTGCAAATTAAAGAAGTCTCTTTATGGCTTAAAGCAATCTCCAAGACAGTGGTATAAAAGGTTTGATTCATTTATGATCTCACATGGTTTTGAGAGGTCTAAATATGATAGTTGTGTTTATATCAAGTTTGTTGATGGGTCACCTATATACTTGCTGCTATATGTTGATGATATGTTAATTGCTGCCAAGGGCATGAAAGAAATCACTACTTTGAAGGCACACCTAAGTAGTGCGTTTGAGATGAAGGATCTTGGTGCTGCTAAGAAGATCTTAGGTATGGAGATTACCCGAGATAGAAAATCTGGTTTGTTATTTCTTAGTCAGCAAAGTTACATTAAGAAAGTTCTTCATCGTTTTAATATGGATGGTGCCAACTCAGTTAGTACTCCTATTGCTCCTCACTTTAAATTGTCAGTTTCTCAATGTCCTACTACTGATGAAGAGTTTGAGTACATGTCAAAGGTGCCATATTCTAGTGCTGTTGGTTCTTTGATGTATGCCATGGTTTGTTCTCGTCCTGATTTATCATATGCTATGAGTTTGATAAGTAGATACATGGCTAATCCTGGTAAAGAACATTGGAAGGCTGTTCAGTGGGTTTTCAGGTACCTTCTTGGCACTTCCAATGCTTGTTTGAAGTTTGGCAGGACCGGTGAGGGACTCGTTGGCTATGTGGATTCAGATTTTGCTGCCGATTTGGATAAGAGAAGATCCCTCACAGGTTATGTGTTTAATGTTGGAGGTTGTGCTGTTAGCTGGAAGGCTACATTGCAGGCTGTTGTTGCACAATCTACTACTGAAGCTGAATACATGGCTATTGCTGAAGCTTGCAAAGAATCTGTTTGGTTGAAAGGTTTGTTTGCTGAGCTTTGTGGAGATGATTCTTGCATTACTTTGTTTTGTGACAGTCAAAGTGCCATATACCTTACAAAAGATCAGATGTTTCATGAGAGAACTAAGCACATTGATGTCAAGTACCATTTTGTTAGAGACATTGTTGCTCAAGGTAAATTAAAGGTATGCAAGATCAGCACTCATGATAATCCTGCTGATATGATGACTAAACCTGTTCCTGTTGCTAAGTTTGAGCTTTGCTCGAACTTAGTTGGTTTAACTGATTAGCCCAAGTGGCTATTGGCGCCGAAAGTATTTGCTTTGTTTGTTCAGGGAGATGGTTGCTGTTGATGCTACAAGGAGGAATTTGTCTCAAGGTGGAGTTTGTTATATGTTGATCCAAATTCTACAAAGTATAGGCCAACTTCTGACGAGTGGAGCGAGGCCCGTCGCCGGGAGGCTTGGGCCGAGTGTAACGAGTCTGAAGTTGGCCCACACCGTGCCCAACGGGGACGCCTGTGGGGGGTGCGGGGGGCGACAGCCCCCCGCGGTACGGTACGGATCGTCGAAGACCTAGGTTTCCACCGATATATAAACCCCTTGTAAGCCGCCGGTTGGGATAGTTGCATCTGTGAAATCCCCGGCGTTTGTAAACACTCCTCGATATAGTGAAGTTTCGCTGGCTGGCGCCCGTGGTTTTTTCCTCTCTTTGTTGGAGAGGTTTTCCACGTTAAATCTGTGTCTCCTTGCTGTGTTTTTCGTTTTCGTTCTTCGTTATCTTCTTGTCGCGATTGTAACACTCGGGCGCTTCCTCAGCTCCATCCCCATCCCCTCCCTCTCGCTCTCTCCCTCTCCTGGAGGCTGCTGTGGTGGGCGCAGAAGAGAGAAGGTTTTGCCCATGTAGGGGTGGGAGGGCGAGGTGCCGTGTGCTGCTTGCGGGCGAAGGAGGGATGAATATATACGCCGGGGAGCGACACGGGTTTCGAAATTTGAAATGGTTGGAAGAACTGAAGCACGGCTGAGCTCGTCAGGCGGACGGTGCTGCAAGGGCAGTTTCGGTATTTCCTCTGACTCCACTTACTCACTGTCATGTGGGCCTCGACGTCCATTCTGGTGGACCACACACGCAAGTCGAGACCGTCAATACTGCCTAGTACACCGGCGGTGATCTGCTCCACAATTTGCTTGCACGCTCGAACAGAGAGCATTTTCTTCTGCAAGGGAGGAATAAAAAGTGCAGGATTAATGACTGTAGAAAAATGTATACTATACAATTTCTGGGTGTACAGAAATAACTCGCCCAGAGCAAATATTTCAAGAACTCAAAATGGGTATGCCGTTTAGCTGAGTTTTGCAGCAACAAATTTACACAGAATCAGGTATACAAAGAAACAATGGAATCATGGGTTTCAGCGCACAAAGAAAGCGCCTCGCGTAGCATTTATACAAGTAATATACAGATCGATCCGTTCATCATTCATTCATAGAAGGGAAATGGGTGAAAGACTTGCATTGCTGGAGCGGCGGAGATGAACGGGGGTCTCTGTTTCAGGTGCCCAAGCATGTTGACGACAATGACCAGTGTAAGATCATAGTTCAGTGTCGCAAAGCTTCACCATCAGGTCGGAGACGATTCGTCGAGCGAAAGGGATGTAGCTCAAGCTATACCTGAGGTGGAAAAAGAAAGGGAGTATGGTCAGGTAATTCTGTCTTCTTTCTTAAAACTGGGTAGCTCTGTCAGTTCATTCAAAGCTCAAAGGGCATGAAATTGAGATACAATCAGCAGCATTGTTTCCTGGTTTGGAGATTTTACCGTGTCGAAATAACCAGCATCTAGTTCACAACGTGCTATATGCACCATGCTAAATTTTAGAGACCTCTTAGGAGTAAAAAGAGTTAAATGCTGACACTGAATGTTTTATGTGATATATCCAAGTTTGCATGGTCCAATTAAGTTCTATGTTCAAATACAGCAACTGTGTCCTATTTTTCTTTGGTACAAACTGGATGCAATGTCCTACTGTACCCTGCTGCTGGACCTTGATTACGAAAAGAAACTGTTCATGTCGGCGTCCATCTCTCGGGCTTGTCAATAACCTTTGCATTTAGGCGCAAAGCTTTTTGGGTCTTCTCAAAAAAGTTCCAAAGGCATATAGGAACTGATGCCGCGATTCAGCAACGAAAATGCCAGCTATCATACCGGCAAGTTTCGCTGGTAACTTTAGTTCTATTTTTGCTTCCGGGTCCTTGCACTATCAATAATTAGTTCTTACTCTCATCGCCAGATTTTAGCTATTGGCTGCTGCCTGTACCATTGTGCATGGCAGTTTCCAAAGCCCAAAGGACCTAATAGTCGGGCATTCCTTACTCCAGGTTTGCATTCCACTTAAGACTGACGAAGCTGCACCGTTTCAGAGACATGTTCACATGGAACTGTGTTTTCAGGGATGATACTATGACCACTCATGGTTACCAGTTACTAATCTAGCATCGTTACTTGATAGCTTCTTTAGGCATGTGCTCTTTACAGTTGTGTACTTGTACTGTACATTAAAAAGACATAAAAAGTCAAGCCCCCTGTATGACAGAGTGCATTAAAGGACTGGGTGAATTGCATATTATCCACTGGTGTATTTGTGCTCCCAGTCTCCCACCAAGTTAGAGGTGCTGCTCTATTTAGTATTCCAGGTACTGCTTCTTCACAAGTTGACATGGCAGGAACTGAATGTCCTACATATACAATGACTAAAATAACTTGGCCAAGGATACATAAAACAAGCGACACTCAGAGGTAAACCTGAAATCGATTCCTGAAAAATGCAAGGGGACGTAACAATTTTCTGTCATCTTGATAGTATAAGCTAATCTCAGTTCTCTGTTTGCTAATGATCCTCTGAAAGCACATTCAATACATGCTAGCACTGAAGTCCAACGACTGCATATAATTAACTGGGTTCGTTTATTATACTTGCAATTTTAAGAAACACAGAAACGTAAATGAAAAAATAATGGCAGGTGTTAGGATTATCCTAGTGCATGTAGCAGACTAACATTCTAGACGTTGCCTCACTTAGCACAGTAATAAGTACATAATACAAGTTCCATTTAGTTTCCTATATGCAAAACAAGCAAGTATGTCTGGTCACATATTTTCCTGTTTAATTGCATACCTCAGTTTAACAAAGGTAATTGTGACTTTATGGTGTTGGTATTACCGTATTACAATGTGATAGTTTATAATGATTAACAAGTCAGTAAGTCACTAAAGACTATTTGCAGAAAATGCAACTTACCAAAAGAGGGCGCAGATCTCGCATATGATTGCAATCAATGTTAGCAACTTGTCATGAATCTGCACATAAACCACAATCAGAATGCATGGTTATCCCTCAGGCTTGGATAGTTCTCCATCCAACTAGGTAATTTACTCACAGGAATAAGGCCATAAAATAAACAACAAATGGAGATTACTAACCAGAAGAGCAAAAATTAGAGCAAAAACAACACATCCACCATAAATAGCTGTAGCATAAACACGAACTGGGTCAAGCATCATCCTCAATTGTTTATTCAGCCCCATTACGAAGACTGTGCTGCCAAACAAAGGTTGAAATCAACATATTGCAAATATGCAAGAAAGAAAGTAGAGCTAATGCAAGGGCTGAACATATATATCAACCTGGCATTTGATAGTATCGTATGATTCACACTTGACAGTTCAGCTACACTTGTATAAATAGCAACATGGATATATGGAAGAGTACAAATCTTAACAGATATGAGAGTGAAAATCTGTGTAATCACCTGCCAACAGCCATGATGTTTCCAAATGTAAACATGACGGCGAATTTGATAGGTTTGGCGAAAACAATAAGCGACTGCACAAGGAAATTAAAGCGTAAGCACTGCATCGCATGAAGAATTTACAGCCAAGCATGTTAAATTTACTACAATTAACTTCTCTTAAATAGTTCTGAATTACCATCAAGTTGTACTATAAGTTTAGATCCTAATGATACAATTTCTTCACTCTAATAGCATTATGTACTCCCTCCGACCCATATTAGTTGACTTGAATTTATCTAGATTCGGATGTATCTAGTATTAAAACTTGTCTAGATACATCCGAATCTAGACAAATTCAAGTCAACTAATATGGGTCGGAGGGAGTAGATTAACAGTTGTCTCGGTTATCCAAGATCAGGTTAGAACAAAATTCACATAAGCATGGCATTTAAAACCTTAACGGCAACTAAGAAAGACAAAACATCTGGTCTCCGGCACCGGCAGAATAAATGTGATGAAAAAAATCTAGCACAGAAATTACTGTTGTTTGCTAATCTAAAGTTCTCAATGCTGAAATGAAATAGGCATTTATTCGTGAGAGAAGACCCAGAACTTTAGGCTTAGTTTTGCTGAGCCTAAATGTCAAATGACATATTTGATACGTATTTGGAAGGAATTGCACCAGCCATTGATGAAAGTAACACAGTAAGCATAAATCTTAACCATGGTTCTTAATCCCTCAATTATAGGATCCAATTGTTGAAAATAGCACAGCATGGCCTACATGGCTAGTTATTCACCTGCAGTCAACTAGCAACCACAGCAAAAATTGTACGGACGACAAATCATAGGCGGAAACTACAGCCACGTACCAGCATCATGAGGGCGAGTCCAGTGGCCAAGCACGCTGCGAAGGCGTAGACCCGCTAAACAAGGCAAAACAAGCAGAAAATGTCAGATCGACGAAGACAAAGAAAGAGCTGCTGCGTTCGAGGATTCTCGGAGGGGCGTATCTGACCTGGAGAGGGGAGAGCGAGCAGAGGTCGTCGTTATCACCGAGGATGTCGTCCTCCTGCCGCTCTTCGTCCTCGCCGCCGGCGAGCGAGCGGTGGAGGCGGGAGAGGGCGTCCATTATTGCTTCGATCGGTTCTTCTCTTCACTTTTGGGGATCGATTCCAATCGAGTTGGGGACAGGGATGCTCACGTGACACCCTGGCCGTCCGCTTGGCCCCTCGGAGATCTAAAGGCTGAGAGGACATGTCTGCAATGATGAAAAAACTGAAGGTTCGTGGGTACTAAAAAGTTATTGGGCGTCAGATTTGTTATTTTAACACGTGCGACAGGCGATAGGCACGGTAAAATAGTGCGTGTGGCAAGTAGCCTTATACCAGACGCGCTAAAATAAATAGCGGACGACTGGCTGCCGATTGCGAAACATCAAATAAACACATCTCAAAATAGGCAATATCAAATAATTGATAAACATTTGAATCTAAACACAATATATATAATTCAAGATCATCACTTGAACAACATAGCATATTTCAAATCCACGGCATAGTTCAAAAGCAAAGCATAAAATTCGACACAAGAATCTTCATCACAAATGAAGTTTACATAAACACATTAAACACAATATTCATTATTCATCATTCTTCTCGCTAGCATCTTCATCTTGCGTTTCATCATCATTTAAAACGTGGACGGTGTTGGTATTAACCGTGAAATCTTCAGATCCATCATTCATAGAAGGCATGGGAGCTATCATGGAAGCCATGAATCCACCCGGAGGTGCTCACATGCCATCCATGCCTCCAATGCCACCCGGAAAATGCTCCCATAGCACCCATCCCTCCATTGTAGGTCGGAGGTGCACTCATCCCACCCATGCCTCCATAGCCATCTAAAGTTGTTCCCATGCCTCCATAGCCACTTTAAGTTGCTCCCCTGCCTCTATAGACACCTGGAGGTGATACCTCTATAGTCACCCATTGGTGCTCCCACTGCTCCCATGTCACTCATTGTAGCACCCATGGTAGCACTCATGCCTCCCATGTTAGCATCTCCTATGTATCCCTTCATATAACTTCCTATCATTCTTTTTTTAGCCAAGATTTGATCATGACAAAGGTTTATGTAATCATTTTGTCTATCATTGAGGTTGGATATGTCCATGAAGAAGAGTTGTTTCTCATGCTCAATGAGTCGGAGATTTTCTTACATGGCCACATTCTTCTCCTCCAATACCACCTTCCTCTCCTCGACAGCGTCCATCCTCTCCTCGGTCGTGGCCATCCTCTCGTCGGCCATGGTCCTCCTCTCCTCGGCCATCGATTTTTTGTTCCTAGACAACTTCCTCTCCTCGGTCGCTTCCTTTGTTGCATTCACAATAGCCTCCATAGATTTCCTTATATCATCATCTCCGAACTTGTTCCCCTTTTTTCTGCTTTTTTTCAATGGGTCTCTTTGTCTAGGCAACCGAGTTAGGAGTAGGGCTTCTCTTGACATTGTCACTTGATGCTTCATCGTCATCTATGAGTGTTGCCTCCATAGTTGCCTTATCGACGTTTTTTGGCACATCAAAGAAATCATGGTTCTTCCATTTATCTTCATTCTCTAGCTCCATATAACAATGGCCAATACAAATGACTTCCTTTGAACCATCTTGCCCTTCTTGCTCCTCTTTGGGTCTCGTTTGAATAAATTTTGGGCAATGTTGAGATAAATTAACAAAAAAAGAGAAGAAATAAGTCATGGAGAATAGACATGGAAGATAAAGAAATAAGCCATGGAGAATACGCATGTAAGAGTACAACCTACCCTGTCTCTTTCATTTGTGCTAGTTGGGTTTATTCTATCACCCGCCACCAATACCTCTAACCACTTTTCACAATCCGATGATATTGTAGACCAATGGGAACGAAGAGATCTATCGGTGCGCTCAATACCACTTTTATTGTGTTTATCAAAGAACTCATTTATCCTAACCCAATAGGTGTCTCTAGTTTGGTCTGTGCCAACGGTTGGGTCCATGCCCATATTGCACCATGCCTAGCATAGTAAAGTGTCTTCTTCGGGGGTGTAGTTAGCCGCCCTTCCTTTCGGTGCATCAATTAAACCCTCATTGTCCTCATCTATTTAATATTCATCATCGTCCTGTTGAGATATGTATTGTTGAGACCACTGCTAGGTAAGCATCTCTTTTTCTTTGGCGGAAATTCAACCGATCTAGTACAAATCATCCACATTGGTACAGAGAGGATCACTAGTAGAAAACAGGGCTTCTGTCGGACTGCCCCGAAGCGACCAGTCTCGGTTCCCTTATGAACCGGGACTAATGTGAGCATTAGTCCATGTTCGTAAGGTTGGGACGTCGCACGGGGCAGGACCACAATTAGTCTTGGCTCGTTTGGGACATTTAGTCCCGGTTCGTGGCACAAACCGGGACTAAAGGGATTTCGCGTCTGACTCTAGCCCTTTACTCTCGATTCATGGTAAGAACCGGGACTAAAGGTCCATGTTCCTATATATATACACCCCAGCCTCATATGCTTGTGTGTGAGCTGGTTTGTTTTTCCCTTTCATGCACAAGTGGTGTATGTTGCTTTGGTTTCCTCCTCTATGCACAAGAGGTGCTCGATGAAATGCGTGAGAGCACGATGCCACTTGAGTTCACACAAAACAAACATGATATGAAGTGCCTGAGCCACACTTAACCTTTCTACTCTTTCTTTCCTCCTCGATCGAGGTTAGCAACTTTATACTTTCATTTGTCATTGATACAATGCATGTGTCGATGTACAGTGGTAATTTCTCTAGATGGTCTGTAATGGTTTTTGATAAACTTAATTATACAATGCATATGAGATAGCAATGGATGTACGGTGACCGACGTACTACCGAGTTCATTACGGGCCTAGGTTTAATTGAACCTCGGAAAGCAATGCTAAAAGGAAATAAAAAGGACACGTCTACAAAACTTTGTTTGTTCGTTTTACTTTAGTTTACCGGACCAATCTAGTTTACTTTATAATGGGTTTGAATCAATGGATGGAGATAGGCCAGGGTTGAAGATCCACCTGCAGTTGCACATCAAATGGGATAAAAGATAATAATAATAAGCATAGTCATGTTTAATGTTTGAATGGAGATAATCTCTTTTGGCCAACACATCCTAATATTCTAGAGCCCCCGTGATGCAGCGGGCATAGCAATAGACTTTTAATCCAACCGAGTGCACACCAAAGCCACGGGTTACAAACGATTATTAAGTGTAAAACATAGATCAAAGCTTTAAGTGGTGATGTTGTTGTTGATCCCGAATGGGGCGCTAAGCGAAGACCGTACTACCCTTACTAAGCTAAGAAACTCATCTACTTTAGATGTAAGCTCTTCATTATTTACCTTGGTAATTGAACTTACTCTCTTCAAGGTTCTTTCCATATGCCATTGGGCATGGTTGTTTTGCATATCATCAAGTAACTTCTTTGCAACACTCACTTGTTTTCCCATGATCGTTCCTCCTGCTACAGTATCTAGCATAGACTTAGACATTGGGTTAAGACCATTATAAAACAAATGTAATGTAAGCCACTCTTCCATCCATGACTAGGATAGTTCATTACGGCTTCTTTCATCCCTTTCCATGCAAGCGCTAGTGGCTCACAGTATTCTTGTCTAAAGCTTGTAATGTTGGATCTTAGCTGCATAGTCTTAGCTGGGGGGAAATTTAGTCATAAACTAATTAGTACATTCCTCCCAAGTTTTAATAGTGCCCTTTGGTAGAGCTAGCAACCAATCCTTAGCCTTTCCTCTTAGAGAGAAAGGAAACAATCTTAGTTTAACAACATTTGGATCTATATCCTTAATACGCATCATGTCGCAAATTTCAGTAAAAGTATTTAAGTGCAAACCCGAATTTTCAGCGGATGAGCCCCCAAATTGGTTTTGTTGAACCAAACTTAAAAGGTTAGGCTTTATTTTATATGTTTCCGCATCAACTGCGGGCTGAGTGATGGGTGCATGAATAAAATCATCAGTGGGAGTGGCATACTCACCTAATCTCTTTTGAGCCATGGCTCTTATATTTTTGGTATTTTTTAAGTGATGAAAACAAATAACAAGTAACTATTTTTTTTGGTTTTTCAAATAGATAATAAGAAAGTAAACTAATAACAAGAATTAAACTACAACTAATAATAAAACTAAAAACAAGGTCTCTAGTGACCTCACCAGGATAGAGAAATTGCTTCCTCGGCAACGACGCCAGAAAAAGGGTTGATACCTTCGATCCGGATTCATGGATGTAGTATAAATAGCTTTTTCCCTAGAAGAACTAGGTTTAATTGAACCTCGGAAAGCAATGCTAACAGGTAATAAAAAGTACATGTCTACAAGACTTTGTTTGTTTGTTTTACCTTAGTTTACCGGACCAGTATAGTTTACTTTATAATGGGTTTGAGTCAGTGGATGGAGATAGGCCAGGGTTGAAGATCCACCTGCAGCTGCACATCAAATGGGATAGAATATAATAATAAGCATAGTCATGTATAATGTTTGAATGGAGATAATCTCTTGTGGGCAACACATCCTAATATTCTAGAGCCCTGTGATGCAACGGGCATAGCAATAGACTTTTAATCCAACTGAGTGCACACCAAAGCCACGGGTTACAAATGATTATTAAGTGTAAAACATAGATCGAAGCTTTAAGTGGTGATGTTGATGTTGATCACGAATGTGGCGCTAAGCGAGGACTGTACTACCCTTTCTGTCACTGAGGTTCCTATGAGATTGCCGCTAGCCAAGTATCTCACCTCAAGCCTTTAACAATCTATGGGATCTTGGGTACCTACAAGTCCACAGATCGAGACAAGAGACGAAGAAACAAAAGATACAAATCTCAATTACAAACAAAATACAATACTCCCATTATCTAGATGCACATAATCGTTACGAGGTTTCTCCCTAACCCGCATTCCGTGAGGACTAATCACTCATAACAAATAGATCGGAGATAGAAAACATCATACAAATACTTAGATTGAAATCAAATATTCTTACAATGGTCGCCAAATCACAAGGAGATCGAAAGTACAAAGCAATGGCTATGGATAGTGGATGGATGGATGGTGGAAGTGATGAACAATGGTGTGGATCTCCTTTGGTGGCGTTGTGATGTAATATGAGAATGGCGGCTCTCTGGCCGGCGGCTAGAGCCTCAAAATATATAGGCGTCATCACGAAAGTTGTACTGTTTGATGAGACAAAGTCGTCGCCACCTGGTACGGGCGGGCGGTACGGGAGGGCCCTGCCCGTACTAGTGGGCGTTAAGCGTTCTGGCGCCCTGACATAGCTTCCCAATTACTTGGTCGTGTGTACTTTCTCAAAATCCTTCATTATGACTCCTTATTTCGCATTAAAAGTCGTGATTTCCTGCAAAACATAATTTAAAGAGAGGTTTTGCATATCTTTGCAATTATTAGTCATTAGTGGCAAGGATTGAGAGTTTTTTGGCAATTTCTTGACCAAAAACAATGTTTAAACGCAGTGGAAGATGGAAATTATTGGAGCCATCACCCTGCTCTCCTATTTAACCACGCAAAGGATCATGGGTAGTGGGATCAGTTACACCCACTGGCCACATGATGCGCGCGAGTATTTCGCTAATTGTCTCATAGTATCGTGCCACACGCATGGTTACACGCGGCGGAAGCGAAACGGTGCATCGTGGCCTCTGCGGGACTCGAGGAGGCACGCCATGATGGGACGCGCTGTAGTAAAAACTAACAGCTCATGATAGTGAATGATGCCACGACCCTTAAAATGAGGCAAATGGGCAATGATTACTTTACACGTAGGATTCGGTGAGGAGCACACGAGAAGATAGGCATCTAAGAGGAATAACCCGGATGTGATAGTATGACTCGGCCAACGAGATATATCTCGGACAGAGACAAGGAATCTCAAAGTGAATACCAAGTCACCAAGTGGTGCAGCCGAGTTAAATTCGGTATAGGCTGACATATATGTATGTCGGCAAGACAGACAAAGATCTGGATAGTTTGAAACTGTTATGGCCTTTCTAGCTAAAGTTGTTAAGACCTCACCAGCTTCGAGGACTAATGCTGGGGGGATGACCCCATGTAGGGTCAAGTCGAGGACACAGTGTTGGATTCGCAGCATAGAAAACAAAAAAATTCCTACGATGGGAACTATTATACGCCAAGATCTATCTACTAGATACAAGCAACGGGTGGATATACATCCAGAGATAGCATACCCTTGAAGACCGACAAAGTGTAATGAGATTTGACTCGTGGATGTTGTAGTCGTTCGCTTGCCGATCTCAAGATCGTGTGGAAGTCCTAGCACTGCAAATCAGCAGCGCATCCGTGATCGCACACACGTTCAGGCCACCGAACAACCTCCACCTCCTCGCTCCAGCGATGCAGCGGAAGCAACAACTCCTTCCAGACAAAATGCCATCGGGAGCATGTATCTCGCTAATCCGAGACCACGGGGGAATAAATCTAGAGGAGGAGAGAGATCCTTCATGAGGAGGTGTGAGTGAGAAGGAGTGAGAGGGGGCTTATATAGGGGAGGGGGCATCCCCTCCCATGGCCGGCGGCCATGGAGGATCCCCTCCACCTCCTCTCATTTATGTGGTGAAGCTCCACTCACATAAATATGGCCCTCCATTTTCTCCACTCAAAATCCCACTCAAAATGCATTAAATTTCCACCAAATTTAATACAACTCTCATTTAATAAAAATATTTTATTTATTTTATTCAGAATTTTGTTAATTACTTTAATTAACAAACATTCACATAAAACCCCTTGCAATATTTCAATATCACATGTAGAACCAATTTCAGCAATTTCACCCAAAACAGTTTTGGTGTTTATTGAAATATAATTCCAGCGCTTTGAATTTTTTTCATCTAGAACATATTTGCTCCAAATGGTGTTGGTATCCCTTAAGTGTGTCACCCTACGGTTCGTGAATAATGCAGACATGATCGAGACCATTCTCGGATCAATAATCAGAAGCGGGACCTGGAGATCCATATTGGCTCCTACATATTCAACAATGACTTCTTATGATCGTGAGAACCTTTAACGCTAGTAACTAAATCCCTTTGTCTTGTGATATATTACATGTCCGAGATTTGATCATCAGTATATCCATACCTAGTTTGATCTCGTTGCTGACATGCACTCTTTTCTCGTTCCCATGATATAAACATTCTAGTGATCATATCACTTGCTTGCAAGCTATCTCAATGTGATATCACCGAGAGGGCCCAGAGTATATCTATCCGTCATCAGGATGGACAAATCCCACTCTTGATCCATGAGCCTCTACATAACACCTTCGTAGCACTGAACCCACCTTTATAACCTCCCTTTCACGGTGTGACGTTTGATGTTATCAAGATACTCTTCCAGTGTTAGTGATTGACATGATCTCATGGTCCAAGGACTAGGATTACTTCATAAGATGCTATAGCAATATAAACACAATGAATTTGATCGTAATACTATACTTCAGATGAATGTCCATCACATCATTCCACTAATGTTGTGACCTCATTACTAACAACATCCAATGTCCATGATCAAGAAACCTTGATCATCTTGTTAATCACCGAGCTAGTTTATAAGAGAGGCATAAGTAGGGACTTTCTTTTTGTTTATTAAACACACATGTATTAACATTTCCGTATTAATACAATTATAGCATGCAAAATAAACATCTATCATATACTTGTAATACATATAATAACAAATTTATTATTGCCTCTCGGGCATATTCCCTTTAGTCTCCCACTTGCACTAGAGACAATAATCTAGTTACATTGTGATAAATCTAACACCCATGGAGTTCTGGTGTTGATCAAGTTTTTCCCTAGGGAGAACTTTAGTCAATGGATCTGCTACATTGAGATTCGTGTGTATTTTACAAATCTTTATATCTCCATCCTTGACATGCTCGCAGATGGAGTGAAACCGCGCTTAATATGCTTTGAATTCTTGTGATACCTTGGTTCCTTGGTGTTGTCTATGGCTCCATTGTTGTCACAATAGATCACCATTGGGTCCAACGCACTAGGAACCACACCTAGTTCGGTAATGAACGCCTTCATCCAAACCACTTCGTGTGCTGCTTCTGAAGCAGCAATATATTCCACCTCCATTGTCGATCTTCTCACCGCAGGTTGTTTGGAGCTCCTCCAACTAATTGATGCTCCGTTCATGAGAAATACGTATCCGGATTGAGACTTAGAGTCATTCGGATCAGAGTCAAAGCTAGCGTCAACATAACAATTAGCGACCAGCTCTTCTTCACCCCCGTTTACAAGAAACATTTCCTTAGTTCTTCTTAAGTACTTAAAGTTATTCTTGACCGCTATCCAGTGTTCCGAACCTAGATCAGATTGGTACCTACTAGTCAAACTAATAGCATGTGCCACATCGGTCTTGTACATAGCATGGCGTACATTATAGAGCCTATGGCTAAAGCATAGGGGATTTTATGCATTATCTCTCTTTCTTCCGCCGTAGCTGGACTTTGAGTCTTACTCAAGGTCTTGCATTGCAACATAGGTAAGAACCCCTTCTTACTTTCGTCCATTTTAAACTTCTTTAAAATCTTATCAAGGTATGTACTCTGTGATAGCGCTATTAGGCGCCTTGATATATCTCTATAGATCTTAATGCCTAATATATATGATGCTTCACCAAGGTCCTTCATCGAAAATTTGCTGTTTAGATAACTGTTAACACTGTTTAAAAGATCTATATCATTTCCAAACAGTAATATGTCATCCACATATAATATCAGAAATACAAGCCTTTCCATAAGTTTGGACAGATCCAAACTCTTTGATCACCTCATCAAAGCGGAGATTCCAACTCCGGGATGCTTGCTTCAGTCCATAGATGGATCGCTGAAGCTTGCATACCTTGTCAGCATCCTTAGGATTGATAAAATCCTTAGGTTGTATCATATACAACTCTTCTTCAATATTACCATTGAGGAACGCAACTTTGACATCCATCTGCCATATCTCATAATCCAAATATGCAGCAATTGCTAACATAATCCTAACTGATTTTAGCATCGCTACGGGAGATAATGTCTCATCGTAGTCAATTCCTTGAATTTGTCGAAACCCCTTTGTGACAAGTCGAGCTTTATAGATGGTCACATTACCATCAGCATCAGTCTTTCTTTTGAAAATCCATTTATTCTCAATGGCCTTTCGGTCGTGAGGTAAGTTCACCAAGGTCCAAACCTGGTTTTCGTACATGGATTCCATCTTAGATTTCATGGCTTCGAGCCATTTGTTGGAATCCGGGCTCATCATCGCTTCTTCATACGTTGCAGGGTCATCTATTTCATCAACCATGAAATTCATAACATGATTTCTGTACAGTTCTAGAGTTGCACGTGTTCTGCTTGACATGCGAGGTCCGGCAGTGTCCTCTTTTGGAGTTTCATGATCATTATCATTAGTTCCTTCTTCATTTGGTGAAGTCAACTCCGGAAAAACTTTCGGTGCTGCACCACTCGCCATGTCATGAAGAGAAGGTTCAATGAACTCATCAAGTTCTACCTTCCGACTACACACGCCTTTCGCGAGAAACTCTTTCTCTAGAAAGGATCCATTCTTGGCAATGAAAACATTGCCCTCGAATATGTGATAGAAGGAATACCCAATTATTTCTTTAGGGTATCCTATGAAGACACATTTTTCTGCTTTGGGTTCAAGTTTATCAGGCTGAAGTTTCTTCACATAAACATCGCATCCCCAAACTTTAAGAAATTACAGCTTAGGTTTGTTTCCAAACCACAATTGATACGGTGTCATTTCAACATATTTAGATGGTGCCCGATTTAAAGTGAATGCAGTAGTTTCTAGTGCATAACCCCAAAATGACAGTGGCAAGTCAGTCAGAGACATCATAGATCGAACCATATCCAATATAGTACGATTATGATGTTCCGACACACCATTACGTTGTGGTGTTTTGGCGGGCGTGAGTTGTGAAACTATTCCACAATCTCTCATATGTGCGCTAAACTCGTAACTAAGATACTCTCCTCCATGGCCAGACCGCGGAAATTTGATCTTTCTATTACGATGATTTTCCACTTCACTCTGAAATTCCTTGAACTTTTCAAAGGTTTCAGACTTGTGTTTCGTCAAATAGATATACCCGTATCTACTCAAATCATCCGTGGAAGTAACAAAATAACGATATCCACCTCGTGCCGACACACTCATTGGACCACATACATCAGTATGTATGATTTCCAATAAATCTGTCGCCCGTTCCATTGAACCGGAAAATAGCGTTTTAGTCATCTTGCCCATAAGGCATGGCTCACATGTATCAAATGATTCGAAATCAAGTGATTCCAAAAGTCCATCAGAATGGAGTTTCTTCATGCGTTTAATGCCAATATGACCTAGACGGCAGTGCCACATATATGCAGACATATCATCAAGTTTAATCCTTTTAGCATCAACATTATGAATATGCGTAACACTATTATCGAGATCCAATAGAAATAAACCATTCATCACAGGTGCATGACCATAAAAGATATCATTCATATAAATCGAACAACCATTGTTTTCAGACTTAATTGAATAACCACTTTGCATCAAACATGACCCGGATACAATGTTCATGCTTAGTGCAAGCACCAAATAACAATTGTTTTGATTTATCACTAATCTCGATGGTAGGTGGAGAGGTAGCATTCCGACGGGGATCACATCAACTCTTGATCCATTGCCGACACGCATCTAACCTCACCCTTGCTAGCGGTCACTTGTTCCACAACCCCTGATTTGAGTTACATATATTAGCAACCGGTCCAGTATCAAATACCTAGGTGCTACTGCAAGTACTAGTCAAGTACACATTAATAACATGTATATCACATATAATTTGTTTGCCTTGTCGGCCTTCTTGCCGCCAAATACTTGGGGCAGTTGCACTTGCAATGGTCAGTCCCCTTGCAATAGTAGCACTCGGTATCAGACTTAGGGCCAGCTCGGATTTCTTTTCAAGCGCGGCAACAGACTTGCCACCCTTCTTTCCCTTCTGTTTACCCTTCTTGCCTTTCTTGAAACCGGTTGTCTTATTGATCATCAACACTTGATGCTCTTTCCTGATCTCCACTTCTGTAGTTTTAAGCATTGATAGAAGCTCGGGGAGAGACTTATTCATGCCCTGCATGTTATAATTCATCGCGAATCTCTTGTAGCTAGGTGGCAAAGATTGGAGAACACGATGTATGCCTAAGCCAATGGGATTCGTTATTCCCAAAGACACAAGCCTATTGGTGTACCCAGACATTTTGAGTACATGCTCACTAACGGAGTTGTGCTCTTCCATCATGCAGCTAAAGAACTTTTCAGAAGCATTATAACTCTCTATGGTAGCATGGGTATCGAAAATCTTTTTCAATTCACCCATGGTATCAAAGGCATTGCCATTCTCGAAACGCTTTCGGAGTTCTGGCTCTAGCCCATATAGTATGCCGCAATGAACTAAGTTGTGATCCTCGTGACGAGTCAAATAGACGTTCTTTTCCTCGTCAGGGGCATCAGGAGCTGGTGAGGGGCCTAGCGGCGCTTCTAGCACATATTGCTTTTGTGCAGCAATGAGGAGAATCCTCAAATTCATGGCCTAGTTGGTAAAGTTGCTACCATTTGCCGCAAGTTTCTCTTTCTCCGTGAACACATTGAAATTAAAAGCAGGTGGTGCCATCTACAATAGAATTTGTAAAGTTTAGACTAAGTTTATGATAGATTGAGTTCAACTAATCAAATTACATATGAACTCCCACTCAAAAACAACATCCCTCGTGTCTTTTTGGTGATTACATGAACCAAATCCACTACACCAAGTCTGATCATCATGTGAGTCGGTATAGCTTCAAAGGCGAGCATCTATATGGGAATCATATCAACTATATGACTCATGCTTAACCTTTCGGTCCGTGTTTCGAGGCCATGTCTGTACATGCTAGGCTCGCCAAGTAAGAACCTTAGTACTCGCATGTGTAAAACTGTCTTACACCCGTTATATGATAGTGGATTCAAGTACACCCGATCATCACGTGATGTATTGAAGCCGCAAAACATAAACGGTGCGTACTTAAGGGAGAACACATTTTTATCTTGATATCTAAATGAGGATCATCTTATAATGCTACTAAAACGCCAAATAAGCAATATAAGATGCAAACATCATATGTGAAAAGTGAAATGATATAGTTCTTGCACTTGATCACTATCATGTGCATCATGGTATGATCTTTATCATTCCTTTGTGTGTAAGGCCAAGGTATATGGAACTTACATGTTAGGTGTGTTGTAAGAGTATCAACTATATATCAACTTACAATATTACCATATCATGACACTAGCCCAACAACAATCTAAACTAAACGCTTCAAATTTACCCATTGCAAGTTTTACGTGGCTTAGGGCTTTCGAAGATAGAACTGGTCTTACCTACGAACATGGAACCACAACGATGATAACCAAATTATTAGCAACTCGTTGTAAATCAGGTACTGACTATAGTAGGAGAGACAGACACCTGCTAGCCACTTATGCAAAACTAGTTGCATGTCAAGCGTGGAACGGGTCTCATGTGCGAGGACATGTAAAGTTAGTCCAGGCCACTTCATCCCACTATGCCACCAATATCCAAAATACATATAAGATGCAATAACATGATCATCATCGCCTACATACTCATATGTGTACTACCTGTGCAAAGCATCTATGCATAGATCAGGCTCTGATACCATTGTTGGGTTCGTAGGATAGAAAACAAAAAAATTCCTATGATGGGAACTATTATACGCCAAGATCTCTCTACTAGATACAAGCAACGAGTGGATATACATCCATAGAGATCATACCCTTGAAGACCGACAAAGTGTAACGATATTTGACTCATGGATGATGTAGTCGTTCGCTCGCCGATCTCAAGATCATTTGGAAGTCCTAGCGCCGCAAATCAGTAGCGCATCCATGCTCGCACACACGTTCAGGCCACCGAACAACCCGCACCTCCTCACTCCAGCGATGCAGCAGAAGCAACAACTCCTTCCAGACGAAATTCTACCGAGAACATGTATCTCGCTAATCCGAGACCATGGGGGAATAAATCTAGAGGGGGAGAGAGATCCTTCATGAGGAGGTGGGAGTGAGAAGGAGTGAGAGGGGGCCTTATATAGGGGAGGGGCATCTCCTCCCATGGCCGGCGGCCATGGAGGACTCCTCCACCTCCTCTCATTCATGTGATGAAGCTCCACTCACATAAATATGGCCCTCCATTTTTCTCCACTCAAAATCCCACTCAAAATGCATTAAATTTCCACCAAATTTAATACAACTCTCATTTAATAAAACTCTTATATTTATTTTATTCATAATTTTGTTAATTACCTTAATTAACAAACATTTACATAAAACACCCTACAATATTTCAATATCACATGCAGAACCAATTTCAGGAATTTCACCCGAAACAATTTCGGTGTCTATTGAAATAATTCCAGCGCTTTGCAATTCTTTCGCCTAGAACATATTTGCTCCAAATGGTGTTGGTATACCTTAAGTGCGTCACCCTATGGTTCACGAATAATGCAGACATGATCGAGACCATTCTCAGATCAATAATCAGAAGTGGGACCTGGAGATCCATACTGACTCCTACACATTCAACGATGACTTCTTGTGATCGTGAGAACCTTTAACACTTATAACTAAATCCCTTTGTCTCGCGATATATTACATGTTCGAGATTTGATCATCGGTATCTCCATACCTAGTTTGATCTCGTTGCCGACATGCACTCTTTTCATGTTCCCGTGATATAACATTCTAGTGATCATATCACTTGCTTGCAAGCTATCTCAATGTGATATCACCGAGAGGGCCCAAAGTATATCTATCCGTCATCGAGATGGACAAATCCCACTCTTGATCCATGAGCCTCTACTTAACACCTTTGTAGCACTGAACCCACCTTTATAACCACCCTTTCACGGTGTGACGTTTGATGTTATCAAGATACTCTTCCAGTGTTAGTGATTGCCATGATCTCATGGTCTAAGGACTAGGATTACTTCATAAGATGCTATAGCAATATAAACACAATGACTTTGATGGTAATACTATACTTCGGATGAATGTCCATCACATCATTCCACTAATGTTGTGACCTCATTACTAACAACATCCAATGTCCATGATCAGGAAACCTTGATCATCTTGTTAATCAACAAGCTAGTTTATAAGAGAGGCATAACTAGGAACTTTCTTTTTGTTTATTAAACACACATGTATTAACATTTCCGTTTTAATACAATTATAGCATGCAAAATAAACATCTATCATATACTTGAAATACATATAATAACAACTTTATTATTGCCTCTCGGGCATATTCCCTTCACAAAGGACAAGGTCCACCGAGGCATAAATCGGCCAAAGCATGAGCTGGCTGGGGTATATGAGGGTCGTTCGAGTTACAACCAGGTTACCCTAGGCCGGACAGCACCGACAGGACTCGGACGACATATATGGTTTGTCGGCATGATGTCTAGATTGTTTCATCTTTGAAGGTACTGTCTTGGCCGAGTTACCCTGACTAGGGCCAAGTCATGAGTTGGGTTGCTCAAGAAGGAGAGAGCCAGCCCAAGGTCAGTGCTTTTATCTCTCGTGAGGGAATCTGGGAAGAGACAAGTGCTAGCAACAAAGGACAGAGGAGCACAGATAGAACAGAGGGTCACAGACATGACAGTGTCTGACCCCAACAGTTAGACAACATGGACTTTGAGCCATTGTTGTGCAGAGGCTGGCGATAGAGGAAAGGAGGGCGCCAAACTACTATATCGAGACGAGCATCTTCATGGAATATCCAGGCCACGTATGCCCTAGCTGTAACCTGGCCACCCTTTTATAAGGTGAGCCAGGTTCTCCCAGGAGGGGGCAGTCCATTTTGCCGAAGGGAAAATACTAGAGTGAGAAGAGCGTAGAAGCACTTCATCTTGTTCCTCCCTTCGATACAGCTCAAGGAGCACTTGTATTCATCTAGAGATCGTATATAAGATCTAGGGCAGGACTAGGGGTTTTATCTCCATAGGAGAGCCTCGAACCTGGGTATACCGCGTGTGTTCATGTGTTCTTCATGTGCGGGTTCACCATACTATCCCTCCCCGGATACCATTAATGTCCATTGCCCCATCTTTAGCCTACCCATGGCATCTGTCGTGACACCACCACGACACCAGCTCAATCTCCACCGCCTCAGCCATCTCCGCCGCCTTAGCAGACTCCATCGCCTCAGCTGTCTCCGGTGCATCTGCAATCTCCACTGCCTCATCCATCTTTGGCGGGTCTACAGACTCCGCCGCCTCTGCCGTGTTAGTAGACTTCGCCGCCTCAACCCCGGTTGCAAAAGCGGAAGAGCACCGGTGCTCAGGAGGCTAGTACTACAACATGTACTAGGAAGAAAGTCTTACCATATAATAAGAAAGCCAATGCAGAACCTCCCAAGTTAGCTTATGACCTGACTGATGAGGAACTCGATTGGGTCATGGCTAAATAGGTCAAACACCAGCTTGCATCGAAACGCCCCACCAAAGCAGTACATAGCACCGAAAACGGTGCAACACTATGTGAACCTGCTTGAGCGACCAAGGCCAGATGATCTGGTATTAGACTATGACCGCTCAATTATCAAGCCACATAAGAAGATTGTGGAGTGGTCGAGAAGTACTAGTAGAAGCAGGAAAACAATTCCCCATCTCGGAGAAGAGAAAAACCAATCGTGCCCCCGCTGAAAGTGTTATCCGATCTAGATCTGGAGGTTGCACGACTAGTCGCACAAATGGCTAGCGAACTTGGTATGACTGTTGAGCAATACTTAGGAATGGAAGCCGCACCCATGGCTGAAGTAGCATACAAATACGAGTATAGGAAGCCTCTCGTCATACCTAAGGAGGTCCCGCTTCTACAAACACAAATGCGAAATTTGCATGAGTGGTATATGCGAGCCTTAGAGAAGGCACGATCATGCTCACAGTGGCAGTTAGAGAGATGATTACTTCTGTGGAAATGACGAGATACACGTTGACTTCACAGAATTATTTCAGTTATTCAATCAAGACGTCCTTGACAAATCTCTCATCAGTTGCTATTGTCTGTAAGTGATTTATTTCTGTAACTAAGTCTCTAGATCAGCTCGTTCATTGCATGTATAATTATCCTCACTATATTCTTTTGTACGATATTATCCAGAATGAAGATTCTCGAATGCAAAAGAGGTGAATGTATGACCTTAGGTTCATTGATCCAAATAACATTCATGAATATACGGTTTAAAAGTAACGCCAAGGAAATATAGGATTAATTGCTACAGTTTCTACTGAAACAACAAAACAAAATGGAAATATTATTTCCTTATAACTTCCAGTGAGTGTTACTATCTTGTACACATTCAATTTCATTTACTCAATGTTAAGTGTAACTGGTGAGTTATGTGTGTGCAGGTTCCACTTTATTCTGCTAGTCATTCAACTTGACAAAGAAAAAAGTACTTGAAGAGAAAAGTAGTGCTTGAAGAGTCTTGATTTATTGATGTCGGAGAATTGAGATACTCTAATTTGTATGTTTTTCATGACAAACTCTCACACTTTTAATTTTACATGATTATACTTTATTGTTCAAAGGCAAGCCTATGAGTTGATTGCATGACATGGAATAAGGTTTACTCATTTGAATCATCCATGTTAACAATAATTTTGTTGCGCTATAAGGATGCATAAAAACCCATATGATATGCTTGCCATTACTCTATCTATGCTAAAGTTTTTCAGATTTATAAAGTGGAGGAAACTTGAGACTACCAATCATGAGTAAGATCATCATCTCGTTATTTCAGTTTAAATGCTGAGTTCCTTTTTGTTTTTGGTTTTCTTGCTTGAGGATGATCAAGTTTAAGCTTGGGGAGGTTGATGGCTGTGAAATATAGCCATCTACGTCCACATTTAAACTGGATATTATTCATATTTTTGATGAAATATCTCTCTAAACCCTGCCACTAATGCCTAATGATCAAAGGGGTATGCAATCCTTTTTTCTATTTCCTCTGTGTAGATAATTATGTTTGATGATGGGAAGCACAACATTAAAGTCAAAGATACGAGATTTCCAACAACCCGAAGAAACTAGGAGTCATGAAGTGGAGACAGACACTCTAACGACCAACTATATGGCGGGAATAAATTTCTGGCCGTATAGTTCCGGTCGTATAGTTGCCATCAATACTGCTAGGTCAAACAGAACAACTTTCGTGAAGAGACCCCTATATAAAGAGGCCTTGGGCAACGAGAAACAGAGCTCTGCCCGATCACCAGCCGCCCCCAGAACTCCGTCCACAACATCGAAGAGCCGCCGGAGGAATAGACTTAGATCTAATCTCCAAACCCTTCTCCATCACCATAGCCATATTCCACCACTTGTAATAGTAGATCTCATCTTCGATTGGCGACATCGTAAGACTATTTGCTATCAATCTCATGATTTCCATTACAATGTTTATGATTGTTGATATCATCTCTATGTGTGAGTAATTCTCCTTGGGCTAAGGGCTTCGGCCTAGCCATGTAGCTTTTGTGCATGTTATTTATCATAGATGGGATCATGTATTAGTTTGTATGACATGATGATTATTGTATCCTCTCTTGCCTTAATCTAAGGACTTGTCAGGTACCGAAGACCCCAAGGATTGAGCCAGGTATAGGGAGTATGAGTAATGACTAATCTGCAGGTTTGGAACCCTAGTGACAGAAGGGGTAGTACGACTGTATGTGAGGGATTTACTTGAGATTAACGGTGACGTCACTATGCATATCATTAGTTCTCTTTCTTCTATGGATGAGACTAGTAGGTTATTGCTATAAGCAGTTGCGGAGGCAATAGCAATTATGGATGCACTTCCCACATATAATTTATCTTGCTCTATTCCATGCATACTTTATTGGAATTTCTATTTTCGTGCCCTCGGTTCGTTAGTTGTACTCAGTTTACCCCAGCCGCTTATTTTTCCTCACTTTTTCCCATCTCCTTGTATGAAACTCTCACATGGTATGAAACTCAATGTCCGTCAGCCTTGCCGTTACACGCTGACAAGTAGGGCCGCTATCAGTCGGGTCTCGTAGTGGACCCTCGCCGTTACGTGTTGACGAGTAGGGCCGCGTTCTGTCGGGTCCCGTAGTGTACTCTTACGGTTACATGTTGACAAGTGGGCCGCATTCAGTCGATTCCTGTACTATACACCTCTCTTAACTTATCCAGATCAGCATCGGACCCACAGCTTATCCACACGAGCGCTGGACCCACAACTTATCCATGTGAGCGTCGGACCCACAGCTTACCCAGGTTGCCATTGCAAGATGGGACCCGAGCCAGCCCCGCGCCCGTGCTGTTGCTTCATTTTCATATAGTGAAATGTAATGCATATATGAAAATTATACACCTTTAAACTATTTTAAACCGCACTTAGGATATGATAATGTTGTGCTAATAAAATCCTGATCATTTATCATTTCCATGGAGTGAAATATAATGCATAAACTTGCGTATACAAAAATTATACACCTTTGAACTCTTTGAAATCACACTTAATACGTGATAATGTCATGCTAAGAAAATCTTGAGAGATTATCATTTTCATAGAGTGGAATGTAATGCACAAACTTGCATATGTGAAAATTATAAACCTTTGAACACTTTTAAATCGCACTTAATACGTGATAATGATGTGCTAACAAAATTTTGAGAGATTGTTAATTTCTCCCCCATTTTCATAGAGTGGAATGTAATACATAAACTTGCATATACGAAGTTTATGCACCTTTGAACTCTTTGAAATCGCACTTAATACGTGATAATGTTGTGCTAAGAAAATCTTGAGTGATTATCATTTCCATGGATTGAAATATAATGCATAAACTTGCATATACAAAAATTATACACCTTGGAACTCTTTGAAATCGCACTTAATACATGATAATGTTGTGCTAAGAAAATCTTGAGATATTATCATTTTCATATAGTGGAATGTAATGCATAAACTGGCATATACGAAAATTATACACCTTTGGACTCTTTGAAATCGCACTTAGGTCATGATAATGTTGTGCTAATAAAATCCTGATCATTTATCATTTGCATGGAGTGAAATATAATGCATAAACTTGTGTATACAAAAATTTTAAACCTTTGAACACTGTGAAATCGCACTTAATAATGAGATAATGATGTGTTAGCAAAATTTTGAGAGATTATCATTTTCTCCCCACATTTTCATAGAGTGGAATGTAATGCATAAACTTGCATATACGAAAATTATACACATTTGAACTCTTTGAAATCGCACTTAATACGTGATAATATTGTGCTAAGAAAATCTTGAGAGATTATCATTTTCATAGAGTGGAATGTAATGCACAAATTATACACCTTCGAACATGTTCCCTTCAAATTATATTCAAGTTCATTTGTTTATCGAGTTAAAGTACCGGTGGCATACTCGTTATTTTGCATGATAGAGGGGTGCCCCCCGATAGATATAGGGGTTATCATGTCCGCTAGATCACAGAGGATCAACAGTTGGTGGGCACGATCCGTATGACAACTATCTTGACCAATCAGAGCGTAGCAGCGAAGATGAGCACAGGTGCGAGAGATTGATACAAAGAGAGGGGAAAACTGGGTAACACTTAAGAACCAAGGGCAAAACTGAGTAGAACTTAAAAACCAAGGGCAAGACTGACAAAGGGATTCAAATATAAAATAAAAAAGTTTTAAAAATGGAAAATGCATCTTTTATACAATTAAATACATCTTGGTATACAACAAACTATTTGCAATTCAAATATACACCAATTGAAAATTATTGCCTCATTCAGACAAACAATGTTTTGGGGGGATGTTTTGGGAAGAGGCTTGAGTAGAAAGCCATGAACCTTCATAGATAGTAGGTGATTTGAGAAGTGGTGATTTAGGTTAAAACTTGGTTTATATACATTTCTTATGGTGGCATGTCACATAATAAGACTCCCTGGGTAGATGCCACTATGTTTTGCTCTTTTTGAATTTGTTATGCATAAAATGACTCACTTAGCTAGCTAAAACCTATTCGTTGACTCTCTACTGACCAGCTACCGGAGGATAAAACTGAGTATATTGCACAAGGCAGTGCTAGTACTGGAGGGCAAAACTGAGTACAACCAAACTGCAAGTGTTACACTCGAGGGCAAAACTAAGTACAACTAAGTCGCTAGGGTTAGACACGAGGGGAAAAACGTGACTCACGGTACGCGTGTGCGGTGCACGGGGCGGTAGTGGACACGTGTGGCCGTGAAAGGTGCAGTAGCTTACGCGGTTACGCGGTGAACGATAGTGCAATGAAACGTCGCTTCCCTTCTCCTTTAATAGAGGCCTCCACACTCTCACTCATCACCCACTTACTCACTCAACCGTCTCCACTGTCCCATCACCTTCTGCAAACCCCCAAGAAAACCCCAACCACGCCGGTGATGGAGAAGACGGCATAGTGGCCATCGGCGCCTCCAAGGCCGCCGGCGAGGAGGCCCCCGTCCCTGTACAGGCCCTCGTCCCCGTCCCCGCATCCGCCGTAGCCGCCGGCGAGGAGGCCCCCGCCGGTCTCGGGTAGATCTCGCTCGGCTAGGATCCCTACGAGGAGGTTGATTACATAAGGCCGAAGAACCCCTATGACACCAACATCGTGGACCCATGGTCGGAGGTAACCAGGGTTTTCTCCCCTTCCGTTGTTCTTCTCCTGTTCCCATCGTTGGATGCTAGATCGTATGTTATTAGGGCTCGGCTATTCGTATTTTTATAGTAGCTAATCCTCTTGTGTTAGATCTCGTATTTCGATGAATCCCCATGTTCGTATTTGAACCCCTTGTTCGTAGTTGGGATCAGTATTCAATTTGATTTAAGATTTGGGGAATAATTAGGAGATCTCAATCGTTTAATTTATGCAAATAATCAATCCCGATAATTAAAGTATCTCAATATTTTCCTTATTGCACTCTACTATTTTTTCCAACAGGGGGATAGCAGCGACGTCCGTAGCGACGACGAGTCCAAGGACACCAAGACTCTTCATATGCTGAGGAGGCTGAAGTTCGGCCAGTACAACAAATTCTTCGCGGGCGACGTGTACAGGTTCCCCTTCTGCCCCACCAAGAGGCTCCCCGCCATGGACTTCAACTCCCTCGTGAAGCATGCTGAGGACGTGAGGACCTACGGCGAGTCCGTGAACGTCCACGGCTTCATAGCCAAGCACCGAGCGCTTGGTCTTCACCTCTGCAACCTCCAGAAGGTGGCTATTGAGGAGGGTCGCATGCCCCCGATCAAGCCCAAGGCGCCTAAGGTCAAGGGACTGGGCAGCAAGACGTGGAGGAGGTGCTAGAGGGGGGAGGTGGAGGCCCTGCTAGCAGAGGCCATGAGGGGCCACTTATCTGCTGTTGCTGCTGTAAAGTAGGTTCTTTTGTCTTGTCTGTGTTGAACTTGTCAGCTGCTGCTACTGAGCAGCCTAATTGTCAAACCTCGTTAAGTACCATACAATATAACCTATATTAGATGCTTTATCTACATCTGCTCTGTTTACTGAATTTATTTATGGTGTTGGTTAGTTTTGCTACTCTAGATTTGCTACCAGATTAGGGGAAAACGAGGGAAAAAGGAACAATGAATGTAGAGAGAAGCTGCTCTAGATTCGCTATCTTTTTGGACAAAAAACACAACTGTTAGCGAGAGAGGGGAAAAGGCGCTCTTAAAATGGCCAATCATAAAAATAACAAAAAAGAAAACTTCCAATTTAGGTGACAGGGCACACGTAACCACCAAACGTGCCCCACATGGTCCCACACCACGTCCCCCATAATCAGCGAGAGATGGATGGCTGGTCCGCTGTGTATCCTGGCCCCACCTGTCAGCATGTAATGGTCGAGGTGATGTAACGTAACGCTCAACGCACGACCCGCCCAACGCGATCCCACCGGTCAACATGTAACGGTCAAGCCTTTGACCTGACGACATCCCCCTGTCTGAGCGCATGTGAGGGTTTCAGAATGGAGGGAGGGCAAAAGCGAGGAAAAACTAAGCGGTTGGGGAAAACCGAGTACAACTAATGAACCAGGGGCACGAAAATAGAAATCCCTACTTTATTATTATCTTTTATTCCCATCAGATGTTTTGCACAGCTACAAGTGAAACCGAACGCCCTAGGCCCTCTCTCTCCATCATCGACAACAACAAAAAGATAGCAAACTCTTGGTCCGGTAAAACACAAAAGGAATTCTAAAACTTCTGAAGGCCCATTAAAGTAACTTCACTACGCTTCTGCTTCCCGAGGATTCGATAAACCTAGGTCTACTAGGGAAAAGAGCTATACTACATCCGTAATCCGGATCGAAGGTATCAATCCTTTTTCTGGCGCCGTTGTCCGGGAAGCAATAGCTACCCTGGTGAGGTTAGTAGGAACCTTGCTAGTTTTAATTCTCGTTTTTAATTTTGTTAGTTTGCTTTCAGTCTTTATTTGAAAACCCCCAAAAAATTAGTTAATCTTTAATTTCTTGTTTTTACTATCATAAGTCTTTGTTTAAGAAAACCCAAAAACATAGGAAATATGGCTGAAAAGAAGCTTGGGGAGTTTGCAACTCTCAACAATGATTATTTGCATACTCCTATTACTCAGCCAACAATCGCTGCTGATGACTATGAAATTAAGCCCCATTATTTAAGTTTGGTTCAACGGAATCAATTTGGAGGCTCTGCTGTTGAGGACGCAGGTATGCACTTGAACACTTTCACTGAAATATGTGATATGATGCGCATAAAAGATGTTGACCCCGATGCGGTAAAATTGCACTTATTTCCTTTCTCTCTTAGAGGAAGAGCAAATGAATGGTTGCTATCTTTACCTAAAAACACTATTACATCATGGGTGGAATGTACTTCTTTATTTATGACTAAATTTTTCCTACCTACAAAGACTATGCAACTAAGTGATGTCTACGCAGTTCTATTCTTGTAGACAGTTGTTGGGCCTCCAAGTGCAGAGGTTTGTAGAACAGCAGCAAGTTTCTCTTAAGTGGATTACCCAAGGTTTGTTGAACTTAGGGAGGAAGTGGTCAAAGGTATCCCTCTCAAGCAACCCTGCAATCAAGATACAAGAAGTCTCTTGTGTCCCCAACACAGACAATACACTTGTCAGGTGTATAGGTGCACTAGTTCGGCGAAGAGATAGTGAAATACAAGTGGTATGGATAATTATAAGTGGTAACGGTGCCATAAAATAGCTTTGATGGCGTATGGTTGACGTGGGAAGAGACTAAAGGCAATATGAAATAAAGATGGATGCAAGCAAACATGTAATAGATCTAATTGCAAATGGTGTTTCAATGTTTAGAAACAAGACCTAGGGATCATACTTTCAGTAGTGAACACTCTCATATAAATATCTTCTCTTTATGATACTACTCTTAACTACTCTCCGGTTGGACACTCTAATCCATGGTAGGGCTATAACAGCACTCCTCAAAGTCCGCTTTCCCCATCTAGATAACCCCACACTGTCACCTTGAGCTCTAGATGGTTCCAACAAACACCACAATTTCATAGAAACATCCAACTCCAAATATAACTCATAACAAGTAATTGTAATCTCTAGCCTAAGTGCCACCATGGTGTGCACGTTGTCACTTTCACACACATGGGGAGAGCAGCTATCTATTAAAGCACTTGAGTAGCAAGGTAGATCTACTTGATTACAAAGCTCATGATCACAATATGATCATGCATAGAGAGAGAGATGGACACATAGCTACAGGTAGAACCCTTAGCCTCGAGGAAGAACTACTCCCTCATCATCATGGGAATCAGCAACGGCGATGGAGATGGTGGTCGAGATCGATGGAGGTGGCTCCGGGGGCACTTCCCCGTCCCGGTAGGGTGCCGGAATAGAGACTTTCTGTCCCCCGAATCTCCCCTTCGGTGGCGGCGGCGCTGTGGAACTTTTCGTGGCTGGAGGCTGGATTGTTTAGGGTTTCTGCATTGGAGGCTTCTTATAGGCGAAAGGATGATGTTAGAGGGTGTACCAGGGGCCCACACCACTTGGTGGCATGACTAGGGGGACCCGTGCCACCACATGGTGTGGCCAGCCCCTGACCCCTCTCCATCTCGTCTTCTGGCTCCGTGAGTCTTCCAGTAAAATATCGACTTTGGCTTTTCTCAGGTCCAATTCCGAGAATATTCATTTTCTGGCTTTTCTAGAACCAAAAACAGAAGAAAACAGGCAACTGGCACTGTGGCATCTTGTTAATAGGTTAGTCTAAGAAAGTGTATAAAAATACTCCAAAGTGTGGACAAAACATAAGAAAGTAGATATAAAACAAGCATGGAACATCAAAACTTATAGATACATTAGCAACGTATCACTAAGATCTAATATTACTGGATTTAGACAGGAAGAGCGTGAACCACTAGCGCTTGCATGGGAGAGGTTGAAAGAATGCATGAGAAACTGTCCCAGTCATGGGACGGAAGATTGGTTAATTTTCCATTTATTTTATAATGCTCTTAATACTGTGTCTAAGTCTATGCTTGATACTGTAGTTGGAGGAACATTTATGGGGAAACATATTACCGAAGCAAAGCAGCTGCTAGACAATATGTAAGACAACCATGCCTAATGGCATGTGGATAGATCAAACACGAAGAAGGTGAACTCTGTCTGACCACAAGAAAATGAAGACCTCAATGCTAATCTGGATGAGCTCATATTAGCCATAAAAGGTAAGGAAAACCATGTAAGAGCTATCCCAGAAACAAATATTGAAGAAATAGACTTCATAGCTCGTAATGATTATAACCCTGCTTGGAAGAAGAACTATAATCCTAATTTTCAGAAACACTATTCTAGTCCTCCAGATAACTCTAATAATAATATGGGATCAAGTAATGGTAGTCTCCAAGAAACACTTAAGTCCTTTATAGAATCACAAAATGAGCAAAAAATATTCTTGTTAAAATAACAGAGAACCATGATGATATGCTTGGTAAATTATCTAACCAAGTTGTAAGTTTGAGGAATGATTTGCAGGCCCTCCAAGAACGAATGAGGATTGTTGAGGCACAGCTAGGTAAGATAACCGAGAGTCAAACTCTCATTCTAGCTAAATCTGCAGGTAAAGCTAAGCCCAATCCTATTGAAGACCTCAAGATGATGGGAATCCAAAGGGAGGAGCATGAAGAACTTGATTATAGTAATGCACCTTCACCAAGTTACACTATTGAAGATCTTGTAAAAAGGATCAACATCAAGATTCCGGTAAGTGAAGAAAATGATGAAGCCATGTATCAACCTTTTGTTAATCAGGTAGAAATAAAGGTACGTGAGCTTGAGGAAGAATATAAGAAAATTGCTGAAAAATTACCCGTTAAGCTTGATGATATATTTGAGCCTACTATTAAGATTGAAATTGGGACCAATGAAATAGCTGCACTTTGTGATCTAGGTGTAAGGGTTTCAACAATTCCGAAAACTCTTTTTAATAAGTTAAATCTTGGCTCTTTTGAGATCACCGAGTTAAAATTACATCTTGCAGATTCTACCTACAAACAAGCTATAGGGATTAAAGAAAACACTTTAGTATACATTAAAGATTGTCCTGCTCTTATTGATTTTGTTATTGTTGACATGCCTGAAGATGCTACTACTCCTATTATATTAGGCCATCCATTCTTAAGAACTATTAAGGCTTTGATTAATCTACATGAAGGGAACGTGAAGCTTCAATTGGCTTCACGGGATCCTTTTGTTATTCATTTTCCCAGGAAGAAGAAAGCCAAGCATGATGAAAAGGAGGCCATCACTTTGAAGGCCAACTATTTTGGAGTGGGTGTTCCACTCATCTGGCCTAAGTGAGCAACATCAAGGTCAAGCTATTGACCATAAAAGAGCACTGCATGGGAGGCAGCCCATGTGAAATAAATGTTTGAGTAAAGTTTTTAAGTTTTATGTTTAATAAAGAGTGCTAGAAAGCTCCAGTTGAGGAGAAGAAGTTCGGTAGTACTAAAAATCCTGCTTTATACATGCTGTTGTTGGTCGACAATATTTAATGTCATTTTTCTGTAAAAAACAAGGTGTTTCGCTAAGTTTCATAATAAGAAATAATTCTCGAAGAAATGGAATTTTTTTGATGGCTACAGAGAGTTTAACGACCAACTATATGGCGGGAATAAAAATTCCGGTCGTATAGATATCTTTGCCATCGACAATTTTTCTTTCCTAGGTACAGATGGTTTAACGACCAACTATACCACGGGAATAAAAATTCCAGCCATATAGTTCCGGTCATATAGATATCGATGCCTTCGTAAAATTTCTTTTCCAGGTACAAAAAGTTTGACGACCAACTATACGGCGGGGATGAAAAAATCTCGGTCGTATAGTTATGGCCGTATAGTTGCGCCGCCAGGTGGAAACCCTAATTTTTCGATAGCAGACCAACTATATGGCAGGAACAAGTTGTTTTGACCATATAGTTTCGGTCGTATAGTTGTGTCCGACCACAAAATCACCACGGGAGGTACCTCCAACCCCAAAACTTCAATCCTTTTTTCTCTCTTCTACCTCCAAACTCTCTCAAAACCTCAAGAGATCTTCATCTCTCAATTTCGTTCGATTTCCTTGCACACAAGTGATCTACGATGATGAACACAAGGAGCCAAACTCGTGCTTGTGCCGCCGCTAGTGCTTCTCGGGCTGTCACTCAAGAATGCATGGGAATACGGTTCAAGGATGAGCCCCAACATGATCGCTTCAACATGATCAAGAACCGAGAGGTGAAGGCAACCAAGTGGGCTTGCCCCATTATATTGAACCAACTCGGTATTTCTAATGACTTCGATTTACTTTGCAATAGGGTTGGCTTGCAAAACTTTGTTTTCAATGATGTGCCTACCTATCGCCTGTTAACTCTTGAATTCCTAAGTTATTTGCATAGCACCGTTAAAGCATGGAATGGAGAAGACATGATTTCTTTCTAACTTATGAACAACAATTATGCTTTATCACTAGATGAATGGTGCACATGTTTTAATTTTCCAAAAAATAATGATAATGACTTACATGCATCCTTTACTGGCTTAGACCCTTACCCGGAACAATATTATAATGGAATGAGCTTTACTTTTAGAGTAAGCAAGGGGAAGAATATTCAACATCCTGCAATTCGCTATTTGTTCTACATTAATTCTAACACTTTGCAGGCATGAAATGAGTTCACGAGACTCGATGAGGAGGACATCCTAGTCCTCGCAAAGGCTGCTTTCAACAACACCAACGTTTCACTCAACTTGGGTGCAATTCGTGTGCGATACCTGGAGCACCAATCCTCCCAAAGCCAAGGACTAGTCACAAGTGGAAGCGTCATCACCGTGCTTGCCATTGCCCTAGGCATCGACCTAGGTGAGTTGCAACTAGTGCTAGGTGAGCGACATGTTGGTTTCTCTACTTTAAAAGGTTGTGGAATGCTCACTAGGAGAGGTGGTGTTTATTACCTGCATATTGCTGGAGTCGGGCGTCTCTATCCTGCTCCTTTGCCTAATGGTCTTTTCTCTATCGAGGAAGGACATTTGCTATATGACTTGCAGGTTGAGCAACACTAACCCGAGGAGGATATTCCAGATGAGGATGAGGACCAAGAAGAGGAGCAGACACCAACCCAGTTCGCTACATACCAAGACTTCCAAGAACTTGGAGGAACTGCGGAGAGAATACAAAACCTCTCCTTGCACCTCTGAGAAACAACTAGTAATTTATCAACTGAATTTGCAAACTAGAGTTATAACTTTTCTCACCACCACAATGATTTGAAGGGCTTGCAAAAAGCCTAAGCTTGGGGAAGTTTCCTCATTGTCTTTATTTCGCGTTCATTTGCTTTTATTTATTTCGAGGTTATGTTTTTAATTCGAATTTATAAGCACTCGTATTGGTTTCCCCAACACTTTATCTTTAGTTACTTTTATTTGTTTGCAAGATTTTCTAGCCGAGCTTTGCCACCAATTTTCTACTCTTTAATTCCCTCTCTTAAAAACAACAAAAATATTTTTCCATTTATCCTTATTTTCCCTCTTCCTTCTTTTCTATTCTCCTTGTGGCTTTCACATATTTGCAGGAGAGTGATCGACTTCAATTTTCCAAGAAGCAAAACAAAAGGGAAGAGAGAAGTGGAACCAATCATGAGAGGTATGCCTTAAGACTCCCCACTTTTGAAGTTTGAGAAACCCATGCTAGTTAGTAGTAAATGATAATATGTTATATTGGTGGAATGAGTCTTTGTATTATAGTAAAATTTTGTTTGCATGGGTATTTAGTTGGGTACGTTTTGTTCTAGGTCCTGTAGTTAACCAAGTCTTGCCTAAAAATTTGCTAAACAATTGCAATAAGAAAAGGTCTCACAATTGAAGGCTTGGGTGTTGTAGTGTTTAGTCTTGAAGGCTTATTTCTAGAGACACTCGACACCACGGAAAATAATGATTGACTTGATAGCTCTCTTTAAAAGGAGTTGTTTGATTGAATTAATGTTTAACGATTTTTCTGAGCATGCCAAAGTTTGACTTGTGAATCATAAGAATGATATAGCTTTATGCGTGTCAAACTTCATGGGATGCCAACAACTCCGCTAGCCTATGAACGATCTTCATGGAAGAAACTCCTAGATTTCGGCTATGAGTTGATTAAACATATGTAGCAACAATGCTATAATGGGTAATATTCTTGGCATTCCTAGGTAGCTGTGTTCATGATGGAATCACTCATCTGGCTGTTATGAGTAATCATTGTACAAAAGGAACAAAAACCTTGGTGATGCCACGAACGTCCATCATAGCCCGATAAACTAATTAAAATCTTTGCCACACTCTCAATTACTTAAGAACTAAAATTCTTGAAGGACAATGAATAGAAAAGTAGTGCTTGAAGAGTCTTGATTTATTGATGTGGGAGAATTGAGATACTCTAGTTTGTATGTTTTTCATGACAAACTCTCACACTCTTAATTTTACATGATTATACTTTATTGTTCAAAGGCAAGCCTATGAGTTGATTATATGACATGGAATAAGGTTTACTCATTTGAATCATCCATGTTAACAATAATTTTGCTGCGCTACAAGGATGCATAAAAACCCGTATGATATGCTTGCCATTACTCTATCTATGCTGAAGTTTTTCAGATTTATAAAGTGGAGGAAACTTGATACTAGCAATCATGAGTAAGATCATCATCTCGTTATTTCAGTTTACATGCTGAGTTCCTTTTTGATTTTGGTTTTCTTGCACGAGGATGATCAAGTTTAAGCTTGGGGAGGTTGATGGCTATGAAATATAGCCATCTACGTCCACATTTAAACTGGATATTATTTATATTTTTTATGAAATATCTCTCCAAACCCTGCCACTAATGCCTAATGATCAAAGGGGTATGCAATCCTTTCTTTCTATTTTCCCTATGCAGATAATGATGTTTGATGATGGGAATCACAACATTAAAGTCAAAGATACGAGATTTCCAACAACCCGAAGAAACCAGGAGTCATGAAGTGGAGACAGACACTTTAACAACTAACTATACAGCGGGAATAAATTTCCGGCCGTATAGTTCCGGTCGTATAGTTGCCATCGACACCGCTAGGTCAAACAGAACAACTTTCGTGAAGGGACCCCTATATAAAGAGGCCTTGGGTGACGAGAAATAGAGCTCTGCTCGATCAACAGCCGCCCCCAGAACTCCGTCCACAACACCGAAGAGCCGCCGAAGGAATAGACTTAGATCTAATCTTCAAACTCTTCTCCATCACCATAGCCATATTCCACCACTTGTAATAGTAGATCTTATCTTCGATTGGTGACATTGTAAGACTATTTGCTATCAATCTCTGTAACATCCCAAAACTTCAATCCAAGAGTATCATAGATCAAATCATCCAAATTTAGGATTAACAAAAACTTTTCCATATTTAAAATGAAAGCATTCATATATGTGTGCATTTAATATAGGAGTTGTTTTGAATTGCCATGATTGTATGATCCTTTGCTTCTAAAATGTTTCTTAGGTGATTTAAACATAATCTACATCATTCCCAAACTTTTCCTAAAAGAAATCAAATCAAAAAGAATTAAAATAAAGGAATGGTCATTTTGACAAATTTAACTCTCATGCTTACTTTGGCTATTCCTAGTACTCAATTCTTAACAGAAACAATTCTGGATCTTTACACCCCTTGCTAGTACACATAATGAGGTACCAAGGCCCACCTTTTGATCTTCTGAAAACATTCTGGAAACTATTTTAAATGGCAGTTCAATTTTGAATCTAATGCATATGCATAGATCACCCCTATTTCAAAAACCATGTATTTGAGCTCCATTTTCAAAACCCTTGCAACCAGAGACTACCTAGCACTAGTGCAGATCACCCAAAAATTTTGAACTCAAAATTCAAATTTGGTCTCTTGCGGCCATTTCATCGAACAGGTGGCAGACACAGATCAAACATTTGTCAAAACACTATAGTGTGTAGTGCTTCTTGTCACCATTTGGGCCTAACTCGGTCCCCTTGTCCCCCCAGCTCAAACCCCGGCCCTAGCTCTCTCTCCCTCTCCCCTAGCTGCTCCAGTGCAAAGCCGCCCGACGCCATGCGCCAGGTCGACCATGGACAGCTCGCACAAAGCCACCCCGCGCTCTCCTTCGCCCGCTGGCAGACAGGCGCCATCACACCGCACCGCCTCGACCATCCCCCGACCAAAATCGAGCGGAGGACTACCCCCAGTTGCTCGCGCCCATGTCTCTGTCCGCCATGCCGATCACCCCGGAGTGCCGCGCCCGCCAGAGCAGCACCGGCCTCGCCAAGCCCTAGCCTTGCGTGGCAGCACCCGCAGCAGGCCCAACAACCGCCCAGACATCCCTGTTCGCAGCCTCGCGACCAGCAGCCCCGAGGAACCGCGTCGAACACCGCCGCCCGCGCCTAGTGCACTGCCCGCTCCCGACCAATAGAGATAGCCCCTTGCCGCGCCATCAAGCCATAGAGGATCGCCAGGAGACCGGCCACCGTCCGCCTACCTCGCCCATGCCCTTAGCTCGCTGTGTCGTCGCCCACGTCGAGCTCTGCCCATGCCGCTCTGCACCCTTCGCTCGCCTATATAAGAAGGCCTCCCCAGCAAGCTCTCTTCACACCATTCTCATCCCCACCTCTCACTCTCACTCCCCACAGCCAGCCGGAGCCGCTCGAGCACCAGGACGCCGGAATTGCAGCCGGAGCCGTCGCCTCGGGAGGAGAAGGGCGCCGTTGATCCAGGCCATCCCAGGAAGTGATGATTGTACCAGGAGAACCGCTGTCGTCTTCCACTTTGTTCGCCCGCCTCGCCAACCCCGCTGGAGCCCCGGTACGCCCCCACTGCACCCTCACCGACCGCGCTAGGGTTTGAGCTCGCCGGCGACCCGTCCGTCGTCGACGACGACCCTCAGCCGTCGATCTGCCCTCTAATCGCACGGCCACCTTTCATCCATACCCCTTCGGTACCCCCCTATTCCACTGAAGGGTGGGGCCCTCACTTAAGCCAGCCCGCGACGCTGCGCGAAGCACAGTGGGCCGGCCCATTTCGTTCCCGCGCACGTTTCAATTTCAAATTAGGAATTTTCCTTTTAGTTAGAATATAGTTTCTGTCCAGTGTTTCAAAATTCAATTCTGGGAGTTTGAAAAATCCAAATTGCATGAAACTAATTTTGTCTGAAAGGTATTGAAATGCTCTATCCAAGCCCGTTGGATTTAATTCATTTAGAGTTATGGATTTCTCCTAATAAAAATAAGAAGACAGAAGCTTTTGCAACTTGAAACATTTTTAGAAAATCAACCAAGTTAGCTTTTGAGTTGATTCCAACTCTCAAAAATCACATTTCATCATATCTATCCAAATATGTAATAATATTAAGGTTTATAGGCAGTGACTTTGGACTAGTACCAAAATAATGCTATATAGGCATTTCTAGTCACTTTAAATCATTAAATAATAAACTTAAACCAAAGTAATATTGATCCAACCTTTAAATCTCATTCCCACATGTTATAATATGTGGTGAGGACATGTGTCCACATGATCCCATATTTTGGTGGTGAATATTAAATTTTAGTTAATTTTTCAATGAGTAGAAATTACTTTTCCAAAATAAAAAGGTTGAAACTATTGAATTAAACTTATGATGTTTGGGATGATAATAGATCATCAATTGTGTGGTTTAGAATACTACTTAGCCTAGTTAAGTATTGTTTGGTGATTGTGCACACCCTATGTATTTCTAGACAATAGTACCGACCAAGCCTTCGAGGAGGAGGAGTTCTACCAAGAAGAAGAAGAAGAAGAAAACTTCAACCACTGCACCAACCAAGGCAAGCTATTAGTGGCAAGCTAACCCTTGCAAACATGCTTTAGTGAGCTATTGTAGCAAGCTAGAATAAAACTAGATATTTTAGTAAAGATGCCTTAAGCATACTTTGATCACACCCCCCTTAGTTTACACAAAGTTCTTTAATTAATTTTGAAGGTAGCATAAAGAGTATAAAACTTGACCTACTTAGGAACCTTTAGATGTCATTCTATGGCATCAGATTGATCCCACCTTTCCAACTTAGTGAACACTCTTAACTTAGTATTTTAGAATAGATCAAAACTTGAGTCACTTTAGATGGGAACACTTGGTGAAAATGAGTTATGAAAACCTTGGAATGATGAGTCATTCTATTGAGATGTTTTGACATGTGTTTAGAAACACAATGGGTTGATGATGATGAAAAAGATAAGGCATGAGCCTTAACCCCTTTTATAAAACTGATGGTTGGATTCGGATACGATACCATTCCAAACTTACCATCCAACCACATTACCTGAATTGGGTAAGGCTTAGCTGAAAATTTATATGCATTAGTATTAGTTCCCTCACGGGAGAGGTTTGAGATGAGGCTACGTCTCAATGATGTCCACCTATGCAGTGCCCAAGATGACTGATGGTCATGGTTGGGAGGCCATGCTCATAGGAGAGGTGCTTGTACTAGGGTGTGTAAAGGGAAGGTTATGTTTGATTATCTGCATACTAAGTATGATGATTCAGGGTTATCCCTGACAGATGTATCGAATCTTGTGGTGAAAGTGTACCACCTCTGCAGAGTGTCAAACTATTCGAATAGCCGCGTCCGCGGTTATGGATAGTTGGAATGGCCATACCGTTTCGTTGTCAGATGTTTTCTAAATACTTTGAAATGAATGATGACCTTTGACTTGACCACAACAGGGTTGTGTTAATGAAAATAGCTTCCCAACTTAGGTGATTCTAGACTTGTGTTTTATCTTTTCTTGTTTTAGAACTCAGCTTAGGTTTCAAACTTAACTTGATAGTTATTCTTTCAATTCCGTACTTTAACTTAGAATCATAACCCTTGCTAGTAGTAGTTTGCGAGTACTTAAAGAGTACTCATGGCTTTTGTCCCTGGCTATTATCATGGCCAGACTATGAAGGAGATTATCAAGAGGATGGTCAGCAGGACGGCTATGATAACTAGGACTATCTGCCTTCGTCAGCATTGCCTGTGCCCCTAAAGATGGACCCCACCGCTACGCTATCGTTTATTTCCGCTGCTTGTTGTATTAAAGACTGGATCACGAGATCCTTATTTGTGTAAAACCTTATGTATGGTTTGTAATGGATGATGTACTATGATATCCAATCCGTTATGTCTCGCAAAAATGGTAATCCTGGGATTGCGAGGTATGGCATAACGGGCATCTGGGATTAAAAATCCGGGTGTTGACAAGTTGGTATCAGAGCCATCCTGACCATAGGAGACCCTAGTTAGAATGGACGTCCAAACCAAAAACTTAGCTTTAAAACCAAAGTGAGTATTTATGAAAAACTATTTCCCCTCTTACCCTTGGGAACTCATTCTTTCTCAAAAATACATGTTCCTCAAAATTCTTACATTACTACTTAAAATTTGACACACTTGATCACTTCACTAATTTCCTCATCCTAAATTCTTGTAGATGGAGACTCAGTTCAGCAAGTTTTACTATTTGGGAAACGGAGGTCAGCTGATCTTCGAGAGGGATCTGGATTCACTGTCAGAATTTCTAGGACGCCCACATCCGGAGTTTCTTGGAGCTCAACTTCCAGGACCCCCAGGAGGAGACCTAGAATGGCTAGTCACCGCAGATCTTCGAGGAAGCATTGAAGCACCAACTTCCGGGAGAATCCAGTTCTCTGTGAGAGAGAACAACTGGCTAGATGGATTAGCCAGGGCAATGCATGAAGCTCTCGCACGTCTGTGTGCCCTCAGCGTCAACAAGATTCAGGGAACCCGTTTTGCCCACTATGCAAGACGTGACTTCATGGGAATGCCAATGGAGATGCCAAGTCACCCAGAGTTGAGGCGTCAAGTGGAGAACCTCGATTTCTTGCTTCATGACCGGCATCAGGAACTGGACAATGCCAGAGAGTTAGCCAACCAGAACCATGCAATTGCCGACCAAAAGGCCCAGACTTTCACACTGCTCGTCCAAGATCACCAGTCTCTTCGTCGCCAGCGTGCAAAGAAGGATTGCACCATCGCCCGTCTTCGCAAGAAGGTGGCCGACCTCGAGAAGACCGTCAAGGAGCAGGAAGCTCAGCTTGCCGCCAAAGAAGAAGATGATGAAGGAGAAGACATCCAGGGAGATATGGATTCTTACCTCAGCAACGATGACGATTTTCGGGCAGAGGATGCTGTGGACTTCTACACTAATGACGAAGACTCCAACTTCATCGACGATGAGTAGATGCACTAGAGCACTGTCGTAGCATGAGATGTACCATCTCATCGTATCGTAGCTTGCAGAATGGTTCTTAAAACCATCTGTTTTTCCCCTTTGCTTGTTGTGGTGTGTGTTGTATCGTGTGCTTGCTTGCATGAATGAAAAAGAAGTTAGTTGAAAAACCTGAGTCTAACTCAAAGTTGTAGCTTTGAAAACCCAATAACATGAACCTTAGAATTTCCCTCTTACCCCTATATCTATCTCAATCTTCAAATGACTCGTGGAAACCAAGGAGGGAGTAGCTCATCGCAGGACCCAATGCTGCAGATCTTGCAGAATCTCACCGCGGACCGTGAAGCAAGCAGGGCCGAGCGTCAAGCCAACTTAGCAACATTGCAGCAGATCGCCCAAATGGCTCTCAACAACCAAGGACATGGAAATTAGGATCACCATGGATCTAAACTCAAAAACTTTCAGAACACCAATCCCCCAATCTTCAACCAATATGAAAACCCATTAGATGCTGATGACTGGTTACAGACCATGGAAAACAACCTAGAAGTTGCAGGAGTTGATGAGAATGAGAAAGTTCTCTTCGCCACTCACTATCTGGCGGGAGATGCAAGAGCTTGGTGGAATAGCGTCCGCAACATGAACCATGGCCAGGTGATGACCTGGGAAGCATTCAAGGTCAAGTTCAGCCGCACCCACGTGCCGCAAGGTCTTGTCAACAGGATGAGAGATGAATTCCATGAACTGAAGCAAGGAAGATTGACTGTAGTAGAGTACCGTGACAAATTCTTGTCACTTGCCAGATATGCACCGGATGAAATCAACACGGAGGCCAAGAAGAAAGAGAGATTCTTAAACGGACTGCATGATGAGATGTAGACTGTCCTCGTCAACATCCGTTTCCAGGATCTTGAAGAGCTAGTCGACTCTGCCATTCAGATGGAAGGGAAGATTAACCAGGCAAACGACAACCGCAAGCGTCGTATGACGCAGCAGTCTGGATCCAGTAGTCACCAGAAGTACCGTCCTAACCCCTCACCAGGATATGCACCAAGGAACAACCGACCCCCAAATTCTCGCCCCAGCTACCCCAACCGTAGCGGAGGAAATGTGAAGCCCGGAGGAAACAATCACAACTCCGGAAACGCCAACAACTTCAACCGTGCCCCTCCCAAGAGCAACAACAACACTGCCCCCAGAACTGGCAGCAATGCTGTACCTGTAGCAGTCAAGGACAAGTCCTAGATCACTTGTTTCGAGTGTGGAGTGAAGGGTCATTACTCCAATGAGTGCCCCAAGAAGACTGCCGCCAATGCCCCTATGAATGCCCCAGCTCAACAACAACGTCGTGTTCAACCAGGCAGGAGATTTGCCCCAGGGAACCCGCACAACCGCAACGGTCGTCTCTTCCACATGAACGCAGAAGAAGCCCAGGAAGCACCAGATGTCATGCTGGGTATGTTTTCTGTCAACTCAGTTTTAGCAAGAGTATTGTTTGATTCTAGAGCATCGCATTCATTTGTCACCGAAGAATTTGTATGCACTAGTAAGATTCGCCCAACCAACCTGAAGCATGTCATGATAGTTCAAATCCCCGGTTCAACTACAAAAGCTAGAAAAAATTGCAAAGCTGTACCTATCAGAATACATGGGATAGATTTTTATGCCAACCTAATTGTACTTGGAACCAAAGGTTTGGAAGTAGTACTAGGTATGGACTGGATGTCAAAGCATAAAGGACTGATAGACTGTGCTAAGAAAGCCATCACCATGACCAGTAGTTTTGGAGTAACCGTAGAACATATCTCTGAAACCTTACCCCGTCAATTCAAATGCAACAAAAGTGTAGCCCAGCCTACCATTGACCAAGTCATAGTAGTCTGCGAATACCCCGACGTATTCCCCGATGAATTGCCAGGTATGCCCCCAAATAGGGATATAGAGTTCATTATCGAACTAATCCCCGGAACCGGACCTATAGCCCAGAGACCCTATACCATGAACCCCTCAGAGTTAGTAGAACTGAAGAAGCAGTTGGATGCCATGTTAGCAACCGGCTTGATTCAGCCAAGTGCATCACCATGGAGATCACCAGTGTTATTCATCGACAAGAAGGATGGAGGCAACCGTCTGTGTACAGACTACAGAAAGTTGAATGATGTCACCATCAAGAACAAGTACCCCTTGCCAAAGATAGAGGATCTATTCGATCAGTTGACTGGAGCTCAGGTATTCTCAAAGATTGATCTTAGGACTGGTTATCACCAACTTAAGATTCGTGCAACGGATATTCCGAAGACCGCATTTACTACTCTCTATGGTCTATACGAGTATACGGTTATGTCTTTTGGATTAACCAATGCCCCTGCTTATTTCATGAATCTCATGAATAAGATCTTTATGAATTTCCTAGGTAAGTTTGTAGTTGTGTTTATCGATGACATCCTTATCTACTCCAAGTTAGAAGAAGAGCATGAGCATCATATGAGAATCATCCTAGAAACCCTGAGAGAGCATCAGTTATATGCCAAGTTCAGCAAATGTGAGTTTTGGCTGAAAGAAGTAGGATTCCTAGGACATATTGTGTCTGCCAGAGGAGTCTCTGTTGATCCCAGTAAGATCAAAGATGTCGAAGTATGGGAAGCCCCAACCAATCAAACCCAAGTTCATTCATTTCTCGGATTAGCGAGATATTACCACAAATTCGTAGAAGGATTCTCGAGCATAGCCTGACCAATGACCCAATTATTGAAGAAGGAGAAGAAGTTTGAATGGACAGACAAGTGTGAAGCCAGTTTCCAGGAGCTGAAGAAGAGATTGATATCAGCCCCAATTTTGATCATGCCAGACATCAAGAAGCCATTTGATGTATATTGTGATGCATCCACGATTGGTCTAGGATGTGTATTGATGCAAGAAGGCAAAGTCATCACGTATCTGTCTCGACAACTGAAGCAGCATGAGCAGAACTATTTGACCCATGATCTTGAGCTAGCAGTTGTGGTTCTAGCGTTGAAGACATGGCGTCATTATTTGATGGGTAATCGCTATGAGATTGACTCAGATCATAAGAGCTTGAAGTATATCTTCACCCAGAAGGAGTTGAATATGAGGCAAATAAGATGGATAGAGTTAATCAAGGATTATGACCTTGACATCACTATCACCCCGACAAAGCCAATGTGGTAGCGGATGCTCTTAGCAGATTGCCGTGCAGGCTTAACACCATGATCAAAGAGAAGCAACCAAGTTTGTATGAGGAGTTGGAGTAGTTTGGGACTGAGTTAGTTAGCAAAGGATTCCTAGCTAGCATTGAACTTCAACCCACTTTGATTAGCCAAATCAAGGAAGCCCAGAAGGGGAATCAAAGTATCGACGGAATCAAACGTCGTATTGGTACAGGCAAAGTACCTGGATTCACCGAAGACGAAGAAGGTGTACTGTGGTACAAGGGACGTATCTGTGTACCAGCAGATTCAGAGCTGAAGGAGGTGATCATGAAGGAAGCTCATGATACTCTTTATTCTATCCACCCCGGAGGAACAAAGATGTATCAGGATTTGAAAGAGCAATTCTGGTGGCACAAGATGAAGAGAGAGATCGGAAGCTACATCGCCAAATGTGACATTTGTCAAAGAGTCAAAGCGGAGCATCAGAGACCTGCAGGATTGTTGCAACCATTATAGATTCCAGAATGGAAATGGGATTCCGTCAGAATGGACTTTATCACCGGTTTACCTACTTCTAGTAGGGGAAATGACTCAATCTGGGTCATAGTTGATAGACTGTCTAAGGTAGCCCACTTCATACTAGTCAAGACAACCTACCAGAGTGCAAAACTAGCAGAGCTGTACATTGCTAGGATTGTTAGTCTGCATGGAACCCCCAAGACCATCGTATCAGATCGAGGAACCCAGTTTACTTCAAGATTTTGGCAGAAAGTTCAGGAGGGTTTAGGAACCAAGTTGAATTTCAGTACCGCTTATCACCCGCAAACAGATGGACAGACTGAGAGAGTCAACCAGATCTTAGAGGCTATGCTTAGAGCTTGTGTGTTGGAATACGGATCAAAATGGGAAGACTGCCTGCCTTTCGCAGAATTCTCATATAACAACAGTTATCAGGCTAGTTTGCAGATGGCACCCTTTGAATTCCTATACGGAAGAAAGTGTCGTACCCCTTTGAATTGGTCGCAAGTAGGAGAGAGTCAGATCTTTGGACCCGACATTCTCCGAGAAGCAGAAGAGAAAGTTCACAAAGTTCATGAGCACCTCAAGACCGCCCAATCCAGACAGAAGAGTTATGCTGACAAGAGAAGAAGAGACCTGACTTTCAATGTCGGAGATTTCGTGTATCTCAAGGTTCCACCATTGAAGGGAACTCAACGCTTTAGTCTGAAGGGAAAGTTAGCTCCCAGATATATCGGACCTTTCAAGATTCTGAACCGCCGAGGAGAAGTATCATATCAACTGGAACTGCCTGAAGAGATGTCAGCCATCCACAATGTGTTCCATATCTCGTTACTTCGCAAATGCTTGGAAGTGCCTGAGAAGACTGAAGTTTTCAAGAATATCGATCACAGAGCAGTGGAAATCAACAATGACCTGACCTATCGGGAAGTGCCCATTCGTATCTTAGAAGAAGCCTACAGAACCACCAGCACCAGGAGTATCAAGTTTCTCAATATTCAGTGGAGCAACCATACCGAGGGAAGAAGCCACTTGGGAGCGCGAGGATTACATTAGGACAGAGTTCCCAGATCTCTTTAGTTCCTAGTTTCTTGTAAATCTCGGGACGAGATTTTATTTAAGGGGGGAAGGTTTGTAACATCCCAAAACTTCAATCCAAGAGTATCAAAGATCAAATCATCCAAATTTAGGATTAACGAATACTTTTCCATATTTAAAATGAAAGCATTCATATATGTGTGCATTTAAAATAGGAGTTGTTTTGAATTGCCATGATTGTATGATCCTTTGCTTCTAAAATGTTTTTTAGGTGATTTAAACATCATCTACATCATTCCCAAAATTTTCCTAAAAGAAATCAAATCAAAAAGAATTAAAATAAAGGAATGGTCATTTTGACAAATTTAACTCTCATGCTTACTTTGGCTATTCCTAGTACTCAATTCTTAACAGAAACAATTCTGGATCTTTACACCCCTTGCTAGTACACATAATGAGGTACCAAGGCCCACCTTTTGATCTTCTGAAAACATTCTGGAAATTATTTTAAATGGCAGTTCAAATTTGAATCTAATGCATATGCATAGATCACCCCTATTTCAAAAACCATGTATTTGAGCTCCATTTTCAAAACCCTTACCAAAATCGAGCGGAGGACTACCCCCAGTTGCTCGCGCCCATGTCTCTGTTCGCCATGCCGATCACCTCGGAGCGCCGCGCCCGCCAGAGCAGCACCGGCCTTGCCAAGCCCTAGCCTTGCGTGGCAGCACCCGCAGCAGGCCCAACAACCGCCCAGACATCCTTGTTCGCAGCCTCGCGACCAGCAGCCCCGAGGAACCGCGTCGAACACCGCCGCCCGCGCCCAGTGCACCGCCCGCTCCTGACCAATAGAGATAGCCCCTTGCCGCGCCATCAAGCCATAGAGGATCGCCAGGAGACCGGCCACCGTCCGCCTACCTCGCCCATGCCCTTAGCTCGCTGTGTCGTCGCCCACGTCGAGCTCTGCCCATGCCGCTCTGCACCCTTCGCTCGCCTATATAAGAAGGCCTCCCCAGCAAGCTCTCTTCACACCATTCTCATCCCCACCTCTCACTCTCACCCCCCACAGCCAGCCGGAGCCGCTCGAGCACCAGGACGCCGGAATTGCAGCCGGAGCCGCCGCCTCGGGAGGAGAAGGGCGCCGTTGATCCAGGCCATCCCAGGAAGCACTGATTGTACCAGGAGAACCGCCGTCGTCTTCCACTTTGTTCGCCCGCCTCGCCAACCCCGCTGGAGCCCCGGTACACCCCCACTGCACCCTCACCGACCGCGCTAGGGTTCGAGCTCGCCGGCGACCCGTCTGTCGTCGACGACGACCCTCAGTCGTCGATCTGCCCTCTAATCGCACGGCCACCTTTCATCCATACCCCTTCGGTACCCCCCTATTCCACTGACGGGTGGGGCCCTCACTTAAGCCAACCCGCGACGCTGCGCGAAGCACAGTGGGCTGGCCCATTTTGTTCCCGCGCACGTTTCAATTTCAAATTAGGAATTTTCCTTTTAGTTAGAATATAGTTTCTGTCCAGTGTTTTAAAATTCAATTCTGAGAGTTTGACAAATCCAAATTACATGAAACTAATTTTGTCTGAAAGGTATTGAAATGCTCTATCCAAGCCCGTTGGATTTAATTCATTTAGAGTTATGGATTTCTCCTAATAAAAATAAGAAGACAGAAGCTTTTGCAACTTGAAACATTTTTAGAAAATCAACCAAGTTAGCTTTTGAGTTGATTCCAACTCTCAAAAATCACATTTCATCATATATATCCAAATATGTAATAATATTAAGGTTTACAGGCAGTGACTTTGGACTAGTACCAAAATAATGCTATATAGGCATTTCTAGTCACTTTAAATCATTAAATAATAAACTTAAACCAAAGTAATATTGATCCAACCTTTAAATCTCATTCCCACATGTTATAATATGTGGTGAGGACATGTGTCCACATGATCCCATATTTTGGTGGTGAATATTAAATTTTAGTTAATTTTTCAATGAGTAGAAATTACTTTTCCAAAATAAAAAGGTTGAAACTATTGAATTAAACTTATGATGTTTGGGATGATAATAGATCATCAATTGTGTGGTTTAGAATACTACTTAGCCTAGTTAAGTATTGTTTGGTGATTGTGCACTCCCTATGTATTTCTAGACAATAGTACCGACCAAGCCTTCGAGGAGGAGGAGTTCTACCAAGAAGAAGAAGAAGAAGAAAACTTCAACCACTGCACCAACCAAGGCAAGCTATTAGTGGCAAGCTAACCCTTGCAAACATGCTTTAGTGAGCTATTGTAGCAAGCTAGAATAAAACTAGATATTTTAGTAAAGATGCCTTAAGCATACTTTGATCACACCCCCCTTAGTTTACACAAAGTTCTTTAATTAATTTTGAAGGTAGCATAAAGAGTATAAAACTTGACCTACTTAGGAACCTTTAGATGTCATTCTATGGCATCAGATTGATCCCACCTTTCCAACTTAGTGAACACTCTTAACTTAGTATTTTAGAATAGATCAAAACTTGAGTCACTTTAGATGGGAACACTTGGTGAAAATGAGTTATGAAAACCTTGGAATGATGAGTCATTCTATTGAGATGTTTTGACATGTGTTTAGAAACACAATGGGTTGATGATGATGAAAAAGATAAGGCATGAGCCTTAACCCCTTTTATAAAACTGATGGTTGGATTCGGATACGATACCATTCCAAACTTACCATCCAACCACATTACCTGAATTGGGTAAGGCTTAGCTGAAAATTTATATGCATTAGTATTAGTTCCCTCACGGGAGAGGTTTGAGATGAGGCTACGTCTCAATGATGTCCACCTATGCAGTGCCCAAGATGACTGATGGTCATGGTTGGGAGGCCATGCTCATAGGAGAGGTGCTTGTACTAGGGTGTGTAAAGGGAAGGTTATGTTTGATTATCTGCATACTAAGTATGATGATTCAGGGTTATCCCTGACAGATGTATCGAATCTTGTGGTGAAAGTGTACCACCTCTGCAGAGTGTCAAACTATTCGAATAGCCGCGTCCGCGGTTATGGATAGTTGGAATGGCCATACCGTTTCGTTGTCAGATGTTTTCTAAATACTTTGAAATGAATGATGACCTTTGACTTGACCACAACAGGGTTGTGTTAATGAAAATAGCTTCCCAACTTAGGTGATTCTAGACTTGTGTTTTATCTTTTCTTGTTTCAGAACTCAGCTTAGGTTTCAAACTTAACTTGATAGTTATTCTTTCAATTCCGTACTTTAACTTAGAATCATAACCCTTGCTAGTAGTAGTTTGCGAGTACTTAAAGAGTACTCATGGCTTTTGTCCCTGGCTATTATCATGGCCAGACTATGAAGGAGATTATCAAGAGGATGGTCAGCAGGATGGCTATGATAACTAGGACTATCTGCCTTCGTCAGCATTGCCTGTGCCCCTGAAGATGGACCCCATCGCTACGCTATCGTTTATTTCCGCTGCTTGTTGTATTAAAGACTGGATCATGAGATTCTTATTTGTTTAAAACCTTATGTATGGTTTGTAATGGATGATGTACTATGATATCCAATCCGTTATGTCTCGCAAAAATGGTAATCCTGGGATTGCGAGGTATGGCATAACGGGCATCTAGGATTAAAAATCCGGGTGTTGACAATCTCATGATTTCCATTACAATGTTTATGATTGTTGATCTCATCTCTATGTGTGAGTAATTCTCCTTGGGATAAGGGCTTCGGTCTAGCCATGTAGCTTTTGTGCATGTTATTTATCATAGATGGGATCATGTATTAGTTTGTATTACATGATGATTATTGTATCCTATCTTGCCTCAATCTAAGGACTTGTCAGGTACCCAAGACCCCGAGGATTGAGCCAGGTATAGGGAGTATGAGTAATGCCTATGCAGGTTGGGAACCCCCATGACAGAAGGGGTAGTACGGCTGTATGTGAGGGATTTACTTGGTATTAATGGTGACGTCATTATGCATATCATTAGTTCTCTTTCTTCTATGGATAAGACTAGTAGGTTATTGCTATAAGCGGTTGCGGAGGCAATAGCAATTATGGATGCACTACCCACATAGAATTTATCTTGCTCTAACAATTACATGCATACTTTATTATTATCTTTTATTCGCATCAGATGTTTTGCACAGCTACAGGTGAAACCGAACGCCCTAGGCCCTCTATCTCCATCATTGACAACAACAAAATACAGCAAACTCTTGGTCTGGTAAAACACAAAAGGAATTCTAAAACCCCTGAAGATCCATTAAAGTAACTTAACTACGTTTCTGCTTCCCGAGGATTCGATAAACCTAGGTCTACTAGGGAAAAAGAGCAATACTACATCCGTAATTTGGATCGAAGGTATCAACCCTTTTTCTAGCGCCGTTGTCGGGGAAGCAATAGCTACCCTGGTGAGGTTAGTAGGAACCTTGCTAGTTTTAATTCTTGTTTTTAATTTTGTTAGTTTGCTTTTAGTCTTTATTTGACCCCCCCCCAAATAGTTAGTCTTTAATTTCTTGTTTTTACTATCATAAGTCTTTGTTTAAGAAAACCCAAAAACATAGGAAATATGGATGAAAAGAAGCTTGGGGAGTTTGCAACTCCCAACAATGATTATTTGCATACACCTATTACTCAGCCAGCAATCGCTGCTGATGACTATGAAATTAAGCCCCATTATTTAAGTTTGGTTCAACAGAATCAATTTGGAGGCTCTGTTGTTGAGGACGCAGATATGCACTTGAACACTTTTACTCAAATATGTGATATTATGCGCATAAAAGATGTTGACCCCGATGCGGTCAAATTGCACTTATTTCCTTTCTGTGCAAAAGAATGGTTGCTATCTTTGCCTAAAAATACTATTACATCATGGGTGGAATGTACTTCTTTATTTATGACTAAATTTTTCCCACCTGCAAAGACTATGCAACTAAGATCTAATATTACTGGTTTTAGACAGGAAGAGTGTGAGCCACTAGCACTTGCATGGGCGAGGATGAAAGAATGCATGAGAAACTGTCCCAGTCATGGGATGGAAGATTGCTTAATTCTCCATTTATTTTATAATGCTCTTAATCCTGTGTCATTAACGCTTGCAGTACGTAAACAATGTTCACAATATTATTTTATTACCACCAGTTGTGTTGAGTTTCATTCATATATATTGAAGATTCCCTTCTTTAAATTAGATCGAACGGATGTGGGACGGTTCCTACCAAAGGATCACGTATGAGCAATTCAAGAGGAATTGGCGGGATTCTTAAATAAGGGGGTCATAGATCCATCCGGAGAATACCATCATGAATTTATATTTATGCATTAGGAATCGTAAGAGAAATTATATTGTATATATATATGCATGAAAGTGTACTGTTTATAATATGTACGACCAATCATGAAGAAAGAGGTCACTTCGATCTCTATATTCATGACGATGTTCTGTAATGGTTCCTTCATTATTGTAGTTGTATATATCATCTCTCGGCACGTCACTTACGCCAAACCTCTCCCTCCTGCCTCGGCAGAGAACCACCCCAAAACTCTGTCGCGGCAGAAAATGCCCCAAAACTCTGTCGCGGCAAAACCTGTTGCCGCACAGCCACATGCTACCGCGACAGAGTTTTGGGGTGTTTTTCTACCACGATAGAGATCCTTTAGTCCTGGTTCATGCTACGAATCGGGACTAAAGGTCCTCCATCCCCCGCTCTCTGTGGCGGCCATGTGGAGCGCCTTTTGTCCCGGTTCGTAACAGAACTGGGACTAAAGGGGGGCTCTAGTCCCGATTGCCTAGTCTCGGGTGTGAAACCGAGACTAATGCCCTGATTTCCACTAGTGGATTAAAAGCAATAAAATTACAAGTAGGTATTTGGACCACCTAGAGATGACTATAGACACTAGCGTGAACCAAATGCGCTCGCCCCTCCATCATCAGAGCCAGACAAAGCTTGTCGTAGAAGAGCTTGTTGCCAGGTAAGCATCTCTAGCATAATGTTAAAAAAAGCATCTCTAGCATATCCTAAAAATCATGATCTTTGCTTCAAATGGGTTATCTCCACTAGAAGCCCTTTAAACCTTTTTAAACCGACCATGAACTTTTAGTCCTTAAAAACAATGTCTAATTTCATTGTAAAAAATAATGAACAATAATCCCTAAAACTCAGTCCTTATCTCTTTCTTTCACATTTTGATATTATACTCCATGTATATGTAAACTTTAACATCCACAATAATTGATCCATATACCCGTAAAAGATCAATCATACATAATTTCAATACATAGAACCCGACCATATCTAAATTCATAAACATGAATGACACTATTCAAATTTAACATGAAAATGAGAAATATTAATATCAAATGACACATAAGCATACATCAACCAACATCAAAAGAATCATCCCCAAAGCACCAGCTCAAGTCAACTATCAAGAAGGTCGGCACAACTTCTATCTCCACTGCCAACCTGAAAGGACAAGGATGTCGCCTAGAGGAGGGTGAATAGGCGGTTTAAAACTTTTACGAGATAGGCTTAACAAAGACGGAATAAAACTAGCGTATACTTTGTCAAGCACAAAACCTAGAACAACTAGGGTTCACCTATGTGCACCAACAACTTATGCTAAGCAAGACAAGCAACTATGTGATAGCAATATATAGAATTCAAGCACGAAGGCTATCACAAAGTAAGGTGCATAAGTAAGAGCTCAGGTATAAAGATAACCGAGGCACGCGGAGACGATGATGTTTTACCGAGTTCCTCCCAATAATGGAGTACGTCTCGTTTGGAGAGGGAGTGGTTACAGACCACCAACGCCACAAAAGGCCTCCCTTGTTCTCCTATGAATCTCACCCCAATGGAATCGATCCACACTTCCACTATCGGTGCACTTGTCGGTGGCAATCCGGAACCTCTCACAAGGTTGGGGCACTTCTCCATAACTCAATTGGAGGCTCCCAACAAACAAGCTTGGCGAAAGCTCCACAACTTACTTGGAGGCCCTAAGAAATCCACAAACCTGCAATACAACCAAACCGTCTAGGGTTCCAAGAACCCAAGAGTAAAAAGCTTCTCACCTTTCACCCAATCGAATCCTCACCGAGAACTCAAATCGATGCACCAAATGCAATGGCAAGAACACAAGAAGTGCTCAAGCTCTTCTCTCCCAAATTACACCAAATCTAAAAAAGCTTATGTGGGAATAAGAGAGGAAGAACAATGGAGGAAATCCATAAAAGACTCCAAGATCTAGATCCCAAGATGTTCCCCTCACTTAGAGGAGAGATTCATTGGTGGGATTGTAGATCTAGATCTCCTCTTTCAAATCCCTCAAGAATATGCAAGAATCATAGGAGGGTTTGAGGGATAGCAAGCTCAAGAAGGTCAATAATGGAGGGGAAAACTTGCAAGAAAGGTTAGGTAAACATTGGGGAAGAAGGGCCCCTTATATAGGTCCTCCAAAATCCAACCGTTACAGCCCTGGAGCGTGCGGGACGGACATTCTGGATAGTTTCCGGGTAGTTTATGATTTGGACACCTGAATGGCATCCACACGACTAAAATCTGATATTTCTGCGTGACACCGGAGTGTCTGGCCTATTCACTCCGGACATTCCGGCCAAGGTAAAACTAACAGAAACAGCAATATGAAAATAACCATAACTTTTGCATTCGGACTCCGATTTTGATGATCTTGGGCGTGTTTTAAAGAGGACAACAAACTCTACAAGATCATGCAGGGAACCATCATGGTCCAGCATGGGAGGATAGAACCAAATGACGAAAGGTTTGACCTCTCTTAAAAAGATGAATCGGTAAAACCTCCAACATCGAGAATGCAATAGAGAATGCATATGAAATCCGTTTTCGATGAACTTGGGCTTGTCATGAAGATTAACACAAGATCTAAATCCTCTCATGGATAAGAACCAAATAATGGAAGGTTTTACCAATCTCTAAAAGACAAATCGGTAAAACCTCCAATATCAAAAACACAATACAGAATGCATATGAAATCCGTTTTCGACGAACTAGAGCTTGTTATGAATATTACCATAAGCTCAAGAACCTCACATGGATAAGATCCAAATAACAACCAAGAAAGATGATGCCAAGTATGCAAAGGTTTCAGCTCTCATGAAGGATATGATCAAGTTACTCACTCGAGAGCCTCTCTTGATAGTACGACTATCTATCCTATAAACCGGTCTCCCCAACTAGCACCATGAGACCGGTAAGAAAGAAACTCTATCAAGAACATACCTTTGCCTTGAGCATATTCCACTTGAGCTTGACGATAGTGATCTTGTCCACATCTAGATGGAACATCTTTCTTGATTGCATTAGCTTGGTGAAGACTTGCAAATTGCTCTGCCATACTTCACTATGGTAGAGCTTCTCTCTCGGGCATATCATCTTCCCATATCCATGATAACCATAGGATGGCAAGCTTCAAGCAAATGATCTCTTTAAGATGGCTCATCTCATCTTGAACTTGCACTTCATTTATTCTTTCATCATCATGTTGGTGTCTTGAAGGTATACAAGAGATATCACTCCACCTTATTCTTCAAGACACACTTTCCATAGGCACAACTCTCACATGACCAATCTTTGGATCACTCCTTAAACACCCTGGTTATCACTTGATCTTCTTCACTTTCTTCTTCTCTCAATCTTGAAGCCAACATATGGTTCAAGCATTGCCTATGGACAAATCCTACAAGTAAAACTCAATGCAAACATAAGTCCATAAAGATTATCATTAATTACCAAAACTACACATGGGGGCACATATGCACTTTCACAACCTCACCGCCAAAGCTACTTTCAACGACATCAAACTCACGTGCAAAAGTTAGCACTTGCAACACCAAAATTCACCTATAAATACACCACCAAGTGCATCTATATGTGCACGCTGAATCTACGTCCTCATTGACATAACATATTAATGTTGGAGATATGCCCAAGAGGCAATAATAAAGTGGTTATTATCATATCTTCACACTTATGATAAATGTTTACATACCATGCTATAATTGTATTAACCGGAAACATTAATACTTGTGTGATTTGTAAACTAAAATAAGAGTCCCTAGTAAAGCCTCTTGTTAAACTAGCTTGTTGGTTAATATATGATCATGGTTTCCTGATCATGAACATAGAGATGTTATTAACAACAGGATCATATCATTAGGAGAATGATATGGTGGACATACTCCTATAGATAAGCGTAGCATAAAGATCAAGTCATTTCAATAGTTCAATTGCTATATGCTTTCTGATACATAGTAACCTAATTCCTTCGACCATGAGATCATGCATATCACCTTTACCGGATGGATGCTTTGATGACATCAAACACCACACCGTAACTGGGTGGCTATAAAGGTGGCATTAAGTGTTCGGAAAGTATTGGTTGAAACACATGGATCAAGAGTGGGATTTGTCCATCCATATGACGGATAGATATACTCTGGGCCCTCTCGGTGGAATGTCATCCAATTGGCTTGCAAGCATGTGACTTGGTCACAAGGGATCACATATCACGGGAACGAGAAAAGAGTACTTATCGGTAACGAGGTTGAACTAGGTATGCAGAGATACCGACGATCATAACCTCGGATAAGTAACATATCGTGAGACAAAGGGAAATTGGTATCGTATGTAAGTGGTTCATTCGATCGCAAAGTAATCGTAGAAATATGTGGGAGCCATATGAATTTCCAGATTCCTCTATTGGTTATTGTTCGGAGAAGTGTCTCGATCATGTCCGCATAATTCACGAACCGTAGGGAGACACACTTAAGGATTCGACGTTGTTTGAGTAGTTATGGTATTATGAGAAAGATACCGAATGTTGTTCGGAGTCTCGGATGGGATCCGGGATATCACGAGGTGATCCGGAATGGTCCGGAGAATAAGATTCATATAAGGAAAGTCCCGTTTCGGAGTTCGGGAATGATTCCGGTGTTTTCATCGGGAATGTTCTAGAAGGTTCCGGATTGTCCGGCACTCCGGGGGGGAAGGGGTACATGAATGTGTCATTACATATTGGAATGATTGCATCATGTACTAAGTGTTCTTGCTGTCCCAAATAAAGGATTAAATTGAATCCTAAAACAGAAAAGTCAAATGTCCAGTTTGAAAGTCAAACGGCTAAAACAAGAAACTGTGGGAAACAAGCAAGAGGAGTTGGAACCAACTTGGAGGAGGAGTCCAACTCCTCCAAGCCGGCGGCCAGCCCTAGGCCGAGTTGGGGAGGGACTCCCTCCCTCCCTGGCGCGCCAAGCCCCCTCCCATCTATATAAGGAGGGGCAGGGCTCCCCTCCTAGACACACAAGTTCCTATCTTCTACCTCCGGTTTAGAGCCGTTTTAGTTTAGAGCTTCTAATTGCTTTAGCCTGCGGTTTAGAGCCTTCTAATTGGTTTAGAGCCTTCTAATTAGTGTGTCTAATTACTAGACCACTAATAGCCTCTCTCATAAGCTCCACCATACTCGCACCGGCTTAAGGCGAAGCCCTGCGGGATTTCCCCTCTACTTCCGGTACCACGCCGTTGTGCTGCCGGAATCGCGAGGAGAGTGCTACAACCTCCGCTGCCTGCTGGAACAAGGGAGAGGAAGGTCTTCGTCGAGTACCGAACGTGTGACCGACTGCGGGAGCGCTGCCGGAACGTGGCGCCGGAAGGATCGTCTACGCGATCTTGAGATCGGAAAGAGTACGACTACATCACCCACGAGAATCTGCTCTCGTTAACCGCTTTGGAATCTTCGAGGGTAAGTTATTCCATCGACTCGTTGCTACAATCTAGTAGATAGATCTTGGCTTGTTTGTTTGTATGCGATAGAAATTTTTTGTTTTCCATGCTACGAACCCCTACAGTGGTATCAGAGCCGTGTCTATATGTAGATCTGTTGCACGAGTAGAACACAATGGTCATTGTGGGCGTTGATGCTTTTATTGTCGATTGCTTCTTGTGTACTTTGTATCTTGCGGTATGTTGGGATGAAGCGGCCCGGGCTAACCTTACATGACATCGTTCATGAGACTTGCTCCACGCTTGACATGCAACTTGTATTGCATAAGTGGCTTTGCGGGTGCCTGTTTCTCCTAGCATAGTTAAGATCCAATTTACAACGGGTGATTAACAATACTAGTATCAATGTTGTGGTTCTTGTTCGTAAGTTAGAACGACACTTATTGAAAGCCCCAAACCACGTAAAATATGCAAAGAAAGTAGAGGCGTCTAACTTTGTTTTGCAGGGGTGTGCAGTGATGTGATATGGCCATGATTGTGATTATATTTGATGTATGCAATGTTCCTTATTGTAAGTTGGCAACCGGCAGGAGCCATATGGTTGTCTTTAATTTATGTTAAGACCCGCGTGTCTATTCAAAGTAGTTGTAATAGTTGAAGCCGGTGGACGACAACCATGGAGAGGCGTCATTGACCTTGATGCAATGCCGGTGATGATGGAGATCATGTTCGTGCTAGAAGATGGAGATCGGAAGCACAAAGAAGAAAGGCCATATCATATCACATATTATGAATTGCATGTGATGTTAATCCTTTATGCATCTTGTATTGCTTGGTAGACGACGGTAGCATTATAAGATGATCCCTCATGCACATAAATTTCAAGTTCTAAAGTGTTCACCCTTAGTAAGCACCGTTGCCAGAGCTTGCTGTTTCGAAGCACCACGTGATGATCGGGTGTTTTGATTCCGCGGGTGAATACAACGTAAGCAAGCCAGATTTGCTTATGCGGTAGCTAAGGTTTGATCTTGACGAGCCTAGCATGTACAGACATGGCCTCAGGAACACGGATCACCGAAAGGTAAAGCATGAATCATATAGTAGATGTGATGAACATGTCGATTGTTCGCCATTGAAACTATGTCAACTCTCGTGATGATCGGTGTTGATATGGTGGATTTGGTTCGTGTGATCACTAAAACAATGTGAGGGATATTGTTTTGAGTGGGAGTTCACCTAGATTAATTTAATTATTAATTAGAACTCAATTTATCATAAACTAAATCAAAGTGAAATTGCATAGTTGTTGTAGTCATTGGCATCCGTTTACCACCTTGCGCTTAGTTATAATTGAGATGATAGAACTATAGAATTCTGGTTAGTTACTTTACGAACTGGTATCGTATTGTTTTGAAGTGTTAATCTAAAGTTTAAAAGTCCTATTGCAAACTTTCAGTAAGTTCCGGTTACTCCATGAAGTTTAATAATTAGTATTAAATCAAGAGTAACAATTCCAAGTGTTAGTATCATGTTTGTATCCATGATTCTTGATATTCAAAGGATTGTCTTAATATCAAGGTTATCTAGGATCTGAAAGAGTTGTTTCAGAAACCATGATGTGTGGAAGATATTGTGATATCTGAAACGAAGTTTTGGTTGCAACATGATAGAGTATAATATGTCTAAAGTCATGTTCTCATATTTGATGAGAATTTGCAAAAGGTTGGAGACACTAGTTGTCCTAATCGTCCAAAAGGTTTTGGATAGCAACATTATACTCATAAATTCATCGTTACAAGCTAACAGTAGCTTGATCATGGACAATTCCATGATAAGGGTGAATATTTGATGTAGGTAAAATGTTTACTACACCAAGAGATTACTAAAGAAAGGAATTTGAAAGAACACCAAACATTTGATGATGGTGATCTACTTCAAAGTGCAAGTCCAAAAACATTGGTATTTAACTATACACGCTTTGGACTATGTGTCATATGTATGACTCCACTATTGATATTGGTAGATTCTTTCAAACAGAAAAGGAAATATTGAAAGAGAATCTCATAAATATATGGCAGAAAAGAAAAGACTAGAATTGTTCAGTTTAAGTATATAGATGATATACATGTTATGGCTATATTCTTTGCTTATTAAACAATGTGCTTCTTAAGTATTTGATACTGAATTTGTTGGTATGAATCGTCATACGAAACAACACAATTCATGAACTACAATGTCCTAAGTAACTAGCAAAAGAATATGTGATGATGTTCATCGAGAACAAATAAAGGGTTATTGTGTTGCTCGTTAAACATCAAAGCTTGCCTTCAAGATTTGTTTTATCAGGTATTATGAGAACAAAAGGGTTGTTCAAATAATTTCCGTAATCCATAAAAGATGGATGATCCACAAATCTCGTGGGAGAAATCACATCCATAAAACCAGTGCTAAAAATGTCGAAAGACAAATTGATTGAAAGATCACTTAGGAAGTGACATCGCCGTTTAAATTATATTGGAAAGAAAACATGAAGAAACTCCATGTGGATGGAATTTTGGAGTCTTTTGATTTTTGATCAAATGACGCTTGTGAAACTTTCCTAGAGATAATTAAAACTTCGTTCATAGGCCAAAAGGGAACGAATGACTAGCTTATTGAAACTTGTACATATTGTTGTACGAAGTTCGTTATGTGTAGTCAAAAGCGATGGATTTCAACTTCGTATGCTTTCTCCAAAAATTTGAGTGAATATATGAATATTTACTTAATAAGGACAAAGTATGAAACACTTGAAAAGTTCAAGGACTTTCAAGATGAAGTACAAAATCATTGTAACAAGAATATGAATAGTTTATGATAAGATCATAAAGGAAAATATTTAAGTTACAAGTTTAGCATAATACCTAAGATTTAAGGAATCGTTCCGTGGATTTGCATTTTTCCCGAAACACCATAAGTGTATGGAGCGTTCGAGATATGTAATTAAACCTTGTTTGACATGGTTAGATCAAAGGTATAATTCATAAAACTGCTATTATATTTTAAAGATTAAAAGCTTTAGAGATTACCGTTGTTCCACTGAAAAGAGCTCCATCATAATCCGTTGAAATGACACCATATAAGGTTATGGTTTGGGATAAAACCCAAGTTGTCCTTTCTTAAACATTGGTATGCTATGCATAAGAAAGATGTTTGCAACCAAAATCGGATGAACCTGTCTTTGTATGTTATTTCGAATAACTGTTAAGTACTCCTCCATAACATCGGAGACAAAAGTGTTTGTCACTTAAAACGTCAAGTTTCTTTGAGAAGGAATTTTTTGTGAAAAGTTAAGTGGGAGGACAATAGAAACTTTGATAAGGTTAAAAGAACCTAAGCTGTATGTGCAGAGTTGCGCAGCACCGAAAAGTGTTCCGGAGGCAGCAACAAAGCTCATGGCTCACGTACCTCAAAGGTTGTGGTCACGGAGATCTAAGTTCCTATTGAAACAAGTAGATCGGGTAAACAATCAAATACCAAGATTTGAGGGTTGAATCATTATTTGAGAATAATGAACCGACTACATGCAAAGAAGCGATGATGGGCCCTAACTCCGTCAAATGGTTTGAAGCCATAAAATCCGTGATAGTTCCATACACGAGAAATCAAGTTTTGAACTTGAAGGACCCTCGAGAAAGGTGTAAGACCTTACTGTTGTGTTTGGATATATAAATAAATAGACATGGATGTTGCATATCTATGAAATAGTCGACATGTTGGGAAAGAGTTCACAACAATGTTCAAAGGTTGACTATGACAAGATCTGATCTTTCATAGTGATATTTAGTCTAGACGGATTAATGTAGCAACCACTACATATAATTTGTTATATGGTAGTTGAATAAACAAAACAAGTTCTTCTAATAGAATCGTTACCTAGGACATGTGCATAACACGGTCCATAGGGTTTTGTTAATTCAAAGGATGCTAAAAGCATATGCAAACTTCAATGGTTAAAGTGAGCATCGCGGAGTTGGAATCTTCACTATGATGAAACTGTTAAAGGAGTTTAAAAGTTCATTAGAGACAATGAAGATGCTTGCATTTGCAAGAAATTAAGTGGGAGCGCTAAGACATGTTTCTAATACATTGTGTGGAAGACATATTGTTGATTGGAAATAAAGTATCTTTTATTAACACATATTAAGAATTTCATCCCGATGAAAGACTTGAGCAAAACCCAAATATTTGGCATCAATAGACGCTAATATGGTTGTGCCAGAAGTACATAGACAAGATATTGAATAAGTTCAATATAGAAACTACAAGAGAGGTTCTTGTCACACAGAAAGGATTGAATAAGTTCAATATTGATGATATATTCAAGTGTATTGACATTTGGTAAAGTGAAACAAATAATCAAGTATAGATTGATACTTGATGTATGAAATCACAAAGAGTATTTATATCAATCATACTGTGATATGTACAAATCCAGATATGTCCTATGCTCTAAATGTTGTGAGCATATACCAGAATGATTCGTAAGATGATCATTGGACAATAGTAAGGATATTCTTATGATCTTTTTGAAAGAACTAAGAGTATAATATTTGTAGAAGTGACAAATAGATGGATAGTTCATTGTAAAAGTACTACATTGATACTAGTTTTGTCACAAAGTACAAATTAAGTTTATCTCAATCTAAACTAAGGGTGGCACAATATAATGGAAAGTGAGTTCCATAATGGATTTGGATGATTTCCAAAGTTAAGACATTGTGACAGATACTACAACAAAAGGCTAAGTATATGACTGCTATTTATGCAGCAAAAGAGGGCATTTGTGTCAAGTAGTTTGTTATCAAACTAGGTGTAGTTCACAGAGGGATAATACTATGAAGATATATTGTGCGACAATATTATCAACATGTTTTAACCCCAAAGAGCTAAAGGTCACACCGAAAGACCAAATTTGTACAAAGCCATCTCATTAGAGAATGAGTGATGCGTAGAGACGCAAAGACATGCAATTACACACGGACCTGGAAGTGTCAGATCCGGAGATCAGTTGACCACTAGCAATCGTGTACATACAACACCGGAAAGCCATAGGTGTTGAATACACAAAGGTTCGAAACTAGATTATTGACTCTAGTGCAAGTGGGAGACTGTTGGAGATATGCCCAAGAGGCAATAATAAAGTGGTTATTATCATATCTTCACACTTATGATAAATGTTTACATACCATGCTATAATTGTATTAACCGGAAACATTAATACTTGTGTGATTTGTAAACTAAAATAAGAGTCCCTAGTAAAGCCTCTTGTTAAACTAGCTTGTTGGTTAATATATGATCATGGTTTCCTGATCATGAACATAGAGATGTTATTAACAACAGGATCATATCATTAGGAGAATGATATGGTGGACATACTCCTATAGATAAGCGTAGCATAAAGATCAAGTCATTTCAATAGTTCAATTGCTATATGCTTTCTGATACATAGTAACCTAATTCCTTCGACCATGAGATCATGCATATCACCTTTACCGGATGGATGCTTTGATGACATCAAACACCACACCGTAACTGGGTGGCTATAAAGGTGGCATTAAGTGTTCGGAAAGTATTGGTTGAAACACATGGATCAAGAGTGGGATTTGTCCATCCATATGACGGATAGATATACTCTGGGCCCTCTCGGTGGAATGTCATCCAATTGGCTTGCAAGCATGTGACTTGGTCACAAGGGATCACATATCACGGGAACGAGAAAAGAGTACTTATCGGTAACGAGGTTGAACTAGGTATGCAGAGATACCGACGATCATAACCTCGGATAAGTAACATATCGTGAGACAAAGGGAAATTGGTATCGTATGTAAGTGGTTCATTCGATCGCAAAGTAATCGTAGAAATATGTGGGAGCCATATGAATTTCCAGATTCCTCTATTGGTTATTGTTCGGAGAAGTGTCTCGATCATGTCCGCATAATTCACGAACCGTAGGGAGACACACTTAAGGATTCGACGTTGTTTGAGTAGTTATGGTATTATGAGAAAGATACCGAATGTTGTTCGGAGTCTCGGATGGGATCCGGGATATCACGAGGTGATCCAGAATGGTCCGGAGAATAAGATTCATATAAGGAAAGTCCCGTTTCGGAGTTCGGGAATGATTCCGGTGTTTTCATCGGGAATGTTCTAGAAGGTTCCGGATTGTCCGGCACTCCGGGGGGAAGGGGTACATGAATGTGTCATTACATATTGGAATGATTGCATCATGTACTAAGTGTTCTTGCTGTCCCAAATAAAGGATTAAATTGAATCCTAAAACAGAAAAGTCAAATGTCCAGTTTGAAAGTCAAACGGCTAAAACAAGAAACTGTGGGAAACAAGCAAGAGGAGTTGGAACCAACTTGGAGGAGGAGTCCAACTCCTCCAAGCCGGCGGCCAGCCCTAGGCCGAGTTGGGGAGGGACTCCCTCCCTCCCTGGCGCGCCAAGCCCCCTCCCATCTATATAAGGAGGGGCAGGGCTCCCCTCCTAGACACACAAGTTCCTATCTTCTACCTCCGGTTTAGAGCCGTTTTAGTTTAGAGCTTCTAATTGCTTTAGCCTGCGGTTTAGAGCCTTCTAATTGGTTTAGAGCCTTCTAATTAGTGTGTCTAATTACTAGACCACTAATAGCCTCTCTCATAAGCTCCACCATACTCGCACCGGCTTAAGGCGAAGCCCTGCGGGATTTCCCCTCTACTTCCGGTACCACGCCGTTGTGCTGCCGGAATCGCGAGGAGAGTGCTACAACCTCCGCTGCCTGCTGGAACAAGGGAGAGGAAGGTCTTCGTCGAGTACCGAACGTGTGACCGACTGCGGGAGCGCTGCCGGAACGTGGCGCCGGAAGGATCGTCTACGCGATCTTGAGATCGGAAAGAGTACGACTACATCACCCACGAGAATCTGCTCTCGTTAACCGCTTTGGAATCTTCGAGGGTAAGTTATTCCATCGACTCGTTGCTACAATCTAGTAGATAGATCTTGGCTTGTTTGTTTGTATGCGATAGAAAATTTTTGTTTTCCATGCTACGAACCCCTACAATTGATACATAATTTTTTATGTTCCATGCTTGGTTTTATCTACTTTCTTATGTTCTGTTCCAACTTTGGAGTACTTTTTATACACTTTCCTAGACTAACCTATTAACAAGATGCCAAAGTGCCAGTTGCCTGTTTTCTGCTGTTTTTGGTTCCAGGAAAGTCAGAAAATCAATATTCTCGGAATTGGACCGGACAAAAGTCAAAGTCGATATTTTACCGGAAGACTCACGGAGCCAGAAGACGAGACGGAGAGGGGCCACAGGGTGGCCACACCATATGGTGACGCGTGCTGGCCCTGGTCACACCACCAGGTGGTGTGGGCCCCCTGGTCGCCCACCGACCTTGCCTCTTCGCCTATAAGATGCCTCCCGATGCAAAAACCCTAAATCATCAAGCCTCCAGCCACGAAAAGTTCCGCAGCGCCACCGCCGCCAAAGGGGAGATTCGGGGGACAGAAAGTCTCTGTTCCGGCACCCTGCCGGGACGGGGAAGTCCCCCCGGAGCCATCTCCATCGATCTCCACCGCCATCTCCATCGCCATTGTTGATTCCCATGATGAGGAGGGAGTAGTTCTCTCTCGAGGCTAAGGGTTCTACCGGTAGCTATGTGTTCATCTCTCTCTCTATGCGTGATCATATTGTGATCATGAGCTTTGTAATCAAGTAGATCTACCTTGCTACTCAAGTGCTTTAATAGATCTCTGGTCTCCCCATGTGTGTGAAAGTGACAGCGTGCACACCATGGTGGCACTTAGGCTAGAGATTACAAATACTTGTTATGAGTTATATTTGGAGTTGGATGTTTCTATGAAATTGTGGTGTTTGTTGGAACCATCTAGTGCTCAAGGTGACAGTGTGGGGTTATCTAGATGTGGAAAGCAAACTTTGAGGACTGATGTTATAGCCGTACCAACGATTAGAGTGTCCAACCAGAGAGTAGTTCAGCATAGTATCATAAAGAAGAATATATTTATATGAGAGTGTTCACTAGTGAAAGTATGATCCCTAGGCCTTGTTTCTAAGCATTGAAACACCGTTTGCTACTAGATCTGTTACATGTTTGCTTGCTTCTATCTTTATTTTAGTTTTACTTTAGTCTTTTCCACGCCATCAAGCTATTTTCTATCACCATTACCACTTATAATTATCTATACCACTTGTATTTCACTATCTCTTCACCGAACTAGTGCACCTATACACCTGACAAGTGTATTGGGTGTGTTGGGGACACAAGAGACTTCTTGTATCTTGATTGCAGGGTTGCTTGAGAGGGGATACCTTTGACCACTTCCTCCTTGAGTTCGATAAACCTTGGGTGATCCACTTAACGGAAAACTTGCTGCTGTTCTACAAACCTCTGCACTTGGAGGCCCAACAACTATCTACAAGAATAGAAGTGCGTAGACATCAAGCTATTTTCTGGCGCTATTGCCGGAGACTGAAGAAGAAGAAGCTCCCACATCAACCACGTGCCAGCAAGTATTTTCTGGCGCCGTTGCCGGGGAGGTAAGGTCAAAGGTACTCACATCCTCCGGTGTGAGTGCTCGAAGTTATTTCCTTTAGATTCTGCAATTTTGTCTTTTTGTTTATTGTTTTCACTAGTTAGGCTTAATTGAAAACAACAACAAAATTAGAGAGCTTTATAGTATTTATCTTGAGTTAGGACATGAAGTGTTTGAAGAGAAAATTTAAAAACCTATGGAACTTTATTTGCGTGCTAATAGCAATGTTATTAGTATGAATTCTTTGAACACCATTATTGCTCATGCTATGGAAAAGTCTAAGCTTGGGGAAGCTAGTTTTTATGAAAATGATCTTTTTAGTTCCCCAGCTTTGGAAGATAGCTATTCTATTGCTTATGATGATACAAAACCTCCAATATATGATGATTATAATGATGAATATAATATTTTCAGTCCACCTACTATTGAGGAGAAAATTCATTATGATTACAATATACCTCCTATATTTGATGATTATGGTGACGATAATAATAATGATAGCTATTTTGTTGAATTTGCTCCCACCATAATTAATAAGAATGACTATACTTATGTGGAGAGTAATAATAATTTTATGCATGTGGCTCATGATAAGAATGTTTTATGTGATAGTTATATTTTTAATTTTATTCATGATGCTACTGAAAGTTATTATGAGCGAGGGAAACATGGTTTTATGCATCTCAATAATATTAAGTTTCCACTCTTTATGTTGAAAGTCTTGAAGTTGCACTTGTTTTGCTTTACTATGTTTGTTGCTTTGTGCTTTCATGACTTGTTTCTTTACAATATTCCTATGCATAGGAAGTGGGTTAGACTTAAATGTGTTTTAAATTTGCTTCTTGATGCTCTCTTTTACTTCAATTCATATTCCTTATGTGAGCATCTTCTCAAACTATCATGCCTAACTTAAAGGCGTTAAAGAAAAGTACTTATTGGGAGATAACCCTAAAGTTTTAGATGAGTTTTGGAAGTTATTACTTTAGTAGCAACCGCTCCTTATCCTTTTTATTTGCTTTTTGTGCCAAGAGCAACCTCTAATGAGAGAGAAGTAATGATTGGAAAAGTTGCTGTCCCAAAACAGATTTTTGTGCTTCACCGTAAAAATTCATGTAAAATCTCTGAACGTCTTTTTGAGGCGTGAATTTTTTTGCTTCTGCCCCAGGTTGTTATCTAACTTTCGTTAGTTAAACACTTTTTGATTTGAGCAACAAAAGGTCTTCAAAAAAAATCGTCTTTACCTCCTGGTCTATTTTGACAGATTTCTGCCATTTTCTACATTTGCTTCTTGTTGGTTCCTTTTTGAGTTATTTTGGGGAATTGAGCTTTTTGAGGGAAGTGCTTCAGTAGATAGTGTTCTAATGGAAGTTTATTGGTGTTAGAACTGAACCTTAATACTTATTTATCTTGAGTGCACTAATGTTGCTAATAAAGATTGTGTGAAGTTTTGTATGAAGGAAAAATTTCAGGTGTATGGAAGGAATGAGTAATGAGATGAAGGATGGACTAAAGCTCAAGCTTGGGGATGCCACGAATGTCACCCCAAGAAATATCCAAGAAGTACAAGCGTCAAAGTTTGGGGATGCCCAAGGCATCCCCCTCTTCATCAATAAAAATCCCAGGTTTCTTCCAAACGCTTCATTTTTATTGTTCCATGCACAGTTGTGTTGTTCTTGGAGCGTCTTCTTTTTTGTTTCGTTTTGGTTTTTCATTTGCTTTTGTTTGCTTAGTTTGCTGAATAAATTGGTTAGACCCCCTCTTTCATACACTGGTTTGCAAATAGTTTGGTTTGGTTTGGAAAAGAGTAGGAAAGTTCATGCTTATGTGGTAAAAAGAGCTCGTTTTTGACTGTGGCCTATGCTTTGTCATGCCATGCTTGATATTTTTTTTGGCTTTATGCTTAGTATTCTTTGCTGTAGCATGACTTGTTATAAACAATTGAGATTGCTTAATGTGCCTTGGATGAATCATGCGTTGTTTTAGCATATTAAAGCATAGTATAGTGGTATTCTCCTTTGATGCTTTATTTGGGTTGAATTGGCGCATGCTCACACCATGTTATGACTATCTCAAGTCACCATAGCCTTTATGATCCTTTAGTTTTCAACTTGTAGTATCACTTTATGCTTTGATCAATGATGTTTTGTCGCTCTGCATGATTATGGCCATTTTTGCTCTCTTAGTTTGTCGCTCCCAGTCTTTTGCTAGCCTCCACAACCAAGTATGAGTTCCACTCATGCATCCAACTCCCTAAACCAAGTTATTCCAAAGAGTCCACCATACCTACCTACTAGCTTAAGCTATTCCAAGTATATTCATGCTTTTGTTTACCTTCCAAATTAAACTTGTTATGAGAAAACTAGTGATTAAAGCTCTCACGAACTTTATGGCACACTTTACTTTTCTTGCCCTTAATAAACATGAACCATTGTGTCGTCTATGTTGTATATGCTTGCACTTATTTGTTGGGAATTAGCAGAACCATGTTGTCATGGGGAACGCTTTCAACATTGCACTTGATACTTGTACCTAGTTGATATCATGCTCTTTTGTATATGGATGTCGTCGGTGTGAAATGAAAGGGGAGCTTGTAAGTCCATGGAGTTATGTATATGTGTTAGAGAAACGCCTGGGCTGCTGGTCTAATCCATGCTGACATGGTGGAAACCTGCAGTGTAACCATAATGAGCTATCTATGAAGCATTCTTCTTATAAAAAAGAGTCTGATATTGAGAAAAAAGAGAAAAAGAAAAAAAACAGATTATGAAAAGAGGAAAGAGAGAAAAAAGCACCATATTCCCATGGTAAATAAGAAGATTGCTGAGATGCTTGTTGTCTGCTTGCCTTGTCATTTTGATATGGGGATTCTTCCGTATCATCGGGCAAGGGGTACCCCGTTGGCGGTTCTCTATGATACACATGTACTTACAATGACAAGAACTTACCGGTGACTAAACTTGAGTAGCATGAGGAGCGGCCCTCGTATTCAAGGGGCATGAGATTTCTAACTTATACTTCATCAAGCATATACACCATAGTTTGTTCACTTTAACCTTAATCACTTCAAGATGCTTATGATAGGGGCAATGAGAGCTGAAAGCTAAAAAGTACCATAATTTTTGGAAGCTCTTTATGTGACTTGAATCCCTACTTCCTTCTATGAAGGCCATTCTTTTACTTTTATGTTGAGTCTCCACCTTCTATCTTTATGCACCTACTTTGAGAGCATAGTGGCCATTCTTAGTTCTATGTGCATTGTCCCAAGACTTGTTGATTGATGCATAGCTTTGATATTGCTTGTTTTAAACTATTTGTATCTAGTCACTCTTATGAACTTTGAAGGTGTCCTATGCATTTATGTTTTGCTACTCTATGAGGGACAAGCTGAATGCCACTATGCTATGTTTTCTTTATGTGAAACAAACAAACGTCTTGCAAAGCATTATTATTCATGAATCTTTTGTTTGTGACTTTTCATGTTGCAACATAGTTGATATGCCTTATTGTTAGAACTTTATCTTTCATGCTATGTTGAAGTACTATGATCCCAGCTATCAATGTTTTACAAATACTTTGATCAAGTTTATGACGGTGCATGTCACCTTAAAAATTATTCTTTCTTTTTATCACTTACCTACTCGAGGACGAGCAGGATTTAAGCTTGGGGATGTTGATACGTTGCTAACGTATCCATAATTTTTGATGTTCCATGCTTGGTTTTATCTACTTTCTTATGTTTTGTTACAACTTTGGAGTACTTTTTTTACACTTTCCTGGACTAACCTATTAACAAGATGCCACAGTGCTAGTTGCCTGTTTTCTGCTGTTTTTGGTTCCAGGAAAGTCAGAAAATCAATATTCTCGGAATTGGACCAGACAAAAGCCAAAGTCGATATTTTACCGGAAGACTCACGGAGCCAGAAGACGAGACGGAGAGGGGCCACAAGGTGGCCACACCATATGGTGGCGCGGGCTAGCCCTGGCCGCCCATCGACCTTGCCTCTTCGCCTATAAGATGCCTCCCGATGCAAAAACCCTAAATATCAAGCCTCCAGCCACGAAAAGTTCCGCAGTGTCGCCGCCACCGAAGGGGAGATTCGGGGGACGGAAAGTCTCTTTTCCGGCACCCTGCCGGGACGGGGAAGTGCCCCCAGAGCCATCTCCATCGATCTCCACCGCCATCTCCATCACCATTGCTGATTCCCATGATGAGGAGGGAGTAGTTCTCTCTCGAGGCTAAGGGTTCTACCAGTAGCTATGTGTTCATCTCTCTCTCTCTCTATGCGTGATCATATTGTGATCATGAGCTTTGTAATCAAGTAGATCTACCTTGCTACTCAAGTGCTTTAATAGATCTCTGCTCTCCCCATGTGTGTGAAAGTGACAGCGTACACACCATGGTGGCACTTAGGCTAGAGATTACAAATACTTGTTATGAGTTATATTTGGAGTTGGATGTTTCTATGAAATTGTGGTGTTTGTTGGAACCATCTAGTGCTCAAGGTGACAGTGTGGGGTTATCTAGATGTGGAAAGCAAACTTTGAGGACTGATGTTATAGCCTTACCAATGATTAGAGTGTCCAACCGGAGAGTAGTTCAGCGTAGTATCATAAAGAAGAATATATTTATATGAGAGTGTTCACTAGTGAAAGTATGATCCCTAGGCCTTGTTTCTAAGCATTGAAACACCTTTTTCTACTAGATCTGTTACATGTTTGCTTGCTTCTATCTTTATTTCAGTTTTACTTTAGTCTTTTCCACGCCATCAAGCTATTTTCTATCACCGTTACCACTTATAATTATCTATGCCACTTGTATTTCACTATCTCTTCGCCGAACTAGTGCACCTATACACCTGACAAGTGTATTGGGTGTGTTGGGGACACACGAGACTTCTTGTATCTTGATTGCAGGGTTGCTTGAGAGGGGATACCTTTGACCACTTCCTCCCTGAGTTCGATAAACCTTGGGTGATCCACTTAAGGGAAAACTTGCTGCTGTTCTACAAACCTCTACACTTGGAGGCCCAACAACTGTCTACAAGAATAGAAGTGCGTAGACATCAAGCTATTTTCTGGTGCCGTTGCCGGGGACTAAAGAAGAAGAAGAAGCTCCCACGTCAACCACGCGCTAGCACATATGTCCTCAGGTCTTGCTCCAAAATATTGACCTTGAATAATTTCGTGTTGTTCTTGCTCTCATGTCTACTTGTGCTCTTGAAATGACATTTTGCACTCCCCTTCTTTCTTATGGACCACAACAAGTCCTTTATTGCCTCCTTAAGTCCTTATATGGTCCAACTTCATCTCCATTCTTCATATTCTCCTTTGCTTGCTCTTGTGTTGAGTGAGGAGTTGGAATCTTGCTACCACCACCACCATGTCCTTCTTCAAGAGATATAGTCGACAACTTGCTGGATTTTAGCCTCTTCAAGGGAGAAAACGCTTCTTACAATTCTTTACTTGGAGCCAACAAACAATCTCATGTATCCATTGTAAGCTACAATATTCCATCTCTATTTAAATACAAAGCAGCTATAAAAATTATACTTTCTACCATGGTGCTCATGAATGGAATGTTGCATGCATCCATAGAGAAACAAACACCACATGCGATAGATTTTTCAAATGATTAATCATGTTATTTATCAGTGGTCGTGATATAGTGGTCATGATATAATGCGAGGAGAAGCTGCTGATCTCGCGAGTATAGAGGACACCCGAGAATTGATGCACCTTTCACAGCAATGCCTCACATGGCATTGACAAGCATCGTGCAGGGTGGTGTCCTCTTGATATCCAGTAGCAGGAGCTCGAGCGGAACAAAGCCAAGCCACGACAAGAATGATACTCCGCTGACTCTACATGTCACCCAATGTCCATTGGCTCCATGAGATACGAGTTAAGGCTAAGGACATTTCACGTGACATTTATGTAAACATTATTTGTTGCAGATAAACTAAAAGATATAATTCAATATACATGAGATAAGACGGTCTTATCAATCACTGCACATGTGAATTACTCTCTACATCCACAAATAAGTGCACATCTAGAAATTTTAAGATAAATCATGGACTAGGGTAGAAAATATAGTGGGCAGAGAGTCCGCCTAAGAACCGGCTCATCCCCCCTTGTCGCCTCCCTGTGGTGACAGGGGAACCCTAACTTTCCGCATGGTCGCTGCCCTCCACCCATCCCCCTTCCTCGCCGCCACCAGGAGGGCACGCCTGGTCGAAGCCTATAACACCCCGTCCACTCCTGGGCCCTAGGGGTGTCACTCCTAGTAGCTTAATAGGATATCTAGACTGGCCCCACAGACCAACACTAGTCTTTTCTGCGCACTTTGTCCTCACTCGTGCGCACCCGGTTACCCACTTCCCGGTCGGTCACCCATCCTAGAATTGCTCTAGGCCAAGCACGCTTAACCTTAGAGTTCTTTTCAAATGAGCTTCCGGAAAAGAAGTTGCAACTTGTTGATATGGGTATCCTATCAATCCTATTAAGCCATGTGCCTGGATTTCACATACACCCACCCTTTAGAAGACCGATGCCCTCATCGATCAAGCACACCCCAGGAACGTTCCCTCTTGGCACGCGTCTGTGCGTCCAATGCCAACACATGTGCCATGCCGTGTCCACTCCGGGCCACACGAGCCAATGCTCCACATGTCCCGCCACTAACCCGCACACACCCGTGTAATCGCAAGGGTCGGCTCTGATACCACTTGTAACACCCCGTCCACTCCTGGGCCCAGGGGGTGTCACTCCTGGTAGCTTAATAGGATATCTAGACTGGCCCCACAGACCAACACTAGTCTTTTCTGCGCACTTTGTCCTCACTCGTGCGCACCCGGTTACCCACTTCCCGGTCGGTCACCCATCCTAGAATTGCTCTAGGCCAAGCACGCTTAACCTTAGAGTTCTTTTTGAATGAGCTTCCGGAAAAGAAGTTGCAACTTGTTGATATGGGTATCCTATCAATCCTATTAAGCCATGTGTGAGATCCAGGCACATGGCTTAATAGGATTGATAGGATACCCATATCAACAAGTTGCAACTTCTTTTCCGGAAGCTCATTCGAAAAGAACTCTAAGGTTAAGCGTGCTTGGCCTAGAGCAATTCTAGGATGGGTGACCGACCGGGAAGTGGGTAACCGGGTGCGCACGAGTGAGGACAAAGTGCACAGAAAAGACTAGTGTTGGTCTGTGGGGTCAGTCTAGATATCCTATTAAGCTGCCAGGAGTGACACCCCCCGGGCCCAGGAGTGGACGGGGTGTTACAAGTAGTATCAGAGCCGACCCTTGCGATTACACGGGTGTGTGCGGGTCAGTGGCGGGACATGTGGAGCATGGCGCGTGTGGCCCGGAGTGGACACGGCATGGAACATGTGCCGGCACTAGACGCACAGACGCGTGCCAAGAGGGAACGTTCCTGGGGTGTGCTTGATCGATGAGGGCATCGATCTTCTAAAGGGTGGGTGTATGTGAGATCCAGGCACATGGCTTAATAGGATTGATAGGATACCCATATCAACAAGTTGCAACTTCTTTTCCGGAAGCTCATTTGAAAAGAACTCTAAGGTTAAGTGTGCTTGGCCTAGAGCAATTCTGGGATGGGTGACCGACCGGGAAGTGGGTAACCGGGTGCACACGAGTGAGGACAAAGTGCACAGAAAAGACTAGTGTTGGTCTGTGGGGTCAGTCTAGATATCCTATTAAGCTGCCAGGAGTGACACCCCCCGGGCCCAGGAGTGGACGGGGTGTTACAAAGCCCGACCGCCACCAGCGAGGCTCTCTCGTCTTCTCTCTCGGGGGGTGCTCGCGGTGGCGTCCTTCCGGGATAGAGCTTAGTGCTAGCATCGTGTGCCATGGCGGTGCTGCTCAACCTGCAGCAGAGGCGCGACGGGCAGTGAGGTGGCGACCGTGTCCTGGGCAGCACCCTCTACAGCGTTGGGTGAAGGGGCAGCGCGGTGGTTGATACGTTGCTAATGTATCTATAATTTTTTATGTTCCATGATTGGTTTATATCTACTTTCTTATGTATTGCCCACACTTTGGAGTACTTTTTATACACTTTCTTGGACTAACCTATTAACAAGATGCCATAGTGCTAGTTGCATGTTTTCTTCTGTTTTTTGGTTCCAAGAAAGTCAGAAAATGAATATTGTCAGAATTGGACGGGACAAAAGCCAAAGTTGATATTTTACCGGAAGATACATGGAGTCTGAAGGAGATACGAAGGGGGGCCACAGGGCGACCACACCTCCCCTTGGTGCGGGCAGCCCTAAGCCATGCAAGGGAATGGTGTGGGCCCCCTGGCTGGCCACCGACCTTTCCCCTTCGCCTATAAGAAGACCCTGGGATGAAAACCCTAAATCGAACAGCCTCCAGCCACGAAAAGTTCCGCAGCACTGCCGCCACCAAAGGGGAGATTCGGGGGACAGAAAGTCTCTGTTCCGGCACCCTGTCGGGATGGGGAAGTGCCCTCGAAGCCATCTCCATCGATCTCCACCACCATCTCCATCGCCATTGCTGATTTCCATGATAATGAGGGAGTAGTTCTTCCTCGAGGCTAAGGGTTCTACCGGTAGCTATGTGTTCATATCTCTCTCTATGCATGATCATATTGTGATCATGATCTTTGTAATCAAGTAGATATACCTTGCTACTCAAGTGCTTTAATACATCTTTGCTCTCCCCATGTGTGTGAATGTGATAGCATGCACACCATGGTGGCACTTAGGCTAGAGATTACAAATACTTGTTATGAGTTATATTTGGAGTTGGATGTCTCTATGAAATTGTGGTGTTTGTTGGAACCATCTAGCGCTCAAGGTGACAGTGTGGGGTTATCTAGATGGGAAAAACGAACTTTGAGGAGTGCTGTTATAGCCCTACCATGGATTAGAGTGTCCAAACGGAGAGTAGTTCAGAGTAGTATCATAAAGAGAAGATATTTATATGAGAGTGTTCACTAGCGAAAGTATGATCCCTAGGCCTTGTTTCTAAACATTGAAACACCATTTGCAACTAGATTTGTTACATGTTTGCTTGCTTCCATCTTTATTTCAGTTTGCCTTTAGTCTCTTCCACGCGATCAAGCTATTTCCTGGCACCGTTGTCTTATATCCATCCACTTGTATTTCACTATCTCTTCGTCGAACTAGTGCACCTATACACCTGACAAGTGTATTGGGTGTGTTGGGGACACAAGAGACTTCTTGTATCTTGATTATAGGGTTGCTTGAGAGGGATACCTTTGACCACTTCCTCCTTGAGTTTGATAAACCTTGGGTAATCCACGTAAGGTTAAACTTGCTGATGTTCTACAAACCTCTGCACTTGGAGGCCAACCAACTGTCTACAAGAATAGAAGTGCGTAGACATCAAGCTATTTTTCTGGCGTCGTTGCCGGGGAGGTAAGGTAAAAGGTACTCACATCCTCCGGTGTGAGTGCTCGAAGTTATTTCCTTTAGATTCTGCAATTATATCTTTTTGTTTCTTGTTTTTATTTTCACTAGTTAGGCTTAATGGAAAACAACAAAAAAATTAGAGAGCTTTATAGTATTTATCTTGAGTTAGGACATGAAGTGTTTGAAGAGAAAATTAAAAAACCTATGGAACTTTATTTGCAGGCTAATAACAATGTTGTTAGTATGAATTCTTTGGACACCATTATTGCTAATGCTATGGAAAAGTCTAAGCTTGGGGAAGCTAGTTTTTATGAAAATGATCTTTTTAGTTCCCCAGCTTTGGAAGATAGCTATTCTATTGCTTATGATGATACCAAACCTCCAATATATGATGATTACAATGATGAATATGATATTTTTAGTCCACCTACTATTGAGGAGAAAATTAATGATTATAATATGCCTCCTATATTTGATGATTATGGTGATGAGAATAATAATGATAGCTATTTTGTTGAATTTGCTCCCACTACGATTAATAAGAATAACTATGCTTATGTGGAGAGTAATAATGATTATATGCATGTGGCTCATGATAAGAATGTTTGATGTGATAGCTGTATTGTTAATTTTATTCATGATGCTACTAAAAGTTATTATGAGAGAGGGAAACATGGTTTTATGCATCTCAATAATATTAGGTTTCCCCTCTTTATGTTGAAAGTCTTGAAGTTGCACCTGTTTTGCTTTCCTATGCTTGTTGCTTTATGCTTTAATGACTTGTTTCTTTACAAGATTCCTATGCATAGGAAGTGGGCTAGACTTAAATGTGCTTTAAATTTGCTTCTTGATGCTCTCTTTTACTTTAATTCATATTTCTTATGTGAGCATCTTCTCAAACTATCATGCCTAACTTAAAGACGTTAAAGAAAAGTACTTATTGGGAGATAACCCAAAAGTTTTATATGAGTCTTGAAAGTTATTACCTCTGTAATAACCTCTCCTTATCCTTTTTATTTGATTTTTGTGCCAAGAATAACCTCTAATGAGAGGGACGTAAGATTTGGGGAAGTGCTGTCCAGAAACAGATTTTTGTGCTTTACTGTAAAAATTCGCGAAAAATCTCTGTATGGCGGATTGAGCTGTAATTTTCTGAATAAATAGCCCAGGTTGTTAGATAACTTTTGTTAGTTCAACACTTTTCGATTTGAGCAACAGAAGGTCTTAAAAATAAATCGGTTTTCACCTGCTAGTCTGTTTTGACAGATTTCTGCCATTATTTGTATTTCCCTCTTAAACTCTTTCTCTTTGGGTTCTTTTTGGTGAATTGAGATTTTTGAGGGAATTGCTACCGTAGCTTGTGTTTTTAATGAAAGTTTTGCTGTTTTAAAACTAAACCCCAAAGGTTTATTATCTTTTGAATGCACTAATATTGCTAATGAAGATTGTGTGAAGTTTTGTATGAAGGAAATTTTCAGGTGTAGGGAAAGAATGATGTAATGAGATGAAGAATGGACAAAAGCTCAAGTTTGGGGATTCCACCCTGTGTCACCCTAAGAAATATTCAAGAGGTCCAAGCGTCAAAGCTTGGGGATGCCCAGGGCATCCCCTTCTTCATCAATAAAAATCTCAGGTCTTTCTAGACACTTCGTTTTTATTGTTTCATGCACTGTTGTGTTGTTCTTGGAGCGTCTTCGTTTTTGTTTTTCATTTTTGTTTGTTTGGTTTTCTTAGTTTGCTTGCATAGATTGGTTGGACCCCCTCTTTCATACATTAGTTTTCAAATAGTTTGGTTTGGTTTGGAAAAGAGTAGGAAAAGTTCATGCTTAAGTGGTAAAAGGAGCTTGTTTTTTACTGTGGCCTATGCCTTGTCATGTCATGCTTGATATTGTTTTGGATTTATGCTTAGTGATTTTTGCTGTAGCATGACTTGTTAGAAACAATTGAGATTGTTTAATGTGCCTTGAAAGAATCATGCGTTGTTTTAGCATATTAAAGCATAGTATAGTGGTATTCTCCTTTGATGCTTTATTTGGGTTGACTTGGCACATGCTCACACCATGTTATGACTATCCCAAGTCACCATAGCCTTTATGATCCTTTAGTTTTCGACTTGTAATGTCACTTTATGCTTTAATTAATGATGTTTTGTCGCTTTGCATGATTATGTCCATTATTGCTCTCTTAGTTGGTCGCTCACAGTCTTTTGCTAGCCTCCATAACCAAGTATGAGTTCCACTCATGCATCCAACTCCAAATAAAACCAAGTTATTCCAAAGAGTCCACCATACCTACCTATTAGCATTTGCTATTCCAAGTATATTCATGTTTTTATCTACCTTCCGAATTAAACTTGTTATGAGAAAACTAGTGATTAAAGCTCTCAAGAACTTGATGGCACACTTTACTTTTCTTGCCCTTAATAAACTCGAACCATTGTGTCATCTATGTTGTATATGCTTGCACTTATATATTGGGGATTAGCAGAACCATGATGTCATGGGGAACGCTTTCAACATTGCACTTGTACTTTGTACCTAGTTGATATCATGCTCTTTTGTATATGGATGTCATCGGTGTGAAATGAAAGGGGAGCTTGTAAGTCCATGGAGTTATGTATGTGTGTTAGAGAAACGCCTGGGCCGCTGTTCTAATCCATGCCTAATCATGGTGGAAACCTGCAGCGTAACCATAATGAGTAATCTATGAAGCATTCTTGTTATAAAAAAAAGAGATAGAGATTGAGAAAAAGAGAAAAAGGAAAAAAAGAGAAGAGAAAAGAGGAAATAGAGAAAAAAGCACCATTTTACCATGGTAAATAAGAAGATTGCTGAGATGCTCGTTGTATGCTTGCCTTGTCATTTTGATATGGGGATTCTTCCGTATCATCGGGCAAGGGGTACCATGTTGGCGGTTCTCTATGATACACATGTACTTACTATGACAAGAACTTACCGGTAACTAAACTTGAGTAGCATGAGGAGTGACCCTCGTATTTAAGAAACATGAGATTTACAACTTATACTTTGTCAAGCATATACTCCATAGTTTGTTCACTTTAACCTTAATCACTTCAAGATGTTTATGATAGGGGCAATGAGAGAGGAAATCTAATAAGTACCATAATTTTTGGAAGCTCTTTATGAAACTTGAATCCCTGCTTCCTTCTATGAAGGCCTTTCTTTTACTCTTATGTTGAGACTCCATCCTATATCTTTATGAACCTATTGAGAGAGCATAGTGGCCATTCTTAGTTTAATGTGCATTGTCCCAAGACTTGTTGATTGATGCATAACTTTGATATTGCTTGTTCTTAAACTATTTGTATCTAGTCACCCTTATGAACTTTGAAGGTGTCCTATGCATTTATGTTTTGCTACTCTATGAGGGACAAGCTGAATGCCACTATGCTATGTTTTCTTTATGTGAAACAAACAAACGTCTTGCAAAGCATTGTTATTCATGAATCTTTTGTTTGTGCCTTTTCATGTTATAGCATAGTTACTATGTCTTATTGTTAGAACTTTATCTTTCATGCTATGTTGAAGTACTATGATCCCAGCTATCAATGTTTTACAAATACTTTGGTCAAGTTTATGATGGTGCATGTCACCTCAAAAATTATTCTTTCTTTTTTATCACTTACCTACTCGAGGACGAGCAGGAGTTAAGCTTGGGGATGTTGATATGCTGCTAATGTATCTATAATTTTTGATGTTCCATGCCTGGTTTATATCTACTTTCTTATGTTTTCCCACACTTTGGAGTACTTTTTATACACTTTCTTGGACTAACCTATTAACAAGATGCCATAGTGCCAGTTGCCTGTTTTCTTATATTTTTGGTTCTAGGAAAGTTAGAAAATGAATATTCTCGGAATTAGACGGGACAAAAGCCAAAGTTAATATTTTACCGGAAGACACATGGAGTCCGAAGGAGAGACGAAGGGGGGCCACAGGGCGGCCACATCACCCCTTGGCGCGGGAAGCCCTAGGCTGGGCCAGGGCATGGTGTGGGCCCCCTGGTTGGCCACCGACCTTGCCCCTTCGCCTATAAGAAGCCCCTAGGACGAAAACCCTAAATCAAACAGCCTCCAGCCACGAAAAGTTCCGCAGCGCCGCTGCCACCGAAGGGGAGATTCAGGGGACAGAAAGTCTCTATTCCAGCACCCTACCGAGATGGGAAGTGCCCCCGGAGCCATCTCCATCGATCTCCACCACCATCTCCCTCGCCGTTGCTGATTCCCATGATGATGAGGGAGTAGTTCTTCCTCGAGGCTAAGGGTTCTACCGGTAGCTATGTGTTCATCTCTCTCTCTATGCATGATCATATTGAGATCATGAGCTTTGTAATCAAGTAGATCTACCTTGCTACTCAAGTGCTTTAATAGATCTCTGCTCTCCCCATGTGTGTGAAAGTGACAACGTGCACACCATGGTGGCACTTAGGCTAGAGATTACAAATAGTTGTTATGAGTTATATTTGGATTTGGATGTCTCTATGAAATTGTGGTGTTTAGTGGAACCATCTAGTGCTCAAGGTGATAGTGTGGGGTTATCTAGATGGGAAAAACAAACTTTGAGGAGTGCTGTTATAGCCCTACCATGGATTAGAGTGTCCAACCGAAGAGTAGTTTAGAGTAGTATCATAAAGAGAAGATATTTATATGAGAGTGTTCACTAGCGAAAGTATGATCCCTAGGCCTTGTTTCTAACCATTGAAACACCATTTGCAACTACATCTGTTACATGTTTGCTTGCTTCCATCTTTATTTCAGTTTGACTTTAGTCTCTTCCTGAAGGAAATATGCCCTAAGAGGCAATACTAAAGTTGTTATTATGTATTCCTTATATATGATAGATGTTTATTTTGCATGCTAGAATTGTATTGATCAGAAACATCAATACATGTGTGTTTAATAAACAAAAGGGTTCCTAGTTATGCCTCTCTTATAGACTAGCTTGTTGATTAACAAGATGATCAAGGTTTCCTGATCATGGACATTGGATGTTGTTAACAACAAGGTCACACCATTGGTGGAATGATGTGATGAAGATTCATCCGAAGTATAGCATTACGATCAAGTCATTATGTTTATATTGTTATAACATCATACGAAGTAATCTTTATCCTTAGACCATGAGATCATGTTAATTGCTAACACCGGAAGAGTATCTTGATAACATCAAACGTCACACCGTAACAGGGTCACTATAAATATGGGTGCAGTACTACGAAGGTGTTATGTTGAGGCTCATGGATCAAGAGTGGAATTTGTCAATCCCGATGACGGATAGATATACTCTGGGCCCTCTCAGTGATATCACATTGAGATAGCTTGCAAGCAAGTGATGTAATCACTAGAATGTTATATCATGGGAACGAGAAAAGAGTGCATATCGGTAATGAGATCAAACTAGGTATGGAGATACCGATGATCGAATCTCGAACATGTAATATATCGCGAGACAAAGGGATTTAGTTGAAGGGAATATGCCCGACAGGCAATAATAAAGTGGTTATTATCTTATTCCATGTTTATGATAAATGTTTATTTTACATGCTAGAATTGTATTGATTCAGAAACATCAATACATGTGTGTTTAATAAACAAAAAGGGTTCCTAGTCATGCCTCTCTTATAGACTAGCTTGTTGATTAACAAGATGATCAAGGTTTCCTGATCATGGACATTGGATGTTGTTAATAACAAGGTCACACCATTGGTGGAATGATGTGATGAACATTCATCCGAAGTATAGCATTACAATCAAAGTCATTATGTTTATATTTCTATAACATCATACGAAGTAATCTTAGTCCTTAGACCATGAGATCATGTTAATTGCTAACACCAGAAGAGTATCTTGATAACATCAAACGTCACACCGTAACAGGGTGACTATAAAGGTGGGTTCAGTGCTACGAATGTGTTATGTTGAGGCTCATGGATCAAGAGTGGGATTTGTCCATCCCGATGACGGATAGATATACTCTAGGCCCTCTCGGTGATATCACACTGAAATAGCTTGCAAGCAAGTGATGTGATCACTAGAATGTTATATCACGAGAATGAGAAAAGAGTGCATGTAGGTAACAAGATCAAACTAGGTATTTGGATGCCAATGATCGAATCTCGGACATGTAATATATCGCGAGACAAAGGGATTTAGTTACGACGTGAAAGGTTCACACGATCACAAGAGTCATCGTTGAATATGTGGGAGTCAGTACGGATCTCCAGGTCCCGCTGCTGATTATTGATCAGAGAGGGGTCTCGATCATGTCTACATTATTCGCGAACCGTAGGGTGACACACTTAAGGGATACCGACACCATTTGGAGCAAATATGTTTCAGATAAAGATTTAAGAAAGCGCTGGAATCATTTCGATGGAAACCGAAATTGTTTCGGGTGAAATTGCTGAAACTGGTTCTGCATGTGATATTGAAATGTTGCAAGGGGTTTTATGTGAATGTTTGTTAATTAATGTAATTAGCAAAATTCTGAATAAAATAAATAAAATAGTTTTATTTAATGAGAGCTTGCATTAAATTTGGTGGAAATTTAATGCATGTGTGAGTGGAATTTTGAGTGGAGGCTTTTTATGGGAGTGGGAGCTCCACCCACATGAATGTGGAAGAGGTGGGGGCACCACCCTGGATGCCACGCCATGGCCCTTGGGTGCCCCCCTCTCCCCTATAAAAGGCCCCCCTCTCCTCCTCTCACAACACACCTCCTTGTGAAGGATCTCTCTCCCCCTCTAGTATTACCCCCATGGTCTCGGATTAGCGAGATACATGTTCCTGGTGGCTTTATCTGGAAAGGAGTTGCTGCTTCCGCTGCTTTGCTGGAGCGAGGGACGGAGGTTGTCGGGGTACCGGACGTGTGTGCGATCACGTATGCACCGCTGCTTTGCGGTGCTGGACTTGGTGGTGCTGGAGCTGGATCTGATGGACGTGCTGGAGCCGGACCTGCTGGACTTCATCACGATCTTGAGATCGGCAAGTGTACGACTACATCAACCACGAGTTCCTACTCGTTAACAAAGCTCATTGTCTACGAGGGTAAGTTCTCGTTGGATGTATGTCCACCCGTTGCTTTGTACCTAGTAGATAGATCTTGGCGTGTAGTTCACACCGTAGGAATTTTTTTGTTTTCTATGTTACGGACCCAACAGTGGTATCAGAGCCTGATCTATGCGTAGGTGCTTTGCACGGGTAGTACACATATGTTTATATGTGGGCAATGATGATCATGTTATTGCTTCTTTCATGTATTTTCGATATTGGTGGCATAGTGGGATGAAGCGGCCCGGACCAACCTTACATGTCATCGTACATGAGACCGGTTCCACGACTGACATGCAACTTGTTTTGCATAAGTGGCTGGCGGGTGTCTGTCTCTCCTACTATAGTCAATATCTGATTTACAACGAGTTGCTAATAACTTAGTTATCCTCGTTGTGGTTCATGTTCGTAGGTAAGAACGGTTCTATCTCCGAAAGCCCTAAGCCACGTAAAACTTGCAATTGATAAATTAGAGGCGTCTAGTTTAGATCGTTGCTGGGCTAGTGCCTTGATATGGTATTGTTGTAAGTAGATGTATGATAGATACTCTTACAACACATTCAACGTGTAAGTTCCATAGACCTTGGCCTTACACACAAAGGAATGAATGAGATCATACCACGATGCAAATGATAGAGATCAAATGCATGGACCATATCATCTCACTTTACACATTAGATGTTAGCATCTTATACTGCTAGTTTGGCGCTTTCTGTAGCATTGTAAGATGATCCCTCATTTAAATATCAAGATAAAATGTGTTCTTCCTTAAGTATGAACCGTTCTATGGGTCGTGTTTCGAGACATCACGTGATGATCGGGTGTTCTCAACTCTACGCTTTCATGCAACGGGTGTAAGACAGTTTTACACACGCGAATACTAAGGTTCTTACTTGGCGAGCCTAGCATGTACAGACATGGCCTTGGAACACGGACCGAAAGGTTAAGCATGAGTCATATAGTTGATGTGATGACCATATTGATGCTCGCCTTTGAAGCTACACCGACTCACGTGATGATCGGACTTGGTGTAGTGGATTTGATTCATGTAATCACCAAAAAGGCACGAGGGATGTCGTTTTTGAGTGGGAGTTCATTTCTAATTTGGATTAGTCGAACTCAATTTGTCATAAACTAAATCGAAGTGAATTTGCATAATTTGTTGTAGTCATTCGCATCTGTTCACTACCTTATGCTTAGTTTTAATTGAGATAATAGAACTATAGAATTCTGGATATTTACTTTACGAACTGGTATCGTATTATTTTGAATGTCAATTTAAAGTTTATAAGTCCTATTGTAAACTTTCAGCAAAGTCTATTTACTCCATGAAGTTTAATAAGTAGTATTAAATCAAGAGTAAGAATTCCAATGTTAGTATCTAAAGTATCATGTTTGCCTCCATGATTATTGATATTCAAAAAGTTGTTTTAATATCAAGATTATATTGGAGCTGAAAATTGTTTCAGAAACCATCATGTGTGAAAGATATTGTGATATCTGAAACAATGTTTTTGGTTGCATTATGATAGAGTATAATTTAGCAAAATACATGTTCTCATATTGTATGAGAATTTGTGAAGGATGGAGATGCTAGGCATCCGAATCTACCAAAAGGGTTTTGGGAACTGATATTATACTCGCGATTCTTCCTTATAGGCTATAGTAGCTTGATTATGAAAGTTTTCATGATAAGGATGAATAGAAGATGTAAGTAAAATGTTTACTACACTAATAGATTACTAAAGAATGGATTTTTGAAAGAACACCAAACATTTGATGATGGTGATCCACTTCAAAGTGCAAGTCCAAAGGTATTAGTATTTGACTATATACGCTCTGTACCATGTGTCATGTTGATGACACCACTATTGATGTTGATAGATTCTTTTAAAAGAAAAGAAATTGTTGAAAGAGAATCTATAAAATATTTGGCAGAAAATAAAAGGTTGGAGATGTCCAACTTAGGTATATAGAAGATATACATGTTATGGCTATATTCCTTGCTTGTTAAACAATGTGGTTCTTAGGTATTGGATACCGGTATTGGATACCGAATTGGTTGGTATGAAGTGTCATACAGGACAACGCAATTCATGAACTACAATGGCCTAAGTAACCAGCAAGAGAATGAGTGATGATGTTCATCGAAAACAAATAAAGTGTTATTGTGTTTTTCGTTGTCATCAAACCAAGCCTTCAAGATTTGTTTAAATAATTGTTATTTTGTTCTGGTATCATGAGAACAATGGTTGTTCAAATAATTACCGTATTCCATAAAGGATGGATGAACTTTTACAAGTCTAGTTGGAGAAATCACATCCATAAACACTATTGCTAAAATGTCGCAAGACAAATGATTGAAAGATCACTTATGAAGTGACATCGTTGTTTAAATTATATTTGAAAGAAAACATGAAGAAACTCCATGTTGATGGATTTTTGGAGTCTTTGATTTTGATCAATTGACGCATGTGAGACTTTCCTCGAGATAATTGAAACTCCATCCATAGGCCAAAGAGGAACGGATGACTAACTTATTGGATATTATGCATGTTCATGTATATAGTCCATTATGTGTAGCCATATGCGATGGATCTTTTTGCTTCTCCAGAAATTTGAGTGAATATATCTATATATTTACTTAATAAGGGAGAAGTATGAAACATTTGAAAATTGTTCAAAGACTTTCAAGATGAAGTGAAAAACCATTGTAACAAGAAAATAAAAGAGTTTATGATTTGATCATAAAGAAAGATATTTGAGTTATAGGTTTAGCAAAACACCTAAGATTTCAGGAATTGTTCCATGAATTTGCACTTCCCGATAAACCACAGGAATATGGTATGTTCGAGAGATCAAATCAAACCTTGTTTGACATGGTAAGATCAAAGGTGTCATTTATAACACTGCCATTATGTTTTAAGGATTAAAGCTTTAGAGACTACCACTTTTTCACTGAAAAGAGCACCATCGTGATCCGTTGAAATGACACCATATGAGTTATGGTTTGGGATAAAACCCGAATTGTCTTTTCTTAAATTTTGGTATGCTATGCATAAGTAAAATGTTTACAACCAAAGTCGGATAAGCACGTCTTTGTAGGTTATCCCAAAGAATTTGTTGGGAATTCCTCCATAACATCGAGGACAAAAGAGTTTGTCGCTTAGAACGTCAAGTTTCTTGAGAAGGAATTTTTCGTGAAAAGTTAAGTGGGAGGACAATACAACTTTGATAAGGTTGTTGAACCTTAGCTATATGTGCTAAGTAGCGCAGCGCCGAAAAGTGTCCTGGTGGTGGCCACAATGCTCATGGCTCTCGTGATTACAAAGGGTGTGATCTTGGAGATTAGAGTTCCTATTGAACCATGTGGGTCGGTAAAAATCAAATAGTAAGATTTGAAACAGAAGTCGTTATTGTTTTGACAATGATGAACCGACTGCATGCAAAGAAGCGATGATGGGCCCTGACTCCATAAAATGACTAGAAGTCATAGAATCCGTGATAGTATCCATACACAAGAAATCAAGTTTCTGAACTTGGAAGACCCTCCAGAAAGGCGTGAAGCCTATCGGTCGTGTTTGGATCTATAAAGAAATAGACAAGGATGTTTGACATCTATGAAATAGTCGACATGTCGGAAAGAAGTTTACGGCAATGTTCAAGGAGTTGACTATGACAAGATATGATCTTTCATAGCGGTATATAGTCTTGACGGATTAATGTAGCAACCACTACATATAATTTTGTATATGGTAGTTGAATAAACAAAACAAGGTTCTTCTAATAGAACGGTAACCTAGGACATGTACATGACATGGTCCGAAGGGTTTTGTTAATTCAAAGGGTGCTAAAAGGGCATGTAAACTTCAATAGTTGAAGTAAGCATAGCGGAGTTGGAATCTTCACCGTGATGAAACTGTTAAAAGAGTTTAAATTCATCGGAGATGATGAAGATGCTTGCATTTGCAAGAAATTAAGTGGGAGCGCTGAGACATATTTCTAATACATTATGTAGAGGACATATTGTTGATTGGAAATGATGTATCTTGAATTGACACAAGTTAAGGATTTCATTAAAATAAGATTTCGATGAAAGACTTGGGCAAACCCAGAATATTAGGCATCAATATCTATATGGATAGATTAAGGCGCTAATATGGTTGTGCCAGACATACATATATAAGATATTGAAAGGGTTCAATATGAGATATTGAAAGGGTTCAATATGGAAACAACAAGAAAGTTTCTTGCTGCATGGAAAGAATTGTATTCAGATTCAAGTGTTTCAACACTTGGTGAGTAAAATCACATGACAATTCTGATCGATTATACCATGATATGTATATATCCAGAATGTCCTATGCTCTAAATGTTATGAGCATATACCAGAATGATTCATAAGATGATCATTGGACAATAGTAAAGATATTCTTATGAGCTTTGGAAGAACTAAGAATATATCATGTATAAGTGACAAATAGTTAAAGGTAGTTCATTGTAAAGTGTTACATTGATACTAGTTTTGTCACAAGATACAAATTAAATTTATCTCAATTTAGACTATGGGTGGCACAATATAATGGAAAGGATGTTCCATGGTGGATTTGGATGAGTTCCAAAGTTGAGATATTGTGACGGATACTACAACAAAAGGCTAAGTATATAACTGCTATAGTAGCAGCAAAGGAGGGCATTTGTATTAAGTAGTTTGTTATCAAACTAGGTGTGGTTCAAAGTGGGATAATACTATGAAGATATATTGTGTGACAATAATATCAACATAGTTTGAGCCGAACGAACTAAAGGTCTCACCAGAGGACCAAATTTATACAATGCCATCTCATTTGAGAATGAGTGATGCGTAGAGACGCAAAGACATGCAAATACACACGGATCTGAAACTGTCACATCCGGAGATTATGTTAACCACTAGCAATAGTGTATATGCAACACCAGAAAGCCATAGGTGTTCAATGCGCAAAGTTTTTCAAACTAGATTATTGACTCTAGTGCAAGTGGGAGACTGAAGGGAATATGCCCGAGAGGCAATAATAAATTGGTTATTATCTTATTCCATGTTTATGATAAATGTTTATTTTACATGCTAGAATTGTATTGATTCAGAAACATCAATACATGTGTGTTTAATAAACAAAAAGGGTTCCTAGTCATGCCTCTCTTATAGACTAGCTTGTTGATTAACAAGATGATCAAGGTTTCCTGATCATTGACATTGGATGTTGTTAATAACAAGGTCACACCATTGGTGGAATGATGTGATGAACATTCATCCGAAGTATAGCATTACGATCAAAGTCATTATGTTTATATTGCTATAACATCATACGAAGTAATCTTAGTCCTTAAACCATGAGATCATGTTAATTGCTAACACCAGAAGAGTATCTTGATAACATCAAACGTCACACCGTAACAGGGTGACTATAAAGGTGGGTTCAGTGCTACGAAGGTGTTATGTTGAGGCTCATGGATCAAGAGTGGGATTTGTCCATCCCGATGACGGATAGATATACTCTCGGCCCTCTCGGTGATATCACATTGAAATAGCTTGCAAGCAAGTGATGTGATCACTAGAATGTTATATCACGAGAACGAGAAAAGAGTGCATGTCGGTAACGAGATCAAACTAGGTATTTGGATGCCGATGATCGAATCTTAGACATGTAATATATCGCGAGACAAAGGGATTTAGTTACGACATTAAAGGTTCACACGATCACAAGAGTCATCGTTGAATATGTGGGAGTCAGTACGGATCTCTAGGTCCCGCTGCAGATTATTGATCAGAGAGGGGTCTCGATCATGTCTACATTATTCGCGAACCTTAGGGTGACACACTTAAGGGATACCGACACAATTTGGAGAAAATATGTTTTAGATAAAGATTTAAAAAAGCGCTGGAATCATTTCGATGGAAACCAAAATTGTTTCGGGTGAAATTGCTGAAATTGGTTCTGCATGTGATATTGAAATGTTGCAAGGGGTTTTATGTGAATGTTTGTTAATTAATGTAATTAACAAAATTCTGAATAAAATAAATAAAATAGTTTTATTTAATGAGAGCTTGCATTAAATTTGGTGGAAATGTAATGCATGTGTGAGTGGAATTTTGAGTGGAGGCTTTTTATGGGAGTGGGAGCTCCACCCACATGAATGTGGAAGAGGTGGGGGCACCACCATGGCTGCCACGCCATGGCCCTTGGGTGCCCCCCTCTCCCCTATAAAAGGCCCCCCTCTCCTCCTCTCACAACACACCTCCTTGTGAAGGATCTCTCTCCCCCTTTAGTATCATCCCCATGGTCTCGGATTAGCGAGATACATGTTCCCGGTGGCTTTATCTGGAAAGGAGTTGCTGCTTCCGCTGCTTTGCTGGAGCGAGGGACGGAGGTTGTCGGGGTACCGGACGTGTGTGCGATCACGAATGCACCGTTGCTTTGCGGTGCTGGACTTGGTGGTGCTAGAGTTGGATCTGATGGACGTGCTGGACCCGGACCTGCTGGACTTCATCACGATCTTGAGATCGGAAAGTGTACGACTACATCAACCACGAGTTCCTACTCGTTAACAAAGCTTGTTGTCTATGAGGGTAAGTTCTCGTTGGATGTATGTCCACCCGTTGCTTTGTACCTAGTAGATAGATCTTGGCGTGTAGTTCGCACCGTAGGAATTTTTTTGTTTTCTATGGTGGGGACCCAACATTAGTTACAAGCGTTAAAGGTTCTCACGATCACAGAAGTCATCGTTGAATGTGTAGGAGTCAGTACGGATCTCCAGGTCCCGCTGCTGATTATTGATCGGAGAAGGGTCTCGATCATGTCTGTATTATTAGAGAACCGTAGGGTGACACACTTAAGAGTTACCGGACACCATTTTGGAGCACATATGTTTCAGACGAAAGAATTGCAAAGCGCATGAATTGTTTTAATAGAAACCGAAAATTGTTTCGGGTGAAATTGCAGAAAGTGGTTCTGCATGTGATATTGAAATATTGCAAGGGTTTATATGTGAATGTTTGTTAATTAAAGTAATTAACAAAATTCTGAATAAATTTAATAAAAGAGTTTTATTAAATGAGAGAGCATTAAACTTGGAGAATTTTAATGCATTTAAAGTGGAGACTTTAAAAGGGAATGTGAAGAGGCATTTTAATGTGGAGGGGTTACCACCACATGAATGGGGGAGGTGAGGGGTCACCCCCCATGCGCCGGCCATGGAGAGGAGGGGCACCCCCTCCTCCTATAAAAGGCCACCAGTTCCCTCCTTCGTCCTCACACCTCCTTGTGAAGGATCTCTCTCCTCCTCTAGAATTATTCCCCCATGGTCTCGGATTAGCGAGATACATGTTCCCGGTGGCATTTCGTCTGGAAGGAGTTGCTGCTTCCGCTGGATCGCTGGAGCGAGGAGGTGGAGGTTGTCCGGTGGCTTGAACGTGTGTGCGAGTACGGATGCGCTGCTGAGTTGCGGCGCTCGGACTTCCTCACGATCTTGAGATCGGCAAGTGTACGACTACATCAACCACGAGTTCCTACTCGTTAACAAAACTCGTTGTCTTCGAGGGTAAGTTCTCGTTGGATGTATGTCCACCCGTTGCTTTGTACCTAGCAGATAGATCTTGGCGTGTAGTTCACACCGTAGGATTTTTTTGTTTTCTATGCTGCGGACCCAACAGTGGTATCAGAGCCTGATCTATGCGCAGGTGCTTTACACGGGTAGTACACATATGTTTATATGTGGGCGATGATGATCATGTTATTGCATCTTCTATGTATTTTGGATATTGGTGGCATAGTGGGATGAAGCGGCCCGGACCAACCTTACATGCATCGTACATGAGACCGGTTCCACGACTGACATGCAACTTGTTTTGCATAAGTGGCTAGCGGGCGTCTGTCTCTCCTACTATAGTCAATATCTGATTTACAACGAGTTGCTAATAACTTAGTTATCCTCGTTGTGGTTCATGTTCGTAGGTAAGAACGGTTCTATCTCCGAAAGCCCTAAGCCACGTAAAACTTGCAATTGATAAATTAGAGGCGTCTAGTTTAGATCGTTGCTGGGCTAGTGTATTGATATGGTATTGTTGTAAGTAGATGTATGATAGATACTCTTACAACACATTCAACGTGTAAGTTCCATAGACCTTGGCCTTACACACAAAGGAATGATAGAGATCATACCACGATGCAAATGATAGTGATCAAATGCATGGACCATATCATCTCACTTTACACATTAGATGTTAGCATTTTATACTGCTAGTTTGGCGCTTTTGGTAGCATTGTAAGATGATCCCTCATTTAGATATCAAGATAAAATGTGTTCTTCCTTGAGTATGCACCGTTCTATGGATCGTGTTTTGAGACATCACGTGATGATCGGGTGTACTCGACTCTACGCTTTCATGCAACGGGTGTAAGACAGTTTTACACACGCGAGTACTAAGGTTCTTACTTGGCGAGCCTAGCATGTACAGGCATGGCCTCGGAACACGGACCGAAAGGTTAAGCATGAGTCATATGGTTGATATGATGCCCATATAGATGCTCGCCTTTGAAGCTACACCGACTCACGTGATGATCGGACCTTGTGTAGTGGATTTGGTTCATGTAATCACCAAAAAGGCACGAGGGATGTCGTTTTTGAGTGGGAGTTTATTAGTAATTTGGATTAGTTAAACTCAATCTATCATAAACTTAGTCTAAATAGACTTTACAAATTCTGTTGTAGATGGCACCACCTGCTTTTAATTTCAATGTATTCATGGAGAAAGAGAAACTTGCTGCGAATGGTAGCAACTTCACCAACTGGGCTATGAATTTGAGGATTCTCCTCACTGCTGCACAAAAGCAATATGTGCTAGATGCGCAGCTAGGCCCCCCACCAGCTCCTGATGCCCCTGACGAGGAAAAGAATGTCTATGTGACTCGTCAGGAGGACCACAACTTAGTTCATTGCGGCATACTATATGGGCTAGAGCCAGAACTTCTAAAGCGTTTCGAAAATGGCAATGCCTTTGATACCATGGGAGAATTGAAAATGATTTTCGATACCCATGCCGCCGTAGAGAGTTATAACGCCACTGAAAAGTTCTTTATCTGCATGATGGAGGAGAACAACTCCGTTAGTGATCATATACTCAAAATGTCTGGGTACACCGATAAACTTGTGTCCTTGGGAATAATGATTCCCATTGACTTAGGCATACATCGTGTTCTCCAATCTCTGCCACCTAGCTACAAGAGCTTCGTGATGAACTATAATATGCAGGGCATGAAGTAGACTCTTCCCGAGCTTCTGTCAATGCTTAAGACTGCAGAAGTGGAGATTAGGAAAGAACATCAAGTGTTGATGATCAATAGGACCACCGGTTTCAAGAAGGACAAGAAAGGCAAGCACAAGGGAAAGAAGGGTGGCAAATCTGTTGCCGCGCCTAAAAAGAAACCCCGAGCTGGCCCTAAGTCCGATACCGAGTGCTACTATTTCAAGGGGACTGGCCATTGGAAGCGCAACTGCCCTAAGTATTTGGCGGACAAGAAGTCCGGCAAGGCAAACAAAGGTATATGTGATATACATGTTATTGATGTGTACTTGACTAGTACTCGCAGTAGCACCTGGGTATTTGATACGGGATCAGTTGCTAATATATGTAACTCGATTCAGGGGCTACGGAACAAGCGACAACTAGCAAGGGATGAGGTCACAATGCGGGTCGGCAATGGATCAAGAGTTGATGTGATCGCCGTCGGAACGCTGCCTCTCCATATGCCATCGGGATTAGTCATAAACCTAAATAATTGTTATTTGGTGCCTGCACTTAGCATGAACATTGTATCCAGATCGTGTTTGATGCAAAGTGGTTATTCGTTTAAATCTGAAAACAATGGTTGTTCGATTTATATGGATAATATCTTTTATGGTCATGCACCTGTGTTGAGTGGTTTATTTCTGATGGATCTCGATAGTAATATTACGCACATTCATAATGTTAATGCTAAAAAGATTAAACTTGATGATGATATATCTGCATATATGTGGCACTGCCGTCTAGGTCATATTGGCGTTAAACACATGAAGAAACTCCATTCTGATGGACTTTTGGAATCACTTGATTTTGAATCATTTGATACATGTGAGCCATGCCTTATGGGCAATATGACTAGAACGTCGTTTTCCGGTTCAATGGAACGAGCGACAGATCTATTGGAAATCATACATACTGATGTGTGTGGACCAATGAGTGTGTCGGCGCGAGCTGGATATCGTTATTTTGTTACTTTCACGGATGATTTGAGTAGATACGGGTATATCTATTTGATGAAACACAAGTCTGAAACTTTTGAAAAGTTCAAGGAATTTCAGAATGAAGTGGAAAATCATCGTAATAGAAAGATCAAATTTCTGCGGTCTGACCGTGGAGGAGAGTATCTAAGTTACGAGTTTAGCACACACATGAAAGAGTGTGGAATAGTTTCACAACTCACGCCTGCCGAAACACCACAACATAATGGTGTGTCGGAACGTCGTAATCGTACCTTATTGGATATGGTTCGATCTATGATGTCTCTGACTGACTTGCCACTTTCATTTTGGGGTTATGCACTGGAAACAACTACATTCACTTTAAATCGGGCACCATCTAAATCCGTTGAAACGACACCGTATGAATTATGGTTTGGAAACAAACCTAAGCTGTCATTTCTTAAAGTTTGGGGATGCGATGTTTATGTGAAGAAACTTCAACCGGATAAACTCGAACCCAAAGCGGAAAAATGCGTCTTCATAGGATACCCTAAGGAAATAATTGGGTATACCTTCTATCACAGATCCGAGGGCAAGGTTTTTGTTGCCAAGAATGGATCCTTTCTTGAGAAGGAGTTTCTCACGAAAGATGTGAGTAGTCGGAAGGTAGAACTCGAAGAGGTTATTGAACCTTCTCTTCATGAAATAGCAAGTGGCACAGCACCGGAAGTTGTTTCGGAGTTGACTTCACCTAATGAAGAGAGAGCTAATGATATTGATCATGGAACTCTGAAAGAGGAAACTACCGAACCTCGCAGGTCAAGCAGGACACGTGCAACTCCTGAACTGTACGGCAATCCTGTTGTGAATTTCATGATTGATGAAATGGATGACCCTGCGACGTATGAAGAAGCGATGATGAGCCCGGATTCCAACAAATGGCTAGAAGCCATGAAATCCGAGATGGAATCCATGTACGAGAACCAAGTTTGGGCCTTGGTGGACTTACCTCACGATCGAAAGGCCGTTGAGAATAAATGGATTTTCAAAACAAAAACTGATGCTGATGGTAATGTGACCATCTATAAGGCTCGACTTGTCGCAAAGGGGTTTCGACAAATTCAAGGAGTTGACTACGATGAGACATTCTCTCCCGTAGCGATGCTTAAGTCAGTTAGGATTATGTTAACAATTGCTGCATATTTCGATTATGAAATATGGCAGATGGATGTCAAAACTGCGTTCCTCAATGGTAATATTGAAGAAGAGTTGTATATGATACAACCTAAGGGTTTTGTCGATCCTAAGGATGCTAATAAGGTATGCAAACTTCAGCGATCCATCTATGGACTGAAGCAAGCATCCCGGAGCTGGAATCTCCGCTTTGATGAGGTGATCAAAGAGTTTGGATTTGTCCAAACTTATGAAGAGGCTTGTATTTACAAGAAAGTGAGTGGGAGCAATGTGGCATTTCTGATATTATATGTGGATGACATATTATTGATTATAAATGATATAGATCTTTTAAACAGTGTTAAAAGTTATCTAAACAACAAATTTTCGATGAAAGACCTTGGTGAAGCATCATATATATTAGGCATTAAAATCTATAGAGATAGATCAAGGCGCCTAATTGGGCTATTGCAGAGTACATACCTTGATAAGATATTAAAGAAATTTAATATGGACGAAAGTAAGAAGGGGTTCTTACCTATGTTGCAAGGCAAGACATTGAGTAAGACTCAAAGTCCGACTACGGCGGAAGAAAGAGAGATGATGGATAAGATCCCCTATGCCTCGGCCATAGGCTCTATTATGTATGCCATGCTATGTACAAGACCAGATGTGGCACATGCTATTAGTTTGACTAGTAGGTACCAATCTGATCCAGGTTCGGAACACTGGATAGCGGTAAAGAACATCCTCAAGTACTTGAGAAGAACTAGGGATATGTTTCTTATATACGGAGGTGAAGAAGAGCTAGTCGCTAAGTGTTATGTTGATGCTAGCTTTGACACCAATCCGGATGACTCTAAGTCTCAATTCGGATATGTATTTCTCTTGAACGGAGCAGCAGTTAGTTGGAAGAGTTCCAAACAACCTGTGGTGGCTGGATCAACGACGGAGGCAAAATATGTTGCTGCTTCAGAAGCAGCGCAGGAAGCGGTTTGGATGAAAGAGTTCATTACGGAACTAGGTGTGGTTCCTAGTGCATTGGACCCAATGGTGATCTATTGTGACAACAATGGAGCCATAGTCAACGCAAAGGAACCGAGGTCTCACAAGAATTCCAAGCATATTAAGCGCCGGTTTCACTCCATCCGCGAGCATGTCAAGGATGGAGATATAAAGATTTGTAAAGTACACAAGGACCTAAATGTAGCAGATCCGTTGACTAAAGTTCTCCCTAGGGCAAAACATGATCAACACCAGAACTCCATGGGTGTTAGATTTATCACTATGTGAACTAGATTATTGTCTCTAGTGCAAGTGGGAGACTGAAGGAAATATGCCCTGAGAGGCAATAATAAGGTTGTTATTATGTATTCCTTATATATGATAGATGTTTATTTTGCATGCTAGAATTGTATTGATCGGAAACATCAATACATGTTTGTTTAATAAACAAAAGGGTTCCTAGTTATTCCTTTCATATAGACTAGCTTGTTGATTAACAAGATGATCAAAGTTTCCTGATCATGGACATTGGATGTTGTTAATAACAAGGTCACACCATTGGTGGAATTATGTGATGAACATTCATCCGAAGTATAGCATTACGATCAAGTCATTATGTTTATATTGCTATAACATCATACGAAGTAATCTTTATCCTTAGACCATGAGATCATGTTAATTGCTAACACCGGAAGAGTATCTTGATAACATCAAACGTCACACCGTAACAGGGTGACTATAAAGATGGATTCAGTACTACGAAGGTGTTATGTTGAGGCTCATGGATCAAGATTGGAATTTGTCAATCTCGATGATGGATAGATATACTCTAGGCCCTCTCGGTGATATCACATTGAGATAGCTTGCAAGCAAGTGATGTGATCACTAGAATGTTATATCACGGGAACGAGAAAAGAGTGCATGTCAGTAACGAGATCAAACTAGGTATGGAGATACCGATGATCGAATCTCGGACATGTAATATATCGCGAGACAAAGGGATTTAGTTACAAGCGTTAAAGGTTCTCACGATCACAGAAGTCATCGTTGAATGTGTAGGAGTCAGTACGGATCTCCAGGTCCCGCTGCTGATTATTGATCGGAGAAGGGTCTCGATCATGTCTGCATTATTCGCGAACCGTAGGGTGACACACTTAAGAGTTACCGGACACCATTTTGGAGCACATATGTTTCAGACGAAAGAATTGCAAAGCGCAGGAATTGTTTCAACAGAAACCGGAAATTGTTTCGGGTGAAATTGCAAAAAGTGGTTTTGCATGTGATATTGAAATATTGCAAGGGGCTATATGTGAATGTTTGTTAATTAAAGTAATTAACAAATTCTGAATAAATTTAATAAAAGAGTTTTATTAAATGAGAGAGCATTAAACTTGGAGAATTTTAATGCATTTAAAGTGGAGACTTTAAAAGGGAATGTGAAGAGGCATTTTAATGTGGAGGGGTTACCACCACATGAATGGGGGAGGTGAGGGGTCACCCCCATGCGCCGGTCATGGAGAGGAGGGGCACCCCCTCCTCCTATAAAAGGCCACCCATTCCCTCCTTCATCCTCACACCTCCTTGTGAAGGATCTCTCTCCCCCTCTAGAATTATTCCCCCATGGTCTCGAATTAGCGAGATACATGTTCCCGGTGGAATTTCGTCTAGAAGGAGTTGCTGCTTCCGCTGGATTGCTGGAGCGAGGAGGTGGAGGTTGTCTGGTGGCTTGAACGTGTGTGCGAGTACGGATGCGCTGCTGAGTTGCGGCGCTCGGACTTCCTCACAATCTTGAGATCAGCAAGTGTATGACTACATCAACCACGAGTTCCTACTCGTTAACAAAACTCGTTGTCTTCGAGGGTAAGTTCTCGTTGGATGTATGTCCACCCGTTGCTTTGTACCTAGTAGATAGATCTTGGCGTGTAGTTCACACCGTAGGAATTTTTTTGTTTTCTATGCTGCAGACCCAACACTTCCACGCCATCAAGCTATTTTCTGGCACCGTTGTCTTATATCCATACCACTTGTATTTCACTATATCTTCGCCGAACTAGTGCACCTATACACCTGACAAGTGTATTGGGTGTGTTGGGGACGCAAGAGACTTCTTGTATCTTGATTGCATGGTTGCTTCAGAGGGATACCTTTGACCACTTCCTCCCTGAGTTCGATAAACCTTGGGTAATCCACTTAAGGGAAAACTTGCTGCTGTTCTACAAACCTTTGCACTTGGAGGCCAACAACTGTCTACAAGAATAGAAGTGCATAGACATCAGTGGTGGGTTGGTGGTACTGCCGGTCGAAGGTGAGGCGCGACGGATGCATCCTGGACTAGTGGCGCTGGAGAAGCAGGGTGCCCGAGGCAGGAAGGCAGCATGGTGGCCAAGGCGGTGTGGCCCAAATCTGGGCCCATCCGGGTCCGATCTAGGCCTGTAGGGGCTGATGATGCGAGGGTGCAGCCTCGACCTGCCTCCTAGCTGCGGCTAGGGAGCCAGATCCAGGCCAGGCAGGCCCAGGTCGAGTGACCGCCGACATCCCCCCTCCATGGCTTGATCCCTATGCATCCATATCCTTGGTGGGTCTAGACCAGGTGGGTCTCTACCTAGGGCTAGCTTCCTCGGTTGAGTCATCAGAGCATCGGTGTGCGTCTCTCTAGCAAGCAACATGTTGTATCTCAGACCGACGGCGGTCTGGCAGGTCTGGGTGACCACAGTGGGGATGGCGTTGCTGCTTGGTGGCAGGGGTCTGCGGTGGCGGCGGACTCACTAGTGGATGGAGGAGTAGAGACTATACCTAGGGTTGATAGCGACGGTGACACCCTTGATGCAATGTGGAGGTGGGGCTTCACGAGTCCTTTTGCATGTGGCTGGGCTAGAGAGGGCCTGGTTTGCCCTTACTGTTACATCCGGTCAGCTATCACCCCTAGCAGTGGAGGTAGTTCTCTCTCGCGTGTCACTGTACCCCCGACCCCCACCGAAGTTGCTTCTTTTCGATCATACCAGCCTCACATCATGGGTCACAGTGAGATGACGGTGGTGACTGGAAGACCGTGGTGGCGTGTGCTGGCAGGCGACAAGCTTGGTGGAGTAATTCGAAGCGTCCAAGAGTGTGGTTTTTTGAGGAGTCATGAGAAATCCTTGTCGCCTAGACACTGACGTGGCGTCGCTTGCGGGTGTTGCCATCATTCTTGAATGGCGTCGGGTGTATCTCTTCTCCACCTCCCATAGCGTATCGGAGGAAACCCTAGGACAAGTCCGGGCAGCAGCGCTGTTGTCGTCGCTTTCCTTCTTGGAGGTGTTGCTTGGTACGCGACGCTTCGGAGCGCTAGGAGCATGGTGGAAATTCTCTGGAGGACGCGGCGATTGCGGGTCATCCTCGTTTCATCGAGCCGCTATTGTCGGCTTTGCTTTCTCTTATTTTTTCTTCTTCGTTTTTTTGACGTCGTGCTGTCTAGACCAACAGCAAACTCAAATGGTTGCTATATTAATATAGCTGGACGAAAGTCTGTTTTGAGGAGGGTAGAAAATATACTTTTTTTTGAAACGAGGCAAAATCTTTGCCTTTTATATTGATAAAGAAGAAACAAACATAGAGTGGCCTAGGCCAAAAGAAAAAGAGCACAAAATAAAGGAAAGCCTTAGGAGGTAATCTCCGCTAGGTGTTGATGGCCCAAAATATATCGAGCTTGTTGGGGAACCCCAAGAGGAAGGTAAGATGAGCACGGCAGCAAGTTTTCCCTCAGTACGAAACCAATGTTATCAATCCAGTAGGAGCAAGGAAACACCCCAAAGGTGTTGCTAGCTGAACATTGGCAGTGCGCACTACCGGTGCCAGCAGCAACGTGGAGACCTGCACAACACAACCACAGAACTCTGTCCCCAACTTGCGATGAGGTTGTCAATCTCACCGGTTTTGCTGAAAACAAAGGATTAAACGTATCAAATGGGAGGAAGTAATAGTTTGCAGAAAGTAAACACAAAGCAGTAAACAGTTTGATTATAGATTGAAAGTAAAAGAAAGGACCGAGGTCCATAGTTCACTAGAGGTGGCTCTCCTTAAGATAGATAACATGCTGGGTGAACAAATTACAGCAGGACAATTGACAAACATCGAGAAAGCATACAAGCATATACTAATCATCTTGACTCCTTTGAGATTCGATTGGGCATTACAACATTATACATAGACCGCCATCCAACTGCATCTATGACTAATAATCCACCTTCAGGTTATCATCCGAACCCCCTCCAGTATTAAGTTGCAAGCAACAAATTATTGCTTTACGAATTGCGTGTAAAGTAAACAATACGATTGTTCTATGAACAAAGGATTGTTGTTTTCTCCCTAGTAGCAACAACACATCTAGTACCTTAGAGATTTCTATCACTTCCCCCAGATTACCAGAGGCATGAACCCACTATCGAGCATAAATACTAACTCTTGGAGTTGCTAGCATCTACTTGGCCAAGATAGCTACTAACAACGGAAAGCATGCAAGATCACAAATAACAAAGACATGATAGAATCAATAATCAATCTGAAATAGCATCTCAATATCCATCGGATCCCCGCAAACACAACATGCAGAATTACAAATAGATGATCTTGATCATGAACGGAGCTCACAAGATCTAAACATGATAGCACAAAGGAGGAGAACCAGCCATCTAGCTACTACATGGACCCGTAGTCCAGAGATGAACTACTCACGCATCACACCGGAGGCTTGCATGGTGATGAAGAAGGCCTCCAAGGTGAATTCCCCTCTCCGGCAGGGTGCCGGGAAGAGCTTCAGATCCCTCCCGATCTAGGGATGGAGATGACGGCGGCTACAGACTCTTTTGTGGAATTTTGATCGGGTACTTAGGGTTTTCGTATCAGAGGCAATATATAGGCGGAAGGAGAGGCCGAAGGGGTGCCTGGGGCGGCCAGACCACCCCCTGGCGCGGGCCAGGCCTGGCCGCACGGCCAGGTGGTGTGGCCAGGTCCCAGCCCCTCCCCGTCTCGTATTCTGGCTCCAGATGTCCCCCGGTAAAATAATAACTTTGGCTTTTGTCCCGTCCAATTCCGAGAATATTCATTTTCTGACTTCCTGAAACCAAAAACAGCAGAAAACAGGCAGCTGGTACTGTGGCTCTTGTTAATAGGTTAGTCCAAGAAATCATATGAAAAGTACTCCAAAGTGTGGACAAAACACAAGAAAGTAGATAAAACCAAGCATGGAACATCAAAAATTATAGATACATTTGCAATGTATCATGTGTTTTGCTCCTGCCATGATCCAATTCTTGCTCTCATCTCTGATTTTCTGCATTAATACCGAAGGCATCACTGACTTGTTGTTAAAAACCCGGTCATTTCTTTCCTTCCAGATTTCCCAAGGAATGGAGTTATAGCCGATCTAAGTCCAGCGGGGACGTCTGTCGAGGCCTTGGAAATGGCAAGCTAGTATTGGAGAATAGTGTCTCGGTTCGACCCTAGATCTTGCACCAAAGATGGACAACAAAGCCATGCTGTAGCCGATTGCCATATTCACTTGGAGAAGCGACATTCGAAGAGGATGTGTCTAGCTGTCTCAAGCAAGCATTTGCATAGTGGACAGACCGGTTGATGATCCCAACCTCTTTTGGCGAGGCGATCTGAAGTCCACAGTCTGTTTTGGACCGCAAGCCACGCGAAGAAGCGGCATTTAGGTGGGGCCCATGTTTTCAAAACAACTTTCTCAAAGGAGCATGGTGTGTCCCCAACGAATTGAGCTCTATAAGAGGACTCCGTGGAGTATCTACCATTTGCCGAAAGATTCCATAAGATGGTGTCTTCTGTGCCCGGGGTGAGGTCCACTTCTTGGAGAAGACCCCAAAGGTTAATGAACTGGGCGATGTGGTCAGCCGTGAAGTTCTCCACTAAGATGTCCCCAATCCATCTGTCGTTTGTCAACGCGTCATGGACACTGTCATTCTTTCTTTTAGAAGCTGTGAAAATGTGAGGAGCGATGGCTCTCGGAGATAGTCCATTTAGCCACGAAGAGGACCAAAACTTGGCTTTTTTGCCATCACCAATGGTAACCATAGTAGATTTACTGAAAAGAATTCTGTCCTCTTCGTCATTAGGAGTTTCAAGACCAACCCAATGCTTTTCTAGCGTAGCCCATTCCTGCCAAAGCCAGCGTAGGCGTAGCGCCCTAGAGAACTTCTCAAGGTCAAGAATTCCAAGGCCACCCAAACGTTTTGGCCGATAAACCTTTGCCCAGCTGACCTTGCACTTACCACCACTCATAGAAGTCTTACAAGCCTAGAGCATCCCACGCCGAATCTTGTCAAAATCCCGAAGGGTGGCTTTGTCCACCTTGAGAGCCGTGAGTAGGAAAATAGGCATTGTAGACAGAACGGATTTCACCAAGGCAGAGCAGCCAACACGGTTTAAGAACTTTCCCACCCAAGGGGTAAGTCTCGAGGCCACCTTGTCGATGTAGCATTGGAGATCCACACGTCACAGTCGCCCTAGGGAAAGAGGCAAGCCAAGATATTTGATGGGAAACTAAACCGTGGTAGCAGGGAAGTTGGCAAGGATTGTATCAAGGTCGATACCAATGCATCGAATGGCTGCCACGGAGGTCTTCACCACATTAGTCATTAGACCCGAGACCTCACCAAAGTTGTGAAGCAAGGTAGCGAGGTTCGAAACATCGCGAGCTGTGGGAGCTAGGAAGATGACCACATCATCGACATACAGAGAGATGCACAACTTAATGAATCTTCCTGGCAGCGGCTGTAGGAGTCCGGATTCAGTTGCCAGCTCCAATATCTTTTGCAAGGGATCAATTGCCAAGTCGAACAGGAGCGGTGAGAGCGGATATCCTTGCCTAAGTCCCCGTCCATGGAGAATATCCTTTCCCGGGATGCCGTTGAGGAGGACATGAGAGGAGGCAGTCGAGAAAATAAGAGCAGCCCATGCACGCCATCTAGGTGGAAAGCCCTTCCGCTGCATCAGGTCCAACATGTACTCCCATCTCACAGAGTCAAAAGCCTTGGCGATGTCAACTTTGATGAGTAAGGCCAGCGTGCGGTTTCTGTGGAGGCATCGGGCTGCGTTCCTTACATACATGAAGTTATCATGGATGCTTCTCGATTTGATGAAGGCGCTCTGGCAGCTAGAAACAATGTTATTCATCTTGGGGCGCAACCGAATAGCCATAGCTTTGGCGATGATTTTCGGAACAATGTGAATTAGACTGATAGGTCGGTAATAAAAAATGGAGTCTGCCCCATCCTTCTTCGGCAAGAGCACAACATTGGCCGTGTTAATGATGTGCAGATTGTTGATAGAAAGCTCAGAAAAACCATTGATGACGTTCATAAGATCTTCCTTGATTAAATCCCAGTAGGATCGAAAGAAAACGGTGGTGAAACCATCTGGCCCGGGAGCTTTGTCGAGCGGCAAGTCATCGATGGCCTTCTTGATTTCCTCCTCCGAGAAAGGCAACCCCAAATCATCGAGGTCCTCCATGGTTGGGTCAAGGACCTCCTAGTTGAAGTCAAGTGGTCGAGACTGCAGGGGTCCCAAGACCGAGGAGAAATGTTCAGAGATGTGTTGTTCCTTTACGTCATGAGAGACCACCCACCCTTCGTTTCGTTTCAGTCTCTGGATATAATTTTTTCTCCGCCTTGAGTTAACCTCAGATGAAAGAACTTGGTGTTTGCATCGCCCTCCCCGAAGGTAGTGTAAGCCATCGTTGTCTCCTCTTTAATTCCTTCACCTCCAATGGACTAAGTGCATGTAAAAAAATAAGGAGACCGTGGGTTAAATCTTATTTCCGCGTGCATTTGGAAGATAGAAATACACTCTTTTATGGTTAAAAAAACACTCATTTATGCACATGTTTTTTTAAAGAAGATTTTATGCATATGTCTTACAGCGCACGAGAGTTAAAACGGAAAACAAAAGGAGAAACAAACGCAAATTAATCCCAAAAGGAGTATCTCGAGCTCAGCCGACGCAACCGCAGGATGGGTATTTCCGTGACGCCACCCGATACATACACGCGACGACCTACCGGAAACAAAATCTTTCGAAGAGAGTTGCCAAAAAAAAAAACTTTGGAAGAGAAAAAATAGATTAAATCCCCCGAAAATCCGCGATCGCGTCTCTTCTCGCCCCCGCCCGTTCCCCTCCTCCAATTCCCAATCCCTTCCTTCGCCTATCCGGCTGCTGCTGCTCGTACACGATCCAATCCGATTCGATTCGCTCAAGGTCTCCACCCCCGCATATACATCCGAATCCCGCTGTACTTCGCTTTGCCCGCTCCTCGTAAAAGCTGACCCCCCGCCGCCGCGCCGCCGGACTCGAGCGCCGGTGAATCTTTGCTGCTTCCTGCGAAGTTTTCTGGGCGGTTCCTGTGCCGAGACGAGCAGTTGTGGTGGATTTGTATCTGGTCTGCTCAGGTTTCACTCCGGCGGAGGTTGCAGGGACTCTGCTGAGGATTTAGGGTACCAGGGTTTCAAATTGGTGCGGTCCTGGTGAACCTTTGGCCGTGTGGTGGAGGCTTGGAAGCCACGATGCCGAGGAGCACGCGCCGCATGTCCCGCAAGCACGGCCGGGAGGAGCGGGACAGGTCGGACTCCGACGAGGAACCGCGGCCACGGGAGCAGGAGGACAGGAAGGGCTCCGTTAGGGACTCCAAGGAGCACGAGAAGCGGCTGTCCTCGGGAGCGGCAAAGCTTCCCAATGCGGGCGAGGCATCTGGTTCGTCGGTGGAGGGGCAGAAGAAGCGGAAGAGCAGAGGGGAGCAGGAGACTGACACCAGGGATGATGAAAGGTGGAGTCGCGGCGGGGAAGATGATGAGAGGCTTAATTACCATGACTCGAAGAAGTCGAGGAATTCAGATGGTGATGTGAAGGGGAAGTCTGCAAGGAAGTCTAAGGAATATGATAGGTCTGACGAGGTTGGCAGGAGGAAGTCGGATAAAGGCACATTATTGGAGGAACATAATGCTGCCGAGCATCGCCGAGTAAAGGAGAGTGAGGCGGAGCTTGAGGAAGAGAGGTTGAAAGCAAGCAAGCAAGTGCCGGTGCTGAAGGAAGACAGTGTGAAGGATAGGAGTAGGGATCATGAGAAGGGGAATGAGGGCAGGCACGATGCATCATTGAATGCTATGCCAATAAACAAAGAGGTGAAAACACGGCATTTGGACAGCGATAAAGCAAGGGATAAGTGTAATGGAACTGGCGGTACGTATTCTTCAGACTACCTTTCATAGTTAAACTTGTTGAGAGGTATTTGCATTGAAATATCACTTGCTATATTGAGCAAAGCATCATATGGATTATGGAACACGAACACCTGTCAATTGCATAATTGTTGATGATATCGGTGACAATAGAAGGAGAAACTACAAATCATTTAAGTTACCAAACAAGAAACTGATATATTATATGACGTTATGACCATCTGAAGGTTTTGACTTGATTTCTTGCCTTAATTTTACTTATCGTAACATAATCTCCTATCATGATAGTTGACATCATTTGGTCATATCTGTTGCCTGTCTTACACTTCATTGCTATTGTTTTTGATATAGTAGCATTCAATAGCAGTTTTATGTAGGTACGCCCTAGGGTAGTGAGATTTACCCTTAGTATTTGTTGTCTATGCCTGCTATTCTACACGTGTATTTCCGCATGTTGTGGTCTTCACTTCAACCAGAAATCCCCATACTAGATGCAATCTGAAAATGCAGTTTTTATGATACTTCGCGAATTATTTGTGGCTCTGATTCTTTTGCTATCCTTTCCAATGGTATCTAACAGAAACTTAAAGTTATGTTGGTACCTTGCATGTGGATTAAACCCATACAAGGAGAAATTTACTTGCACATTTACATGTGTCTTATCAAGTAGATAGTATACTCCTTAGAAAGGTGTAATCATGAAGATCCACGTCCCCTTCGATTTATAATCGAGTAATACCCTTATGGTTTAGCTTTAGTCAGCTCACCATATGATGAAACTTCCAGTATGTATGGATTTCAGGGGACGAAATTATAGACATGGTTTCTTTCATTTTCACGAGAGAGATCTCATGAGATCATTGTTCCTCTTTGCAACTCCTAATATGAATGATTCAGATCATTCAAGTGCCCCCATTGATGAATTGCAGAAATCTGCTTAGTTCGAGAGAGATCAGCGTATTGTCAGACAAATCATACCTGTATTGCGGAGCACATTCATAGGAAAGCGAACCTATCCAACCTAAGCATTATGAATGATGAACTTATTTGTGCACATATTCATTTGACTCGTCCATACCACTGTTTGGAACTTTTGATGGACATAGAATAAAGTTGACTTGATTTAATGGGTAGATAGCTTTAGGTCTTTGTGTATAATACGTAGAAGTGTGTGCCAATACAAGACCACATTGAAGTGCATTGTGTGCAGGTGCAGATGTGGGTGTATGTTGTGTGTGGCTGTGTGCCGGAGTCCATGAAGCATTAGACACTGTTCACACTTGATTGGAGAACCATGTACATCTGTGTTGATAGATAAATCATAAAACTAAAAACGTCTGAATGATTTGAGCGGGTGGGATGCTAGAGCTCCTGGAAAAATCCTTGTCCATCACTTCATTGATCTGTCTGTGTATGTTCTGTTGTTAATGCCCATAAGGACACAACCTACATCCTAGTTATATGTTATGGTTTAACTAACCCACAAAATCAAACAACTAGTATCATGGCTATAATCTTTGGACTGTAAAAAGGACCGCATTAATCAAAAAGAGAGGTATTGGCATGAGTTTGTTGTGAGTTGGACCTTCTAACAATTTTTCTATCTCTGAAGCATTTATGTTATCATTTCTTTTGATGATATCATATATTCTTATTGTTTTCATTTAATTAGCAGATCACCAACGTGAAGATGAGTTGCATGATGGAGAACTAGAAAAGAATGAGAGGCACAGGAGAACAAAGGATCAGTCTGTTGGGAAAGATGAGTCACAAGGTGGCAGCAGGGAAAGAATGCCTAGGGATGTTCGCACCAAAATTAATGGTAACGAGCAACAACACACAGATGAAAAATTAAAAGATGACATGCCTAGAGGTGTGGAAAAACGTAGAGAAGAAAAATATAAGGATGATAGGTCCAAAGTTCAGGATAGGCATAAAAATAACAAATACAAAGATGATAGGCATAAAGAAGAGGAAAGGCATAGAGATGAAAGGTACAAAGAGGAAAGGTCTAGACATGAAGATAGACATAGGGATGTAAAATACAAAGAGGAAAAATCTAAAGAGGAGGGCAGATATAAGGATGAAAGATACAAAGAGAAGCCCAGAAATGAAGAGAAACCTAGGAATGAAAGATCTGATGACAGCTCTAGGGAGAAACATCGAGATGATACTTATAGAAATCACAGGAATAAAGATAGTGGATCATGGGACGTGCGATCCTCAAAAGACAACACTAGAGACAGATCTCTGGAAAAGCACTACAAAGAGGAACTTAATTACTCAGAGAGCAGATACAATAAAAGTAGACTTCATGACAATGAGGATGATGCATCTGCTGCTGATCGTAGGAGCAGTAAGTATAGAGATGATAGCAAAGGGAAGAAACGGTCTTATGAAGAAAGCGTTCATAATGGCGATCTGGAACGCAGGAATGCAAAAGAATATCATAGAGATGCTACTACTAAACACAAGCCTGAGGTGGGTGAAGACCGAAGACGGGAATATGAGAAGGTCGATTCTCGGAGGAGAGATTTTGAGAGGAAGAGCCCTCCTAGATCCAGTACATATCATGTGAAGGAGCAAAGCAGGTGATTTGCTTTCCTGTTGTTGACCACATTCTTCGCTGCATCACATTGCACTTCATCAACCTTTTATTTGGGGAACACATCTTGGTATCTATCTTTGGGTTCGATTGTGGTTAAATTAATATATTAGTATGTAATACTTTTGTGGCTGAAGTTGATTGATTTAGCTACTTTATGTTGTCCTTTTTTTTGCAACTAGTTGGAAGAGAAATTACTACAATTCCAGTTCCGCTTTCTCTTTTTTCACATGTATTCGATGCCCTGTTTCTAACAGAGCTAAGAACTGTTAAGACTTAAGAGTGATGAAAACATAAAAGTATTTCTAGTAACTGTGGACACTTCTCGCAATCTGTTCCTGTATGTGATTTTGGTACTGAACTTCTAAGTTTCTTCTCTGTATTTTAACAGGTTTTCTATTGGTCAAACTATAAGTTTTTGGAAGTTAGAAACTACATGGCTGTGATTGTCTGGGAATTTTAACAAATTATTATTTATTCCAGGCATTTCCCTAAACAAGAAGAATCCTCACCGAGGGAGTATGGTGCTGATCTTGGAAAACAGAGACGAACATCTGACTTTCAATCAGTTGAGGGTCTCAGTAAAACTGATGCAAATAGCAATGAATCCTCTCTTCCCTTGAAAGATGGTAGAAGTTCGAGATCTGATGGCCGACCAATTCATTTTAATGACAGACCACCATCAGTGAGTGATCGGCAAGGTCCTATCCGGAACAATCAGCATAGTCTTGATGTTGTTGATAGCTCAGTGAAGAATGGTAATGCTAGACATCATGAGTTATTATTGAATTGTCGAGCTACCGAAAACTATCAAAGTGCATCACCAGGGCATCTCCATCCGGCACCTGATAGGTCTGAGATGGACACTCAAAGATCCTTTGATGATGATACTAGGAGCCAGGTTAGGGAGCGCCGATCAAGCAGCCGCTCTAGAAGAAGTGGTACTATTGATACTGCAAGAGGGCATGGTAACACTTGGAATAATCCCTCTTCATGGCCTTCACCAGTACCTAATGGTTTTGGTCCTTTCCAGCATGGGCCTCCAGCCCGTGGTTTTCACTCAGCTATCCACCAGTTCCCTCAATCTTGGATGCGACCACCTATGGATATGAATCATGCTGGGGTTCATTATCCTCTGCATGGACATCCTGAAACTTTTTCTCAATTTGCACAACCATTTCCATGGCACAATCCCGCAGAAGAACCATATCTCTCTCGATTGCCAGGTTGGGATGCAAACAGAAGCGTCTTTGAAGAATACTCAGACAGCTATGGCAGACAAGATTTGGGCAGGAATAAAGATCCTGGTTTTCAGCAGAAGTCAGAGTCAGAGGTGCCACTTCCATCTCATACTTCTGACAAGCCTTCATTAATTCAGTCCCCAGCTCAAAATCAAAGTGAGAGCTCGGAAGTCAAAACAGTTGATGAGAGCAGTGCTGAAAAAGCAGATGCACCTGCTCCAAAATATAGATCTGAGAGGACTGCTGGACCTTCTAATGTAGAAGTGGATTCTCTGTTTTGCTCTAACTATTTTAAGAGCCTTGACATTTCTACAAGCCTTGCTTCACCGGAGTTGTACAAAAAATGTATTACAATGGTGGGGGAGTTGGAATCAGCTCGTTCAAGTAAATTTAGCATGCATAAGTGCTTGAAGGTACTTAAATTATTTACATGTATAATTTACTGATTAAAATTGTTCCGTTCTATCAACATTAACCGTACTAACCTTTTTGTTCCCTTCACAGAATAATACAAACAAGCACGGACATCAAGCGCAAGGTTCTAAATACATGATAAAATCCATTTTTTCTGGGAAAACAACTTCCTTTTTTGAGGTACATTTCTCCGAGATTAAATACGGGCTATTTGGAAGATCAAGCCTTAAGAAAGCATTCATGATAGCATTCCACCAACGCATAGATGGCCATGTTTAATATTTGTCACGTCTGGTGGTCACCATGTTATTCATAGGACATTTTTCTTCATGTGATCTCATTTCTCCAAGATTAAATACCCCCCGGTCTCGTGTTAATTGACTCGGCTTTTTCTAGATATGCATGCATCTATTAAAATGTGTCTAGATAAATGCGTATCTAGACAAAAAAGCTGAGTCAATTAATTTGGGACGGATGGAATAATATTTTTTTTGGGAATATCCAGCTTTAAGAAGCATTCATGAAAGCATCCCACCAACACATAAATGGCTATGTTTAACATTTTTCACGTCTGATGGTCACCATGTTATTCAGGCTTCTTGAGTATGACATTTGTCTTCAAGTGATCCCCTGACAGAAACCTAATTCCTTGTACCTGTCTGTCATATGCTATATGGCTTCTAATGACCATTTTTGAAAGAGAGACGAGCTTTATTTAAATAAAGCTTCCAAGTGAAGGCCATATAAGCCACCTATGCTTTGTCTACAAATTGTCCATGAAATATGCGACAATGCTTATGCTGCATGTTTAATCCCGAAGCTAGACCGCCTAGAGCCATCAAACCTGAACTAGCTTTATTGATTATTGACCTGTATCTGAGCTCATAATCATGCTTATTTACTTTTGAGCCAAACATGTTAAAATTTGCACCAGACGCCGTACAGTACTAATGTTGCTGTAGGTCAAATAATTATTCAGTGCTGTAAAGAAGTATCTAGTTGTCAATGTCCATGAGATTAGTGGAACAATTATATTGCTTCTGGGAATTATTACGTCAGAACCTTCTTAATATTGTACGTATCAATTACTGATTTAATTTGGTTATAGCCCTCATCCATGAAGTACAGTAATCTTTGAATGCATTGCTCCATGCTGGATCCCTGATTATTGATGTGGTTTAAATTCTACAGAATGCCATGGCGCTTTACAGTTCAAGCACCGGCTCTAGGAAGTCCAAAACTCTTGCATCATCTTCACAACCAGAAAGTGAAGAGATTAGTAAGGGGGCTTCTGTGGACATAGTGGTGGAAGGCAATGTTACTGTAGCTGAGGATCGGGCATTGCCTTGTACTGATATGTGCGATGAAGAACGCAAGAACGACCAGCCTCGTCATGGTGTGGATTCTAGCATCCCCGGTGAAGCTGGGTTGGCAAAAGATTGTGGCAATGCAGAAGACAAGGTACGCTCAGATCTCGGGCACAAAAGCCTCGGCATCAACCATAGCGAGGGTCATGCTTCTGACGCCGAGGAGCTGCAAGTTCAGGGCAGTGTTGAGGGGCAGCTCCCTCATGATGCCAAACCCTTGCAACCTTGTTGCAATCCGAAAGAGGAGGTTTCTGGCATCATTTCTGATGCTACTACATTTGCCTCTGGTTCCCAGTCGTGCGAGGATGTCATGCCAGGTTGTAGGGTTAATTTAAAACGGATACCTTGCTCTCCTGGGAGTACTTAAAACAATTAAATTCCATTCATTGCCCCAATTAGTAGTACTCCCTCCGACTAGAAATAAGTGACTTGGCTTTACTTAAATTTGCATGCATCTACGGACTAAAACGTGTCTAATACATATGAATTTAGACAAAACCAAGTCACTTAATTTTTGGACGTAAGAGGGGTATATCCCATTTCCTGTGGCTGCCCCATGCATTTGTTTCTAAGTGCCACTTTCCCCCCATCATTTGGTGTTTCTCGTGGTGAATGGCAGCACTCTCCAGTGTGCTCCCTGTTCTGCAGCAGTGTGTGTGTGTGCGCGTGTGCGTGTGGCAGTTCAAATGCGATCAATAATACAAATTGTCTTCTCCATCTCGTGATTTTCTTTTAGAATTTTTCAACCTGGGACTAGCAAAAGCTAATCTACTTTTGGGAGCGTCCACTAATCAGATGGATTTATCAATGCTCAGCTTTTTTGTTCTTCCATTCTTTCTTCCGAACTACTCCCTCGTATTAAATTATAAGATGTTTTTGATAGGCTAAATTTAGCAGAGGGAGTAGAATCTATATGGACAAAGTTATCAGGGATAAGTTCTGGAGTAAAAGAACAGGGCCGGTCTTTTTTATTTTTTAGATTGGGTCTTTTTCATGCGTATCTGGCTCAAGTTGCGAACATATACTCACAAAACTCTAATCGGGGCATTCAGATGACATGAGTGCCAAGCGAAAACCAAATAAGGAATTAGGGACTGTAAATTCAAGTTAAAATTTTGAATCCAGTTTTGTAAAATGGGTGCTTCGTCACATGGCTATGGACACCGTTTGCTCTAGTGTTAGTGAGGTTCATGCATCACGGACCAAATGTAAGATCACTGCGGCACTACTTCAGGTTAATTAGGTTAATTCTGATACAGTCGCAAGGCAGCAAGCTCTCGACACAAGCATGGCAACAACAAAACGCAGCAAGTTCTCAATCGGACAGAGTAACAACACAAATGTCAGATGCAGTGATAAGTAATGATGCATAGCTTGGAGTAGTAATTTGCGTGCACCCATAATTTTATAGCTGATGGCCCGAATTAACATAAAATCATCTCTGCTGAATACCTGATACATCTAGGAATTTTCTCCAACTTCCCTTCTCAGATACATGACTCAAACAGCAGAACTGACGAACCAGAGCAGAGCACAGAGAAGTACAGTAGCAGAAGGAGTGACATCTTAGGTATACAACGCGCCCACCTCGGCCCGGCCGGAGACCCTCGCCGCGGCCTTCACCGGATCGACGCCGAGTTCCGCCGCCACGCGCCGCATGACCCCCAAGTCGGAGGGCCTGGCGGCGGCCGGCCAAGTGACCACCATGCTCGCGGCCTTCCCGCGGATCTCGCACTCCGTCATCACGGCCGCGCCGAGCCCGTCCAACACGCTCCCGGGAGGCGCCAGCGCCGCGACGCCCTTGGCCGCGCCGACGCCCCCTTGCCGACGGGCCGCGCTGGTCTCCAGCTTCCCCTCCACCGGCTCGTCCGCGGCGAGCCTGCCCCTGTACGCCCCGCTCCGGACCGCGTCGAGGACCAGGACCTCCTCCGGCTGGAGCGCGGAGATGAGGCTCCTGGCGGCGGCGCGCGCGCGGTGGGCGGGGACGGCGCCGTGGGCCGCGGCGAGGAGGGCGCCGGAGGACGGGTGGAGGTAGACGCGGATGGGCGCGTGGGACTGCTGCTGCAGGGGGAGGTCGGGCAGGAGGAGCGAGGCATGGAGCGGAGGCGGCGGGGATGGGAGGAGGGCGAGGGAGGTGGGGGAGATGAGGACGACGAGGAGGCGCGGCGCGGGGCTAGGGTTGGGGTTGGGTGAGACGACGAAGATTGGGGTGGGCTGCGGCGGGGGAGCGGCGAAGTTGTCGAGGTCGTCGGGGGAGAAGCGGGACGGCGGCGGCGCGTCCGTGACAACGTCGTCCATGGCTGCGATGCGATCGGGGCCGGCCTGGTGGGGGTTTGTGGACACGGTGGGGGACGATTTGCTGCTATCTATGGGCCTGGTGGGTCAAGGGGTTTTCTTTCTTGAGCTTCAGGTAAACTTTTGCAGTAGGAACCATATAGCCAGCGGCTACAAAGAGAGTGGTGTTTTTCCTCCCGGAGTTCGAGTGATCTTGATATTTTCAGAATTTTTAGAGATGTAAAACGGAACTTTTTGAATTTTTTCTTAAAATAGGACCACTAGTGCTCGTGTGTCAAAAAGGACTTATCGGCAGCTACTTCGTTAGTTGTATGTGTGTCATGCTTTTTGAGCACCACGCTCCCAACCTACAGGTTTCATGACCGAAATGACGGAACAAGAGTTCAAGTTGTCCAACAAAAGAAATAAGAAAATCTCTTTCAAATAAATAAACAAACTTCCTATAAGAGCATGAGGAAGGATGACATGTACCCACTTGGGCCATTTGCCCTCCACACAGAGGTGTATTGGCATCCCAATATCAGTATGTGAAGTTCAAGATGTATCAACCGTTGACTAAGATTCGTATCCAGCGACTTCTTGAGAGAGGATTTCGTATCTAACGACTCATGTGATTCTTGAAATAGGAGTGAAAAGTAAACCCTAGTCAGCAATGGTGTCTGACATTGTGTGTGTGTGAGGTAACACACAAAACACCGCAATCTAGTGAGAAGCGAGCAAGAAAAAGAGAGACGATTTCTGTCCAAATTTTTTAGTTCTCACTGGTTGTCTTCAAGCTAGCGTTTGGAGGTTTAAACGTGCTTAGATTGGCTTCAAACTGGGTGAGCTTGAGTACTTAGTTTTGGTTAGCTGGGTCGAAATTTGGGTCAATATAGCTTCAGATTTAGAAACGGTTTAATCAGTTCAGACTGCTGCAATTTCAGCACGGACTAGTTTTGGTAGGCGAGCAGTTTGTGCAGGAAAACGGTGTCCTATGCTAAATTTTGGTGTGTATATTGGGAACACATATGTTTGCTTGTCTACCAAGTTTGGTGTTGATCTTCTCTATGGTTTAATAGCAGTTGGCTGATTACCGGAGAGGACAGAAACGGTGGTATCTCTGTTTTGCTAGAATATTGCCTCTTGCAGTTGTTGTTGTTACCGATTGACAACTTGTTGAGTGTATTGTACATCTCTAGATGTTTTAGAGAAAACTGTGTACCTAGGTTTTTCATAGTGGTACTTGTGTGGACCGGTTCCGTGGTTTTTTTCTCCTTAAGTTGAGGGTTTTTTTTCACATAAATCCTTGTGTCACGTGTACATGTGCTCGTTGTTTTATTTTTCGTTGCATATTTGTCGGTTGAAGCTATCCTCGAAGTTCATTGCGGGCCTGTAGGGTTGTGTACTCCTCCGCTAGAGCCGAGGTTCAGTTTGTATTCAGTTTCAGAGCAAGATTTCTTTTGGGATGAGTGCATTTGCTTGTAGTGAAAGATAAGAGTGAATAGCAACAAAAAGATTTTTTTAATGGTACAAATTATCAAGCTCAGAAGATTAAGATGAATGACTTGTTATAGGTGAAGAAATGATGGTAGTCAGTGTTCTCTAGTGAGATGCACAATGACATGAAGCAAGATCAGTAGGAGGTACTTCATCTCGAAGCTTCTGGGTTCATCCGTTAATAGGTGGATAATAATATTTTGAACCATATCATTGATGAGACACATGCACAAACCTTATGATAGAAACTGGAAGAGTTGTATGCCCGCAAAAAAGGTACCAACAAGACGTTCTTGATCAAGAAATTGATGTGTTTGAGGTACAAGGATGACACTCCAATTGCTTATCATGTGAATGAATTTTAGAGCATTATAAATAAGCTATCTTTAATGAGAATCACATTTGAAGATAAAGTGAGAGCTCTGCTGCTACTTGGCTCATTACCGAACATTTGAGAGACATTCAAAGTCACCGTGTGCAATTCAACACCTAATGGAGTTGTCACTTGGAACCTTGTGAAGACCAAAGTACTAAATAAAAAGTCTAGAATAATTACTGATAAGAACGGTTCTTTCTCATATTATGAAATCGCGTCATAGGGAATAAGCAAGAGTAGATTTCCGAGTAAGGAAGGGGAAAGAAATATAAGCAAATCAAAAGGCAAAAATAAGCATACTGATTATTTGTGCCATCACTGTCATCAGAAGGGCCACATCAACCATAGTGAACAATGGAAGAAAGACAAAAACAACAAAAAGGAAGTTCAGAAATAAATAGGCAATGATAGTGACACGAAGGGGAGACGGATTACTAAAGCTTGGGAGATTATGTTTATCATGCATGAAGAACATAATGACAACATTTGTCGCCCTTGCTGATCGACACCCTTTTGTCTAATTCTCACCCACACCATGGGTGCCTTGAGATACATGAGGAAGGTTGTGAAGCGTTCATTTCTCTGCTGGTAATCTTGTTAACGGTCTCTGAATTAATTTCCATACTTCCCATGGCCCAAATTTATTGTCGCGGATTTAGAAAAAATGTTGCCTAAATTTTGTAGGTTCAATGTACATGCTATAACTAATTTAGAACAGAGGTAGTATTATATTACGCTGCTCTTCCTCTTCCTCTTTCCTCTCTCCTCTTCCTCTCCAAGCATTTGTCTCCTCACTCGCTTCTTCAGTTTTTGTGCTTGTTTTCTATAACAAATGGCCTCTTCATCTTCAGCACTACTAGCATCACTATCTACTTCATGACCATCATCATAGTCACTATCTGAAGTGTCTTCACCATCTTTTCCTTCATGCATCTCTTTTATCTCCTTTCCATTTTCCTGCATTGTTGCCCTCACAGGTGGAAATTTTATTGCTACTTTTCCCTACATTGGGTGTTGCTCATGGTGCTCTTGCTGTTGTGGGTGCTGCTCATGCTCAAGCTGCTGTTGGTGCTGCTCTTGCTGCCAAATTGGGTGCTACTCCTGCTGCTCTTTATGCTTCTCTTGATGGTGCTCAAGCTGCTGTTGGTGCTGCTCTTGCTTCCGTGGGTGTTGCTCATGCTCAAGGTGCTGTTGGTGATGCCCTTGCTACTGTGGGTTCTGCTCATGCTCAAGTTGTTGTTGGTGTTGCTCTTGCTGCTGTGGGTTCTGCTCATGCTCAAGCTGATGTTGCTGTTCTAGATCAACTACATGCTGCCATGTTCTACTTCATAATCAACTGCAAATTCTTCCTCCTCTTTGTCTAAACTATCGTACTCTGAGTGGCATAAAAATATCTCAATAAAACATCAACTTTTCTTTTCACATACCTAGACATTTTCATCACCATGTTATCGTCATCAAGACTGCACATGATATTTTTCCATTCTCAACTACTCTCCAAGCCAGCATTGTGTCCACCAATTCTTCACCCGAAAGCACCAAAAATTCAGCCAAGTGACTCTTTAAATGTTCTAGGGAGAGCTTTTCAGTAAATACAGTTGAACCGCAACTCCTTTCCCTGACGTACTGCCATCCTTTATCAATGTATTCCAACCTCCCACGATAATGGAAACAAACACACAATGAATCCATCCTATAAAAAAGTGAATCTTTGACAATCAGCAAACTCAACATGGTCCAAACTTACTATTATGCACTAAACTGAGCATGCGAGTATGCACAAAAAGTGAACTTTTCAGAGGTAGTAACCGAATCTACTGTCGAAACTGAATTTTTTGAATTCTAAAAACCCAATTTTTGATATGTACAGGTTTGGATCAGATTAGTACAATGCAAGGTTACATGATCTGACCTGCTCTTCGATGCGCTACAGCAGTCCCCAGTGGATGCCACTGATCAACCGTTGTCCTTGACTACTTGGTAACCGTCATCGCCTATGCTCTATGGTCGTTAACACAAGAGAGGTGAGAATAGAGGACAGAGGGGAACATAGGAGTGGTGAGAACCGAGGGGAACAGAGGGTGCAGAGCTAGCAAAGGTGAGACCTGTGGTGGCCGTCACGAGAGAAGAGGATGACCTCGCATCCACCCTCGCGAGAGAAGAGGACTAGTGGTGCTCAATCAGCGGCGCTTCTAGCGTGCGCTCGTGCCCTCGCGAGAGAAGAAGGAAAGGGTCCAGCCGGACCATGTGTCGAACGGGTCTGGCGTGACCATCTGCCGATCAGGTCCAATCAATACTTAGGGGGGTATTTTTTCTAGAGTCCAACGTGTCCAAACCGGTGTCCACCATGTCTAATACAGCTCTCAAATCCACTGTCAATCCCACTGTGGGGGGGGGGGGGGGGGGGGGGGGGGGGGGGGGGGGGTGTTATATTGCCTAGTTTTGGATAGTTGTGGGGGTAATTTGCACCACTTAATACTTAGGGGGGGGGGGGGGGGTTAGTAGACCAAACCCAAAACTTGTGGGGTGATAAGGACTTATTTCCTCCGGTAATCTACAACGGTTGGCGGCAGTGAGATCCAACCTGATGGAGCATAGTGTAAGTTATTGGTAGTTGTTATCGATCCTCTACCCTCTATTGATCAGAAGTTAATTTGGGAATATTTCTCTCTGTTAGATTTGCTACTGCGGTCAGAGATCTCATCGATGTCAAAAAACGCTGGCGAGAAAGCTGGCCGCAGGTTCCTCCAATGCAACTACACACCGCCGATGTGCGAGTACATCTTATGGATCGATCCTCCAAACAGCCAGCCGATGGCGCCATCAGTGGGCCGTGATGACAACAACGGCGATATGAAACTTCCGTCTCAGGCCAATATCGAGTACAAAGCTGATGAAAATCTAATGGCCTAGTGGCGCAGGAGGAAATTCCATCGGTGTACTGATATGCAATTTTGTATTGAGGGTTTAATAAATATATTTGATCACTGCTTTCATTAAATCTTGTTGTTTGTTTACTTTACTATTTATGTTGTCAATTACGACAGAGTCAGACTCTTTTAACCACCTAACTAGCCCGCTATGGTCAATAGGCTATTAAGCAAGTCAGGCCCATGATACAAACCCCTATATCTATATAATACAGGAAAAAACTAACTTCTATCCATGCCACCACACTCCCTTTCTGCTAAATGCTCACCCTAGATCTCCTTCCACTCTCTCCACGACTAGCACAAGATCCCGGAACCATCTATCTCCATGAAAATATTACGGTGTTAAGGTCAGCGGCATGCTGATGATCCACCACCAGGCGGCGTCCTGTGCGTCGTGCTGATCCACCGCATGGAAGGTGTTGACATCCAACGACGAGGTCGTCTGCGTGAAAGTTAGTGCTCAGGTCATCGGAAAGCATATGGCGCGCTCCACATCCACCGCCGTCCAGATACACTGCCGTCCAGATACATCGTCATCCAAATCCACCGTCGTCCAGATCCACCAGCTTGTAGAATCTCGTGCAGAATAGGGAGGAGCTCAATTTTAGATTTTAGTTTTCCCTTTTTTTTTTCCTTTTTAGTATTTCTTTTGCCTTTTTTCGTTATTTTAGAGGGGGCTCAAGATATTTTGTAACGGAAATATAATTATATCTTAATTTTGGCAATTTTCGATTTGTCAAATCGCAAATAATGGATTATTAGCAACCTATAAATAATTCACGGTTACAGGACAATAAAGTTCCGCCGTCTTCCATAATGTAACGTGGCGTATCCTCTTCGGCGCTGCGGAAGCGCTGGTTCGGCGGATCATGCTGTGTCGCGCAAAAAAAAATTGCCGTTCGTGAATCCCGACGCAGTTATCCCTGTCGCCTTTTTTTTTGCCGCGCTAGCGCGAGCACGACGACTAAGGTTGTGTCTCGGCGTCTATAGACGACAGCGCCCGAACGCCGTGTTGTAGTGAATTATAATTCGTTTACCCATCAATGCTCGGTATCCGGAAACGTTCAATTAGGGTGCATAGTTTCCATTTCACTTCTAATTCACAAGTCAGGTTTTGAGAAAAAACGTTTGAATTAAATGACTTAAGTACTCAAACAAACATTTCAAACTCAAGTCCCCAAACACATATATCCAGCACTGATAGAAGGTTCAGTTTGCCAAATAGACAAAGCCAGCGTGGGAAACAGACACAACTACACAACCACATGTCCACGCCATACTGAAAAACACACTGAATCCGACAATGATTGTAGCTTCCATTGAGAAATGTTTTATTTTCAGTCGACTGTGATTTAGGCAGAACCTTGTACCTTTTTCTACAGACTCCTAAAGAAAATGGAAGGTTGCGTACCTTCTTAGGTATAGCCACCATTTTCCTACTAACCATGCAAATTAGATCTTCCATCAGGAAATTCCCTTTTGCTACACTCGTGGAGAATAGTTTCCAGAAACGACTTAAGTATAACTTGTCACAAATAGGTCCATCTCAAACCAGATAAGTTGTGTCTTAGCAACAAGAAATAGCAAGCTACCTAAATTTACAGCTTAGGAGGGTTAATAAATAAAAGGTTTACTAGTGGAGGAAATAGATATCCAGTCACATGGAAGCATCGAGGGGCTGTGATGTATCATGTCGGTGGACTTTTCAATGCTCCGCTTCAACAAGCCTCTTAGGTCTTCACCGTAGTCTCGACACAGTTAGGAAAAGTGCTCCGCCATAAACCTTGGGTCATCAAAGCACTAAAAATACACAAGTAATCAATCTAAGTAACCAAAATCATTTTGCTGAAATGGTACCAGGTACTGACGCCATATATGCCGTTACCTTGAATTGATATCTTAGCCGTTCCTCCTCGTCTTCAACCTGTAGATGAGGGGAGGCAGTAGTTAACAATAAAGAATAGAACTATGGAAACACTCAGCTAGAAAACAAATTCACTGTACGCTTTCAACTCTTCGCTCTATATGATATCCACCCAAAGAGGGCATATACTCATGAACGAGTCCACGGCAATATGCATCGGCTTTGTTTGGGTGCTTCATATCAACTGCTCCATTATTCTGACAACCATAGCAGCGACCTTCATAAAAAAGAGAGGGGTGATTATCACTTGACTTACACATAATGAAAGAGGTGAAGTCAATAGGCTGATGTGAAAGGAGAAGGGATGAAAGATGCATCATGTTTACACGTGTGCGATAAAAGAAGATTTGAGAGGCCGCCACAGGCATTTAAACTAGTCATTAAGTAAAATAGGGACTTCAGAGGGAATACCATCATCATGAGGTCTAAGAATGGAGAAACACCTGGCCACCATTTCTGCATCCTCTCCTTGCGTACATTTGACTTCAGCGAAGAAAGAATCCACAACTCCTTTAGTCTTTGCAGTGAAATTGAAATGATGGTACAAATCACCCTCAGAGAAGAAGAATTGTTCATGCTGGATATCCTTGAGCTGAAGTGCAAGATCCTAAATCACGAATAATGGATCAGAACAGCAATCATTACATGAGTAAGACAACAAGACATAGTACGAAGAAAGGGCAGGAGGGGAGAGAGCAAACCCCCGAAAGATTGTGATCGTCGTTGTACTGGTCCACTAAAGCACGAACCAATAGGTCGATTTCATCAAGGGTTTCGTCTAGCGGCTCCAAACATTTCTTCCTGGTGCCATCAGGAAAGTAGAGAGCTTTCCGCACAGCACGCTCCCTTATGGAAAGCTTGTCTAGTGAGTCCTTGGACCTGGTTTAGATTAAAGCATTGCATATCATTAGTTGACTGTATGTATGTTCTGGGAATATTATGTTTGAACCAAAGCCATACATTTTGGGATCCGTGAGGTTAAGAAGGTGGCGATCGAGAGCGTCGTCAGCTTCCTGTAAGCTCTTGAAAGGCCCGTCCAGACTTGGATATGTATGGAAAGATCCCAGGCGACCGGTCCTGATGTAAAATGTGAAGTACCAATCAGGAGGTTTCCGGACCAAAATGGGCGAGGAGGTGGCGGCGACAGGCGATTCCTCCAGTGTTGCATTGCCCAGCAACTTGTCCCGGTACGAGACAGCAGGTTGTGAAGATGAAGGCAAAGCCACATGGTCTTGACACCTGAATTATGTGGAAAAGTTAAGCAGGCTTGATGATTAGAATTATTAAGAGCAATCTACCTTTATCCTGTAAAGTTGAATGGAGATGGAGTACATATAATCCTCGTGCTATGGACAGATGATGAGGAAACGAACACTTTTTTTATAATCAGAATGAAATACAAGTACACGTATATTGGATGTATATAACGGAGAACTATCCCTTCCCTAGCCCAACAGATAAGCAGAAGAGAAACAACAATTCGACCCGACTACGATGAGAAATAGAGAACTGAAAGAGAGAGTCGACATACGGGACAGGTTCGGCGCCAGGGCGTGAGGAGGGAGGACCGGTGTGACCGCCAGCGCTACCACGGGAGGGTTGATTGCGGTAGGGATCATGGTCGGCACGGCCGGACGGGACGGCGGGAGGAGGGGACGGGACGGGAAGGACCATACGTTCGCCCGTAGCACAGGTCTTCGTCGTTTCATCCACCTCCCGAGGTTCCAGAGCCACGGGTAGCCTACCACGGCCTCCGCCATGGCCGCTTCCTCTTCTGCGTGTTGGCATGCCGGACGACAACGACGAGTCGACGAGGTTTAGGGGAAAGGAGAAGTTTGCGAACACGGGTATTCGCGCCGCCGCCTTTAGACGCACGCGACAGTACAACTACAAGCGACGGGTGTCGCCGTGTTCGATCCAGCTCCTAATCGAACGTTGAACGAAATTTATTTGTTTTTATTATTTTCTGTTGCTAGTATTGAAGTCGGTCTCAGAATCCAATTAGTAGACGACTACTCCCTCCGTTTCCAAAACTAAAATATAAGATGTTTTAACTTTGTGAAAGGAGTGTATCTAGATCCCTTTTAATGTATGGTTCACTTTAAATCTTGATAAACCTGCACACTAAAAGAAATCTAGATACGCTCCTTTTACAAAACTAAAACATTTTATATTTTCAAAAGGAGGGAGTAGTAAATACTCCCATCCGATTCCAAAATGGACGTGACTACAAAGTGGTCAGCCACTTTTTAGTCTTAGGGTGTGGTCAGTTTCGACCAGCTAACCTTTTCGTTTTGAAAACCAAATCAAAATCAAAACTTCCATTAAATGGCATGCATGTCAAACCACCGCACGCACAGAAGTCACGTGCGCCAACAACTGTGGCGCACCAATCGCCTGGCTGGTCTAGCGTCCTGCCGAGTCCAGACAAAAAGCAACCATTGTCCCTTCCCCCATCCTCCGAAAAGTAACCAACGCCTCTAGCACCGCCATGAAAACACCAGTTCCAACGATACAGAAAACTCACAGGAAAACCATAAAGTAACAAGCTGTTCCATCCAAAGATCAATATTGCTGGAGCAAAAAGAAACTTCAAGCCTGCTACCTAGGCTCCCCAAACAAACAGAAATCACTCTTTTTTCTGTCTGAATCCTAAATATGATACTTGCTCAGTTACTTTCTCTCAATTTTGTATTACAAAGCGGTAGAAGTAAAATTGTAGGAGCATACACCCTAGTAATCAAGTTGGCAGAATAAACTTATTGAAAAGTAACTTACTAAAATGCTGATTCATTATGGATCAAGATAGCAGAACACACCGATGGAAAAGTAACTTAGTGAAAAATTTGATTAACAATAGAAAAAATATGGCAAAAAATACTAATGCAAAAGTAACCTTGTCTGCAACAACTTGCTTATATACCTTGTCTGCAACAACTTGCTTATATACTGATTTACAATAGAACTAGCACTGGTTGAAAAGTAACTAGCTAGAAAATACTGATTGATAATGGAAGAATATGGCGGAATTACTGATGGAAAAGTAATTTGATATGTAAGAAGTACAACATATGGAAAAGTAACTTCGATCATTTGATCCCAAGAAACTGCCGAACCCATTGAGTGATATTATGTGCCTATAGGACACTTGTACAACCTGGCAATTTTCACTGGCGATGCCCGATTGAATTTTTCTGCTGTAATCAAGAAAAGGCGGCGAGAAAGTATTATGTTACACACAAAAAATATACGGGACAGCTTATGATGGAAGTAAAATAGAAAAAGCACACATCATGTCTACCTTTCTCTTGATATTTTTCTAGCTTTCATGCAGTAGATGGTCTTCCGCTGGGTGTGGGGTTGGCTCTTGCGTCTTGTACAATATTTTCCGTAGTCTCTTAAACTTCAGATGCCCAAATTTTGGTGTCTTAACACACTTATGCAACATGAAAATAATTGCATTTACCACATCTCATAATATACCACATGTTGTTAAAAAGAAGCATGTAGCTAAGATAAAAAATAAAATAGACATACAAGTGACATCATAATGGTCATTCCTGTTTGGTTATATGTAAATCGAGCCAATGTATTCCCTATTAAAAGGAAATATAAACACAAACTTAGATTCAAGAACCCCTATTTATGTGAAATGTGGTAAGACAAACACATAATTCCTATGCTGACAACAACCATAAGATATGACTTGAAAAAAAGTTACATGTGGTAACTGATATATCCTAGCACCACTAAAACAGGGATAGGACATCCATATAATAACATGGAACGGAAAACAACTATATACAAAAATGATGTGCATATAGGGTACAATCTAATATACATCTACATACAAGCTAATATACATACAGATATACATGAAAAATAAAATACCTCTACCTAGTTTCTAATATACATTTATATACAATCTAATATGTATCAAGATAAAGCTAAATGTTCATCCAGGTAAACAAGAAAGTGAAGCATACATCGCACTAGTAGCTAATAAACATCTAGATATAAACTAATATAAATCTATAAAAAAAAGCTAATGTACATGTAGATATATACTAATATACATCTAGATATAAACTAATATACATCTATATATACTAAAACAATAGACATCTATATACAAAAGCTAATGTACATCTAGATATATACTAATATACATCTAGATATAAACTAATGTACTTCTAGGTATGAGCTAATGTACATCTAGGTATGAGCTAATGTACATCGAACTATAAAATAATATACACCTAGATATAGACTAAGAAAAATAAACATCTATATATGAGGTAATATACATCCACCTATAAACTAATATACATCTAGACGTAGACTAGAAAATTAGACATCTAGATATAAAGCTAATGTACATCCAACTAGGCACTAAAACATGATAGCACAAGTAGAAGGACTCTGAGTAAGGCTAGGCGGTGGCTAAAGCATGAACTGAAGATCTAACAATTAACATCATTTTATAGACTGTAAGAAGGGTAGTAGCGCCCTTGGGAGATGAAGGAAACTAGCTGGAAACTCCATGTAGCCGTGGTGGCTCCGAAAATACTTTGCAAGCACATGCTTCTACTTCTAGCATGCACACAGTTTTTATCCGAAGCAAACATAAATTGCAACCACTCACCGCCCAGTATGTCCTCCACCACCACTCCACCAACACTAATATACATGCATTGTTCATTTGAAATTACTAAGAACAAGTTTGGAGTTCAGCTACATAATACATATGAAAAATTACTAATATACATCCAAATTACCGAGAACAGGTTCAAAAATCTGATTGTTCCGAGTTCATACACGTTGGAAATCTATAAGTACAACTCAAATGGCAAACTAATCTGGTGTTTAGGAGGATGCGGAAAAGATAGCAGCATACAAACACCACCAACTAATTCTAAAATCAGAAATCAAATAACACCCATGTCGTTGCAGTATAAGTTAGTGTTGCTCCCCTAGTGTGAAATTAAACAAGAACACTGATAGAGTTCTGTATGCACTTACCTCATATTTGCAAAAAACAATCTTCTATGTCAACGGTGAATAGCTCAAACTGTGTTTCTTCATGCGATGTGCGAATTGATTTGATCCTGTGTGGACACAAAGAAAAAGGATAAAAAATTAGAGCATAATCAGGTACAACGGATAGAGGATTGGGATGTAAAATCTTGATGTGTTTGGGTACAACCCCGTGGCCAATGCAGCGGTAGAACGAGCATCAAATTCAACCGAAAACATCCCCACAGATCCGCCACAACACACCGGGCACACACATAGACATGCAAAAAATGTACACTACAGTCTAAAAGCGACGGTTTTAGATGGAAAACACGCCGCCTGTAGTCGTCAAGTAATGTGAGCCCCTGGATCTCGACTAGCATTGTGGCTACAGAGCAAGAGTGATGGATGCAAGCGATTAAAATGCTCCTGTCCCATGGGAGCTCACCCCAATCTCCCACGACGGCACAACATGCGGATTGGTGGAAACCTGCATGGCAATGAGCGTCAATGGAGGTATTTTTTTCTACGCAGCAATGTGCGACCACGTCAATGGAGGTCGCCCGTTGATCACTAACCTGTTGCTTCAAATATGACACACCAGGGTAGACAGTGCTATAAACTGGATCGAAGTACCTCTGTCATTGAACAAAAAATGTTTAGACAACATTCCTGTGCACAAAATTGCAGCGGACCTAAATGGCCATGGCACCATACATCTGTATGCAAAAAGCATCAATCGGGTCCAACAAAAATTGCACAAAGACGGAGGACATCTAGATTAGCTAGATAACAGAGGAGAAAATGGTGATATGCTGCGAGTATTTGGCCACTAACCTTCCACGATGCATAGCAATGTAAACTATCGGCCTAGAATTACCTACAAAAATCTACGAATCTCAGAACCATGAAAACAACAAGCACAAAATCAGATGAACAACATTCCATGGGTTGGAGTATGCGATTCCACTTTCTATGTCCTTGAGGCGATAAGCGCCACCTAGGATTACTTCAGTGACCACGTAGGGTCCTTCCCAGGGGGATTCGAACTTGAGGTGCCCCTCTGCTTCAGTTGTAGGACGAAGTCAACTCCGATCAAGGAACTTGGATGCAACCATCGGCTATGGTAGTTGTTGATGCTCTATTGGTAGATCGTTGATCTCTCTGTCGCGATTTCACGTGCTTCTTCGAGGAGGTCGATGGAGTCCTCGAGTGCGACCGTTTATTCGACCTCGCTGTAGGCGACAACCCTGTGGGCTTTGTAGCGTAGTCTGCGGGTAGTACCGCTTCAGCACCATGCACCATGAAGAACGACGTGTAGCCCATGGCGTTGTTCGGCATTGTGCGTAGGCTCCACAATACGGAGGGTAGCTCCTCAGCCCAACAACCAGTTGCCCATTCGAGTGGGCTAAGGAGTCTCTTCTTAATGTCGTTGCAAACGAGGATGTTGGCCTTTTCGACTTGATCGTTGGTCTAGGGATGCACCATAGAGGTGTAGCTGATGTTGATTGATACGTCGTAAACGTATCTATAATTTTTGATGCTCCATGCTTGTTTTATATCAACTTTCTTATGTTTTGTTCACACTTTGAGGTATTTTTATAAATTTTCTGGAACTAAGCTATTGACAAGATGCCACAGTGCCAGTTGCCTGTTTTCTGCTATTTTTGGTTTCAGAAAAGCTAGTAAAGATATATTCTTGGAATTGGACGAAACAAAGCCTGAAGTTCCTATTTTTTCCGACACGACACGGAGTCCAAAGGGGAGACGGAGGGGAGCCAGGACACAGGCACACCCTAGGGTGGCGCGGATTACCCTGGCTGCGCCACCAGGTGGTGTGGCCACCCTGGCCCATCTCTGGCATCGCCTCTTCACCTATATATTCCCCCTGGAACGAAAACCCTAAGTACCAGATCAGAATTCCACGAAAAGTTCCACAGCGCCGCCGCCACCGAAGAGGAGATTTGGGGGGACAGAAGTCTCTATTCCGGCACTCTACCGGGATGGGGAAGTGCCCCCGGAGCCATCTCCATCGACTCCACCGCCATCTCCATTGTCGTTGCTGACTCCCATGATAAGGAGGGAGTAGTTCTCTCGAGGCTAAGGGCTCTACAAGTAGCTATGTGTTCATCTCTCTCTATGCGTTATCTTATTGAGGAGAATATCATTTTGCTACCCGAAAGTTGGGGTGTCCAGGCAACGCGGTACCCAAGTTCCATGAAATCATCCGGGATGACTACAGTTGGTGTGCCAAATACTCAGAGAGTCTTTTTCGGCACGAATTCAACTTTACGTTTCAATACAAAAAATCAGGCTAATGGCCGTCAAGTTGGGTCCCCCTGTCAGTTCTCGCCGTTATGTCGCTCCGGTCGCTCCCGTCGCTTAGGTGTCAATTAGGCTTGCAGCGTTGGCGCCTGCATCTATTACGCGTCTTCTTCTTCCCCGGAACAACAATCTGTGGGGCGTCGCAGCCATGGCGTGGAGCTGGGACGTGGACGAACCTGCTCGGCCCAGCTCTCCTCCCTGTAGGCTTGCAGCGTTGGCGCCTGCATCTATTACACGTCTTCTTCCCCGGAGCGGCAATCTGTGGTCGCGGCCATGGCGTAGAGCTGGGACGTGATGAAGCTGCTCGGCCCCGCTCTCCTCCCCATCCCGAGTTGGAGCTCGCCCTGACCATGGACGCACCCATGGCACGGTGCGGGGACGAGAATTGGTTCCCGGTGAGATCTATCACCTTGTCGACCATGCTCGGTTCTGTTTTCCTCCTCTAGAATCCGAGCTCGCCGTCGCCGTGGTTGCACTCGCACCAATTCTGCCACCTCTGCCGAGGTCTCTGTGGTAGCTCAAGTTCTGGGGCTCTCCAAGTTCTGCCATGTTGGGCCTGTAAGTGTTGTTATATGTTAAACTAGCAAATCTCTTTTGTTCAAATCTCTTGGGCTATACCAACTTCATTGTGTTTAATTATGAAAGACAAAATATAAATGATTTCTCTCAATTTCTCGCATAGAAAAATGCACAGCTAATTTCATATTCTCGCATGAACTGGCCCCACTTGTTGAACCGGCGGCACTGCCACGATCTCCACGTAACCATGGTGAGTTCTCGAACCGAAAGTTGCAGTTACCATGTTTCTTATGCAGTCATTCCTCTTCCTCAGTCATTTCTCTGTAGTTTTTCCTGGGCGCTTCTTCTTCCTCTGTTCTAGAACCGTCGGTTCATCTTCTTCTTCCTCTCGCAGGCAGTTCCTTGCAGGCATTTCCTTTCACCCATTTCCTTGCAGGCATGGACGATGGGAAACGCACAATAGAGACACACTTGGTCCCTTCCCATGGCACCACGACTTTGACAGTGGTGTACACAAGTGATGAAGCGACTGTGGAGACAACTCTCGCCAGGTTTGAGCAATTGCTTGAGAAAGAGAAGCACAAGTTTGTGGGGCTAGACTTGGAGTACACCTGTGCAAATAAGCGAAAAAATCCTCCACACGAGATCGCTGTCATGCAAATCGCCATACATGAGGAGGTCCTCGTTTACCACTTCTGCAGGTATGTGAAATTTAAATTTGAGATCACTACTTCTGCATCCCTTGTTCCCTTACATCCTTAGAACCATCTAAGTGCAGGAGTAAACCAACTGAGATGCATTGTCCGGCTCTGGTCGAGTTCTTGTGTAGGAAAGGGATAACTTTCACTAGCGTGGATATCACAAATGACACAATTATGCTTTTTCGTGCGTTGATAAAAATCCCAGAGGGGCACCACATCGATATCCAAAATCTGTACAAGATCAAATCATACCCAGCGAAGGATGGCATGGGTGATCTAGCAGCGGAAATCATCAATAAATCCTGTGAAAAACTGAAGAAATTTAAGCGACTTGATCACGACTACTGGGAGTGGAAGCCGATGAGCCAGGTGCACCTCCAGTATACAGCCAGAGACGCCTACATGGCGTACGAGTTGTACAGTAAGCTTATTACCATGAAAGATGGGATGGTTAAGGCGGGGTTTTTCACGAGAGAGCTATGCCCTGGTTGCAAGCTAGCCCAGGAGAAGAAGCGCGAGGAGGACAGAAAGCAGTTTCAGGACGAGCAGGGATCTTGGGACGGTGGCGACATCAAGCGGTTGAAGGGGAAGTAAGTCAAGGACGACAACACGTGGTGGTGATACATTATGTGTTTGAACTAGATTTTAGTTTCTAGTTTATTATGTGTGTGATACATTTAGTTACTTCAACACAAAATTTTGACCAATTTAACTTATTGATGTATTTCTTGACAATTATAATATAACCGAGCACTAGAAATATTTTGTAGTGTGCATGAGCATGATCACTAAATATAATTGAACACTAGAAACTTTAAGGCACTCCATATAAAGGAGTAGATTAATATAGAAGGTTCACAAGAGACACCATGGATATATTGTCTTACATGCCACACACAGGTAATAATTAACTAGAACAAAATAAAAGCAGAGGCTGCAGCAGGAGGCTGGGACACGGAGACGCCTAGCAGGGCAGGGGTTTATCGGCAGGAGGCAGCGACAGCCTAGTCGATGGGATATAAGCCAGTCCTGACATACTCCCGGAGGAATTTGCCGTAGGTTGCGTGCCGCGTCAAGGTAATCGTCCTATGGCTTCTGCCTCCGCCTCTGCCAACGCCCTCCGCGTGCTGGATCATGCTGTTGAGGTCCACGTTGATTGCTCTGCCACAGAATGGGCAAAACAGTCTCCCCCTACGGTGGAAACGGATTAGCCCACACCGTAACCGTCTCAACACGTAGCGGCTCTTGTTGTCCCTGGATACCTTGCTATCGTCCACTTCATCATCATCCTCCTGTTGATTATTAAGAACATAACTTAGAACTCATACATATGATTGAATTGTATTACAACTCAAGAATTGAGAACATGTATATGTAAGACAATATATCCGTGGATATCAAAGATAAAGCATCTCAGCAATAGTTTGATCAGTTCATATATCATTTCATCTCAACACAATGACAAATAATTGCATCAGAGTGAATGTAGGATAATCTAGGGGCCTCATAAGTTTCTTCAGGGATGGAGTAGGTGAACCAAGTAACAATTGCACAACCTGTAATATTGTTGTACATTGCCCTAGGTTCACTAACTCATCCCTGAAAAAATATGACACCAATATGTCTGCCTCTCTTTTGGGACAAATTTGAATCATTGGCCATAATAAGAAATTGAAATGTAATCGTACAAAACATTATTCAGGGATATACATAGTCAGGTATAAAAACAAGCCTAAATATTGTAATTATAAATAAAAAACCAAACAATTAATCTTTAGGTGCATGTTTAAAATACTTATGATCAAAACCGTTCATATACATATGCATCATACCAATCATTAAAAGATCAGAAACAATTCAAGGATCATATATGTAGTTCCATATGAGAATAAATCTAGGGCCTCATAATTTGTTTCAGAGATGGAGTTGGCGAACCAAAGTACCAACAACACAACCTATATTGTTTGTGTGCATTGCTGCCTCAGGTTCACCAACCCATCCCTAAAACACGGCACCGTCATATGTGTCTCCCCTTGAACTCTTTTAGGGCAAATTTCAATCATCGGCCTCGGTGACAAACTAAAATGTAATTCTTATACACTGAATGCATGGAATAGGTAATTCGAATATCATAGTTCTATGAATGTAGAATAAAGATTAAGGCCTCATAAGTTTCTACAGGGACGGCGTAAGTGAACCAAGTAACAATTGCACAGCCTATATTGTTCTTGTACATCTCCCCAGGTTCACTAACTCATCCCTGAAAAATCTGACACTAATGTGTCTGCCTCTCTTTTGGGGCAAATTTGAATCATTGGCCACAATAAGAAATTGAAATGTAATTGTACAAAACATTATTCAGGGATATACATAGTCAGGTACAAAAACAAGCCTAAATATTGTAATTATAAATAAAAAACCAAACAATTAATCTTCAGGTATATGTTAAAAATACTTATGATCAAAACCATTCATATACATATGCATCATACCAATCATTAAAAGATCTGAAACAAATCAAGGATCATATATGTAGTTCCATATGAGAATAAATCAAGGGCCTCATAATTTGTTTCAGAGATGGAGTTGGAGAACCAAAGTACCAACAACACAACCTATATTGTTTGTGTGTATTGCTGCCTCAGGTTCACCAACCCATCCCTAAAACACGATACCATCATACGTGTCTCCCCTTGAACTCTTTTGGGGCAAATTTCAATCATCGACCTCGGTGACAAACTAAAATGTAATTCTTATACACTATGAATGCATGGAATAGATAATTCGAATATCATAGTTCTATGAATGTAGATAAAGATTGCAGCCTCATAAGTTTCTTCAGGGATGGAGTCAACGAACCAAGTAACAATTGCACAACTTATATTGATCTTGTACATGGTCCCAGGTTCACTAACTCATCCCTGAAAAAAATCTGACACCAATGTGTCTGCCTCTCTTTGGGGCAAATTTGAATCATTGGCCACAATAAGAAATTGAAATATAATCGTACAAAATAATATTCAGGGATATACATAGTCAGGTACAAAAACAAGCCTAAATATTGTAATTATAAATAAAAAACCAAACAATTAATCTTCAGGTACATGTTAAAAATACTTATGATCAAAACCATTCATATACATATGCATCATACCAATCATTAAAGATCAGAAACAAATCAAGGATCATATATGTAGTCCCATATGAGAATAAATCAAGGGCCTCTTAATTTGTTTCAGAGATAGAGTTGGAGAACCAAAGTACCAACATCACAACCTATAATGTTTGTGTGCATTACTGCCTCAGGTTCACCAACCCATCCCTAAAACACGACACCATCATATGTGTCTCCCATTGAACTCTTTTGTGGCAAATTTCAATCATCGGCCTCGGTGACAAACTAAAATGTAATTCTTATACACTATGAATACATGGAATAGATAATTCAAATATCATAGTTCTATAAATGTAGAATAAAGATTACGGCCTCATAAGTTTCTACAGAGATGGCGTAAGCGAACCAAGTAACAATTGCACAGCTTATATTAAGCTTGTACATGGTCCCAGGTTCGCTAACTCATCCCTAAAAAAATCTGACACCCATGTGTCTGCCTCTCTTTGGGGCAAATTTGAATCATTGGCGACAATAAGAAATTGAAATGTAATCGTATAAAACAATATTCAGGGATATACATAGTCAGGTACAAAAACAAGCCTAAATATTGTAATTATAAATAAAAAACCAAACAATTAATCTTCAGGTACATGTTAAAAATACTTATGATCAAAACCATTCATATACATATGCATCATACCAATCATTAAAAGATCAGAAACAAATCAAGGATCATATATGTAGTTCCATATGAGAATAAATCAAGGGCCTCATAATTTGTTTCAGAGATAGAGTTGGAGAACCAAAGTACCAACATCACAACCTATATTGTTTGTGTGCATTACTGCCTCAGGTTCACCAACCCATCCCTAAAACACGACACCATCATATGTGTCTCCCCTTGAACTCTTTTGGGCAAATTTCAATCATCGGCCTTGGTGACAAACTAAAATGTAATTCTTATACACTATGAATGCATGGAATAGATCAGAAACAATACAAATATTATATATATAGGTTCCATATGAAAAAAAAATTAGGGCCTCATTTTTTTCAGCGATGGAGTCAGAGAACCAAAATACCAACAACACAACCTATATTGTTTGTGTGCATTGCTGCCTGAGGTTCACTAACCATCCCTAAGAAAACGACACCATCAGATGCCCTTGCACTATTTTGGGGAAAAATTGAATCATTGGGCTTAGTAAGGAATAGAAATGTAATGTTATAGGCCTACTGTGTATCGAAATCAACACTCAACTAGTAAACTCAACTAGATGGCAGATGAGCAGATTGGGGTTTTGTGACTAGACAGATTGGGGTTTTGTGACTAGATGTCAGATGCATCAATCAACCGATCAAAACATATATATACTGATGGGTTCGTAGCATGGAAAACAAAAAATTTCTACCGCAAGAACAAACAAAACCCAGATCTAATCTAGATAAAAGCCAAGATCTAATCTATTAGACATGAGCAACGAGATAGATCGGTACTAACCCTCGTAGAACCGAAAGCGTTACAAGATTAGATCTCGTGGATGATGTAGTCGATCACTTGCCGATCTCAAGATCATGTGGAAGATCCTTCCGGCGCCGCGTTCCGGCAGCGCTTCCGTAGTCGGTCACACGTACGGAGTCGAAGCAGACCTTCCTCTCCCCATTCTAGCGAGCAGCGGAGGTAGTAGATCTTCTCCACGGAATCCTAGCAGCACGACAGCGTGGTGGTGGTGGAGATGAGAATTCTGCAGGGCTTCGCCTATGCCTGTGCAGAAGAAAGGTGGAGGAGAGAGGCGGCTGAGATTGGTTGTTATGAGAGGAGGTGCAAGAGGGGGCGCCCCCTCCCTTCTATTTAAAGGAGGGAGGCGCGCCTAGGGAGGGGGAGTCCTAGTACGACTCCCCTCCTTGGGCCGGCGGTGGGAAGGGGGGAGGAATCCTCCTCCCCCACGAATCCGTGTCTTGCCCCACTTGGTCTCCTTGATCCCTTTCTTGGTTTTCAAGCAAACTCCAAGAAATCCTCTAGAACCTTCCAGAACATTCCGAAACCTTCTAGAATCTCCATACAAACACTCCGGAACATTTCCTAACTTAGAAAATGATCCCCAATATATGAATCTTATTCTCCGGACCATTCCGGATCTCCTCGTGATGTCTCGGATCCATTCTGAGACTCCGAACATCATTCGGTCTCCAACGCATATTCCATATCTACTTAAAACAACTTCGAACCTTAAGTGTGTCACCCTACGGTTCGTGAATATGCAGACATGATGAAGACACCTCTCCGATCAATAACCATCAGCGGGATCTGGAGATCCATAACGGCTCCCACATACTCAACGATTACTTCGTGATCGATTGAACCATTTAACATACGAAACCAATTCCCTTTGTCACGCGATATTCTACTTATCCGAGGTTTGATCGTCAGTATCTTCATACCTAGTTCTTCCTCGTTACTAATAAGTACTCTTTACTCGTTCCATGTTATGTCATCCCTTGTGACCCAGTCACATGCTTGCAAGCTATCTAGATGACATTCCACCGAGAGGGCCCAGAGTATATCTATCCGTCATATGGATGGACAAATCCCAATCTTGGTCTATGCGCTTCAACACATACTTTCAGAATACCCAATGATACCTTTATAACCGCCCAGTTACGAAGCGGCGTTTGATGTCATTAAAGTAGCCATCCAGTGACGGTGATTAACATAACCTCATGGTCGAAGGATTAGGTTACTATGTATTTGAAAGCTTACAGCAATACGAACTTAATGACTTGATCTTATGCTACGCTTACTATGGGTGTGTGTCCATCACATCATTCTCCTAATTATATAACCTTGTTATTAATCACATCCAATGTCTATGATCAGGAAACCATGATCATCCATTAATCAACAAGCTAGTTTAACAAGAGGCTTACTAGGGACTCTTTTATGTTTACAAAACACACAAGTATTAATGTTTCCGGTTAATACAATTATAGCATGGGATGTAAACATTTTATCATAAACATAAAGATATAATAATAACCACTTTATTATTGCCTCTTGGGCATATCTCCAACAGTCTCCCACTTGCACTAGAGTCAATAATCTAGTTAAAAACTTGTGCATTCGACACCTATGGCTTTATGGTGTTGTATAGACACTATTGCTAGTGGTAAACATAATCTTCGGATCTGACACTTCCAGGTCCATGTGTATTTGCATGTCCTTGCGTATCTACGCATTACTCATTCTCTAATGAGATGGCATTGTATAAATTTGGTCCTTTGGTGAGACCTTTAGTTCCTTGGGATTAAATCAGGTTGATTCAATTGTCGTACAATGTATCTTCATAGTATTATCCCGCTATGAACCACACCTAGTTTGATAACAAACTACTTGACGCAAATGCCCTCATTTGCTGCTACAATAACAGTCATATACTTAGCCTTTTGTTGTAGTTTCTGTCACAATGTTTTAACTTTGGTACTCAACCAAATCCGTTATGGAACTTCCTTTCCATTACATTGTGCCACCCATAGTTTAAATTGAGATAAACTTAATTTGTGACAAAACTAGTATCAATGCAACAATTTACAATGAACTATTTATCACAACTATTATATTCTTAGTTCTTCCAAAGATCATAGGAATATCCCTACTATTGTCCAATGATCATCTTATGAGTCATTCTGGTATATGCTCATAACATTTAGAGCATAGGACATATCTGGATGTGTACATTTCAAAGAATGATTGATCAAAATATTCTTGTGATTTCACCAAGTGTTAAAACACTTGAATCTTGATTCAGTCCTTTCCGTGCGTCAAGGACCTTTCTTGTTGTTTCCATATTGAACTCATTCAACATCTTATCTATGTACATTTGGCAAAACCATATTAGCGCCTCAATCTATCCATATAGACATTGATGCCTAATTCTTGGGTTATGCCTAAGTCTTTCATCGAAATGAAATTCTTAACCTGTGTCAATAAAAGATACATCATTTCTAATCAACGATATGTCTTTCACATAATGTATTAGAAATATGTCTTAGCGCTCCCACTTAATTTCTTGCAAAATGCAAACATCTTCATCGTCTCTGATGAAATTAAACCTTTTAACGGTTTCATCACGGTGAAGATTCCAACTCCGCTGCTGGCCACCTGCTGCTCGGTGGCGACGGCTACTACCTGCTGCTCGGCGGAGATGGCTACCACCCGCTGCTCGGCGGCGACGGCTACCACCTGCTGCTCGGCGGTGACGGCTACCCCATGCTGCTCGACGGCAACGGCTACTGGCTGGACGGATGAGCTCGCACCCTCGACGGCGCAGTGACGAACGACGTTCGTGCCCGGAGAAGACGCCTCTGCCTGCTTGGCGACGACCGAGCCATCTGCTGCTGCACCTTCAACTGGCTTCACCTCCGGCTTGTCTCCACGCGTACGCTTCATGGCGCACCAAGGGAAGGAGGTAGTGCAAACGAGGGAGCTTCGGCGCGTGCGGCAGGTGTAGATTGGGGTCTTGGGACTAGACAGACTAGGGGGAAATGACATGAGCTCATGGAAGAAGAAGGTCGAGGGGGGTTATAAACACCGGACCATTCGTAGTCCTCGAGTGGACACGTGTGGTGGGAGGGGGGGTGGGGGGCTACCACGATCTCCACCCTTTTTTTCCGGTTCCCTTTTTTTGAAACAGCCACGATCTCCACTTTAGAGCTGCATTGAAAACACGCTCATGGCAGACCTCGATTCCACTACATGCAAGTGGTGCGGAACCAATTTCTAGCAACGTTAGATCTACTCGAGGGGGCCCTTGACTCATGGAAGTTACTAGCAGTAGGCCCAGTTGGAAGTGAGATTGAGAGTGCTGCGTAAAAATGGGATATGTCTTATTAAAATCAAGTGGCAATAAATTGCAGCGTCCCCTCGACAACCGTGCACTCGATGACCCTGTTGCCCTGTGCATGTGTTGTAGTAGCAGTAGTAGGCTTTTCAGACTTGATTAAAATTGACATGACCGCTCGACGACTTTTTCCATGGACGGCATCGTGTTCCTTCCTATAGAAGTCTCCCTGAGGGAGACGTCCGTGCTGTCTCACGCTGTACTGTGAAGGGAACGACGTGTGCAACGATCATTGTTGGATCGCACAGAATCAACGGTTGATGCGCACGATCCGCGTGACAACTGTGACAACCAATCATGGAGTAGTAGACAGGGTGAGCACAGGTTTGCGATTCTACGAAAGATAGAGAGGGGGGGTGCAAAACTAAGTAGTACCACGTAAAACCAAGGGCAAAACTGAGTAGTATGAAAATGGAAAGTGTCTTATACAATGAAATACATCGTGGAATACATCAAATTATGCCAAGATAGATCCACTAGAGTTCATTGGATGTGTCTTCTTCTCATAAACCACACATGGATCCACCTGTGTGATTGCATGTCTGTTCCTCTAAACAAACAACATAAGGATCCACCAGTGTCATTGGATGTGTGTTCTTCAAATGAACCACACATGGATCCACCAGTGTCATTGCATGTCTGTTCTTTTCATGAACCACAACTAGAGTCATTGCATGTCTGTTACTTCCATAAACCACACATGGATCCACCGGTGTCATTTCATGTCTGTTCTTTTCATGAACCACACCCAGTGTCATTGCATGTCAGTTCTTTTCCTGAACCACATAAGGATCCACCAGTGTCATTGCATGTCTGTTCTTCTCATGAACCACACCTGGTGTCATTGCATGTGTGTTCCTCTAGACAGACCACATAAGGATCCACAGGTGTCACTGCATGTCTGTTCTTTTCATGAACCACATAAGGATCCACCAGTGTCATTGGATGTCTGTTCTTCTCATGAACCACACCCAGTGTCATTGCATGCCAGTTCTTTTCATGAACCACACATGGATCCACCAGTGTCATTGCATGTCTGTTCTTCTCACAAACCACATAAGGATCCACCAGTGTCATTGCATGTCTGTTCTTTTCATGAACAACATAAGGATCCACCAGTGTCATTGGATGGCTGTTCTTCTCATGAACCACACCCAGTGTCATTGCATGTCAGTTCTTTTCATGAACCACACATGGATCCACCAGTGTCATTGCATGTCTGTTCTTCTCACAAACCACATAAGGATCCACCAGTGTCATTGCATGTTTGTTCTTTTCATGAACCACACCCAGTGCCATTGCATGTGTGTTCTTCTAAACAAACCACGTAAGTCATTGCATGTCTGTTCTTTTCATGAACCACACTCGGTGTCATTGGATGTGTGTTCCTCTAGACAAACCACATAAGGATCCACCGGTGTCACTGCATGTCTGTTCTTTTCATGAACCACATAAGAATCCACCAGTGTCATTGGATGTGTGTTCTTCTCATGAACCACACCCAGTGTCATTGCATGCCAGTTCTTTTCATAAACCATACATGGATCCACCAGTGTCATTGCATGTATGTTCTTCTCACAAACCACATAAGGATCCACCAATGTCATTGCATGTCTGTTCTTTTCATGAACCACACCCAGTGTCATTGCATGTGTGTTCCTCTAGACAAACCACATAAGTCATTGCATGTGTGTTCTTTTCATGAACCACACCCAGTGTCATTGCATGTGTGCTCCTCTAGACAAACCACATAAGGATCAATCGGTGTCACTGCATGTCTGCTCTTTTCATGAACCACATAAGGATCCACCAGTGTCAGTGGATGTGTGTTCTTTTCATGAAACACACACAGTGTCATTGCATGTTAGTTCTTTTCATGAACCACATAAGGATCCACTAGTGTCATTGCATGTCTGTTCTTCTCACAAACCACATGCAGTGTCATTGCATGTCTGTTCTTTTCATGAACCACACCCAGTGTCATTGCATGTGTGTTCTTCTAAACAAACCATATAAGTCATTGCATGTGTATTCTTTTCATGAACCACACCCGGTGTCATTGCATGTGTGTTCCTCTAGATAAACCACATAAGGATCCACCGGTGTCACTGGATGTCTGTTCTTTTCATGAACCACATAAGGATCAACCAGTGTCATTGGATGTGTGTTCTTCTCATGAAACACACCAGTGTCATTGCATGTCAATTCTTTTCATGAACCACATATCGATCCACCAGTGTCATTGCATGTCTGTTCTTCTCACAAACCACATAAGGATCCACTAGTGTCATTGCATGTCTATTCTTTTCATGAACCACACCCAGTGTCATTGCATGTGTGTTCCTCTAGAAAAACCACATAAGTTATTGCATGTGTGTTCTTTTCATGAACCACACATGGTGTCATAGCGTGTGTGTTCCTCTAGATAAACCACATAAGGATCCACCGGTATCACTGCATGTCTGCTCTTTTCATGAACCACAGAAGGATCCCCCAGTGTCATTAGATGTGTGTTCTTTTCATGAACCACACCCAGTGTCATTGGATGCCAGTTCTTTTCATGAACCACATAAGGATCCACCAGTGTCATTGCATGTCTGTTCTTCTCACAAACCACATGTAGTGTCATTGCATGTTTGTTCTTTTCATGAACCACACCCAGTGTCATTGCATGTGTGTTCTTCTAAACAAACCACATAAGTCATTGCATGTATGCTCTTTTCATGAACCACACCCGTTGTCATTGCATGTATGTTCCTCTAGACAAACCACATAAGGATCCAGCGGTGTCATTGCATGTCTGTTCTTTTCATGAACCACATAAGGATCCACCAGTGTCATTGGATGTGTGTTCTTCTCATGAACCACACCCAGTGTCATTGCATGTCAGTTCTTTTCATGAACCACACACAGATCCACCAGTGTCATTACATGCCTGTTCTTCTCACAAACCACATAAGGATCCACCAGTGTCATTGCATGTCTGTTCTTTTCATGAACCACACCCAGTGTCATTGCATGTGTGTTCCTCTAGAAAAACAACATAAATAATTGCATGTCTGTTCTTTTCATGAACCACACCCTGTGTCATTGCATGTGTGTTCCTCTAGACAAACCACATAACAATCCACCGGTGTCACTGTTTGTCTGCTCTTTTCATGAACCACATAAGGATCCACCAGTGTCATTGGATGTGTGTTCTTTTGATGAACCACACCTAGTGTCATTGCATGTCAGTTCTTTTCATGAACCACATAAGGATCCACAAGTGTCATTGCATGTCGGTTCTTCTCACAAACCACATGCAGTGTCATTGCATGTCTGTTATTTTCATGAACCACACCCAGTGTCATTGCATGTGTGTTCCTATAGACAAACCACTTAAGTCATTGCATGTCTGTTCTTTTCATGAACCACACTCGGTGTAATTGCATGTGTGTTCCTCTAGACAAACCACATAAGGATCCACCGGTGTCACTGCATGTCTGTTCTTTTCGTGAACCAGATAAGGATCCACTAGTGTCATTGGATGTGTGTTATTCTCATGAACCACACATGGATCCACCGGTGTCATTGCATGTCTGTTCTTTTCATGAATCACAGCTAGAGTCATTGCATGTATGTTACTTCCATAAACCACACATGGATCCACCGGTGTCATTGCATGTGTGTTCTTTTCATGAACCACACCCAGTGTCATTGCATGTCAGTTCTTTTTATGAACCACATAAGGATCCACCAGTGTCATTGCATGTCTGTTCTTGTCACAAACCACGTGCAGTTTCATTGCATGTCTATTCTTTTTATGAACCACACCCAGTGTCATTGCATTTGTGTTCCTCTAGACAAACCACATAAGGATCCACCGGTGTCACTGTTTGTCTGCTCTTTTCATGAACCACATAAGGATCCACTAGTGTCATTGGATGTGTGTTCTTTTGTGAACCACACCCAGTGTCATTGCATGTCACTTCTTTTCATGAACCACATAAGGATCCACAAGTGTCATTGCATGTCGGTTCTTCTCACAAACCACATGCAGTGTCATTGCATGTCTGTTATTTTCATGAACCACACCCAGTGTCATTGCATGTGTGTTCCTCTAGACAAACCACATAAGGTATTGCATGTATGTTCTTTTCATGAACCACACCCGGTGTAATTGCGTGTGTGTTCCTCTAGACAAACCACATAAGGATCCACCGGTGTCACTGCATGTCTGTTCTTTTCATGAACCAGATAAGGGTCCACTCGTGTCATTGGATGTGTGTTATTCTCATGAACCACACATGGATCCACCTGTGTCATTGCATGTCTGTTCTTTTCATGAATCACAGCTAGAGTCATTGCATGTATGTTACTTCCATAAACCACACATGGATCCACCGGTGTTATTGCATGTGTGTTCTTTTCATGAACCACACCTAGTGTCATTGCATGTGAGTTCTTTTTATGAACCACATAAGGATCCACCAGTGTCATTGCATGTCTGTTCTTCTCACAAACCACGTGCCGTTTCATTGCATGTCTATTCTTTTTATGAACCACACCCAGTGTCATTGCATGTGTGTTCCTCTAGACAAACCACATAAGGATCCACCGGTGTCACTGCATGTCTGCTCTTTTCATGAACCACATAAGGATCCACCAGTGTCATTGGATGTGTGTTCTTCTCATGAACCACACCCAGTGTCATTGCATGTCAGTTCTTTTCATGAACCACACATGGATCCACCAGTGTCATTGCATGTCTGTTCATCTCACAAACCACATGCAGTGTCATTGCATGTCTGTTCTTTTCATGAACCACACCTAGTGTCATTGCATGTGTGTTCTTGTAAACAAACCACATAAGTCATTGCATGTCTATTCTTTTCATGAACCACACCCGGTGTCATTGCATGTGTGTTCCTCTAGACAAACCACATAAGGATCCACCGGTGTCACTGCATGTCTGTTCTTTTCATGAACCACATAAGGATCCACCAGTGTCATTGGATGTTTGTTCTTCTCATGAACCACACCTAGTGTCATTCTATGTCAGTTCTTTTTATGAACCACACATGGATCCAGCAGTGTCACTGCATGTCTGTTCTTCTCACAAACCACATAAGGATCCACCAGTGTCATTGCATGTCTGTTCTTTTCATGAACCACACCCAATGTCATTGCATGTGTGTTCCTCTTGACAAACCACATAAGTAATTGCATGTCTGTTCTTTTCATGAACCACACCCAGTATCATTGCATGTGTGTTCCTCTAGACAAACCACATAAGGATCCACCGGTGGCACTGAATGTCATCTCTTTTCATGAACCACATAAGGATCCACCAGTGTCATTGGATGTGTGTTCTTTTCATGAACCACACCCAGTGTCATTGCATGTTAGTTCTTTTCATGAACCACATAAGGATCCACAAGTGTCATCGCATGTCTGTTCTTCTCACAAACCAGATGCAGTGTCATTGCATGTCTGTTCTTTTCATGAACCACACCCAGTGTCATTGCATGTGTGTTCCTCTAGACAAACCACATAAGTCATTGCATGTATGTTCTTTTCATGAACCACACACGGTGTCATAGCATGTGTGTTCCTCTAGACAAACCACATAAGGATCCACCAGTGTCACTGCATGTTTGTTCTTTTCATGAACCACATAAGGATCCACCAGTGTCATTGGATGTGTGTTCTTCTCATGAACCACACATGGATCCACCAGTGTCATTGCATGTCTGTTCTTTTCATGAATCACAGCTAGAGTCATTGCAGGTCTGTTACTTCCATAAACCACACATGGATCCACCGGTGTCATTGCATGTGTGTTCTTTTCATGAACCACACCCAGTGTCATTGCATGTTAGTTCTTTTCATGAACCACATAAGGATCCACCAGTCTCATTGCATGTCTGTTCTTCTCACAAACCACATGCAGTGTCATTGCATGTCTGTTCTTCTCAGAAACCACGTGTAGTGTCATTGCATGTCTATTATTTTCATGAACCACACCCAGTGTCATTGCATGTAAGTTCTTCTAAGAAAACCACATAAGTCATTGCATGTCTATTCTTTTCATGAACCACACCCGGTGTCATTACATGTATGTTCCTCTAGACAAACCACATAAGAATCCACCGGTGTCACTACATGTTTGTTCTTTTCATGAACAACATAAGGATCCACCAGTGTCATTGGATGTGTGTTCTTCTCATGAACCACACCCAGTGTCATTGCATGTCAGTTCTTTTCATGAACCACACCTAGTTTCATTGCATGTGTGTTCCTCTAGAAAAACCACATAAGTTATTGCATGTGTGTTCTTTTGATGAACCACACCCGGTGTCATTGCGTGTGTGTTCCTCTAGACAAACCACATAAGGATTCACCAGTATCACTGCATGTCTGCTCTTTTCATGAACCACACCCTGTGTCGTTGCATGTGTGTTCCTCTAGACAAACCACATAAGGATCCACCGGTGTCACTATTTGTCTGCTCTTTTCATGAACCACATAAGGATCCACCAGTGTCATTGGATGTGTGTTCTTTTGATGAACCACACCCAGTGTCATTGCATGTCACTTCTTTTCATGAACCACATAAGGATCCACAAGTGTCATTGCATGTCGGTTCTTCTCACAAACCACATGCAGTGTCATTGCATGTCTGTTATTTTCATGAACCACACCTAGTGTCATTGCATGTGTGTTCCTCTAGACAAACCACATAAGTCATTGCATGTCTGTTCTTTTCATGAACCACACCCGGTGTAATTGCGCGTGTGTTCCTCTAGACAAACCACATAAGGATCCACCGGTGTCACTGCATGTCTGTTCTTTTCATGAACCAGATAAGGGTCCACTCGTGTCATTGGATGTGTGTTATTCTCATGAACCACACATGGATCCACCGGTGTCATTGCATGTCTGTTCTTTTCATGAATCACAGCTAGAGTCATTGCATGTATGTTACTTCCATAAACCACACATGGATCCACCGGTGTCATTGCATGTGTGTTCTTTTCATGAACCACACCTAGTGTCATTGCATGTCAGTTCTTTTTATGAACCACATAAGGATCCACCAGTGTCATTGCATGTCTGTTCTTCTCAAAAACCACGTGCAGTTTCATTGCATGTCTATTCTTTTTATGAACCACACCCAGTGTCATTGCATGTGTGTTCCTCTAGACAAACCACACAAGGATCCACCGGTGTCACTGCATGTCTGCTCTTTTCATGAACCACATAAGGATCCACCAGTGTCATTGGATGTGTGTTCTTCTCATGAACCACACCCAGTGTCATTGCATGTCAGTTCTTTTCATGAACCACACATGGATCCACCAGTGTCATTGCATGTCTGTTCTTCTCACAAACCACATGCAGTGTCATTGCATGTCTGTTCTTTTCATGAACCACACCTAGTGTCATTGCATGTGTGTTCTTGTAAACAAACCACATAAGCCATTGCATGTCTATTCTTTTCATGAACCACACCCGGTGTCATTGCATGTGTGTTCCTCTAGACAAACCACATAAGGATCCACCAGTCTCACTGCATGTCTGTTCTTTTCATGAACCACATAAGGATCCACCAGTGTCATTGGATGTTTGTTCTTCTCATGAACCACACCAAGGGTCATTCCATGTCAGTTCTTTTCATGAACCACACATGGATCCAGCAGTGTCATTGCATGTCTGTTCTTGTCACAAACCACATAAGGATCCACCAGTGTCATTGCATGTCTGTTCTTTTCATGAACCACACCCAATGTCATTGCATGTGTGTTCCTCTTGACAAACCACATAAGTAATTGCATGTCTGTTCTTTTCATGAACCACACCTAGTGTCATTGCATGTGTGTTCCTCTAGCCAAACCACATAAGGATCCACCGGTGTCACTGAATGTCTTCTCTTTTCATGAACCACATAAGGATCCACCAGTGTCATTGGATGTGTGTTCTTTTCATGAACCACACCCAGTGTCATTGCATGTCAGTTCTTTTCATGAACCACATAAGGATCCACCAGTGTCATTGCATGTCTGTTCTTCTCACAAACCACATGCAATGTCATTGCATGTCTATTCTTTTCATGAACCACACCCAGTGTCATTGCATGTGTGTTTCTCTAGACAAACCACATAAGTCATTGCATGTATGTTCTTTTCATGAACCACACCCGGTGTCATAGCATGTGTGTTCCTCTAGACAAACCACATAAGGATCCACCGGTGTCACTGCATGTTTGTTCTTTTCATGAACCACATAAGGATCCACCAGTGTCATTGCATGTGTGTTCTTCTCATGAACCACACATGGATCCACCAGTGTCATTGTATGTCTGTTCTTTTCATGAATCACAGCTAGAGTCATTGCATGTCTGTTACTTCCATAAACCACACATGGATCCACCGGTGTCATTGCATGTGTGTTCTTTTCAAGAACCACACCAAGTGTCATTGCATGTCAGTTCTTTTCATGAACCACATAAGGATCCACCAGTGCCATTGCATGTCTGTTCTTCTCAAAACCACGTGTAGTGTCATTGCATGTCTGTTCTTTTCATGAACCACACCCAGTGTCATTGCATGTAAGTTCTTGTAAGCAAACCACATAACTTATTACATGTCTATTCTTTTCATGAACCACACCCGGTGTCATTGCATGTATGTTCCTCTAGACAAACCACATAAGAATCCACCGGTGTCACTGCATGTTTGTTCTTTTCATGAACCACATAAGGATCCACCTGTGTCATTGGATGTGTGTTCTTCTCATGAACCACATCCAGTGTCATTGCATGTCAGTTCTTTTCATGAACCACACCCAGTTTCATTGCATGTGTGTTCCTCTAGAAAAACAACATAAGTTATTGCATGTGTGTTCTTTTCATGAACCACACCCGGTGTCATTGCGTGTGTGTTCCTCTAGACAAACCACATAAGGATCCACCGGTATCACTGCATGTCTGCTCTTTTCATGAACCACATAAGGATCCACCAGTGTCATTAGATGTGTGTTCTTTTCATGAACCACTCCCAGTGTCATTGCATGTCAGTTCTTTTCATGAACCACATAAGGATCCACCAGTGTCATTGCATGGCCGTTCTTCTCACAAACCACATGTAGTGTCATTGCATGTCTGTTCTTTTCATGAACCACACCCAGTGTCATTGCATGTGTGTTCTTTTAAACAAACCACATAAGTCATTGCATGTATGTTCTTTTCATGAACCACACCCGGTGTCATTGCATGTATGTTCCTCTAGACAAACCACATAAGGATCCAGCGGTGTCATTGCATGTATGTTCTTTTCATGAACCACATAAGGATCCACCAGTGTCATTGGATATGTGTTCTTCTCATGAACCACAACCAGTGTCATTGCATGTCAGTTCTTTTCATGAACCACACACATATCCACCAGTGTCATTACATGCCTGTTCTTCTCACAAACCACATAAGGATCCACCAGTGTTATTGCATGTCTGTTCTTTTCATGAACCACACCTAGTGTCATTGCATGTGTGTTCCTCTAGAAAAACAACATAAGTAATTGCATGTCTGTTCTTTTCATGAACCACACCCTGTGTCATTGCATGTGAGTTCCTCTAGACAAACCACATAAGGATACACCGGTGTCACTGTTTGTCTGCTCTTTTCATGAACCACATAAGGATCCACCAGTTTCATTGGATCTGTGTTCTTTTGATGAACCACACCTAGTGTCATTGGATGTCAGTTCTTTTCATGAACCACATAAGGATCCACAAGTGTCATTGCATGTCGGTTGTTCTCACAAACCACACGCAGTGTCATTGCATGTCTATTCTTTTCATAAACCACACCCAGTGTCATTGCATGTGTGTTCCTCTAGACAAACCACATAAGTCATTGCATGTCTGTTCTTTTCATGAACCACACCCGGTGTAATTGCATGTGTGTTCCTCTAGACAAACCACATAAGGATGCACTAGTGTCACTGCAAGTTTGTTCTTTTCATGAACCAGATAAGGATCCACTAGTGTCATTGGATGTGTGTTATTCTCATGAACCACACATGGATCCACCGGTGTCATTGCATGTCTGTTCTTTTCATGAATCACAGCTAGAGTCATTGCATGTATGTTACTTCCATAAACCACACATGGATCCACCGGTGTCATTGCATGTGTGTTCTTTTCATGAACCACACCCAGTGTCATTGCATGTCAGTTCTTTTTATGAACCACAAAAGGATCCACCAGTGTCATTGCACGTCTGTTCTTCTCACAAACCACGTGCAGTTTCATTGCATGTCTAATCATTTTATGAACCACACCCAGTGTCATTGCATGTGTGTTCCTCTAGACAAACCACATAAGGATCCACCGGTGTCACTGAATGTCTTCTCTTTTCATGAACCACATAAGGATCCACCAATGTCATTGGATGTGTGTTCTTCTCATGAACCACCCAGTGTCATTGCATGTCAGTTCTTTTCATGAACCACACATGGATCCACCAGTGTCATTGCATGTCTGTTCTTCTCACAAACCACATGCAGTGTTTTTGCATGTCTGTTCTTTTCATGAACCACACCTAGTGTCATTGCATGTGTGTTCTTCTAAACAAACCACATAAGTCATTGCATGTCTATTCTTTTCATGAACCACACCCGGACATTGCATGTGTGTTCCTCTAGACAAACCACATAAGGATCCACCGGTCTCACTACATGTCTGTTCTTTTCATGAACCACATAAGGATCCACCAGTGTCATTGGATGTTTGTTCTTCTCATGAACCACACCCAGTGTCATTCCATGTCAGTTCTTTTCATGAACCACACATGGATCCAGCAGTGTCATTGCATGTCTGTTCTTCTCACAAACCACATAAGGATTCACCAGTGTCATTGCATGTATGTTCTTTTCATGAACCACACCCAATGTCATTGCATGTGTGTTCCTCTTGACAAACCACATAAGTAATTGCATGTCTGTTATTTTCATGAACCACACCCAGTGTCATTGCATGCGTGTTCCTCTAGACAAACCACATAAGGATCCACCGGTGTCACTGAATGTCTTCTCTTTTCATGAACCACATAAGGATCCACCAGTGTCATTGGATGTGTGTTCTTTTCATGAACCACACCCAGTGTAATTGCATGTCAGTTCTTTTCATGAACCACATAAGGATCCACCAGTGTCATTGCATGTCTGTTCTTCTCACAAACCACATGCAATGTCACTGCATGTCTGTTCTTTTCATGAACCACACCAAGTGTCATTGCATGTGTGTTCCTCTAGAGAAACCACATAAGTCATTGCATGTATGTTCTTTTCATGAACCACACCCGGTGTCATAGCATGTGTGTTCCTCTAGACAAACCACATAAGGATCCACCGGTGTCACTGCATGTTTGCTCTTTTCATGAACCAGATAAGGATCTACCAGTGTCATTGGATGTGTGTTCCTCTAGACAAACCACATAAGGATCCACCGGTGTCACTGCATGTTTGTTCTTTTCATGAACCACATAAGGATCTACCAGTGTCATTGGATGTGTGTTCTTCTCATGAACCACACATGGATCCACCAGTGTCATTGCATGTCTATTCTTTTCATGAATCACAGCTAGAGTCATTGCATGTCTGTTACTTCCATAAACCACACATGGATCCACCGGTGTCATTGCATGTCTGTTCTTCTCACAAACCACGTGTAGTGTCATTGCATGTCTGTTCTTTTCATGAACCACACCCAGTGTCATTGCATGTGTGTTCCTCTAGACAAACCACATAAGTCATTGAAAGTATGTTCTTTTCATGAACCACACCCGGTTTCATTGCATGTGTGTTCCTCTAGACAAACCACATAAGGATCCACCGGTGTCACTACATGTGTGTTCATTTCATGAACCAGATAAGGATCCACTAGTGTCATTGGATGTGTGTTATTCTCATGAACCACACATGGATCCACCGGTGTCATTAGATGACTGTTCTTTTCATGAATCACAGCTAGAGTCACTGCATGTATGTTACTTCCATAAACCACACATGGATCCATCGGTGTCATTGCATGTGTGTTCTTTTCATGAACCACACCCAGTGTCATTGCATGTCAGTTCTTTTCATGAACCACATAAGGATCCACCAGTGTCATTGCATGTCTGTTCTTCTCACAAACCACGTGCAGTTTCATTGCATGCCTGTTCTTTTTATGAACCACACCCAGTGTCATTGTATGTGTGTTCCTCTAGACAAACCACATAAGGATCCACCGGTGTCACTGCATGTCTTCTCTTTTCATGAACCACATAAGGATCCACCAGTGTCATTGGATGTGTGTTCTTCTCATGAACCACACCCAGTGTCATTGCATGTCAGTTCTTTTCATGAACCACACATGGATCCACTAGTGTCATTGCATGTCTGTTCTTCTCACAAACCACATGTAGTGTCATTGCATGTCTGTTCTTTTCATGAACCACACCCAGTGTCATTGCATGTGTGTTCTTCTAAACAAACCACATAAGTCATTGCATGTCTATTCTTTTCATGAACCACACCCGGTGTCATTGCATGTGTGTTCCTCTAGACAAACCACATAAGGATCCACCGGTGTCAATGCATGTCTTTTCTTTTCATGAACCACATAAGGATCCACCAGTGTCATTAGATGTGTGTTCTTTTCATGAACCACACCTAGTGTCATTGCATGTCAGTTCTTTTCATGAACCACATAAGGATCCACTAGTGTCATTGCATGTCTGTTCTTCTCACAAGCCATATGCAGTGTCATTGCATGTCTGTTCTTTTCATGAACCACACCCAGTGTCATTGCATGTGTGTTCCTCTAGACAAACCACATAAGTCATTGCATGTATGTTCTTTTCATGAACCACACACGGCGTCATAGCATGTCTATTCCTCTAGACAAACCACATAAGGATCCACCGGTGTCACTGCATGTTTGTTCTTTTCATGAACCACATAAGGATCCACTAGTGTCATTCGATGTGTGTTCTTCTCATGAACCACACATGGATCCACCAGTGTAATTGAATGTCTGTTCTTTTCATGAATCACAGCTAGAGTCATTGCATGTCTGTTACTTCCATAAACCACAGATGGATCCACCGGTGTCATTGCATGTGTGTTCTTTTCATGAACCACACCCAGTGTCATTGCATGTCAGTTCTTTTCATGAACCACATAAGGATCCACCAGTGTCATTGCATGTCTGTTCTTCTCACAAACCACGTGTAGTGTCATTGCATGTCTGTTCTTTTCATGAACCACACCCTGTGTCATTGCATGCGTGTTCCTCTAGACAAACCACATAAGGATCCATCGGTGTCACTGCATGTGTGCTCTTTTCATGAACCACATAAGGATCCACCAGTGTCATTGGATGTGTGTTCTTTTCATGAACCACACCTACTGTCATTGCATGTCAGTTCTTTTCATGAACCACATAAGGATCCACAAGTGTCATTGCATGTATGTTCTTCTCACAAACCACATGCAGTGTCATTGCATGTTTGTTCTTTTCATGAACTACACCAAGTGTCATTGCATGTGTGTTCCTCTAGACAAACCACATAAGTCATTGCATGTGTGTTCTTTTCATGAACCACACCCGGTGTCATTGCATGTGTGTTCCTCTAGACAAACCACATAAGGATCCACCGGTGTCACTGCATGTCTATTCTTTTCATGAAGCACATAAGGATCCACTAGTGTCATTGGATGTGTGTTCTTCTCATGAACCACACCTGGATCCACCGGTGCCATTGCATGTCTGTTCTTTTCATGAATCATAGCTAGAGTCATTGCATGTCTGTTACTTCCATAAACCACACATGGATCCATCGGTGTCATTGCATGTGTGTTCTTTTCATGAACCACACCTAGTGTCATTGCATGTCAGTTCTTTCAATGAACCACATAAGGATCCACCAGTGTCATTGCATGTCTATTCTTCTCACAAACCACGTGCAATGTCATTGCAAGTATGTTCTTTTCATGAACCACACCCAGTGTCATTGCATGTGTGTTCCTTTAGACAAACCACATAAGGATCCACCGGTGTCACTGCATGTCTGCTCTTTTCATGAACCACATAAGGATCCACCAGTGTCATTGGATGTGTGTTCTTTTCATGAACCACACCCAGTGTCATTGCATGTCAGTTCTTTTCATGAACCACATAAGGATCCACCAGTGTCATTACATGTCTGTTATTCTCACAAACCACATACAGTGTCATTGCATGTCTGTTCTTTTCATGAACCACACCAAGTGTCATTGCATGTGTTTTTCTGTAGACAAACCACATAAGTCATTGCATGTCTGTTCTTTTCATGAACCACACCCTGTGTCATTGCATGTGTGTTCCTCTAGACAAACCACATAAGGATCCACCGGTGTCACTGCATGTCAGTTCTTTTCATGAACCACATAAGGATGCACCAGTGTCATTGGATGTGAGTTCTTCTCATGAACCACACATGGATCCATCGCTGTCATTGCACGTCTGTTCTTTTCATGAATCACAGCTAGAGTCATTACATGTCTGTTACTTCCATAAACCACACATGGATCCACCAGTGTTATTGGATGTGTGTTCTTTTCATGAACCACACCCAGTGTCATTGCAAGTTAGTTCTTTTCATGAACCACATAAGGATCCACCAGTGTCATTGCATGTCTGTTCTTCTCACAAACCACATGCAGTGTCATTGCATGTCTATTCATTTCATGAACCATACCCGGTGTCATTGCATGTGTGTTCCTCTAGACAAACCACATAAGGATCCACCGGTGTCACTGCATGTCTGCTCTTTTCATGAACCACATAAGGATCCACCAGTGTCATTGGATGTGTGTTCTTTTCATGAACCACACCTAGTGTCATTGCATGTCAGTTCTTTTTATGAACCACATAAGGATCCACCAGTGTCATTGCATGTCTGTTTTTCTCACAAATCACATGCAGTGTCATTGCATGTCTATTGTTTTCATGAACCACACCAGTTTCATTGCATGTGTGTTCCTCTATACAAACCACATAAGTCATTGCATGTCTGTTCTTTTCATGAACCACACCCGGTGTCATTGCATGTGTGTTCCTCTAGACAAACCACATAAGGATCCACCGGTGTCATAGCATGTCTGTTCTTTTCATGAACAACACCAGTATCATTGGATGTGTGTTCTTCTCATGAACCACACATGGATCCACCGGTGCCGTTGCATGTCTGTTCTTTTGATGAATCACAGCTAGAGTCATTGCATGTCTGTTACTTCGATAAACCACACATGGATCCACCGGTGTCATTGCATGTGTGTTCTTTTCATGAAGCACACCCAGTGTCATTGCATGCCAGTTCTTTTCACGAACCACATAAGGATCCACCAGTGTCATTACATGTCTATTGTTCTCACAAACCACGTGCAGTGTCATTGCATGCATGTTCTTTTCATGAACCATACCAGTGTCATTGGATGTGTGTTCCTCTAGACAAACCACATAAGGATCCACTGGTGTCACTGCATGTTTGCTCTTTTCATGAACCACATAAGGATCCACCAGTGTCATTGGATGTGTGTTCTTTTCATGAACCACACAAAGTGTCATTGCATGCCAGTTCTTTTCGTGAACCACATAAGGATCCACCAGTGTCATTGCATGTCTGTTCTTCTCACAAACCACATGCAGTGTAATTGCATGTTTGTTCTTTTCATGAACCACACCAAGTGTCATTGCATGTGTGTTACTCTAGACAAACCACATAAGTCATTGCATGTCTGTTCTTTTCATGAACTGAACCCTGTGTCATTGCATGTGTGTTCATGTAGACAAACCACAAAAGGATCCACCGGTGTCACTGCATGTCTGTTCTTTTCATGAACCACATAAGGATCCACAAGTGTCATTGGATGTGTGTTCTTCTCATGAACCACACATGGATCCATCGGTGTCATTGCATGTCTCTTCTTTTCATGAATCATAGCTAGAGTCATTGCATGTATGTTACTTCCATAAACCACACATGGATCCAACGGTGTCATTGGAAGTGTGTTATTTTCATGAACCACACCCAGTGTCATTGCATGTCAGTTCTTTTCATGAACCACATAAGGATGCACCAGTGTCATTGCATGCATGTTCTTCTCACAAACCACATGCAGTTCATTGCATGTGTGTTCTTTTCATGAACCACACCTAGTGTCATTGCATGTGTGTTCCTCTAGACAAACAACATAATTCACTGCATGTCTGTTCTTTTCATGAACCACACCCTGTGTCATTGCATGTGTGTTCCTCTAGACAAACCACATAAGGATGCACCGGTGTCACTGCATGTCTATTCTTTTTATGAACCACATAAGGATCCACCAATGTCATTGGATGTGTGTTCTTCTCATGAACCACACATGGATCCACCGGTGTCATTGCATGTTTGTTCTTTTCATGAATCACAACTAGAGTCATTGCTTGTCTGTTACTTCCATAAACCACACATGGATCCACCGGTGTCATTGGATGTGTGTTCTTTTCACGAACCACACCCAGTGTCATTGCATGTCAGTTCTTTTCATGAACCACATAAGGATCCACCAGTGTCATTGCATGTTTGTTCTTCTCACAAACCACATGCAGTGTCATTGCATGTCTGTTCTTTTCATGAACCACACCCAGTATCATTGCATGTGTGTTCCTCTAGACAAACCGCATAAGTATCCACCGGTGTCACTGCGTGTCTGCTGTTTTCATGAACCACATAAGGATCCACCAGTGTTATTGGATGTGCGTTCTTTTTAGGAACCACACCTAGTGTCATTGCATGTCCTTTCTTTTCATGAACCACATAAGGATCCACCAGTGTCATTGCATGTCTGTTCTTCTCACAAACCACATACAATGTCATTGCATGTCTATTCTTTTCATGAACCACACCCAATGTCATTGCATGTGTGTTCCTCTAGACAAACCACATAAGTCATTGCATGTCTGTTCTTTTTATGAACCACACCCTGTGTCATTGCATATGTGTTCCTCTAGACAAACCAGACAAACCACATAAGGATCCACCGGTGTCACTACATGTCTATTCTTTTCATGAACCACATAAGGATCCACGAGTGTCATTGGATGTGTGTTCTTCTCATGAACCACACATGGATCCACCAGTGTCATTGCATGTCTGTTCTTTTCATGAATCACAGCTAGAGTCATTGCATGTCTGTTACTTCCATAAACCACACATGGATCCACCGGTGTCATTGGATGTGTGTTCTTTTCATGAACCACACCTAGTGTCATTGTATGTCAGTTCTTTTCATGAACCAGATAAGGATCCACCAGTGTCATTGCATGTTTGTTCTTCTCACAAACCACATGCAGTGTCATTGCATGTCTATTCTTTTCATGAACCACACCCGGTGTCATTGCATATGTGTTCCTCTAGACAAACCACATAAGGATCCACCGGTGTCACTGCGTGTCTGCTCTTTTCATGAACCACATAAGGATCCACCAGTGTCATTGGATGTGTTTTCTTTTCATGAACCACACCCAGTGTCATTGCATGTTAGTTCTTTTCATGAACCACATAAGGATCCACCAGTGTCATTGCATGTCTGTTCTTCTCACAAACCACATGTAGTGTCATTGCATTTTTGTTCTTTTCCTGAACCACATCAAGTGTCATTGCATGTGTGTTCCTCTAGACAAACCACATAAGTCATTGCATGTGTGTTCTTTTCATGAACCACACCCTGTGTCATTGCATGTGTGGTCCTGTAGATAAACCACATAAGGATCCACGGGTGTCACTTCATGTCTATTCTTTTCATGAACCACATAAGGATCCACCAGTGTCATTGGATGTGTGTTCTTCTCATGAACCACACATGGATCCATCGGTGTCATTGCATGTCTGTTCTTTTCATGAATCATAGCTAGAGTCATTGCATGTCTGTTACTTCCATAAACCACACATGGATCCACCGGTGTCTTTGGAAGTGTGTTATTTTCATGAACCACACCCAGTGTCATTGCATGTCAGTTCTTTTCATGAACCACTTAAGGATCCACCAGTGTCATTGCATGTCTGTTCTTCTCACAAACCACATGCAGTGTCATTGCATGTCTGTTCTTTTCATGAACCACACCCAGTGTCATTGCATGTGTGTTCCTCTAGAAAAACCACATAAGTCATTGCATGTCTGTTCTTTTCATGAACCACACCCTGTGTCATTGCATGTGTGTTCCTCTAGACAAACCACGTAAGGATCCACCGGTGTAACTGCATGTTTGTTCTTTTCATGAACCACATAAGGATCCACTAGTGTCATTGGATGTCTATTCTTCTCATGAACCACACATGGATCCACCGGTGTCATTGCATGTCTGTTCTTTTCATGAATCACAACTAGTGTCATTGCTTGTCTGTTACTTCCATAAACCACACATGGATCCACCGGTGTCATTGGATGTGTGTTCTTTTCATGAACCACACCCAGTGTCATTGCATGTCAGTTCTTTTCATGAACCACATAAGGATCCACCAGTGTCATTGCATGTTTGTTCTTCTCACAAACCACATGCGGTGTCATTGCATGTCTGTTCTTTTCATGAACCACACCCAGTGTCATGGCATGTGTGTTCCTCTAGACAAACCACATAAGGATCCACCGGTGTCACTGCATGTCTGCTCTTTTCATGAACCACATAAGGATCCACCAGTGTCATTGGACGTGTGTTCTTTTCATGAACCACACCCAGTGTCATTGCATGTTAGTTCTTTTCATGAACCACATAAGGATCCACCAGTGTCATTGCATGTCTGTTCTTCTCACAAACCACATGTAGTGTCATTGCATGTCTGTTCTTTTCATGAACCACACCCAGTGTCATTGCATGTGTGTTCCTCTAGAAAAACCACATAAGTCATTGCATGTCTGTTCTTTTCATGAACCACACCCTGTGTCATTGCATGTGTGTTCCTCTAGACAAACCACATAAGGATCCACCGGTGTCACTGCATGTCTGTTCTTTTCATGAACCACATAAGGATCCACCAGTGTCATTGGATGTGTGTTCTTCTTATGAACCACACATGGATCCACCAGTGTCATTGCATGTATGTTCTTTTCATGAATCACAGCTAGAGTCATTGCATGTCTGTTACTTCCATAAACCACACATGGATCCACCGGGGTCATTGGATGTGTTTTTTTTTGATGAACCACACCCAGTGTCATTGCATGTCAGTTCTTTTCAGGAACCACATAAGGATCCACCAGTGTCATTGCATGTCTCTTCTTCTCACAAACCACATGTAGTGTCATTACATGTCTGTTCTTTTCATGAACCACACCCAGTGTCATTGCATGTGTGTTCCTCTAGACAAACCACATAAGGATCCACCGGTGTCACTGCGTGTCTGCTCTTTTCATGAACCACATAAGGATCCACCAGTGTCATTGGATGTGCTTTCTTTTCATGAACCACACCCAGCGTCATTGCATGTCAGTTCTTTTCATGAACCACACCAGTGTCATTGCATGTCTGTTCTTTTCACAAACCACATGCAATGTCATTGCATGTCAGTTCTTTTCATGAACCACACCAGTGTCATTGCATATGTGTTCCTCTAGACAAATGACATAAGTCATTGTATGTCTGTTCTTTTCATGAACCACACCCTGTGTAATTGCATGTGTGTTCCTCTAGACAAACCACATAAGGATCCACCGGTGTCACTGCATGTCTGTTCTTTTCATGAACCACATAAGGATCCACCAGTGTCATTGGATGTGTGTTCTTCTCATGAACCACACATGGATCCATCAGTGTCATTACATGTATGTTCTTTTCATGAATCACAGCTAGAGTCATTGCATGTCTGTTACTTCCATAAACCACACATGGATCCACCGGTGTCATTGGATGTGTGTTCTTTTGATGAACCACAACCAGTGTCATTGCATGTCAGTTCTTTTCATGAACCACATAAGGATCCACCAGTGTCATTGCATGTCTGTTCTTCTCACAAACCACATGTAGTGTCATTGCATGTTTGTTCTTTTCATGAACCACACCTAGTGTCATTGCATGTGTGTTCCTCTAGCCAAACCACATAAGTCATTGCATGTCTGTTCTTTTCATGAACCACACCCTGCGTCATTGCATGTGTGTTCCTCTAGACAAACCACATAAGGATCCACCGGTGTCACTGCATGTCTGTTCTTTTCATTAACCAGATAAGGATCCACCAGTGTCATTGGATGTGTGTTCTTCTCATGAACCACACATGGATCCACCGATGACATTGCATGTATGTTGTTTTCATGAATCACAGCTAGAGTCATTGCATGTCTGTTACTTCCATAAACCACACATGGATCCACCGGTGTCATTGCATGTGTGTTCTTTTCATGAACCACACCTAGTGTCATTGCATGTCAGTTATTTTCATGAACCACATAAGGATCCACCAGTCTCATTGCATGTCTGTTCTTCTCACAAACCACATGCAGTGTCATTGCATGTCTGTTCTTTTCATGAACCACACCTAGTATCATTGCATTTGTGTTCCTCTAGACAAACCACATAAGGATCCACCGGTGTCACTGCGTGTCTGCTCTTTTCATGAACCACATAAGGATCCACCAGTGTCATTGGATGTGTGTTCTTTTCATGAACCACACCCAGTGTCATTGCATGTCAGTTCTTTTCATGAACCACATAAGGATCCACCAGTGTCATTGCATGTTGATACATTGCAAATGTATCTATAATTTTTGATGCTCCATGCTTGGTTTTATCCACTTTCTTGTGTTTTGTCCATACTTTGGAGTACTTTTCATATGATTTCTTGGACTAAACTATTAACAAGAGCCATAGTGCCAGCTGCCTGTTTTCTGCTGTTTTTGGTTCCAGGAAAGTCAGAAAATGAATATTCTCGGAATTGGATGGGACAAAAGCTAAAGTGCCTATTTTTTCGGAAGTCATCAGATGCCAGAATACGAGACGGAGAAGGGCTGGGGCCAGCCACACCACCTGGCCGCGCGGCAGGCCTGGCCCATGCTAGGGGGTGGTCTAGCCGACCCCAGCAACCTCCCGGCCTCTCCTTCCGCCTATAAGATGCCCTCAGGACGAAAACCCTAGGTACCCGATCAAACATCCACGAAAGAGTCTGTAGCCACCGTCATCTCCATCCCCAGGTCGGAAGGGATCTAAAGCTCTTCCCGGCACCCTGCCAGAGAGGGGAATTCACCCTGGAGGCCTTCTTCATCACCATGCAAGCCTCCGGTGTGATGTGTGAGTAGTTCATATTTGCACTACGGGTCCATGTAGTAGCTAGATGGATGGTTCTCCTCCTTTGTGCTTTCATGTCTAGATCTTGTGAGCTCCGTTCATGATCAAGATCATCTATTTGTAATTCTGCATGTTGTGTTTGCGGGGATCCGATGGATATTGAGATGCTATTTCAGATTGATTATTGATTCTATCATGTCTTTGTTATTTGTGATCTTGCATGCTTTTCGTTGTTAGTAGCTATCTTGGCCAAGTAGATGCTAGCAACTCCAAGAGTTAGTATTTATGCTCGATAGTGGGTTCATGCCTCTGGTAATCTGGGGAAGTGACAGAAATCTCTAAGGTACTAGATGTGCTGTTTCTACTAGGGAGAAATCAACAATCCTTTGTTCATAGAACAATCATATTGTTTACTTTACATGCAATTCGTAAAGCAATAATCTGTTGCTTGCAACTTAATACTAGAGGGGGTTCGGATGATAACCTGAAGGTGGATTATTAGTCATAGATGCAGTTGGATGGCGGTCTATGTATAATGTTGTTATGTCCAATCAAGTTCCAAAGGAGTCAAGATGATTAGTATATGCATGTATTGCTTTCTCAATGTTTTTCAATTGCCCCGCTGTAATTTGTTCACCCAACATGTTATCTATCTAAGGAGAGCCACCTCTAGTGAACTATGGATCCCGGTCCTTTTCTTTTACATACAATCTACAAACTGTTTACTGCTTTGTGTTAAATTTCTGCAAACTATTACTTCCTTCCATTCGATACGTTTAATCCTTTGTTTTCAGCAAAACACGGTGAGATTGACAACCTCATCGCAAGTTGGGGACAGAGTTCTGTGGTTATGTTGTGCAGGTCTCCATGTTGCTACTAGCATCGGTAGTGCGCCCTGCCAAGGCTCAGCTAGCAACACCTTTGGGTGTTTCCTTGCTCCTACTAGTTCGATTAAACCTTGGTTTCATAATTGAGGGAAACTTGCTGCTGTGCTCATCATACCTTCCTCTTGGGGTTCCCCAACGAGCTTGTTAATACACGAGTCATTAAGCATTTTTCTGGCGCCGTTGCCGCGGAGTCAAGGACATCTTCACAAGGAGAGTCCCTCATAACCAATATCTTTACTTTGTTATTTTTGTTTTTCTTAGTTTCTTTTTGCTTTGTTTGCTTGTTTTTTTTTATCAAAAACACAAAAAAATTAGTTTTACTAGTTTGCTTTCTTATTTGAAAACACAAAAAAAATTAAGTCTCCTTTAGTTGTCACCTCTTCCTTAGCTCACGATGTTGATCCCTAAATTCACCCTGAAAGACCTTTCAATTGGTAGTGGTTCTATAATTGGGAAAGATAATATTGAAGAATTCTTTAATCATGTTAGTAAACATGAGGATAGATCCCTTCCAGAACTTGCTCCAAACTATGAGATTGATGCAGCTTTTTTAATTCACATGTTAGAAGCTAGGTTTGTTAACCTCAACCCCTTAATGAAAGTAATGTTTCTTAAGCTTAAGGAAATTGAGGACCCTAAAAAGAGGGATTTTATTCTAGAAACTTTGTTTAAGGAGTTCTATGATGTTGCCAAGGAAGCTAGGAAAGTCTTTGAATGTTTTAGTATGCTAGGCTCATGTGTAGATGTTGTTGGTACACGAGAAAAGATGAACGAAACCGAACCTAATGGGGAGGAACCTAAGATACCAATACCCTTTAAACTAGTAGCAATGCATGAAGCCATAGAAAAGAATCTTGATTGGATCGTTCATGAAAACCCGTTTGATGAAAGTAGTGAATCTAAGAGCACTGAGAGAGGATCTTATAGAACTTATTTGGATGATATACCTTGCCTTGTTGAAGATATTTCTGGTATTAATCTTAATGCTTCTTCATTTGAGAACACTTGATCCTTTTTCTTGCTTCTTATGCCTAACTTAAAGGCGTTAAAGAAAAGTACTTATTTGGAGATAACCCAAAAGTTTTAGATGAGTCTTGGAAGTTATTACTTAAGTAATAACTGCTCCTTATCCTTTTTATTTGCTTTTTGTGCCAAGAGTAACCTCTAATGAGAGAGAAGTAATGATTGGGAAAGTTGCTGTCCCGAAACAGATTTATGTGCTTCACCGTAAAAATTCGTGTAAAATATCTGAACGTCTTTGTGAGGCGTGAATTTTTGTTCTTCTGCCCCAGGTTGTTATATAACTTTCGTTAGTTCAACACTTTTTGATTTGAGCAACATAAGGTCTTTGAAAAAATTCGTCTTTACCTGCTGGTCTGTTTTGACAGATTTCTGCCATTTTCTGCATTTGCTTCTTGTTGGTTCCTTTTTGAGTTCTTTTGGGGAATTGAGCTTTTTGAGGGAAGTTCTACAGTAGTTAGTGTTCTAATGGAAGTTTATTTGGTGTTAGAACTTAACCTTAAGAATTATTTATCTTGAGTGCACTAATGTTGCTAATAAGGATTGTGTGAAGTTTTGTATGAAGGAAAATTTTTAGGTGTATGGAAGGAATGAGTAATGAGATGAAGGATGGACTAAAGATCAAGCTTGGTGATGCCACACGTGTCACCCCAAGAAATATCCAAGAAGTACAAGCATCAAAGCTTGGGGATGCCCAAGGCATCCCCTTCTTCATCAATAAAAAATCTCAGGTTTCTGCCAAACGCTTCATTTTTATTGTTTCATGCACAGTTGTGTTGTTCTTGGAGCGTCTTCTTTTTCGTTTTCGTTTTGGTTTTTCGTTTGCTTGGTTTTCTTAGTTTGCTAAATAAATTGGTTGGACCCCCTCTTTCATACATTGGTTTTCAAATAGTTTGGTTTGGATTGGAAAGAGTAGGAAAGTTCATGCTTAAGTGGTAAAGAGAGCTTGTTTTTGACTGTGGCCTATGCTTTGTCATGCCATGCTTGATATTGTTTTGGCTTTATGCTTAGTATTCTTTGCTGTAGCATGACTTGTTATAAACAATTGAGATTGCTTAATGTGCCTTGGATGAATCATGCGTTGTTTTAGCATATTAAAGCATAGTATAGTGGTATTCTCCTTTGATGCTTTATTTGGGTTGACTTGGCACATGCTCACACCATGTTATGACTATCTCAAGTCACCATAGCCTTTATGATCCTTTAGTTTTCAACTTGTAGTATCACTTTATGCTTTGATCAATGATGTTTTGTCGCTCTACATGATTATGGCCATTATTGCTCTCTTAGTTTGTCGCTCCCAGTCTTTTGCTAGCCTCCACAACCAAGTATGAGTTCCACTCATGCATGCAACTCCCTAAACCAAGTTATTCCAAAGAGTCCACCATACCTACCTACTAGCTTATGCTATTCCAAGTATATTCATGCTTTTGTTTACCTTCCAAATTAAACTTGTTATGAGAAAACTAGTGATTAAAGCTCTCACGAACTTGATGGCACACTTTACTTTTCTTGCCCTTAATAAACTTGAACCATTGTGTCGTCTATGTTGTATATGCTTGCACTTATTTGTTGGGAATTAGCAGAACCATGCTGTCATGGGGAACGCTTTCAACATTGCACTTGGTACTTGTACCTAGTTGATATCATGCTCTTTTGTATATGGATGTCGTCGGTGTGAAATGAAAGGGGAGCTTGTAAGTCCATGGAGTTATGTATATGTGTTAGAGAAACGCCTGGGCCGCTGGTCTAATCCATGCTGACATGGTGGAAACCTGCAGCGTAACCATAATGAGCTGTCTATGAAGCATTCTTCTTATTAAAAAAAGAGTCCTATACCGAGAAAAAAAAGAGAAAAAGAAAAAAAAAGATATTATGAAAAGATGAAAGAGAGGAAAAAGCACCATATTCCCATGGTAAATAAGAAGATTGTTGAGATGCTTGTTGTCTGCTTGCCTTGTCATTTTGATATGGGGATTCTTCCGTATCATCGGGCAAGGGGTACCCCGTTGGCGGTTCTCTATGATACACATGTACTTACGATGACAAGAACTTATCGGTGACTAAACTTGAGTAGCATGAGGAGCGGCCCTCGTATCCAAGGGACATGAGATTTCTAACTTATACTTCATCAAGCATGTACACCATAGTTTGTTCACTTTAACTTAATCACTTCAAGATGCTTATGATAGGGGCAATGAGAGCTGAAAGCTATAAGTACCATAATTTTTGGAAGCTCTTTATGAGACTTGAATCCCTACTTCCTTTTACAAAGGCCTTTCTTTCACCATTATATTGAGTCTCCACCTTCTATCTTTATGCACTTACTTTGAGAGCATAGTGGCCATTCTTAGTTCTATGTGCATTGTCCCAAGACTAGTTGATTGATGCATAATTTGATATTGCTTGTTTTAAACTATTTGTATCTAGTCACTCTTATGAACTTTAAAGGTGTCCTATGCATTTATATTTGCTACTCTATGAGGGACAAGCTGAATGCTATTATGCTATGTTTTCTTTATGTGAAACAAACAAACGTCTTGCAAAGCATTGTTATTCATGAATCTTTTGTTTGTGCCTTTTCATGTTGCATCGTAGTTTCTTTGTCTTATTGCTAGAACCTTGTCTTTCATGTTATGATTGAAGTACTATGATCCCAGCTTTGAATGTTTTACAAATACTTTGATCAAGTCTTTGATGGTGCATGTCACCTCAAAAATTATTCTTTCTTTTTTATCAGTTACCTACTCGAGGACAAGCAGGAGTTAAGCTTGGGGATGTTGATACATTGCAAATGTATCTATAATTTTTGATGCTCCATGCTTGGTTTTATCCACTTTCTTGTGTTTTGTCCACACTTCGGATTACTTTTCATATGATTTCTTGGACTAACCTATTAACAAGAGCCACAGTGCCAGCTGCCAGTTTTCTGCTGTTTTTGGTTCCAGGAAAGTCAGAAAATGAATATTCTTGGAATTGGATGGGACAAAAGCCAAAGTGCCTATTTTTCCAGAAGTCATCAGATGCCAGAATTCGAGACGGAGAAGGGCTGGGGGCCGGCCACACCACCTGGCCGCGCGGCCAGGATTGGCCCGCGCCAGGGGGTGGTCTGGCCGACCCTAGCACCCCCTCGGCCTCTCCTTCCGCCTATAAGATTCCCTCGGGACAAAAACCCTAGGTACCCGATCAAAAATCCATGAAAGAGTTTGTAGCCGCCGTCATCTCCATCCCCAGGTCGGAAGGGATCTGAAGCTCTTCCCGGCACCCTGCCGGAGAGGGGAATTCACCCTGGAGGCCTTCTTCATCACCATGCAAGCCTCCGGTGTGATGTGTGAGTAGTTCATCTTTGGACTACGGGTCCATGTAGTAGCTAGATGGCTGGTTCTCCTCCTTTGTGCTTTCATGTCTAGATCTTGTGAGCTCCGTTCATGATCAAGATCATCTATTTGTAATTCTGCATGTTGTGTTTGCAGGGATCCAATGGATATTGAAATGCTATTTTAGATTGATTATTGATTCTATCATGTTTTTGTTATTTGTGATCTTGCATGCTTTCCGTTGTTAGTAGCTATCTTGGCCAAGTAGATGCTAGCAACTCCAAGAGTTAGTATTTATGCTCGATAGTGGGTTCATGCCTCTGGTAATCTGGGAAGTGATAGAAATCTCTAAGGTACTAGATGTGTTATTGCTACTAGGGAGAAAACAACAATCCTTTGTTCATAGAACAATCGTATTGTTTACTTTACACGCAATTCCTAAAGCAATAATCTGTTGCTTGCAACTTAATACTAGAGGGGGTTCGGATGATAACCTGAAGGTGGATTATTAGTCATAGATGCAGTTGGATGGCGGTCTATGTAGAATGTTGTAATGCCCAATCAAGTTCCAAAGGAGTCAAGATGATTAGTATATGCATGTATTGCTTTCTCGATGTTTATCAAATGCCCCGCTGTAATTTGTTCACCTAGCATGTTATCTATCTAAGGAGAGCCACCTCTAGTGAACTATGGATCCCGGTCCTTTTACTACTTTGTGTTTACTTTCTACAAACTATTACTTCCTTCCATTCGATACGTTTAATCCTTTGTTTTTAGCAAAACACAGTGAGATTGACAACCTCATCGCAAGTTGGGGACATAGTTCTGTGGTTGTGTTGTGCAGGTCTCCACGTTGCTACTAGCACCGGTAGTGCGCCCTGCCAAGGCTCAGCTAGAAACACCTTTGGGGTGTTTCCTTGCTCCTACTGGTTCGATTAAACCTTGGTTTCATAACTGAGGGAAACTTGCTGCTGTGCTCATCATACCTTCCTCTTGGGGTTCCCCAATGAGCTTGTTAATATACGAGCCATCACATGTCTGTTCTTCTCACAAACCACATGTAGTGTCATTGCATGTCTGTTCTTTTCAAGAACCACACCCAGTGTCATTGCATGTGTGTTCCCCTAGAACAACCACATACGTCATTGCATGTCTGTTCTTTTCATGAACCACACCCTGTGTCATTGCATGTGTGTTCCTCTAGACAAACCACATAAGGATCCACCAGTGTCACTGCATGTCTGTTCTTTTCATGAACCACATAAGGATCCACCAGTGTCATTGGATGTCTGTTATTCTCATGAACCACATATGGATCCACCAGTGTCATTGCATGTCTGTTCTTTTCATGAATCACAGCTAGAGTCGTTGCATGTCTGTTACTTCCATAAACCACACATGGATCCACCAGTGTCATTACATGTGTTTTCTTTTCATGAACCACACCTAATGTCATTGCATGTCAGTTCTTTTCATGAACCACATAAGGATCCACCAGTGTCATTGCATGTCTGTTCTTCTCACAAACCACATGCAGTGTCATTGCATGTCTGTTCTTTTCATGAACCACACCTAGTGTCATTGCATGTGTGTTCCTCTAGACAAACCACATAAGGATCCACCAGTGTCACTGCATGTCTGCTCTTTTCATGAACCACCAGTGTCATTGGATGTGTGTTCTTTTCATGAACCACACCTAGTGTTTTTGCATGTCAGTTCTTTTCATGAACCACATAAGGATCCACTAGTGTCATTGCATGTCTATTCTTCTCACAAACCACATGCAGTGTCATTGCATGTCTATTCTTTTCATGAACCACACCAATTGTCATTTCATGTGAGTTCCTGTAGACAAACCACATAAGTCATTGCATGTTAGTTCTTTTCATGAACCACACCCAGTGTCATTGCATGTGTGTTCCTCTAGACAAACCACATAAGGATCCACCGGTGTCACTACATGTCTGTTCTTTTCATGAACCACGTAAGGATCCACCAGTGTCATTGGATGTGTGTTCTTTTCATGAACCGCACCCAGTGTCATTGCATGTCAGTTCTTTTCATGAACCACATAAGGATCTACCAGTGTCATTGCATGTCTGTTCTTCTGACAAACCACATGCAGTGCCATTGCATGTCTGTTCTTTTCATGAACCACACCTAGTGGCATTGCATGTGTCTTCCTCTAGACAAACCACATAAGACATTGCATGTATGTTCTTTTCATGAACCACACCCTGTGTCATTGCATGTGTGTTCATCTAGACAAATCACATAAGGATCCACCGGTGTCATTGCATGTCTGTTCTTTTCATGAACCACATAAGGGTCCACTAGTGTCATTGGATGTGTGTTCTTCTCATCAACCACACATGGATCCACCGGTGTCATTGCATGTCTGTTCTTTTCATGAATCACAGCTAGAGTCATTGCATGTCTGTTACTTCCATAAACCACACATGGATCCACTGGTGTCATTGGATGTGTGTTCATTTCATGAACCACACCCAGTGTCATTGCATGTCAGTTCTTTTCAAGAACCACATAAGGATCCATCAGTGTCATTGCATGTGTGTTCTTCTCACAAACCACATGCAGTGTCATTGCATGTCTGTTCTTTTCATGAACCACACCTAGTGTCATTGGATGTGTGTTCCTCTAGACAAACCACATAAGGATCCACCGGTGTCACTGCATGTCTGCTCTTTTCATGAACCACATAAGGATCCACCAGTGTCATTGGATGTGTGTTCTTTTCATGAACCACTCCCAGTGTCATTGCATGTCAGTTCTTTTCATGAACCACATAAGGATTCACCAGTGTCATTGCATGTGTGTTCTTCTCACAAACCACATGCAGTGTCATTACATGTCTGTTCTTTTCATGAACCACACCCGATGTCATTGCATGTGTGTTCCTCTAGACAAACCACATAAGGATCCACCGGTGTCACTGCATGTCTGTTTTTTCATGAACAACATAAGGATCCACCAGTGTCATTGGATTTGTGTTCTTCTCATGAACCACACATGGATCCACCGGTGTCATTGCATGTCTGTTCTTTTCATGAATCGTAGCTAGAGTCATTGCATGTCTGTTACTTCCATAAACCACACATGGATCCACCGGTGTCATTGGATGTGTGTTCTTTTGATGAACCACACCTAGTGTCATTGCATGTCAGTTCTTTTCATGAACCACATAAGGATCCACCTTTGTCATTGCATGTCTGTTCTTCTCACAAACCACATGGAGTGTCATTGCGTGTCTGTTCTTTTCATGAACCACACCCAATGTCATTTCATGTGTGTTCCTCTAGACAAACCACATAAGGATCCACCGGTGTCACTGCATGTCTGCTCTTTTCATGAACCACATAAGGATCCACCAGTGTCATTGGATGTGTGTTCTTTTCATGAACCACACGCAGTGTCATTGCATGCCAGTTCTTTTCATGAACCACATAAGGATCCACCAGTGTCAATGCATGTCTGTTCTTCTCACTAACCATTTGGAGTGTCATTGCATGTCTGTTCTGTTCATGAACCACACCCAGTTTCATTGCATCTGTGTTCCTCTAGACAAACCACATAAGTCATTGCATGTCTGTTCTTTTCATGAACCACACCTAGTGTCATTTCATGTGTGTTCCTCTAGACAAACCACGTAAGGATCCACTGGTGTCACTGCATGTCTATTCTTTTCATGAACCACATTAGGATGCACCAGTGTCATTGGATGTTTGTTCTTCTCATGAACCACACCAAGTGTCACTGCATGTCAGTTCTTTTAATGAACCACACATGGATCCACCAGTGTCATTGCATGTCTGTTGTAAGATCCCTCCTTTGTAAAGGAAAAGATCCCTGTGATTGCAATGCTAGTCCCTGGATCATTGCTAGCATCCACAGTTTAAGATGAAGTACACAGATACAAAGGTCGTTTATTACAGTCATTCCAGAGATAAAACATAGTCTTTTACAACTCATGGCCAAAGGCCTAGTACAAGAGTTTATGGAATAAGTAAATAAACTTAAGTCTTCATCTTCATGTGCCACAGGCAAGCATGTTGAGTGTAGACTCATGACTCCTATTCATCATCAGAGTAACCTGCAACATCATAAGTTACAGCCACAGAGGGTCAATACTTTTGGAATAGTATTGGCAAGTGATACCTTAGTATAATATAAGTGGACTATAATACTATATGCATTTGGCTGGTGGATCTTAGGCTTGCTTTGCTCAAAATAGATTTTTCCTTAACTTTTGAAAATACTAAGTTTTTGTTTGGTAAAAAACTTTCCAAGACATCTTCCAACCCAAGACTGAAGATTTACTTGGCAAAAACACCCAAGGCGTCTATCAAACAAAGACTCTAGATCCACTCAGGGCATCTAGCAATCAATGACTGAAGATCCTTTTATCCCTTTGTTCACCCACAAGTTTTATTTAGAAATTGGAGTGATGAGATCCTTGAAGTTTCCATGTCTTGATGCTCAAATTGTCCTTTACCAGGGACATGGCTAAGTACTTAGGTTTTACACTCTGCAGAGGTGGTGCACTTTCCCCACAAGCCTTGGTTTCCCAAGAATGATCCTTCAGTAGCCTTTCCTTAGTCAAATGGACGCGTTCCAACCTATCAACCCATCTACCACCCTCTGTCCAAGAGACTAAGTTCTAGCATCCTAAGATCATGGCAGAGCCCATAATGCCAAGTGGTTGCACTTGAAGCTTCTCAACATTTGACATCTCAAATCTCTTTGTTTCCTGGGTGGCCATCCACAAGTGAGATACACAAGGTTCACCAGTACCCCTGGCCTTGTGTAACCACTCAACATATCCCATTCTTTCCATTCCACCCAGGTGATTCATTAACTTAGTTGTTTTGTTAAATAAAAACAAGTCCTTAGACTTAGAATATTTTTCCATAGTGTGAACATATAAACCACCCTTGTTTTCTAGTAGCTAGGCTAATCATGGCATGGCAACTTATCCTTAGGGAATTTCCTAGCAACTCTAGTATTCTATTCTAAATAGGATTTCCCATCATCAATTGACAAAAGTAGCATGCAAGTCCTAACAAAATATATCTAATGCAAGTATAAAATATAGGTATGGAATATTCATGAAGATATCACTTGCCTTGGTAGTGTGGAGAGTAGCACTCGTCACAATCACAATCACTAGCAAAATCTACACACAAAGTTGTAGCACACAATTACACACAAATATATACAAACAAGAAATAGTATGAATGCATGCATGAATCTACCAAGTGATGATTTTTGAAAACTCAACCAAGCAAGTACATGAATACAGAAACTTAGCAAGCCACTAGTTTACCAACTAAACAAAATTTAACCCTAAACAAAAATACTAAACTAAATCTATACTTAAAAAGGACTCAAACAAGTCTCTGCAATTTAAGCCAATCAAATGGTTACTATTTGCTAAACAAATTAGATAGGCAGAAAGGTCTTGTTTTTCTGAATCCAACGGTATAAAGTTTGCAAAATTCCAACGTGGAATTCAAAAGATATTGGCATTTGAAATCTGGATCAAAATCTGTTTTTAAATTCTATTTTCAGATCTAACCTAGCCACGCGTCATGTTCTTATTCGCCCGTACCGTTTCGCACTGGATCGAGCTCCACAGCCGTAGGATCTAAATGAAATCTGGCGGCTCAGATCGCGTACATCTTCGGGGTTAAGTGGATCTATCCTAGCGCTACGATACAGATCTAACGGCTGCTATTTCTCTGGCCAAGAACTGGCGGCGGAGCGGCGGCTACCGGCGGCGGAATCGTCGGTCGATGACGTTGCCGATGATGCAGACGGCGAGGGAGAAGGAGGAGTAGCTCACCGGGCTCAGGAGGTCACGGCGAAGCTCGTCGTACTCGCGGTTGGTCAAGGGGCGCTCGGGCACGGCTGCGATTGCTCACCGGAGTTCGTGGCGGCGTCGGGTGCGTCGGGTGGTCGTCGTGGACGTTGCTGTGGATCACCCCAAGGCAAGGCGAGGACACGGTTAGATTCACAGAGTCGAGGCGAAGTAGTGAGTATGAACGGGAAGGCGAGGGGCGGTCTGTACCTACCGGGAAAGCTCGTCGGAGTTGATGTCGCCGTCGGTGCTCGCGGTGTCAGGTGGAACCGGCGACCTGGGGCAGTACAGGACAGACTAGTGAGGTCAGGAGATGCGCCAAGACACGCTGAGTCAGATTGTAAGAACGAGAGGCAGAGGGGAGCTCTGGACTCACCGGAATCGATCGCCAGAGAGACTCTGTCTGCGGAGGGGCAAAGCTGATTGAGGGCAGCCTGGTGGCGGAGTGAGCGAGGTGTCTAGGGGAAAAAGATCGCGGGGCAGAGAGGATCTTATAGCCGGGGAATCGACAGGAAACGCTCGGGTTTTAATGCCCATTTACGCCGCGCCATTACCGGCCTTCACTGCTGCGGCGACGTGTGGGTCTGTCTGTCAGCGACTTAACGCGTGCGCTCGCGCGTGTGAGAAGGAAAAGGAGATCCCCGGGTGGGCTTGCTGGGCTCGATGTGCTGCTGGGCCAGATTCTGGCCGCTCGGCCCTTTTCTTTTGTTTAAGCTTTTTCTTTTTCTAATTCCATTTTCTGAATAGAATTTGATATGAATTCAAATCCTTTTGAATTCAAACTTCTTTGGGGATTTTTGCAGGGTTCTGTGGGTTCACAAACAATCAAATAACCAAGTGGTTACCTTGCAAAGGTTTGGTCAAGCTTGGGTTTCAAAATAAACAGAGATTTGCTCTAGTTGCAAATATTTGGAATAGGGTTTATAAAATATTTCTAAATTTTGAATCTTGGGTAAAAAGCTTCACCTAGTCTTTCCAACCATGGAGGCAAGCAAACAAGTTCATAGACAATCAAATCCCAAAGGGTGATGGCCATTTGAGATAAATTGCCCACATGAAATCATAGCTCAAACTTCTGCCTCTAAATGATTTTGAGAAAAACCCTATATGAATGAATGATGCAAGGATGATATGAATGAGTTTTGAAACATGATTTTTAGGGATGTTACAATCTAACCCCCTTAAGATGAATCTCGCCCTCGAGATTCGGATTGGCTAGCAAATAGGTGTGGGTGGTCTTTCCGAAGATCATCTTCTCTTTCCCATGTTGCTTCTTCTTCGGAATGATGATTCCATTGTACTTTGCAAAACTTGATAGTCTTTGTTCTTGTGACTCTTTCTGTGGTCTCAAGAATCTTGACAGGCTTTTCTTCATAGGTGAGATCACTTTCTAGTTGAACTTCCTCCAAAGGTATGGTATCCTTCAAAGATGTTTCTTCCATTTCTGGGTGACATTTCTTAAGTTGGCTTACATGAAAAACATTATGGACTGCTGATAGAGGTGCTGGTAATTCAATTTCATATGCAACTTCTCCCTTGCGACTTAGAATGTTAAATGGTCCAACATATCTTGGTGCCAACTTTCCTTTGACTCCAAATCTTTTCACTCCACGAAGTGGTGATACTCTAAGATAAGCTTTATCCCCAACTTCGTAGGTGATTTCCCTACGCTTAACATCTGCGTAGCTTTTTTGTCGAGACTGTGCTATCTTCAACCTGTCCCTAACCAATTTGACCTTTTCTTCGGCGTCTTTGATAAGATCTGGTCCAAACAAACTTCTTTCTCCTACACCATTCCATAGCAATGGGGTGGTACACTTTCTTCCGTATAGAAACTCAAATGGTGCCATCCCAATACTAGTTTGGTGACTGTTGTTGTAAGAGAACTCTGCGTAAGGCAGACTTTCATCCCAACTTGCTCCATAGTCTGGGGCACATGCCCTCAACATGTCTTCAAGAATTTGATTAGTCCTTTTTGTTTGTCCATCAGTTTCAGGATGAAAAGCAGTGCTGAATTCCAATCTCGTCCCTAAAGATTCATGAAGTTGTCTCCAAAAGTGAGAAGTGAACTGAGTTCCTCTATCAGACACAATACTCTTAGGTACACCGTGAAGGCATACAATTCTGCTCATGTAGATTTTGGCTAACTTGGCACTAGTATAAGTTGTCTTTACGGGTATAAAATGAGCCACTTTAGTTAGGCGATCCACAACTACCCATATGGAATCATACCCTGACCTGGTCCTTGGTAATCCGGTAATGAAATCCATACCAATATTTTCCCACTTCCACTCAGGAATAGGCATTGGTTGAAGCAAACCTGCTGGTTTCTGATGCTCCGCTTTCACTCTACTACACACATCACACAAAGCAATATGTTCGGCGATGTCCCTTTTAAGATTATTCCACCAAAATCTTTCTTTCATATCCATGTACATTTTGGTGTTTCCCGGGTGAATAGAATATGGAGAGTTATGGGCTTCTTGTAAAATCAGTTTCCGCATTTCCGGATCTTGTGGAACACAAATACGTTTCCCGTGCCATAAAGTACCTTGTTCGTCCATATGGAAACTTTTAGCTTTTCCTTGGCTAATCCTTTCCTTAATCTCTTCGATTTCTCTATCCGTCTTTTGAGCTTCTTTAATCTTATCCAACAGAGTGGGTTGAACATCCAAAGACATAAGATGTCCTTCTGGCACAATCTCCAACCTGAGTTCCTTGAATTGCTTACACAAATCATCTGGCAATTCACCTTTGGTAAGACCATTTACAAACGCTTTACGACTTAGAGCATCTGCTACTACATTTGCTTTACCGGGGTGGTATTGCAAACTCAAGTCGTAATCCTTGATAAGTTCTAGCCATCTCCTTTGTCTCATATTGATTTCCTTCTGGGTGAAGATATACTTCAAGCTCTTATGGTCGGTGAACACTTCACAACGTTTTCCCAAAAGGTAGTGTCTCCATGTTTTGAGTGCATGGACAACAGCAGCTAACTCTAAATCATGAGTAGGATAATTTACTTCATGAGTTTTGAGTTGTCTCGAGGCATAAGCCACAACTTTTCCGCCTTGCATAAGTACGGCTCCTAATCCTTGATGCGAAGCATCACAATACACTTGGAAATCCTTTTCCAAATCTGGTAGGCACAGTACTGGTGCTGACACAAGTCTCTTCTTTAATTCTTGAAAACTGAGTTCACATCCCTCAGACCAAGCAAATTTCTTATCTTTCTTTAACAATTCTGTCATTGGTTTAGCAACCTTAGAAAAATTTTCAATGAATCTTCTGTAGTAACCTACTAAACCAAGGAAACTACGAACCTCTTTTACGTTCTTAGGAGATTCCCATTCTGTCACAGCCGAAACTTTAGCAGGATCAACTGCTACACCATCCTTTGTCATAACGTGACCAAGAAATCCAACTTCCTCTAACCAAAACTCACACTTGCTGAACTTGGCATAAAGCTTATGTTCCCTTAGTTTCTCAAGTATCAAGCGTAGATGTCTTTCATGCTCTTCTTTGCTCTTGGAGTAGACTAAGATGTCATCGATAAAAACGACAACAAACTTGTCGAGAAATTCCATGAACACTTTGTTCATCATATTCATGAAGTATGCTGGAGCGTTGGTTAATCCAAAAGGCATCACTGTGTACTCATACAATCCATACCTTGTGGTGAAAGCTGTTTAGGTATGTCTTGCTCTCTTATCTTGAGTTGAAAATAGCCTGACCGAAGATCAATTTTTGAGAATACACAAGCTCCTTCTAGCTGATCAAACAAGTCATTGATTCTTGGCAAAGGATATTTGTTCTTGATTGTTACCTCGTTGAGAGAACGGTAATCTATGCATAGTCTTTGAGTTCTATCTCTCTTTTCTACGAACAAAACTGGAGCTCCCCAAGATGAAGAACTTGGCTGGATGAATCCTTTCTGCAATTGTTCTCCAAGTTGTTTCTTGAGTTCCTTAAGTTCGTCAACTGACATTTTATAAGGTCTCTTTGCTCTTGGCCTAGATCCTGGTACCAAATCTATTATAAACTCCACATCTCTATCTGGTGGCATTCCTGGTAACTCTTCCGGAAACACATCCGGATACTCACACACAATTGGCACCGTGTCCATGCTAACCCCCTTAAGAGAATTCAGCTTACTCCCTTTTGATTTAAAGTTGGACTTGAATATTATCCTCTTACCTTCAGGGGTTGTGAGTGAAACTGTATGATTTGCACAATCTATTACTCCCTTATACTTAGTCATCCAATCCATTCCCAAAATCACATCCAATCCTTGGGAATTTAGGATTATTAGGTTCACTGGAAACTTATGTTTTCCAAACTCTATGACTAGGTCATGGCATCCTGAGTTTACTATCATTTCTCCACCAGGAGAACTTACTCTTATAGGACACCCAATGGTTTCTACTGGTAGTTCATTTCTTTCGACAAATGCTTTAGATATGAATGAATGAGATGCACCAGTGTCAAAGAGTACAAATGCTGAGATGGAATTGAGTCTGAACTTACCAGCAACAGCATCAGGCTCTTCAAAGACCTCCTCCACATTGATGTGGTTAACCTGTCCTTTCTGAAAAGGATTTGGCTTGATAGGTCCTTCAACTTTCTTCTCAGGACACTCATTAGCATAATGCCCCAGCTTCTTGCATTTGAAGCATTCAACCTGACTGTTGTCCTTCTTAGGTTGACTTCCACTTCCACCTCCACTATGGTGGTTTTTATATCCACTCTTGTGGTTCTTGTACTTATCATTGTCATGACTGCGATGATGCTTGTTGTCATGACGGTTGTGGTTGTGGTGCTTGTTAAACTTCCCATGCTTGTGGAATCCTGAGCTAACACTATCATCATAGTGAGATCGTTTATGAGACGATCCCGAGCTATGCTTGTCGGAGTGTTTCCTCTTTCTACTCTCGACTTGCTTCATTTTATTCTCCACAATAACAGCCTTGTCACACAGTGACTGATAAGTTGGAACATATGCCACAGACAGCTGCAGATTTAGCTCATCATTCAAGCCTTCTAGAAACTTTTCCTTCCTTTTGGCATCAGTGTCAACCTCATCCGGTGCATAGCGCGCCAGATTGTTGAACTCTTCAATATATTCAGCCACGCTGTGGTGGCGCTGTTTCAGGTTATGGAACTCCTTCTTTTTCAGGCTCATCATACCTGGTGAGATATGAGTGGTGCGAAAACCATCTTCAAATATAGCCCAAGTCACCTCATCAATAGGCGTGGTAATCTGAAAGTTGTCCCACCATGCGGCGGCTGGTCCTTCCAACAGGTGTGCTGCGAACCTGACCTTTTCAGCATCTGTGCATCCTACGGTCACTAAGTCTTTGTTCACAGAACGTAGCCAATCATTGGCCACCATGGGATCAGTCGTTCCTGAAAACTTAGCTGGCCTCAGACGCAGAAATCTGGTGAGCATATCAAAACCTGGAGGGTTGTTGTTGTTGTTGTTATTGTTGTTATTGTTGTTGTTGGGGTTGTTGTTGTTGTTCTGGTTCTGGATGAACGTCGTCATCATTTGCATGAGCTGTGTTTGCGCATTCATCATTTGTTGCATTTCTGGGGAAATGTTGGGGTTGGGGTTGGTGTTTGCGCGACGGGGAGGCATCTGTGGTTTATTCATATAGAGATAAGAATGAGATACCCTTACATGATTTATGCACAATACATTACTCAAACAACACATAGCAAGCAACACTAGGATAAAGCTAAACAACAAGATAACAAAAGTCTCAAGTACAAACACACAAGTGGCAAGCCATCCACATGTCGGATGGTCCAAACATTAAGTTCACAAATAACAAGTGCGGTAAATAAAGATAACTGAGTAGTCAAATCTACTCGTCAGCATCAATCTCCTCCTCGACAAAGGTAAGACCTGCGTTCTCCATTGCGGTCTTGTTCTCCTCGATGGTAGTGGTCAAAGAGTCGATCTTGGCCTTGAGAGCCCTCTTCTGGGAACGAAGCCTCTCAATCACTGTCTGCTGCTGCTCTAACTCGAAGTCCTTGGACTGTAGTTCCTCGGTCATATCACGAATCCTCTTGTTCCTATCCTGGACACGCTTCTCTTGACTCTTGAACTTACGGTCTTGGGTCTCGAACTTTGCCTCCATCTTCTTGACTATCTCGTCCTGCTGCGCGAAGAGCTTGTCCTTCTCGCGAAGCTGCACCTGGAGTTCGTCATTACTAAGCATGACGTTGGTCCTATCGGTATCCACGTGCCTAATAAGAGTCTCTAAGTCCTGGAGGTACAGGCGTATCGGCTCTGCTGTGACCCTCGAGTCGTCCTCAAAGTCGATGGACTCTCCGTCATCATCACGCCTTCCGAAAGCGTGGAAGTGAGTGCCTCTAACCTGTCGGGAGTGACGGCCTAACAGTCGTCCTATTAGATCCTGCATGACAACCTCCATGCCTCTCTCCCTGTCATCGTGCATAAGCTTGAAGACGATGGCCTCCGTAGTAGGCTCAGTCTGGCGTCCTGGCTGGTTCACCTTGAAGCCCCAAAGGTCCTTCCTCTCAAACTTGGTGAGTGGGTGCACCGTAATGATAGGAAGAGGGAGATCGAGTAAAGTAGTAAGCTCTACGATACGAGGACCAAAGCGGGTAGCCTGGAACTCCTCAACGGTGCTGATGGCAATAGGCATCTATTTATAAGATTGAAAAAGTTAGAACAACACAATTTAAGATAATCAAGTCAACATTCAAACACATTCTTGGAACACACAAATCACTCAAGTCATGCATACATAAATTCATTACATCAACCAAGGTTCAAACTTATTTAAGGTATCATTTTGGAAAATAAGGTGATAGGTGGTGGTCCAACTAACGAAGTGCGTTTACAATCCTATCTCATTGGATCTGGTGGCTAACACAATGTTCCTAGTGGCAATCACCCTATCTTGTTCACATGCTTCTATCACTAAGTCTATAATATCTCCTCTTAAGGATTGGTTGGTGACTTCCAACTCTTGGGTATGTTATTTCTCTTTCTCTAAGTCTTTTTGGAGGTTGAGCATCTTGCACTTGACTCTAGCACTTAGTTCTTTGATAGTCTTCCAAGCTGCTTCTTTTGCTGACTCAAAGAATGTGGTGTGCATAAAAGTGTTGGTGTACATGCAAAAGCCCTTCTCTTTGTGGTTGTCTTCCTTGTTTTTGTACAAGTGAAGTTGCACCCACCAATACTCCACTCCTTCCTCCATCACTGGAAAGCCCTTGTACACAGCTGCACCATGTGCTCCCATTGTCTCCATGAGATCCTTGAGAATTTTGGGAAACTCAGTCTCACACTCCAAGGTCATGGTCATGAGTGGTCCTTTCTTCACAGCTTAGTTGATGGAGTTCATCTACAAATAGAGATGAGAATGAGAAGATTAGAAAAGTTTACGAGAAGAATAGACAAGTGTAGAAGAAGTAAAAATTTTCCTTAGTGGTTTCCAATCCTAGGGTCATAATCCTACAGGCAACACAGTGCTCTGATACCATCTGTAAGATCCCTCCTTTGTAAAGGAAAAGATCCCTGTGATTGCAATGCTAGTCCCTGGATCATTGCTAGCATCCACAGTTTAAGATGAAGTACACAGATACAAAGGTCGTTTATTATAGTCATTCCAGAGATAAAACATAGTCTTTTACAACTCATGGCCAAAGGCCTAGTACAAGAGTTTATGGAATAAGTAAATAAACTTAAGTCTTCATCTTCATGTGCCACAGGCAAGCATGTTGAGTGTAGACTCATGACTCCTATTCATCATCAGAGTAACCTGCAACATCATAAGTTACAGCCACAGAGGGTCAATACTTTTGGAATAGTATTGGCAAGTGATACCTTAGTATAATATAAGTGGACTATAATACTATATGCATTTGGCTGGTGGATCTTAGGCTTGCTTTGCTCAAAATAGATTTTTCCTTAACTTTTGAAAATACTAAGTTTTTGTTTGGTAAAAAACTTTCCAAGACATCTTCCAACCCAAGACTGAAGATTTACTTGGCAAAAACACCCAAGGCGTCTATCAAACAAAGACTCTAGATCCACTCAGGGCATCTAGCAATCAATGACTGAAGATCCTTTTATCCCTTTGTTCACCCACAAGTTTTATTTAGAAATTGGAGTGATGAGATCCTTGAAGTTTCCATGTCTTGATGCTCAAATTGTCCTTTACCAGGGACATGGCTAAGTACTTAGGTTTTACACTCTGCAGAGGTGGTGCACTTTCCCCACAAGCCTTGGTTTCCCAAGAATGATCCTTCAGTAGCCTTTCCTTAGTCAAATGGACGCGTTCCAACCTATCAACCCATCTACCACCCTCTGTCCAAGAGACTAAGTTCTAGCATCCTAAGATCATGGCAGAGCCCATAATGCCAAGTGGTTGCACTTGAAGCTTCTCAACATTTGACATCTCAAATCTCTTTGTTTCCTGGGTGGCCATCCACAAGTGAGATACACAAGGTTCACCAGTACCCCTGGCCTTGTGTAACCACTCAACATATCCCATTCTTTCCATTCCACCCAGGTGATTCATTAACTTAGTTGTTTTGTTAAATAAAAACAAGTCCTTAGACTTAGAATATTTTTCCATAGTGTGAATATATAAACCACCCTTGTTTTCTAGTAGCTAGGCTAAGCATGGCATGGCAACTTATCCTTAGGGAATTTCCTAGCAACTCTAGTATTCTATTCTAAATAGGATTTCCCATCATCAATTGACAAAAGTAGCATGCAAGTCCTAACAAAATATATCTAATGCAAGTATAAAATATAGGTATGGAATATTCATGAAGATATCACTTGCCTTGGTAGTGTGGAGAGTAGCACTCGTCACAATCACAATCACTAGCAAAATCTACACACAAAGTTGTAGCACACAATTACACACAAATATATACAAACAAGAAATAGTATGAATGCATGCATGAATCTACCAAGTGATGATTTTTGAAAACTCAACCAAGCAAGTACATGAATACAGAAACTTAGCAAGCCACTAGTTTACCAACTAAACAAAATTTAACCCTAAACAAAAATACTAAACTAAATCTATACTTAAAAAGGCCTCAAACAAGTCTCTGCAATTTAAGCCAATCAAATGGTTACTATTTGCTAAACAAATTAGATAGGCAGAAAGGTCTTGTTTTTCTGAATCCAACGGTATAAAGTTTGCAAAATTCCAACGTGGAATTCAAAAGATATTGGCATTTGAAATCTGGATCAAAATCTGTTTTTAAATTCTATTTTCAGATCTAACCTAGCCACGCGTCATGTTCTTATTCGCCCGTACCGTTTCGCACTGGATCGAGCTCCACAGCCATAGGATCTAAATGAAATCTGGCGGCTCAGATCGCGTACAGCTTCGGGGTTAAGTGGATCTATCCTAGCGCTACGATACAGATCTAACGGCTGCTATTTCTCTGGCCAAGAACTGGCGGCGGAGCGGCGGCTACCGGCGGCGGAATCGTCGGTCGATGACGTTGCCGATGATGCACACGGCGAGGGAGAAGGAGGAGTAGCTCACCGGGCTCAGAAGGTCACGACGAAGCTCGTCGTACTCGCGGTTGGTCAAGGGGCGCTCGGGCACGGCTGCGATTGCTCACCGGAGTTCGTGGCGGCGTCGGGTGCGTCGGGTGGTCGTCGTGGACGTTGCTGTGGATCACCCCAAGGCAAGGCGAGGACACGGTTAGATTCACAGAGTCGAGGCGAAGTAGTGAGTATGAACGGGAAGGCGAGGGGCGGTCTGTACCTACCGGGAAAGCTCGTCGGAGTTGATGTCGCTGTCGGTGCTCGCGGTGTCAGGTGGAACCGGCGACCTGGGGCAGTACAGGACAGACTAGTGAGGTCAGGAGATGCGCCAAGACACGCTGAGTCAGATTGTAAGAACGAGAGGCAGAGGGGAGCTCTGGACTCACCGGAATCGATCGCCGGAGAGACTCTGTCTGCGGCGGGGCAAAGCTGATTGAGGGCAGCCTGGTGGCGGAGTGAGCGAGGTGTCTGGGGGAAAAAGATCGCGGGGCATAGAGGATCTTATAGCCGGGGAATCGACAGGAAACGCTCGGGTTTTAATTCCCATTTACGCCGCGCCATTACCGGCCTTCACTGCTGCGGCGACGTGGTCGCAGGCGCGGTCTGGGGAAGACGAGGACGACGTGGACCGGGCCCGCTCGTCAGCGAAGAGTGCGAGGTGGCGGTGGGGTCTGTCTGTCAGCGACTTAACGCGTGCGCTCGCGCGTGTGAGAAGGAAAAGGAGATCCCCGGGTGGGCTTGCTGGGCTCGATGTGCTGCTGGGCCAGATTCTGGCCGCTCGGCCCTTTTGTTTAAGCTTTTTCTTTTTCTAATTCCATTTTCTGAATAGAATTTGATATGAATTCAAATCCTTTTGAATTCAAACTTCTTTGGGGATTTTTGCAGGGTTCTGTGGGTTCACAAACAATCAAATAACCAAGTGGTTACCTTGCAAAGGTTTGGTCAAGCTTGGGTTTCAAAATAAACAGAGATTTGCTCTAGTTGCAAATATTTGGAATAGGGTTTATAAAATATTTCTAAATTTTGAATCTTGGGTAAAAAGCTTCACCTAGTCTTTCCAACCATGGAGGCAAGCAAACAAGTTCATAGACAATCAAATCCCAAAGGGTGATGGCCATTTGAGATAAATTGCCCACATGAAATCATAGCTCAAACTTCTGCCTCTAAATGATTTTGAGAAAAACCCTATATGAATGAATGATGCAAGGATGATATGAATGAGTTTTGAAACATGATTTTTAGGGATGTTACATCTGTTCTTCTCACAAACCACATAAGGATCCACCAGTGTCATTGCATGTCTGTTCTTTTCATGAACGACACCTAGTGTCATTGCATGTGTGTTCCTCTAGACAAACCATATAAGTAATTGCATGTCTATTCTTTTCATGAACCATACCCGGTGTCACTTCATGTATGTTCTTTTCATGAACTACATAAGGATCCACCCGTGTCATTGGATGTCTGTTTTTCTCATGAACCACACCCACTGTCATTGCATGTCAGTTCTTTTCATGAACCACACATGGATCCACCAGTGTCATTCCATGTCTGTTCTTCTCACAAACCACATGAAGTGTCATTGCATGTCAGTTCTTTTCATGAACCACACATGGATCTACCAGTGTCATTGCATGTCTGTTCTTCACACAAACCACATAAGGATCCACCAGTGTCATTGCATGTCTGTTCGTTTCATGAACCACACCTAGTGTCATTGCATGTGTGTTCTTCTAAACAAACCACATAAGTCATTGCATGTCTGTTCTTTTCATGAACCACACCTGGTGTCATTGCATGTGTGTTCCTCTAGACAAACCACATAAGAATCCACTAGTGTCACTGCATGTCTGTTCTTTTCATGAACCACATAAGGATCTACCAGTCTCATTGGATGTCTATTCTTCTCATGAAGCACACCCAGTGTCATTGCATGTCAGTTCTTTTCATGAACCACACATGGATCTACCAGTGTCATTGCATGTCTGTTCTTCACACAAACCACATAAGGATCCACCAGTGTCATTGCATGTCTGTTCGTTTCATGAACCACACCTAGTGTCATTGCATGTGTGTTCTTCTAAACAAACCACATAAGTCATTCCATGTCTGTTCTTTTCATGAACCACACCCGGTGTCATTGCATGTGTGTTCCTCTAGACAAACCACATAAGGATCCACCGGTGTCACTGCATGTCTGTTCTTTTCATGAACCACATAAGGATCCACCAGTGTCATTGGATGTCTGTTCTTCTCATGAACCACACCTAGTGTCATTGCATGTCAGTTCTTTTCATGAACCACACATGGATCCACCGATGTCATTGCATGTCTGTTGTTTTCATGAATCACAACTAGAGTCATTGCATGTCTGTTACTTCCATAAACCACACATGGATCCACCGGTGTCACTACATGTGTTGTCTTTTCATGAACCTCACCCAGTGTCATTGCATGTCAGTTCTTTTCATGAACCACATAAAGATCCACCAGTGTCATTGCTTGTCTGTTCTTCTCACAAACCACGTGCAGTGTCATTGCATGTCCGTTCTTTTCATGAACCACACCCAGTGTCATTGCATGTGTGTTCCTCTAGACAAACCACATAAGGATCCACCGGTGTCACTGCATGTCTACTCTTTTCATGAACCACATAAGGATCCACCAGTGTCATTGGATGTGTCTCCTTTTCATGAACCACACCTAGTGTCATTGCATGTCAGTTCTTTTCATGAAACAGATAAGGATCCACAAGTGTCATTGCATGTCTGTTCTTCTCACAAACCACATGCAGTGTCATTGCATGTTTGTTATTTTCATGAACCACACCCTGTGTCATTGCATGTGTGTTCCTTTAGACAAACCACATAAGTCATTGCATGTCTATTATTTTCATGAACCACACCCAGTGTCATTGCATGTGTGTTCCTCTAGACAAACCACATAAGGATCCACCGGTGTCACTGCATGTCTGTTCTTTTCATGAACCACATATGGATCCACCAGTGGCATTGGATGTGTGTTCTTCTCATGAACCACACATGGATCCACCGGTGTCATTGCGTGTTTGTTCTTTTCATGAATCACAGCTAGAGTCATTGCATGTCTATTACTTCCATAAACCACACATGGATCCACCGGTGTCATTGGATGTGTATTCTTTTCATGAACCACACCCAGTGTCATTGCATGTCAGTTCTTTTCATGAACCACATAAGGATCCACTAGTGTCATTGCATGTCTGTTCTTCTCACAAACCACAAGCAGTGTCATTGCATGTCTGTACTTTTCATGAACCACACCTAGTGTCATTGCATGTGTGTTCCTCTAGACAAACCACATAACTCATTGCATGTCTGTTCGTTTCATGAACCACACCCGGTGTCATTGCATGTGTGTTCCTCTAGACAAACCACATAAGGATCCACCGGTGTCACTTCATGTCTGTTCTTTTCATGAACCACATAAGGATCCACCAGTGTCATTGGATATCTATTCTTCTCATGAACAACACCCACTGTCATCGCATGTTAATACTTTTCATGAACCACACATGGATCCACCAGTGTCATTCCATTTCTGTTCTTCTCACAAACCACATGCAGTGTCATTGCATGTCAGTTCTTTTCATGAACCACACCCATTGTTATTGCATGTGTGTTCTTCTAAACAAACGACATAAGTCATTGCATGTCTGTTCTTTTCATGAACCACACCCAGTGTCATTGCATGTGTGTTCCTCTAGACAAACCACATAAGGATCCACCGGTGTCACTACATGTCTGTTCTTTTCATGAACCACATAAGGATCCACCAGTGTCATTGGTTGTTTGTTCTCCTCCTGAACCACACCCAGTGTCATTGCATGTAAGTTCTTTTCATGAACCACACATGGATCCACCAGTGTCATTACATGTCTGTTCTTCTCACAAACCACATAAGGATCCACCAATGTCATTGCATGTCTATTCTTTTCATGAACCACACCCAGTGTCATTGCACGTGTGTTCTTCTAAAAAAACCACATAAGTCATTGCATGTCTGTTCTTTTCATGAACCACACCCGGTGTCATTGCATATGTGTTCCTCTAGACAAACCACATAAGGATCCACCGGTGTCACTGCATGTCTGTTATTTTCATGAACCACATAGGGATCCACCAGTGGCATTGGATGTGTGTTCTTCTCATGAACCACACATGGATCCACCGGTGTCATTGCATGTTTGTTCTTTTCATGAATCACAGCTAGAGTCATTGCATGTCTATTACTTCCATAAACCACACATGGATCCACCGGTGTCATTGGATGTGTGTTCTTTTCATGAACCACACCTAGTGTCATTGCATGTCAGTTCTTTTCATGAACCACATAAGGATCCACTAGTGTCATTGCATGTCTGTTCTTCTCAGAAACCACAAGCAGTGTCATTGCATGTCTGTACTTTTCATGAACCACACCAAGTGTCATTGCATGTGTGTTCCTCTAGACAAACCACATAACTCATTGCATGTCTGTTCGTTTCATGAACCACACCCGGTGTCATTGCATGTGTGTTCCTCCAGACAAACCACATAAGGATCCACCGGTGTCACTGCATGTCTGTTCTTTTCATGAACCACATAAGGATCCACCAGTGTCATTGGATGTCTATTCTTCTCATGAACCACACCCACTGTCATTGCATGTCAATTCATTTCATGAACCACACATGGATCCACCAGTGTCATTCCATGTATGTTCTTCTCACAAACCACATGCAGTGTCATTGCATGTCTGTTCTTTTCATGAACCACACCCATTGTTATTGTATGTGTGTTCTTCTAAACAAACCACATAAGTCATTGCATGTCTGTTCTTTTCATGAACCACACCCAGTGTCATTGCATGTGTGTTCCTCTAGACAAACCACATAAGGATCCACCGGTGTCTCTACATGTCTGTTCTTTTCATGAACCACATAAGGATCCACCAGTGTCATTGGTTGTTTGTTCTCCTCCTGAACCACACCCAGTGTCATTGCATGTAAGTTCTTTTCATGAACCACACATGGATCCACCAGTGTCATTGCATGTCTGTTCTTCTCACAAACCACATAAGGATCCACCAGTGTCATTGCATGTCTAGTCTTTTCATGAACCACACCCAGTGTCATTGCACGTGTGTTCTTCTAAAAAAACACATAAGTCATTGCATGTCTGTTCTTTTCATGAACCACACCCGGTGTCATTTCATGTGTGTTCCTCTAGACAAACCACATAAGGATCCATCGGTGTCACTGCATGTCTGTTATTTTCATGAACCACATAAGGATCCACCAGTGTCATTGGATGTGTGTTCTTCTCATGAACCACACCCAGTGACATTGCATGTCAGTTCTTTTCATGAACCACACATGGATCCACCATTGTCATTGCATGTATGTTCTTCTCACAAACCACATGCAGTGTCATTGCATGTCTGTTCTTTTCATGAACCACACCCAGTGTCATTGCATGTGTGTTCTTATAAACAAACAACATAAGTCATGGCATGTCTGTTCTTTTCATGAACCACACCCCATGTCATTGCATGTGTGTTCCTCTAGACAAACCACATAAGGATCCACAGGTGTCACTGCATGTCTGTTCTTTTCATGAACCACACCCGATGTCATTGCATGTGTGTTCCTCTAGACAAATCACATAGGGATCCACCGGTGTCACTGCATGTGTGTTCTTTTCATGAACCACATAAGGATCCAACAGTGTCATTGGATGTCTATTCTTCTCATGAACCACACCTCGTGTCATTGCATGTCAATTCTTTTCATGAACCACACATGGATCCACCAGTGTCATTACATGTCTGTTCTTTTCACGAATCACAACTAGAGTCGTTGCATGTCTATTACTTCCATAAACCACACATGGATTCACCGGTTTCATTGCATGTGTGTTATTTTCATGAACCACACCCAGTGTCATTGCATGTCAGTTCTTTTCATGAACCACATAAGGATCCACCAGTGTCATTGCATGTCTGTTCTTCTCACAAACCACGTGTAGTGTCATTGCATGTCTGTTCTTTTCATGAACCACACCAGTGTCATTGCATGTGTGTTCCCGTAGACAAACAACATAAGGATCCACCGGTGTCACTTCATGTCTGTTCTTTTCATGAACCACATAAGGATCCACCAGTGTCATTGGATGTGTGTTCTTTTCATGAACCACACCCAGTGCCATTGCATGTCAGTTCTTTTCATGAACCACATAAGGATCCACCAGTGTCATTGCATGTCTGTTATTCTCAAAAACCACATGCAGTGTCATTGCATGTCTGTTCTTTTCATGAACCAAACCTAGTGCCATTGCATGTGTGTTCCTCTAGACAAACCACATAAGTCATTGCATGTCTGTTCTTTTCATGAACCAAACCCTATGTCATTGCATGTGTGTTCCTCTAGACAAACCACATAAGGATCCACCGGTGTCACTGCATGTCTGTTCTTTTCATGAACCACATAAGGATCCACCAGTGTCATTGGATGTGTGTTCTTCTCATGAACCACACATGGATACACCGGTGTCATTGCATGTCTGTTCTTTTCACGAATCACAGCTAGAGTCATTGCATGTATGTTACTTCCATAAACCACACATGGATCCACCGGTGTCATTGGATGTGTGTTCTTTTGATGAACCACACCTAGTGTCATTGCATGTCAGTTCTTTTCATGAACCACATAAGGATCCACCTTTGTCATTGCATGTCTGTTCTTCTCACAAACCACATGGAGTGTCATTGCGTGTCTGTTCTTTTCATGAACCACACCCAATGTCATTTCATGTGTGTTCCTCTAGACAAACCACATAAGGATCCACCGGTGTCACTGCATGTCTGCTCTTTTCATGAACCACATAAGGATCCACCAGTGTCATTGGATGTGTGTTCTTTTCATGAACCACACGCAGTGTCATTGCATGCCAGTTCTTTTCATGAACCACATAAGGATCCACCAGTGTCATTGCATGTCTGTTTCTCACAAACCACATGTAGTGTTATTGCATGTCTGTTCTTTTCATGAACCACACCCATTGTCATTGCATGTGTGTTCCTGTAGACAAACAACATAAGTCATTGCATGTCTGTTCTTTTCATGAACCACACCCGATGCCATTGCATGTGTGTTCCTTTAGAAAAACCACATAAGGATCCACCGGTGTCACTGCATGTTTGTTCTTTTCGTGAACCACACCCTGTGGCATTGCATGTGTGTTTCTCTAGGCAAACCACATAAGGATCCACCGGTGTCACCGCATGTCTGTTCTTTTCATGAACCACATAAGGATCCACCGGTGTCATTGGATGCCTGTTCTTCTCATGAAGCACACCTCGTGTCATTGCATGTGTGTTCCTCTAGACAAACCACATAAGGATCCACCGGTGTCACTGCATGTCTGTTCTTTTCATGAACCACATAAGGGCCCACCAGTGTCATTGGATGTGTGTTCTTCTCATGAACCACACATGGATCCACTGATGTCATTGCATGTCTGTTCTTTTCATGAATCACAGCTAGTCATTGCATGTCTATTACTTCCATAAACCACACATGTATCCACCAGTGTCATTGGATGTGTGTTCTTTTTATGAACCACACCCAGTGTCATTGCATGTCAGTTCTTTTCATGAACCATATAAGGATCCACCAGTGTCATTGCATGTCTGTTCTTCTCACAAACCACATGTAGTGTCATTGCATGTCTGTTGTTTTCATGAACCACACCCAGTGTAATTGCATGTGTGTTCCTCTAGACAAACCACATAAGTCATCACATGTCTATTCTTTTCATGAACCACACCCGGTGTCATTGCATGTGTGTTCCTCTAGACAAAGCACATAAGGATCCACCGGTGTCACTGCATGTCTGTTCTTTGCATGAACCACATAAGGATCCACCAGTGTCATTGGATGTCTGTTCTTCTCATGAACCACACCCAGTGTCATTGCATGTCAGTTCTTTTCATGAACCACACATGGATCCACCAGTGTCATTGCATGTCTGTTCTTTTCATGAACCACACCTAGTGTCATTGCATGTGTGTTCCTCTAGACAAACCACATAAGTAATTGCATGTCTGTTCTTTTCATGAACCACAACCGGTGTCATTGCATGTGTGTTCCTCTAGACAAACCACATAAGGATCCACCAGTGTCACTACATGTTTGCTCTTTTCGTGAACCACATAAGGATCCTCTAGTGTCATTGGATGTGCGTTCTTTTCATGAACCACACCTAGTGTCATTGCATGTCAGTTCTTTTCATGAACCACATAAGGATCCACAAGTGTCATTGTATGTCTGTTCTTCCCACAAACCACATGCAGTGTCATTGCATGTCTGTTCTTTTCATGAACCACACCTAGTGTCATTGCATGTGTGTTCCTCTAGACAAACCACATAAGTCATTGCCTGTCTATTCTTTTCATGAACCACACCCGGTGTCATTGCATATGTGTTCCTCTAGACAAACCACATAAGGATCCACCGGTGTCACTGCATGTCTGTTCTTTTCATGAACCACATAAGGATCCACCAGTGTCATTGGATGTGTGTTCTTCTCATGAACCACACATGGATCCACCGGTGTCATTGCATGTGTGTTCTTTTCATGAATCACAGCTAGAGTCATTGCATGTATGTTACTTCCATAAACCACACATGAATCCACCGGTGTCATTGCATGTGTGTTCTTTTCATGAACCATACCCAGCGTCATTGCATGCCAGTTCTTTTCATGAACCACATAAGGATCCATCAGTGTCATTGCATGTTTGTTCTTCTCACAAACCACGTGCAGTGTCATTGCATGTCTATTTGTTTCATGAACCACACCCAGTGTCATTGCATGTGTGTTCCTCTAGACAAACCACATAAGGATCCACCGGTGTCACTGCATGTATGCTCTTTTCATGAACCACATAAAGATCCACAAGTGTCATTGGATGTCTGTTCTTTTCATGAACCACACCCTGTGTCATGGCATGTCAGTTCTTTTTTCATGAACCACATAAGGATCCACCAGTGTCATTGCATGTCTGTTCTTCTCACAAACCACATGCAGTGTCATTGCATGTCTGTTCTTTTCATGAACCACACCCAGTGTCATTATATGTGTGTTCCTCTATACAAACCACATAAGTCATTGCATGTCTGTTCTTTTCATGAACCACACCCGGTGTCATGGCATGTGTGTTCCTCTAGACAAAGCACATAAGGATCCACTGGTGTCACTGCATGTCTGTTCTTTTCATGAACCACATAAGGATCCACCAGTGTCATTGGATTTGTGTTCTTCTCATGAACCACACATGGATCCACCGGTGTCATTGCATGTCTGTTCTTTTCATGAATCACAGCTAGAGTCATTGCATGTCTGTTACTTCCATAAAGCACACATGGATCCACCGGTGTCATTGCATGAGTGTTCTTTTCATGAACCACACCCAGTGTCATTACATGCAAGTTCTTTTCATGAACCACATAAGGATCCACCAGTGTCATTGTATCTCTGTTCTTCTCACAAACCACGTGCATTGTCATTGCATGTCTGTTATTTTCATGAACAACACCCAGTGTCATTGCATGTGTGTTCCTCTAGACAAACCACATAAGGATCCACCGGTGTCACTGCATGTCTGCTCTTTTCATGAACCACATAAGGATCCACCAGTGTCATAGCGTGTCTGTTCTTCCCACAAACCAGATGCAGTGTCATTGCATGTCTGTTCTTTTCATGAACCACACCTAGTGTCATTGCATGTGTGTTCCTCTAGACAAACCACATAAGTCATTACATGTCTGTTCTTTTCATTAACCACACCCGGTGTCATTGCATGTGTGTTCCTCTAGACAAACCACATAAGGATCCGTCGGTGTCACTGCATGTCTATTCTTTTCATGAACCACATAAGGATCCACCAGTGTCATTGGATGTGTGTTGTTCTCATGAACCACACATGGATCCACCGGTGTCATTGCATGTCTTTTCTTTTCATGAATCACAGCTAGAGTCATTGCATGTCTGTTACTTCCATAAACCACACATGGATCCACCGGTGTCATTGCATATGTGTTCTTTTCAGGAACCACACCCAACGTCATTGCATGCCAGTTCTTTTCATGAACCACATAAGGATCCACCAATGTCATTGCATGTCTGTTCTTCTCACAAACCACGTGCAGTGTCATTGCATGTCTGTTATTTTCATGAACAACACCAGTGTCATTGCATGTGTGTTCCTCTAGACAAACCACATAAGGATCCACCGGTGTCACTGCAGGTCTGCTCTTTTCATGAACCATATAAGGACCACCAGTGTCATTGGATGTGTGTTCTTTTCATGAACCACACCCAGTGTCATTGCATGTCTGTTCTTTTCATGAACCACATAATGATCCACCAGTGTCATTGCATGTCTATTCTTCTCACAAACCACATGCAGTGTCATTGCATGTATGTTCTTTTCATGAACCACATCCAGTGTCATTGCATGTGTGCTCCCCTAGACAAACCACATAAGTCATTGCATGTCTGTTCTTTTCATGAACCACACCCGGTGTCATTGCATGTGTGTTCCTCTAGACAAACAACATAAGGATCCACCGGTGTCACTGCATGTCTGTTCTTTTCATGAACCACATAAGGATCCACCAGTGTCATTGGATGTCTATTCTTCTCATGAACCACAGCCACTGTCATTGCATGTCAATTCTTTTCATGAACCACACATGGATCCACCAGTGTCATTCCATGTCTGTTCTTCTCACAAACCACATGCAGTATCATTGCATGTCTGTTCTTTTCATGAACCACACCCATTGTTATTGCATGTGTGTTCTTCTAAACAAACCACACAAGTCATTGCATGTCTGTTCTTTTCATGAACCACACCCAGTGTCATTGCATGTGTGTTCCTCTAGACAAACCACATAAGGATCCACCGGTGTCACTACATGTCTGTTCTTTTCATGAACCACGTAAGGATCCACCAGTGTCATTGGTTGTTTGTTCTCCTCCTAAACCACACCCAGTGTCATTGCATGTCAGTTCTTTTCATGAACCACACATGGATCCACCAGTGTCATTGCATGTCTGTTCTTCTCACAAACCACATAAGGATCCACCAGTGTCATTGCATGTCTATTCTTTTCATGAACCACACCCATTGTCATTGCACGTGCATTCTTCTAAAAAAACCACATAAGTCATTGCATGTCTGTTCTTTTCATGAACCACACCCGGTGTCATTGCATGTGTGTTCCTCTAGACAAACCACATAAGGATCCACCGGTGTCACTGCATGTCTGTTATTTTCATGAACCACATAAGGAGCCACCGGTGTCATTGGATGTCTGTTCTTCTCACAAACCACATGCAGTGTCATTGCATGTCTGTTCTTTTCATGAACCACACCCAGTGTCATTGCATGTGTGTTCTTATAAACAAACAACATAAGGCATGGCATGTCTGTTCTTTTCATGAACCACACCCTGTGTCATTGCATGTGTGTTCCTCTAAACAAACCACATAAGGATCCATAGGTGTCACTGCATGTCTGTTCTTTTCATGAACCACACCCGATCATTGCATGTGTGTTCCTCTAGACAAATCACATAGGGATCCACCGGTGTCACTGCATGTGTGTTCTTTTCATGAACCACATAAGGATCCACCAGTGTCATTGGATGTCTATTCTTCTCATGAACCACACCTCGTGTCATTGCATGCCAGTTCTTTTCATGAACCACACATGGATCCACCAGTGTCATTGCATGTATGTTCTTTTCACGAATCACAACTAGAGTCGTTGCATGTCTGTTACTTCCATAAACCACACATGGATCCACCGGTGTCATTGCATGTGTGTTATTTTCATGAACCACACCTAGTGTCATTGCATGTCAGTTCTTTTCATGAACCACATAAGGATCCACCAGTGTCATTGCATGTCTGTTCTTCTCACAAACCACGTGTAGTGTCATTGCATGTATGTTCTTTTCATGAACCACACCAGTGTCATTGCATGTGTGTTCCTGTAGACAAACAACATAAGGATCCACCGGTGTCACTTCATGTCTGTTCTTTTCATGAACCACATAAGGATCCACCAGTGTCATTGGATGTGTGTTCTTTTCATGAACCACACCCAGTGCCATTGCATGTCAGTTCTTTTCATGAACCACATAAGGATCCACCAGTGTCATTGCATGTCTGTTCTTCTCAAAAACCACCTGCAGTGTCATTGCATGTCTGTTCTTTTCATGAACCACACCTAGTGCCATTGCATGTTTGTTCCTCTAGACAAACCACATAAGTCATTGTATGTCTGCTCTTTTCATGAACCAAACCCTGTGTCATTGCATGTGTGTTCCTCTAAACAAACCACATAAGGATCCACCGGTGTCACTGCATGTCTGTTCTTTTCATGAACCACATAAGGATCCAGCAGTGTCATTGGATGTGTGTTCTTCTCATGAACCACACATGGATCCACCGGTGTCATTGCATGTCTGTTCTTTTCATGAATCACAGCTAGAGTTATTGCATGTCTGTTACTTCCATAAACCACACATGGATCCACCGGTGTCATTGGATGTGCGTTCTTTTCATGAACCACACCTAGTGTCATTGCATGTCAGTTCTTTTCATGAACCACATAAGGATCCACCAGTGTCATTGCATGTCTGTTCTTCTCACAAACCACATGCAGTGTCATTGCATGCCTGTTGTTTTCATGAACCACACCCAGTGTCATTGCATGTGTGTTCCTCTAGACAAACCACATAAGTCATCGCATGTCTATTCTTTTCATGAACCACACCCGGTGTCATTGCATGTGTGTTCCTCTAGACAAACCACATAAGGATCCACCGGTGTCACTGCATGTCTGTTCTTTGCATGAACCACATAAGGATCCACCAGTGTCATTGGATGTCTGTTCTTCTCATGAACCACACCTAGTGTCATTGCATGCCAGTTCTTTTCATGAACCACACATGGATCCACCAGTGTCATTGCATGTCTGTTCTTTTCATGAACCACACCTAGTGTCATTGCATGTGTGTTCCTCTAGACAAACCACATAAGTAATTGCATGTCTGTTCTTTTCATGAACCACAACCGGTGTCATTGCATGTGTGTTCCTCTAGACAAACCACATAAGGATCCACCAGTGTCACTACATGTTTGCTCTTTTCGTGAACCACATAAGGATCCTCTAGTGTCATTGGATGTGTGTTCTTTTCATGAACCACACCTAGTGTCATTGCATGTCAGTTCTTTCCATGAACCACATAAGGATCCACAAGTGTCATTGTATGTCTGTTCTTCCCACAAACCACATGCAGTTTCATTGCATGTCTGTTATTTTCATGAACCACACCTAGTGTCATTGCATGTGTGTTCCTCTAGACAAACCACATAAGTCATTGCCTGTCTATTCTTTTCATGAACCACACCCGGTGTCATTGCATATGTGTTCCTCTAGACAAACCACATAAGGATCCACCGGTGTCACTGCATGTCTGTTCTTTTCATGAACCACATAAGGATCCACCAGTGTCATTGGATGTGTGTTCTTCTCATGAACCACACATGGATCCACCGGTGTCATTGCATGTGTGTTCTTTTCATGAATCACAACTAGAGTCATTGCATGTATGTTACTTCCATAAACCACACATGAATCCCCCGGTGTCATTGCATGTGTGGTCTTTTCATGAACCACACTCAGCGTCATTGCATGCCAGTTCTTTTCATGAACCACATTAGGATCCACCAGTGTCATTGCATGTCTGTTCTTCTCACAAACCACGTGCAGTGTCATTGCATGTCTATTTGTTTCATAAACCACACCTAGTGTCATTGCATGTGTGTTCCTCTAGACAAACCACATAAGGATCCACCGGTGTCACTGCATGTCTGCTCTTTTCATGAACCACATAAAGATCCACAAGTGTCATTGGATGTCTGTTCTTTTCATGAACCACACCCTGTGTCATTGCATGTCAGTTCTTTTTTCATGAACCACATAAGGATCCACCAGTGTCATTGCATGTCTGTTCTTCTCACAAAGCACATGCAGTGTCATTGCATGTCTGTTCTTTTCATGAACCACACCCAGTGTCATTACATGTGTGTTCCTCTATACAAACCACATAAGTCATTGCATGTCTGTTCTTTTCATGAACCACACCCGGTGTCATTGCATGTGTGTTCCTCTAGACAAAGCACATAAGGATCCACCGGTGTCAATGCATGTCTGTTCTTTTCATGAACCACATAAGGATCCACCAGTGTCATTGGATTTGTGTTCTTCTCATGAACCACACATGGATCCATCGGTGTCATTGCATGTCTGTTCTTTTCATGAATCACAGCTAGAGTCATTGCATGTCTGTTACTTCCATAAAGCACACATGGATCCACCGGTGTCATTGCATGAGTGTTCTTTTCATGAACCACACCCAGTGTCATTGCATGCAAGTTCTTTTCATGAACCACATAAGGATCCACCAGTGTCATTGTATCTCTGTTCTTCTCACAAACCACGTGCATTGTCATTGCATGTCTGTTATTTTCATGAACAACACCCAGTGTCATTGCATGTGTGTTCCTCTAGACAAACCACATAAGGATCCACTGGTGTCACTGCATGTCTGCTCTTTTCATGAACCACATAAGGATCCACCAGTGTCATAGCGTGTCTGTTCTTCCCACAAACCAGATGCAGTGTCATTGCATGTCTGTTCTTTTCATGAACCACACCTAGTGTCATTGCATGTGTGTTCCTCTAGACAAACCACATAAGTCATTGCATGTCTGTTCTTTTCATTAACCACACCCGGTGTCATTGCATGTGTGTTCCTCTAGACAAACCACATAAGGATCCGTCGGTGTCACTGCATGTCTATTCTTTTCATGAACCACATAAGGATCCACCAGTGTCATTGGATGTGTGTTGTTCTCATGAACCACACATGGATCCACCGGTGTCATTGCATGTCTTTTCTTTTCATGAATCACATCTAGAGTCATTGCATGTCTGTTACTTCCATAAACCACACATGGATCCACTGGTGTCATTGCATATGTGTCTTTTCAGGAACCACACCCAACGTCATTGCATGCCAGTTCTTTTCATGAACCACATAAGGATCCACCAGTGTCATTGCATGTCTGTTCTTCTCACAAACCACGTGCAGTGTCATTGCATGTCTGTTCTTTTCATGAACAACACCAGTGTCATTGCATGTGTGTTCCTCTAGACAAACCACATAAGGATCCACCGGTGTCACTGCAGGTCTGCTCTTTTCATGAACCACATAAGGACCACCAGTGTCATTGGATGTGTGTTCTTTTCATGAACCACACCCAGTGTCATTGCATGTCAGTTCTTTTCATGAACCACATAAGGATCCACCAGTGTCATTGCATGTATGTTCTTTTCATGAACCACATCCAGTGTCATTGCATGTGTGCTCCTCTAGACAAACCACATAAGTCATTGCATGTCTATTCTTTTCATGAACCACACCCGGTGTCATTGCATGTGTGTTCCTCTAGACAAACCACATAAGGATCCACCGGTGTCACTGCATGTCTGTTCTTTTCATGAACCACATAAGGATCCACCAGTGTCATTGGATGTCTATTCTTCTCATGAACCACACCCACTGTCATTGCATGTCAATTCTTTTCATGAACCACACATGGATCCACCAGTGTCATTCCATGTCTGTTCTTCTCACAAACCACATGCAGTGTCATTGCATGTCTGTTCTTTTCATGAACCACACCCATTGTTATTGCATGTGTGTTCTTCTAAACAAACCACATAAGTCATTGCATGTATGTTCTTTTCATGAACCACACCCAGTGTCATTGCATGTGTGTTCCTCTAGACAAACCACATAAGGATCCACCGGTGTCACTACATGTCTGTTCTTTTCATGAACCACGTAAGGATCCACCAGTGTCATTGGTTGTTTGTTCTCCTCCTAAACCACACCCAGTGTCATTGCATGTCAGTTCTTTTCATGAACCACACATGGATCCACCAGTGTCATTGCATGTCTGTTATTCTCACAAACCACATAAGGATCCACCAGTGTCATTGCATGTCTATTCTTTTCATGAACCACACCCAGTGTCATTGCACGTGCATTCTTCTAAAAAAACCACATAAGTCATTGCATGTCTGTTCTTTTCATGAACCACACCCGGTTTCATTGCATGTGTGTTCTTCTAGACAAACCACATAAGGATCCACCGGTGTCACTGCATGTCTGTTATTTTCATGAACCACATAAGGAGCCACCAGTGTCATTGGATATCTGTTTTCTCACAAACCACATGAAGTGTCATTGCATGTCTGTTCTTTTCATGAACCACACCCAGTGTCATTGCATGTGTGTTCTTATAAACAAACAACATAAGTCATGGCATGTCTGTTCTTTTCATGAACCACACCCTGTGTCATTGCATGTGTGTTCCTCTAGACAAACCACATAAGGATCCACAGGTGTCACTGCATGTCTGTTCTTTTCATGAACCACACCCGATGTCATTGCATGTGTGTTCCTCTAGACAAATCACATAGGGATCCACCAGTGTCACTGCATGTGTGTTCTTTTCATGAACCACATTAGGATCCACCAGTGTCATTGGATGTCTATTCTTCTCATGAACCACACCTCGTGTCATTGCATGCCAATTCTTTTCATGAACCACACATGGATCCACCAGTGTCATTGCATGTCTGTTCTTTTCACGAATCACAACTAGAGTCGTTGCATGTCTGTTACTTCCATAAACCACACATGGATCCACCGGTGTCATTGCATGTGTGTTATTTTCATGAACCACACCCAGTGTCATAGCATGTCAGTTCTTTTCATGAACCACATAAGGATCCACCAGTGTCATTGCATGTCTGTTCTTCTCACAAACCACGTGTAGTGTCATTGCATGTCTGTTCTTTTCATGAACCACACCAGTGTCATTGCATGTGTGTTCCTGTAGACAAACAACATAAGGATCCACCAGTGTCACTTCATGTCTGTTCTTTTCATGAACCACATAAGGATCCACCAGAGTCATTGGATGTGTGTTCTTTTCATGAACCACACCCAGTGCCATTGCATGTCAGTTCTTTTCATGAACCACATAAGGATCCACCGGTGTCATTGCATGTCTGTTCTTCTCAAAACCCACATGCAGTGTCATTGCATGTCTGTTCTTTTCATGAACCACACCTAGTGCCATTGCATGTGTGTTCCTCTAGAAAAACCACATAAGTCATTGCATGTCTGTTCTTTTCATGAACCAAACCCTGTGTCATTGCATGTGTGTTCCTCTAGACAAACCACATAAGGATCCACCAGTGTCACTGCATGTCTGTTCTTTTCATGAACCACATAAGGATCCACCAGTGTCATTGGATGTGTGTTCTTCTCATGAACCACACATGGATCCACCTTTGTCATTGCATGTCTGTTCTTTTCATGAATCACAGCTAGAGTTATTGCATGTCTGTTACTTCCATAAACCACACATGGATCCACCGGTGTCATTGGATGTGCGTTCTTTTCATGAATCACACTAGTGTCATTGCATGTCAGTGTTGGAGATATGCCCAAGAGGCAATAATAAAGTGGTTATTATCATATCTTCACACTTATGATAAATGTTTACATTCATGCTATAATAGTATTAACAAGGAAACCATTAATACTTGTGTGATTTGTAAACTTAATTTGAAGTCCCTAGTATAGCCTCTATACTTCACTAGCTTGTTGGTTGATTGATGATTGTGGTTTCCCTATCATGAACATTGAGATGTTATCAACAACAAGATCATATCATTAGGAGAATGATGTGATGGACATACTCCTATAGATAAGCGTAGCATAAAGATCAAGTCATTTCAATAGTTCAATTGCTATATGCTTTCTGATACATAGTAACCTAATTCCTTCGACCATGAGATCATGCATATCACCTTTACCGGATGGATGCTTTGATATCATCAAACACCACACCGTAACAGGGTGGCTATAAAGGTGGCATTGAGTGTTCGGAAGGTATTGGTTGAAACACATGGATCAAGAGTGGGATTTGTCCATCCATATGACGGATAGATATTCTCTGGGCCCTCTCGGTGAAATGTCATCCAATTAGCTTGCAAGCATGTGACTGGGTCACAAGGGATCACATATCACGGGAACGAGAAAAGAGTACTTATCAGTAACGAGGTTGAACTAGGTATGCAGAGATACCGACGATCATAAACCTCGGATAAGTAACATATCGTGAGACAAAGGGAAATTGGTATCGTATGTAAGTGGTTCATTCGATCGCAAAGTAATCGTAGAAATATGTGGGAGCCATATGAATTTCCAGATTCCTCTATTGGTTATTGTTCGGAGAAGTGTCTCGATCATGTCTGCATAATTCACGAACCGTAGGGAGACACACTTAAGGATTCGACGTTGTTTAAGTAGTTATGGTATTATGAGAAAGAGACCGAATGTTGTTCGGAGTCTCGGATGGGATCCGGGATATCATGAGGTGATCCGGAATGGTCCGGAGAATAAGATTCATATAAGGAAAGTCCCGTTTCGGAGTTCGGGAATGATTCCGGTGTTTTCATCGGGGATATTCTAGAAGGTTCCGGATTGTCCGGCACTCCGGGGGGGAAGGGGTACATGAATGTGTCATTACATATTGGAATGATTGCATCATGTACTAAGTGTTCTTGCTGTCCCAAATATAGGATTAAATTGAATCCTAAAACAGAAAAGTCAAATGTCCAGTTTGAAAGTCAAACTGCCAAAAACAAGAAACTGTGGGAAACAAGCAAGAGGAGTTGGAGTCGACTTGGAGGAGGAGTTTCTCTCCTCCAAGCCGGCGGCCAGCCCTAGGCCGAGTTGGGGAGGGACTCCCTCCCTCCCCTGGCGCGCCCACACCCTCCCACCTATATAAGGAGGGGCAGGGCTCCCCTCCTAGATACACAAGTTTCCTATCCTCTAAACTAAACCCTAGATCTAGACCCCGGTTTAGAGCTATTCGGTTTAGAGCCTTCTAATTGGTTTAGAGCCTTCTAATTGGTGTGTCTAATTACTAGACCACTAATAGCCTCTCTCATAAGCTCCACCATACTCGCACCGGCTTAAGGCGAAGCCCTGCGGGATCTCCCCTCTACCTCCGGTACCACGCCGTTGTGCTGTCGGAATCACGAGGAGAGTGCTACAACCTCCGCTGCCTGCTGGAACAAGGGAGAGGAAGGTCTTCGTCGAGTACCGAACGTGTGACCGACTGCGGGAGCGCTGCTGGAACGTGGCGCTGGAAGGATCGTCTACGCGATCTTGAGATCGGAAAGAGTACGACTACATCACCCACGAGAATCTGCTCTCGTTAACCGCTTTGGAATCTTCGAGGGTGAGTTCCACTATCGACTCGTTGCTACAATCTAGTAGATAGATCTTGGCTTGTTTGTTTGTATGCGATAGAAAAATTTTGTTTTCCATGCTACGAACCCCTACAGTGGTATCAGAGCCGTGTCTATATGTAGATCTGTTGCACGAGTAGAACACAATGGTCATTGTGGGCGTTGATGCTTTTATTGTAGATTGCTTTTTGTGTACTTTGCATCTTGCGGTATGTTGGGATGAAGCGGCCCGGGCTAACCTTACATGACATCGTTCATGAGACTTGCTCCACGCTTGACATGCAACTTGTATTGCATAAGTGGCTTTGCGGGTGCCTGTTTCTCCTAGCATAGTTAAGATCCAATTTACAACGGGTAATCAACAATGCTAGTATCAATGTTGTGGTTCTTGTTCGTAAGTTAGAACGACACTTATTGAAAGCCCCAAACCACGTAAAATATGCAAAGAAAGTAGAGGCGTCTAACTTTGTTTTGCAGGGGTGTGCAGTGATGTGATATGGCCATGATTGTAATTATATTTGATGTATGCAATGATCCTTATTGTAAGTTGGCAACCGGCAGGAGCCATATGGTTGTCTTTAATTTCTGTTAAGGCCTGCGTGTCTATTCAAAATAGTTGTAATAGTTGAAGCTGGCGGACGACAACCACGAAGAAGCGTCATTGACCTTGATGCTATGCCGGTGATGATGGAAATCATGTTCGTGCTTGAAGATGGAGATCGGAAGCACAAAGAAGAAAGGCCATATCATATCACATATTATGAATTGCATGTGATGTTAATCCTTTATGCATCTTGTATTGCTTAGTAGACGACGGTAGCATTATAAGATGATCCCTCATGCACATAAATTTCAAGTCTAAAGTGTTCGCCCTTAGTTAGCACCGTTGCTAAAGCTTGTTGCTTCGAAGCACCACGTGATGATCGGGTGTCTTTGATTCCACGGGTGAATACAACGTAAGCAAGCCAGATTTGCTTATGCGGAAGCTAAGGTTTGATCTTGACGAGCCTAGCATGTACAGACATGGCCTCAGGAACACGGATCGCCGAAAGGCAAAGCATGAATCATATAGTAGATATGATGAACATGATGATTGTTCGCCATTAAAACTATATCAGCTCTCGTGATGATCGGTGTTGATGTAGTGGATTTGGTTCGTGTGATCACTAAAACAATGTGAGGGATATTGTTTTGAGTGGGAGTTCACCTAGATTAATTTAATTATTAATTAGAACTCAATTTATCATAAACTAAATCAAAGTGAATTTGCATAGTTGTTGTAGTCATTGGCATCAGTTTACCACCTTGCGCTTAGTTATAATTGAGATAATAGAACTATAGAATTCTGGTTAGTTACTTTACGAACTGGTATCGTATTGTTTTGAAGTGTTAATCTAAAGCTTAAAAGTCCTATTGCAAACTTTCAGTAAGTTCCGGTTACTCCATGAAGTTTAATAATTAGTATTAAATCAAGAGTAACAATTCCAAGTGTTAGTAAATAAGTATCATGTTTGTATCCATGATTCTTGATATTCAAAGGATTCCCTTAATATCAAGGTTATCTAGGATCTGAAAGAGTTGTTTCAGAAACCATGATGTGTGGAAGATATTGTGATATCTGAAACGAAGTTTTGGTTGCAACATGATAGAGTATAATATGGCAAAAGTCATGTTCTCATATTTGATGAGAATTTGCAAAAGGTTGGAGACACTTGTTGTCCTAATCCTCCAAAAGGTTTTGGATAGCAACATTATACTCATAAATTCATCGTTACAAGCTAACAGTAGCTTGATCATGGACCATTCCATGATAAGGGTGAATATTTGATGTAGGTAAAATGTTTACTACACCAAGAGATTACTAAAGAAAGGAATTTGAAAGAACACCAAACATTTGATGATGGTGATCTACTTCAAAGTGCAAGTCCAAAGACATTGGTATTTAATTATACACGCTTTGGACTATATGTCATATGTATGACTCCACTATTGATATTGATAGATTCTTTCAAATAGAAAAGGAAATATTGAAAGAGAATCTCGTAAATATATGGCAGAAAAGAAAAAGACTAGAATCGTTCAGTTTAAGTATATAGATGATATACATGTTATGGCTATATTCTTTGCTTGTTAAACAATGTGGTTCTTAAGTATTTGATACTGAATTTGTTGGTGTGAATCGTCATACGAAACAACACAATTCATGAACTACAATGGCCTAAGTAACTAGCAAAAGAATATGTGATGATGTTCATCAAGAACAAAATAAAGGGTTATTGTGTTGCTTGTTAAACATCAAAGCTTGCCTTCAAAGATTTGTTTTATCAGGTATTATGAGAACAAAAGGATTGTTCAAATAATTGCCGTAATCCATAAAAGATGGATGATTCGCAAATCTCGTTGGAGACATCACATCCATAAAACTAGTGCTAAAAATGTCGAAAGACAAATTGATTGAAAGATCACTTAGGAAGTGACATCGCTGTTTGAATTATATTGGAAAGATAACATGAAGAAACTCCATGTGGATGGAATTTTGGAGTCTTCTGATTTTTGATCATATGACGCTTGTGAAACTTTCCTAGAGATAATTAAAACTTCGTTCATAGGCCAAAAGGGAACGAATGACTAGCTTATTGGAACTTGTACATATTGTTGTACGAAGTCCGTTATGTGTAGTCAAGAGCGATGGATTTCAACTTCATATGCTTTCTCCGAAAATTTGAGTGAATATATGAATATTTACTTAATAAGAATGAAGTATGAAACATTTGAAAAGTTCAAAGACTTTCAAGATGAAGTGCAAAATCATTGTAACAAGAATATAAACAGTTTATGATAAAGATCATAAAGGAAGATATTTGAGTTACAAGTTTAGCATAATACCTAAGATTTAAGGAATCGTTCCGTAGATTTGCATTTCCCGAAACACCATAAGAGTATGGAGCGTTCGAGATATGTAATTAAACCTTGTTTGACATGGTAAGATCAAAGGTATAATTCATAAAACTGCCATTGTATTTTAAAGATTAAAAGCTTTAGAGATTACCGTTTTTCCACTGAAAAGAGCTCCATCATAAACCGCTGAAATGACACCATATAAGGTTATGGTTTGGGATAAAACCCAAGTTGTCCTTTCTTAAACATTGGTATGCTATGCATAAGAAAGATGTGTGCAACCAAAGTCGGATGAACCTGTCTTTGTATAAACTGTTCCTCCATAAAACACCGGAGACAAAAGTGTTTGTTGCTTAGAACGTCAAGTTTCTTTGAGAAGAAATTTTTCGTGAAAAGTTAAGTGGGAGGACAATAGAAACTTTGATAAGGTTAAAAGAACCTTAGCTATATGTGCAGAGTTGCGCAGCGCCGAAAAGTGTTCCGGAGACAGCAACAATGCTCATGGCTCACGTACCTCAAATGTTGTGGTCACAGAGATCTAAGTTCCTATTGAAACAAGTAGGTCGGATGAACAATCAAATACCAAGATTTGAGGGTTGAAACATTATTTGAGAATAATGAACCGACTACATGCAGAGAAGCGATGATGGGCCCTGACTCCGTAAAATGGCTTGAAGCCATAAAATCCGTGATAGTTCCATACACGAGAAATCAAGTTTTGAACTTGAAGGACCCTCGAGAAAGGTGTAAGACCTTACAGTTGTGTCTGGATCTATAAAGAAATAGACATGGATGTTTTACATCTATGAAATAGTCGACATGTTGGGAAAGAGTTCACAACAAGTTGTATATGACAAGATTTGATCTTTCATAGTGATATTTAGTCTAGACGGATTAATGTAGCAACCACTACATATAATTTGTTATATGGTAGTAGAATAAACAAAACAAGTTCTTCTAATAGAATGGTTACCTAGGACATGTGCATAACACGGTCCAAAGGGTTTTGTTAATTCAAAGGATGCTAAAAACATATGCAAACTTCAATGGTTGAAGTAAGCATAGCGGAGTTGGAATCTTCACTATGATGAAACTGTTAAAAGAGTTTAATTTCATCGGAGACAATGAAGATGCTTGCATTTGCAAGAAATTAAGTGGGAGCGCTAAGACATGTTTCTAATACATTATGTGGAAGACATATTGTTGATTGGAAATAATGTATCTTTTATTAACACATATTAAGAATTTCATCCTGATGAAAGACTTAGGCAAAACCCAAATATTTGGCATCAATAGACGCTAATATGGTTGTGCCAGAAGTACATAGACAAGATATTGAATGAGTTCAATATAGAAACTACAAGAGAGGTTCTTGTTGCACAGAAAGGATTGAATGAGTTCAATGTTGATGATATATTCAAGTGTATTGACATTTGGTAAAGTGAAACAAATAATCAAGTATAGATTGATACTTGATGTATGAAATCACAAAGAGTATTTATATCAATCATACTGTGATATGTACAAATCCAGATATGTCCTATGCTCTAAATGTTGTGAGCATATACCAGAATGATTCGTAAGATGATCATTGGACAATAGTAAGGATATTCTTATGATCTTCTGAAAGAACTAAGAGTATAATATTTGTAGAAGTGACAAATAGATGGTTAGTTCATTGTAAAAGTACTACATTGATACTAGCTTTGTCACAAAGTACAAATTAAGTTTATCTCAATCTAAACTAAGGGTGGCACAATATAATGGAAAGTGAGTTCCATAATGGATTTGGATGATTTCCAAAGTTAAGACATTGTGACAGATACTACAACAAAAGGCTGAGTATATGACTGCTATTATAGCAGCAAAAGAGGGCATTTGTGTCAAGAAGTTTGTTATCAAACTAGGTGTAGTTCACAGTGGGATAATACTATGAAGATATATTGTGCGACAATATTATCAACATGTTTTAACCCCAAAGAGCTAAAGGTCACACCGAAATACCAAATTTATACAAAGCCATCTCATTAGAGAATGAGTGATGCGTAGAGACGCAAAGACATGCAATTACACACGGACCTGGAAGTGTCAGATCCGGAGATCAGTTGACCACTAGCAATCGTGTACATACAACACCGGAAAGCCATAGGTGTTATATACACAAAAGTTTGAAACTAGATTATTGACTCTAGTGCAAGTGGGAGACTGTTGGAGATATGCCCAAGAGGCAATAATAAAGTGGTTATTATCATATCTTCACACTTATGATAAATGTTTACATTCATGCTATAATAGTATTAACAAGGAAACCATTAATACTTGTGTGATTTGTAAACTTAATTTGAAGTCCCTAGTATAGCCTCTATACTTCACTAGCTTGTTGGTTGATTGATGATTGTGGTTTCCCTATCATGAACATTGAGATGTTATCAACAACAAGATCATATCATTAGGAGAATGATGTGATGGACATACTCCTATAGATAAGCGTAGCATAAAGATCAAGTCATTTCAATAGTTCAATTGCTATATGCTTTCTGATACATAGTAACCTAATTCCTTCGACCATGAGATCATGCATATCACCTTTACCGGATGGATGCTTTGATATCATCAAACACCACACCGTAACAGGGTGGCTATAAAGGTGGCATTGAGTGTTCGGAAGGTATTGGTTGAAACACATGGATCAAGAGTGGGATTTGTCCATCCATATGACGGATAGATATTCTCTGGGCCCTCTCGGTGAAATGTCATCCAATTAGCTTGCAAGCATGTGACTGGGTCACAAGGGATCACATATCACGGGAACGAGAAAAGAGTACTTATCAGTAACGAGGTTGAACTAGGTATGCAGAGATACCGACGATCATAAACCTCGGATAAGTAACATATCGTGAGACAAAGGGAAATTGGTATCGTATGTAAGTGGTTCATTCGATCGCAAAGTAATCGTAGAAATATGTGGGAGCCATATGAATTTCCAGATTCCTCTATTGGTTATTGTTCGGAGAAGTGTCTCGATCATGTCTGCATAATTCACGAACCGTAGGGAGACACACTTAAGGATTCGACGTTGTTTAAGTAGTTATGGTATTATGAGAAAGAGACCGAATGTTGTTCGGAGTCTCGGATGGGATCCGGGATATCATGAGGTGATCCGGAATGGTCCGGAGAATAAGATTCATATAAGGAAAGTCCCGTTTCGGAGTTCGGGAATGATTCCGGTGTTTTCATCGGGGATATTCTAGAAGGTTCCGGATTGTCCGGCACTCCGGGGGGGAAGGGGTACATGAATGTGTCATTACATATTGGAATGATTGCATCATGTACTAAGTGTTCTTGCTGTCCCAAATATAGGATTAAATTGAATCCTAAAACAGAAAAGTCAAATGTCCAGTTTGAAAGTCAAACTGCCAAAAACAAGAAACTGTGGGAAACAAGCAAGAGGAGTTGGAGTCGACTTGGAGGAGGAGTTTCTCTCCTCCAAGCCGGCGGCCAGCCCTAGGCCGAGTTGGGGAGGGACTCCCTCCCTCCCCTGGCGCGCCCACACCCTCCCACCTATATAAGGAGGGGCAGGGCTCCCCTCCTAGATACACAAGTTTCCTATCCTCTAAACTAAACCCTAGATCTAGACCCCGGTTTAGAGCTATTCGGTTTAGAGCCTTCTAATTGGTTTAGAGCCTTCTAATTGGTGTGTCTAATTACTAGACCACTAATAGCCTCTCTCATAAGCTCCACCATACTCGCACCGGCTTAAGGCGAAGCCCTGCGGGATCTCCCCTCTACCTCCGGTACCACGCCGTTGTGCTGTCGGAATCACGAGGAGAGTGCTACAACCTCCGCTGCCTGCTGGAACAAGGGAGAGGAAGGTCTTCGTCGAGTACCGAACGTGTGACCGACTGCGGGAGCGCTGCTGGAACGTGGCGCTGGAAGGATCGTCTACGCGATCTTGAGATCGGAAAGAGTACGACTACATCACCCACGAGAATCTGCTCTCGTTAACCGCTTTGGAATCTTCGAGGGTGAGTTCCACTATCGACTCGTTGCTACAATCTAGTAGATAGATCTTGGCTTGTTTGTTTGTATGCGATAGAAAAATTTTGTTTTCCATGCTACGAACCCCTACAGTCAGTTCTTTTCATGAATCACATAAGGATCCACTAGTGTTATTGCATGTCTGTTCTTCTCACAAAACACATGGAGTGTCATTGCGTGTCTGTTCTTTTCATGAACCACACCCAATGTCATTGCACGTGTGTTCCTCTAGACAAACCACATAAGGATCCACCGGTGTCACTGCATGTCTGCTCTTTTCATGAACCACATAAGGATCCACCAGTGTCATTGGATGTGTGTTCTTTTCATGATCCACACCGAGTGTCATTGCATGCCTCTTTTCATGAACCACATAAGGATCCACCAGTGTCATTGCATGTCTGTTTCTCACAAACCACATGTAGTGTTATTGCATGTCTGTTCTTTTCATGAACCACACCCATTGTCATTGCATGTGTGTTCCTCTAGACAAACAGCATAAGTCATTGCATGTCTGTTCTTTTCATGAACTACACCCGATGCCATTGCATGTGTGTTCCTTTAGAAAAACCACATAAGGATCCACAGGTGTCACTGCAGGTCTGTTCTTTTCATGAACCACACCCTGTGTCATTGCATGTGTGTTCCTCTAGACAAACCACATAAGGATCCACCGGTGTCACTGCATGTCTGTTCTTTTCATGAACCACATAAGGATCCACCAGTGTCATTGGATGTCTGTTCTTCTCATGAACCACACCTCGTGTCATTGCATGTGTGTTCCTCTAGACAAACCACATAACGATCCACCGGTGTCACTGCATGTCTGTTCTTTTCATGAACCACATAAGGATCCACCAGTGTCATTGGATGTGTGTTCTTCTCATTAACCACACATGGATCCACTGATGTCATTGCATGTCTGTTCTTTCCATGAATCACAGCTAGAGTCATTGCATGTCTATTACTTCCATAAACCACACATGGATCCACCAGTGTCATTGGATGTGTGTTCTTTTCTTGAACCACACCCAGTGTCATTGCATGTCAGTTCTTTTCATGAACCACATAAGGATCCACCAGTGTCATTGCATGTCTGCTCTTCTCACAAACCACATGAAGTGTCATTGCATGTCAGTTGTATTCATGAACCACACCCAGTGTCATTGCATGTGTGTTCCTCTAGACAAACCACATAAGTCATCGCATGTCTATTCTTTTCATGAACCACACCCGGTGTCATTGCATGTGTGTTCCTCTTGACAAACCACATAAGGATCCACCGGTGTCACTGCATGTCTGTTCTTTGGATGAACCACATAAGGATCCACCAGTGTCATTAGATGTCTGTTCTTCTCATGAACCACACCCAGTGTCATTGCATGTCAGTTCTTTTCATGAACCACAGATGGATCCACCAGTGTCATTGGATGTGTGTTCTTCTCATGAACCACACATGGATCCACCGGTGTCATTGCATGTGTGTTCTTTTCATGAATCATAGCTAGAGTCATTGCATGTATGTTACTTCCATAAACCACACATGGATCCACCGGTGTCATTGCATGTGTGTTCTTTTCATGAACCACACCCAGCGTCATTGCATGCCAGTTCTTTTCATGAACCATATAAGGATCCACCAGTGTCATTGCATGTCTGTTCTTCTCACAAACCACGTGCAGTGTCATTGCATGTCTATTTGTTTCATGAACCACACCAGTGTCATTGCATGTGTGTTCCTCTTGACAAACCACATAAGGATCCACCGGTGTCACTGCATGTCTGCTCGTTTCATGAACCACATAAAGATCCACAAGTGTCATTGGATGTCTGTTCTTTTCATGAACCACACCAGTGTCATTGCATGTCAGTTCTTTTCATGAACCACATAAGGATTCACCAGTGTCATTGCATGTCTGTTCTTCTCACAAACCACATGTAGTGTCATTGCATCTCTGTTCTTTTCATGAACCACACCAAGTGTCATTACATGTGTGTTCCTCTATACAAACCACATAAGTCATTGCATGTCTGTTCTTTTCATGAACCACACCCGGTGTCATTGCATGTGTGTTCCTATAGACAAAGCACATAAGTATCCACCAGTGTCACTGCATGTCTGTTCTTTTCATGAACCACATAAGGATCCACCATTGTCATTGGATTTGTGTTCTTCTCATGAACCACACATGGATCCACCGGTGTCATTGCATGTCTGTTCTTTTAATGAATCACAGCTAGAGTCATTGCATGTCTATTACTTCCATAAATCACACATGGATCCACCGGTGTCATTGCATGTGTGTTCTTTTCATGAACCACACCCAGTGTCATTGCATGCAAGTTCTTTTCATGAACCACATAAGGATCCACCAGTGTCATTGTATCTCTGTTCTTCTCACAAACCACGTGCATTGTCATTGCATGTCTGTTCTTTACATGAATAGCACCCAACATCATTGCATGTGTGTTCCTCTAGACAAACCACATAAGGATCCACCGGTGTCACTGCATGTCTTCTCTTTTCATGAACCACATAAGGATGCACCAGTGTCATAGAATGTCTGTTCTTCCCACAAACCAGATGCAATGTCATTGCATGTCTGTTCTTTTCATGAACCACACCCAGTGTCATTGCATGTGTGTTCCTCTAGACAAACCACATAAGTCATTGCATGTCTGTTCTTTTCATGAACCACACCCGGTGTCATTGCATGTGTGTTCCTCTAGACAAACCACATAAGTATCCGCCGGTGTCACTGCATGTCGATTCTTTTCATGAACCACATAAGGATCCACCAGTGTCATTGGATGTGTGTTGTTCTCATGAACCACACATGGATCCACCGGTGTCATTGCATGTCTTTTATTTTCATGAATCACAGCTAGAGTCATTGCATGTCTGTTACTTCCATAAACCACACATGGATACACCGGTGTCATTGCATGTGTGTTCTTTTCATGAACCACACCCAACGTCATTGCATGCCAGTTCTTTTCATGAACCACATAAGGATCCACCAGTGTCATTGCATGTATGTTCTTCTCACAAACCACGTGCAGTGTCATTGCATGTCTGTTCTTTTCATGAACAACACCAGTGTCATTGCATGTGTATTCCTCTAGGCAAACCACATAAGGATCCACCGGTGTCACTGCATGTCTGCTCTTTTCATGAACCACATAAGGACCACCAGTGTCATTGGATGTGTGTTCTTTTCATGAACCACACCCAGTGTCATTGCATGTCAGTTCTTTTCAGGAACCACATAATGATCCACCAGTGTCATTGCATGTCTATTCTTCTCACAAACCACATGCAGTGTCATTGCATGTATGTTCTTTTCATGAACCACATCCAGTGTCATTGCATGTGTGTTCCTCTAGACAAACCACATAAGTCATTGCATGTCTGTTCTTTTCATGAACCACACCCGGTGTCATTGCATGTGTGTTCCTCTAGACAAAGCACATAAGGATCCACCGGTGTCACTGCATGTCTGTTCTTTTCATGAACCACATAAGGATCCACCAGTGTCATTGGATGTGTGTTCTTCTCATGAACCACACTTGGATCTACCGGTGTCATTGCATGTCTCTTCTTTTCATGAATCAGAGCTAGAGTCATTGCATGTCTATTACTTCCATAAACCACACACGGATCGACCGGTGTCATTGCATGCGTGTTCTTTTCATGAACCACACCCAGTGTCATTGCATGCAAGTTCTTTTCATGAACCACATAAGGATCCACCAGTGTCATTGCATGTCTGTTCTTCTCACAAACCACGTGCAGTGTTGATGACCCACAAGTATAGGGGGTGTATCGTAGTATTTTCGGGGGAAGTGAAACCCAATTTATTGATTCGACACAAGGGGAGCCAAAGAATATTTATAAGCCTTAACAACTGAGTTGTCAATTCAGCTGTACCTGGAAACAATCTTGCTCACAGCAGTTTATTAGTAGCAACAGTTTTGTAGTAGGAGTAGCAAAGTAACTGCAGTAGTAAAGTAAAGACAACAGTGACAATAGAAGTAAACAGTAGGATTCGAGTGCGGTAGGCGTAGGTATGGATGGACGGGCGTTGCATGGACAAGACAATTCACATAGCTATCAGAACATAGGGCAATTGCAAATAAATAAGATAAAGCATCCAAGTCCTAGATAATCCTAGGCATGTGTTCCATATATAGTCATACGTGCTCGCAATGAGAACTTGCACAACATCTTTTGTCCTGCCAGCCCGTTTGCAGCAGGGCCTCAAGGGAACTACTAGCAATTAAGGTGCTCCTTTTAATAGAGCATCGGAGCAAAGCATTAACACTCCGTAAACACATGTGATCCTCACATCAAAGCCATTCCCTCCGGTTATCCCGATTTCTGTCACTTCAGGGCCTTTGGTTCCGGACAACAATGTGTGTATACAACTTGCATATAAGACCAAAAACAATACTATCATAATGAATCAATAACATGTTCAGATCTGAAATCATGGCACTCGGGCCCTAGTGACAAGCATTAAGCACAACAAGTCGCAACAAAGTCATAAAGCACTAATAAAAGATACTAGGCACCATGCCCTAACAATTAGATGCCATTACATGAACGATCTCATCCAATCCCTACCATCCCCATAGCCTACAACGGGGGATTACTCACTCATAGATGGGGGAAACATGGATGGTCGATGGAGAAGCGATGGTGATGATGATGGCGATGATCTCCTCCAATTCCCCGTCCTGGCAGGGTGCCAGAACGGAGTTTCTGGTGCTGTTTCGTGGAATCTGGTGGTGGCGGCAGAGCAGAACTCCTTCTGGAAAAACGTTGAACCCCCCGAAGTTTTTAGGTCAGAAGGCTCCTTATAGGCGAAGAGGGAGACCGAGGGGGTGCCTGGGGGGCCCACACCACCCCCTGGCGCGGCCTGGCCTGGCTCGCGCCACCAGGTGGTGTGGCCACCCCTGGCTCTTCTCCGTCTCGTATTCTGGCTCCTGGAGTCTTTGGGTGAAATAGGATTTTTGGCATATTTTCCGGGATTTTTCCTGATAGTTGATTTTCTGCACAAAAAGTAGACATCAAGGAAATTCTGCTGAAAACAGCGTCAGTCTGCGTTAGTTGCATCCAAATCACACAAGTTTAGAGGAGAAATAATAGCAAAAGTGTTCGGGAAAGTAGATACGTTTTGGATGTATCAACTCCCCCCAAGCTTAGCTTATTGCTTGTCCTCAAGCAATTCAGTTGAAAACTGAGTGTGATAAAAGAACTTTCACGAACACATTTGCTTCATATGATGTAAATATTCTCAGCAATGTGATCAACTACTTAGACAATTCATAATAAAGAGTATGCAACTAAGTTTACTTAATAGGCATTGCAAGCTATGAAGAGATTCCAACTCAAAAATAATAAGTAGCATGAAGCATAAACATAAGCAACATTACGATGCTCATAAAAAGGTATGATAGAGTGGTATCTCGCTTGCCTTTGATTATGAATATCAAGGCACCTCTGAAGTTCAAGTGCTGACTAGAAGTAAAGATATCAAGGATACAAGCATCAAAGTCATAACACAAATAATCAAGTAATGGGACAAGCACAATGAATGACAACTATGCTCTCAAGAAGGTGCTCAAAGAATAAATGGAGACTCAACAAGTAAAGGAAAAGGTTTTGAATAATTTGAAAGGCTTCCAAATGCTGAAAGTATGGTACTCATTAGCTTTGAGATCTCATTGCCCCTATCATAAGCATCTTTAATGTGGTTAAGGTGAAAGTGAGGTCTAATCTGAGTTATATGCTTGATAGACTATAAACTGAAAATCCCATGTCCCTTGAGTACGAGGGCCGCTCCTCATGCTACTCAACTTTAGTTACCGGTAAGTTCTTATCATCGTAAATATGTGCGTATCATTGAGAACCGCCAACGGGTACCCCTTGCCCGATGATACGGAAGAATCCCCATATCAAAATGACAAGGCAAGCAGACAATGAGTATCTCAACAATCTTCTTATTTACCATGGGAAAATGGTGCTTTTTTCTCTCTTTCCTCTTTTTATAAATCAATTTTTTTTCTTTTTCTCAATAGCTATCTCTCTCTTTTTAAGAAGAATGCTTCATAGATATCATTATGGTTACGCTGCAGGTTTCCACCATGTCAGCATGGATTAGACCAGCGGCCTAGGCGTTTCTCTAACACACATACATAACTCCATGGACTTACAAGCTCCGCTTTTATTTCACACCGACGACATCCGCAAACAAAAGAGCAAGGTATCAACTGGGTATATATTTACAAGTGTTGAAAGTGTTCCCCGTGACAGCACGGTTCTGCTAATCCCTAGCCTATAATTAGCAAGCATATAACTTTCATGGAGAGTTCACAATGGTTCAGGTTTATTAAGTGCAGGAAATAAAGTGTGCCATCAAGTTCATGAGAGCTTTACTAACTAACTTTCTTATAACAAGCAAACATTTTATTCGGAAGAAAACAAGGCATATTGAATATGCACGGAAGTAGCAAATGATGCTAATAGGTAGGTATGGTGGACACCTTCGCAATATTTGGTTTAAGGGAGTTGGAAACATGAGTAAAACACTCAGGGGGAGTGAAGGCTAGCAATAGTAAGGGAGCGACAAACGAGAGAGCAATAGCTATCATAATCATGCTTGCAACAAAATAGGACTAATCATGGCATGAAAGTGATTCAAGATCCTCAAGGCAAAATAATTCATCGAGGCTCAACTGATTATTACAGTCATGTGCATGCGTGAGCATGTGCCAAGTCAATTCAAATGAAATAGTCAGAGGAGGATACCATGGTGTCATACCAATTTACGAATAGAGCAATGCAAGCAAACATTCATAAGACATGCTACAAACTATTAGCGAGCTGTAGCTAATCATAAGAAAGCAAGAACTATTAAGCATCCAAAGAAAACATACACTCTACATGAATGGACTAAGCATGCCCACAGTGATGAGTATGTGTACAAAAAATGAAAACAAATAGAGTTCGTTACCAGCCTCTTACCATGCCTCAAGTTGTCATCAATCCTCATTATTGCTCTTCACTTGTGTTGCTTGAATAATAATATGAAACCAATATTCCACTGAGGACTGCTGAACCCTGTAGCAAACTCACAAAAACCAAAGAAGAACGACAAATATTTTTGTTGTTTTTGATTTTTTAAAACAAGAACCAAAGGAAAAACAAGCAAAGCAAAATCTTTTTTTTTGAATAGTTCAAACAAAGCAAAAGGGAAAAGCAAACCAAGGCAAAAGAAGAAGTAAACCAAAGAGAAACAACAGAAATATTTTTGGTCTTTTTGTGTTTTAGAAAGCAAAAACAAAGAAAGAATGAAAAACTAAAAAGATAATGAAACATGAATATACAAAGTACCGACGCAACATGATATGAAGATGAGTGCGGTGTCGGCGTACCTCCCCCAAGCTTAGGCTTTTGGCCTAAGTGGGTATCAATCCATGTACGAATAAGGGTTCCAAGAAGGCGGATCATGATAAGAATGGTCGTAGTTGGGCCCGTGGGAAGAAGAAGAAGCTCCCCAATCATAAGCAGGCTGCTGATATGAAGACTCTCCCTCATTCGAGGGCTGGACCGAATCATCCGTGACCTCCCTTCTAGTGTCCTGTTCCTGTTGGGAGAGCTCTCCCAAGTACACGTCAAGCTCCTCCTCAGTGAGGGACCATCCTTCCCTGTTATCAAGGTTAAACAAAACAGGTGCAGGCAAAAGAACAACATGCTCGGACTTGCTCTTTCTCCAACCAGCTTTGAGAAAGGTTATTTCATAAGATAACTCACTCATACTAGCCCACGAGGAAACAAATTTATGCTGTATCATGGAATTAAGATCAAGCCTTTCTATGGGAAACTGTAGGTCTAGATGATGAGGCACTAAACCTTCAATGATAGTAAACAAGAAGCAATGAGGCCTCCACAAATTCCACCTTTCTCACGGTTAGCAGAAAGACGGAAAGCTATCAAAGCACCTAAGTTGTAAGACCTATCTCGTTTAAGAGCAACAGAGATAAATGCTAGATCAAACAAAGATAACTTATTGGCAGTTTTCCTAGCAAGAACACACTTGGCAATAAAGTAGGCAAAGTAGCGAATGGAGGGAAGATGAATGTTATGGATTTTTCCACTCTCCTTCGAGAAGCTACTCCCTTGGAAAATTTCTGTGTATAAATCCATGAGTGGTTCAGGTCTCTCCTTAATCTTTCTACATGATCCCCATTGAGGTACCTTAATAACTGCACAAAAATCATTAAGAGAAAGGTCGACAATAATATTGTAAATTTTGTAATGGACCATGGGGTTAGGCAAAGAGTGAGGAAGTCCTGCACCACAGACATGGTTAGCTTCACAAATTAACAAGGTTCATCTTCCAAAAAGTGCTCTAACCCTGCATTAGAAACCAAAGTGTGGAAATCTTGTAGAATTCTTGCAGCTCTCATAAACTCAGGGCATGGATAAATGGAGGGAAAACTTCCTCCTCCCGGTGGACCTTCATGACCTCAGGCACCCAAAGCTCATGTTGGTTTCGGTGGTGTTCACTCATCTTTTATTCTGAAATTTAAACACCTACTAAACAAGTGATTGCAAAGTGAATATAATGAAGGATTCTACTCATAGGGACTTGCAAGAGGCCTAAACATGCATCAAAACTATATCTCTAAGCATTAAACAAGCTTACAAGCCCTCATAACCAGTCACCTACAACAGCAAAATACTCAATATATAATCCACTAAACACAAATCTACTTGGACAATGGGAGGAGTCACATACCAGGGAACAAATGCTCCAAATTTCAGCAAGAAAGATGGGCTGAGCAAGGAGATCGAAAAAATTGAGAGCAAGCACAGCAAGAACACGATTTTGAGCAATTAACTGGAGCTTACTCGGGAGAGAGAAGAGAGTGACAGGTGAGAGAGTTAGTGGGGGGGCCAGGGGTGGCCCACACCAGGGCATGGCGCCACCCAGGGCTGGCCGCGCCACCATGTGGTGTGCCTGCCTGGTGGGCCCCCCTGGTACCTCCCAGGTACTCCTCTGCCCCTTTTTTCACGTAAAAATTTAATATGAATTTTCTGGAATTTTTCGAGACACTTTATTTTTGGGCATTTTTCTGAAATAGAAGAATGATTTTTCTGACAGACAGATTTTTTTGGAAACATGATGCAAGGACAAAACAAGGCTAGAACTACAGAAGTTCTAAGACACTCTAACATGCAAGCAACTAACAACAAAAAGGAAAGCTAAACGAAAACAAAAACAAAAACTAAAATGGAAAGGATAGAAATAAACGGAGATAATCATAGTGAAAACATTGTTTTGTTCAATGAAATCCTTTTGTTAACAAGGTTGATCAGGTCTTGCTACCAAAATAATTCCATATGAGGCAAAACTTTGTATTCCACTAAGGATTATGTTACCACAACCTTGATAGCAATGGTCCCAATCATAATAGTTTCAAATTTTTCTCTTCGTACGGGACAATATATTTCTCCAACTTGAATGCCCTCAACATGTTCAATTGAATTCAAACCATAAGTACTTTCAATCTTCTTGGGGAAATAAATAGTATGTTCCTTGTCATTCACATTGAAGGTCACCTTTCCTTGATTACAATTAATAACAGCTCCTGTAGTATTAAGAAAGGGTCTCCCAAGAATAATAGACATATTATCATCTTCAGGCATTTCAAGCACAACAAAATCAGTTAATATCAAGTAATTGTGAGCCACCTGAACAGGTACATCCTCACATATACCCACAGGAATAGTGGTAGATTTATCAGCCATTTGCAAAGATATATCAGTTGGTATTGATTTTTCAAGTTGAAGCCTCTTATAGAGAGAGAAAGGAATAACACTAACTCTAGCTCCCAAATCACACAAAGAAGTTCTAACATAATTGTTCTTAATAGAGCAAGGGATAGTTGGAATCCCTGGGTCTCCAAGTTTCTTAGGAACCTTACCATTGAAGGAATAATTAGCAAGCAAAGTAGAAATTTCTTCATTAGGGATCTTCCTTTTATTCGAGACAATATCCTTCATATACTTTGAGTAAGGAGGCAATTTAATAGCATCAGTCAAAGGAATTTGCAGGAATAAAGGTTTCATCCACTCATAAAACTTATTAGTGTTCATCTTCCTTTGACTTGTGTTTCTTATCAGGGAAAGGCATAGGTTTTTGGACCCAAGGCTCTCTTTCACTACCATGTTTCTTAGCAATAAAATCCTCTTTAGTGTATTTGGTACTCTTAGTGTGGTTTTCAGGTTCTTCTTCAACTTTTTCTTCATTAGGAACTTCATTTTCTTCATTACCACTTTCAGTTTCAGCATCAGAGATAGATATAATATTAGGATCTATAGCAGGTTCAGAGGGTTCTACAATAGTTTTATGCTTCTTTTTCCTTTTCTTACGAGTAGAACCACTATTTTCAGTTTGCTGAGAATCCTGCTCAATTTTTTTGGGATGCCCCTCAGGATATAGAGGATCCTGGGTAGCAGCTCCACTTCTAGTTCTAATTTCATAAGCATGTTTTTCTTTAGCAGCATTAACTAGCAAGTCGTTTTGCACTTTAACGAGTTGATCTATTTGAGTTTGAACCATTTGAAAGTGTTTAACAATCATTTTAACATCATTAGAGGTTCTTTCCACAATATCTTTCAACTCAACAATAGCTCTAGTGTTTTCCATTAGATGATTTTGCACTCTTTTATTAAAGTTATCTTGCTTAACAATAAAGATATCGAATTCTTCTAAGCATTGATCAGGAGGTTTAGAATAAGGGATATCACCTTCATCAAAGTGTTGGAGAGAGTGTACCTCAATAGTGGATGAGTAGGGAATAGGCTTACATAATTCTTCTATAGGAGGTAAATTCTTGACATCTGCAACTTTAATTCCCTTCTCCTTAAGACATTTCTTAGCTTCCTTCATCACTTCATCATTTAATTCAATAACTCCCCTCTTCTTTGATGTTGGAATAGGCACAGGAATAGATGGTTCAGGTACAATTACTTCAGGTATAGCTTGTTTAGGAGGAGTCCAATCTTCATAATTCTTGCTTATTTTAGCCATTAATTCCTCAGCTTCCTTAGGAGTCCTATTCCTGAAAACACAATCAGCACAACTATCTAGGTATGTCCTAGATTCTTCAGTTAGTCCATTATAAAATATATCAAGAAGCTCATTCTTAGGTAATGGACTTCCATCCTGTGCATGAATCAAAGCACAAAACCTTGCCCAAGATTCGGGCAATACCTCTTTTTCTCCCTGTTTAAAATCAAAAGGTTCTTGCAAAATAGCATGTCTAGCACTAGGAGGAAAATATTTCTGCAGGAAAGTACTAATCAAGCACTCAGGGCTATCAATAGATCCAGGAGGTAAATTACTAAACCAAGTTTTAGCTTCTCCTTTCAGTGAAAAGGGGTAAATCTTGGCAACAAAGTAAGTACTCATCTTAATATCATCACAAAACAAGCCACTCATGGTAGAAAGTTCATTCATATGTGCTACCGCACTTTCATTCTTAGTCCCACAAAAAGGTTCTTTCTCGATAATAGCTATGTAAGATAGATCGAGAGAGAAATCATAATCTTCATCTATAATGTTTATGGGAGAAGCAGCAAACTTAGCAGTAGGAGCCAATTTGGGTCTAATAGTACGCCTCTCAAGGAGACTCTTAGCAGCGCTCCTATCATGGGTGTTTTTATATTCTTTAATAAATTCATCGGTCATCTCAACATAACCATCTTCAATATCATAACTTCCACTAGACTCAGGTGAACTAACAGGTGTAGTAGTGTCTTCATTAGGAGTTTTAGTATTTCCATCTATAGTTCTAGCAATCGTAGCATCTAGGAAAGGACCTAATGAACCACTCTTATCAAGCATAGTAGAACTAGCATCATAAGCATCAAAAGTTTCAGATTCAGCAGTAGTAGCAGTGTGGGTAGCATGTGTATGTGGTGGTGTAACGAGCTTACTTATAACAGATGGTGAATCAAGAGCAGCAGAGGTGTTCAGAACCGTACCTCTTCTTGTAGTGGATGGTAAAATAGGAAACTTGCCATCACGAGACTTACCCATAATGGATGGATAGTAGCGAACAATAGAGAATCCAAGTGAACTTGATAAATAAAAGCTATGCTCCCTGGCAACAGCGCCAGAAAATAGTCTTGATGACCCACAAGTATAGGGGGGTATCGCAGTATTTTCGAGGGAAGAGAAACCCAATTTATTGATTCGACACAAGGGGAGCCAAAGAATATTTATAAGCCTTAACAACTGAGTTGTCAATTCAGCTGTACCTGGAAATAATCTTGCTCACAGCAGTTTATCAGTAGCAACAGTTTTGTAGTAGGAGTAGCAAAGTAACTGCAGTAGTAAAGTAAAGACAACAGTAACAATAGCAGTAAACAGTACGATTCGAGTGCGGTAGGCATAGGGATGGATGGACGCGTGTTGCATGGACAAGACAATTCACATAGCAATCAGAACATAGGGCAATTGCAGATAAATAAGATAAAGCATCCAAGTACTAGATAATCCTAGGCATGTGTTCCATATATAGTCATACGTGCTCGCAATGAGAACTTGCACAACATCTTTTGTCCTGCCAGCCCGTTTGCAGCGGGGCCTCAAGGGAACTACTGACAATTAAGGTGCTCCTTTTAATAGAGCACTGGAGCAAAGCATTAACACTCCGTGAACACATGTGATCCTCACATCAAAGCCATTCCCTCCGGTTATCCCGATTTCTGTCACTACGGGACCTTTGGTTCCGGACAACAACGTGTGTATACAACTTGCAGATAAGACCAAAAACCAATACTATCATAATGAATCAATAACATGTTCAGATCTGAAATCATGGCACTCGGGCCCTAGTGACAAGCATTAAGCACAACAAGTCGCAACAAAGTCATAAAGCACTAATAAAATATACTAGGCACCATGCCCTAACAGTCAGATGCCATTACATGAACGATCTCATCCAATCCCTACCATCCCCATAGCCTACAACGGGGGATTACTCACTCATAGATGGGGGAAACATGGATGGTCGATGGAGAAGCGATGGTGATGATGATGGTGATGATCTCCTCCAATTCCCCGTCCTGGCAGGGTGCCAGAACGGAGTTTGTGGTGCTGTTTCGTGGAATCTGGTGGTGGCGGCAGAGCAGAACTCCTTCTAGAAAAACGTCGAACCCCCTGAAGTTTTTAGGTCAGAAGGTTCCATATAGGCGAAGAGGGAGACCGAGGGGGTGCCTGGTAGGCCCACACCACTCCCTGGCGCGTCCTGGCCTAGACCGCGCCACTAGGTGGTGTGGCCAACCCCTGGCTCTTCTCCGTCTCGTATTCTGGCCCCTGGAGTCTTCGGGTGAAATAGGATTTTTGGCATATTTTCCAGGATTTTTCCTGATAGTTGATTTTCTGCACAAAAAGTAGACACCAAGGCAATTCTGCTGAAAACAACGTCAGTCCGTGTTAGTTGCATCCAAATCACACAAGTTTAGAGGAGAAACAATAGCAAAAGTGTTCGGGAAAGTAGATACGTTTTGGACGTATCAAGTGTCATTGCATGTCTATTCTTTTCATGAACCACACCCAGTGTCATTGCATGTGTGTTCCTCTAGACAAACCACATAAGGATCCAACGATGTCACTACATGTCTCCTCTTTTCATGAACCACATAAGGATCCACCAGTGTCATTGGATGTGTGTTCTTTTCATGAACCACACCCAGTTTCATTGCATGTCAGTTCTTTTCATGAACCACATAAGGATCCACCAGTGTGATTGCATGTCTGTTCTTCTCACAAACCACATACAGTGTCATTGCATGTCTGTTCTTTTCATGAACCACACCCAATGCCATTGCATGTGTGTTCCTCTAGACAATCCACATAAGGATCCACCAGTGTCACTGCATGTCTTCTCTTTTCATGAACCACATAAGGATCCACTAGTGTCATTGGATGTGTGTTCTTTTCATGAACCACACCCAGAGTCATTGCATGCCAGTTCTTTTCATGAACACATAAGGATCCACCAGTGTCATTGCATGTCTGTTCTTCTCACAAACCACATGCAGTGTCATTGCATGTCTGTTCTTTTCATGAACCACACCCAATGGCATTGCATGTGTGTTCCTCTAGACAAACCACATAAGTCATTGCATGTCTGTTCTTTTCATGAACCACATCATGTGTCATTGCATGTGTGTTCCTCTAGACAAACCACATAAGGATCCACCGGTGTCACTGCATGTCTGTTCTTTTCATGAACCACATAAGGATCCACTAGTGTCATTGGATGTGTGTTCTTCTCATGAACCACACATGGATCCACCAGTGTCATTGCATGTCTGTTCTTTTCATGAATCACAGCTAGAGTCATTGCATGACTATTACTTCCATAAACCACACATGGATCCACCGGTGTCATTGGATGTGTGTTATTTTCATGAACCACACCCCATGTCATTGCATGTCAGTTCTTTTCATGAACCACATAAGGATCCACCAGTGTCATTGCATGTCTGTTCTTCTCACAAACCACATGTAGTGTCATTGCATGTCTGTTCTTTTCATGAACCACACCCAGTGTCATTGCATGTGTGTTCCTCTAGACAAACCACATAAGTCATTGCATGTCTGTTCTTTTCATGAACCACACCCGGTGTCATTGCATGTGTGTTCCTCTAGACAAACCACTTAAGGATCCACCGGTGTCACTGCATGTCTGTTCTTTTCATGAACCACATAAGGATCCACCAGTGTCATTGGATGTGTGTTCTTCTCATGAACCACACATGGATCCGCCGGTGTCATTGCATGTCTGTTCTTTTCATGAATCACAGCTAGAGTCATTGCATGTCTATTACTTCCAGAAACCACACATGGATCCACCGGTGTCATTGCATGTGTGTTCTTTTCATGAACCACACCCAGTTTCATTGCATGTCAGTTCTTTTCATGAACCACATAAGGATCCACCAGTGTGATTGCATGTCTGTTCTTCTCACAAACCACATGCAGTGTCATTGCATGTCTGTTCTTTTCATGAACCACACCCAATGTCATTGCATGTGTGTTCCTCTAGACAATCCACATAAGGATCCACCAGTGTCACTGCATGTCTTCTCTTTTCATGAACCACATAAGGATCCACTAGTGTCATTGGATGTGTGTTCTTTTCATGAACCACACCCAGAGTCATTGCATCCCAGTTCTTTTCATGAACACATAAGGATCCACCAGTGTCATTGCATGTCCGTTCTTCTCACAAACCACATGCAGTGTCATTGCATGTCTGTTCTTTTCATGAACCACACCCAATGGCATTGCATGTGTGTTCCTCTAGACAAACCACATAAGTCATTGCATGTCTGTTCTTTTCATGAACCACATCATCTGTCATTGCATGTGTGTTCTTCTAGACAAACCACATAAGGATCCACCGGTGTCACTGCATGTCTGTTCTTTTCATGAACCACATAAGGATCCACTAGTGTCATTGGATGTGTGTTCTTCTCATGAACCACACATGGATCCACCGGTGTCATTGCATGTCTGTTCTTTTCATGAATCACAGCTAGAGTCATTGCATGTCTATTACTTCCATAAACCACACATGGATCCACCGGTGTCATTGGATGTGTGTTATTTTCATGAACCACACCCCATGTCATTGCATGTCAGTTCTTTTCATGAACCACATAAGGATCCACCAGTGTCATTGCATGTCTGTTCTTCTCACAAACCACATGTAGTGTCATTGCATGTCTGTTCTTTTCATGAACCACACCCAGTGTCATTGCATGTGTGTTCCTCTAGACAAACCACATAAGTCATTGCATGTTTGTTCTTTTCATGAACCACACCCGGTGTCATTGCATGTGTGTTACTCTAGACAAACCACTTAAGGATCCACCGGTGTCACTGCATGTCTGTTCTTTTCATGAACCACATAAGGATCCACCAGTGTCATTGGATGTGTGTTCTTCTCATGAACCACACATGGATCCGCCGGTGTCATTGCATGTCTGTTCTTTTCATGAATCACAGCTAGAGTCATTGCATGTCTATTACTTCCAGAAACCACACATGGATCCACCGGTGTCATTGCATGTGTGTTCTTTTCATGAACCACACCCAGTGTCATTGCATGCCAGTTCTTTTCATGAACCACATAAGGATCCACCAGCGTCATTGCATGTCTGTTCTTCTCACAAACCACGTGCAGTGTCATTACATGTCTATTCTTTTCATGAACCACACCTAGTGTCATTGCATGTGTGTTCCTCTAGACAAACCACATAAGGATCCACCGGTGTCACTACATGTCTGCTCTTTTCATGAACCACATAAGGATCCATCAGTGTCATTGGATGTGTGTTCTTTTCATGAACCAAACCCAGTTTCATTGCATGTCAGTTCTTTTCATGAACCACATAAGGATCCACCAGTGTCATTGCATGTCTGTTCTTCTCAAAAACCACATATAGTGTCATTGCATGTCTGTTCTTTTCATGAACCACACCCAGTGTCATTGCATGTGTGTTCCTCTAGACAAACCACATAAGTCATTGCATGTCTGTTCTTTTCATGAACCACACCCTGTGTCATTGCATGTGTGTTCCTCTAGACAAACCACATAAGGATCCACCGGTGTCACTGCATGTCTGTTCTTTTCATGAACCACATAAGGATCCACCAGTGTCATTGGGTGTGTGTTCTTCTCATGAACCACACATGGATCCACCGGTGTCATTGCATGTCTGTTCTTTTCATGAATCACAGCTAGAGTCATTGCATGTCTATTACTTCCAGAAACCACACATAGATCCACCGGTGTCATTGGATGTTTGTTCTTTTCATGAACCACACCCAGTGTCATTGCATGTCAGTTCTTTTCATGAACCACATAAGGATCCACTAGTGTCATTGCATGTCTGTTCTTCTCACAAACCACATGCAGTGTCGTTGGATGTGTGTTCTTTTCATGAACCACACCCAGTGTCATTGCTTGTGTGTTCCTCTAGACAAACCACATAAGGATCCACCGATGTCACTTCATGTCTGCTCTTTTCATGAACCACATGAGGATCCACCAGTGTCATTGGATGTGTGTTCTTTTCATGAACCACACCCAGTGTCATTGCATGTCAATTCTTTTCATGAACCACATAAGGATCCACCAGTGTCATTGCATGTCTGTTCTTCTCACAAACCACATGTAGTGTCATTGCATTTCTGTTCTTTTCATGAACCACACCGAGTGTCATTGCATGTGTGTTCCTTTAGAAAAACCACATAAGTCATTGCATGTCTGTTCTTTTCATGAACCACACCCGGTGTCATTGCATGTGTGTTCCTCTAGAAAAACCACATAAGGATCCACCGGTGTCACTGTATGTCTATTCTTTTCATGAACCACATAAGGATCCACCAGTGTCATTGGATGTGTGTTCTTCTCTTGAACCACACATGGATCCACCGGTGTCATTGCATGTCTATTGTTTTGATGAATCACAGCTAGAGTCGTTGCATGTCTGTTACTTCCATAAACCACACATGGATCCACCGGTGTCATTGCATGTGTGTTCTTTTCATGAACAACACCCAGTGTCATTGCATGTCAGTTCATTGCATGTCTATTCTTTTCATGAACCACACCTAGTGTCATTGCATGTGTGTTCCTCTTGACAAACCACATAAGGATCCACAGGTGTCACTACATGTCTGCTCTTTTCATGAACCACATAAGGATCCACCAGTGTCGTTGGATGTGTGTTCTTCTCTTGAACCACACATGGATCCACCGGTGCCATTGCATGTCTGTTCTTTTCATGAATCACAGCTAGAATCATTGCATGTCTGTTACTTCCATAAACCACACATGGATCCAGCGGTGTCATTGGATGTGTGTTCTTTTCATGAACCACACCCAGTGTCATTGCATGTCAGTTCTTTTCATGAACCACATAAGGATCCACCAGTGTCATTACATGTCTGTTCTTCTCACAAACCACATGCAGTGTCATTGGATGTGTGTTCTTTTCATGAACCACACCCAGTGTCATTACATGTGTGTTCCTCTAGACAAACCACATAAGGATCCACCGGTGTCACTGCATGTCAGCTCTTTTCATGAACCACATAAGGATCCACCAGTGTCATTGGATGTGTGTTCTTTAAATGAACCACACCCAGTGTCATTGCATGTCAATTCTTTTCATGAACCACATAAGGATCCACCAGTGTCATTGCATGCCTGTTCTTCTCACAAACCACATGGAGTGTCATTGCATGTCTGTTCTTTTCATGAACCACACCGAGTGTCATTGCATGTGTGTTCCTTTAGACAAACCACATAAGTCATTGCATGTCTGTTCTTTTCATGAACCACACCCGGTGTCATTGCATGTGTGTTCCTCTAGACAAACCACATAAGGATCCACCGGTGTCACTGTATGTCTATTCTTTTCATGAACCACATAAGGATCCACCAGTGTCATTGGATGTGTGTTCTTCTCTTGAACCACACATGGATCCACCGGTGTCATTGCATGTCTGTTGTTTTCATGAATCACAGCTAGAGTCGTTGCATGTCTGTTACTTCCATAAACCACACATGGATCCACCGGTGTCATTGCATGTGTGTTCTTTTCATGAACCACACCCAGTGTCATTGCATGTCAGTTCTTTTCATGAACCACATAAGGATCCACCAGTGTCATGGCATGTCTGTTCTTCTCACAAACCACGTGCAGTGTCATTGCATGTCTATTCTTTTCATGAACCACACCCAGTGTCATTGCATGTGTGTTCCTCTAGACAAACCACATAAGGATCCACCGATGTCACTACATGTCTGCTCTTTTCATGAACCACATAAGGATCCACCAGTGTCGTTGGATGTGTGTCCTTCTCATGAACCACACACGGATCCACCGGTGTCATTGCATGTCTGTTCTTTTCATGAATCACAACTATAGTCGTTGCATGTTTGTTACTTCCATAAACCACACATGGATCCACCGGTGTCATTGCATGTGTGTTCTTTTCATGAACCACACCCAGTGTCATTGCATGTCAGTTCTTTTCATAAACCACACCTAGTGTCATTGCATGTGTGTTCCTCTAGACAAACCACATAAGGCTCCACCGGTGTCACTGCATGTCTGCTCTTTTCATGAACCACATAAGGATCCACCAGTGTCATTGGATGTGTGTTCTTTTCATGAACCACACCAAGTTTCACTGCATGTCAGTTCTTTTCATGAACCACATAAGGATCCACCATTATCATTGCATGTCTGTTCTTCTAAAAAACCACATACAGTGTCATTGCATGTCTGTTCTTTTCATGAACCACACCAGTGTCATTGCATGTGTGTTCCTCTAGACAAACCACATAAGTCATTGCATGTCACATCCCAAGATTTTCCAAATCTTGTAATGTGAAAAATAAATAAACAAAATAAATTTTTGTTGAAAATCAGGGTGAATAGAAACTTTTGTTCTAAAAGGAAACTTAAAATCCCATCTTGAACAAACTTTGGTTAAAGTTTGAATTCAACAAATCCAAATCAAGTGAAATGCATTCCTCAATGAATGTATCTGGAAATTTAATCATTTGGAAAATAAATCCAAAACCCTAAACCCTAATGGAAGAAAATCATTTTCCAAAGTTATCTCCAAATCCATGGATTTGATCCATACCAAAATTGATCAACAAATATTCACAAAGGATCAAGAAAGACCATGGAAGTTGGTTTCACTCAAATTGGAACCATAAATAAAATCTTATGAATATAATAAGATAAGGAAATTGAATTCCAAAGCTAATAAATCCCTTACCAAAAAACCCATACCAATTGGTGAGCAAATAATCCTAAAGGGATTTAAAAAGATAAACAATTAATAAAGAAAGTTTTTATAATTGGAATTACTATTTTGAATCTTTAAATAAAAGGATTTGGTTTTCAAAAGAAAAGGTGGATTTATAAATAAAGATTATTTTATAAAGCCAAATTAAACCTTGGCCAAGATTTTTGAAAACAAAAGAGTTTGCTTTGATTAAAAGAGTAAAAGTTTGTTTAAATAAAATAATAAGGATTTGATATCCAAATTTTATTTAAATAAAAGCTTTTCCCATTTTAAGTAACACTAAAACTTATTTTAAATAAGTTTTCCAAGTATTTTATATTCTCAAAATAAAACCTACCGAAGTGTTTTGGTTTTATTCCAGATTTCAAAATAAAGATTTAATTAAAACCAATCCTATTTGATTTATTAACTAAGGTCCATTTTATTTAATTATTAATGGAACCTAAAATAAAAGGTTATTTTGTTTTAAACAAGTTTTCCAAGTATTCTTTATTTCCAAATAAAACCTACTGATTTGAATTTGAAAATATTTGGATTTCAAATAGAGTTTTAAAATAAATTAAACCCTATTTTGATTAAATAACTAAGGTCTATTTTATTTAATTATTAAATAGATCCTAAAATGAATAAAAATATTATTTTATTTTGGGATTTGGTTTATGTTGATAAACAGAACCAAGTTCAAAGTTGTGAAGTGTGGTGTTTGTTTGAATTGGTTGAATGTTTGAATAATTGATTCAAATTCAAAACAGAATATAGAAATAGAAAAAGAAAAAGCCAACAGACAGAAAAAAATAGAAACTGGCCGACCCAGCCCAACTGGCCCAACAGGACCCAGTCCAGCCCAGTCTTTCTCCCCCTCCACGAAACGTTTCTCACTTAAAGCCGCACCCACACAGAAGCTGACTGGTGGCCCCAAACCCCTCACTCTCCCCCTCACTGCCAGGTAGGCCCCACATCACTGTTCATCGTCCACACCTGCATGACCTGTTATTTTCCCCCCTCATCGCCGTTTCCTGCAGAAATTCCGCGGCTTCAATTCGTCATAATGCCGGGCCTTTACCTCGCCTTGACCACGCAGTCTTAAAAGCCCATGCCTTCTCTATATTTTCCCTCTGACACCCCGCGCTCGCACGCCTTAGACCTCCCCAATTTCCTCCCCGAGCACCCTCTGTCCCGACGAAGTCCGGTGCCGATTCCGGCGACTCGACACCGCCCCGAGCCTCCCTGAGCATGCTAGTAGCTTCCCCTCTCCTGGCGCATCTGCCCGTGTGATCCACTCGCACGCGCGCGTCCCCTAGCGTCGACAAGCACGACACAGAGTGTGCGCCACCGTCTGCCTCTGCTCCGACGAGCCCCACCGGTGAGACCAGACCCCCCTTGCCCTCCTTTTGATGCACGCATGTCCGTGACTTGCGTACGAAGCTAACCGTGTCTTCCGTTTGTTCCCTCGTGTTCCGTAGCGTCGACTTCATCCTCACCTGAGCGCCGCCGCGTCTGTCCCTTTTTCCGGCGACCTCCCCTGGTAAGTCTCGACCGCCCCGGCACCGCCTATTGATGCTCACATGATTCCTAGTACCATGCGCGTCTAACTCACCGCTTATTTCGATCTGGCACGCCTTGTAGCCCCGCCTCCGTCGACGACCGTACGAACCCGAGACGCAGCTCCACTCCGGCGAGCGATTCCGATCACCTCCGTGCGCCCCTTCACCAACCAGTACTACGTTGAGCATCAGCAAGCGTCAACGATTCCGGTGAGCACATCCACAACCCCCTTGCTTCCTGTAACGCCGGCACTGCCACCGTCTGGCCGCTCCACCGCCAGCCACCGCCGCCAGCGCCGCCGATCTTTGGCAAGCATGCTAGCAACCGTAGGATCGTGATCTAACGGATGCGATAGAACATAGGCGAAAGGGTAAGTAATGTCTCTGCACCGCACGATCTCATTTAGATCCAACGGCTGCAGCTGTGCGATCCGCACGAAGCGGTACCGACCAATCGCGGCGCGACGCGTGGCCAGGTCTGTTTTAAAACAGAATTTGAAAACAGATTTGTATGCAGATTTGAAAACCCTATAACTTTTGATCCACACGTCCAAATCTTGCAAACTTTATATCAATGGAATCAGCAAGACAAGCCCTAGCCAACCATACCCTTGGTTTAGAAAATAGTATTTGTTAGCTTGTTGATTTTTGCAGTTTCTTTTGTGTGCTTGTTTAGAGTATAAAAATTGTTTAAAAATGATTTTAGGGTTAAAACCTTTGCAAAATGGATTGTTGTGACCTTACTGACCCTAGGAACCAACCCATGTTTTGGAAAATGAATTTGGAAAAGTTTAGAATGGATTACTTGGTTTAGTCCATTTCTAGCTAAATAAAACTATTGTTTTGTTTATAAAAAAATGGTTTAGAGTAAAAACTTTGGAGAAAATGTTTTGGACCAAACCTACTAACATTGGGAAACACTTTGTGGATTCAAAAATGTATTTGGTGAAACAAAATAATGATTCTTTGAATTAAAACCATTTCTAGTCAAATAGAAATGTGGTTTATTTATTAAAAATGGTTTTGGAAGAAAACCTTTGGAAAATGTTTTGTTATAAACTCTCTAAACCCAAATACCAAGTTTTATGGTTTGAAAACATATTTGGTGAACCCTATAGGTTAATGCCTTAGTAAAAATATTTCTACACCACATAAAATGATACTTTGTTTTGAAAATGGTTTTTGTAGTGAAACCTTTTACAAATGACTTTGCCACTTTATAAAATGACCATTAGGTGTTTTCAAAAGTTTATGACCCATTAGGAACCACCTTTACAAATAAAACAATCTTTTGCATGCTTGTATGCATTGCTTGTTTTTATTATTTTTATGTGATGAATTGCTTGATTGGTAGATTGAGTTTGTGCCTTGCTTGATTGATTTGTAGTGACTTGAAGAGTGTGATTGTTGCAAGGACAAGGAGTGAACCTATATTCTACCAAAAAGGCAAGTGATGCTTCATACTTTGTCCCATTATTTTCACTATGCATTAGTGATATTTTCTAAGTAGGACTTGCATGGAATTTTGCTAAGTATAAACTATGCCATGGGAAATCCTAGTAGATGAAACCTTAGTAAAATTTCCTAAGTTAAGACTCCTACTACTATCATGCTTAGCTTAGCTAGTAGAAAACAAGGGTGGAATATATATTCACACTATGGAAAATTTCTAAGTCTGAGGACTTGTGTTTTTATTTAATAAAACAACTAAGTTAATGAATCACCTGGGTGGAATGGTAATTGCTTGGTGGTTTTTGGTTGAGTGGTTCACAAGGCCCATTTCTATGGTTTACCTTTGTGTATCTCACTTGTGGATGGCCACCCAGGAACAAAGAGATTTGAGTTGTCAAATGTTGAGAAGCTTCAAGTGCAACCACTTGGCAAAATGGGCTCTGCCTTGATCATATAGGTAGCTAGAACTTAGTCTCTTGGACAGTTGGTGGTAGAGGGAATGATAGGTTGGAACGCGTCCATTTGACTAAGGAAAGGCTTCTTAAAGATCTTGTCTTGGGAAACCAAGTCTTGTGGGGAAAGTGCACCACCTCTGCAGAGTGTAAAATCCAAGTACTTAGCCATGTCCCTGGCAAAGGACAATTTGAGCATCAAGACATGGAAGCTATCAAGAATCTCCTCATCCCAATTTCTAAGTTAAAAACTTGTGGGTGAACAAGGGTTAAAGGATCACCAATTTCTATTGGGAGATACCTTGGGTGTTTTTGTCAAGCAAAAGCTTAGTGTTTTCAAATGATAAGGAAAAATCTATTTTGAGCAATGCAAGCCTAAGCTCCACTTAGCCAAATGCATATAGATGATAGACTCCACTATACTACCATAGTATCACTTGCCAATACAATTCAAATGTATTGACCCTTGTGGCTGTAACTTATTATGTTGCAGGTTTGTTTGATATTAGTAAGATGAGATGATTAGGATTACAAGTCTACAACCAACATGTCTGCCTGTGGCACTTTGAAGATGAAGGACCCCATGCTTATAGATAATCTGCTGCAATGTAATGTAATAGCCAAATGAGCTATGAAAGATGTAATAAACTATTTTATTCCTGGTTATAAAGTTGTATTATGACCTTTGTTTCTTGATATTACATCTTAACCGTGGATGCTAGCTATTGATCCAGGGAGTAGCATTGTAAACACAGGGGACTCTACCTTATTAAAGGTTGGGAACTCTACATTGCATGTCTGTTCTTTTCAAGAACCACACCTGTGTCATTGCATGTGTGTTCCTCTAGACAAACCACATAAGGATCCACCGGTGTCACTGCATGTCTGTTCTTTTCATGAACCACATAAGGATCCACCAGTGTCATTGGATGTGTGTTATTCTCATGAACCACACATGGATCCACCGCTGTCATTGCATGTCTATTCTTTTCATGAATCACAACTAGAGACATTGCATGTCTATTACTTCCATAAACCACGCATGGATCCACCAGTGTCATTAGATGTGTGTTCTTTTCATGAACCACACCCAGTGTCATTGCATGTCAGTTCTTTTCATGAACCACATAAGGATCCACCGGTGTCATTGCATGTCTGTTCTTCTCACAAACCACATGCAGTGTCGTTGGATGTGTGTTCTTTTCATGAACCACACCTAGTGTCATTGCATGTTTGTTCCTCTAGACAAACCACATAAGGATCCACCGGTGTCACTTCATGTCTGCTCTTTTCATGAACCACATAAGGATCCACTAGTGTCATTGGATGTGTGTTCTTTTCATGAACCACACTCAGTGTCATTGCATGTCAATTCTTTTCATGAACCACATAAGGATCCACCAGTGTCATTGCATGTCTGTTCTTCTCACAAACCACATGCAGTGTCATTGCATGTCTGTTCTTTTCATGAACCACACCCAGTGTCATTGCATGTGTGTTCCTTTAGACAAACCACATAAGTCATTGCATGTCTGTTCTTTTCATGAACCACACCCGGTGTCATTGCATGTGTGTTCCTCTAGACAAACCACATAAGGATCCACCGGTGTCACTGTATGTCTATTATTTTCATGAACCACATAAGGATCCACCAGTGTCATTGGATGTGTGTTCTTCTCTTGAACCACACATGGATCCACCGGTGTCATTGCATGTCTGTTCTTTTCATGAATCACAGCTAGAGTCGTTGCATGTCTGTTACTTCCATAAACCACACATGGATCCACCGGTGTCATTGCATGTGTATTCTTTTCATGAACCACACCCAGTGTCATTGCATGTCAGTTCTTTTCATGAACCACATAAGGATCCACCAGTGTCATGACATGTCTGTTCTTCTCACAAACCACGTGCAGTGTCATTGCATGTCTATTCTTTTCATGAACCACACCCAGTGTCATTGCATGTGTGTTCCTCTAGACAAACCACATAAGGATCCACCAGTGTCACAACATGTCTGCTCTTTTCATGAACCGCATAAGGATCCACCAGTGTCGTTGGATGTGTGTTCTTTTCATGAACCACACCTAGTGTCATTGGATGCCAGTTCTTTTCATGAAACACATAAGGATCCACCAGTGTCATTGCATGTCTGTTCTTCTCACAAACCACATGCAGTGTCATTGCATGTCTGTTCTTTTCATGAACCACACCTAGTGTCATTGCATGTGTGTTCCTCTAGACAAACCACATAAGGATCCACCGGTGTCACTGCATGTCTGCTCTTTTCATGAACCACATAAGGATCCACCAGTGTCATTGGATGTGTGTTCTTTTCATGAACCACACCCAGTGTCATTAGATGTCAGTTCTTTTCATGAACGACATAAGGATCCACCAGTGCCATTGCATGTGTGTTCTTCTCACAAACCACATGCAGTGTCATTGCATGTCTGTTCTTTTCATGAACCACACCCAGTGTCATTGCATGTGTGTTCCTCTAGACAAACCAAATAAGTCATTGCATGTATGTTCTTTTCATGAACCACACACGGTGTCATTGCATTTGTGTTCCTCTAGACAAACCACATGAGGATCCACCGGTGTCACTGCATGTCTGTTCTTTTCATGAACCACATAAGGATCCACCAGTGTCATCGGATGTGTGTTCTTTTCATGAACCACACCCAGTGTCATTTCATGTCAGTTCTTTTCATGAACCACATAAGGATCCACCAGTGTCATTGCATGTCTGTTCTTCTCACAAACCACATACAGTGTCATTGCATGGCTGTTCTTTTCATGGACCACACCCAGTGTCATTGCATGTGTGTTCCTCTAGACAAACCACATAAGTCATTGCATGTCTGTTATTTTCATGAACCACACCCTGTGTCATTGCATGTGTGTTCCTCTAGACAAACCACATAAGGATCCACCGGTGTCACTACATGTCTGTTCTTTTCATGAACCCCATAAGGTTCCACCAGTGTCATTGGACGTGTGTTCTTCTCATGAACCACACATGGATCCACCGGTGTCATTGCATGTTTGTTCTTTTCATGAATCACAGCTAGAGTAATTGCATGTCTCTTACTTCCATAAACCACACATGGATCCACCGGTGTCATTGGATGTGTGTTCTTTTCATGAACCACACCCAGTGTCATTGCATGTCAGTTCTTTTCATGAACCACATAAGGATCCACCAGTCTCATTGCATGTCTGTTCTTCTAACAATACACGTGCAGTGTCATTGCATGTCTGCTCTTTTCATGAACCACACCTAGTGTCATTGCATGTGTGTTCCTCTAGACAAACCACATAAGTCATTGCATGTATGTTCTTTTCATGAACCACACCCGGTGTCACTGCATGTGTGTTTAGACAAACCACATAAGGATCCACCGGTGTCACTACATGTCTGTTCTTTTCATGAACCACATAAGGATCCACCAGTGTCATTGGATGTCTATTCTTCTCATGAACCACACCTAGTGTCATTGCATGTTAGTTCTTTTCATGAACCACACATGGATCCATCAGTGTCATTGCATGTATGTTCTTCTCACAAACCACATAAGGATCCACCAGTGTGATTGCATGTCTGGTCTTTTCATGAACCACACCTAGTGTCATTTCATGTGTGTTCCTGTAGACAAACCACATAAGTAATTGCATGTCTGTTCTTTTCATGAACCACACCCGGTGTCATTGCGTGTGTGTTCCTCTAGACAAACCACATAAGGATCCACCGGTGTCACTGCCTGTTTGTTCTTTTCATGAACCACATAAGGATCCACCAGTGTCATCGGATGTCTGTCCTTCTCATGAACCACACCCAGTGTCATTGCATGTCAGTTCTTTTCATGAACCACATAAGGATCCACCAGTGTCATTGCATGTCTATTCTTCTCACAAAACACATGCAGTGTCATTGTATGTGTTGTCCTCTAGAAAAACCACATAAGTCATTACATGTGTATTCTTTTCATGAACCACACCCGGTGTCATTGCATGTGTGTTCCTCTAGACAAACCACATAAGTATCCACCGGTGTCACTGCATGTCTGTTCTTTTCATGAACCACATAAGGATCCACCAGTGTCATTGGATGTCTGTTCTTCTCATGAACCACACCCAGTGTCATTGCATGTCAGTTCTTTTCATGAACCACACATGGATCCACCAGTGTCATTGCATGTTTGTTCTTCTCACAAACCACATAAGGATCCACCAGTGTCATTGCATGTCTGTTCTTTTCATGTACCACACCTAGTATCATTGCATGTGTGTTCCTCTAGAAAAACCACATAAGTAATTGCATGTCTGTTCTTTTCATGAACCACACCCGGTGTCATTGCATGTGTGTTCCTCTAGACAAATCCCATAAGGATCCACCGGTGTCACTGCATGTCTGCTCTTTTCATGAACCACACAAGGATCCACCAGTGTCATTGGATGTGTGTTCTTCTCATGAACCACCCACATGGATCCACCGGTGTCATTGCATGTCTGTTCTTTTCATGAATCACAGCTAGAGTCATTGCATGTCTGTTACTTCCATAAACCACACATGGATCCACTGGTGTCATTGCATGTGTGTTCTTTTCATGAACCATACCAAGTGTCATTGCATGTGTGTTCCTCTAGACAAACCACATAAGGATCCACCGGTGTCACTGCATGTCTGTTCTTTTCATGAACCACATAAGGATCCACCAGTGTCATTGGATGTGTGTTCTTCTCATGAACCACACATGGATCCACCGGTGTGTTTGCATGTCTGTTCTTTTCATGAATCACAGCTAGAGTCGTTGCATGTGTGTTCTTTTCATGAACCACACCCAGTGTCATTGCATGTTAGTTTTTTCATGAACCACATAAGGATCCACCAGTGTCATTGCATGTCTGTTTTTCTCACAAACCACGTGCAGTGTCATTGCATGTCTGTTCTTTTCATGAACCACACCCAATGTCATTGCATGTGTGTTCCTCTAGACAAACCACATAAGGATCCACCAGTGGCATTGCATGTGTGTTCCTCTAGACAAACCACATAAGGATCCACCGGTGTCACTGCATGTCTGTTCTTTTCATGAACCACAGAAGGATCCACCAATGTCATTGGACGTGTGTTTTTCTCATGGACCACACATGGATCCACAGGTGTCATTGCATGTCTGTTCTTTTCATGAATCGCAGCTAGAGTCATTGCATGTCTGTTACTTCCATAAACCACACATGGATCCACCAATGTCATCGGATGTGTGTTCTTTTCATGAACCACACCCAGTGTCATTGCATGTCAGTTCTTTTCATGAACCACATATGGATCCACCAGTGTCATTGCATGTCTGTTCTTCTCACAAACCACATGAAGTGTCATTGCATGTCTGTTCTTTTCATGAACCACACCCAGTGTCATTGCATGTGTGTTCCTCTAGACAAACCACATAAGGATCCACCGGTGTGACTGCATGTCTGCTCTTTTCATGAACCACATAAGGATCCACCAGTGTCATTGCATGTCTGTTCTTCTCACAAACCACATGAAGTGTCATTGCATGTCTGTTCTTTTCAGGAACCACACCCAGTGTCATTGCATGTGTGTTCCTCTAGACAAACCACATAAGGATCCACCGGTGTCACTGCATGTCTGCTCTTTTCGTGAACCACATAAGGATCCACCAGTGTCATTGGATGTGTGTTCTTTTCATGAACCACACCTAGTGTCATTGCATGCTATTTCTTTTCATGAACCACATAAGGATCCACCAGTGTCATTGCATGTCTGTTCTTCTCACAAACCACATGCAATGTCATTGCATGTCTGTTGTTTTCATGAACCACACCCAGTGTCATTGCATGTGTGTTCCTCTAGACAAACCACATAAGGATCCACCATTGTCACTGCATGTCTGTTCTTTTCATGAACCACATAAGGATCCGCCAGTGTCATTGGATGTTTGTTCTTCTCATGAACCACACATGGATCCACCGGTGTTATTGCATGTCTGTTCTTTTCATGAATCACAACTAGAGTCATTGCATGTCTATTACTTCCATAAACCACACATGGATCCACCGGTGTCATTGGATGTGTGTTCTTTTCATGAACCACACCTAGTGTCATTGCATGTCAGTTCTTTTCATGAACCACATAAGGATCCACCAGTGTCATTGCATGTCTGTTCTTCTCACAAACCACATGAAGTGTCATTGCATGTCTGTTCTTTTCAGGAACCACACCCAGTGTCATTGCATGTGTGTTCCTCTAGACAAACCACATAAGGATCCACCGGTGTCACTGCATGTCTGCTCTTTTCGTGAACCACATAAGGATCCACCAGTGTCATTGGATGTGTGTTCTTTTCATGAACCACACCTAGTGTCATTGCATGCTATTTCTTTTCATGAACCACATAAGGATCCACCAGTGTCATTGCATGTCTGTTCTTCTCACAAACCACATGCAATGTCATTGCATGTCTGTTGTTTTCATGAACCACACCCAGTGTCATTGCATGTGTGTTCCTCTATACAAACCACATAACTCACTGCGTGTCTGTTCTTTTCATGAACCACACCTTGTGTCATTGCATGTGTGTTCCTCTAGACAAACCACATAAGGATGCACCGGTGTCACTGCATGTCTATTCTTTTTATGAACCACATAAGGATCCACTAGTGTCATTGGATGTGTTCTTCTCATGAACCACACATGGATCCACCGGTGTCATTGCATGTCTGTTCTTTTCATGAATCACAGCTAGAGTCATTGCATGTCTGTTACTTCCATAAACCACACATGGATCCACCGGTGTCACTGCATGTCTATTCTTTTCATGAACCACATAATGATCCACTAGTGTCATTGGATGTGTGTTCTTCTCATGAACCACACATGGATCCACCGGTGTCATTGCATGTTTGTTCTTTTCATGAATCACAGCTAGAGTCGTTGCATGTCTGTTACTTCCATAAACCACACATGGATCCACCGGTGTCATTGCATGTGTGTTCTTTTCATGAACCACGCCCAGTGTCATTGCATGTCAGTTCTTTTCATGAACCACATAAGGATCCACTAGTGTCATTGCATGTCTGTTCTTCCCACAAACCACGTGCAGTGTCATTGCATGTCTGTTGTTTTCATGAACCACACCCACTGTCATTGCATGTGTGTTCCTCTAGACAAACCACATAAGGATCCACCAGTGTCACTACATGTCTTCTCTTTTCATGAACCACATAAGGATCCACCAGTTTCATCGGATGTGTGTTCTTCTCATGAACCACACCCAGTGTCATTGCATGTGAGTTCTTTTCATGAACCACACATGGATCCACCAGTGTCATTGCATGTCTGTTCTTCTCACAAACCACATGCAGTGTCATTGCATGTCTGTTCTTTTCATGAACCACACCCAGTGTCATTGCATGTGTGTTCTTCTAAACAAACCACATAAGTCATTGCATGTCTATTCTTTTCATGAACCACACCCGATGTCATTGCATGTGTGTTCCTCTAGACAAACCACATAAGGATCCACCGGTGTCACTGCATGTCTGCTCTTTTCATGAACCACATAAGGATCCACCAGTGTCATTGCATGTTTGTTCTTCTCACAAACCACATGAAGTGTCATTGCATGTATGTTCTTTTCCGGAACCACACCCAGTGTCATTGCATGTGTGTTCCTCTAGACAAACCACATAAGGATCCACCGGTGTCACTGCATGTCTGCTCTTTTCGTGAACCACATAAGGATCCACCAGTGTCATTGGATGTGTGTTCTTTTCATGAACCACACCTAGTGTCATTGCATGTCAGTTCTTTTAATGAACCACATAAGGATCCACCTGTGTCATTGCATGTCTGTTCTTCTCACAAACCACATGCAGTGTCATTGCATGTCTGTTCTTTTCATGAACCACACCTAGTGTCATTGCATGTGTGTTCCTCTAGACAAACCACATAAGTCATTGCATGTTTGTTATTTTCATGAACCACACCCGGTGTCATTGCATGTGTGTTCCTCTAGACAAACCACATAAGGATCCACCATTGTCACTGCATGTCTGTTCTTTTCATGAACCACATAAGGATCCACTAGTGTCATTGGATGTGTGTTCTTCTCATGAACCACACATGGATCCACCGGTGTCATTGCATGTTTGTTCTTTTCATGAATCACAGCTAGAGTCGTTGCATGTCTGTTACTTCCATAAACCACACATGGATCCACCGGTGTCATTGGATGTGTGTTATTTTCATGAACCACACCTAGTGTCATTGCATCTCAGTTCTTTTCATGAACCACATAAGGATCCACCAGTGTCATTGCATGTCTATTCTTCTCACAAACCACGTGCAGTGTCATTGCATGTCTGTTCTTTTCATGACCACACCTAGTGTCATTGCATGTGTATTCCTCTAGACAAACAACATAAGGATCCACCAGTGTCACTGCATGTCTGCTCTTTTCATGAACCACATAAGGATCCACTCGTGTCATTGGATGTGTGTTATTTTCATGAAACACACCTAGTGTCATTGCATGCTATTTCTTTTCATGAACCACATAAGGATCCACCAGTGTCATTGCATGTCTGTTCTTCTCACAAACCACATGCAATGTCATTGCATGTCTGTTCTTTTCATGAACCACACCCAGTGTCATTGCATGTGTGTTCCTCTATACAAACCACATAACTCATTGCGTGTCTGTTCTTTTCATGAACCACACCTTGTGTCATTGCATGTGTGTTCCTCTAGACAAACCACATAAGGATGCACCGGTGTCACTGCATGTCTATTCTTTTTATGAACCACATAAGGATCCACTAGTGTCATTGGATGTGTTCTTCTCATGAACCACACATGGATCCACCGGTGTCATTGCATGTCTGTTCTTTTCATGAATCACAGCTAGAGTCATTGCATGTCTGTTACTTCCATAAACCACACATGGATCCACCGGTGTCACTGCATGTCTATTCTTTTCATGAACCACATAATGATCCACTAGTGTCATTGGATGTGTGTTCTTCTCATGAACCACACATGGATCCAACGGTGTCATTGCATGTTTGTTCTTTTCATGAATCACAGCTAGAGTCGTTGCATGTCTGTTACTTCCATAAACCACACATGGATCCACCGGTGTCATTGCATGTGTGTTCTTTTCATGAACCACACCCAGTGTCATTGCATGTCAGTTCTTTTCATGAACCACATAAGGATCCACTAGTGTCATTGCATGTCTGTTCTTCCCACAAACCACGTGCAGTGTCATTGCATGTCTGTTGTTTTCATGAACCACACCCAGTGTCATTGCATGTGTGTTCCTCTAGACAAACCACATAAGGATCCACCAGTGTCACTACATGTCTTCTCTTTTCATGAACCACATAAGGATCCACCAGTTTCATTGGATGTGTGTTCTTCTCATGAACCACACCCAGTGTCATTGCATGTGAGTTCTTTTCATGAACCACACATGGATCCACCAGTGTCATTGCATGTCTGTTCTTCTCACAAACCACATGCAGTGTCATTGCATGTCTGTTCTTTTCATGAACCACACCCAGTGTCATTGCATGTGTGTTCTTATAAACAAACCACATAAGTCATTGCATGTCTATTCTTTTCATGAACCACACCCGATGTCATTGCATGTGTGTTCCTCTAGACAAACCACATAAGGATCCACCAGTGTCACTGCATGTCTGTTCTTTTCATGAACCACATAAGGATCCGCCAGTGTCATTGGATGTTTGTTGTTCTCATGAACCACACATGGATCCACCGGTGTTATTGCATGTCTGTTCTTTTCATGAATCACAACTAGAGTCATTGCATGTCTATTACTTCCATAAACCACACATGGATCCACCGGTGTCATTGGATGTGTGTTCTTTTCATGAACCACACCTAGTGTCATTGCATGTCAGTTCTTTTCATGAACCACATAAGGATCCACCAGTGTCATTGCATGTCTGTTCTTCTCACAAACCACATGCAGTGTCATTGCATGTCTGTTCTTTTCATGAACCACACCAAGTGTCATTGCATGTGTGTTCCTCTAGACAAACAACATAAGGATCCACCGGTGTCACTACATGTTTGGTCTTTTCATGAACCACATAAGGATCCACTAGTGTCATTGGATGTGTGTTATTTTCATGAAACACACCCAATGTCATTGCATGCTAGTTCTTTTCATGAACCACAGAAGGATCCACCAGTGTCATTGCATGTCTGTTCTTCTCACAAACCACATCAAGTGTCATTGCATGTCTATTCTTTTCATGAACCACACCCAGTGTCATTGCATGTGTGTTCCTCTATACAAACCACATAAGTCATTGCATGTCTGTTCTTTTCATGAACCACACCTTGTGTCATTGCATGTGTGTTCCTCTAGACAAACCACATAAGGATGCACCGGTGTCACTGCATGTCTATTCTTTTTATGAACCACATAAGGATCCACCAGTGTCATTGGATGTGTGTTATTCTCATGAACCACACATGGATCCACCGGTGTCATTGCATGTCTGTTCTTTTCATGAATCACAGCTAGAGTCATTGCATGTCTGTTACTTCCATAAACCACACATGGATCCACCGGTGTCACTGCATGTCTGTTCTTTTCATGAACCACATCAGGATCCACCAGTGTCATTGGATGTGTGTTCTTCTCATGAACCACACATGGATCCACCGGTGTCATTGCATGTCTGTTCTTTTCATGAATCATAGCTAGAGTCGTTGCATGTCTGTTACTTCCATAAACCACACATGGATCCACCGGTGTCATTGCATGTGTGTTCTTTTCATGAACCACACCCAGTGTCATTGCATGTCAGTTCTTTTCATGAACGACATAAGGATCCACAAGTGTCATTGCATGTCTGTTCTTCTCACAAACCACGTCCAGTGTCATTGCATGTCTGTTCTTTTCATGAATCACACCCAGTATCATTGCATGTGTGTTCCTCTACACAAACCACATAAGGATCCACCGGTGTCACTACATGTCTGCTCTTTTCATAAACCACATAAGGATCCACCAGTGTCATTGGATGTTTGTTTTTTCATGAACCACACCCAGTGTCATTGCATGTCAGTTCTTTTCATGAACCACATAAGGATCCACCAGTGTCATTGCATGTTTGTTCTTCTCACAAACCACATGCAGTGTCGTTGCATGTCTGTTCTTTTCATGAACCACACCCAGTGTCATTGCATGTGTGTTCCTGTAGACAAACCACATAATTCATTGCATGTCTATTCTTTTCATGAACCACACCCTATGTCATTGCATGTGTGTTCCTCTAGACAAACCACATAAGGATCCACCGGTGTCACTGCATGTCTGTTCTTTTCATGAACCACATAAGGATCCACCAGTGTCATTGGATGTGTGTTCTTCTCATGAACCACACATGGATCCACTGGTGTTATTGCATGTCTGTTCTTTTCATGAATCACAGGTAGAGTCACTGCATGTCTGTTACTTCCATAAACCACACATGGATCCACCGGTGTCATTGGATGTGTGTTATTTTCATGAACCACACCCAGTGTCATTGCATGTTAGTTCTTTTCATGAACCACATAAGGATCCACCGGTGTCATTGCATGTCTATTCTTCTCACAAACCACATGCAGTGTCATTGCATGTCTGTTCTTTTCATGAACCACAACCAGTGTCATTGCATGTGTGTTCCTCTAGACAAACAACATAAGGATCCACCGGTGTCACTGCATGTCTGCTCTTTTCATGAACCACATAAGGATACACTAGTGTCATTGGATGTGTGTTCTTTTCATGAAACACACCCAGTGTCATTGCATGCTAGTTCTTTTCATGAACCACATAAGGATCCACCAGTGTCATTGCATGTTTGTTCTTCTCACAAACCACATGCAGTGTCATTGCATGTCTGTTATTTTCATGAACCACACCCAGTGTCATCGCATGTGTGTTCCTCTAGACAAACCACATATGGATGCACCGGTGTCACTGCATGTCTATTCTTTTTATGAACCACATAAGGATCCACCAATGTCATTGGATGTGTGTTCTTCTCATGAACCACACATGGATCCACCAGTGTCATTGCATGTCTGTTCTTTTCATGAATCAAAACTAGAGTCATTGCATGTCTGTTACTTCCATAAACCATACATGGATCCACCGGAGTTATTCGATGTGTGTTCTTTTCATGAACCACACCCAGTTTCATTGCATATCAGTTCTTTTCATGAACCACATAAGGATCCACCAGTGTCATTGCATGTCTGTTCTTCTAACAAACCACATGCAGTGTCAATGCCTGTCTGTTCTTTTCATGAACCACACCTAGTGTCATTTCATGTGTGTTCCTGTAGACAAACCACATAAGTCATTGCATGTCTATTCTTTTCATGAACCGTACCCGATGTCATTGCATGTGTGTTCCTCTAGACAAACCACATAAGGATCCACCGGTGTCACTGGATGTCCGTTCTTCTCATGAACCACACCCAGTGTCATTGCATGTCAGTACTTTTCATGTACCACACCCAGTTTCATTGCATGTCAGTACTTTTCATGAACCACACATGGATCCACTAGTGTCATTGCATGTCTGTTCTTCTCACAAACCACATAATGAAGGAAATATGCCCTGAGAGGCAATAATAAAGTTGTTATTATGTATTCCTTGTATATGATAGATGTTTATTTTGCATGCTATAATTGTATTGATAGGAAACGTCAATACATGTGTGTTTAATAAACAAAAAGGGTTCCTAGTTATGCCTCTCTTATAGACTAGCTTGTTTATTAACAAGATGATCAAGGTTTCCTGATCATGGACATTGGATGTTGTTAATAACAAGGTCACATAATTTTTGAAATGATGTGATGAACATTCAGCCGAAGTATAGCATTATGATCAATTCATTATGTTTATATTGCTATAACATCATACAAAGTAGTCTTAGTCCTTAGACCATGAGATCATGTTAATTGCTAACACCGGAAGAGTATCTTGATAACATCAGACGTCACACCGTAACAGGGTGACTATAAAGGTGGGTTCAGTGCTATGAAGTTGTTATGTTGAGGCTCATGGATCTAGAGTGGAATTTGTCAATCCCGATGACAGATGATATACTCTGGGCCCTCTCGGTGATATCACATTAAGATATCTTGCAAGCAAGTGATGTGATCACTAGAATGTTATATCACGGGAACGAGAAAAGAGTGCATGTTAGTAACGAGATCAAACTAGGTATTTGGATACCGATGATCAAATCTCGGACATGTATTATATCATGAGACAAAGGGAATAAATTACTAGCGTTAAAGGTTCTCATGATCATAGAAGTCATTGTTGAATGTGCAGGAGTTAGTATGGATCTCTAGGTCCCGCTTCTGATTATTGATCTGAGAGGAGTCTCAATCATGTCTGCATTATTCGTGAACCATAGGGTGACACACTTAAGGGTTGCCGAACACCATTTAGGAGCACATATGTTCCAAACAAAAGGTTTGCAAAGCGCAGGAAATGTTTTGATAGAAACAGGAATTGTTTCGATAGAAACCGGAATTGTTTCGATAGAAACCGGAATTGTTTCGGGTGAAATTGCAGAAAGTGGTTCTGCATGTGATATTGAAATGTTGCAAGGGGTTTTGTGTGAATGTTTTTAATTAAAGTAATTAACAAAATTCTGAATAAAATAAATAAAAGAGTTTTATTAATTGAGAGTGGCATTAAATTTGGTGGAAATTTAATGCATGTGAGTGGAACTTTGGGTGGAGCTTGAATTTATGTGAGTGGAGCTTCCACCACATGAATGAGGAAGAGGAGGGGGCTCCCTCCTTGGCCATGGTAGGGGAGGAGTCCCCCCTCTCCTATAAAAGGCCCCCCTCTCCTCCCTCACAAAACACACCTCCGCGTGAAGGATCTCTCTCCCCCTCTAGATATTCCCCATGGTCTCGGATTAGCGAGATACATGTTCCCGGTGGCCTTGCGTCTGGAAGGAGTTGCTGCTTCCGCTGATTCACTGGAGCGAGGAGGTGGAGGTTGTCCGGTGGCTTGGATGTGTGTGCGAGGACGGATGCGCTGCTGATTTGCGGCGCTCGAACTTCCACATGATCTTGAGATCGGCAAGCGTACGACTACATCAACCACGAGTTCCTACTCGTTAAAAAAACTCATTGTCTTCGAGGGTAAGTTCTCCATGGATGTATGTCCACCTGTTGCTCTGTATCCACTAGATAGATCTTGGCGTATAGTTCTCATCGTAGGAAATTTTTTGTTTTCTATGTTGCGGACCCAACAGTGGTATCAGAGCCTGATCTATGCATAGGTACTTTGCACGGGTAGTACACATATGTTTATATGTGGGCGATGATGATCATGTTATTGCATCTTCTATGTATTTTGGATATTGGTGGCATAGTGGGATGAAGCGGCCCGGACCAACCTTACATGTCATCGTACATGAGACCGGTTCCACGACTGACATGCAACTAGTTTTGCATAAGTGGCTAGCGGGTGTTTGTATCTCCTACTATAGTCAATATCTGATTTACAACAAGTTGCTAATAACTTGGTTATCCTCGTTGTGGTTCATGTTTGTAGGTAAGACCGGTTCTATCTCTGAAAGCCCTAAGCCACGTAAAACTTGCAATTGATAAATTAGAGGCGTCTAGTTTAGATCGTTGCTGGGCTAGTGTCTTGATATGGTATTGTTGTAAATAGATGTATGATAGATACTCTTACAACTCACTTAACGTGTAAGTTCCATAGACCTTGGCCTTACACACAAAGGATGATAGAGATCATACCACGATGCAAATGATAGAGATCAAATGCATGGACCATATCATCTCACTTCACACATTAGATGTTACCATCTTATATTGCTAGTTTGGCGCTTTTGGTAGCATTATAAGATGATCCCTCATTTAGATATCAAGATAAAATGTGTTCTTCCTTAAGTATGCACCATTTTGTGGATCGTGTTTTGAGGCATCACGTGATGATCGGGTGTTCTCGACTCTACGCTTTCATACAACAGGTGTAAGATAGTTTTACACACGCGAATACTAAGGTTCTTACTTGGCGAGCCTAGCATGTACAGACATGGCCTCGAAACACGGACCAAAAGGTTAAGCATGAGTTATATAGTTGATATGATGCCCATATAGATGCTCGCCTTTGAAGCTACACCGACTCACGTGATGATCGGACTTGGTGTAGTGGATTTGGTTCATGTAATCACCAAAAGGACACGAGGGATGTCGTTTTTGAGTGGGAGTTCATTAGGAATTTGGATTAGTTGAACTCAATCTATCATAAACTTAGTCTAAAAATACTTTACAAATTCTGTTGTAGATGGCACGACCTGCTTTTAATTTCAATGTGTTCATGGAGAAAGAGAAGCTTGCTGTGAATGGTAGCAACTTCACCAACTGGGCTATGAATTTGAGGATTCTCCTCACTGCTGCACAAAAGCAATATGTGCTAGAGGCGCCGCTAGGCCCCCAACCAGCTCCTGATGCCCCTGACGAGGAAAAGAATGTCTATATAACTCGTCAGGAGGACCACAACTTAGTTCATTGTGGCATACTGTATGGGCTAGAGCCAGAACTTCAAAAGCGTTTCGAAAATAGCAATGCCTTTGATACCATGGGAGAATTGAAAATGATTTTCGATACCCATGCTGCCGTAGAGAGTTATAATGCTTCTGAAAAGTTCTTTAGCTACATGATGGAGGAGAACAACTATGTTAGTGAGTATGTACTCAAAATGTCTGGGTACGCCGATAAGCTTGTGTCCTTGGGAATAACGATTCCCATTGACTTAGGCATACATCATGTTCTCCAATCTCTGCCACCTAGCTACAAGAGCTTCGTGATGAACTATAATATGCAGGGCATGAAGAAGTATCTTCCCGAGCTTCTGTCAATGCTTAAGACTGCAGAAGTGGAGATTAGGAAAGAACATCAAGTGTTGATGATCAATAAGACCACCGGTTTCAAGAAGGATAAGAAAGGCAAGCATAAGGGAAAGAAGGGCAGCAAATCTATTGCCGCACCTGAAAAGAAACCCCGAGCTAGCCCTAAGTCTGATACCGAGTGCTACTATTGCAAGGGGACTGGCCATTGGAAGCGCAACTGCCCCAAGTATTTGGTGGACAAGAAGGCCGGCAAGGCAAACAAAGGTATATGTGATATGCATGTTATTGATGTGTACTTGACTAGTACTCGCAGTAGCACCTGGGTATTTGATACGGGATCGGTTGCTAATATATGTAACTCAGTTCAAGGGCTGCGGAACAAGCGACAACTAGCAAGGGATGAGGTCACGATGTGGGTCGGCAATGGATCAAGAGTTGATGTGATCGCCGTCGGAACGCTGCCTCTCCATATGTCGCGGGATTAGTTATAAACCTGAATAATTGTTATTTGGTGCCTGCACTAAGCATGAACATTGTATCGGATCGTGTTTGATGCAAAGTGGTTATTCTTTTAAGTCTGAAAACAATGGTTGTTCGATTTATATGAATAATATCTGTCAGGGGGATGACTCCTAGGTACCCCAACCAGACAAGAACCAGGCAGTCGGATCGTGTCCGGCTGACCAAGCACAGCCGGACAGGGCAAGACAGGCCGGCTACCGTTCGGTAGCCGGGTCAGCAAGAAGTAGACGGCTACGGCGACGTAGCCGGACCCAATCAGTGAGACAGGATGACGTGCGTATCAGTGCACGGTATGCCCTGTACGATGACAAGACTGGCAACCACCCGGCCATACCGAAGACTTTGTGGGGGTGACGAAGGAACAGTGGCCCGATGCTGACGACAGGCTCGCAGGGCGTCCACTGTGCCTACGACAGCCATACCGCTCATACTGTGATAAGACACACCATACCGGACACCGTAGATGACTAGCCGGCTGGGACCCGCATGTGGGGCCCGCCAGTCGGATTGGCCAGTGAGACCGTTGCCTCTCTGCCTATATAAGGAGAGGCAAGGCCTCAGTAGAAAGGGTTGGTCTCATAGCATTTAAGGCGGTAGCTAGCAAATACAGCTCAAGGAGCGCTTGTAGTTCGTATATCCCACATAGTCAGATCTGGCAGGAGTAGGGGCTTTACCTCATCACGAGGGCCCCGAACCTGGGTACTTCCTACGTCCAGCTACACTCGCTTGTACCCAATCCCGCCTGCGGACGCCGTCGATAGCTTCCCTGCTAGTCCCCACACCTCTATCTAACCTCTTCAGGTACTGCCGTTCCCAATACAACGACAGTTGGCGCCCACCGGTGGGCAAGATGGCTTCGACCAGAGTCACGTTCCGCACGGGACCCCGCACTTCAGCCAGTGAGCATGTGGCTTCCGGCCTAGTGCTCACGCTTGGCAGGTTCGACTGCGTCATCGACAACGCTTCCTGCTTCGCCGGAACCTCCTTCCTGGCGAACGGCACTGTCCTGCTATTCGGCGACCTCCCTGTCTACGTCACCACCGTTCTGGAACGTTACCCCAGGGAAATCGTCTCTGTCGTGGGGCTGCCGCATCCAGGCGGTGGCACCTCCGCCGTACCCTGCGGCGTGGAGGTCATGATGGCCGGCTCCAGCTCTCACCCTCGCCAGCCGCGGGAGCAAGGCATGGACGAGGTTGGGACCGCTGCCCCTCCGCAGCCTCGGAACCCGGTGGAGGATGCCATCGATCGGCTCCAGACGCTGATCAACCTCGGGGATAACTCGGAGGAAAAGGAGGCCAACTTCGCCACGGAGAGACATATCCTCCTCTAGGAGGCCATGGAGCTAGCAGCAGCCCGCAAGCAACTCGAGATCACCCGATGCGAGTACGACCGCGCGCACGGCTTCACTCCGGCTACCGCGGAGCCGAGTCGGCGCGGCCAGGTGCGGCGCCGGGGTGGCGAGCTAGGCGGTAGAATGGAAAAGGACAGGAATCCGGATCCCGCACCCGCCCTCATCCGGCCCACCTATAGCACGCCCATCAAGAACCTGCACGCGACACGGGCCGCGGCAGAGGAGCTGCCCAGTCTGGAGGGCGAGGAGCAAGCCCGCCAGCACGCTCGCGTGTAGGAGCTCCTCCGCATCGCGGACGAGCAGGCCGACGCCAACCAGCAGATCCAGGGGGACCCCAGTTACTCCAGAGGGAGCAAGCTGCCTGCCAACAGCAGGGGCGCACCGCGCGACACCTAGCAGGTGTCCTCCCCTCAGCCGGCCAAGGCCCACAGCAGGCATCACAACTCTGGCAACAGGGGCCAACCGTGCCAGGAGCAGACGGTGAACAGCAACCCGCCGCCTCCCCCTCCACCAACCGGAGCGCCCAGACCAGCCGGATCCCGTCTCTCAGGCCGGGTGGGAGCGCCCAACCCGGATCGTCCGGATGCCCGTGACCGCATCGAGCTCCTCGCTTAAGCGCGCGTCACGGAGGAGGAAGATTCTACCGGCCCGGTTTGTTTCGGACCCCGCATCCGGAATGAGCCGTTTCCGGATAAATTCTCCCTACCCAGGGACACGCCCAAGTACGACAGCAGCATGAAGCTGGAAGACTGGTTGACCGACTACGCTATGGCAGTCGGCATCGCCCACGGGAACAAGCGCACAGCCGTGCGCTACGTCCCCCTCATGCTAACCAGATCAGCAAGAACATGGCTCAACAGCCTTGCGCCCAACGGCATCAATGCCTGGCCTGACTTCGAGAAGGTGTTCGTCCGCAACTTCAACGGCACGTACAAACGTCCAGGGCGCCCGCGCGACCTGGCTTTGTGCGTCCAGGGTGACCGCGAGACCGACCGCGAGTACCTCGCCAAGTGGACGGAGCTGCGCAACACCTGCGAGGGCATCCTGGAGAGCCAAGCCATTAGTTTCTTCATCGAGGGTTGCCGAGAAGGCACCATGCTTCGCCACCGACTACTGTGTGACAAGCCGAAAACCATGGCGGAGCTCATGACAGTTGCGGACCAGTACGCCACAGCGGATGCCGCCATGAAGAAGCCCCTCCGAGTAAATGCCGACGGGCGTCCGACTCCTATGGAGCCGGCGTGCGACCGTCCAAGCAATCCGGCTGGCGAATCCGGATCCTCCAGGCGCCACGGCAGCGACAACCGGTTCCACGGGGACCGCCAGGCCGGACAACAGAAGCCTCGCTACCACGCGCGATAGGTCAATGCTATGGAAGGTGCGCCCGATGCACCGGATAACGACGCAAGGAGGCAGAAGCCACGGCTCACCTTCAACCAGATGTTTGACGGCCCGTGCAAGTGGCATAGCGGTCCCTTCAAACCGGCTACGCACACCACCCGGAATTGCAGCTGGACCCGCCAGCTAAAGGACCAGGGCAACCAGCCTCGTCTTCCCCCTCCCCCTCCAGGTGGACCTTCACCACCGGCTAGGGGGGCCGGCGATAATGGTAACAACGGCAACAACAACAACGGCTACCCACAGCCATACGCCGCCTACCACATCTTCGAGACGGAGCAGGACGACAAGCACAGCCACAGGCGACGCTCCAAGGAGGTCAATGCCATCGTCTCTCCGGTACCCTAGTACCTGAACTGGTAGGAAACCCCCATCACCTGGAGCCGCGCAGATCAGCTGGAGCAGCTGCCGACTCTCGGGGCCTATGCCATGGTGCTCGACCCCCTCATCGTCTCCAACGCGCGCACCTGCCGATTCTCGCGCGTCCTCATCGATGGAGGCAGCAGCCTCAACCTCCTCTACCAGTCCTCGCTGGAGAAGCTGGGCATTCGCGAAAGCGACCTATGCCCGACTACCACAACATTCCACGACGTTCTGCCGGGGCCAGCATGTGCCCCGCTGGGGAAAATCCAGCTGGACGTCATCTTCGGGACCGAGGAGAACTTCTGCCGTGAACCAATCTGGTTCGAGGTGGTGAACCTGACGAGCTGCTATCATGCTCTCCTCGGGCGCCCCGCCCTCGCCAAGTTCATGGCCGTCCCCTACTACGCGTACCTCAAGACGAAGATGCTGGGACCCCACGGCATGATCACCGTCGCCGGCTGCTTCAGACGGTCGATGGAGTGCGCCTCAGCCAGTTCCAAACTGGCAGAGGCCCTCATCATAGCCGAAGAAAAGCGCGTGATCATGCGCAATGTGGCCATGGCCCAGCAGGACATACCGGCTAGCAGCAAACCGGCTGGAGAAGGAGCTTTCCAGCCGGCAAAGGAGACAAAGAGGATTCTGCTCGACCCCTCCGACCCGACTAAGTTTGTCACCATTGGTGCCGGCTTGGACAGCAAATAGGAAGGCGCGCTCGTCGACTTCCTCCATGAGAATCGAGACATCTTCGCATGGTCCCCCAAGGACATGCCGGGTGTGCCGAGGGAGTTCGCCGAGCACTCACTTCATGTGCGTCCGGATGCCAAGCCGGTCAAGCAACCTCTGCGCCGGTTCACAGAGGAGAAGAGGAAGATAATCGGTGACAAGATCACCCGGCTCCTTGCAACCGGGTTCATCATGGAAGTGTACCACCCGGACTAGTTGGCAAACCCAGTCCTGGTGCTGAAGAAGAACAAGACCTAGCGCATGTGTATCGACTACACCAGCCTGAACAAGGCGTGCCCGAAAGACCCCTTCGCCTTGCCCCGTATCGATCAAGTCATCGATTCCACGGCCGGCTGTGATTTGTTGTCTTTCCTAGATTGCTATTCTGGATACAATCAGATCCGGCTAAACCCGGCTGATCAGATTAAGACATCATTTATCACCCCCTACGGGGCTTTTTGCTATGTAACCATGCTTTTCGGTCTAAAGAATGCAGGCACTACCTACCAGCGCTGCATGCAGAAGTGCTTGCACTCACAGATAGGCCGAAACGTGCATGCTTATGTGGACGATGTGGTCATCAAGACCAAGGAGAAGCACACCCTCCTCGAGGATCTGGGAGAAACATTCGGCAACCTCCGTCAGTACCGGATGAAGCTGAACCCAGAGAAGTGCGTCTACGGAGTACCATCCGGTCAGCTACTCAGTTTCCTCGTATCACAACGAGGTATCGAGGCGAATCCGGAGAAGATCGCGGCCATCGAGAGGATGCAGCCGCCCAGGAACCTGCTTGGGGTCCAGAAGTTCACCGGATGCCTGGCCTTCCTCAGTCGCTTCGTCAGCTGGCTGGGGGAGAAGGCACTCCCGTTGTACCAGCTGATGAAGAAGACGGGCAAGTTCTCCTAGACTGCGCAAGCCGACACCGCATTTCACGACCTCAAGCGCATGCTATCCACATCACCGGTTCTAGCCACGCCGGCTAGCAAGGAGCCGATGTTGCTCTATATAGCAGCCATCAACTGGGTCGTCAGCGTTGTCCTGGTGGTGGTGCGCCGCGAGGAAGGCAAGGCTTAGCCGGTTCAGAGGCCCGTCTACTACCTCAGCGAGGTTCTCTCCCTCTCCAAGCAGAACTACCCCCACTACCAGAAGATGTGCTACGTCGTGTACCTAGCATGCAAGAAGCTCAAGCACTACTTCCAGGAGCATCTGATTAAGGTCGTGTGCACTGCACCCCTTTCGGAAATCATCGGCAACAAAGACGCCACCGGTCGAGTCGCCAAATGGGCCATCGAGCTTGCCGCCTACTCCATCCAGTACGAGCCCCGGCTCACGATCAAGTCATAGGCATTGGCGGACTTCCTCGTCGACTTGGCGGAGACCCAGTATCTCCCACCGGTTCCGGATTCGGACCACTGGAAGATGCACTTCGATGGGTCGAAGATGCTCGGGGGCTTGGAAGCCGGCATCGTGCTCACCTCGCCCAAGGGGGACCGGCTGGAGTACGTGCTGTAGATCCACTTCAAGGCCTCCAACAACGTAGCCGAATACGAGGCACTAGCGCACGGGCTCCGGCTGGCCAAGGAGATCGGTGTCAACCGGATCCTATGCTTCGGTGATTTGGATCTGGTGGTGCAGCAAGTATCCGGAGAATGGGATGCCAGAGATGCAAACTTGTCCCTCTACCGATTCCACATCCAGAAACTCAGCGCCTCCTTCGACGTGTGCGAATTTCACCACGTCCCTCGCATCAACAACGAGGCAGTCGATTCGCTCTCCAAGATCGGATCCACCAGGCAGGAGATCCCACCAGGGGTCTCCTTGGAGCACCTGCGCAAGCCATCCATCAACCCGTCACCAGAATCGGACTCCATCATCTGGGCAGGTAGCGTTCCGGCTGACGGAACGGCAGAAGCGGAGCCGACGGAACCACCGAAGAAGAAGACCCGCACCAATTCCGGCAAGGCAGTGCCCTCCGGCTCGCAAGACCCGGGGGCTGCTGGTGTATCAAGAAGCTCAGGGGCTGCCGTCCCGGGTACGCCACCCGGACGACCCCCCGACATCCGTCAACCAGAGGACAGGAGCGTCCTCGCCATTTGAGAAGTGCCATCCTGGGCACAACCCTTCATGAACTACATCGCCAATGGAGAACTTCCGGATGACGAGGTGGAAGCCAGGCAAATCCGTCGCTGCGCGCACACGTACACCATCATAAACGGCGAGCTGTACAAGTGCAGTGTATATGGTATCTTCCAAAGATGTGTTGATGTGGACACGGGCTACCGGCTACTCAAGGACATCCACCAGGGCAAGTGCAGGCATCACGCTTTGTCAAGGGCGATAGTCGCCAAGGCGTTTCGCGATGGTTTCTATTGGCCCACCGCTATCGAGGACGCTGAGAAGCTAGTCTGCGCGTGCAATGGATGCCAGCGCTTCGGGCAGCTCAGACACATGCCAACTTTGGTGCTCAAGACCATACCGATCACCTGGCCCATTGCAATTTGGGGCCTCGACATGGTCGGCCCCTTCAAGCGAGCACGGGCGGGCATGACCCACCTGCTGGTAGCGGTGGACAAGTTCACAAAGTGGATCGAGGCCAAGACTATCCGAAAGCTGGATGGGGCGACAGTCGTTACCTTCTTCACTGACATCGTCAACCGCTTCGGCTATCCCAACAACATCATCACCGATAACGGCACGAACTTCGCCAAGGGGGCCTTTGCCCGGTTCTGCAGCAACAAGGGCATCCGGCTAGACCTTGCCTCCGTCGCGCACCCGCAATCCAACGGGCAAGTCGAGAGAGCAAACGGCTTGGTGCTAGCCAGCATCAAGCCACGCCTCATTGAGCCGTTAGAGCGGTCACCCGGATGCTGGATTGAGGAACTTCCGGCTGTCCTATGGAGCCTCCGCACCACGCCGAATAGGTCAATCGGCTACACGCCGTTCTTCCTGGTCTACGGATCGGAGGCCGTCCTCTCTGCCGACATCGAGTTCGACTCCCCACGCAAGCTCCTGTACAACGAAAAAGCCAACCAGGAGGCGCGGGAAGACGGAGTGGACCTCCTGGAGGAAGCCCGCGAGCTGGCCCTGTCCAGGTCAGCCCTGTACCAGCAGCAACTACGTCACTACCATTCAAGCCGGATCCGGACAGTCGCATTCCGCGAGGGCGACCTGGTTCTCCGGCTGGTGCAAGACACGAAGGGCATGCACAAGCTGTCGCCACCCTGGGAGGGCCCCTTCATCATTAGCCGGGCGCTGCCCAACGACTCCTACTACCTCATCGACACGCAGCAGCCGCACAAGAACAAGATGGACAAATGAGACGAGGAGACCGAGCATCCCTGGAACGCGGCCCTGCTGCGCCCGTTTTACACCTAGTCGCCAGGCAGCGTATGTATCCCGAAAACCCCATGAATGAAAATGCGGACCCCTACGAGAATATCGGGGGCTCCTTGCTAGAAATGTGTGTACATCTGTTATCCGATTCAAATTTTCTGGCTCCGGCAACCCCTACCCGGGGGCTCGCCGGCTGGCCCGGCCTGCTAAGTCAACAAACCGGCTGAGTAGTGTGTGATGATGTCAGAGGCCCACTCTTCGTCTCAGCTACAGACCGCAACCCGGCTATCCGGCTAGCAAGAGCAAAAGCCCGAGGCATCCACACAAAAAACAGGGAGGAGACGCGACAGACCGGACGTTTCGGCCTTGCAACTAGCTCAAACCAATCCGGCTACTAAGCCGTTAGTATCATGCGCAATACACTGTCAGCTCCCTTTGATTCCGGCTGCAGACCGCAACCCGGCTGCCCGGCAAGGATGCAGCGAAAACAGTAGAGCACACGGGAAAGCGACTAAGTGTCTAGAGAGGCATAGGCCAGTCTTTGAAAAAACAAGCCGTTTTCCGGCTACATTTTGACAGACTAACCTATTAACCTGTGAGGATGTATGTGTATGCATACGTATATCATTGCCCGACTACTTCGAGTTGGAATTCAGGAAAGAGGAAGAAGATTCGAAGTCCTTGCCTTCATCAAGCGCTCCGAATCTCGGGGGCTACACCCACTGGGTGCGCTCGCGCGCCCCCAGTGGAATCTTGTAGTTCCCGACCGGCCAAGGGCGTTTGGCTGGCCGTTCGGAGCCTAGGTGAGGGCAAGGGCAGGAGCAAGAGAAGATAGGGAAGATTTGAAGCACCTGGCTACGCCAGCTACTCCGAATCTCGGGGGCTACACCCAGTGGGTGCGCTCGTGCGCCCCCACTAGAATGTTAGCTCCTCCGGCTGAAGGCGTTCAGCCGGCGAAAGCAGCCGACTAGGACGAGGCCAATCGGATAAAGTTAGAAGACTTGGGAAAAATAAGGAAGATTCGAAGCACCTGGCTACGCCAGCTACTCCGAATCTCGGGGGCTACACCCAGTGGGTGCGCTGGCGCGCCCCCACTGGAGGTGTAGTTCCTCCGGCTAAAGGTGTGTAGCCAGACGAAGTTAGCCAGATGAAGTTAGCCGGCAGAATATCAAAAGAAAATTCAAGGCAAAGTTAAAGGAAACTCAAGAGTTCAACATTAACAAGCAAAAGGGAGACGAAGCTCCCACAAGTTACCCGGCATCAGAGATAGCCAGTACAGATAGACAAGTTTCACATATATCCGAAGCAAAACAAATACACCCGGCATCCTGGGGAAGTGACTAAGCGGCAGGAGCCTTGCCGTGAGGAGCACCTTGACCAGCAGAAGCTTTAGGCGGGGGAGGAGGCGCAGAGCTCGTTCCGGTTCCGGCGCCCTCGGGCGGCGGCATCGGGCCTTCCATGTCAGGAGTACCGACGAACTCCGAGTCGGTGAGCACCTCGTCGGGATCCACGTAGTCGACAATCTTGATGGCAGACCCGCGGAGCTTCGGATGGGCTTAGCGGACAGCGGCGAGGTCGGCGCTGGCACGGAAGCCTCCGTCGATCTTCTCGACGCGGGCGTACTTGTACCAGGAGAGCATGAGGGCCAGAGCCATCTCCGCTCCGGCTTGCGCCCCCAAGTCCCGCAGCCAGTCGATCGTAGCCAGCACCTCCCCCACCTTCGCAGCCAGCTGCGCCATCGTCTCCGAAACCGGAGCCTCTGGCCACATGCAGGAGAAGACATCCCGTGCCGCTTGACGAAGCTTGGCTGCTTCTTCGCCAAGAAGGACGACGAGATCCTGGGCCATCGGCTGCGCTCCCGGCCAGTCCTCCTGCAGCCGGTTGTAGGCCAGCAGGTCTATGCCGGGGTAAAGGTCTGTCAGAAAAAAGAGTCAGATTCAGCTACCAGATCCGAAAAGAAAAGAAGACAGAAAAGGGAACTCACCCTTAGCCGTGTGGCCGACCTGCATCAGCTCCTCCACCAGAGCCTTCTCCTTCATCGCCAGCCGTTTAATCTCCTTCTCTTGGTCCTTGTTCTGGGCCTCAAGAAGGTTGAAGGCGTCAGTCCGGCTGGCGAGCGAGACGTCGCGGTCCTTGATGGTTGCTTCCAGACCGTCTACCCTCGCGTGCCAATCCTTATTCTGCAACCGCATAGTGGTGTTGGACTTGCTCAGCCGGTCTTTCGCCTTCTTCAGGCGATCGATCTCGTGCTGAGCGCACACGAGGATGGCTGCAATACAACCGGCTATCAGTAAAAAAAAGACGGATGAAGCTAACTTACTCTGGGAAGTCCCATTGGCAGCAGCAAACTTCTGCTCCACGGACCGATTCCTGCAGGCTGTGGCCTCCAGCAGCCGGATATCCTTCACCGCCAGCTCGAGTGTGACGGCTAGGTCCGTCAGCGAGGCGGCGGCGGAAGCATCATCGTCCACGGTGTTGACGGCCAAGGACTCCTTCGCTGCGGCCACCGCTGTTCGCCATTCCTTCCCGGGCTCCTCGTCGGAGTTGTCATCGCCAACAACGACGAGCTCCTTGCCGGCAGCCCCCCACGCGCTCGCGGAGTGGCCATCCGGCTGGGATGACTCCGCTTTCGGCTGGGGACCTTCCGGCTCGGCGGAGGCAGCCGGCTCATCTCGAGGGGGAGGCGGAGGTTGCGCCTCAAAAGAAGGAGGGGCGCTGGCTGGCACAGTCAGGGCACGGGGGGCGGCCCGGTCGGCGCTCGTGCCGGGCTCGTGGCTCCGAAAGAGACCAGCGTGCTAAGAAGAAGGAGGAGAAGGCAAAGGCAAATAAACCAAAGTCAGATAAAGAAGGAAAAAGAGAAGCAGACAGAAAACACCAAAAGGAAAAGGGGGAGAAGGGATGTAGCGCGCGCGGCTTGGGCAAGTCAGGCATGAACTCCTCAAGGGGAGCCTCACCCTCCTCGCGAAGGACGCAAGCGAAGATCTACCGAATACAAGAAGTCAGCCGGACAGAACAAGAATTACATAGGAAGAACAAAACGAAGTTTCTGGCTACAAGAACTTACCCGGGGCGCGCGGTTCTCCCGGCTGTAGGGCGCCAGACTGAACTTCCAGTTCTCCGGCAGCCGCTCCTTAGTGATCGCCCACACCCACTCCTTCAAGTTGTGGTAGCGGGGATCACGGCGCGACAGCCAGGTCGGGTCCAGTCGGTCGGAGTAATAGCACATATTGTGCGCTCGCTGCTGCAGCGGCATCATTAGCCAGGACATCTAGTTGAGGGTGATGTCCAGGCCGGTTAGCCGGCAGGTGACGAGGGAGCGCATGCGCTGCAGCATCGCGTCCGTCTCCGCCTTGTCGCCATGGATTTTCAGCTCCCAGTTCTGCTGGCTGGACTCGACATCCTGGAAAGTCGGAAGATTGATCCGGTCGACATTGGTGACATTCTTGACGTAGAAATACGACTGCTGCCACAACCGTACTGTGTCCTGAAGCAAGAACTTGGGGTAGCCGGATTGGGTGCGGGACTAGATGGAGGCGCCGCCGTAGACGACTAGTGGCCCCTTCGTGTACTTCACCTACGGCCGGACTCGAAAGAGCCGGCAGAAGAGCACGAGATCTGGCTAGATCCCGAGGTAGCTCTTGCAGAACGCCATGAAATGCGCCAGCGTCCCGATGGCGTTGGCGCCGAGGTGGTGGAGGCGAAGATCGAAGAAGGCGAGAAACGTCAAGAAAAAGGGGTGCACCGGAAGGGCGAACCCGCGCGCCAGATGGGAGAGGAAGATGACGCGCTCCCCCTCTGCCAGGTGCGGCGACACCTCCCCTGCTGGCACCAACCGCACCGCCACCTCCTCCGGCGGCGGAAGAACGCGGGTGGCGCGGTACTTCACGATGTGGTCCTCGGTGACGGAGGAGCCGCACCAAGCCCCGCGGTCGGCGGCCATCTCTGGCTGACAGGGGGAGCGGCGACGGAAGAGTGGCGGTGGCCCGTAGCGATGACGACAATGAGTGGGCGGCACAGCGGGCTACGGCGCAAGAGGCAAGGGCGCAGAAGCAGAAGAACGCGAGGAAGGAGGAGACTGCAGCTGTGGGGAGCAAAGGAAAGGAACTGCCTCCCCCGCAGCGTCCCTTTAAAGGGCCGGAAGGGCAACCGTCAAAGGAGCCACGTGGCGCGCATCTGGACGGCCCTCGCCCCAACCGCCACCCAGATCCAGTGTGCCGAAGCAGGATGCGCAGAAGATCCCGGAGCAGGAACCGAAGCGCCGGACAGCGGTTTCCCGAGGCGACGTGCGACGGGATGTTACGCTGCCCGCCGCAGAGAAATGATGGCGCGTGCACGCGTGGCCTGCATCAGCACTGACGTCACGAGTAGCGCAACCACCAAGCTCAACATGACACAAATTCAAAAACAGGAGGGAGCATGCACACATTTCGCCTAAGGGCGGAATCCACACACGCTCGGGGGCTAGTGTCAGGGGGATGACCCCCAGGTACCCCAACCGGACAAGAACCAGGCAGTCGGATCGCGTCCGGCTGACCAAGCACAGCTGGACAGGGCAAGACAGACCGACTACCGTTCGGTAGCCAGGTCAGCAAGAAGTAGCCGGCTACGACGACGTAGCCGGACCCAATCAGTGAGACAGGACGACATGCGTATCAGTGCACGGTACGCTCTGTACGATGAAAATACTGGCAACCACCCGGCCATACCGAAGACTTTGTGGGGTGACGCAGGAACAGTGGCCCGATGCTGACGACAGGCTCGCACGACGTCCACTGTGCCTATGACAGGCATACCGCTCATACTCTGATAAGACACACCATACCGGACACTGTAGATGACCAGCCGGCTGGGACCCGCATGTGGGGCCCGCTAGTTGGATTGGCCAGTGATACCGTTGCCTCTCTGCCTATATAAGGAGAGGCAAGGCCTCAGTAGAAACGGTTGGTCTCATAGCATTTAAGGCGGTAGCTAGCAAATACAGCTCGAGGAGCGCTTGTAGTTCGTATATCCCACATAGTCAGATCCGGCAAGAGTAGGGGCTTTACCTCATCACGAGGGCCCCGAAAATGGGTACTTCCTGCGTCCGGCTACGCTCGCTTGTACCCAATCCCGCCTGCGGATGCCGTCGATATCTTTCCTGCTAGTCCCCACACCTCTATCTAACCTCTTCAGGTACTGCCGTTCCCAATACAACGACAATATCTTTTATGGTCATGCACCTGTGTTGAATGGTTTATTTCTGTTGGATCTCAATAGTAGTATTACACATATTCATAGTGTTGACGCTAAAAGGATTAAACTTGATAATGATATATCTACATATATGTGGCACTGCCGTCTAGGTCATATTGGCGTTAAACGCATGACGAAACTCCATTCTGATGGACTTTTGGAATCACTTGATTTTGAATCATTTGATACATGTGAGCCATGCCTTATGGGCAAGATGACTAGAATGTCGTTTTCCGGTTCAATGGAACAGGGGACAGATTTATTGGAAATCATACATACTGATGTGTGTGGACCAATGAGTGTGTCGGCGCGAGGGGGATATCGTTATTTTGTTACTTTCACGGATGATTTGAGTAGATACGGGTATATCTATTTGATGAAACATAAGTCTGAAACCTTTGAAAAGTTCAAGGAATTTCAGAATGAAGTGGAAAATCATCATAACAAAAAGATCAAATTTCTGTGGTCCGACCGTGGAGGAGAGTATCTTAGTTACGAGTTTAGCACACATATGAAAGACTGTGGAATAGTTTCACAACTTACGCCTGCCGGAACACCACAACGTAATGGTGTGTCAAAACATCGTAATCGTACTTTATTGATATGGTTCGATCTATGATGTCTCTGACTGACTTGCCACTGTCATTTTGGGATTATGCAATGGAAACCGCTGCATTCACTTTAAATAGGGCACCATCTAAATCCGTTGAAAAGACACCATATGAATTATGGTTTGGAAACAAACCTAAACTATCATTTCTTAAAGTTTGGGGATGCGATGTTTATGTGAAGAAACTTCAACCGGATAAACTCGAACCCAAAGCGGAAAAATGCGTCTTCATAGGATACCCTAAGGAAACAATTGGGTATACCTTCTATCACAGATCTGAGGGCAATGTTTTTGTTGCCAAGAATGGATCCTTTCTTGAGAAGGAGTTTCTCGCGAAAGGTGTGAGTAGTTGGAAGGTAGAACTTGAAGAGGTTATTTAACCTTCTCTTCATGAAATGGCGAGTAGCGCACACTAGAAGTTGTTTCGGAGTTGACTTCACCTAATGAGGAGAGAGCGAATGATATTGATCATGAAACTCCGAAAGAGGACACTACCGAACCTCGCAGGTCAAGCAGGACATGTGCAGCTCCTGAACTATACGGCAATCCTGTGATGAATTTCATGATTGATGAAATAGATGACCCTACGACGTATGAAGAAGTGATGATGAGCCCTGATTCCAACAAATGGCTAGAAGCCATGAAATCCGAGATGGAATCCATGTACAAATACCAGGTTTGGACCTTGGTGGACTTACCTCATGATCGAAAGGTCGTTGAGAATAAATGGATTTTCAAAAGAAAAACTGATGCTGATGGTAATGTGACCATCTATAAGGCTTGACTTGTCGCAAAGGGGTTTCAAAGCCGGTTAGGATTATGTTAAAGCCGGTTAGGATTATGTTAGCAATTGCTGCATATTTCGATTATGAAATATGGCAGATGGATGTCAAAACTACGTTCCTCAATGGTAATATTGAAGAAGAGTTGTATATGATACAACCTAAGGGTTTTGTCGATCCTAAGGATGCTGATAAGGTATGCAAACTTCAGTGATCCATCTATGGACTGAAGCAAGCATCCCAGAGTTGGAATCTCTGCTTTGATGAGGTTATCAAAGAGTTTGGATTTGTCCAAACTTATGGAGAGGCTTGTATTTACAAGAAAATGAGTGAGAGCAATGTGGCATTTCTAATATTATATGTGGATGACATATTATTGATTGGAAATGATATATATCTTTTAAACAGTGTTAAAAGTTATCTAAACAGAAAATTTTCGATGAAGGACCTTGGTGAAGCTTCATATATATTAGGCATTAAAATCTATAGAGATAGATCAAGACACCTAATTGGGCTATCGCAGAGTACATACCTTGATCAGGTATTAAAGAAGTTTAATATGGACGGAAGTAAGAAGGGGTTCTATAACAACCTCGGACCCTACACTCTAAGTTCAAGCCTGGATGAACCAGAAGTGGTTAAAATAGTACAGCGGGGGCCCCGGGCCACCCACGTGTAGACCCGTCGGCCGTCCTAACCACTTCTAAGAACATCGGGACAAGAGCGAGCGGCATAGGCAACATGCGAAGAGATCAAATACATACACAAGTGAGTATGTATGCAAGCTACCTTACAACAGTTCTCAGAGCCATACCATCTAAAAGAAATAGAAATATTGCAACGCCATACGGCAAGATCCAAATATCCTAGATGGAGATAATAGTGTAGGATAGCTCCTCATACATCAAACATCAGAGTATCAAGCGGAAGTGGGAAACAAGATCCGAGTACGGACAAGAAGCAAATTGGCATAAGATGCCACATAAGTAAGCACATCTCGCCCACAGATCTCGCGGATCCCCATCCCGGAATCTCTACACCGCCTGATTGTTGCCAACATCATCGGTCTCCTCCACCCAGTATCCATCTTGCGAATACACCTGTTCATCTGAATCAAACAATTTATCGTGTGAGACCCTAGGGGTACTCAGCAAGTCTTTATGCCTCTAAAGGGGACATAACCTGGGGTGACGCAATTGCAGCAAAAGATAATACTAACAAGTCTATAGACACTCGCTAACCATCCGCCTAACCAAAGATAGACGGATGTCCGTTAATTAGAAACAACAGTTATAACAGTATAAAGTAACAGATCCCTCCTCCCTCTCGCTTACCAACGAGAAAGCGGATGAACAACCCATCCGTTAACAGTTTTATTAACCATTCCATGAGTATTGCACTATTTACTAGTCAGGTATTTAGTCAAATTAAAAGCGGTACTTTAGTTATACTTGTCTATGATCGAGAAACCGTGCTCCAAGTCATCCATAACCATAGACACGGCTTTCAGAAAGATTTACCCTGCAGGGGTGCACAAATAGCAACACACACTCGATCAACCTCGGAAAAACCAACTCAAAACCCAACGAGGCATTCATGACAAAGCGATCACAAGATTCATTAAATATTTCAGGGGGCCACCCCATTAAGCTACCCGCAACGAAGTTGGCCGACTACGAGACGGACCCAAGGTTTGCGTCAATGGCTGTAAACGACTGGGAACTCGAAAATGTGACTGGGCTTGTCGATACCGCGAAAACACTCCGCATCCAAAACAGTACAGGTGCTCCACGCACAATCTTAATAAAACAGTAACATGGCATAAGTACAGGATAGTAAATAAAACCCCAAACTAGTTTGTGGCCCCAAGAAATAGAAATGAATCAAGCTCTAGCTCAGGGGGGTCCATAAGGCCTCCCGGATGTGGATAGTGCGAATAGTCAAGGAACATGAATCAAGTACTCGGGGTCCTACGGGACACAAGTGAGCATGAAAAACCAAATAACAGATATTGCCCACCGGTGCCTCTTTCATTAGTTATCCCATACTACTCAGGTTAAGTTGTTTAGGTACCTCGTTATCCATCAGACTCTCACATACCCTACACATGCTGTTCTACAACTCGCATGGCTCAAACAACTCCTGTAGTAATGGCTCATGGGATGGAGGAACAAGCTCGGTGGGGTTTAAAAGTAAAGGCTATGCAGTACTTGGGATTCAATTTAATGCAATCGTGACTCCATGATGCAAGAATAAGATAGAGGAAATAGGTACTATATGTATGCAAGCATGTGGTAGTGCTTGCCTGGCAGCTCAGTTGAAGAGAGAGACGGATATGGGTAGTACTCCTGGGATTCCTGATATTTCCCCTGCTCGGCGTCTATTCGAAAGAAGAACCAAACAAATAAGGGCCAACATAAATAAAGTGCACAAGCATATAAATGAAATGCGACAAGCAAACAAGCATGCCATGATGAATGATGCACAAATTACATGGCAAGAAAGTAGCATGGCAAGGGTGAGGTGTGGGGACAAGAATAAATCATTTTATGAATTATTTGGTCAAGTTTTATTGCCATAAACAGTTCTGATTTTTAATAATGACATGATGCATGCTTCAAAATTCATATCATGTAATGCATAGTTAGAACGGGCTCATCGTGCTGATCGATTTCGACATATTATTTGTCAAATTTGGAGTTATAGAATTAAAGTTATTAATTAATTAAGAAAAGGGCATTTTATTGCAATTAAACAATTTTCGAAAATTAAATTAGTCAAACATTATTTTGAATGGCATATTTGAAGTCCTCACATTTTTCTGGTTCAAAAACATATATTATTTGTATTATTTGTAAAAGTCAATAAAAAGTTATTTAGTTTCTAGATTTAAAATCATTTAAACAAATTCTGAAAATGATTTTTATTTAACAGAGAAGGACAACGACTTTTTGTACACAGAGAAAAGTAGCCCGAGTCGCAGACAGGTGGGGCCTACGCTGAGCTGGCGCAACCAACACGTAGCAGACTTTTCTCACCGCGCATCCATTCAGCCGCAGATACTGACGGGTGGGGCCACGGCAGCCACAGGGCCACACACGGGCGCGCCAGTGGGGGCCTGCCACGTGGGGGAGCCGGGGAGCGCGGGTTGAGAACCCCGGAACTACAGGTGCTTTCTCATAAAAATAACACAGAGGCAGATAGGTGGGACCAGGGGTTCACGGGTTGAGGAAAACAAAAGGCAGGGGGGGTATTCACAAAAAGGCCGCAGCTACTGTTTTTCTTCCATCTGCTTTCTTTGACGAAACTGACGTCGCGTGCGGACGGAAAACAGAGGGCAGCGGGGGTCGAACCCGCGACCTAGCGCGTGCGCGTGGCGGCGGTGACCACTGGGCTAGCAGGGGGTTGTTGCTGGGTAAGCGTTGCGTGGCTAGGTAACCTACTGAGGCGAGGCGACGGAACGGCGACGGCGAGCGTGCTGCACAGAAGGCGCTCGACGGTTTGACCAGCGCGTACAGGAAACGATCGGCAAGAGGAGGTGTCAGGGGGGTTCGTTGGCTCACCGCGGGGAGGTTGGTGGTGGTGGGTCAGGCAGGAGCACAGAGGATCGCCGAGGAAGCTGGAGACCGGCGGTTAGAGTTTTGCGTCGGCGTCGATGACGTGCAGCGTGTACCGGCCGCCTCCTCCTTGCTGCTATGTACGGGGACGGTCCAGAGGGACTCCTTGGTCTTCCCCAACGCCTCAACGCCACGCCCGCCTCCTAGCTACGGTGATGGAGACTCGAGGCCGACGGTGGGGTGGAGATGGTCGAGGAGAAAAACAGGGGCAGGTGGGGGGAAGGAGTAGTGGTTGGGCAAGGCCCTGGGTGGATTTGGGGGACGCCAGGCAAGGGAGAGGGGGAGATAAGGCCGAGGGGTGGTGCACATGGGGTGGCTCGGGTGTAAAGGTGGCGATCACCTTTTCTCCTCCTCTTTCTGCTCACGTGGTAGACCGGCTCGGGAGGGGCTGGGGTGGCTGCAGCTAGGGCCAGAGGGAACGGGCAGGTGTGGCTCGGGGTCTCCTTGGCAGCGAGAGAGTAGAACAGAGAGGGGGGACTCGGCCAGGGGATGTCGAGCAAGGACTCGGCCTAGGGTTTAGGTTAGAGGGGGTGGTTCGGCTAGGTAGAAGGGGAATGGGCTTGGACCGAACCAGGCCACAAGGCTGGTGGCCACGGTTAGGAAGGGAAGGGTGGCTCGGCATGGAGCCTAGCTAGGAGGGAAAGGAGATAGGGTTAGGGTTTTGTCATGTGTAAAAGACAAAGGTAGGGAAAAAATGTGTAAAAACACATGGAACAAGCTAGATGGGCTAGGATAGAGTTGAACCAAACCAAGGAAAAGAAAAGAGTAAGAGGAAGATGTAGGGCTTCTTTTGCATGGTACAAGCAAGAACACATCCATGCATGCATGATGCATTAAGATGGTGGTGGAAGTTAGGTTTAGGGGATGGTTTCAAAAGATGAAGAGAGGGAGAGAAAAACTAAGTTGGGTAATGGGAGAAATACCCATGCCCCACTCAAACCGAATAAAACCAAAGAAAAATAAAAGAAGATGATCTTGCATGGCCCATGCATAATTAGTAAATGCCATATTTATTATTGTGAAAACAATCACTACAACAGATCCTAGAATCGGTGACGAATTGCCTGGTGACAAAATTCAGAACCGTCACCGAAAGTAACCATAGGTGACAAATTAGTTTTGGGTGTCACGTATGCTTGATAATGTGTGACGGTCGCGTTTCGCGTCATGGCAAACCATCGCCGATTATCCGCACGACGGATTTTAGAGCATCGTAGATTAAGCCGTCACCGATTGTTCGTGGGACCAACGAGTTAGCACTTGTGTTAAAAACGATAAAAGGGCAAAGATGGGTTTCGAACCGAGGACCTAGTAGAAAGTAAAACGTTTCGTTACTGCGGGGCTACCGTTCGGTTTTTGAATTGTTTGATTGGCCTACCATTTTGTAAACTCTATGTGCAGTACATGGCATGCACAAACACGGATCGTTATAGTTAGGACTTGTGCGATCTTCCAAATAGTTTTCTTCTCTGTTCTTGTGAACAAGCACCGTCAAGGGTATCCCTTGTCCAGGCGATCACGATATTCGCTGGCCCTTCATCTACAAGTCCCGCCGACTTGCGCCTACGCGATCACGACGATCGATCACGATCCCAGCTAGCGAGGCTTCGCGGCCGGCCGGCGCACGGTGATAGGAAGCACATGTGAGTTCCTTTGAGATCTGTTATGAAATTGATTTGGATTGGTGTTTATGTTACACATTGTGATTTATTTGGACTTTGGTAAACAATTTTCACATCGATTAGTACAAATTGAATGGCATCATGATTCGAGTGGAACACATTATATATATTTTTGTAGGCGATGGATCGACAGTGGATTACTCATGGGCGCAAGTTCACCCCTTTTTACATACAAGGTGTCCGCGAGTTTATGGAGTTTGCGCGTGCAAACTGCAACAAAGGTGCATCAATATTGTGCCCATGCCAAAAATGCCTTAATATTACGCAGCAGACTTAGGACACTGTTGAGTATCACTTACACGTCAATGGTATGGCCGTTTCGTACACAAAGTGGATTTGTCATGGAGAAGATGATGGTCCCGATGAAAACTATGATCATAGTATGTATCAAAGCGATGACGATGATGATTATGATGATGGAAATGAGAATCATAATGATCATGTTGACAAGATGTTAGATGAGCTGCATGATTCTGGTGACAGAGGCCCAAGTGACACTAATTTCTATGCGAACCTCATTGAAGAAGCTAAGAAAGAGCTTCACGAGGGATGCACCACTGAGACGAGGTTGTCATTCATTATGAAGATGCTTTACGTGAAATCATACAACTGGGTCACAAATAGAGATTTTGATCAATTTATGGCTGTCTTATGTGCTGCTTTGCCAAAAGTGAATTTTCCCAAGTCCTATGCTGAAGCTAAGAGTGTTCTTTCTGAGGTTGGGCTTGGTTATGACACAATTCATGTTTGCAAGTATGTCTGTGCTCTGTTTTGGGGAGACCATGCCAAAAAAACTCATTGTCCTGAGTGTGGATTTTCAAGGTGGAAAGACCCAGAAGCAAAGAGAAAGATTCCCCACAAGGTGCTTCGATACTTTCCTATAATCCCAAGGTTCCAGAGATTTTTTGTTTCCAAGGAAGCGTCGATGAACACCAAGTGGCACAAGGAGAAGAGGGTTGCACAACCGGGTATTTTGAGGCACCCAGCTGATGGTGAAGCATGGAAGCACTTTGACAAGGAGTTTGGATGGTTTGCTTCAGATGCCCGTAACATAAGGCTTGGTATTGCGACAGATGGATTGAACCCATACGGAAACATGAGTAGTTCATACAATATGTGGCCAGTTTTTGTCATTCCATACAACTTCCCACCGTGGATGTGCGTGGATCAATCCAACTTCATGATGTCATTGCTAATCCCTGGAAAAAATTCAATAGGAAAGGATTTTCATGTATTTATGCAGCCATTGATAAAAAATATGATGAAGCTATGGAGTGGCGTGGGCACATATGATGCGTGCATAGGTAGAGAGTTTCCGTTGCATGCTGCGTTTCTTTGGTCGATTCATGACTATCCTGGATATGTCAGAATGTCTGGCCGTAGCACAAGAGGGGTTTTTGCATGTGCGCACTGCGATAAGGATCCTTGCTACGAGTCTTTGCATAATAAAATTGGTTATATTGGTCATCATCGATTTCTGCCTCACGATCACAAGTGGAGGAGTAGCAGAGCCTTCAATGGAAAACCTGAACCGAAGGATGCACCAACAAGTTTCACACTTGCAGAAAGAGAGGAGAGGGTACAGAGAGTTCAGGATTACAGGCCAGGGAAAAATCCATCAACTAGGAAGAGAAAGCGTGGCATGACTGGTGAGCCAACCTGGCACCTCAAGATCAACTTATATGATCTGCCATACTAGTCAAGATTGAAGTTTGTTCACAACCTAGATGTGATGCACATTGAGAAGAACATATTGGACAATATCCTTGGTACCCTTCTTGAGCTTGATGGAAAGAACAAGGACACTGTTGGTGGTAGAATGGATTTGGAGAAATTTAATGTCAGGAAGAAGTTCTGGATGAAACCTGAGGCCAAGGGTTTTTCAAAGGAGAAAGCACCGTGGACGCTTCAAAAGGAAGGCAAACAAAAATTGTGCAAGTATTTGGCCAACACTAGGTTCACAGATGGTTTTGCTGGAAACTTAGCAAGATGTGTGGACATCCCAGGGGGTAAAGTGCACGGTCTGAAGACGCATGACTGCCACATACTTATGCAGCGTGTGTTGCCAGCTGGTCTGAGAGGGATTGCATCAAAGGCGATGTATGAGACCATTGCTGAACTGGGAAACTTTTTCAGGGAGTTGTGTGCCAAAACTCTAAGAGCATCTGTGCTGCGTCGAATGAAGGTTGAAATTGTCATAATTCTTTGCAAGCTTGAGCTGCTATTTCCCCCATCATTCTTTGATGTAATGGTGCACCTGGCTATTCATCTACCTGATGAGGCACTTCAGAGGGGGCCTGTTCAATATGGTTGGATGTATCCAGTTGAAAGAAGGCTCGGGTACCTGAAATCAACTGTGCGTAGCAAATCAAGGCCTGAAGGTTCAATTGCTGAGGGATATATCATGGATGAGTGCTTGCATCATTGCTCTAAATTTTTGGGCGATGTCATAGAAACCAGACATAACAATCCTGAGAGGAACCAAGATAAGAAACAAAGAGTTAATCCGCTAGAGTTTGATATTTTTTCAGATGGAGCCAGAGGTTTAGGACTATCCAAGTTGAAGTATTTTCCCAAAGAATTTGACAATATGGTTTGGTATGTACTTCAGAACTGTGATGAGGCACAAAATTATATTCAGTAGGTCTATTTACCTTTTTATTAATCATTCAAAATTTTCAGTAATATTTTGTGTTATAGCAGTACCATTACTAATTTGTTTTTGATTTTTAGGAATTTCCGACAACAACTACAGAATAGGGGTGTGAACAACATTGAGGCGGAACTAGAGAAAGAATTCCCTACAAGGTTTAAAAAACATGTCAGTAATTTGGACAATACTCCAGAAGATTTAAAATCACTAGCACTTGGTCCAGATGCTCGTGTAGTTGTACACATTATGTGCAAGGTAAATGGCGCTAGGTTCCGTTCCGTCGAGCGTGAGAAGAACATGAGGACTCAAAACTCAGGCATAATGACAAGGGGATCCGTTTCTGACGAACAAGATCAAGAATACTACGGTGTGATGAAGGAGGTTCTTAAGTTACAGTACCCGAGAAACAAGCACGGCGACAGATCCGTGTTCTTGTTCCGCTGTGATTGGTTTGACCTTGGAAGTAGGAAAACCACAGAGATGAAGGATGATGGATACTTTAAAAGCATCAATACGTCTATATTGTGGTACAAGAACGCCCCTTTCATATTAGCTCACCAAGCAGAAACTTGTTTTTACTTAGAAGACACAAAATTTGGTGATCCTTGGAAGGTGGTGCAAACTTTCAAGCACAGGAATGTATATGATGTTCTAGAAAAAGATGATGAAGGCAATGCAGGTGCATACCAGGAAGACCTAGGCTTGGAAGATCCCATTGTTCACCAAATTGAGGACGAGGAAGATGAATATGTTGATGATCATGAAGACGACATGGCTGATCGCTCTGATGATGTGATATTTGTTGACTCTCAGACTGTTAGACAACTAGCAGGGAAAAATGGTGTAAACAATGATATGGACCTGAGTGACGAAGAACAAGAAGACTTGGAACCGGTTGTCGATGAATTTGGGAGGAGCATTTCAGATGTTGATAGTGATATTGACTAGTACCTTGTGAAAATGCGTTACTAAAATACTAGCACGCAGTTGTACTGTTTGATACTAGTTATGGAGACTGTTGCATTCAATTCCCGGTAACCATGTTATACACAAAATTATTAATTACAATGATATATATGGTCGTACCTAGATGTTTTTGCTTGTAAAATTTGTAGCTCATAAAATATTCATAGATACCGATGAAATGAACTCAATTAACACGAGTTCACTATAATTTGCAGCAACGACAGGCATAATATATTTCAGCTTATAAAAAATTTAATAGTACCATTACACTTAACCATGTCTTCAGACATACTAATGCCACATAATGAAAGGACCGTAAAATATTGTCTTAACATCTCATATTATTAGGTCGACAAATGACCCATGACCATCATAGTGAAAATGATCAAGGCTACTAAAGTTCCACATTTGGAACATAGAAGGAAAATAGGAAAGCCCCCTTACGTCCCACGTACAACATGAAAAACATCTTGTCTCCAATTCACCGAAAATCCTCCTCCTGTGACATCACTTCCCTCCACCCAGCGCAGCATACTCGGCCATCCTCAGGAGAAATTTAGTACGACCCTTTGACCTTTGTGTATTTATCACACACAATTGTGATATCACCATATTCAGCCATGTCTTCAGGGACAAGGCGTCGCGGGAGTTTCTGTTCTTGGTCCACATGCACAATGTGAACATTTGTTAATCGAAAAATTACAGGCACAAAAAGTAGATCACTCATACTTACCAGCTCTTTCTTCTAGCCATTTGTCCAGCTTAATGTGTGGATCAGAGACTCACATTTTCCAACTTGATAAGGCCCAGCTCCATGTTCATCAACCAGCGTGTCAATGATGTCAACATTGCTGACCACTGACTCCATCATTCTCCAGTTAATTATGGTTCCATCAATGGCATGCATAGCGTCAAGTATGCCTTTCTTATCCTGGGTCAGATTGTAATATGTTGTACAAGTTCAAATACTTAATTAAATGAATATTACTGAATCAAAATTAAGATTAATGCATGGTAGGTACGTCAACATTAAGATTGTTTAGGAACAAGGAAAAAATATCGTGCTAAACACAAAGCAACTACTTCTTTTTTCATAAGGAAAAAACTAGAGACAATTCCATCAGTGACATTCTACACATTACAAAGTAGACTAGAAACCGAGCAAAATGGGTGAACCTAAATATTTTAGTGGATCTACATATATACATCCATTTTATACAAACTCGTAAACATCGTATATTTGTAAACGGAGGGAGTACTTCAAATAAGCAGTTACTTACATGGGTGGGTGATCGGTAGGTTGATCGACGTCACAGGGGTAGACGGACCTTGTGTGTCGGTAGAGAAGACAAGCTCCGTTCCAACATCCAGATTGTAGACTCTAGCAAATTCTCTCCAATATTGGCCTTCAAGATATGTTCTGCCATCCTTATTGATACAATCAACGTTGAATTCGAACCCTTCTTCCGTAACCACCTCGACCACAAAATCATTCTCGTGGTCGACAGAGTCGATGGCAAACTTCTTAAGAAAATTCGCTCTAGCATAGCAGGGTATTAACTGAAGAAAAATGGAACATGTTTACTACATGACAAACTAATAGATGCTATAATTCATGACAAAAGGGTGGAACAGGAAAGACTGATGATAATAGAAAAAATAAAACCAGTAACGTCATTTCTTCAAAATTCTCTACAAGGGTGAGAACGAAAAAGGACTTGATCTTGTCGCCTAGGCCGCATAGACCCTTGGTGTCAAAACACCAAGGACACTACGAATCAAAAAAAGAAAATTTAAAGATCTTTAGCCGTACATTTTTGTCCAAATAGATCCAGTACATGCAAACTAGATAGGTTAGATTTTTACCGCAACGATCTTGCCCTTCGCCATCCCTCTCTCTCGACAGATCTGCGGCCTAGGCAAAGGTGGTTTAGATGGTGGCGCTGACTCCAACTATGCCTTTAGGGTTTGTTGGAGGGAGAGCGTATATATATATGGTCCGACTATGCTTGCATGCCGGGCCTGGACCCAGTTGTAAGCTTAATTTGTGGGCTCGACGTGATTAGCTTTAGCCGTTAGGGAAAACAAGGAAATATATTGATTACATTTAGTGCGCAGAGCAAGGAAATTGATTTGGTTTTTATTGCTCTGACTTAGTCGTCATAGTTAGGTCCTGTAAGATCCTCAATAGAATCTTGAGACTAACAAGGAAAGAATTAGCTATATTAATTAAATCCTTTACTTAGAATACTTTGCAAATTGTATGAAAAGTATTGGAAATAAGGAGTTTTCCTTTCATGTTTGTGGTTGTTTTTAGACATTCTAAAGGATCATCAGTATGTAAAGTACATAAGTTTCTGGTTTGAGATTGGTTTCAAAAACCTTTTGTAGTCCAAACTTACTTCAAACTTTCTTAGCTACAAAATAAAAACCATCTAATTTAGTAAACAAATGTAGTATGCATCAACATGAGAATTCAGATAACAAGTGCACCAGTAATGCAACAACAAACTCCATACACATTAACATAGTCTTAAACAACTGGGTATGATTACCCAGCTTCCACCATACATAATAAAAACTTAGTCTTCAAACAGCACACAGTTTCTCTTCATCTCCAGGGGGACAAAACAAACATAAACTAAACTTGTGGAAACAGAACATGAGGGCCAACAGCAGGATCGATAACCGGGATGAGGACACCCTTGACGTACTTGTCGAGGAATCTGCCAAAGGCGGCATGCTTCACCATGGTGTGGCCCTTGTGCTTCTGCCTGCTGCCTACGCCAACGCCATCCGCATGCTGGATCATGCTCTCTAAGTTCTTGGTGATGACCCTGCCGCAAAATGGGCAAGATAGCTCCCCGCGGCTACGGAAAGGTATCTGGCCACTCACCAGCCGCTTAAGAACAAAGCGTCTCTTGCGGTCCCTGTCGTGCTTGCCGTGGCCCACGTCGTCAGAGTCTTCCTGTGAATTTTGAAATACGTAAGAAGTGAGATAAATAGGAGCACAACAACGATCAAACGAAATAAGCTGTAAAAAATTAAAAATGCTACCAAAATTATTCTAAATTGTTGCGGTGATAGTACTAACATTTGATGAATCGAGGACAGTTTTGTGTTGTGGTGATAATACTAACATTTGATGAATCGAGGATAATGTTGTGTGACCAATATTTGATGAATCGAGGACAATTTTGTCTTATCATGTCTAGTGAGCGTTGGAACGCCTGAGCGTTCATTTCTATCTGCTTCAAAGTCCATAATGGATAATTTATTAAAGAACAATATTCTTTGGGGACATAATTCAAGGCATGTGAACTTTAGGGGCAAATAACCAATTTTTCCTAAATAAAATTCTTGCAATCATAATCACTAGAATGAAAGAAGACTCGGATGAATTTAAGTTTCAAACGCATTGATCATTACACATTAAATTCCATTCATCAGATCAATCATTTCTTTCCAAATAAAATTCTTGTTATCATAATCTCTATAATCAAATTAGACTTAGATGAATTTAAGGCACTTAATGATGAATCATTTACAAGTTAACTACCTTAACACATTCAGAAAGTTATCTAATAACTATGAACCGATAGATATCATATGAGCAATCATAATAAGTAGAATTAAAGAAGGCTTGGATGAATTTAAGTTTTAAACGCATTGATCGTTACACTAAACAGGATACTGATTCAAACACACTATGGAATCATCACATTAATAAGCAGCAAATTTAGATAATGGTAATTATGAATTCCATGCATCAGATCAATCCTTTATTCCCAAACAAAATTCTTGCTATCATAATCTCTACAATCAAATTAGAGTCAAATAAATTTAAGTCGCTTGTGTTGATCAATCATGTGCAAGGTAACTACCTTAACACATTTAGAATGTAATCTGATAACTATTATCTGATAGATATCATATGAGCAATCATAATCACTAGAATGAAACAAGACTCAGATGAATTTAAGTTTCAAACGCATTGATCATTACACTTAACAGGATACTAATTGATACACACTATGGAATCAACACATTAATAAGCAGCAAATTAAGAAAATGGTAATTATAAATTCTATGCATCAGATCAATCTTTTCTTCCCAAACAAAAATCTTTGTTATCATAATCTCTACAATCAAATCAGACTCAGATGAATTTAAGGCACAACATTCAGAAATTAATCTAATAACCATGAACCCATATATATCATATGAGTAAGAATACTATAGGGCAGATCAAATCAAAGTCAACTACAAAGGAACCGTACGAACCCTAGAATCAAGAATATCTAGAAGACCACCTAGACAACACAAATCAATCTACTCTACGAACAAACCCTATGTGAACAGTAAGATGAACAGAGGAGATCGAACAGAACAGCTCAGAACCTCGGTGCCATCGTCGGAGGCCTCCTCCTTGAACAGTACAACTTCTTTGCAGGCTTGTTCATAGAGGTACTCAATGGAGTCAGGGTCTTCGCCGTCGTAGTACTCATCGTCCGGCACGACGATGACCTAGCGGCCTGCATGCGGGTTCTGTAGATCTGCCGCGGGAGCCACGACGTCCTCCTTCTTCTCATCATCGACGGCGACCACGACCGGTACGGTGGAGTCCGCAATGGTCACGGTGCGCCGACGAGCGGCTGGTGCTCCCGAAGAAGACTCCTCGGCCGCCACCGCGGCGACGACCGCAGGTGCATTGCCAGAGCCACCGACCGCCTTCGACTCCGGCTCGTCTTCGCGAGCACGCTTCATCTTGCAGATTCACTAAGGGATGAGATTGGTGGTGCGGTGGTGGGAGCGGATTGGGGTTTTTGGCAGATTGGGGAAGAAGTGGACGATGGTGGGAGAGACGATGAGACCGATGTGTTATATAGATGCTAGCGGTTCGGTTTCCTCTGGTGCACGCGTGGGTGTGGAATCATGTAGTCCTGCATGTAGTCCACTTTCCCATTTCTTTCACATTGGACCCACGCATGACATTTGGGAGAGTGGCGCGTTGCAGCGGAAATCTCTACAAATTCTATATTATATAAATTGTTAAAAAAAATCTATATTATATAAGTAAAAAAAGTATATTGTGTATAAAACAATAAGTTTTCTAAAAGATTTTATAGAGAAATATTGAATTTGTTCAAATTAGTTGAAATCCTAAATTAAATTGGAACCAATCTCGGTCAAACTAGAACACACAGATGCCAATGGGTCATGAGTGTAACTGGACCCACATGTGTCATCAGGGTCAACTTTTGCCCAATCTTAGTCAACATAGAACCCATAGACACCATTGGGCCCACTTGCACCAATGCTAGTGTAAGTGGACCTACGTGTGTCATCAGGTCAACTTTTGTCCAATCTCAGTCAAACTGGACTCACAGTTGCCATTGGTACCCGCATGCACCGATGCTAGTGTAACTGGACCCACATGTGCCATCATGTCAACTTAAGCCCACCGAGAAGCACTTTGTGATCAACGGAAAACACTTGGCGGTACATGACATGAAATAGGTGAGAAGCCACCCAATGTTTCCAAGTGCTACCTCAAAAGCACCAAGTCCAGGAGAAAGCATATACGAGACCATCGAGAAGCACTTGGCTATCAACGCAAAGCAACCTGGCAGCATATTACATGAAATAGGTGTGAAGCCTCCCAACATTTCCAAGTGCTTCCACAAAAGCTCCAAGTCCGGGATATATCATATACAAGTTCGCCGAGAAGCACTTAGCTGCTACCGTAAGGCACTTGGCAGTATATTAGATGCAATCGGGCTTCCCACACGAACTGTGTCCATATGAAAGTACAAAGTCCCTAGACTTCAAGAAGACCGACCAGGCATCGAGAGATAATTGCAACGAACATGTTTGGGTTCCACTCATAACTTACCAAGCCAAGTTCATGAGTTTGAACATCATGCATCTAAAAAGCTAACACTCGGTCATTCCTATTCGAACAAGGCAGCAAGATGACAACATTGCTAGAAGGAAAAAAATCCATAACAACCTAGCAAAACAAAAGACTGAACAAGTGTGGAAGAACGTACCTCAACATCATGGAAGTATCTTGGCATATAGTAGCGGAAACACTTGGTGCTCGACATCGTGGAAAACACGACTAGCATCTCGCGTGTGTCGGTTATGCTCAAAACAGGCCAAATCTGGGCGATACGTTGGACCGAACGGGCAAAACGTGGAAACCGGGAGACATCGTGGAAAACAGCCCGACATCATGGAAAACACGACTAGCGTCTCGCGTGTGTCGGTTATGCTCAAAACATGCCAAAACTGGGTGATACGTTGGACCGAACGGCCAAAACATGGAAACCGGGCAAAAATCCACGGCTTCGTGGAAACACTTGGTGCTAGCTATGTGGGCCCACATTTGTCATCAGGGTCAACTTAAGCCCAATCTTAGTCAAACTGGACCCAGAGATGCCATAGGATCCCACATGCACCAATGCTAGCTATGTGGGCCCACATGTGTCATCAGGGTCAACTTAAGCCCAATCTTAGTCAAACTGGACCCACAGATGCCATAGGGTCCCACATGCACCAATGTTAGCTAAGTGGACCCACATGTGTCATCGGGGTCAACTTTTGCGGCGATATGAGTCAACATAGAACCCACAGATGCCATTGGGCCCACATGCACCAATGCTAGTGTATGTGGACCCACGTGTGTCATCAGGGTCAACTTAAGCCCAATCTTAGTCAAACTGGGCCCACGTGTGTCATCAGGGTCAACTTAAGCCCAATGTTAGTCAAACTGGACCCATAGATGCCATAGGGTCCCACATGCACCGCTGCTAGCTATGTGGGCCCACATGTGTCATCAGGGTCAACTTAAGCCCAATCTTAGTCAAACTGGATCCACATATGCCATAGGGTCCCACATGCACCGCTGCTAGCTATGTGGGCCCGCATGTGTCATCAGGGTCAACTTAAGCCCAATCTTAGTCAAACTGGACCCACAAATGCCATAGGGTCCCACATGCACCGCTGCTAGCTATGTGGGCCCACATGTGTCATCAGGGTCAACTTAAGCCCAATCTTAGTCAAACTGGACCCACATATGCTATTGGGCCCACTTGCATCAATGCTTGTGTATGTGGACCCACGTGAGTCATGGTACATTCTATGTGGAAGCTCATATGCGGGATTGTTATTTTGATGAGAATGAAATGTTTCAAGTTTAAAAAAAATCGTGTCAACTAGTTCACGTAAGATTTCTCAGTGTGTAGGTTTTCAATTTTTATGAGATATTTTGAATTAGTTATGCACTGTACAAGCTTAGGTCAAACTTGAGTTGAAAGTTGTAGGAAAGCCGTGGGTTCAATTTTTGAAATTAAGTTGCAGCCACGACCAGAGGATTGGTGAAAGCCCCGTGCGTTCAATTGTTGAAAGTTTGCAGCCACGACCGGACTGCACCACACCTACACGCGTCGCATCGTAACAAAACTGATCTCACTGCTGCACCGCAATAACCACATCGCATGCACCACACCTAAACACGTCGCACCGTAACAAATTAAAACTTACCCCACTGCACCGCAATAACCGCATCGCACCACTCCTAAATGCGTCGCACCATAACAAAACTGACCGCACTGCACCGCACTAACCGCATCGCACCGTAACGGGTCGACTACATCGATGTACGGGCCCTCCGCCTTGACTCCACCGCCGCCGTAACACCACAATAACCGCAACGCGTCCGCTTCTTGTCTGTTCTTCTTCCTCTCGCGTCTTCCTCCTCCACACGACGGGGAACTCAGCATCCATGGATCCCTATGGAGACATCCTCGATGACGGGAAAACCACGGTTGACATCAAGCCCATCTGTGCCTATGGAACGAAGATTATGGAGGTGGTGTACACCAACGATGTGAACTACTTGAATCACATGCTGGAGAAGTTCGAGCAATTGCTCGAGAAAGAGACTTACAAGTTCCTCGGACTCGATCTCGAGTACACAAGGAATAGGCGGGACGAAGCTCCGTCACAAAAGCTCGTCGTCGTTCAGATCGCCCTGAAGGAGACTGTCCTCGTGTTCCACTACTGCAGGTAATATACGTACTAAGGATGGGCAATTCTATTTCAGGCCTCCTTTGATTCAAAGGATTTCCTATGGGTTTGTACAGGATTCAATCCCTATGTTTTTTTCCATCAGCACATGTTTGATTCATAGGATTGTACCCTGTACGAACGTTTTCACATCAGGCCTCCTTTGATGCAGGGCTTGTTTGATTCAAAGGAATCTCATATGAATTTTGGAGGATTTTGATCCTTAGAAATTTTTCCTATGTGCATTGTTTAATTCCTATAGGTTTAAGTCCTTGTGGATTTTGTTAGATTAAGTATTATGCATGATCTATGGGCGTTGTACGTGGCCTAATAGCACGGTTTCGCAATTTCCTTGTTCAACATTGTCATCAAATAATTGTACACCATCCAAATTATTGTCATGTCTTAGTTTGCATCTATACTGCAGGAGAAGGGAGCCTTGTCCGAAACTGGTTATGTGCATATTTTCATTTTCCATTTGAGATCATGTATAATTAGCCAATGCAAAGACATTGCTTGCACTCGTTTATTTCAAATACTTAGACATGTCAGTTCAAGTATTATGCATGATCTGTGGGTGTTGTACATGGCCTAATGGTACGGTTATGCAATTACCTTGTTTAACATTATCATCAAATAATTGTACATCATCCAAATTATTTTCATGACTTAATTTGCATTTATACTGCAGGAGAAGGGAGCCTTGTCCGAAACTGGCAGAGTTCCTTCAGGAAAAGGGGATCACTTTCGCTAGCGTGGACATCAGGAGTGATAAAGAGAAGCTTGCACATGAGGATATCACCATTCCAGAACAGTACCACATCAACATCCAAGACATGTTTAAGACAGAAGAACGGTTCCATTGGAATCAGCCGTATGACAGGGACGGGATGTTATCTCTAGCAGTGATCATCATTGACAGAGATCTCGGGAATTGCAAGGCACTCCCAGCCGATGGCCACGAAGTATGGGAGAACAAGCCACTTTCCGCGATGAACCTAGAGTATGCAGCAAGAGACTGGTATGTTGCCTACGAGCTGTATCGTAGGCTCATTACCTTAAGGGACGGGCTAGACCGGGGGACTCGCAAGGCTGCAATTAATGCAGCAGAAAAGGTGGCATCAGCTAAGGCCGAGGCGGCAAAAGCTGCGGCCGAGGCGGCAGCTGCTGCAGACCAGAGTGATGCAGATGACGAGCAGGATGATGCAACACAGCAGGCTGAAAGGGAACAGGCGACGGCGATCTGGGAAGAGCAGCAGGCGGTCTGGGGAGCGGAAGAGGCGGATGGAGAGGTGGTGCATGTCGCCAAACGCTCACGGGAAGCGGGCGAAGATGACCAGGACGGCGAGCAGAACGACACCACTGGATGGGGCAACACCACCACCGCTGGCTAGGGTGACACCACCACCACTGCCTGGGGCGACAAAGCCACCGACCCCACTGCCTCCAACGCTACCGGCTGGAATTAATGCACGTTACTATACTATAGCCAATTATATCCGTGATGTTGTATGTTGTTTATGTAGTACAAATCGTGGTACTTTGTTGTTGTTTACTTTCTAAGTTGAACTACTTTAGTATGCTTGATTCTTAAAGTACCGTGAGCTAGCAAACATATCTATGTAATGTTATATGTGTGTTCAGTTGTGTTTGTGCACTGGCTATACTAGTTCAAAGGAATATGATTGTCAACAGATATAAACTTGCCTTAATGAAAGTCTAGAATTGTAAACGCAAGCGTTACAAAGTTATTTTAAGCTAGTGTTATTGGACCCACATTTGTCATCGGGATCAACTTTTGCCCAATCTCAGTCAAACTGAAACCACATATGCCATTAGGTCCCACATGCACCATTGCTAGTGTAAGTGGGCCCACATGTGTCATCGGGGTCAACTTTTGCACAATTTCAGTCAAACTTTTGCCCAAACTCACTCAGACTATAACCACAGATGCCATCGGTACTCGCATGCACCGATGCTAGTGTAACTGGACCCACATGTGTCATCAGGGTCAAATTTTGCCCAAACTCAGCCAAACAGGAACCACATATGCCATTGGGTCTCACATGCACCAATGCTAGTATAAGTGGCTCTGTTTCAAATTTTACTATGTAATATGCACTATGCACTGTCAAACCTATTATAAGTGAGTTGATCAGAGCATTCATCTGTAAAACTGTCAAATATTTGTAAATTATTGATATATATACCAATATGTACTGCTCTTTTAAAAAAAATCATTATTTAGCAAACCCGCTAAATGGGCATAGCGCGCTATAGCTCCGCTATAGCTTTTGATAGCTTTTAAAATCGGCGCCGCTAAATCAAATAGCCCGCTATTTTAAACATTGATAAGTGGGTCCCACATGCACCAATGTTAGTATAAGTGGGTCTAACATGCACCAATGTTAGTACAAATAATAGTTTACCTAATTGGGGGAAAAATCTATCCCTGCAGATATCCTAGCCCCTTCTCGTACTTTCCCCAAACTGCTCCTCTCCATCCGCATCTCCGCATCTCCGCACCGCCGTGGCCGTCCGTATCGCCTCCGTCAGGATCGTCCAGCCACCGATGACCATATTTTTGCAACCCCGCCACCGCGCTTCTCCACAGCCACGCCGCCGCACATCTCCGCAACGCATCCGCCGCCCGTAACGACGTGCACGTCCGCATCGACTCCGGCCACACCACCGCGACGCCGGCCCGTCGGCGTTGACCGCATCTCCGCAACCTTGCTCCGCGCTGAAGGTGAGCCCAATCATGTTGGATTTACTTGTGCTGCCCACTGAAATCATGTCTGCATTGTTTGTCCAGTAGGGTTTTCCACGAGCTATGTGCTGAAGCTAGATTTCCCATGAAAATACACTAGTGTACCTACTGGAATAATTCCTGCACATTACAATCCCACGAATCAAACACTACTGGAAGGAAACATTGCATAAGGTCTGAACTCTACAATGCATGTGTAGGAAAATATATTAGGGCTCGTTTGGCTCCTATGCATTCATTTCATTTGGTTGAAATGAAATGAAATGAAATACCCATGTCACTTCATTTGGATGGAATTTAAATTCCTTAATGAATTTTTATGTTTGGCTGCCACTTGGAATTCTGAAATGAAATGATTTACAGCTTCTGTTTGGCTGCCATTTTAAGCCAATTGTGAAATCAACAACACATTTGGCTTCAAAATTCAATTACATAATGTAAATAAAATATGATATTTTCAAAATAAAAATCAACTACAACATGAATAAAGATCAATGTATCCACAAATACACTTGTCTGCTCATTATATCAACACAACTTGATCAATGATGTTGTCATTGTTAGCGTTCTCGTCCGCCATTTCCGCACGGCTTTCAGCTGCAGTCCTAGCTCCCGCTCAGTAGCTCGATCCCTTGAGTAAAGTGTGCTAATTATATCCCAATACTTGATAACCTTGTACTTATAGGAAGTTGCATCGTTGTGTGCCTGCAAATAAGATAAACTAGAACATGTTAGAACATGTGCCACTTCTTCAAAATCTTAGCCAAGGGTGAGCAACAGATAACACTTGTGAATAAATGTTTTCCTAATAGGTAGGAATACACTATAGCTATAACTTAGCACATTAGGCATGAAAAAGTAAATCTAATGTATAATACTGACAAGCCAGAGATTCAAAGTGAAGTTTGGTGGTGGTCCATTTCCTTGGTGCACAATAATGCATCATTCTGCCATGACCAAGATGACCAGATCACATTCATTCTCTCCATCAAACATAACAAGTTTAGCTAGCTACATCTTGATATGAAAAATGGAACTTGTTTGGACACACACATATATAGATGATAAATTAGTTAGGCATGACATGTCTTAAGAAATTGTCGATGCCAGAATATGGATGGATGTTCATGTGTAAAAATACCACCTGGCTGTTTTCCTTGTTGCAAGGAAACAACTCGCAGTAAGAAAGGTCCAGAGCATGAATGACAATGAACCAGAAGCACATGCCTAGAAAGTACAACCACATGATGCATAGAGGGACAGTTTTGGGGTCGGCTGTACCACATGCAACCACAACATCGGAAATGGAAGAACCTACACTAACTTGCCATCTCTAATGTGCTAAATCGCTAAAGCATTATATTCTGGTGACTAAAACAGAACATAATTACTAGCTATGATCTGTTTCTATAAGAAATAGGCCTAAACTTCCTAGTCTCCCAAAAAAGATCGGCCATCTAGCTACTATATATGGCAAGAACTAATGTAGTACTTATGATGTTTCTAAAATCCAACACAGCAAAGGTAGTTCTTAGAGAACTTATATCTGATAGAATAGGAGTCTGGAGCTTTCCTATGCTATGACTACTTCTTGTAGCATTGAAATAACTTGCAAGTATTTGCAGAAACAATATTTGTATTGTTGTGATGAAATACGTTGCTGTGACGCTGTAATACCGATAATGTGTTTCCTACACTTTTACCATTTGTTAATGTGTGCTAAATTTGTATGCGCAGCCCATTCTTTAACATGGCAGGAGCATCTTCGCAGAAGCATGATCTTGGACCACTCATCGCCCAAAGATGCCGGCTTACTAAGAGTGAGCAAGAGCATCTGCTGGAACTTCAATCGAACATGGGCAAAATTGTCGGGTTGCCATTCATAACCCGCTTGACTAAAACGAATCTTAAGCTGTACCACATGGTACATTCATATAACTTTCTTTTAATTCTTGTTGTTGCCATGCGTGTATGCAATTTGTCTATTTGGTTTATGACATCGACTTACTAACTTATATATCTTGTTTTGTATTGATCAGAAATTGCCTAAGAAGGTTGTTAATGCTCTACAAATCTGTGAGGGAGGCTCAACTGGAGTGTGTCTTCCTAAAGAGGAGATCACCCCCATCGACTTCAAGATAGAAAAGGATGATAGCCACTTCTTCGATCTAGATGGGTGGAAGTCTTTCGTACAGAGCACAGATCTAGAAGAGGGACAAGCTGTTCTCATATACTCGAAGAAAGTGCATTCAGAAGGGTGGCGTAACCGAGAGGGTTTCGTCTTCATATTTAGAAGAATAAATGATTTGTCGCCTATGCCGGTGTACATGCTCAGGGGTGCCAAGGCGACGGCGGGCAGGGGACATGAAGGATAGATGCGTACACCGGCAATGCGCGTTGTCAAGAAGAGGCGCCGTCGTATGGGCAGGGGCAGCGGGAAGGGCAGGGCCACTTCTTTGTCGCCATCGCCATCACCGTCGCCGTCGCCATCGCTGTCACCTTCGCCGTCGCTGTCACCGTCTCCACCACCTCATCTGTCGCTGTATCCAAACCCCGACTTTATGTTCATCCGCATCCTTCACGGGGACAAGTGGGACAAGCTCTCCCTCTGCCATGCTTTCAAAGATTACATCAGCGGCGACCAGCCCAACACTGTGCGCGTCCGGAAGCGTAACAGCAGGCTGACCTTTGATGTGGAGATGTATTTTGATCATCGAGACGGCCGCTTGTACCTCCGCAGGGGCTAGCCCAAGTTCGTCAAGTGCTACACTATTTCGCTAGGCAACATCCTGGCATTCGACTACTATGCTGGTAACAGGGAGCTGGTCGTCACAATCTACGGCAGTAGGCTCTCCCACCGGGAGTACGCCACCAGCAGCGACGATGACAGCGACGATGATGGCAGTGGCGGTGACAGGGACACGCAGACCATGCCCGTCAAGGAGGAGGAGATGTCAGAGGGCTAGTACGGACGTCCAGACCGTGTCCTGACCCTATCAGATTTCCATGTCTGCATCTTCCTAGACTAGGAAGTGGATCTAGGATTAAACTTACCCTGATGCACTCTATTTAAGTTTTCCTGATACACTATGCTTAAGTCTAATATGTAAGACTAAAAATGCTTTTTCTACCCTGTTGCATGTGCATCAGGGTGTGACCAAGCAGATCCGCCCCTGTTTCTAGTTGCAAAACTATTTGCTGAGTTTCTGCGTGTAAAGTCTAATGAGATCACCTACCTTTTGGTGGATGTTAGAAAATTTTGCTGGCTACATATCTAATATGTGAAATAATTATGCTCTTCTATTTGTTTTTCGAATCAATGAGGTTTACTTGTTTAAGTGATATTGTGCTTCAGCTTTCAAGTTGGAGTTGTGGAATGAAGGAAACTAATGGTATTGTTTGCTCAGTAATCCAACTGTTGTATGTGAATGAACATATTTTGTTTTCCTTTTCATATATAAACAAATGACTTATTCAAATAATTTAATATGGTTCATGGCCAAATAAATTTATAGTACAATGAATTAGAGATAATCCCGGCTTGTAAACCATATTACAAATTCCGCACGGGAGGTCTAAGTAGTGGCAAAACCTAAACTGTTGCATGTGTTACCATTTATTTAATTACAATATGTAATTAGAGATAATCCCCGCTTGTAAACCTCCCGTTCCGTTCCCTCTGTTTTTTCCAATCAAATTTACAATGAATGGCTTTCGTTCTCTCCACTTGTGTACCGAAAAATTTCGTTCCCACCTCTTTTGTTTTCCACCCGCCCGCCCATTTTGGCGCTAACAATTTGTCGCCACCATGACACTTTAAAAACGGCGTGCCCCCACCTCCCGCATACCCATCCCCTAATTCCATTCCTTGTTCACCGCCCACCTAGAACCCCATCGCCACTTTCCTCGACCCCAGATCCTTCAAGAAAGGCGTTGGTTGCCGGCGGATTTCCCCTCTCCGGCGGGCGACATGTCCGGCAATCTTCGAAGCGGCACACCACGCCGGAATTTGCTACCACCGACACCGAAGCAAAAGCGTAAACACCCAGGTCATTTTTCTGCCGCTCTAGGTCTATGCCTCTTTCTAGATCAGTCAAGCATGAGTTCTAGTAGATCAACATGTGTAGATCATTGTTCAAGATGCTGCAGCTTATGTGCAAGATCTAGGTTTTAGATCATAGACATGGTTTGAGATGCCTAGCACATGTTGAACGTCACACCCTATGATCCGAATCCTTCGACAATGTGCTTGTCTTGGGTTTTAATTTCATAGATCATGGTTCCAGATGCCATGAATGTGTTGAGCATGACACCCTATGATCCGATCTTATAACTATGTGTTAGATTTAGGTTTCTATTCCTACATAATGGTTCAGGTAATAGGGCACAACTTGTTGGATAAACCCTGCTGCTTGGCGTCTTAACTGACGCAGCTGAACAACTTGATACCTAATACACTGAACCTGACACTTAACTAAACTTGTTGACAGTAGGGTTTAGATAGTTAACTGAATGACGATACGAGATTTGGAGGCAATAGAATAATGTTTTGTGAGCATGTTAATTTACAGTATGGATCACATAATTTTTGCTTTAATGATCTTGTCTACTCTGTTTGTACTAATGAGTATGATCATGACTTGCCTTTGCTTGATTGTTTTCAGTTACTCAAGTCAAAATAGCAGACGCATATCAAAATGTTAGGAAACAAGTGATGGAGGAGAACGTGTCTCGTATGTCTGAAGCACTGAAGCAGAATGCTATTGAACATGGCAAGCCAATGGAGGATTTCACGGCGATGGCGCGTGAATTTGTGTTTGGTACTGCTAAGAAACCGGTGGCAGTGACAACACGGAAAGAGGCACAGCCGCAGGAGAAGGATATCACCGAGGACCCTAATTATGAACATGATCCTGCCGACGAGCCCACTGATGATGATGTGTTTGTTCCGGATGAAGAGGACCATGATGTTGTTAAATCTTCCTCTAAGGTGAAGAAATGCAGCATTCTCCTGCCTTCACATGTAGGATATGTACAGATTGCTTTAATATTTATGGCTTGATCTATTAAAATGCAGGTAACAGAAGTTCTACAAAAGAAAAGAAGCGGAAGCGCTCAAAAACCTTTGTGCCTCCAAATGTTGTAACAAGGTCAGCAGCAAATGCAGAGACTCAAGATGATGGTGAAACAGAGACCCCTACCCAGAAAGCAGGGGAAGGGGGTACTAATGGAAATGAATCCTCGCCCATGCTAATTCAAACCTCTAGAGGCAGCAACTCACCTGAGGAGAATGTACTTTTCCGCAGCAAACGGGAAGGTATTGACAGCATGTCTTACAATTTATTCACTGGTTTAGTTGCAAAATTTTCAATTGAAGTCTTGACTCTCGTTTTGTCACTGGTTTCAGTTGCAATTGTAGACACGGGTGCTCTAAAGGAAAAGCGTAATGTACGCAAACCTACTATGGGGCATGGGGTACACGAGTGGTCTAGAAGGAATGGAGGGGCTAAGATGCAGATCAACTTCACTCCTGGCATGAGGAGACCCACTGATCCTGTGCAAGCAGCAAAACTGAGTTCAGAGTGTGGCATTCACATACGCAGCAAGATGCCACTGGCAACCCACTGGAAGCAGTATGGTGACAAGGAAGTTCGTCTGAAAGATACTATTCCGGAAACCATTAAGTCTATAACTGTAAGTCCGTTAACCTCTTATTCATTTTCCATATAAAATGTCTCATTGGTGGATGATTTTTTAACAATTCTGTCATTCGATGTTGATATGAATTTGTGTTCCATGTTATCTGCAGGGAAAATTTGCAATGGACAGTAGTGGTGACCTTGGCAAATACATTTGCACCGACATTTTACAGAAAGGTATTCGCCAACAACGTTGGAGGCTGAAAAAGTTCTATTGGAAAGATGTTAAAGATCTAACCCGCGAGCAAGCTTTATTGTTGAAACCAAAAGAGGTAGACGAGGAAAGCTGGGCAGAGCTTCTTGATATATGGCATGATGAGCACTACAAGGTACATGATTCCTGTTGTTTCAGCTACATCTATCGCAGACATACTACTGTACTGTGGAATACTAAATTCATGCATCTGTACATTGGCAATCTGCGAGAGTAACAAGAAGAACAGAGATGTTGTGACGAAGAAACACACCACTAGCTCAAGAAGCTTTGTTGCACATTACCATGCACTTGTGAGTATTCTAACTCTTCAGATGCAACACCTACTTCTTTTTGTGAACATGCCATACACACTTATAATTCATCGTGTCATAATTCTTGTAGAAATCTCAGAAGACCGAGGACGTCGATACCTCCCCGATTGCTTTCTTTAAAGAAATCCACACTAACAAGGATGGTATGATGTCCCAGAAATTAGCAGAAGCTTATGTAAGTAAATTATTTTATGTGCTACGCATTTCTCATTAGTTTGTCTAATTATTTGATTTCTTCTAACTCTAGACTTGCTACTTTTTTATCCTATTGTAGACTGAGATGGTGCTTCAGAAAATGGGACCACACCCAGAAGATTGGATTCCCAAAACTGATCTGGAGATTGTTGAAGAAGTCTTGAGAGACTAGAATAATTCAAGATCAATTACTTTCCTTTCTAGCATCGGAGTTTCATCTGCTTCCAAGAGGTCTAGCGTCTCAGCTGGGCGCATCCGTGATTTAGAAGAAAAGTTATCAAGTCAGGAGCAAGATTCATTGAATGCAGCTGAAAGGGTTTAACGCGAGATGGAGGAACGGATGCAAGAGCAGGAAAGGAGATTTGAAGAGATGAGAAAGAAGCAGGATGATGAACTTGAAGAAGTGAAAAAGTCCAGCGAAGCGAATCGTCTGGCATTTGAGAAGAGGCAGAAGGAAATGGATGGCATGCTTAGTTACCTGTTGAGGATGTCGCAGAACTCCCAGTCCCAGTCCCCGTGACTTGGGCCAAAAATCTCTGCGCGTAATAGGCCGGGTGGGCCAAAACATTGTTTTTTTATTCCTTTAGTCATTCGAGTTTGATACAGCAGTTTCAGTCTACCAAAATTTTAAAGTTTGCGTGTGATACAATTCATATTTATAAATTTTTTGCCATTTCAAATATTTGCTTCCATTTAATTTTGTTTCATAATTTGCGTGGAATTTCAATTTTTAATCAAATTTGTCCGTGCAAAAAAATTGGTGACGGCGTCACATTCCTCCCGGCCCACAAGGCAGTTCCGAATGGGCCGGCCCAAAAAATGACAGGTCATCATCGTGGGCCCCACATGCAGACGCCACGCCATCGTTGATGGCCCCACCTACATGCTGCCACGTCAGCATCGCTGGACCCACCTGCCAGCTGCCATGTCATCTCCGCGGGCCCCACACGAAGGTGACACGTCATCGCATTGGCCCCACTTGTCAGATGCCACGTCATCATGGTGGGACCCACCTGCCAGCTACCACGTCATCATCGTCGGACCCACCTGCCAGCTGCCACGTCAGCATCGTCGGACCCACCTGCCAGCTGCCACGTCAGCATCGTCAGACCCACCTGCCAGCTGCCACGTCAGCATCGTCGGACCCACCTGCCAGCTGCCACGTCAGCATCGTCGGACCCACCTGCCAGCTGCCACGTCATCATGGTGGGACCCACCTACCAGCTGCCACGTCAGCATTGTAGGTCCCACCTGCCAGAATCCTCGTGACGCCATAAATCTTCCATGACGGCATATTTCATCAACAAATATGCTAAATGGTGACAAATTTTCCTATTTTAGGTGACGTAGAAGGTCCGTCACGGATAACCTATCTTAGGTGACGCCGTAAGGACCGTCACCGAAGCTCAATCTTGCGTGACGAAAATTTGTATTACGTCACTATAAAAGAATCTGTGATGGAGCTTCCCTGGCTACCTTGGTGACGCCACGTTTTCGTCACGAGGGAGTACTTAGTGACGGAAATGGCATTTTCGGTGACGAAAGTGATTTGTCACAAAAACTCTTTTCTCTTGTAGTGAATTGTGGATGACCATGGCATTTGTTAACACATGCACTCCCTAAAATATGGAATTAAGGCCAAGCAAAAAGAAAGGAGTTGTGTCCTGAGTGGAATAGATGCATATGCTCATATTTGAATATAATGTGGGCATGCTAGTGTGTATGTTCCACTAGGTAAGTAGATAGCCATAATTATATTCAAACATGATCAAATACTCCAAACCAACCCATATGGAAGCTAGACAAGGAAAATACTCACGTAACATGCAAAGGTGGCCATGTGGCTCTCCACATATCAACATTGTGAAAACAACATGATGCATATATGGGAGCATGTGGAAGTAGAAGTGGATCCATCCCAACCCACATGAGCTAGAGGTAAACCCAATTAAAATGCCAAGCTCACATATAGTTGGATGGTAGAATTAAAGGGGGTGGGTACAATAAAAGGTGGTGGAGTTAAATAAAAGATATGCCCCCAACTCAACTTGGGCATCAAGCATTTATCAAGAACCAAATACAATATATCAAGAAGCAAATACATTTAATAGTGCATATGAGATAAGAACCAAAAGAAAAGGGTTTTATATGATGCTCAAATGCCATGAGGCATGATGACATGAGCATGATATAATTATGATGCAACAAATATATGTAGGAAGTTGCATTTTATTATTAGACCATGTAGCATTACAGATGTTAGACAGATGGGATGCTATAACTCTCCCCCACTAAAGAGGAATCTCGCCCCGAGATTCTAGGAAGAAGAAGACACGAAGAGGGTAGGATACTTGGCACTGAGCTCATCCTCGTGTTCCCAAGTGGCTTCATCAATAGAATGGTGCGACCACTACACCTTGTAGAACTTGATGGACTTGTTGCGAGTCCTTCTTTCTGCGACTTCTAGGATTTTTGTGGGGTGTTCTTGATAAGACAGATCTTCTTGGAGATTGATGAGCTCATGGTCCACGGTCCTGCCGGGATCCTTGAAGCACTTCTTGAGTTGAGATATATGGAAAACATCATGGACCTTGAGTTTTTCAGGGAGCTCAAGAGCATAAGCGACTTCTCCTCTTCTTCCACGAACTTTGAAAGGACCGATGTATCTAGGAGCCAGCTTTCCTTTGATACCAAACCGGTGCGTGCCTCTCATGGAGTGACACGAAGGTAAACGAGATCACCAGGGACATACTCCATGTCCGTGTGCTTTCTGTCATAGTTGCTCTTCTGGCGACTTTGAGCAACCTTCAGGTTTTCAAGAATGATGTGGACCTTCTCCTCCGCTTGAGTTACAATGTCAGGGCCAAACAATGTTCTTTCACCTGCGCCCGACCAACCAATTAGAGTTCTGCATTTGCGTCCATAGAGAACCTCAAATGGTGCCATCTTTAGACTCTTCTGGAAGCTATTGTTGTAAGAGAATTCAGCATAAGGAAGGCATTCTTCCCACTTCATGCCGAAAGAGATGACGCAAGCACGGAGCATATCCTCTAGAATCTGATTGATCCTTTCAACTTTTCCTTGCGACTGAGGGTGGTAAGCTGTGCTGAAGTTCAACTTTGTTCCCAAAGCATTTTGGAAACTTCCCCAGAACTTGGAAGTGAAGATGCTTCCACGGTCTAAGCTGATCTCAAGAGGAACCCCATACAGAGAGACAATTCTGTTGATATAGAGCTCAGCCAACTAAATTGCAGAAATTGTTTCCTTGACGGGAAAGAAGTGCGCCACTTTAGAAAGCCTGTCAATGACAACAAAGATTACATTGTTGCCCTTTTGTGACCTTGGAAACCCAGTTATGAAGTCCATCTCTACTTTCTCCCATTTCCATTTCGGAGGCTTCAATGGCTGTAGAAGACCGGAAGGTTTTTGATGGACAACTTTAACTCTGCGGAAGACATCACACTCCGAGACATACTTGGCACAATATCGTTTCAACCCAGGCCACCAATATTGTGTTTTCAGATCCATGTACATCTTAGTGCTGCTAGGGTGGATAGAAAGAACAGAATCATGCGCCTCCTTGATAACTTGCTCTCTTAAACCCGGGTAGTTCGGAACAAACATCCGGTGTTCAAAGAAAAGAGCGCCTTGGTTGTCGACGTGAAAGGACTCATACTTCGGAAGCTGAATGTTGGAGATGATCTTTTTGGTGTAAGGGTCACCAAGTTGAATGGAGTGAATTTTTTCTTCCAAGAGAGGTATTGCAAGAAGATTCAGAAGATACCCTTGATCCACAATTTCAAGGCTGAGCTGGCGAAATTCCTCGCACAAGAGAGGCTGTTGTTCTTCCACCATGAGGTTGTTGACATAAGATTTTCGGCTTAGAGCATCGGCCATGACATTAGCTTTGCCCGGAGTGTAGTTGATTGTCAGATCGAAATCATTAATTGCTTCAATCCACCTCCTCTAACGAAGGTTGAGATCTAGTTGTGTGAAGATATACTTCAGACTCTTGTGATCAGAAAAGATCTCACAACGGTTGCCAAGCAAGTAGTGCCTCCATACTTTCAAAGCAAAGACAACTGCTGCGAGTTCGAGGTCATGTGTAGGATAGTTGATCTCATGCGTCTTCAACTGTCGAGAGGCATAAGCAACAACTTGTTTTTCTTGCATAAGGACCGCACCCAATCCTTGCAAAGAGGCGTCACAGAATATCTGGAAAGGCTTTGATGTATCTAGAGGAATCAAGACTGGAGTGGAAGTGAGCTTCTCTTTGAGTGTTTCAAAGCTAGCTTGACATGCAGGAGACCAAAGGTATTTCTTGCCTTTCTTGAGGAGATCAGTAAGAGGCTTTGCAATCTTCGAGAAATTCGAAACAAAGCGATGGCAGTAACTAGCCAAACCAAGGAAACTCCGAACTTCTTTGACATTTATGGGTGGAAGCCACTGAACAATTGTCCGAACAGTTTCTGGGTTGACGGCAATGCCCTTAGCAGAGATGACGTGACCAAGATAGGTGACTTCGGGAAGCCAAAATTCACACTTGGAGAACTTTGCATACAGGTGGTTCTCACGAAGCTTGTTTAGGACACACCGAAGGTGTTCTTCATGTTCTTCCTTTGACTTAGAATAGACTAGAATGTCATCCAGTTAGACCACGATGAACTTATCAAGATACTGCATGAAAACCGAGTTCATAAGCCTCGAGAAGGTGGCACGTGCGTTTGTGAGACCGAAGGACATGACCGTGTACTCATACAGGCCATAGCGGGTGGTGAAAGCTGTTTTGGGAACATCTTCCTTGCGAATCTTGATTTGATGATATCCACTTCTCAAGTCAAGCTTAGAGAATACCACAGCTCCAGCTAGCTGATCAAAGAGATCATTAATCCGTGGAAGGGGATATTTATTCTTGATGGTTTTAGCATTGAGAGCCCAATAGTCAACACAAAGTCTACAGTCTTGTCTCGCTTCTTCACAAAGATGGTTGGGCTACCCCAAGAAGAAGTACTGTGCTGAATGAAACCCAACTTCTCTTGTTCATCAAGCTGACGTTTGAGTTCATCCAACTCAGCAGGACCCATTTTATAAGGCCGCTTGGAGATAGGAGCAGTACCAGGTTCAAGCTCAATCACAAACTCAACCTCTCGGTCAGGAGGCATACCTGGCAACTCTTCAGGAAAAACATCTGGGAACTCACTGACCACCAGAACACTCTAAATAGCATCCATAGCATCATCATTCAGAGCCGCCAAAGAGAAAAGCTGAATTGCAGGAGGCAGACTTGGAGAATAGACTATATGGCCTTCAGGAATTTTTAGAGAAACCGAGCGTTCAGCACAATCAATCACAGCTGCATTTGCTGTTAACCAATCCATGCCCAAGATAACATCAATGTCAGAATTGCCCAGAATGATTAAGGAAGCCGGAAACGAGGAACCACCAATCTCAATTTGATTGCCATGGTTGATTTTGGAAGATGCCATTGTTGCCCCAGGAGAAAGAACCATCAAGCGCTTAGGAAGCGCATCCATTGCTAACTCATTCTCATTTGCAAACTTGTGAGAAACAAAAGAATGCGATGCACCAGAATCAAACAAAACTCGTGCAGGAACTGAGTTAACAGGAAGCATACCCATCACGAGTCCAGGTGCATGCTCAGCTTGAGCGATGTTGACACAGTTGGCACGAGCAATAGTGGACCCGGGCTTGGTATTGATGTTGAGAGCCCGCGGTGGAGGTGCACGAACCATAGAAGAACTTGCTACAGGTCTTGGAGGTGGCGGAGGAAGAGCTTTGTGGTTCATGGGACAACTCTAGTGTTGGTGCCCAGTGTTCCCACAAGTGTATCAAGCAACAGGTGGACGTGGAGCAGCGTAGCCAGGGCCTCCACTAGGCGCTCCAGGGTAGTTGTGGTTGTAGCCCCTAGGAGCCGCGGTGAAGGAGTTTGGTGGCCTTGTCGCGTAGCTTGAAGGTCTTGGTGGAGCCAGGAGCAGCGGTGCGGTATTAGGAACCCACACGCGGCGCTTAGAAGGAGCTGTCATAGCTGAAGAGCTTGTTGTGTCACGGCTGTGTTTCTTGGACTCCTCAAACACTTGCCTACTTGCTTCCTCCTGTAGAGCTGTATGTTGGAGTTCTAGAAAAGACCCTGGCCTTGCATGAGTGATTGCATACTTGATAGATGCATTGAGCCCTTGCCTGAACCTCTTTTGCTTCTTCTTGTCATTAGAGATCTCATCGCCACCATACCGAGAAAGATTCATGAAGTCTCTGATATAGGTATTAACATTATCATTGCCCTGCTTGAGGTTGAGAAACACTTCCTTCATCCTTTCCATGACAATTTCTGACAGGTATTGCTCTTTGAAAGCCCCAGTGAACTGCTCGCAAGTAGGCTGAAAACCAGAGTGGTTTGCCTTGAGGTAATTCTCCCACCACAGAGCTACGTCTCCCTTCAGAAGGTGAGTGGCACATTTTAACCATTCTTGCTCAGGAACATCAGCAGTCATCAGCAACCTTAACATCTCACGCAGCCAATCATCAGCGTCCAGTGGCTGATCAGACACCTCAAAGTGGCGTGGATTAAACTTCAGAAAGCTCTTGATGTCTCCTCGCTTGGGAGGTGGAGGTAGCGGAACAATCTCATTCCTCCTGACACTTTCTTTAAATCGCTGCTGGTTCTGCTGCATTGCTCCCAAGGCATTAGCAATACTTGCCAACGCAGCCCCCAGTTCAGGTGGTATGTCCTCCTCAGAACGGCGTGGTGGTGCCATCCTATGATTGATATAAAACTCAAGTCAGTACCATAATGGAGAATAATAATAATCCAAAATAGTACCAAAATGGAATTAACCAAGATTAAAGGATACAAATTACTAAGATGATATTAAAATATCAACAAAGTTCAAAGCACCTAGAAGATAGTAAGCATATCACACACGACTGAACAAGGAGTGTGGTACATAAAGCTATCAAATAAAAAATTTCCGCAAATTTCGGCATTAAAATACCACTATATGCGCAAACCACTTAACGAATCAAGATTAGTAACTCTACCAATTCAATATACAAGAGCGAATGATAAAAGTAGTGGTATGGTCGTGACTCCATCCCGCACTCAAATCATTACTCCGCACATGAATAAGTAAAACACATATCCCAACTCCCATCCTTCTTAAGATGAACCTAAAGATTAGCAACTATGGAAACAAACACCCCAAACAAGATAGCGTCAGATAACAAAGAGTAAGACAGATCGCGTCGGTTTACAAAACCCTGTCGGTATGGAATGTACCAACAGTTGATAACCAAAAGGCAGATAGCGACAACAAGTTGGATGCAATGGATAGACAAGGAATTACACACACACACTCACACAACCTATGGTACTACGGAACCTTGAACACGTGAATCCTAGTTTGAATTTTAGAAGAGGGTTGAAAACGTTATACTTCCTTACCAGAAAACGGTGGGTGGGTGGGTAACAAGAAAAATGGAAGCAGTCCTACTCTCGCGTTTTGTTTTTCCCTAGTATACATAGCTACCAAAATATTTGCTAGACTGACAACGACCATTTGGCTGAGACCCTAAAGGGCGGGATGGCTCTGATACCAATTGTAACAACCTCGGACCCTACGCTCTAAGTTCAAGTCTGGATGAACCAGAAGTGGTTAAAATAGTACAGCGGGGGCTCAGGGGCCACCCACGTGTAGACCCGTCGGCCGTCCTAACCACTTCCAAGAACATCGAGACAAGAGCGAGCGGCATAGGCAACAGGCGAAGAGATCAAATACATACACAAGTGAGTATGTATGCAAGCTACCTTACAATAGTTCTCAGAGCCATACCATCTAAAAGAAATAGAAATATTGCAACGCCATACTGCAAGATCCAAATATCCTAGATAGAGATAATAGTGTAGGATAGCTCCTCATACATCAAACATCAGAGTATCAAGCGGAAGCGGGAAACAAGATCCGAGTACGGACAAGAAGCAAATCGGCATAAGATGCCACATAAGTAAGCACATCCCGCCCACAGATCTCGCGGATCCCCATCCCCAGAATCTCTACACCGCGTGATCGTTGCCAACATCATCGGTCTCCTCCACCTAGTATCCATCTTGCGAATACACCTGTTCATCTGAATCAAACAATTTATCGTGTGAGACCCTAGGGGTACTCAGCAAGTCTTTATGCCTCTAAAGGGGACATAACCTAGGGTGACGCAATTGCAGCAAAAGATAATACTAACAAGTCTATAGACACTCGCTAACCATCCGCCTAACCAAAGATAGACAGATGTCCGTTAATTAGAAACAACAGTTATAACAGTATAAAGTAACAGATCCCTCCTCCCTCTCGCGTACCAACGAGAAAGCGGACGAACAACCCATCCGTTGACAGTTTTATTAACCATTCCATGAGTATTGCACTATTTACTAGTCAGGTATTTAGTCAAATTAAAAACGATACTTTAGTTATACTTGTCTATGATCAAGAAACTATGCTCCAAGTCGTCCATAACCGCGGACACGGCTTTCAGAAAGATTTATCCTGCAGGGGTGCACAAATAGCAACACACACTCGATCAACCTCAGAAAAACCAACTCAAAACCCAACGAGGCATTCACGATAAAGCGATCACAGGATTCATTAAATATTTCAGGGGGCCACCCCATTAAGCTACCCGCAACAAAGTTGGCTGACTCCGAGATAGACCCAAGGTTTGCGTCAATGGCTGTAAACGACTAGGAACCTGAAAATGTGACTGGGCTTGTCGATACCACAAAAACACTCCGCATCCAAAATAGTACAGGTGCTCCACACACAATCTTAATAAAATAGTAACATGGCATAAGTACATGATAGTAAATAAAACCCCAAACTAGTTTGTGGCCCCAAGAAATAGAAATGAATCAAGCTCTGGCTCAGGGGGGTCCATAAGGCCTCCCGGATGTGGATAGTGCGAATAGTCAAGGAACAGGAATCAAGTACTCGGGGTCCTACGGGACACAAGTGAGCATGAAAAACCAAATAACAGATATTGCCCACCGGTGCCTCTTTCATTAGTTATCCCATACTACTCAGGTTAAGTTGTTTAGGTACCTCGTTATCCACCAGACTCTCACATACCCTACACATGCTGTTCTACGACTCGCATGGCTCAAACAACTCCTGTAGTAATGGCTCATGGGATGGAGGAACAAGCTCGGTGGGGTTTAAAGGTAAAGGTTATGCAGTACTTGGGATTCAATTTAATGCAATCGCGACTCCATGATGCAAGAATAAGATAGAGGCAATAGGTATTATATGTATGCAAGCATGTGGTAGTGCTTGCCTGGCAGCTCAGTTGAAGCGAGAGACGGATCTGGGTAGTACTCCTAGGATTCCTAATATTTCCCCTGCTCGGCGTCTATTCGAAAGAAGAACCAAACAAACAAGGGCCAACATAAATAAAGTGCACAAGCATATAAATGAAATGCGATAAGCAAACAAGCATGCCATGATGAATGATGCACAAATTACATGGCAAGAAAGTAGCATGGAAAGGGTGAGGTGTGGGGACAAGAATAAATCATTTTATGAATTATTTGGTCAAGTTTTATTGCCATAAACAGTTATGATTTTTAATAATGACATGATGCATGCTTCAATTCATATCATGTAATGCATAGTTAGAATAGGCTCGTCACGCTGATCGATTTCGACATATTATTTGTCAAATTTGGAGTTATAGAATTAAAGTTATTAATTAATTAAGAAAAGGGCATTTTATTGCAATTAAACAATTTTCGAAAAGTAAATTAGTCAAACATTATTTTGAATGGCATATTTGAAATCCTCACATTTTTCTGGTTCAAAAACATATATTATTTGTATTATTTGTAAAAGTCAATAAAAAGTTATTTAGTTTCTGGATTTAAAATCATTTAAACAAATTCTGAAAATGATTTTTATTTAACAAAGAAGGACAGCGACTTTTCTACATAGAGAAAACTAGCCCGAGTCGCAGACAGGTGGGGCTTGCACTGAGCTGGCGCAACCAACGCGCAGCGGACTTTTCTCACCGCGCATCCATTCAGCCGCAGAGACTGACGGGTGGGGCCACGACAGCCACAGGGCCACACGCGGGCGCGCCAGCGGGGGCCTGCCACGTGGGGGAGCCGGGGAGCGCGGGTTGAGAACCCCGGAACTGCGGGTGCTTTCTCGTAAAAATAACACAGAGGCAGATAGGTGGGACCAGGGGGAGCGCGGGTTGAGGAAAACAAAAGGTAGGGGGGTATTCGCAAAAAGGCCGCAGCTACTGTTTTTCTTCCATCTGCTTTCTCTGACGAAACTGATGTCGCACGCGGACGGAAAACAGAGGGCGGCGGGGGTCGAACCCGCGACCTAGTGTGTGCGCGCGACGGTGGCGACCACTGGGCTAGCAGGGGTTGTTGCTAGGTAAGCGCTGCGCGACTAGGTAACCTACTGAGGCGAGGCGACGGAACAACGACAGCGAGTGTGCTGCACAGAAGGCGCTCGACGGTTTGACCGGCGCGTATAGGAAACAGATCAGCAAGAGGAGGTGTCAGGGGGGGGGGGGGGTCGTCGGCTCACCGCGGGGAGGTTGGTGGTGGTGGTCGGGCAGGAGCGCAGAGGATCGCCGGGGAAGCTAGAGATCGGCGGTTAGGCTTTTGCATCGGCGTCGATGACGTGCAGCATGTACCAGCCGCCTCCTCCTCGCTGCTATGTACGGGGAAGGTCCAGAGGGACTCCTTGGTCTTCCCCAACGCCTCAACGCCACACCCGCCTCCTAGCTACGGTGATGGAGACCCGAGGCCGACGGTGGGGTGGAGATGGTCGAGGAGAAAAATAGCGGCAGGTGAGGGGAAGGAGAAGTGGTTGGGCAGGGCCCTGGGTGGATCTGGGGGACGCCAGGCAAGGGAGAGGGGGAGATAAGGCCGAGGGTGTGGTGCACATGGGGTGGCTCGGGTGTAAAGGTGGCGATCACCTTTTCTCCTCCTCTTTCTGCTCATGTGGTAGACCGGCTCGGGAGGGGCTAGGGTGGCTGCAGCTGGGGCCAGAGGGAATGGGCAGGTGTGGCTCGGGGTCTCCTTGGCAGCAAGAGAGTAGAACAGAGAGGGGGGGACTCGGCCAGGGGATGTCGAGCAAGGGCTCGGCCTAGGGTTTAGGTTAGAGGGGGTGGTTCGGCTAGGTAGAAGGGGAATGGGGTTGGACCTAACCAGGCCACAAGGCTGGTGGCCACGGTTAGGAAGGGAAGGGTGGCTCGGCATGGAGCCTAGCTAGGAGGGAAAGGAGATAGGGTTAGGGTTTTGTCATGTGTAAAAGACAAAGGTAGGGAAAAAATGTGTAAAAACACATGCAACAAGCTAGATGGGCTAGGATAGAGTTGAACCAAACCAAGGAAAAGAAAAGAGTAAGAGGAAGATGTAGGGCTTATTTTGCATGGTACAAGCAAGAACACATCCATGCATGCATGATGCATTAAGATGGTGGTGGAAGTTAGGTTTAGGGGATGATTTCAAAAGATGAAGAGAGGGAGAGAAAAACTAAGTTGGGTAATGGGAGAAATACCCATGCCCCACTCAAACCGAATAAAACCAAAGAAAAAGAAAAGAAGATGATCTTGCATGGCCCATGCATAATTAGTAAATGCCATATTTATTATTGTGAAAACAATTGTGGATGACCATGGCATTTGTTAACACATGCACTCCCAAAAATATGGAATTAAGGCCAAGCAAAAAGAAAGGAGTTGTGTCCTGAGTGGAATAGATGCATATGCTCATATTTGAATATAATGTGGGCATGCTAGTGTGTATGTTCCACTAGGTAAGTAGATAGCCATAATTATATTCAAACATGATCAAATACTCCAAACCAACCCATATGGAAGCTAGACAAGGAAAATACTCACGTAACATGCAAAGGTGGCCATGTGGCTCTCCACATATCAACATTGTGAAAACAACATGATGCATATGTGGGAGCATGTGGAAGTAGAAGTGGATCCATCCCAACCCACATGAGCTAGAGGTAAACCCAATTAAAATGCCAAGCTCACATATAGTTGGATGGTAGAATTAAAGGGGGTGGGGACAAGAAAAGGTGGTGGAGTTAAATAAAAGATATGCTCCCAACTCAACTTGGGCATCAAGCATTTATCAAGAACCAAATACAATATATCAAGAAGCAAATACATTTAATAGTGCATATGAGATAAGAACCAAAAGAAAAGGGTTTTATATGATGCTCAAATGCAATGAGGCATGATGACATGAGCATGATATAATTATGATGCAACAAATATATGTAGGAAGTAGCATTTTATTATTAGACCATGTAGCATTAAAGATGTTAGACAGATGGGATGCTACAGGTTCTCACCTATGTTGCAAGGCAAGACATTGAGTAAGACTCAAAGTCCGGCTACGGCAGAAGAAATAGAGATAATGGATAAGATCCCCTATGCCTCAGCCATAGGCTCTATAATGTATGCCATGCTATGTACAAGACCGGATGTGGCACATGCTATTAGTTTGACTAGTAGGTACCAATCTGATCTAGGTTCAGAACACTGGATAGCGGTCAAGAATATCCTTAAGTACTTGAGAAGAACTAGGGATATGTTTCTTATATACGGAGGTGAAGAAGAGCTAGTCGCTAAGTGTTATGTTGATGTTAGCTTTGACACTGATCCAGATGACTCTAAGTCTTAATCCGGATATGTATTTCTCTTGAATGGAGCATCAGTTAGTTGGAGGAGTTCCAAACAACCTGTGGTGGCTGGATCAACGACGGAGGCGGAATATGTTGCTGCTTCAGAAGCGGCACAGGAAGCGGTTTGGATGAAGGAGTTCATAACGGAACTAGGTGTGGTTCCTAGTGCGTTGGACCCAATGGTGATCTATTGTGACAATAATAGAGCCATAGCCAACACAAAGGAACCAAGGTCTCACAAGAATTCCAACATATTAAGCGCCGGTTTCACTCCATCCGCGAGCATGTCAAGGATGGAGATATAAAGATTTGTAAAGTGCACACGGACCTGAATGTAGCAGATCTGTTGACTAAAGTTCTCCCTAGGGCAAAACATGATCAACACCAGAACTCCATGGGTGTTAGATTTATCACTATGTAAACTAGATTATTGTCTCTAGTGCAAGTGGGAGACTGAAGGAAATATGCCCTGAGAGGTAATAATAAAGTTGTTATTATGTATTCCTTGTATATGATAGATGTTTATTTTGCATGCTATAATTGTATTGATAGCAAACGTTAATACATGTGTGTTTAATAAACAAAAAGGGTTCCTAGTTATGCCTCTCTTATAGACTAGCTTGTTGATTAACAAGATGATCAAGGTTTCCTAATCATGGACATTGGATGTTGTTAATAACAAGGTCACAGCATTTGTGAAATGATGTGATGAACATTCATCCGAAGTATAGCATTACGATCAAGTCATTATGTTTATATTGCTATAACATCATACGAAGTAGTCTTAGTCCTTAGACCATGAGATCATGTTAATTGCTAACACCGGAAGAGTATCTTGATAACATCAAACGTCACACCATAACAGGGTGACTATAAAGGTGGGTTCAGTGTTATGAAGGTGTTATGTTGAGGCTCATGGATCAAGAGTGGAATTTGTCAATCCCGATGACTGATAGATATACTCTGGGCCCTCTTGGTGATATCACATTAAGATAGCTTGCAAGCAAGTGATGTGATCACTAGAATGTTATATCACGGGAACGAGAAAAGAGTGCATGTCGGTAACAAGATCAAACTAGGTATTTGGATACCGATGATCGAATCTTGGACATGTATTATATCATGAGACAAAGGGATTAAATTACTAGCGTTAAAGGTTCTCACCATCACAGAAGTCATCGTTGAAAGTGCAGGAGTCAGTATGGATCTCCAGGTCCCGCTTCTGATTATTGATCTGAGAGGAGTCTCAATCATGTCTGCATTATTCGCGAACCGTAGGGTGACACACTTAAGGGTTGCCGGACACCATTTAGGAGCACATATGTTCCAGACAAAAGGTTTGCAAAGTGCAGGAAATGTTTCGATAGAAACAGGAATTGTTTCGATAGAAACCGGAATTGTTTCGGGTGAAATTGTAGAAAGTGGTTCTGCATGTGATATTGAAATGTTGCAAGGGGTTTTATGTGAATGTTTGTTAATTATAGTAATTAACAAAATTCTGAATAAAATAAATAAAAGAGTTTTATTAATTGAGAGTGGCATTAAATTTGGTGGAAATTTAATGCATGTGAGTGGACCTTCCACCACATGAATGAGGAAGAGGAGGGGCTCCCTCCTTGGCCGCCGGCCATGGTAGGGGAGGAGTACCCACTCTCCTATAAAAGGCCCCCCTCTCCTCCCTCACAAAACACACCTCCTCGTCAAGGATCTCTCTCCCCCTCTAGATATTCTCCATGGTCTCGGATTAGCAAGATACATGTTCCCAGTGGCCTTGCGTTTGGAAGGAGTTGCTGCTTCCACTGATTCGCTGGAGCGAGGAGGTGGAGGTTGTCCAGTGGCTTGGACGTGTGTGCGAGGACGGATGCGCTGCTGATTTGCGGCCCTTGGACTTCCACACGATCTTGAGATCGGCAAGCGTACGACTACATCAACCACGAGTTCCTACTCATTAACAAAACTCATTGTCTCAGAGGGTAAGTTCTCCATGGATGTATGTCCACCTGTTGCTCTATATCTAGTAGATAGATCTTGGCTTATAGTTCTCATCGTAGGAATTTTTTGATTTATATGCTGCAGACCCAACACATAAGGATCCACCAGTGTCATTGCATGTCTGTTCTTATCATGAACCACACCCAATGTCATTGCATGTGTGTTCCTCTAGACAAACCACATAAGTCATTGCATGTCTGTTCTTTTCACGAACCACACCCAGTGTCATTGCATGTGTGTTCCTCTAGACAAACCACATAAGGATCCACCAGTGTCACTGCATGTCTGTTCTTTTCATGAACCACATAAGGATCCACCAGTGTCATTGGATGTTTGTTCTTCTCATGAACCACACCCAGTGTCATTGCATGTTAGTTCTTTTCATGAACCACACATGGATCCACCAGTGTCATTGCATGTCTGTTCTTCTCACAAACCACATGCAGTGTCATTGCATGTCTGTTCTTTTCATGAACTACACCTAGTGTCATTGCATGTGTGTTCTTTTAAACAAACCACATAAGTCATTGCATGTCTGTTCTTTTCAAGAACCACACCCGATGTCATTGCATGTGTGTTCCTCTAGACAAACCACATGAGGATCCACCGGTGTCACTACATGTCTTTTCTTTTCATGAACCACATAAGGATCCACCAGTGTCATTGGATGTGTGTTCTTCTCATGAACCACACCTAGTGTCATTGCATGTTAGTTCTTTTCATGAACCACGCATGGATCCACCAGTGTCATTGCATGTATGTTCTTCTCACAAACCACATGCAGTGTCATTGCATGTCTGTTCTTTTCATGAACCACACCTAGTGTCATTGCATGTGTGTTCTTCTAAACAAACCACATAAGTCATTGCTTGTCTGTTCTTTTCATGAACCACACCCGGTGTCATTGCATGTGTGTTCCTCTAGACAAACAACATAAGGATCCAACGGTGTCACTACATGTCTGTTCTTTTCATGAACCACATAAGGATCCACCAGTGTCATTGGATGTCTGTTCTTCTCATGAACCACACCTAATGTCATTGCATGTCAGTTCTTTTCATGAACCACACATGGATCGACCAGTGTCATTGGATGTATGTTCTTCTCACAAACCACATAAGGATCCACCAGTGTCATTGCATGTCTGTTCTTTTCATGAACCACACCCAGTGTCATTGCATGTGTGTTCCGCTAGACAAACCACATAAGTAATTGCATGTATGTTCTTTTCATGAACCACACCCGGTGTCATTGCATGTGTGTTCCTCTAGACAAACCACATAAGGATCCACCGGTGTCACTGCATGTCTGCTCTTTTCATGAACCACATAAGGATCCACCAGTGTCATTGGATGTGTGTTCTTTTCATGAACCACACCCAGTGTCATTGCATGTCAGTTCTTTTCATGAACCACATAAGGATCCACCAGTGTCATTGCATGTCTGTTCTTCTCACAAACCACATGCAGTGTCATTGCATGTCTGTTCTTTTCATGAACCACACCTAGTGTCATTGCATGTGTGTTCTTCTAAACAAACCACATAAGTCATTGCATGTCTGTTCTTTTAATGAACCACACCCGGTGTCATGGCATGTGTGTTCCTCCAGACAAACCACATAAGGATCCACCGGTGTCACTGCATGTCTGTTCTTTTCATGAACCACATAAGGATCCACCAGTTTCATTGGATGTGTGTTCTTCTCATGAACCACACATGGATCCCCCGGTGTCATTGCATGTCTGTTCTTTTCATGAATCACAGCTAGAGTCGTTGCATGTCTATTAATTCCATAAACCACGCATGGATCCACCGGTGTCATTGCATGTGTGTTCTTTTCATGAACCACACCCAGTGTCATTGCATGTCCGTTCTTTTCATGAACCACATAAGGATCCACCAGTGTCATTGGATGTGTGTCCTTCTCACAAACCACGTGCAGTGTCATTGCATGTCTGTTCTTTTCATGAACCACACCTAGTGTCATTGCATGTGTGTTCCTCTAGACAAACCACATAAGGATCCACCGTCGTCACTGCATGTCTGCTCTTTTCATGAACCACATAAGGATCCACCAGTGTCATTGGATGTGTGTTCTTTTCATGACCCACACCTAGTGTCATTGCATGTCAGTTCTTTTCATAAACCACATAAGGATCCACCAGTGTCATTGCATGTCTATTCTTCTCACAAACCACATGCAGTGTCATTGCATGTCTGTTCTTTTCATGAACTACACCCAGTGTCATTTCATGTATGTTCCTCTAGAAAAACCACATAAGTCATTGCATGTCTGTTCTTTTCATGAACCACACCCGGTGTCATTGCATGTGTGTTCCTCTAGACAAACCACATAAGGATCCACCGGTGTCATTGCATGTATGTTCTTTTGATGAACCGCATAAGGATCCACCCGTATCATTGGATGTCTGTTCTTCTCATGAACCACACCCAGTGTCATTGCATGTTAGTTCTTTTCATGAACCACACATGGATCCACCAGTGTCATTACATGTATGTTCTTCTCACAAACCACATAAGGATCCACCAGTGTCATTGCATGTCTGTTCTTTTCATGAACCACACCCAGTGTCATTGCATGTGTGTTCTTCTAAACAAACCACATAAGTCATTGCATGTCTGTTCTTTTCATGAACCACACCCGGTGTCATTGCATGTGTGTTCCTCTAGACAAAACACATAAGGATCCACCGGTGTCACTACATGACTGTTCTTTTCATGAACCACATAAGGATCCACCAGTGTCATTGGATGTGTGTTCTTCTCATGAACCACACCAAGTGTCATTGCATGTCAGTTCTTTTCATGAACCACACATGGATCCACCAGTGTCATTGCATGTCTGTTCTTCTCACAAACCACATGCAGTGTCATTGCATGTCTGTTCTTTTCATGAACCACACCTAGTGTCATTGCATGTGTGTTCTTCTAAACAAACCACATAAGTCATTGCATGTCTGTTCTTTTTCATGAACCACACCTGGTGTCATTGCATGTGTGTTCCTCTAGACAAACCACATAAAGATCCAACGGTGTCACTTCATGTCTCATCTTTTCATGAACCACATAAGGATCCACCAGTGTCATTGGATGTCTGTTCTTCTCATGAACCACACCCAGTGTCATTGCATGTCAGTTCTTTTCATGAACCACACATGGATCGACCAGTGTCATTGCATGTCTGTTCTTCTCACAAACCACATAAGGATCCACCAGTGTCATTGCATGTTTGTTCTTTTCATGAACCACACCCAGTGTCATTGCATGTGTGTTCCTCTAGACAAACCACATAAGTAATTGCATGTCTGTTCTTTTCATGTACCACACCCAGTGTCATTGCATGTATGTTCCTCTAGACAAACCACATAAGGATCCACCGGTGTCACTGCATGTCTGCTCTTTTCATGAACCACATAAGGATCCACCAGTGTCATTGGATGTGTGTTCTTTTTATGAACCACACCTAGTGTCATTGCATGTCAGTTCTTTTCATGAACCACATAAGGATCCACCAGTGCCATTGCATGTCTGTTCTTCTCACAAACCACATGAAGTGTCATTGCATGTCTGTTATTTTCATGAACCACACCAAGTGTACTTGCATGTGTGTTCCTCTAGACAAACCACATAAGTCATTGCATGTCTGTTCTTTTCATGAACCACACCCTGTGTCATTGCATGTGTGTTCCTCTAGACAAACCACATAAGGATCCATCGGTGTCACTGCATGTCTGTTCTTTTCATGAACCACATAATGATCCACCAGTGTCATTGGATGTGTGTTCTTCTCATGAACCACACATGGATCCACCGGTGTCATTGCATGTCTGTTCTTTTCATGAATCACAGCTAGAGTCGTTGCATGTCTGTTACTTCCATAAACCACACATGGATCCACCGGTGTCATTGCATTTGTGTTCTTTTCATGAACCACACCCAGTGTCATTGCATGTCAGTTCTTTTCATGAACCACATAAGGATCCACCAGTGTCATTGGATGTCTGTTCTTCTCACAAACCACGTGCAGTGTCATTGCATGTCTGTTCTTTTCATGAACCACACCTAGTGTCATTGCATCTGTGTTCCTCTAGACAAACCACATAAGGATCCATCGGTGTCACTTCATGTCTGTTCCTTTCATGAACCACATAATGATCCACCAGTGTCATTGGATGTGTGTTCTTCTCATGAACCACACATGGATCCACCGGTGTCATTGCATGTCTGTTCTTTTCATGAATCACAGCTAGAGTCGTTGCATGTCTGTTACTTCCATAAACCACACATGGATCCACCGGTGTCATTGCATTTGTGTTCTTTTCATGAACCACACCAAGTGTCATTGCATGTCAGTTCTTTTCATGAACCACATAAGGATCCACCAGTGTCATTGGATGTGTGTTCTTCTCACAAACCACGTGCAGTGTCATTGCATGTCTGTTCTTTTCATGAACCACACCTAGTGTCATTGCATGTGTGTTCCTCTAGACAAACCACATAAGGATCCACCGGTGTCATTGCATGTCTGCTCTTTTCATGAACCACATAAGGATCCACCAGTGTCATTGGATGTGTGTTCTTTTCATGAACCACACCTAGTGTCATTGCATATCAGTTCTTTTCATGAACCACATAAGGATCCACCAGTGCCATTGCATGTCTGTTCTTCTCACAAACCACATGAAGTGTCATTGCATGTCTGTTATTTTCATGAACCACACCAAGTGTCCTTGCATGTGTGTTCCTCTAGACAAACCACATAAGTCATTGCATGTCTGTTCTTTTCATGAACCACACCCTGTGTCATTGCATGTGTGTTCCTCTAAACAAACCACATAAGGATCCATCGGTGTCACTGCATGTCTGTTCTTTTCATGAACCACATAATGATCCACCAGTGTCATTGGATGTGTGTTATTCTCATGAACCACACATGGATCCACCGGTGTCATTGCATGTCTGTTCTTTTCATGAATCACAGCTAGAGTCGTTGCATGTCTGTTACTTCCATAAACCACACATGGATCCACCGGTGTCATTGCATTTGTGTTCTTTTCATGAACCACACCCAGTGTCATTGCATGTCAGTTCTTTTCATGAACCATATAAGGATCCACCAGTGTCATTGGATGTGTGTTCTTCTCACAAACCACGTGCAGTGTCATTAGATGTCTGTTATTTTCATGAACCACACCTAGTGTCATTGCATGTGTGTTCCTCTAGACAAACCACATAAGGATCCACCGGTGTCACTGCATGTCTGCTCTTTTCATGAACCACATAAGGATCCACCAGTGTCGTTGGATGTGTGTTCTTTTCATGAACCACACCCAGTGTCATTGCATGTCAGTTCTTTTCATGAACCACATAAGGATCCACCAGTGCCATTGCATGTCTATTCTTCTCACAAACCACATGAAGTGTCATTGCATGTCTGTTATTTTCATGAACCACACCAAGTGTCCTTGCATGTGTGTTCCTCTAGACAAACCACATAAGTCATTGCATGTCTGTTCTTTTCATGAACCACACCCTGTGTCATTGCATGTGTGTTCCTCTAGACAAACCACATAAGGATCCACCGGTGTCACTGCATGTGTGTTCTTTTCATGAACCACATAAGGATCCACTAGTGTCATTGGCTGTGTGTTCTTCTCATGAACCACACATGGATCCACCGGTGTCATTGCATGTCTGTTCTTTTCATGAATCATAGCTAGAGTCATTGCATGTTTGTTACTTCCATAAACCACACATGGATCCACCGGTGTCATTGGACGTGTGTTCTTTTCATGAACCACACCTAGTGTCATTGCATGTCAGTTCTTTTCATGAACCACATAAGGATCCACCAGTGTCATTGCATGTCTGTTCTTCTCACAAACCACATGCAGTGTCATTGCATGTCTGTTCTTTTCATGAACCACACCCAGTGTCATTGCATGTATGTTCCTCTAGACAAACGACATAAGGATCCACCGGTGTCACTACATGTCTGCTCTTTTCATGAACCACATAAGGATCCACCAGTGTCATTGGATGTGTACTATTTTCATGAACCACACCTAGTGTCATTGCATGTCAGTTGTTTTCATGAACCACATAAGGATCCACCAGTGTCATTGCATGTCTATTCTTCTCACAAACCACATGCAGTTTCATTGCATGTCTATTCTATTCATAAACCACACCCAGTGTCATTGCATGTGTGTTCCTCTAGACAAACCACATAAGTCATTGCATGTCTGTTCTTTTCATGAACCACACCCTATGTCATTGCAAGTGTGTTCCTCTAGACAAACCACATAAGGATCCACCGGTGTCACTGCATGTCTATTCTTTTCATGAACCACATAAGGATCCACCAATGTCATTGGATGTGTGTTCTTCTCATGAACCACACATGGATCCACCGGTGTCATTGCATGTCTATTCTTTTCATGAATGACAGTTAGAGTCATTGCATATCTGTTACTTCCATAAACCACACATGGATCCACCGGTGTCACTGGATGTGTGTTCTTTTCATAAACCACACCCAGTGTCATTGCATGTTAGTTCTTTTCATGAACCACATAAGGATCCACCAGTGTCATTGCATGTCTGTTCTTTTCATGAACCACACCTAGTGTCATTGCATGTGTGTTCCTCTAGACAAACCACATAAGTCATTGCATGTCTGTTCTTTTCGTGAACCACACCCTGTGTCATTGCATGTGTGTTCCTCTAGACAAACCACATAAGGATCCACCGGTGTCACTGCATATCTATTCTTTTCATGAACCACATAAGGATCCACCAATGTCATTGGATGTGTGTTCTTCTCATGAACCACACATGGATCCACCGGTGTCATTGCATGTCGGTTCTTTTAATGAATGATAGCTAGAGTCATTGCATGTCTGTTACTTCCATAAACCACACATGGATCCACCGGTGTCATTGGATGTGTGTTCTTTTCATGAAACACACCCAGTGTCATTGCATGTCAGTTCTTTTCATGAACCACATAAGGATCCACCAGTGTTATTGCATGTCTGTTCTTCTCACAAACCACATGTAGTGTCATTGCAAGTCTATTCTTTTCATGAACCACACCAAGTGTCATTGCATGTGTGTTCCTCTAGACAAACCACATAAGTCATTGCATGTCTGTTCTTTTCATGAACACAACCCGGTGTCATTGCATGTGTGTTCCTCTAGACAAACCACATAAGGATCCACTGGTGTCACTGGATGTCTGTTCTTTTCATGAACCACATAAGGATCCACCAGTGTCATTGGATGTCTGTTCTTCTCATGAACCACACCTAATGTCATTGCATGTTAGTTCTTTTCATGAACCACAGATGGATCCACCAGTGTCATTGCATGTCTGTTCTTCTCATAAACCACATAAGGATCCACCAGTGTCGTTGCATGTCTGTTCTTTTCATGAACGAGACCTAGTGTCATTGCATGTGTGTTCCTCTAGACAAACCACATAAGTAATTGCATGTGTGTTCTTTTCATGAACCACACCCGGTGTCATTGCATGTGTGTTCCTCTAGACAAACCACATAAGGATCCACCGGTGTCACTGCATGTTTGCTCTTTTCATGAACCACATAAGGATCCACCAGTGTCATTGGATGTGTTTTTTTTCATGAACCCCACCCAGTGTCATTGCATGTCAGTTCTTTTCATGAACCACATAAGGATCCACAAGTGTCATTGCATGTCTGTTCTTCCCACAAACCACATGAAGTGTCATTGCATGTCTGTTCTTTTCATGAACCACACCCAGTGTCATTGCATGTGTGTTCCTCTAGACAAACCACATAAGTCATTGCATGTCTATTCTTTTCATGAACCAGACCCGGTGTCATTGCATGTGTGTTCCTCTAGACAAACCACATAGGGATCTACTGGTGTCACTGCATGTCTGTTCTTTTCATGAACTACATAAGGATCCACAAGTTTCATTGGATGTGTGTTCTTCTCATGAACCACACATGGATCCACCGGTGTCATTGCATGTCTATTCTTTTCATGAATCATAGCTAGAGTCATTGCATGTGTGAGCACCAAAAACCCAACTCTTCGACTTGCTACTGTCCAACAAGAATTGGCTTCATGGCAAGCAAGAGAACAAGTTTGGAATTGCGTAGCACATGAAAAACGATTAAGGAAAAAGAACTTAATCGAGCCGACGTTTGTTTTTCGGAGTAACCTTGTATTTATTTTCAAACTATTACGCTAAATTATTTTGAGCTAAGCCTAAAAGTTTCTGAGTATTGTTAAAACAATTTTTGAAGCTCGGATTTGTAAGTCGTAAAACCGAATCAAGGTAGACACAAACCGAGCCAGAAGATTGGACGAACAAGAAAACGAAACTCGGGAACTACGCCCAAGTTAATCCGGCATACAAACTTGGTAGCAAAATATTACATAAGTACGGCATACATTTCCACCCGGCATACCAGGGATCTAATAAGTTTTCAAGTGTTTTTAATTAAGGAGCAGTAGGAGGAGGAAGTTCAGCGTCATCTTCGCCTTCTTCAATATCTGAAGCATCGTCCTCTCCATCCTCGTCCGAACTATCTTCGACATTCTCGACCTCTTCATCGCCAGCGGATTCCAGGAAGCTCAGACCCTCAGTCCATTCGTGAATGGGAGAATATTCAACAAGGCTATGGGCGCAAGCCTGGCGCCGAGCTACCCATTCCGGGTCATCGGTCCACTTGGATCCGGTGCGCACACGCATCTGGAGGCTGAGATCGATCTTCTCATACCACGTGAGTATGTGGTGAAGAACAGTCTCAGCTGCAGCACGTCCATCAGACTCCCTCCAAAGGTCAAGCTGAGTCTCGATCTCCGACAGCTTTTCAGCAAGAAGTGAAACTCTCTTCGGAGCGCTCTCACCGGGCCAGAACGTGTTGAAGACTCGGACTGAAGCATCGAGGAGATCCTTGCCGTAGTTCTTGATGATTTCCACGCGAGATGATAGGCTGACCAATAGGTCCTCCATATCAAGGGGAATGCTCTCACCATCATAAGCGACGGGAATACCCCTCTCCCGGTGGAAGTTGGCAACAACAGCGCTCGCAATAGGAGTACCCTCTAGAAAGTGGCCCCAAAACAAGGCAAAGGAAGAAGTTGAAGAAAAGACATATGAAGTAACCTGGAGAAGTATGTCGGATAAGGGAAAGGAACTTACGTGAAATGTGGCTGTGGATCCAGGTCAATTCATTGATGCAATTATCGCATCTTTGGTGGAGCTGCACCAGTTCAGCGTTCGCCGACTCAAGTTTGACGTCGGCCTCCTGGAGAAGATCATGGTCCTTGGCAATTTGGAGGTTGAGGCGCTCGCGTTCTTCGGTGAAGTCCTGGCCAGCCTTTTCAAGCTTAGTTTGGTGATGCGCCTTCATCTTCTTCATTTCTGCCTTTAGCTTAGCAATCTCGTCGTTCTTGGTTCGGAGAAGGGCAAGCTCATCGTCTTTCTTTTTGAGCTCGGCTTGATGCTGCCCTGCTTGTTTGAGAAAATGCAGCATCATCTCAGGCACGGGCACACTATCTTCAAGAGATGCTGAAATAGCGTGTTGACCCGGCAGTGCCGAGGTATGAATGTTTGCCGAGCCAAGAGGAAAAGAAGATGGAAAGCAAAGCAGAGTCGGACAAAAAGAACTTACCCTTGATCAGATCCAGGTTCTTTCGCATAATCATGTTCTCAGCCGCCACCCCAGCTACGGAAACCAAATAATGAGATTAGTTCGGCAGAAGGAGTTGAAGGAAAATGGAGAAGCGCCAAGGGAGAAACTTATCCCTTTTCTCATGCTCAGCGAGGTGTGCATTGTGCTTTGCGAGAAGCATCTTGTGAGTATCCAGAAGACACTGGAACTCAGCACTCCGGCGGTTGGTGGTCACCTGAAAAGAATACGAAAATTTAGCTTAAGCTTTTCACATATTCGAAGTGTACAGGATCAGGGCCAAGTGGAACTTAACCCGGCTCTAGGTGTGTGCATATTCGAAGTGTACAAGATCCGGGCAAAGTGGAACTAAACCCGGCTCTAGGTGTGTGCATATTTGAAGTGTACAAGATCCGGGCCAAGTGGAACTTAACCCGGCTCTAGGTGTGTGCATATTCAAAGTGTACAAGATCCGGGCCAAGTGGAACTTAACCCGGCTCTAGGTGTGTGCATATTCAAAGTGTACAAGATCCGGGCCAAGTGGAACTTAACCCGGCTCTAGGTGTGTGCATATTCGAAGTGTACAAGATCCGGGCCAAGTGGAACTTAACCCGGCTCTAGGTGTGTGCATATTTGAAATTATGAAGGAGCTATGTTAGTTCTCTAAGGAGCATCCGACCGAGTAACAAGTTACTCCCCCGGAGGGTCGAGGACTAATGGTTATATTGCTAGTGCATGATAAGGAAAAGGTGAAGTAACGTACCTCCATCATCCGACCCGCAAGGTTAATCGCCTTAGAGGCTGTATTTATCTGGGCAGCAAATTCGGCAGGAACGAACTCCGCCTTGTTCCAGTTATTCATAAACTCGATCAAGGTCGGAGGATCTCGCTCCCCGCTGAGCATGTGGGGCGCAACCAAGCCCCTCGCATGTGCCTCTCTCCTCTCAACCTGAGCAAGGGCCGGACTGGTGTACAGAACAAGTTGTTGTGCACTAGTTGGCTCGGCAGGGGCGTCCTTAGGTGCTGGAGCCTTCTGGGCAAGCATGGACGCAAGGGTGCGCTGTCCAGACCCGGTGGACGCTGCCCTGGTGATGTCAGGGGTTTTCTTGCCTTTGGCTTGCTGAGAGGAGGAAGTGGTTGCGGCAGATTTCCCCTTAGGAGCTGCCTGGATACTTCCTCGCCGAGACTGAGAAGACTCGGACGAGGCGGAGGAGCTTGGCGCTGGTGCTCTTGTTGCTGGAGCCGGTGCTGCTGCCGATTTTCTTGCTGCCAGAGTTGGTGCTAGTGCCGGAATTGGTGCTGATGCTGGTGCTGGTGTTGGTGCTGGTACGGAGGTAGTCTTGGTAGTTGCTGGTTGTGGTGGAGCCGAAGTGGTGGATGCCGCTGCCTCGGCTGGATCCGTCTCCCCCGCTCCAGGGTCCCCCCCTCTTGACGAGGCGGGCTGGAACCCGGAGCAGCCGCAGAACCCTCTAGAATAGGGCTCAGCGGGCGTGACTCATCGTCACGAGGGGGAGAGGAGCTAGGATGGAGCGGCGAAGAGATGCTAGATCCACTCAGAGGGACCTCCACCGCAGCCCTGTCAAATCAAATAATGTTAGAAGAGAAATTACAACAATGTAAGAAAGAACAAGTTACAGGAGAAAAAGAAATTTACGCGTCCGAGGTTTGGGGCTCCTTGGGTTTCCGAGCCCTTCGTGCCGGGGCCTTGCCTGTAGGCTTGGAAGCAGTTTTGTCTCCGGACTTCTTTCGCCTTTTGGAGGGCTGAGAAGGTCCAGAGGAGGAACTTGATGCAGCTCCACGCTTCTTCTTCGGCGCTGCTAGAACAGGTTCCCCCGTGGCAAGGGAAGGGTCCTCGTGGATCTGCCCACCAGGGTTAGCTGATGCCGGAAAAGCATAAGAAAGGGGGACAGCATCAACAGGTTCAATCACCTCGATATCCGAGTCATCTTCATCATCGGGCCAATCTCTAATAGAAGAGGGTTTACCGGTGGGTCGCTTCGTAGCGTCGGTCATCGGGAGGAACATCTCCTGGTCCGGCTCTTCCTTGTCCGGGGTCTCCTGGTCAGGCGCCCATTTAAGGGTCGGATCGGTACCATCCTCGAGGGTCTACTAAAGGAATAGCTGAGGAAAAAAATGAGCAACAGAGTCAAAAATGGAACAATGACCGACATATAATTAACCCGGAATAAAATTTGCACCACGAAGCTTACCGGGGGAGGGAGCCTATCCCGGCAGAAATGCTCAATTCCCCACGTCCATTCAGTGGAGAAGTCCTTGTGGGTCATGAAGAGAGCCTTGACCCGGCGATAGATCTCCGAGTTGCTCAACTCGAAGGACGAGGTCCGGTTGGGGTCGCAGCCGAAGCTCATATGGCACACCTTGTGGGTGCGCCTCTGGAGGGGGGAGATTCGGTTGCACACGAACGTGATCATAGCATCCTCGTTGCGTAACCCGAGCTTCTTCAGCTCCGCAAACCTCTTGTTGACCTGGTTAGCCAAGGCTGTGGGCTTCTTGGGGATAACGTCCCACGTTTCCGGGTTAGGTGGACCCGGAGCATAGGGAAGCAGCCGGATCAAGTCTTCAGTGCCCTCATTCCGGACATAAAAGAAAGTCTAGGCCCATCCTTTGCAGGACTCCAGCCCGGTGACTCGAGGGAAAACGGAAAACCTCCGGGGTGAGATGGATGCAGCTCCGAATTGAGTGAGCTGCTTGTCCCCCGGATCAAGTTGAATATTCGGAATGACATTACGACAAAGGCTGAAAAACGGGATCCATAGCTCCTTCGTGGGCCACAATCCGGCATAGCCCTCGATCGTAGAGGCAAAAGCGGAAAGAGAGGTGATTGCATTGGCAGGAAGGTGGTGCGGCTGGAGTTCGTACGTGCTCAACCAGTCATGGAAGAAATCGCTGACCGGCAAATTGAACCCCCGCTGGAAGTGCGACAAGAACACAACATACTCACCCGGATTGGGTGAGGGGGCGAGTTCGGCGGAGGCAAGGCACGCGATGACGCTGGCAGGGATGCGTCTGGTCCGGTAGAGCCAGTCCAAGTCATCTTTGCAGACCCATGACCCGGCCCATGCACCACGGTCTGCGGTGGCGGAGTCCTCCTCCAGTTCTTGCTCAGCAACGACGAGCTCCTCCTCCGTCATCTGATAATCGCTACCCTCGCTGGTGCTAGCGGCGGCGAGGGGCAGAGGCCTAGATTGGCAGCGACCCGTGGTGGAGGAGGCGCTTAGCAGCAGCGACAACATAGAAATCTGGGGAAAAAATGCGGCGGCGGCGCTGCTTCTTGGGAGCACTGGCTGCGGCGCGGTCGCGAGGAAGACAAAGAAGAAGAGCAAAGGGCAGAGGGGCGTGGTGAGGGGAAAAGCCTAAGTGATGCGCCCCTCCCCTATTTAACCTCTCCCACGAGGAGAAAGTGGGATCGCATCCTGCGGGCAAGCCACACGCAATGGCCGTGTACCACCCACATCAACCAATCAACAAGGAGCCACACCGAAGGCCACAGAGTGGAGTTGGTCCCGTGACGTGACACGATGATGCGGTAAACGAGGAGGCAGGCGTGACATGATCCGCGCACAGTGATGACTGACTATTACTACGGCGGTTACTAGTGTTGGCCCTTAAAATGAGACAACATAATGATTAGCCTCCACGTGGGATGGCGTACGGGAGAAGGAAGCAAGACCGGATAGGACGGTGGTAACCCGGCCAGCAAGTGAAACCTTGAAATCTGCAGAGGGAAAGTAAGGACATGAGGTCCGAGTTAAAGTGGTAACCCAGCCGGCAAGTGAAAACTTGGAATGTGCAAGGGGAACGTAAATCCGTATAACCCGAGACAAGGAGGTAATTCGGAAATAACGTCCAAAGGTCAAACATAATTGAACCTGATGTGGCCTTAGCGGCCGAGGCAGCTAAGACCGCACCAGCTTCGGGGACTAATGTTGGGGGGATACCCCCGGGTAGGGTCACGCAGGGGTATAAAGGCCAAGTTAGCCGAGGTTCGGCAAGGCCAAAGCGGATGCTGGCCGGGTCACCTCAAGGCAGGCCGAATCACGGGGTAACCCGGACCAAGGGGCGTTCGCCTAACTAAGTCTCAACCGACTTAAGTAGTAAGTCGGAAGTGCATGTTTAAATTGTATGCAGGAACAGGTGTGGCCGGATCAACTATGATCCGGGGCACATCTAACTTCTAGGAGAAGGAAGGAATCTCGCTGGTCAAAAGAAGCCCCGGTACGCACTGCCTGAGCGAAGCAGACAAGGGCAGGACCACCGAGGTGTGGCCGACAAGGGTGACGATACCCATGTCGGCTGACGCGGGCGCCGCAGAGGCTCACGTAGCCTCTGCATGTGTGACGCGAGGGAAAAGTAACCCGGTCGGCTTACTACTTTGGGAGATGGCATATTCTAGGAATATACCTCCATGTATGCCCTAGATGGAGACCTAGCCCCCCCTATATAAGGAGGGCTAGGGCTTCTGTAGAGGGGGTCCGATTTGGCTAGTTTGGCTAGGGTTTTAAGGGTGATCTGTGAGCGAGAGTAAGAGAGCTCCATCTTCCTCCTCTCGCCAATACAGCTCTAGGAGCACTTGTAACCTTGGAGACAAAGCAAATATAAACTTCTGTGTGGAGAAGCACTTCACTATCCCTCTCTGGATTCCCCTAGCGTGTTTTAGTCCCCACCTTTAGCCAATCCATGGCATCTGCCGTGACACCACCACGACAGTTGGCGCCCACCGTGGGGATAGCGGCGCTAGCAGGGGTGAAGATCCGGACGAGAAACCTCATCGGCACCAGCGAACGCATCGTCTCCGGGCTCGTTCAGCGCTTTGGAGCGCTGGACTTCGTCAGCGACAACGATGGTTGCTTCGGCACGCGCCCACTTCCGCGCAACGGCCTCTTCGTCAAGTTGGGTGCGCACAAGGTCTATGTTGCTATGGACGTATCTTGCGTTCATCCGCAGCACGTCATTGAAGCGGGGGAACCACCCCTTAGCGTGGTTCACGGGGCGCGTATCGCTTGCTCCCTGGACCATGCGGAAGTGATGATGACTGCGCTGGGGCAGGCGCAAGCAAGGATCCGGCACCAGATCCGGAGGTAACACCTAAGGCACCGAGGAAAGGTAGAGGTCCTCCATTAGAGAGGCCTGAGAATGTACTGAGAGAATCTATGGATAGCTAGGCAAACCCGGTAGCAGCGGTGGTAGATCCGGCTCAGGCACAGGCCGAACTAGAGGAAACTAGGCAGAAAATTCTGGAGGGAGCGAAAAAGATTGCTGCGGCTCAGCAGTCGTTGAACATGACGCTGCGTGAGTACGCAAAGGCAAACAAAGTTGATGCTGTAAAAGTGAAGGGAAGAAATCTCATGAGTGAAATGAACAAAGAAGGGGATACTCAGATTGAGGAATCTGAAAACTGTTTGTCCATGGGGCTGCCGAAGTACAGTACCCCAGCGAAAAACCTCAGAGTAGCAGATGCAGCCGCATCCGAGCTAGAGGGTTTGACGGGTGAAGCCCGTTAGAGACAGCAAGATCGGGTCAATGAGTTGGTTCGGATCGCGAACAGGCAAAATGAGGAACTGCTTAGGGCAAACCCGGAAAGAGATGGAGCCTCCAAGATCGTTCATTCGGCGTTGGGTAACCCGAAGAAATCCGCTGGAGACGCATCGTCCCCTCATGGTGGTCAAAGGAGAGAGGAGGTAGTAACCTCGGCCAGGAGAAACAAGCAGATTGTTCCGTATGACCCGTCAAGGGCAGGAAAGGCAAAAGAGGTACAAAGAAACAACGATCGACGGAGTGTAAGCCAAGGTGAAGCTAGCCGAGGTAACCGTGACGAAGGCATTGCCGGTCAAGGAAATGCTGTTAATGGCAATGCCGGACAGCACGACTCTACAGGACAACCGCAGCAGCGGAATATGCCAAGGCAAGAGCAAAGCGCCGGCCGAGGTATGCAACAGAGAGATGCACCACGAGAGCGAGACTGGTACAACGATGGAGATTCGGAAATGGTAAATGCAGGATACCCAAGGTCGGACTATCATGTGATAGGGTTGAGATTGGGAAGCAGGGATTTGATGCCGGACGATGCCAGGTTGAAAATGGACCGACTGTATAGGTCGGAGCAGATTGAAAGTCAAGGTCCCCCGGGTCCTACATGTTTTGGACCCCGGATCATGAAAGAGCCACCGGTGCCTAATTTCCAGTTACCCAGAGGCACCAAGACGTATGACGGCAGCACTAAGCCGGAAGATTGGTTGATAAATTATGCAATGACTGTGAAAATTGCCACAGGCAACTTGAGGTGGGCTGTACGATATGTACCCCAGATGTTGGAGGGCCCGACAAGGGTATGGCTGAACAATTTGCCACCTGGAAGCATTAACTGCTGGATCGATTTTGAAGAGATGTTCATCAGCAATTTGTCAAGTACGTATCAGAGGCCGAATAGGCCACAGACACTAGCCATGTGCAAGCAAAGACCGAATGAGACGGATCGGGAGTTTTTAACCCGGTGGTGTACCGTCAGAAACTCATGTGAGGGCGTGATAGAATCACAGGCCATAGCATGGTTTGCACAGGGATGCAGATATGCAAGCAAACTGTGGCAAAAGTTACAAAGGAAGATGCCCACCACGTTGGCAGAGATGATCCGGATTGCTGATTCGTATGCTCTGGGAGATCCGACTCAACCTAGACTTGTGTCAAACGAGTCGAACGATGAGTACTACCAGAGAGATGGAGCCGGATCATCCCGGAGGAATGACTACAGAGGTAAAAGGAGGGATGATAGACCAGATCATCGATATGGTTCGCAGCAAGTTGTAGCTGTGAATCAAGATCAGCCCGGAGCAGGGGGCAGTCAATGCCAGAAAACTGGAGGGCAATGGACTCCGAGAAACGATGGCAAGAAAACTTGGACGCCAGAACAAAAGAAACAGTGGCAAGAAAGGAAGGACCGTCTGAGGTACACCTATGAGTCGATGTTGGATCAGCCGTGTAAGTTTCACACGCCAAATCCGAATAACCCAGCGGGTCACACAACGAGGAAATGTGAGTGGATGCGTAAGATAGAACAAGGTGGTTCGGGGAATGCTCAGGCACCCCAGAATGATCAACCTCGGCAGGAGTTACCCCGGCAGCAATTGCTCTCCGGAGCGAACACGCAACAGCTAATGTTGCCTCCCCCTCCGCCGAGGTATGACAACAATGAGAGAAGGGATGTAGTGCATCGGGTGGAAAATCAGCACCAGCCAGATTAGAGGCACCCCAGAAATGAGGGAAGAGATGAGTATAGAGAGCATCACCAGAGCTATTGTGTGTTTACAACTGAGGAAACAGATAGAAAGAGCTTGCAGCACCGACATATGGAGGTCAATGCGATAATGCCTGCGGTGATGAGGTATATGCCTTGGTCTGACCAAGAAATCATTTGGAACATCAAGGATCATCCCAAGCTTATGCCGAGTCCTGGCTCGTATGTGTTAGTGCTGGACCCGACATTCATTGGGCCTAACATCAATGTGAGATTCTCCAAGGTACTGATTGACAATGGCAGTAGCATTAACATCATGTATGCGGATACAATGCGCAAGTTGGGTATCTCGGAGAACATGCTCCAGGCTACAAGGACAACTTTCCATGGTATTGTACCAGGCATTTCTTGTGAGCCCATAGGCAAAGTCCGGGTTGCCGTATTGTTTGGCACGAGAGATAATTGCCGAACTGAGAATCTAGAGTTTGAGGTGGTGAACTTGGAAAGTGCGTATCACGCGTTACTCGGAAGGCCAGCATTGAACAAGTTCATGGCAAGCTTCCACATCAGTTATTTGAAGATGAAGTTGCCCGGGCCAAATGGAGTAATTACCATTGCAAGAGATTTCCGGCGTTCCAGTGAGTGTGCCTCAGCCGGGTCTAACCTAGCCGAGTCACTCGTGATTGCGCAAGAGAAAAGAAAAATCCAAGAGGTGGCGGCATTAGCTCAGTCCGCGCAACGGTATATGCCGGTGCTGAGAAACCCGCATGGTGGCGTTTCGTTCCAAGCCGCAAAGGATACTAAGAAAGTGCCTGTTGATGATATGTTCCCAGAGCGCACCGTAACAATTGGTGCCGGGTTGAATGATAAATAGGAAAGCGAGCTCGTCAACTTCCTCCGTGAGAATCAGGATATTTTTGCTTGGTCTACACAAGACTTGCAAGGTGTTCCGAGGGAGTTGGCCGAGCACTCTTTGAACGTAAGACCCGGAGCAAGGCCGGTGAAGCAACCTCTCCGCCGCTTCGTCGAGGATAGGAGAAAAGTCATTGGATACGAGATAGCTCGGTTGCTAGTAGCAGGATTTATCATGGAAGTACTGTATCCGGATTGGCTCTCTAATCCGGTGCTGGTAGAAAAGAAGAAGGATGATCCGAACGTGGCGGTAGTTTGGCGTATGTGTATCGATTACACGAACCTTAACAAGGCGTGTCCAAAAGATCCATTTCCACTGCCGAGGATAGATCAGGTCATAGACTCAACCGCGGGATGTGAACTGTTGTCATTCATTGATGCCTATTCTGGTTTCCACCAAATACCTCTGAATCCGGATGATCAAATAAAGACCGCATTTATCACCCCATACGGGGCTTATTGCTATCGCACCATGCCGTTTGGTTTACATAATGCAGGTGCAACGTACCAAAGATGTATGCAAAAATGTTTGCATGACCAATTAGGTCAAAATGTACAAGTGTATGTGGATTATGTGGTTATCAAGACCAAGGAAAGCAAAATGCTCCTTGACGACATCAGGCAGACATTCGTGAACTTGAGAAGGTTCCGAATGAAGCTTAACCCGGAAAAATGTACCTTCGGTGTCCTGGCTGGAAAATTACTCTGATTTCTCGTCTCCAGCCGAGGTATCGAAGTTAATCCAACTAAGATCCGGGCCATTGAACGAATGGAGCTGCCGAAGTGTCTTAACGATGTCCAGAAGTTCACTGGGTGCCTAGCATCGTTGAGCCGGTTTGTATGTCGGTTGGGAGAAAAGGCATTGCCTCTCTACCAACTCATGAAAAAGTCGGATAAGTTCGTTTGGACGCCACAGGCCGATGAAGCCTTTACCCACTTAAAAAAGATGTTAGCCACTGCACCAGTGTTAGCCTCTCCACTATCAAAGGAGCCAATGTTGCTCTACATAGCCGCAACTAACCAAGTTGTAAGTGTAGTGATTGTAGTAGAGCGCGATGAAGAGGGTAAGTCGGTGTAGAGGCCAGTGTATTACTTGAGCGAGGTATTTTCTGCCTCAAAACAAAACTACCTGCACTTTTAAAAGGTGGCATATGGTGTCTATATGGCGGCAAAGAAGTTAAAGCATTACTTTGAGGAGCACCCCATCAAACTAATATGTGAGGCTCCCATATCCGAGATAATGGGTAACAAGGATGCAAGTGGTCGAATCGCAAAATGGGCAATTGAGTTAGCTCCTTATGCGCCACAATATGACAGAAGAGAAGCAATCAAGTCTTAGGCGGTGGCGGACTTTTTTGTAGATTGGGCCGAGGTACAATACGAACCACCGCCACCAGATCCGAACTACTGGAGGATGCACTTTGACGGGTCAAAAACAAAAACCGGGATAGGTGCCGGAGTTGTGCTTACCTCGCCAAAGAAGGACCAGCTGAAATATGTGCTCCAAATCCATTTCGCCGTATCGAATAATGTCGCAGAGTATGAAGCACTTGTGCATGGGCTCAAGGTAGCAAAAGAGATTGGGATACGTCGGATCATATGCTTTGGCGACTCGGAGTTGGTGGTACAACAAGTATCAGGACTGTGGGACGCCCTTGATCCAAACATGGCGCTGTACAGATTTCATGTACAGAAGATATCTGGTTACTTTGAGGGGTGTGAATTTCACCATGTACCCCGGGTGGAAAATGAGGCTGCCGACATGCTATCAAAGCTCGGATCAACCCGATAGGCAATTCCACCGGGTGTAGCATTGGAACACCTCAGAAAACCATCTATCAGGCCGTCCCCAGGAACCGACTCGATCTATGTCCCGGAAGATACTGAATCCAGAGCTGAGCCCATGGACATTGACATGGGAGGTAGTGCGCGAAACCCGGGGACTGCATCAGCAAACCCGGGGACTGCCTCAGCAAACCCGGGGACTACCTCGCAGGACCCGGGGACTGCTCAGCGTGGTCCGGTTGAAGTTATGCCGGTGGATCAGATGGAAATTGATGAGGATGCGTTCCCTGCACGAGCAATACCAGCTTGGGCACTGCCTATATTTCAATTCTTGAAAGATGGAACGTTACCCACCGAGGAGGTGTTAACCAGGCAAACTCAGAGGAGAGCAAAAGCATACACGATTATCAATTCCGAGCTGTACAAACGGAGTGTAACCAATGTCCTCCAGCGATGCGTTGACCCGGAAGAAGTGCTTGACATCCTCCAAGATATACACCAAGGAGAGTGCAGGCATCATGCTTAATCCCGAGCTTTGGTGGCAAAAGCATTCCGGCATGGGTTCTACTGGCCAAGTGTCTTAGAACAAGGAGAAGATCTGGTGAGAAAATGCAATGGTTGTTAGAGGTACGCTACCAAGACACATATGCCAATGTCGGAACTTAAGACCATACCAATTACATGGCCATTTGCTGTATGGTGCTTGGATATGGTTGGTCCGTTTAAACCAGCAAGGGGAAACATGACTCACATTTTGGTCATGGTGGATAAATTTATGAAGTGGATCAAAGTAAAGCCTATTAGGAAATGTGATGGGGCTACGGCCGTAACATTTCTCAAAGATATAATCTTGAGGTACGGTTACCCACACAGTATCATAAATGACAATGGAACAAATTTTGCGGAAGGAGCATTTGCGCGTTTCTGCCGAGACAAGAAGATCCGACTTGACGTAGCCTCGGTAGCCCACCCCGCATCGAACGGACAGGTGGAAAGATCCAACGGATTAGTATTATCCGGGATAAAACCCCGGCTCATTGAGCCGCTGCAAAGATCAGCGGGGTACTAGATAGAAGAACTACCAGCGGTACTATGGAGTTTAAGAACAACTCTGAATCGATCAACAAGCTACACGCCGTTTTTTCTGGTATATGGGGCAGAAGCTGTATTACCAGCCGACATAGAGCATGATTCGCCTAGGGTCACCCAATACACAGAAGCCACATTGCAATAAGCCCGGCAAAATGATGTTGATCTGCTGGAAGAAGCGAGAGAACTGGCATTGTCTAGATCCGCCATATATCAGCAAAATCTCTGACGCTATCATAGCCGAAAAGTAAGCCCCCAAGTCTTTCAGGAAGGCGATCTGGTGCTCCGGTTGGTACAACATACTGCCGGCATGCATAAATTACCCCCCCCCCCATGGGAAGGGCCGTTCATCGTGAGCAAAGCATTGCACAATGACTCTTATTATCTTATAGATGCAAAGCCACAGGAAAAGAACAAGGCGGACAGGTCTGGCGAAGAATCTAAGCGCCCATGGAATGTAGCTCTATTTCGTCCTTTCTACACTTAGCAGAGAAGTGTATGTATCCGAGTCTTCTCATATGTCGGTATGTATGCCGGCAATGAGCTTATGAATGAAATGTTGGCACCTCGAGCAGTAACTCGGGGACTGCCTTAATAATATTTGTTGTTTTTTATTATTTTTACGTCAGCTGGAGTAAGTTGTTCTACTTAACTCGGATCAGTAATGTGTGAGCATCAAAAACCCAACTCTTCGACTTGCTGCTGTCCAACAAGAATTGGCTTCATGGCAAGCAAGAGAACAAGTTTGGAATTGCGTAGCACATGAAAAACGACTAAGGAAAAAGAACTTAATCGAGCCGACGTTTGTTTTTCGGACTAACCTTGTATTTACTTTCAAACTATTACGCTAAATTATTTTGAGCTAAGCCTAAAAGTTTCTGAGTATTGTTAAAACAATTTTTGAAGCTCGGATTCGTAAGTCGTAAAACCGAATCAAGGTAGACACAAACCGAGCCAGAAGATTGGACGAACAAGAAAACGAAACTCGGGAACTACGCCCAAGTTAATCCGGCATACAAACTTGGTAGCAAAATATTACATAAGTACGACATACATTTCCACCCGGCATACCAGGGATCTGATAAGTTTTCAAGTGTTTTTAATTAAGGAGCAGTAGGAGGAGGAAGTTCAGCGTCATCTTCGCCTTCTTCAATATCTGAGGCATCATCCTCTCCATCCTCGTCCGAACTATCTTCGACATTCTCGACCTCTTCATCGCCAGCGGATTCTAGGAAGCTTAGACCCTCAGTCCATTCGTGAATGGGAGAATATTCAACAAGGCTATGGGCGCAAGCCTGGCGCCGAGCTACCCATTCCGGGTCATCGGTCCACTTGGATCCGGTGCGCACACGCGTCTGGAGGCTGAGATCGATCTTCTCATACCACGTGAGTATGTGGTGAAGAACAGTCTCAGCTGCATATTCAAAGTGTACAAGATCCGGGCCAAGTGGAACTTAACCCGGCTCTAGGTGTGTGCATATTCGAAGTGTACAAGATCCGGGCCAAGTGGAACTTAACCCGGCTCTAGGTGTGTGCATATTCGAATTGTACAAGATCCAGGCCAAGTGGAACTTAACCCGGCTCTAGGTGTGTGCATATTCGAAGTGTACAAGATCCGGGCCAAGTGGAACTTAACCCGGCTCTAGGTGTGTGCATATTTGAAATTATGAAGGAGCTATGTTAGTTCTCTAAGGAGCATCCGGCCGAGTAACAAGTTACTCCCCCGGAGGGTCGGGGACTAATGGTTATATTGCTAGTGCATGCTAAGGAAAACGTGAAGTAACGTACCTCCATCATCTGACCCGCAAGGTTAATCGCCTTAGAGGCTGTATTTATCTGGGCAGCATATTCGGCAGGAACGAACTTCTCCGGGAGATCGTCGTTATAGACGAACTCCGCCTTGTTCCAGTTATTCATAAACTCGATCAAGGTCGGAGGATATCGCTCCCCGCTGAGCATGTGGGGCGCAACCAAGCCCCTCGCATGTGCCTCTCTCCTCTCAACCTGAGCAAGGGCCGGACTGGTGTACAGAACAAGTTGTTGTGCACTACTTGGCTCGGCAGGGGCGTCCTTAGGTGCTGGAGCCTTCTGGGCAAGCATGGACGCAAGGGTGCGCTGTCTAGACCCGGTGGACGCTGCCCTGGTGATGTCAGGGGTTTTCTTGCCTTTGGCTTGCTGAGAGGAGGAAGTGATTGCGGCAGATTTCCCCTTAGGAGCTGCCTGGATACTTCCTCGCCGAGACTGAGAAGACTCAGACGAGGCGGAGGAGCTTGGCGCTGGTGCTCTTGTTGCTGGAGCCGGTGCTGCTGCTAATTTTCATGCTGCCAGAGTTGGTGCTAGTGCCGGAATTGGTGCTGATACTGGTGCTGGTGTTGGTGCTGGTACGGAGGTAGTCTTGGTAGTTACTGGTTGCGGTGGAGCCGAAGTGGTGGATGCCGCTGCCTCGGCTGGATCCGTCTCCCCCGCTCCAGGATCCCCCCCTCTTGAAGAGGCGGGCTGGAACCCGGAGCAGCCGCAGAACCCTCTAGAATAGGGCTCAGCGGGCGTGACTCGTCGTCACGAGGGGGAGAGGAGCTAGGATGGAGCGGCGAAGAGATGCTAGATCCACTCAGAGGGACCTCCACCGCAGCCCTGTCAAATCAAATAATGTCAAAAGAGAAATTACAACAATGTAAGAAAGAACAAGTTACAGGAGAAAAAGAAATTTACGCGTCCGAGGTTTGGGGCTCCTTGGGTTTCCGAGCCCTTCGTGTCGGGGCCTTGCCTGCAGGCTTGGAAGCAGTTTTGTCTCCGGACTTCTTTCGCCTTTTGGAGGGCTGAGAAGGTCCAGAGGAGGAACTTGATGCAGCTCCACGCTTCTTCTTCGGCGCTGCCAGAACAGGTTCCCCCGTGGCAAGGGAAGGGTCCTCGTGGATCTGCCCATCGGGGTTAGCTGATGCCGGAAAAGCATAAGAAAGGGGGACAGCATCAACAGGTTCAATCACCTCAATATCCGAGTCATATTCATCATCGGGCCAATCTCTAATAGAAGAGGGTTTACCGGTGGGTCGCTTCGTAGCGTCGGTCATCGGGAGGAACATCTCCTGGTCCGGCTCTTCCTTGTCCGGGGTCTCCTGGTCAGGCGCCCATTTAAGGGTCGGATCGGTACCGTCCTCGAGGGTCTACTGAAGGAATAGCTGAGGAAAAAAATGAGCAACGGAGTCAAAAATGGAACAATGACCGACATATAATTAACCCGGAATAAAATTTGCACCACGAAGCTTACCGGGGGAGGGAGCCTATCCCGGCAGAAATGCTCAATTCCCCACGTCCATTCAGTGGAGAAGTCCTTGTGGGTCATGAAGAGAGCCTTGACCCGGCGATAGATCTCCGAGTTGCTCAACTCGAAGGACGAGGTCCGGTTGGGGTCGCATCCGAAGCTCATATGGCACACCTTATGGGTGCGCCTCTGGAGGGGGGAGATTCGGTTGCACACGAACGTGATCATAGCATCCTCGTTGCGTAACCCGAGCTTCTTCAGCTCCGCAAACCTCTTGTTGACCTGGTTGGCCAAGGCTGTGGGCTTCTTGGGGATAACGTCCCACGTTTCCGGGTTAGGTGGACCCGGAGCATAGGGAAGCAGCCGGATCAAGTCTTCAGTGCCCTTATTCCAGACATAAAAGAAAGTCCAGGCCCATCCTTTGCAGGACTCCAGCCCGGTGACTCGAGGGAAAACAGAAAACCTCCGGGGTGAGATGGATGCAGCTCCGAATTGAGTGAGCTGCTTGTCCTCTGGATCAAGTTGAATATTCGGAATGACATTACGACAAAGGCTGAAAAACCAGATCCATAGCTCCTTCGTGGGCCACAATCCGGCATAGCCCTCGATCGTAGAGGCAAAAGCGGAAAGAGAGGTGATTGCATTGGCAGGAAGGTGGTGCGGCTGGAGTTCGTACATGCTCAACCAGTCATGGAAGAAATCGTTGACCGGCAAACCGAACCCCCGCTAGAAGTGCGACAAGAACACAACATACTCACCCGGATTGGGTGAGGGGGAGAGTTCGGTGGAGGCAAGGCGCGCGATGACGTCGGCGGGGATGCGTCTGGTCCGGTAGAGCCAGTCCAAGTCATCTTTGCAGACCCATGACCCAGCAGAGTCCTCCTCCAGTTCTTGCTCAGCAACGACGAGCTCCTCCTCCGTCATCTGATAATCGCTACCCTCGCTGGCGCTAGCGGCGGCGAGGGGCAGAGGCCTAGATTGGCAGCGACCCATGGTGGAGGAGGCGCGTAGCAGCAGCAACAACATAGAAATCTGGGGAAAAAATGCGGCGGCGGCGCTGCTTCTTGGGAGCACTGGCTGCGGCGCGGTCGCGAGGAAGACAAAGAAGAAGAGCAAAGGGCAGAGGGGCGTGGTGAGGGGAAAAGCCTAAGTGATGCGCCCCTCCCCTATTTAACCTCTCCCACGAGGAGAAAGTGGGATCGCATCCTGCGGGCAAGCCACACGCAATGGCCGTGTACCACCCACATCAACCAATCAACAAGGAGCCACACCGAAGGCCACAGAGTGGAGTTGGTCCCGTGACGTGACACAATGATGCGGTAAACGAGGAGGCAGGCGTGACATGATCCGCGCACAGTGATGACTGACTATTACTACGGCGGTTACTAGTGTTGGCCCTTAAAATGAGACAACATAATGATTAGCCTCCACGTGGGATGGCGTACGGGAGAAGGAAGCAAGACCGGATAGGACGGTGGTAACCCGGCCAGCAAGTGAAACCTTGAAATCTGCAGAGGGAAAGTAAGGACATGAGGTCCGAGTTAAAGTGGTAACCCAGCCGGCAAGTGAAAACTTGGAATGTGCAAGGGGAACGTAAATCCGTATAACCCGAGACAAGGAGGTAATTCGGAAATAACGTCCAAAGGTCAAACATAATTGAACCTGATGTGGCCTTAGCGGCCGAGGCAGCTAAGACCGCACCAGCTTCGGGGACTAATGTTGGGGGGATACCCCCGGGTAGGGTCACGCAGGGGTATAAAGGCCAAGTTAGCTGAGGTTCGGCAAGGCCAAAGCGGATGCTGGCCGGGTCACCTCAAGGCAGGCCGAATCACGGGGTAACCCGGACCAAGGGGCGTTCGCCTAACTAAGTCTCAACCGACTTAAGTAGTAAGTCGGAAGTGCATGTTTAACTTGTATGCAGGAACAGGTGTGGCCGGATCAACTATGATCCGGGGCACATCTAACTTCTAGGAGAAGGAAGGAATCTCGCTGGTCAAAAGAAGCCCCGGTACGCACTGTCTGAGCGAAGCAGACAAGGGCAGGACCACCGAGGCGTGGCCGACAAGGGTGACGATACCCATGTCGGCTGACGCGGGCACCGCAGAGGCTCACGTAGCCTCTACATGTGTGACGCGAGGGAAAAGTAACCCGGTCGGCTTACTACTTTGGGAGATGGCATATTCTAGGAATATACCTCCACGTATGCCCTAGATGGAGACCTAGCCCCCCCTATATAAGGAGGGCTAGGGCTTCTGTAGAGGGGGTCCGATTTGGCTAGTTTGGCAAGGGTTTTAAGGGTGATCTGTGAGCGAGAGTAAGAGAGCTCCATCTTCCTCCTCTCGCCAATACAGCTCTAGGAGCACTTGTAACCTTGGAGACAAAGCAAATATAAACTTCTGTGTGGAGAAGCACTTCACTATCCCTCCCTGGATTCCCCTAGCGTGTATTAGTCCCAACCTTTAGCCTATCCATGGCATCTGCCATGACACCACCACGACACATTGCATGTCTATTCTTCTCACAAACCACGTGCAGTGTCATTGCATGTCTGCTCTTTTCATGAACCACACCCAGTGTCATTGCATGTGTGTCACTCTAGACAAACCACATAAGGATCCACCGGTGTCACTGCATGTCTGCTCTTTTCATGAACCACATAAGGATCCACCAGATCATTGGATGTGTGTTTTTTTCATGAACCACACCCAGTGTCATTGCATGTCAGTTCTTTTCATGAACCACTTAAGGATCCACCAGTGTCATTGCATGTCTGTTCTTTTCACAAACCACATGCAGTGTCATTGCATGTCTGTTCTTTTCATGAACCACACCCAGTGTCATTGCATGTGTGTTCCTATAGACATACCACATAAGTCATTGCATGTCTGTTATTTTCATGAACCACACCCTGTGTCATTGCATGTGTGTTCCTCTAGACAAACCACTTAAGTATCTACCGGTGTCACTGCATGTCTATTCTTTTCATGAAACACATAAGGACCCACCAGTGTCATTGGATGCGTGTTCTTCTCATGAACCACACATGGATCCACCGGTGTCATTGCATGTCTGTTATTTTCATGAATCACAGCTAGAGTCATTGCATGTCTGTTACTTCCATAAACCACACATGGATCCACCGGTGTCATTGGATGTGTGTTCTTTTCATGAACCACACCTAGTGTCATTGCATGTCAGTTCTTTTCGTGAACCACATAAGGATCCACCAGTGTCATTACATGTATGTTCTTCTCACAAACCACATGCAGTGTCATTGCATGTCTGTTCTTTTCATGAACTACACCCAGTGTCATTGCATGTGTGTTCCTCTAGACAAACCACATAAGGATCCACCGGTGTCACTACATGTCTGCTCTTTTCAAGAACCACATAAGGATCCACCAGTGTCATTGGATGTGTGTTCTTTTCATGAACCACACCCAGTGTCATTGCATGTCAGTTCTTTTCATGAACCACATAAGGATCCACCAGTGTCATTGCATGTCTGTTTTTCTCACAAACCACATGCAGTGTCATTGCATGGTGTTCCTCTAGACAAACCACATAAGTCATTGCATTTCTGTTCTTTTCATGAACCACACCTTGTGTCATTGCATGTGTGTTCCTCTAGACAAACCACATAAGGATCCACCGGTGTCACTACATGTCTGCTCTTTTCATGAACCACATAAGGATCCACCAATGTCATTGCATGTGTGTTATTTTCATGAACCACACCCAGTGTCATTGCATGTCAGTTGTTTTCATGAACCACATAAGGATCCACCAGTGTCATTGCATGTCTGTTCTTCTCACAAACCACATGCAGTTTCATTGCATGTCTGTTCTATTCATGAACCACACCCAGTGTCATTGCATGTGTGTTCCTCTAGACAAACCACATAAGTCATTGCATGTCTGTTATTTTCATGAACCACACCCTGTGTCATTGCATGTGTGTTCCTCTAGACAAATCACATAAGGAGCCACCGGTGTCACTGCATGTCTATTCTTTTCATCAACCACATAAGGATCCACCAATGTCATTGGATGTGTGTTCTTCTCATGAACCACACATGGATCCACCGGTGTCATTGCATGTCTATTCTTTTCATGAATGACAGCTAGAGTCATAGCATATCTGTTACTTCCATAAACCACACATGGATCCACCGGTGTCATTGGATGTGTGTTCTTTTCATGAACCACACCAATGTCATCGCATGTCAGTTCTTTTCATGAACCACATAAGGATCCACCAGTGTCATTGCATGTCTGTTCTTCTCACAAACCACATACAGTTTCATTGCATGTTTGTTCTTTTCATGAACCACACCTAGTGTCATTGCATGTGTGTTCCTCTAGACAAACCACATAAGTCATTGCATGTCTGTTCTTTTCATGAACCACACACTGTGTCATTGCATGTGTGTTCCTCTAGACAAACCACATAAGGATCCACCGGTGTCACTGCATGTCTATTCTTTTCATGAACCACATAAGGATCCACCAATGTCATTGGATGTGTTTTCTTCTCATGAACCACACATGGATCCACCGGTGTTATTGCATGTCTATTCTTTTCATGAATGACAGCTACAGTCATTGCATGTCCGTTACTTCCATAAACCACACATGGATCCACCGGTGTCATTGGACGTGTGTTCTTTTCATGAACCACACCCAGTGTCATTGCATGTCAGTTATTTTCATGAACCACATAAGGATCCACCAGTGTCATTGCATGTCTGTTCTTCTCACAAACCACATGCAGTGTCATTGCATGTCTATTCTTTTCATGAACCACACCCAGTGTCATTGCATGTGTGTTCCTCTAGAAAAACTACATAAGTCATTGCATGTCTGTTCTTTTCATGAACCACACCCGATGTCATTGCATGTGTGTTCCTCTAGACAAACCACATAAGGATCCACTGGTGTCACTGCATGTATGTTCTTTTCATGAACCACATAAGAATCCACCAGTGTCATTGCATGTCTGTTCTTCTCACAAACCACATGCAGTGTCATTGCATGTCAGTTCTTTTCATGAACCACAGATGGATCCACCAGTGTCATTGCATGTCTGTTCTTCTCATAAACCACATAAGGATCCACCAGTGTCATTGCATGTCTGTTCTTTTCATGAACGAGACCCAGTGTCATTGCATGTGTGTTCCTCTAGACAAACCACATAAGTAATTGCATGTCTGTTCTTTTCATGAACCACACCCGGTGTCATTGCATGTGTGTTCCTCTAGACAAACCACATAAGGATCCACCGGTCTCACTACATGTCTGCTCTTTTCATGAACCACATAAGGATCCACAAGTGTCATTGGATGTGTGTTCTTTTCATGAACCACACCTAGTGTCATTGCATGTCAGTTCTTTTCATAAACCACATAAGGATCCACAAGTGTCATTGCATGTCTATTCTTCCCACAAACCACATGAAGTGTCATTGCATGTCTGTTCTTTTCATGAACCACACCCAGTGTCATTGCATGTGTGTTCCTCTAGACAAACCACATAAGTCATTGCATGTCTGTTCTTTTCATGAACCACACCCAGTGTCATTGCATGTGTGTTTCTCTAAACAAACCACATAGGGATCTACCGGTGTCACTGCATGTCTGTTCTTTTCATGAACCACGCAAGGATCCACAAGTGTCATTGGATGTGTGTTCTTCTCATGAACCACACATGGATCAACCGGTGTCATTGCATGTCTATTCTTTTCATGAATCACAGCTAGAGTCATTGCATGTCTGTTACTTCCATAAACCACACATGGATCCGCCGGTGTCATTGCATGTGTGTTCTTTTCATGAAACACACCCAGCGTCATTGCATGCCAGTTCTTTTCATGAACCACATAAGGATCCACCAGTCTCATTGCATGTCTGTTCTTCTCACAAACCACGTGCAGTGTCATTGCATGTCTGTTCTTTTCATGAACCACACCCAGTGTCATTGCATGTGTGTTCCTCTAGACAAACCACATAAGGATCCACCGGTGTCACTGCATGTTTGCTCTTTTCATGAACCACATAAGGATCCACCAGTGTCACTGGATGTGTGTTCTTTTCATGAACCACACCCACTGTCATTGCATGTCAGTTCTTTTCATGAACCACATAAGGATCCACCAGTGTCATTGGATGTCTGTTCTTCTCACAAACCACATGTAGTATCATTGCATGTCTATTCTTTTCATGAACCACACTAGGGTCATTGCATGTGTGTTCCTCTAGACAAACCACATAAGTCATTGCATGTCTGTTGTTTTCATGAACCACACCCGGTGTCATTGCATGTGTGTTCCTCTAGACAAACCACATAAGGATCCACCGGTGTCACTGCATGTCTGTTCTTTTCATGAACCACATAAGGATCCACCAGTGTCATTGGATGTGTGTTCTTCTCATGAACCACACATGGATCCACCGGTGTCATTGCATGTCTGTTCTTTTCATGAATCATAGCTAGGGTCATTGCATGTCTGTTACTTCCATAAACCACACTTGGATCCACCGGTGTCATTGCATGTGTGTTTTTTTCATGAACCACACCCAGTGTCATTGCATGCCAGTTCTTTTCATGAACCACATAAGGATCCACCAGTGTCATTGCATGTATGTTCTTCTCACAAACCACGTGCAGTGTCATTGCATGTCTATTCTTTTCATGAACCACACCCAGTGTCATTGCATGTGTGTTCCTCTAGAAAAAACCACATAAGGATCCACCGGTGTCACTGCATGTCTGCTCTTTTCATGAACCACATAAGGATCCACCAGTGTCATTGGATGTGTGTTCTTTTCATGAACGACACCCAGTGTCATTGCATGTCAGTTCTTTTCATGAACCACATAAGGATCCACCAGTGTCATTGCATGTCTGTTCTTCTCAACGACCACATGCAGCGTCAGTGCATGTCTGTTCTTTTCATGAACCACACCTAGTGTCATTGCATGTGTGTTCCTCTAGACAAACCACATAAGTCATTGCATGTCTGTTCTTTTCATAAACCACACCCTGTATCATTGCATGTGTGTTCCTCTAGAAAATCCACATAAGGATCCACCGGTGTCACTGCATGTCTATTCTTTTCATGAACCACATAAGGATCCACCAGTGTCATTGGATGTGTGTTTTTCTCATGAAGCACACATGGATCCACCAGTGTCATTGCATGTCTGTTCTTTTCATGAATCACAGCTAGAGTCGTTGCATGTCTGTTACTTCCATAAACCACACATGGATCCACCGGTGTCATTGGATGTGTGTTCTTTTCATGAACCACACCCAGTGTCATTGCATGTCAGTTCTTTTCGTGAACCACATAAGGATCCACCAGTGTCATTACATGTATGTTCTTCTCACAACCACATGGAGTGTCATTGCACGTCTGTTCTTTTCATGAACTACACCCAGTGTCATTGCATCTGTGTTCCTCTAGACAAACCACATAAGGATCCACTGGTGTCACCGCATGTCTGCTCTTTTCAAGAACCACATAAGAATCCACCAGTGTCATTGGATGTGTGTTCTTTTCACGAACCACACCCAGTGTCATTGCATGTCAGTTCTTTTCATGAACCACATAAGGATCCAACAATGTCATTGCATGTCTGTTCTTCTCACAAACCACATGCAGTGGCATTGCATGTCTGCTCTTTTCATGAACCACACCCAGTGTCATTGCATGTGTGTCCTCTAGACAAACCACATAAGTCATTGTATTTCTGTTCTTTTCATGAACCACACCCTGTGTCATTGCATGTGTGTTCCTCTAGACAAACCACATAAGGATCCACCGGTGTCACTACATGTCTGTTCTTTTCATGAACCACATAAGGATCCACCAGTGTCATTGGATGTGTGTTCTTCTCATGAACCACACATATATCCACTGGTGTCATTGCATGTCTGTTCTTTTCATGAATCACAGCTAGAGTCATCGAATGCTTGTTACTTCCATAAACCACACATGGATCCACCAGTGTCATTGGATGTGTGTTCTTTTCATGAACCTCACCCAGTGTCATTGCATGTCAGTTCTTTTCATGAGCCACATAAGGTTCTACCAGTGTCATTGCATGTCTGTTCTTCTCACAAACCACATACAGTGTCATTGCATGTCTGTTCTTTTCATGAACCACACCCAGTGTCATTGCATGTGTGTTCCTCTAGACAAACCACATAAGTCATTGCATGTCTGTTCTTTTCATGAACCACACCCGGAGTCATTGCATGTGTGTTCCTCTAGACAAACCACATAAGGATCCACCTGTGTCACTACATGTCTGTGCTTTTCATGAACCACATAAGGATCCACCAGCGTCATTGGATGTCTGTTCTTCTCATGAACCACACCTAGTGTCATTGCATGTCAGTTCTTTTCATGAACCACAGATGGATCCACTAGTGTCATTGCATGTCTGTTTTTCTCACAAACCACATAAGATCCACCAGTGTCATTGCATGTCTATTCTTTTCATGAACCACACCAAGTGTCATTGCATGTCAGTTCTTTTCGTGAACCACATAAGGATCCACCAGTGTCATTACATTTATGTTCTTCTCACAAACCACATGCAGTGTCATTGCATGTCTGTTCTTTTCATGAACTACACCCAGTGTCATTGCATGTGTGTTCCTCTAGACAAACCACATAAGGATCCACTGGTGTCACTGCATGTCTGCTCTTTTCAAGAACCACATAAGAATCCACCAGTGTCATTGGATGTGTGTTCTTTTCATGAACCACACCCAGTGTCATTGCATGTTAGTTCTTTTCATGAACCACATAAGGATCCAATAGTGTCATTGCATGTCTGTTCTTCTCACAAACCACATGCAGTGGCATTGCATGTCTGCTCTTTTCATGAACCACACCTAGTGTCATTGCATGTGTGTCCTCTAAACAAACCCCATAAGTCATTGTATTTCTGTTCTTTTCATGAACCACACCCTGTGTCATTGCATGTGTGTTCCTCTAGACAAACCACATAAGGATCCACCGGTGTCACTACATGTCTGTTCTTTTCATGAACCACATAAGGATCCACCAGTGTCATTGGATGTGTGTTCTTCTCATGAACCACACATATATCCACCGGTGTCATTGCATGTCTGTTCTTTTCATGAATCACAGCTAGAGTCGTTGAATGTCTGTTACTTCCATAAACCACACATGGATCCACCAGTGTCATTGGATGTGTGTTCTTTTCATGAACCACACCCAGTGTCATTGCATGTCAGTTCTTTTCATGAGCCACATAAAGTTCCACCAGTGTCATTGCATGTCTGTTCTTCTCACAAACCACATGCAGTGTCATTGCATGTCTGTTCTTTTCATGAACCACACCCAATGTTATTGCATGTGTGTTCCTCTAGATAAACCACATAAGTCATTGCATGTATGTTCTTTTCATGAACCACACCCGGTGTCATTGCATGTGTGTTCCTCTAGACAAACCACATAAGGATCCACCTATGTCACTACATGTCTGTTCTTTTCATGAACCACATAAGGATCCACTAGCGTCATTGGATGTCTGTTCTTCTCATGAACCACACCCAGTGTCATTGCATGTCAGTTATTTTCATGAACCACAGATGGATCCACCAGTGTCATTGCATGTCTGTTTTTCTCACAAACCACATAAGGATCCACCAGTGTCATTGCATGTCTATTCTTTTCATGAACGACACCCAGTGTCATTGCATGTGTGTTGCTCTAGACAAACCACATAAGTAATTGCATGTATGTTCTTTTCATGAACCACACCCGGTGTCATTGCATGTCTCCTCTAAACAAACCACATAAGGATCCACCGGTGTCACTGCATGTCTGCTCTTTTCATGAACCACATAAGGATCCACCAATGTCATTGGATGTGTGTTCTTTTCATGAACCACACCCAGTGTCATTGCATGTCCGTTCTTTTCATGAACCACATAAGGATCCACTAGTGTCATTGCATGTCTGTTCTTCTCACAAACCACATGCAGTGTCATTGCATGTCTGTTCTTTTCATGAACCACACCCAGTGTCATTGCATGTGTGTTCCTCTAGACAAACCACATAAGGATCCACCGGTGTCACTGCATGTCTGCTCTTTTCATGAACCACATAAGGATCCACTAGTGTCATTGGATGTGTGTTCTTTTCATGAACCAAACCCAGTGTCATTGCATGCTAGTTCTTTTCATGAACCACATATGGATCCACCAGTGTCATTGCATGTCTGTTCTTCTCACAAACCACATGCAGTGTCATTGCATGTCTGTTATTTTCATGAACCACACCCAGTGTCATTGCATGTGTGTTCCTCTATACAAACCACATAAATCATTGCATGCCTGTTCTTTTCATGAACCACACCCTGTGTCATTGCATGTGTGTTCCACTAGATAAACCGCATAAGGATCCACCGGTGTCACTGCATGTCTATTCTTTTCATGAACCACATAAGGATCCACCAGTGTCATTGGATGTGTGTTCTTCTCATGAACCACACCCAGTGTCATTGCATGTCAGTTCTTTTCATGAACCACACATGGATCGACCAGTGTCATTGCATGTCTGCTCTTCTCACAAACCACATAATGAAGGAAATATGCCCTGAGAGGCAATAATAAAGTTGTTATTATGTATTCCTTGTATATGATAGATATTTATTTTGCATGCTATAATTGTATTGATAGGAAATGTCAATACATATGTGTTTAATAAACAAAAAGGGTTCCTAGTTATGCCTCTCTTATAGACTAGCTTGTTGATTAAGAAGATGATCAACGTTTCCTGATCATGGACATTGGATGTTGTTAATAACAAGGTGACAGCATTTTTGAAATGATGTGATGAACATTCATCCGAAGTATAGCATTACGATCAAGTCATTATGTTTATATTGCTATAACATCATACGAAGTAGTCTTAGTCCTTAGACCATGAGATCATGTTAATTGCTAACACCGGAAGAGTATCTTGATAACATCAAACGTCACACCATAACAGGGTGACTATAAAGGTGGGTTCAGTGCTATGAAGGTGTTATGTTGAGGTTCATGGATCAAGAGTGGAATTTTTCAATCCCGATGATGGATAGATATACTCTGGGCCCTCTCGGTGATATCACATTAAGATAGCTTGCAAGCAAGTGATGTGATCACTAGAATGTTATATCACGGGAACGAGAAAAGAGTGCATGTCGGTAATGAGATCAAACTAGGTATTTGGATACCGATGATAAAATCTCGGACATGTATTATATCATGAGACAAAGGGATTAAATTACTAGCTTTAAAGGTTCTCATGATCACAGAAGTCATCGTTGAATGTGCAGGAGTCAGTATGGATCTCCAGGTCCCGCTTCTGATTATTGATCTGAGAGGAGTCTCAATCATGTCTGCATTATTCGTGAACCGTAGGGTGACACACTTAAGGGTTGTCGGACACCATTTAGGAGCACATATGTTCCAGACAAAAGGTTTGCGAAGCGCAAGAAATGTTTCGATAGAAACAGGAATTGTTTTGATAGAAACCGGAATTGTTTCGGGTGAAATTGCAAAAAGTGGTTCTGCATGTGATATTGAAATGTTGCAAGGGGTTTTATGTGAATGTTTGTTAATTAAAGTAATTAAAAAATTCTGAATAAAATAAATAAAAGAGTTTTATTAATTGAGAGTGGCATTAAATTTGGTGGAAATTTAATGCATGTGAGTGCAACTTTGGGTGGAGCTTGAATTGATGTGAGTGGAGCTTCCACCACATGAATGAGGAAGAGGAGGAGGCTCCCTCCTTTGACGCCGGCCATGGTAGGGGAGGAGTCCCCCCTCTCATATAAAAGGCCCCCCTCTCCTCCCTCACAAAACACACCTCCTCGTGAAGGATCTCTCTCCCCCACTAGATATTCCCCATGGTCTCGGATTAGCGAGATACATGTTCCCAGTGGCCTTGCATCTGGAAGGAGTTGCTGCTTCCGCTGATTCGCTAGAGCGAGGAGGTGGAGGTTGTCCGGTGGCTTGGACGTGTGTGCGAGGATGGATGCGCTGCTGATTTGTGGCGCTTGGAATTCCACACGATCTTGAGATCGACAAGCGTACGACTACATCAACCACGAGTTCCTACTCGTTAACAAAACTCATTGTCTTCGAGGGTAAGTTCTCCATGGATGTATGTCCACCCATTGCTCTGCATCTAGTAGATAGATCTTGTAGTATAGTTCTCATCGTAGGAAATTTTTTGTTTTCTATGCTGCGGACCCAACACATAAGGATCCACCAGTGTCATTGCATGTCTGTTTTTTTCATGAACCACACCCAGTGTCATTGCATGTGTGTTCATTAGACAAACCACATAAGTCATTGCATGTCTGTTCTTCTCATGAACCACACCCGGTGTCATTGCATGTGTGTTCCTCCAGACAAACCACATAAGGATCCACCAGTGTCACTTCATGTCTGTTCTTTTCATGAAACACATAAGGATCCACCAGTGTCATTGGATTTCTGTTCTTCTCATGAACCACACCCAGTGTCATTGCATGTTAGTTCTTTTCATGAACCACACATGGATCCACTAGTGTCATTGCATGCCTGTTCTTCTCACAAACCACATAAGGATCCACCAGTGTCATTGCATGTCTGTTCTTTTCATGAACCACACCCAGTGTCATTGCATGTGTGTTCTTCTAAACAAACCACATTAGTAATTGCATGTATGTTCTTTTCATGAACCACACCCGGTGTCATTGCATGTGTGTTCCTCTAGACAAACCACATAAGGAACCACCGGTGTCACTACATGTCTATTCTTTTCATGAACCACATAAGGATCCACCAGTGTCATTAGATGTGTGTTCTTCTCATGAACCACACCCAGTGTCATTGCATGTCAGTTCTTTTCACGAACCACACATGGATCCAAAAGTGTCATTGCATGTCTGTTCTTCTCACAAACCACATGCTGTGTCAATGCATGTCTGTTCTTTTCATGAACCACACCTAGTGTCATTGCATGTGTGTTCTTCTAAACAAACCACATAAGTCATTGCATGTATGTTCTTTTCATGAACCACACCCGATGTCATTGCATGTGTGTTCCTCTAGACAAACCACATAAGGATCCAACGGTGTCACTGCATGTCTGTTCTTTTCATGAACCACATAAGGATCCACCAGTGTCATTGGATGTCTGTTATTCTCATGAACCACACCCAGTGTCATTGCATGTCAGTTCTTTTCATGAACCACACATGGATGGACCAGTGTCATTGCATGTCTATTCATCTCACAAACCACATAAGGATCCACCAGTGTCATTGCATGTCTGTTCTTTTTATGAACCACACCCAGTGTCATTGCATGTGTGTTCCTCTAGACAAACCACATAAGTAATTGCATGCCTGTTCTTTTCATGAACCACACCTGGTGTCATTGCATGTGTGTTCCTCTAGACAGACCACATAAGGATCCACCGGTGTCACTACATGTCTGCTCTTTTCATGAACCACATAAGGATCCAGCAGTGTTATTGGATGTGTGTTCTTTTCATGAACCACACCCAGTGTCATTGCATGTCAGTTCTTTTCATGAACCACATAAGGATCCACCAGTGTCATTGCATGTCTGTTCTTCTCACAAACCACATGCAGTGTCATTGCATGTCTGTTCTTTTCATGAACCACACCCAGTGTCATTGCATGTGTGTTCCTCTAGACAAACCACATAAGTCATAATTTCATGTCTATTCTTTTCATGAACCACATCCGGTGTCATTGCATGTGTGTTCCTCTAGACAAACCACATTAGGATCCACCGGTGTCACTGCATCTCTGTTCTTTTCATGAACCACATAAGGATCCACCAGTGTCATTGGATGTGTGTTCTTCTCATGAACCATACATGGATACACCGGTGTCATTACATGTATTTTCTTTTCATGAATCACAACTAGAGTCGTTGCATGTCCGTTACTTCCATAAACCACACATGGATCCACCGGTGTCATTGCATGTGTGTTCTTTTCATGAACCACATCAAGTGTCATTGCATGTCAGTTCTTTTCATGAAACACATAAGGATCCACCAGTGTCATTGGATGTGTGTTCTTCTCACAAACCATGTGCAGTGTCATTGCATGTCTATTCTTTTCATGAACCACACCTAGTGTCATTGCATGTGTGTTCCTCTAGACAAACGACATAAAGATCCACCGGTGTCACTGCATGTCTGCTCTTTTCATGAACCACATAAGGATCCCACAGTGTCATTGGATGTGTGTTCTTTTCGTGAACCACACCCAGTGTCATTGCATGTCAGTTCTTTTCATGAACCACATAAGGATCCACCAGTGTCATTGCATGTCTGTTCTTCTCACAAACGACATGCAGTGTCATTGCATGTCTGTTCTCTTCATGAACCACACCCTGTGTCATTGCATGTGTGTTCCTCTAGACAAACCACATAAGTCATTGCATGTCTGTTCTTTTCATGAACCACACCCTGTGTCATTGCATGTGTGTTCCTCTAAACAAACCACATAAGGATCCATCGGTGTCACTACATGTCTGTTCTTTTCATGAACCACATAAGGATCCACCAGTGTCATTGGATGTGTTTTCTTCTCATGAACCACACATGGATCCACCAGTGTCATTGCATGTCTGTTCTTTTCATGAATCACAGCTAGAGTCGTTTCATGTCTGTTACTTCCATAAACCACACATGGATCCACCGGTGTCATTGCATGTGTGTTCTTTTCATGAACCACACCCAGTGTCATTGCATGTCAGTTCTTTTCATGAACCACTTAAGGATCCACCAGTGTCATTGGATGTGTGTTCTTCTCACAAACCACGTGCAGTGTCATTGCATGTCTGTTCTTTTCATGAACCACACCCAGTGTCATTGCATGTGTGTTCCTCAAGACAAACCACAGAAGGATCCACCGGTGTCACTACATGTTTGCTCTTTTCATGAACCACATAAGGATCGACCAGAGTCATTGGATGTGTGTTCTTTTCATGAACCATACCAGTGTCATTGCATGTCAGTTCTTTTCATGAACCACATAAGGATCCACCAGTGTCATTGCATGTCTGTTCTTCTCACAAACGACATGCAGTGTCATTGCATGTCTGTTCTCTTCATGAACCACACCCAGTGTCATTGCATGTGTGTTCCTCTAGACAAACCACATAAGTCATTGCATTTCTATTCTTTTCATGAACCACACCCCGTGTCATTGCATCTTTGTTCCTCTAGACAAACCACATAAGGATTCACTGGTGTCACTACATGTCTGTTCTTTTCATGAACCACATAAGGATCCACCAGTGTCATTCGATGTGTGTTCTTCTCATGAACCACACATGGATCCACCGGTGTCATTGCATGTCTGTTCTTTTCATAAATCACAGCTAGAGTCATTGCATGTCTGTTACTTCCATAAACCACACATGGATCCACCAATGTCATTGTATGTGTGTTCTTTCATGAACCAAACCCAGTGTCATTGCATGTCAGTTCTTTTCATGCACCACATAAGGATCCACCAGTGTCATTGCATGTCTGTTCTTCTCACAAACCACATGCAGTGGCATTGCATGTCTGTTCTTTTCATGAACCACACCCAGTGTCATTGCATGTGTGTTCCTCTAGACAAACCACATAAGGATCCACCGGTGTCACTGCATGTCTGCTCTTTTCGTGAACCACATAAGGATCCACCAATGTCATTGGATGTGTATTCTTTACATGAACCACACCCAGTGTCATTGCATGCCAGTTCTTTTCATGAACCACATAAGGATCCACCAGTGTCATTGCATGTCTGTTATTCTCACAAACCACATGTAGTGTCATTGCATGTCTATTCTTTTCATGAACCACACCCAGTGTCATTGCATGTGTGTTCCTCTAGAAAAACCACATATGGATCCACCAGTGTCATTGCATGTCTGTTTTTTTCATGAACCACAGCTAGAGTCCACCAGTGTCATTGGATGTGTGTTCTTCTCATGAACCACACATGGATCCACAAGTGTCATTGCATGTCTGTTGTTTTCATGAATCACAGCTAGAGTCATTGCATGTCTGTTTCTTCCATAAACCACATATGGATCCACCTAGTGTGATTGCATGTCTGTTCTTTTCACAAACCACGCATGGATACACCAGTGTCATTGCATGGGTGGCCGTTAGACCGAGTCTTCTAGAAGGCACGCGCTAACACAGTTGTTCTGCTTGACAATTGTTACATACCATTCGCTCGAGGCGCTTGGACGATTGGGATGGTCTTCGTGAGAGCGATCCGCGAGTAGGCTGTTCTACGACATGATTGGCCATGCTTGCTCTGGACAAACTGGCAACACCGGGCGCTCCCCTATTGCGAGGGTCACGTCTCACGAGTTCAGTGGGCCACATCCCAGTGTCACGTCCCCATTAGTTCTCTTCATCCCTGTACTTCTCTTCCTTCCCCTCGAAGCCACTTTCCCTACTTCACTCCCATCCTGCCGTAGCCGCAAGCCGATGGCATCTCCATCCCAATCCCCTCTCTGGCAGCCACGCCCCTCCCCTCTCGCCATGGGTTCAAGGGGAGACAGCGAGGAAACGCGTCGTGACGACAGGGACGGTTATTTCGATGTGAGTCGTCTCATCTCTATTTCTATCATCTGTGTCCAGTTATCTATTTTTTGAGCTAGATCTAATCTGTTTACTCATGTGCGTATGATGTGTTAGGCCAACCATACGATGTATGACTCCGACTATCACGGTTTAGCGGATGGAGACAGTCCTCTGCTATGTAAACATGGATATGTGCCCGCTAAATTTGTAGCGTTCGAAGGACGAAACGCAGACAGGAGGTTTCTATGGTGTCAAGGACATCGTGCAATGATGCAAGGTGGAAGTTGCGGTGTTGTCAAATGGGTAGATCCAGAGTGGCCCAAATCGATGCAAAAAACGCTGGACAAACTATGGGAAATGACTGTTGAGTTGAAAGAATCCGTATTCAGCTCACTTCTTGATAGTGTTGAGATGAAGCTACGAGAACCAGTTGACACGGCCAAGCATAAGCGAGATCTCAGGTGGGTGCAAGACAAGGTTAGCAAACTCGATAAGGAGAGGGACGCGGCGTTGGCCCTGAAGGATAAAGAAGAGCAAGAACTGACTCAAGCAAGGAATGATCTCCACCAGGGCAAAGTCCTGCAGTTCGCAACTACGAGTATTGACAAGTGCATGAGGAAAAATGCAGAGAAACAATTGAAGCTATGCAAGGAAGATGCTAAAAGGAAGAAGCAGACGATTCGATCCTTGCTCTCGCAGGAAGATGCGCATCGGGCTAAGATTAGGAAGATCAAGGAGATGTGTGATAACTAGTTCTATTTAGCTTAAGCTCCATGCCTTTTTAAGTTGTAATAGTTGTACTTGTTGACCTAGCGGTCTGAACTATTGGTCCTGGATTCCAGGGAGGAAAAAAATTGCTCTGACCCCGCATTACTTCTTTTGTCTGACCCCGCATTACTTCTTTTGTCTGACCAATGCCCCTTGGATATTCCACTCGTCGCTTCGTCATCCTCATGTACAAATAGGAGGCGCCACAGCGCGTCGCTTCGTCATCCATCCCCTCGTCCTCTCTAATCTCCACCACACCGTCGCTTCATCGTCCATCCCCTTGCTCCCTCTCCAATCTCCACCGTGCTGCCATGGAGATGCCCGATCTGAACTTCTACGAGGCGGTGATGTTTGCAAACTTCGACATCCTCGCCGCCAGCCGCGACGGTGCCCAACAGATGGCGCATCAGCTCTGCGGGGGTGCAGGTGGCTCCACTCCCCGACTGAGTCGTGATGGAGAGCGAAATCGCGGCGCGCCGCCGCCAGATGCCTGCGTGGAAGAGGGCGCTGCCCCGGTATGCGGCGGCCAGCCCGTACTGGCCCGCGCTGTTGAAGAAGGAGCGGAAGGCCAAGATTGGCAACCGCATCATTGACGGGCGCGTGGTGCACCGGGATCTCCACAACCGAGAAGGGCGGGAGAGGTTCTAGTCCGTCCCTGGACGGACCAAGTACACTGTCATGGCCGCCGCTCGCTGTGAAGAGGTGCTCCGTCTCGCGAACAATGCGGACATCGTGGAGGTTCCGTCCGACAGCGATGAGGAAGCCGGCGGCTCGGAGGACAGTGGCAGCGGAAGTGAAATTGTTGACTAGTGGTTGAATTAATGTAGGATGTGAAATCGCACGTTTGTTTAGAAGAATTTGTGGTTGAAGTAATGAAGTGCCTCGATTTAGATCTCTGTCTCGATTAATTTGTGGAAGAATTTGTGATTTAGATCAATTTCTGCCTCGATTTAGATCTCTGTCCCGGATTGGGAACGTGACCGTGGACCAAATACACCTTTTCTACTACTGTATTCTGACATTGGTGGTTTGTTTAAACGTAATCTACGTGGATTGTGCTGCATGCAAATGGCACAACCACAATTTATAAAGTGGAAGCACGTACACCCGGTTACTGGAGATCCGGGAGCTTTGCCAGATGCAGGGGATGCAGGAGCAGAGAGGCGATGAGATAGACGGGCTCAAGATTAGGCCAGAAAGTGGTACCGATTTCCTCCTCATCTGGGCATTATCGGTGAGAACATTGTTGTTTATGTTGCCACGTCATTGTGCAGCATCTGAAATAAGTTGCTGCTTCGTGGAGTGTGGCAGCTTAAATAATTTATTTCTGTGCCACTTACATTCCATCGTATTTGGAGACCTCCTGCCCCTCAGCAATCGTGGAACCGGTGGATCCTTGTTTTCAGATAGCAGTGGCACAATCACAATTTCGGATTCAACTACTGACTCGGGCATTTCCAAACCCTAAGTCGCGGTACATTTTACTCAGAGAACGTGGGTAGATTGTTTCGTCCAGCAACGTGCCACACATAGAGCGATCAGAATTTAACAGAATTACATATATAGGTTCAAGTTCAACACATTACTATGCATCTTCATTGCCAGCAGCCTTCTTCCGCAGCCTGGGTGCCAAGACTTCACGTCCACTGGCTTCTTCATTTCCTGCCTTCTTCCTCTTCCTCGGTGCCAATTTTCTTAGCTTCACGTACTCTGCATCGCCGGGACAATGGGCACCAGAATCGTGTCTAGCATCATCTTTCCACTTGTTTTTAATATCTTCGGGCAGCAAAATGACATCTTTCCACTCGTTTTTAATTTCTTCAGGCAGCAAAATGACTGACCGGGCAGTCATGTTTCTAACCTTGCGGCGCTTCCTGTCAAAGAAACAAGACTGTTGCATAACTGCCCAATATCTACAGAGTAAATAAAACAAAAATTACAATTCAGCACAAACATGCGAACCCCAAGCGACCTTTGCTTACCAGGAGCTAATTGGGTTCGAGCAACCACCCTGTCCAAGAATAGAAGGGTGACTCCCAGTTGCAGCAGCTTCCACATCCAGTATATGACATTTCAGGTCAAACATGGCAGCCGAAGCATACCTTTTCATCAACCCAATTAGTTGACTGTCACACGTTATAGGAACCATGATTCCACGTTCATCCATGAAGCTGAACTTTGCTGTCTGCTTTGGCCATAATTCAACATGATTACGCAGAGCAGCAACCATACCAGATATAGTGCAGATCTGCGCAGGCGCTTCTTCCATCGTGAAACAATGGCTTCCATACCACTTGCCCTTAGAGTTGTACCTATAGAGGACTACCGTAACCAGGTAAGGCGGGGTCCGCGTAGATCCCACTTGACAGAAAACTATGGACAAAATATGTTTGTCAATGTTGGGCTAACAAACAATTTGAGGTTCAGTAGCCAGCTAGCAGTTATAATTAGTGCGAATAGCAAAGAGAAGGGTAGCTCACCCGCTTGTAGCCAGAACTTCTTCTTCCTTGATAGAAGGATCTGCCATCCTCTGAGCTGCTCGGCTAGTCGGTGGCGGAGGCGGGCTAGAGCCTCGCAACGACGGCTACGGCATGCGCCATTGGAGCTCGGGATCAGCGACTGGGTGCAGCAACTGGGCACAGCAACTTGGCCCCTGATGACCCACAAGTATAGGGGGTGTATCGCAGTATTTTCGAGGGAAGTGAAACCCAATTTATTGATTCGACACAAGGGGAGACAAAAAATATTTATCAGCCTTAACAACTGAGTTGTAAATTTAGCTGCACCTAGAAACAATCTTTCTCATAGCAGTTTATCAGTAGCAATAGTTTTGTAGTAGGAATAGTAAAGTAACATCAATAGCAAAGCAAAAACAGTAGTAACAAAAGTAGTAAACAGTGGGATTTGAGTGCGGTAGGCATAGGGATGGATGGACGGGCGTTGCATGGACAAGACAATTCACATAACAATCAGAACATAGGACAATTGCAGATAAATAAGATAAAGCATCCTAGTACTAGACAATCCAAGGCATGTGTTCCATATATAGTCATACGTGCTCGCAATGAGAACTTGCACAACATCTTTTGTCCTGCCAGCCCGTTTGCAGCGGGGCCTCTAGGTTACTACTGGCAATTAAGGTGCTCCTTTTAATAGAGCACCGGAGCAAAGCATTAACACTCCGTGAACACATGTGATCCTCACATCAAAGCCTTTCCCTTCCGGTTATCCCGATTTCTGTCACTTCAGGGCCATAGGTTCCGGACAACAACGTGTGTATACAACTTGTAGATAAGACCAAGAACAATACTATCATAATGAATCAATAATACGTTCAGATCTGAAATCATGGCACTCGGGCCCTAGTGACAAGCATTAAGCACAAGAAGTCGCAACAAATTCATAAAGCACTAATAAAAGATACTAGGCACCATGCCCTAACAATCTAATGCCATTACATGAACGATCTCATCCAATCCCTACCATCCCCATAGCCTATAGCGGGGGATTACTCACTTATAGAAGGGGGAAACATGGATGGTCGATGGAGAAGCGATGGTGATGATGATGGCGATGATCTCCTCCAATTCCCCGTCCCGGCAGGGTGCCAGAACGGAGTTTCTGGTGCTGTTTCGTGGAATCTGGTGGTGGCGGCGGAGCGGAACTCCTTCTGAAAAACGTCGAATCCCTCGAAGTTTTTAGGTCAGAAGGCTCCTTATAGGCGAAGAGAGAGGCCGAGGGGGTGCATGGTGGGCCCACACCACCCCCTGGCGTGGCCTGGCCTGGCCCGCGCCAGCAGGTGGTGTGGCCACCCCCTGGATCTTCTCCGTCTCGTATTCTCCTAGAGTCTTCGGGTGAAATAGGTTTTTTGGGATATTTTCCGGGATTTTTCCTGATAGCTGATTTTCTGCAAAAAAAAGTAGACACCAAGGCAATTCTGCTGAAAACAGCGTCAGTCCGCATTAGTTGCATCATCACACAAGTTTAGAGGAGAAATAATAGCAAAAGTGTTCGGGAAAGTAGATACGTTTTGGACGTATCAACTCCCCCCAAGCTTAGCTTATTGCTTGTCCTCAAGCAATTCAGTTGAAAGCTGAGTGCGATAAAAGAACTTTCACGAACACATTTGCTTCATATGATGTGAATATTCTCAGCAATGTGATCAACTACTTGGACAATTCATAATAAAGAGTATGCAACCAAGTCTACTTAATAATCATTGCCAGCTATGAAGAGATTCCAACTCAAGAATAATAAGTAGCATGAGGCACAAACATAAGCAACATTAAAATGCTCATAAAAAGGTATGATAGAGTGGTATCTCGCTTGCCCTTTGATTATGAATATTAAGGCACCTCTGAAGTTCAAGTGATGACTAGAAGTAAAGATATCAAGGATACAAGCATCAAAGTCATAACACAAATAATCAAGTAATGGAGCAAACATAAAGAATGACAACTATGCTCTCAAGAAGGTTCTCAAAGAATATGTGGAGACTCAACAAGTAGAAGAAAAAGGTTTTGAATAATTTTGAAAGGCTTCCAAATGCCGAAAGTATGCAACTCGTTAGCTTTGAGCTCTCATTGCCCCTATCATAAGCATCTTTAATGTGGTTAAGGTGAAAGTGAGGTCCAATCTGAGTTATATGCTTGACAGACTATAAACTGAAAATCCCAAGTCCCTTGAGTACGAGGGCCGCTCCTCATGCTACTCAACTTTAGTTACCGGTAAGTTCTTGTCATCGTAAGTATGTGCGTATCATTGAGAACCGCCAACGGGTACCCCTTGCCCGATGATACGGAAGAATCCCCATATCAAAATGACAAGGCAAGCAAACAATGAGTATCTCAGCAATCTTCTTATTTACCATGGGAAAATGGTGCTTTTTTCTCTCTTTCCTCTTTTCATAAAACTCTTTTTTTTTCTTTTTCTCAGTAGCTATCTCTCTCTTTTTTTATAAGAAGAATGCTTCATAGATATCATTATGGTTACGCTGCAGGTTTCCACCATGTCAGCATGGATTAGACCAGCGGCCCAGGCGTTTCTCTAACACACATACATAACTCCATGGACTTACAAGCTCCCCTTTTATTTCACACCCACGACATCCGCAAACAAAAGAGCAAGGTATCAACTGGGTATATATTTACAAGTGTTGAAAGCGTTCCCCGTGACAGCACGGTTCTGCTAATCCCCAGCCTAGAATTTGCAGGCATATAACTTTCATGGAGAGTTCACAATGGTTCAGGTTTATTAAGTGCAGGAAATAAAGTGTGCCATCAAGTTCGTGAGAGCTTTACTAACTAACTTTCTCATAACAAGCAAACATTTTATTCGGAAGAAAACAAGGCATATTGAATATGCACGGAAGTAGCAAATGATGCTAATGGGTAGGTATGGTGGACACTTTGGAAAATTTTGGTTTAGGGAGTTGGAAACATGAGCAAAACACTCAGTAGAGATGAAGGCTAGCAATAGTAAGGGAGCGACAAACGAGAGAGCAATAGTTGTCATTATCATGCTTGCAACAAAACAGGACTACTCACGGCATGAAAAAGATTCAAGATCCTCAAGGCAAAATAATTCATCGAGGCTTAATTGATTATTACAGTCATGTGCATGTGTGAGCATGTGCCAAGTCAATCAAATGAAACATTCAGGGGAGGATACCACGGTGTCATACCAATTTATGAATAGAGCAATGCAAGCAAACATTCATAAGACACACTACAAACTATTAGCGAGTTGGAGCTAATCATCAAAAAGCAAGAACTACTAAGCATCCAAAGATAACATACACCCTACTTGAACGGACTAAGCAAGCTCACAATGATGAGTATACGTACACAATGAAAACAAATAGAGTTCGCTACCAGCCTCTTACCACGCCTCAAGTTGTCATTGATCCTCATTATTGCTCTTCACTTGTGTGGCTTGAATAATAATATGAAACCAATATCCACGGAGGACTGCCGAACCCTGTAGCAAACTCGCAAAAACCAAAAAAGAACGACAAATATTTTTGGTGTTTTCGATTTTTAAAGAAGAACCAAAAGGGAAAAACAAGCAAAGCAAAATCTTTTTGGGTTTTTTCGAATAGTTCAAACAAAGCAAAAGGGAAAAACAAACCAAGGCAAAAATAAGAAGCAAACCAAAGAGAAACAATAAAAATATTTTTGGTCTTTTTGTGTTTTTAGAAAGCAAAAGCAAAGAAGAACGAAAACTAAAAAGAGAACGAAAACATGAATATACAAAGTATCGACGCAACATGATATGGAGATGAGTGCGGTGTCGGCGTACCTCCCCCCAAGCTTAGGCTTTTGTCCTAAGTGGGTATCAATCCATGTACGAATAGGGGTTCCAAGCGGGCGGATCTTGGTAAGAATGGTCGTAGCTGGGCCCATGAGAAGAAGAAGCTCCCCAATCATAAGCGGGCTGCTGATATGAAGACTCTCCCTCATTCGAGGGTTGGACCGAATCATCCGTGACCTCCCTTCTAGTGTCCTGCTCCTGTTGGGAGAGCTCTCCCAAGTACGTGTCAATCTCCTCCTCAGTGAGGGACCATCCTTCCCTGTTATCAAGGTTAAACAAGACAGGTGCAGGCAAAAGAACAACACACTCGTACTTGCTCTTTCTCCAACCAGCTTTGAGAAAGGTTATTTCATAAGACAACTCACTCAAACTAGCCCACGAGGAAATAAATTTATGTTGTATCATGGAATTAAAATCAAGCCTCTCTATGGGAAACTGTAGGTCTAGACGATGAGGCACTAAACCATGCAATGCTAGTAAACGAGAAGCAATGAGGCCTCCACAAATTCCACCTTTCTCACGGTTAGCAGCAAGACGGAAAGCTATCAAAGCACCCAAGTTGTAAGACCTATCTCGTCTAAGAGCAGCAGAGATAAATGCTAGATCAAACAAAGATAACTTATTGGCAGTTTTCCTAGCAAGAACACACTTGGCAATAAAGTAGGCAAAGTAGCGAATGGAGGGAAGATGAATGTTACGGATTTTTCCATTCTCCTTCGAGAATCTACTCCCTTGGCAAATTTCTGCATATAAATCCATGAGTGGTTCAGGTCTCTCTTTAATCTTTCTACATGATCCCCATTGAGGTACCTTAATAGCTGCACAAAAATCATCAAGAGAAAGGTCGACAGCTATATTGTAAATTTTGTAATGGACCATGGGTTAGGCAAAGAGTGACTAAATTTGAAGTCCTACACCACAGACATGGTTAGCTTCACAAATTGACAAGGTTCATCTTCCAAAAAGTGCTCTAACCCTGCATTAGAAACCAAAGTGTGGAAATCTTGTAGAATTCCTGCAGCTCTCATGAACTCAGAGCATGGATAAATGGAAGGAAAAACTTCCTCCTCCCGGTGGACCTTCATGACATCAGGCACCCAAAGCTCATGTGGGTTTAGGTGGTGTTCACTCATCTTCTATTCTGAAATTTAAACACCTATTATACAAGTGATTGCAAAGTAAATATAATGAAGGATTCTACTCATAGGGACTTGCAAGAGGCCTAAACATGCATCAAAACTATATCTATAAGCATCAAACAAGCTTACACTCTCTCATAACCAGTCACCTACAGCAGCAAAATAGTCAACATATAATCTAGTAAACACAAATCTACTTGGACAAGGGGAGGAGTCACATAGCAGGGAACACTTGCTCCAAATTTCAGCAAGAAAGATGGGCTGAGCAAGGAGATCGAAAAAATTGAGAGCATGCATAGCAAGAACGCGATTTTGAGCTATGAACTAGAGCTTACTCGAGAGAGAGAAGAAAGTGGCAGGTGAGAGAAGTAGTAGGGGGCCAGGGGTGGCCCACACCAGAGCATGGCACCACCTAGGGCTGGCCGCGCCACCACATGGTGTGCCTGCCTGGTGGGCCCCCTGGTACCTACCAGGTACTCCTCTGCCTCTTTTTTCACGTAAAATTTTAATATGAATTTTCTGGAATTTTTCGAGATACTTTATTTTTGGGATTTTTTCAGAAATAGAAGAATGATTTTTCTGACAGACAGATTTTTTTTCTTTTGGAAACATGATGCAAGTAAAAAACAAGGCTAGAACTACAGAAGTTCTAGCATGCAAGCAACTAACAACACAAACAAAACTAAACGAAAGCAAAAACTAAAATGCAAAGGATAGAAATAAATGGAGATAATCATAATGAAAACATTGTTTTGTTCAATGGAATCCTTTTGTTAGCAAGGTTGATCAAGTATTGCTACCAAAACAATTGCATATGAGACAAAACTTTGTACTCCACTAATGATTATGTTACCTTAACCTTGATAGCAATGGTCCCAATCATAATAGTTTCAAATTTTTCTCTTGGTATGGGACAATATATTTCTCCAACTTGAATGCCTTCAACATGTTCAATTGAATTCAAACCATAAGTCCTTTCAATATTCTTGGGAAAATAGACAGTATGTTCCTTGTCATTAACATTGAAGGTCACTTTTCCTTGATTACAATTAATAACAGCTCCTGCAGTATTAAGAAAAGGTCTCCCAAGAATAATAGACATATTATCATCTTCAGGCATTTCAAGCACAACAAAATCAGTTAGTATCAAGCAATTGTGAGCCACCTAAACAGGTACATCCTCACATATACCCATAGGAATAGTGGTAGATTTATCAGCCATTTGCAAAGATATATCAGTTGGAATCAATTTTTCAAGCCGAAGCCTCTTATAGAGAGAGAAAGGCATAACACTAACTCCAGCTCCCAAATCACACAAAGCAGTTCTAACATAACTGTTCTTAATAGAGAAAGGGATAGTTGGAATCCCTGGGTCTCCAAGTTTCTTAGGAACCTTACCATTGAAGGAATAATTAGCAAGAAAAGTAGAGATTTCTTCATTAGGGATCTTCCTTTTATTCGAGACAATGTCCTTCATATACTTTGAGTAAGGAGGCAATTTAATAGCATCAGTCAAAGGAATTTGCAAGAATAAAGGCTTCACCCACTCATGAAACTTATTATAGTGTTCATCTTCCTTTGACTTGTGTTTCTTATCGGGGAAAGGCATAGGTTTTTGGACCCAAGGTTCTCTTTCACTACCATGTTCTTAGCAATAAAATCTTCTTTGGTGTATTTAGTATTCTTAGTGTGGTTTTCAGGTTCTTCTTCAACTTTTTCTTCATTAGGAACAACATTTTCTTCATTACCACTTTTAGTTTTAGCATCAGAGATAGATATACTATTAGGATCTATGGCAGGTTCAGAGGGTTCTTCAATAGTTTTATGTTTCTTTTTCCTTTTCTTACGAGTAGAACCACTATTTTCAGCTTGTTGAGAATCCTGCTCAATTCTTTTGGGATGCCCCTCAGGATATAGAGGATCCTGGGTAGCAGCACCACTTCTAGTTCTAATTTCATAAGCATGTTTTTCTTTAGCAGCATTAACTAGCAAGTCGTTTTGCACTTTAACGAGTTGATCTATTTGAGTTTGAACCATTTGAAAGTGTTTAACAATCATTTTAACATCATTAGAGGTTCTTTCCACAATAGCTTTCAACTCAACAATAGCTCTAGTGTTTTCCATTAGATGTTTGCACCCTTTTATTAAAGTTATCTTGCTTAACAATAAAGATATCAAATTCTTCTAAGCATTGATCAGGAGGTTTAGAGTAAGGGATATCACCTTCATCAAAGTGTTGGAGAGAGTGTACCTCAATAGTGGGTGAGTAGGGAATAGGCTTACATAATTCTTCTATAGGAGGTAAATTCTTGACATATGCAGCTTTAATTCCCTTCTCCTTAAGACATTTCTTAGCTTCCTTCATCACTTCATCATTTAATTCAATAACTCCCCTTTTCTTTGATGTTGGAATAGGCACAGGAATAGATGGTTCAGGTACAATTACTTCAGGTATAGCTTGTTTAGGAGGAGTCCAATCTTCATAATTCTTGCTTATTTTAGCCATTAATTCCTCAGCTTCCTTAGGAGTCCTATTCCTGAAAACACAATCAACACAACTATCTAGGTATGTCCTAGATTCTTCGGTTAGTCCATTATAAAATATATCAAGAAGCTCATTCTTAGGTAATGGACTTCCATCCTGTGCATGAATCAAAGCACAAAACCTTGCCCAAGATTCGGGCAATACCTCTTTTTCTCCCTGTTTAAAATCAAAAGGTTCCTGCAAAATAGCATGTCTAGCACTAGGAGGAAAATATTTCTGCAGGAAAGTACTAATCAAGCACTCAGGGCTATCAATAGATCCAGGAGGTAAATTACTAAACCAAGTTTTAGCTTCTCCTTTCAGTGAAAAGGGAAAAATCTTAGCAACAAAATAAGTACGCATCTTAATATCATCAGAAAACAAGCCAGTCATGGTAGAAAGTTCATTCATATGTGCTACCGCACTTTCATTCTTAGTCCCACTGTTGGGGATATACTTTCTGGGTATCCTCACAGTTCCTCACTGACCAGGGTGGCCCACTTCGGGTTAGAGCTTTGCTTCACGGGCGGCCCAGTCAGGTAGAAAGACGGAGTCCAATCCGGCTACGGGAAGGCCCAGAAGACTTACCGACTTAGGCCCATAATGTTACTTGTAGTTCAGGATGTACTCTGTAACCGACTCTTAGACGTAGCCGGATAGACCTCTCCTGTAAACCCTAGGCCGGATATCTATATAAGCCATCCTAGGGAGAGCCTTTAGGGCACACCCAATACTTTTACCCTCTACTCGCACAGGCGAAACCCTTGTAACCCATATTCCGGCTCTGCCGTATTACTGGATTGCTAGCAGGAGTAGGATCCGTCCAAAGCCGACGGATTCGAACCTGGGTAAACTTGTGTGCTCACCGTCTGGGAACACCGTACGTCTCACACCCCTCTCTTCCGCACGCCTCGAGGACCCCCTCATGCGTACTTGTCATTAATCCAATGACAGTTGGCGTCCACCATGGGGCAAGTGAGCTTCAGATCTGCGTTCCGAGCGGAATCTACAAAAATCGGAATCGGCGAGACTATCGCCGTCGGTCGCATCCTCTATGCCAGCGACGTCCCTCTCATCATTCTCGACGAGACTTGGATTCCGGCAAGGGAGGTCGTGACTGCCTACACAATCATGTCTTTTGGCGAGATCGATGTTTACATCGGTTTCGCTGAACCTGCCCAACCCACCCCAGCGGTGATGATAGAGGCAGAAGAATTTTCTCGGTCCCCTTTGTCCGTAGAGGCGGCAGAGTTCCGGATCTCAGAAAACGCTAATCCCACCCAGCCCGCACCAGTTGCGAAGATAGTGGAGAAACCCGAACCTGAAGAAGACCTTGTGGTCCACGTCGAATCTGGGGTGGATCTCCCTAGAGGAGCCAGATCCCAGATCGATCTACCCGCAGAAGTTGAAATCCAGGAGGAGCATATCAACGACACTGATTCCGGCTCTGATGATGTCGGGACAGACATGCCTTTCCTAAGGTACACACTAAAACGCATGATACTGCAAGGCGAAAGCGCAAATGCAATCCTCGAGACCATCAAAAGTTTTGATATGGCTGATCGTGCAAGCTGCAGGTACCTCAGGAAGCACGCGTCGCACTTTGTCGGATACGTGGGATCCGGATCCAGCTCTGCCGATGCTAGAGAAAACACCGACTCGGTGCTGGAGGCAATTGGAACAAACACCGACGTACCCGCATCCTCGGATGAGTCGATGATGTCAGCAGAATTCCGAAAGTTCTCCGTGGAATATGAAGAGGAGTACAACTCCAAAGCTGCAGAAGATGGAGAAGCCATGGATGAAGGATCCGAGGAACACTCTCCCAAAGCGCAGGATGACATGGACGTCGGAGATAATCCCGAAGTCCAAATGTCCGAAAGTACCGATCAGAGCTTGACTCCGGGAAATGGACCCAAAGATGTCTTTGCTACCGGCGCTGCCAAGAAGGCAAAGAAGAAGAACAAGAAAAACAAGACCCCGGTAAAAGACCCTCTGACAGAGGAGGTGATTACCGAGGAATACGAGGAAGACTCGGATGGAGCACTTATCCTAGACAAGCTGAAAAAAGAAGCATCGGTGGATGGAGACGTGATCACTGAAGGTGCACGTAAACTCATCGATGCCGCATTAACCACACCTATCCCTACAGCTGCAGAACTTACTGCAGATGAGCTGGACGAAAGGGCAAGCCCTAGAAGCGCGTCGTCAACAACTCCTCGATGAAGCCAAAAACATCGAGGTGGAGAAGAAACGCATGTCAAACAAGGAATACATGTCTCGTCTACATCAGAAGACACGGAAGCTTCACATAGATGACAACCAATTCCCACGTGCCCGTGCCGTCCTTTTTGGAGATGAGATGGGGAAGCCACGGAAAGATAGTAACGGAGATTGGGTATACCCAACACCAGTGCAAAATACCATGGCAGCCCGAGAAATTCTATCGTCTAATCCAGGACCAGAGGAGATCCGTTTGGGTATCAAGCTACTCAACAAGGGACTGGAGCAGCAAAAGGTAGCCCTGTCCGGAAGTCAAAAACTGCTCTCGGATTCTGACCAGTGTCGCACAGATCCGGCATGGGCTGGCGTAAGATCCCATTACATTCAGGCGCATTACCATCACCCCGAACGCAGGGAAGACAACTATCCAAGAACCAGATCTTCAGGACAGCATCACAAAACTTCACGTAACTGGAGCAACGTCGCCCCAGCGGCCGAGAAAGACGCCATCGCTGTCCTGAATCCGACGAACCCTCCCCGACGAGAATCTAAGGATCGAAGGGGAGAAGATAAAGAGAAACGTCGGGAGGAGGATCGTCAGAGAATGCCACCTCCTAGACATGAGAACCGTCCGGCTGAGCCTCACCATGGTGGGAACGATGGACGAAGAAACGATGGAAACCATGCCGGTACAAGCCGGCAGGGGGCTTGTCGTAGTCAAGCTGCTCCACCCTCTCCATCACACAGTCATCACAACGGCTACCATGGAGGGAAAGGATGACGACATGGCGGAGGAGGTGGTGGCAGAAGCCGAAGTCCGGCTCCACGGCACCACAGCCACAGACGGCATTCGGGATGATCTCTATCCCCGAACGATGCAAGGCACAGAATCAACTCTAACATAGAGGCTCGGCGCTATGAAAACGATGACATATACATGGGCCCAAAATGTTTCGGACCACGCATCAGAGCTACAAAATTCCCAGAAGGATTTGCTATCTCAAGACATATCCAAGCCTATGACGGCATTGCTCGGCCAAACACCTGGTTACAGGATTTCTTCCAAGCTTGCTGCATTGCCAAAGGCGGAAATAGCCTGGTCGCAACCCGATATCTCCCACTTATGTTGCGGAAGACGGCACAATCATGGCTCAATGAACTTCCGGCAAACACCATCCATAATTGGTATGATTTGCAAAGCGCATTCTTTCGGAATTTCGAAGGCACATATCGGAGGCCCTGTACAGTTGGAGACCTACAGCGTTGCACCCAGAAAGCCAGAGAAACTTGCCGGGATTACCTCGGACGATGAATCGACACTAAGAACTCCTGCAAAGGAGTAAATGATCAAACTGCGATTGAAGCTTTCATTGAAGGTCTCCCTATTGGTTTACTGCGCCATCGCTTGAAGTGTGACAAGGTCACCGATTTGGGAGAGATGATAGAAACAGCGAGCAAGTATGCAGATGCTGACGACGATGCAGAAGGACTACTCAATGCCCTAGTTGTGCCTCAGTCGGAAAAACAACCAAAGCAACAAGCTTAGAAGCGCAAAAATACCTCGGAAGAAAAACCCAGCGCGGAAACATCGGTAGTTACTACTGTTTCCGGGTCTGGAGAACGAGGAGGACGTGGCGGAGGCCGCGAGCATGGCCATGGGACATCAAGGGTCCAAGGTAGAGGAGAACAACAACAAGGCAAAACCTACTCTTGGGCCGACATTGCCAATAACCCATGTGTGCATCACTTAGACGCCAATGGGGGATCGTCCCACACCAACGTTGAATGTCATTTTAATGACGACATCAAGAGAGATGATACCGAAGGCTACAAAGCTAAGCGGAAGAAGGGAAAGAAAAATCCCGAAAAAGACAAGGAGACCAAGGAAGATTCCGACATGGAGGAAGCTGATGCTTCAAATCCCAAGTCGGAAGGGAAGAAAACGTTTCCTACCAAGAAGGACACTTATGTCACCTTCCTCAGATCTCAACCAGCAAAGGTCAAGAAAGCAGTTCTACACGAGCTCAATGCAACAGTTCCGGCTGTCCCCCAATATCTGGACTGGTCGAAAGTGGCAATCACGTTTGACCGCGATGATCATCCGCCTAAGTTACATAGGCGAGGAAAGTATGCCTTAATTGTCAACCCACTTATTGACGGTTATGGTTTCTCCAAGACCCTCATGGACGGTGGTAGCAACATCAATATTCTCTGTGTCAAAACGCTACGCCGGATGAAGATCTCGGAGACCCAGCTGAACCATAGCTCTGTGATTTTTCACGGAGTCGTCCTAGGAAGACAAGCTAATTCCCTGGGAGAGATCACTTTGGATGTTACCTTTGGAACTCCAAAGAATTATCGGACGGAGGCACTTTCCTTCGAAGTGGTCCCGTTCAAGAGCGCATACCACGCTATATTCGGACGTCCAGCTTACTAGGATTTTATGGCTCGTCCGTGTTACATTTACAATATGATGAAAATTCCAGGTCCCAACGGCGTGATCACCATCAGGGGAGACCCGAAGAAAGCGCGAGAGTGCGAGGATGGAAATGTCGCCTTTGCCGAAGCAGTGTTGCATGCCCAGGAGTACCAGGAGATCAAGAAGAGCATAGATCCGTCTGGGATGCCCGCAACAAAGAAGGAGGTTACCAAGCCAAATCCGGAGTTCAAGGCATCAGAAGAGACGAAGAAAGCACCGTTGAAGGATGATGACCCCTCCAAGGTGACCCAGAGAGGCGTAGGCCTAGATAGCACATAGGAAAGTGCGCTCGTCAAGTTCCTCCAAGCAAATCAAGATATCTTTGCATGGCAGCCATCTGACATGACCAGAGTACCTAGGGAACTTGCCAAGCACTCTCTAAATGTAAACCCAAACGCTAAACCCGTCAGACAGTCCTTATGACGGTTTGGCGACGAAAAGCATAAGGCAATAGCTAAGGAACTAGCACGGCTCGAGTTAGCCGGATTCATAGAAGAGGTCATCCACACTGAGTGGTCGGCCAATCCTATAATGGTCCCTAAAAAGGACACCACTGATTTAAGGATGTGTGTTGATTATACTGCCTTGAACAAGGCTTGTCCAAAAGATCCGTTCGCTCTGCCTAGAATTAATCAAGTTATCGATTCTACGGCAGGCTCGGAACTCCTCTGCTTTCTCGACGCATATTCTGGTTATCACCAAATCCGGATGAAGGAATCTGACAAAGTCAAAACTTCATTCATAACCCCCTTCGAAACCTTCTGTTTTGTTACGATGCCCTTTGGGGTGAAGAACGCAGGAGCTATGTACCAGCGCAAGATGCAGCGTTGCCTCCACGACCAACTCAGACGCAATGTACATGCATACGTGGATGATATCACGATGATGTCCAAAAAGAAGGAAACACTCATTTCCAACTTGGAGGAAACGTTCGCCAATCTATGAAAATACAACATCATGCTTAACCCGAAGAAATGCTTCTTTGGAATACCAGCTAAAAAATTGTTAGGTTCCATCGTGTCTCAAAGAGGCATAGAGGTGAACCGCGACAAAATCAAGGCTATACTCAATAGTTCCAGGCCAACTCGCTTGAAGGACATACAAAGATTAACTGGTTGCATTGCTGCGGTCAGTCGATTTGTAAGCCGGCTTGGTGAAAGAGCCGCACCATTATACAAACTCCTGAAGAAGACCAAAGATTTTGTCTGGACTGACGAAGCTGAAGCTGCACTGCAAGACCTGAAGAAAGTACTCTCATCTGCTCCTATCCTCGCAGCGCCTGAACCTCAGGAACCGATGTTGCTTTATATTGTTGCGACAAATAAGGTCGTTAGTATCGTCATGCTGGTGGAGAGACCAGAGGAAAATCAGGAACACTTGGTGCAGCGTCCGACTTACTTTGTCAGCGAGGTCTTGACAGAATCAAAACAGCGATATCCGCACTATCAAAAGTTGGCTTACGGTGTTTTCCTAGAATCTCGTAAGTTACAACACTATTTTCAGGAGCATCCAATTACCGTGGTGAGAAAAGCTCCCATGAGAGACATAATCAACAACAGCGACGCCACAGGACGTGTCGCCAAATGGCGCATAGAGCTCTCAGCTTTCGATATTGAGTATAAACCTCGGACAGCAATCAAATCCCAGATCCTTGCTGACTTTGTCGCTGATTGGATAGAGACGAAGGAGAAAATGGTCCTCCCTGAGTCGGAATACTGGACCCTCTTTTTCGATGGGTCTAAGGCTCGAGGGGGCTTGGGGGATGGCGTGGTGCTCAAATCACCCCAAGGAGATAAACTATTATACGTGTTGTAGATCCACTTCACAGCGACAAACAATATTGCCGAGTATGAAACACTGTTGCATGGAATCCGTATTGCCAAGGATATTGGCATCCGACGTTTGATGTGTTACGGAGATTCGGATCTTGTTGCTCAGCAAGTCTAGGATATATTTAATGCAAATAAGCACATGGCAGCATATAAAGCTGTCGTGGATGATCTATCTAAATCGTTCGAAGGGTTTGAAGTTCAACACATCCCTCAAGCAGAAAATGAGGAAGCAGATGCACTATCTCGAATAGGCTCTGCATGGAAAGAGGTCCCGGATGGCGCATTTTTAGAGCACCTCAAAGTTCCCTCGATAAAGGGAGTAGATGAGGAATATCCGACCAAATCCGACTCACCTTTAATAGCAGTTCTGGCTGTAATTCCCAGCTGGACTCAACCCTACCTCGATTATTTGGTAGATGGCAAATTACCCAAAGATGAGGTGCTGAGCCGGCAGATTATCCGACGAGCAAAAGCCTATACTATTGTTAAGGGTGAGCTCCATAAACAGAGTGTTTCTGGGGGTTTTCAGCATTGTGTATCTCCGGAAGAAGGAGTGGAAATCTTAAGGAAAATCCACGAAGGCGAGTGTGGTCACCACGCTGCAGCCAAATCTTTAGTGGCAAAAGCTTTTTGACATGGATTTTTCTGGCTTACAGCTCAGGCAGATGCCGAACGATTAGTCAAGACATGCAAAGGCTGCCAAAAGTACGCCAATCAAGCTCATGTTCCGGCTGATCAACTGCGAACAATACCTATAACATGGCCTTTTGTGGTCTGGGGGCCTGATATGGTAGGACCTTTTAAACGAGCTCCAAGTGGATTTACTCACCTCTTAGTGATGGTGGATAAATTCACCAAGTGGATCGAGGCTAAACCTGTCACTAGTTGTGATGGAGCAACAGCTAAAAGATTTGTCGAGGATGTTATAATCCGGTATGGTTATCCGCATAGCATTATCACGGACAACGGGAGTAACTTTTCTATGGGAGAACTGGCCGAATTCTGCGATGAGCAAAATATCCGGCTTGACATTGCGTCAGTCGCACATCCACAGGCTAACGGACAAGTCGAAAGAGCAAATGGTTTAATTCTACAAGGCCTGAAACCAAGACTTGAAGCACCACTACGACGTGCTGCGGGGGCTTGGGCAGAGGAACTACCCTCTGTAATTTGGAGTTTACGAACAACTCTGAATAGGTTAATAGGATACACACCTTTCTTCTTGGTCTATGGCGCAGAAGCAGTTCTTCCTAGTGATTTAATTCATACTTCTCCCAGAGTGGCCGCGTATATTGAAGAGGATGCCAAGATTTCTCGACAAAATGATCTCGACTTAGTCGAAGAAGTTCGTGTCGTTTGCTGAAATGAGATCTACAGCCTCTCAGCAGAAGTTACGCAAGTATCATAGCCAGAGAGTCCGAAATAGATCTTTCAATAAAGGTGATTTGGTTCTCCGGCTTGTGCAACAAAGAAAGCACAAACTTTCCCCAGTATGGGAAGGACCCTTTTTAGTTAGTCGAGTATTGCACAATGGATCGTACTACTTAACTGACATGAGGCCAGTCAAAGAAAGACCTACTACTAAGAAGAGAAAGAGAGCTGGAGGCAGTATAAATCCGGATGAGTTAGACAGACCGTGGAATATTGCTCAGCTACGTCCCTTTTATTCTTAGTTTATCCTTCTTTGTAATCATACATATGTACATGTTCTGTGAGAAATAAAAGTTTTGGTTACCTCAAGTTTTTTCTGAGAAGTTCTTAAACTATCTTATTTCCGAATGATCATGTCATAGTCGAAAATCCTAGAATGCTTGAAAGTACTTTATGCTCTTGTTCGTTCTGGTCTAGATTTCTGATTCTAAAAAACTGCTACCTTCGGGTATAACTCTAAAATTTCTAGTCTTTACTTTGGTTATTTGTCTGATTGCTGGATGCGGGCATTTTCCGAGTAGTGAATTGTTGGTACTAGAAGCCGGCTTTGTTTCCGAGTTTAAACTAGTTTAGCAATTGAGCTCCGTTGCTCGGCAAAGTTTTTGGCTGAAGGTTTAGCCGGCTCATGAAAGGGACGAGGCGGAAAGCCAGATAAACGATAAGTAGAGACGAAAAAATATAAGTGCTTGTGAAAACATTTCAGGCACGCAAAAATTTCAAAAGTCAAAAGTGCTGAAAAGATCAAAAGCTTAGCACTTGCAAAGATAAATAGTACTCAATATTTACAATCGCATCAGGTTTTTCGGAATAATACATAAATTTCTGGTCTATGATGCAGGAGGAGATGAAGGATCTGCCGGCTCGCTGGTCACTCCTCCTTGATATCTTTCTGAGATGTCCGCATCCGAGTTGGTGCGTTCATCGTCGGAAACTTCTTCGGCTTCTTCTGCAGGAGGAGGCGGAGTAGCCACGCGGGTGAAGAAGGGGATCTCATAGCTGGTCAGATCAGCTACGTGGCACCCGTATCCGGCGCAGGAGTGCATGATAGATTGAAGGTCTTGCTCCTGGTCGTCTTCGTCCACCTTGCAGTACCCTCTGGTCACTTGCCATATCTCCATGTTTCCATGGTGGCTCATGACCATGGTGAGAGCGTTCTGCGCAGCAGTCCGCGCGTACGACATGTTCCAGTCCTGAACAAGCTGCGGCATCCCCTTGGCCCTATCCCACACCTCAAAATCCGACATGCTTGGCATGTCCGGAATCCTGAGAGACTCGCCAATGTCCTCAAGGGACTGGCGGTAGTCATGAAGAAGATCACCGACTTGGGTAAGCCTGTGAGTGCGGGGCTCGGACGAGGAAGAGTCCGTCAACTTCAGAGGACCTATACACAAAACAAGTTAAGAAAAAACCGACATTGATAGAAGTCGAAGAAAAAGATAAGTCAGAGAGGTGGAACGTACCAAAAATGACGTCGTCAATCTTGGTCTTCTCCTCCCGGAGACTCTGGAGTTCAGCCCGGAGCACCTGGGATATGTCCTTCTCTCTGCCAAGCTCATTCTTGAGGTCCGAGATTATTTTATTCTGAGCAGCAATCTTGCGATCACGCTCATCAGTGGCCATGGAGGAGGATTCAAGGACTTGAGCTATGCTCTTTTCATGATCTGCCTTGAGCTTATCCAGCTCTTGGCGAAGTCCCTTATTCTCCACCACCAGGGTCTTGAGGTTCTCGGCCTCTTCAATCATAGCGATGGATTGTTTCACCAACGCTGTAAGACAAAAAAGAACAACAAGTTCAGAAAAAATCGACATTGGAAAAAGCAAAGACAAGGTTTGAATCTCGGAATATTTACCTTCAGCTTCATCCTTGGCTACTTTGAGCTCAGCATTTTTAAGCCGGAGAGCTTTGATCTCTCTCTGCTTATCACAGACATTGGTCAATAATTCCTGGTTATAGGAACATACTTTCTGTAAGTCAGAATACCCAAAGTCAGAAAGCTACTTAAGACTCAGGCTAATATTTTTGCTAAATATCAGCACGAGCCTTGGAGGATACACTAGTTCGTTCTTTGGCATCCTAATGAAGTATAATCTCGGATTCTATATCCTACTTCATGCTTGGGGGCTAGAGGATATGATATAATATAATAGAAAAAAACAAGAGTTGGAATTCCGACTTACATATTGCTCGTGGGTGAGTTTATCTAAACCCGCGTTCACTTCAGCGGCCACCTTCTCGGCAAGAGTAAGAGGGATCACTGGGGCTGTTGGAAGCTCGCCAATCCTAATCCTCTCATCGCGAAGGCGGACTTGAGTGAGAAGGTCAGAGAACTTGACGTCCTCTGCTTCTTGTGCTTCCTCCTCGGGGGATAAATGGCTTTTATCCAGGACTTGCCTGGCTAGCCGCTGGATCTCCTCTGCAGATTTTCCGGGTCAGGCCAAACTTGGCAAGACCCGGATTGCTGAGGAGGTTTTCAGCGAAGACTTCAGCCGAGGGATCATTACCCGAGGAGGGTTCACCCTTATCTTGAGCTGACGCACCCACGGTGATGTCAGTTTGCGACCCAAGGATCGTAGGCTCCATTTGAAGAGCCGGATCTTCTGTAGCATCCGACGAGATAACCGGAGTTGCAGAAGGTTGAGGGGCCGGAGGAGCCACGGCAGGGGAAGCTATGGTAAGCTTTGTCTGGCGTAAGGGCTTCGAAGAAATCCCTTTCCCCTTGCCCTTGATGATCGATTTTGCTCTAAGAAGGTAACAAAGTCGGAAACGTTACGTCTCGGAAAAGAAATTTGAGTAAAGTACAAAGACGGAAAAATTGTGACTGAAAGGATACCTCTTCACGATAGGCACCTCCTTTGTGCCAACCGCTACTGTCGGAGCTTTGCGCTTCTTGAGTGCAAGATCCGGCAGTGGAACTACTTCCACCTCCTGAGAGAACTCTAGAGGGTATCCTTCGAGCGGAGCAAGTTATGACTCGGGGATGTCAACAAGCTGAAAACAAGAAAACATATCAGTATTGCAATATAACTTGAAGATAGAAACACATAAAAGATGTGATGATGAAAGCTTACCGGCACCACGGGGTTTTCCGCCGTGTGCATGTCCAGAGAAACCTCCGGAATCCGCCTTTTGATCCACTCCTTGATCAGCCACTTGATTTGGCTTATGTAGCCTTGAGTGGTGTAGGCTTTGGGGCTGACGCAGAGGGAGTTGGTTGGAGAAGACGTGATGGAGTGCATCAGTCTATCCCCATGGTACTGAAGTGGCTGGATCCGACGTGATACCCAGCACTGGACCAAGTCAGATCCCTTCAGACCACTGTGCTTGATCAGATATTCGATCCGCCTCTTAGCGAGGATCAGATCATCAGTGAGAGTCGGGGCAGCCTCGTCCCAGGAAGGCTGGGCCATGGTGGCTCTGTCGACAAAAGCCGGCAAAGCAGTAGCTTTGCCGGGAGCCGGAATATTCCTATGGTGGAAAAAGTGGCTGGCCATTGTTTGACCGAGTCACTGGCAGAAATTTTGGGATATGCCCGGTCTCGTCTAATAGAAAAACTAATGGTACCGGTGATGTAAGGAACACCGGCAGTAATGGAATTCCTCCGGACATGGAAATAAAACCGGAAGAGAAGCAAACTCGGCCTAATGCCGAGAAAGCCCTCGCAAAGCGCAGCATATGCGCTCATTTCTAGAAGTGAATTGGGAGGAAGATTGTGGAGTTGAACTCCATAGTGATCTATCACCTCGGAGAAGAACTCCGAGGGAGGAAAAGACAGACCTCGGTCCAGATGGGTGCCAAAATGGACTCGCTCGCCCTCTTGCAGGTTGGGGACGGTTTCACCGGAGCCGTCCGCCAGTCGCCGGCGATGAGAAGCCCCTCCTTCTCCATGTTCTTGACGCCTGCTTCATCAAGGGCGCATGGGATCCAGATTCCCCTGTAGCTTTCTTTCTTTGCTGCAAGTTCCGCCTTCGGCGCCGCCGCTGCTGCCGCCAAATCGGAGGAAGAAGATGATGAAGCCATTTTCTCCGGTGAGAGGGTGACCTTAAAGGGGCAGTGCTGGAAGTTTCTGTGGGGGAAGGACGAGGAGGCTCTGTGTGTGCAGGAGGATTGGGAAGGAAGGAAACGACAAAGGACTGGTGGAAAGGAGAAGAAGAAATCTGAACCGCTTATATCCACCTACCTGCGCCAAGATTCGTGTAAACGCTACAGTGTAACTGCCACGCGTCGTGGAAAGAACTGGGAAGGACCCGCGCAATGATTGCGTCGCCTCGATCTCCACGCACGCATTGAAACGGCGCCTCGGTTCCGCGGACCGCAGACCCACCAACGATCGTGCTGACGGAATGTCTGTCAGATGACGTGACTTGACCATGCTTGTGTCAGGTGGCGTTAGAGACCAAATTCTGGCTTAGTTCAAAATCGAGCTGGAAAATCCGAGTAACCTATTGATAGGTCCGACTTATTTTTAAGACCCGGATCGTATCTTTTGTTGTGAAGTTTCAGGAACCCTTCAAGATTCTGCAAGCCGAAGATCAAGCTAGATGATGATAAATCCGACTTTGGATCTTGGAGGCCTCCGGGGGCTGCTGTTGGGATATACTTTCCAGGTATCCTCACAGTTCCTCACTGACCAGGGTGGCCCACTTCGGGTTAGAGCTTTGCTTCACGGGCGACCCAGTCAGGGAGAAAGACGGAGTCCAATCCGGCTACGGGAAGGCCTAGAAGACTTACCGACTTAGGCCCATAATGTTACTTGTAGTTCAAGATGTACTCTATAACTGACTCTTACACGTAGCCGGATGGACCTCTCCTATAAACCATAGGCCGAATATCTATATAAGCCGTCCTAGGGAGAGCCTTTAGGGCACACCCAATACTTTTACCCTCAACTCGCACAGGCGAAACCCTTGTAACCCATATTCCGGCTCTGCCGTATTACTGGATTGCTAGCAGGAGTAGGATCCGTCCAAAGCCGGCGGATTCGAACCTGGGTAAACTTGTGTGCTCACCGTCCCAAAACACCGTACGTCTCACACCCCTCTCTTCCGCACGCCTCGAGGACCCCCTCATGGCGTACTTGTCATCAATCCGACGACACCCACAAAAAGGTTCTTTCTCGACAATAGCTATGTAAGATAGATCGAGAGAGAAATCATAATCTTCATCTATAATGTTTATGGGAGAAGCAGCAAACTTAGCAGTAGGATATAATTTGGGTCTAATAGTACGCCTCTCAAGGAGACTCTTAGCAGTGCTCCTATCATGGGTGTTCTTACATTCTTTAATAAACTCATCGGTCATCTCAACATAATCTTCTTCAATATCATAACTCTCACTAGACTTAGGTGAGCTAACAGGTGCGGTAGTGTCTTCATTAGGAGTTTCGGTATTTCCAGCTATAGTTCTAGCAATCGTAGCATCTAGGAAAGGACCTAATGAACCACTCTTATCAAGCACAGTAGAAGCAGCATCATAAGCATCAGAAGTTTCAGATTCAACAGTAGTAGCAGTGTGTGTAACATGTGTATGTGGTGGTGTAACAAGCTTACTTATAACAGAAGGTGAATCAAGAGCAGCAAAGGTGTTTAGAACCGTACCTATTCTTGTAGTGGATGGTAAAATAGGAACCTTGCCATCACGAGACTTACCCATGATGGATGGATAGCAGCGAACAATAGAGAATCCAAGTGAACTTGATAAATAAAGCTATGCTCCCCGGCAACGGTGCCAGAAAATAGTCTTGATGACCCACAAGTATAGGGGGTGTATCGCAGTATTTTCGAGGGAAGTGAAACCCAATTTATTGATTCAACACAAGGGGAGCCAAAGAATATTTATCAGCCTTAACAACTGAGTTGTCAATTCAGCTGCACCTGGAAACAATCTTGCTCACAGCAGTTTATCAGTAGCAACAGTTTTATAGTAGGAATAGTAAAGTAACAGCAATAGAAAAGCAAAAATAGTAGTAACAAAAGCAGTAAACAGTGGGATTTGAGTGCGGTAGGCATAGGGATGGATGGACGGGCGTTGCATGGACAAGACAATTCACATAACAATCAGAACATAGGGCAATTGCAGATAAATAAGATAAAGCATCCAAGTACTAGACAATCCTAGGCATGTGTTCCATATATAGTCATACGTGCTCGCAATGAGAACTTGCACAACATCTTTTCTCCTGCCAGCCCGTTTGCAGCGGGGCCTCTAGGGAACTATTGGCAATTAAGGTGCTCCTTTTAATAGAGCACCGAAGCAAAGCATTAACACTCCGTGAACACATGTGATCCTCACATCAAAGCCTTTCTCTTCCGGTTATCCCGATTTCTGTCACTTCGGGGCCATAGGTTCCGGACAACAACATGTGTATACAACTTGTAGATAAGACCAAGAACAATACTATCATAATGAATCAATAATACGTTCAGATCTGAAATCATGGCACTCGGGCCCTAGTGACAAGCATTAAGCACAACAAGTCACAACAAAGTCATCAAGCACTAATAAAAGATACTAGGCACCATGCCCTAACAATCTGATGCCATTACATGAACGATCTCATCCAATCCCTACAATCCCCATAGACAACAGCGGGGGATTACTCACTCATAGATGGGGGAAACATGGATGGTCGATGGAGAAGCGATGGTGATGATGATGGCGATGATCTCCTCCAATTCCCCATCCCGGCAGGGTGCCAGAATGGAGTTTCTGGTGCTGTTTCGTGGAATCTGGTGGTGGCGGCGGAGTAGAACTCCTTCTAGAAAACGTCGAACCCCCCGAAGTTTTTAGGTCAGAAGGCTCCTTATAGGCAAAGAGAGAGGCCGAGGGGGTGCATGGTGGGCCCACACCACCCCCTGGAGCGGCCTGGCCTAGCCTGCGCCAGCAGGTGGTGTGGCCACCCCCTGGCTCTTCTCCGTCTCGTATTCTGGCTCCTGGAGTCTTCGGGTGAGATAGGATTTTTGGCATATTTTCCAGGATTTTTCCTGATAGTTGATTTTCTGCACAAAAAGTAGACACCAAGGCAATTCTGCTGAAAACAACGTCAGTCCGCATTAGTTGCATCCAAATCACACAAGTTTAGAGGAGAAACAATAGCAAAAGTGTTCGGGAAAGTAGATAAGTTTTGGACATATCAGCCCCGGAAGTCAAATGTCCGAAGGGATCGTCCTGCCTGGAGGGTGGATTCCGACGCTGCCGGTGCTAGGGGAAAGTTGGGAATGGATTTGTGAAATTGGTCAACACATCCAATCCACTTAGCTGCTCGATTTTCCTAAGAGGTTTCCGCATTGGCGCCCGCGTCACGGACAGATGACCGACATGTGGGTCCCGACCGTCTACTCCATGGGGCGGTTTAACAAAATGTTTGAATTTGGCAGGGGTGAGATGAGTTTACCTCGAAATGGCCCCTCTCAGTAGTTGGCGGCCCAAATTTTTGAAACACGGTAATTTTAGGCAACTTAGGTACCACCATGCGCTGGCCTGCGAACTTTGGTACCGCAGACGAACATGCCCCTTATTGAGATCATGAGCTTTGTAATCTAGATCTATTCTGCTACTCAAGTGCTTTAATTAATCTCTGCTTATCCCCACGTGTGTGAAGTTGATAGTGTGCACACTGTGTGGCCCTTTTGCTAAGGTTACATAAATACTTATCATGAGTATAATTTGAGTTGGATGTCTCTATGAGATTGTGGTGTTTGTGGGAACCATCTAGCACTCAAGGTGATAGTGAGGGGTTATCTAGATAGGGAATGCGAACTTTAAGGTGTCCTGTTATAGCCCTACATCGTCCAACCGGAGAGTAGTTCAAGGCAGCTTAATGAAGAGAAGATATTTATATGAGAGTGTCCACTAGTGAAAGTATGATCCCTAGGCCTTGTTTCTAAGCATTGAAACACCATTTACAATCAGTTCTGTTACATGTTTGCTTGCTGCCACTCTTATTTCAGATTGCAATTACCACGTATAATCATCCATATTACTTGTATTTCACTATCTCTTCGCCGAACTAGTGCACCTATGCACCTGACAAGTGTATTAGGTGTGTTGGGGACACAAGAGACTTATTGTATCTTGATTGCATGGGTTGCTTGAGAGGGATACCTTTGACCACTTCCTCCCTGAGTTCGATAAACCTTGGGTGATCAACTTAAGGGAAACTTGCTGCTGTTCTACAAACCTCTGCACTTGGAGGTCCAACAGTATCTACAAGAATAGAAGCATGCGTAGACATCATTGATTCCCAAGTTTTCACAGAAATCTTGGAACTCATTCAAGGTGAAGTTCGTCCCTTTGTCAGTGATGATACTGTGTGGCACCCTGAACCTGAAGACAATGGACTCGAAGAACTTGACGACAGTGGCGCCGATCTGGTTGGTCACTGACATGGACTCAATCCACTTGGTGAATTTGTCGACTGCGATGAGGAGGTAGAAATATCCTATAGGTGATGATTTCTATAGCTTGCCGACCATGTCGAGTCCCTAGTGTGCAAAGGGACAAGCCACATGTATGGCCTGATTCCACGCCTTGTGCGTGCGGCTTATCCGCAAATATCTAACAGGCATTGCACTGCTCGAAGATGTCCTTGGCATCGCGCATCATTGTGGGCCAGTAGAAGCCAGCTCGTAGAGCTTTAACGACAAGGGCACGACTGCTAGCGTGATGCCCATAGGTGCCTTCGTGTATTTCGAGGAGGATGCCCCTTCCGTCGCCATTGGTGACGCATCGCTAGAGGATGCCCGTGATGCTGCGTTTGTACAACTCACCATTGATGATGGTGAAAGCCTTGGAGCACTGCTCTATGTGGTGCGCATCTGTTGGGTCACCTAGAAGCCTTTTGGTGAGCAGTTATGTGATGTACGGCTGCGTCTAGGATGGCTCGATGAGCATGACCTCCATGGGACCTTCGAGTGCGGACCCTTTCTCTGTATCACTAGATCCTTTGGCTTCTTCGGGTGGCGTAGCCCCCGAGTCCATTGCCACGCTAGATGGTCCTGTTGGAGCCTTCTATTAGATATGTAATATTCTGATATACTATCAGAATATTACATATCTAATACCTTCAACTTGATGGAGAGCTCACAGATATGATCGAGGAATACGCCTGGTGGTACCGGGCTCGGGTGGAGCCTATGTTGGAGAATGTGTTGGCCTCCTCGTGGCCGGCATGTCGTAGCTTGTAGCCATCAAAGTCTCCTTCGAGTGTGTTGTAGAGGTCACGGTACGCAACCATATTATCACTTAGAGCATCGCACATTTTCATGGTTTGCTGGACCACGAGGTTGTAGTCACCGTAGATGATGAGATGCGTGGCGCCACAGGCCTTGGGCATCCGCATGCCGTGCATTAGCACCTCATACTCCGCCTCATTTTTGTATGCGCGGAACTTCATTCGAAGGATGTATCGCATCTTGTCCCCTTCAGGAGACGTTAGAATGACGCCTGCACCAGCTCCTTCCTTGCATTTGGATCCATCGAACTTCATGGTCCAGAGGTTAGACATGTCTGGTGTATCAGGGAGTTGATTCTCCATCTAGTCGATGAGGAAGTCTGGTAGGACCTGCGATTTGATTGCCACTTGCTGCTCATATGTGATGTCCCACGGGGATAGCTCGATGCCTAGAGGGCGACCCATCCCATAGAATCGGGGTTGTTGAGCATCTGGTTCAGAGGAGCGTCGTTTACCACGACTATGGGGGTGATCCTGGAAGTAGTGGCACAGTCGCCGTCCTTTCATGAAGACACCGTAGGCCAGCTTCTGGTAATGCGGGTACCGCTGCTTTGTTGGTGTCAATACCTCACTAAGGTAGTATACGGGGCGCTGCACCCCATGGATCTCATTTTCTTTAGCTCATTCTACCACTAGCATGGTACTAACCACTTGGTTGGTGGCGGAGATGTATAGCAACATTGGATACTTTTCCCTAGGGGTCACCAGCACGGGTGAGGTGGAGAGCAGGTGCTTGAGATATTCGAATGCATCTTGTGCCTCACCCGTCCACTCGAATTTCTCAATTTTGTGAAGGAGTTGGTAGAACGGTAGTGCCTTCTCACCCATTCAAATGATGAATCGACTAAGCACCGCGATTGTCCCGCCAGCGACTGGACGCCTTTGACGTTCTTCAGCTTCTCCATGGATAGTATGGCCCTTATCTTTTTCGGGTTAGCCTCGATTCCCCTAGAGGATATGAGGTACCCGAGTAATTTCCCGAATGGCATGCCGAAGCCGCACTTATCCGGATTCAGCTTGATCTGATAGCGGTCGAGATTGTCGAAGGTCTCGTGGAGATCATCTGTAGCTTCCTCCTTGGTTTTGACGACAATGTCATCGACATAAACTTGGTTGTTTTGACCGAGCTAGTTTTTGAGGCAGGCCTTCATACACCGCTGATAGGTGGCTCCTACGTTCTTCAGCCCGAAGGGCATTGTGGTGTAGCAGTAAACGCCAAATGGCATGATGAAGGCCATCTTCTCCTGGTCCTTTTCCTTCATTTGAATATGATGGTAGCTTGAGTAGGCGTTGAGGAAGGAGAGGCATTCGCATCCTGCGGTGGAGTCGATTATCTGGTCGATCCACGGTAACGGGAAGTGGTCCTTCTGGCAGTGCTTGTTGAGGGAGGTGAAGTCCATGCACATCCGCAAGATATCCGTGTCCTTTTGGGAACAAGCACGGGGTTAGATACCTAGGTGGTTTCCTTGATTTTGCATATAAAATCAGCATCGAGGATTCCGTTGACTTCCATGCCAACCGTCTTTGCCCTTGGTTTGGACAATCGACGCATCGACTGCTTGATTAGTCTTGCATCTAGATTTACGTTGAGTGCATGGTCGGTGAATTCCCTAGGAACTCTTGGCATGTCCACAGGACACTAGGAGAATATTTCCCAGCACTCACGGAGGAATTCGACGAGCGCGAGTTCCTATGCAGAACTCAGATTGGTGGCGATGAGGGCCATATTGGTCGGGTCCGTTGGGTGGACCCGGACCGCCTTGGTATTCAACAATGAGTCGAAGGATTGGTATGGTGCATTTTTCTTGCTCACAGGAGGAAGACTGTTGTCTATCGACTCCTTGAGTCTCGCCAACTCTTCTTGCATGCCGAAACATTGGGAAATTCTGTTGAATTTCTTGTCGTGGCTATTGAACTTTGTGAAGCTTCCATTGACGGTGATAAAGTCGTTTGGCCCTAGCATCTTCATCTGCAGGTATGCATACTGTTGGACCGCCATGAACCTTGCGAACGCAACATGTCCGAGGATGGTGTGGTACTATGAGGGCCATTCGACCACTTCAAACTCAAGGTGTTCTCGCCGGAAGTTTGCGGGTGTACCGAAGATAACATCTAGCCAGATTTTGCCCAGGGGATATACTCCTTTCCCTAGGACAATGTCGTGGAAAGTCGTTTTGGATGCTTCTAGGCTAGAGAGGGGGATCCGCATGGCGCGCAGGGTGCTGGCGAACATGAGGTTGATACCACTGTCGTTGTCCATGAAGACTTGACTCATCTCAAACCCGCTGATATGCGCCTCGAGCACCAGGGGAGAATGGCCTGGGCGAGGGACCTAGTGTGGGTGGTCGCTCCTGTCGAAGGTAATGTAGCACTCCAACCTGCTAAGGCACTTAGGGTTTGAGTGAGGTGCGTTGACTACCAGATTAACTTGTCGGGTGATTGTTTTCTGTATCCTGTTCAAGGGGCGTCCCTTCTGGATCATGCCCATGTTTCAAGTGATCGTGGGAATTGTTCGCCTCTGTTATTTTGTACCGGCACAGCCGCAGGCTGCGTGGGTCCTCCTGGTGGCGGTGGTGGTGCTCCATGAGCTATGGCGCCTGGGGCAGCTCCGTACCCCTGATTCATCGTGTCACGGTGTAGTTGGGCGTAGCCCTCATGGAGCTTCTGGAACTCACGACAATCCTTGAGTAGATGGCTGGACTTCTTCTTGCCGTTATGTTTGTCGATGTAGAAGTGGACGTTGCAAGGTCCAGACAACTTATCCTAGATGGATGTTCTAGGAGTGTCATCGTGGGTGCAGCATTGCCATACTTGCATGGGTTTCCCACTATGGCGGTAGTTGTTGCTATGATACCCGCTACTGCGGTTCCCCTCATCGCGATTGTCGGCGTAGCCAGCTGCGACCATGTCGATGTCCTCGTGGTCCTCGCAACCGCGCAGTCTATGCTTTCCTCGGCGGTCGCGTCTGCGGCCAAGGTCGTCCTCGTCATCCAAACGAACGTGATTATTGTTCAGTGAATCTTCTCCGTCCGCACACCGATTCGCGATGTCCATTAGCTGGTCGATGTTTTTGGGCATTGTGCGGCCTAGATCCTCCCTGAGCTCTGTGTGGCAAACACCATTTTTGAATGCATCGATCGCACGATCCTCGGAGATATCTTCAGCCGAGTTCTTGATGATGGACCACCTTTGGATGTATGAGCAGAGGGATTCACTCAGCTTTTGGCAGCTGGCCCTGAGCTCTTCGATTAATGTTGGCCGCTTGTAGGTGCCTTTGAAGTTTCGAACGAAGCTGTATACTAGCTTCTCCCAGCTGCGAATCGATCTGCGAGGTAGATTATTGAGCCATGCGTGGGCAGCTCCGTGCAACTGCAGCTGAAGGCATTGCATGGTTATGCACTTGTTTCCACCGTGCATCTTGAAGGAGGAGATGTGGTCCTCCAACCAGATCTTCGGGTCCTAGAGGCCATAGAACTTCGGGTTTTCTTAAGGGATCTTGAATTCTTTTAGGCATGCACCTCTTCCATATGGCTTTGCTGAAGCAGCTGGTGCCACAGAGCTCTATTCCTTTGTCTTCTGACTCTATCGAGTAGGCGTGTTTGGCGTGCATCTTGTCGACCTTGCGCTGAGTGATCTCTTCACGTGCATCATAATCGTGTTCATGTCGTTGTGAGTTGCGGCATCACCGCGACAAGTCGTGCTTGTCCTCGCTAGAAGATAGCGAGTAGTACTTGGGTGGAGCTTTGTTTTTCTTCGGCTCTGACGTTGGCTCCTTGGCTAGCACGGCCTCGACCAATCCGAGTCTAGTGATCGTGGACCGGTGTACGACAGATCGTGGATCTCCGGCTGGTGGCCGGTTGGTGAGCAGATACATGGTGGCTGTTGTTACCACTGCATGTGGAGTTTTCGGGACATATTTCCCTGCGAGTCTACCGACATGAACGATAAGTCAAGGGCTCTTGTTGCTTCATCTCGATCTTTCTCGTTGAGGTTGGCTAGCCTGGAGTGCCTTTTGGGGGCTACATGGTCGTTGCCTTTGGAGGAGGATCCTCCGATAGAGGAGAGTGTCGCTCGCCGGAGGCTCGACTCGTCCGCGACCCTCTTGTGTTCGTCATGTTGTGCGCTCACCGCCTGATGTCGCTTGAACTCCTAGATGAGTAGGTAATGGTATCCCATCAGCATCTGTTGTGATGAGTTTTTTGGTAGGGAGTTGCCCTGTAGGGCTTCCCTGCATCGCGCCCACTCAACGTTGTTGAGGTGGATCTCCTGACGCCTCATCTCGTTGTTGATGCATTCACCTTTAGGGTTGGGCGGTTGCTGTTGATCGCCATCGACGACGCCAATGGTGGGGACTCAATTGGGAGGCCTATTGTTAGTGGGCCCGCCATTGGCGGTGTCCCTTTGAGTGCCTCCGTCACCGGCGTTGATGACAGTGCACATGTAGTGGTTTGGGAAACCGCAGCTCCCGCAGCTCTCAGATCTGGAGTCATAGGCGCCATCTTCCGATGCCGGATTGCATAGATCGCACTCACAACTGTTGTTGCTATCCGTGTCATCGACTGATGCCCAGGCGTTGAGCATACTCAGGGTGCCAATTGGTGGAGGAAACCACGATGCAGGGCAATCGAAGGAGCCTGCGGGTGATCGGGAAGCAAAGCGTGCTGATCTGACTGACCTGAAAGCGTAGGCTTCCGATCGTCATGTCGATCCCATCGCCAACGGACTCGAAATCCGGGCGAGTCGCTGGTGAGTGGATGGTGAAGTCGAAGGTGCTGAAGAAGAGGCAATTCTCCGCTGCAGTGGAGTTGTAGATCGTAGTTGATGGGGCCGAGGAAGCCGCAACATCAACACTCCCATTTCCCACAGACGACACCAATTGACGAGGGGTTAACTCGTCAATGCCCATCATTGATGGACTTAGGTTCGAGAGATTGGGGAGCGCTGGAGGCATCGATTAGCTAGCAAACAAGCACATAGGGAGACATGAAGTTTTACCCAGGTTCAGGCCTCGAAGAGGACCCTACTCCTGCTTGTCTGCTCTGTGATTATCGAGGAGTCGAAAGTTACAGGGGTGCGCACATGTAATGTGGCGAGGTGTATGTTAGGGTTGTGGATATCCTCTTCTCTGCCCCCTCCTAGCCTTTATATACGAAGGCTAGGTCTCGGGATAGCAGGCCGAGTCGGTTACAGATTAGGGTTTTACCCTTTTGAATTTCTATCTAGTGCTTTTCGTGTCCTCCAAGGAGTCGCCTTCCTCCGGACTTGGGCCACCCAAACCTTTGTTAGGCTTCGATTGCACCATGGGCTCCTCTTGGCTGGACCATATAGGCTAAACACGAGTACCCGTAGGGTATACTCATGTCAATTATCGACATCCCTTTAATAGCTCAACTCGCTTCTTGATCCATGATATGTGAGGCATCCAACTAACTCTTAGTCGATCGCCCTAGTTAACACTTAACCAATTCGCGTGTGGCCATGCTTTATGAATCGTATCATCTAAGAGGGCACATAGAATATCTCTCTATCTAGAGGGGCAAAATCCCGTCTTAGTTATCCACATCATGCATATTGATTCTGAGCCGACCCGAACTCTCCCTTTATAACTGTCATGTGACAGAACAACATTTGATAGAACCTAAGTCGGTTAATACACAACTTGGATTGTGCGACAACCTCAGGTCTAAGGATTACATTGATTGAGACACACAAATGATGGCTTGCTCGTTGTATCTCAATATGGGTCAGTCCGACTTGCTAAACTCTTTTAGTCAAATTCGTGTAAGTCGGAATAGCATCACCATGCTCATGACAAGTGGAACCGAGTCATCAATCGACTTTCACATTACTCTAAGTTGTGTGTCCAGCACAACCTCGATGACTAAGGACATCTAGTATGAACAACATAAATATAGTTACACAACTAAATCACATATTCAATGATACATATCATATGTTCATACAAGGACAACTTAATAACTTTATGAATACATTAGGAATATCATCATACACGATTGCCTCTATGGAATATTGCCAACATCTCCCACTTGTACTAGAGTCAATCATCCCGACATCACATGTATAGGTATCTAATGTTAAAGGGTTCCATGATAGAAAACAAAAAAATTCATACGTAAGAACGTTCCTAGACAAGATCTATCTATGAGTAAAGAAGTAACGGAGGATGTTTTGGTAACATACACATACCCTTGTAGACCGAAAGCGTTTGACGTTCCGAGTGGAATATGGATTAGGTAGTCGATCCTGTAGCTGACCTCAAGGTCGCGAAGCTCCTGGCAAGTCACCCTAGGTCCTTGCACGACAACCTCGGTGCCACTAACAGCAACACCCCTGAGGTTTCGCACACGTACGGTGTACAATGATGACTTCCGGTTCCTGATCCATGTCGAGTTTGCGGAAATAGATCTCCAGCATGGAATCCTTGCAGCACCTCCTTGTGTCGTAACAAAGTCCTCCCTTCATGCGCACATCCCTGATACATTGCAAATGTATCTATAATTTTTGATGTTCCATGCTTGGTTTTATCCACTTTCTTGTGTTTTGTTCCAACTTTGGAGTACTTTTCATATGATTTCTTGGACTAACCTATTAACAAGAGCCACGGTGCCAATTGCCTGTTTTCTACTATTTTTGGTTCCAGGAAAGTCAGAAAATGAATATTCTCAGAATTGGACGGGACAAAAGCCAAAGTGCCTATTTTTCCGGATGTCATCAAGTGCCAGAATACGAGACGGAGAGGGGCCAGGGGGCCACCACACCACCTGGCCGCGCGGCTAGTCCTGGCCCGTGCCAGGGGGTGGTGTGGCCGCTCCCGGCACCCCCTCAGCCTCTCCTTCCGCATATATATTGCCCTCGGGACGAAAACCCTAAGTGCCTGATCAAAAATCCACGAAAGAGTCTGTAGCCGCCGTCATCTCTATCCCTAGATCGGGAGGGATCTGAAGCTCTTCCCGGCACCCTGCCGGAGAGGGGAATTCACCCTGGAGGCCTTCTTCATCACCATGCAAGCCTCCCGTGTGATGCGTGAGTAGTTCATCCTTGGACTACGGATCCATGTAGTAGCTAGATGGCTGGTTCTCCTCCTTTGTGCTTTCATGTCTAGATCTTGTGAGCTCCGTTCATGATCAAGATCATCTATTTGTAATTCTGCATGTTGTGTTTGCGGGGATCCGATGGATATTGAGATGCTATTTCAGATTGATTATTGATTCTATCATGTCTTTGTTATTTGTGATCTTGCATGCTTTCCGTTATTAGTAGCTATCTTGGCCAAGTAGATGCTAGCAACTCCAAGAGTTAGTATTTATGCTCAATAGTGGGTTCATGCCTCTGGTAATCTGGGGAAGTGACAGAAATCTCTAAGATACTAGATGTGATGTTGCTACTAGGGAGAAAACAACAATCCTTTGTTCATAGAACAATCGTATTGTTTACTTTACATGCAATTCGTAAAGCAATAATCTGTTGCTTGCAACTTAATACTGGAGGGGGTTCGGATGATAACCTAAAGGTGGATTATTAGTCATAGATGCAGTTGGATGGCGGTCTATGTATAATGTTGTAATGCCCAATCGAATCTCAAAGGAGTCAAGATGATTAGTATATGCATGTATTGCTTTCTCGGTGTTTGTTAATTGCCCCGCTGTAATTTGTTCACCCAGCATGTTATCTATCTAAGGAGAGCCACCTCTAGTGAACTATGGATCCCGGTCCTTTTCTTTACATACAATCTAAATTGTTTACTGCTTTGTGTTTACTTTCTGCAAACTTTTACTTCTTTCCATTCGATACGTTTAATCCTTTGTTTTCCGCAAAACACGGTGAGATTGACAACCAGATCGCAAGTTGGGGACAAAGTTTTGTGGTTGTGTTGTGCAGGTCTCCATATTGCTACTAGCACCGGTAGTGCGCCCTGCCAAAGCTCAGCTAGTAACACCTTTGGGGTGTTTCCTTGCTCCTACTGGTTCGATTAAACCTTGGTTTCATACTGAGGGAAACTTGCTGCTATGCTCATCATACCTTCCTCTTGGGGTTCCCAACGAGCTCTACATCAACACCGCCATCAAGCATTTTTCTGGGCGCCGTGCATTGAGCCATCAAGCATTTTTCTGGCGCAGTTGCCGGGGAACAAAGAAGAAGAAACTCCCACGTCAACCACGCACCATCAAAAGAACATTTTTCTGGCGCCGTTGCCGGGGAGTCAAGGACATCTTCACAAGGGGAGTCCCTCATAACCAATCTCTTTACTTTGTTGTTTTTGTTTTGCTTAGTTTTCTTTTTGCTTTGTTTGCTTGTTTTGTTATTCAAAAACACAAAAAAAGTAGTTTTACTAGTTTGCTTTCTTATTTGAAAACCCAAAAAATGACTACTCTTGAAAACACTAAGTTGTGTGACTTCACTAGCACCAACAACAATGATTTTATGAGCACACTTATTGCTCCACCTGTGCCTGAAGATACTTTCTTTGAGATAAAACCTGCTTTGCTCAATCTTGTTATGAGAGAACAATTTTCTGGTATTGGTAATGAAGATGCTGCTTCCCATCTAAATAACTTTGTTGAACTTTGTGAGATGCAAAAGCATAGGGATATAGATGGTGATATTATTAAGCTGAAATTGTTTCCTTTCTATTTGAGAGGAAAAGCTAAAGAATGGTTGAATTCCTTAACTAGGAATAGTATTGATTCTTGGACTAGATGCAAAGATGCTTTTATTGGAAAATACTATCCTCCTGCTAAGATTATATCTATGAGAAGTGAAATAATGAAGTTTAAACAACTTGATAATGAACATGTTGCTCAAGCTTGGGAAAGAATGAAATCTTTGGTAAAGAATTGTCCCACTCATGGACTGACTACTTGGATGATCATCCAAACTTTTTATGCAGGATTGAACTATTCTTCAAGGTACCTATTGGATTCTGCTGCTGGAGGTACCTTTATGACCATCACTTTGGGTGCTGTAACAAAACTTCTGGACAATAGGATGGTTAATTATTCTGAATGGCATACTGAGAGAGCTCCACAAGGTAGGAAGGTAAATTCTGTTGAGGAAACTTCCTCCTTGAGTGATAAGATTGATATTATTATGTCCATGCTTGTTAATGGGAAAGCCCATATTGATCCAACTAATGTTCCTTTAGCCTCTTTGGTTGCTCAAGAAGAGCAAGTTGATGTGAACTTCATAAGAAATAACAATTTTGGCAACAATGTTTATGGTAATAATGCTTATAGGAACAATTTTGGTAACAACAATTATAAGCCATTCCCTCCCAACAATGGTAATGCTTCTGGAAATTCTTACAACAATAATAAGAGTGCTCCCCCTGAACTTGAAGTTATGCTTAAAGAGTTTATTAGTAAACAAACCGCTTTCAATAAAACTATTGAGGAAAAACTCTCTAATGCTGAAAGAAATATAGCATCTTTGGCTGAAGCTCAATCTTCTTTGAATAAAATGGCTGCTAAACCTGAAACCTTTGAGAATCCCTTTGCAGCTACTAATGCTATACAAGTAAGAATTAATGAAAAAGTTAGACTATTAGCTGAATTACATGCTAAGTGGGAAAGAGAAGATGAAATTGCTAGAAACATTAGTGTTTCTACTATTACCACCACTAGTGTTGAGGCTAGTAATAGTTCTACTACTTTAGATGATAAGTATGGTTTTGATCTTGATGGTTGCAATATCTCTAAAGTTATTAAGTTCCTACAAAAGCTTGCTAAAAGTCCTAATGCTAGTGTTGTGAACATGGCTTTTACAAAACACATTACTGATGCTCTCATAAAGATTAAAGAAGAAAAGATGAAACATAAAGCTTCTATTCCCATAAAACAAGAAGATGGCTGGGAACCCATCATTAATATGAAAGTGAATGACTTTGATTTCAAAGCTTTATGTGATCTTGATAGTAGTGTTTCTATTATGCCTAGAAGGATTTATGATATGCTTGATTTGCCTCCTCTTGAAGATTGTTATTTGAATGTACCACTTGATGATAATGCTAAAAAGAAACTCATGGGGAGTCTTAATGATGTCCTTATTATGGTTAACGATTCCTATGTCCCCATTGATTTCTATGTTGTGGATGTTGAATGCAATGCTTCTTGTCCTATTACTTTGGGAAGACCTTTTCTTATAACTGTTGGTGCCATCATTGAATGAAAGAAGGCACCATTCCCATTCTAGAAAGGTATAGAACACTTCCCTAAAAAGAGAGAAAAGATTTCTTTTGCTTCTCCTATGAAAACAAAATTTGGTCTTAATGCTTCTTCATTTGAGAACACTTGATTCTTTCTTTGCTTCTTATGCCTAACTTAAAGGCGTTAAAGAAAAGTACTTATTGGGAGATAACCCAAAAGTTTTAGATGAGTCTTGGAAGTTGTTACCTCTGTAATAACCTCTCCTTATCCTTTTTATTTGCTTTTTGTGCCAAGAGTAACCTCTAATGAGAGAGAAGTAATGATTGGGAAAGTTGCTGTCCCGAAACAGATTTTTGTGCTTCACCGTAAACATTCGTGAGAGAGCTCTGTATGTCGGATTGAGCTGTAATTTTTTGTGCTTCTTCCCCAGGTTGTTATCTAACGTTTGTTAGTTCAACACTTTTTGATTTGAGCAACAGAAGGTCTTATAAAAAATTCGTCTTTACCTGCTGCTCTGTTTTGACAGATTTCTGCCATTTTCATTTGCTTCTTGTTGGTTCCTTTTTGAGTTCTTTTGGGGAATTGAGCTTTTTGAGGGAAGTGCTACAGTATCTAGTGTTCTAATGGAAGTTTATTTGGTGTGAGAACTGAACCTTAAGACTTATTTATCTTGAGTGCACTAATGTTGCTAATAAAGATTGTGTGAAGTTTTGTATGAAGGAAAAATTTCAGGTGTATGGAAGGAATGAGTAATGAGATGAAGGATGGACTAAAGCTCAAGCTTGGGGATGCCACGCGTGTAACCCCAAGAAACATCCAAGAAGTACAAGCGTCAAAGCTTGGGGATGCCCAAGGCATCCCCTTCTTCATCAATAAAAATTCCAGGTTTCTTCCAAATGCTTCATTTTTATTGTTTCATGCACAGTTGTGTTGTTCTTGGAGCGTCTTCTTTTTCGTTTTCATTTTGGTTTTTCGTTTGCTTTTGTTTGCTTAGTTTTCTGTATAAATTGGTTGGACCCCCTCTTTCATACATTTGTTTGCAAATAGTTTGGTTTGGTTTGGAAAAGAGTAGGAAAGTTCATGCTTATGTGGTAAAAAGAGCTCGTTTTTGACTGTGGCCTATGCTCTGTCATGCCATGCTTGATACTGTTTTGGCTTTATTCTTAGTATTCTTTGCCGTAGCATGACTTGTTATAAACAATTGAGATTTCTTAATGTGCCTTGGATGAATCATGCGTTGTTTTAGCATATTAAAGCATAGTATAGTGGTATTCTCCTTTGATGCTTTATTTGGGTTGACTTGGCGCATGCTCACACCATGTTATGACTATCTCAAGTCACCATAAGCCTTTATGATCCTTTAGTTTTCAACTTGTAGTATCACTTTATGCTTTGATCAATGATGTTTTGTCGCTCTGCATGATTACGGCCATTATTGCTCTCTTAGTTTGTCGCTCCCAGTCTTTTGCTAGCCTCCACAACAAAGTATGAGTTCCACTCATGCATCCAACTCTCTAAACCAAGTTATTCCAAAGAGTCCACCATACCTACCTACTAGCTTATGCTATTCCAAGTATATTCATGCTTTTGTTTACCTTCCAAATTAAACTTGTTATGAGAAAACTAGTGATTAAATCTCTCACGAACTTGATGGCACACTTTAATTTTTGCATCTAATAAACTTGAATCATTGGGTCCTTCTTTGTTGCGTATATGCTTGCGCTTTATAAGTTGAAATTAGCAGAACCATGTTTCATGGGGAATGATTTCAACATTGCACTTGTACTTTGTACCCTGTTGATATCATGTTCTTTTGCTTACGGATCCCGGCGGTGTGAAATAAAAGTGGAACGTGTAAGATCATGGAGTTTGTATGTGTGTTAGAGAAACACCTGGGCCGCTAGCCTAAGCCATGCCTAATCATGGTGGAAACTCGCAGCATCACCATAATGAGCACTCTATGAAGCATCCTCAATAAAAACCTATGCAAATAGCAAATAAAAAGATAGCTGAGATGCTCATTATCTGCTTGCCTTGTCGTTTTGATTATGGGAAAGCTCCCGTATCATGTGCAAGGGGTACCCTGTTGGCGGTTCTTAATGATACACATATACTTACAATGACAAGAGCTTACTCGTGACTGAAGTTGAGTAGCATGAGGATCGGTCTTCGTAAGTAAGGGGCATGAGATTTCAGTTTATAACTTGTCAAGCATATCCTCTTAGTTGTGTCACTTTAACCTTAATCACCTTCAAGATGCTTATGATAGGGGCAATAAGAGCTGAAAGCTATAAGTACCATAATTTTTGGAAGCTCTTTATGAGACTTGAATCCCTACTTCCTTTTACAAAGGCCTTTCTTCCACCTTTATATTGAGTCTCCACCTTCTATCTTTATGCACTACTTTGAGAGCATAGTGGCCATTCTTAGTTCTATGTGCATTGTCCCAAGACTAGTTGATTGATGCATAACTTGTTATTGCTTGTTTTAAACTATTGTATCTAGTCACTCTTATGAACTTTGAAGGTGTCCTATGCATTTATATTTGCTACTCTATTGAGGGACAAGCTGAATACTATTATGCTATGTTTTCTTTATGTGAAACAAACAAACGTCTTGCAAAGCATTGTTATTCATGAATCTTTTGTTTGTTCCTTTTCATATTGCATCATAGTTTCTTTGCTTATTGCTAGAACTTTGTCTTTCATGTTATGATTGAAGTACTATGATCCCAGCCTTGAATGTTTTGCAAATACTTTGATCAAGTCTTTGATGGTGCATGTCACCTCCAAAATTCTTTCTTTTTATCACTTACCTACTCGAGGACGAGCTGGAGTTAAGCTTGGGGATGTTGATACATTGCAAATGTATCTATAATTTTTGATGTTCCATGCTTGGTTTTATCCACTTTCTTGTGTTTTGTTCCAACTTTGGAGTACTTTTCATATGATTTCTTGGACTAACCTATTAACAAGAGCCACAGTGCCAGCTGCCTGGTTTCTGCTGTTTTTGGTTCCAGGAAAGTCAGAAAATGAATATTCTCGGAATTGGACGGGACAAAAGCCAAAGTGCCTATTTTTACGGATGTCATCAAGTGCCAGAATACGAGACGGAGAGGGGCCAGGGGGCCACCACACCACCTAGCCGCGCGGCCAGTCCTGGCCCATGCTAGGGGGTCGTGTGGCTGCTCCTGGCACCCCCTCGGCCTCTCCTTCCGCCTATATATTGCCCTCGGGACGAAAACCCTAAGTGCCCGATCAAAAATCCACGAAAGAGTCTATAGCCACCGTCATCTCCATCCCTAGACCGGGAGGGATCTGAAGCTCTTCCCGGCACCCTGCCGGAGAGGGGAATTCACCCTGGAGGCCTTCTTCATCACCATGCAAGCCTCCGGTGTGATGCGTGAGTAGTTCATCCTTGGACTACAGATCCATGTAGTAGCTAGATGGCTGGTTCTCCTCCTTTGTGCTTTCATGTCTAGATCTTGTGAGCTCCGTTCATGATCAAGATCATCTATTTGTAATTTTGCATGTTGTGTTTGCGGGGATCTGATGGATATTGAGATGCTATTTCAGATTCATTATTGATTCTATCATGTCTTTGTTATTTGTGATCTTGCATGCTTTCCGTTGTTAGTATCTATCTTGGCCAAGTAGATGCTAGCAACTCCAAGAGTTAGTATTTATGCTCGATAGTGGGTTCATGCCTCTGGTAATCTGGGGAAGTGACAGAAATCTCTAAGGTACTAGATGTGTTGTTGCTACTAGGGAGAAAACATCAATCCTTTGTTCATAGAACAATCGTATTGTTTACTTTACACGCAATTCGTAAAGCAATAATCTGTTGCTTGCAACTTAATACTGGAGGGGGTTCGGATGATAACCTGAAGGTGGATTATTAGTCATAGATGCAGTTGGATGGCGGTCTATGTATAATGTTGTAATGCCCAATCGAATCTCAAAGGAGTCAAGATGATTAGTATATGCATGTATTGCTTTCTCGGTGTTTGTCAATTGCCCCGCTGTAATTTGTTCACCCAGCATGTTATCTATCTAAGGAGAGCCACCTCTAGTGAACTATGGATCCCGGTCTTTTTCTTTATATACAACCTAAACTGTTTACTGCTTTGTGTTTACTTTCTGCAAACTTTTACTTATTTCCATTCGATACATTTAATCCTTTGTTTTCCGCAAAACACGGTGAGATTGACAACCTCATCGCAAGTTGGGGACAAAGTTATGTGGTTGTGTTGTGCAGGTCTTCACGTTGCTACTAGCACCGGTAGTGCGCCCTGCCAAAGCTCAGCTAGTAACACCTTTGGGGTGTTTCCTTGCTCCTACTGGTTCGATTAAACCTTGGTTTCATACTGAGGGAAACTTGCTGTTGTGCTCATCATACCTTCCTCTTGGGGTTCCCAACGAGCTCTACATCAACACCTCCATCAAGCATTTTTCTGGGCGCCGTGCATTGAGCCAATCCCCAACAGGGAGCCACGATTGCAAGAGAGAAAGAGAGAGGGATTACTTCTCTAAGGAAATTGCCTTAGAGAAATATTGGTGTGTTTATTCCCACCCCATGCTACTCTTTATATAGGGGAAATGGGATGACTCCTTTCCCTAAAGTCCCAGAGTGGGACTAAAGGCAAACGAAAAAAGAGAGGAGGGAGTTACCACCGGCTGGGCCCCATGAAGTGGCCGGATGGGCTATCCGCAAGCCCATCGGCTAGCAACAACCAGCAGCAGCCCCAGTGGGCCCCGAGCTAGCCCAGCTCCCACGGCCAGGTGGCACACGAGGTAGTTGTGGCCTGGCCGAGTGGGCTGCGTCCTAGCGGCCCCCTAGCACCCATCGTTTCCTACACCTTGCCCGCGTGCTCGCCACCATGCGACCTGATAGGCCTTTCGACGTGCGGCAGTTGTGGCGCCCCGCAAAAACCACTACTAGAAATCGCGTTGTTTTTGTGCATTGCATCATCATGACCGCATGCTCATGTCATCATGCCACATTGCATTTGAGCATCGTCATGTCATCATGCATTTGTTTGTCTAAAACTATTTTCTAAAAGCCTAGTTTTGTTTTCTAAAATATCCCCGTCTTTATTCAAATCAAAACTCTGGTCTTTCCCAGGTCTTTTATTTGTCTAAAAACTATTTACAAAAGTCTATTTTAAATTAAAATAAAAATCTATATTATTTTTGGGAGGCAGCCAGCTAGGCCCAAAAGCCCAGCCGGCCACCTCCAGATCAAACCCTAACCACACCTACCCAAACCCTAGTTTCCCCCACCCCACCTACCCCTAATCCACCTAGCCGCCGCCGCCAGCTAGAAGCCCCACCGACCCCAGCCCCGCACCACACGCCACCACATGCACCCCCGCTCCTGCCTGCATTGCACATCCCAGCCCAGCCCCACCACTCCCGCGCCGACGCGTCCGCGCACGCGCGTCGTACGCGACCAACCGCCCTGCCTGGCCCACCTCACGACCGAAGCCGCTCTGTCCCGCGTGGACGAGGTCGCCTCGTGCATGAATCCTCACGGCACCGCATCTGCCTTCCTCCTCGCGCCGCCGCGTGGTCCCACCGCCTCTGGCCCGGCTGTGCGCGAGCCCGACCTCCTCCCGTCCGCGACCGTCGTGTGCCCCTCACCGACGTGCACCACCGCTTCGCCCTCCTCGCCTTCGGCCGGAGCCTCACCGTCGTTCGCGAGCCCCTGTGCCTCTTCCCCTGTTGTTGGACGCTGCCTCGAGATCACGCCCGCCCCTATTTTTCCTCGCGCCCTTTTTCTGGCCGCGCTCTGCTGCTTGCACGCCAAGGCCATCAGGGCATAGATTCTTGTTTTCTTTCAGTTTGAGATGGGCTCCCGATGAGGCACTTTGGGGTCTGAAGCCTTGGTGTTTGTGCTACTTCGCTGAGGACGCTTGTGGAGCGATGTTGGATGCATAGTGACCACACCAACCTGACGACCAACTGTTCTGTGGAGATGCAAGCGAGGGAACACCAAGAGCTTCCTCACGGACCCGAAGGACGATCTCGGACACCCGGAGCTGAGGACCTCGGCAAGATCTCCTACCCGAAGATTTCCAGACGCCAAGTTCTCCATCCTGGATCCGATGCGCCGGATCGACAAGTTCTCCTTCCCGGACGCCATGATCTCCCAGCGCCGAGACCCGAGACTGACACCGTCACCCGAGTACTTCGACAAGCACGCCAAGAGCGCCGACACGAATACGACAAGTACTTCACCCCGGACACCGAGACCCTGAACGACAAGTTCTCCTTCCCGGAAGCATTGACGCCCGTGCGACAAGATCTACTTTCCGGATTCGGAGACCCCGGTACCCGATCTACTCAAGTTCGCCATCGCGAGTCCGAACTTCATCGTTTCCCCCATCGAACCCTGAGACCGGACCCCGAACCACATCGAACCCCAAGATCATCCAAACCCAGATGTGTGCACCTTTTTCCCGAGCCCCTATTTTATAAACGCTATATATAAAACTGTCGCATATTAATTTATTCATGCTTGCATCTCATCATGTGGTTGGGGACATTATGTGGATTCATCTAATAATTAAACATGGAGACTATATGGGGGCTTTTCTAGTCTTATATCGCCTCCATTTAAATTGGTGTAGCGAACCGATGCCATGTTTCGCCCTGTTATTACAACATTTAAATTGCGGGGGTTCTAAATAACTTGAACCGTTTAATTAATTGTCGGGACCCCGGTTCCGCTTAATACTGCTTAATTGCACCGCATCTGCATCATATCATAATCATGCCAAATCTTTTGACGTAGTATTAAATATTGCATCCGGTGTTTCTTCTAGTATTTTCTTCTTCGCGGATTAGGCTGATGAGTGGATGCGAGTATCGACAAGTTCTCCGGATATGATCCCTCGGCAGTGTTTCCCAGGCGAGCATCTCTCCCCTTTCTACCTATTTTGTGTTTATAGGCTTTACTTCCTCCTGTTGATCTATTGCTATCCGTGTCGTGATGCTTTAGTTTCCGTGTACCATTTATATTCCCTGCAGCCTTTATATTGCCTTGGACACATCCTATTGCCTGTTGTTTGATAGACAGTCGGCCTTGCGAGTCATAGTTGCTTGCTCAGGTGCTGTTTTGTGTCGTTGTTGTTCCACCGTTGTTGGAAGGTGGGCACATGCTTTATGGTGGAGATGATCATGACTTTAATTACAACTATTAAATTGCCGGGATAACTAATGAAAGAGGCACCGGTGGGCAATATATGCTATTTGGTTTTTCATGCCCACTTGTGTCCCGTAGGCCCCGAGTACTTGATACCTGTTCCTTGACTATTCGCACTATCCACATCCGGGAGGCCTTATGGACCCCCCCTGAGCCAGAGCTTGATTCATTTCTATTTCTTGGGGCCACAAAGTAGTTTGGGGCTTTATTACTATCCTGTACCTATGCCATGCTTTACTGCTTTATTTAAGATTGTGCGTGGAGCACCTGTACTGTTTAGGAATTGCGGAGTGTTTTCGCAGTATCGACAAGCCCAGTCACACTTTCGGGTTCCCAGTCGTTTACAGCCATTGGCGCAAACCTTGGGTCCGTCTCGGGGCCGGCCAACTTTGTTGCGGGTAGCTTAATGGGGTGGCCCCCTGAAATATTTATGAATCATGTGATTTCTTTGTCGTGAAAGCCTCGTTGGGTTTTGAGTTGGTTTTTCCGAGGTTGATCGAGTGTGTGTTGCTATTTGTGCACCCCTGCAGGGTAAAACTTTCTGAAAGCCGTGTCCGCGGTTATGGACAACTTGGAGCACAGTATCTCGATCATAGACAAGCATAACTAAAGTAGTGCTATAAATTTGACTTAATATGTGACTAGTAATCGATGCAACTATAATGGAATGGATATTAAAAATGCCAACAGCTGGTGGATCTGGGTTGTTTTGTGACATGCTATATCTGCCTAGTAAGTATTGCAACTCCAATGGAATGTGGTAAAAGTGTCAACAACTGTTGGGTTTGGGATTCCTCAGGACAATTATATTTGACTAGTAAATGTTCCAACTACAACGGTATGGTGATTAAAAACTACCCAATACTTATGCTATCAGGATAACTCATGCTATCTATATCTGTTTAGTAATTGCTGCAACTATAACGGAATGAGTAAAATTGCCAACGGTGTGAGTTCCTTGGTCCGACTTCCTCGTTTGGTCTCGAGGGGGAAATACCAGGATGGGTTTGTTTGGTGTTAGCTTCAGGTTGGATCCGAATAGGTCTTTCTTACCCCTCTCTGATAACCGCCAGTTGTATCGAGTCTCTATAGGTTGTTTAGTGCCGCTGCGCTGCCGCTTCAGCCCACCATACCTATGTAGGCGAGAGTCGCTGAATTCTAGCCTCGCCGTGTACTGGCCTCAGTACTGACGCTCCTCTTTTTCCTTTGCCCTTTGTCGGCACTCCTTTTTGTTTAGCAGGTTTGAGATCGACGTCGTTAGCAGGGTTACCCTTCCGGCTTGGCCTGGGCAGGGTTATGGACGCCATTGGTTATTCTTCAGGGCTCTTAGCCCCATTTGCATCTTGTCCATAGTCGGACGCTCTATCGTTTTCAAGGTGATTTGGATCTTTGTATATTATATCTGTATTGTTGACTCGCTGAGTCGTTGTTATATATATATATATATATATATATATATATATATATCTGTTCTATGGGTCCCATCGAGGACTGTTGTGTAATGTTATTACTTCGTTTTCCACCCGCACGAAAGTGCCTGGTGGGCGTCCTTGAATCGTTTCTATGCGGGTTTGGCGGAAAGGGCTAAAACTTGCATAGGGCCGATTTGAGGGTGTTACAGCAGCCGGCTCTACCACGCCTGTCAGCTTTCATGGGCCCCAAGGCCTAGCTCGATGTGGCTGCTATTGTGGTTATTGTTGCGGTATGTTGCCTCCTGGTGTGGCTTCCGTTTTGAGTTCTTTCCCTCCGGGGATTCGGTCTAGTAGAGGAAGTTGCCCCATAGTAAAATATTTATTTAATATATATTAATTCACAATTAAAATATACAAATAAATATTATAAATCTCCATTATTCTAAAAACACCTTTTCGTATTTTCCTTCTTTTGAACTATTTCGGATCCTCTTCGAAACTTTTCCAGCATTCTCTCATCATAACAATTTCGATGTTGTCTCTTTCATACTTTGTTGATTCCGTTCTACCAAAAGATCTATAAATATCATCATACCATTAAGTGTGTTACTCATACGGTTTTGGAATATCACAGAAATGATCGAGACCTCTCTCACATCAATGATCATTAGCGGGATCTAAATGCCCATAATGACCCCTATGCATTCACAGAACTATTACCGTTTGAACCATAAATGTCTAGTCCAATTCCCTTTGTTACTTTGATACATGACTTGTCCGAGATCTAATCATTGGTATCCAATACCTTGTTCAATACTGTTATCGACAAGTAAAAATTTACTCATTCTGTGATATTCCATCCTTGTGACCTAGTCACATGTTGCACAACATTTATGGATATAATCTCATTGAGTTGGCCTAGTGTATCTACCTATCACACAGGTGAACAAATCCGGATCTTGATGCACATGACTTAACTATTCCTCTGGAATACCCAACATACATCTTTATAACCACCTAGTTACAGTCATGGCGTTTGATGTACTCAAAGCAGCCTCGGGAGACAGTGATTAATATGCTCTCACGGTCAAAGGAGAAGGATACTACGCTTCTAATTATTGTAACGATGAACGTGTGAATTGATCGTGTTACAATAATTAATTTGGGTAATGTCCATCATATCAATGATATGACTTCATTGTTAGTTGGCATAAAAGCACCATGATTAGGAAACATTGATCATCAGCTACCCCATGAACTAGTTAAATAGAGGCTATTAGGGACTCTGGTTTGTTTAATATCACATGTGAATTAATATTTCCGCTTGATGCAGTTATAGCACGATACCAGAATATTATGAACTTATTGAGATATGATAATAAATACCCTTTATTATTTTTCTATAGGATATATCTCCTTCATAATGCCCATAGCTCTTGTGTGCTCCTCATGCTTTGGCTGTGACAGCAACTTTGTTAATGGGTATGCAATGTTTGCATCCGTGTGTACCTTGCGTAACTTGATATCATCTTGTTCGACAAGCTGGAGAATGAGGTGGTAACACATGAGTATATGTTTGTTCTTCTGGTGTTTTCTAGGTTCCTTGGCTTGTGCAATAGTATCATTATTGTCACAATACACGTCTAATGGATTGGATGCACCCTGAACCGAGACCAAGATCTATCAGGAATTTTCTGATCCAAATGACTTCTTGTGCTGCCTCCGAGGCGGCAATATACTCAACCTTTGTCGTATATGCAGACACAATATCTTGCTTGGAACTCTTCTAGATCCCAACCCCTCTATTCATAACAAACACATATCCAAATTGCGAACGAGGATCATCTAAGTCAGTAAAGTAACTCACATCCGGGTAACCCTTTACACCGAGTTCATCCTCACATCGATAAACTAAGAACATATCCTTAGTCCTTCTCAGTACTTAAGGATGGTTTTAACTGCTGTCTAGTGGCTTTTTTCAGGATCAGCCTGGTATCTTATCGTAACACTTAGAGCATAGAAAACAGCTGGCCTAGTACAAACCATGGTATACATGATGGATCCGACTACTAAAGCATACGCAATCGCACTCATCTGACTTTGCTCATTAGTTGTCGAAGGACACTAAGTCTTGCTAAGATATACACCATGGGACATCGGTACGAATCCTTTCTTAGACGATTCCATGTTGAACTTCTTCAACATTTTGTCCAAATATGGACCAGGGGAGTATATTAATATGATAGCTTTGATAGGATAGATGGATGCTTTACTAATTTGTTTGTTTTCTATATGTCAATATTTTTTCTACGTATTTTGTAAAAATTTGCAGATTTTGATATTGAATAAACCTAAAATGAAGGGAGTAAAGAAACTTACCATATTATTATGCTCTTTAGGTAGTATTTGTTTTCTTTCTGTTTGTTAAAAAACCCTTGTTCAGTCATTTATGCAATGAAACATGTAGGCATGCATGTGGACGAGTGGCCATAGGCACGGTCAGCCGTCACAGAGCATTTTCGAGGCAGGAGAATATTTGTGACCTAAGGGCACCTCCAACAGCCCATCGCATTTCAGACACCGAATCGGTCTGATTCGGTCTGTTTGCGTGGGATGGAGGACACGCCATCTGGGGTGAGCCTGTTTGTGGTGGCATGTGCCCCCAAAGGCCACCGCCTCGCAAAAAAGTGTAGAAATTAATTATACAAATTATAATATGGTCTGAGTGCAGTCAAGATATCGAAAAAGAAAAACATCCAATTTTATGGGTGGCCGTAGCTTGGGGGGTTCTAGTGGTCCTGGTGCTACTAGCCAGCTGACATGGTACTTATGCATGCCACCTACTCGGCATCATCATCGATGATTATTAAGACCTGGGGTGGTGGACATGCACCGTTGGGGGATGCTGGAGCGGTAGGAGGCCCTGGGAGAGTGTGCGGCGCCTGGGCCTGTGCGGTGACCTAGGAGTCGTGCAGGGCTTGCCCCATGCCGTTCCATTTCCTCTCCTCCTCCTCCACCTGAGAGGCGAGGATGGCGGTCGTGATCTCCTCCTCCTCTGTCATCAGCCGAGGCTGCTGCGGCGGCTCTAGCTCCTCCACCTTGATGACCACCTTCCCATGCCACTAGGGATGCTACGGCGGCTTCGGATCCTCCTCCTAGACGGCCACCTAGCCAGGCCACTACGGCCACACCTCCGACTGTGGCAGGCCGAAGTAGTCGAGGCCGTGGTTGACGCCGTTGTCTTCCTCCACGCCGGAGTCCATGTTGGACTCCTTCTAGTAGTCCTCGTTGGCATCGTCGAGGTTCTCGAGGTGCGCCTAGATGGCCGCGCGGCGCACCTCATGCTCCACCTTGAACCAGCGATCTCGGAGATCTGAGTTGATGGAGTAGGCCGGGTATCGCCACAGATATTTTGGCAAGCAGGCCCCGACGCGGGGATGGCTGGCACAAGCACAAGGTCCTGGTTGAGGTGCCACCCTGTGGCAGATGCACGTCCAGCCAGGGGCACGACATACCTTCCTCGATGAGCATGCCCGCGGCCTCGAGGCTCACGCTCACATTCAACTCGGAGCGGAGATGCGGAGGTGCGCACGCTGGTGGGGAGCAAGAGAGGGAGGAGCGCGCTGGTGGGGAGCAGGAAACGACATAGAGGTGCAGGACACCGCTAGAGGAACCGACGTCGCGGTCGTTGTGGTCGGGCTGGAACCACCCCTACCGACCCTTCGTCATCACGGCCGACCAGTGATGGAGCGGTTGTCGGTGGGGAGGGAGCGACTAGGTTTTGCAAGATGGGGCTTTGACCAGTGGGATAGGGGAGTGTGGAGGATAGGGACGACACGGTCCCCATTAAAAAGGACGCGTGACTCTAGTTATCTTCCTATAATACACCGACTATTGGGACCTATCGAAGCCTCAGGAGGACACGGCCAGACATGGCAGTCGTCCGTCCCACTGCATTACATCCCCATATTAGGGCCCGGTGTGTGCCAAATCGGTCTGCTCTAGTCTTCCTCTCAATTTGTGGGGTACCGTTGGCCATGGACTATGTCTCGAGTGTTGGGTCCGCAGCATAGAAAACAAAAACTTTCATACGGTGTGAACTACACGCCAAGATCTATCTACTAGGTACAAAGCAATGGGTGGACATACATCCAACGAGAACTTACCCTCGTAGACAACGAGCTTTGTTAACGAGTAGGAACTCGTGGTTGATGTAGTCGTACACTTGCCGATCTCAAGATTGTGAGGAAGTCCGAGCACCACAACTCAGCAGCGCATCCGCACTCGCACACACGTTCAAGCCACCGGACAACCTCCACCTCCTCGCTCCAGCGATCCAGCAGAAGCAACAACTCCTTCCAGACGAAATGCCACCGGGAACATGTATCTCGCTAATCCGAGACCATGGGGGAATAATTCTAGAGGGGGAGAGAGATCCTTCACAAGGAGGTGTGAGGATGAAGGAGGGAATGGGTGGCCTTTTATAGGAGGAGGGGGGTGCCCCTCTCTCCATGGCCGGAGCATGGGGGGGTGACCCCTCACCTCCCCCATTCATGTGGGGGTAACCCCTCCACATTAAAATGCCTCTTCACATTCCCTTTTAAAGTCTCCACTTTAAATGCATTAAATTTCTCCAAATTTAATAAAACTCTTTTTATTAAATTTATTCAGAATTTTGTTAATTACTTTAATTAACAAACATTCACATATAGCCCCTTGCAATATTTCAATATCACATGCAGAACCACCTTCTGCAATTTGACCCGAAACAATTTCCGGTTTCTATTGAAACAATTCCTGCACTTTGCAATTCTTTCGTCTGAAACATATGTGCTCCAAAATGGTGTCTGGTAACTCCTAAGTGTGCCACCCTACGGTTCGCGAATAATGCAAACATGATCAAGACCCTTCTCCGATCAATAATCAGCAGCGGGACCTGGAGATCCGTACTGACTCCTACACATTCAACGATGACTCCTGTGATCGTGAGAACCTTTAACGCTTGTAACTAAATCCCTGTGTCTCTCGATATATTACATGTCCGAGATTCGATCATCGGTATCTCCATACCTAGTTTGATCTCGTTACCGACATGCACTCTTTTCTCGTTGCTGTGATATAACATTCTAGTGATCACATCACTTGCTTGCAAGCTATCCTAATGTGATATCACCGAGAGGGCCCAGAGTATATCTATCCATCATCTGGATTGACAAATTCTACTCTTGATCCATGAGCCTCAACATAACACCTCTGTAGTATTGAACCCATCTTTATAGTCACCCTGTTACGGTGTGACGTTTGATGTTATCAAGATACTCTTCCAGTGTTAGCAATTAACATGATCTCATGGTCTAAGGATAAAGATTACTTCGTATGATGTTATAGCAATATAAACATAATGACTTGATCGTAATGCTATACTTCGGATGAATGTTCATCACATCATTCCACCAATGGTGTGACCTTGTTATTAACAACATCCAATGTCCATGATCAGGAAACCTTGATCATCCTGTTAATCAACAAGCTAGTCTATAAGAGAGGCATGACTAGGAACCCTTTTTGTTTATTAAACACACATGTATTGATGTTTCCGAATCAATACATTTCTAGCATGTAAAATAAACATCTATCATGTATAAGGAATATATAATAACAACTTTATTATTGCCTCTCAGGGCATATTTCCTTCAGTCTCCCACTTGCACTAGAGACAATATCTAGTTCACATAGTGATAAATCTAACACCCATGGAGTTCTGGTGTTGATCATGTTTTGCCCTAGGGAGAACTTTAGTCAACGGATCTGCTACATTCAGGTCCGTGTGTACTTTACAAATCTTTATATCTCCATCCTTGACATGCTCGCGGATGGAGTGAAACCGGCGCTTAATATGTTTGGAATTCTTGTGAGACCTTGGTTCCTTTGAGTTGGCTATGGCTCCATTGTTGTCACAATAGATCACCATCGGGTCCAACGCACTGGGAACCACACGCAGTTCTGTAATGAACTCTTTCATCCAAACTGCCTCCTGCGCCGCTTCTGAAGCAGCAACATATTCCGCCTCCATTGTTGATCCATCCACCACAGGTTGTTTGGAACTCCTCCAACTAACTGCTGCTCCGTTCAAGAGAAATACGTATCCGGATTGAGACTTAGACTCATCCGGATCGGTGTCAAAGCTAGCATCGACATAACACTTAGCGACTAGCTCTTCTTCACCTCCGTATATGAGAAACATATCCTTAGTTCTTCTCAAGTACTTGAGGATGTTCTTTACCGCTATCTAGTGTTCTGAACCTGGATCAGATTGGTACCTACTAGTCAAACTAATAGCATGTGCCACATCCGGTCGTGTACATAGCATGGCATACATAATAGAGCCTATGGCCGAGGCATAGGGGATCTTATCCATCATCTCTCTTTCTTCCGCCGTAGCCGGACTTTGAGTCTTACTCAATGTCTTGCCTTGCAACATAGGTAAGAACCCCTTCTTACTTTCGTCCATATTAAACTTCTTTAATATGTTATCAAGGTATGTACTCTGCGATAGCCCAATTAGGCGCCTTGATCTATCTCTATAGATTTTAATGCCTAATATATATGACGCTTCACCAAGGTCTTTCATTAAAAATTTGCTGTTTAGATAACTCTTAACACTGTTTAAAAGATCTATATCATTTCCAATCAATAATATGTCATCCACATATAATATCAGAAATGCCACATTGCTCCCACTCACTTTCTTGTAAATACAAGACTCTCCATAAGTTTGGACAAGTCCAAACTCTTTGATCACCTCATCAAAGCGGAGATTCCAACTTCGTGATGCTTGCTTCAGTCCATAGATGGATCGCTGAAGTTTGCACACCTTATTAGCATCCTTAGGATCAACAAAACCCTTAGGTTGTATCATATACAACTCTTCTTCAATCTTACCATTGAGGAACGCAGTTTTGACATCCATCTGCCATATTTCATAATCGAAATATGCAGCAATTGCTAACATAATCCTAACCGATTTAAGCATCACTACGGGAGAGAATGTCTCATCATAGTCAACTCCTTGAATTTGTCGAAACCCCTTTGCAAAAAGTCGAGCCTTATAGATGGTCACATTACCATCAGCATCAGTTTTCCTTTTGAAAATCCATTTATTCTCAACGGCCTTTCGGTCGTGAGGTAAGTCCACCAAGTTCCAAACTTGGTTCTCGTACATGGATTCCATCTCGGATTTCATGGCTTCTAGCCATTTGTTGGAATCCGGGCTCATCATCGCTTCTTCATATGTCGCAGGGTCATCCATTTCATCAACCATGAAATTCACAACAGGATTGTCGTACAGTTCAGGAGCTGCACGTGTCCTGCTTGACCTGCGAGGTTCGGTAGTGTCCTCTTTCGGAGTTTCATGATCATTATCATTAGCTCTCTCTTCATCAGGTGAAGTCAACTTCGAAACAACTTCCGGTGCTACGCCACTCACCATTCCATGAAGAGAAGGTTCAATAACCTCTTCGAGTTCTACCTTCCGACTGCTCACACCTTTCGTGAGAAACTCCTTCTCAAGAAAGGATCCATTCTTGGCAACAAAAACCTTGCCCTCGGATCTGTGATAGAAGGTATACCCAATTGTTTCCTTAGGGTATCCTATGAAGATGCATTTTTCCGCTTTGGGTTCGAGTTTATCCGGTTGAAGTTTCTTCACATAAACATCGCATCCCCAAACCTTAAGAAATGACAGCTTAGGTTTGTTTCCAAACCATAATTCATACAGTGTCGTTTCAACGGATTTAGATGGTGCCCGATTTAAAGTGAATGCAGCTGTTTCCAGTGCATAACCCCAAAATGACAGAGGTAAGTCAGTCAGAGACATCATAGATCGAACCATATCCAATAAGGTACGATTACGATGTTCCGACACACCATTACGTTGTGGTGTTCCGGCAGGCGTGCGTTGTGAAACTATTCCACACTCTTTCATGTGTGTGCTAAACTTGTAACTTAGATACTCTCCTCCACGGTCAGACCGTAGAAACTTGATCTTTCTATTACGATGATTTTCCACTTCATTCTGAAATTCCTTGAACTTTTCAAAAGTTTTAGACTTGTGTTTCATCAAACAGATATACCCATATCTACTCAAATCATCCGTGAAAGTAACAAAATAATGATATCCACCTCGCGCCGACACACTCATTGGTCCACACACATCAGTATGTATGATCTCCATCAGATTTTTCGCCCGTTCCATTGAACCGGAAAACGGCGTTCTAGTCATCTTGCCCATAAGGCATGGCTCACATGTATCAAATGATTCAAAATCAAGTGATTCCAAAAGTCCATCAGAATGGAGTTTCTTCATGCGTTTAACGCCAATATGACCTAGACGGCAGTGCCACATATATGTAGACATATCATCATCAAGTTTAATCTTTTTAGCATTAACATTATGAATGTGCATAATATTACTATCGAGATCCAATAGAAATAAACCATTCAACATAGGTGCATGACCATAAAAGATATCATTCTTATAAATCGAACAACCATTGTTTTAAGATTTAAAGGAATGACCACTTTGCATCAAACACGATCCAGATACATGTTCATGCTCAGTGCAGGCACCAAATAACAATTATTTAGGTTTATAATGGCAAATGGAGAGGTAGCATCCCGACGGCGATCACATCAACTCTTGATCCATTGCCGACCCACATCCTGACCTCATCCCTTGCTAGTTGTCACTTGTTCCGTAGCCCCTGAACCGAGTTACATATATTAGCAACCGATCCGGTATCAAATACCAAGGTGCTACTGCGAGTACTAGTCAAGTACACATCAATAACATGTATATCACATATACCTTTGTTTGCCTTGCTGGACTTCTTGTCCGCCAAATACTTGGGGCAGTTGCGCTTCCAATGGCCAGTCCCCTTGCAATAGTAGCACTCGGTGTTAGACTTAGGGCCAGCCCGGGGTTTCTTTTCAGGCGTGGCAACAGATTGCCACCCTTCTTTCCCTTGTGCTTGCCTTTCTTGTCCTTCTTGCAACCGGTGGTCCTATTGATCATCAACACTTGATGTTCTTTCCTAATCTCCACTTCTGCAGTCTTAAGCATTGACAGAAGCTCGGGAAGAGACTTCTTCATGCCCTGCATATTATAGTTCATCACGAAGCTCTTGTAGCTAGGTGGCAGAGATTGGAGAACACGATGTATGCCTAAGTCAATGGGAATCATTATTCCCAAGGACACAAGCTTATCGGTGTACCCAGACATTTGTAAAGTTTATTTAGACTAAGTTTATGATAGATTGAGTTCAACTAATCCAAATTACTAATGAACTCGCACTCAAAAACGACATCCCTCGTGTCCTTTTGGTGATTACATGAACCAAATCCACTATACCAAGTCTGATCATCACGTGAGTTAATATAGCTTCAAAGGCGAGCATCTATATGGGCATCATATCAACCATATGACTCATGCTTAACCTTTCGGTCCGTGTTACGAGGCCATGTCTGTACATGCTGGGCTCGCCAAGTAAGAACCTTAGTATTCGCGTGTGTAAAATTGTCTTACACCCGTTCCTATGAAAGCGTAGATTCGAGTACACCCGATCATCACGTGATGTCTCGAAACACGATCCATAGAACGGTGCATACTCAAGGAAGAACACATTTTTATCTTGATATCTAAAAGAGGGATCATCTTATAATGCTATCAAATGCGCCAAACTAGCAGTATAAGATGCTAACATCTAATGTGTAAAGTGAGATGATATGGTCCATGCATTTGATCTCTATCACTTGCATCGTGGTATGATCTCTATCATTCCTTTGTGTGTAAGGCCAAGGTCTATGGAACTTACACGTTGAGTGTGTCGTAAGAGTATCCACCATACATCTACTTACAACAATACCATATCAATACACTAGCCCAGCAACGATCTAAACTAGACGCCTCTAATTTATCAATTGCAAGTTTTACGTGGCTTAGGGCTTTCGGAGATAGAACCGGTTCTTACCTACGAACATGAACCACAACGAGGATAACTAAGTTATTAGCAACTCGTTGTAAATCAGATATTGACTATAGTAGGAGAGACAGACACCCACCAGCCACTTATGCAAAACAAGTTGCATGTCAGTCGTGGAACCGGTCTCATGTACGATGACATGTAAGGTTGGTCCTTGCCACTTCATCCCACTATGCCACCAATATCCAAAATACATAGAAGATGCAATAACATGATCATCATCGCCCACATATCAACCATATGTGTACTACTCGTGCTAAGCACCTACGCATAGATCAGGCTCTGATACCACTGTTGGGTCCGCAGCATAGAAAACAAAAATTTTCCTACGGTGTGAACTACACGCCAAGATCTATCTACTAGGTACAAAGCAATGGGTGGACATACATCCAACAAGAACTTACCCTCGTAGACAACGAGCTTTGTTAACGAGTAGGAACTCGTGGTTGATGTAGTCGTACACTTGCCGATCTCAAGATCGTGAGGAAGTGCGAGCGCCGCAACTCAGCAGCGCATCCGCACTCGCACACACGTTCAAGCCACCGGACAATCTCCACATCCTCGCTCCAGGGATCCAGCGGAAGCAGCAACTCCTTCCAGACGAAATGCCATCGGGAACATGTATCTCGCTAATCCGAGACCATGGGGGAATAATTCTAGAGGGGGAGAGAGATCCTTCAAAAGGAGGTGTGAGGATGAAGGAGGGAATGGGTGGCCTTTTATAGGAGGAGGGGGGTGCCCCCTCTCTCCATGGCCGGCACATGGGGGTGACCCCTCACCTCCCCCATTCATGTGGTGGTAACCCCTCCACATTAAAATGCCTCTTCACATTCCCTTTTAAAGTATCCACTTTAAATGCATTAAATTTCTCCAAATTTAATGCTCTCTCATTTAATAAAACTCTTTTTATTAAATTTATTCAGAATTTTGTTAATTACTTTAATTAACAAACATTCACATATAGCCCCTTGCAATATTTCAATATCACATGCAGAACCACCTTCTGTAATTTCACCCGAAACAATTTCCGGTTTCTATTGAAACAATTCCTGCGCTTTGCAATTCTTTCGTCTGAAACATATGTGCTCCAAAATGGTGTCTGGTAACTCTTAAGTGTGCCACCCTACGGTTCGCGAATAATGCAGACATGATCGAGACCCTTCTCCGATCAATAATCAGCAGCGGGACCTGGAGATCCGTACTGACTCCTACACATTCAACGATGACTCCTGTGATCGTGAGAACCTTTAACGCTTGTAACTAAATCCCTGTGTCTCTCGATATATTACATGTCCAAGATTTGATCATCGGTATCTGCATACCTAGTTTGATCTCGTTACCGACATGCACTCTTTTCTCGTTCCCGTGATATAACATTCTAGTGATCACATCACTTGCTTGCAAGCTATCCTAATGTGATATCACCGGGAGGGCCCAGAGTATATCTATCCATCATCTGGATTGACAAATTCCACTCTTGATCCATGAGCCTCAACATAACACCTTCGTAGTACTGAACCCATCTTTATAGTCACCCTGTTACGGTGTGACGTTTGATGTTATCAAGATACTCTTCCGATGTTAGCAATTAACATGATCTCATGGTCTAAGGATAAATATTACTTCGTATGATGTTATAGCAATATAAACATGATGACTTGATCGTAATGCTATACTTCGGATGAATGTTCATCACATAATTCCACCAATGGTGTGACCTTGTTATTAACAACATCCAATGTCCATGATCAGGAAACCTTGATCATCCTGTTAATCAACAAGCTAGTCTATAAGAAAGGCATGACTAGGAACCCTTTTTTATTATTAAAAGAACATGTATTGATGTTTCTGAATCAATACATTTCTAGCATGTAAAATAAACATCTATCATGTATAAGGAATATATAATAATAACTTTATTATTGCCTCTCAGGGCATATTTCCTTCATCGAGCTGACAACTACCTCTCTCCTCTCGCCCTTCTACATTCGGGGATCCCACCTTTATCTCTCCCGTGTCCACTGTCATCACGGGCGGCGCCAGTGCGTGCGGACGGGGACGTGACAGTGACTCCTACGAAGGCTCTCACTGGAGAACTCCAAAATTCTCTGGCTATGTGATGCGGCCGCCAATATTACTTGTTGATGCCAACCTTTTCACTTGCAATGTTCTATTGTATTCAAGTGTGAAGGAGATTGCAAGCATTTATGTCTATCGGTATGTTTAACAATACCACTCGGTGAGCTTAAAAAATAGACACTTTGTAATTATACTATTCCCTCCAGTCCAAATTAATGGCCGCGCCATTTGCAAAAAGGTCCCATACAATCCCCGACAAAACCCTCAGTCCACATGGTTTCCTTCCTCACTCGTTGCTTGCACCACTCTTCTCCGCTCTGTCGTTGTCATCCCCGCCCCAAACTGTTGCACCACCCCGCCCCATGCCCCACACTGCTAAACCCTCTTGTCCCATACCATCACTTCCCCTAGGCAACACTGCTTCCACCTAGCCCCCCGTTGTTGCCTACTACAAAAGCTTAACCTCACAAGGTTGAAATTTGCCTATTGAGTCGATGAAGAAAAATGCGTCCAGTGCCGGCACATGTGCCATGTCGTGTCCACTCTTGGCCACACGTTCCATTCTCCACATGTACCACCATTAACCCACACACATACGTGTAACCGCGAGGATCATCTCTGATACCACTTGTAACACCTCGGACTCTCCATGCTTGGGCTATCACTCCTGGCAGGTTAATAGGATATCTAGACTGGCCCCACAGACCAACACTAGTCTTTTCTATGCACTTTGTCCTCACTCATGCATACCTGGGACCCACTTTCCGGTCATTCACCCATCCTCAAATTGCTCTAGGCCAAGCACGCTTAACCCGAAAGATTTTTTCAGATGAGCTTTTGGAAAATAAGTTGCAACTTGTTGGAATGAGTATCCTATCAATCATATTAAACCATCTGCCAAGGTCTCACATCTACTCTCTCCTTGATTTGGATTCTACCATTTGCTTGCCGATCTCTCCTCTTGTGATTCTACTGAAAGTTCCCGTGCCTAGGATTCTCTTGGATTGGTTGTTCGAAACATATGAGCAAATCGAAGCGTGTTTTTTTTGTATGTTTGTATCTTTACCTTGCATTCGAGTGAGTCCATCGTGTTCACCGGGTTTCCCCTCACTCCCCGCCTCAAATCCGTGAAGATTGGGCCTCCCCAAGGGTTAATCCACAAGGATACCCATAACATCTGGTATCAACAGCTTTTGGTTGCCACGAATTTGACTTCGTTCATTGATTTCCACCATAACTTCAAAACATACCAAAAATATTGCCTCAACCCTCTTTTGGATTGATTTATCATTTTGGTGAGTTGATTGTGGTTTTGATCCATAAGAAACTTATCTTCCGAGTTGGTCTACCATTTGCATGTGTTTCCCAGCCCAATTTGGTTGATTTTTTTGGATTTGAGGTTTGAAGGACCAGATTTCCGCTCAAGAACACAAGCAGTTCATCATGCTTGCACCGATACTGGAGTCTCTGCACCTCGAACCCCAGAGTCCCCGCCCCAAACCCAGGAGTCTCCGGCCCTGACCACAAGTTTCACCTCTTTTCCTTTTCGACTGATTTCCTTTTGATGTTTGTGTTTTGTGTGTGTATCTGTGATCTAACAAAGCTTCTGCAGAAACTCCTCGCGCTCAACATCTACACCACGAAACTCAAACCATCCCTCCATGAACAGTTGCAAGTATGACATCAACACAAGGTATACCTTCCACCACCATTGTTAACCCCTATTCTTCCTTTGTGTGTTGCCTAACCTATCGAGAGTATCTCATTTTGTGTTTGTTGAAGCATTGAGCTCCTGCTCTTGCAAAATGATAATGCAATAGAAAATTTTGACTACATAGCATAGAAAGAAAATAGATACATCCAAAAAAGAGAAAAAGCAAAAGGAAAAGAAAAAAGAAGGATGCGAATACAAAAAAGTCCAAATCTTCTAAGCAAGAGCAAGGCAAGCTTGCAAATCCATTGCTTCTCAATCTTTTGGAAAATGGGTTACAGTTTGTCCTAACATTGTCACAACACCGAGCATTAGTCTTCCTTAGGCCCATTTTTGTTTGTTGCTCATTTTCCATAGTCGTGCTATACACATTGATCTCCATCGTGTGTGTGTATAGTTGTAGGTTCTCATCACCCTTTTTAAACCTTTTCCTTTGACTTTGTTTTTGTTGGATTTTACCCACTTTTTACAATAGCCTGCCTTTGTGTGTGTGTGTCTTGTGTATCACAACCCGCTTTGCTCTTGGTGAGAATAATCTTTCCAATTTTTGACTATGTTGAGGAAAGGTAGCAAATACCATTCCAACATGATACTCGTGGCCTTGTGAGCATAATGTATAGGCCAAATGAAGATAGTGGAGATGACCGCAACAACCGCAACAACCAAGAAGGCCTTGCCACTCGACTAAACTTATGGAGGCACCATCAAGAAATAAACGAGCAATTGGATCAGTTTGAGAACCATCTCGATGACAAAATTTGATAGTTCGATGACCATGACAAGGAATGTCAAGCGAAGCCCAACGCTAACTTCCAAAATCTCATCAACATCGGGAAGCGTCATGGACATCACTAAAGCTCGTCATGTACGCGTCTCTCAAGTAGCCATGACAAGTACTCAAGCTCACACTCCCGACATGGAGAACCCTACCACCACAATGGGGAAGTAAAAGAGCAACACCACCATGAGCAAGAAGTCTGCCCACATGATTCCCAACCGTAACAAGCAAAACACCATCGGCGCCATGCTTCTCATGATCGACTCCAACAACAACCTCAAGACCTTCGTCAACATTGTCATGAGAATGAGCCGCCTCTAAATCAAGATATGGTGAATCATTGTCCTAACAACCTCAATGCAAGACATGACTTAGAAGGTGAACCGGTTTGGGATCCAGGCGACAAACAGGAAGAAGAGCCTCATGACCGGCTACACAACCACTTGGCTCAACCACACCACCGGCATCACCATTATGAGTTGAGAGATCCACTAATCCCATATGATGTAGAGAGCCACATACACCACTTGAGTGAGAGTGAGTTGTGTGAGTTCAAAATACGTGAGGATGAGTGCAGCCATCTTAAGAGCATGAGTGATACACCACATGAGTCAAGTGAGGACATTTTAATTTCTAACAACTTCACCTCTAATCCTTTTGTGTTTTATTCCTCTTTGCTAGGTTGCACGGATGACAATGTGATAAACACGGACATGAAAATTACCATGGAAGAAGAAGAGCCTATGAAGGCCACAACTACCATAACACCTACTCTATATGAGTGGAACTACAGAGGTAATGTTATAGGTGTTGGTGATTCCATGCTTCCACTAGTGGACATGATGGATATTGAATGCTTCCATGCGATACATACTCTGATTGCCATGTCACACACTATCTTGATTTCATCATGTGATAATTTGCTTTCAAACATTGTTAATGATGTAACATCATATAGTTGTGATGATCTTGACATAGATATGCCATGTTATAGTCGCTTCATATTTCTGCCAATCATTGAATCGAACATGTTGAACAATTGTTCTTTCCAATGCTTTGATTACAATGATGCTAATTTACTTGCAAAATAGAAATCCCCATAGCTTTCTCACCTATTGGAAATTATGACGCACCGCATATTGATCTTGCACCATCACCTTGTTTACACTTAAGATATCTTTCTCATGATATATTGCTTGATGCTAATGGTTATGTGCAAACAAAAAGACACATCATGATGGATGTTACTTTCAAACATGTCAAAGGATTTCACCCTTTTCTTTAGACCCAAAAGCAAATGATATGTGGTCGACTACACATACCATCTAAAGAGAGAGATCAAACACAAATCATCGACCAATAGAACATGGACACAAGTAATAGATCATCTTTATTTTATTTCTTAATAATGCTAGAATTGCTCCATCTCCCCAAGAATGAAGGAAACTACTCACACATAGAAGCAATCAACAACATCATCATAATCAAATGGATAGATAAAAGTATGGGGATAAATCTAGTGCAAACCACAATTGAATCTGGATTTACAACAAGATCTAATAGATGGAAGATGGGGGTAGTAATGGTGACGGGGATGCAATGGTTGATGATGAAGGGGATGATGCGATGTCCTCCAATGATCCATGAAGCAGCAAGTATTTTCCCTTCTCCAAGTTCCTCTCCCATATCCCTTTCTGGTGTGGTTTTTTGTTGCTAGAGGTTTCTATGAATGTCGAATCTATGTTCCGTCTTCGTGAGGTGAAAGTAATTGACGAGGAGGACGTGATGCCATATGGTACGGGCGGACGGTATGGGTGGGTGATAGCTGTGAGATTCGACATATTTTTTTATGGTTTTTATTGATGGTTTTCTTTTAGATTTGATTGTTTTCTAGCTTTACCTAACGCTAATACTTCGGTAGTAGGGAAAACTTGGTTTTTAATGTGTGTTTCAGGTTCTGAACATCAACAGAAGTTTTAACAAGAGAAACACAATATTCAGGCAAAAACAAGCAAGTCTCTTTTTGGAAGCAACCAAGGGAGGCATACAGTAGCTTTAACGAGCAACTATACAACGAGAATATTTTTTCGGCTGTATAGTTCCCACCGTATATTTGTCGTCGCCTCCATCTTGCCAAAAGGGACAACTTTAGTTAAGAGGCGGGGGCGAAATCATAACACAGCAGCCGCCATCCCATCTAGAGAGGAGAAATAAGAGATCCATAGAAGAACGGGAAGACATTCTTCATCTTGCTCCACGATCTTCGACCTCCTAGCCATCACACCCTCATAGCCATTACTTGTACTTGAGAGAGAGAGAGATCTTCACTTTGCAAGATTAGGGTTTGAGATTGTTTCTTCCTATCTTGAATTGTGTTGGATTACTTTTCTATTCTTATTGTGGATCTTTACGGTAATATCGAGAGGAACTCCCTTTATTTAATAATATCGATGATGCTTTCTTCTCTCATGTGTGAGTAAGTTGCTTAGGCGTGGGAGATGTAAGGGATTGGTGAGATGTGATGTGCCTCCATATATTTTCCATTAGTTTGTGATTGATTTTAGTTACTATATTATGTGTGCTTGACTATCTGTGGGATGCCTAATGCTTGTTGTCCAATTAAGGGCCCAGATAACATGATGCTTTCTTTTACATAGATAGGATATTGTTTGCTAGCAGACCGGCAACCCCCGAGTGACATGGGGATATCAATGGGAAAATAGTGTGACGCGAGGATGATGACCCACAAGTATAGGGGTGTATCGCAGTATTTTCGATAAGTAAGAGTGTCGAACCCAACGAGCAGCAGAAGGTGCTGGCTAGTGGTATGGATCAGGAATTCTCTGCAAATACTTAGCAAATAGATTTTTAGGGTTTTTTTGATAAAGCAAGTAAACAAAGTACGAGTAAATAAAAGACAGTAGGAATAAATGCAGCAAGTGGCCCAATCCTTTATGCAGCAAAGGACAAGCCGGTTGTATTACTTAAGATGGCCAAACGTTCTCGAGGACACATGGGAAGACTGTCAAGTGCTTTCGCTTCATATAGTTAATTAATCGTCTTTAGCTTGCTAAGTGTTGTGTGGGTGAACCTCTGCTAATGTACCGACCTTCCTAGGACTAATACATACTTGTGATTATACCCCTTGCAAACATCCGTAAGTACAAGAAAGTAATTAAGGTAGAAACCTAACCACAGCTTTAAACGCTAAGACCCCTACGTCCCTTGTGCAATGGTTTCCTAACGGGGGTTCATGTTTCTGTCACTCCGGCAACCCCTACAATTAGTAGCCAAATACACAATGCATTCCCCTAGGCCCATATAGGTGAAGTATCATGTAGTCGACGTTCACATGACACCACTAGAAGAAGTACACCACAACTTAAATATCAAACTATTGAATCTTTCTCAACACAATTCCACTACTAACAACATGACTTCTCCCATGTCCTCAAGAACAAAACGAACTACTCACAAGACATCATATGGATCATGATCAGAGATGGAATAATGATGTATAACAATCTAAACATAAACAATAATTCAATGGTTCACTCAATAGGATCAACTACAAAGAGTAATCAACACCGGGAAAGTTTTGCCTATGAACTATGCAAGATTCAACGCAATTGTTACAGCAATATGGAGATGGTGATGAGGGTGCTGATGGTGATGATGGTGGTGATGATGACGATCCTGATGAAGTCTAGCTTGATGGTGGTGTTGATGGCGACGATCTCCCCTCTCCGGGAAGGAATTCCCCCGGCAGAAATCTGTCTGCCGGAGAGATCTTTCTCTCTCGGTGTTTTCCGCCCTGCAGAGGCGGCAGAATCTTTCTATGGTCGCTCCCCGAGTCTTAGGGTTTCGGGAGGATAACGCCAGAGGGGAGTGTCTGGAGTGGGCCAGGGCGGCCACACCACCTGCTGGCGCGACCTAGGCTACCCGCGCCAGGGGGTGGTGTGGGCCCCTGTGGCCCATCTCCAGCCCCCCTTCTGGCTTCCTTCGTCTTCTGGAAAAATAGGATTTTCTGTATATTTTCCCGGATTTTCTGATCTTCACGGATTTAGCCTCAAAATAGCACCTTTTCCATCAGAATCCTGACTGCAGCGGTCCATGCTCCAAAAGTGATCAACCATGCAAAAACAGATGAAATAACATAAGTATCACCTCTCAATATGAAATATATCAATGAATAATAGTGAATTAAGACATAGAATAGTGATGCAAAATGGACGTATCAACTCCCCCCAAGCTTAGACTTCGCTTGTCCCCAAGCGAAACTGAGCTCAATAAACATGGCCTCAGGTTTATGAAGTGAAGAGTCGATAAAAAAATACGGACAAGAAGCATCACATTCATCAAATACATAGATCATAATAGAAGACAAATCACTATTATATAACTTAACTTGCAATGAGTAAAGGAAACACAATAAAGATACATAAAGTAAATCATAATTGGTATTGGCAAACTTAGCTCTTGGTCGAAGAATAGTTGATAATTTGCTGGAGTTCACAAATAGCTGGTTTTTTATAGCTTTCAAAGTAGTAAACATCAAGATAAGAGCAATGTGCAAAACAAGGAATCATAAGAAACATGATTGAATAAATCATCATATGCATGAATGAAACACATCAACTCAAAATACTTGCTGAGATAGAAAGGGAATAGGTTTACTGACTCAACTACAAAGTAAAAGAAAGGCCCTTCGCAGAGGGAAGCAGGGATTGCAAGTCTCATAAAGAGCTCCCAAAAATTATGATACTTACTAGCTTTCAGCTCTCATTTCCCCTATCATAGGCATCTTTAGGTGATTAAGGTTAAAGTCATCAAATATGAGGATATGCATTGACAAGTTGTAAATTGAGAATCTCATGTCCCTTGAATACGAGGGCCGCTCCTCATGCTACTCAAGTTTAGTCATCGGTAAGTTCTTGTCATCGTAAGCATATGTGTATCATTGAGAACCGCCAATGGGGTACCCCTTGCCCGGTGATACGAAAGAATCCCCATATCAAAATGACAAGGCAAGCAGACAACAAGTATCTCAGCAATCTTCTTATTTACCATGGGAATATGGTGCTTTTTTCTCTCTTTCCTCTTTTCATAATCTCTTTTTTTCTTTTCCTCTTTTTCTCAATATTGGACTCTTTTTTTTATAAGAAGAATGCTTCATAGATGCTCGTTATGGTTATGCTGCAGGTTTCCACCATGTCAGCATGGATTACACCAGCGCCCAGGCGTTTCTCTAACACATATACATAACTCCATGGACATACAATCTCCCCTTTCATTTCACACCACGACATCCATAGACAAAAGAACATGATATCAACTAGGTACAAAGTACTAGTGCAATGCTGAAAGTGTTCCCCATGATAGCATGGTTCTGCTAATTCACAACTTACAAAGAGCAAGCATATACGCAACATAGGTGAGCACAATGGTTCAAGTTTATTAAGTGCAAGAAAGTAAAGTGTGCCATCAAGTTCGTGAGAGCTTTAATCACTAATTTTCACATAACAAGTTTAATTTGGGAGGTAGATAAAACAAGAATTTACTTGGAATAGCAATAATGCTAATATGTAGGTATGGTGGACACAAATGGCATAGGTTTTGGCTTAAAGGAGTGGATGCATGAGAAGAATACCCTCTCAGTATAGGTTTTTGGCTAGCAAGGCTGGGTAGGAAGTACAAGAGTTGAATGAAACAACCAAACATACAAGTGATAAAGAAAAACATGCAATCTTCCTTGGAAGCACAAAAGATCTTAACTAGAGAATACTATAATTATGAGCAAATCAAGAAAGAAAGATGATGAAATTATTTTTATTTGGAGTACTTTTATCTTTTCTCATTCAACTCTCAAAAATAGTGTTGCTACTGACCGAGCCAGGTTTGCTAAAACCAACTAAATTAACTCAATGATCCCAAAGTGATACCAATACTAACAACAAGATCAATCATATAACCACGAATTGAAAACTAATATAAGCTGTGCAAAAGAGTAAATGATAGAACTTATCATTAATATTCCATAACAGCAACTCACACCAAGGGATACATATCTAACGAGAGAGGGGACACTTCCATAATGCAAACCATCCTACATAATAACTCCTCTATTCATGATATGACTCTACTAATAAGGTAAAAAGATAGAAGATAGTGATGTGATACCGCGGCACTCCCCCAAGCTTGGAACAAACCAAGGGGATGCCAAACCTGATGACGAATTACTCCTTTGGTGGTGGTGGCAATATTTTCTTAGTTGTCGTGAGGAAATCTTCCAGCATCTTGCGAAGCCTATTATTCTCCCATTGAAGCATGTCCACCTTCTTCTGCAGGTCTCGATACTTATTGCAGAACTCCTTAGTGACTCGTAGGGCTTCCGCTGATGCAGGGCAAGAGACTAAAGGTACCAGCCCCTGCTTGGGGTCTTGAAGATCCTCCTCCATAGGCTCCTTCCCTTTATCCTTGGCAGACACCATTGTGCTTCTAAACCTTCAAAGAGTATGTCCTGGCAGAAACAGATTGAAACAAAAACACGACAGAAACACGATATACGAACCTCGGGGGATCCTGGGGGGTTATATATTACGGAGTTTCAGAACAAAAGGAAGGTACTGGGTGAAAACGAGTCGGAGGCGGAGTCCGGGGTGGAATCACCACCTGATGGCGTGGCCAGGGGTGGGCCCATGCCACAGGGTGGTGTGAGCCACCCTGGCTCCGTTTCCGTCCCTTTTTCGCTTCGTAGCTTCCCTTATTGACTGAAAACTGCAAAAATATAGTTGGATAGTATTTTTGTGGAACTTTTCTTACCAGAACTGTTACCTATTTGAAAACAGACTCTGTAGGTCTCTGAATTTGGTATCTAGTATATTCTTCCGGAGTCACCACTTGAATATCATCGATATCTTCATCTTCATACATTTATTACTTGAGTCATGAAACCTTTTTCTTCCTCATTACACCATTATCTCCACTACCTGGAAATTTCTTTCACACAAAACTACACACAGTTCTCATTAGCAACATTAGTATAAGTGAAGTGATAAAACCTTTTGAGTTCAACTTCAACCGAAAACCATCAAAACATAAGATACTATAGCAACTCCTTCCGAAAACCGAAAAAGAATTCAAAAAGGAAATCGAATAAAGAAGCAAATGCAAGAGTGGCAAAATCTGTTTTTCGAAAATCTTCTGTTGCTCAAATCAAAAAGTGCAAAACTAACGAAAGTTAAATAACAACCTGGGGCAAAAGCACAAAAACTTACAGCTCATTCCGACATACAGAAATCTCTCACGAATTTTTACGGTGAAGCACAAAAAATCTGTTTCGGGACAGCAACTTCCCCAAATATTACTTCTCTCTCATCAGAGGTTGATCTTGACACAAAAACCAAACAAAACCGATAAGGAGAGGTTATTACCGAAGTAATAACTTCCAAGACTCAAATAAACAAAAACAAACTGAAGGCAAAAACAAATTGGGTTGTCTCCCAAAAAGCTCTTTCTTTATAGCCATTAAGATGGGCATGATAATTTTGAAGATGCTCACATAGGAATATGGATTGAAGTGAAAGAGAGCATTAAGAAGCAAAAATACACACATTTAAGTCTAACCCACTTCCTATGCAAGGGAATTTTGTAAACAAACAAGTTGTTGAAGCTAGAGGCTACTTGCATAAGAAGGCAAAAGAAGTGCAACATAAAAACTTTCAGCATAAAACGAGGAAACTTGATATTATTGAAATGCTTAAGAACACTTTTCCCTCTCTCATAGTAACTTTCAGTATCATGCATAAACTTAACAATATAGATATCACAAGGACCATCATAGCAATGATCACTTATTCTAACTGAAAACACAGGAATACTTGCTCTCATAAAACTACTTTGTGAAACAATATTAGAGGTACCCTTACAAAGGATAGTGTGTCCCTCTTCTTCATATTTAGTAACAAAGTCTTTCACATTTGCTATTATAGGTTCATCAACCTTTTGTTTATCAGGTTCAACAGCTTCATTCATACTTTCATCAACCATACTAGCTATCATAGAATGTTCCTTAATCTTAACTGGGAAAGGCATTTTCTCAATGTAAGGTTTAGGTAAAACATGATTAGCAGTATAAACTTTAGTATTTCTTATAGGAACACTCTTAGCAACATCTTTATAAGGTTCATGATACTTATTCCACTTCTTTTTAGGCACTTCAATGTAGGAAGCAAAAGCCTTAAAATAAGAAGCAATAGCTTGAGAGTCTAGACCATAAGCATTTTTAATATTTTCAAAGTCATCAGTTCCCATAAAAGATTCAATGCATTCATAATCATATTTTATACCTGACTTTCTACCTTTGTCATTCTCCCAAGCTTTAGCATTGTCTTGAATACGGTCCAAAAGATCCCATTTAGCTTCTTATTCCATGCGAGTGAATGATCCAGCACAAGAAGCATATAATAAATCTTTATCATGTAGAGGGAGCCTTGCATAAAAGTTATTGATAATAATATTGTTGGGGAGCTCATGAATGGGACATTTGAGCATTAATAACTTCAATCTCCCCCAAGCTTGAGCTGTACTCTCTCCATCAAGAGGCCAAAAGTTGTATATTTGATTCCGATCTTTATGAATCTCACTAGGAGGGTAAAACTTTGAATAAAAGAGAGGTACTATTTCCTCCCATTCCAGAGCTTGACCATTCTTCAGCAGCTTATACCATTCCTCGGCTCTTCCTTTCAGCGATAATGAGAATAACTTCTTCTTAACTTGATCTGTAGTAATACCTGCACACTTGAACAACCCGCATAATTCGTGTATAAAGAGCAAATGATCACCGGGGTGGACAGTTCCATCCCCAACATAGTAGTTATCCATAACACGATCAATAATTCTTGTAGGTATTTTGAAAACATCATTCTCAGCAGGTGGCGGCTTATCTACTACCTTAGCAGTGGTAGTAGCATTACCAAATAAGAAACTCAGCGAATTATCCATAACGAAAATAAAGCAACTAGCAAAAGAAAACAATACTCACAGTAGAAGTTTCCTTTACCAGTTCCACTCTCCAATAGCGCTTCACTCCCTGGCAACGGAGCCAGAAAATAGTCTTGATGACCCAGAAGTATAGGGGGTGTATCGCAGTATTTTCGATAAGTAAGAGTGTCGAACCCAACGAGGAGCAGAAGGTGCTGGCTAGTGGTATGGATCAGGAATTCTCTGCAAATACTTAGCAAACGGATTTTTAGGGGTTTTTGATAAAGAAAGTAAACAAAGTACGAGTAAATAAAAGACAGTAGGAATAAATGCAGCAAGTGGCCCAATCCTTTATGCAGCAAAGGACAAGCCGGTTGTATTACATAAGATGACCAAACGTTCTTGAGGACACATGGGAAGACTGTCAAGTGCTTTCGCTTCATATAGTTGATTAATCTTCTTTAGCTTGCTAAGTGTTGTGTGGGTGAACCGGTGCTAATGTACCAACCTTCCTAGGACTAATACATACTTGTGATTATACCCCTTGCAAACATCCATAAGTACAAGAAAGTTATTAAGGTAGAAACCTAACCACAGCTTTAAACTCTAAGACCCTTACGTCCCTTGTGCAATGGTTTCCTAACAGGGGTTCAGGTTTCTGTCACTCCGGCAGCCCCTACGATTAGTAGCCAAATACACAATGCATTCCCCTAGGCCCATATAGGTGAAGTGTCATGTAGTTGACGTTCACATGACACCACTAGAAGAAGTACACCACAACTTAAATATCAAACTATTGGATCTTTCTCAACACAACTCCACTACTAACAACATGACTTCTCCCATGTCCTCAAGAACAAAACGAACTACTCACAAGGCATCATATGAATCATGATCAGAGATGGAATAATGATGTATAACAATTTGAACATAAACAATAATTCAATGGTTCACTCAATAGCATCAACTACAAAGAGTAATCAACACCAATAAAGTTTCCCCTATGAACTATGCAAGATTCAACGCAATTGTTACATCAATATGGAGATGGTGATGAGGGTGCTGATGGTGATGATGGTGGTGATGATGATGATGATCCCGACGAAGTATAGCTTGATAGTGGTGTTGATGGCGACGATCTCCCCTCTCCGGGAAGGAATTCCCCCGGCAGAAATCTGTCTGCCGGAGAGATCTTTCTCTCCCGGTGTTTTCCGCCCTGCAGAGGCAGCAGAATCTTTCTGTGGTCGCTCCCCGAGTCTTAGGGTTTCAGGAGGATAATATACGCCAGAGGGGAGTGCCTGGAGTGGGCCAGGGCGGCCACACCACCTGCTGGCATGGCCTAGGGCTGCCCGCGCCAGGGGTGGTGTGGGCCCCGTGTGTCCCATCTCCAGCCCCCCTTCTGGCCTCCTTCGTCTTCTGGAAAAATAGGATTTTCCGTATATTTTCCCGTTCTGATCTTCGCGAATTTTGCCTCAAAACAGCACCTTTTCCATCAGAATCCTGACTGCAGCGGTCCATGCTCCAAAAGTCATCAACCATGCAAAAACATATGAAATAACATAAGTATCACCTCTCAATACAAAATATATCAATGAATAATAGTGAATTAAGACATAGAATAGTGATTCAAAATGGACGTATCAGAGGATCATGAGGAGCCACTGTGCTTATTGCATTAGTCTGATCCAAGCATCTTAATTGCTAAGAAACCTGAAGGATCTTAATCGTCTAGTGACTAACCATGGTTTTGGTAACAGACTAGTAGGATTACTGAAGTTGGGATGAAATCTGCCAAGAGGAGTTCCGGCCAATTATGGGTTGCTCGCCTACACATATACTTATAAGATTATAATTGTTACACTTATCATTCGTCCACCTGGCACAGTCACGATCACCATGAACTGTATCTCCCCGCGCCTTCTTTGTCATCTGCAGAAAACCACAAACAATCGAATTGTTCTTTAGTTTTATGCTTTTTATTCCTGAATTTTACATTTTAGTTTTATTTAAATACATCCAATTTAATCCAAATTTAATTCTTATTTCCACACTTGGAGTCAATTCACTCGAAGACCTGTGACAACTTTGAGTGTGACAAAGACTTCATACATAAACACTTACCTTTGGACTCCCTGTGGGATCAATATCTATACTTTGAAACTAGCTACAAACAATATGTGCACTTGCTGACATCAAGCTATTTTCTGGCACCGTTGCCGGGGATCTAAGCGCTAAGTGTTTGTCTCTTGACATTTCAGGTGTTACTACTGCAAAATGGTCTCCCTAGGAGACAAAGGGTCTACATGCTCTGGTAGGACCTATTTACCAGATTATATTGAGCGCGTGACTATTCAAAGGCACGAGGAAATTATAGAAAAACTTTTAAGATCAAATAAGGTTGAAGTTGAAAACCTAAGTGATTTTATGGAAATCATGTCCATTTATAGGACAACTTAGAGAATACAGTGCTCCAAATTCTGCTTTTCTTAAAAAACCAATAGAATTTCCTAATCCTGGAGTTAGAGAATATCGATTTGATGGTGAGATTATTAAAATTTGCAGGAAAAAGCTTTCAGTGGAAGGGAATATGAAGACCCAGAAAGACATCTTAGAGAGTTCGACGATGTGATAACATGACTTGGACCAAAAGGTTTGCCAAGAGACTTCTCTTGTCTAAAATTATTTCGTTGGTCTCTTAAAGGTAAGACTCTAGACTGGTTATATTCTCTCCCTCGTCATTATATTAAATGTTGGGAAAACTGTATTGTGAAATTCATAAACAGGTTTAATCCTTTTAAAAAGGTAACTGGAATTAGAAAGAATATAGGCAACTTTAGACAGAATGTGGGAGAAAACTACCCACAAGCCTGGGATAGATTCTTTGGAATGATCAATAGTATTCCTAATCATGGCTATTCTGAATCAACTATTTGCCATTTATTTTACCATGGTCTTAATACTCAATGCAGAGAGTTGCTTGACTTATCTGTAGGAGGATCGATAAATACTTTAACTGCTAAAGCACAATCTAGCATTCTCATAGGCTTCACTTCTAAACTCATCTAAAGCATGAATATCTAATAAACGCTTTTCCCCTGCTGCTTTGAGATCATAATTTAGGTTCTTGATTGCCCAAAAAGCTTTGTGTTCCAGTTTTAAAGGTAAATGGCATGCCTTACCGTACACCATCTTATAAGGTGTTTGTGATACATTGCAAATGTATCTATAATTTTTGATGTTCCATGCTTGGTTTTATCTACTTTCTTGTGTTTTGTCCACACTTTGGAGTACTTTTCATATGATTTCTTGGACTAACCTATTAACAAGAGCCACAGTGCCAGTTGCATGTTTTCTGCTGTTTTTGGTTCTAGGAAGTCAGAAAATGAATATTCTCGGAATTGGACGGGACAAAAGCCAAAGTTACTATTTTCCCGAAAGACTCACAGAGCCAGAAGGAGAGTCGGAGAGGGGCCACAGGGTGGCCACACCCCCCCTTGGCGCGGGCCAGCCCAGGCCGTGCCAGGGAATGGTGTGGGCCCCCTGGCTGGCCACCGACCTTGCCTCCTTTGCCTATAAGAGCCTCCTGATACCAAAACCCTAAATCATCAATCAGAAATCCACGAAAAGTCCCGCAGCGCCGCCGCCACCGAAGGGGAGATTCGGGGGACAGAAAGTCTCTGTTCCGGCACCCTGCCGGGACAGGGAAGTGCCCCCGGAGCCATCTCCATCGATCTCCACCACAATCTCTGTAGCATCCCAATTGTCTAACAATTGCAATGCTACTAGCCTAGTCTAGATAATGCTACCTTCCTACATGTAATTGTTGCATCATTATTATATCATGCTCATGTCATCATGCCACATTGCATTTGAGCATCATATAAAACCCTTTTCATTTGGTTCTTATCTCATATGCATTTATTAATTGTATTTGCTTCTTAATAAAATGTATTTGCTTCTTGATGAATTGTTTGATGCCCAAGTTGAGTTGGGGGCATATCTTTTAACTATTCCATCACCCTTGCCACCTCCCCTTATCTCCACACACTTTTCCACCATTCCTTTTATATATGGGCAAATGCATTTCTCCCTGGGATATTTATCTCTACCTCATGTATAGTTGGTATGGTTCCATTCTATTCCTCATACTTCCATACTTGATCTAATATTGTTTTCACAATATTAATGTGGGAGCTACCTTGTCACCCTTTGCATGCAATGTGAGTAGAACTCCTCCATAAGCTCCCATATGGTTTGAATTTGAATAAATGCTCATGTGGGAATATATTTGTGGCTATATTTTGTCTAGTGGATCACACACACCAGCTTGGCCACCATCTCTTCATGCATGTTCTTTATTTAGTCCATATGAGAAGCAAGCTTGTGTATTTTTGGTTTGGAATTTATTCAAATATTGACATGCATGCAAGAATATATGACCATGATTGAAAATAGTTGTTTTCACAACTAGAATTAGTGGCATTTATTATTTGTGCATGGGCCATGCAAGCTTCCTCTCTCTCCTTTTTCTACCTATTTGATTTTTTGCTTTGGTTTTGGAAGAGTTTTGAGTAGTTTGTTTTCAAACTAATAAAATAAATAAAAGAGAACTACACCTAACCTATCTCTACATCATGGCATACTACATGCAATCATAGCCTCTAGCCACATGTGATATCAATGGCACTAAGTGACTTTCATTTATTCAAATTCTTATGAGCTTGTTTGCTTGTTCAATTTTTTTTGATCAAATCCTATATCTACACTCCATCTACCAAATTGTCCTAGCTAATCTAGCTATCTAAATAAAGACTTCATCTCTAATTTTTATTTATTTTTGTCTCTTGATCTCTGCCTAAAACTTTGACACTAAATCCATCTAAAGCTTTGTCTAAAATTAGTCTCATCTAGTCTAGTTTAGACTAGATAAAAATGCCAATCCCCTTTTTCTTTTCCAAAACCCTAATCACCCGTACGTTTATACAAACATACACCTTCACATCTTGTTTTTTTAAACCGTGACACCACCTGAAGCTCCTAGCCGTCTTTCCTCTGTTCGGTCACCAACCCTCTGTTCAGCAACAGCAGTAGGCAGCGAAGCCCCTGTCCTTGTTGGTCTGGCTCGACCGAACCTGGAGGACAGCAAGCACCACGCCCCTGTTTCTCTTCTTGGGCACGACCACGTGATCACCCAGCAGCTGAGCCCTCCTCCAATCGTCCTCTACCCCACATATACCAGCTGCCCTGATTTTCTTCCTGGCCATACATCAAGCGAGGCACCAACCACCACTCCTCCATCCAGATCTCGACCCAGCTCTCCCCATCTCCTTCCATGGCAAGAGATTTTAAACCCTACCATAGTCCCTGGACCATCACCACCATAGTCCACCACAAGCCGGAGGAGCACCAAGTCCAGATGTTGGAGCCTTGAAGCAACTGTAGAGTGGAGGAGAAGGCCTGAAGCAGTCCCGTGCGTCGCCGCCGCACATGTGTTCTGCCAGCGACCCGACGCCGTCCCCATCATCTCGCCGTCACCCCAAGCCCTCCCCTTGCGTCTGCAAGGCGCTGGTGAGGCCCCCGATCTACCTGACAAGGTTCCTGGTTCTGAGTCGCCGTACCTTGCTGCCGTGCACGACGCGGCGCGATCGCCGCCGCGGACGCGTGTAGTTGCCGTTTTGGCTGTGCTGTTCACGTTGTCCTAGCGCTCGTCTCGGTACTTTTCAAGAAGATCTGAGACCACCAACACATAGAGGGATGTCCCCTTGTTAATTCGAGCCCTTACTCGCCTAGATCGGTGCGGTATCGTGGCCACAGTCGTGTCCGTAAAATCGCACCGTCGCGCTGTCAGGCGAGATACAGTTCTGGCGTTGTTTGTTTTCTTCAGAGTTACCGCGTAACAAGCTGGATCTTATGTGTTCATGTCTTCATCCATTAACCAACACCAGCCCAGCCCCGTGGTTATAACCCGATGTTGGCTCCTCTCTCCTTACCGTGAGGTTGTGGGTTCGATCCCCATCCCAATCCTTTTTCTTTTCTTTAACCCTCACGAGCAGAAGGCCCACCAGTCAGCCTCGCGCAACCACATCAGCAGATCCCTGCATAGCCAGTACCCGGGCCCGCATGATAGTGTCTGCGGCAAGGGTCTACCAAGTACAAAACGTCTGGTTTTTCTTTTGGGTTTTCAGGAAATAACAAAAATGAGATAAATGCATTATATCAATATCTTTTCAATACAAAATCCTTTTGTCTCATATAATATATGTTTTTGGATCAGAAAAATGTAAGGAATTCAAATATGCCATTCAAAATAATGTTTGACTAATTCAAATTTTCGAAATTGTTTAATTGCAATAAAAATGCCTTTTTCTTAATTAATTAATAACTTTAATTCTATAACTCCAAATTTGGCAAATAATATGTCTAAATCGATCAGCGCGACGAGCCCGTTCTGATTATGCATTCCTTGATATGAATTGAAGCATGAATCATGTCATTATTAAAAATCAGAACTGTTTATGGCAATAAAACTTGACCAAATAATTAATAAAATGAGTTATTCTTCCCCCCACACCTCACCCTTGCCATGCTACATTATTGCCATGTAAATTGTGCATCATTCATCATGGCATGCTTGTTTGCTTGTCACATTTTATTTATATGCTTGTGCACTTTATTTATGTTGGCCCTTGTTTGTTTGGTTCTTCTTTCGAATAGACGCCGAGCAAGGGAAATATCAGGAATCCCAGGAGTACTAACTAGATCCATCTCTCGCTTCAACTGAGCTGCCAGGCAAGCACTAGCACATGCTTGCATACATATAGTACCTATTGCCTCTATCTTATTCTTGCATCATTGAGTCGCGAATGCATTAAATTGAATCCCAAGTACTGCATAGCCTTTACTTTAAACCCCATCGAAGCTTGTTCCTCCATCCCATGAGCCATTACTACAGGAGTTATTTGAGCCATGCGAGTCGTAGAACAACATGTGTATGGTATGTGAGAGTCCGATGGAAAACGAGGTACCTAAACAACTTAACCTGAGTAGTATGGGATAACTAATGAAAGAGGCACAGGTGGGCAATATCTGTTATTTGGTTTTTCCTGCCCACTTGTGTCCCGTAGGACCCCGAGTACTTGATTCCTGTTCCTTGACTATTCGGACTATCCACATCCGGGAGGCCTTATGGACCCCCCTGAGCCAGAGCTTGATTCATTTCTATTTCTTGGGGCCACAAACTAGTTTGGGGTTTTATTAACTATCATGTACTTATGCCATGTTTTACTGCTTTATTTAAGATTGTGCGTGGAGCACCTGTACTGTTTGGGATGCGGAGTGTTTTCGCGGTATCGACAAGCCCAGTCACATTTTCGGGTTCCTAGTCGTTTACAGCCATTGACGCAAACCTTGGGTCTGTCTCGGAGTCGGCCAACTTCGTTGCGGGTAGCTTAATGGGGTGGCCCCCTGAAATATTTTATGAATCCTGTGATCGCTTTGTCGTGAATGCCTCGTTGGGTTTTGAGTTGGTTTTTCTGAGGTTGATCGAGTGTGTGTTGCTATTTGTGCACCCCTGCAGGGTAAATCTTTCTGAAAGCCGTGTCCGCGGTTATGGACGACTTGGAGCACAGTTTCTCGATCATAGACAAGTATAACTAAAGTACCGTCGTTAATTTGACTAAATATCTGACTAATAAATAGTGCAATATTCATGGAATGGTTAATAAAACTGCCAACGAATGGGTTGTTCGTCCGCTTTCTCGTTGGTAAGCGAGAAGGAGGATGGATCTGTTACTTTATACTATTATAACTATTGTTTCTAATTAACGGATATCCGTCTATCCTTGGTTAGGCGGATGGTTAGCGAGTATCTATAGGCTTGTTAGTTATTATCTTTTGCTGCAATTGCGTCACCCCAGGTATATGTCCCCTTTAGAGGCATAAAGACTTGCTGAGTACCCCTAGGGTCTCACACGATAAATTGTTTGATTCAGATGAACAGATGTATTTGCAAGATGGATACTGGGTGGAGGAGACAGATGATGTTGGCAACGATCACTCGGTGTACAGATTCCGGGTATGGGGATCCATGAGATCTGTGGGCGGGATGTGTTTATTTATGTGGCATCTTATGTCGATTTGCTTCTTATCTGTACTCGGATCTTGTTTTCCGCTTCCGCCTGATACTCTGATGATTGATGTATGAGGAAGTATCCTACACTATTATCTATATTTAGGATATTTGGATCTTGCCGTATGGCGTTGCAATATTTCGATTTCTTTTAGATGGAATGACTCTGAGGACTGTTGTAAGGTAGCTTGCATACATACTCACTTATGTATGTATTTGATCTCTTCGCCTGTTGCCTACGTCGCTCGCTCTTGTCCCGATGTTCTTGAAAGTGATTAGGACGGCCGACGGTTCTACACGTGGGTGGCCCCTGGGCCCCCGCTGTACTATTTTAACTACTTTCGGTTCATCCAGGCTTGAACTTAGAGCGTAGGGTCCGAGGTTGTTAAAATTGGTATCAGAGCCATCCCGCCCTTCAGGGTATCAGCCAAATGGCCGTTGTCAGTCTAGCAAATATTTTGGTAGTTATGTATACTAGGGAAAAACAAAACGTGAGAGTAGGACTGCTTCCACTTTTCTTCTTACCCACCCACCCACCCTTTTCTGGTAAGGAAGTGTAACGTTTTCAATCCTCTTCTAAAAATTCAAACTAGGATTCACGTGTTCTGGGTTTCCGTAGTACCATAGAAAGTGTGTGGGAGTGTGTAATTCCTTGTCTATCTGTTGCATCCAACCTTGTTGTCACAGTCTGCCTTTGGTTATCAACTATTGGTACATTCCATACTGACAGGCTTTTGTACACCGACGCGATCTATCCGACTCCTTGTTAACCGGTGCCATCTTGTTAAGGGTGTTCTTCCTTCCAGCATGCTTTCGCAGAATGTGGAGTTGCTAATCTCTATCTGATAAGTGGTTTGCGCATCTATTGGTATTTTAATGCCGAAAATTGCGGAAATTTTTCTTTGATACATCTATGTTTCCACACTCCTCTTCAGTCGTGTGTGAAACATTATCTATCTTCCTTTTATCGGCATGTTCATGCTAACCCATCCTTTTGTCAGCGATGCTTGATCTGGGAGTTTTCCTTTTTCTTCAATTCTTTTGGGCTAAATACATAACGTGTGTCGATCCGATGCTTGTGATTGTAATTTGGTTCGCGGCATAGCTATATGACACTTATCATGAGTGGAATATGGTTAATGCTATCGACCCTATCCTCCAAATGATGGCGGTTATCTCCTGTGATTTTGAGTTATACCGTGATCATCTCTTTATCATATTCAAGTATTTTTGCCAATCCGGAGTTTTTCTTAAGGCCCTACGGTGGTCTATCATCTGTCCATCATGCTGCACATCTTTTTGAACTCCATATCTGCAAAATTCTCTTTGATACAAGGGAATTGCATCTTTTCGTCTCTGATAGCTTTGCTTAAGGTATGAGCTATCATAGTTTCTTTAGCCAAGATCTCTTTATCTTTGTAACCGGTGATCCGATCAACAATGTGAACCAGGCGGCACCTATTTTTCTTCCGAAGGACCAGATAACCTATTCTGCCAGTGCATCTTCTTCAACACGAATCCTTGCTCTTAATGTTGATCTTTCAAAGAGCGTTGAGCTCAGAAAGTATTTCGAGCATTTGTCTGTTTCTCCCGCCTCTTGAACTTGATATTCTCGGAATATCTTGTTAATCCGTGGTGGTATATCGTCATGATATGCTTTCTTATTCTATATCACTGGAAGAACATGGAAGATCATCTATGTCTTTTCTCTCAAGCTTTGTGAGCACTGCCTGTGTGCAAAGTCTCAAAGTGTGAATTATGACTTCTTAAAGTCACCTATCTCGATCACGTCTTTCTGCTAAATACATTGCTTCAATTCTGGAATCAGCAAGTCCATTGTTAATTCCATCCTCCACCTTCAATCAAACCCGGAGTTTTCCCTTGTTGGCGAGTTATCATCGTCGTTCCGCTGAAGTTTTTCCTCAAGACTGCTAAATCTCTCTCAATCATTTCAAGAAGAACATGGAGTTTCTTTTCACCTCTGTCTCGTCAAGTAATCTTTTGAAACCCTCTCATTCTATCGTCTATGCTCAATCCACCGAAGGCCATGAAGAATTTCTAGATCTTTTGTAATCCTTCTGTTCAAGGTGTTGCTACCTTTTCCTTATCTGTCGAATCTTGCAGCTGTTCTCCATAATCTTTCTTCATGTCTTTTCCGGTGGTTTGGATCTTCCGACATGACGACAACATCATCATCCTTATCTATCTTGAATCCGGCGAATTGTTTGCATCTATCCTTGTTTTCTAATGGAGTTCCATGAGTTATCCTTGTCAAGATCTTCAGTCTGTTTTGGTAGTTGGGTTGCAAAGTTTTCCTATTCATGTGCGGAGTAATGCTTTGAGTGTGGGATGGAGTAGCTACCATACCACTACTCTTATCATTCGCTCTTGTACATTGAATTGGTGAATTAATGCGATTTCACTCATTCCACGGAAGTTAGAAGTGGCCTTTATTCCTCGATACTTTTACTTCCGTGCTTGTTTTTCTGGAGTGCTCTTTCGAAGAAAGTAATCAATAATCTCGTGTTGGTGGTCTGTCTATTCTAGATGGAGCATAATCTTCAGTTATCTAGTGGGAACAAACGCAAACTCTTTTCTGTCCTCGTCATTCTACAGGTGCTCGACATCCCCAAACAAGATGAAAGGAAACTATCTCTCTCTTTATTTCATCAATTATTTTCTTTGGTAAAGTCAATTATGGTTGATGCCATCAGCCGCAAATCTATTGCATTAGCCTCAAGGTTAAAGAAAGCAATAAGTGTCTGTACAATAAACTCAAGATCCTCTAAATTCTTTTCTTCTCGGGATTCCACCATAATCTAGCATCACCTCCTTCTCTTGAAGTATATCCGCGCACCTCAATTGCGTGATCCTTTGGTTCTTACCGGCGCAAGAAGAAGCTCATCCGAGAAGTCCTCTATGCTAATCTTTCAGTGGATATCAAGGAACTTTATTGTTTGAAGGCAATAATGTTTCCCCAATTTTCATTCCTTTAATCTTGGGAAGATAAATGCTATTTTCATAGTGGTTGATAACCTCTCCAAAGTAGCTCTTTTTCTTCCGGCGAGACAAAGATTCATCTTCTCTTGTATCTATAAATCTTTAATCTTAATGGTGTGTCGTTTCTTTCTCCCTGATACATCGTCCTTTCTATTTCTTTCACAAGTGGTTCTATTCTTTTATCAGGTTTCTCGAGAAAACCGGAGCTATGTTCATCCTATCCTTCTTGTCTCACGACAATCCTTCAACTCTTCTAACTCGTGGTTTCTCAAGCAAAACTCAAGACTCGCAACAAGTCTAGTAGGTTTTGCAAGGTGTAATGGTCGCACCATTCCGTTGTTCACCATCTTGGGAATGCAAGGATCACCTTCATTCCGAACACCCGCCTCTCGTCATGTATTTTTCTTTTTCCTAGGAATCTCGGGGCGAGATTCTTGATAAGTCGGGGAGAGTTGTAGCATCCCAATTGTCTAACAATTGCAATGCTACTAGCCTAGTCTAGATAATGCTACCTTCCTACATATAATTGTTGCAACATTATTATATCATGCTCATGTCATCATGCCACATTGCATTTGAGCATCATATAAAACCCTTTTCATTTGGTTCTTATCTCATATGCATTTATTAATTGTATTTGCTTCTTAATAAAATGTATTTGCTTCTTGATGAATTGTTTGATGCCCAAGTTGAGTTGGGGGCATATCTTTTAACTATTCCATCACCCTTGCCACCTCCCCTTATCTCCACACACTTTTCCACCATTGCTTTTATATATGGGCAAATGCATTTCTCCCTGGGATATTTATCTCTAGCTCATGTATAGTTGGTATAGTTCCATTCTATTCCTCATACTTCCATACTTGATCTAATATTGTTTTCACAATATTAATGTGGGAGCTACCTTGTCACCCTTTGCATGCAATGTGAGTAGAACTCCTCCATAAGCTCCCATATGGTTTGAATTTGAATAAATACTCATGTGGGAATATATTTGTGGCTATATTTTGTCTAGTGGATCACATACACCAGCTTGGCCACCATCTCTTCATGCATGTTCTTTATTTAGTCCATATGAGAAGCAAGCTTGTGTATTTTTGGTTTGGCCTTAATTCAAATATTGACATGCATGCAAGAATATATGACCATGATTGAAAATAGTTGTTTTCACAACTAGAATTAGTGCCATTTATTACTTGTGCATGGGGCATGCAAGCTTCCTCTCTCTCCTTTTTCTACCTATTTGATTTTTTGCTTTGGTTTTGGAAGAGTTTTGAGTAGTTTGTTTTCAAACTAATAAAATAAATAAAAGAGAACTACACCTAACCTATCTCTACATCATGGCATACTACATGCAATCATAGCCTCTAGCCACATGTGATATCAATGGCACTAAGTGACTTTCTTTTATTCAAATTCTTATGAGCTTGTTTGCTTGTTCAATTTTTTTTTGATCAAATCCTATATCTACACTCCATCTACCAAATTGTCCTAGCTAATCTAGCTATCTAAATAAAGACTTCATCTCTAATATTTATTTATTTTTGTCTCTTGATCTCTGCCTAAAACTTTGACACTAAATCTGTCTAAAGTTTTGTCTAAAATTAGTCTCATCTAGTCTAGTTTAGACTAGATAAAAACGCCAATCCCCTTTTTCTTTTCCAAAACCCTAATCACCCGTACGTTTATACAAACATACACCTTCACATCTTGTTTTTTTAAACCGTGACACCACCTGAAGCTCCTAGCCGTCTTTCCTCTGTTCGGTCACCAACCCTCTGTTCAGCAACAGCAGTAGGCAGCGAAGCCCCTGTCCTTGTTGGTCTGGCTCGACCGAACCTGGAGGACAGCAAGCACCACGCCCCTGTTTCTCTTCTTGGGCACGACCACGTGATCACCCAACAGCTGAGCCCTGGTCCAATCGTCCTCTACCCCACATATACCAGCTGCCCTGCTTTTCTTCCTGGCCATACATCAAGCGAGGCACCAACCACCACTCCTCCATCCAGATCTCGACCCAGCTCTCCCCATCTCCTTCCATGGCAAGAGATTTTAAACCCTACCATAGTCCCTAGACCATCACCACCATAGTCCACCACAAGCCGGAGGAGCACCAAGTCCAGATGTTGGAGCCTTGAAGCAACTGTAGAGTGGAGGAGAAGGCCTGAAGCAGTCCCGTGCGTCGCCGCCGCACATGTGTTCTGCCAGCGACCCGACGCCGTCCCCATCATCTCGCCGTCACCCCAAGCCCTCCCCTTGCGTCTGCAAGGCGCTGGTGAGGCCCCCGATCTACCTGACAAGGTTCCTGGTTCTGAGTCGCCGTACCTTGCTGCCGTGCACGACGCAGCGCGATCGCCGCCGCGGACGCGTGTAGTTGCCGTTTCGGCTGTGCTGTTCACGTTGTCCTAGCGCTCGTCTCGGTACATTTCAAGAAGATCTGAGACCACCAACACATAGAGGGATGTCCCCTTGTTAATTCGAGCCCTTACTCGCCTAGATCGGTGCGGTATCGTGGCCACAGTCGTGTCCGCAAAATCGCACCGTCGCGCTGTCAGGCGAGATACAGTTCTGGCGTTGTTTGTTTTCTTCAGAGTTACCGCGTAACAAGCTGGATCTTATGCATTCATGTCTTCATCCAATCACCAACACCAGCCCAGCCCAGCCCAGTGGTTTATCACCCTTACCGTGAGGTTGTGGTATCGATCCCCATCCCAATCCTTTTTCTTTTCTTTAACCCTCATGAGCAGAAGGCCCACCAGTCCGCCTCGCGCAACCACATCAGCAGATCTCTGCACAGCCAGTACCCGGGCCCGCATGAAAGTGTCTGCGGCAAGGGTCTACCAAGTACAAAACGTCTGGTTTTTCTTTTGGGTTTTCAGGAAATAACAAAAATGAGATAAATGCATTATATCAATATCTTTTCAATACAAAATCGTTTTGTCTCATATAATATATGTTTTTTGATCAGAAAAATGTGAGGAATTCAAATATGCCATCCAAAATAATGTTTGACTAATTTAAATTTTCGAAATTGTTTAATTGCAATAAAAATGCCTTTTTTAATTAATTAATGACTTTAATTCTATAACTCCAAATTTGGCAAATAATATGTCTAAATCGATCAGCGCGACGAGCCTGTTCTGATTATGCATTCCTTGATATGAATTGAAGCATGCATTATGTCATTATTAAAAATCAGAACTGTTTATAGCAATAAAACTTGACCAAATAATTAATAAAATGAGTTATTCTTCCCCCCACACCTCACCCTTGCCATGCTACTTTATTGCCATGTAAATTGTGCATCATTCATCATGGCATGCTTGTTTGCTTGTCGCATTTTATTTATATGCTTGTACTCTTTATTTATGTTGGCCCTTGTTTGTTTGGTTCTTCTTTCAAATAGACGCCGAGCAGGGGAAATATCAGGAATCCCAGGAGTACTACCCAGATCCATCTCTCGCTTCAACTGAGCTGCCAGGCAAGCACTACCACATGCTTGCATACATATAGTACCTATTGCCTCTATCTTATTCTTGCATCATTGAGTCGCGGGTGCATTAAATTGAATCCCAAGTACTGCATAGCCTTTACTTTAAACCCCACCGAAGCGTGTTCCTCCATCCCATGAGCCATTACTACAGGAGTTGTTTGAGCCATGCGAGTCGTAGAACAGCATGTGTAGGGTATGTGAGAGTCCGATGGAGAACGAGGTACCTAAACAACTTAACCTGAGTAGTATGGGATAACTAATGAAAGAGGCACCGGTGGGCAATATCTGTTATTTGGTTTTTCCTGCCCACTTGTGTCCCGTAGGACCCCGAGTACTTGATTCCTGTTCCTTGACTATTCGCACTATCCACATCCGGGAGGCCTTATGGACCCCCCCTGAGCCAGAGCTTGATTCATTTCTATTTCTTGGGGCCACAAACTAGTTTGGGGTTTTATTTACTATCCTGTACTTATGCCATGTTTTACTGCTTTATTTAACATTGTGCGTGGAGCACCTGTACTGTTTTAGATGCGGAGTGTTTTCGCGGTATCGACAAGCCTAGTCACATTTTCGGGTTCCTAGTCGTTTACAGCCATTGACGCAAACCTTGGGTCCGTCTCGGATTCGGCCAACTTCGTTGCGGGTAGCTTAATGGGGTGGCCCCCTGAAATATTTTATGAATCCTTTGATCGCTTTGTCGTGAATGCCTCTTTGGGTTTTGAGTTGGTTTTTCTGAGGTTGATCGAGTGTGTGTTGCTATTTGTGCACCCCTGCAGGGTAAATCTTTCTGAAAGCCGTGTCTACGGTTATGGACGACTTGGAGCATAGTTTCTCGATCATAGACAAGTATAACTAAAGTACCGTCGTTAATTTGACTAAATATCTGACTAGTAAATAGTGCAATATTCATGGAATGGTTAATAAAACTGCCAACGGGTGGGTTGTTCGTCCGCTTTCTCGTTGGTAAGCGAGAAGGAGGATGGATCTATTACTTTATACTGTTATAACTGTTGTTTCTAATTAACGGACATCCGTCTATCCTTGGTTAGGCGGATGGTTAGCGAGTATCCATAGGCTTGTTAATTATTATCTTTTGCTGCAATTTCGTCACCCCAGGTATATGTCCCCTTTAGAGGCATAAAGACCTGCTAAGTACCCCTAGGGTCTCACGCGATAAATTGTTTGATTCAGATGAACAGGTGTATTCGCAAGATGGATACTAGGTGGAGGAGACAAATGATGTTGGCAACGATCACTCGGTGTAGAGATTCCGGGGATGGGGATCCGTGAAATCTGTGGGCGAGATGTGTTTATTTATGTGGCATCTTATGCCGATTTGCTTCTTATCTGTACTCGGATCTTGTTTTCCGCTTCCGCCTGATACTCTGATGATTGATGTATGAGGAACTATCCTACACTATTATATCTATTTAGGATATTTGGATCTTGCCGTATGGCGTTGCAATATTTCTATTTCTTTTAGATGGAATGTCTCTGAGGACTGTTGTAAGGTAGCTTGCATACATACTCACTTTTAAATCTGTGGGCGAGAATGTCTCTGAGGACTGTTGCCTACGCCGCTCGCTCTTGTCCCGATGTTCTTGAAAGTGGTTAGGACGGCCGACGGGTCTACACGTGGGTGGCCCCTGGGCCCCCGCTGTACTATTTTAACCACTTTCGGTTCATCCAGGCTTGAACTTAGAGCGTAGGGTCTGAGGTTGTTACAATCTCCATCACCATTGCTGATTACCATGATGAGAAGGGAGTAATTCTCTCTCGAGGCTAAGGGTTCTACTGGTAGCTATGTGTTCATCTCTCTCTCTATGCATGATCATATTGTGATCATGAGCTTTGTAATCAAGTAGATCTACCTTGCTACTCAAGTGCTTTAATAGATCTCTACTCTCCCCATGTGTGTGAAGTTGACAGTGTGCACACCATGGTGCCACTTAGGCTAGAGATTACAAATACTTGTTATGAATTATATTTGGAGTTGGATGTCTTTATGAAATTGTGGTGTTTGTTTGAACCATCTAGTGCTCAAGGTGACAGTGTGGGGTTATCTAGATGGGAAAGGCTTACTTTGAGGTGTGCTGGTATAGCCCTACCATGGATTAGAGTGTCCAACCGGAGAGTAGTTCAAAGTAGTATCATAAAGAGAATATATTTATATGAGAGTGTTCACTAGTGAAAGTATGATCCCTAGGCCTTGTTTCTAAGCATTGAAACACCGTTTGCAACTAGATATGTTACATGTTTGCTTGCTTCCATCTTTATTTCAGTTTGCCTTTAGTCTCTTCCACACTATTAAGCTATTTTCTATCACCGTTGTCTTATATCCATACCACTTGTATTTCACTATCTCTTCGTCGAACTAGTTCACCTATACACCTGATAAGTGTATTGGGTGTGTTGGGGACACAAGAGACTTCTTGTATCTTGATTGCAGGGTTGCTTGAGAGGGGATACCTTTGACTTCTTCCTCCCTGAGTTCGATAAACCTTGGGTAATCCACTTAAGGGAAAACTTGCTGCTGTTCTACAAACCTCTGCACTTGGAGGCCCAACAACTGTCTACAAGAATAGAAGTGCGTAGACATCAAGCTATTTTCTAGCACCGTTGCCGGGGAGGTAAGGTAAAAGGTATTCACACCGGAGGATTAAAGAAGAAGAACCTTCCACGGCAAACGCCTATTACCTGGCTGTTGGGGGGATACCCCCGGGTAGGGTCACGCCAGGGTATAAAGGCCGAGTTAGCCGAGGTACGAAAAGGTCAAAGCAAGAGCTGGCCGAGTCACCTCAAGGCAGGCCGAATCACGGGGTAACCTAGACTAGGGGATGTCCACCTAACTGGGTCTCAGCCGACTTATGTCGTATGTCGGTATGATGTATCTAACTTGTATGCAGGTACAGGTGTGGCCGGATCAACTAGGTACGATCCGGGTTATATCAACCTTGTAAGAGAAGGAAGGTATCTCGCTGATCAAAGGGTGACCACTGTACGCAGAGCATGAGCGAAGCGGACAGAGGCCAGGACCACCGAGGCGTGGCCGACAAAGGTGACGATGCCTGTGTCGGATGACGCGGGCGCCGCAGAGGCTCATGTAGCCTCTGCATGGATGACGCTGGGCAAAAGTGACCCGGTCGGCTTAATATTTTGGGAGGAGGCATATTCCTTGGAATATGCCTCCATGTATGCCCTAATTGGAGACCTAGCCACCCCTATATAAGGAGGGCTAGGGCCTCTGTAGAAGGGGTGGGTCTTTGACTGTTTGATCTCTAGAGGGTTGTGTTTTACTTGGGTGTTCCTGAGAGCTAGCTAGTGGTGAGAGTAAGAGAGTCCCTTCTTCCTCCTCTCCCCAATACAGCTCGAGGAGCACTTGTAATCTGTGGAAGTGAATCAAATACAAAGCAACTGTGTGTGGAATCACCACACTATCCCTCCCTGGATTCCCCTAGTGCATTTAGTCCCCACCTTTAGCCTATTCATGGCATCTGCCATGACACCACCATGATAGTTGGCGCCCACCGTTGGGCTAGCGGCGCTAGCAGGGGTGAAGATCCGGACAGGAAACTTCATCGGCACCGGCGAACGCATCGTCTCAGGGCTCGTTCAGCGCTTTGGAGTGCTGGACTTTGTCAGCGACAATGCTGGCTACTTCGGCAAGCGTCCTCTTCCGCGCAACGGCCTCTTCGTCAAGCTCGGCGTGCATAATATCTACGTTGCTATCGATGTGTCGTGCGTTCACCCGCGGCACATCATCGAAGGAGGCGAGCCACCCCTTAGCATGGTTCACGGGGCGCGTATCACTCGCTCCCCGGACCGTGCCGAGGTGATGATGACTGTGCCTGGCGCTGGCGCAAGCAAGGATCCGGCACCAAATTCGGAGGTAACACACAAGGCACCGAGGAAAAGTAGGGGTCCTCCGCTAGAGAGGCCCGAGAATGTGCTGTAGCAGGCGATGGATAGCTTGGCAAACCCGGTAGCAGCAGTAGTAGATCCGGCTCAGGCACAGGCCGAGCTAGAGGAGACTAGGCAAAAATTACTAGAGGGTGCGAAAAAGATAGCCGCGGCTCAGCAGTCGTTGAACATGACCCTGCGTGAGTACACGAAGGAAAATAAGGTAGATACTGTAAAAGTGAAGGGGAGAAATCTCATGTGTGAAATGAACAAAGAGGGTGATACTAGGATTGAGGAATCAGAGAACTGTTTGTCCGTGGGGCTGCCGAAGTATAGTACCCCGGCAAAAAACCTCAGAGCAGCAGATGCTGCTGCATCCGAGTTGGAAGGTCTGACGGGTGAAGCCCGTCAGAGACAGCAAGATAGGGTCAATGAGTTGGTTTGGATCGCGAACAGGCAAAATGAGGAATTACTCAGGGCTAACCCGGAAAGAGCTGGGGCCTCCAAAATTGTTCATTCGGCGGTGGGTAACCCGGAGAAATCTGCTGGAGCCGCATCGTCTCCTCATGGTGGTCCTAGGAGAGAAGAGGTAGTAACCTCGGCCAGGAGGAATAAGCAGATAGTCCCATATGACCCGGCAAGGGCAGGGAAAGGAAAAGCAGTACAGGCAAATGATGATCGACGAAGTGTCATCTGAGGTGAGGCTGGCCGAGGTAACCGCGACCAAGGCAATGCCGGTCAAGGAAATGCTGTAAACGGCAATGCCAGACAACACAACTCGACAAGAGCAGGGCAACCACAGCAGCGGAATATACCAAGGCAAGAGCAAAGTGCCGGCCGAGGTATGCAACAGAGAGGTGCTCCACGAGAGCAGGACAGATATAACGATGGTGATTCGGAAATGGTGAACGCAGGATACCCAAGGCCGGACTATCATGTGATAGGGTCAAGATTGGGGAGCAGGGATTTGATGCCTGACGATGCCAGGTTAAAACTGGATCGGCTGTATAGGTCAGAGTAAATTGAATGTCAAGGTCCTCCGGGCCCTGTGTGTTTTGGGCCCCGGATCATGAAGGAACCTCCAGTACCTAACTTCCAGCTACCTAGAGGCACTAAGACATATGGCGGCAACACAAAGCCAGAGGATTGGTTGATTAACTACGCTACAGCAGTGAAAATTGCTACAGGCAACTTGAGATGGGCTGTGAGATATGTACCCTAGATGTTGGAGGGGCCAGCGAGGGTATGGCTAAACAATTTGCCGCCCGGAAGTATTAACTGTTGGATTGATTTTGAGGAAATGTTTGTCAGCAACTTCTCGAGCACGTATTAGAGGCCGAATAGGCCACAGACCCTAGCAATGTGCAAGCAGAGACCGAATGAGACAGGCCGAGAGTTCTTAACCCGGTGGTGCACAGTACAAAACTCATGTGAGGGTCTGATCGAGTCACAGGCAATAGCATGGTTTGCACAGGGGTGCAGATATGCAAGCATGTTGTGGCAAAGATTGCAAAGGGATATGCCAACTACATTGGCAGAGAAAATCCGGATTGCTGATTCATATGCATTGGGTGATTCGACTCAACCCAGGCTTGTGTCAAACGAGTCAAATGAGGAGTGCTACCAGAGAGATGGAACCGGATCATCCCAGAGGAATGACTACCGGGGTAAAAGAAGATATGACAGACTGGATTACCGGTACAGTTCGCAACAAGTTGCTGCTGTGAATCAAGATCAATCTGGTGCAGGAACCAACCAACGTCAGAAAACTGGAGGACAACAATGGACTCCGAGAAATGATGGCAAGAAAACTTGGACGCCAGAGCAGAAGAAATAGTGGCAAGAAAAGAAGGACCGTCCGAGGTATACTTATGAGGCAATGCTGGATCAGCCGTGTAAATTTCACACGCCGAATCCGAGTAACCCAGCGGGTCACACAATAAGGAAGTGTGAGTGGATGCAAAAGATAGAACAAAGTGGTTTGGGGAATGCTCAGGCACCTCGGAATGATCAACCTCGACAGGAGTTACCCCGACAACAATTGCTCTCCGGAGCGAACACGCAACAGTTAATGTTGCCTCCCCCTCCGCCGAGGTATGACAACCATGAGAGAAGGGATGCAGTGCATCAAGTGGAAGTCCAACATCAACCGGATCAGAGGTACCCCAAAAACGAGGGGAGGAATGAGTACAGAGAGCATCATCAAAGTTACTGTGTGTTTACCACAGAAGAGACAAACAGAAAGAGCTTGCAGCGCGAGCACATGGAAGTTAATGCGGTAATGCCAGCTGTGACGAGGTATATGCCTTGGTCGGATCAGGAAATCACCTGGAGTATCAAGGATCACCCCAAGCTTATGCCTAGCCCCGGTTCATATGCGTTAGTGCTGGACCCAACATTCATCGGGCCAAACATCAATGTGAGATTCTCCAAGGTGCTGATAGGCAATGGCAGCAGCATCAATATCATGTATGCGGATACAATGCGCAAGTTGGGTATCTCGAAGAACATGCTCCAGGCTACCAGAACAACGTTTCATGGTATTGTGCCAGGCATATCCTGTGAGCCCATTGGCAAAGTCCGAGTCGATGTGTTATTCGGCACGCGAGATAACTGCCAAACTGAGAATTTGGAGTTTGAAGTGGTGAACTTAGAAAGTGCGTATCACGCGTTACTCGGTAGGCCAACACTGAACAAGTTCATGGCAAGTTGTCACATCAGTTACCTGAAGATGAAGTTGCCTGGGCCAAATGGTGTAATTACCATAGCTGGAGATTTCCGACGTTCCATTGAGTGCGCGTCAGCCGGGTCTAACATGGCCGAGTCACTTGTGATTGCGCAAGAGAAGAGAAAAATCTAGGAAGTGGCGGCATTGGCTCAGTCGGCGCAACAGTATATGCCGGCGCTGAGTAATCCGCATGGTAGTGTTTCGTTCCAACCGACAAAAGATACCAAGAAAGTGCCTGTTGATGATATGTTCCCAGAGCGCACCGTAACAATTGGTGCCGGGTTAAATGACAAATAGGAAAGCGAGCTTGTCAACTTCCTCCGAGAGAATCGGGATATTTTTTCTTGGTCCACACAGGACTTGCAAGGTGTTCCGAGGGAGTTGGCCGAGCACTCTTTGAATGTGAGACCCGGGGCAAAGCCGGTGAAGCAACCTCTCCGCCGCTTTACCGAAGATAGGAGAAAAGTCATAGGAGATGAGATAGCTCGGCTGCTAGCAGCTGGATTTATCATAGAAGTACTTTACCCAGATTGGCTATCTAATCCGGTGCTGGTGGAGAAAAAGAAGGACGATCCGAACGTGGCAGTGGTTTAGCTCATGTGTATCGATTACACGAACCTGAATAAGGCGTGTCCGAAAGATCCATTCCTACTGCCAAGGATAGACCAGGTCATAGATTCCAGTGCTGGGTGTGAACTGTTGTCATTCAATGATGCATATTCTGGTTTCCACCAGATACCTCTGAACCCAAGTGATCAAATAAAGACCGCGTTTATCACCCCGTATGGGGCTTATTGCTATCGCACCATGCCATTTGGTTTACGTAATGCAAGGGCAACATACCAAAGATGTATGCAGAAATGTTTGCACGACCAAATTGGTCAAAATGTGCAGGTATATGTGGATGATGTTGTTATAAAGACCAAGGAAAGCAAAATGCTCCTTGACGATATCAGGCAGACATTCACGAACCTAAGGAGGTTCCGGATGAAGCTTAACCCGGAAAAAAGCACCTTCGGTGTCCCGGATGGAAAATTACTCGGATTCCTTGTCTCCAACCGAGGTATCGAAGTCAATCCAACTAAAATCCGGGCCATAGAGCGAATGGAACTGCCAAAGTGCCTTAACAATGTCCAGAAGTTCACTGGTTGCCTGGCATCCTTAAGTCGGTTTGTATGTCGGTTGGGAGAAAAGGCACTACCTCTCTATCAACTCATGAAAAAGTCGGACAAGTTCATTTGGATGCCGCAGGCCAATGAAGCCTTTATCCAATTAAAGAAAATGTTAGCCACTGCACCAGTGTTAGCCTCTCCACTATCAAAGGAGCCAATGTTGCTCTATATAGCCGCAACCAACCGAGTTGTAAGTGCAGTAATTGTGGTAGAGCGCGATGAAGAGGGTAAGTCAGTGCAAAGGCCAGTATATTACCTAAGCAAAGTGTTATCCGCATCAAAGCAAAATTATCCGCACTATCAGAAAGTGGCGTATGGTGTGTACATGTCGGCTAAGAGGCTAAAAACCTATTTTGAGGAGCACCCCATCAAAGTAATATGTGAAGCTCCCATATCCAAGATAATGAGTAACAAAGACGCAAGTGGCAGGATTGCAAAATGGGCAATTGAGCTAGCCCCTTATGCGCCACAGTATGACAGAAGAGAAGCAATCAAGTCTCAGGTTGTGGCTGCCTTTTTTGTGGACTGGGCCGAGGTGCAATATGAACCACCATTACCAGATCCGAACTATTGCAGAATGCACTTTGATGGATCAAAAACGAAAACCGGGTTAGGTGTCGGAGTTGTGCTTACCTCGCCAAAGAATGACCAGGTGAAGTATGTGCTGCAAATCCATTTTGCAGCATCAAACAATGTCGTCGAATATGAGGCACTTGTGCATGGGCTCAAAGTGGCAAAAGAAATTGGGATACGTCGGATCCAATGCTTTGGCGACTCCGATTTGGTAGTTCAGCAAGTTTCAGGACTGTGGGATGCTCTTGATCCAAACATGGCATTATACAGATTCCATGTGTAGAAGATATCTGGTTACTTTGAGGGATGCGAATTTCACCATGTACCCCGGGTGGAAAACGAGGTTGTCGACGTATTGTCGAAGCTCGGATCAACCCGACAAGCAATTCCACTAGGTGTAGCATTAGAACACCTCAGAAAACCATCTATCAGGCCATCCCCAGAAACCGACTCAATCTACATCCCGGAAGATCCGGAATCTGGAGTTGTACCCATGGACATTGACGTGGGAGGTGGTTCGCAAAACCCGGGGACTGCCTCGGCAAACCCGGGGACTGCCTCGACGAACCCGGGGACTGCTTCGCAAGACCCGGGGACTGCTCAACGCAATCCGGCTGAGGTTATTCCGGTGGATCAGATGGAAATTGATGAGGATCTGTTTCCAGTGCGAGCTGTACCAGCTTGGGCACTGCCCATATTTCAATTCCTGAAAGATGGAACCTTACCCGCTGAGGAGGTGCTTTCTAGGCAAACTCAGAGGAGAGCAAAAGCATACACGATCATCAATTCCGAGCTATACAAAAGGAGTGTGACTAATGTCCTCCAGCGATGTGTTGACCCGGAGGAAGGACTTGATATCCTCCGAGATATACATCAAGGGGAATGTGGGCATCATGCCTCGTCTAGAGCCTTGGTAGCAAAAGCTTTCCGGCATGGATTCTACTGGTCAAGTGCCTTAGAACAAGTAGAGGACTTGGTAAGAAAATGCAATGGTTGTCAGAGGTATGCTACCAAGACACATATGCCAATGTCGGAGCTCAAGACCATACCAATCACCTGGCCATTTGCCGTATGGTGTTTGGATATGGTTGGCCTGTTCAAACCCGCGAGAGGGAACATGACTCACATTTTGGTCATGGTTGATAAATTTACAAAATGGATTGAAGTAAAGCCAATAAGAAAATGTGATGGAGCTACGGCCGTGACATTCTTCAAAGACATTATCTTGAGATACGGTTATCCTCACAGCATCATAACAGATAATGGCACAAATTTTGATGAAGGAGCATTTGCACGATTCTGCCGAGATAAAAAGATCTGGCTGGACGTAGCCTCGGTAGCTCACCCCGCATCGAACGGACAAGTGGAGAGATCCAACGGGTTAGTATTATCCGAGATAAAACCCTGGCTCATTGAGCCGCTACAAAGATCAGCGGGGTGCTGGATAGAAGAACTACCAGCGGTACTGTGGAGTTTAAGAACAACTCTGAATCGATCAACAGGCTATACGCCATTCTTTCTGGTATATGGGGCAGAAGTTGTATTACCAGCCGACATAGAGCATGACTCGCCTAGGGTCACCCAATACATAGAAGCCGAAGTGCAAGAAGCCCGGCAAAATGATGTTGATTTGCTAGAAGAAGCGAGAGAATTGGCATTGTCCAGATCTGCCATATATCAGCAAAATCTCCGACGCTATCATAGCCGAAAACTAAATCCCCGAGTTTTCCGGGAAGGTGATCTGGTACTCCGGTTGGTACAACGTACTGCTGGAATGCACAAGTTATCCCCCCATGGGAAGGGCCATTCATTGTGAGCAAAGCATTGCACAATGACTCATATTATCTCATCGATGCAAAACCACAAGAGAATAACAAGGCGGATAGGTCCGGCGAGGAATCTAAGCATCCATGGAATGTAGCTCTACTTCGTCCTTTCTACACTTAGCAAAGAAGTGTATGTATCCGAGTCTCTCATATGTCGGTATGTATGCCGACAATGAGCTTATCAATGAAATCTTGGCACCTCGAGCAGTAACTCGGGGACTACCTTAATGATACTTGTTATTTGTTTTCTGCATTCATTATTTACGCGTCAGCTGGCGTAAGTTGCTTCTGCCTAAGCCGGATTAGTAGTGTGTGAGCACCAAAAACCTAAATCTTCGACTTGCTGCTGTCCAACAAGATTTGGCTTCATGGCAAGCAAGAGAACAAGTTTGGAATTGCGTAACACATGAAAAACGACTAAGGAAAGGAACTTAATCGAGCCGACGTTTGTTTTTTGGACTAACCTTATACTTATTTTATGTTTACTTTGCTGAATTATTTTGAGCTAATCCTAAAGTTTCCAAGTATTGTTAAGTCAATTTTTGAAGCTCGGACTCGTAAGTCATAAAAACGAACCAAGGTAGACACGAGCCGAGCCAAGAAATTGGAGGAACAAGAAAATGAAACTCGGGGACTACGCCGAAGTTAATCTGGCACAAAAACTTAGTAGAAAAATATCACTTAAGTGCTTAATACAATTGCACCCGGCATACCGGGGATCTGATAAACTTCAAAGTATTTTCAATCAAGGGGCAGCAGGAGGAGGTAATTCGGAGCCAGCGGGTGCAGCTCCAGCCTCAGCTTCAGCTTCCTCTTCATCCTCTTCGACATCCGAGGCTTCTTCCTCTTCTTCATCACTCGAACCCTCTTCGACATATTCGTCATTGACAGCACCAAGGAAACTTGGTCCCTCATTCCATTGATGGATGTGGGCGTATTGAATGAGGCTATGGGCGCAAGCCTTGCGCCGAGCAATCCAATCCGGGTCAGTGGACCACCTTGATCCGGTGCGCATGCGTTCGAGAAGCTTCAGGTTTATCTTTTCGTACCAAGTGAGCACGTAGTGGAGGACAATTTCAGCTCCGGCGCGTCCGGCAGATTCCCTCCAAAGATCGAGCTGAGTCTCGCACTCCATAAGCTTGGCAATAAGAACAGTGGTACTCTCCGGAGTATCTTCTTCAAGCCAAAAGGCATTGAAGATCTAGATTGCTACATCCAAGATATCCTTGCCGTAGTTCTTCACAATCTCGACTCGGGAGGACAAGCTGACTATCAAGTCCTCGAGATCAAGAGGACATCCAAGTTATCAATCCTTAAGCAGTTCTTGATCCTTGACGATCTGGAGTTTGAGGCGCTCGTGCTCTTCAGTAAAGTCTTGGCCTACTTTCTCTAGTTCGGACTTGTGCTGCGCCTTGAGCTTCTTCATGTCTGCCTTAAGCTTGGCAATTTCTTCATCTTTGGTCTGGAGGAGGGCAAGATCATTATCTTTCTTTTTGAGTTCGTCCTGGTGCTACCCTGCTTGTTCGAGAAAATGCAGCATCATATCAGGCACGGGCACACTATCTTCAAGAGATACTGAAATAGTTTGTTGACCCGACAAAGCCGAGGTATGAATATTTGCCGAGCAAGGGGAAAAGGAGATAGATCGTGGAGGAAGGTTGAGCAAGAATGACTTACCCTTTATCTGATCTAGAATTTTTCTCATGAGGATATTCTCAGCCTCCACTCCAGCTGCAAAATCCGAATGATGGATTAGTTCGGCGAAAAAAAACGAAGGAAAATGAAAAAATGCCAAGGAAAAAACTTACCCCTTTTCTCATGTTCGGCGAGAAGCGCAGTATGTTTCACGCGCAGCATCTTGTGAGTATCCAAAAGACGCTGAAACTCAGCGCTCCGGCGATTGGTAGTCACCTAAAAAGAGTACAAAAGGATAGCTTAGCCTTGTGCATATTCGAAGTGTACAAAATCCGGGCCAAGTGGAACTTAACCCGGCTCTAGGTGTGTGCATATTCGAAGTGTACAAGATCCGGGCCAAGTGGAACTTAACCCGGCTCTAGATGTGTGCATATTCGAAGTGTACAAGATCCGGGCCAAGTGGAACTTAACCCGGCTCTCGATGTGTGCATATTCGAAGTGTACAAGATCGGGGCCAAGTGGAACTTAACCCGGCTCTAGGTGTGTGCATATTCGAAGTGTACAAGATTCGGGCCATGTGGAACTTAACCCGGCTCTAGGTGTGTGCATATTCGAAGTGTACAAAATCCGGGCCAAGTGGAACTTAACCCGGCTCTAGGTGTGTGCATATTCGAAGTGTACAAGATCCTGGCCAAGTGGAACTTAACCCGGCTCTAGGTGTGTGCATATTCGAAGTGTAGAAGATTCGGGCCAAGTGGAACTTAACCCGGCTCTAGGTGTGTGCATATTCGAAGTGTACAAGATCCGGGCCAAGTGGAACTTAACCCGGCTCTAGGTGTGTGCATATTCGAAGTGTACAAGATCCGGACCAAGTGGAACTTAACCCGGCTCTAGGTGTGTGCATATTCGAAGTGTACAAGATCCGGGCCAAGTGGAACTTAACCTGACTCTAGGTGTGTGCATATTCGAAGTTATTAAGGAGCTATGTTAGATCTCTAAGGAGCATCCGGCCGACTAACAAGTTACTCCCCCGGAGGCTCGAGGACAAATGGCTATATCACTAATATCTACTACATTCTAAGGAAAGGGCGAAGTAACGTACCTCCATCATCCGACCTGCAAGGTTAATTGCCTTGGCAGCGGTATTCATCTGGGCAGCAAACTCGGCGAGCCCGAATTTCTCCGGGAGATCATCATTGTGAACGAACTCCGCCTTGTTCTAGTTGTTTACAAACTCGATCAAGGTTGGAGGATAGTGTTCGCCGCTGAGCATGTGGGGTGCAACTAGACCCTTAGCGTGGGCTTCTCTCCTCTCAACCTAGGCAACAGCGGGGCTGGTGTGCAAAACGAGTTGCGCATCTGCTGGCTTGGCAGGGGCGTCCTTCGGCGGTGCAGTCTTTTTCGGGAGCATGGATGCAAGTGTATGCTATCCAGCCTCGATTGATGCTGCCCTAGTGGCGTCAGGAGCCTTTTTGCTCTTGGGCTGCTGCTGAGAAGTTGAAGTTGCTGTAGCGGATTTGCCCTTTTGAGCTACCTTGGTGCTAGCCTTGGTACTGATGATGTCTTCTCGCCGAGTCTTGGAAGACTCGGACGAGGCGGAGGGGCTTGGTGCTGTTGCTGGCGCTTTCGCTGTTGCTGTTGGTGCTGGAGTTGATGCTGGTGCTGATTTCTGTTTCGGCGGAGGTGCTGAAGGAACCTCGGTGGTAGGTGGTTGTGGCAGAGCCGAAGTAGTGGTTGCTGCTGCCTCGGCAGAGCCAGTTTCCCCCGCTCCGAGGTTGCCCTCTTCTTGACGAGGTGGGCTAGAGCCCGGAGCAGCGGCTGAACCCTCCTGAATGGGGCTCAACAGGCGTGAATTGTCGCCACGAGGGGGAGAAGGGCTACGTCGGAGCGGCGAGGCAATGCCGGATCCACTCTGAGGGACCTGCACCGTGGCCCTGCCGAATCAAATCATGAATGATGAGAAACTATAACAAAAGAAGAACAAGTAAATAGCAAAGGGAGAAGTGACTTACTCATCCGAAGTCAAGGGCTCCTTGGGCTTGCGAGCTCTCCAGGCCACGGCCTTAGTCGTGGACTTGGTGGAAGCTTTGTCCATGGACTTCTTTCGCCTTTTAGCTGGCTGAGAAGGTCTGGAGGAAGAAGCAGATGCGCCCCCCCTCTTCTTCGGCGCGACCGGGATAGGCTCACCCATGGCAAGGGGAGGATCTTCATGGATCTGCCCACCAGGGTTAGCTGATGTCGGAAAAGCATAAGAAAGGGGGAAAACGTCAAATGCCTCCATCACCTCAACGTCCGAATCATCTTCATCGTCGGGCCAATCTCTAATGGAAGAGAGTTTACCAGTGTGTCGCTTGGTCGCATCAGCCATCGGCAGGAACATCTCTTGATCCGGCTCCTCCTCATCCGAGGTGTCTCGATCAGGCGCCCATTTGAGAGAAGGCTTAGTGCCATCCTCAATGGTTTGCTGAAGAAACATATAAAGGGAAAGAAAAGACAAAGGGATTAAACCTACAACAGAAACTGACATATGATTTAATTCGGAAAAGGTTTGGGGCACGAGACTTACCGCAGGGGGAAGCCTATCTTGGCAGAAGTGTTCGATCCCCCACGTCCACTCAGCAGAGAAGTCCTTCTTAGTGGTGAAGAGGGCCTTGACCCGACGGAAGATCTTGGTGTTGCTCAACTCAAATGAGGAGGTCCGGTTGGGGTCATGGCCCCAGCTCATGTGGCAAACTTTATGTGTATGTTTCTAGAGGGGGGGAGATCCGGTTGCGGACGAATGTGATCATCGCGTCCTCGTTGCACAATCCTAGGTCCTTCAACTCCTGGAACCTTTTGTTGACTTGGTTCGCCAGGACGGTGGGCTTCTTGGGGACCTTGTCCCACATATCCAGATTAGGAGGACCCGGAGCGTAGGGGCGCAGCCGGATCAGATCTTCAGTTGTGCCATTTCTGACATAAAAGAAGGTTCGGGCCTAGCCCTTGTAGGAGTCAAGCCCCGTGACTCGGGGGAAAATGGACTACTTCCGAGGCAAGATAGAAGAACTGCGTGAGCTGCTTGTCCTCCGGATTAAGTTCTATGTTCGGAATCACGTTCCGGTGAAGGCCAAAGAACCGGATCCATAGCTCCTTCGTGGTCCATAGTCCGGCGTAGCCCTCGATGGTGGAAGCGAAAGCAGAGAGTGAGGTAATGGCGTTAGCCGGAAGATGGTGCGGCTGAAGCTCGTAGGTGTTGAGCCAGTAGTTGAAGAAATCGCTAACTGGGAGCCTAAACCCACGTTGGAAGTGGGAGAGCAATACCACATACTCACCCGGATTGGGTGAGGGGGCAAGCTCCGCAGCGGCAAGATGCACGATGACGCCCTCCGGGATACGCCAGGTGCGTTACAACCAATCGAGGTCGTCCTGGCACACCCAGGACCCAGCCCAGGCGCCGCAGTCGGCGTTCCCCGCGTCCTCCTCCATTTCCTGCTCCGCGACGGCAAGCTCTGATACATTGCAAATGTATCTATAATTTTTTATGTTCCATGCTTGGTTTTATCCACTTTCTTGTGTTTTGTTCCAACTTTGGAGTAATTTTCATATGATTTCTTGGACTAACCTATTAACAAGAGCCACAGTGCCAGCTGCCTGTTTTCTGCTGTTTTTGGTTCCAGGAAAGTCAGAAAATGAATATTCTCGGAATTGGACGGGACAAAAGCCTAAGTGCCTATTTTCCGAAAGGGATCAAGTGCCAGAATACGAGACAGAGAGGGGCCAGGGGGTGGTATGGCCGACCCCAGCACCCCCTCGGCCTCTCCTTCCGCCTATAAGTTGCCCTCGGGACGAAAACCCTAGGTACCCGATCAAAAATCCACGAAAGAGTCTGTAGCCGCCATCATCTCCATCCCTAGATCGGGAGGGATCTGAAGCTCTTCCCGGCACCCTGCCGGAGAGGGGAATTCACCCTAGAGGCCTTCTTCATCACCATTCAAGCCTCCGGTGTGATGCGTGAGTAGTTCATCCTTGGACTACGGATCCATGTAGTAGCTAGATGGTTGGTTTCTCCTCCTTTGTGCTTTCATGTTTAGATCTTGTGAGCTCCGTTCATGATCAAGATCATCTATTTGTAATCCATACATGTTGTGTTTGCGGGGATCCGATGGATATTGAGATGCTATTTCAGATTGATTATTGATTCTATCATGTCTTTGATATTTGAGATCTTGCATGCTTTGCGTTGTTAGTAGCTATCTTGGCCAAGTAGATGCTAGCAACTCCAAGAGTTAGTATTTATGCTCGATAGTGGGTTCATGCCTCTGGTAATCTGGGGAAGTGACAGAAATCTCTAAGGTACTAGATGTGTTGTTGCTACTAGGAAGAAAACAATTATCCTTTGTTCATAGAACAATTGTATTCTTTACCTTACACGCAGTTCGTAAAGCAATAATCTGTTGCTTGCAACTTAATACTGGAGGGGGTTCAGATGATAACCTGAAGGTGGATTATTAGTCATAGATGCAGTTGGATGGCGGTCTATGTATTATGTTGTATTGCCCAATCAAGTCTCAAAGGAGTCAAGATGATTAGTATATGCATGTATTGCTTTCTCGGTGTTTGTCAATTGCCCTGCTGTAATTTGTTCACCCAGCATGTTATCTATCTAAGGAGAGCCACCTCTAGTGAACTATGGATCCCGGTCCTTTGTCTTTTACATACAATTTACAATCTTTTACTGCTTTGTGTTTACTTTCTGCAAACTTTTACTTCTTACCATTCGATACGTTTAATCCTTTGTTTTTTGCAAAACACAGTGAGATTGACAACCTCATCGCAAGTTGGGGACAAAGTTCTGTGGTTGTGTTGTGCAGGTCTCCATGCTGGTACTAGCACCGGTAGTGCGCCCTGCCAAAGCTCAGCTAGTAACACCTTTGGGGTATTTCCTTGCTCCTACTGGTTCGATTAAACCTTGGTTTCATAACTGGGGGAAACTTGTTGATGTGCTCATCATACCTTCCTCTTGGGGTTCCCAACGAGCTCTACATCAACCACGAGCCATAAACACATTTCTGGGCGCCGTGCATTGAGCCATCAAGCATTTTTCTGGCGCTGTTGCCGGGGAGTCAAGGACATCTTCACAAGGGGAGTCCCTCATAACCAATCTCTTTACTTTGTTGTTTTTGTTTTGCTTAGCCTTCTTTTTGCTTTGTTTGCTTGTTTTGTTCTTCAAAAAACACACAAAAAATTAGTTTTACTTGTTTGCTTTCTTATTTGAAAAACACAAAAAATTAGTTCCTATCTTAAGTTGCCTTTATGACTAGCTCTGCTCCAATCACTATTTCATTATGGATAGCTCACTCAGTTTCCTATTTGGGAACAGTATTATGACTGCTAAGGTAGTAGATGAACCACCGCCTACTAGAACCTCCATGGAAGAATAAATTGTTGAACCTAAAATCTCATTAGATGAAAAAGAGGAGGAGAGTGATGGGCAAAAGGAGGAAGAATGGATCTACCCATGCCTACCTTCTAATGAGAGTAACTCTTTATCCCTTACATTATTTGATTGTCCCCCATGCTTATCAAAGGAGGGTGAATGTTATGTTCCCGAGGATTCTTTTGAAAATGTTTATAATAAAGCTCTAGTGCTTGTAGATCATGAAAAGCATGCCTTATGTGATAGTTATATTGTTGAGTTTATTCATGAGGCTACTGAAAATTATTATGAGAGAGGAAAATATGGTTGTAGAAGGTTTTATGGTAATGAAACACCTCTCTATGTGCTGAAAGTTTTGAAGTTACTTTTGTTTTATCTTCCTATGCCTGTCACTTTGCTCTTTGTGAATTTATTTGCATACAAGATTCCTATGCATAGGAAGTGGGTTAGACTTAAATGTGTTTTGAATTTGCTTCTTGATGCTCTCTTTTATTTCAATTCATATTTCCTATGAGAGCATCTTCTCAAATTTTCATGCCTAACTTAAAGGCGTTAAAGAAAAGTACTTGTTGGGAGATAACCCAAGAGTTTTAGATGATTCTTGGAAGTTATTACTTCAGTAATAACCGCTCCTTATGCTTTTTATTTGCTTTTTGTGCCAAGAGTAACCTCTAATGAGAGTGAAGTAATGATTGGGAAAGTTGCTCTCCCGAAACAGATTTCTGTGCTTCACCGTAAAAATTCCTGAGAGAGTTATGTCTGTCCGATTGAGCTGTCATTTTTTGTGATTCTGCCCCAGGTTGTTATCTAACTTTCGTTAGTTCAACACTTTTTTATTTGAGCAACAGAAGGTCTTCAAAAAAATTCGTCTTTACCTGCTGCTCTGTTTTGACAGATTTATGCCATTTTCTGCATTTGCTTCTTGTGGGTTCCTTTTTGAGTTCTTATGGGGAATTGAGCTTTTTTAGGGAAGTGCTACAGTAGGTATTGTTCTAATGGAAGTTTATTTGGTGTTAGAACTGAACCTTGAGACTTATTTATCTTAAGTGCGCTAATGTTGCTAATGAGATTGTGTGAAGTTTTGTATGAAGAAAAAATTTCAGGTGTATGGAAGGAATGAGTAATGAGATGAAGGATGGACTAAAGCTCAATCTTGGGGATGCCACGCGTGTCACCCCAAGAAATATCCAAGAAGTACAAACGTCAAAGCTTGGGGATGCCCAAGGCATCCCCTTCTTCATCAATAAAAATTCCAGGTTTCTTCCAAACGCTTCATTTTTATTGTTTCTTGCACAGTTGTGTTTTTCTTGGAGCGTCTTCTTTTTTGTTTTTGTTTTGGTTTTTAGTTTGCTTGGTTTTCTTAGTTTTCTGAATAAGTTGGTTGGACCTCCTCTTTCATACATTGGTTTGCAAATAGTTTGGTTTGGTTTGGAAAAGAGTAGGAAAGTTCATGCTTATGTGGTAAAAAGAGCTCGTTTTTTACTGTGGCTATGCTTTGTCATGCCATGCTTGATATTGTTTTGGCTTTATGCTTAGTATTCTTTGCTGTAGCATGACTTGTTATAAACAATTGAGATTGCTTAATGTGCCTTGGATGAATCATGCGTTGTTTTAGCATATTAAAGCATAGTATAGTCGTATTCTCCTTTGATGCTTTATTTGGGTTGTCGTTGTATTGGGAACGACAGTACCTAAGGAGGTTAGATAGAGGTGTGGGGACTAGCAGGGAAGCTATCGACGGCGTCCGCAGGCGAGATTGGGTACAAGCAAGCGTAGCTGGACGCAGGAAGTACCCAGGTTCGGAGCCCTCGTGATGAGGTAAAGCTCCTACTCCTGCCTGATCTGACTATGAGGGATATACGAACTACAAGTGCTCCTTGAGCTGTGTTCTCTAGCTACTGCCTTAAATGCACTGAGACCAACCCTTTCTACTGAGGCCTTGCCTCTCCTTATATAGGCAGAGAGGCAAAGGTCTCACTGGCTAGTCCGACTGGCAGGCCCCACAGGCGGGTCCCAGCCGACTAATCATCTATAGTATCCAGTATGGCTTGTCTTATCGGAGTATGAGCGGTATAGCTGTCGTAGGTACAGTGGATGCCGTGCGAGCCCGTCGTCAGCACAGGACACTATTCCAGCGTCACCCACGCAAAGTATTCGGTATGGGCGGGTGGTTGCCCGTCTTGTCATCGTACAGGGTGTACCGTGCACTGATACGCACGTCGTCATGTCTCACTGATTGGGTCCGGCTACGTCGCCGTATCCGGCTGTCTCTTGCTGATCCGGCTACCGGGTGATAGCCGGCCCGTCTTGTCCTGTCCGGCTGCATCTGGTCAGCCCGACGTGATCCGACTGTCCTGTTTCTTATCCGGATGGGGTACCCGGGGATCATCCCCCTGACACTAGCCCCCGAGCGCGTGTGGATTCCGCCCTTAGGCGAAATGTGCGCGCGCTCCTTCTTGCTTTTTGAATTTTCATCTGGCTGAGCCTGGCGGTTGCGCTACCCGTGACGTCAGTGCTGACGCCGGCCACGCGCGCACGCGCCATCATTGCTCTGCGGCGGGCAGCGTAACATCCCGTCGCACGTCGCCTCGGGAAACCGCTGTCCGGCGCTTTGGTTCTCGCTCCAGGATCTTCTGCGCATCCTGCCATGGCACACAGGATCTAGGCGGCGGTTGGGGTGTGGGTTGCCCAGATGCGCGCCACGTGGCCCCGTTGACGGTTGCCCTTCCGGTCCTTTAAAGGGACGCCGCGGGGGAGGCAGTTCCTTTCCTTCGCTCCCCCGATGCAGTTTCCTTCTCCCTCGCGTGCTCCTACTTCCGCGCTCTTGCCTTCTGTGCCGCCCGCTCGCCGTCGTCGACGCTACGGGCCACCGCCACTCTTCCGTCTCCGCTCCTCTCCACCAGCCGGAAATGGCCGCCGACCGCGGGGCTTGGTGCGGCTCCTCCGTCACCGAAGACCAAATCACGAAGTACCGCGCCACCCTGTCCTCCCGCCGGCGGAGGAGGTGGCGGTGCGGTTGGCACCGGGCGGGGAGATGTCGCCGCACCCGACGGAGGGGGAGCGCGTCATATTCCTCTCCCACCTAGCGCGCGGGTTCGCCCTTTCGGTGAACCCCTTCATTCTGACATTCCTTGCCTTCTTCGACCTCTGTCTTCACCACCTTGGCGCCAACGCCATCGGGACGCTGGCGCACTTCATGGCTTTCTGCGAGAGCTATCTCGGGATCCAGCTGGATCTCGGGCTCTTCTGCCGGCTCTTCCGAGTCCGGCCGCAGGTGCAGTACACGAAGGGGCCGCTAGTCGTCTGCGGCGGTGCCTCCATCTACTCCCGCACCCAATCCGTCTACCCCAAATTCTTAATCCAGGACACTTACGGCTGTGGCAGCAGTCGTACTTCTATGTCAAGAACGCCACCAACGTCGACCGGATAAATCTTCCGGCCTTCCAGGACGTCGAATCTAGTCGGCAGAACTGGGACTTGAAGTTCCATGGCGACAAGGCGGAGACGGACGCGATGCTGGCGCGCATGCGCTCCCTCGTCACCTGCCAGCTAACCGGCCGAGACATCACTCTTAGCTGGATGTCCTGGCTGATGATGCCGATGCAGCAGCGGGCGCATAAGATGTGATATTACTCCAGCCGGCTGGACCCGACCCGGCTATCGCGCCGCGATTCCCGCTACCACAACTTGAAGGAGTGGTTGTGGACGATCAGCAAGGAGCGGCTGCCGGAGAACTGGAAGTTCAGTCTGGCGCCCGACAGCCGGGAGAACCGCGCGCCCCGGGTAAGTTCTCGTAGCCGGAAATTTTGTTTGCTCTTTCTGTGTTATTTCCTTGTTCTGTCTGATTGACTTCTTGCATTCGGCAGATCTTCGCCTGCATCCTTCGTGAGGAGGGTGAGGCTCCCCTCGAGGCATTCACGCCCGACTTGCCCGAGCCGCGCGCTCGGCGGTCTGGCGAGGAATCGGATGGGGACGACGACGCCTTCCCCAGCCGGAATGACGAGCCGGCTACCGACCCGCACGCGGAGGTGCACGAGGAGGAGGAGGCCGAGCCGACCGCGGAGCCGGTGACGCGCTCCGCGACGGATGGCGAGGCAGGCGGGAGCGGCTCCAGCCGTTCCGGCTCCCGCCGGCCTGCGACGGAGGAGCCGGTCCGGCGCCCTGCCGCCGAGCCGCCTTGGCCGGAAGAAAGGGCCGCCCCCGGTTGTGCCGGGGTACGTTTTTTCTCTCCCCCTATATCTTTCGATGCTTTCTGTCTACTTGCCCTCTTTCTTGTTTTTCTGACTTTGGCTAATTTTGCTTTTGCCTTTTACTCCTTCTCTTTAGCGTGTTGGTCTCTTTCGGAGCTGCGAGCCCGGCACGGGCGCCGACCGGGTCGCCGCCCCGTGCCCCTACTGTGCCAACCGGCGCCTCTCCTTCTTCTGAGGCGCAGCCTCCGCCTCCCCCTCGAGCTGAGCCGGCTGCCTTCGCCCAGCCGGAGGGTCCCCAGCCGGAACCGGAGCCCTCCCAGCTGGAAGGCTCTTCCACGGGCACGCGAGGGGCTGCCGGCAAGGAGCTCGTCCTTGTTGGCAATGACATCTCCGCTGAGGAGCTCGGGGAGGAGTGGCGAACGGCGGTGGTCGCAGCGAAGGAGTCCTTGGCTGTCAACACCGTGGACGACGACGCTTCCTCTGCCTCTTCGCTGTCGGACCTTGCCGCCACGCTCGAGCTGGCGGTGAAGGAGATCCGGCTGTTGGAGGCCACAGCCGGCGAGAACCGGACGTTGGAGCAGAAGCTTGCTGCCGCCAACGGGACTTCACCCAGCTCGCTCTCTTTTTTTACTGATAGGCGGTTTCATTGCAGCCATCCTCGTGTGCGCTCAGCGTGAGATCGATCGCTTGAAGAAAGCGAACGACCGGCTGAGCAGGTCCAACTCCACTCTGCGGCTGCAGAACAAGGATTGGCACGCGCGGGTAGACGGTTTGGAGGCCACCGTCAAGGAGCGTTATGCCTCGCTCGCTAGCCGGGCCGAAGCCTTCACCCTTCTCGAGGCCCAGAACAAGGACCAAGAGAAGGAGATCAAACGACTAGCGATCAAGGAGAAGGCGCTGGTGGAGGAGCTGATGCAGGTCGGCCATACTGCCAAGGGTAAGTTCCTTTTCCCGTCTTCCTTTCTTTCTGGATCCGGTAGCCGGATCTGACCCTTTTTTCTAATAGCCTTTTACCCCGGCATAGACCTGCTGGCCTACAACCGGCTGCAGGAGAACTGGCCGGGAGCGCAGCTGATGGCCTAGGAGCTCGTCGTCCTTCTTGGCGAGGAAGCTGCCAAGCTTCGTCAGGTAGGGCGGGACATCTTCTCCTTCATGTGGCCAGAGGCTCCGGTTTCGGAGACGATGGCGCAGCTGGCGGCGAAGGTGGCAGAGGTGCCGGCTGCGGTGGATCGGCTGTGGGACTTGGCAGCACGGGCAGGAGCGGAGATGGCTCTGGCCCTCATGCTCTCCTGGTACAAGGACGCCCGCGTCGAGAAGATCGACGGTGGCTTCCGTGCCGGAGCCGATCTTGTCGCCATCCGCCAAGCCCATCCGGAACTCCGTGGGTCCGCCATCAAGATCGTCGATTACGTGGATCCCGACGAGGTGCTCACCGACTCAGAGTCCGTCAGTACTCCTGATGCAGAGGGCTCGATGCCGCTGCCCGCAGGCGCAGGAACCGGATCAAGCTTCGCGCCTCCGCCGCCGCCTGAAGCTACTGCCGGCCAAGACCCCCCGCACGGCAAGGGTCCTGCCGTCTAGTTATTGCCCCAGGATGCCGGGTGTATTTGTCTTGTGTTATATGTTCACGAACCTTGTCTGCTTGTACCGGCTGTCTTTGACGCCGGTCAGGAACTACAAGATTCCACTGGGGGCGCGCGAGCGCACCCAGTGGGTGTAGCCCCCAAGATTCGGAGCGCTTGATGAAGGCAAGGACTTCGAATCTTCTTTCCTTCTCCTGAATTCCGACTCGAGGTAGTCGGACAAGAATGCACATATGCATACACATACATCTTCACAGGTTAATAGGTTAGTCTGTCAAATTGTAGCCAGAAAATGGCTTGTTTTTTCGAAAACTGACTTGCTCCTTCTAGACACTTAGTCGCCTTCCCGTGTGCTCTGCTGTTTTCACTGCATCCTTGCCGGGCAGCCGGGTTGCGGTCTGCAGCCGGAATCAAAGGGAGCTAACAGTACATTACGCACGGTACTAGTGGCTTAGCAGCTGGATTGGTTCGAGCTAGTTGCAGGGCCGGGACGCCCGATCTGTCGCGTCTCCTCCCTGTTTTTCGTGTGGGATGCCTCGGGCTTTTGCTCTTGCTAGCCGGACAGCCGGGTTGCGATCTGTAGCTGAGACGAAGAGTGGGCCTCTAACATCGTCGCACACTACTCAGCCGGTTTGTTGACTTAACAGGCCGGGCCAGCCGGCGAGCCCCCGGGTAGGGGTTGCCGGAGCCGGAAAATTTGAACCAGAAAATAGGTGCAAACACATTTCTAGAAGGAGCCCCCGAGATTCTTGTGGGGGTCCGCATTTTCATTCATGGGGTTTTCGGGATACATACACTGCCTGGCGACTAGGTGTAAAACGGGCGCAGCAGGGCCGCATTCCAAGGACGCTCGGTCTCCTCGTCCGATTTGTCCATCTTGTTCTTGCGCGGCTGCTATGCGTCGATGAGGTAATAGGAGTCGTTGGGCAGCGCCCGGCTGATGATGAAGGGGCCCTCCCAGGGTGGTGATAGCTTGTGCATGCCCTTCGTGTCTTGCACCAGCCGGAGAACCAGGTCGCCCTAGCGGAATGCGACTGGGCGAATCCGGCTTGAATGGTAGCGACGTAGTCGCTGCTGGTACAGGGCAGATCTGGACAGGGCCAGCTCGCGGGCCTCCTCCAGGAGGTCCACCCCGTCCTCCCGCGCCTGCTTGTTGGCTTTTTTGTCATACAGGAGCTTGCGAGGGGAGTCGAACTCGATGTCGGCGGAGAGGACGGCTTCCGATCCGTAGACTAGGAAGAATGGCGTGTAGCCGGTTGACCTATTTGGTGTGGTGCGGAGGCTCCACAGCACCACCGGAAGTTCTTCGATCCAACATCCGGGTGACCGCTCCAACGGCTCGATGAGACATGGCTTGATGCCGGCTAGCACCAAGCCGTTTGCTCGTTCGACTTGCCCGTTGTACTGCGGGTGTGCAACGGAGGCGAGGTCCAGTCGGATGCCCTTGTTGTTGCAGAACCGGGCAAAGGCCCCCTTGGCGAAGTTCGTGCCGTTGTCAGTGATGATGCTGTTGGGGTAGCCGAAGCGGTTGATGATGTCGGTGAAGAAGGTAACAACCGTCACTCCATCCAGCTTCCGGATAGGCTTGGCCTCGATCCACTTTGTGAACTTGTCCACCGCTACCAGCAGGTGGGTCATTCCCGCGCGGGCTCGCTTGAAGGGACCGACCATGTCGAGGCCCCAAACTGCAAAGGGCCAGGTGATCGGTATGGTCTTGAGTACCGAGGTTGGCATGTGCCTGAGCTTCCCGAAGCGCTGGCACCCATTGCACGCGCGGACCAGCTGCTCGGCATCCTCGAGGGCGGTGGGCCAATAGAAACCATGGCGGAATGCCTTGGTGACTATCGCCCTTGATGAAGCATGGTGCCCGCACTCACCCTGGTGGATATCCTTGAGTAGCCGGTAGCCCGTGTCCACATCAACACATCTTTGGAAGATACCGGATACACTGCGCTTGTACAGCTCACCGTTTATGATGGTGTATGTATGCGCGCGGCGCCGGATTTGCCTGGCCTCTACCTCGTCGTCTGGGAGTTCTCCGTTGGCGATGTAGTTCATGAAGGGATGTGCCCAGGATGGCACTTCCCGGATGACGAGGACGCTCCTGTCCTCCGGCTGACGGATGTCGGGGGGTCGTCCGGGTGGAGTACCCGGGATGGCAGCCCCCGAGCCATTAGGCGAGCCGGAAGCCCCCGGGTCTTGCGAGCCGGAGGGCACTGCCTGGCGGGAATTGGTGCGGGTTTTCTTCTTTGGTGGTTCTGCCGGCTCTGTTTCTACTGTTCCGCCAACCGGAACGCTTCCCGCCCAGACGATGGAGTCTGACTCCGGCGACGGGTTGATGGATGGCTTGCGCAGATGCTCCAAGGAGACCCCTGGTGGGATGGCCTGCCTGGTGGATCCTATCTTGGAGAGTGCATCGGCTGCCTCGTTGTTGGTGCGGGGGACGTGGTGAAATTCGCATCCGTCGAAGGAGGCGCTCATCTTCTGGATGTGGAACCGGTAGAGAGCCATGTTTGCATCTCTGGCGTCCCATTCCCCGGACACCTGTTGCACCACCAAGTCCGAATCGCCGAAGCACAGGATCCGGTTGACACCGATCTCCTTGGCCAGCCGGAGCCCGTGCGCTAGTGCCTCGTATTCGGCTACGTTGTTGGAGGCCTTGAAGTGGATCTATAGCACATACTCTAGCCGGTCTCCTTTGGGCGAGCTGAGCACGATGCCGGCTCCCAAGCCCCCGAGCATCTTCGACCTGTCGAAGTGCATCCGCCAGTGGTCCGAATCCGGAACCGGTAGGAGATAGTGGGTCTCGGCCCAGTCGACGAGGAAGTCTGCCAACGCCTGTGACTTGATCGTGAGCCGGGGCTCGTACTGGATGGAGTAAGCGGCGAGCTCGATGGCCCACTTGGCGAATCGGCCGGTGGTGTCCTTGTTGCCGATGATTTCCGAAAGGGGTGCGGTGCACACGACCTTGATCGGGTGCTCCTGGAAGTAGTGCTTGAGCTTCTTGCTTGCCAGGTACACACCGTAGCACATCTTTTGGTAGTGGGGGTAGTTCTTCTTGGAGAGGGAGAGAACCTCGCTGAGGTAGTAGACGGGTCTCTGAACCAGCTGAGCCTTGCCTTCCTTGGGGCGCTCCACCACCAGGACGACACTGACGACCCGGCTGGTGGCTTCTATATAGAGCAGCATCGGCTCCTTGCTAGCCGGCGTGGCTAGAACCGATGTTGTGGATAGCATGCGCTTGAGGTCGTGAAATGCGGTATCGGCTTGCGAAGTCCAGGAGAACTTGTCCGTCTTCTTCATCAGCTGGTATAACGGGAGTGCCTTCTCCCCCAGCCGGCTGACGAAACGACTGAGGGAAGCCAGGCATCCGGTGAACTTCTGGACTCCAAGCAGGTTCTTGGGCGGCTGCATCCTCTCGATGGCCGCGATCTTCTCCGGATTCGCCTCGATACCTCGTTGTGATACGAGGAAACCGAGTAGCTGACCGGATGGTACTCCTAAGACGCACTTCTCTGGGTTCAGCTTCATCTGGTACTGGCGGAGGTTGCCAAATGTTTCTCCCAGATCCTCGAGGAGGGTGCGCTTTTCCTTGGTCTTGATGACCACGTCATCCACGTAAGCGTGCATGTTTCGGCCTATCTGCGAGTGCAAGCATTTCTGCATACATCACTGATAGGTGGCGCCTGCATTCTTTAGGCCGAAAGGCATGGTTACATAGCAGAAAACCCTGTAGGGGGTGATAAATGATGTCTTAATCTGATCAGCCGGGTTTAGCCGGATCTGATTGTACCTGGAATAACAACCTAGAAAAGACAACGAATCACAGCCGGTCGTGGAATCGATGACTTGATTGATACGGGGCAAGGCGAAGGGGTCTTTCGGGCACGCCTTGTTCAGGCTGGTGTAGTTGATACACATGTGCCAGGTCTTGTTCTTCTTCAACACCAAGACTAGGTTCACCAACCAGTCCGGGTGGTACACTTCCATGATGAACCCGGCTGCAAGGAGCCGGGTGATCTCGTCACCGATTATCTTTCTCTTCTCCTCTACGAACCGGCGCAGAGATTGCTTGACCGGCTTGGCATCCGGACGCACATGAAGTGAGTGCTCGGCGAACTCCCTCAGCACACCCGGCATGTCCTTGGGGGACCATGCGAAGATGTCCCGATTCTCACGGAGGAAGTTGACGAGCGCGCCTTCCTATTTGCTGTCCAAGCCGGCACCAATGGTGACGAACTTAGTTGGATCAGAGCGGTCGAGCAGGATCCTCTTCATCTCCTTTGCCGGCTGGAAAGCTCCTTCTCCAGCCGGTTTGCTGCTAGCCGGAATGTCCTGCTGGGCCATGGCCACATTGCGCATGATCGTGCATTTTTCTTCGGCTATGATGAGGGCCTCTGCCAGTTTGGAACCGGCTGAGGCGCACTCCATCGATCGCCTGAAGCAGCCGGCGACGGTGATCACGCCGTGGGGTCCCGGCATCTTCGTCTTGAGGTACGCGTAGTGGGGGATGGCTATGAACTTGGCGAGGGCGGGGCGCCCGAGGAGAGCATGGTAGGAGCTCGACAGATTTACCACCTCAAACCAGATTGGTTCGCGGCGGAAGTTCTCCTCGGTCCCGAAGATGACGTCCAGCTGGATTTTCCCTAGCGGGGCGCAGGCTGGCCTCGGCAGTACGCCGTGGAACGTCGTGGTAGTTGGGCGCAGGTCGCTTTCGCGAATGCCCAGCTTCTCCAGCGAGGATTGGTAGAGGAGGTTGAGGCTGCTGCCTCCGTCGATGAGGACGCGCAAGAATCGGCAGGTGCGCGTGTTGGAGACGATGAGGGGGTCGAGCACCATGGCGTAGCCCCCGGGAGTCGGCAGATGCTCAGGCTGATCCGCCCGGCTCCAGGTGATGGGGGTTTCCGACCAGTTCAGGTACTGGGGGACCGGAGAGACGATGGTGTTGACCTCCTTGGAGCATCGCATGCGGCTGTGCTTGTCGTCCTGCTCCGTCTCGAAGAGGTGGTAGGAGGCGTGCGGCTGGGGGTAGTCGTTGTTGTTGTTGCCGCTGTTGCCGCCATTACCATCATTACCGGCTCCCCTAGCCGGTGGTGGAGGTCCACCCGGTGGGGGAGGCGGGAGATGAGGCTGGTTGCCCTGGTCCTTTAGCTGGCGGGTCCAGCTGCAGTTCCGGGTGGTGTGCATAGCCGGTTTGAAGGGACCGCTATGCCACTTGCACGGGCCGTCAATCATCTGGTCAAAGGTGAGCCGGGGCTTCTGCCTTCTTGCCTCATTAGCCGGTGCGTCGGGCGCACCCTCCACAGCATTGACCTGCCACGTGTGGTAGCGAGGCTTCTGTTGTCTGGCCTGGCGGTCCCCATGGAACCGATTGTCGTTGCCGTGGCGTCTAGAGGATCCGGCTTCACCAGCCGGATTGCTCGGACGGTCGCGAGCCGGCTCCATGGGAGTCGGACGTCTGTCCGCGTTTACTCGGAGGGGCTTCTTCATGGCGGCATCCGCCATGGCATACTGGTCCGCAACCGTCATGAGCTCCACCATGGTTTTCGGCTCGTCACACAGTAGCCGGTGGCGAAGCATGGTGCCCTCTCGGCAACCTTCGATGAAGAAGCCGATGGCTTGGCTCTCCAGGATGCCCTCGCAAATATTGCGCAGCTCCGTCCACTTGGAGAGGTACTCGCGGTCGGTCTCGCGGTCGCCCTGGACGCACAAAGCCAGGTCGTGCGGGCGCCCTGGACGTTTGTACGTGCCGTTGAAGTTGCGGACGAACACCTTCTCGAAGTCAGGCCAGGCGTTGATGCTATTGGGCGCAAGGCTATTGAGCCATGTCCTTGCCGACCCGGTTAGCATGAGAGGGACGTAGCGCACGGCTGTGCGCTTGTTCCCGTGGGTGATACCGACTGCCGTAGCATAGTCGGTCAACCAGTCTTCCGGCTTCATGCTGCTGTCGTACTTGGGGGTGTCCCTGGGCAGGGAGAATTTATCCGGAAACAGCCTGTTCCGGATGCAGGGTCCGAAGCAAACCGGGCCGGTCGAATCTTCCTCCTCCATGACGCGCGCTTGAGCGAGGAGCTCGATGCGGTCGCGGGCATCCGGACAATCCGGGTTGGGCGCTCCCACCCGGCCCGAGAGACAGGAACCGGCTGGTCTGGGCGCTCCGGCTGGCGGTAGGGGAGGTGGCAGGTTGTTGTTCACCATCTGCTCCTGGCGCGGCTGGCCCCTATTGCCCGAGCTGCGACGCCTGCTGCGGGCCCTGGGCGGCTGAGGGGAGGACGCCTGCTGGGTGTCACGCGGCGCGCCTCTGCTGTTGGCAGGTAGCTTGCTCCCTCTGGAGTAGCTAAGGTCTTCCTGCATCTGCCGGTTGGCATCGGCCTGCTCGTCCGCGACGCGGAGGAGCTCCTGCATGTGAGCGTGCTGGCGGGCTCACGCCTCGCCCTCCAGGCTAGGTAGCTCCTCTGCTGCGGCTCGCGCCGCGCGCAGGTTCTTGATGGGCGTGCTGTAGGTGGGTCGTGTGAGGGCAGGAGCGGGATCCGGTTCTCCGTCCTTTTCCATCATACCGCCCAGCTCACCGCCCTGACGCCGTACCTGGCCACGCCGGCTCGGCTCCATGGTAGCCGGAGTGAGGCCGTGTGCACGGTCGTACTCGTGCTGAGTGATCTCAAGTTGCTTGCGGGCTGCTGCCAGCTCCATGGCCTCCTGGAGGAGGATCTGTCTCTCCATGGTGAAGTTGGCCTCCGCTTCCTCCGGGTTATCCCCGAGGTTAACTGGCGTCAGGAGCCGATCAATGGCATCCTCCACCGGGTTCCGAGGCTGTGGGGGAGCGGAAGTTCCGACCTCGTCCGCGCCTCGCTCCCGCGGCTGGCGGGGATGTGAGCTGGATCCGGCCATCATGACCTCCACGCCGCGGGTTGCGGTGGATGTGCTGCCATCTGAGCGCCGTTCGCTGGGAAACACTCCGGGACGGTGGCGACGTAGACGGGGAGATCTCCCGCCGAATAGCAGGACGGTGCCGTTCGCTGGGAAGGAAGTTCCGGCGAAGCAGGAGGCGTTGTTGATGACGTAGTCGAACTTGCCAAGCGTGAGCACCAGGCCGGAGGCCACGCGATCACCGGCTGAAGTGCGGGGTCCCATGCGGAACATGACCCCGGTCGAAGCCATCAGCCCCATGGTGGGCGCCAACTGTCGTTGTATTGGGAACGACAGTACCTAAGGAGGTTAGATAGAGGTGTGGAACTAGCAGGGAAGCTATCGATGGCGTCCTCAGGCGAGATTGGGTACAAGCAAGGGTAGCTGGACGCAGGAAGTACCCAGGTTCGGAGCCCTCGTGATGAGGTAAAGCTCCTACTCCTGCCTGATCTGACTATGAGGGATATACGAACTACAAGTACTCCTTGAGCTGTGTTCTCTAGCTACTGCCTTAAATGAACTGAGACCAACCCTTTCTACTGAGGCCTTGCCTCTCCTTATATAGGCAGAGAGGCAAAGGTCTCACTGGCTAGTCCGACTGGCGGGCCCCACAGGCGGGTCCCAGTCGACTAGTCATCTACAGTATCCAGTGTGGCTTGTCTTATCGGAGTATGAGCGGTATGGCTGTCGTAGGTACAGTGGACGCCGTGCGAGCCCGTCGTCAGCACATGCCACTGTTCCAGCGTCACCCACACAAAGTCTTCGGTATGGGCGGGTGGTTGCCCGTCTTGTCATCGTACAGGGCGTACCGTGCACTGATACGCACGTCATCCTGTCTCACTGATTGGGTCCGGCTACGTCGCCGTATCCGGCTATCTCTTGCTGATCCGGCTATTGGGTGATAGCCGACCCGTCTTGCCCTGTCCGACTGCATCTGGTTAGCCGAACGTGATCCGACTATCTTGTTTCTTATCCGGATGGGGTACCCGGGGATCATCCCCCTGACATGGGTTGACTTGGCGCATGCTTACACCATGTTATGACTTTCACAAGTCACCATAGCCTTTATGATCCTTTAGTTTTCAACTTGTAGTATCACTTTATGCTTTGATCAATGATGTTTTGTCGCTCTGCATGATTATGGCCATTATTGCTCTCTTAGTTTGTCGCTCCGAGTCTTTTGCTAGCCTCCACCACAAAGTATGAGTTCCACTCATGCATCCAACTCCCTAAACCAAGTTATTCCAAAGAGTCCACCATACCTACCTACTAGCTTATGCTATTCCAAGTATATTCTTGCTTTTGTCTACCTTTCACTTGTTATGAGAAAACCAGTGATTAAAGCTCTCACGAACTTGATGGCACACTTTACTTTATTGCCTCTAATAAACTTGAACCATTGGGTCCTTCTTTGTTGCGTGTATGCTTGCGCTTTATAAGTTGAAGTTAGCAGAACCATGTTTCATGGGGAACGCTTTCAACAGTGCACTTGTACTTTGTACCCCGTTGATATCATGTTCTTTTGCTTACGGATCCCGGCGGTGTGAAATAAAAGTGGAACTTGTAAGATCATGGAGTTTGTATGTGTGTTAGAGAAACGCCTGGGCCGCTAGCCAAAGCCATGTCTAATCATGGTGAAACTTGCAGCATCACCATAATGAGCACTCTATGAAGCATCCTCAATAAAAACCTATGCAAATAGCAAATAAAAAGATCGCTGAGATGCTCATTGTTTGCTTGCCTTGTCATTTTGATTATGGGAAAGCTCCCGTATCATGTGCAAGGGGTACCCCATTGGCGGTTCTTAATGATACACATATACTTACAATGACAAGAGCTTACTCGTGACTGAAGTTGAGTAGCATGAGGATCGGTCTTCGTAAGTAAGGGGCATGAGATTTCGGTTTATAACTTGTCTCGCATATCCTCTTAGTTGTGTCACTTTAACCTTAATCACCTTCAAGATGCTTATGATAGGGGCAATGAGAGCTGAAAGCTATAAGTACCATAATTTTTGGAAGCTCTTTATGAGACTTGAATCCCTACTTCCTTTTACAAAAGGCCTTTCTTCCACCATTATATTGAGTCTCCACCTTCTAACTTTATGCACCTACTTTGAGAGCAAAGTGGCCATTCTTAGTTCTATGTGCATTGTCCCAAGACTAGTTGATTGATGCATAACTTGTTATTGCTTGTTTGAAACTATTGTATCTAGTCACTCTTATGAACTTTGAAGGTGTCCCATGCATTTATATTTGCTACTCTATTGACGGACAAGCTGAATACTTCTATGCTATGTTTTCTTTATGTGAAACAAACAAACGTCTTGCAAAGCATTGTTATTCATGAATCTTTTGTTTGTGCCTTTTCATGTTGCATCATAGTTTCTTTGCTTATTGCTAGAACTTTGTCTTGCATGTTATGATTGAAGTACTATGATCCCAGCTTTGAGTGTTTTGCAAATACTTTGATCAAGTCTTTGATGGTGCATGTCACCTCAAAAATTATTTCTTTTTATCACTTACCTACTCGAGGACGAGCAGGACTTAAGCTTGGGGATGTTGATGTTGGGTTCGCAGCATAGAAAACAAAAAATTTCCTACGGTGTGAACTACACGCCAAGATCTATCTACTAGGTACAAAGCAATGGGTGGACATACATCCAATGAGAACTTACCCTCGTAGACAACGAGCTTTGTTAACGAGTAGGAACTCGTGGTTGATGTAGTCGTACACTTGCCGATCTCAAGAGCGTGAGGAAGTCCGAGCGCTGCAACTCAGCAGCGCATCCGCACTCGCACACACGTTCAAGCCACCGGACAACCTCCACCTCCTCGCTCCAGCGATCTAGCGGAAGCAGCAACTCCTTCCAGACGAAATGCCACCGGGAACATGTATCTCGCTAATCCGAGACCATGGGGGGATAATTCTAGAGGGGGAGAGAGATCCTTCACAAGGAGGTGTGAGCATGAAGGAGGGAATGGGTGGCCTTTTATGGGAGGAGGGGGTGCCCCCTCTCTCCATGGCCGGCGCATTGGGGGTGACCCCTCACCTCCCCCATTCATGTGGTGGTAACCCCTCCACATTAAAATGCTCTTCACATTCCCTTTTAAAGTCTCCACTTTAAATGCATTAAATTTCTCCAAACATTCACATATAGTCCCTTGCAATATTTCAATATCACATGCAGAACCACCTTCTGCAATTTCACCCGAAACAATTTCCGGTTTCTATTGAAACAATTCATGCGCTTTGCAATTCTTTCGTCTAAAACATATGTGCTCCAAAATGGTGTCCGGTAACTCTTAAGTGTGCCACCCTATGGTTCGCGAATAATGCAGACATGATCGAGACCCTTCTCGATCAATTATCAGCAGCGGGACCTGGAGATCCGTACTGACTCCTACACATTCAACGATGACTCCTGTGATCGTGAGAACCTTTAACGCTTGTAACTAAATCCCTTTGTCTCTCGATATATTACATGTCCGAGATTCGATCATCGGTATCTCCATACCAAGTTTGATCTCGTTACCAACATGCACTCTTTTCTCGTTCCCGTGATATAACATTCTAGTGATCACATCACTTGCTTGCAAGCTATCCTAATGTGATATCACCGAGAGGGCCCAGAGTATATCTATCCGTCATCTGGATTGACAAATTCCACTCTTGATCCATGAGCCTCAACATAACACCTTCGTAGTACTGAACCCATCTTTATAGTCACCCTGTTACGGTGTGACGTTTGATGTTATCAAGATACTCTTCCGGTGTTAGCAATTAACATGATCTCATGGTCTAAGGATAAAGATTACTTCGTATGATGTTATAGCAATATAAACATAATGACTTGATCGTAATGCTATACTTCGGATGAATGTTCATCACATCATTGCACCAATGGTGTGACCTTGTTATTAACAACATCAAATGTCCATGATCAGGAAACCTTGATCATCATGTTAATCAACAAGCTAGTCTATAAGAGAGGCATGACTAGGAACCCTTTTTGTTTATTAAACACACATGTATTGATGTTTCCGAATCAATACATTTCTAGCATGTAAAATAAACATCTATCATGTATAAGGAATATATAATAACAACTTTACTATTGCCTCTCAGGGCATATTTCCTTCAGTTGATACATTGCAAATGTATCTATAATTTTTGATGTTCCATGCTTGGTTTTATCCACTTTCTTGTGTTTTGTTCCAACTTTGGAGTACTTTTCATATGATTTCTTGGACTAACCTATTAACAAGAGCCACAGTGCCAGCTGCCTGTTTTCTACTATTTTTGGTTCCAGGAAAGTCAGAAAATGAATATTCTCGGAATTGGACGGGACAAAAGCCAAAGTGCCTATTTTTTCGGAAGGGATCAAGTGCCAGAATACGAGACGGAGAGGGGCTAGGGGGCGGCCACACCACCTGGCCGTGCGGCCAGGCCTGGCCCGCGCCAGGGGGTGGTCTGGCCGACCCCAGCACCCCCTCAGCCTCTCCTTCCGCCTATAAGTTGCCCTCGGGACGAAAACCCTAGGTACCCGATCAAAAATCCAGGAAAGAGTCTGTAGCCACCGTCATCTCTGTCCCTAGATCGGGAGGGATCTGAAGCTCTTCCCGGCACCCTGCCGGAGAGGGTAATTCACTCTGTAGGCCTTCTTCATAACCATGCAAGCCTCCGGTGTGATGCGTGAGTAGTTCATCCTTGGACTACGGATCCATGTAGTAGCTAGATGGCTGGTTTCTCCTCCTTTGTGCTTGCATGTTTAGATCTTGTGAGCTCCGTTCATGATCAAGATCATCTATTTGTAATCCATACATGTTGTGTTTGCGGGGATCCGATGGATATTGAGATGCTATTTCAGATTGATTATTGATTCTATCATGTCTTTGATATTTGAGATCGTGCATGCTATGCGTTGTTAGTAGCTATCTTGGCCAAGTAGATGCTAGCAACTCCAAGAGTTAGTATTTATGCTCGATAGTGGGTTCATGCCTCTGGTAATCTGGGGAAGTGACAGAAATCTCTAAGGTACTAGATGTGCTGTTGCTACTAGGGAGAAAACAACGAGCCTTTGTTCATAGAACAATTGTATTGTTTACCTTACACGCAGTTCGTAAAGAAATAATCTGTTGCTTGCAACTTAATACTGGAGGGGGTTCGATTGATAACCTGAATGCAGTTGGATGGCGGTCTATGTATTATGTTGTATTGCCCAATCAAGTCTCAAAGGAGTCAAGATGATTAGTATATGCATGTATTGCTTTCTCGGTGTTTGTCAATTGCCCCGTTGTAATTTGTTTGCCCAGCATGTTATCTATCTAAGGAGAGCCACCTCTAGTGAACTATGGATCCCGGTCCTTTGTCTTTTACATACAATCTACAATCTTTTACTGCTTTGTGTTTACTTTCTGCAAACTTTTACTTCTTTCCATTCGATATGTTTAATCCTTTGTTTTCCGCAAAACACGGTGAGATTGACAACCTCATCGCAAGTTGGGGACAAAGTTCTGTGGTTGTGTTGTGCAGGTCTCCACGTTGGTACTAGCACCGGTAGTGCGCTCTGCCAAAGCTCAGCTAGTAACACCTTTGGGGTGTTTCCTTGCTCCTACTGGTTCGATTAAACCTTGGTTTCATAACTGAGGGAAACTTGCTGCTGTGCTCATCATAGCTTACTCTTGGGGTTCCCAACGAGCTCTACATCAACCACGAGCCATCAACACTTTTCTAGGCGCCGTGCATTGAGCCATCAAGCTCCTCCTCTGTCATCTCAAGGTCACTGTCCTCACTGGCGCTAGCAGCGGTGGGGGCAGTGGCCTGGACTGGCGAGGACCCGTGGCGAAGGAGATGCGCGGAGGTGGCGGCGACGCTGGTGCACGAGGAAGCGGTGCGGCGGCGGCGCGGCTAAGCAGGTGCGGTGGCAGCGGCGCTGTCGCTGGAGAGGAAGAGGAAGAAGAAGAGGCAGAGGGACGCGAGAGTGGGGAAAAGACCCAAGGGACGCGCCCCTCCCCTATTTAACCACGCCCTTAAGGGGTAGTGGGGTCGCGCTGTGCGGGCGGGCCACATGGTGTGGCCGTGTATGACCCGGATCAACCAATCAGCAATGAGCCACAGGAAGGGCCACAGGGTGCAGGAGATCCCATGACATGATGTTATGATACAGTTAACGAGGAGGCAGGCATGATGTGACATGTGCTACAGTAATATCTAACAATAACTGCGGCGGTTACTAGCGCAGGCCCATAAAATGAGGCAAAGTAATGATTAACCTCCACGTGGGGAAGCGTACAAGATAAGGAAGAGTGACCCAGATAAGTATGAGGTGACCCGGCCAGCGAGTGAAAACTCGGAATGTGCCAAGGGAAAGTAAACCTATGAAATCCGGACTGTGAGATAACTCGGAAAAGGAGCAAAATACTCGGTAAAATTGAACCTGCTGTGGCCTTAGGGGCTAAGGCAGCTAAGACCGCACCAGCTTCGGGGACTAATGTTGGGGGGATACCCCCGGGTAGGGTCATGCCGGGTATAAAGGCCGAGTTAGCCGAGGTACGAAAAGGTCAAAGCAAGAGCTGGCCGAGTCACCTCAAGGCAGGCCGAATCACGGGGTAACCCGGACCAGGGGATGTCCACCTAACTGGGTCTCAGCCGACTTATGTCGTATGTCGGTATGATGTATCTAACTCGTATGCAGGTACAGGTGTGGCTGGATCAACTAGGTATGATCCGGGTTATATCAAGCTTGTAAGAGAAGGAAGGTATCTCGTTGGTCAAAGGGTGACCACTGTACGCAAAAGCATGAGCGAAGTGGATAGAGGCCAGGACCACCAAGGCGTGGCCGACAAAGGTGACGATGCCTGTGTCGGATGACGCGGGCGCCGCAGAGGCTCACGTATCCTCTGCATGGATGACGCTGGGAAAAAGTGACCCGGTCGGCTTACTATTTTGGGAGGAGGCATATTCCTTGAAATATGCCTCCACGTATGCCCTAATTGGAGACCTAGCCACCCCTATATAAGGAGGGTCAGGGCCTCTGTAGAAGGGGTGGGTCTTTGACTATTTGATCTCTAGAGGGTTGTGTTTTACTTGGGTGTTCCTGAGAGCTAGCTAGTGGTGAGAGTAAGAGAGTCCCTTCTTCCTCCTCTCCCCAATATAGCTCGAGGAGCACTTGTAATCTGTGGAAGTGAATCAAATACAAAGCAACTGTGTGTGGAATCACCACACTATCCCTCCCTGGATTCCCCTAGTGCATTTAGTCCCCACCTTTAGCCTATTCATGGCATCTGCCGTGACACCACCACGACACTGGCGCGTTGCCAGGGAGGTAAGGTAAAAGGTACTCACATCCTCTGGTGTGAGTGCTCGAAGTTATTTCCTTTAGATTCTGCAATTTTGTCTTTTTGTTTCTTGTTTTCACTAGTTAGGCTTAATGGAAAACAACAAAAAAATTAGAGAGCTTTTTAGTATTTTTCCTAAGTTAGAACTTGAATTGTTTGAAAGGAAAATAAAAAAAACCTTGGAACTTTCTTTGCATGCTAATAGCAATGTTATTAGTATGAATCTTTTGAACACCTTTGTTACTAATGCTATGGAAACGTCTAAGCTTGGGGAAGTTGGTTTTTATGAAAATGATCTTTTTAGTCTCCCATCTTTAGAGGAGAAAATTTACTTTGACGATACCAAACCTCCAATATATGATGATTACAATGATGAATATGATATTTTTAGTCCACCTACTATTGAGGAGAAAATTAATTATGATTACAATATGCCTCCTATATTTGATGATTATGGTGATGAGAATAATAATGATAGCTCTTTTGTTGATTTTTCTTCCACTACAATTAATAAGAATGACTATGCTTATGTGGAGAGTAATAATTATTATATGCATGTGGCTCATGATAAGAATTTTTCATGTGATAGTTATATTGTTAATTTTATTCATGATGCTACTGAAAGTTATTATGAGAGAGGGAAACATGGCTTTATGTATCTCAACAATATTACGTTTCCCCTCTTTATGTTGAAAATTTTGAAGTTGCACTTGTTTTGCATTCCTATGCTTGTTGCTTTGTGCTTTCATGACTTATTTCTTTACAAGATTCCTATGCATAGGAAGCGGGTTAGACTTAAATGTGCTTTGAATTTGCTTCTTGATGCTCTCTTTTACTTCAATTCATATTTCTTATGTGAGCATCTTCTCAAACTATCATGCCTAACTTAAAGGCGTTAAAGAAAAGTACTTATTGGGAGATAACCCAAAAGTTTTAGATGAGTCTTGGAAGTTATTACTTCAGTAATAACCGCTCCTTATCCTTTTTATTTGCTTTTTGTGCCAAGAGTAACCTCTAATGAGAGAGAAGTAATGATTGGGAAAGTTGTTGTCCCGAAACAGATTTCTGTGCTTCACCGTAAAAATTCGTGTAAAATCTCTGAACGTCCTTTTGAGGCGTGAATTTTTTTGCTTCTGTCCCAGGTTGTTATCTAACTTTCGTTAGTTCAACACTTTTTGATTTGAGCAACATAAGGTCTTCGAAAAAATTCGACTTTACGTGCTGGTCTGTTTTGACAGATTTCTGCCATTTTCTGCATTTGCTTCTTGTTGGTTCCTTTTTGAGTTCTTTTGGGGAATTGAGATTTTTGAGGGAAGTTATAAAGTAGCTAGTGTTCTAATGGAAGTTTATTTGATGTTATAACTGAACCTTAAGACTTATTATCTTGAGTGCACTAATGTTGCTAATAAAGATTGTGTGAAGTTTTGTATGAAGGAAAAATTTCAGGTGTATGGAAGGAATGAGTAATGAGATGAAGGATATACTAAAGCTCAATCTTGGGGATGCCACGTGTGTCACCCCAAGAAATATCCAAGAAGTACAAGCGTCAAAGCTTGGGGATGCCCAAGGCATCCTCCTCTTCATCAATAAAAATCCCAGGTTTCTTCCAAACACTTCATTTTTATTGTTTCATGCATAGTTGTGTTGTTCTTGGAGCGTCTTCTTTTTCGTTTTCGTTTTGGTTTTTAGTTTTTCTTGGTTTTCTTAGTTTGCTGAATAAATTGGTTGGACCACCTCTTTCATACATTGGTTTTCAAATAGTTTGGTTTGGATTGGAAAAGAGTAGGAAAGTTCATGCTTATGTGGTAAAAAGAGCTTGTTTTTGACTATGGCCTATGCTTTGTCATGCCATGCTTGATATTGTTTTGGCTTTATTCTTAGTATTCTTTGCTGTAGCATGACTTGTTATAAACAATTGAGATTGCTTAATGTGCCTTGGATGAATCATGCATTATTTTAGCATATTAAAGCATAGTATTGTGGTATTCTCCTTTGATGTTTTATTTGGGTTGACTTGGCACATGCTCACACCATGTTATGACTATCTCAAGTCACCATGGCCTTTATATCCTTTAGTTTTCAACTTGTAGTATCACTTTATGCTTTGATCAATGATATTTTGTCACTCTGCATGATTATGGCCATTATTGCTCTCTTAGTTTGTCGCCCCCAGTCTTTTGCTAGCCTCCACAACCAAGTATGAGTTCCACTCATGCATCCAACTCCCTAAACCAAGTTATTCCAAAGAGTCCACCATACCTACCTACTAGCTTATGCTATTTCAAGTATATTCATGCTTTTGTTTACCTTCCGAATTAAACTTGTTATGAGAAAACTAGTGATTAAAGCTCTCACAAACTTGATGGCACACTTTAATTTTCTTGCCATTAATAAACTTGAACCATTGTGTCGTCTATGTTGTATATGCTTGCACTTATTTGTTGGGGATTAGCAGAACCATGCTGTCATGGGGAACGCTTTCAACATTGCACGGGTACTTTGTACCTAGTTGATATCATGCTCTTTTGTATATGGTTGTCGTCGGTGTGAAATGAAAGGGGAGCTTGTAAGTACATGGAGTTATGTATATGTGTTAGAGAAACGCCTGGGCCGCTGGTCTAATCCATGCTGACATGGTGGAAACCTGCAGAGTAACCATAATGAGCTGTCTATGAAGCATTCTTCTTATAAAAAAAGAGTCAGATATTGAGAAAAAAGAGAAAAAGAAAAAAAAGATTATGAAAAGAGGAAAGAGAGAAAAAGCACCATATTCCCATGGTAAATAAGAAGATTGCTGAGATGCTCGTTGTTTGCTTGCCTTGTCATTTTGATATGGGGATTCTTCCGTATCATCGGGCAAGGGGTACCTTGTTGGCGGTTCTCTATGATACACATGTACTTACGATGACAAGAACTTACCGGTGACTAAACTTGAGTAGCATGAGGAGCGGCCCTCGTACACAAGGGACATGAGATTTCTAACTTATACTTCCTCAAGCATATACTCCATAGTTTGTTCACTTTAACCTTAATCACTTCAAGATGCTTATGATAGGGGTAATGAGAGCTGAAAGCTATAAGTACCATAATTTTTGGAAGCTCTTTATGAAACTTGAATCTCTGCTTCCTTCTATGAAGGCCTTTCTTCCACCATTATATTGAGTCTCCACCTTCTACCTTTATGCACCTACTTTGAGAGCATAGTGGCCATTCTTAGTTCTATGTGCATTGTCCCAAGACTAGTTGATGGATGCATAACTTGATATTACTTGTTTTAAACTATTTGTATCTAGTCACTCTTATGAACTTTGAAGGTGTCCTATGCATTTATACTCGCTACTCTATGAGGGACAAGTTGAATGCTATTATGCTATGTTTTCTTTATGGGAAACAAACAAACGTCTTGCAAAGCATTGTTATTCATGAACCTTTTGTTTGTGCCTTTTCATGTTGCAACATAGTTTCTTTGTCTTATTGCTAGAACTTTGTCTTTCATGTTATGATTGAAGTACTATGATCCCAACTATGAATGTTTTACAAATACTTTGATCAAGTTTATGATGGTGCATGTCACCTCAAAAATTATTCTTTCTTTTTACCACTTACCTACTCGAGGACGAGCAGGAGTTAAGCTTGGGGATGTTGATACATTGCAAATGTATCTATAATTTTTGATGTTCCATGCTTGGTTTTATCTAATTTCTTGTGTTTTGTCCACACTTTGGAGTACTTTTCATATGATTTCTTGGACTAACCTATTAACAAGAGCCACAGTGCCAGTTGCCTGTTTTCTGCTGTTTTTGGTTCCAGGAAGTCAGAAAATGAGTATTCTCGGAATTGGACAGGACAAAAGCCAAAGTTACTATTTTCCCGGAAGACTCACGAAGCCAGAAGGAGAGTCGGAGAGGGGCCACAGGGTGGCCACACCCCCCTTGGCACGGGCCAGCCCAGGCCGCACCAGGGCATGGTGTGGGCCCGCTGGCTGGCCACCGACCTTGCCTCCTTCGCCTATAAGAGCCTCCCGATACCAAAACCCTAAATCATCAATCAGAAATCCATGAAAAGTCCCGAAGCGCCGCCGCCACCGAAGGGGAGGTTCGGGGGACAGAAAGTCTCTATTCTGGCATCCTGCCGGGATGGGGAAGTGCCCCCGGAGCCATCTCCATCGATCTCCACCACCATCTACATCACCATTGCTGATTCCCATGATGAGGAGGGAGTAGTTCTCTCTCGAGGCTAAGGGTTCTACCGGTAGCTATGTGTTCATGTCTCTCTCTCTATGCATGATCATATTGTGATCATGAGCTTTGTAATCAAGTAGATCTACCTTGCTACTCAAGTGCTTTAATAGATCTCTACTCTCCCCATGTGTGTGAAGTTGACAGTGTGCACACCATGGTGCCACTTAGGCTATTGATTACAAATACTTGTTATGAGTTATATTTGGAGTTGGCTGTCTTTATGAAATTGTGGTGTTTGTTTGAACCATCTAGTGCTCAAGGTGACAATGTGGGGTTATCTAGATGGGAAAGGCTTACTTTGAGGTGTGTTGTTATAGCCCTACCATGGATTAGAGTGTCCAACCGGAGAGTAGTTCAGAGTAGTATCATAAAGAGAAGATATTTACATGAGAGTATTCACTAGTGAAAGTATGATCCCTAGGCCTTGTTTCTAAGCATTGAAACACCATTTGCAACTAGATCTGTTACATGTTTTCTTGCTTCCATCTTTATTTCAGTTTGCCTTTAGTCTCTTCCACACTATTAAGCTATTTTCTATCACCGTTGTCTTATATCCATACCACTTGTATTTCACTATCTCTTCGCTGAACTAGTGCACCTATACACCTGACAAGTTTATTGGGTGTGTTGGGGACACAAGAGACTTCTTGTATCTTGATTGCAGGGTTGCTTGAGAGGGGATACCTTTGAACACTTCCTCCCTGAGTTCGATAAACCTTGGGTAATCCACTTAAGGGAAAACTTGCTGTTGTGCTACAAACCTCTGCACTTGGAGGCCCAACAACTGTCTACAAGAATAGAAGTACGTAGACATCAAGTTGTCAACACCCGGATTTTTAATCCTAGATGCCTGTTATGCCATACATCGCAATTCCAGGATTACCATTTTTGCAAGACATAACAGATTGGATATCACGGTACATCATCCATTACAAACCATAATAAGGTCTTACATAAATAAAGGATCTCATGATCCAGTCTTAATACAAACAAGCAGCGGAATAATAAGCGTAGCGGTGGGCTCCATCTTCAGGGTCACACGCAATGCTGACGATGGGAGATGATCCTAGTTGTCGTAGCCGTCCTATTGTCCATCTTCCTGATAGTCCTCCTCATAGTCTGGCCACGGGAATAGCTAGGGACAAAGCCATGAGTACTCTTTAAGTACTCGCAAACTATCACTAACAAGTAAGATAGTTCTAGTAGGAATGCTAAGCTCTAAGTTTATTTGCAAAAGGCCAGATTTATCTAAACTGAGTTCAGAAGCAAAGAAAGCTAAATTAATGTTCTAAATCACCTAAGTGGGAACCTAGTTTTCATATTCACAACCCTGTTGGGGTCAAGTCAAAATCATAGTTCACTTCACAAGTCATTTTGAAATATCTGATGATGGAACAGTATGGCCACTCCAACTGTCCATGACTGTGAACGCAACTATTCGAATAGTTTGACACTCTGCAGAGGTGGTACAATTTCACCACAAAATTCGATACATCCGTTAGGGATAACCCTGAATCATCATACTTAGTATACGGATAATCGATCATAACCTTTCCTTTACACACTCTAGTATAAACACCTCTCCTATGAGCTTGGCCTCCCAGCCATGGCCATCTGCCATCCTGGGCACCGCATAGGTGGACATCATCAAGAGGTAGCCTCAGCTCAAACCTCTTCCGCGAGGGAACCCATACTAATGCATATAAACTTCCGGCTAAGCCTTACCCAATTCAGGTATTGTGGTTGTACGGTAAAATTGGAATGGTATCACATCCGAACCCAACCATCAGTCTTTATAAAGGGCTAAGGCTCATGCCTCAACATTTTCATCATCAAAATCTATTTGTGTTTCTCAACACATGTCAAAACATTTCAATAGAATGGATCATCATTCCAAGGTTTTCATAATCATTTTCACCAAGTATTCCCATCTAAAGTGATCAAGTTTTATGCTTAGCACTAGCCACTAAGTTAAGAGTGTTCACTAATGAGGGATGCTAATCTCAATCTGATGCCATAGAATGACATCTAGTATAGGCCTAGTTTTATACTCTTTATGCTATCTATACTATCTTTCCAAAACCTCACAAGGAATTAACTAAAACTAAAGAACTTTGGTAAAGTAAAAGAGTAAAGATTGCAAGTAAAACTTGGGATGGGTGATACGTTGCAAACGTATCTATAATTTTTGATGTTCCATGCTTGTTTTATATCTACTTTCTTATGTTTTGTCCACACTTTGGAGTACTTTTACACATTTTCTAGAACTAACCTATTAACAAGATGCCATAGTGCCAGTTGCCTGTTTTCTTCTGTTTTTGGTTTCCAAAAAAGCCAAAAATGAATATTCTCGGAATTGGATGGGACAAAAGCCAAAGTCGATATTTTACCGGAAGACTCATGGATCCCAAAGCAGAGACGGAGGAGGGCCAGGGCCTGGCCAAACCATTTGGTGGCGCGAGTGACCCCTGGCCGTGCCACCAGGTGGTGTGGGCCCCTTGGACGGCCACCGACCTTGCCTCTTCGCCTATAAGAAGCCTCCCGATGCATAAACCCTAGATAGAAGAGCCTCTAGCTACGAAAAGTTCCACAGCACCGCCGCCACCGAAGGGGAGATTCGGGGGACAGAAAGTCTCTGTTTTGGCACCCTGCCGGGATGGGGAAGTGCCCTGATACGTTGCTAACGTATCTATAATTTTTGACGTTACATGCTTGGTTTTTATCTACTTTCTTATGTTTTGTCCACACTTTGGAGTATTTCTACACACTTTCTTGGACTAACCTATTAACAAGATGCCACAGTGCCAGTTGCCTGTTTTCTGCTGTTTTTGGTTCCAGAAATTCAGAAAATGAATATTCTCGGAATTGGACCGGACAAAAGCCAAAGTGATTATTTTACTGGAGGACTCACGGAGCCAGAAGGAGAGACGAAGGGGGGCCACAAGGTGGCCACGCCACCCCTAGGCGCGGGTCCCCCCTGGCCGCGCCAGGGCATGGTGTGGGCCCCCTGGCCGGCCACCGACCTTGCCCCTTCTCCTATAAAATCCTCCCGATGCAAAAACCCTAAGTCGACCAACCTCCACCCACGAATTTGCAGCCACAAAAGCCACGTTTTTGCCTCCCCCATGGATCCCATCTCCATGGGGAAGGGATCCCAAGAAGACATGAAGGAAGGGTGCTGAGGGGCGGTGCTCCCCTGTGATACCGGCGGTGGGGAAGGAGTCCTTCGCGCCGCCGCCGCCTCATCACCATCTTCACCGCCATCTCCATCGACTCCACCGCCATCTCCATCGCTGTTGCTAACTCCCATGATGATGAGGGAGTAGTTCTCTCTCGAGGCTAAGGGCTCTACCGGTAACTATGTGTTCATCTCTCTCTCTATGCATGATCATATTGTGATCATGAGCTTTGTAATCAAGTAGATCTACTTTGCTACTCAAGTGCTTTAATAGATCTCTACTCTCCCCATGTGTGTGAAAGTGACAGCGTGCACACCATGGTGGTACTTAGGCTAGAGATTACAAATACTTGTTATGAGTTATATTTGGAGTTGGATGTTTCTATGAAATTGTGGTTTTTGTTGGAACCATCTAGAGCTCAAGGTGACAGTGTAGGGTTATCTAGATGGGGAAAGCTAACTTTGAGGTGTGCTGTTATAACCCTACCATGGATTAGAGTGTCCAACCCGAGAGTAGTTGAGAGTAGTATCATAAAGAGAAGATATTTATATGAGAGTGTTCACTAGTGAAAGTATGATCCCTAGGCCTTGTTTCTAAGCATTGAAACACCGTTTGCAACTAGATCTGTTACATGTTTGCTTGCTTCCATCTTTATTTCAGTTTCCCTTTAGTCTCTTCCACGCCATCAAGCTATTTTCTGGCACCGTTGTCTTATATCCATACCACTTGTATTTCACAATCTCTTCGTCGAACTAGTGCACCTATACACCTGACAAGTGTATTGGGTGTGTTGGGGACACAAGAGACTTCTTGTATCTTGATTGCATGGTTGCTTGAGAGGGGATACCTTTGACCACTTCCTCCCTGAGTTCGATAAACCTTGGGTAATCCACTTAAGGGAAAACTTGCTGCTGTTCTACAAACCTCTGCACTTGGAGGCCCAACAACTGTCTACAAGAATAGAAGTGCGTAGACATCAAGCTATTTTCTGGCACCGTTACCGGGGAGGTAAGGTAAAAGGTACTCACATCCTCCGGTGTGAGTGCTCGAAGTTATTTCTTTTAGATTCTGCAATTTTTCTTGTTTCTTGTTTTCATTTTCACTAGTTAGGCTTAATGGAAAACAACAAATAAAATAGAGAGCTTTATAGTATTTATCTTGAGTTAGGACATGAAGTGTTTGAAGAGAAAATTAAAAAACCAATGGAACTTTATTTGCATGCTAATAGCAATGTTATTAGTATGAATTCTTTGAACACCATTATTACTAATGCTATGGAAAATTCTAAGCTTGGGGAAGCTGGTTTTGATGAGCATGATATTTTTAGTCCCCCAAGCACGGAGGAGAAAATTTACTTTGATGATACTATGCCTCCAATATATGATGGTTACAATGATGAATATGATATTTTTAGTCCACCTACTATTGAGGAGAAAATTAATTATGATTACAATATGCCTCCTATATTTGATGATTATGGTGATGAGAATAATAATAGCTACTTTGTTGAATTTGCTCCCACTACAATTAATAAGAATGACTATGCTTATGTGTAGAGTATTAATTCTTTTATGCATGTGGCTCATTATAAGAATGTTTTATGTGATAGTTATATTGTTAATTTTATTCATGATGCTACTGAAAGTTATTATGAGATAGGGAAACATGGTTTTATGTATCTCAACAATATTAAGTTTCCCCTCTTTATGTTGAAAGTGTTGAAGTTGCAATTGTTTTGCTTTCCTATGTTTGTTTCTTTGTGCTTTCATGACTTGTTTCTTTACAAGATTCATATGCATAGGAAGTGGGTTATACTTAAATGTGCTTTGAATTTGCTTCTTCATGCTCTCTTTTACTTCAATTTATATTTCTTATGTGAGCATCTTCAAAAATTATCATGCCTAACTTAAAGGCGTTAAAGAAAAGTACTTATTGGGAGAGAACCCAAAAGTTTTAGATGAGTCTTGGAAGTTATTACCTCTGTAATAACCGCTTCTTATCCTTTTTATTTGCTTTTTGTGCCAAGAGTAACCTCTAATGAGACAGAAGTAATGCTTGCGAAAGTTGTTGTCCGAAATAGATTTTTGTACTTCACTGTAAACATTCGTGTAAAATCTCTATACGTCGGTTTGAGGCGTGAATTTTTGTGCTTCTCCTTCAGGTTGTTATCTAACTTTCGTTAGTTCAACACTTTTCGATTTGAGCAAGAGAAGGGCTTCGAAAAAATTGTTTTTTCCTGCTGGTCTGTTTTGACAGATTTCTGCCATTATTTGCATTTGCCTCTTAATCTCTTTCTCTTTGAGTTCTCTTTGATGATTTGAACTTTTTAAAGGAAGTGCTACAGTAGATTTTCTTTTAATGGAAGTTTTACTTGTGTTGGAGCTAAACCAAAAAGACTTATTATCTTGAGTGCACTAATATTGCAAATAAAGATTGTGTGAAGTTTTGTATGAAGGAAAATTTTCAGGTGTATGGAGAGAATGATGTAATGAGATGAAGAATGGACTAAAGCTCAAGCTTGGGGATGCCACGCGTGTCACCCCAAGAAATATTCAAGAAGTACAAGCGTCAAAGCTTGGGGATGCCCAAGGCATCCCCTTCTTCATCAATAAAAATTTCAGGTTTCTTCCAAACACTTCATTTTTATTGTTTTTCATGCAGAATTGTGTTGTTCTTGGAGCGTCTTTGTTTTCATTTTTAGTTTTCATTTGATTAGTTTGCTTGAATAAATTGGTTGGACCCCCTCATTCATGCATTAGTTTTCAAATAATTTAGTTTGTATTGGAAAAGAGTAGGAAAAGTCCATGCTTAAGTGGTAAAAGGAGCTTGTTTTTGACTGTGGCCTATGCTTTGTCATGTCATGCTTGATATTGTTTTGGCTTTATGCTTAGTGATCTTTGTTGTAGCATGACATGTTATAAACAATTGAGATTGCTTAATGTGCCTTGGAAGAATCATGCGTTGTTTTAGCATATTAAAGCATAGTACTGTGGTATTCTCCTTTGATGTTTTATTTGGGTTGACTTGGTGCATGCTCACACCATGTTAAGACTATCCCAAGTCACCATAGCCTCTATGATCATTTAGTTTTCGATTTGTAATATCACTTTATGCTTTAATTAATAATGTTTTGTCGCTTTGCATGATTATGGCCATTATTGCTCTCTTAGTTGGTCACTCCCAGTCTTTTGCTAGCCTCCATACCAAGTATGAGTTCCACTCATGCATCCAACTCCATATAAAACCAAGTTATTCCAAAGAGTCCACCATACCTACCTATTAGCATTTTCTATTCCAAGTATATTCATGTTTTTGTCTACCTTCCGAATTAAACTTGTTATGAGAAAACTAGTGATTAAAGCTCTCACGAACTTGATGGCACACTTTACTTTTCTTGCCCTTAATAAACTTGAACCATTGTGTCGTCTATGTTGTATATGCTTGCACTTATATGTTGGGGATTAGCAGAACCATGCTATCATGGGGAACGCTTTCAACATTGCACTTGTACTTTTTACCTAGTTGATATCATGCTCTTTTGTCTATGGATGTCGTCGGTGTGAAATGAAAGGGGAGCTTGTAAGTCCATGGAGTTATGTATGTGTGTTAGAGAAATGCCTGGGCCGCCGGTCTAATCCATGCTGTCATGGTGGAAACCTGCAGCATAACCATAATGAGTTGTCTATGAAGCATTCTTCTTATAAAAAAAGAGTCAGATATTGAGAAAAGGAGATAAAGAAAAAAAGATATGAGAAAAGAGGAAAGAGAGAAAAAAGCACCATTTTCCCATAGTAAATAAGAAGAATGATGAGATACTCGTTGTCTACTTGCCTTGTCATTTTGATATGGGGATTCTTCCGTAACATCGGGCAAGGGGTACCCCGTTGGCGGTTCTCTATGATACACATGTACTTACAATGACAAGAACTTACCGGTAACTAAACTTGAGTAGCATGAGGAGCGGCCCTCGTATTCAAGGGACATGAGATTTCCAACTTATACTTCGTTAACCATATACTCCATAGTTTGTTCACTTTAACCTTAATCACTTCAAGATGCTTATGATAGGGGCAATGAGAGCTGAAAGCTAATAAGTACCATAATTATTGGAAGCTCTTTATGAAACTTGAATCTCTGCTTCTTTCTATGAAGGCCTTTCTTTTACTTTTATGTTGAGTCTCCATCTTCTATCTTTATGCACCTATTGAGAGAGCATAGTGGCCATTCTTAGTTTAATGTGCATTGTCCCAACACTTGTTGATTGATTCATAACTTTGATATTTCTTGTTCTTGAACTATTTGTATCTAGTCACCCTTATGAACTTTGAAGGTGTCCTATGCATTTATGTTTTGCTACTCCATGAGGGACAAGCTGAATGCCACTATGCTATGTTTTCTATATATGAAACAAATAAACATCTTTCAATGCATTGTTATTCATGAATATTTTGTTTGTACCTTTTCATGTTACAACATAGTTGCTATGTCTTATTGTTAGAACTCTATCTTTCATGTTCATGTTTATAGTACCTTGATCCCAACTATCAATGTTTTACAAATACTTTGATCAAGTTTATGATGGTGCATGTCACCTCAACAATTATTCTTTCTTTTTATCACTTACCTACTCAAGGACGAGCAGGAGTTAAGCTTGGGGATGTTGATACGTTGCTAACGTATCTATAATTTTTGATGTTCCATGCTTGGTTTTTATCTACTTTCTTATGTTTTGTCCACACTTTGGAGTATTTCTACACACTTTCTTAGACTAACCTATTAACAAGATGCCACAGTGCCAGTAGCCTATTTTCTGCTGTTTTTGGTTCCAGAAAGTCAGAAAATGAATATTCTCGGAATTGGACCGGACAAAAGCCAAAGTCGTTATTTTCCCAGAAGACTCACGGAGCCAGAAGGAGGGGCGAAGGGGCCACAGGGTGGCCACACCACCCCTAGGCGCGGGTCCCCCTGGTCACGCCAGGGCATGGTGTGCCCCCTGGACGTCCATCGACCTTGCCCCTTCACCTATAAAATCCTCCCGATGCAAAAACCCTAAGTCAACCAACCTCCACCCACGAATTTGCAGCCACCAAAGCCACATTTTTGCCTCCCCCATGGATCCCATCTCCATGGGGAAGGGCTCCCAAGAAGCCATGAAGGAAGGGTGATAACGGGTGGTGCTCCCCTGTGATACCGGCGGCGGGGAAGGAGTCCTCCGTGCCGGCGCCGCCGCTGCCGCCTCTTCACCATCTTCACCGCCATCTCCATCGACTCCACCGCCATATCCATCGCCGTTGCTCACTCCCATGATGAGGAGGGAGTAGTTCTCTCTCGAGGCTAAGGGCTCTACCGGTAGCTATGTGTTCATCTCTCTCTCTATGCATGATCATATTGTGATCATGAGCTTTTTAATCAAGTATATCTACTTTGCTACTCAAGTGCTTTAATAGATCTCTGCTCTCCCCATGTGTGTGAAAGTGACAGCATGCACACCATGGTGGCACTTAGGCTAGATATTACAAATACTTATTATGAGTTATATTTGGAGTTGGATGTTTCTATGAAATTGTGGTGTTTGTTGGAACCATCTAGAGATCAAGGTGATAGTGTGGGGTTATCTAGATGGGGAAAGCGAACTTTGAGGTGTGCTGTTATAGCCCTACCATGGATTAGAGTGTCCAACCAGAGAGTAGTTAAGAGTAGTATCTTAAAGAGAAGATATTTATATGAGAGTGTTCACTAGTGAAAGTATGATCCATAGGCCTTGTTTCAAAACATTGAAACACTGTTTGCAACTAGATTTGTTACATGTTTGCTTGCTTCCATCTTTATTTCAGTTTGCCTTTAGTCTCTTCCACGCCATCAAGCTATTTTCTGGCACCGTTGTCTTATATCCATACTACTTGTATTTCACAATCTCTTTGCCGAACTAGTGCACATATACACCTGACAAGTGTATTGGGTGTGTTGGGGACACAAGAGACTTCTTGTATCTTGATTGCAGGGTTGCTTGAGAGGGGATACCTTTGACCACTTCCTCCGTGAGTTCGATAAACCTTGGGTAATCCACTTAAGGGAAAACTTGATGTTGTTCTACAAACCTCTGCACTTGGAGTCCCAACAACTGTCTACAAGAATAGAAGTGCGTAGACATCGTGCCCCTGGAACCATCTTCATCGATCTCCACCACCATCTCCATCACCGTTGCTGATTCCCATGATGATGAGGGAGTAGTTCTTCCTCGAGGCTAAGGGTTCTACCAGTAGCTATGTGTTCATCTCTCTCTCTATGCATGATCATATTGTGATCATGAGCTTTATAATCAAGTAGATCTACCTTGCTACTCAAGTGCTTTAATAGATCTCTACTCTCCCTATGTGTGTGAAAGTGACAACATGCACACCATGGTGGCACTTAGGCTAGAGATTACAATTACTTGTTATGTGTTATATTCGAAGTTGGATGTCTCTGTGAAATTGTGGTGTTTGTTGGAACCATCTAGTGCTCAAGGTGACAGTGTGGGGTTATCTAGATGGGGAAAGCGAACTTTGAGGTGTGCTGTTATAGCCCTACCATGGATTAGAGTGTCCAACCAGAGAGTAGTTCAGAGTAGTATCATAAACAGAAGATATTTATATAAGAGTGTTCACTGGTGAAAGTATGATCCCTAGGCCTTGTTTCTAAGCATTGAAACACTGTTTTCAACTAGATCTATTACATGTTTGCTTGTTTACATCTTTATTTTAGTTTGCCTTTAGTCTCTTCCATGCCATCAAGCTATTTTCTAGCACCGTTACAACTTATAATTATCCACACCACTTGTATTTCACCATCTCTTCGCCGAACTAGTGCACCTATACACCTGACAAGTGTATTGGGTGTGTTGGGGACACAAGAGACTTCTTGTATCTTGATTGCAGGGTTGCTTGAGAGGGGATACCTTTGACCACTTCCTCCCTGAGTTCGATAAACCTTGGGTAATCCACTTAAGGGAAAACTTGCTGCTATTCTACAAACCTCTGCACTTGGAGGCCCAACAATTGTCTACAAGAATAGAAGTGCGTAGACATCAATCGGTATAAATCAAAATGTATAACCAAGCATGCCTAATGCATCTTTCTTAGGTTAACTTGCATCTAGTGATGGCTTGCAAGTATTAGCTTGCATAGTTAAGAAACATGCAAGTGTTAGCTTGCCTTGATTGGTGCAGTGATTGAAGTTTTCTTCGTCTTCTTCGGGGTAGAACTCCTCCTCCTCGTATCCTTGGTCGGTACTATCGTCTATAAATGAATACGGGGTACACAATCACCAAACAATACTTAACTAAGTCTAATTAGCACACTAAGGTTCAAACTTGATGATCTAGCATCATCACACTCATCACAAGATTTAAAGAACTAGTTTCATTTATTTTATTTGAGAAAAGTAATTTCTGCTTATTGAAATTAATTAAGATTTAATATTCTCCAATTAAAATATGGGATCATGTGGATGCATGTCATCACCACATATTCTAATACATGGGAATGTGATTTAAAGGGTTGGTCACATTTTATAAAGTTTAAGATTATCATGTAAATGACTTAAAGTGACTAGAAATGCCTATATAGCATTATTTTGATACTAGTCCAAAGTCACTGCATGCAAACCTAAATATTATTACATATTCAGATAGGTATTGTCAAATGTGATTTTTGAGAGTTGGAATCAACTCAAAAGCTATTATGGTTGATTTTTGAAAAATGTTTGAAGTTGCAAAAGTCTCTGTTTTGTTATTTTTGCTATAGATTATCTCTAACTCCAAATGACTTAAATCCAACGGTCTTGGATAGATATTTTAATTATCTTTCTAATAAAAATTGAATCATGCCATTTGGTTAAGTGAAACTCTCCGAATTGATTTTTTAATAAGTGGTCAGTATATGATTTCAACTAAATTGGAAAATCACTTAGTTGAATCTTTGGGCAAGCGCGGGAAAGCTAACGGGCTGGCCTAGTGGCACTCCGCAGGGCAGCAGGCTGTTGACAGCATGGACCCACTGTTCAGTGACTTATCTAACGCGAACCAGTATCTTTCAACCAGATCCCTACGATCTAAATCTAATCCAACGGCTAAGGGTCGTCATCAATGACGAACAGCTCCGGCAAGGCCTAAACCCTAACACGGCGGTGGGGGTCTATCGGGGCTCACCTGGGCTCCAGCTAGGCTCGGCGACAGGGGCAAACAATGTGGTAGACGACGGAGAAGCAAGGCGCGGTCACGGCGAGGCATGGGGTGCTCGCAATCGATGGCGCCCTTCTCCTCCATCAGCAGCGGACTCCGGTGCAATTCCGGCACGGTGGTGCTCGCCTTGCTCCGGGAAGGGGTGTGTTAGGCTCAGTGGTGAGTGCGGAGTCGAGGGGTGTGAGGAATGGAGGCTGGGGTGGCCTCCTTTTATAGATCGACGAGGGGACCGAGCGGTGCGGGCTAGCGTCTCTAGCGAGGGCGGCACAGAGAGCTAAGGGCATGGCGGGGGTAGGTGGATGGTGCGGTGTCTCCTGGCGGTTCTCACGGACTTAATGGCACAGTATGGGGCGGCGTGTAACGGTCGGGAATGTGTGGCGCTCTGGGCGGAGGCAGTGGTGTTTGCGGTGGTGCATGGGAGCTACAGGTCGCGCGGCAGCGAACGGGGGTGTCTGCCGCGGTGGCGTGATCATGGCGAGGCTGCGAGTGCGCGGTGAGGGCAAGGCACGAGCTGGCGGGGCTGGTCAGGCGCGGCGCACTGGCGTGCTCTGGACACGGCGCAGAGAGGTGGTGCGTGGCGGTGCTAGTGTGGTCTAGGGCTGGGCTTCGACTGTGGGGTGGACAGGGGGTGGCGATAGGTGCTCGTGTGTCTGGTGCACGTCTTGGGTGGGGCTGGCGTGGCTCCTGGCGTGCTGCCCACTGTCGGTCGGCGATGACCCAGAACGGGCGGCGCTCCACTATACCAGCGACGAAGGGGGTAGCTGGTCTGGGGCTGGGTTAGGCTTATAGGGGACATGGGGTTAAATTGGAGACAAAATGGTCGATGATCACTGTATGAAACAGTGAAGCTGGTCTAGTGTTTATTCTATGTCTGCCAAGTGTTTGATAAATGGCCGCATGAAGATTATTTTTGAATTTTTGATTCAAACTTTTTGGGTGAATTTTCCTTAAGCTTGATAGACTAGGTTTGCTTGGATAGGTCAAGGTGAATTCATTTGATGTGTTTTTGAAAAAGTGTGGTCTTCTCATATGAATTGGATTCAATTTTCAAATGTTCTTTAAATGGCTTTGCTAGATGTTTTTGTAAGTTTGTAAAGTGGGCCTTGGTACATCTTTACTTTTTCTAGCAAGGGGGGAAAAGAGTTGGAAATGTTTCTGTTAGAAATCTTCTCCTAGGAACACCTAAAGTGGCCTAGTGGTTTAAAATGGTGAAAATGACCATTTGCCTTATTTTATCTTACTTGGTTTCTTTCTCTTTGGATTTTATTTGTAAATGGTCTAGATGATGTGGCATTCACATTTAAACCATTTCACAACTTTTAGAACAATCAAGCATGGCATGTACACTTAATTCTACACTAATGCAAACACACATGCATTCATATTCCTTTTTCTTAATAAAAGTTTTTGTTAACCCTAAATTGGGTGATTAGGGACTTGATAACATTGATTAAAGATTTGGGGTGTTACAGTGTCATACCCATTGGATTTTTAAACGCAGTATGGTATGCCCATAGAGTGTCATTTAATTTGTATGACCAGTCTTTTCTTGATTTGTCCACCGTCTTCTCGAGTATGGTCTTCAGTTTGCTATTTGAGAGTTCCACTTGACCACTTGTTTGGGGATGATATGGTGAAGCAACGCGATGAGTTACTCCATACTTGTTGAGAATCTTCCTGAAAGTTCCTTTCATAAAATGAGAACCACCGTTAGTAATTAAAATTCTAGGAACTCCAAACCTGGGGAATATGACATCCTTGATCATCTTCACTGAGGTAGCTGCATCCGCATGATTTGTTGGAATAGCTTCAACCCATTTAGTAACATAGTCAACAACAACAAGAATATGAGTATAACCATTCGACTCTATAAATGGTCCCATGTAATCCATTCCCCATACATCAAAGGGTTCAATTATGAGACTATAATTCATTAACATTTCTTGTCTCCTACCTATATTATCTCTGCTTTGGCAAGCATCACAGTATTCCATATACTTGTGTGCGTCCTTGAGAAAGGTGGGCCAATAGAATCCGGATTGAAGTACCTTTGCAGCAAATCTCTTACATGCATGATGCCCTCCATACGGACTGTCATGACAAGCTTTCAATATCGCATTCATTTCATGGTTAGGAACACACTTCCGAATCATTTCGTCAAGTCCATGACGATATAGATACGGATCATCCCAAAAGTAATATTTAAGATCATTAAATAATTTCATCCTTTGGTTTCTTGACATACTAGGAGGTATAAATTTTGTTGCTAGATAATTAGCATAATCTGCATACCATGGATCAGCAATTTCAATGTTTGCTAAATATTCTCCTGGAAATGATTCATTAATAGGTAGGGGGTTATTGATTATTCCCTCCATCCTAGAGAGATGATCTGCTATCGGATTATTTTTACCCCTCCTATCTTCTATTTGCAAATCGTATTCTTGTAGTAATAAAACCCACCTAATCAACCTGGTCTTAGCATCCTTTTTTACAAGGAGGTGACGCAAAGCTTGGTGATCCGTATGAATTATTACCTAAGAATTAATTATGTAAGATCTAAATTTGTCGCAAGCAAAAATTATAGCTACAAACTCTTTTTTCTGTAGTAGCATAATGTTTCTAAAATCTTATTAAGAGGTGTACTAGCATAATAAATAACATTCAAATTCTTTCCATCTCTCTATCCCAACACAGCCCCTAAAGCATAATCACTAGCATCACACATGATTTCAAAAGGTTCATCCCATTTTGGAGATTGCATGATAGGTGCTGAAACTAGTTTATTCTTAAGGTTCTCAAAAGCTGCAATGTAGTAATGGTCTAAATAGAATGGAGTTTCTTTATCAAGAAGATTGGTAAGGGGCATGGCTATTTTAGCAAAATATTTTATAAATCGCTTATATAAACCTGTAAGTCCCAGAAACATTTTTAGATTTTTAATGTCCTGAGGTATCGGGAAGATTTTCTATAACATTGATATTAGTTTTATCTATTTCTATTCCCTTCTCCGAAACTTTATGCCCGAAAACTTTACCTTCTCTTTCCATGAAACGGCATTGTTCCCAATTCAAAACCAAGTTCAATTTCCTGCATCTCTGTAAGACTTTGGTTAGATTGTAGAGGCAATTATCAAAAGTTGTTCCACAAACAACAAAATCATTTGTTAGAACTTCCATAGTCTTCTCAACAAAATCATCAAAGATCTTTAGAACACATTCCTAAAAATTTGCTGTTGCATTACATAAGCCAAACGGGATTAATCTATAAGCATATGTGCCATAAGGACAAGTGAAAGTTGTTTTCTCTTGATCTTCCGGTTGTATGGCAATTTGAGAATATCTAGAATAACCATCAAGAAAACAAAAGTAAGAATGATTACCAAGTATTTCTAAAAATTTATCCATGAATGGTATAGGTTTATGATTTTTTTGTCTCACGGTTTAGCTTCCTAAAATCAATGCACATACGATATCCTACAATGGGCCTTACAGGAACTAGCTCACCATCCTCATTCATAGCAGCATCAAGACCACCTTGTCTTGGTATGAAATGAGCTAGGCTAACCCACTTACTATCATAAATAGGATATATTATGCCAACATCTAATAAGCGTATAACCACTTTTCTTACTACTTCCTTCATTTTCGGATTAAGCCTTATTTGTGTATCCACTACAGGTTCAACATCATCAAGCATGGTAATCTTATGTGTTACAATAGATGGATCTATTCCTTTAATATCACTTAGAGTATATCCAAAGGCTTCATGATGCTTAACCAAGACCGAAATGAGTTTATTTGTTTCATTACCTGATAAATTTTTTCTAACATTAACAGGACATTTATTTTCATTATCTAAAAACTCATACCTCATATCGTCTGGAAGTTGTTTCAATTCAATTGGTGGAGGCTCTTCATCTCCTTTTCTTACCAATTCTTCATAGTCATGTGGATTTTGTGCTTCCGGAACTGAATCAAGGTAATCATCCATTCCTTCTCTCTCATCATCATTTGGTGCTTCCTCCCAATTAATTAGGCTCCTCTCTAATTCATCTTGTGGAGTACTGAAATGAATTGCTGCCAGCTCGGCAATAGTCTTTTCTTCCTTGATATCATCCACTTCATATGGCCTCTTCTTTAGTTTGGCGAAGTGGAATGTCATTTCCTCTTCTCCAAACATCAATGAAATAGTCTCCTTCTTATTATAAACTCGAGCTTTGGTGATGGAAATAAAAGGCCTGCCTAAAATAATAGGACAAAAAGAATCTCGAGGCATATCAACAATATGAAAATCAAGGGGGTACATGAGTGACCCAATAAATACATAGATATTTCTAATTACTCCTTCCAGTTTTATATTGGTTCTATTAGACAATTTAATAGTACTGTCTACCGGTTCCACATCTGGATTATTTATATTGTAGCGGAGTTCCTCATAAAGCGATGCAGGAATAATATTTATAGTGGAAATTGGCTCACAAATTCCATATAAGAAAGTTTCTCCACAATATAAATGGGTCATTGGTTTAGAAGTTTCGTTACCTCGAACCTTACCTTTGATGAATTCTGAGGTTTCAAGGTCTAACATAACCACTTCATCGTCCACTATTTGTGCTTCCATAAGATCTTTTAATATACCATTATTTATATTGGTAGCTTCAGATTCCTTTCTAGTTTCTTTAATCTCTTCTTTATTTGTTCTTCCTCTTTTTGCCTTTTTCCAACGATCCCTTGAATAGGTATTGAGGAGAACTCTTCCATCAGCGCTATTGTACGCTTCTTTTCTTCGAGGGGTTTACGAGGTTCCCATTCTGAAGGTACCTACAAATGCCCTACATAATTCTCAATAATTTTATTTACTGAGTAAGAATCAATACTGAGGGTTTTAATCATTGTATTTGTTCTTTCATCTGCAAGGAAATCGTTAATGCAACCATACTCAGAAAAACTATTTGTAATGTTTTCCTTTTCTTTAAGATTTTTTGTTGCTTCTCTCATTTTTATTATTAGATTCCAAGCTTCATCATAGGTATAAGATAGAAAACTACCATTAGAAGCAGTGTCTAGATTCATCCAATTTTCAATATTTAGCCCTACATAAAAGGTATGGGTGATTAACCAATCAGGCAAACGATGATGGGGGCAATTATCTAGGTAGCTTTTGTACCTTAGATATCCTTCATATAAGCCCTCACTAGGATTATTTTTGAAACTGATAATAATACCTCTCATCCTGTGAGCTTTGCTTTCGGAATAATAGTTTGATAGGAATTTTGTTGTCAATTCCTCCCAAGTCATCGGTGCTTCTGCACAAAAAGATCTGTACCAGTCACAAACATTATTAGAGAGAGTTTGTCTAAACAACTAGGTTTTAACCATATCAAGATTATAGTCATCAAAAAATGAACGAACTGAGAATGTCTTCAAAGTATTGTAAGTGTCTATATGGACTTTCTTCATTGGTTCCTGCAAATTTCTTAGAGTGTAATAGTTCAAATAATAAAGGGTGGATCTCAATTCCATCCGAATGTATGCTCTTATTGACAGCTATAAAAGCGTCCATGGGCGAACCCATTTTCCTTACTGCCTCAAGCTGGTTTAAATGCTAAGTGTTATCCATAGTTGTGGTCCTGCAACTCAAGTAAAAATTAGGACAACGAAAGTAAGTAACTAAAGTAAAGTGACTTATAGCGCTAAGCTCCTCGGCAACGGTGCCAGAAAATAGCTTGATGACTGCAAGTGCACAGATTGTTTGTATCTAGTTTTGAAATAAATATATTGATCCCATAGGGAGCAGTAGGCGAAAGACTAAAATGCTTTTAACTACAACTAATCGAAGTACTTAAGAAATAACTTTAAGATGCAAGAAAAGTAAAGTTGTTTTTGGGTTTTCGGTTGATCAAGGTAATTTAAAGTAAAGCAAAACTTAATGCAAAAAGTAAGAAATGCATGTGTAATAGAACTCTAGAACTACAATGGGAAAAGGCGTTCTCAGGGAATAGTGGATACACCGCTAGCAATTTAGACTAAGCAATCAAGATTATTATAACGAATATTCTCATAATATTCATGTATGTGGGAGGAGCTCCATATATGGACGAATAGCTACCAACCGCTGCACACATCATCCTCATAACCACAGCAGACAGCAATCGACATCAATCGAATTACTACGCTATTAAGGGATTTCTCCCATGGCATGGACATGGCTTTATGAGTTCTCCTTGTTCCCCAAGTTAGTACGTAAAGAATGACAACCGTTTTATAGTCACAGTAAGTGTTATCATCCTTCCGTCTACCAACAAGTAATCCCCTTCATCGAGTCCCCATAAGAGGAAAATATTAAGGAGGTACACAACTCCCAATATCAAGATGAAGACAATTAACACATACACATAATGATGTATAACATAATAATATCTATCTCATCTAAATCATATGCTAGGGTTTCTCCATCTCCCCAAGAACTAGAGATCTACTCAGACATGGAGGCAATCAATATCATAGCAATGGTAATGAAAACAATCATATATGAATAGTACTTGTATAAATCCACAACGAGTACGAGAATTACAACAAGATCTAGACAAGATGTAGATGGGATGGATGGAGATGGTGGTGATGCAGCGGTGGATGATGAAGATCAATGCCTTAGCCTCCCGGATCTATGCAGGTCGAAGATGGATCCCTGGCGGATGAGTTCCCCCTCCAGATGCCTTCCGGAGGTGAGGTTTCGGCGATTTCTGGGTGTTCTGTATGTCGTATCCCCAAACTAGTTGCACGGGGCAAAACTATTTTATGAGGCGGAGGCGGCGCCAACTATACAGCCGGAGCTATACGGCCAGAAAATTTGCTCCGGTCGTATAGTTGGTCGTTGAACTCTCCGCCTCCTTTGTTCGCTTCTGGTTTTCTTCTGGTATTATTAATATTTCGCAAATAAGCGATTTATGTTGTTTTTGACTCCTTTTCTCTACAGTACAACTGCTCCAAGAATTGTATCCATTGGATCCATCATCTGTCCTGATCCTGGTGAAAACAGACATAAAATCTGCGCGCGAGCACCGTAAAGTACCAAGATCCTACATCTACAATGCAAATAACAGTGTAAAACATGATGCAAATATGCACTCATCAGCCGGTAGCCAAATTCAAAATCTCTGTCGAGCGGCAAAATCAAACACTGACTTTGAAGCATTTCCCGCCCCATTGTTTCAAAAACTTTGAGGCCAAATATCCCATCAGGGAGTACCACTTTTCTATTATCTATTATTTGACCGGTAGCCAAATTCAAAATATTTCTCGAGCGGCAAAATTACACACCGACCTTGAAGCATTTCCCGCCCCACAGTTTCAAAAACTGTGAGGCCAAATCTCCCACCGGGGAGTACCACTTTTCTATTAATTATTATTTGGTCGGTAGCCAAATTCAAAATCTCTGCCGAGCGGCAAAATCAAACATCGACTTTGAAGCATTTTTCGACCCACCGTTTCAAAAAATTTGAGGCCAAATCTCCCACTAGGGAGTACCATTTTTATGTTATTATTATTTGGCCCATAGCCAAATTGAAAATCTCTGTCGAGCAGCAAAATCAAACACCGACTTTGAAGCATTTCTCGCCCCACCATTTCAAAAACTTTGAGGCCAAATCTCCCACCGAGGAGTACCACTTTTCTATTATTATTATTTGGCCGGTAGCCAAATTCAAAATCTATGTCGAGCGACAAAATCACACACCAAATTTGAAGCATTTTGCGTCCCTCCGTTTCAAAAACTTTTGACTTTAAAATTCCCATTCTACCTATTGTTCAGACGCCCTATGGGCACGCAAAAGTCGGTAGCTTGGGGGCACGATCATACTTATTTTTCTGTTCACCTCCATAGTCCCGATTTGTGCAGTTTTCCCGCTAGCCCTCCCAAAATCCCAGGCTTCTCTCCCACGCCCTCACTCCATGACCACGACGAGCACCGCCCGGCGGCAATTCCACGTCGGCCGGAGCTGCTTCATCGATGCCCACCCCATCGGATCTAGTTCACCGGGTCTATCTGCCACTCCATTAGAGTTGTCCACCGCTCCAGACCAGCTCCATGGGCATCACCATTGACTACACCAGGATTGACAACCTCAAATCTGCTTCCCCGACGCCAACAGCCACCGCAACCGCAGCACCCTCAGTGACCTGGACGTCACTCACATGGTACTGATGATGCTTAGACGCCTCTCCGACCAAGGTAACCAAATCTCCAACCCATTTTTGTTTTGTCAGCGGTATAGCAGGTTCAAGCCTGTCGCAGTGAACTGCATTTTTGTAATCGTGCTAGCACATACAAGTCACTAGGCACACATGTTCTTCGTGCTAGTACATACAAGGTTATTAGACATGTTGGTTTGCATTCGCTTATCTACAAATTTCAAGTCATGCACATGTCTGTTATTTTGTCATGCACATGTTCTTACCTTAGCTCCTCCATACACCAGTAATTGTCTACTATTGTGTAGTTCTTGCAAAATGTAATGTCAGTGGAAAATATTAGTGTGAATTACCTGCTCCACAGTTACTGACTCTATCTGGTTATTCATATGCTAAGTTCCTGCTATTATTTCCTCCATGGCATCGTTCTACTATCCTGTAGTACCCGTTCAAACTCTTCGTACTAGTTCGATTATAATTTTTTATTGCCATCTGGTTCTTCAAAAGCTGCAACACTGACTATTTTCTTTTTCTTTGCATAGAGCTCAAAAAGGGAACACTGAACATGTTGGTTTGCACAGCCTACAGGTCCACCAGCGATACCATTATCGATTTTCTGTATCTGGTGTTGGTTTGTCCTAATCAACAACATAAATATTCTTTATTATATAGTTCATTCGTGTTTCCCATTCCTGCTCGACAAGTTCTGATATGATGCGGTTATAATTTCTATGTGGTTCATTCTTAGCTACAACAGTAACTGCATGCCATTGTGTAGCTCACCACAAATTCTGAGTCACCCAACGTCTCTTGCATTCCAGGAGATACCACTTCTTCCATATATATTTGCTGAAATGACCTGGCTAGTTTATAATTGCTAAGATTCTAAGAAACACTTTGTTTGATTGCTCATTTCATTGTTGGCATACTTGTCTAATACTTGTTTGTCTTGTTCTATAGGTTCACAAGCCACACCATTATATCTCGTATCTGGTTCTGGTTCGTCCTAGGCAACGACATAACTATCCTCTACTACATAGTTCATTCATGGTTTGCATTCCTGCTCTACAAGTCCGTATTATGCAGTTATAATTCATATCTAGTTCATTCTTAGCTATGAGTTGTTTCTCTTGTTTGTTGTATTAACTTGTTATTACTTAGTTTTAGACTGTAATTATTGCTACCGCCACCAAAGAGGGGACTACAAGATCATGTCTCAAGAAGGTTTTCCAATGTAGCTGTCACACTCAAAGGGAGATGCAGTTGATTGATGGAGAAAGCAAATTGAGGACTCTGCTATCAACTTGATTGGCAACTAAAATATTGAATTTTCTTTCCCTTTTGTTGATATTATGTTATATTTTTAAGAAGTTTGCAGCTGATGTAATATCTAGATAACTCGCATAGGCCATGTAGGCATTTAGTTGACGTCGTCCACGCATGGAGGTACCATAACTGCGCCAGCCAGGTCGATCAGGTAACGGTATAGGGTTTTGTTATTTGCCATTCTTGTATTGGACCTACCATGAACAGCAAAAGATGCTCGCTAATTATACTCCGTTTATGATATTTGCATGGGCTTCAGAAAGGCCAAAACTATAGGTGTCCGTGAACATAATGGGCCTACCCTCATGTGGCAACTAGCAACGGTAATAGGCTAGAAGAGTAACATGCCAAAACAGTAACAGGCCAAAACAGTAACATGCTACAACAGCGGCAACCCAGCACAATAATGAGCCAGAACAGTAACAGACCAGAAAAATGGCAAGCTAGAATAGTAAAGGACCACAACAGTAACAGACCTGAATAGTAGATGGCTAGAACAGTAACGAGTTAGAATAGTAGCAGGCCGAAAAATTTCCAGACAGGAACAATAACAGGCCGAACTTATTGCTAGGCCAGAACAGTACCATATCAGAACAGTTGCAGGCCGCCGATGTGCCCGAAAAGTTGACAGACGGTACAATAAAAGGCCAGAATAGTATCGGACCTTCTCAAAGGTGGGCTGTTAGTAGGTGGTCCAAGACGATCTATGAGAACAGTGATAGTCCAACACTACAAGAAAAGTTGGCTTTTGCAAATGGACAATTTTCATGGTTGAAGGCCCATTTTTCGTGGCCAAAGAGTCTTCCGTCATGGATGGCTGATACGTCCAAAACGTATCTACTTTCCCGAACACTTTTGCTATTGTTTCTCCTCTAAACTTGTGAGATTTGGATACAACTAACACGGACTAACGCTATTTTCAGCAGAATTACCTTAGTGTCTAGTTTTTGTGCAGAAAATCTACTATCAGGAAAAACCCCGGAAAATATGCCAAAAATCCTATTTCACCAGAAGATTCACGAAGCCAGAAGACGAGACAGAGGAGGGCCACGAGGTGCCCACACCACTTGGCCGGGCAGGCCAGCCCAGGCCACGCCTAGGGGTGGTGTGGCCGCCTCGGTCACCCCCTCGGCCTCCCTCTTCGCCTATAAGATGCCTCTTGACCTAAAAACCAAGGGGGTTCGGACGTTTTTCTAGAAAGAGTTCCGTTCCGCCGTCACCACCAAAAACCGTGATTCGGAACCAGAAATCCATTCTGGCACCCTGCCGGGACGGGGAATTGGTGGAGATCATCGCCATCATCATCACCATCGCTTCTCCATCAACCATCCATGATTCCCCCATCCGTGAGTGAGTAATCCTCCGATGTAGGCTATGGGTATGGTAGGGATTGGATGAGATCGTTCATGTAATGGCATCAGATTGTTAGGGCATGGTGCCTAGTATCTATTATTAGTGCTTTTTGACTTTGTTGCAACTTGTTATGCTTAATGCTTGTCACTAGGTCCTGAGTGCCATGATTTAAGATCTGAACATGTTATTGATTCATGATGATAGTATTTTTTATGGTCTTACCTGCAAGTTGTATACACATATTGTTGTCCGGAACCAAAGGCCCCGAAGTGACAATAATCGGGATAACCGGAGGGAATGGCTTTGATGTGAGGATCACATTTGTTCATGGAGTGTTAGTGCTTTTCTCCGGTGCTCTATTTAAAGGAGCACCTTAATTGCTAGTAGTTCCCTTGAGGCCCCGCTGCAAACAGGCTGGCAGGACAAAAGATGTTGTGCAAGTTCTCATTGCGAGCACGTATGACTATATATGGAACACATGCCTATGATTATTTAGTACTTGGATGCTTTACCTTATCTATCTGCAAACGCCCTATGTCTTGATGCTATATGAATTGTCTTGTCCATGTAACTCCCGTCCATCCATCCCTATGCCTACTGCGCTTTAATCCTACTATATAATGCAATTGTTACTACTATCTTTACTTTTACTACTGCTATTACTTTGCTATTGCTACTACAAAACTGTTTCTACTGATAAACTGTTGTGAGCAAGATTGTTTCTAGGTGCAGCTAAATTGACAACTCAGTTGTTAAGGCTTATAAATATTCTTTGGCTCCCCTTGTGTCGAATCAATAAATTGGGTTTCACTTCCCTCGAAAATACCGCGATACACCCCTTATACTTGTGGGTCATCAAGACTATTTTCTAGCGCTGTTTCTGGGGAGCATAGCTTTATTTATCAAGTTCACTTGGAATCACTATTGTTCGCTACCCTCCATGCATCATGGGTAAGTCTCATGATGGAAAGGTTCCTATATTACCATCCACTGGAAGGAGAGGTACGGTTCTGAACACCTCTGTTGCTGTTGACTCACCATCTGTGATGAGTAAGCTCCTTACACCACCACATACACATGCTACACATACTGCTACTTCTGCTGAATCTGAAACTTCTGATACTTATGATGCTTCTATTGTGCTTGATAAGAGTGGTTCATTAGGTCCTTTCCTAGATGCTACGATTGCTAGAACTATAGCTGAAAATACTGAAACTCCTAATGAAGATACTACTACACCTGTTAGTTCACCTGAGTCTGTAGAGAGCTATGATATTGAAGACGGATATATATAAATGAATGACGCATTTATTGAGGAATGTCAAAATACTCATGGTAAAAGTGCTATTAAGAGTCTCCTTGAGAGGCGTACTATAAAACCCAAATTATCCTCTAATGATAAGTTAGCTACATATCCCATAAACATTAAAGATAAGGATTATGATTTCTCTCTTGATTTATCTTACATAACTATTGTTGAGAAAGAACCTTTTTGCGGGACTAAGAATGAAAGTGATGTAGCGCATATGACTAAGCTTTCTACCATGAGTGGCCTGTTTTCTGATGATATTAAGATGCGCACCTACTTTGTTGCTAAAATTTTCCCTTTTTCACTGAAGGGAGAAGCTAAGGCTTGGTTTAATAATTTACCTCCTGGATATATTGATAGCCCTGATTGCTTGATTAGTACCTTCCTTCGGAAATATTTCCCTCCTAGTGCTAGACATGCCATTTTGCAGGAACTTTTGATTTTAAACAGGGAGAAAAGGACATATTGGTTGAATCATGGGCAAGGTTTTGTGCTTTGATTCATGCACAGGCTGGATGTCCATTACCTAAAAATGAGCTTCTTGATATATATTATAATGGACTAACTGAAGAATCTAGGACATACCTGGATAGTTGTGTTGATTGTGTTTTCAGGAATAGAACTCCCAAGGAAGCTGAGGAATTAATCGCTAAAATAAGCAAGAATTATGATGATTAGACATCACCCGAGCCAATTACGCCTGAGCCGACACCAACATCAAGGAAGAGGGGAGTTATTGAACTAAATGATGAAGTGATGAAGGAAGCTAAGAAATGTCTTAAGGAGAAAGGTATTAAAGCTAGAGATGTGAAGAATTTACCTCCTATAGAAGAACTATGTAAGCCAATCTCTCACTCACCCACTATTGAGGTACACTCTCTCCAACATTTTGATGAAGGTGATATTCCTTATTCTAAACCTCCTGATCAATGCTTGGAAGAATTTGATGTATTTATTGTTAAGCAAGATAATTTTAATAAAAGGGTGCAAAATCATTTAATGGAAAACTCTAGAGCTATTATTGAGTTAAGGGATATTTTGGAAAGAACCTCTAATGATGTTAAAATGCTTGTTAAACATTTCCAAATGGTTGAAACTCAAATTGATCAGCTTATTAAGGTACAAAAAGATTTGCTAGTTAATGCTTCTAAGGAAAAACAAGCTTATGAAATTAGAACTAGAAGTGGTGTTGCCACCCAGGATCCTCTATACCTTGAGGGGCATCCTAAAAGAATTGAGCAGGACTCTCAACAAATTGAAAATAGTGGTACTTCCCCTAAGAAAAGGAAAAAAGAAACATAAAACTATTGTGGAAACTCATGAACCTGCTAAAGATCCTAATAGTATATTTGTCTCTGATACTGAAACTGAAAGTGGTAATGAGGAAAATGATGCTCCTAATAAAGAAAAAGTTTAGGAAGAACCTGAAAGGCACACTAAAAATACTAAATACACTAAAGAAGATTTTGTTGCTAAGAAACATGGTAGTGAAAGAGAGCCTTGGGTCCAAAAACCTATGCCTTTCCCTGATAAGAAACACATGTCAAAGGAAGACGAACACTTTAATAAGTTTTGTGAGTGGATGAAACCTTTATTTTTGCAGATTCCTTTAACTGATGCTATTAAATTACCTCCTTACTCAAAGTATATGAAGGATATTGTCTCTAATAAAAGAAAGATCCCTAATGAAGAAATTTCTACTTTCCTTGCTAATTATTCCTTTAATGGTAAGGTTCCAAAGGAACTTGGAGACCCAGGGATTCCAACTATTCCATGCTCTATTAAAAATAGTTATGTTAGAACTGATTTGTGTGATTTGGGAGCAGCAGTTAGTGTTATGCCTTTTTTTCTCTATAAGAAACGTCAATTGGAAAAATTAATACCAACTGATATATCTTTGCAAATGGCTGATAAATCTACTACTATTCCCGTTGGTATATGTGAGGATGTACCTGTTCAAGTAGCTCATAATTGCTTGATATTAACTGACTTTGTTGTGCTTGAAATGCCTAAACATGATAATATGTCTATTATTCTTGGGAGACCTTTTCTTAATACTGCAGGAGCTGTTATTAATTGTAATCAAGGAAAGGTGACTTTTCATGTTAATGACAAAGAGCATACTGTCTACTTCCCCAAGAAGATTTATAGGACTTATGGCTTAAATTCAATTGAACATGTTGAGGGCATCCAAGTTGGAGAAATATATTGTCCCATACCACGAGAAAAATATGAAACTATTATGATTGGGACCACTGCTAACAAGGTTGAGGTAACATAATAATTTAGTGGAATACAAAGTTTTGCTTCATATAAAATTGTTTTGGTAACAAGACATGATCAACCTTGTTAACAAAGGGATTTTTATGAACAAAACAATGTTTTCACCATGATTATCTTTGCTTACTTTTACCTTATCCATTTTAATTTTTGCTTTCACTTAGTTTACTTTCGTTAGTAGCTTGCATATTAGAGTGTCTTAGAACATCTGAAGTTTTAGTTTTGTTTTGTTATTGCATCATTCCAAAATCATCTTTCTGCCAGAAATTCATCCATCAATACGTGGAAATTGCTAAAAAAATAAAGTGTCTCGAAAAATTCCAAGAAATTCATATTAAATTTTTACATGAAAAAAGGGGTAGAGGAGTACTTGGAGTGACCCAGGGGGCCCACCAGGCAGGCACACCACCTAGTGGCGCGGCCACACCAGGGGCGCGCCTGGCCATGGTGTGGGCCACCCCTGGCCCTCCACTCACTCTCTCACTTGCCACTTCTTTCTGTCTCCCGAGAAAACACCAGTTCATTGCTAAAACTCGCGTTCATGCTGTTCTTGCTCACGATTTTGATCTCCTTGCTCAGCCCATCTTTGCTGCTGAAATTTGGAGCATTTGTCCTTCGGTATGTGACTCCTCCGCTTGTCCAAGTAGATTTGTGTTTAGTGGGTTATATCTTGAGTATTTTGCTGCTGTAGGTGACAGGTTATGTGAGCTTGTAATCTTGTCCAATGCTTAGGGAAATTTTTTGATGCATGTTTAGGCCTCTTACAAGTCCCTATAAGTAGTTCCTTTCATTATGTATTCACTTTGCAATCACTTGTATGATGGTTGTCTAAAAATTTCAGAAAAGAAGATGAATGAACACCAACTCAACCAACATGAATTGAGGGTGCCTGTAGTTATGAAGGTTCACCGTGAGGAGGAAGTCTTTCCCTCTGCCTATCCATGCTCTGAATTCATGAGGGCTACAGGGATTTCTCGAGATTTCCATACTTTGATTACTAATGCAGGATTGGAGCATTTTGTGGGAGACGAACCTTCCCAATATGTGAAACTAACTACGTCTGTAGTGCAGGATTTCTGCTATAGTTGCTCCTTGCCTAACCCCATGGTCCACTACAAAATTTACAATGTAGCTGTCGATCTCCCTTTTGATGACTTTTGTGCATCCATTAAAGTACCACAATGGGGTTCGTGTGGAAGGATTAGAGAGCGGCCTACACCACTCATGGACTTGTACGCGGAAATTTGCCAAGGGAGCAGCTTCTCAAAGGAGAGTGGTAAAATTCATAATATTCATCTCCCATCTATTTGATACTTTGCCTACTTTATTACCAAGTGTGTTCTCGCTAGGAAAACTGCTAATAAATTATCCTCATATGATCTAGCCTTCATCTCAACTGCCTTAAAATGAGATAGGACTTATAATTTGGGTGCCTTGATAGCTTTTCGTCTTGCTGTTAACCGCGAGAAAGGTGGAATTTCTGGAGGCCTCATTGCTTCACGTTTAATAGCTTTGCATGGTGTAGTGCCTATCATTTAGATCTACAGTTTCCCATAGAGAGGCTTGACCTTAATTCCATGACACAACATAAATTCGTTTCTTCTTGGGCTAATTTGAGTGATTTATCTTATGAAATAAGCTTCCTCAAAGATGGTTGGCGAAGAGGTAAGTCTGAGCGTGTTGTTCTTTTGCCTGCGCCTGTTTTGTTTAACCTTGATACCAGGGAAGGATGGTCACTCACTGAGGAAGAGCTCGATGCATATCTGGGGGAGCTCTCCCAGCAGGAGCAGGATACTAGAAGGGAGGTTACAGATAATTCGGTCCAGCCCTCGAATGAGGGGGAGTCTTCGTACCAGCAACCTACCTATGATTGGGGGGCTTCTTCTTCTACACAAGGGCCCGACTATGATCATTCTTATGATGACCCGCCGGCTTGGAGTTCTTACCCGTGTTGGGATTCATACCCACTTAGGCCAAAAGCCTAAGCTTGGGGGGAGGTACACCGACATCACACTCATCTAAATATCATGTTCAGTCGGTACCTTGTATATCCATGTTTCGTTTTCTTTTTAGTCTTCGTTCGTGCTTTATTTCTACTTCCCAAAACACAAAAATACAAAAAACATTTTTGTTATTTCTCTTTGCTTGCTTCTTTACCTTTTTGCCTTGGTTTGCCTCTTTCTTGTAGCTTTGTCTTAATTATTCGAAAAACCCAAAAAGATTTTGCTTTTCTTGTTCTTCCTTTTCGTTCTTGCTTTTTAAAATCAAAAACACCAAAAATATTTTCTGTTCTTCTTTGGTTTTGTGAAGTTCGTTGTAGGGTTCAGAAGTCCTTAGTGGAGTTTGGTTTCATGTTATTATTCAGGCCACACAAGTGAAGGGCAATAATGAAGATTAATGGCAACTTAAGGTGTGGTAAGAGGCTGGTAATGCACTCTATTTGTTTTCATTTTTGTACATATACTCATCATTGTGGGCATGCTTAGTCTGTTCATGTAAGGTGTATGTTTTTTATGGATGCTTAGTAGTTCTTACTTTCTTATGATTAGCTCCAGCTTGGTAATAGTTTGTAGTATGTCATATGAATGTTTGCTTGCATTGTTCTATTCATAACTTGGTAAGACACTATGGTATCCTCCTCTGAATGTTTCACTTGAATTGACTTGGCACATGCTCACGCATGCATAAGACTGAAATAGTCAGTTGAGCCTCAATGAATTATTTTGCTTCAGGATCCTTGAATCACTTTCATGCCATAATTGGTCCTGTTTTGATGCAAGCATGATTATGACAGTTATTGCTCTCTCGTTTGTTGCTCCCTTTCTATTGCTGGCCCTCGCTTGCACTGAGTATGAGCTCTACTCGTGTTCCCAACTTCCCAAAACCAATATTGCCAAAAGTGTCCACCGTACCTACCTATTAGCATCATTTGCTATTCCGTACATATTAATTATGGCTTGTTTTCTTCCGAATAAAATGTTCGCTTGTTATGAGAAAGTTAGTTAGTAAAGCTCTCACGAACTTGATGGCACACTTTACTTTCTTGCACTTAATAAACTTGAACCATTGTATCCATCTTTGTTGCGTATATGCTTGTGCTTTATAAGTTGAGGTTAGCACAGCCATGTATCATGGGGAACGCTTTCAACATTGCACTTATTATTCCGTTGATATCATGATTCTTTTGCTTATGGATCCCCGCAGTGTGAAATAAAAGGGGAACTTGTAAGATCATGGAGTTTGTATGTGTGTTAGAGAAATGCCTGGGCCGCTATCCTAAGCCATGCCTAATCATGGTGGAAACTTGCAGCATAACCATAATGAGCATTCTATGAACCATCCTCAATAAAAACCTATGCAAATAGCAAATAAAAAGATTGCTGAGATGCTCAATGTCTGTTGCCTTGTCATTTTGATATGGGATAGCTCCTGTGTCATGGGGCAAGGGGTACCCCGTTGGCGGTTCTCTATGATATATATGTACTTACAATGACAAGAGCTTACTTGTGACTGAAGTTAAGTAGCATGAGGTTCTGTACTCGTAAGCAAGGGGCATGAGATTTCAAATTATAACTTGTCAAGCATATCCTCTTAGTTGTGTCACTTTAACCTTAATCATTTAGAGATGCTTATGATAGGGGCAATGAGAGCTCAAAGCTAATGATTACCATACTTTCAGCATTTGGAAGCCTTTCAAACTTTTTAAAACCTTTTCACTTCCTTGTTGAGTCACCACTTATGCTATGAGCACTTTCTTGAGAGCATAGTTGTCATTCTTAGTGTAATGTGCTTGTCTCAAAATTTGGTTAATTGTGTCATGACTTTGATGCTTCTATCTTTGATATCTTTACTTCTAGTCTTCGCTTGAACTTCAGAGGTGTCTTGGCATTTATGTTTGCTCTACAATTAAAGGCAAGCGAGATACCACTCTATCATACCTTTTTATGAGCATTGCAATGTTGCTTATGTTTATGCTTCATGCTACTTGTTATTTTTTGAGTTGGAATATCTTCATAGCTTACATTGACTATTAAGTAAACTTATTTGCATACTCTTTATTATGAATTACCTAAGTACTTGATCATATGCTGAGAATATATACATCTTATGAAGCAAATGTGTTCGTGAAAGTTCTTTTATCGCACTCAGTTTTCAACTGAACTGCTTGAGGACAAGCAATAAGCTAATCTTGGGGGGAGTTGATACGTCCAAAACGTATATACTTTCCCGAACACTTTTGCTATTGTTTCTCCTCTAAACTTGTGTGATTTGGATACAACTAACACGGACTGACATTGTTTTCAGCAAAATTACCTTAGTGTCTAGTTTTTGTGCAGAAAATCAACAATCAGGAAAAATCCTAGAAAATATGCCAAAAATCCTATTTCACCAGAAGATTCACGGAGCCAGAAGATGAGATGGAGGAGGGCCACGAGCGGCCCAGACCACCTAGCCACGTGGGCTAGCCCAGGCCGCGCCTGGGGGTGGTGTGGCCACCTCGGTCACCCCCTCGGCCTCCCTCTTTGCCTATAAGATGACTCTGGACCTAAAAACCAAGGGGGTTTGGATGTTTTTCAGAAAGAGTTCCGCTACGCCGTCACCACCAAAAACCGCGATTCGGAACCAGAAACTCCGTTCTGGCACCCTGTCAGGACGGGGAATTGGAGGAGATCATCGCCATCATCATCGCCATCGCTTCTCCATCAACTATCCATGATTCCCCCATCCAGGAGTGAGTAATCCCCCGTTGTAGGCTATGGGGATGGTAGGGATTGGATGAGATCGTTCATGTAATGGCATCAGATTGTTAGGGCATGGTGCCTAGTATCTATTATTAGTGTTTTTTGACTTTGTTGCAACTTGTTATGCTTAATGCTTGTCACTAGGGCCCGAGTGCCATGATTTCAGATCTGAACATGTTATTGATTCATGATGATAGTATTGTTTATGGTCTTACCTGCAAGTTGTATACACATATTGTTGTCTGGAACCAAAGGCCCTAGAGTGACAATAATCAGGATAACCGGAGGGAATGGCTATGATGTCAGGTTCATGGAGTGTTAATGCTTTGCTCCGGTGCTCTATTAAAAGGAGCACCTTAATTGCCAGTAGTTCCCTTGAGGCCCCGCTATAAACGGGCTGGCAGTACAAAAGATGTTGTGCAAGTTCTCATTGCGAGCAGGTATGACTATATATGGAACACATGCCTATGATTATTTAGTACTTGGATGCTTTACCTTATCTATCTGCAAACGCCCTATGTCTTGATGCTATATGAATTGTCTTGTCCATGCAACGCCGGTCCATCCATCCCTATGCCTACCGCGCTTTAATCCTACTGTTTATTGCAATTGTTACTACTGTCTTTACTTTACTACTGCTATTACTTTGCTATTGCTACTACAAAACTGTTTCTACTGATAAACTGCTGTGGGAAAGATTGTTTCCAGGTGCAGCTGAATTGACAACTCAGTTGTTAAGGCTTATAAATATTCTTTAGATCCCTTGTGTCGAATCAATAAATTGGGTTTCACTTCCCTCGAAAATACTGCGATACACCCCCTATACTTGTGGGTCATTAATGGCATTCGTGGTAAAAGCCCCGTCACAAATGACTTAACCATGGTTTTTTTTCGACCGGGGTGGATCACACCCTTTAGCCACGAAAACATGTTCCGTCGTAGATCTCTTCGCCAGCCGCGATGACTGCTGATGTCATGCAAACTGTCAGGTGGCAGCCGCCATTAGCGGCCGGTTACCGCCGTTCACGGCCATAGAAACCGTGGCAGAAGCCATGCCCAGCCAAGGCCTGGTAAATACTAATTGGGTCGACCCTTCAGGGGAGCCCAATAAGAAGATGGCATGTTACTGTTTTGTCCTGCACTGTTTGAAATGGGCCCAAAAATGCAGCCAGCAGTGGCCCGCGAACTTTCAGGCTTGATTCTGTTTCAGCCTACAGAAGGCCCATGTTGGTCCAACACTGTGCAGCCCATTACCAGCCTGCACCAAGTCGCTCATGTAAACATAAGGCATGTGGTCAGTCCATCACTGTTATCGCAGCCCATCGTCAACCGCCTACTGACAGCCCTTCTCTGAGATGGACCATTACTGTTCTGGCATGTTACTGTTCTGGCTTTTTACTGTTATGGTCTTTAGCTGTTCGAGCCCACAAACGGCCCTTTACTGTTCTAGCCTGGTAGATTTGTCGGCCTGTTACTACCCTCGTCCGGAAATTTCTCGGCCCGTACTGTTCAGGATCGTCACTATTCTGGCCTTTTACTGTTGTGGCCCTTTATTGTTGTGGCTCGCTACTGTTTTGGCATGTTACTGTTCTGTGATTTTTGCAGTTTCTTGCCTGTTACTGTAATGGGTTGTTTCTGTTCTGGCCTACTACTGTTACGACATGTTACTATTACGGCATGTTTCTGTTATGGCCTGTTACCGGCCCGTTAGGCCTATTACATTTACGGGTTGTTACTGTTATGGCCTGTTACCACATGTGGATTGGCCTGTTATGTTTACGGCCTTTTACAGTTTCGTTATTTCTGAAGCCCATGCCAATATCATAAAACATATATAATAATCCAGCATTTTGTATTGTTCGTTGTCGGCCGAATACACGTCGGGCCAATAACAAAGCACGGTACTGTTCCCTAATCGACCTGCCTGGCATAGTTACCGTAACAACTACCACAATGTGTGGACGGTGTCAACTAAATGCCTAGATGGCCTACGCGAGTTATCTAGATATTACATCTGCTGCAAACTTCTTAAAATTGTTACATATTATCAACTCAGGGGAATGAAAAATCGGCATTTCAGTTGACAATCAAGTTGATAGCAGAGTCCTTAATTTTCTTTCTCAATCAATCATCTACATCTTCCATTGAGTGTGACAGCTACATTGGAGGAGACATGATCTTGCAGCCCCCTCTTTGGTGGGGCTAGCAATAATTGCAGTCTAAAACTAAGTAATAACAAGTTAATACATCAAACAAGACAAACTACTCATTTGACTGATATGACAGGAGCTATGAACTGGAGTTTACAACTGGTCAATGGTTCAATTATTGACCAACACGTTAAACAAACATGACAAGCAAGCACACATTAAATAATTGTGACTACCATGAAACGAGCAATCAAAAAATGTGTGTGTGTGGCTTAGAATTTCAGCAGATATAAACTAGCCAGGTAATTTTGAACAAATATATATGGAAGCAGTTCTATACCCTAAAATGCAAGAGACATTGGGTCACTCGGAATTTGCGCTGAGCCACAAAATACCATGCAGTTACTGTCATAGCGAAGAATGAACCAGATAGATATTATAACCACATCATACGAGAACCTGTAGAGCAGGAATGCAAACCACGAATGAACTATATATTGTAGAGGATAGTTATGTCGTGACTTAGGATGAACCAGACCCAGAACCAGATGGAGATATAATGGCGTCGCTCGTGAACCAGTAAAACAGGACAAACGAGCATTAGAAAAGTGTGCCTAGAATGAAATGAACAATCAACCAAAGTGTTTCTTAGAATTTCAGCAAATATATATGGAAGAAGTGGCATCTTTTGGAATGCATAGATTCATTGGATGACTCAGAATTTGTGATGAGCTACACAATGGCATGTAGTTACTATCATAGCTAAAAATCAACCAGATAGAAATTATAATGGCATCATAAGAGAAATTCTAGAGCAGGAATGCAAACCACGAGTGAACTACAGAGTAGAGGACAGTTATATTGTTGCTCAGGACGAACTAGCACCAGATAAGGAAGTAATGGCATCCCTTGTGAACCTGTATAATAGGCTATGAAAACCAACATGTTCATTGTTCCATTTTGAGATCTATGCAAGAAAAAGGAAATAGTTAGTGATGCAGCTTTTGAAGAACCAGATGGAATTATGGAAACAATAAAATTATAATCGAATTAGTACGAACAGTTTAAACAGCTACTACAGGATAGCAGAATGATGCCAAGGAGGAAATAATAGCAGGAACTGATCTCAAGACGAACCAGACAGATTCAGCAACTGTAGAGAAGGGAATCCACACTAATATTTTCCACTAACTATAGATTTTGCAAGAATTACACGGTAGCATGCAATTACTGGTGTATGGAGTAGCTAAAAACATGTGCATGACAAAATAACAGACATGTGCATGACTTGAAATTTGTAGAGCAGCGAATGCAAACCAACATGTCTAATGACCTTGCATGTACTAGCATGAAGAATAGGCATGCCTAGTGACTTGTATGTACTAGCACGGTTACAAAAATGCAGTTCACTGCGACACAATTGAACCTGCTATACCGCTGACAAAACAAAAAAGGGTTGGAGATTTGGTTAACCTTGGTCGGAGAGGCGTCTAAGCATCGTCGGTATTTGCGAGTGACGTCTAGGTCATCGAGGGTGCTACGGTTGCGGTGACTATTAGCGTCGGGGAAGCAGATCTTGGGCGGTCGATGCTGGCTTGAAAGCGGTGGACGAGAGCGTCGCTGAGGCAAATCCGGTGCAGTGAATAGCGACGATCGTGCAGCTGGCCTGGAGCGGTGGACATGGAACTCTTTGAACTAGATCACACCCGGTGGACACCAATGAAGCGGATCCGGTACGGTTGGATAGCTTTCGGCAGCGAGGAAGCAGAGCTTGGGCGGTCGATGATGCCATCGGTGTGGTGAATGACACTACAACTACTAGATATGGTGGGTGAGCGTCGGTGAAGCAGCTTCATGGCGGTGGACGAGACCGTAGCTCAAGCCGGTGTGCGCGGTGGTCGTGGAGGGGACAGAGGAGCTTGGGATTTTTGGGAGGGCCGGTGGGAAAAACTAGGGGAATCGGGACCATAGAGGTGAGCAAAAATAATAATTACGATCGTTCCCCCAAGTTACCGACTTTAGATGCCCATTTGTCATCTGAACAATGGGTAGATTTGGAATTTTAAATTCTAAAGTCTTTGAAACGGAAGAGCGCGAAATGCTTCAAGGTCAGTGTGTGGTTTTGCTGCTTGATTGAGAATTTGAATTTGGCTTGCACCCATCTAATCATAATAATAGAAAAATGGTACTCCCCGGTCGGTGGGATATTTTGGCTCAAAGTTTTTGAAACGGTGGGGCGGAAAATGCTTGATAGGTGGGTGATTTTGCTGCTCGATTGAGATTTTGAATTTTGGCTAGCCTCCACCTACTAATAAAAAAAGGTAGTAGACCGTACGCTATCTGTCCAGGAATTCAAGGATGAGAGTCACATCAACTGATCATCCATAAACATTTTTTTGCACAGAAACTTGGATACCTTCCATTCACACAGCATAGGCGGTAAATTTTGCCGCTTGACTCAGATTTTAAATTTTGCTGGCGTCCATGTAGTAATGTAAAAATGGTACTACCTCGGTGGGTGATTTTTCCTGAAAATGTTTGAAACAAAGGGGTGTGAAATGCTTCAGGGTCGGTGGGTTATTTTCCTGCTCGATTACGATTTTAAATTTGGCTGCCGGCCAAGTTTTTATTATTAGAAAAAAGGTTGTGTAGGTCGAACGCCATCTGGTCAGGAATTTAAGGCGAGACTCACATCAACTGATGCCTCCGATTCAAACATGGTAGGCGGTAGGTTTTGGCGGTCGACAATTATTTTGAATTTAGAGATTATCCAAAGAATAATTAAAAAATAGGTTGTTCTCCCTCTATTTCAAGGATCCAAGTCAGGGAGAGTGATTATCTACCACGCGTATGAAAATGCAGATCTTCGATACAAGAATATTTGTTTAACATAACAACAAACAAATGTCTGAAGTAGCTCTGATTCAAGCATGTGAAAATGGTGTGCACCCAAGGTCTACTAATTATTTAGGTGTCGGCACATACTCTTCTACAGCAAGCACTAACTAAATGGTAGTACTAATTCAGATCAAATAAAAAGCCTGCTGTGAAACAAATACTCCTACTATAGCATACTATCAAAACACAAAGACCAGCTAAAGTATATGTAGAACAAATAAAACATGATTTCATCACGCATACACTACTATATAGAGAACACCATTTCATCATATAAAACAATGTTTTATCAGACACACATAGGCCCCCAAATCGAATAGACGGCTCTAATATTCTAGCCCCTACCATTGTGACTGCAGCACAAACAAAGGTGTCGCCATAGTTCCATTAGCTACCAAAACAAACAAATATCAGACTGCAGCTCCAAATAACACAACCTGGGCAAACACATACTTGCCCAAACAAGCCTTGCTTGTTCATCCGAGTGTTATTTTCATCTCTTGATGTTCTAGTCTGAATCAACTGTGTTGCTAACATGACTTCCTTTTCATTTCTTTGATTTAGCACTCTGAATCGCGTTGCTTGCTGAAGGAAATGAACAAAATGATCAGCAAAATCATAGGTGTACAAAAATGCAAGGGTTGCACATGAATGACTGCACTAACCAGGTGTCATAATGTAGGGATGTAAAGTACACCAACGTTTATGAGATCTGAACTTCTTAGACTTCATGTTGCTGAGATCTAATTCGAATACTCCCTCCTTCGCCCATATAACCACAATTTCTCTATCCTCAAATGCGCAGAGTAACCTTACTGCATCTTTCCCACCATATGCCCATGACTTCTCAATGCCAAGGAGAGTATCCAACTCAACCTTTATATGAGGCACCCAAGCTTCCCATTTGCCTTTTGATGATCTTGCACTAGACCACATGTTTAGAGTGAAGTCTCTTATAACCGCAAGGGAAACATCTCCATTATGCCCCTTAGCGATGACAAAATTGCGTCTCGAAATATCATGTGTTATATTGCACTCAATATAACATAGTTTTGTTCTCACGTTATCAAAGGGAATTATATATCTGGAGTTCATTGTTGGCCAGTACAAAATGTCCCCTATGAGAGTTGACGGTCTGCGATCAATCTTAGCCAGCATCTCAGCAGGTTCAATCTAGTCCTCCCATTTTCCTAACTCTAATGAGTACCTCTGCACTAGTGCTTGGTTACCATTGGTTACTATCCAAACAACCCAGAAATTGCTGCAATAGTGTGAAGACAATTGCCCATGATTTCTCGAATAGAGAAGTGTGCCACTATCATACTCATGTCTCTGCCAAATTGGTGGTTCTGGTATCACTGTTTCACTTCCACTGATTGGATCCTAGGCATTTATCATGTTAGACCCTTGCGGATAATGAAGTAGCACCCTACCATTGCGACATCCGAGTACATATGGTTTGTAGGCTTTATGTACTTCCACCATCCTATTTAGCTTTTGGAAGATGGATTGGTCAAGATTATGATCTGTTAAGAATTGAGCATCCTCGAAGATGTTGGTGAAAAACCCAAGTAACTACATTCCTCTGTTGTGTGACAGGGTTAACCTTTTGAAATCGTTGCTTTCCATGAAGTCCATCCAACATTTTTGGGCGACTGATGCCCTCAGTATGCAGGATGGGTGCGGAGGAAGCCTTACAAGAATTTGACCAAATGCATTGCCTGGCAAGTCATTGATTGTTGCATATGTTCTTCCACCAGAGCTGCTAGGATGATGCAAATAGCACAAGTGCATCATCAGAATTAAGTAAACAACACAATGCACAATGCACAACCCTAAAAAAAGAATTAAGTAAACACCACAATGCATCATACAATTTGATAGGAAAATTTATCATCGAAATTTCCTAAACTGCACGCATCTGAAAAACTACCTAAAAAGCAGAGTCTGTCAACAAAATAACCTAAACATCACAAGGAATCAACCAGAGTAGTATGAAAGCACCGCAAAATGCTTCAGCATGTCGGAACTAGGCAAAGGGAATGAAGAACTTTTTTTAGGTCACCGGGGAGGATAGAAAGGCCCCTACCTGAATTTTCTGGCTTTATCATAAAGAAGGGGAGAAAAAATGGACGCAGCTTCAGTGACTTGGTGAACCCAAGTCTCACGGTGACTTGCCCCAGGATCCACCTTCCATCTTAGATCAAACGTATGATAGTAGCTCAGATTTTGAACTAAAAAGTAAAACTATTCAAAAAATTGACAAAAAATCAGTAAATCATCCGTGCCTAGGTTTGAATCCTATGAAAGTTTCATCTCATTCGGATCACTAGTTTGTGATTAAATAGACTTTTATGTTCCCAGTACTACTAGTTTAAACTAATATCCACTTCGTCCAGAAAAAACCCCGGAGCAGAATACACAAAAGAGGGAGGAAGTCAGGGAGACAAAATCCAATGCAGAACTTACAATGGGGTCGACAAGTTCTGAGCAGATGGAGCAGGCATCATCAATGAATGACGAGCCACAGCCATTGACGCTGAAGAAGCACGACCACGAGCTGACGCATTCCTAGCATCCCACGTAGCCGTCGCTTTGGCAGCGACAACCAACATAGCCAAATTTGTTCCAGCAGCAGCAGACGAGGATTTCAACTACACCTCCACCACTTTCCAAGCATCACTCAACACTGCCCAATAATCCGATGCGGTACAAGCATCGGCCTCCGCATCCGCTTCACATGTATCCGCTGGTGCTGCTTCAGCATCCACCTCTGCTTTACAAGCATCTGCCGACGTAGCAAATGCATCCGCCAACACCGATTCCATTTCCTGTAAATGCCACGAGCTTATTTAGCTCGCAATGCCCAAAAATAAATGCATTCTATCCTTCAGGAAGCCCGTAATTGCTAGAGGTTGGGAACGTACATACCAGCGAACGGCGGTGCGGTGGTGTTCAATGGTGGAGCTGCAGAGACGGTCTGGTCGAGGGAGGGCAGCCTGGCGGAGAAGGTGACGATGGGGTCGAGGGGCACATGACTGAGCTACCTCGAACTCGAAACTAACTTTCGCCCCACTATTTATTTTTATTTTTTTGCGAACCTCGCATTTTTTAGAGGAAACCCCGGCTGTATTAATAGTAGCAACCACCCGACAGATACAAATTTGTGCACTTGCGTTGCTCAGTTTCCCGCCTACAGACATCAAGTTTGTGCACTTATTCGTGTGATACAATCAATTGCTGGGTAAAATATTCTAGGTGGTAGAAGCCTGCCCTTTCTATGACATCAAGATCTAGAGTTCAAACATCGACCTGAAATTCCACAATCTACAACTACAAGTTTTGGTTTACTACCAGAAACATGCTAACAGATCACTCGCAACTTGCATTAACATCATCATTAATAGATCTCAGAAGGAAAAAAATTGAAAGATAAAAAACCACCGCAAGTTCGAATAAGATGACTATTGTTGCCAAATATAGTCACATAAAGCCAGGTCCAATATATATATCATAATAGTACATCAAATATATAGATTTGTGGACACCACACACCAGCAGAGCAAAAAAACAGTTGTAGTACCCGACTTAACAAACAGTAATCCTCACAAGAGACCAAACCCTTCAAAAATGAAAGTAGAGCAGTCAATATGGTTTACAGATTTCCTCATCTTTTGCAGGATCGGGACTATATGGGCGTGGAGAATCTCGAATTTCTGTCAGGGTCTCATCTGCTTCTAGAGTCGAATTGAAAATATTGTTAGCTCGCATTCCCACCTGTTCCAAGATCCGGTCGTACACCTGGCCAATCAGCTCGTCGCCATCCACATCAGGCAACTTGGGAACTAAGTTGCCAGCCATGAACTTTTGAAAATCAACAGCAGCATCATGAGCAACTGAAATTGATGTATTCCATCCTGCAGTCAAATCAGCTATCCGCTTAGTGGATGTGGACACTTCTTCCTTCAGGCGCCTAATCTATTCGTCCTGGTGTTTCACTTTCTCTTGAAGGCATGAATCATGTGTCTATGAGCTCTGTATTTCTCTCAGAGATGGGCAATTGTCAAATCCTTGTAGTGACCAGCACCATTACGCCATGAGCAATATGAGTAAGGTGGAAACTGCAGATAACAAATCCAAAATTAAACCAGATTCTCGTTTCAAAAAATAAAACAAATTCTCGTTTCACAAAAAAATCCAAATACAGTTGCACACACCGTGCAAGCTCCACAGTGGTACCGCAAATGGCAAAGAACCATAGAGGCATATTTCCCAAACATGGGAAATAGAACCGACATGAAAAGGGTCATACTTCAGGGTTTGCCTTCTTAGCTGGCACATGAGCAGTCCTGGCCTTAGTAATAAGTGGCAACAGATCAGAATGACTTCATTTCTGCAAATCATGATGCAACAAAAATGATCAGTATATTTTAGGGGACATTTTAAGTAATAGAGCACTCTTTATCGAAAAAATGTTTTTGGGGACAAAGCATAGGTTACTGAAATTCTAGCAAGGCAGTTGGATACATAAAAACACTTGTCACTCGATAATGCCTCCTCCACGGGTGGGACATGCGCATGATGCTAAATGAAATGCAGCAAAACCAGTAAATTTTAGGAAAGAACACATCAACTTTGCAATACAAAGAAGGATACGTGCATTAATCTAATGCCAAGGATTGGGCGTGTTTCCCTTTAACAAAAAATATAATTTAAAGAACTCAGCAATGCAGGACACCAGCAAACAACAATCTATTTATGAATGATATGCAGCAAATTACATCTGCATTGTTCAGCAGAGGACCGTTTTGTGAAATAAAGCCAAGGGGCAAGCTTCCCATCCTCATAAGAATCTTCTTGGCAGCATATACTTACCAATTTCTAGTGGACCTTATAACTAATTGCATGGCTACATCCATGGTGATCTCAACTTCCTAATGTGGCATATAGATCTACTATTTCAAATAGCAATCACCTAAACAACTATCCAGATGGTTGCGGACTCACCAGAGATTGCACTAATGTGATGGAAATGTGGACGCTGCTGGGTAAAGAAGGTGCACAAATGTGCAAAAAATGTAGCGATAATCGTATATAGATAGAGATAGCAGTAACACATAAACCAGATCAATTAGTAGTAACCACAAACTCTAGAAGGGCTGTAAGTAGACTGTCAACTACTCCCATATTAATTAACCTAGTGTAATTTAACGTCATAGTACTATGAGATGGTGAGTACTACTAAACAAAAGGGGATTAATTAATTATTAGTGGAATCTATAGCCAGCCACCAAAAGCATCATGAGCATGCTAAATATCTAGATTGCAGACCATACTTGGTTAAGAACCTAATATCCAGCTCTAATTACCCAAATCTAAGAGCATCTATCCTATTTACGAATGAGTGCAGTGAGTTGGAGACATCCTTAACTCTATATCCATCTCCTCGACATGCATCTAATGGCGCTCATGCTCCTCCTCTTCGAGGTATTCGCGGATATCAAGCTATAACCACAGCGACATCATTGCGTGCTGCAGCGAAAGTGAGTGCGGTAGATCTACCCAGTGGACTAACATGCAGCGCTCACATTCGTAGTTGCAACCCAAGAACCTGTGGCCGAAGTTCATTCCCTCGAACGTGATGCGGCGACGGGGCGCTAGGACGTAGTCGCACCAGAGCCGAAGATCCACATCGGTAACGATGCCGTACCACTCCGCGTCTACCATCCGTGTCGGCATCTGAACCCAGGAAACATCGTCGATCAAGATGGGCAGAATAGAGAAAAAACCCAAAAGGAGAGAACCCATAAGCTGAATTCGAGAAAATAAACTGAGACCGTGAACTCTGGCGTACTTACCCTAACCCGGCCGCCTTGCGCATCAAGATACCCCGTTGTTCACTGGATCGGCATGACTGAATCCGCCCACATTGCTCGAAAAAAGAGCGTAGCTTCAAAGCCTAGCGTAGAGGCTTCATGGAGAAGGAAGAGGTAGGGGAGCTGGTACTCACATTCGCTGGCTACTACTCCGTATTGGATTTAACTCGACCACTAATAACTAGGGGCCGCGCTAGAGAGCCAGTGGGCCCCCAAACATCACTCACCTAGTTTGACTTGCATTACATGGAGTACTTTTGGAAAACAGATTAAAACTCAATAAATAAACCAAAGGCCCCCCTCTCTTTTTGCGAAAACCAATTACAAAACGGAGACGCTCACAAATGCGTACACACACTCACCCCTATGAATGCAGGTACGCACACCCTACACCTATGAGCACTTTAAAAAGACTGGATCTTGAGACTAATCCCGCGGGGCTTGAGCTTGACGAAGTCACCATAGGCACCTCGTTATATATTGACGGTAATGTCACCTCTCACTACCCTCATAACCATCCTTCAAAGTCGAGCGTCGAGGCTTCGTGGCGAAGGAATCGCTAGGGGGTTGGAGCTCACATTCGTTGGCTACTATGGGATGTAATTGAACCACTAATAATGTGGCCCCCAGTTTTGAGCCCATAGACCCTAGACACCAGTGACCATTACAATTACTTTGGGAAAACCGAGCAAAACTTAATACAAACAGAAGGCCCATCTCTCTCATTTTTGCGAAAATCCACTACAAAACGCACACGCTCACAAATGCATACACACACTCACCCCTATGAACACATGAACACACATCCTACCCCTATGAGCACCTTCGAAAGATTGTGTCTTTAGACTGTCTGGTGGGGGGCTTGAGCTTGACGAAGTAACCATAGGCACCAATGATATGTTGCTAACGTATCTATAGTTTTTGATGTTCCATGCTTGTTTTATATCTACTTTCTTATGTTTTGTCCACACTTTGGAGTATTTTTATACACTTTCTTGGACTAACCTATTAACAAGATGCCATAGTGCCAGTTGCATGTTTTCTTCTGTTTTTGGTTCCAGAAAAGTCAGAAATGAATATTCTCGAAATTGGACGAGACAAAAGCCAAAGTTGATATTTTACCAGAAGACTCACGGAGCTAGAAGACGAGACGGAGGAGGGCCAGGGCCTAGCCACACCATATGGTGGACGGGTGACCCCTGGCCACGCCACCAGGTGGTGTGGGCCCCCTGGCACTCCACCGACCTTGCCCCTTTTCCTATAAGAAGCCCCTGGGATGAAAACCCTAGATCGAACAGCCTCCAGCCACGAAAAGTTCCACAGCCCCGCCACCACCGAAGGGGAGATTCAGGGGACAGAAAGTCTCTATTCCAGCACCCTGCCGGGACGGGGAAGTGCCCCCAGAGCCATCTCCGTCGATCTCCACCACCATCTCCATCGTCGTTGCTGATTCCCATGATGAGGAAGGAGTAGTTCTCTCTCGAGGCTAAGGGTTCTACCAGTAGCTATGTGTTCATCTCTCTCTCTATGCATGATCATATTGTGATCATGAGCTTTGTAATCAAGTAGATCTACCATGCTACTCAAGTGCTTTAATAGATCTCTGCTCTCCCCATGTGTGTGAAAGTGACAGCGTGCACACCATGGTGGCACTTAGGCTATAGATTACAAATACTTGTTATGAGTTATATTTGGAGTTGGATGTTTCTATGAAATTGTGGTGTTTGTTGGAACCATCTAGTGCTCAAGGTGACAGTGTGGGCTTATCTAGATGGGAAAAGCGAACTTTGAGGAGTGCTGTTATAGCCCTACCATCGATTAGAGTGTCCAACCGGAGAGTAGTATCATGAAGATAATATATTTATATGAGAGTATTCACTAGTTAAAGTATGATCCCTAGGCCTTGTTTTTAAGCATTGAAACACCGTCTGCAACTAGATCTGTTACCTGTTTGCTTGCTTCCATCTTTATTTCAGTTTGCCTTTAGTCTCTTTCACGCCATCAAGCTATTTTTTGGCACCGTTGTCTTATATCCATACCACTTGTATTTCACTATCTCTTCGCCAAACTAGTGCACCTATACACCTAACAAGTGTATTGGGTGTGTTGGGGACACAAGAGACTTCTTGCATATTGATTGCAGGGTTGCTTGAGAGGGGATACCTTTGACCACTTCCTCCCTGAGTTCGATAAACCTTGGGTAATCCACTTAAGGGAAACTTGTTGTTGTTCTACAAACCTCTGCACTTGGAGGCCCAACAACTGTCTACAAGAATAGAAGTGCGTGGACATCAAGCTATTTTCTGGCGCTGTTGCCGGGGAGGTAATGTAAAAGATACTCACATCCTCCGGTGTGAGTGCTCGTAGGTATTTCCTTTAGATTCTGCAATTTTGTCTTTTTGTTTCTTGTTTTCACTAGTTAGGCTTAATGGAAAACAACAACAAAATTAGAGAGCTTTATAGTATTTATCTTGAGTTAGGACATGAAGTGTTTGAAGATAAAATTAAAAAACCTATGGAACTTTATTTGCATGCTAATGGCAATGTTATTAGTGTGAAATCTTTGAACACCATTATTACTAATTCTACGGAAAAGTCTAAGCTTGGGGAAGTTGGTTTTGATGAGCATGATATTTTTAGTCTCCCAAGCACGGAGGAGAAAATTTACTTTGATGATAATATGCCTCCAATATATGATGATTACATGATGAATATGATATTTTCACTCCACCTACTATTGAGGAGAAAATTAATTATGATTACAATATGCCTCCTATATTTGATGATTATGGTGATGAGAATAATAATGATAGCTATTTTGTTGAATTTGCTCCCACTATAATTAATAAGAACGACTATGCTTATGTGGAGAGTAATAATTATTATATGCATGTGGCTCATGATAAGAATGTCTTATGTGATAGTTATATTGTTAATTTTATTCATGATGCTACTGAAAGTTATTATGGGAGAGGGAAACATGGTTTTATGCATCTCAATAATATTAAGTTTCCCCTCTTTATGTTGAAAGTCTTGAAGTTGCACTTGTTTTGCTTTACTATGCTTCTTGCTTTATGCTTTCATGACTTGTTTCTTTACAATATTCCTATGCATAGGAAGAGGGTTAGACTTAAATGTGCTTTGAATTTGCTTCTTGATGCTCTATTTTACTTCAATTCATATTTATTATGTGAGCATCTTCTGAAACTATCATGCCTAACTTAAAGGCGTTAAAGAAAAGTACTTCTTGGGAGATAACCCAATAGTTTTCTTGAGTATTGGAAGTTATTACTTCTGTAATAACCTCTCCTTATCCTTTTTTATTTGATTTTTGTGCCAAGAATAACATCTAATAAGAGGGAAGTGAGATTTGGGGAAGTGTTGTCCTGAAACAGATTTTTGTGCTTCGCTGTAAAAATTCGTGAAACATCTCTATACGTCAGTTTGATATGAAATGTTTTGTGCTTCTGCCCCAGGTTGTTATACAACTTCCGTTACTTCTACACTTTTCTATTTGAGCAACAAAAGGTCTTCAAAAAAATTGGTTTTTACCTGCTGGTCTGTTTTGACTGATTTCTGTCATTATTTGCATTTGCCTCTTAATCTCTTTCTCTTTGAGTTCTCTTTGATCATTAGAACTTTTTAAAGGAAGTGCTACAGTATCTTGTGTTTTAATGGAAGTTTTACTTGTGTTTAAACTAAACCAAAAGACTTATTATCTTGATTGCACTAATGTTGCTAATGAAGATTGTGTGAAGTTTTGTATGAAGGAACATTTTAAATGTAGGGAAGAGTAATGTGATAAGATGAAGTATGGACAAAAGCTCAACTTGGGGATGCTACCCGTGTCACCCTAAGAAATATCCAAGAAGTACAAGTGTCAAAGCTTGGGGATGCCCAAGGCATCCCCTTCTTCATCAATAAAAATCCGAGGTCTTTCTAGACACTTCGTTTTTATTGTTTCATGCACTGTTGTGTTGTTCTTGGAGCGTCTTCGTTTTCATTTTTAGTTTTCGTTTGCTTAGTTTGCTTAAATAATTTAGTTGGATCCCAACACACTTCTTTTGGAGAGAAACACACCATGTTATTCATTACCTAGAATACTCTAGTTTTCATTCTTATTGTTTTGTGAGTGTTCTCTTTTGTTAGCACTGTGTTTAGCCTTAGTTTTCTTGTGCTTTCAGCTTAGAACTTTTTAGTTCTTCTTTGTGTAATTGTGAGACAAGCTCACTTATCTTAATTTATTATTATCTTTGTGAGTTGTTTCAAATTAGTCGATTGTTGTTGGAAAAGAGTAGGAAAGTTCATGCTTAAGTGGTATAAAAGGAGCTTGTTTTTGACTGTGACTTGGACTTTATCATGCCATGCTTGATATTGTTTTGGCTTTATGATTAGTGATTTTTGCTGTAGCATGACATGTTATAAACAATTGGGATTGCTTAATGTGCCTTGAAAGAATCATGCATTGTTTTAGCATATTAAAGCATATTATTGTGGTATTCTCCTTTGATGCTTTATTTGGGTTGACTTGGCGCATGCTCACACCATGTTAAGACTAACCCAAGTCACCATAGCCTCTATGATCCTTTATTTTTTGACTTGTAATATCACTTTATGCTTTAATTAATGATGTTTTGTCGCTTTGCATGATTATGGCCATTATTGCTCTGTTAGTTGGTCGCTCCCGGTCTTTTGCTAGCCGTCGTACCAAGTATGAGTTCACTCATGCATCCAACTCCAAATAAAACCAAGTTATTCCAAAGAGTCCACCATACCTACCTATTATCATTTTCTATTCCAAGTATATTCATATATTCATCTACCTTCCGAATTAAACTTGTTATGTTTAAATTACTGATTAAAGCTCTCACGAACTTGATGGCACACTTTACTTTTCTTGCCCCTAATAAACTTGAACCATTGTGTCATCTATGTTGTATATGCTTGCACTATATATGTTTGGGATTAGCAGAACCATGTTGTCATGGGGAACGCTTTCAACATTGCACTTGTACATTGTACCTAGTTAATATCATGCTCTTTTGTTTATGGATGTCCTCAGTGTGAAATGAAAGGGGAGCTTGTAAGTCCATGGAGTTATGTATGTGTGTTAGAGAAACGCATGGGCTGCTGGTCTAATCCATGCCTAATCATGGTGTAAACCTGTAGCGTAACCATAATGAGCAATCTATGAAGCATTCTTCTTATAAAAAAGAGATAGAGATTGAGAAAAAAGAAAAAAAGAGACGAGAAAAGAGGAAAGGGAGAAAAAACACCATTTTCCCATGGTAAATAAGAAGATTGCTGAGATGCGTATTGTCTGCTTGCCTTGTCTATGGGGATTCTTCCATATCATCGGGCAAGGGGTACCCCGTTGACGGTTCTTTATGATACACATGTACTTACTATGACATGAACTTACCGGTAACTAAACTTGAGTAGCATGAGGAGCGGCCCTCGTATTCAAGGGACATGAGATTGCCAACTTATACTTTGTCAAGTATATACTCCCTAGTTTGTTCACTTTAACCTTAATCACTTCAATATGCTTATGATAGGGGCAATGAGAGCTGAAAGCTAATAAGTACCATAATTTTTGGAAGCTCTTTATGAGACTTGAATCACTCCTTCCTTTTATGAATGCCTTTCTTCCACTTTTATATTGAGTCTCCACCTTCTATCCTTAGGAACCAATTAAGAGAGCATAGTTGTCATTCTTAGTTCTATGTGCATTGTCCCAAAACTTATTGATTGATTCATAACTATGATATTGCTTGTTCTTAAATTATTTGTATCTAGTCACCCTTATGAACTTTGAAGGTGTCCTATGCATTTATGTTTTGCTATTATGAGGGACAAGCTAAATACCACTATGCTATGTTTTCTTTATGTGAAACAAACAAACGTCTTGCAAAGCATTGTTCTTCATGAATCTTTTGTTTGTGCATTTTCATGTTGCAACATAGTTGCTATGTCTTATTGTTAGAACTTTATCTTTCATGTTATGTTGAAGTACTATGATCCCAGCTATCAATGTTTTACAAATACTTTGATAAAGTTTATGATGGTGCATGTCACCTCAAAAATTATTCTTTCTTTTTATCACTTACCTACTCGAGGACGAGCAGGAGTTAAGCTTGGGGATGTTGATACGTTGCTAACGTATCTATAATTTTTGATGTTCCATGCTTGTTTTATATCTACTTTCTTATGTTTTGTCCACACTTTGGAGTATTTTTATACACTTTCTTGGACTAACCTATTAACAGGATGCCATAGTGCCAGTTGCCTATTTTCTTCTGTTTTTGGTTCCAGAAAAGTCAGAAAATGAATATTCTCGGAATTCGACGGGACAAAAGCCAAAGTTGATATTTTACCGGAAGACTCACAGAGCCAGAAGACGAGATGGAGGAGGGCCAGGGCCTGGCCACCCCATATGGTGGTGCGGGTGACCCCTGGCTATGCCACCAGGTGGTGTGGGCCCCCTGGCACTCCACCGACCTTGCCCCTTTGCCTATAAGAAGCCCCTAGGACGAAAACCCTAGATCGAACAGCCTCTAGCCACAAAAAGTTCCACAACACCGCCGACACTGAGGGGAGATTCGGGGGGATAGAAAGTCTCTGTTCTGGCACCCTGTCGGGACGGGGAAGTGCCCCCGGAGCCATCTCCATCGATCCCCACCACCATCTCCATCGCTGTTGCTGATTCCCATGATGAGGAGGGAGTAGTTCTCTCTCGAGGCTAAGGGTTCTACCAATAGCTATGTGTTCATCTCTCTCTCTATGCATGATCATATTGTGATCATGAGCTTTGTAATCAAGTAGATGTACCTTGCTAATCAAGTGCTTTAATAGATCTCTGCTCTCCCCATGTGTGTGAAAGTGACAGCGTGCACACCATGGTGGCACTTAGGCTAGAGATTACAAATACTTGTTATGAGTTATATTTTGAGTTGGATGTTTCTATGAAATTGTGGTGTTTGTTGGAACCATCTAGTGCTCAAGGTGACAGTGTGGGGTTATCTAGATGGGAAAAGCGAACTTTGAGGAGTGTTGTTATAGCCCTACCATGGATTAGAGTGTCCAACCGGAGAGTAGTTCAGAGTAGTATCATGAAGATAATATATTAATATGAGAGTGTTCACTAGTGAAAGTATGATCCCTAGGACTTGTTCTTAAGCATTGAAACACCATTTTCAACTAGATTTGTTACATGTTTGCTTGCTTCCATCTTTATTTCAGTTTGCCTTTAGTCTCTTCCACGCCATCAAGCTATTTTCTGGCACCGTTGTCTTATATCCATACCACTTGTATTTCACTATCTCTTCGCCGAACTAGTGCACCTATACACCTGACAAGTGTATTGGGTGTGTTGGGGACACAAGAGACTTCTTGTATCTTGATTGCAGGGTTGCTTGAGAGGGGATACCTTTGACCACTTACTCCCTGAGTTTGATAAACCTTGGGTAATTCAATTAAGGGAAAACTTGCTGTCGTTCTACAAACCTCTGCACTTGGAGGCCCAACAACTGTCTACAAGAATAGAAGTGCGTAGACATCAACCTACTACCCTCGTAACCATCCTTCAAAACCGAGCATCGAGGCTTCATAGAGAAGGAAGAGCTAGAGGAGTCAGAGCTAACATGCGTTGGCTGGTATAGGATATAACTAGACCACTAATAACAACTGGGCCCCACGGTAGTGAGCCCATTGGCCCCAGACATCAAAGCAAGCATGATGTCAAGTCTTAAACATATATCTTAACTGTGGAGTGGGTAGTGCTAACAAAAAGATTCTTCAAGGTGATTCTAGTGCTAGACTTATGTCTAATAGAATCAATTGGGAGGGCCCACTATTCAGTGGATAACAGTCTGTTTTTTCTTTTTAGCATGGTTGTGTGGACCCACTCAGTTCTAAACGCTGGACCAAAAGTAGTTTTCATTGCTACTTCTAGACACTGCACACGCCCTTACTATAATAGCTTCGAAATTTACTAGCCTCGTGTGTAAGAAAATTGTAGGTTGCTTTGAAAGTTTTTTGAAAAAGCTTTTGGAGGTACCCATCGAGGGGTTAATTAATATATCACAAAACACCAAGAGTTTTGACAATAGGTTTAACTTCTTGCTAAGACAGATTTTGCATCTTGACAATTTAACGAAATTAGGTCAAACTTGAGCTACAAGTAAGCGCGATATAGATTGCTCTTGAATTAAATGTCTTTTCGGAGGCCTATAGGTGCATCTTGTTGTAGTAAACAATTCCATCACTATGAGTTTCCTACTATCTCAGGAAAGAACATTCTCAATTTGCCGAGTGTGATGATGAGATTGTTCTTTCCCGTAAAGCAAGTCTGAAGAATATGGATCTGAATGACACACGAGGAAAGTTTTCAGACATATATTATGGACCAACATGTTGTACTTACGATTTCCCATGTTTATGAGTTATCAAACTTCCTAGCTAACTTCGCCCACTTGATTGATTTTATGTCGATTTATTGAAATTATTAGGTACAAATTGAACTGCCACAAGTAAATTGTAGGTTGCTTTGAAAGTTTGACGAAAGATCTCTCTTGGAGGTACCCATATATATCGGGGGGAGGGGGTCAATTAATATATGGGAAACCACCAAGAGTTTTGATGATATATAGGTACCGTTCAACTTCTTGCTAAGATTTTGCATCAATTTAATGAAATTAAGTTAGACTTGAGCTACAAGTAAGTGTGATAAACTGCTCTTGAATTAAATGTCTTTTTAGAGGTAGATGGGTGCATCTTCTTGTAGTAAACAATGCCGTCGGTGTGAATTTCCAACTACCAGGAAAGGACATTCTCAATTTTCTGAGTGATGTCATTCTCTCCTGTAAAGGAAGTCCGAAGAATATTGATCTATATAAATGCCACAAGCCAAAGTTTTCACACGCACACACACACACAGGCACATGCCACACTCGTATATACTGTATGAAATGTGATTTAATGAACATTAAGTTGTTATTAACCAATAGTCTTGTTAGAGGAAAAAGCCATACATTAAGTATATTAATAATAACTATTTACACATATTGAGAATACAACCTACTGTGCTATCAATTTTGTTTGTTGGGGGGGTTAAGGGGGACATGATGATTCTAGAACATGGTGGAGTTTGCTCTAGATACTGTTCAACATGAATCCAACTACTCTGAACCATTGGATCTAAAAGCCCAATAGTCACGATTGGTGCTATGGATCCAATTCAAAGCTGCCTACCTAACTCCACCCACTTGAATGACTTTATGTCAATTTATCAAAAATAGGTCAGATTTGAACTAGTATAAGTAAATTTTAGGTTACTATGAAAGTTCTATGAAAAAGCTTTTAGAGGTACCATCGGGGGTCACAATTAATATATGAGAAACCATCCAACGAGAGTTTTGACGACAAGTTGGATCAAGACTCACAAATCCAAACATTTTGCTAACTGTTGGATCTTCTTTTCCATTCCTAGCATCTAGAAAGATTCTACTAATAGTCTTGATGAGAATGATGAACGCTAGTATGCGCAAACCGAAAAACACACACTTCATTGCTCAGTTTAGGGTCCTTGTGCTAAATGCATGGACTTGGATGCAATTTTCATTTTTTATGAGGTCCTTGATATGTAACTTGTACTTCCATCGATCATGTTCACTCTCAAGCACATCGCACCTACTAGACCAACCATTAGATCGGCCATTCGTAGTACTTATTATCTTATCTTTATCTTGTCTTATCTCTTGCAATACCGTACCATTCCACGCATTACATATAGTGTATGGATTAACTTTGAACACTGACTGTTGGATCAAGACTGGCAAATCCAAACATTGCTAACCGTTGGATCTTCTTTTCCATTCTTAGCATCTAGAAAGATTCTACTAATAGACTTTAGCATGATGACCGCTAGTATGTGTAAACCTCTAGCTCAAAACACACACGTCATTGCTTAGTTTTAGGGTCGTCCTTGTGTTAAATGCATGGACTTGGATGCAATTTTCATTTTTTTATGAGGTCCTTGATGTAAATTGTAATTCTACCCACATTGTTAACTCTCAAAGCGCCTCGCTCCTACGAGACCTACCATTAGATTGGCCATTCGCATTACTTCTTATCTTACCTTTATCTTGTCTCTTATCTCTTATCTCTTACAATACCATGCATACCACCACTACATAGTGTGGGGATTAACTTATTTGAACATTGACCTTTGGATCAAAACTGGAAAATCCAAACATTGCCAAATGTTGGATCTTCTTTTCCATTCTTAGCATCTAGAAAGATTCTACTGATAGTCTTTAGCACGATGAACACTAGTATGCACAAACCTCAAAACACATAGTACTTCATTACTCGGTTTAAGGGTCCTTGTGCTAAATGCACGGACTTGTTGGATGCAATTTTCATTTTTTATGAGGTCCTTAATGTAACTTGTACTTCCACCGACTGTGTTAACTCTCAAGCACATTGCTTTTACGAGACCTACCATTAGATCGGCCATTCGCAGTACTTCTTATCTTATCTTTATCTTGTCTCTTATCTCTTACAATACCATACCACTACATATAGTGTAGAGATTAACTTTGAACATTAATAGTTGGATCAAGACTGGCAAATCCAAACATTGCTAACCATTGGATCTTCTTTTCCATTCTTAGCATCTAGAAATATTCTACTGATAGTCTTTAGCACGATGAACGCTAGTATGCGCAAACCTCAAAACACAATACTTCATTGCTCAGTTTCAGGGTCCTTGTACTAAATGCATGCATGGACTTGGATGCAATTTTCATTCTTTATGAGGTCCTTGATATAACTTGTACTTCCATCGACCGTGTTAACTCTCAAGCACCTCGCTCCTACGAGACCTACCAAGGTTAAAAGAAAATGCAACTGCCCCAATTATCACACAAACTGGACCACGGTTTCTTATACGTAATACCCAAGTTTTTAGTACTAGGATTCCTAGCCAACTTCGCACACTTTGGTGACTTCTTGTCAATTTAACGAAATTAAGTCAAACTTTATCTACAAGTAAGTTTGATAGATTTCTCTTGAATTAATTGTCTTTTCGGAGGTAGATGTGGTGCATCTTCTTGTAGTAAACAATGTTGTTAGTGTGAGTTTCCAACAATCAGGAAAGAAAATTCTCAGTTTTCTGAGTGATGATGAGATGATTCTTTTCCGTAAAGAAAGTCCGAAGAATATGGATCTCAATGCCAAAAGCCAAGCTTCTAGATATATTAGCTAGGTGGACCAATGTGTTTTACTTACGATTCCCATGTTTTATGAGTTTTCAAGGTTCCTAGCTAACCCCGTCCACTTGTTGAATGACTTTATGTCAATGTATCAAAATAAAAGGTCAAATTTGAACTAGAAGCAATAAATTGTAGGTTGATTTGAAAGTTTTATGTAAAAAGCTTTTGAGGGTACCCATCGAGCAGTCAATTAATATATCAGTTGAGACTATTCGACTTCTAGATACTAAGATTTTTCCTCTTGAAAATTTTGAACCCCTTTTGAAAACGATCACAGGAAATAAGAAGAGAGGGGAAATGAATTTTCTATTCTCTATGGTCAACACACAAGCTTGAGGTGCACCTTAGGCATAAAGATACTTTATAGTTTCCACTATGTATAAGGTGAACCTTAGAGGATGCCACATAGTAGGCCTTATTCAGGTGTGCTTTTTATCTATATCTACTACTATAATGGAGCAGTTTTGAATTGGATCCATATATAGCACCAATCCTGACCGTTGGGTTGTTAGGTCCAATGGTTCAGAGCAGCTAGATTCGTGTTGAATAGTACCTAGAGAAACTCCACCATGTTCTAGAACCATCATGTCACCAACACCAAAATTTCAAAGCACAGTAGGTTGTATTCTCAATATGTGTAGATAGTTATTATTAATAGACTTAATTTATACATTTTGGGGGTGGTGACATGATGGTCCTAGAACATGGTGGAGTTTGTTCTAGGTTTGTACTCCCTCTGTCCCAAAATATAAGGCGCCTAAGGATTGGTCAAAAGTCAAACCTTACTAATTATGACCAAATATTTAGAAAAAAATATCTACATCTACAATATTGAATGGACATATTAAGAAAATATACTTTATGTGAATCTATTGATATTAATTTAGTATCCTAAATTTTTATATTTTTGTGTATAATCATGGTCAAACTTAAAATATGTTGACTTTTGACTAATCCTTAGGCGCCTTATATTTTGGCGGAGGGAGTACTATTCAACACGAATCCAGTTGCTCTAAGCCATTGGATCTAACAGCCCAACGGTCATGATTAGTGCTATGGATCCAATTCAAAACTGCTCCACTTTAGTAGTAGAGAGAATACAGTCTACTATGCTATGAAATTTTGGGGGTGGTGACATGATGGTTCTAGAACATGCATGGTGGAGCTTTCTCTAGGTACTATTCAACAAGAATCCAGCTTCTCTGAACCATTGGATCCAACAGCCCAACGGTCAGGATTGGTGCTATGGATCCAATTCAAAACTGCTCCACTATAGTAGTAGAGATAGAGATATCTTATCTTATCTTACCACTATATAGTGTACGAATAACTTTGAATATTGACTGTTGGATCAAGACTCGTGAATCCCAACATTTCCAGCCATTGGATCCTGTTTTCCATTCTACCATCTAGAAGATTCTATTGATAGTCTTCAACATAATGAATGCTATGCACAAACCTCAAAACACAATTCTCCATCATACTAGAATCTTCTCCCTCGTAGCTAATAATCGTTGACTTCTACATGATCTTATCTTATCTTATCTTATCTTACCACTATATAGTGTACGGATAACTTTGAATGTTGACCGTTGGATCAATACTCACGAATCCTAGCATTTCTAGTCGTTGGATCTTCTTTTCCATTCTAGCATCTAGAAGATTCTATTGATAGTCTTCGGCATAATGAATGCTATGCACAAACCTCAAAACACACTTCTCCATCATACTAGAATGTTCTCCCATATTTCTCTAGAACATGTTCTCAAGAATTTCATGTGTTAGGTAGCTAATAATCTTTGACTTCTACATGATGATACAAAGTACAAGGACCAAATATACACCCATACTTTGTAGATGTTGATCAAATTTATAATTTTTTGTGCTTTACCAATTATAATTTTATATAGTGATGATATGTCATACGTCTACTATCTGATTCTCACGTGCAACTTACTAGTAGCTAATAATCGTTGACTTCTACATGATCTTACCAGTATAGTGTACAGACAACTTTGAATATTGACCGTTGGATCAAGACTCGCAAATCCCAACATTTCCAGTTGTTGGATCTTCTTTTCTATTCTAGCATCTTGAAGATTCTATTGATAGTCTTCATTACAAACCACTATATAGTGTACGAATAACTTTGAATGTTGACCGTTCGATCAAGACTCGTGAATCCCAGCATTTCTAGTCGTTGGATCTTCTTTTCCATTCTAGCATCTAGAAGATTCTATTGATAGTCTTCAGCATAATGAATGCTATGCACAAACCTCAAAATACACTTCTCCATCATACTAGAATCTTCTCCCTCATAGCTAATAATCGTTGACTTCTACATGACCTTATATTATCTTATCTTATCTTATCTTACCACTATATAGTGTACGGATAACTTTGAATGCGTTGGATCAAGACTCATGAATCCCAGCATTTCTAGTCGTTGGATCTTCTTTTCCATTCTAGCATCTAGAAGATTCTATTGATAGTCTTCGGCATGATGAATGCTATGCACAAACCTCAAAACAAACTTCTCCATCATACTAGAATGTTCTCCCTTATTTCTCTTGAACATGTTATCAAAAATTTCATGTGTTAGGTAGCTAATAATCTTTGACTTCTAGATGATGATACAAAGTACAAGTACCAAATATACACCCATATTTTATAGATGTTGATCAAATTTATAATTTTTTGTGCTTTACCAATTATAATTTTATATAGTGATGATATGTCATATGTTTACTATCCGAGCCTTATTAAGGTGTGCTCTTTCGCACAATGCGGGAGTAGTATATTTCTTTGCTTAGACATATGGTCACCTCTGTCCATGCGTTGTACATGCTAAGGGAATAAAACATTGGCAGTGGAAGAGGGCAGCAGCGAAGAGAAGTTAAAGGTGGTTCCATGTCAGAGCAAAGTTATGATGGGTTTCTAACACGAGGTACTCCTGTGGCCTTACAGTGTACACTCTACTAGTATTAAATTTCAGGACCTATGCATGCAAAACAAATCGTGTGTTTTCTCTCTCCTTCCCTATGTTTCATCTCTCCTCCCCTTTCCCCTCGTGCACCGGTCCGGCTAATCTCTCTCCTCTCGTCCACAGCGTGGCGCTGCGCACATGTGCCTTGGTATGGTGGCCCTGTGTCTCTAGCGTGTTCAGCAGCCGCGCGTTGGTGTGGAGTAAGGACAAGGATTACATAGGAAGGAAACCACTTTGGTCCTTGGCGGCACAAAAATTCAAAGTTTTCCGGTTTTCGAAATTTTCACTTGCTTCCCAAACATCGGGAGGGAAGGTTATTCAAAAGATCGGCCAAACATCATGAGGGAAGGCAATTTTGAACCCGTTTTGAACATTGATCACATTGAATAAATGAAAAACTAAAAACAAAAGTTTTACTCATGATGTCCTATCATGTCTTGTGCATCAGGTGCCATGAAAATTGTAATCATGGGATTAGATAAGTTTTGGAAAAATATATTCACAATATTGTCCTACCATGTGTATGGACATTATCGGGTTTATTTCAACCCGAATGACCAAGGTCATCAAGGTCATATTGACATCATAGTTTACAATTTGATAGAGTTCCCACAATAGTTTGGTAGATGGGTGCATCTTGGCGTAGTAAGCATTGTTGCATGTGGGAGTTTCCAACAATTAGGAAAAAATAAATTCAATTTTCCCAGTGAGGACGGTGATGTTTTTTGTGAAGAAAGTCCAAATAATATGGTTCATAATGCCACAAGACAATGGTTTCACACATACTGTAGTTGATCATGGTTCCTATCTAACTTCGACTAAAAGTTAGTACATACTACGATGGGTCGTGACACGCGGTACTAGTACACATACTACTACGTAGTAGATTTTTTCTCTCCTTCGCCCCCCTCGCACCATCCATCCACTATCCTCTCCATTTATCCTTCCTTCCCGTGTAAGCTTTCACGCAATGATTATACTTCTAGTCTGAGATGCAGCAGTGTAGAAAAAGATGAGGCCCACACCATGTCACCATCAATCAAGTTCGGTGACGCAACTTTGTGAAGAGTATGTGTATACTAGTAGTACTATATCTAGATAAGTATATACTACTATAGACACTTAATTTTTAAAGGAGGAAGTAAGATACACCAAGTAATTCAGCATGATCTGCATGATTCTCTTCATTTTTGGATAAAGCGGGGAGCCTCCTGAATTCTCTAGGCCGAGACAAATCAAGAACCGACAAGTCTGGTATAATCCTTTTTTTGTTGACGGGACGAGTCTGGTACAATCTATTTATGATATTTTGGGATAGTTTTCAGAGTATTAACACAAGCACGACTATAAATAGACATTATAAATTGCAACAGTATACACCCCTACTTTCACCCAAAACACCCAACCCACCATCGCTTAGAACTCGATCTCTCTCTCTATTTCCTTCCAAAATGTTGTATGACAACTCTCATCTAGAACATGTCGATTGACCTAACAAATGGGAAAGGCCCTGAAACTCCACCTGGAAGCCCAGACTCAGTCGACGGGCCATGGTTGCCACCGCTGTCTGACTCCTCTAATGAAGAACATAGCCCCTGGTAGTGCTTTTTCGAAGGGACGCCACCACCAACGCTGAGCGACTCTGATAAGACGGAAGATGAGACTGAGGAAGACGAGGAGTCTGAGGTGGACCTTGAGGAGGAGGCCGAACACGACGACATGGGAGGACTTGGAGGTCGACCTTGGGGAGGCGGCCGAAGACGACGACAGGGAGGAGGCCGAGGACAATGACGGGGAGGAGGTCGAGGACGACGATAAGGAGGTCTCTTCACCCCCCCCCCCCCCCCTCGAAGAAGCATGCCCGAGTGCAAAATGAAATGGCGTCCAGAGAAGAGGCGGGCAGTGTACTATATCTTGTTCTAGGAAGCATCTTGGCTTTGGTAAATAATGTTTTCAATGAGAGTTCCGAACTTTTAGGAAAATGCTTTTCAATTTCCAAGTGATAGGATTTTTTTTTAGTAATTAAGTACGTCCGGATAATTTGTCTTAGAGTGCACTCACTGTATTCTTGCAAAATATAGATAATTTTCACCGCATGTTAGTACTATATGAAAATACTTATTTCAATGTGTGTCATGATACATGTTTTTTTTGTGGGAGGGGGTGGTAATGATACATAGTTGAAACTTAAATGGTGTCCTATTATATTTGTGCTTGTTTGGACGAAAACTACAAACATGGATTTGGACAAATTTCAAAAAACTTGCTACACAATATGGTCATAACCATGTATGAATATTGTTCACATTTTAAGTCAAGTTACCAATGTCAAGGTCATATCTGCATCACTCGTCCTATTTATTGGGATAAATTAAAGAAAAGTAAAGAAAATAATAAAAAATGTTAAGCACTTATGTATGGTGTCCTCTTCTGTAAATGATAAACATGAATTTTGATAAGGTTTAAAAACACTTCTTCACAATATGACCAGCGATGTGTTAACATACTTGGGTTTCCAGTTAAATAATAATAAAGGTCGTGTCCATTTTGGGTAGACGGGGTGCATCTTGGCATGGCATACTAATGTTGTTAATTGGGCGTTTCATATTTTATGTATAGAATTTTTTTAAATTATTTTAGAAGTGCCACACATAATTATTTTTTAAAGAAAAGGCAAAGAGTATGGCTCCGAATGCCACAACACAGTAAATTTCACACAAAATAGAGTATGTTTCATGGTTAACAAGTTTCATGAATTTTCAAGCCTTCTAGCTAGTTTTGCATAATTAAATGACATTTTATCAATAAAACCAAAGTAGGTAAATTTTGAACTACAAGTGCGTGATAGATTGCTTGTAAATTTGTCAGAAATTCATATAGTACTAATTATTGTACCCACGCAGTAATACTGAAAACCGTCTATTGTTTTGAAAGATACAACTTCTTTGTATGAATTTTCATGCTGACACATCTGACCATGTTTCAAAAAAGTGAAAGAAAATAAGGAAACATGCACACAGCCTTTTAGTAGTACTCCTATTAAAAAATCATACTTGTAAAATAGTAAAGACGGTGCTGTTAAAGTTTCAATATAAGGGACCTAGGCACCTTCACCGGCCCTCCACAATTAACCTTTCTTCCTCTTAGACTTGGCAGCTATGGCTCCGAAGATCGGACCTCCCCGTGGGAAGAAGAAGAAGACCTAGGTGGCGGCAACAAAGGCCCTGAATAAAAAGAAGACATATCGCCGACTTCCGAATCCTGCTCTGGACACTCCAAGTCGTAGTCTCGCACCAGGCAGCCGCAGGAAGAAGCAGGTGTCGAGGTCCGTCAAGGTCGGGCTGCATTTCCCCGTCGGCCGGATCGGGTGCTACCTCAAGGAGGGTCGATACTCCCAGCGCATAGGCTTCGAAGCTCCCGTCTACCTCGCGACCGTTCTCGAGTACCTCACCGCCGAGGTGCTGGAGCTTGCCGGGCAAGCCACGAAGGACAGTAAGAAGATCCGCATCATCCCGATGCACGTGATGCTTGGTGTCATGTGCGACGAAGAGCTCAGCAAGCTGCTAGCCGGTGTTACCATCGCGCACAGTGGCGTGCTGCCCAACATCCACGAGTCCCTGCTTGGCGATGGTACCACGGAGGACGCAGCCAAGTTGCCCGCGGAGGATGCTGCCAAGTCGCCTGAGAAGACCGCGGAGTCCCCCTAGAAGTTTTTAAGTTGTACTACTCCGTATGTGTTTGGGTTTGCTCTGTTTGCAGTTTGGTTAATCATCAGTGTCAATGTAATATTCAGATCTGTGATGCTAAGACAAAGCTTGTGAGGATTCTAAAAAAATGTTGTTTTCCTAATCTTATCCTATACTCCATTTATTTAATACTCCCTCCATTCAGAAATATAAGACGTTTTATCTTTGTGAAATGAATGTATCTAGACGCCTTTTAGTGTATAGGTTCACTCGAAACCTCTATGAACCCATACACTAAAAGACGTCTAGATACATTCGATTCACAAAGCTAAAACGTCTTATATTTCTAAAAGGAGGGAGTATTACTCAGCATATTAGGTTTAGTCAAAGTCAAACGTTACAAAGTTTGACCAACTATATACAGTATTAAATAGTATACTCATTAAAAAAATCAATATACAGTAAACAATGTCGTCAGTGTGAGTTTTGAACTATCAGGAAAGAACATTCAATTCTCAGTTTTCCGAGAGATGACAAGCGAGGTTGTTCTTTTTCATAAAGAAAATCCGAAGAATATGGATTTGAATGCCACAATCCAGGTTTTCAGACATATATATATAGTGGATCGACATGTTGTACTGATGATACCCATGTTTTATGTGCTTTCAAACTTCCTATCTAACTCTGCCAACTTGAATGACTTTATCCTGATTTATCGAAATTATATTAGGTCGAATTTGAACTACAAGTAAATTGTAGGTTGCTTTGAAAGTTTCATGAAAAAGATTTTGGAGGTACCCTTCGGGGGAGAGGTGAATTAATATATCAGAAACCACTATGAGCTTTGATGAGAGGTTCAACTTCTTTTGAAGATTTTGCCTCTTGACAATTTAACAAAATTAAGTTAGAATTGAGCTACATGTAAGCGCGATAGATTGCTCTTGAATTAAATGTCTTTTCGGAGGTAGATGGGTGCATCTTCTTGTAGTAAACAATGTCATCAGTGTGAGTTTCCAACTATTAGGATTCTCAATTTTCTAAGTGATGTCAAGATTATTCTCTCTCATAAAGGAAGTTCGAAGAATATCGATCTAAATGCCAGAAGCCAAGTTTTCACACATATATATAGTGGACCAACATATTGTACTTATGATTTCCTATGTTTTATGAATTCTGAAACCCGCTACCTAGCTTTGCCCACTTGAATGGCCTTATGTCGATTTATCAAAATTAGGCCAAATTTGAACTACTACAAGTAAATTGTAGGTTAGTGTGACAGTTTTACGAAAAAGATTTTGAAGGTACCCATCGGGGGTCACAATTAATATATGAGAAACCATCCAACGAGATTTTTGACGACAAATTCAACTTCTTGCTAAGATTTTGCATCTTGCCAGTTTAACAAAACTAGGCCAAACTTTAGCTACAAGTAAGCGCAATAGATTCCTCTTGATTTAAAACTCTTTTCGGAGGTAGATATAGGTGCGTCTTCTTGTAGTAGACAATGCCGCCAGTGTGAGTTTCCAACTATCTTAGGAAAGAACATTCTTAATTTTTCGAGTGATGACTAGATTGTTCTTTCCCCTAAATAAAGTCCAAAGACTATGGATCTGAATGCCACAAGCCAAGTTTTCACACATATATAGTGGACCAACACGATGCACTTACGATTTCCCATGTTTTATCAGTTCTCAAATTTCCTAGCTAACTTCACCCACTTGAATGAATTTGTGTCGATTTTTCGAAATTATGTAAAATTTGGACTACTACAGGTAAATTGTAGGTTGCTTTGAAAGTTTTCTGAAAAAGCTCTTGGAGGTACCCATCGAGGGGAGGGTCAATTAATATATATCAGAAACCACCGAGAGTTTTGACGACGGGTTCATCTTCTTGCTAAGATTTTGCATCCTAACTATTTAATGAAATTAGGTCAAACTTTGCTAACCGATTAACTTTGAACATTGACCGTTGGATTAAGACTGGCAAATCCAAACATTGCTAACCGTTGGATGTTCTTTTCCATTCTTAGCATCAAGAAAGATTCTACTGATAGTCTTTAGCACGATGAACACTAGTATGCGCAAACCTCAAAACACATAGTACTTCATTATTACTCGGTTTCAGGGTCCTTGTGCCAAATGCATGGACTTGGATGGAATTTTCATTTTTTATGAGGTCCTTGATGTAACTTGTACTTCCACTGACCACTCGAGCACCTTGCTCTTACGAGACCTTGATGGCTCAAAATATATTCGAGCCCGTTGGGAAACCCAAGAGGAAGGTACGATGAGCATAGCAGCAAGTTTTCCCTCAGTTATGAAACCAAGGTTATCGAACCAGTAGGAGCAAGGAAACAACTGCAAGGTGTTGCTAGCAACTTGGAATCCTGCACAACACAACCCTAGAACTTTGCCCCAACTTACAGTGAGGCTGCCGATCTCACTAGTTTTGCTGAAAACAAAGGATTAAACATATTGTGTGGAAGATGGTAATTGTTTGCAGAAAGTAAATAGAAAATAGTAACCGTAGAAGGTATAGCAATGGTAAAAGCATGGACCGGGGTCCATAGTTCACTAGAGGTGATTCTCCTTAAGATAAATAACATGTTGTGTGAACAAATTACAGCGGGCAATTGACAAACTCGAGAAAGCATACCATGCATATACTAATCATCTTGACTCCTATGAGATTTGATTGGGCATTACAAAATTATACATAGAATGTAATCCAACTTCATCTATGACTAATAATCCACCTTCAGGTTATCATTCAAACCCCCTCTTGTATTAAGTTGCAAGCAACAGATAATTGCATTAAGCAAAGTGTGTAAAGTAAACAATACGATTGTCCCATGGACAAAGGATTGTTGTTTTCTCCCTAGTAGCAACAGCACATCTAGTACCTTAGAGATTCTTGTCACTTCCCCAGATTACTAGAGGCATGAACCCACTATCGAGCATAAATACTCCCTCTTGGAGTTGCTAGCATCTACTTGGCCAAGATAGCTACTAACAATGGAAAGAATGCAAGATCACAAATAACATAGACATGATAGAATCAATAATCAATCTGAAATAGCATCTCAATATCCATCGGATCCCCACAAACACAACATGTAAGATTACAAATAGATGATCTTGATCTTGAACGGAGATCACAAGATCTAAACATGATAGCACAAAGGAGGAGAACCAACCATCTAGCTACTACATGGACCCGTAGTCCAAGGATGAACTACTCACGCATCACACCGAAGGCAGTCATGGTGATGAAGAAGGCCTCCAGGGTGATCTCTCCCCTCCGGCAGGGTGCGGGGAAGAGCTTCAGATCCCTCCCGATCTAGGGATGGAGATGGTGGTGGCTACCGACTCTTTCGTGGAATTTTCATTAGGGTCCTTAGGGTTTTCGTCCCGGGAGGATTTTATAGGAGGAAAGGCAAGGTCGGCGGAGCACCAGGGGCCCACACCCCCTGGTGGCGTGCCCCCCAGGTTGCGCCGCCACCAGGTGTGGCCGCCTTGGTGCTCCACTTCGTCTCCCCTCCGGACTTCGTGTTGCTTCGGGTAAAATATTGACTTTGGATTTTGTCCGGTCCAATTCTGAGAATAATTCCTTACTAGCTTTTCTGAAACCAAAAATAGCAGAAAACAGGAAGCTGGCACTGTGGCATCTTGTTAATAGGTTAGTTCCAGAAAATGTATAAAAAGACCTCAAAGTATGAACAAAACATAAGAATGTAGATACTAAACAAGCATAGAGCATCAAAAATTATAGATACGTTTATGACGTATAAACATCCCCAAGCTTAACTCCTGCTCGTCCTTGAGTAGGTAAGTGATAAAAAAGAATAATTTTTTAGGTGACATGCACCATGACAATCTTGATCAAGGTATTTGTAAAACATTGATAGCTGGGATCATAGTACTCTAACATAGACATGAAAGATATAGTTCTAACAATAAGACATAGCAACTATGTTGTAACATGAAAAGGTACAAACAAAAGATTCATGAATAACAATGCTTTGAAAGACGTTTGTTTGTTTCACATATAGAAAACATAATGAGAATGGTATTCAGCTTGTCCCTCATGGTGTAGCAAAACATAAATGCATAGGACACCTTGAAAGTTCATAAGGGTGACTAGATACAAATAGTTTAAGAACAAGCAATATCAAAGTTACGAATCAATCAACAAGTTTTGGGACAATGCACATTAAACTTAGAATGACCACTATGCTCTCTCTATAGGTGCATAAAGATAGAAGATGGAGACTCAACATAAAAGTAAAAGAAAGGCCCTTCATAGAAGGAAGCAGGGATTCAAGTCTCATAAAGAGCTTCCAAAAATTATGGTACTTATTAGCTTTCAGCTCTCATTACCCCTATCATAAGCATCTTTAGGTGATTAAGGTTAAAGTGAACAAATATGAGGATATGCCTGACAAGTTATAAGTTGAAAATCTCATGCCCCTTGCTTACGAGTACCGAACCTCATGCTACTCAACTTTAGTCATGAGTAAGTTCTTGTCATTGTAAGTACATGTGTATCATAGAGAACCGCCAACAGGGTACCCCTTTCCACATGATACAGGAGCTTTCCGATATCAAAATGACATGGCAATAGACAATGAGCATCTCAGCGAACTTTTTATTTGCTATTTGCATAGGCTTTTTTTTATTGAGGATGCTTCACAGATTGCTCACTATGGTTATGCTGCAAGTTTCCACCATGATTAGGCATGGCTTAGGCTAGCTGCCTAGGCGTTTCTCTAACACATATACAAACTCCATGAGCTTACAAGTTCCCCTTTTATTTCACACCGCCAGGATCCATAAGCAAAAGAACATGATATCAACTAAATAAAGTGCAATGTTGAAAGCGTTCCCCATGGTAACATGGTTCTGCTAATTCACAACTTACAAAGCGCAAACATATACGCAACATAGATGGGAACAATGGTTCAAGTTTATTAAGTGCAAGAAAGTAAAGTGTGCCATCAAGTTTGTGAGAGCTTTAATCACTAATTTTCACATAACAAGTTTAATTCGAAAGGTAGATAAAAACATGAATATACTTGGAATAGCAATAATGCTAATAGGTATGTATGGTGGACTCTTTGGAATAATTTGGTTTTCTTTGAAGTTGGATGCATGAGTGTAACTCATACTTGGTACATGTGGAGGCTAGCAAAAGACTGGGAGCGACCAACTAAGAGAACAATAATGGCCATAATCATGCAAAGCGACAAAACATTATTAATTAAAGCATAAAGTGATACAAGTCGAAAACTAAATGATCATAGAGGCTATGGTGACTTGGTATAGTCTTAACATGGTGTAAGCATGCGCCAAGTCAACCCAAATAAAGAATCAAAGGAGAATACCACAATATTATGCTTTTATGTGCTAAAATAACGCATGATTCTTTCAAGGCACATTAAGCAATCTCAATTGTTTGTAACAAGTCATGCTACAACAACAATCACTAAGCATAAAGTCATAGAAATATCAAAAATGACATGATAAAGTCTAGGCCACAATCAAAACAAGACTCCTTTTATACCACTTAAGCATGAACTTTCCTACTCTTTTCCAATCCAAATAAACGTATTTGAAACTATGTATGAATGCAGGGGTCCTACCAATTTATTTAAGCAAACTAAGCAAAAGAAAACTAAAAACGAAAACAAATACGCTCCAATAACAACACAATTGTGCATGAAACAATAAAAATGATGTGTTTGGAAGAGAACCTGAGATTTTTATTGATGAAGAAGGGGATGTCTTGGGCATCCCCAAGCTTTGACGCTTGTACTTCTTGAATATTTCTTGGGGTGACACGGGTGGCATCCCCAAGCTTGAGCTTTTGTCCATACTTCATCTTATCACATTGTTCTTCCCTACACTTTTAAAATTTCCTTCATACAGAAGTTCACACAATCTTCATTAGTAACATTAGTGTACTTAAGATAATAAGTCTTTAGGTTCAGTTTCAACACAAGTAAAACTTCCATTAAAACACAAGCTACTGTAGCAATTCCTTTTAAAAGTTCAAGTGATCAAAGAGAACTCAAAGAGAAAGAGATTAAGAGGCAAATGCAAAAAATGGCAGAAATCTATCAAAACAGACCAGCAGGTAAAAACCGATTTTTCTGAAGACCTTCTGTTGCTCAAATCGAAACGTGTTAAACTAACGAAAGTTAGATAACAACCTGGGGCAGAAGCGCAAAAAGTTACAGCTCAATCCGACGTACAGAGATTTTTCACGAATTTGTACAGCAAAGTACAAAAATCTGTTTCGGGACAGCAACTTTCCCAAGTCTTATTTCTCTCTCATTAGAGGTTATTATTGGCACAAAAACCACACAAAAAGGATAAGGAGAGGTTATTAATGAGGCAATAACTTCCAAGACTCAACAAAAGGAAAACTTACTGACTCAAAATTTAGGTTATCTCCCAATAAGTGCTTTTCTTTAACGCCTTTGAGCTAGGCATAAGAAGCAAGAATCAAGTATTCTTAGATGAAGATGCACTAAGACCAAATTTCTTGCCCCTACCTTTCTTACCTTTATTCTTATCCTTGGGAAACGTATGATTGTTTGGTAGAGAAGCAAAATGCATGATGCCTTTTTCCACATCTATTATTGGTCCAAGGAGTTTTAGTAGGGATCTTCCAAGTGTAATTCATCCTTTTCCTACACATTCAATACCAAGATAATCAGTAGACGCCACTTTCCCTAGGATCTTTGCAAACACTCCTTTAGCTATTCCAATGGGTAATATTGTGGCATTGTTAGTAAGAGATATTTCTTCTCCTCCTTCAGGAAGTCCCCAGAGATTTAAAGATTCATAGACATCTTTAGGCATAAGACAGAATTCAGACATGATACCACAACGAGCATAAAAAGTTTCGTTATTTATAACAACTTTTACTATAGGAAGCCATTTTGAAGATTCAGAATTTATTGGAACATATTCATGATGCTCTCTAAGCATGTTATAGCATTCTTTTAAACTAGTTGTGTTGGTCTCAAGAGTGTTCATTCTAGCAATAATGTTTGTAATGGAGGAATCAGATTTGCTAGGTGAGTGATACATTGTAAATGTATCAATAATTTTTTATGTTCCATGCTTGGTTTTATCTAATTTCTTGTGTTTTGTCCACACTTTGGAGTACTTTTCATATGATTTCTTGGACTAACCTATTAACAAGAGCCACAGTGCCAGCTGCCTGTTTTCTGCTGTTTTTGGTTCCAGGAAAGTCAGAAAATGAATATTCTCGGAATTGGACGGGACAAAAGCCAAAGTGCCTATTTTTCTGGAAGACATCTGAAGCCAGAATACGAGACGGAGAAGAGCTGGGGGCCGGCCACACCACCTGGCCGCGCGGCCAGGCCTGGCCAGCGCCAGGGGTGGTCTGGCCGACCCCAGCACCCCCTCGGCCTCTCCTTCCGCCTATATATTGCCCTCGGGACCAAAACCCTAAGTACCTGATCAAAAATCCATGAAAGAGTCTATAGCCACCATCATCTCCATCCCTAGATCGGAAGGGATCTGAAGCTCTTCCCGGCACCCTGCCGGAGAGGGGAATTCACCCTGGAGGCCTTTTTATCATCATGCAAGCCTCCGGTGTGATGCGTGAGTAGTTCATCTCTGGACTACGGGTCCATGTAGTAGCTAGATGGCTGGTTCTCCTCCTTTGTGCTTTCATGTCTAGATCTTGTGAGCTTCGTTCATGATCAAGATCATCTATTTGTAATTTTGCATGTTGTGTTTGCGGGGATCCGATGGATATTGAGATGCTATTTCATATTGATTATTGATTCAATCATGTCTTTGTTATTTGTGATCTTGCATGCTTTCTATTGTTAGTAGCTATCTTGGCCAAGTAGATGCTAGAAACTCCAAGAGTTAGTATTTATGCTCGATAGTGGGTTCATGCCTCTGGTAATCTGGGGAAGTGACAGAAATCTCTAAGGTACTAGATGTGTTGTTGCTACTAGGGAGAAAACAATAATCCTTTGTTCATAGAACAATCGTATTGTTTACATTACACGCAATTCGTAAAGCAATAATCTGTTGCTTGCAACTTAATACTAGAGGGGGTTCGGATGATAACCTGAAGGTGGATTATTAGTCATAGATGTAGTTGGATGGCGGTCTATGTATAATGTTGTAATGCCCAATCAAGTTCCAAAGGAGTCAATATGATTAGTATATGCATGTATTGCTTTCTCAATGTTTGTCAATTGCCCCGTTGTAATTTGTTCACCCAGCATGTTATCTTTCTTAAGGAGAGCCACCTCTAATGAACTATGGACCCCGGTCCTTTCTTTTACATATAATCTACAAACTGTTTACTGCTTTGTGTTTACTTTCTGCAAACTATTACTTCCTTCCATTCGATACGTTTAATCCTTTGTTTTCAGCAAAATCGGTGAGATTGATAACCTCATCGCAAGTTGGGGGCAAAGTTCTGTGGTTGTGTTGTGCAGGTCTCCATGTTGCTGCTAGCACCAGTAGTGCGCCCTGCCAAGGCTCAGCTAGCAACACCTTTGGGGTGTTTCCTTGCTCCTACTGGATTGATAACCTTGGTTTTATAACTGAGGGAAACTTACTGTTGTGCTCATAATACCTTCCTCTTGGGGTTTCCCAACGAGCTCGACATCAACACCGAGCTAGCAAGTATTTTTCTGGCATCGTTGCCGGGGAGTCAATGACATCTTCATAAGGGGAGTCCCTCATAACCAATCTCTTTACTTTGTTATTTTTGTTTTGCTTAGTTTACTTTTGTTTTGCTTGCTTGTTTCTTTATCAAAAACACAAAATAAAAATAGTTCCTACTATAGTTGTTGGTCTATTATTGCCTTGCTTTGTCATGCTTTCTATCAATGGTTGGTTTCTTTGAAACTGAATCTTATTGGCAAGGTGGGTTCACGGAAGAACAAAAATATTATTATAAGGAACACCGCTTGTCACAAAAAGGGAAACACTTATGGGAACAAATTGATAAATTGTATACCATTGCTATAAACGTGTGCTCTACTTATAATGTTACTTATTGCTTTGATAAATCTTGTTGCTATAGGAGATATAAACACCTCCCTTTTCAATGTGAGTATAATGATAATGTTACCATATCTTCTTATGTTAAAGGGAATTATGACTTTTATGATGTGGAACAAATTGAAGAATTTATTGCTTGGAAGGGTGCATTTGAACTTGCTAGTTTGCTTGAAAATACTGATGATTCACCTTATAAATATGAGGTTTATGATATACTTAAATTTTGTTTTGATAATTACAATGTAGAAAATGGCTATATTCTTGAATATCTTAATAGATGCTCTCCACCAATGGAAGAGACTAATGCCTTGCAGGAGCCTATGGAAGAAGAAATTGCTGAAACTGGAAGCTCATTGGATGAAAAAGAGGAGGAGAGTGATGATCAAGAGGAGTAAGAATGGATCTACCCATCCCTACCTTCTAATGAGAGTAACTCTTTACCCCTTACATTATTTGATTGTCCCCTATGCTTACCAAAGGGGGATGAATGTTATGTTCCCGAGAATTATTTTGAAAAAGTTTATAATAAAGCTCTAGTGCTTGTAGATCATGAAAATCATGCTTTATGTGATAGTTATATTATTGAGTTTATTCATGAGGCTACTGAAAATTATTATGAGAGAGGAAAATATGGTTGTAGAAGTTTTCATAGTACTGAAACACCTCTCTATGTGCTGAAAGTTTTGAAGTTACTTTTGTTTTATCTTCCTATGCTTCTCACTTTGTTCTTTGTGAATTTATTTGCATACAAGATTCCTATGCATAGGAAGTGGGTTAGACTTAAATGTGTTTTGAATTTGCTTCTTGATGCTCTCTTTTACTTCAATTCATATTTCTTATGTGAGCATCTTCTCAAACTATCATGCCTAACTTAAAGGCGTTAAAGAAAAGTACTTATTGGGAGATAACCCAAAAGTTTTATATGAGTCTTGGAAGTTATTACTTCAGTAATAACCGCTCCTTATCCTTTTTATTTGCTTTTTATGCCAAGAGTAACCTCTAAAGAGAGAGAAGTAATGATTGGGAAAGTTGTTGTCCCGAAACAGATTTATGTGCTTCACCGTAAAAATTCGTGTAAAATCTATGAACGTCCTTTTGAGGCGTGAATTTATGTGCTTCTGCCCCAGGTTGTTATCTAACTTTCGTTAGTTCAACACTTTTTGATTTGAGAAAAATAAGGTCTTCGAAAAAATTCGTCTTTACATGCTGGTCTGTTTTGACAGATTTCTGCCATTTTCTGCATTTGCTTCTTGTTGGTTCCTTTTTGAGTTCTTTTGGGGAATTGAGCTTTTTGAGGGAAGTAATTCAGTAGCTAGTGTTCTAATGGAAGTTTATTGGTGTTATAACTGAACCTTAAGACCTATTATCTTGAGTGCACTAATGTTGCTAATAAAGATTGTGTGAAGTTTTGTATGAAGGAAAAATGTCAGGTGTATGGAAGGAATGAGTAATGAGATGGAGGATGGACTAAAGCTCAAGCTTGGGGATTCCACGCGTGTCATCCCAAGAAATATCCAAGAAGTACAAGCGTCGAGGCTTGGGGATGCCCAAGGCATCCCCTCTTCATCAATAAAAATCCCAGGTTTCTTCCAAACACTTCATTTTTATTGTTTCATGCACAGTTGTGTTGTTCTTGGAGCGTCTTCTTTTTCGTTTTCATTTTGGTTTTTTAGTTTGCTTGGTTTTCTTAGTTTGCTGAATAAATTGGTTGGACCCCCTCTTTCATACATTGGTTTTCATATAGTTTGGTTTGGTTTGGAAAAGAGTAGGAAAGTTCATGCTTAAGTGGTAAAGAGAGCTTGTTTTTGACTGTGGCCTATGCTTTATCATGCCATGCTTGATATTGTTTTGGCTTTATGCTTAGTATTCTTTGTTGTAGCATGACTTGTTATAAAAAATTGAGATTGCTTAATGTGTCTTGGATGAATCATGCGTTGTTTTAGCATATTAAAGCATAGTATAGTGGTATTCTCCTTTGATGCTTTATTTGGGTTGACTTGGCGCATGCTCACACCATGTTATGACTATCTCAAGTCACCATAAGCCTTTATGATACTTTAGTTTTCAACTTGTAATATCACTTTATGCTTTGATCAATGATGTTTTGTCGCTCTGCATGATTATGGCCATTACTGCTCTCTTAGTTTGTCGCTCCCAGTCTTTTGCTAGCCTCCACAACCAAGTATGAGTTCCACTCATGCATCCAACTCCCTAAACCAAGTTATTCCAAAGAGTCCACCATACCTACCTATTAGCTTATGCTATTCCAAGTATATTCATGCTTTTGTTTATCTTCCAAATTAAACTTGTTATGTGAAAACTAGTGATTAAAGCTCTCACGAACTTGATGGCACACTTTACTTTTTTGCATCTAATAAACTTGAACCATTGGGTCCTTCTTTGTTGCATATATGCTTGCGCTTTATAAGTTGAAGTTAGCAAAACCATGTATCATGGGGAACGCTTTCAACATTGCACTTGTACTTTGTACCCCGTTGATATCATGTTCTTTTGCTTATGGATCCCGGCGGTGTGAAATAAAAGTGGAACTTGTAAGATCATGGAGTTTGTATGTGTGTTAGATAAACGCCTGGGCCACTAGCCTAAGCCATGCTTAATCATGGTGGAAACTTGCAGCATCACCATAATGAGCATTCTATGAAGCATCCTCAATAAAACCTATGCAAATAGCAAATAAAAACAACGCTGAGATGATCATTGTCTGCTTGCCTTGTCATTTTGATTATGGGATAGCTCCTGTATCATGTGCAAGGGGTACCCCGTTGGCGGTTCTTTATGATACATATGTACTTACAATGACACGAGCTTACTTGTGACTAAAGTTGAGTAACATGAGGTTCGGTCTTCATAAGTAAGGGGCATGAGATTTCGGTTTATAACTTGTCAAGCATATCCTCTTAGTTGTGTCACTTTAACCTTAATCACCTTCAAGATGCTTATGATAGGGGCAATGAGAGCTAAAAGCTATAAGTACCATAATTTTTGGAACCTCTTTATGAGACTTGAATCCCTGCTTCGTTCTATGAAGGCCTTTCTTCCACCATTATATTGAGTCTCCACCTTCTAACTTTATGCACCTACTTTGAGAGCATAGTGGCCATTCTTAGTTCTATGTGCATTGTCCAAAGACTAGTTGATTGATGCATAACTTGATATTGCTTGTTTTAAACTATTTGTATCTAGTCACACTTATGAACTTTGAAGGTGTCCTATGCATTTATATTTGCTACTCTATGAGGGACAAGCTGAATACTATTATGCTATGTTTTCTTTATGTGAAACAAACAAACGTCTTGCAAAGCATTGTTATTCATGAATCTTTTGTTTGTGCCTTTTCATGTTGCATCATAGTGTATTTGTCTTATTGCTAGAACTTTGTATTTCATGTTATGATTGAAGTATTATGATCCCAGCTTTGAATGTTTTACAAGTACTTTGATCAAGTTTATGATGGTGCATGTCACCTCAAAAATTATTCTTTCTTTTTGTCACTTACCTACTCGAGGACGAGCAGGAGTTAAGCTTGGGGATGTTGATATATTGTAAATGTATCTATAATGTTTGATGTTCCATGCTTGGTTTTATCTACTTTCTTGTGTTTTGTCCACACTTTGTAGTACTTTTCATATGATTTCTTGGACTAACCTATTAACAAGAGCCATAGTGCCAGCTGCCTATTTTCTGATGTTTTTGGTTCCAGGAAAGTCAGAAAATGAATATTCTCGGAATTGGACGGGACAAAAGCCAAAGTGCCTATTTTCTGGAAGACATCTGAAGCCAGAATACGAGACGGAGAAGAGCTGGGGGCCAGCCACACCACCTGACCGCGCCATGGGGTGGTATGGCCGACCCCAGCACCCCCTCGGCCTCTCCTTCCGCCTATATATTACCCTCAGGACCAAAACCCTAAGTACCCGATCAAAAATCCACGAAAGAGTCTGTAGCCGCCGTCATCTCCATCCCTAGATCGGGAGGGATCTGAAGCTCTTCCTGGCACCCTACCGGAGAGGGGAATTCACCCTGGAGGCCTTCTTCATCATCATGCAAGCCTCTGGTGTGATGCGTGAGTAGTTCATCTCTGGACTACGGGTCCATGTAGTAGCTAGATGGTTGGTTCTCCTCCTTTGTGCTTTCATGTCTAGATCTTGTGAGCTCCATTCATGATCAAGATCATCTATTTGTAATTCTGCATGTTGTGTTTGTGGGGATCCGATGGATATTAAGATGCTATTTTAGATTGATTATTGATTCTATCATGTCTTTGTTATTTGTGATCTTACATGCTTTCCGTTGTTAGTAGCTATCTTGGCCAAGTAGATGCTAGCAACTCCAAGAGTTAGTATTTATGCTCGATAGTGGGTTCATGCCTCTGGTAATCTGGGGAAGTGACAGAAATCTCTAAGGTACTAGATGGGCTGTTGCTACTAGGGAGAAAACAACAATCCTTTGCCCATAGAACAATCGTATTGTTTACATTACACGCAATTCGTAAAGCAATAATTTGTTGCTTGTAACTTAATACTGGAGGGGGTTCGGATGATAACCTGAAGATGGATTATTAGTCATAGATGAAGTTGGATGGCGGTCTATGTATAATTTTGTAATGCCCAAAGTTCCAAAGGAGTCAAGATGATTAGTATATGCATGTATTGCTTTCTCAATGTTTGTCAATTGCCCCGCTGTAATTTGTTCACCCAACATGTTATCTTTCTTAAGGAGAGCCACCTCTAGTGAACTATGGACCCCGGTCCTTTCTTTTACATACAATCTACAAACTGTTTACTGCTTTGTGTTTACTTTCTGCAAACTATTACTTCCTTCCATTCGATACGTTTAATCCATTGTTTTTAGCAAAACCGGTGAGATTGACAACCTCATCGCAAGTTGGGGGCAAAGTTTTGTGGTTGTGTTGTGTAGGTCTCCACGTTGCTGCTAGCACCGATAGTGTGCCCTGCCAAGGCTCAGCTAGCAACACCTTTGGGGTGTTTCCTTGCTCCTACTGGATTGATAACCTTGGTTTCATAACTGAGGGAAACTTACTGTTATGCTCATCATACCTTCCTCTTGGGGTTCCCCAACGAGCTCGACATCAACACCGAGCCAGCAGTGAGTCATATGTTGCAACCAACTTTTTTTATGGCATTAAAAGCTTCACCCTCATTGCACTGGAGGAAATCTCCTCCTACTACAGCATCCAAAGCATATCTATAACAAAGAGCAAGTCCAAAGTAGAAACTACTAAGAAACAAGCTTAGAGTCATTTTAGGTTCAGTTTTTTCATGTAAATCAGAGATTCTAGACCAAGCTTCTTTGAAACCCTCTTCAATTCCTTGTTTGAAAGTAAAAGTAATTTTCTCAGGCGACATAGTGATTGGAGCAATGCAATACATAATAGCAACTTGAGATAAAAAAAATTGTGTGTTTTTGATAAAAGGAAGCAAACTAGTACAACTATTTTTTGTGTGTTTTCGATAAAAGAAACAAGCAAACAAAGCAGAAATAAACTAAGCAAAACAAAAAACAAAGTAAAGAGATTGGTTGTGAGGGACTCCCCTTGTGAAGATGTCCTTGACTCACCGGCAACAGCGCCAGGAAAAAGGCTTGATGGCTCAAAATATATTCGAGCTTGTTGGGAACCCCAAGAGGAAGGTATGATGAGCACAGCAGCAAGTTTTCCCTCAGTTATGACACCAAGTTTATAGAACCAGTAGGAGCAAGGAAACAACTACAAGGTGTTGCTAGCAACTTGGAATCCTGCACAACACGACCCCAGAACTTTGCCCCAACTTACAGTGAGGTTGTCAATCTCACCGGTTTTTCTGAAAACAAAGGATTAAACGTATTGTGTGGAGGATAGTAATTGTTTGCAGAAAGTAAACAGAAAATAGTAATAGTAGAAGGTATAGCAATGGTAAAAGCATGGACCGGGGTCCATAGTTCACTAGAGGTGATTCTCCTTAAGATAAATAACATGTTGGGTGAACAAATTACAGCGAGGCAATTGACAGACTCGAGAAAGCATACCATGCATATAGTAATCATCTTGACTCCTATGAGATTTGATTGGGCATTACAACATTATACATATACCGTAATCCAACTGTATCTATGACTAATAATCCACCTTCAGGTTATCATCCGAATCCCCTCCAGTATTAAGTTGCAAGCAACAGATAATTGCATTACACAAAGTGTGTAAAGTAAACAATACGATTGTCCCATGGACAAAGGATTGTTGTTTTCTCCCTAGTAGCAACAGCACATCTAGTACCTTAGAGATTCCTGTCACTTCCCCAGATTACTAGAGGCATGAACCCACTATCGAGCATAAATAGTCCCTCTTGGAGTTGCTAGCATCTACTTGGCCAAGATAGCTAATAACAATAGAAAGCATGCAAGATCACAAATAACATAGATATGATGGAATCAATAATCAATCTGAAATAGCATCTCAATATCCATCGGATCCCCACAAAAACAACATGTAAGATTACAAATAGATGATCTTGATCATGAACAGAGCTCACAAGATCTAAACATGATAGCACAAAGGAGGAGAACCAACCATCTAGCTACTATATGGACCCGTAGTCCAAGGATGAACTACTCATGCACCACACTAGAAGTAGTCATGGTGATGAAGAAGGCCTCCAGGGTGATCTCTCCCCTCCGGCAGGGTGCCGGGAAGAGCTTCAGATCCCTCCCGATCTAGGTATGGAGATGGTGGTGGCTACAGACTCTTTCATGGAATTTTGATCGGGGTCCTTAGGGTTTTCATCCCGGGAGGCTTTTATAGGCGGAAGGGCAAGGTCGGTGGAGCACCAGGGGGCACACCCCCTGGTGTCACCCCCCCCCCCCCCCCCCAGGCTGCGCTGCCACCAGGTGTGGCCGCCCTGGTGCGCCACTTCATCTCCCCTCTAAACTCCGTGTTGCTTCGGGTAAAATATTGACTTTGGCTTTTGTCTGGTCCAATTCCAAGAATATTTCCTTACTAGCTTTTCTGAAACCAAAAACAGTAGAAAATAGGCAACTGGCACTATGGCATCTTGTTAATAGGTTAGTTCCAGAAAATGTATAAAAAATACTTCAAAGTATGAACAAAACATAAGAAAGTAGATACTAAACAAGCATGGAACATCAAAAAATATAGATACTTTTATGATGTATCAGACCTACCATTAGATTGGCCATTCGTAGTACTTCTTATCTTATCTTTATCCCGTTTCTTATCTCTTACAATACCATATATACCACCACTACATAGTGTATGGATTAACTTATTTTGAACATTGACCTTTGGATCTCAAGACTGGCAAATCCAAATATTGCTAACCGTTGGATCTTCTTTTCCATTCTTAGCATCTATAAAGATTATATTGATATTCTTTAGCATGATGAACACTAGTATGCACAAACCTCAAAACACACAGTACTTCATTACTCGGTTTCAGGGTCCTTGTGATAAATGCATGGACTTGGATGCAATTTTCATTTTTTATGAGGTACTTGATGTAAATTGTAATTCTACCCACCGTGTTAACGCTCAAGCACCTCGCTCTTACGAGACCTACCATTAGATCAGCCATTCGCAGTACTTCTTATCTTATCTTTTATCTTGTCTCTTATCTCTTACAATACCATACCACTACATAGTGTAGGGATTAACTTTGAACATATTAACCGTTGGATCAAGACTGGCAAATCCAAACATTGCTAATCGTTGGATCTTTTTTCCATTCTTAGCATCGAGAAAGATTAGATCTATTGATAGTATTTAGCACGATGAATGCAAGTATGCGCAAACCTAAAAACACACAGTACTTCATTGCTCAGTGCCAGGGTCCTTGTGCTAAAATGCATGGACTTGGATGCAATTTTCATTTTTATGAGGTTCTTGATGTAACTTGTACTTCCACCACTCTCTCCTACGAGACCTACCATTATATCGGCCATTCGCAGTACTTCTTATCTTACCTTTATCTTGTCTCTTATATCTTACAATACCATGCATACCACCACTAAATAGTGTAGGGATTAACTTGTTTAAACATTGACCGTTGGATCAAGACTGGCAAATACAAACATTGCTAACCGTTGGATCTTCTTTTCCATTCTTAGCATCTAGAAAGATTCTACTGATAGTATTTAGCACGATGAACACTAGTATGCGCAAACCTCAAAACACATAGTACTTCATTACTCGGTTTAAGGGTTCTTGTGCTAAATGCACGGACTTGTTGGATGCAATTTTCATTTTTGTGAGGTCCTTAATGTAACTTGTACTTCCATTGACCGTGTTAACTCTCAAGCACCTCGCTCTTACGAGACCTACCATTAGATCGGCCATTTGCAGTACTTCTATCTTATCTTTATCTTGTCTCTTATCTCTCTTACAATACCATACCACTACATATAGTGTAGAGATTAACTTTGAACATTAACAGTTGGATCAAGACTGGCAAATCCAAACATTGCTAACCGTTGGATCTTCTTTTCCATTCTTAGCATCTAGAAAGATTCTACTAATAGTCTTTAGCACTATGAACGCTAGTATGCGCAAACCTCAAAACATAGTACTTCATTGCTCAATTTCAGGGTCCTTGTGCTAAATGCATGGTCTTGGATGCAATTTTCATTCTTTATGAGGTCCTTGATGTAACTTGTACTTCCACCGACCATGTTAACTCTCAAGCACCTCGCTCCAATGAGACCTACCAAGGTTAAAATAAAATGCAACCGCCCCAATTATCACACAAACTAGACCACGGTTTCTTATACGTAATACCCAAGTTTTTATTACTAGGATTCCGAGCTAACTTCGCGCACTTTGGTGACTTCTTGTCAATTGGACGAAATTAAGTCAAACTTTAGCTTCTATACATATTAGCTAGGTGGACCAACATGTTTTACTTACGATTCCCATGTTTTATGAGTTTTCAAGGTTACTAGCTGACCCCGTCCTCTTGTTGAATGACTTTATGTCGATGTATCGAAATAAAAGGTCAAATTTGAACTACAAGCAATAAATTGTAGGTTGGTTTGAAAGTTTTATGTAAAAAGCTTTTGGGGGTACTCATCGAGCGGTCAATTAATATATCAGTTCAGACTATTCGACTTCTAACTACTAAGATTTTGCCTCTTGAAAATTTTGAACCCCTTTTGAAAACGATCACATGAAATAAGGAGAGAGGGGAAATGAATTTTCTATTCTCTATGGTCAACACACAAGCTTGAGGTGCACCTTATGCTTAAAGATACTTTATAGTTTCCACTATGTATAAGGTGAACCTTAGCGGATGCCACATAGTAGGCCTTATTAAGGTGTGCTTTTTATCTATATATACTACTATAATGGAGCAGTTTTAATTGGATCCATATATAGCACCAATCCTGACCATTGGGCTGTTAGGTCCAATGGTTCAGAGCAGCTGGATTCGTGTTGAATAGTACCTAGAGCAAACTCCACCATGTTCTAGAACCATCATGTCTCCAACCCCAAAATTTCAAAGCATAGTAGGTTGTATTCTCAATATGTGTAGATAGTTATTATTAATAGACTTAATTTATGCATTTTGGTGGTGGTGACATGATGGTTCTAGAACATGGTGGAGTTTGCTCTAGGTCTGTATTCCCTCTGTCCCAAACTATAAGGCGCCTAAGGATTGTCCAAAAGTCAAACCATACTAACTTTGACCAAATATTCAGAAAAAAATATCTATATCTACAATATTGAATGGACATATTAAGAAAATATACTTTATGGTGAATCTATTGATATTAATTTAGTATTCTAAATTTTTATATTTTTGTGTATAATCATGGTCAAACTTACAAAATGTTAACTTTTGACTAATCCTTAGGCGCCTTATATTTTGGCAGAGGGAGTACTATTCAACACGAATCCAGTTGCTCTAAACCATTGGATCTAATAGCCCAACGGTCATGATTAGTGCTATGGATCCAATTCAAAACTGCTCCACTATAGTAGTAGAGAGAATTAGTCTATTGTGCTATGAAATTTTGGGGGTGGTGACATGGTGGTTCTAGAACATGCATGGTGGAGTTTGCTCTAGGTAGTATTCAACATGAATCCAGCTTCTCTAAACCATTGGATCCAACAGCCCAATGGTCAGGATTGGTGCTATGGATCCAATTCAAAACTGCTCCACTATAGTAGTAGAGATAGAGATATCTTATCTTATCTTACCACTATATAGTGTACGGATAACTTTGAATATTGACCATTGGATCAAGACTCGTGAATCCCAACATTTCCAGCCGTTGGATCTTCTTTTCCATTCTAGCATCTAGAAGATTCTATTGATAGTCTTCAGCATAATGAATGTTATGCACAAAACACACAACACACTTCGCCATCATACTAGAATCTTCTCCCTTGTAGCTAATAACCGTTGACTTCTACATGATCTTATCTTATCTTACCACTATATAGTGTACAGATAACTTTGAATGTTGACCGTTGGATCAAGACTCGTGAATCCCAGCATTTCTAGTCTTTGGATCTTCTTTTCCATTCTAGCATCTAGAAGATTCTATTGATAGTCTTCGGCATAATGAATGTTATGCACAAACCTCAAAACACACTTCTCCATCATACTAGAATGTTCTCCCTTATTTCTCTAGAACGTGTTATCAAAAATTTCATGTGTTAGGTAGCTAATAATCTTTGACTTCTACATGATGATACAAAGTACAAGGACCAAATATACACCCATACTTGAAGATGTTGATCAAATTTATAATTTTTTGTGCTTTACCAATTATAATTTTATATAGTGATGATATGTCATACGTTTACTATCTGAGCCTTATTAAGGTGTGCTTTTTTACACAATGCGGGAGTAGTATATTTCTTTGCCTAGACATATGACCTCTGTCCACGCGCTGTACATGCTGAGAGAATAAAACATTGCAGGGGAAGAGGGAAGCAGCAAAGAGAAGTTGAAGGCGGTTCCATGTTAGAGCAAAGTTATGATGGGTTTCTGGCACGAGGTACTCCTGTGGCCTTACAGTGTACACTCTACTAGTAGTAAATTTCAGGACCTGTGCATGCAAAACAAATCGTGTGTTTTCTCTCTCCTTCCCTATGCTCCATCTCTCCTCCCCTTTGCCCTGACGCACCGGTCCGGCTGATCTCTCTCCCCTCGTCCAAAGTGTGGTGCTTGATGGCTCAATGCACGGTGCCCAGAAAAATGCTTGATGGCGGTGTTGATGTAGAGCTCGTTGGGAACCCCAAGAGGAAGGTATGATGAGCACAGCAGCAAGTTTCCCTCAGTTATGAAACCAAGGTTTAATCGAACCAGTAGGAGCAAGGAAACACCTCAAAGGTGTTACTAGCTGAGCTTTGGCAGGGCACACTACCGGTGCTAGTAGCAACGTGGAGACCTGCACAACACAATCACAGAACTTTGTCCCCAACTTGCGATGAGGTTGTCAATCTCACCGTGTTTTGCGGAAAACAAAGGATTAACTTATCGAATGGAAAGAAGTAAAAGTTTGTAGAAAGTAAACACAAAGCAGAAACAGTTTATAGATTGTATGTAAAGTAAAGGACCGGGATCCATAGTTCACTAGAGGTGGCTCTCCTTAGATAGATAACATGCTGGGTGAACAAATTACAGCGGGGCAATTGACAAACACCGAGAAAGCAATACATGCATATACTAATCATCTTGACTCCTTTGAGACTTGATTGGGCAATACAACATAATACATAGACCACCATCCAACTGCATCTATGACTAATAATCCACCTTCAGGTTATCATTCGAACCCCCTCCAGTATTAAGTTGCAAGCAATAGATTATTGCTTTATGAACTACGTGTAAGGTAAACAATATGATTGCTCTATGAACAAAGGATTATAGTAGCAACAACACATCTAGTACCTTAGAGATTTCTGTCACTTCCCCAGATTACCAGAGGCATGAACCCACTATCGATCATAAATACTAACTCTTGGAGTTGCTAGCATCTACTTGGCCAAGATAGCTACTGGCAACGGAAAGCATGCAAGATCTCAAATAACAAAGACATGATAGAATCAATAATCAATCTGAAATAGCATCTCAATATCCATCGGATCCCCGCAAACACAACATGTATGAATTAAAAATAGATGATCTTGATCATGAACGGAGCTCACAAGATCTAAACATGAAAGCACAAAGGAGGAGAAACCAGCCATCTAGCTACTACATGGATCCGTAGTCCAAGGATGAACTACTCACGCATCACACCTGAGGCTTGCATGGTGATGAAGAAGGCCTCCAGGGTGAATTCCCCTCTCCGGCAGGGTGCCGGGAAGAGCTTCAGATCCCCCCCCCTGATATAGGGACAGAGACGACGACGGCTACAGACTCTTTTGTGTATTTTTTTGATTGGGCCCCTAGGGTTTTCGTCCTGAGGGAAACTTATAGGCGGAAGGAGAGGCCGAGGGGGTGCTGGGGGCAGCCAGACCACCCCCTGGCGCGGGCTAGGACTGGCCGCGCGGCCAGGTGGTGTGGCCGGCCCCCAGCCCTTCTCCGTCTCGTATTCTGGCACTTGATCCCTTCCGGAAAAATAGGCACTTTGGCTTTTGTCCTGTCCAATTCCGAGAATATTCATTTTCTGACTTTTCTGGAACTAAAAACGACAGAAAACAGGAAGCTGGCACTGTGGCTCTTGTTAATAGGTTAGTCCAAGAAATCATAATAAAAGTACTCCAAAGTTGGAACAAAACACAAGAAAGTGGATAAAACCAAGCATGGAACATCAAAAATTATAGATACATTTGCAATGTATCAACATCCCCAAGCTTAACTCCTGCTCGTCCTCGAGTAGGTAAGTGATAAAAAGAAATAATTTTTGAGGTGACATGCACCATCAAATACTTGACCAAAGTATTTTCAAAACATTCAAGGCTGGGATCATAGTACTTCAATCATAACATGAAAGACAAAGTTCTAGCAATAAGCAAAGAAACTAAGATGCAACATGAAAAGGCACAAACAAAAGAATCATGAATAACATGCTTTGCAAGACGTTTGTTTGTTTCACATATAGAAAACATAGCATAATAGTATTCAGCTTGTCCCTCAATAGAGTAGCAAATATAAATGCATAGGACACCTTCAAAGTTCATAAGAGTGACTAGATACAATAGTTTCAAACAAGCAATAACAAGTTATGCATCAATCAACTAGTCTTGGGACAATGCACATAGAACTAAGAATGGCCACTATGCTCTCAAAGTAGGTGCATAAAGATAGAAGGTGGAGACTCAATATAATGGTGGAAGAAAGGCCTTTTGTAAAAGGAAGTAGGGATTCAAGTCTCATAAAGAGCTTCCAAAAATTATGGTACTTGTAGCTTTCAGCTCTCATTGCCCCTATCATAAGCATCTTGAAGGTGATTAAGGTTAAAGTGACACAACTAAGAGGATATGCTTGACAAGTTATAAACTAAAATCTCATGCCCCTTACTTACGAAGACCAATCCTCATGCTACTCAACTTCAGTCACGAGTAAGCTCTTGTCATTGTAACTATATGTGTATCATTAAGAACCGCCAACGGGGTACCCCTTGCACATGATACGGGAGCTTTCCCATAATCAAAATTACAAGGCAAGCAGACAATGAGCATCTCAGCAATCTTTTTATTTGCTATTTGCATAGGTTTTTATTGAGGATGCTTCATAGAGTGCTCATTATGGTGATGCTGCAAGTTTCCACCATGATTAGGCATGGCTTAGGCTAGCGGCCCAGGCGTTTCTTTAACACACATACAAACTCCATGATCATACAAGTTCCACATTCATTTCACACCACCGGGATCCGTAAGCAAAAGAACATAATATCAACGGGGTACAAAGTACAAGTGCAATGTTGAAAGCGTTCCCCATGGTACATGGTTCTGCTCATTTCAACTTATAAAGCGCAAGCATATACGCAACAAAGAAGGACCCAATGGTTCAAGTTTATTAGAGGCAAAAAGTAAAGTGTGTCATCAAGTTCGTGAGAGCTTTAATCACTAGTTTTCTCATAACAAGTGAAAGGTAGACAAAAGCATGAATATACTTGGAATAGCATAAGCTAGTAGGTAGGTATGGTGGACTCTTTGGAATAACCTGGTTTAGGGAGTTGTATGCATGAGTGGAACTCATACTTTGTGGTGGAGGCTAGCAAAAGACTGGGAGCGACAAACTAGGAGAGCAATAATGGCCATAATCATGCAGAGCGACAAAACATCATTGATCAAAGCATAAAGTGATACTACAATTTGAAAACTAAAGGATCATAAAGGCTATGGTGACTTGAGATAGTCATAACATGGTGTGAGCATGTGCCAAGTCAACCCAAATAAAGCATCAAAGGAGAATACCACTATACTATGCTTTAATATGCTAAAACAACGCATGATTCATCAAGGGCACATTAAGCAATCTTAATTGTTTATAAAAAGTCATGCTACAGTAAAGAATACTAAGCATAAAGCCAAAACAATATCAAGCATGGCATGACAAAGCATAGCCACAGTCAAAAACAAGCTCTTTTTACCACATAAGTATGAACTTTCCTACTCCTTTCCAAACCAAACCAAACTATTTGCAAACCAAAGTGTGAAAGAGGGGGTACAACCAACTTATTCAGAAAACTAAACAAACCAAGCAAACTAAAAACCAAAACGAAAACGAAAAAGAAGACGCTCCAAGAGAAACACAACTGTGCACGAAACAATAAAAATGAAGCGTTTCGAAGGAACCTGGAATTTTTATTGATGAAGAAGGGGATGCCTTGGGCATCCCCAAGCTTTGACGCTTGTACTTCTTGGATATTTCTTGGGGTGACACGCGTGGCATCCCCAAGCTTAAGCTTTAGTCTATCCTTCATCTCATTACTCATTCCTTCCATACACCTGAAAATTTTCCTTCATACAAAACTTCACACAATCTCATTAGCAACATTAGTGCACTTAAGATAAATAAGTCTCAAGGTTCAGTTCTAACACCAAATAAACTTCCATTAGAACACTAGCTACTGTAGCACTTCCCTCAAAAAGCTCAATTCCCCAAAGGAACTCAAGAAGGAATTAACAAGAAGCAAATGCAGAAAATGGCAGAAATCTGTCAAAACAGACCAGCAGGTAAAGACGAATTTTTTTGAAGACCTTTTGTTGCTCAAATCAAAAAGTGTTGAACTAACTAAAGTTAGATAACAACCTGGGGCAGAAGAACAAAAAATTACAGCTTAATCCGACGTACAGAGCTCTCTCAGGAATTTTTACGGTGAAGCACAGAAATCTGTTTCGGGACAGCAACTTTCCCAATCATTACTTCTCTTTCATTAGAGGTTACTCTTGGCACCAAAAGCATATAAAAAGGATAAGGAGAGGTTATTACAGAGGTAATAACTTCCAAGACTCATCTAAAACTCTTGGGTTATCTCCCAACAAGTACTTTTCTTTAACGCCTTTAAGTTAGGCATGAAAATTTGAGAAGATGCTCTCATAGGAAATATGAATTGAAGTAAAAGAGAGCATCAAGAAGCAAATTCAAAACACATTTAAGTCTAACCCACTTCCTATGCATAGGAATCTTGTATGCAAATAAATGCACAAAGAGCAAAGTGATAGGCATAGGAAGATAAAACAAAAGTAACTTCAAAACTTTCAGCACATAGAGAGGTGTTTCATTACCATAAAAACTTCTACAACCATATTTTCCTCTCATAATAATTTTCAGTAGCCTCATGAATAAACTCAACGATATAACTATCACATAAGGCATGCTTTTCATGATCTACAAGAACTATAGCTTTATTATAAACATTTTCAAAAGAATCCTCGGGAACATAACATTCACCCTCCTTTGATAAGCATGGGGGACAATCAAATAATGTAAGGGATAAAGAGTTACTCTCATTAGAAGGCAGGCATGGGTAGATCCCTTCTTCCTCCTTTTGTCCATCACTCTCCTCCTCTTTTTATCTAATAAGCTTTCAGGTTCAGCAATTTCTTCTTCCATGGAGGTTCTAGCAGGCGGTGGTTCACCTATTACCTTAGCAATCATAATACTGTTCCCAAATAGGAAACTGAGTGAGCTATCCATAATGAAATAGTGATTGGAGCAGAGCTAGTCATAAATGCAACTTAAGAAAGGAACTAATTTTTTGTGATTTTGAAGAACAAAACAAGCAAACAAAGCAAAAAGAAACTAAGCAAAACAAAAACAACAAAGTAAAGAGATTGGTTATGAGGGACTCCCCTTGTGAAGATGTCCTTGACTCCCCGGCAACGGCGCCAGAAAAATGCTTGATGGCTCAATGCACGGCGCCCAGAAAAATGCTTGATGGCGGTGTTGATGTAGAGCTCGTTGGGAACCCCAAGAGGAAGGTATGATGAGCACAGCAACAAGTTTCCCTCAGTTATGAAACCAAGGTTTAATCGAACCAGTAGGAGCAAGGAAACACCTCAAAGGTGTTACTAGCTGAGCTTTGGCAGGGCGCACTACCGGTGCTAGTAGCAACATGGAGACCTGCACAACATAACCACAGAACTTTGTCCCCAACTTGCGATGAGGTTGTCAATCTCACCGTGTTTTGCGGAAAACAAAGGATTAAACGTATCGAATGGAAAGAAGTAAAAGTTTGCAGAAAGTAAACACAAAGCAGAAACAGTTTATAGATTGTATGTAAAGTAAAGGACCGGGATCCATAGTTCACTAGAGGTGGCTCTCCTTAGATAGATAACATGCTGGGTGAACAAATTACAGCGGGGCAATTGACAAACACCGAGAAAGCAATACATGCATATACTAATCACATTGACTCCTTTGAGACTTGATTGGGCAATACAACATAATAAATAGACCGGTGGCTTTATCTGGAAAAAGGAGTTGCTGCTTCCGCTGCTTTGCTGGAGCGAGGGATGGAGGTTGTCGGGGTACCGGACGTGTGTGCGATCACGGATGCACCGCTGCTTTGTGGTGCTGGACTTGGTGGTGCTGGACTTGCTGGAGCTAGATCTGATGGACGTGCTGGAGCCGGACATGCTGGACTTCATCACGATCTTGAGATCGGCAAGTGTACGACTACATCATCCACGAGTTCCAACTCGTTAACGAAGCTTTGTTGTCTTTGAGGGTAAGTTCTCTATGGATGTATATCCACATGTTGCTTGTATCTAATAGATAGATCTTGGCGATAGTTCCCATCGTAGGAAAATTTTTGTTTTCTATGCTGTGAACCCAACAGTGGTATCAGAGCCTGATCTATGCATAGGTGCTTTGCACGGGTAGTACACATATGTTTATATGTGGGCGATGATGATCATGTTATTGCATCTTCTATGTACTTTGGATATTGGTGGCATAGTGGGATGAAGCGGCCCGGACCAACCTTACATGTCATCGTACATGAGACCGGTTCCACGACTGACATGCAACTAGTTTTGCATAAGTGGCTAGTGGGTGTATGTCTCTCTTACTATAGTCAATATCTGATTTACAACAAGTTGCTAATAACTTGGTTATCCTTGTTGTGGTTCATGTTCGTAGGTAAGAGCGGTTCTATCTCCGAAAGCCCTAAGCCACGTAAAACTTGCAATTGATAAATTAGAGGCTTCTAGTTTAGATCGTTGATGGGCTAGTGTCTTGATATGGTATTGTTGTAAGTAGATGTATGATAGATACTCTTACAACTCACTTAACCTGTAAGTTCCATAGACCTTGGCCTTACACACAAAGGAATGATAGAGATCATACCACGATGCATATGATGGTGATCAAATGCATGGACCATATCATCTCACTTTACACATTAGATGTTTGCATCTTATATTGCTAGTTTGGCGCTTTTAGTAGCATTCTAAGATGATCCCTCATTTAAATATCAAGATAAAATGTGTTCTTCCTTAAGTATGCACCGTTCTATGGATCGTGTTTCGAGACATCACGTGATGATCGGGTGTTCTCAACTCTATGCTTTCATGCAACGGGTGGAAGACAGTTTTACACACGCGAATACTAAGGTTCTTACTTGGCGAGCCTAGCATGTACAGACATGGCCTCGGAACACGGACCGAAAGGTTAAGCATGAGTCATATAGTTGATGTGATGACCATATTGATGCTCGCCTTTGAAGCTACACCGACTCACGTGATGATCGGACTTGGTGTAGTGGATTTGGTTCATGTAATCACCAAAAAGGCACGAGGGATGTCGTTTTTGAGTGGGAGTTCATTTCTAATTTGGATTAGTCGAACTCAATTTGTCATAAACTAAATCGAAGTGAATTTGCATAATTTTTTGTAGTCATTGGCATCTGTTCACTACCTTATGCTTAGTTTTAATTGAGATAATAGAACTATAGAATTCTGGATATTTACTTTACGAACTGGTATCGTATTGTTTTGAATGTCAATTTAAAGCTTATAAGTCCTATGGCAAACTTTCAGCAAACTCTATTTACTCCATGAAGTTTAATAAGTAGTATTAAATCAACAGTAAGAATTCCAATGTTAGTATCTAAAGTATCATGTTTGCCTCCATGATTATTGATATTCAAAAGTTGTTTTAATATCAAGGTTATCTAGGAGCTGAAAGAATTGTTTCAGGAACCATCATGTGTGAAAGATATTGTGATATCTGAAACAATGTTTTTGGTTGCATTATGATAGAGTATAATTTAGCAAAATACATATTCTCATATTGTATGAGAATTTGTGAAGGATGGAGATGCTAGGCATCCGGATCTCCCACAAAGGTGTTGGGAACTAACATTATACTCACGATTCTTCCTTATAGCTATAGTAGCTTGATCATGAAAGTTGTCATGATAAGGATGAATAGAATATGTAAGTAAAATGTTTACTACACTAATAGATTACTAAAGAACGGATTTTTGAAAGAACACCAAACATTTGATGATGGTGATCCACTTCAAACTGCAAGTCCAAAGGTATTAGTATTTGACTATATACGCTTTGTACTATGTGTCATGTAAATGACACCACTAGTGATGTTGATAGATTCTTTTAAAATAAAAGGAATTTTTGAAAGAGAATCTATAAAATATTTGGCAGAAAAGAAAAGGTTGGGGATGTCCAACTTAGGTATATAGAAGATATACATGTTATGGCTGTATTCCTTGCTTGTTAAACAATGTGGTTGTGAGGTATTGGATACCGGTATTGGATATCGAATTGGTTGGTGTGAAGTGTCATACAGAACAACACAATTCATGAACTACAACGGCCTAAGTAACTAGCAAGAGAATAAGTGATGATGTTCATCGAAAACAAATAAAGTGTTATTGTATTTTTCGTTGTCGTCAAACCTATCCTTCAAGATTTGTCTTAATAATTGTTATTTTGTTCCGGTGTTACAAGAACGATGGTTGTTCAAATAATTACCATGTTCCATAAAGGATGGATGAACTTTTACAAATCTAGTTGGAGAAATCACATCCATAAACATTATTGCTAAAATGTTGTAAGACAAATGATTGGAAGATCACTTATTAAGTGACATCATTGTTTGAATTATATTGGAAAGTAAACATGAAGAAACTCCATGTTGATGGATTTTTGGAGTCTTTTGATTTTGATCAATTGACGCTTGTGAAACTTTCCTCGAGATAATTGAAACTCCGTCCATAGGCCAAAGAGGAACAGATGACTAATTTTTTTGGATATTATGCATGTTGATGTATATAGTCCATTATGTGTAGCCATATGCGATGGATATCTTGGCTTCATATGCTTTCTCCAGAAATTTGAGTGAATATATCTATATATTTACTTAACAAGGAAGAAGTATGGAACATTTGAAAATTGTTCAAAGACTTTCAAGATGAAGTGAAAAATCATTGTAACAAGAAAATAAAAGAGTTTATGATTTGATCATAAAGGAAGATATTTGAGTTATAGGTTTAGCAAAACACCTAAGATTTCAGGAATTGTTCCATAAATTTGCATTTCCCGATAAACCACAGGATTATGGTATGTTCGAGAAATCAAATCAAACCTTGTTTGACATGGTAAGATCAAAGGTGTCATTTATAAAACTGCCATTATGTTTTAAGGATTAAAGCTTTAGAGACTACCGCTTTTACACTGAAAAGAGCACCATCGTGATCCGTTGAAATGACACCATATGAGTTATGGTTTGGGATAAAACCCGAATTGTCTTTTCTTAAATTTTGGTATGCTATGCATAAGTAAAATGTTTACAACCAAAGTCGGATAAGCACGTCTTTGTAGGTTATCCCAAAGAATTTGTTGGGAATTCCTCCATAACACCGAGGATAAAAGAGTTTGTTGCTTGGAACGTCAAGTTTCTTGAGAAGGAATTTTTCGTGAAAAGTTAAGTGGGAGGACAATAGAACTTTGATAAGGTTGTTAAACCTTAGCTATATGTGCTAAGTAGCACAGCGCCGGAAAGTGTCCTGGTGGCGGCCATAATGCTCATGGCTCCCGTGATTACAAAGGGTGTGATCTTGGAGATTAGAGTTCCTATTGAACCATGTGGGTCGGTAAGAATCAAATAGTAAGATTTGAAACAGAAGTCGTTATTGTTTTGACAATGATGAACCGACTGCAAGCAAAGAAGCGATGATGGTCCCTGACTCCATGAAATTACTAGAAGTCATAGAATCCGTGATAGTATCCATACACGAGAAATCAAGTTTCTGAACTTGGAAGATCCTCCGGAAAGGCATGAAGCCTATCGGTTGTGTTTGGATCTATAAAGAAATAGACATGGATGTTTAACATCTATGAAATAGTCGACATGTCGGAAAGAAGTTTACGGCAATGTTCAAGGAGTTGACTATGACAAGATTTGATCTTTCATAGTGATATTTAGTCTTGACGGATTAATGTAGCAACCACTACATATAATTTGGTATATGGTAGTTGAATAAACAAAACAAGGTTCTTCTAATAGAATGGTTACCTAGGATGTGTACATGACACGGTCCGAAGGGTTTTGTTAATTCAAAGGGTGCTAAAAGGGCATGCAAACTTCAATAGTCGAAGTGAGCATAGCGGATTTGGAATCTTCACCATGATGAAAATGTTAAAAGAGTTTAATTTCATCGGAGATGATGAAGATGCTTGCATTTGCAAGAAATTAAGTGGGAGCACAGAGACATATTTCTAATACATTATGTAGAGGAGATGGTGTTGATTGGAAATGATGTATCTTGTATTGACATAAGTTAAGAATTTCATTAAAATAGGATTTCGATGAAAAACTTGTGCAAAACCGGAATATTTGGCATCAATGTCTATATGGATAGATTGAGGTGCTAATATGGTTATGCCATACATACATATATGAGATATTGAAAAGGTTCAATATGGAAACAACAAGAAAGGTTCTTGCAGCATGGAAAGGATTGTATCAAGATTCAAGTGTTTCAACACTTGGTGAGTAAAATCACATGAATATTTTGATCGATTATATCATGATATGTATATATCCAGATATGTCCTATGCTCTAAATGTTATGAGCACATACCAGAATGATTCATCAGATCATCATTGGACGATAGTAAAGGTATTCTTATGAGCTTTGGAAGAACTAAGAATATATCATGTATAAGTGACAAATAGTTAAAGGTAGTTCATTATAAAGTGTTACATTGATACTAGTTTTGTCACAAGATACAAATTAAATTTATCTCAATTTATACAATGGGTGGCACAATGTAATGGAAAGGATGTTCCATTATGGATTTGGATGAGTTCCAAAGTTGAGACATTGTGACGGATACTACAACAAAAAGGCTAAGTATATGACTGCTATAGTAGCAGCAAAGGAGGGCATTTGTGTTAAGTAGTTTGTTATCAAACTAGGTGTGGTTCAAAGTGGTCTAATACTATGAAGATATATTGTATGACAATAATATCAACATATTTTAAACCCGAACGAACCGAAGGTCTCACCAAAGGACCAAATTTATACAATGCCATCTCATTTGAGAATGAGTGATGCGTAGAGACGCAAAGACATGCAAATACACACTGACGTAAAACTGTCAGATCTGGAGATTATGTTAACCACTAGCAATCGCGTATATGCAACACCAGAAAGCCATAGGTGTTCAATACGCAAAGTTTTTCAAACTAGATTATTGACTCTAGTGCAAGTGGGAGACTGAAGGAAATATGCCCGAGAGGCAATAATAAAGTGGTTATTATCTTATTCCTTGTTTATGATAAATGTTTATTTTGCATGCTATAATTGTATTGATAGGAAACGTCAATACATGTGTGTTTAATAAACAAATAAAAGGTTCCTAGTCATGCCTCTCTTATAGACTAGCTCGTTGATTAACAAGATGATCAAGGTTTCCTGATCATGGACATTGGATGTTGTTAATAACGAGGTCACAACATTGGTGGAATGATGTGATGAACATTCATCCGAAGTATAGCATTACGATCAGAGTCATTATGTTTATATTGCTATAACATCATACGAAGTAATCTTAGTCCTTAGACCATGAGATCATGTTAATTGCTAACATTGGAAGAGTATCTTGATAACATCAAACGTCACACCGTAACAGGGTGACTATAAAGGTGGGTTCAGTGCTACGAAGGTGTTATGTTGAGGCTCATGGATCAAGAGTGGGATTTGTCCATCCCGATGACGGATAGATATACTCTGGGCCCTCTCGGTGATATCACATTGAAATAGCTTGCAAGCAAGTGATGTGATCACTAGAATGTTATATCATGGGAACGAGAAAAGAGTGCATGTCGGTAACGAGATCAAACTAGGTATTTGGATACCGATGATCGAATCTCGGACATGTAATATATCGCGAGACAAAGGGATTTAGTTACGACGTTAAAGGTTCACACGATCACAAGAGTCATCGTTGAATATGTGGGAGTCAGTACGGATCTCCAGGTCCCGCTGCTGATTATTGATCGGAGAGGGGTCTCGATCATGTCTGCATTATTCACGAACCGTAGGGTGACACACTTAAGGGATACCGACACCATTTGGAGAAAATTTGTTTCAGATAAAGATTTAAGAAAGCGCTGGAATCATTTCGATGGAAACCAGAATTGTTTCAGGTGAAATTGCAGAAACTGGTCTGCATGTGATATTGAAATGTTGCAGAGGTTTTATGTGAATGTTTGTTAATTAATGTAATTGACAAAATTCTGAATAAAATAGTTTTATTTAATGAGAGCTTGCATTAAATTTGGTGGAAATTTAATGCATGTGTGAGTGGAATTTTGAGTGGAGGCTTTTTATGGGAGTGGGAGCTCCACCCACATGAATGTGGAAGAGGTGGGGGCACCACCATGGCTGCCACGCCATGGCCCTTGGGTGACCTCCTCTCCCCTATAAAAGGCCCCCCTCTCCTCCTCACAAACCACACCTCCTCGTGAAGGATCTCTCTCCCCCTCTAGTTATTCCTCATGGTCTCGGATTAGCGAGATACGTGTTCCCGGTGGCTTTATCTGGAAAGGAGTTGCTGCTTCCGCTGCTTTGCTGGAGCGAGGGATGGAGGTTGTCGGGGTACCGGACGTGTGTGCGATCACGGATGCACCGCTGCTTTGTGGTGCTGGACTTGGTGGTGCTGGACTTGCTGGAGCTGGATCTGATGGACGTGCTGGAGCCGGACCTGCTGGACTTCATCACGATCTTGAGATCGGCAAGTGTACGACTACATCATCCACGAGTTCCAACTCGTTAACAAAGCTTTGTTGTCTTTGAGGGTAAGTTCTCTATGGATGTATATCCACATGTTGCTTATATCTAATAGATAGATCTTGGCGATAGTTCCCATCGTAGGAAAATTTTTGTTTTCTATGTTGCGAACCCAACATTCATGCCTATATTTATCAAAATTTGATCAAACTTGAACTACAACAACTAAATTATTGTAGGTTGCTTCTAAAGAATTACAAAAAACTTTTGGAGGTGTACCCATTGGGGGCTTAGTTAATATATCATAAACCAACCAAGAGTTTTGACAATAAGTTTTTAACTCCTTTGTAATTAAGATTTTGCATCTTGACAATAACCAAAAAATTAGCTCAAACTTGAGCTACATGTAAGCATGATAGATTTTTCTTTAATTAAATGTCTCTGCCGGTGTGAGTTTCCAACTATCAAGAAAGAACATTCTCAATTTTCCGAGTGATGATGAGATTATTGTTCGTTTTCATAAACAAAGTCCGAAGGATAAGGACCTAAATGCCACAAGCCAAGCTTTCAGACATATATATAGTGGACTGTCATGTTGTACTTATGATTCCCGTGTTTTATGAGTTTTCAAACTTATCCCTATAGCTAACTTTGCCCACTTGAAATTGATTTTATGTCAATTTATTGAAATTAGGTCAATTTTGAACTACAAGTAAATTGTAGGTTGCATTGAAAGTTTTACGTTTTTTGGAGGTAACCATTGGGGGCTGATTTAATATATCACAAACCACCACCGATAGTTTTTACAACAAGTTCAACTTCTTGCTAAGATTTTGCATCTTGACAATTTAATGAAATTAGATCAAACTTGAGCTACAAGTAAATGTGATAGATTGCTCTTGAATTAATTGTCTTTTCGGAGGTAGACGGGTGCATCTTCTTGTAGTAAACAATGTCGTCGATGTGAGTTTCCAAATATCAGGAAATATCATTCTTAATTTTTCGAGTGATGACGAGATTGTTCCTTTCTGTAAAGACAGTCTGAAGAGTATGTATCTGAATGCCACAAGCCATGTTTTTAGACATCTTATCTTACCACTATATAGTGTATGATTAACTTTGAATATTTACCGCTGGATCGAGACTCACGAATCTGAACATTTCCATCCATTGGATCTTCTTTTCCATTCTAGCATCTAGAAGATTCTATTGATAGTCTTGAACACAATGAATGCACTATGCATAAACCTCTCAAAACACACTTCTCCATCATACTAGAATCTTCTCCCTCGTTTCTCTAGACCATGTTACCAAAAATTTCAAGTGTTAGGTAGCTAATAATCTTTGACTTCTACACATGATGATACAAAGTAGAAGAACCAAATATACACCCATAATTTATAGATGTTGATCAAATTTATATTTTTTCCACTTTACCTATTATAATTTTATATAGTGATGATATGCCAGACATCTATTATCTGAGCCTCATGTGCAAGGCACATGCAAGTTACTAGTATCTTATCTTACCACTATATAGTGTACGAATAACTTTGAATGTTGACCGTTGGATCAAGACTCGCGAATCCCTGCATTTCTAGCCGTTGGATCTTCTTTTCCATTCTAGCATCTATAAGATTCTATTGATAGTCTTCGGCATAATGAATGCTATGCACAAACCTCAAAACACACTTCTCCGTCATACTAGAAGCTTCTCCCTTGTTTCTCTAGACCATGTTATCAAAAAAATCATGTGTTAGGTAGCTAATAATCTTTGACTTCTACATGATGATACAAAGTACAAGGACCAAATGTACACCCACACTTTATAGATGTTGATCAAATTTATAATTTTTTGTGCTTTACCAATTATAATTGTATATAGTGATGATATGTCATACGTCTACTATCTGAGTCTCACGTGCAACTTACTAGTAGCTAATAATCGTTGACTTCTACATGATCTTACCACTATATAGTGTACAAACAACTTTGAATATTGACTGTTGGATCAAGACTCGCGAATCTCAACATTTCCAGTCGTTGTATCTTCTTTTCCATTCTAGCATCTTGAAGATTCTATTGATAGTCTTCATTACAAACCACTATATAGTGTACGAATAACTTTGAATGTTGACCGTTGGATCAAGACTCGCGAATCCTAGTATTTCTAGCTATTGGATCTTATTTTCCATTCTAGCATCTAGAAGATTCTATCGATTGTCTTCAGCATAATGAACGCTATGCACAAACCTCAAAACACACTTCTCCATCATACTAGAATCTTCTCCCTCGTAGCTAATAATCGTTGACTTCTACATGATATTATAGTATCGTTGTCTTTTCAGAGGTAGAGGGATGCATCTTTAACTTCTACATGACGATACAAAGTACAGGGATCAAATATACACCCATACTTTATAGATATTGATCAAATTTATAACTTTTTGTTCTTTACCAATTATAATTTTATCTAGTGATGATATGTCATACGTCTACTATCTGAGTCTCTCGTGCAACTTACTAGTAGCTAATAATCGTTGACTTTACCACTATATAGTGTACAAACAACTTATTGAATATTGACTGTTGGATCAAGAGTCGTGAAACCCAACATTTCTAGTCGTTGGATCTTCTTTTCCATTTGAGCATCTTCAAGATTCTATTGATAGTCTTCATTACAATCCACTATATAGTGTACTAATAACTTTAAATGTTGATTGTTGGATCAAGACTCGCGAATCCCAGCATTTCTAGCTGTTGGATCTTCTTTTCCATTCTAGCATCTAGAAGATTCTATTGATAGTCTTCGGCATAATGAATGTTATGCATAAACCTCAAAACACACTTCTCAATCATACTAGAATCCTGTCCCTTGTTTCTCTAGACCATGTTATCAAAAATTTCATGTGTTAGGTAGCTAATAATCTTTGACTTCTACATGATGATACAAAGTAAAAGGACCAAATATACACCCATACTTTATAGATGTTGATCAAATTTATAATTTTTTGTGCTTTACAAATTATAATTTTATATAGTGATGATATGTCATACGTCTACTATCTGAGTCTCACGTGCAACTTACTAGTAGCTAATAATCGTTGACTTCTACATGATCTTACCACTATATAGTGTACAAACAACTTTGAATATTGACCGTTGGATCAAGACTCGCGAATCCCAATATTTCTAGTCGTTGGATCTTCTTTTCCATTCTAGCATCTTGAAGATTATATTGATAGTCTTCATTACAAACCACTATATAGTGTACGAATAACTTCGAATGTTGACCGTTGGATCAAGACTCGCGAATCCCAGCTTTTCTAGCCGTTGGATCTTCTTTTCCATTCTAGCATCTAGAAGATTCTATTGATAGTTTTCGGCATAATGAATGCTATGCACAAATCTCAAAACACACTTCTCCTAGAATCTTCTCCCTTGTTTATCTAGACCATGTTATTAAAAAATTTACGTGTTAGGTAGCTAATAATCTTTGACTTCTAGATGATGATACAAAGTACAAGGACCAAATATACACCCATACTTTATAGATGTTGATCAAATTTATAATTTTTTGTGCTTTACCAATTATAATTGTATATAGTGATGATATGTCATACGTCTACTATCTGAGTCTCACGTGCAAGGCATGTGCAACTTACTAGTATATATAGTGGACCAACATGTTGTACTAACGATTTCTATGTTTTATGAGTTTTTAAACTTCCTAGCTAACTCCGCCACTTGAATGACTCTATGTAGATTCATCAAAATTAGGTCAAATTTGAACTATAAGTAAATTGTAGGTTGCTTTGAAAGTTTTAAGAAAAAGCTTTTGGAGGCACCCATCGGACAGTCAATTAATATACTATGTATCAGAAACCACAGAGAGTTTTGACAAGAGGTTCAACTTCTTCCTAAGATTTTGCATCTTAACAAACCTGAACTACAAGTAAGCGTATATACTTGTCTGGAATTAAATGTCTTTTCAGAGTTAATTAATGTAAAAAGAAAGTGACGTAATAACTTAGCTAGTTACCATAACATCACACATACCAATACTAGTAGAATATGATTCTACTCCCTATGTTTAGAAATATAAGGCGTTTTAGCTTTATGAAATGAATGTATCTAGACATCTTTTAGTGTATAGGTTCACTCTGAACCTCTACGAACCCATACACTACACTAAATGACATCTAGATACATTCGATTCACAAAGCTAAAATGTCTTATATTTCTAAACGGAGGGAGTACGACCTAATTAATTAGGCTTTTGCGTGACACTACACACATGTTGTTACCCACTATGAAGGTACATGTGCAAGTTACTAGTCTAAGTTATTTAGAACTACGTGATCATCCTAAATCAGAATGGAGGTGTACGTATTGTATGCCTTAAAGGCACCTGTTCCGCTGCGCTTCAAGTTATTTACCACTCGTGTCGGCTCTCACTGGTCAGACAGATAAAGCCACTGACTTGTTGATTTGGTACTGTATATCGTCAATCTTCTTCCGTCACTGACAGAGAATAAATTCTTCTGCCACTTCTAGGTGCGTGCTTTCATAGAGCTACAACCATTAGCTCAGACGAATACTACTCCCGCGCGGCACTCGAGCAATTGCGAATGTCCGTTCATAATGAACGGGAAGCATTAGACAATGGATTTTCTTTTGGTGGATGGTTGATTTTTTTGAGATACCGTTGACTTTTTTTCTTTATTAAACTGAGAGATGTTCGATTTAGGGTCCGGTAATGGGGGCGTAGAGGCTGACAGGGGAGAGGAAATTGGCGGTGTGGCAGGCAAGCTTATTTGAGGTGGCAGTGTGTGGGTGTACAGATGGTACTGGTAGCCCATTTTGTGAGCATTTTGTTGTTGTACTACACAAAAGTTCGAGAGTAGTAGTATTCCAATTTTGGTTTCTTAATTACCGGTGGAATCTTTATGTGTTTATTAGTTACAGTAGTAGTACAGTAGTACTTGTTCCAAATGTGACTGCATAAGATGATGAATGTAGAAGATCTAAGAATTATTACGTTCGGCAAGAGGAGCTCCGAGTATACTCCAAACCGTCGCTCTGCCATGACCATTTAATTTGAGAGGATAGTACAGCTCCATCCCGTGCTAGGCTATCTTATGTTTTACTACTCCTAGAAAGGCCTGAACTATTTACTTGATAGGCACCAGGAAACACAGAGAAGATAGAAAAACCACGCTCGGTAGGCAGTACGATTTCAATCGATTTATTCTATTTTCCTTTGCTCTCCGTCCTCTTCCTCTCCATCTTCTCGTTGATCCCCACTCGCCCACCTTTAGCACACGCCAACGGCGCCATGCCGCTTTCGGAGCATCTCCGTAGCCCAGTTCGATAGGCACAGTAGATTTAGTAGAGAGAAAGAAGGCATGCTTGGGTTTATTTCATTCCGTATTTCTCCTTGCCTCGATCTCTATCCTCACTTCACCTCCAGCATCCCGGCGATGACCATTACCACTCGCACACCAATACATGCATGCGCCAACGCTGCCATGCCGCTTTACGATCAGCTCCGGCCCCCAGTTTGATAGACTGTTTTCCGTCTCGCCCTGCCAGCTGCCGTTCGCTCTCTCCTCCAAAACCCCCAATCAAAACCAAACGCCATCGCCCCCACCTGCTCGAGATCTTCCTCACGATGGCCCAATTGATCGATGACAGTGACACTTCTAGGGTGTTTTCCGATGGCCCCCTTGAAGAAATCTCTGCTAGATGCGATGTCATCACCGCTGCGAGCCTCGTCGCCTGCTGCAAACATTATCTTTACTCAGCAACACATAGTTCATTCCTATCGAAATCTCATCCTTTTGGTCTCCCCTGTGTTCTTCACTCTCACTCAATTGAGGTATCGCGTGAGTACAATGTCTTCTATCGCGACAATTGCATGAATCGGTTCTATAGGGGCAGCTACTATTGTGGTAGGGGCAAGCAGAAGCCACAAAAGAAGTTCGGGTGGACCTTGTGTGAGCTGACGCCGCTGGACAGGTCCTCCTCTAATGCTGTGATGCCAGATTGTGAGGGTAAGAAGTGGGCAAGCGCCCATGGATATTGGATCTCCACTATTGGCCTTGCCTAGAACTCAGAGCTTGTGAATATGTTCACTCGTCGTCGGATTCCTATACCAGCGATCTTAGATTTTGAGGCCACACCCAAGGTACTTAAGTTTATCGAGGCTGGTCAGCCTACTAATCTACTAAAGATAGCCATTTGTCGAGTTCCCACAGCTGCTGGGAACTATAAGGATTTCTCTGTCATGGCCATCTTCGACACGGTAATTTCCTTCCTTGATGGTTCTCATGGTATGTGGATGGTTCTTGAGAACCAGTTCAGCATGTTCAGATACCGCGATGCAATTATCCACAAGGGAGTTGTCTATGTTGTAACTCATATTGGCAATGTTTATGCATGGGATCCTCGGGCATGGGGTAAATTTTCCATCCTTAAATTTTCAAGCTTCATCATTCAAAGTTTGCTCAGCTGAACTCTGAATGTGCTTTCCTTGCAAGGTCATGTGCGTCTTCCGGGGCCACCTGAATTAGACGGTAACCGTGAGTACAGTCCTGATCTGTGGTGGTTAGCAAGATCTCCTGATGGTGGTAGCCTTATTCTGATCAATATTGTGGGTGTTAGTGCTAGGCGGTATGACACTACTTATGGTGGTTATCATGTGGCTGAATATGTTGGTTGTCATCACGGCCGCAATATTCACACCTATTCTACTGGGTTTTGCTGACATGTGTTCTCGATTGACACTAGTAGGTTACTTCCACCGAGGCAATGGCGGAGGGTTTTAGACCTTGGAGCATTTTCTATCTTCCTTGGATTGAACTATCCAATTACCATTCCAGTTGGCACGGTAGGACTTGGCCTGGAGATCTAATAAGGAGCAACTGTGTATACACCTCGCCACATGCAGTTAGTCTTGGTGGATTTAATCTTTGTCCTGAAATATGTCACATCAGTATGAATACTCAAGACGCCGTTGTTGGTTTCTCAACCAACATTGGCTGGAATTTCCCTGAAAAACATTGGCTGGAATTAGCGGCAGACTCCGTTGTGGTTTGTCCCAAGCTTCACTAACGTGAAGGATTGGAACCGGCATAATTAACGATTTAAGGGAGATCATATGGAATAGGGATTTGCATATCTTAAATTATTTCCTTCGCCTTATTTGTATCATATGTCCTCAAACATTAACTTGCTGTACTCTAACACTCATTTCTCTGCAATGTAGTGCAAGGCCTGCGATTTGATCAAACTCCTTCTGTATGCAAGCCATAGTTTTAGTCAGTGCGGGTTGAATATTCCGCAACTCGTTGCGCCCGCACGCCTTTATTATTTGTTGCACTTTCGAGTTCTCAAAAAATATGAAATAAATCCGGAACATTGGCTATGTTGTATCTTGTGCATCTATAATATTCGGTCCCACAATAAGATCTTATGTGACCTGTGTTAATGAAAAAGAAAAAACCTACGCGAACAATATCTTGTGTTCATTTGTTCATTTTATGGTGGCCAGGCCATGTACTAGTAATATTTTTGGGATAGAAATTTATAGATGAACTATATAAATATGATCTATGTTCATGATTTATTTCACATTTTCTAAAAACTTAGAAGTGCCACATGCAACAGCTTGTTGCCGGTGCAACTAGTTGCAAATTGTAATTTCTGTCGTGGACGTACCTAGTGGCTCCAAGCGCATGGTGCATGCAGATTCTTACTGGCAGGTTGGACCGACCTTAACAGGGCCCACATGTCAGTGAATCAGAGCTACACAAAGTCATGCACGTTGTCTGACTTGAGCGAAATCTGGTGTCCGTACACGTCTCTCATTTTGCTGCGCGGTTGCATGCTATACACGTGTAATTACATGTACCTTATACTAGAACATATATAAACATATGCAACATGCCAAAAATACCATGGACACACCCGTACTGTGCATTATATCCAGTGTATATATTTTCGGTTCTGTGCTACAAGTTCTGCATGTAGGAGAACAAGATGAAAGCACATTGGTCCATGTTGCGGCTACTACTAGTAGTAGTAGTTCGTCCTCCTATTTTCCGTTGAAAATACTAGTACACTATGTTGAAATGAAAGCTGTAAAAAGAAAACCCTCTGGTCAAACTAATGTGACTAGACAATACTGCACCTCTAATACGTAGTAAGTAGGATTATTATTAAATTACTAGTTGTGTGGCGTGCTAGTCTAACATACAGTGAAGTCTAAGCGGCGGTGTCCTCGATGCTGTTGTGGACTAGACAGAGCAAGCAAGTAAAATCTCCTCCCTCCTTATTTTTCTTTGCCTCTCCATCTTCTTCCCCAGTCCCCACTCCGCCCCCGATCTCCCCCATGCTCTCTCTTCTCACCCATTCCTAATGCTCCCCTCCTCCTGTAGAAAACCCCAGCCGCACTTGGCATCCACCTAAATCCATCCGGCTGTGATGGCCGATTCGAAGCTCAGCGGGCAATGCAAGTGGGACCAACTCAGCACGGACGATGTCGACCTTATTGTTCAGCGTCTAGACATTTCCAGCACCGCCAGGCTAGCCGCATGCTGCAAGCTGCTGTACGATCGTATCGCCAACAACAAAGGTACGAAATGGACTTTTCACCATTGGAATGAACCCTACCTACTGATGCCTCAGCCTGCTTATTGGTTCGACGAGCACTATCAAGGTACGAGGGTACATCGTATGCACCACACGGTGTACGACATGGTACCCCTTGACCATCCTCGGTGCACCGCCATCCTGCCCTTCATGCACAAAAAATTTTGGGTTGGCATGAACGGCGACTGGCTCGCCGTCGTGGACCAGCGCGGGGCCTGGTGCCTAGCGAACATCTACACCTATCGAGTAATCGACCTTCCATCGACGGATACTTCTGGCATTGTGGCCTCCTCACATCTAATATATAACATATAATGCTACTAGCCAGCCAGGGTTCCCCCAGTTACATGTAGTCATTTCTGAACTCATTCACATTTGAAAAGTTTTTTTTTGGCGAATCCGCAGGTATGGAGAAAAGTTCAATAAGTTGTGGGATGGATCTCTTGAGCTGTTGAAGATCGTAATCTGCAGAGTGCCCACAGAAGCTAGGGGTTACACAGACTATAAGCTCCTCGCGTTGTTCGACGGTGAAATCACCTACCTAGAAGGCGGTAGCCAAGTTTGAAGATGTCTAGAGCATTCAGGTCTTGGAAGACGATAGTACTATGATGCCATTAAACACGGTGGCCTCATTTTGTGGTCGCAAGTCAAGGCTGCACCTACTGTTGGGATCCCACATCGGAAGGTAATTCTAGTTCCATGATGACACATTGTGAGTGATTCAGTGAAGTTGTTCTTTAACTATCTTGTTTATGTTTTACCTTTCGTATGACTGAATGAACACACGCCTTATGTCCTAAAAAATGAATGAACCATTGCCAGTAATGAATTAGTACCAGTAATATGTCTTTCAAAAATATAGTGTATGACGGCGTACCTACACTACTAAGTTCGTTCATTTTCAAAATATGGAAGGTATTATTAACCAGCATCTCAATTGTGAGTGCAACATAGTGAAGCCGGGTTTCTTTATCCGTTTGTACTTTCAGGCCCTCCTCAGATTGTAGGAATCGCATAGGATTTTTGTAGGACACCAATCTTTCCTTTTTTGGATTTTGCCTTGGGATTCAGAGGAATAATATAGGATTTTTGTAGGATTTGGATCCTTAGGAATTTTTTCTATAAAATGCTATTTGATTCGAAAGAGTATAATCCTTAGGAATTCCTTCAAAGGATTCCTTTGCACTCTATTTTGGAGGAAAATTTCCATCCACTCCAACCTCTTTGTATAATTCCTTTGGTTTTCCTGCGCAATCAAACACCACTTGATCCAAAATACTGTAGGCATCTAATCCTATAGGATTCAAGTTCCTCTTCTGAAACTTACAACAACTAGAAACTAAGATAAGCAAGAAATCCAAATATTCGGAATAGCAGAGTAAGAAATGCAATTCCTAATGTTGTTAATTTATTGAGTAATATTATTGTCAGGATTTTCCTATCCACACTGTTAGCATGAACAATGAAGAATGTTAGTGTTAGAATATGTATGCCAGTAATGCACTTTTTGTCTCGAATTCGGATGTTCCAGGAAACAAGGAGCTTCCGTTTGTAATCCCAGCACCTATTCTGAATGATCGGCCAGGCATGTGGTTCCTCGCTCGATCGGCTGATGGTGAATGCTTGATGATCATAATTACAACGTATGGCATGGGGGTTGCCCATGGGGAAGAGGGTGAAATCATTCCTCATGCTCAAAATAGGACTAACCTACGCCTATATCCTGCCTCTCATGTCTACATTTTTGAAGAGGAGCCTAGCTCTGCTGGACCTCCAGGGATCATTGTTTGGAGGCAGGTTAACAGCCTAGGGGACAGCTCTTTGTTTCTCGATCTCAACTATCCAATCATTGACAAGATGATGAAGAAACGCAGATGCAAGGCTGCTAATGGCACATTGTTCCCATTCATGAGAAAAAACTATGTGTACACAACATACAAGAGCTTTCGCGGAATACAATTCCCTCAGATTAAACGCTGTAACCCGCAGCCAACTGAAGGTGAGCCTGTGGCAGTTATCAGCCTTCCCAAAGATGGTTGGAACTATGTGCGACAGACGACAATTTGGTTTAGGCCTAGTTTAGGTGTGGTATGCTCGTTGTGTCGTCCCTAGACTGAGCTGTGGATCTTTCTGGTGTATCATTGTGTCATCTTTTTTTGCACCGTGGTTTAATAGTTGACTGTTAGTACACTGGTTTTAGTGGCCACCTTGAATCAGTTTATATGAGCCCTGTCATGCTTATGTATTTAGTATTGCCTTTCACGGTATAATCCATGTAGCCGTGCTTATTTCATAGCGTGATTTCTGTACTATAGTTTCGGTACTGTTACTGGCTTGTATATACGCGACTCGTGCATTTTTTTTGAACCATCGCACCTCGTGCAGCTTTGTGTTTTGAGAGGAATATTCATTCTTTCCTCTTAGCGAATAGGGAAAAGTAGGTCACTGCTTCTTATAGGGCCACGAAACAGGCCTTAATTGGGCCATAATTGATCTTAGCTCGGTACTCCAAAGCAGGCCGAGACGCCCTAGGATGATAGCCGCAAATGTTTATGCCGATATTCTAAAAAAAAGAGTTAATGTACACCCTTCCAAAAAAGAAAAAATGTTTACACAGACCCCATATTGTCTCTGATACATGGCATACTTTTGGCACTACTGTGAAATTACTTGTTCAATACAGTATGTATCCTTGCTCATTCTTCTGTATGTGAAATGAACAAGTCAAGCTCTGATGTGCTAACATTGTACTGTCTATGCTAGTGTACAAACTGGTTGTATTATTGTGTTCGAAACTGTGAACTAAATGTGTGAATTCTAAGCCTTTTGCATGATGACAATGCCACATGTTGGTGCTAATTGCGGCATGTACTAATTTCATCGTACGGAAGCATACAACTTCGAGTGATCAGTTTAAGCTGGTGCTTACCCGAGTTGTCTGCGGTTGGGCAAGTCAAGGTCACCATGTGTCTATCGCAAACACTTTATATGGCATGATTACAAGGTTTTGAGTACATCAAATCGATTGGACACTTAAGTCAATTCAAAGCCACCCAAACCATCTCGAAATATATCCTTTGCTGAAAAGATGATTGCGCGTTGTAAGACTTGATATGATACGATTTTATGTTAATCAGTCAAACTCCCTCCAGTACTTTCCATGTTCGAATCCTGCGCTGCCCAAGTTCCTCGCTATGTTCGCTATGTATAATAAGGCGCAATATCGGTCACTTTCATTTCCAACTTCATTCTTTCGGATTCGGCGTAGGTACAGCCAGGTCAGGTGGACCATCGACCTTTAGTACAATATAATTTTACTACTGAGCCTATGAAAACGAATATTTCAACCCCACTTCGGACAAAAAACTTCCCATATTCTTGTTTCAAAAAAAACTTAATTAGCCTTTCGTGGTGAGCAGAGTATATATTTTTTAGGGTACCAACTACATTTTTTTAGGATGGGGTACGAACTACATTGAATTTTCACTAAGGACCTAGCGAAAAGATTGCACATTCGATCGAACACTGGCCCAAAACCTTGCAAATTTAGACTGTCGGGTCAGGTGGACTGTCGACCCCCGACATATTGAGTACATTCAATTTTTAGTGAGGAGGTTATTAGAAAATAGTACTACATTCTACCCAATTATGGCCCAAAACCTCGCTAATTTATCCTTCCAGGTTCAGGTTAGTCGTGGGCCGCCAACCCTCAACACATTGTTACTTGGTTTTTTAAGCATGAACCACATTAAAGAAGTTTCGGTAAGGAGCCCACGAGAAGAAGCCCATTGGTTCACAAGATTAGATCCAAGTTATTTTTTTATCGCCCAAAATCGTCTTAAATTAGTATTTTCGTGCCATTCTGATAAAGTATAGGACAAGCTTCTCCTACCCATGTTGTATTTGTACAGAGCATTTGGCATTTTTTATGGCAAGTCGTCAGGGTCGCTGCCTTTTCATTTTAAGTAATTTCAATATTTCTAAATGTAATCTTTTTCAGTAGTGGCATAGATGGTTCTAGCATAGTGGAAGCACACGTGGTTCCCATTTGTTGAAGTCTTGAGTTAGATTCCTAGTTTTTTCAATATAAATATATAATATATAGTATAATCTTTGTCATTCTTTTACATTTTTTCCCAGTATACACACGTTTCTTACACAAAGAAGACTGACATCTAGGACCCAGCAATGTTTCCAAGGTCAAAACAACGGAGTCCATCATACACACTTTGCATTTGCAGAGACGCTGACATGTTGGACCCAGCAGAGACCTTATACAGATGTTGCATCGAGCAATCAATGTTTCATTTACAGAGAGGATGATATGTGGGACCCAACAACATGACCTTATACAGATGCTGCATCGAGTAATATTGCCAGTTCGAAACAGGGAGGCGCGAGCAAGAAAAAAGTTCAGCATGCACACGTTTCTTGTATTGAGAGGCTGAAATGGGGGACCCAGCAGCGTGATCAAACGGCAGATTCGTCGAGCAACGCTATCTAGTTCGGAACAGGGTAGCGCTAGAGAAGAAAAAATTCCATCATACCCACGATTCTTCTAATGTGAGGCTCACATAAGGGACCCACCAGCCTGAATAAACGGCTGATGCAGCGAGCAACGCTATCAAGTTCGGAACACAAAGGCAGACAGAGGGTAAAAATCCATCATACACACATTTCTTCTAGTGAGAGGATGACATGTGGGGCCCAGCAGCGTGATTAAACGGTAGATGCATCGAACAGCGCTATGAAGTTCGGAACAGGGTAGCACGAGCGAAGGAAAAAATCTATCATACACATGTTTCTTCTAATGAAAGGATGACATGTGGGGCTCGGGAGGTTGGTTAAATAGTAGATGTGTCAAGCAGCTCTATATATCAACTTCGGAATGGGGTAGCGCCAGCCAAGGAAAAAAATCCATCATACACATGTTTCTTCTAATGAGAGGATGACATGTGGGTCCCAAGAGGTTGATTAGATGGTAGATGCATCGAGCAGCGTTATTGCTTGCTCAATATGTAGAGCTTGTTGGGGAACCCCAAGAGGAAGGTATGATGAGCACAGCAACAAGTTTTCCCTCAGTTATGAAACCAAGGTTATCGAACCAGTAGGAGCAATGAAACACCTCCAAGGTGTTGTTTCCAACTTGGAATCCTGCACAACACAATCACAAAACTTTGCCCCCAACTTACAGTGAGGTTGTCAATCTCACCGGTTTTGCTAAAAACAAAGGATTAAATGTACTGTGTGAAAGATAGTAATTGCTTGCAGAAAGTAAATAGAAAACAGTAAATAGATTGTAGATTGATGGTAAAAGAATGGACCGGGGTCCATAGTTCACTAGTGGTGATTCTCCTTAAGATAGATGACATGTTGGGTGAACAAATTACAGTGGGGCAATTGACAAAAATCGAGAAAGCATACATGCATATACTAATCATCTTGACATCTGTGAGATTTGATTGGGCATTGCAACATTATACATAGACCGTAATCCAACTACATCTATGACTAATAGTCCACCTTCAGGTTATCATCCAATCCCCCCAGTATTAAGTTGCAAGCAACAGATAATTGCATTAAGCAAAGTGTGTAAAGTAAAAAATACGATTGTTCTATGAACAAAGGATTGTTGTTTTCTCCCTAGTAGCAACAACACACCTAGTACCTTAGAGATTTCTGTCACTTCCCCAGATTCCTAGAGGCATGAACCTACTATCGAGCATAAATACTCCCTCTTGGAGTTGCTAGCATCTACTCGGCCAAGATAGCTACTAACAACGGAGAGCATGCAAGATCACAAATAACAAACACACAATAGAATCCATAATCAATCTGAAATAGCATCTCAATATCCATCAGATCCCCGCAAACACAACATGTATGATTACAAATAGATGATCTTGATCATGAACGGAGCTCACAAGATCTAAACATGGTAGCACAAAGGAGAAGAACCAACCATCTAGCTACTACATGGACCAGTAGTCTAGGCATGAACTACTCACGCATCACACCGGAAGCAGGCATGGTGATGAAGAAGGCCTCCAGGTGATCTCTCCCCTCTGGCAGGGTGCCGGGAAGAGCTTCAGATCCCTCCCGATCTTGGGATGGGGATAACGGCGGCTATAGACTCTTTCGTGGAATTTTAATCGGGTACTTAGGGTTTCTGTATCGGAGGCTTCTTATAGGCGAACGGGCGAGATCGGTGGAGTACCAGGGGGCCCACACCACCCCTTGGCATGGACTGGCCTAGCCCGCACCACTAGGTGGTGTGGTCGGCCCCTGGCCACTCTCCGTCTCGTCTTCTGGCTCCGTGACTCTTCTGGTAAAATATTGACTTTGGCTTTTGTCCAGTCCAATTCCGAGAATATTCATTTTCTGGTTTTTCTGGAACCAAAAATAGCAGAAAACAGGTAACTGGCACTGTGGCATCTTGTTAATAGGTTAGTCTCAGAAAGTGTATAAAAATACTCCAAAGTGTGGAGAAAACATAAGAATGTAAATATAAAACAAGTATGGGACATCAAAAATTATAGATACGTTTGCAACATATCAACATCCCCAAGCTTAACTCCTGCTCGTCCTCGAGTAGGTAAGATAAAAAGAAAGAATAATTTTTTAGGTGATATGCACCATCATAATCTTGATCAAAGTATTTGTAGAACATTGATAGCTGGGATTATAGTACTTTAACATAGCATGAAAGTTATAGTTCTAACAATAAGACATAGCAACTATGTTGTAACATGAAAAGGTACAAACAAAAGATTCATGAATAATAATGCTTTGAAAGACGTTTGTTTGTTTCACATAAAGAAAACATAATGAGAATGGTATTCAGCTTGTCCCTCATAGTGTAGAAAAACATAAATGCATAGGACACCTTCAAAGTTCATAAGGGTGGCTAGATACAAATAGTTTAAGAACAAGCAATATCAAAGTTATGCATCAATCAACTGTCATCGGATTGATGACAAGTACGCCATGAGGGGGTCCTCGAGGCGTGTGGAAGAGAGGGGTGTGGGACGTACGGTGTTCCGGTACGGTGAGCACACAAGTTTACCCAGGTTCGAATCCGCCGGCTTTGGACGGATCCTACTCCTGCTAGCAATCCAGTAATATGGCAGAGCCGGAATATGGGTTAAAAGGATTTCGCCTGTGCAAGTTGAGATTGTAGACTATTGTGAGGGCGCCCTAAAGTCTCTCCCTAGGATGGCTTATATAGATATCTGGCCTAAGGTTTACAGGAGAGATCTATCCGGCTACGACTAAGAGTTGGTTACAGAGTACATCTTGAACTATAATTAACACTACGGGCCTATGTCGGTAAGTCTTTGGGGCCTTCTCGTAGCCGGACTAGACTCCGTCTCTTCTCCCTGACTGGGCCTCCCGTGAAGCAAAGCTCTAACCCAAAGTGGGGCACCCTGGTCAGTGAGGTACAGTGAGGATACCCGGAAAGTATATCCCCAACAGCAGCCCCGGGAGGCCTCTAAGATCCAAAGTCGGAATCATCATCTAGCTTGATCTTCGGCTTGCAGAATCTTGAAGGGTTCCTGAAACTTCAAAAGAAAAGATACGATCTGGGTCTCAAAAAATGAGTCGGACCTATGAATACGTTATTCGTGTTTCTAGCTTGAAATTCAAACTAAATTGGAACTTGGTCTCTGAGGTAACCTGACAACAGTCATGGTCAAGTCACGTCACTGACAGACATTTCTTGTCAGCACGACCGTTGGTCGGTCCGCCTTTCGCGGAACCGAGGGGCCGTTTCAATGCATGCATGGAGATCGAGGCGGCGTAATCATCGCGTGGGGGTTTTGCAGTCCTTTCCATGATACGTGGCATGTTCACTGTAGCATTCACACGAATCTTGACGCGGCTGGTGGATATAAGTGGTGAGGATTCTTTTCCCCATCTCCTTCACCAATTCCTTGTGTCGTTTCCTTCTCCTGCACTCCTCCCACAAACTTAGAGCTCCATTGCTCCCCAAAAAACCTCCAGCGCCGCCCATCCAAGGTCACCGGCACACCGGAAAAATGGCTTCTGCATCATCCTCCGGCTCGGCAGCGACGATAGCGGCGGCGGCGGCGGCGGAGAAGGAGAGCTACCGCGGGGTTTGGATCCCGTTCGTCCTCAATGATCCCAAGCTCCGTGTCATTGAAGAAGAAGGGCTCCTCCGCGCTAGCGATTGGCAGAGTGGCTTCGGCAAAACCATCCCCAACCCCCGTGACAACGAGCGAGTGCACTTCGGCACTCACCTTGACAGAGGTCTAAGTTTTCCTCCCTCAGATTTCTTTTCCGAGGTCATACGTCATTATGGAGTTCATCTCCGTCATCTCCCCCCGAACTCCATCTTAGAGATGAGTGGGTACGCCTCTTTGTGCGAGGGGTATCTCGGCATTAGGCCGAGCCTTACTCTCTTCTGGTATTACTTTCATGTCCGGAGAAATTCCATAATTGTCGGTAATCCTTACATTACCGGTACCATTAGGTTTTTGGTTAGGCGAGAGCGCGTCTATCCTCGGATCATGGCTAGTGAGTCGGTCAAGCAATGGTCATCCACTTTTTTCTATCACAAGGATATTCCCGCTCCCGGCAAAGATCATGCTTTGCCAACTTTCATCGACGGAGCCGCCACGCCCCAAGAGTCCTGGGACGAGCTTGCCCCGGCTCTCATTGACGATCTGATCCTCGCCAAGAGGCGGTGTTTTTGATGAAACACAAGGGCCTGAAAGGGCCCGACTTAGTTCAATGTTGGGTGGCACGCCGGATCCAACCTCTTCAACATCATGGAGATCGACTGATGCATTCCATCACGTCGTCAAAGAAAGATTCCCTCCGCATCAGCCCCAAAACCTTAGAGCCAAAAGATTATGTAAGCCAAATCAGATGGCTGATAAGGGAGCGGATTGAGAGGAAGATTCTGGAGTTGTCCCTGGACATGCATACATCGGAAGATCCCGTTGTGCTAGTAAGATCCAGCATCAACTCTTTTTATGTGCTCATCCTTATGTTATTTTTCCAATACTGAGATACTTATCCTTTTCAGCTTGCTGACCTCCCCGAGTCGGAGTTCGCTCCTATCTAGGGATATCCTTCTGAGTTTTCTCATGATGAGGGTGAATTGGTTCCAATGCCGGACATCGTTCCTCGGAAACGCAAAGCTCCGACATTGGCCATTGGCACAAAATAAGTGCCCATTGTGAAGAGGTAATCTTTTCTCACAAGGTTTTTATATTTTTCTCGTAATTCCTTCTGAGATGTAATGTTCTTTGTTCTCTTACCTTCTCAGAGCTAAACAGCTCATCAAGGGCAAGGGGAAGGGAGTTGCCTCGAACCCCTGTGTCAGTCGTAGCTCAAATTGGCTTCTCCTATCGTGGCTCCTCCGACTCCTGCCCCTCAGCCTTCTACAGCGCTGGAGATTACTCCATCTCCGACCGTTGTAGAAGATCCAGCTCAATTAGCAGAGAAGCGATCCTTGAATCACAAACTGACGTCACCATGGATGACTCAGGTTTTGATAAGGGTGAACCCTCTTCGGGTAATGATCCATCGGCAGAGACCTTTGCCGACAATCTCCTGGAAAATCCGGGACTTGCCAAACTTGGCCTATCTCGGAAGTCTGTAGAGGAGATTCAATGGCTAGCCCGGCAATGCCTGGAAAGCTGGACTATCTCTGCCGAAGAAGAAGCACAAGAAGTAGAGGATATCAAGCACTCTGATCTTCTTGAACAAGTTCGTCTTCGCGACGAGAAGCTGAGGACTGGCAAGCTTCCAACTGCGCCAGTGGTCCCCCTAACCTTCACTGAAAAGGTTGCCACCGAAGTGAATGCGAGTTTAGACAAACTCATTCGCGAACAATATGTAAGTCGGAATTCCAACTCTCGTTTTTCCTTCTTTCATATCAAATCCTCTAGCCCCCAAGCATGAAGCTGGAAAGTCAAATCCGGTTTTATGCTTCCTTAGGATGCCAAAGAATGAACTAGTGTAGCCCCCAAGGTTCATGCTGATATTAGTAAAAATATTAGCCCTAGTCTTTAGTAGACTTCTAACTCTAGGTATTCTGACTTATAGAAAGTATATTCCTATAACCAGGATTTGTTGAAGAATGTTTGCAACAAGCGGAAAGAAATCAGAGCTCTCCGACTTGAAAATGCACAATTGAAAGTTTCTAGGGATGAGGCCGAAGGTAAACATTCCGAAACTCAAACCTTGTCTTGTATTTCATAGTCGAATTTTTGTTGAACTGTTGTTCTTTTGACTTACAACAATGGTGAAGCAGTCCTGTGCTATGATTGAAGAGGCCGAGAATCTTAAGACCCTGGTGGTGGAAAACAAAGAACTTTACCAAGAGCTAGATAAGCTTAAGGCGGATCATGAGAAGAGCATTGCTCAAATTCTCGAATCTACCTCCATGGCCACCGAGGAGCGTGATCGTAAGATTACGCTACAAGATAAGAAAATCTCGGATCTCAGCAATGATCTGTTCAGAGAAAGGGACATTACCGAGGCACTCCGGGCTGAACTCCAGAGTCTTCGGGAAGAGAAGGCCAAAGTCGATGATGTCATCTTTGGTATGTTTCCCTTTTTCTAACTTATCTGCATCTTCCGACTCTTTGGAGTCTAGGTTTACTTGACTTACCCTTTGCATTATATGCACATGTCCTCTGAACTTGATGGACTCAACCTCTACCGAATCTTGCACCAACCGGCTTACCCAAGTCGGTGATTTGATGCATGACTTCCACCAATCCCTTGAAGATATTGGCGAAGTTCTCAAGGTTCCGGACTTGCATGGCATGTCCGGCTTTGAGGTGCGAGATAAGGCCAAGGATATGCCGCAGCTTGTTTAGGACTGGAACATGTCCTACGCACGAACCGCAACGCAAAATGCTCTCACCATGGTTATGAGCCACCACGGAAACATGGAAATCTGGCAAGTAACCAGAGGGTACTGCAAGGTGGACAAAGGCGGACAGGAGCAAGACATCAAGGCTATCATGGACTCCAGCGCCGGATATGGGTGCCATGTAGCTGATTTGACTAGCTACGACACTCCCTTCTTCACCCGCGTGGACACGCCGCCTCCGCCTTCCGAAGAAACAGCTGAAGTTTCCGACGATGATCAAACCATATCGGATTTGAACATCTCGGAACGTTATCAAAACGAGGCTGATGTATCCAGTGAGCCGACAGCTCCTACCTCTCCCCCTGCATCATAGAGTATCAGAAAGAACAATGTGTTATTCTGAAAACAATTTGGGTCTATAAATAAGTAGTACAATACTTTTGCTAGTGCTAAGCTTTATTTTATCTATTCAGCATTTTTGGCTTTGATATTATGTGCCTGAAATGTTTGCATAAGCACTTGTAATTTTTATCTGCACTTATCGTTTATCTGGTTTTCCACCTCGTCCCTTTCGTGAGCCGGCCAACTTTTAGCACGGAAACTTTGCCGAGCAACGGAGCTCAATTGCTAAACCAGTTTAAACTCGGAAACAAAGCCGGCTTCCAGTACCAACAATTCACTACTCGGAAAATGCTCGCATCCAGCAATCAGACAAATAACCAAAGTATAGACTAGAAAATTTAGATTTATACCCGAAGGTATCAATTTTAGAATCGGAAATCTAAACCAGAACAAACATGAGCATAAAGTACTTTCAAGTATTCTGGGATTTTCGACTGTGACATGATCATTCGGAAATAAGATGGTAAAAACTTCTCAGAAAGATTTTGAGGCAACCAAGACTTTATTTCTCATTGAACATGTACACATATATGATTACAAAGAAAAAACTAAGAATAAAAGGGACGTAGCTGATTAATATTCCATGGTCTGTCTAACTCATCCGGATTTGTACTGCCTCCAGCTCTCTTTCTCTTCTTAGTAGCAGGTCTTTGTTTGACTGCCCGCATATCAGTTAGGTAGTATGAACCATTGTGTAATACTCGACTAACTAAAAATGGCCCTTCCCATATTAGGGAAAGTTTGTGCTTTCTTTGCTGCACAAGCCGGAGAACCAAATCGCCCTTATTGAAAGACCGGTTTCTGACTCTCTGGCTATGATACTTGCGTAACTTCTGCTGATAGGCTGTTGATCTCATCTCAGCAACGACGCGAACTTCTTCGACTAAGTCGAGATCATTTTGTCGAGAAATTTCGGCATCCTCTTCAATATACGCGCCACTCTAGGAGAAGTGTGAATCAAATCGCTGGGAAGAACTGCTTCTGCGCCATAGACTAAGAATAAAGGTGTGTATCCGGTTGACCTATTTGGAGTTGTTCGTAAACTCCATATTACAGAAGGTAATTCCTCTGCCCAAGCCCCTGCAGCACGTCGTAGTGGTGCTTCGAGTCTTGGTTTTAGGCCCTGTAGGATTAGACCATTTGCTCTTTCGACTTGTCCATTAGCTTGTGGATGTGCGACTGAGGCAATGTTAAGATGGATATTTTGTTCATTGCAGAATTCGGCAAGTTCTCCCATAGAGAAGTTACTCCCATTGTCCGTGATAATGCTATGCGGATAACCCTATCGGATTATGACATCCTCGACAAATCTTCTGGCTGTTGCTCCATCACAACCAGTGACGGGTTTAGCCTCAATCCATTTGGTGAATTTATCCACCATCACTAAGAGGTGAGTAAATCCACTTGGAGCCCGTTTAAACGGTCCTACCATATCAAGCCCCCAGACCGCGAAAAGCCATGTTATAGGTATTGTTCGCAGCTGATCAGCCGGAAGGTGAGCTTGTTTGGCGTACTTTTGGCAGCCCTTGCACGTCTTGACCAGCCGTTCGACATCAGCCTTGGCTATAAGCCAGAAAAAACCGTGTCGGAAAGCTTTTGCCACTAGAGATTTGGCTGCAGCATGGTGACCACACTCGCCTTCGTGGATCTCTCGTAAGATTTCCACTCCTTCTTCCGGATATACATAGCGCGGAAAGACCCTAGATGCACTCCGCTTATAGAGCTCACCACTAATTATAGTATAGGCTTTTGCTCGTCGGATGATCTGTCGGCTCAGAACTTCGTCTTTGGGTAATTTTCTGTCTACCAAGAAATCAAGGTAGGGTTGAGTCCAGCTGGGAATCACAGCCAGAACTACTACTAAAGGTGAGTCGGATTTGGTCAGATATTCCTCGTCCACTCCCTTTATAGAGGGAACTTTGAGGTGCTCTAAAAAACCGCCATCCGGGACCTTTTTCCGGGCAGAGCCTATTCGAGATAGTGCATCTGCTTCCTCATTTTCTGTTCGAGGGATGTGTTGAACTTCAAACCCTTCAAACGATTTAGATAGTTCATCCACGACAGCCCTATATGCCACCATGTGCTTGTTTGCCTTACAGATATTCGACACTTGTTGAGCAACAAGATCTGAATCCCCATAACACATTAAACGTCGGATGCCGATGTCCTTAGCAATCCGGATTCCATGTAGTAATGCTTCATACTCGGCAATGTTGTTTGTTGCCGTGAAGTGTATCTGCAATACATACAAAAATTTATCTCCTTGGGGTGACTTGAGCACCACGCCAGCCCCCGAGCGCTTTAGACCCGTCAAAATGCAAGGTCCAGTATCCCGACTCTGGCAGGGTCATATTCTCCGTTGTCTCTGTCCAATCAGCGACAAAGTCAGCAAGGATTTGGGATTTGATTGTTGTACGAGGTTTATACTCAATGTTGAAAGTTGAGAGCTCTATGCCCCATTTGGCGATGCGTCCTATGGCATCACTATTGTTGATTATATCTATCATGGGAGTTGTTGATGTCTACGCACTTCTATTCTTGTAGACAGTTGTTGGGCCTCCAAGTGTAGAGGTTTGTAGAACAGCAGCAAGTTTTCCCTTATGTGGACCACCCAAGGTTTATCGAACTCAGGGAGGAAGTGGTCAAAGGTATCCCCTCTCAAGCAACCCTGCAATCAAGATACAAGAAGTCTCTTGTGTCCCCAACACACCCAATACACTTGTCAGGTGTATAGGCGCACTAGTTCGACGAAGAGATAGTGAAATCCAAGTGGTATAGATAATTATAAGTGGTAACGGTGATAGAAAATAGCTTGATGGCGTGGAAAAGACTAAAGTAAAACTAAAATAAAGATAGAAGCAAGCAAACATATAATAGATCTAATAGCAAATGGTGTTTCAGTGCTTAGAAACAAGGCCTAGGGATCATACTTTCACTAGTGAACACTCTCATATAAATATATTCTTCTTTATGATACTACGCTGAACTACTCTCCGGTTGGACACTCTAATCCATGGTAGGGCTATAACAGCACACCTCTAAGTAAGCCTTTCCCCTCTAGATAACCCCACATTGTCACCTTGAGCACTAGATGGGTCCAACAAACACCACAATTTCATAAAGACATCCAACTCCAAATATAACTCATAACAAGTATTTGTAATCTCTAGCCTAAGTGCCACCATGGTGTGCACGCTGTCACTTTCACACACATGGGGAGAGCAGAGATCTATCAAAGCACTTGAGTAGCAAGGTAGATCTATAGATTACAAGCTCATGATCTCAATAAGATCATGCATAGAGACAGAGATGAACACATAGCTACCGGTAGAACCCTTAGCCTCGAGGAAGAACTACTCCCTCATCATCATGGGAATCAGCAATGGTGATGGAGATGGTGGTGGAGATTGATGGAGATGGCTCCGGGGGCACTTCCCCGTCCCGGCAGGGTGCCGGAACAGAGACTTTCTGTCCCCTGAATCTCCCCTTTGGTGGTGGCGGTGCTGCGAAAATTTTCATGGCTGGAGGCTTGACCATCTAGGGTTTTTGCCTCAGGAGGAATATATAGGCGAAGGAGGCAAGGTCGATGGCCGGCCAGGGGGCCCACACCACCTAGTGGCGCGGCCAGGGCTAGCCCGCGCCACCACATGGTGTGGCCACCCTGTGGCCCCTCTCTGTCTCGTCTTCTGGCTCCGTGAGTCTCGGTAAAATATTGACTTTGGCTTTTGTCCGGTCCAATTCCGAAAATATTCATTTTCTGACTTTCCTAGAACCAAAAACAGCAGAAAACAGGCAACTAGCACTGTGGCACTTGTTAATAGGTTAGTCCAAGAAATCATATGAAAAGTACTCCAAAGTGTGGACAAAACACAAGAAAGTAGATAAAACCAAGCATGGAACATCAAAAATTATAGATACATTTGCAATGTATCAGCTGTGCTCACCACGGTAATTGGATGTTCCTGAAAATAATGTTGTAACTTACCAGATGCTAAGAACACACCATAAGCCAGCTTTTGATAATGCGGATACCGCTGTTTTGATTCAGTTAAGACCTTGCTGAGATAATAAGTCGGACGCTGCACCAGGTGTTCCTGATTTTCCTCTGGTGTCTCCACCACCATGACGATACTAACGACCTTGTTTGTCGCAACAAGATAGAGCAACATCGGTTCCTGTGGTTCCGGTGCTGCGAGGATGGGAGCAGATGAGAGTACTGCTTTCAGGTCTTGTAGCGCAGCTTCAGCTTCGTCGGTCCAAACGAATTTCTTGGTCTTTTTCAGGAGCTTGTATAGTGGTGCGGCTCTTTCACCAAGCCGGCTTACAAACCAACTGACTGCGGCAATGCAACCAGTTAGTCTTTGAACGTCCTTCAGGTGAGTCAGCCTGGAAATATTGAGTATAGCCTTGATTTTGTCTCGGTTTACCTCTATGCCTCTTTGAGACACGATAAAACCTAACAATTTTTCGGCTAGGATTCCAAAGAAGCACTTCTTCGGGTTAAGCATTATGTTGTATTTTCGTAGATTGGTGAACATTTCCTCCAAGTCGGAAATCAAGGTTTCCTTCTTTTTGGACATCACCGCAATATCGTCCACATATGCATGTACATTGCATCCGATTTGATCGTGGAGGCAACGCTGCATAGTGCGCTGGTACGTAGCTCCTGCATTCTTGAGCCCAAAGGGCATCGTAACGAAACAGAAGGTTCCGAAGGGGGTTATGAATGAGTTTTTGACTTTGTCAGCTTCCTTCATCCAGATTTGGTGATAACCAGAATATGCATCGAGAAAACATAGGAGTTCTGAGCCTGCTGTAGAATCGATAACTTGATCAATCCTAGGCAGAGCGAACGGATCTTTGGGACAAGCCTTATTCAAGGCAGTATAATCAACACACATCCTTAAATCAGTGGTGTCCTTTTTAGGGACCATTACAGGATTGGCCGACCACTCAGTGTGGATGACCTCTTCTATGAATCCGGCTAACTCGAGCCGTGCTAGTTCCTTAGCTATTGCCTTATGCTTTTCATTGCCAAAACATCGTAGGGACTGTTTGACGGGTTTAGCATTCGGGTGTACATTTAAAGAGTGCTTGGAAAGTTCCCTAGGTACTCCGGTCATGTTAGATGGCTGCCATGCGAAGATATCTTGATTTGCTTGGAGGAACTTGACGAGCGCGCTTTCCTATGCGCTATCTAGGCCTACGCCTATCTGGGTCACCTTGGCGGGGTCATTATCCTTCAACGGCGTCTTTTTCGTATCTTCCGATGCCTTGAACTCCGGATTCGGCTTTGTCACCTCCTTCTTTGTTGCGGGCATCTCGGACGGATCTATGGTCTTCTTGATCTCCTGGTACTCATGGGCGTGCAGCACGACTTCAGCAAAGGCGACATTTCCTTCCTCGCACTCTCGCGCTTTCTTCGGGTCTCCCCTGATGGTGATCACGCCGTTGGGACCTAGAATTTTCATCATATTGTAAATGTAACACGGACAAGCCATAAAAGCCCAGTAAACCAGACGTCCGAATATAGCGTGGTATGCGCTCTTGAACGGGACCACTTCGAAGGAAAGTGCTTCCATCCGATAGTTCTTTGGAGTTCCAAAGGTAACATCCAAAGTGATTTCTCCTAGGGAATTTGCTTCTCTTCCTGGGACAACTCCGTGAAAGATCACAGCGCTATAATTCAGTTGGGTCTCCGAGATCTTCATCCGGCGTAGCGTTTCGACATACAGAATGTTAATGTTGCTGCCACCGTCCATGAGAGTCTTGGAGAAACCATAGCCGTCAATAAGTGGATTAACGACTAAGGCGTATTTTCCTCGCTTGTGCAACTTAGGCGGATGATCGGCGCGGTCAAAGGTGATTGCTACTTCTGACCAGTCCAAGAATTGGGATAGCGGGAACAGTCGCATTGAGCTCATGAAGAACTGCTTTCTTGACCTTAGCTGGTTGAGATCCGAGGAAGGTGACGTAAGTGTCCTTTGTCGGGAAGTTCTTTTTCCCTTCCGGATTGGGATTTGAAGCATCGGCTTCCTCCATGTCGGAATCATCCTTGGTCTCTTTATCTTTTTCAGGATTCTTCTTTCTCTTCTTCCGCTTAGCTCTATAGCCAGCGGTATCGTCTTTCTTGATGTCGTCATTGAAACGACACTCGGCGTTTGTGTGGGATGAGCCCCCATTGGCGTCTAAGTGATGCACACATGGGTTATTGGTAATGTCGGCCCAAGAGTAGGTTTTGCCAGGTTGCTGGTCTCCTCTACCCTGGACTCTTGATGTCCCACAACCGCGTCAACGGCCACCGCCGCACCCTCCTCGTCCTCTAGACCAAAAAGTAGCAGTGACCACTGCCATTTCTGTGTTGGGCTTTTCTTCCAAGGTGTTCTTGCGCTTCTGAGCTTGCTGCTTTGGTTGTTTTGCCGACTGTGGCATAGCTAGGGCGTTAAGTAATCCCTCTGCATCGTCATCAGCATCTGCATACTTGCTCGCTGTTTCTATCATCTCTCCCAAATCAGTGACCTTGTCACACTTCAAGCGATGACGTAGTAAACCAATTGGGAGTCCTGCAATGAAGGCTTCAATTGCAGTTTTATCGTTTACCCCTTCACAGGAGTTTTTAGTGTCGATCCATCATCCGACGTAATCTCGGCAAGTTTCTCTAGCTTTCTGGGTGCAACGATGTAGGTCTCCTACCATACAGGGTCTCCGATATGTGCCTTCAAAATTCCGAAAGAACGTGCTTTGCATGTCATACCAGTTGTGGATGGTGTTTTCCGGAAGTTCATTGAGCCATGATCGTTCCGTCTTCCGCAACATGAGTGGGAGATATCGGGTCGCGACCAGGATGTTTCCGCCTTTGGCGATATAGCAAGCCTGGAAAAAATCCTGGAGCCAAGTATCTGGCCGAGCCATACCGTCGTAGGCCTGAATGTGCCTTGAGATAGCAAATCCTTCCGGGAATTTTGTGGCTCTTATGCGTGGTCCAAAGCACTTTGGGCCCACGTATATATCATCATTTTCGTAGCGCCGTGCCTCTATGTTGGAGTTAATCATGTGCCTTGCGTCACTTGGGGACAGAGATCGTCCTGAATGACGGCTATGGTTGCGGTGCCTTTGAGACGGACTCCGGCTTCTGCCACTACCTCCTCCGCCACGACGCCCTCCTTGGCCTCCTTGGGAGTCGTTGTGATGGTTGCTTGGTGGAGAGGGTGGAGCAGCTGGATTGTTTCTGGCTGATCGCTGGTCTCCGTTCGGAGCGTCATTATTCCGGATCTTCATTATGACGATCCCCCTGCCGGCTTGACTCAGCACGGTGTTTGTCGTTCCTTCGTCCGTCAGCCGGATGACTTGTATGTCTAGGAGGTGGCATTCTTTGAAGGTCCTCCTCCCGACGTTTCTCTTTGTCTTCTTCCCTGCGATCGTTCGACTCTCGCTAGGGAGGGTTCTTTGGATTTAGTGCAGCAATTGCCTCTTGCTCCACAGCTGGAGTAACATTACGCCAGTCACGTGCAGCTTTGTGATGTTGTCCTGAAGATCCGGTTCTTGAGCAGTTGTCTTCCCGACGGTCAGAATGATGATGCTGTTCCGGAGCGTGTTGGGGTCTTACGTCATTCCACGCCAGATCCGTGCAGCATTGGTCAGATTGGGAGACCAGTTTTCCGCTTCGGACAGGGCGGCCTTCTGCTGCTCTAGACCCTTGTTGGGTAGTTTAATGCCCAATTGAATCTGCTCTGAGCCTGGATTATTTGCTAGGATTTCTCGAGCCGCAACAGTGTTTAGCACTGGTGTTGGATACACCCAGTCTCCCTTGCTGTCGAGTCAAGGCATCCCATGGTCTCCTCCAAAGAGGACTTTATGAATTTCCGGGAATTAGTCGTCACGAGTGTGACGCTTCTAGGTCTTCTGATGCTGCCGAGAGATGTACTTCTCCGCAGTTGCCATGCATTTCTTTTCCTCCTCGATGTTTTTGGCCTCATCAAGGAGTACTTGGCGACACGCTTCTAGGGCCTGGGCCCTTTCATCCAGCTCTTCAGCAGTAAGTTCTGCAGCTGTAGGAATAGGTGTGGTTAGTGCAGCATCGATGAGTTTACGTGCACCTTCGGTGATCACGTGTCCATCCACCGACTCTTCTTTGGGCTCTTCTAGGATAAGTGCTCCATCTGATTCTTCCTCGTATTCCTCGGCAATCACCTCCTCTGTTGGAAGTTCCTTTGCTGGGGGCTTGTTCTTCTTGTTCTTCTTCTTTGCCTTCTTGGCAGCGCCGGTAGCAAAGACGGCTTTGGGTCCGTTTCCCAGAGTCAAGCTCTGATCGGTACTTTCGGACATCTAGAGTTCGGGATTATCTCCGATCTCCATATCGTCCTGCGCTTTGGGAGAGTTTTCCCCGGATCCTTCATCCATGGCTTCTCCTTCTTCTGCAGCTTTGGAGTTGTACTCCTCTTCATACTCTGAGGAGAACTTTCGGAAATCCGCCGATGTCATCGAGTCATCCGAAGATGCGGGTAAGTCGGTGTTTGTTCCAATCGCCTCCAGCACTGAGTCGGTGTTGTCTCCAGCATCGTCAGAGCTGGATACAGATCCAACGTATCCGACGAAGTGCGGCGTGTGGGTCCTGAGGTAGTTGCAGCTTTCCTTGTGGGCTTCCTCGAAGATCCTGATGGTTTCGAGAACCTCATCCACGCATGTGTCTTGCATCATCATGCGCCTCAACATGTGCCTCAGGAATGGTTGATCTGTTCCGGCGTTGGCAAGGCCGGAACCAAGGTTGTTTCTGCGATCCTCCTAGATTTCGACTTCATCGGGTGGATCGATCTGGGATTCGGCCTCACTAGGGAGATCCACTCTAGATTCGACTTGAACCGCAAGGTCTGCTTCAGGCTCGAATTTATCCACTATCTCTGCAACGGGTGCTGGCTGGGTGGGATTAGGGTTTTCTGAAATCCGGAACTCTGCCGCCTCTATGGACAAAGGGGACCCAGAAGTTTCTTCTGTCTCTATCATCACCGCTGGGGTGGGTGGGACAGGTTCAGTGAATCCGATGTACACATAGATCTCGCCGAAAGACATGATGGTGTAGGCAGTCACAGTCTCCCTAGCCGGAATCGAGGTCTCGTCGAGAACGATGAGAGGGACGTCGCTGGCGTACAGGATGCGACCGACGGTGATAGTCTTGCCAATTCCGATTCTTGCAGATTCTGCTCGGAACACAGATCTGAAGCTCACTTGCGCCACGGTGGGCGCCAATTATCATCGGATTGATGACAAGTACGCCATGAGTGGGTCCTCGAGGCGTGTGGAAGAGAGGGGTGTGAGACGTATGGTGTTCCGGGACGGTGAGCGCACAAGTTTATCCATGTTCGAATCCGCCGGCTTTGGACGGATCCTACTCCTGCTAGCAATCCAGTAATACGGCAGAGCCGGAATATGGGTTACAAGGGTTTCGCCTGTGCGAGTTGAGATTGTAGACTATTGTGAGGGTGCCCTAAAGGCTCTCCCTAGGAGGGCTTATATAGATATCGACCTAGGGTTTATAGGAGAGATCTATACGGCTATGACTAAGAGTCGGTTACAGAGTACATCTTGAACTACAAGTAACACTACGGGCCTATGTCGGTAAGTCTTCTGGGCCTTCCCGTAGCCAGACTGGACTCCGTCTCTTCTCCCTGACTGGGCCGCCCGTGAAGCAAAGCTCTAACCCAAAGTGGGCCACCCTGGTCAGTGAGGTACAGTGAGGATACCCGGAAAGTATATCCCCAACATCAACAAGTCTTGGGACAATGCACATTAAACTAAGAATGGCCACTAAGCTCTCTTAATAGGTGCATAAAGATAGAAGATGGAGACTCAACATAAAAGTAAAAGAAAGGCCTTCATAGAAGGAAGCAGGGATTCAAGTCTCATAAAGAGCTTCCAAAAATTATGGTACTTATTAGCTTTCAGCTCTCATTGCCCCTATCATAAGCATCTTGAAGTGATTAAGGTTAAAGTGAACAAACTATGGAGTATATGCTTGACAAAGTATAAGTTAGAAATCTCATGTCCCTTGAATATGGGGGCCGCTCCTCATGCTACTCAAGTTTAGTTACCGGTAAGTTCTTGTCATAGTAAGTACATGTGTATCATAGAGAACCGCCAACGGGTACCCCTTGCCCGATGATATGGAAGAATCCCCATATCAAAATGACAAGGCAAGCAGACAATAAGCATCTCAGCATCTTCTTATTTACCATGGGAAAATGGTGCTTTTTTCTCTCTTTCCTCTTTTCTCATCTTTTTTTTTCTTTTTTTTCTCAATCTCTATCTCTTTTTTTATAAGAAGAATGCTTCATAGATTGCTCATTATGGTTATGCTGCAGGTTTCCACCATGATTAGGCATGGATTAGACCAGTTACTCAGGCGTTTCTCTAAAACATATACATCACTCCATGGACTTACAAGCTCCCCTTTCATTTCACACCGACGACATCCATAAACAAAATAGCATGATATCAACTAGGTACAATTTACAAGTGCAATGTTGAAAGCGTTCCCCATGACAACATGGTTCTGCTAATCCCCAACGTATAAGTGCAAGCATATACAACATAGATGACACAATGGTTCAAGTTTATTAGGGGCAAGAAAAGTAAAGTGTGCCATCAAGTTCGTGAGAGCTTTAATCACTAATTTTCACATAACAAGTTTAATTCGGAAGGTAGATAAAAACATGAATATACTTGGAATAGCAAATGCTAATAGGTAGGTATGGTGGACTCTTTGGAACAACTTGGTTTTATTTGGAGTTGGACGCATGAGTGGAATTCATACTTGGTATGGAGGCTAGCAAAAGACTAGGAGCGACCAACTAAGGGAGCAATAATGGCCATAATCATGCAAAGCGACAAAACATTATTAATTAAAGCATAAAGTGATATTACAAGTCGAAAACTAAAGGATCATAGAGGCTATGGTGACTTGGTATAGTCTTAACATGGTGTGAGCATGCGCCAAGTCAACCCAAATAAAGCATAAAAGGAGAATACCACAATACAATGCTTTATTATGCTAAAACAACGCATGATTCTTTCAAGGCACATTAAGCAATCTCAATTATTTGTAACATGTCATGCTACAACAAAAATCACTAAGCATAAAGCCAAAACAATATCAAGCATGACATGACAAAGCATAGGTCACAGTCAAAAACAAGCTCCTTTTTTACCACTTAAGCCTGAACTTTTCCTACTCTTTTCCAATCCAAACAAATCTTGTTTGAAAACTAACGTATGAATGAGGGGGTCCAACCAATTTATTCAAGCAAACTAAGCAAATGAAAACTAAAAACAAAATGAAGACGCTCCAAGAACAACACAATTGTACATGAAACAATAAAAATGAAGTGTTTGGAAGAAACCTGATATTTTTATTGATGAAGAAGGGGATGCCTTGGGCATCCCCAAGCTTTGACACTTGTACTTCTTGGATATTTCTTGGGGTGACACGGGTGGCATCCCCAAGCTTGAGATTTTGTCCATTCTTCATCTTATCACATTACTCTTCCCTACACTTAAAATTTTCCTTCATACAAAACTTCACACAATCTTCATTAGCAACATTAGTGCACTCAAGATAATAAGTCTTTTGGTTCAGTTCCAACACAAATAAAACTTCCATTAAAACAAAATCTACTGTACCACTTCCTTTAAAAAGTTCAAATGATCAAAGAGAACTCAAAGAGAAAGAGATTAAGAGGCAAATGCAAATAATGGCAGAAATCTGTCAAAACAGACCAGCAGGTAAAAACATTTTTTTCTGAAGACCTTCTGTTGCTCAAATAGAAAAGTGTTGAGCTAACGAAAGTTGTATAACAACCTGGGGAAGAAGCACAAAAAATTATAGCTCAAACCGACGTACACAGATTTTTCACGAATTTTTACAGCGAAGCACAAAAATCTGTTTCGGGACAGCAACTTTCCCAAGAATTACTTCTCTATCATTAGAGGTTACTCTTGGCACAAAAATCACACAAAAATGATAAGGAGAGGTTATTGTTGGGTCCGCAGCATAGAAAACAAAAAAATCCTACGGTGTGAACTACACGCCAAGATTTATCTACTAGGTACAACGATGACTTCTGTGATCGTGAGAACCTTTAACGCTAGTAACTAAATCCCTTTGTCCCACGATATATTACATGTCCGAGATTCGATCATCTGTATCTCCATACCTAGTTTGATCTCGTTACCGACATGCACTCTTTTCTTGTTCCCGTGATATAACATTCTAGTGATCACGTCACTTGCTTGCAAGCTATTTCAATGTGATATCACCGAGAGGGCCCAGAGTATATCTATCCGTCATCGGGATGGAAAAAATCCCACTCTTGATCCATGAGCCTCAACATAACACCTTCGTAGCACTGAACCCACCTTTATAGTCACCCTGTTACGGTGTGACGTTTGATGTTATCAAGATACTCTTCCGGTGTTAGCAATTAACATGATCTCATGGTCTAAGGATAAAGATTACTTCGTATGATGTTATAGAAATATAAACATAACGACTTTGATCGTAATGCTATACTTCGGATGAATGTTCATCACATCATTCCACCAATGGTGTGACCTTGTTATTAACAACATCCAATGTCCATGATCAGGAAACCTTGATCATCTTGTTAATCAACAAGCTAGTCTATAAGAGAGGCATAACTAGGAACCCTTTTTGTTTATTAAACACACATGTATTGATGTTTCCGATCAATACAATTCTAGCATGTAAAATAAACATTTATCATAAACATGGAATAAGATAATAACCACTTTATTATTGCCTCTTGGGCATATTCCCTTCAGTCTCCCACTTGCACTAGAGTCAATAATCTAGTTTGAAAAACTTTGCGTATTGAACACCTATGGCTTTCTGGTGTTGCATATACGCTATTGCTAGTGGTTAACATAATCTTCGGATCTGACAGTTTCAGGTCCGTGTGTATTTGCATGTCTTTGCGTCTCTACGCATCACTCATTCTCAAATGAGATGGCATTGTATAAATTTGGTCCTCTGGTGAGACCTTTAGTTCGTTCGGCTCAAAATATGTTGATATTATTGTCACACAATATATCTTCATAGTATTAGCCCACTTTGAACCACACCTAGTTTGATAACAAACTACTTAACACAAATGCCCTCCTATGCTGCTACTATAGCAGTCATATACTTAGCCTTTTGTTGTAGTATCCGTCACAATATCTCAACTTTGGAACTCATCCAAATCCATCATGGAACATCCTTTCCATTATATTGTGCCACCCATAGTTTAAATTGAGATAAATTTAATTTGTATCTTGTGACAAAACTAGTATCAATGTAACACTTTACAATGAACTACCTTTAACTACTTGTCACTTATACATGATATATTCTTAGTTCTTCCAAAGCTCATAAGAATATCTTTACTATTGTCCAATGATCATCTTATGAATCATTCTGGTATATGCTCATAACATTTAGAGCATAGGACATTCTGGATATATACATATCATGGTATAATCTATCAAAATCTTCATGTGATTTTACTCACCAAGTGTTGAAACACTTGAATTTTGATACAATCCTTTCCATGCAGCAAGAACCTTTCTTGTTGTTTCCATATTGAACCCTTTCAATATCTCATATATGTATGTCTGGCACAACCATATTTGCGCCTCAATCTATCCATATAGATATTGATGCCAAATATTCCGGGTTTGCCCAAGTCTTTCATCGAAATCTCATTTTAATGAAATCCTTAACTTGTGTCAATACAAGATACATCATTTCCAATCAACAATATGTCCTCTACATAATGTATTAGAAATATGTCTCAGCACTTCCACTTAATTTCTTGCAAATGCAAGCATCTTCATCATCTTCGATGAATTTAAACTCTTTTAACAGTTTCATCATGGTGAAGATTCCAAATCCGCTATGCTTACTTCAACTATTGAAGTTTACATGCCCTTTTAGCACCCTTTTAATTAACAAAACCCTTTGGACCATGTCATGTACATGTCCTAGGTTACCGTTCTATTAGAAGAACCTTGTTTTGTTTATTCAACTACCATATACCAAATTATATGTAGTGGTTGCTACATTAATCCGTCAAGACTATATATCGCTATGAAAGATCAAATCTTGTCATAGTCAACTCCTTGAACATTGTCGTAAACTTCTTTCCGACATGTCGACTATTTCATAGATGTTAAACATCCATGTCTATTTCTTTATAGATCCAAACACGACCGATAGGCTTCACGCCTTTCCGGAGGGTCTTCCAAGTTCAAAAACTTGTTTTCTCGTGTATGGATACTATCATGGATTCTATGACTTCTAGTCATTTTATGGAGTCAGGTCCCATCATCGCTTCTTTGTATGTAGTCGGTTCATCATTGTCAAAACAATAACGACTTGCTTATCAAATCTTACTATTTGATTCTTACCGACCCACACGGTTCTATAGGAACTCTAATCTCCGAGATCACACCTTTTGTAATCACGAGAGCCATGAGCATTGTGGCTGCCACCGGGACACTTTCCGGCGTTGTGCTACTTAGCACATATAGCTAAGGTTCAACAACCTTATCAAAGTTCTATTGTCCTCCCACTTAACTTTTCACAAAAAATTCCTACTCAAGAAACTTGACGTTCCAAGTAACAAACTCTTTTGTCCTCGGTGTTATGGAGAAATTCCCAACAAATTCTTTGGGATAACCTACAAAGACGTGATTATCCGACTTTGGTTGTAAACATTTTACTTATGCATAGCATACCAAAATTTAAGAAAAGACAATTTAGGTTTTATCCCAAACCATAACTCATATGGTGTCATTTCAATGGATCACGATGGTGCTCTTTTCAGTGTAAAAGCGGTAGTCTCTAAAGCTTCAATCCTTAAAACATAATGGCAGTTTTATAAATGACACCCTTGATCTTACCATGTCAAACATGGTTTGATTTTATCTCTCGAATATGCCATACTCCTATGGTTTATCGGGAAACACAAATCATGGAACAATTCCTCAAGTCTTAGGTGTTTTTGCTAAACATGTAACTCAAATAATCTTCCTTTATGATCGAATCATAAACTCTTTATTTTCTTGTTACAATGATTTTCCACTTCATCTTGAAAGTCTTTGAACAACTTTCAAACGTTTCATACTTCTTCCTTATTAAGTAAATATACAGATATATTCATTCAAATTTTTGAAGAAAGCATATGAAGCAAAAAGATCCATCGCATATGGCTACACATAATGTACTATGCACATCAGCATGCACAATTTCCAAAAAGCTAGTCATCTGTTCCTCTTTGGCCTATGGACGGAGTTTCAATTATCTCGAGGAAAGCCTCACATGCGTCAATTGATCAAAATCAAAAGACTCCAAAATCCATCAACATGGATTTTCTTCATGTTTTATTTCCAATATAATTTAAAACAACGATGTCACTTCATAAGTGATCTTTTAATCATTTGTCTTGTGACATTTTAGCAATAATGTTTATGGATGTGATTTCTCCCACTAGACTTGTAAAAGTTCATCCATCCTTTATGGAATACGGTAATTTATTTGAACAACCATTGTTCTCGTAATACCGGAACAAAATAACAATTATTTAAACAAATCTTGAAGGCTTGGTTTGATGACAACGAAAAACACAATAACACTTTATTTGTTTTCTATGAACATCATCACTCATTCTCTTGGTAGTTACTTAGGCCATTGTAGTTCATGAATTGCGTTGTCCTGTATGACACTTCATACCAACCAATTCGGTATCCAACACCTAAGAACCACATTGTTTAACAAGTAAGGAATATAGCCATAACATGTATATCTTCTATATACCTAAGTTGGACATCTCCAACCTTTTATTTTCTGCCAAATATTTTATAGATTCTCTTTCAGCAATTCCTTTTCTTTTAAAAGAATCTATCAACATCAATAGTGGTGTCATCAACATGACACATGGTACAAAGTGTATATAGTCAAATACTAATACCTTTGGACTTGCACTTTGAAGTGGATCACCATCATCAAATGTTTGGTGTTCTTTCAAAAAACCATTCTTTAGTAATCTATTAGTGTAGTAAACATTTTACTTATATCTTCTATTCATCCTTATCATGACAACTTTCATGATCAAGCTACTATAGCCTATAAGGAAGAATCGCGAGTATAATATCAGTTCCCAAAACCTTTTTGGTAGATTCGGATGCCTAGCATCTCCATCCTTCACAAATTCTCAGACAATATGGGAACATGTATTTTGCTAAATTATACTCTATCATAATGCAACCAAAAACATTATTTCAGATATCACAATATCTTTCACACATCATGGTTTTTGAAACAATTTCCAGCTCCAATATAATCTTGATATTAAAACAACCTTTTGAATATCAATAATCATGGAGGCAAACATGATACTTTAGATACTAACATTGGAATTCTTACTCTTGATTTAATACTACTTATTAAACTTCATGGAGTAAATAGAGTTTGCTGAAAGTTTGCAATAGGACTTATAAACTTTAAATTGACATTCAAAACAATACGATACCAGTTCGTAAAGTAAATATCCAGAATTCTGTAGTTCTATTATCTCAAATAAAAACTAAGCATAAGGTAGAAAACGAATGCCAATGACTACAACAAACTATGAAAATTCACTTTGATTTAATTTATGACAAATTTGGTTCGACTAATCCAAATTAGAAATGAACTCCCACTCAAAAACGACATCCCTCGTGCCCTTTTGGTGATTACATGAACCAAATCCACTACACCAAGTCTGATCATCACGTGAGTTGGTGTAGCTTCAAAGGCGAGCATCTATATGGGCATCATATCAACCATATGACTCATGCTTAACCTTCGGTCCGTGTTTCGAGGCCATGTCTGTACATGCTAGGCTCGCCAAGTAAGAACCTTAGTATTCGCGTGTGTAAAACTGTCTTACACCCGTTCCTATGAAAGCGTAGATTCGAGTACACCCGATCATCACGTGATGTATCGAAACACGATCCATAGAACGGTGCATACTCAAGGAAGAACACATTTTTATCTTGATATCTAAAAGAGGGATCATCTTATAATGCTATCAAATGCGCCAAACTAGCAGTATAAGATGCTAACATCTAATGTGTAAAGTGAGATGATATGGTCCATGCATTTGATCTCTATCACTTGCATCGTGGTATGATCTCTATCATTCCTTTGTATGTAAGGCCAAGGTCTATGGAACTTACATGTTGAGTGTGTTGTAAGAGTATCCACCATACATCTACTTACAACAATACCATATAAACACACTAGCCCAGCAACGATCTAAACTAGACGCCTCTAATTTATCAATTGAAAGTTTTATGTGGCTTAGGGCTTTCGGAGATAGAACCATTCTCACCTACGACCATGAACCACAATGAGGATAACTAAGTTATTAGCAACTCGTTGTAAAAATTCCTACGGTGTGAACTACACGCCAAGATCTATCTACTAGGTACAAAGCAACGGGTGGACATACATCCAACAATAACTTACCCTCGTAGACAACGAGCTTTGTTAACGAGTAGGAACTCGTGGTTGATGTAGTCGTACACTTGCCGATATCAAGATCGTGAGGAAGTCCAGCAGGTCCTGCTCCAGCACGTCCATCAGATCCAGCTCCAGCAGCACCAAGTCCAGCACCGCAAAGCAGCGGTGCATCCGTGATCGCACACACGTCCAGTACCCCGATAACCTCCGTCCCTCGCTCCAGCAAAGCAGCGGAAGCAATAACTCCTTTCCAGATAAAGCCACCGGGAACATGTATCTCGCTAATCCGAGACCATGGGGGAATAATACTAGAGGGGGAGAGAGATCCTTCACAAGGAGGTGTGTGTGAGAAGTGAGGAGGGGGTGGCCTTTTATAGGATGAGGGGGGTGCCCCTCCTTCATGGCCGGCGCATGGAGGGGGTGACCCTTCACCTCCTCCGTTCATGTGGTGGTAACCCCTCCACATTAAAATGTCCCTTCACATTCTCTTTTAAAGTCTCCACTTTAAATGCATTAAATTTCTCCAAATTTAATGCTCTCTCATTTAATAAAACTCTTTTATTATTTTTATTCAGAATTTTGTTAATTACTTTAATTAACAAACATTCACATAAAACCCCCTACAATATTTCAATATTACATGCAGAACCAATTTCAGCAATTTCACCCGAAACAGTTTCGGTGTCTATTGAAATAATTCCAGTGCTTTCTTAAATCTTTATCTAAAACATATTTGCTCCAAACGGTGTCGGTATCCATTAAGTGTGTCACCCTATGGTTCGCGAATAATGCAGACATGATCGAGACCCCTCTCCGATCAATAATCAGCAGCGAGACCTGGAGATCCATACTGACTCCTACACATTCAACGATGACTTCTATGATCGTGAGAACCTTTAACGCTAGTAACTAAATCCCTTTGTCCCGCGATATATTACATGTCCGAGATTCGATCATCGGTATCTCCATACCTAGTTTGATCTCGTTACCGACATGCACTCTTTTCTCGTTCCCGTGATATAACATTCTAGTGATCACATCACTTGCTTGCAAGCTATTTCAATGTGATATCACCGAGAGGGCCTAGAGTATATCTATCCGTCATCGGGATGGACAAATCCCACTCTTGATCCATGAGCCTCAACATAACACCTTCGTAGCACTGAACCCACCTTTATAGTCACCCTGTTACGGTGTGACGTTTGATGTTATCAAGATACTCTTCCGGTGTTAGCAATTAACATGATCTCATGGTCTAAGGATAAAGATTACTTCGTATGATGTTATAGCAATATAAACATAATGACTTTGATCGTAATGCTATACTTCGAATGAATGTTCATCACATCATTCCACCAATGGTGTGACCTTGTTATTAACAACATCCAATGTCCATGATCAGGAAACCTTGATCATCGTGTTAATCAACAAGCTAGTCTATAAGAGAGGCATAACTAGGAACCCTTTTTGTTTATTAAACACACATGTATTAATGTTTCCGGTCAATACAATTCTAGCATGTAAAATAAACATTTATCATAAACATGGAATAAGATAATAACCACTTTATTATTGCCTCTCAGGCATATTCCCTTCAGTTATTACTGAAGCAATAACTTCCAAGACTCAACTAAAACTTTTGGGTTATCTCCCAATAAGTACTTTTATTTAATGACTTTAAGTTAGGCATAAGAAGCAAGAAAAGAATCAAGTATTCTCAAATGAAGAAGCATTAAGAGCAGATTTTCTGCCCCTACCTTTCTTACCTTTGTTCTTATCCTTGGGGAACGTGTGATTGTTTGGTGGAGAAGCAAAGTGCATGATGCCCTTTTCCACATCTATTATTTCTCCAGGGAGTTTTAGTAGGGATCTTCCAAGTGTAATTTGTCCTTTTCCTACAATTCAATAACAAGATAATCAGTAGACACCACTTTCCCTAGAATCTTTGTAAACACTCCTTCAGCTATTCCAATGGGTAATATTGTGGCATTATTAGCAAGAGATATTTCTTCTCCCCCTTTAGAAAGTCCCCAAAGATTCAAAGATTCATAGATATCTTTAGGCATAAGACAAGATTCAGACATGATATCACAGCGTGCATGAAAAGTTTCATTATTTATAACAACTTTTACTGTAGGAAGCCATTTTGAGGGTTCAGAATTTATTGGAACATAATCATGATGCTCTCTAAGCATGTTATAGCATTCTTTTAAACTAGCGATGTGGGTCTCAAGAGTATTCAATCTAGCAAATATGCTTATAAAGGAAGAATCAGATTTGCTAGGCAAGTTATATGTTAATACCAACTTCTTTATGGCTTTGAAAGCTTCATCCTCATTGCATTGGAGGAAATCTCCTCCCACTACAGCATCCAAAGAATATCTACAGCAGAGAGCGGTTCCAAAGTAAAAACTGCTAAGAAACAAGCTTTGAGTCATTTTAGGTTCAGTTTTTTTCATGTAAATCAGAGATTCTAGACCAAGCTTCTTTGAAACTTTCTTCAATTCCTTGTTTGAAAGTAAAAATCATTTCCTCGGGTGACATAGTGATTAGAGCAATATTAGACATAATGGCAACTTAAGGTAGGAACTAATAATATTTTTTGTGTGTTTCTAATAAAGAAAGCAAACTAGTACAACTAATTTTTTTGTGTTTTTGATAAATAAACAAGCAAACAGAGCACAAATAAACTAAGCAAAACGAAAATAACAAAGTAAAGAGATTGGTTATGAGGGATTCCCCTTCTGAAGATGTCCTTGACTCCCCGGCAACGGCGCCAGAAAAAGTATTGCTTGCTCAATTTGTAGAGCTTGTTGGGGAACCCCAAGAGGAAGGTATGATGAGCACAGCAAAAAGTTTTCCCTTAGTTATATAACTAAGGTTATCGAACCAGTAGGAGCAAGGAGACACCTCCAAGGTGTTGTTTCCATCTTGGAATCCTGCAACACACAATCACAGAACTTTGCCCCAACTTACAGTGAGGTTGTCAATCTCACCGGTTTTGCTGAAAACAAAGGATTAAATGTATTGTGTGGAAGATAGTAATTGCTTGCAGAAAGTAAATAGAAAACAGTAAATAGATTGTATATTGATGGTAAAAGAATGGACCGGGGTCCATAGTTCACAAGTGGTGATTCTCCTTAAGATAGATGACATGTTGGGTGAACAAATTACAGCGGGGCAATTGAGAAACATTGAGAAAGCATACATGCACATACTAATCATCTTGACTTCTATGAGATTTGATTGGGCATTACAACATTATACATAGACCGTAATCCAACTGCATCTATGACTAATAATCCACCTTCAGGTTATCATCCGAACCCCCTCCAGTATTAAGTTGTAAGCAACAGATAATTGCATTAAGCAAAGTGTGTAAAGTAAACAATATGATTGTTCTACGAACAAAGGATTGTTGTTTTCTCCCTAGTAGCAACATCACATCTAGTACCTTAGAGATTTCTGTCATTTCCCCAGATTCCTAGAGGCATGAACCCACTATCGAGCATAAATACTCCCTTTTGGAGTTGCTAGCATCTACTCGGCCAAGATAGCTACTAACAATAGAGAGCATGCAAGATCACAAATAACAAAGACATGATAGAATCAATAATCAATTTGAAATAGCATCTAAATATCCATCGGATCCCCGCAAACACAACATGTATGATTACAAATAGATGATATTGACCATGAACGGAGCTCACAAGATATAAACATGGTCGCACAAAGGAGAAGAACCAACCATCTAGCTACTACATGGACCCGTAGTCCAGGGATGAACTACTCACGCATCACATCGGAGGCAGGCATGGTGATGAAGAAGGCCTCCAAGGTGATCTCTCCCCTCCGACAGGGTGCCGGGAAGAGCTTCAGATCCCTCCCGATCTAGGGATGGAGATGACGGTGGCTATAGACTCTTTCGTGAAATTTTGATTGGGTACTTAGGGTTTCTGTATCGGAGGCTTCTTATAGGCGAAGGGGCGAGGTTGGTGGAGTACCAGGGGGCCCACATCACCCCCTGGCGCAGCTTGGCCTAGCCCGCGGCACCAGTTGGTGTGGATGGCCCCTGGCCCCTCTCTGTCTCGTCTTCTGGCTCTATGACTCTTCCGGTAAACTATTGACTTTGGCTTTTGTCCCGTCCAATTTCGAGAATATTCATTTTCTGGCTTTTCTGGAACCAAAAATAGCAGAAAACAGGCAACTTGCATTTTGGCATTTTGTTAATAGGTTAGTCCCAGAAAGTGTATAAAAATACTCCAAAGTGTGGACAAAACATAAGAAAGTAAATATAAAACAAGCCTGGAACATCAAAAATTATAGATATGTTTGCAATGTATCAGCTATCAACTTTAGAACAGAGTAGCGCCAGCGAAGGAAAAAAATTCCATCATACACATGATCCTTCTAATGAAAGCTGACATGTGGGACCTAGCAGCCTGACTAAACGATAGACGCCTCGAGCAATGTTATCGAGTTCAAATCAAGGAGGCGCGACCGAAAACTATGGTCCACTAGAAACACTGACGTTTGGGACCCACACACCTCAAAAGACTTCGACGAGTCAACATCGTGCGAGGAAACAAAAATCTTGCTTCTGCCACGCGTTGGCCGAGCTTCCTCCATGTTTTTAGCAGATCCGTCATAGTACAGGGCCGTGAAACCGAAAAAAGTCATTTTCCATCGGCCACGACCGAGTCAAGAATTTCGTCGTGGAAGACGCGCCTTCTACGACGACCGTCGGGCCAAGTCATTACGGAAGGAAAATTTTCTTGTAGTGCAATCGTAGGCCTTAACAGTATCGGGCTGACTTGACGCAGGCTGTTAACGAGCCGCACAGTATTCGAACAATGTGGGCTTCTATAGGCTGAAATAGTAACGGGCCTGACATTCACGGGCCGCTGCTGGCTACATCTTTTGGGCCCATTTCAAAAAGTGCCGGATGAAATAGTAACGTGTCGTCTTCTTATTGGGCTCACTTCATGGACCGGCCCACTTAATATTTAGCAGCCCTTGGCTGGGCCTGGCTTCTGCCACGGTTTCTATGACTATTAACGGTGGTAACCGGCCGTTAACGGCGGTTGCCACGTGGCGGTTTGCATGACGTCAACAGTCAACGCAGCTGGCGAACAAACCTACGATGGAACAAGTTTTCGTAGCTGAAGGGTGCGATCCGCCACGGTCCAAAAAAATCCGTGGTAGATTCTTTTGTGATGGGGCTTTTACCACGAAGGCTATCCGTTGTAGAATGCTTTTTAACCACGAAAAATGGGCCTTCAACCACGAAAATCGTCCGTTGTAGAAGCCAACTTTTCTTTTAGTGGCAATTAAGGGTCTACCCATGGATATCGTAATTAGCTTACTGAATCTCTCTTTATTCCTCCTTTGATCGTGCAGGTTATAAGCCAGTGCTTCTAGTCACAAATAGCTCTAGACATACTTCCAAACACGCCCAAAGGACTTCACCCTTTTCTTTAGACCCAAAGGTAAATGATATGTGGCCGACTACACATACCATCTAAAGGGAGAGATCAAACACACATCATCGATCAATAGATCATGGGCACAAGTAATAGATCATCTTTATTTTATTTCTTAATAATGTTAGGGTTTCTCCATCTCCCCAAGAATGAAGGAAACTACTCACACATGGAAGCAATCAACAACATCATCATAATCAAATGGATGGATACAAGTATGGGGATAAATCTAGTTGAAACTACAATTGAATCTAGAGTTACAACAAGATCTAATAGATGGAAGATGGGGTAGTAATGGGGATGGGGATGCAACGGTTTATAATGAAGGGGATGATGCCATGTCCTCCAATGATCCTTGAAGCAACAAGGATTTGCCCTTCTCCAAGTTCCTCTTCCAAATCTCTTTTCGGTGTGGATTTTCGTGGCTGGAGGTTTCTGTGAACGTCGGATCTGTGTTTCGTCTTCACGAGGTGAAAGTATTTAACGAGGCGGACATGCTGCTGTATGGTACGGGAGGATGGTACGGGCGGGCTCCGCCTATACCAGTGGTCGTTAAGGACCATGTATCCTCCTCTGTGTATGCAAATCTCCCAGTTGCGAGGAAAAATCAATTAAATGACTTTATCACTTAAAATATCACATTACAACATAATATGATAGTCCCAATTGATATGTTAATAAGAGATTTAGTAATTCAGGATCCTGTTGAAACAAGGACAAAAGGTGCACACAAACATAGTAAGATGCCAAAAAATATACTCTACTTATGTAGAAACGAAAGGTAAATATGCTTTAGTTTTGGAATCATCACTAGGAAAGTCCATCTCCCCACAGAGTGTGTTCCTAATGCTCATGGAAATGAAAACATCATCTTTTGATTGATTAATCGGATTTCATGGCAGAAGGAACAAAAACAACACTCTATCGCCCAAGCATAAATATTTATACCACAAGGGTATCATGTGATGATAAAGTGAAATGTCAAATTAGGTGACATTAACAATTCACAAAGACATACAGATCTATATAGTATAGTCCATAGATAAAACCTCTTCCATAAGCAAGCATGATCAGAACACCAAAAGTGTTATGGTGTTAAATGCAACTAGCTTATTTGTACTCTAGTGCAAGTGGGAGACTATTGGAAATATGCCTTAGAGGCAAATAATAAATAGTGATTATTGCCATATTTTATTAAGTTCATAATAGGTTTTATATCATGTTATAACTATATTGATAGGAACGTCAATACACGTGTGATATGTAAACCATCAGAGTCCCTAGTGATCCTCTAGACACTAGTTCATTGGCCAATCAATGATCGAGGTTTCCCGATCATGGACATTTATGTCAGTTGACAATTGGATCATTTCATTAGGTGAATGAATGTGATGGACATACCCAACACAGGAATTGTAACACGATCAATTCATGAAGTTCACCATTACAATGAATGGAAAACATAGTAACCAATTCCTTAGATCGTGAGATCATATCAAATCACTGTCACCCAAGGATGCTTTGATTGCATCAAACGTCACTCCGTAAAAGGTGATCATAAAGGTGTACATCAGGTATTCAGAGGGACACGTAGAGGTGACTGGTCAAGAGCAGGATTTGTTCTTCCGCATGATAGAGAGATACTCTGGGCCCACTCAGAGACATGACATCCATAAAGCTGTAGCATGTGACTAGGTCACAAGGATGGCATATCTCGGAACGAGTAAAGTTGTACTTTTCGGTAACGATATTGAACCCAGCATGTCGATGTCGTTGATCAGGTCTAAGACAAGTAAAGTATCAAAGTTACAAAGAGAATAGGGTTCTATGTTTAAATGGTTCAACGGCAAAGATTCTCGTGGAATGCACATGGATCATTATGGGTATCCATGTCCTGCTAGTGATCACTGGTCCGAGAGGGGTCTCGACCATGTCTGGAGTGTTCCCGAACCGTTAGGGTAACACACTTAAGGGTTTTATGACGCTCGGATATTGTTTTGGTATCATAGGAATCACCGAAGAAAAGAGAAGGGAAAACCGGAAGGGTTCTAGGAAAGTCCGTCGGCTGTCCGGAGTTGTCCGGAAGGAGTTCCTGTGCAACAGGAATTAAATAATATATAAATATATGTTAACTATTGAATTATACATTTATTTGATAATTGAAATATGATTTAATGGACAACCCATGGCTAATGGGCCAACTCCCTAAAGGGAAAATGGCCCATGAGGGCAAACCCCCCAAGGGAAAAGGATGGAGTGGCCGACTGGGCCCCTTGGTGGCCGGCCAAGCCATGCCCACTCTTGCCCTTGGTTTAGTCCCATATGGCTAAGCCAAGTGCCTTGGGGGATCCCCTCTCCCTATATAAAGGAGGGCATAGGGAGGGGTTTCAATACACCAATAAATCCCAAGCTTTGAGGCTTCGCCCTCCAAATGCCCTCCTCTCTCCCTCTCTCTATTGTGAGCACGACCCCACTATAAGGGCTATGCGAACGAGAGTGTTCTTCATCGCAAAGCACCGTCGCACTGCGGGGATTCCGGATCTAGGAGATCTACTCCTGCAACCTCTGCTGGATCAAAGTTTGGGAGTCGTTGTCAAGCATTGTATGTGTATGACCCCTACGAGGCACTACACTTGTGGCGCTTGAGTCATTCGAACCATCAGAGTCATTGGATCTGGTGGAGCTGTCCGATTTCAGAGCAACCTTGAGGTTGGCATCGGTACGACTACATCATTCACATTCTCCTGAACGTTGACAAAGATTTTCGGTCTTCAACTTGGTAAGTTCGCGAAAAGCCCCTCCCATTACTGCTTTACTCCTAGATAGATCTTGGTAGTCGATGGTTTGCGTAGGAAAAAATATTGTTTTCAGGCGCTAAACCCCAACACTTTTGAGATAAACTCCTTCTCTATAAAGGATCCATTCTTGGCAACAAAAACCTTACCTTCAGATCTATGATAAAAGGTATACTGATACATTGCAAATGTATCTATAATTTTTGATGCTCCATGCTTGGTTTTATCCACTTTCTTGTGTTTTGTTCCAACTTTGGAGTACTTTTCATATGGTTTCTTGGACTAACCTATTAACAAGAGCCACAGTGACAACTGCCTGTTTTCTGCTGTTTTTGGTTCTAGGAAAGTCAGAAAATGAATATTCTCGGAATTGGACGGGACAAAAGCCAAAGCGCCTATTTTTCCAGAAGACTCCAGGAGCCAGAATACGAGACGGAGGAGGGCCAGGGGCTGGCCACACCCCCCGAGGCGCGGGCTAGGCCTGGCCGTGCCAGGGCATGGTGTGGTGGCCCCAGGCACCCCCTCGGTCTCCCTCTTCGCCTATAAGAAGCCTTCTGACCTAAAAACTATGGGGGGTTCGACATTTTTCTAGAAGGAGTTCCGCTCCGCCGCCACCACCAGATTCCACAAAATAGCACCAGAAACTCCGTTCTAGCACCCTGCCGGGACGGGGAATTGGAGGAGATCATCGCCATCATCATCACCATCGCTTCTCCATCGACCATCCATGTTTCTCCCATCTATGAGTGAGTAATCCCCCGCTGTAGGCTATGGGGTGGTAGGGATTGGATGAGATCTTTCATGTAATGGCATCAGATTGTTAGGGCATGGTGCCTAGTATCTTTTATTAGTGCTTTATGACTTTGTTGCGACTTGTTGTGCTTAATGCTTGTCACTAGGGCCCGAGTGCCATGATTTCAGATCTGAACATGTTATTGATTCATTATGATAGTATTGTTCTTGGTCTTATCTGCAAGTTGTATACACACGTCGTTGTCCGGAACCTATGGTCCCGAAGTGATAGAAATCGGGGTAGCCGGAAGGAAAAGGCTTTGATGTGAGGATCACATGTGTTCACGGAGTGTTAATGCTTTGCTCCGGTGCTCTATTAAAAGGAGCACCTTAATTGTCAGTAGTTCCCTAGAGGCCCCGCTGCAAACGGGCTGGCAGGACAAAAGATGTTGTGCAAGTTCTCATTGCGAGCACGTATGACTATATATGGAACACATGCCTAGGATTGTCTAGTACTTGGATGCTTTATCTTATTTATCTGCAATTGCCCTATGTTCTGATTGCTATGTGAATTGTCTTATCCATGCAACACCTGTCCATCCATCCCTATGCCTACCGCACTCGAATCCTACTGTTTACCGCTTTTGTTACTACTGTCTTTGCTTTGCTACTGCTGTTACTTTACTATTCCTACTACAAAACTATTGCTACTGATAAACTGCTGTGAGCAAGATTGTTTCCAGGTGTAGCTGAATTGACAACTCAGTTGTTAAGGCTGATAAGTATTCTTTGGCTCCTCTTGTGTCGAATCAATAAATTGGGTTTCACTTCCCTCGAAAATACTGTGATACACCCCCTATACTTGTGGGTCATCAAGACTATTTTCTGGCGCCATTGCCGGGGAGCATAGCTTTATTTATCAAGTTCACTTGGATTCACTATTGTTCAAGCTAAGTTTATCTTTCTCCTGGTTTGCTTGTTTCTTTTTCAAAAATACAAAAAAATTAGTTCCTACTCTAGTTGTTATTTTCGTTGGTCTGTTATTGTCTTGCTTTGTCATGCTTGTTGTCAATGGTTGGTTTCTTTGAAACCAAAGCTTATTGGCAAGGTGGGTTCATGGAAGATCAAAAATATTATTATAAGGAACACCGCTTGTCACAAAAAGGGAAACACTTATGGGAACAAATTGATAGATTGTATACCATTGCTAGAAACGTGTGCTCTACTTATAATGTTACTTATTGCTGTGATGAGTCTTGTTGCTGTAGGAGGTACAAACACCTCCCTTTTCAATGTGAGTATAATGATAATGTTACCATATCTTCCTATGCTGAGGGAAATTATGATCTTTATGATGTGGAACAAATTGAGGAATTTATTGCTTGGAAGGGTGCATTTGAACTTGCTAGTTTGCTTGAAAATATTGATGATTCACCTTATAAGTATGAGGTTTATGGTATACTTAAATTTTGCTTTGAGAATTACAAGGAAGAAAACGGTTATATTCTTGAATATACCAATAGATGCTTTCCACAAATGGAAGAGACTAATGCCTTGCATGATCCTATGGAAGAAGAAATTGATGAACCTGAAATCTCATTAGATGAAAAAGAGGACGAGAGTGATGAACAAAAGGAGGAAAAATGGATTAGCTACCCATGCCTACCTTCTAACGAGAGTAACTCTTTATCCCTTACATTATTTGATTGTCCTCCATGCTTACTAAAGGAGGATGAATGTTATGTTCCTGAGGATTCTTTTGAAGATGTTTATGATAAAGCTCTAGTGCTTATAGATCATGAAAAGCATGCTTTATGTGATAGTTATATTGTTGAGTTTATTCATGAGGCTACTGAGAATTATTATGAGAGAGGAAAATATGGTGGTAGAAGTTTTCATGGTATTGAAACACCTCTCTATGTGCTGAAAGTTTTGAAGTCACTCTTGTTTTATCTTCCTATGCCTGTCACTTTGTTCTTTGCGAATTTATTTGCATACACGATTCCTATGCATAGGAAGTGGGTTAGACTTAAATGTGTTTTGAATTTGCTTATCGATGCTTTCTTTTACTTCAACTCATATTTCTTATGAGAGCATCCTCTCAAACTTTTATGCCTAAAGATGATAATATGCCACTATTCTTGGGAGACCTTTTCTTAAATACTGCAGGAGCTGTTATTAATTGTAATCAAGGGAAGGTGACCTTCAAAGTCAATGACAAGGAACATACTATCTATTTCCCCAAAAAGATTGAAAGGACTTATGGTTTGAATTCAATTGAACATGTTGAGGGCATTCAAGTTTGAGAAATATATTGTCCCATACCAAGAGAAAAATTTGAAACTATTATGATTGGGACCATTGCTATCAAGGTTGAGGTAACATAATCATTAGTGGAATACAAAGTTTTGTCTCATATGAAATTGTTTTGGTAACAAGACCTGATCAACCTTGTTAACAAAAGGATTTCATTGAACAAAACAATGTTTTCACCATGATTATCTCCGCTTACTTCTATTCTATCCATTTTAGTTTTTGCTTATGCATAACTTAAAGGCGTTAAAGAGAAGTACTTATTGGGAGATAACCCAAAAGTTTTAGATGAGTCTTGGAAGTTATTACTTCAGTAATAACCGCTCCTTATCCTTTTTTATTTGCTTTTTGTGCCAAGAGTAACCTCTAATGAGAGAGAAGTAATGATTGGGAAAGTTGCTGTTCCGAAACAGATTTCTGTGCTTCACCGTAAAATTTGTGAGAGAGCTCTGTATGTAGGATTGAGCTGTAAATTTTTGTGCTTCTGCCCCAGGTTGTTATCTAGCTTTCGTTAGTTCAACACTTTTTGATTTGAGCAACAGAAGGTCTTCGAAAAAATCGTCTTTACCTACTGGTCTATTTTGACAGATTTCTGCCATTATTTGCATTTGCTTCTTGTTCGTTCCTTTTTGAGTTCTTTTGGGGAATTGAGATTTTTGAGGGAAGTGCTATAGTAGCTTGTGTTTTAATTGAAGTTTTATTGGTGTTGAAACTGAACCTAAAGACTTATTATCTTGAGTGCACTAATGTTGCTAATAAAGATTGTGTGAAATTTTGTATGAAGGAAAAATTTCAGGTGTATGGAAGGAATGAGGAATGAGATGAAGGATGGACTAAAGCTCAAGCTTGGGGATGCCACGCGTGTCACCCCAAGAAATATCCAAGAAGTACAAGCGTCAAAGCTTGGGGATGCCCAAGGCATCCCCTTCTTCATCAATAAAAATCTCAGGTTTCTTCCAACCACTTCATTTTTATTGTTTCATGCACAGTTGTGTTGTTCTTGGAGCGTCTTCTTTTTTGTTTTGGTTTTTAGTTTGCGTGGTTTGCTTAGTTTGCTGAATAAATTGGTTGGACCCCCTCTTTCATACATTGGTGTTCAAATGGTTTGGTTTGGTTTGGAAAAGAGTAGGAAAGCTCATGCTTAAGTGGTAAAAAGAGCTTGTTTTTTACTATGGCCTATGCTTTCTCATGCCATGGTTGATATTGTTTTGGCTTTATGCTTAGTATTCTTTGCTGTAGCATGACTTGTTATAGACAATTGAGATTTCTTAATGTGCCTTGGATGAATCATGCGTTGTTTTAGCATATTAAAGCATAGTATAGTGGTATTCTCCTTTGATGTTTTATTTGCACATGCTCACACCATGTTATGACTATCTCAAGTCACCATAAGCCTTTATGATCCTTTAGTTTTCAACTTGTAGTACCACTCTATGCTTTGATCAATGATGTTTTGTCGCTCTACATGATTATGGCCATTATTGCTCTCTCGTTTGTCGCTCCCTTACTATTGCTAGCCTTCACTTACACTGAGTGTTTTACTCATGTTTCCAACTCCTTTAAACCAAATATTGCCAAAGTGTCCACCATACCTACCTATTAGCATCATTTGCTACTTCCGTGCATATTCAATATGCCTTGTTTTCTTCCGAATAAAATGTTTGCTTCTTTTGAGAAAGTTAGTTAGTAAAGCTCTCACGAACTTGATGGCACACTTTATTTCCTGCACTTAATAAACCTGAACCATTGTGAACTCTCCATGAAAGTTATATGCTTGCTAATTATAGGCTGGGGATTAGCAGAACTGTGTTGTCACGGGGAACGCTTTCAACGCTTGTAAATATATACCCAGTTGATACCTTGCTCTTTTGTTTGCGAATGTCGTCGGTGTGAAATAAAAGGGGAGCTTGTAAGTCCATGGAGTTATGTATGTGTGTTAGAGAAACGCCTGAGCCGCTGGTCTAATCCATGCTGACATGGTGGAAACCTGCAGCGTAACCATAACGAGTATCTATGAAGCATTCTTCTTATAAAAAAAGAGATAGAGATTGAGAAAAAAGAGAAAAAGAAAAAAGAGATATTATGAAAAGAGGAAAGAGAGAAAAAAGCACCATATTCCCATGGTAAATAAGAAGAATGCTGAGATACTTGTTGTCTACTTGCCTTGTCATTTTGATATGGGGATTCTTTCGTATCATCGGGCAAGGGGTACCCCGTTGGCGGTTCTCAATGATACGCACATAATTACGATGACAAGAACTTACCGGTAATTAAAGTTGAGTAGCATGAGGAGCGACCCTCGTACTCAAGGGACTTGGGATTTTCAGTTTATAGTCTGTCAATCATATAACTCAGATTGGACCTCACTTTCACCTTAACCACATTAAAGATGCTTATGATAGGGGCAATGAGAGCTCAAAGCTAACGACTACCATACTTTCAGCATTTGGAAGCCTTTCAAACTTTTCAAAACCTTTTCATTTCCTTGTTGAGTCTCCACACATTCTATGAGCACTTTCTTGAGAGCATAGTGGCCATTCTTAGTTCTATGTGCATTGTCCCAAGACTTGTTGATTGATGCATACCTTGATATTGCTTGTTTTAAACTATTTGTATCTAGTCACTCTTGTAAACTTTGAAGGTGTCCTATGCATTTATGTTTGCTACTCTATGAGGGACAAGCTGAGTGCCACTATGCTATGTTTTCTTTATGAGAAACAAGCAAACGTCTTGCAAAACATTGTTATTCATGAATCTTTTGTTTGTGCCTTTTCTTGTTGCATCATAGTTTCTTTGTCTTATTGCTAGAACTTTGTCTTTCATGTTATGATTGAAGTACTATGATCCCAGCTTTGAATGTTTTACAAATATTTTGATCAAGTCTTTGATGGTGCATGTCACCTCAAAAATTATTTTTTCTTTTTATCACTTACCTACTCGAGGACGAGCAGGAGTTAAGCTTGGGGATGTTGATACATTGCAAATGTATCTATAATTTTTGATGCTCCATGCTTGGTTTTATCCACTTTCTTGTGTTTTGTTCCAACTTTGGAGTACTTTTCATATGATTTCTTGGACTAACCTATTAACAAGAGCCACAATGCCGGCTGCCTGTTTTCTGCTGTTTTTGGTTCCATGAAAATCAGAAAATGAATATTCTCGGAATTGGACGGGACAAAAGCCAAAGCGCCTATTTTTCCAGAAGACTCCAGGAGCCAGAATACGAGACGGAGGAGGGCCAGGGGCTGGCCACACCCCCGAGGCGCGGGCTAGGCCTGGCCGTGCCAGGGCATGGTGTGGTGGCCCCAGGCACCCCCTCGGTCTCCCTCTTCGCCTATAAGAAGCCTTCTGACCTAAAAACTACGGGGGGTTCGACGTTTTTCCAGAAGGAGTTCCGCTCCGCCACCACCACCAGATTCCACGAAACAGCACCAGAAACTCCGTTCTAGCACCCTGTCGGGACGGGGAATTGGAGGAGATCATCGCCATCATCATCACCATCGCTTCTCCATCGACCATCCATGTTTCTCCCATCTATGAGTGAGTAATCCCCCGCTATAGGCTATGAGGATGGTAGGGATTGGATGAGATCGTTCATGTAATGGCATCAGATTGTTAGGGTGTGGTGCCTAGTATCTTTTATTAGTGCTTTATGACTTTGTTGCGACTTGTTGTGCTTAATGCTTGTCACTAGGGCCCGAGTGCCATGATTTCAGATCTGAACATGTTATTGATTCATTATGATAGTATTGTTCTTGGTCTTATCTGCAAGTTGTATACACACGTCGTTGTCCGGAACCTATGGTCCCGAAGTGACAGAAATCGGGGTAGCCGGAAGGAAAAGGCTTTGATGTGAGGATCACATGTGTTCACGGAGTGTTAATGCTTTGCTCCGGTGCTCTATTAAAAGGAGCACCTTAATTGCCAGTAGTTCCTTAGAGGCCCCGCTGCAAACGGGCTGGCAGGACAAAAGATGTTGTGCAAGTTCTCATTGCAAGCACGTATGACTATAAATGGAACACATGCCTAGGATTGTCTAGTACTTGGATGCTTTATCTTATTTATCTACAATTGCCCTATGTTCTGATTGCTATGTGAATTGTCTTATCCATGCAACGCCCGTCCATCCATCCCTATGCCTACCGCACTCGAATCCCACTGTTTACTGCTTTTGTTACTACTATCTTTGCTTTGCTACTGTTGTTACTTTACTATTCCTACTAGAAAACTGTTGCTACTGATAAACTACTGTGAGCAAGATTGTTTCTAGGTGCAGCTGAATTGACAACTCAGTTGTTAAGGCTGATAAGTATTCTTTGGCTCCCCTTGTGTCGAATCAATAAATTGGGTTTCACTTCCCTAGAAAATACTGTGATACACCCCCTATACTTGTGGGTCATCATATACCCAATTGTTTCCTTAGGGTATCCTATGAAGACACATTTTTCCGCTTTGGGTTCGAGTTTATCAGATTGAAGTTTCTTCACATAAACATTGTATCCCAAAACTTTTAGAAATGATAACTTAGGTTTGTTTCCGAACCATAATTCATACAGTGTCGTTTCAATGAATTTAGATAGAGTCCTATTTAAAGTGAATGCGGTTGTTTCTAGTGCATATCCCTAAAATGACAATGGCAAGTATGTGAGAGACATCATAGATCGAACCATATCCAATAATGTACGATTCCAATGTCCCGAAACACCATTTCGTTGTGGTATTCTAGCAGACGTTAGTTATGAAACTATTCCACATTGTTTCATATGTAAACTAAACTCGTAACTTAGATATTCACCTCCACAATCAGATCGTAGAAATTTAATCTTTCTATTATGATGATTTTCCACTTCACTCTTAAATTCCTTGAACTTTTCAAAAGTTCCAGACTTGTGTTTCATCAAATATATAACCATATCTACTCAAATCATCTGTGAAAGTAACAAAATAACGATAACCTCCGCGTGCTGACACACTCATTGGTCCACATACATCTGAATGTATAATTTTCAGTAAGTCTGTCGCCCGTTCCATAGAACCAGAAAACGGGGCCCTAGTCATCTTGCCCATAAGAAATGGTTCACATGTCTCAAATGATTCATAATCAACTGATTCCAGCAGTCCATTAGAATGGAGTTGCTTCATGCGTTTTACACCAATATGACCTAAGCGGCAGTGCCACATATATGCAGCATTATCATCCTTCAATTTGATTCTTCTGACATCTACATTATGAATATGCATATTACTACTATCAAGACCCAAAAGAAATAAACCTTTCTTATTAGGTGCATGACCATAAAAGATATTATCCATATAAATTGAACAACCATTGTTCTCAGATTTAAACGAATAACCATCTTGCATCAAACATGATCTATATATGATGTTCATGCTCAACACAGGCACCAAATAACAATTATTAAGATTTATTACTAATCCCGACGGTAAATGAAGCGGCAGCGTCCCGATGGCTATCACATCAACCTTTGATCCATTGCCAACCCGCATCGTCACTTCATCCTTCACTAGTTGTCGCTTTATCTGTAGATCCTATTTCGAGTTAAATATATTAGCAGTTGAACTAGTATCAAATACGCAGATGTTACTGTGATTACTTGTAAGGTACACAACAATAACATATATATATCACATATACCTTTATTTGCCTTGCCAACCTTATTATCCGTCAAAAAACTTGGGGCAGTTGCGCTTCTAGTGCCCCGTGTTCTTGCAATAAAAGCACTCAGCTTCATCTTAGGGCCATTCTTGGTCTTCTTCTAAGGCGAGGCAATAGACTTGCCACCCTTCTTGAAGTTACCCTTCTTGTCTTTCTTGCCCTTTTTGCCTTTCTTGAAACTAGTGGTTTTATTCACCATCAACACTTGATGCTCCTTTTTAATCTCCACGTCAGTAGTTTTTAGCATGGAAAGAAGCTTAGGTAGCGACTTATTCATGCCTTGCATATTATAGTTCATCATGAAGTTCTTATAACTTGGTGGGATAGATTGGAGAACCCTATGAATTCCTAGCTCATTTGGAATCACAATTCCTAGAGCTACGAGTTTATTAGCGTACCTAGACATTTCGAGTACGCGCTCACTAACGGATCCGTTCTCAACTTTTCAGAAGCTTCATAACTCTCTACGACAACATGGTTATCGAAAATCATTTTCAATTCAACTATTGTATCATATGCATTGATGTGCTTGAAACGCTTTCGAAGCTCAGGCTCCAGCCCATACAATATACCACAATGAACTAAGTGGTGATCCTCCTTCGAGTCAAGAAAACATTTTTCTCATCATCGGAAGCTTCTTTAGGAGGAGGGGGGGGTCCTAGAGGTTCATCTAACACATAGCTCCTTTGAGCAACCGAGAGGAGAATCCTCAAATTAAGGGCCCAGTCGATAAAATTGCTACCATTGGTGCTAAGTTTCTCCTTATCCATGAATACATTGAAATTGAAAGCAGTTGGTGCCATGATCTACAACATATTTACAAAGACTATTTAGACTAAGTTTATGAAAGATTGAGTTCAAATTAATTCTAAATTACTACTAGAGCTCCCACTCAAAACAATATCTCTCTAGGTATTTTGGTGATTACATGAACCGAATCCACTACATCAAAACTGATCATCACGTGAGATGATGTAGCTTCAAAGGTGAACATCAACATGTTCATCATTCATATGACGCATGCTTTACCTTTCGATTCATGATCCGAGGTCATGTCTGTACATGCTAGGCTCGCCAAGTAGAATCTTAGTATTCACGTGTGTAAATATGTCTTACACCATTGTATACGAACGTAGATTCTATCACACCCGATCATCACTTGGTGCTTCGAAACGACGAACTTTCCTAATGGTGCATAGTAAAGAGAAAACACATTTTATCTTGATATTTCAGTGGGAGGGATCATCTTATAATACTACCGCCAAGAACTAAGCAAAATAAGATGCATAAAAGGGACAAACATCACATGCATATAAAATATGTGATATGATATGGTCCTTTCTTGCACTTGATCTCCATCTTGTGCTCCATGGTATGATTGTCATCATTCCACCAACGTAGCACCAAGGTTCATGATGTCACCATCTTGGTTGTTCTCCACTAATCTAAATTATATGGATTTTCATTTCCGGCACGCAAGCCATAAAATAATAAAATAACCATATGGTTCTAGCCGGTTGTCATAACTTACAAATAATATCATTGCATACATCAAATTTGTAACATTAACCATATCACATCACATGTCCTACAAAAATGAGTTAGACGCCTCTAATTTATTTTTGCATATTTTACGCAGATTCGTTCATCCTACGAACTTCAAACCCTAATAGTGATAAACAAATTATCAACAACCCATTGTAAATTAGATCTTAACTATAGTAGGAGAGACATACACCCGCTAGATTATGCAAAATGAGTTGCACGTCAAGTGTGGAACAAAGTATCATGTGCGAGGACATGTAAAGTTAGTTTGGGCCGCTTCATCCCACTATGCCACTAAGATCTAATATACACAAAAAGTTGCAGTAATATGATCATCAAAGCCCAAATTCCCATGTGCTCTACTCGTACAAAACATCTATGCATAGATATGACTCTGATACCACTGAAGGGTTCGCAACATAGAAAACAAAAAATTTCTACGATAAGAATGCAAATTGCGCTATTAGATCTTGTAACGAGTAAGAGGGTAACCAAAATAACTTACCCTCGAAAATCGAAAGCTTTTACGAAAACTGATTTCGTTGATAATGTAGCCATTCACTTGCCAATCTCAAGATCGAGTAGAAGAACGCTGCAACCCTGCAGCGTATCCGTCCTCGTGCACACGTCCGGCTCCTGATAACCTCCATGCCTCCACTCCAGCAGAGCAGCGGAAGAGTAGATAAATCTTACTCCAAAGAATCCAACAAAACATGTACTTCACTAATCCGAAGCCATGGGAAAATGCTAGAGAGAGAAGAGAACCTTCACGAGGTGGTGGTGCAAATGGAGCGGAGGAGGAGGGCTCCTTTTATAGGGGAGTGGGGGCTGACCATAGGGGCATGGCAAATGGGCCATGGGATGTGCCCCCACCCCTCTCTCGTTCATGTGAGTGGACATCCCACTCACATAAACACCTCCTCCACTCACATGCATTTATTACCCATTAGCATAAATGCATTTTCTCTTTAAATAAAAATCTTTTATTTATTCTATTCAAAATTTTGTTAATTACTTTAATAAACAAACATTCACATAAAACCCCTCGCATGTTTCGATATTACATCTAAAACCATTTTCAGCAATTTGACCCGAAACACTTCCGGTGATCATCGAAACAATTTTAGCTCTAACAACATTATTCTAGGATACGTTTTACCTACCACTTAGTGTCGGAATATCTTAAGTGTGTCACCCTACGATTCACGAATGTTGCAGACATGATAGAGACACCTCTATTATCAATAATCAGAAGCGAGACCTAGAGATCCATATTGACTCCCACATATTCAATGATGACTCTAGTGCCCGTTATCAACAACATCCAATGTTCATGATCAGGAAATCTTAATCATCTGTTGATCAACGAGCTAGTATATATAAGAGAGGCATTAATAGAAACTTTGGTTTGTTTATTAAACACATATGTATTAATGTTTCCTATTAATACAATTCTAGCATGAGAAATAAACATCGATCATAAACATTGAATAAGATGATAACATTTTATTATTGCCTCTCGGGCATGTTTCCTTCAGCCTCGCCACGACGCACGCGCCACAGGTTACGGGAATCTAGCCGAGCCGAGTTTCATTTTGCCACGCATGAATGGAAGATGAAAAGTATACACTAGTGGATTTTTAATACAAACTCAGTGGAGAATGAATACGAGTGGAGTTTTAATACGAACTCCATGGGCTTCAGCCGCTGACTATTTGGTTCATCTCCTGACTCTTCTTTTCGTCTCCTCGCGCAGCCTGTTCGCCTCTCGTTCCCGTGCTTATATAAGAAAGGTCGTTCCTCTCGGCAATACACAACAACACAACACTTCGCCTCCTATTTCAGAGCTTTGCGCTTCCTACCAGTTCTTCCCTATCCCATCTTACTACATGCACTGCGAGACGGGATAATAGGCCTTCAAGACCGCGCTGCCTCGAGTCCTGTACGAGAGAAGGGGATAAGGTTTTTGGGGAGTGCTCACGCACGACTACTGGCTTCGTCAAGGACCCCTTCACAGACAACGATGACTTCTTCAGCACGAACGCTGCTGCGGACGCTAACGACTTCTTACCGGACATCATCAACCTCTTCCACGACATGGATGATAACGCCAACGCCAACGATTCTACTTCTGCAGTACCTCCTGCTGCACAATACGTCAGTTATCTACTTTGGATCATAACGCAAACTGTTTAGACTTGCTGTCTGTAGACTGTTTGGTAAATTCCATGACTAGTTTAATTTAATTTCTATTATCTTAGTCATATTTTATGCACTGTTTATTTGGGTTAAATCTTGTGTCAAAATGCTTATATATATCCAACAAATAGCTTTTTCAAACAACAATCACAAAAGTGCCACCATGGCACGACGTTATTTCAAACAAGGCAGACACACCAATTTAAAACTTGCAAATTGTGTTCATGTGGAAAAACCTCTCATTCTTTCTCCAGCACACATTTGATTATCCATTCCACCCAATCCCCCCAGAAAAACCACTCGTCTTTTGCCTATCCTCGTACCTCCTCCTCGATATCGCCAATTAGATGAAATACCTACTCGTCATCATTATGAGCAGGAAGATGGTCATACAAGCAAGGCGTATAGATGAACGACCTAAGTGTAGGCGCCGGAGAATCAGGCATGTGTCGACGACATGTTTGGCAGAGTGACCCCAAGCACTCCAACTTCGTGTTGTCCAGGTTGTAAGCAAACACGCTGAGACGATCACCCAAGAAAGCAATTTCCCTGCAAAGATGGTATCCTAGTAGATCGATGCCATAGTAACGATCTACGCAACGCCCATTGTTATTTATTGCTCCTTGGACGTTGACAACACTGTCATCACTAGAATCCCATTCATAGGCTCTCGTATCTTCTGATTCCTTTTGGCTCGGGTTTAAGATCCAAGGCTTGTTAATCTCTTGTACTAGGTGGTGATTGGTATAGTGCCGTAGAAAAGAGGGCTCAAGGTCTGCCGGATGCTTCAAATCCCACTTTGGCGTTTGACATAATTCTGACCCTTGGTGCAATGTCCACACCGATAACCGGTACCCACGCAGAGCGGTGTAATGGACTCCTAGTTTTGATTTCCCCAAATACACGTGAGGCCTAGAATGCTCCTCGTGTATTTTGCCGCACTCGTCATTATGTGATTTTGGTCGCATGAAAAGAGTATCTGATTCCGGGGTTTTGATCACCATATACTTGTCCTCTAACAATGAAAACCTACGTATAACACAAAGATGAATTACTTATCATTTGGAAACTCCATACAAGGCAATAATTACAACTTACTCGCGAGCATGGTACATACCTCACAATGAAACCACCACGACAATGGAGGTAGAGTGCTTGTTGCTAATACACCGCATAGCGCCGAATCGTGATGCTACTAGTTGGTGGCGATAGATCTGACCACACATCTGACACCGTAACAGTTGGATCACCAACTCGAATAAAATGTTTGTCCTCCCATTGTCCGGTTGTTGAGGAAAACACTTGCACTGCATAAGAACACGGAGGCCATTCCATGGAGCCTATTCGGTTAAACTCAGAATTATAGTTCGCACTTACTGAAGGTGACGCGTCATCCGTGCAAGTGGATGATTTGTTCCTCTTCCTAACATGCTGAGGAGGCATCCTTGGCTTACTCGGCGCGTCGGGGAAGAATAAGACGTTGTAGTGCAGCGTCACGGCCGGGTCGAATACGAGGTACGTCCTGGTACAGAAGAATGGCCGTATGCGTGGCAAGGGCAGCGGCGCCGACCGCCGCGTGGCAGGATTGCACACGTACATGGAGTCCTCGCTCTCATACAAGAGAAGACCGTTGCACTGGTCAAGAACGCCCCCACGCCCGTGGGGATTCCACCACTTAGGCCCTGCTTGTTTCATCGTTTCACTTACCGATCATATTCGTATATTACGGAGTATGCGGTGGTTTAGTGGGACATCGATTGATCCGTACAATTTACGCCCCTAAATTCCAGGGAACCAAGCGGGGCCTTAGGAAGGAATTGGAGCGTCGTGTCGATGCCAGGGTGTGCGGAACGCGAGAAGAAGGAGTGACCCACCTCCCAAAAAAGTTGATGAATATGCCACTCAGAGGACGCGGCAGGAGATGCGCGACCGCGAGCAACAACCCGCGAGCGTCGATCACGCCGCGCCACTCCCTGCAGACGGCGCGGCACACCGCGAGGTACTGCGGCGGAAGGCGGCGGAGGATGACAGCGAGCATATCGCCCGGGAGACGATCCATGGTCACACCGCGCCGCGCGCGTGGCAGGGAAGGCGCGTTTCTGCGTCGCCTAACTGCGATTAGGGATCCTCCTTTTGTTTGATTGGATTGGAGATCGGCTGGGGGCGGCGCGTTGTTGATCGATGTTAAAAAGCAGGAGTGGAGAGGAGAGGCGGCGCTCGCGTTTGACGACCTGGAGTTCCTATCGGTTTCGGCCCCAGATCCGAGCCTCCAAAAGCCCAACGCTCCACGTCAGAGCCCGCCACAGGGCAGGAGCCAGAAGCCCAGATCCGCGCGAAAACTCAGGGCGCCCCCACCAGACCAACTCGCGGCGTCGGGTCGTCTTCCCCACCCCACCTCACTCCCCCTGACCTCTCTCTCCCAGCATCCTCTGCCCCGACCCCGACATCGCGTTCCAAAATTTCATTCAAAACCCCCCAGCCAAATCCCTCGGAGCCTCGGAGGGAACCCGAAAATTTCGGCCTCGAGTCGCCGCGCATTCGTCCCAATCCGCCTCGAATCCACATCTCGTGTCCGAATAATCCCCCGACCTTAAATCCCAATCCCAACTAGACGCCGTCGGAACCCTAAGGCTTCGGCGCGTCGATCCCCCATCCGCCCAACGCCCCCAATTCACCGACACGATTCAGGATTCTAGGGCCTCGCGCGCACGCCTCCCCCCAGATGCCCTAGCCGCCGCCGGTGCTACTGCCATGCTCGCCCCGCTCAAGCGCTGCACAGCCGCGGGCCCGTGCGAGATGGAGCTCCCCGCCGCCGAGGGCATGCCGCCGCCCGCCAAGCGCCGCCGCGAGCGCGTGGTGCCCTCGCGGTTCCGGGATTCCGTCGTGCTGCCGCTCGCGAAGAAGGCCTGCAAGGCCGTGGCCGCGGGGGAGGACGGGGACGGGGAGGTGTACGAGGTCGAGGTGCGCGCGGTCGCCCACAAAAGTTCCGCCTTTGGGGCCGTACATACCGAGGTGTGGACCGGCGACGAGCAGCCGGCGCAGACGGAGGACGAGCTGTACCGGGCGTGCCGGAACATCGGCGGGAGCACCAGCTCGGGTTGTTTCAGTGGAAGTGTCGTCACGTCCGTCAGCAATGCCGATGTGAAATGCGAGCTGGAGGAGAAGCTCGTGGTGGGCAGTGTGGTCACGTCCGTGAGCAGTGCTGCTGGGAATGGCGGGCTGGAAGGGAGGTCCGTGGTGGGCAGTGTGGTCACGTTGGCGAGCAATGCTGCTGCTAGTGGCGAGCCAGAGGGGAAGCCCGTGGTGGTGGAGTGCAAACCAAAGGAGTGTGACCTCAGGAAAGAGGATTTTTACTGGCCAGAGGATTTTGTGCTTGGCGATGTGGTGTGGGCAAAGTCGGGGAAGAAGGGCCCCGCATGGCCTGCACTAGTGATTGACCCAATGTTGCACGCCCCAGCGGTTGTCCTCAACTCTTGCATCCCGGGTGCGCTCTGCGTCATGTTCTTCGGTTACTCCGCCAGTGGCCATAGCAGGGTATGAATTACAGTTTCCTGGTTGAGCATTCACTATTTTTTTCTGTTTTTCTTCTTTGTTGGCTGACATTGCCATATTCTTTCGCAGGACTATGGATGGGTTAAGCAAGGGATGATCTATCCCTTTGTGGAGTATCTGGACAGGTAAACTTCCGATTCTGGCATATGGAGGCGTGGTGGACATGGCTTTACCTTTACCTACCTGGCCGTGTCTGAAGTTGCTCTCTCTCTTCTATCAGGTTTCAGGGACAATCTCTGTATAAGCTCAAGCCTAGCAAATTCCGTGCAGCAATTGAGGAGGCTTTCCTTGCCGAGCGTGGGTTTTTTGAGCTCCAAGATGGGGTATGCTCTCTGGAGAAGTCTGTCAATGAGCAGTCTGTGGCTGATGGCACACATGAAGTGACTGGCTCAAATACCGAGCAAGAGTGCCAATCCGATACTCAGGTATTTATTTTGATGTGTGAAGTTGTAACAGTCAAGCTTAGCCGCCTCATTTATTATAACTCCTCAGCTAGTCTGCTATCTAATCTACTATGCTGCAGGTTGTTGGGAAATCAGCAGCATGCTGTGATAGCTGCGGTAATCGTCTTCCCTCCAAAATTTCAAAGAAAAAGAAGCAACATGAAGAGCAGTTACTTTGTAGGCATTGTGAAAAGGTACGTATCTGGTGTGTGACTGTGAACCAAGTGTTTTGCTCGTTCTGTTAACTATCTACTTAGTTCCTTACATGTTTTAAACATTGCTTTGCCTGCAGCTATTGCAGTCAAAACAATACTGTGGCATATGCAAGAAAATTTGGCACCACACAGATGGTGGAAACTGGGTAAGCCTAGAAGGATATGTGCTTTGGTGGTGTTATAGATTATCTTCTCTAGATTGTTATAGGCACTGACCTGCAATGCACTTCTTGGCAGGTGTGTTGTGATGATTGTGAGATTTGGGTTCATGTAGAATGCGATCAGACATGCAGGGACCTGCAGGTTGTTTGTTCATTTTTGTTTGGTGGTGACAATTTTAGAGTCACAATTTTATGTTATATATGCAATGCTTCCATGTGTAGAATTCACAGATTGTGCATTATATTGTAGGATTTAGAAAATGCAGAGTATTTCTGCCCGGATTGTAAGTCAGAACGCAAGAAAACATTGGCAGTCGAACAAATGAGCATGTCGAACAGCTCAGAGTGAGTTCTTTTTGTTCTCAAACCTACTGGTGTTTGACTGTTCAATGCCAGTTTCTAACATGTCTCAGCACAGATTTGCTAGCACTTCAAAGGAAAAATTGCCTGAATCCATACCTGTGTGCTGCGCTGGGATGGAAGCATTGTACTTAACTGAGAAGCACATGTAAGCATTTAGCATATCTGATACTGAATCTTCAGATTAAACGATTCTTTAAATGTGCTTATTTACCAATACTCCATCTGAATTTAACGTATATTATTGTGGTCAATTTCCCAAATTGAAGAGCCAACTTTTCAGAAAGTAATAAGAAAATTATGTATGTGCAATTTTTTCTTTTCTTGGAGCATCAAGTTTTCTCTTTTTGTTAATTCTTTTGAGCGTGAATAATGACCTGAGGCTAATACCATCAGCTTCTAAGGAACTGAAGTGGCTGTTATATATGTGCCTGTGGTTGCCTGTAGATCTAAAAGATAAATACCACTACCTCCTTTCTCATTCTTTCTCTGACCACCCTACCTTAGTTCTGCTATGTGATTGTGCATAATTTAATCGGGCATATATGATTGTTTAATGAAATGAATGGATAAATTCATATTTCCTTTTTCCATGAAAAAAAGGGGAGGAAGCAAGATCAAATACCCATAGCCATTGGTAGTCCAGAGTAGAGACACTTCCGATAAGCAAATTAATGTGACTTGTGAGGTACAACAATTATTAGGAAATAATTGAGTTAGAGCTGTAGCTATGAGTGCTACAGACGGGTTGATGAGAGGAATGGAAGTGATTGACACGGGAGCTCTGTGTCGGGCAGTATTTGCTGGGCTGGCAAGCTGTCATCTTTCAATAAAATGATATAGTCCTCTTGACATGAGTGCAACCACAGACTCAATCCCTGGACAAATTCAACTGTCCCATTTGCTACTTCTGACAAATGAAGCAACCATAAGCAGAAGAAATCCTTTAATTCTTCATGCTTGAACAAGACGAGCAGGAATTGATGGACCGGTCATTACACTCGATGCTTTTTGGCAATGAAAGCGTGAAGTATCTGGTAGCGCAGCAAAAAAGTAAATAAGAGGTTGGGACACATCACATCACTATGTTAGTTAGCATGATATGTGTATTTGTCGGATAATCTAGATGAGGTTGTTACTATGTTAGATCGTGTTAGTTACTGATATCTAATAGGGAGACTTTAACTAATAAGACAATATCTCTTAGGTGGTGAGAGTGTGACCGAGGTTGTTAATTTGTTAACAGCGTGTGAGAAAAGTTGAAGGTAGGATTGTTCCGATTTTCATGTAAGCTGACAAGTGCATAATATTGCAAGAAAAGACATTCAAAAACTCCCCTTTTTTAATGGTAAAGTTTGGTGCATAATCAAGTGTATTTTTAGGTTGGTTCTTAGTTCTCACTCTTTACTGTAGAAGCTACCCTTAGGATTGTTTGGTAGGTCACTTTTGTGATGGAAGCTGAAATGTTGTATAGAGACCAGAAGTACTGAAAACCATTCCGAAGCTGGCAAGCTGCTAGTACACTGATTTCCTTATGTGTGTTTGAACCACTATTGGTATTTGAGTTATTGTTGGTGCTGGCAGGATATTGTGTCCATGCAAGTCTTGCAAGAAAAGGTTGATGAGTCTGAATGAGTGGGAGAGACATACTGGCTCAAGGAAGAAAAAATGGAAGACGAGTATTAAACTCAAGAGCACTGGGGAGCCATTAATTAACTTGGTATGTTCTCAAAATCTTTATGAACTCAAATGTTCGAGGTCCAGTATATTGTGTGGATATCTACAACAGTGCACATGCCCTTTTGATAAAAAAAATACAAAACTGACAAGGTTCCTTCTTTGTCATTGTCTGCAGCTTGACGATATTCCTGGTGGGAATAAGTCTTCTACCCCAAGTATTAAGAAAGAAGAGTTGCTTTCATTACTAGGTAATGTGGGGTGGCTCTTGCTTTTTTCTTTGCTTGCGTAGTTGGTGGTTGCAACATGATTTCATGTTATTGATTTTTTAAATATCTGCAGCAAACTCTTATAGTCCAATCTATGCTAAATGGACAACTGAACGTTGTGCTGTCTGTCGGTGGGTTGAGGATTGGGACTACAACAAAATTATCATTTGTAACAGGTATTTCCTGTGACCATTTGAATTTTTGTTCGTCACTTCCATTTTAAGAGTTCCTTCGATGTTGTAAGACTTCCTTTTATGTAAAAGTTCCTCTCCAAAATTGATTTTCAGATGCCAAATAGCTGTCCATCAGGAGTGCTATGGAGCACGTGCCATACAGGATGTTACCAATTGGATTTGTCGAGCATGTGAATTGCCCCAGCAAAAAAGAGAATGCTGCTTATGTACTGTAAAAGGTATTTTTTTTGTCTCAATGACTTTCATGTAATAAATTGTTTGAAATGCTTGTTCTTTTCCTAATTTCTACAATAAACAGTTCCTGTGAAATTGCTGCATCCAACAGGGCCTCATTGGTCCTGTTCCAAACATGGCCTCACTGTATTTGCTCAATAGTTTCATGATTCAATTAGCACGGAATTATTTAGACATTTCAGTAGTCTGTCTATACGAATATAAAGAAATTTTATAATCTTTATATCCTTGTAAGAGGTAAGAGACTAGTCGAGTATACTTATTGCGTCCTAATCACTTGCTAATTTCAGATTGTATACACAAGAATTGTTTGTTTGGTGCTTGCTGAATTTGTTTTGTGCATGTTATCTAGTTAATAAACAATGTTCATGTCTTTCCTAGATATGAATTTATCTGAAATTTCCAACCAATATTTACAAATTAATATGAAATTATGTGATGATCTTTATATTTTCATGTGCTTGTGGTATGTTTGATTTAACATAACTGAGCTTTTGTAAAATGTGTACAGTTAAATGTTCTTCCACATTTATACTAGTGAATGCCAAGAGAAGTGGAGAATGTAGTTTTCCCAAGTTTCAATTATGTTTGTCAAACGTGCTTTGCACATGCATGGTTACTATTTGCCTAATGCGTCAATGTTTTTCTCAACCATGTTTAACTTTCTACCTTTTATGTGATAAGTTTTATTGGTCACAGTTGTATCTGATATTATAAATTTCTCTTTTCTTGCTTATCATGTTGCTTATGGATCATTCATGTTATACTTTTTTGGAACCCCCTAGGTGGTGCTCTAAAGCCAACTGATGTTGACCAACTGTGGGTTCATGTCACATGTGCCTGGTATCAGCCTAAAGTCTCCTTTCCTATTGATGAGACAATGGAACCAGCTATGGGTATATTGAGCATCTCTTCTGAGTACTTTAAGAAGGTTAGTGTTTTGATTGGTATTTTTTTTGCAAGGTTACCTCATTGGAAATTACTTTGTGCTTTCGTGTTCAAATTTCACCTTGCTTTTTGTTTAACTCTGTATTTTTGTTGAAACTCCAGACATGTGTAATATGCAAGCAGATGCATGGGGCCTGCACCCAGTGCTACAAGTGCTCTACTTCTTACCATGCAATTTGCGCGTCAAGAGCAGGATATCGCATGGAGGTAGACTGCCTTTTGTAGTTGCAATAATGATCACTAATATGTTTACATCCATTTGTTAATTCAACCTGCACAATCTTTTCTCATATGGAAACAAATGCATGTTATCAGCTATATAATGCTCTGCTGGAAGATTAGTTTTTGAGCATATACCACTAACCAGCCTGATATTTTGGGCTGATGTGCACTGTTACTGTGGATCAGCAAGTTTATGCCACCTTTTGTGTTTAAGCTGTCTTCTTGAAAAGTTCCCTTTTGCAGCTATTTTGTTTGCATCATTGCTCAAGTACTTCTACTGGAGCAAATACCCAAAGTGGTTGAATATGCTGTATATAAGCATAACTTGTTACTGCGATTAAGCTGTGCGTCATTTGATGCATAAATTTATTGGCTACTACTTTTATTAACCGAAAAACTGATTAAAATTGACATTTTTTTCTGTTTGCTTGTAGTTGCAATACTCTGAAAGAGATGGTAGGCAAGTGACAAAAATGGTTTCGTACTGTGCGTCTCACAGGTAATATTTATTCTCTCATCTTAGTCTTTTCCTTTTGTTTTGTCATGTTCACATAAGTTCACTGATTTTTTCTGTAAGAACAATTCTGGATTGGCTTCATGATCCTTATAGACTTCCTTTTGTGTGTTATGTTGGTGTTGATTTTAATACTAGTCTCAAACCTATTTTAAGAATAAACAATGGCAAATATGATCCATAGAGCTGTCATGATCTTGGAACAATATTATTTACAGAAGTGAATGTTTACCCAGCTGTTTTACTAATACACGCTATGCTTTTGTTTTGCACTTTAGTACTCCTGACCCAGATAATGTGTTGATAGTGAAGACACCCGAAGGAGTTTTCTGTACCAAATTTTTCCTCCAAAATAATGAGAAGCAGCCTCCTGCACTACTGGCCAATGGTGAAAACCACCAGGAGGTCTTTCCTGCTAAATTTTCTGACTGCCCATCTGCAAGGTGTCTACCTTATGATATGTTGAGAAACAAGGTATTTTTCAAGCATCTTGGTTCTGATTGATTCCGATAGTCAATACACATCCATTTGATTGTACCAATCATCTAGTTTGCTAGTTCATATATACTTTGACCATGTTTACATGCTTCATTTATAATTTCCTTGGTCTTTGTGCGAGCACGTGTGCGCATGTGTTGATTCTCAAAATTCAGCAACACCTATGCATGGTTATGGCTAAAGTTAATTTCACATGATGCTATTAAACTTTTGTAGTTTTAATTTCTGTTGGTTTGTTAGCAAGCTTTTAGTACTTAGTTGTCTGCATTTTCCAGAAAGAACAAGGAGAGGCAATTCCCCATCGAATAATGGGACCCCAGCACCACTGTTGGGATTTGATTGAGGATTTGAAAGCATGCATGGTAATTACCCTATTCTGAGCATTACCATTTTCCTTTTTTTAAGTTACGTTCGAGTGCGAGAATAATTAATCATCTTATTCCCTTGCTAATAGGATCAGAAGAATGACCAACCTTTTTCTACGTTCAAAGAAAGGCTTCACTATTTACAGGTGTAGCTTCTGAGTGATTCCGGTTATTAAAAGGCTATGTGAGCATACTGATAAACTCCATGTTTATTTTTTTCAGACAACTGAGAACAAGAGAATCTGTTATGGTCGATCTGGAGTACATGGATGGGGGCTCTTTGCTGCTAAGAAGATTCAAGAAGGACAAATGGTATATCGCTTCAGGCTATTTATTTTTAAAACAAAGCTCATACTGATGACATGTTAAAGCAGACACTGGCACACCATATTAATCTGGTTGCAAAGCATAAGTAAACAGCTACAGTTGTGTTTATGGCAACAATTTGATTAAATGCTTACTGTCTAAAGTACGGCAGAGGCCTTTTGGCCATTTGCATTTCTTGATCTCCAATTGCTGAATAGAATTGCTTTACCGTGCAAAAATGTAGGCACGGACATGTTCAATCGGCAGCATGACCATTTTTGGTAGGAGTAGATCATTTTCACTCTTTGTCCTACATTAGAATCTAAGGTTTTACCAACAAAATGCATGTGCTCATTTTGTGAATCACTTATTCGAAATTCATTGTACAACCCATATGTGAGGAGTTTATTCTTTACTTTTCATCTAACCAAACTTTGTGTCAGGTTATTGAATATCGTGGGGACCAAGTTAGAAGGAGTGTTGCTGATTTGAGGGAAGCACGATATCACAGGGAAAATAAAGATTGTTATGTGAGTTACTTTTTTTTTACTTTCCTTTTGCTCATGGTCAGGCAATAATTTCTAGATAGCAGTTACTCATAGCTAAGCAAAGTTGTTACTGATTGATCAGACCAACATGAAATACTGCATATTGGTTTTCTGGTGTTAAGATATTGATGATTTCTTTGTTTTGTTGTCCCGCAGCTGTTCAAGATAAGCGAAGATGTTGTGATTGATGCTACGGAGAGAGGAAACATAGCCCGTCTAATTAACCACTCGGTAATCCCCCACAGGTTTCCACACCTGCATCTTGTTGCATTCTTAATAGCCAATGAAATGGTAACTAAATACACTACTCCCGCTTGCAGTGCATGCCTAACTGCTACGCAAGGATCATGAGTGTGAGTGATGACAAGAGCAAGATCATTCTTATTGCCAGAAGAGATGTCTCTGCAGGAGAAGAACTGACGTACTGTCTTTTAACTCATACAGTTCCTCTCTTGGTTTACGAACGAAAAAAAGAACATTTCCATCTCGTCGAGTGTAACTGACATGATGTTTATCATATTCTGATCTGTTTATTTCTTCTTCTGATAAATGTGCAGGTATGACTACAAATTCGACCAGGACGAGTCGGAGGACCGCAAGGTCCCTTGTCTGTGTAAAGCTCCTAACTGCCGTGGATACATGAACTAAACCGCTCGTCGTCTCGCGAGGACTAACCCCAATTACCGTGCCAAAGGGCCACATTCACAGATTCATCCAGATTCTTTCATCACCTTGTGCGTGGCTGTCAACATAGGAGTGCAACAAGTTTGTGTTTTTTTGTTCACAAATTTTGTTAGGTAGCAAGGTAGTAGGGTTCACCAGCCTAGATAAGAAAATCGTAACTGGCAGCCACAGCCAGCCAGCCATCCATTGTAAATTCTTCATTTTGCTGTAATAATGTTGATGCCTTCTCTATGAAATAAAAAGAAAAAGGAAATGCCATTGGAAGCAATACATTTCCTGTGATCTTCTGTTGAGAAGGGCTTCTCCTTTGGGAACTCTCTGTTCCTGCTGTTCGGTCTTTGCGTTTGCTGTTCCTTGGTTCAGATAGGATACGTGTGGTGCTGGTGCTGCTGCCACCTGCGTCCCCGAGGACGAGACTTCCCTGCTTCTATCCGCCTCACTGCAGGCGGGACCCTACTTCGCCCGGGACCAGATTGTCAGTGACCTGCCCGCCTGTCCTACTGGTGGAACCAGTCGTATACCGTAACGTCTCTCTTCGCCAGTACGCCTCTCCGTCCCACCTCCCCCGCCGCGGCGGGCGCCATTACTCGCCACGACGGGCACGAGCTCTTCCGGCCTAGTGGAGTTGTCGGCGTCTCACGAGGCAGCACCTGAATTCCAAGGGGAGGAAAAAAAGGGATTTTAAAAGAGGGGAGGGAAAGATGCACCTGCTCGTGCCCATATGCTGCTTCCCCTCCACTCCATCTCCGCAACCACCACCACTTGTGCTTCCGCGGCCGCCGTCTCGCCGCCTCTGCTCCCCGTCACCGCGCGTCGGCCTTCCGTTACCGTACCGCCGGGCCGTGGTGGCACCCTCCATGCGCCGGCGACGACGCGGGGCCGCGCCCCTTCCTCCGGCCGCCGCCGCCGCAGGGGAGGCCTCCAGCGACGTCCCTGGTCCTCCAGGAGGCGAGGACAAGGTGATTATGGTTTGCTGCATTGCTCTCTTCTCCAGGGTGTGATCTGCTCTGCTCTGCTCAGGGCTTTGCTTCGAGCTTTAGTAACTACTGTAGAGTGTCGTTTTACAGACCCTTCTAGAGTTCAAAATCTGTTCTCCTTGACTTCCTGCGATGCGGCCGGCTCGTGTAGCTTAAACAGTAGCTCTAGGCTCTAGCTATCTGCTGCATGATTACATTCATACAGACTGTGGTCCGATCTGCAACTGTGGGTTTGCAGCTCACCAGATGGGCTTCGGCGGGATGGGATCCCAAATTAGTGTTTAGTCATGCGTAAGCAAAGCAAAGTGTCAGTTCGTCTGCTTTGTTGTTTGATGTCACCATCATATGCTTGAATTGGGTTGTTTTTTCAAGGTCAAATGGTACAAGCTTTGGGCTTGTTTTTTATAAATGCACTTCTAGTTTTTTGCACTGAGTTCCACACTTCGAACTATTAGCTGCAGTTTCTTTTAGTGATAAATTTTCGTTCATCGTCGTTGAGAGGAAAACAGCTAAGACCCCTAAATGATCTGTTTCGGTTAAGGCTATGATGTGGTCATTGGACCTAGATTTGCTTTGACCTGGCCTCCGATGTTTAACGTTCCATGTCACTGCAGCTAATTACATTTTGAAGGCTGAGCATGTCACTCTGTTAATGCTGGTGCCTCTTGTGCTGGTTTGCTGTTTATTGTGTTGCTAACGAATGCATATTTTCCTTTATCTTCTTGTGCTGATAGAGAGATGGTACTGACCTCAAAACACTAGCTAGAAGATTTTGGAAAGTTGCTGCTCCTTACTGGTGGTCAGAGGATAAAGTCCAAGCAAGGCTGCAGCTTGCTGCTGTATTTGCTCTCACACTGGCAACCACAGGGATTAGTGTTGGATTCAACTTCCTAGGCCGCGACTTCTACAATGCCCTTGCTGGTATGTCCCATATTCTGTTTAAAACTGTAACGATCTTTTAGATTGAGTGTTAGCGTTCTGAATAGAAGATGTACATATACGCAGATGAAGGGGCAGGAGAGGGGTAGGTTAACTCTTTTTTCTTCACATTAAAATTCTCGGAGTTCACTAAAAGTAACATTCCTCAGTTGAAACTTTGGAATGGGTGTAGTACCAAAGTACACAAGAATTTACATTTCAGTCTTCGGTATGGGTGTAGCTGAAGATGGCATATCATAGCATTCAAAGTGGTTGCAACGTCATCTTATCTTTTTATTTTTTTAATACATGTTACTGTTTTTTCTTGCAAGACAAGGACCAGGAACAGTTCACCAAGCAACTGCTGTACTACCTGGGAGGTTTCGCTGTAGGAATTCCGGTGAGCATATTGCTGCTATTTTGTAGGTATTGCTCTTCAAGCTGTTAGCCTGTTTACGAATATTTGTAGCACCTAGACATGATTAGTGAAAATATCAGATGATGTAATTACGAGTAATCTTTTCGCTATCAGTGCACTACTAATATTTTAAAAGGAAGATAGCTGTGAACTTGTGGTTTGCTATGTAAGTATCAGTGATTTTTGTATCATGATAGGTATCCTTTCCAAGGGTGTCTAGATCCACAATTTTCATACTTTCCATTTGTCTAAGAGGCTTCAGCTAAAATAATTGTTTTATTCTACCTAAATTTCACCTGATTATCTCTTCTATTCAAGAAAATGTCCTGGTAAAAGTAATACACATTGGCTTAGCCATTTATGCACTAGAGGATTGAACTGTCAGGATCTTACTCTTGTTCCTGGTGCCCAGCATTGCCTGGAAGGGCTATGCTCCTCTTCCAATTCATCATTAGAGGAAATGTACTCGCTACTTTACTTTTCTTGTTGCAGAGCTAGCAACTGGTGTACCTTTTAATAGATTTATGTTCTGATTTGCAACTTCCTGCTTGAACTATTATACAGTTCTTTGTCTTGAGGGACTATGCAAGAGAAGTCCTTTCTTTAAGATGGCGATCTTGGATGACAAGTTATTACATGAAGCGCTACTTTAAAAACAGAACATTCTATAAGATCCAGTCTCAGTCACTAATAGACAATCCAGACCAGCGGATCAATGATGATCTAAGTTCATTCACTGGAACAGCGCTAGCGTTCTCTTTGACAATTCTCAATGCCATTGTGGATTTGGTATCATTCAGCAACATCCTTTATGGAATCTACCCACCATTATTCATTGTTCTCATTGTGTATTCTCTTGGAGGGACCGTTATTAGTGTCTTCCTTGGTAAGGTAAGGCTTTACATGTTTATCTCTAACTTGATCAAAGTAAATATTACTGTTCACTCTTTCCCCATTCAAGCAAATAATAGTTTGTCATGCTTGTGATAACAGAATTTGGTCAACCTGAACTTCATGCAAGAAAAGAAAGAAGCTGATTTTCGTTACGGGCTTGTCCGTGTTAGAGAAAATGCTGAATCAATTGCATTTTATGGTGGTGAGGAAAATGAATTGCAACTTTTGTTGGACCGGTTCAGGAGGGCTTACCAAAACCTAAGTGTAAGCATTTCATGTATAAGCTGTCCTGCTTGTTTTACTCCACTTTGCTTGTCTGTTCCGACATTACTATTGGACCATTTACATTAGGTTAACATGCCAAGAATAGAGCTGTGAGCTTGGAAATAAACGACATGCATCCACTGGCTTGTTTATTTAATCCTAATTTATATTTTTCCAAGGAAAATTATGATAATTTGGATGGTTTTATTAATAATCCTTAATGTTATTTTACAATGCATTTCACCAGAAAGCAGTATACTATAGCTGTTTCCAGGACAAGCTTTGTTCATCTTTGATAATCCTGCCTCATGTTAGTGAATCATGCTGAATATAGTTTTGAAACACTCAGATACCAGATTTGCTAATTTTATGATATCCCAAAAGATTGTTAACTACGATGATACTGCAGCAGATGGAATATAATATTAGCTTTCTAGAACACACCGCAGTGAGAACATGTTTTTGCATTTGAAGAAAGCATTGAGAAAGTGGAAAAAATACAATGCCACAAGGTGATGATGACCAAAAAGATGACCAAGAACCTGACAATCAACTATGAAAGCTGTAGCCTGAAGATGCCACATAGCTATACAAAAGCACCTAAGCCTAAAAAGGAATCTGACAGGTGGTCACGTGTGCCACAGAAGGATGCGAGGCTTCTTCGTTCCATTTAACTTCCACATCTCTGCCTTGTCCAAAATCTACTCTACCATCATGTTATGGTCCGTCTGTGCATTGTTGAAGACGCACTAGTTGAGTTGTTGCCATGATCTCAGTGTCAGCAAGATCAGCAACCGAAATAAGATGACTTGCTAGCGAGTAGTGATAAAAGCATGTTAAACATCTAAAAATGTAAATCTCTTTGGATGTGGTATTTCATAAATTATGTTTCAACATAAATACGCTGCTTCATATGCTTAAAATAAATTTATCATTACTACATTTTTTTATCAGGCTGTAATAACATATTGGTGTTACATGTACAGTCACATCTTGTACTGCCAGTGTACTAAAATACTATACCTAGTATTCATTATCAAAAGTAAGATAATTTTTGGATCGCAAAACTGTTCCACAGTTATACAGATATGCTCTATTGTTATGTCCAGCCAGAAACTTATCCTGCAATTCATATTCGTTCACGGGCCAATGTTTGATTTTTTATGTTATGTCTGTAGGAATTGCTGCTAGCATCCCGGAATCTGGAGTTCTTCACCAATGGTTACCAATATTTAATTCAAATCCTGCCAGCTGCAGTTGTTGCTCCAATGTTCTTTGCAGGAAAAATCGAATTTGGAGTAATAAACCAATCAGTGTCTGCTTTTAATCACATCCTCAGTGATTTCTCTCTCATTGTATTCCGATTTCAGTCAATTAGTGCATTCTCAGCAGTCATTGATCGTTTAGGTCATCTCTCTCTCTCCCTCTCTTTCTCTCTCTCTCTCTGCGTTACTCGGTAAGGCAACTAGATTAACCTAATCAAACTGAAAAATGCAGGTGAATTTGATGATCTGTTGGACGCAAATGAGCCTTCTCTATCATCCCGACGTGATAGCATTGAAGGGATCAACATTGTTTTCAAGAGTGGCAGTCCTTTGGTTCTTAGTTCCAATGGATCACAAATGCATTCTGATCAAGGCATCGTTCTAGAGATTTGTAATTTGACATTGTTAACACCCAGGGGTGGAAATATTCTTATTAACGACTTCAGTATGGAATTAAAAGACAAGGATCATCTGCTGGTATTTCATTGCTTTAGCTAGTGACCCAATCAGCAACATAAATAGTATACTGGTGGCATCTGGCCAGTATGATGATCTTATCTTTACTTTTAGGTCATGGGACCGAGCGGAAGTGGAAAAACCTCGTTGCTGCGCGCTTTCGCTGGCCTTTGGACTAGTGGTTCTGGGAATATTGTATACCATACGAAAGAGTCTACAGAAAGTTTCAGTTCTAACGATCCATCAAACATAAAGCCAGAGGGTGAAGAGCTACTACAAAGTTCCAAGCAAAGAAGAGACAATGGCATATTCTTTGTCCCGCAAAGACCATATATGGTTTTGGGTACTCTTCGTCAGCAATTGCTCTATCCTACATGGACTGAAGATATTCCTCCATCACCAACTAATGATGCTCAGAAAAAAGGTAATTTGTTTCATCGGGAGGTATTTTTTTTTAAAGAATCGGGAGGTATTGAGTATGTGCAAACTACCATCTAGGTGCAAAAAAATTCGTTCAAACATTCAGTCAAAACGAAAATTCTGCACAAATTGTACTCCCTCCCCAAAATACATTGCCTATAATTTTTGTTCAAGGTCAAACTTTACAAACTTTGACCAAGTATATATTAAAAAGTAACATCTAACATATCAAATCAGTATGGAAAGAGCCATCATGAAATATATAATTATATCATATATGCATTTCGTATTATAGATGTTGATATATTTTTCTAGATACTTGGTCAAACATTATAAAATTTGACTTTGACCAAAACTAATACGGAATCTATTTTGGGAAGGAGGCAGTATAATGGTAGTTCTAAAAGTAATCACCAGTCCACCACATGAAATATTTAGGAGAAGAAGAGAAATATGCTCATGTACTAAAAGAAATAAAGGTCAAAACATCACTGCTCATATTATCACAATGATCTTCTCGTTTTTTTAACATGAATTTGTTTTTAATTACGAATTAAGCTTCACATTTGTTGAATGGCCACACATTCTCTGTACAGCCCTACTGCACGGTTGGTTCTTTGCTACTATGCTTTTTTATCTTGTGAAGGGGAAGATTATTCGATAGATGTGTGACTCGTGTACATTTACTTATTCATGCATTTTAAGTTTTTGGCACTTAAGTATATGTTTTTCTTGACAAAGTCGGAGGGGAGGCCCCTAGCCAAATTCCGTGGTCCGTTGTGTGATGACGTTGGCTTTAGCAAATTTTGGACCCTAAGGTGTTACAGCTTTGTGCCTTAATGGGAGAGGTATTATGGTGTGTCTAAACTAACATAATTCACAAAATATCTAGGCTTTTGGAAAACTTCAACAAACTAATACCATGGGAAAGTTCTGTATTTTAGTAAAGTTCATGCCAGTGTTAAGACACCGCAGAACAACAATGTCTAACATAAGTGAAATGCAAAAAGTTGTAGCAGTTGCTTCTGTTTGCCTTTGTCTGATTAGCGTAGCATCATGCTGTTCTTAACAGTGATGCAGGAGTATTATAGTTCTTCATTTTTTTTCGGTTAGACGTGGAACAAATCGACAAACCTATGGACTGTTTGTGGATACCAGATTCTGAGCCATTGATGTGTAGCTGGTCCCTTTTTCAGCGGGCGGCCAAGGAGTTTTTGCTTAGCATGGATGGCGGCGTAGTCTTTGGACTGGGCCTCCAGTTACCTTAGGCTATTATCTTAATGTCGTTTGGTTTTCTCTCTATACTTCCTTTTCGATTTTTGGGCTGTGTGCATCTTGTTATGCAGAGGCAGGGTGCGAACTCTATGCGATTATATCGCCTTGATGCGACGTTTGTGTCAATAAGAACTCCTTTATCGAAAAAAATCCTGAAGTTGTGTTTTTTTGTGAATACCAGATGCTCTTCCCTTCCTGTCTGAAGTCTCCACGTCAGATGGAGTTGGTGCCAAGCCTGAGATGCCCTCAACCGATGAACTGATCAGAGTACTTGAGGTTGTTAGGCTGGGGTATATATTACCTCGTTTCAATGGCTTGGATTCTATGCATGACTGGGCCAGTGTTCTTTCGCTGGGGGAGCAGCAGCGTCTTGCATTTGCTCGGCTGTTACTCGCAAAACCAACTCTTGTCCTACTGGACGAGTCCACAAGTGCACTAGACGATACAAACGAGGTAACAATCCATATACTGCTGTCGTAGCTGTTTTATTCTTACGAGCTACTTCCTCTGTTCGAAATTATAACCTACCAAAACGTCGAACGGAGGTAGAACTTCCTACCATGAACTGTCGAAAATGCCAAGTCTGCAGTTATCATGTACTGAATTAATTGCACAGACAGTTTTACTTCAATACCACTTTGACTATTTCGCCTCTGGCACAGGTTCATCTATACAGTCAGATCGAGGCTGCAGGGATAACATACATAAGCGTCGGTCACCGGAAGACACTTCACAGGTTCCACAACAAGGTCTTGTATATTTCAAAGTGTGATTCAACTACTAGCAGCCTTCGTAACTGGGAGCTAAAGCCCACAGACCAGAAATCAGTCGAAGAAGCATCCCCATTCGCTTCATAAAGATTCAGCTTGTGAGCCACTTTCTCCTCTTCATCGAAGGGTTTATCCCACATCTGAGTCATATGGTAAATAACCCTAACCAAGGATCCCTTGTGCGTGAAATCAAGTTGCAAACTGAAGCTCGACTGTCGGAGGCGTTACTCTTTCTGTCTTCCAGCTGGATTGGCAAAATGGGGACAGTGCTACAGCTACTAACCAACCGGAGATGCAGGATATATTTTAGCACCTGAAAGATAGCTCACCTTTTTGTTTATGTTTATACTTCGAAGACTCATAGTTCAGAGTGAACTATAGAAGATGTATATATAAAATTGATTTAATGCTTGTCCTGTTATCACCTTCCTTTTTATGTCGATCTGGATATTCTCTGGTGAAGTTATTTAAACAACTGACGGTTGAGTCTGCCAGATTTCGATTTCGTTTGCTGTTGTTTCATCTGTATTCTAGCAACTGTTAGGAACTTCAGCTCTGCACAGCGATGTACTCCCTCCGTTTCATAATAAGATGTTTTAGTTTTTGTGAAACGAATGTATCTAGCACCTTTTAGTGTGTAAGTTCACTCCGAATCCACACATTAAAAGATGTCTAGATACATTCGTTTTACAAAACCTAAAATATCTTATATTTTGGAACGGAGGGAGTAGATCATTGTCGAGTATAGATGTTCGGCAACTGTTGCCTGACAAGGTCTTCTGATGAAGATTGAAGATCTTGGCTCTTTATTGTCTTCTCCAAGCAGGTAAGCAGGGAAAAAACAGTAGTTAGTATCAACTGGTCTGATGCAAGTTTTTTTTTTTTGAGGTCGATGCAAGGTTTTTTCGAGTCGTGGAGGAGCCCAGTCTGGCCCGAATTAGCAAATTACGAGGTTAAGTTCCGCAGGTAGCTGTTGTACTAATATGCATAGTGTGAGTACAAATTCGAGTGGGTCATCATCTACTTTTAAACCACTCTGCAGGCCAGTATCTACTGGCTATGTTGTTGCAGGCAGAACAAACAGCAATAAAATTCTTCCTTTAGCTTGAAAAAAAAGTAAAGGTGTGCCATTGAATTGCATGAATACTGATGGAAATTTAACACGAACATGGAAAACAAAATCCTACGTTCTAAGAACATCTCCACTCGTTCGGCGTTCCTAGGCCGAAATCCGGCACTATTTAGCGCCGGATGGATGTGACTTTCGGCCTAGGAACGACCATTTCCCCACTCACGTTACCAACCAAACCTAGTATCCGGCTGACATATTTGATTTTTTTTGTTCCCGCCGGTGAAATCTCGCTCAAAGGTGTTCGATAGAAATCGTCCAAAACAGTTCAACAAAAATTCGCCCAGAAGAGGTACGACGATCAATTATTACAAAACAGGATGAAATCCAGCGATCATTCATCGACGGGGATGGGCTCCTCCGCCTGGTCTGACGCGACGGGGATGGGCTCCTCTGCCGGTTGAGTAGTTTACCTTGTTATTGGGCAGACGGAGAAACCCTATTAAACATTACTCTTGAAATAAAGATGATCTATGACTTAGATTTATGATGTATGTATTCAATCTCTCTCTCTCTTGATGTTATGTAAGGTGCACCATGTAACATTTGCCTTAGGGACTTGAGAGGGAATTACTCTTGGGCATGTGGTGATGCTATGGTGCTAAGTGACATATTATGCCGGATAATTACTCATGTGTTTAAGGGGGGTACGAGGGGACTCATAGATCTTGATCTGTAACCATGGGGTTAACCCTTAATAGCATAGAATCGAGGGTGTCTTGACTAAGATTACTTTTGTGGTTGTGAGGGATGAAATAGAAGATGGCTTGTCTTTGATCATCTAAGTTGGAGCCCTTGCCATACATACTCATGAAGAAAAACATAGACTATCCTAATCATAACTAATATTTGCTAGTGGTGGATTCAATACTCCCTGAGAACGCTTTAGCCCTCTTGCAGTTTCGGTCACGTTACATCGCGAATTCTTGTTCTATTTAATTCGTTTAATACTGCTTTGTTCACATAATCACTCTCAAACTTTTTCATACACACACCCATGCTAGCAATTAAAGATAACCTGCGACACTCCTTGGTTACTAGTAGCAAAGGATACTCAAGATCATTACTAGTAGCTCTATGTGGTTCGATAGTATTATTTTGAAACTAGCTACAAACGATATGTGAACTTGCAGACATCAGCACCATCTTCCTTCTTGTAGGTGTTATCGTGGAGCTCCCACACCCGAACACTCTATTCTCTGGATGAAGGCCATAGATCTTGGTTTAGATCAGATGATGACGGCGTACTTAACATCGCTACCTCCTTGGAGGCGTCGCCTTGCAGCCACTTTAACCTTGTTAGTCATTTTTTGTCTCTTCAAAGTGTCGTTAGCTGGTATGAGATCTGCAGAAGGGTTTACGGTGGTGGTTGGAGGTGGTCATCCGTGCCGAGGTGTGATCTATGGTCTTGCCGGCTAGCCATGTTTGCCATAGAATCCAACAGTCTCATTGGAAGTCGGGTTAGCCATTTTGTGTTCCATCTTGGATCACCTCGTTCTTGTTTGATGCCCCTCCCTCTCTTCAGGGGTGTCTTCGGGTGGCAACCATATGGCCAAGTTCATAGTGCATAGGCCTTTCTTCGTCAGATGAAGATGGAAGTCGAGGTTCTCCATTGTGTTGGTTGTGTCGTGCAGATCTTTGGTTCAAGCCATGTTTTCTTGTTGGTGCGAGGTTTGGTTGTTGTGCTATTGCTGCTAGTGTAGTGTTGCTGCTTTAGTGCTTCTATTGTCGTTGTTGCTGTTAGGGTAGTGTTGCTATTGTACTACTAATGTTGTTGTAGTTGAAGGAGATATGCCCTAGAGGCAAATAATAAATGGAGTTTATTATCATATCTCAATTAGTTCGTAATAGTTTCATATTGTGCTATAACTATATCAAGTGAAAATATTGATACATGTGTGGTATGAAACAAACCAAGTCCCTAGTAGCCTCTATTCATACTAGTTTGTTGGGCAACTGATGATCAAGTTTTCCTGATCATGGAGATTCTATGTAAGTTGACAACGAGGTCATACCATTAGTGAATGTGATGGACATTATCTAAAAATTGCGACATGATCAAGTCACAATGTTCATTGTTGCGATAGTTAGAAACATAGTCTCCTCCTTAGACTATGAAATCATATTAATCACTGTCTCCCGAGGCTGTCTTGACTGTATCAAACGTCACTCGGTGAAACAGTGATTATAAAGGTGTATGTTAGGTATTCCAGAGGAACATTTAAGGACCTATGTATCAAGAACGGGATTTGTTTACCCGCGTGATAAGATACATAAGGCCGACTTGGTGAAATTGCATCCATGATGTTGCAACATGTGACTAGGTCACGAGGATGTAATATTGCAGGAACAAGTAAAATAGAACTTGTCAGTAACGATATTGAATGAGGTATGTGATACCAATGATCGGATCTCAGACAAGTCGTATCGGAGAAACAAAGGGAATTGGACTCGACGTTTTATGTTTCAAACGGCATTGTCATCGTGGAATGCACAGGGGTCATTATGGGCATCCCGGTCCCGCTATTGATCATTGATGTAATCATGTATGTGCCATTCCTGAGCCGTGGGGAAATACACTTAAGGGTACAATGAGCTAGAGATCATCTATAAGTTGGAATCACAGTAGAAAAAAGAGAAAGCTAGAATCGTTCGGAAGAGAGATCCGAAGTTGTTCGGAAAAAGTAAAAGGCCGAAACGTGTTTCGGATAAATGGTAATTTAATATATGCATTTATTATATATTAATTATGAATGAATATGTACTAAATAAATATTAATATTAAAATTTATAGGGCAACTTTCTCCATAGGCCAAAACCCCGGAGGGAATTGGCCCAGGAGAAAGCCATACTGAAAAGGGAAAGAAAACAGCAAACAACAACAATGCAGCTGGCCTGGCCCATGCGGGCGGTCAATATCTAGACGCCACGTAGGCGGCTAGTAGCCGGCCGCCACGGGCGGGCTCCAGGGTGATGGGCTATAGCCGGCCCACTCGGCCGCGCACCGACGCCACCACCTCTCCCTACCGCGTGACGGGCTGCGCGCGCACCGGGGCGGTCCACCCCGGGTTGCCGCTGCCATTGCGGGTTGCTGCACCGTGCGTTGTGCTGGGCTGTGGTGGGCATGTCGGCCCACCAGGTTGGCCGCATGCTGCTGCTGGGCTGCGGTTGGCTGGCCCATCCGGCTGCCCCTTCTCCCTCTTGTTTTTCCTTTATTTATTAGTCCCACATAGGGCACCTAATGGAGAGGGCACACCCCCCTCCACCTATATAAAGGGGTGCCCATGAGTGGGATTAAACACAAAATTTGAGATTTTTTCTAAGACATTTTCTTAGATAATACCTCCCCCTCTCTCTCTAGTTGTCTCCTGGTGTTGGCACGGTCCCTAGAAAGGACTGTACGTGCAAGAGACCTCAAGAACTACACCCTGTTGCGCTGCAGGGATTCCAAGCTGGAGATCTACTTCCACACTTCCGGCATTGATCAAGGGAATCGAAGGTCGTCATCGTACATCATCTATGTACGAAACCTCAAGGGTGCTTCCAAAGAGTGGCATCTTGGATATTGTGAGCCGAAGCTACTGCACAATGAAGATGGAGCAAGGGGTGACCCACGAGGAGCTTTGCGACCTTGAGGTCAGCTACGAGCACGGCTACATCAACCACGTTCCCCTCAGAATGTTAACCGCTTTTGGAGTACAAGGGTATGTATTCGAAATCTCAGCCGTTACTATGTTACTTCTACATAGATCTTGGGCAGTTAGGGTGTTCCAACGTAGGATTTTTTTGCTATGGAACCATTCAGTGGTATCACAACCGATCTATGTGTAGGAGTATTGTACGGCCATGACGCACATGTATTATGCAGGCATTGATCCTCGAGTTGTTACCCTCTAACATGTACTTGTTTATATCACGGTATTGTTTGATGAAGTGGCCTGAACCCCCTTACGCATATTCCTACGCGAGACTGGTTCCACGCTCGACATACGACTTGTTCTGTATAAGTGGCTAGCGGGTATGTGTCTCTCATTCAATAGTTGATATGTCATTTACAATGGAGGGCCCTGAAAGGGGTGTAGTAGAGACAACCGTTGGATCCATGTTATGGTTGGAATGTTCATAAATTTAGAAACGGTTCTATTACGAAAGTCGTATGAGCCACATAAAACTTGCAAAAGATAAAGTAGGGGCGTCTAACTTTATTTTGTAGGAGGGATTGTGTTATGATATGGTCTTGGTCGTTATGAAGGTAAAGTAATTTACTTTTCTATTGCTAAGTAGTATAGTAATGGACTTGGCGTCAAACCGGTGGCAAGATGGAGATAATACCGGAGCGCTCGATGGATATCAAGACGCAAGAAGAAGGACCATATCATATCACAATATACATGTGATGTTGATACCTATTTTTACATATTATTGTGTGCTAGTATTAGATACTCAAAGGTAGCATATTAGATAAGATGATCCCTAATAATTCCAATGATAGTGTTTTCCCTTATGTGTGCAAACACTAAGATGGATCTTCTTTATGAAGCCGGCCATGACGATCGGAGGCTAGACATATCTACATTCACATATGGTGTGGGTTACACGCCATGTATGTGCCACAAAATACACTAAGGTTAATTTGACGAGCCTAGCATGTACAGACATGGCCTTGGAACACAAGAGACCGAAAGGTCAAGCATGAGTCACATGAATGATGTGATTAACATTGGGGAATGTATACCTTTGAAACTACATCGCCGGCCCTAACGATCGGGGGTGGTGTAGCGTATTGGGATCGTGTGATCGCTAAAATTGTCCAAGGGATGACAATTTTAGTGGGATCTCAATTATGAATTGAACTCATATTATAAACTTAGTCTAGATGTCAATTTGCAAATATCTTAGTAGATCATGGCCTATCCTATTGAGGTCCTTTGCGATCATGGGAAATTTCTTGCTTGATGTGGAACTTAGCAGAAGGGTCCAACCTCATATATTAATACCCACGCCTAAGGGATATCCTTGTAATTAGATGATATTCTCTTCTTGATACAATAACCATTAGGAGATAGACCGATGACCCTGCAATGTTTGCAGTGGAGGCCGTGGATGAAAAGGGTATATGTTAGATATACAAAGTTATAAATATAATTCTTGCAAAACTCATTACGCTTCACGAGTATTTGATACTTGTCCTGCTTTGTGAAAACAGGATTGTCTGCTTAAGAGTTGCTGGAAATGAGGCAATGTGGCTTGATGACGGCGATGAAAATAGTTGATGGCCGACATCACCCCTTTCCTCAAAGTATATCATTTAGATTAGTGGACTTGAATATAATTTTGTAATCCTTGTTTGTGCGCCTTGCTTTTGGAGAGACGATTATTCATATGAATAAGTTATAAGCCAGTTGTACTATTCTTATGAATAATACCTTTATGGTCACATTACGATTATAAATGAGTTATTCTCATCTCTATGTTAATGATAATAGTTTAAGCATTTATAAAGGATTAGAATGCTAAAAGATATCCAAAGTTTAATAATGACATGAAAGTATCGTTTTAGTCATGGTGGTTATTGCATGTTTTTTTATTCTAAATAAAAATCAGGGTCTTAGATGTTTAATCTAGAGACTTTGCAAAACCATGCCCTGTTTGGCAAAATGACTAAAACTCTGCATTTTGATAAAATGATGATATTCGAAGAATTTTTGAATTTTATACATAATGATGTATTGTATTTTCAACAAATAGCGAAAATCATTATTTCATTATGGATTTAAGTGAATGAGTATTTACTTAATGAAATATAAGTTTGAAACTATTTTGAATTGTTCAAATGTTTTCAAAGTGAAGGAGGATATTGAATTAACAGAAATACAAAGTCTCTTCAATTAGATCGACATGACTAAAGTATTTAAGTTAATTTTGTCATAAAAGGACTTGTGAAAGATGTTTCACAAATTATGATAATTAGGAAAATTCAAAATGTATTGAAATGCCTGAATATCATAATCATTTTGTATTAGATACATATGGTCTAATATTATCTCTTATTAGGGTTATAGTTATCGTTTAGAGTTAGAAATCGAAATGAGCGAACACTCGTTTGAAATACAAAGGAACAACTAAAGATTCGTGGAAACAACACCAGAAGAGTTATGTCACGTTCGAGTTTCTGAAGATTTCGATAATTCGAAATCGTGGCGAATAAACAAGTCTTTGGAGAAATAAGGTATTTAACCTTGCCTCCAGATTGTTGAGTGGCACGGCAGAATTTGTTCCATTAAACCAAACTCTACAAATAGAGGACTAATGGTAATGATCGTAAAGTTTCAGCAAATACTTCTACTAAAGAAAGTAGGATTCAACGATATATTCTACAAGTTTGCAGAATTATATTGTTGAGTTACTTGTCATGTTATTTGAACAAGACATACCTATGAACTACAAATAAGCGTGATGGACCCAAGTGCGAGAAATGACTAGGAGTCATAAAATCCTATATTAAGTTGCATTTAAGATTGCAAAGTAATATGTTACTTGATCTCATTAAGTAAAGATGTTTGCTTGATAATTCTAAATGACTGCAAAGTCATAAGAAGGAAATGAAACTTAATAAAGGACATAAAGCTCGATTTGTCACAGAGTATGTTTGGACAAATTCAAGGAGTTGACAACAAATGTAGTGATGCTTAAGTCTATTGGATTTTCACCAGCAATATATGGATATTGGAATCTAGTAGCTGGAATTCTCAATTTGATGATGATCAATTTTTTTTGGAATGTCCAAGATTATTGAGAAGATCTTCTTTTGAGTGGGAGCTAAGTGAAATCCCTGGATCTCATATATGGATGCCATATTTGAGTGGGAGCATGACATTATTCTGAAATATGTGGATGACATATATAAATGATGTGTTTGGTATTAATAATATTTAAGTTAGTAAATATGGATGAAGTTGAACAAGTTAATAAACAATGAGATCTATTGATATAGATTGGTAAGTTTAATAAACATCATTATCGAATGCTTCCTGGACTTGATTCTGAAAATGTTCAGAATATCCTAGACAAGATTCTAAAGTAGTTCAGAATGGAACTGAGGTAAGAAAGAAGTTCTTACTTGTATGAAGCATTGAGTTAGTCTCAGTATTACAACTATGGTTAAAAGAAAGAAAGATATGTTGACGAGGTTTAATCTCGTCAATTCCCATTGTTATGGACTTGGGTTTTGGAGAAGATGGGGATGCTGGAGATCGTGGCACGGTTAACAGACAAGCAACCAGGGGACACGAGATTTACCCAGGTTCAGGCCCCCGGAGGGAAAACCCTACTCCTGCTTGTCTGCTCTTTGATTACGGCGGAACCGAAGGTTACAGGGTGCGCATAGTCGATCTGGCGTGGATGCGTGTGCGAAAGTATGAGTCTGGTTAGATCTGAAGATCTATTGTGGTCTAGTCCATCGGGGGGTGGAGAGATTAGGTCGTGTGTGTAGTCGTGCCCTCCTCATTGGACCCTCCTAGCCTTTATATATGGGGAGGCTAGGTCTCGGGTGCCAATACGAGTAGGTTACAAGTTGTATTCAAACTCTAGTCTTGAGGTATCCTTGCCTTGTGCGCTTTGGAGTCCGTGTCCATATGTGCTTCGTGCAGCCGAAACGTCTTGGGCGTCCTGGACCCTGGCAGGTCGTCGAGTGGGCCTTCCGTCGGGCTGGACCAAGTATGCTAACATCGGGTACCCGTAGGGCATATCCATGTCAGTAGCCCCCGAGTCTCCATCCAAAACGTAGATTCGGGTGGAGATTAGTTGTCTTGAACCTTGTATTTGGATGTCGGAGTCGAAAGTTGTGTCGAGTGCGAAGCACTTCACCCGGAAGTTCATCGGGTCATCTGAATTTGTTCGGCTGTTGTAAAGGAATCGACATCATGGACGTAGTCAACACAATGGACTATAGGGTGCGCGACCAGCGCTCCCTATGGGAGTAGCCCCCGAGTGTCTGTTCGAGTCGTAGACTCGAGCAGAGACTTTAATTCAGCCATTGTTTGCTTCAGGTCCGTAGGACACAATTTATTCGGATGCTTGAATCAATCCTCCCTATGGGAGTAGCCCCCGAGTCCGTAATGGAGTCGTAGACTCGACGCAGGACTTGAAGATCTTGTGTGTGCGCGACCATCGCTCTAGTTTGGAGTAGCCTCCGAGTGTCTGGCGGAGTCGTAGACTCGGGCAGAGACTCGAGTCTTGTATCTTGTAGACGCAGTGGACAATCTCGCGGGCGTACCGCTGACCCGGAAGTACATCGGGTGCGCGACCAGCGCTCCTGATAGGAGTAGCCCCCGAGTGTCTAGTCGAGTCGCAGACTCGCGTGGAGACTCATGCGAGGGGAAACCACTGACCCGGAAGTGCATCGAGTCAGCGTCTCATGCATAAGGAGCCAAGAATCGATGATGCAGTCGGAGTTGACGTGGCGGAGTCGTGCGGCGTTTTAGCCGGAAAGACTCGACGTTGCAGATGAAGTCGACGCCGTTGCTTCTGTCGGGTGTGCGGCCAGCGCCGCTTTTGTCGATGATTGACGTGGTCATCCGAGGAATGCTTCGACTCGGGCCTTGGCGTCTGTTGACGTGACTGGCGATGGCCGACTCTGTTGGAGGACCTAATAGAATAGCTCGACGCGGTCGATGTCCTTGTAAGCTGTAGAAAACATAAAGAATTGTGAAGTACTTGTATCTTGTAAAGAATATTTGCCTGTCGGCTTGTACAGTAAGATTCTGGTGCCGATCGAGTCGACACTTTTGCACTGTATGCTAGGCCTTTTCGTTAGCCTGATTACCCTTAGTCTCAGTACCTTGCCGAGGCACTCGAAGTTCAAGGATTCGACGATCAGGCAGAATCAGCTACTCGGGCTATCGCGTTCGAGGTGCTTGAGTGCGTGGAGCCGATGGCACATTAGGTTACTCGAAGAGGGCGCAACCCCCGAGTGTTTCGAGTGCGAGTTAAAAATAAAAGAATCGGCTCTAAGTAGAGGGAAACTTAGCTTTATTGGTAGTTGTCGTGGACGAAATTGATGCGGTAGCGGGTCACGCGGCGGACGTAGTCGACGCGGCGGACCACGGTCATAGCAGCGACGGGTTCCTGGGGTCGATGGCGGCAGCGAGTTCCGCATCCGAAGATCGTCGCAATCGAAGACCACACTGGGTTGTTGCATCCGAAGGATGTCTCGGGTCACCGCAGCCGAAATTTGCATCGGGTCGCTGATGCCGAGGGAGCCCCCGAGTCGTGGTCGCTGAAGCCGATGCGGCCAGTTGCGGCAATCAAAGATCGCGTCGGGTCGATTCCCACGGACGGCGCCAATTGACGAGGTTTAATCTCGTCAATGCCCATTGTTATGGACTTGGGTTTTGGAGAAGATGGGGATGCTGGAGATCGTGGCACGGTTAACAGACAAGCAACCAGGGGACACGAGATTTACCCAGGTTCAGGCCCCCGGAGGGAAAACCCTACTCCTGCTTGTCTGCTCTTTGATTACGGCGGAACCGAAGGTTACAGGGTGCGCAGATTCGATCTGGCATGGATGCGTGTGCGAAAGTATGAGTCTGGTTAGATCTGAAGATCTATTGTGGTCTAGTCCATCGGGGGGTGAAGAGATTAGGTCGTGTGTGTAGTCGTGCCCTCCTCATTGGACCCTCCTAGCCTTTATATATGGGGAGGCTAGGTCTCGGGTGCCAATACGAGTAGGTTACAAGTTGTATTCAAACTCTAGTCTTGAGGTATCCTTGTCTTGTGCGCTTTGGAGTCTGTGTCCATATGTGCTTCGTGCAGCCGAAACGTCTTGGGCGTCCTGGACCCTGGCAGGTCGTCGAGTGGGCCTTCCGTCGGGCTGGACCAAGTATGCTAACATCGGGTACCCATAGGGCATATCCATGTCAGATGTGTTGCATCTCCTATGCCTCAGTCATACGTTCTTCCATACAACCATATTGTATACTCGACGTAATGTGACCCAAGGTTCTGGTTGGAAGAATAAGATCTTAGCTGTAAGAACATGTATTGAGGTGATTCCTAGTTATCACTGAACCAGAATGTAACACCCCAACATTAGGATCCGACGAAGGGTAGAATTAGGAATCCAAGTTTGTGCATGCATGTATCTGTAAAATCAGGGTAAAATTTTCACCAAACAAAAAGCTAAAGGGATCAGAGTTTCTTTCGCTAACTGGAGGTAGGAATAGCTCTTGTTAGTGATTGCTATGAATTCTGACATGACCTTTAGGCATTATTAAGGTTTTGGGGAAGTTAATTTGAATTCAAATTCGAAATTTAAACCAATTTGAAATAATTTGAACATTAGAAGTTTGTATTATTGATTTGATTTCCAAAATTCCTTATTTATATTATTTGGTTAAATTTTAGATAATAGATACTAATAAGGATTTAAGACAAGGAAAATGAAATAAGAAAGGGGATCTTATTTCCTGATTAAATGATAATAACACAAATAGTATTATATACACCAAAAACACTGAATAATACAAAAACAAACTTTATTAATTAATAATAACATCTTTACAAGATTCTTTACAAAAAGGGATAAAAAGAAGGTTACAATTGAAACCTATACTACATATCTACTCCTATACTAGATCTTGAATGTCCAGATCTTGTTCCTGCAATTAAGAAAAAAAAACTAAATGAAAGAAATGGTTAGTGGTTAGTTAAGTTTACTCTCAGTAGGGAACAATGAATTGCATTGTTCATATTACCTCATTGAGTAAATAATAAAGGGGCAAGTTTCACCAAAAGTGCAGTATCTGTTCTTTTCAGTAAACAACCAGATGTCACATTAGAAGCCAAGTGGAGAGAGGTAAGTTTTACCAGGCCAACAACAAGTAATCAGGTAAAAGTAAAAGTCAGATTACTTGAACCGATCCACATAAGCAGCTCACACAGACACACATGTGAGTCATCTAAATGCATGCTATGTGCTGTCCAAGCAGCAATAACAGTACTAGCACTCAAGCAGACCACGAAGCCAAGGCTCATCCACAGCCAGCAACATTTTCCCTTCTCTAGAACACACTCTAACTTCATCGAGCTCAACAAAGCATCCACAAAATTCCCAGCCACTACACCAAATTAACCACCACTTCACCTCAGCATGGTGACATAAGGAGGGGGTGGTGCAGAAGGATAGCAAGGGCATCATCCTGATCACAGGAGCAAAGGAGGAGCAGGCACAGAACCAGGAGGTGAGCCAAGATCCAACCAGCAGAACATGCTAGAAAAATCAAGCCACCAGATCAACTAGCAACAACATCCACCACTCCAATATTGTGGTAAGAAAGATAAAACCTTCACATGATCCAATTATCTTATTCAGATAATAAGTCATATGTTGTTTTATATTAAAACCTCTCAGAGATCACCCAAGTGGGGTGTATCCATCATAGATGAATCAAAATTAAAGCCAATTAATAAATCAGTGCAAATAACTCCAGGATATTAGACCAGCATCACTAATCCTGGATAAAAGCTATATTACAGATTAAATTAGCCCAAGGTATGGATTTTGGGCACATCTCTTAAAGGAGTAGCACCCTAGAATCTACAGATCTACTGAATCCAAGATGAGTAGCTGGTATTACTACCAGAAATCATCTATTAGAGACAAAAAGTTAGGAAAACAAATCCTAGGCCTCAGAACCACATCATAGGCATGAAACAGTTGTTGGATATTAAACCCACATATACAACAAGGATTTCTAGAGCAATTAAGCATCTAGACAATTCTGGAACATTTGTAAACCCAAAGCTAGTACCAAAACAAATCTTGTGTACCATTCTTAAGAGGTGTCACCAGGATTTGTGCTAACCAAGCAAAGCTTACCCACTGATTACATAATCTAGGCCAACTAACAGTTAATCAGTTTCCCAATACTTCAATTGGAAATCATATTTCACAGAAGAACTATTAACAAAGAGTATTCCAACTCAGACATCACAATGTGATTCAATTCAACAAAATGAAATCATCACAGAGGCAACAAGGGTGATCACATAGAGTTCAATATACATTTACAAGGGGTTCTCTGATAGAGAACAAGATGGTAACGAGTATTCAGCAGAGTACCAACTGACAGAAGGTAGAACAATTGACTAGAACCAAAAACATGCAACCGATATCACTAGCCCAAACAAGATACTAGAAGGGTATCACTGGTAGGAGGAACGAGAACAACTAACCAACATATTCTGCAAGGTATGAACCCTAGATAGGGGGATTACTCGTGTTCATCATGCCCAGGAAGTAGCTAGCGCACAAGAGAGGAGCATAGAAGGGGAGTAGTCAGACTTACTCATGGTCCTCGCAAAAATAACCGAACAGGAAGCAGAGGAATGGCCGGCGGCGGAGCGGAAGCGGCGGCACGAGGAGCACCCCGAAGGGGCACTGTAACCCACACCTACCGCACATCAGATCCACAAGAGAAGAGGGGAGTACGCCGTCAGAAATCCCGACGCACCATCGCCGATGCTCTAGGGCGGCCAAACCCTAACCCTAGCCTCGGTAGGGGTTAGCGCGACCAGGAGAGAGCCCTAGCGGCGAATCTGTTCGGACATAATGGATCGGCATCATCGACTTGGCCATCCTGCACCGTGGCAGCGGCCGGATCTGGTCGAAATCATGCGCGGCGGCGGCAGCAGGCGGCGAAGGTGACCGCGTGAGCGAGTGAGAGAGAGAAGAGAGAGGAGTGTGAGTGCGTGGGGGGGTACTGGGCCTGTGAGCAGCCCAGTACTACCCTGGTGGGCGTAACCGGGCCAAGTGGGCCAGGTTAGGTTCGGTCGGGCCAGCCCAGTGGGCCAGGCCCGTATGTTAATAGGGTTATTTAAATGGAAATAATTACAAATATGCCCCTGAAATAGAAACTACTCTAGATAAATAAATAAAAATCTTAAAAATACAAATAATATATCTATGAACTCACAAAAATATTTTCTATTGAGTAAAAATAATCAATATAATTTTTGGCAACTAAAATTTAGGGCTATTATTAATAGGATGCGAATTACTTTTGAATTTTATAAAAATATATGAAACAGATCCTAAATGAATTTACTATTATGGGAAAATATTAACTTGTATTTTTGAAAAGTAAATTTAGTGTGATACAAATTAAATCTTAAAGGAATTTTAGTAAATATTTAATAGAGAAAGAAATAAGTAAGTTCATGTTTTTAATAATAATTTTCTTTTATTAATCAAAGAAAATAGTAAACCTTTACTAAGAGGGTAAAACACGCAAAGAAGCGGATAATAAATCATTGCATGACATTACTATGCATTACATATTGCTTCTTTAAATATTGTCCTCACCGGGCAATAATGGTTCTTTATAGAAACCGGAGCTCAAGGTCAGGTGGAAGCATCCGACTTCACTACCTTGCAGTCACAAGGCAAGTTCATAACTTGCTCATGTCCTTTGAAGAGTCTTTAGCAAAGATATTGCAAATTGTGTGTTATCATCTATGAACTGGAGAAAGAAAATGTTATCTTCTCTAATAAATAAGATGTAGTTATCATCCTAAGTGATGATAAAGATTGGCAATGGAACTTAGGGTTCCAATTGCATAAGTCACATAGGCTTAACTACCCATGACATCAGTGATTCTAGCGCCGTATATTACGCGTTAACCATGAGATTTGAAATGGGATGGAGAAGTCAGCTATATCTTCTTCCTTTCATATGGAGGCAAGATGACCTTATCGTGACGCTGGGATTCCTTGTGTGGATCCAGCATATGGGTGGGCACCCTTAGGCCCCACGATTTTGGTGTCTAGATTATCTATGAGTGGCTGCCGGAGGTATAGTCAGACCTTTATGGAGCTTGCCAGGGGCATCACCAGCTCATAGAGTCTTTAGGAACTCATCAGGGTTATAGCTTGCCCTAAATTAGGGGCTTAACAGAGATAGAGCTAGGCCCAGAGGATCATGCAGACATATGGGATCGCAGAGAGGGCAGCGATTTTCTTGGATCACCTGCTAGGCCCACATCACGGAATTGTGGACAGAAAAGTACGCCCGGTTGTGCAACAAGGGGTTGATCTCTCATGGGTAAAGCAACGCACCTCTGCAGAGTGTAAGAACTGTAACTTGTTACTCCCTGTTCCGGGAAGGAGCTACGAACGCAGTAGGAAAGGAACTCCATGAAGTTCTAGTTAACCTGTGAAGGCTGATGGGCATAGTTTTTGATAATAAAATCAATCTTTGAAGAAATGTTTATGAAAATTGCATAGTACCAAGCACGTAGCGTCTGAGGTGGTAGATAGAGCATCAAACTTCCCACCTTGCATATAATGAACTTGCTGGGTAACGCTATTACTCACTCTTTCCTTTGAACCCCTGCTTAGACTCTGAGAATCCAGAAGACCCGTAAATGTACGCAGCTGAAGGACAAGAGGATGTCTACTATGAAGAGCCAAACCTGTCCCGAGGCGTTGAAGGGGTGGACTACGAGATACGCTGCGGAGTGCAGGGAAACGAGTCCGAGTAGTGGTCTTAGTTATTAGTAAACAATTGAGCCGAGCAGCATGACCTTTATAGAATAAGTTGTTGAGCTCAATTTGGAGTATGAGTTTGAATCTTATATCTTCCGCTGAAACTACTTAAGTTTGGTTTGTAATTTTGTTACACTTGAAGTTGGAACTTCTGGTTTGTAATAATAATGAAGTGTGTATATTTGTAATATGGACCCACAATGTTTCTGTTGTACCACTCTGAGGGATGTGATAATTACGGAACGGTGTTCTGTAAATGTCATGTCAACGACTATAGTGTACTACACATGCAGTGGTATGCTGGGTCACCGCAACTGGTATCAGAGCAATTGCTTTGACCTTAGGTTGGAAACCTAGTAAAGGGAAATAACTGTAGGAGACTAGGAGCAACGGTAAAGAGTTCTCTAGATTATATGATGAATATTCAATTGGGAATATTTCGTTATATTCTTTAGTGCAATAATTCTTTATTATGATGCATCATTATAATTAATGGATACTAATTATATTTATTTTTATAAAGTGGAAATGACACCAAAGTTTCCAAAACAGACTTTGGCAATGAAAGAAGAGACTCTCGATAATTATCAGGGGGCTTTAACGGAACAGCTTCGAGAACTTCTGAGGGTTTTTGGTTGCACAACTAATATCCCAGTCAATACCATTACCTACCATGATGGGCGAATGTTAGCCAAATATCGTGTTAGCATCCAACTACCAAAGAAGCTTGGTTTATATCACAATTTACTTACGGAGGAAGGTAGAAGTCACCTAGCAGCATATCATGTTGCTATTGTGGAGGCGATAGCCAATATTCGGGAGCACAAGGCAGAAGAGTTAGCTAGAAGCACATATTCTGTGATTCATCATGACTCTATAGACGAGTAACCGGAACCGGATCATCTTACTTTAGTAAGAAAGCATCCAAAACTAGCTTCTAAGTTTATGGATCTGTATCGACTGATGGTTGGGTCTTTGTATAAGACACATCGGGTTATCGTAGAAGATCAGGTTAATATGTTAGAAGATTTAATGAATCCTGAAAGAAGGGAGAAGTTAGCATCTAAACTGGAGAATGAAACAGTGGATAGGGTTAACCCAGTTTTCAAGGATATACCTATAGATCCAGCATCTTTTACATCATATCCTTACTCACCGATACCAGAACCCATTAGATATCCTGATGAGGGCACTAGTTATCCAGTATCACAGAGTTCTTGGGGAACGGAGGACTCGGAATTACCTATTGGGAATTCTGAAGGATGGAGGTACGGATCGATGGATGGATCTGCCGGGAATCCTATTCCTATGGAAGATTCAATTGGAGATATCGGGCAGACTAGTCGCATGGGCGTAAGATCTTATTCCGTTGATGGAAGAGATGTCCATGTGGAAGATGTAGAGTCTAAGGAGGAAGATCCTAAAGAAAGGGTGTTCGAGTCACTAGAAAATTATCCTACTCCAGATAATGTGCACTATCCAATCATAGCTGAGGACTATTGTACCCAGTAGAGTACTTGGGGGGCACCGGTAGGGGAATATTCTGTTGATTCCTCTAGAATCGGGATGCAGGAGATGGATGAAGAAAGCAGTGATGAGGATGACTTGGTAGATGCTTTAGATGAATTGGAAGGCATGGATGCACTTCAGTTGAATGATGTGTCAAGTCCGGAAACTTCTGATACTGAGTATCGTCCGTCGAAGAGGCAAGTTGTTCCATAGTCGGTGCGTCATACTTCACGTCATCATGGTTGTACTCCGGGCATGTACGATGAATGACGCAACTTCTGGGGAGTGTGACTTTGACTTGTAGTATTTTCGCAGAGTGTGGGGGGTAAAAGTCTGAGGACTTGATGTAAATAAATAAATGGGATGGTACCACATGAGCTTGTAATGCTTAATTAGTAAGGGCTTGTAATCACGATGTATAAATTATATTTTTTGTAATGTAGAATATGTGTGGAATGCATATTTGGTTCTTATTTGGATCTTGTTTTCCATTGTGTGACTAGTTCTGTGCATGAAGTTGAGCTCAGAACACATATGCATGATGTAATTATGAGTGTTCGCTTTATGTTACAGGACTAGGGGGGTATGGAAACGGGTGTAGAAAACGAGACTGAGCAGCAGCGCATGGAGCGCGAAGTCAAAGAAAAGGCGGATGAAGACGCCAAAATGCAAGAAAATTTACCACCACCACCAATGCGGCCACTGATGGAGCAGAACTTTATGAAGTACATGCAAATGATGCAAGAGTCCTAGAACAAATTCATGGAGGGGTTAGTAGACCGTGTGGGACAGCCGAGGGCACCTCAAGGACGTGGTGTTAGTCTCTCGGATTTCTAGGATACCAGGCCTTTACCTTTTACATCCGCTCCAGAACCAATGGATGCAGAGGATTGGTTAGCAGATACTGAAACAAAGTTGAAAACTGTAGGATGCAATGAGGAAGAGAAGTTGAGATATGCAACTCATCTACTGACCGGACCTGCATCAGCATGGTGGGAGGGTCAGTTAGCTATGCAACTTCCAGGAAGAGAGTATAACTGGGAGGAGTTAAAGCAAAGATTCCGTGAATACCATGTTCCGGAAAGTATCATTGAGCTGAAGCGTAGGGAGTTTGAAGAACTGCAACAAGGTTACTCCAGTGTCATGAAGTATATCCGGGAGTTCAGTGATTTAGCTTGTTATGCTACTGAAGAAGTTAGCATGGAGGCGAAAAGGAAGAAGAGGTTCATGCATGGACTCGATCCATTTGTGAAGATGCAGTTGAGGCTTGCCAACACCCAAACTTTTCAACAGTTGCTTGATGCAGCTATAACCTTTGAGGATGATTACAAGAATGTCCAAGAGGAGCGCAGGAAGAGAGCAAAGAAGGGAACGAAGACGATTCAGGCAAGTAAACCCAAGACCAACCTGGAATTTCAACCAAGAAGCAGACCCTTTAACAACAACAACAGGGGTAGCAACAACACTAGGGGATAATTCAATCCTAGAAGGAAGGTAATATGTCATAATTGCAAACTCCCGGGACATATCAGTAAGGATTGCTAGAAACCAGTGATTATTTGTTTTGGTTGTGGTCAGAAGGGTCATATCAAGCCAGAATGCCCAAGTAAGCCACCCGGTGTTTGGCCCACCAAGAGTGGAGGCCAAGCCAGTGGAGGCAGAGGTGGACCACCGAACAGACGTGGAAGCTATGGCAAAAATGATAATGGCAAGAGAGGTAGACCTACTGGAAAGCTGAATTGCGCAACCTTGGAGGAGGTGGATAACTCGGATCAAGCGGTGTTAGGTACGCTCAATATTCTCACAAATCCCGGAAAAGTTTTTATTTGATACCAGTGTAACTACTTCTTTCATATCTGAAGAATTTTGTGATAAATTTGGGATTAGAAGGGCACCGTTAGATAAACCTATGACCGTAGTTACCGCCGGAGGGATCGTGGTAGTTAGAAATATTAAACTAAACCAAGTCATCTCAATCTGTGGTCAAACCTATTATGCGGATCTTTATGTGATCCCATTAAAAGGAATAGTAGTAGTGCTGGGAATGGATTGGATGAAAGACTATGGAGCTCAGATCAATTGTGAAGAGAAAACCGTTTCAATCAAGTCACCAAGTGGAGGAAGGATAGTCTATCAGGCAGATAAACATAGTCATATCATGGTAGATCTGCAGTTGAACTCAATGAAGGAAGTCAAATTGGAAGATATTCCGGTGGTGAAGGAATTTCAAGATGTTTTTCCAGTAGAGTTGCCAGGAATGCCACTTGATCGGGAAATAGAGTTCACTATTGACTTGATACCTGGTACAACACCAATAGCTCAAGCACCATATAATATGGAGCCAAAAGAATTGAAAGAACTTAAAGAACAAACTGATGAGTTAGCCAGAAAAGGATTTATTCAGGAGAGTGTATCTTCGTGGGGAACTCCGGTGATCTTTGTGGATAAACGAGATGGAGGACGAAGAATTTGTGGGGATTATATAAATCTCAAAAATGTCACCATCAAGAACAAGTATCCATTACCAAGAATTCAAGATCTATTTGACCAAGTCAAGGGAGCTGGAGTATTCTCCAAGATCGATCTAAGGTCAGGTTACCATCAAATAAAAATTAAACCTAAAGATGTTCCTAAAACAACATTTGTATCAAGGTATGGACATCATGAGTATTTAGTCGTACCTTTTGGGCTGACCAATGCACCAGCAATATTCATGAATTTGATGAACAAAATCTTCATGCCGTACTTGGACAAGTTTGTCATAGTATTCATTGATGATATTTTGATATATTCCAAAGATAGAGAAGAGCATGCAGAACATTTGAGAATAGCATTACAAATCTTAAGAGAACATAAGCTTTATGCTAAGTTCAGTAAGTGTGAATTTTGGTTGGAAAAAGTAGAGTTTCTTGGGCACGTGATCTGTAAGGATGGAATTGCTGTAAATCCGTTCAAAGTTCAATCAGTATTGGAATGGAAGGCACCAACCAATGTGGAGCAAATCCGAGGTTTCTTAGGTATGGCCGGATATTATCGGAGGTTCATTGAAGGTTTTTCCAAGATAGCTGGACCAATGACCAAATTGTTAAGAAAGAACACACCGTTCATATGGTATGAGAAGTGCGAGGCGAGTTTTCAGAAGTTGAAGACCAGATTAACTACCGCACAAATCCTAGCAGTTCGAGAACTAGGAAAAGATTACACCGTATATTGTGATGCCTCCAAGGAAGGATTAGGTTGCGTGCTTATGCAAGATCGTAAAGTGATTGCTTATGGATCTAGGCAACTAAAACCACATGAAGTGAATTATCCAACCCATGATTTAGAGTTAGAAGTAGCAATCTTTGCTTTAAAAGGATGGAGCCATTTTTCTTTATGGGGCAAGGTGTGAGTTATACACTGACCACAAAAGTCTCAAATATTTCTTCACTCAAAAGGAATTAAATATGAGACAGAAGAGTTGGCTGGAGTTGATTAAATATTATGATCTAGCAATCAATTATACCCCTGGAAAAGCAAATGTTGTAGCAGATGCTTTAAGTCAGAAAAGCATAGATATGTAACCTATGAATAGAGAATTGCCAAAATAATTACAAATGTATTTGGAAAGGATGGAGATACAATTTATAAGTACAACAGTTCTTGGAGGATTAGCTACCATGCGGGTAATTGAAGAGCAAAGTAGTGATCTTCGACATGAAATCTTTAGACATCAAGATGAAGATCCTTTTATTGCTAAAGAACTTCGAAGAATCTCTCAAGGTCAAACATCAGTTTTTCATCTAGGAGATTATGGATCTTTATGGTTTCAAAACCGTCTTTGTGTACCCGATGTGCCAGAGATTCGAGAAGTGATACTTCGAGAAGCCCATGAAACACCATATTCCATACATCCGGGTAGTACAAAGATGTACATGGATTTAAAAGAGTTGTCCTAGTGGAATAATATGAAAATAGATATTGCAAAATATGTATCTAAATGCCATACTTGCCAAAGGGTAAAAGCAGAACATCAAAGTCCAGCAGGACCATTGCAGCCTTTGGAAATTCCAGAATGGAAGTGGGAAGAAATCAGTATGGATTTTATCACGGGATTACCCATGACACCGAAGCGGAAGGATATGATATGGGTATTATTGATAGACTCACAAAAAGTGCTCATTTTATTCCAGTAAATCAAAAGGATAATGCTGAGAAATTAGTGGAAATCTATATCAAAGAGATTGTGAGTAAGCACGGAGTACCCAAGAAGATTGTGTCAGACAGAGGATATGTGTTCACATCAGCATTTTGGAAACAATTACATGCAACACTTGGTTCAATGTTGGATTTTAGCACAGCTTATATTTAGAAACTGGAGGCCAGACAGAAAGGACCAATCAAATTTTAGAGGACATGCTTAGAGCTTGTGCATTAGATTTTGGAGGTTCATGGGAAGATCATCTACCATTGGCAGAATTCTCCTACAACAATAGCTATCAAAGTAGTCTGAAGGCAGCACCTTACCAAGTACTATACGGAAGGAAGTGTAGATCACCTATATGTTGGTATGAACCTAGTAGTAGCAAGGAATTTGCACCAGACTATATCAAGGAAAAGCAAGATATCATTGATATTATCAGAGATCAATTGAAAATAGCTCAAAGTAGACAGAAGAGTTATGCTAATCAAAGCCGTAGATCATGGCATCCAGAAGTGGGGGATATGGTATATCTCAAAGTAAGTCCAATGAAGGGAGTAAAAAGATTCGGAGTCAAAGGAAAACTAAGCCCAAGATATATTGTACCATTCAAGATACAGAGTCAAAATATAATGATAGCTTATGCTTTGGAGTTACCAAAAAGGATAGCTCAAGTTCACAATGTTTTCCATGTTTCACAACTCCGAAAATGTCTTAAAGTTCTAGATGATGCCATCACACATCAAGAGATTGAGTTACAAGCAGATTTGACGTATGTCGAGAAACCCTGTAAGATTTTAGAGGAGAATTGGAAAAGGTTGAGAAACAGGGCAATCAAATACTGCAAGGTACAATGGGAACATCACCCAGAGCGAGAAGCCACATGGGAGAAAGAGGATGACTTGAGGGAAGCATATCCAGAATTATTCAGGTACATATCCGCAAACTTCGGGATGAAGTTTAATTTAAGGGGGGAAGAAAGTTACACCCCAGCATTAGGATCTGACCAAGGGTAGAATTAGGAATCCAAGTTTGTGCATGCATGTATCTGTAAAATCAGGGTAAATTTTTCGCCAAACAAAAAGCTAAAGGGATCAGAGTTTCTTTCGCTAACTAGAGGTAGGAATAGCTCTTGTTAGTGATTGCTATGAATTCTGACATGACCTTTAGGCATTATTAAGGTTTTGGGGAAGTTAATTTGAATTCAAATTCGAAATTTAAACCAATTTGAAAGAATTTGAACATTAGAAGTTTGTATTATTGATTTGATTTCCGAAATTCCTTATTTATATTATTTGGTTAAATTTTAGATAATAGATACTAATAAGGATTTAAGACAAGGAAAATGAAATAAGAAAGGGGATCTTATTTCCTGATTAAATGATAATAACACAAATAGTGTTATATACACCAAAAACACTGAATAATACAAAAACAAACTTTATTAATTAATAATCGCATCTTTACAAGATTCTTTACAAAAAGGGATAAAAAGAAGGTAACAATTGAAACCTATACTACATATCTACTCCTGTACTAGATCTTGAATGTCCAGATCTTGTTCCTACAATTAAGAAAAAAACAACTAAATGAAAGAAAGGGTTAGTGGTTAGTTAAGTTTACTCTCAGTAGGGAACAGTGAACTGCACTGTTCATATTACCTCATTGAGTAAATAATAAAGGGGCAAGTTTCACCAAAAGTACAGTATCTGTTCTTTTAAGTAAACAACTGATGTCTACGCACTTCTATTCTTGTAGACAGTTGTTGGGCCTCCAAGTGCAAAGGTTTGTAGAACAGCAGCAAGTTGTCCCTTAAGTGGATCACCCAAGGTTTATCGAACTCAGGGAGGAAGTGGTCAAAGGTATCCCCTCTCAAGCAACCCTGCAATCAAGATACAAGAAGTCTCTTGTGTCCCCAACACACCCAATACACTTGTCAGGTGTATAGGTGCACTAGTTCGGCGAAGAGATAGTAAAATACAAGTGGTATGGATATAAGACAACGGTGCTAGAAAATAGCTTGATGGCGTGGAAGAGACTAAAGGCAAACTGAAATAAAGATGGAAGCAAGCAAACATGTAATAGATCTAATAGCAAACGGTGTTTCAGTGCTTAGAAACAAGGCCTAGGGATCATACTTTCACTAGTGAACACACTCATATAAATATATTCTTCTTTATGATACTACGCTGAACTACTCTCCGGTTGGACACTCTAATCCATGGTAGGGCTATAACAGCACACCTCAAAGTAAGCCTTTCCCCTCTAGATAACCCCACACTGTCACCTTGAGCACTAGATGGGTCCAACAAACACCACAATTTCATAAAGACATCCAACTCCAAATATAACTCATAACAAGTATTTGTAATCTCTAGCCTAAGTGCCACCATGGTGTGCACGCTGTCACTTTCACACACATGGGGAGAGCAGAGATCTATTAAAGCACTTGAGTAGCAAGGTAGATCTACTAGATTACAAAGCTCATGATCTCAATAAGATCATGCATAGAGAGAGATGAACACATAGCTACCGGTAGAACCCTTAGCCTCGAGAGAGAACTACTCCCTCCTCATCATGGGAATCAGCAATGGTGATGGAGATGGTGGTGGAGATCGATGGAGATGGATCCGGGGGCACTTCCCTATCCCGGCAGGGTGCCGGAACAGAGACTTTTTGTCCCCCGAATCTCCCCTTCAGTGGCGGCGGCGCTGCTGAACTTTTCGTGGCTTCTGATTGACGATCTAGGGTTTTTGCCTCGGGAGGAATATATAGGCGAAAGAGGCAAGGTCGATGGCCGGCCAGGGGGCCCACACCATGCCCTGGAGTGGCCTAGGGTTGCCCGTGCCAAGGAGGGTGTGGCCACCTTGTGGCCCCTCTCCGACTCTCCTTCTGGCTCCGTGAGTCTTCCGGGAAAATAGTAACTTTGGCTTTTGTCCCGTCCAATTCCGAGAATATTCATTTTCTGACTTCCTGGAACCAAAAGCAGCAGAAAACAGGCAACTGGCACTGTGGCATCTTGTTAATAGGTTAGTCCAAGAAATCATATGAAAAGTACTCCAAAGTGTGGATAAAACATAAGAAAGTAGATAAAACCAAGCACGGAACATCAAAAATTATAGATATATTTGCAATGTATCAACATCCCCAAGCTTAACTCCTTCTCGTGCTCGAGTAGGTAAGTGATAAAAAGAAAGAATAATTTTTGAGGTGACATGCACCATCAAAGACTTGATCAAAGTATTTGTAAAACATTCAAAGCTAGGATCATAGTACTTTAATCATAGCATGAAAGACAAAGTTCTAGCAATAAGACAAAGAAACTATGATGCAACATGAAAAGGCACAAACAAAAGATTCATGAATAACAATGCTTTGCAAGATGTTTGTTTGTTTCACACAAAGAAAACATAGCATAATAGTATTCAGCTTGTCCCTCAATAGATTAGCAAATATAAATGCATAGGACACCTTCAAAGTTCATAAGAGTGACTAGATACAAATAGTTTAAAACAAGCAATATCAAGTTATGCATCAATCAACTAGTCTTGGGACAATGCACATAGAACTAAGAATGTCCACTATGCTCTCAAAGTAGGTGCATAAAGGTAGAACGTGGAGACTCAATATAATGGTGGAAGAAAGGCCTTCATAGAAGGAAGTAGAGATTCAATTTTCATAAAGAGCTTCCAAAAATTATGGTACTTATAGCTTTCAGCTCTCATTGCCCCTATCATAAGCATCTTGAAGTGATTAAGGTTAAAGTGAACAAACTATGGTGTACATGCTTGACGAAGTATAAGTCAGGAATCTGATGTCCCTTGAATACGAGGGCCGCTCCTCATGCTACTCAAGTTTAGTCACCGGTAAGTTCTTGTCATTGTAAGTACATGTGTATCATAAAGAACCGCCAACGGGGTACCCCTTGCCCGATGATACGGAAGAATCCCCATATCAAAATGACAAGGCAAGCAGACAACGAGCATCTCAGCAATCTTCTTATTTACCATGGGAATATGGTGCTTTTTTTATCTCTTTCCTCTTTTCATAATCTTTTTTTTCTTTTTCTCTTTTTCTCAATATAGGACTCTTTTTTATAAGAAGAATGCTTCATAGACAGCTCATTATGGTTACGCTACAGGTTTCCACCATGTCAGCATGGATTAGACCAGCGACCCAGGCGTTTCTCTAACACATATACATAACTCCATGGACTTACAAGCTCCCCTTTCATTTCACACCGACGACATCCATAGACAAAAGAGCATGATATCAACTAGGTACAAGTACCAAGTGCAATGTTGAAAGCGTTCCCCATGACAGCATGGTTCTGCTAATTCCCAACAAATGAGTGCAATCATATACAACATAGACGACACAGTGGTTCAAGTTTATTAAGGGCAAGAAAAGTAAAGTGTGCCATAAGTCCGTGAGAGCTTTAATCACTAGTTTTCTCATAACAAGTTTAATTTGGAAGGTAAACAAAAGCATGAATATATTTGGAATAGCATAAGCTAGTAGGTAGGTATGGTGGACTCTTTGGAATAACTTGGTTTAGGGAGTTGGATGCATGAGTGGAACTCATACTTGGTTACGGAGGCTAGCAAAAGACTGGGGCGACAAACTAAGAGAGCAATAATGGCCATAATCATGCAGAGCGAAAAAACATCATTGATCAAAGCATAAAGTGATACTACAAGTTGAAAACTAAAGGATCATCAAGGCTATGGTGACTTGAGATAGTCATAACATGGTGTGAGCATGCGCCAAGTCAACCCAGATAAATCATCAAAGGAGAATACCACAATACTATGCTTTAATATGCTAAAACAACACATTATTCATCCAAGGCTCATTAAGCAATCTCAATTGTTTATAACAAGTCATGCTACAGCAAAGAATACTAAGCATAAAGCCAAAACAATATCGAGCATGGCATGACAAAGCATAGGCCACAGTCAAAAACAAACTCTCATTACCACTTAAGCATGAACTTTCCTACTCTTCTCCAATCCAAACCAAACCATTTGAAAACCAATGTATGAAAGAGGGGGTCCAACCAATTTATTCAGTAAACTAAGCAAACAAAGCAAACGAAAAACCAAAATGAAAACGAAAAAGAAGACGCTCCAAGAACAACACAACTATGCATGAAACAATAAAAATGAAGTGTTTGGAAGAAACCTGGGATTTTTATTGATGGAGAAGGGGGTGCCTTGGGCATCCCCAAGCTTTGACGCTTGTACTTCTTGGATATTTCTTGGGGTGACACGGGGTGGCATCCCCAAGCTTGAGCTTTAGTCCATTCTTCATCTCATTACATCATTCTCTCCATACACCTGAAAATTTTCCTTCATACAAAACTTCACACAATCTTTATTAGCAACATTAGTGCACTCAAGATAATAAGTCTTTTAGGTTCAGTTCTAACACCAATAAAACTTCCATTAAAACACTAGCTACTTTAGCACTTCCCTCAAAAAGCTCAATTCCCCAAAAGAACTCAAAAAAGGAACCAACAAGAAGCAAATGCAAATAATGGCAGAAATCTGTCAAAACAGACCAGCAGGTAAAAACCATTTTTTTCGAAGACCTTCTGTTGCTCAAATCGAAAAGTGTTAAACTAACGAAAGTTATAAAACAACCTGGGGCAGAAGAACAAAAATTTACGCCTCAAAACGACTTACAGAGATTTTACACGAATTTTTACAGTGAAGCACAAAAATCTGTTTCGGGACAGCAACTTTCCCAAGCATTACTTCTCTCTCATTAGAGGTTACTCTTGGCACAAAAAGCAAATTAAAAGGATAAGGAGCGGTTATTACAGAGGTAATAACTTCCAAGACTCATCTAAAACTTTTGGGTTATCTCCCAATAAGTACTTTTCTTTAATGCCTTTAAGTTAGGCTTGATAGTTTGAGAAGATGCTCACATAAGAAATATGAATTGAAGTAAAAGAGAGCATCAAGAAGCAAATTCAAAGCACATTTAAGTCTAACCCACTTCCTATGCATAGGAATCTTGTAAAGAAACAAGTCATGAAAGCACAAAGCAACAAGCATAGTAAAGCAAAACAAGTCTAACTTGAAGACTTTCAACATAAAGAGGGGAAACTTAATATTATTGAGATGGATAAAACCATGTTTCCCTCTCTCATAATAATTTTCAGTAGCATCATGAATAAAATTAACAATATAACTATCACATAAACATTCTTATCATGAGCCATATGCATAAAAGAATTAATACTCTCCACATAAACAAAGTCATTCTTATTAATTGTAGTGGGAGCAAATTCAACAAAATTGCTATTATTATTATTCTCATCACCATAATCATCAAATATAGGAGGCATATTGTAGTAATAATTAATTTTCTCCTCAATAGTAGGTGGAATGAAAATATCATATTCATCATTGTAATCATCATATATTGGAGGCATAGTATCATCAAAAGCAATAGTATAGCTATCTTCCAAAGCTGGGGAACAAAAAAGATCATTTTCATAAAAACTAGCTTCCCCAAGCTTAGACTTTTCCATAGCATTAGCAATAAAGGTGTCCAAAGAATTCATACTAACAACATTGTTATTAGCATGCAAATAAAGTTCCATAGGTTTTTTAATTTTCTCTTCAAACACTTCATGTCCTAACTCAAGATAAATACTATAAAGCTCTCTAATTTTGTTGTTGTTTTCCATTAAGCCTAACTAGTGAAAACAAGAAACAAAAAGACAAAATTGCAGAAGCTAAAGGAAATAACTTCGAGCACTCACACCGGAGGACGTGAGTACCTTTTACCTTACCTCCCCGGCAACGGCGCCAGAAAATAGGCGTTTTGCCGTGGGAGGTTCTTCTTCTTTAATCCTCCGGTGTGAATACCTTTTACCTTACCTCACTGGCAATGGCGCCAGAAAAGAGCTTGATGTCTATGCACTTCTATTCTTGTAGACAGTTGTTGGGCCTCCAAGTGCAGAGGTTTGTAGAACAGCAGCAAGTTTTCCCTTAAGTGGATCACCCAAGGTTTATCGAACTCAGGGAGGAAGTGGTCAAAGGTATCCCCTCTCAAGCAACCCTACAATCAAGACACAAGAAGTCTCTTGTGTCCCCAACACACCCAATACACTTGTCAGGTGTATAGGTGCACTAGTTCGGCGAAGAGATAGTAAAATACAAGTGGTATGGATATAAGACAACGGTGCTAGAAAATAGCTTGATGGCATGGACGAGACTAAAGGCAAACTAAAATAAAGATGGAAGCAAGCAAACATGTAATAGATCTAATAGCAAATGGTGTTTCAGTGCTTAGAAACAAGGCCTAGGGATCATAGTTTCACTAGTGAACACTCTCATATAAATATATTCTTCTTTATGATACTACGCTGAACTACTCTCCGGTTGGACACTCTAATCCATGGTAGGGCTATAACAGCACACCTCAAAGTAAGCCTTTCCCCTCTAGATAACCCCACACTGTCACCTTGAGCACTAGATGGGTCCAACAAACACCACAATTTCATAAAAACATCCAACTCCAAATATAACTCATAACAAGTATTTGTAATCTCTAGCCTAAGTGCCACCATGGTGTGCACGCTGTCACTTTCACACACATGGGGAGAGCAGAGATCTATTAAAGAACTTGAGTAGCAAGGTAGATCTACTAGATTACAAAGCTCATGAGATCTCAATAAGATCATGCATAGAGAGAGATGAACACATAGCTACCGGTAGAACCCTTAGCCTCGAGAGAGAACTACTCCCTCCTCATCATGGGAATCAACAACGGTGATGGAGATGGTGGTGGAGATCGATGAAGATGGCTCCGGGGGCACTTCCCCATCCCGGCAGGGTGCCGAAACAGAGACTTTCTGTCCCTCGAATCTCCCCTTCGGTGGCGACGGCGCTACGGAACTTTTCGTGGCTTTCTAATTGACGATCTAGGGTTTTTTCCTTGGGAGGAATATATAGGCGAAAGAGGCAAGGTCGGTGGCCGGCCAGGGGGCCCACACCATGCCCTGGCGCGGCCAGGGTTGCCCGCGCCAAGGGGGGTGTGGCCACCCTGTGGCCCCTCTCCGACTCTCCTTATGGCTCCGTGAGTCTTCTAGGAAAATAGTAACTTTGGCTTTTGTCCCGTCCAATTCCGAGAATATTCATTTTCTGACTTCCTGGAACCAAAAACAGCAGAAAACAGGCAACTGGCACTGTGGCATCTTGTTAATAGATTAGTCCAAGAAATCATATGAAAAGTACTCCAAAGTGTGGACAAAACATAAGAAAGTAGATAAAATCAAGCATGGAACATTAAAAATTATAGATACATTTGCAATGTATCAACAGCCAGATGTCACATTAGAAGCCAAGTGGAGAGAGGTAAGTTTCACCAGGCCAACAACAAGTAATCAGGTAAAAGTAAAAGTCAGATTACTTGAACTGATCCACATAAGCAGCTCACACAAACACACATGTGAGTCACCTAAATGCATGCTATGTGCTGTCCAAGCAGCAATAGCAGTACTAGCACTCAAGCAAACCACGAAGCCAAGGCTCATCCACAGCCAGCAATTTTTTTCCTTCTCTAGCACACACTCTAACTTCATTGAGCTCAACAAAGCATCCACAAAATTCCCAGCCACTACACCAAATTAACCATCACTTCACCTCAGCATGGTGACATAAGGAGGGGGTGGTGCAGAAGGATAGCAAGGGCATCATCCTGATCACAGGAGCAAAGGAGGAGCAGGCACAAAACCAGGAGGTGCAGGCCAAGATCCAACCAGTAGAACATGCTAGAAAAATCAAGCCACCAGATCAACTAGCAACAACATCCACCACTCCAATATTGTGGTAAGAAAGATAAAACCTTCACATGATCCAATTATCTTATTCAGATAAGAAGTCATATGTTGTTTTATATTAAAACCTCTCAGAGATCACCCAAGTGGGGTGTATCCATCATAGAGGAATCAAAATTAAAGCCAATCAATAAATCAGTGCAAATAACTCTAGGATCTCAGACCAGCATCACTGATCCTGGATAAAATCTATATTCCAGATTAAATAAGCCCAAGGTATGGATTCTGGGCACATCTCTTAAAGGAGTAGCACCCCAGAATCTACAGATCTACTGAATCCAAGATGAGTAGCTGGTATTACTACCAGAAATCATCTATTAGAGATAGCAAGTTAGGAAAACAAATCCTAGGCCTCAGAACCACATCATAGGCATGAAACAATTATTGGATATTAAACCCACATATACAGCAAGGATTTCTAGAGCAATTAAGCATCTAGACAATTCTGGAACATTTGTAAACCCAAAGCTAGTACCAAAACAAATCCTGTGTACCATTCTTAAGAGGTGTCACCAGGATTTGTGCTAACCAAGCAAAGCTTACCCACTGATTACATAATCTAGGCCAACTAACAGTTAATCATCTTCCCAATACTTCAATTGGAAATCATATTTCATAGAAGAACTATTAACAAAGAGTATTCCAACTCAGACATCACAATGTGTTTCAATTCAACATAATGAAATCATCACAGAGGCAACAAGGGTGATCACATAGAGTTCAATATACATTTACAAGGGGTTCTCTGACAGAGAACAAGATGATAACGAGTATTCGACATAGTACCAACTAATAGAAGGTAGAACAATTGGTTAGAACCAATAGCATGCAACAGATATCACTAGCCCAAACAAGATACTAGAAGGGTATCACGGGTAGGAGGAACCAGAACAACTAACCAACATATTCTGCAAGGTATGAACCCTAGATAGGGGGATTACTCGTGTTCGGCATGCCCAGGAAGTAGCTAGTGCACAAGATAGGAGCATAGAAGGGGAGTAGTCAGAATTACTCATGGTCCTCGCAAAAATAACCGAAGAGGAAGCAGAGGAATGGCCGGCGACGGAGCGGAAGCGGCAGCACGGAGAGCACCCCGAAGCGGCGCTACAACCCACACCTATCGCAGGTCAAATCCGCCGGAGAAGAGGGGAGTATGCCGTGAGAAATCCCGGCGCACCATCGCCGATGCTCCAGGGCGGCCAAACCCTAACCGTAGCCTCGGTAGGGGTTAGCGCGGCCAGGAGAGAGCCCCAGCGGCGAATCTGTTCGGATAGAATGGAGCGGCATCGTCGACTTGGCCATCCTGCACCGTGGCGGCGGCAACGGCGGCCGGATCTGGTCGGAATCGTGCGCGGCAACAGCAGCAGGCGGCGGAAGTGACCGCATGAGCGAGTGAGAGAGAGAGAGAAGAGAGAGGAGTGTGAGTGCGTGGGGGTACTGGGCCTGTGAGTAGCCCAGTACTACCCTGGTGGGCGTAACCGGGCCAAGTGGGCCAGGTTAGGTTGGGCCAGGCCAAACCAGTGGGCCAGGCTCGTATGTTAATAGGGTTATTTAAAAGGAAATAATTACAAATATACCCCTGAAATAGAAACAACTCTAGATAAATAAATAAAAATCTTAAAAATACAAATAATATATCTATGAACTCATAAATATTTTCTATTGAGTAAAAGTAATCAATAGAATTTTTGGCAACTAAAATTTAGGGCTATTATTAATAGGATGCCAAATACTTTTGAATTTTATAAAAATATATGAAACACTTAAAATTGAATAAAATTCACTTTTAAGATCCTAAATGAATTTATTATTATAAAAAATATTAACTTGTATTTTTGAAAAGTAAATTCAGTGTGATACAAATTAAATCTTAAAGGAATTTTAGTAAATATTTAATAGAGAAAGAAATAAGTAAGTTCATGTTTTTAATAATATTTTTCTTTTATTAATCAAAGGAAATAGTAAACCTTTACTAATAGGGTAAAACACACAAAGAAGCGGATAATAAATCATTGCATGACATTACTATGCATTCCATATTGCTTCTTTAATTATTCTCCTTACCGGGCAATAATGGTTCTTTATAGAAACCAGAGCTCAAGGTCAGGTGGAAGCATCCGACTTCACTACCTTGCAGTCACAAGGCAAGTTCATAACTTGCTCATGTCCTTTGAAGAGTCTTTATCAAAGATATTGCAAATTGTGTGTTATCATCTATGAACTGGAGAAAGAAAATGTTATCTTCTCTAATAAATAAGATGTAGTTATCATCCTAAGTGATGATAAAGATTGGCAATGGAACTTAGGGTTCCAATTGCATAAGTCACATAGGCTTAACAACCCATGACATCCGTGATTCTAGCACCGTATATTACGCGTTAACCATGAGATTTGGAATGGGACGGAGAAGTCAGCTACATCTTCTTCCTTTCATATGGAGGCAAGATGACCTTATCGTGACGCTGGGATTCCTTGTGTGGATCCAGCATATGGGTGGGCACCCTTAGGCCCCACGATCTTGGTGTCTAGATTATCTATGAGTGGCTGCCGGAGGTATAGTCAGACCTTTATGGAGCTTGCCAGGGGCATCACCAGCTCATAGAGTCTTCGGGAACTCATCAGGGTTATATCTTGCCCTAAATTGGGGGCTTAATAGAGATGGAGTTCGGCCCGGAGGATCGTGCAGACATATTGGATCGCGGAGAGGGCAGCGATTGGCTTGGATCACCTACTGGGCCCCACATCACGGAATTGTGGACGGGAAAGTACGCCCGGTTGTGCAACAAGGATTTGATCTCTCATGGGTAAAGCAATGCACCTCTGCAGAGTGTTAGAACTGTAACTTGTTACTCTCTGTTCCGGGAAGGAGCTACGAACGCGGCAGGAAAGGAACTCCATGAAGTTCTGGTCAACCTGTGAAGGCTGATGGGCATAGTTTTTGATAATAAAATCAATCTTTGAAGAAATGTTTATGAAAATTGCATAGTACCAAGGACGCAGCGTCCGAGGTGGTAGATAGAGTATCAAACTTCCCACCTTGCATATAATGAACTTGATGGGTAACGATGTTACTCACTCTTTCCTTTGAACCCCTACTTAGACTCTGAGCATCCAGAAGACCCGTCAATGTACGCAGCTGAAGGACAAGAGGATGTCTACTATGAAGAGCCAGACCTGTCCCGAGGCGTTGAAGGGGTGGACTACGAGATACGCTACGGAGTGCAGGGAAACGAGTCCGAGTAGTGGTCTTAGTTATTAGTAAATAATTGAGCCGAGCAGCATGACCTTTATAGAATAAGTTGTTGAGCTCAATTTGGAGTATGAGTTTGAATCTTATATCTTCCGCTGAAACTACTTAAGTTTGGTTTGTAATTTTATAACACTTGAAGTTGGAACTTCTGGTTTGTAATAATAATGAAGTGTTTATATTTGTAATATGGACCCGCAATGTTTCTGTTGTACCACTCTGAGGGATGTGATAATTACGGAACGATGTTCTATAAATGTCATGTCAACGACTATAGTGTACTACACATGTAGTGGTATGCTGGGTCACCGCACAGAATTAACTTTGTCCTTAGATGGCAAGAAGCAAATCTAGGCACATAGTTGCATTTTTATGCACTAGGATCTACATAGATATAGAAGTATAGTTTTTGTCTAAAGAAGTTCTACTTTTGCTAAGTGTGTTTCAAAGTTTGCATGACAACTTTGAAAGTTAAATTGACCGATCGGCCGTCATCACAAACACTATAAACAAAGTCTCACTCTATCGCCAAACGAATACTTCAACCCATTATGAGATAATGGTGTAAATGTCAAAAATAGGAAGACATTAACAATTTGCAAAAGACATAATGATCTGGTAAAACAGAACATGGACATGACATTTTCCATGAGCATGCATGATCAATAAACACATGGTTTATAATTAGTAAAATGCGAGCTAGATTATTTGTACTCTAGTGCAAGTGGGAGACTGAAGGAGATATGCCCTAGAGGCAAATAATAAATGGAGTTTATTATCATATCTCAATTAGGTCGTAATAGTTTCATATTATGCTAAACTGTATCAAGTGGAAACATTGATACAGGTGTGGTATGAAACAAACCAAGTCCCTAGTAGCCTCTATTCATACTATTTTGTTGGGCAACCGATGATCCAGGTTTCTTGATCATGGAGCTTCTATGCCAGATGACAACGAGGTCATATCATTAGTGAATGATGTGATGGACATTAACCAAAGATTGCGACACGATCAAGTCATAATATTTATTGTTGCAGTAGTTAGAAACATAGTATCCTTCTCCTTAGACTGTGAGATCATATTAATCACTGTCTCCCAACGCTGCCTTGACTGCATCAAACATCGCTTGGTGAAACGGTGATTATAAAGGTGTATGTTAGGTATTCCATAGGAATAGTTGATGAGCTATGTATCAAGAGTAGGATTTGTTCACCCGTGTGACGGATAAGATACATAAGGCCGACTTGGTGAAATTACATCCATAATGTTGCAACATGTGACTAGGTCACAAGGATGTAATATCGCGGGAATAAGTAAAATAGAACTTGTCAGTAACGAGATTGAACGAGGTATGTGATACCAATGATTGGATCTCGGACAAGTCGTATCGGAGAAACAAAGGGAACTGGAATCTACATTTTATGGTTCAAACAACATTGTCATGATGGAATGCACAAGGGTCATTATGGGCATCCCGGTCCCGCTATTGATCATTGATGGAATCATGTCTGTGCCATTTCCTAGCCATGGAAAAATACACTTAAGGATACAATGAGCTAGAGATCATATGTAAGTTGGAATCACAGTAGAGAAAGAGAAAGTCGGAATCATTCCAAAGAGAGACCCTAAGTAGTTCAGAGAAAGGAAAATACCGAAAGGTGTTTCGGATAAATAGAAATTTAATAAATATTTAAATTAAAATTTATAGGCCAACTTTCTCCATAGGCCAAAACCCCAGAGGGGATTGACCCAGGAGAAAGCCATCCTAAAAATGGAAAGGAAACAACAAACAACAATAATGCAGCTGGGTTGCATTGGCCTAGCCCACGCGACCCAATCGGCTAGACGCCGCGCAAGCGGCTAGTAGCCGGCCACTGCGGGCGGGCTCCAGGGTGATGGGCTGCACCCGGCCCACTCGGCCGCGCACCGACACCACCACCTTGCCCTACCGCGTGACAGGCCACACACGCACCGGGGCGGCCCACCCGGGTCGCCACTACTACCGCGCCAGGCTGCGCGCTGCTAGGCCCGAGAAGACGCGCCGACCCACCTGGCCAGCCGCTACCGCTGTGTGTTACTGCACCACATGCTACGCTGGGCCGTGGTGGGCACGCCGACCCCACCCGGCTGGCCGCATGATGCTGCTGGGCTACGGCTGGCTGGCCAAGCCGACTTCCCCTTCTCCCTCTTGTTTTTTCTTTATTTATTAGTCCCACATGGGGCCTAATGGAGAGGGAAGGCCCCTCCGCCTATATAAAGGGGTGCCCATGGGTGGAATTAAACACACAATTTGAGATGTTTTCTATGCCATTTTCTTGGAGAATTCCCCCTCTCTCTCTAGTTGTCTCCTGGTGTTGGCATAGTCCCAAGAAAGGATTGTTGGGAATATGCCCTAGAGACAAATAATAATAATGATTATTATCATATTTCATAAAGTTTATGATTAAATTTTATATCATGCTATAACTGTATTGAGAGGAAACATCAATACACGTGTGGTATATAAACAACCAAGGGTTCCTAGTGAAACTCTAGTCACTAGTTCATTGGTCAACAGATGATCAATGTTTCCTAATCATGTGGCATTTATGCCAGTTGGAAATGGAGTCAACTCATTCTGAGAATGAGATGATGAACCAATACCCAACCTAAACATCATGACCCGATCATGTCATGAAGTTCAAGTTATGATGATTAGAAATGGATCATCGTAGACTATTTCTTAGACCGTGAGGCTATATCAATCACTGTCTCCCGAGAGTGCTTAGATAACATCAAGCGTCACTTGGTAATACAGTGATTATAAAGGTGTGTTCGGGTACTCGGAGGAACCGTAGAGGCAATATATGTCAAGAGCAGGATTTTTTCGTCCACGTGACGGAAAGATACTCTAGGGCCCACTCGGAGAAGTTATATCCAATAGCTGCGCAGCGTGTGATTTGATCACAAGGATATCACTTGTCGGAACGAGTCAAGTAGAATTGTTCGGTAACGATATTGAACATGACATGGTGATGTCACTAACCAGATCTCGGGCAATGCAAGTATCGAGAGACAAAGGGAATAAGACACGACTGTCCCGGTTCAAACAACGAAAAATCTTCGTGGAATGCACAGGGGTCACATGGCCATCTAGGTCCCTCTGTCGATCATTGGTCCAGGAGTGTCCCGACCATGTCTGGAGTGTTCCCGAACTATGGGGTATCACGCTTAAGGGCTTGATGATGCTCAGAGAGTGTTTATAGGATCGGTAGAATCACAGAAAAAGAGAAGAGAGAAAACCAAAAGGGTTTCAGTAAGTCCGGAGGATGTCCGGAGTGGAGGTGGAAGATGTTTCATAGCCATGGAGATTGAATAATATGTGAATGAATATCAAATATTAATTTAATCATTTATTCGTAATTATTTAATAAAAGAGAAAAATCAATTAAATGGTCAAAGGGCTTAAATCCCGGAGGGGAAAGGGCCCATGAGGGAAAGGCAAGAGGAGAAAGGGGCAAGGGGGTGGCTGGCGGCCCTATTAGGCCCCCCCCCCCCCACGGAGGGGTGGCCGACGGCACCTCCCCCTACCTCCTCCTCCTTTAGTCCCACCTCGGAACTTTGAGGGAGGTAGTACCTCCCCTTCCCCTAGGGTATTTGGCCAGATAAATACCCACAATATTTAATAAAATAAGTCTAGCGGTAGGTTCGTCTGCAGAATTTCCAATCGCCCTCGTTTGGCCATTTTGTCCTTAAATATTCGGGGTATTTACATGGTCTTCCACCGCTGAGTGAAGAAGTAAATAAACTGTACGCTACTGGTGGCCCGTGTCACGACGGAGGCCGCCGTGAGACCTCCGCGCAAAAAATCCCTACCCGGTAGCTGCCCTTGCCCCGTTCTCCCTCGCAAGGAGCTCCGGTCCGAGGCGGCATACTTGACCATGTTGTGGAGGCCCGGGTGGCTGCCGGAGTTGACATTCTCCACGGCATCCAACGCCAACAACCTGATGGTTTTCACTGACCTCTCCACCAGATCCGTCGCCGAGGACGGCCCGGCGTGGAGCGCAGACGCCCATAGGCTGCCATGTCTGCATCTAACAGCGCCGAGCGACATAAGAGGAGTTAGGCTGACGAATACCCTTCCTTTGACCTCTCAAGTTCTCCTGTATAAACATATATGAAGATACAGAATATATCTCGGTTCCTCTAGACTGATCTGATGAGATAATCTTGATAGCAGCCGCTCCTCCCAATCTTTTCCCCAGACAAACTCCAGATCTGGGCGTGGTGGCTAGGAGCTTCAACACCTGGTGGAGCCGTGAAGAAGGAGGAGGGCGAGGGGCGAGCCGGAGGAGAGCGGGAGGCGTGCTCACGCGGCCAGGAGAAGAAGGAGGTGTCGGGGCAGGGGCGTGTTGTCCCGACGGCGGCGGGCGGAGGCCGAACGCTGGTGACGGAGAAGAAGACCGATGTCGTCCACCTCTCCGGTTCCTCCCCGACTGACGCCATTGTCTACATCCGACCTCTACTGATCCTGTGATCCACCACCAGAGCTTGAGGTGGGGCAAGCAGCTGCAACCGTCGTCTACGCCCCGTTCAAGTTTCTTCTCTGACTCAAGCCTCTGCTGCATTCTGTTGTTTCTGAAACTACGTAAGAAAATTGTGAATGTTGGTCATAGTACAATTTTTGTTCTTTCTATTTCTACAACCATAGAAGCTTCCAAACTCACTAAGCTATCATGGATTGATTCTATGATATGCATGATCAGTACAATATATACCTTTATTTTTCATACCAGATGGATCTGCCATAGAACAGGTTGGGCTCTCGTGAACAGTTAGTTTCTGAATGCTTTAGGGCTCTGCCCCTCCTCTGCACTTTGGCCATCGTTATTGCGATCCTATCTTCTGAATAAGATGTTGAGCGAGCTATCTATTCATATCTATACTGAATAGATGCAGAGAAATGATGCGATTCATCCCGGGACTATGTCCCAGCACATGATTACATGGCAAAACGAGAAATGCCTTCTTATCCTGTAATAAACTAGACTACAATCTATACATGCAGGTGAAAGTGTACCTATTTGCGGGACCTCAGATTCGTGTCCCTTCAAGTTTCTCAAACATGCCTGCTAAAGTTTTCTTCCAAGTAAATCAACGTGTACAAACTTTAGGAACTGTCAATGTTAGTGCAATCATGCCTTGGGACTCACCGTGGATGCAACAGGGCTGCATCGCTTATATATCTATATATTGTTTTAACTCTTAAGAGCGCTAGTTACCAGATTTAATATTATCCAAAGGGAGGAAGAAGGAGGCCAGGTGTAGCTGAATAAAACATGCCAAATAAATCCTAAGATAGAGTGTGGATGGATTTTTTGCCACAGCTCAGATTGTTTCCGCCAAACAAAGCTGAAGATACAGTGTTGATGGCTGCTTATATAGACGATGTGGTTTTATAAGGTGATCCATTAATTATAGTTTCCGCCAAACACAATATTTCTTGATTTCTTTTGTGCAAATTAACGAGACCAATTTATTAGTTGCATATCTTGGTATAAACTTGTTCAGTCGTGCCATTATATTAACCACATCATGTGCCGCATCCCTCTCCTGATTGCACACAAGACTATTGGTGATTGATTTTGCACACAACTGCTTAGATTAATTCTCTTTGTAATCTTGCTAGGTGGCGACAATGATTTTAGGGGTCTAATGCATGTGCAAACGGGTAGGTATTACTTAATCTTTGGATAATATGAAATATTATAATCTTTATTAAGAAAATTTTAAAGAAAAATATTTACATCTACGAAACTATTATTGGAATATCTACGCAAACATACTTTTAGCTGTAGTATGTTGAACCAGTATGTCAGAATGCCCGAAAAAAGAAAACACGTTATTATTGTTCAAAGGGAATGCATGTTTACATAGCTTATTTACATGTATACAAAGGCAACTATAGATATATGGCGGGTAAAGAAAATATCGAGGTTTGTCATGAGACCAGGAGACTATCAAACATTCATGGCATATAACATAACCGACTTTCAATCATTTTCGTGCATTAAATTGTCGTCTCGTAGCAACGCACGGGCATTCAGCTAGTAATCAATAAAAGGTTTCTCACTTTTGGAGAGACCTCCAATTGATATTCTCTCTCTCTCTCTCTCTCTCTCTCTCTCTCTCTCTCTCTCTCTCTCTCTCTCTCTCTCTCCCGTGACCGTGGTCCCAAGTTCGGACTACGCGAACGAGAGACATCTTCATCGCGGAGCACCGTCGCGCTGCAGGATTCGGATCTATGAACTCTACTTCCACAACTGCTGCTGGATCGGGGAAGCAGGAGTCATCGTCAGGCACTGGACATGTGTAACTACCCGCGAGGTGTCACACTTGAGGCACTCAAATCGTTGGAGCCACAGGAGCGCAAGGACTTCATCACGACCTTGAGGTCGGCTTCGGCTCGTCTACATCAACCACGCTCTCCTGAGCGTTGGCAACGCTTTTCGGTCTTCAAGGGTAAGTTCGCGAAAATCCCCTCCCGTTACTGCATTACTAATATATAGGTCCTGGCAGCATCAGGGATTCAGGGGCGTAGGGTAAAATTTTATTGTTTTCATACGTGGAACCCCTACAGTGGTATCAGAGCCAGGTCTATGCGTAGTAATGCTAGTACGGGTAGAACACACGAGATGTAGCGTGTGGGCATTGATCTTTTAGTTGTTACCCTCCCACGTGTACTTGTGTATACCGCAGTACTGCTTGATGAAGCGGCCCCCAACCGACTTTACGCGTTCATTCGCGAGACTGGTCCACGCTTGACATACGGCTTGTACCGTATAAAGTGGCTTAGGGGGGTGTCTGTCTCTCTCGCATTAGTTGGTATGCCATTTGCAACGGAGGGCCCTGAAAGAGGTATAGTATAGACAACTACTTGATCAGCGTTGTGGTGAAAGTTCGTAGGTAAGAACGGTTCTTGTGCGAAAGCCCATTTAGCCACGTAAAACATGCAAAGATAAAGTAGAGGCATCTAACTTTGTTTTGCAGGGAGCGTTGCTTTGTGATATGGTTGTGGTAAAGGTAAAGTGATTACCTTATGTTACGTAGTAGTATATAGTCATGGAGGTGACGGACTACCACGCCGAAAAGACACCGGTACCCTAGTGTCTACAGCGCCAGAACCCTGACGCTGGAATCCGGTGACGACGGATGGAGATCACGACGTGAAGGACCATATCACATCGCATTTACATTCAATGTTATTGTTTGTATATATTATTGTGTGCTAGTATTAGATACTCGACGGTAGCCTAATAAGATGATCCCTGTTTAAAAATTACCAATGCTTGTGTTCTCCCTTAGTATGCACCACTAAGAAAGTTCTTCGGTATGAGGCAGGCCATGATAAGCGGGTGTTAGACATATCTACGTTAGCATACAGTGGGTGTAAGCCATGTTGCACAGCGAATACACTAAGGTTGAGTTGGCGAGCCTAGCATGTAACAGACATGGCCTCGGAACGCGGATGGTCGAAAGATCGAGCACGAGTCGCATGAATGATGTGACCGACGTTTAGCGTCCACGCTAGAACCCACATTGATGGCCGTGATGATCGGGGGAGATGTGGGGAAAAGGGGTCATGTTATCACTAGAACCCTTCAGGAGATAGGTGTTTCTGAGTGGAGTTATTATTAACTCATATCAATTATAAACTTAGTCTAAATTCCTTTTTGCAATTATAAATGTAGAAAATATTCTCCCCGATGCTACCTTTCCTGTTGATGATTGGTTGGTTAGAAGGAGAGAAGCTCAGGTTAGACGGATCAAACTTCTCTATATGGGTTGCGCGTCTCCACGTTCTCCTTAGCGAGAATAACGTGGTCGACTATATACTCAACGAAATGGATTTGGTTCAGCCCAGTAACCTAGAGACCCCAGAGCAGCGGGAAGACCGCTATTGTCGTCGTGAGATGTCCACCTTCGTTTCAGTTACAATGCGTTTCAGAATGGTGGATGATCTATAGCCTGTCGTGGGTAATTTTGACCCTCGTACAGTAATGCTACAACTTAGGACATATTTCGTGGGACAAGAACGCATATGGGAGCATGAGCTAATGGGAGGTTTCCTCTCCATTAAGATGGAGGAGAACTCTTCGCTTGACGACCACTTGGAGCGCATGCATGATGCGTATATGAGGCCAGCATACTTTCTGGACAGCTGGATGGCGAGCTCTTGTGCAAATGGGGTTGTGCTGCGGTCGCTGCCACCAAGCTACCGAGCACATGTCAGGACTTGCATTATGAGTAGTGATACGGAAACATTGGATTTCCAAGAGTTCATATTATGTTTCAGGAACGTAAAGGTTGAACCAATCACCGGAGAGGTCATCAATGACAAAGGTATATATTTGATATACAATTTTATAAATATTATTATATTGCAAACATATGTTGCAGTGTTAAGTATATTTGATACTTGTTCTGTTTTGCTGAAAACAGGTCCTTCTGCATAGAGGTGCTTGCTAGAGAGGAGGTGACATTGTGTGTTGATGGCGAGCATGATGATGATGGCCAACGACACTCAATCTCAACATTTGTCACTTAGTTTATGTTTTAGGATGATTATTGTAATCAAAATATTATGAACTTCTTGTGTCTCATACTTTGTGAGATGGTTATTCATATCAGTTTGTAACAAACAATTGTTCCACTTTTATGAATGATTTCTATTTGTGTTCATATCTTGTTTGATTATGTATGAATTATCCTGGTTTTGAAACTAATTGATAATACATGAAAATTTGTAAAATATTGAAATGCCTCAAAAATACCCAACTTAATGATATATTCATTAATGAATGAAACCATTGTTTGAATTCAAAGTTATATTGTTAATATGTGAAAGTCATTTGATTTCTTGTCACATATGAATCATGCCTAAGTTCGGCAAAATAACTTGAACACCGTGTATTGCTTGAATACAAAGTGTTTTAATGAAATGTTAAAAGTAAATACATATTCGATGTATTATGTTTTAACAAAAATGGTGATTATCATTATATGATTATTTAAATGTGTAAAGAAGTTTACCAAAGGAAACATGAGGATGAAACTGTTTGATATGATCAAAGTATTTCATCAAACAAAGGGTATTAAAAATAAAAGAGAATCTAATTACTACAATTTGATCAATAGTAATGAAATTCAACTTTATAAGAATGGCTTAAAAAGAATTGTGGAGTGCAAAGCGTTTTGAAACGTCAAAATGCAAAGCATCACAATGTGATATTAGATATCAAATCAGTGAATAGAAGGCGCCAAATAAATCGTTGTAGTGTAGATGTAGAGACCATTAGTTAGAAATAGTCAGCACTCAATTATAATATATAGTGAACCATGTGAATTCGTGAAAGCGGCTCCATATCTAGTATGGATAGTCGTAAAAGTTTTGGGATTATTCGATATAACCAAAACAATAGCGAATAAGTCCTTGTAGAGTATTCATTGGAAAACTTTGAATACGAAATCCTTAGCTAGAACCAAAAGGAAAGCAAAACTTGTATTGCTTGGATTTTGGTGCATTTTCGAGAAAGTTTACATTCAGTGATATTTCTCGATTATGAAGCAATTGGAAGATAGTGTTAAACACAATGAGGATTCAAAACCCTGCATCAGAGTGTTGAGAAGAGCAAAGGAAAGCGTTTCTAAACGATACTCTTCACAAAGGAAAGAATCAATGATAATGATCATTGTGTTTTCCCCACTAGTGTTCTCGCTACATAAAGTAGGATTCAAAATGTAGCCCATATCTTGTATGGAGACATTTGTGAATCATTTGTCATGATTACTAGAATATGACATACCTACAAACTACTAAGGAAATAATGGTAATCTAGAATTATGAGAAATTCTAGAAGCAAAATTCCCTTGAGATTAGAAAGCAATTTGTTGCCGAATCTTGCAAAGTAAAGGAGTTACTTGGAATTTTCCCAAATGACTGCAAAGCCATAGTGGAAAAAGGGGTGAATGACAAAAGCACAATTTGTCAAGTATTAGACGAATTCAAATGAATTTGATTCAAGTGTGTTGAATGTCTAGTGGATTTAAAACTAGTAAAAGTACTAATATCTCATAGTAAATCTCCAAGTTTGATATTTGATCAAAGGATTTTGAAATCGTTCAAAAAATAGTGAGTGGATATGCAATTTGCATGAAATTGAGTGGGGGCTATAAAAGTCTTGCTAAAACAATATGTGGATGACATATTTTTGAGTGGGAGCAATATAAGTCTCAAATTCAATTATGTAGGAACATAGTTTGAGTAAGAGTAGTGACTCATACCCAAATATATTGGGAACATATTTTGAGTGGGAGCTTACACGAGTGATTCTTAAGTGTGTATACGACACATTAAGAATAAAAGCGCAAGTACCGATAAACAATGATTTATAAGGGTAGAAGTTGATAATAAGTGTATTATGATATTATGTAGTATTCCTTAAAGGATTCTGAAAAGGGTTTCAAAATAGAAGTTAATTAAGGAACTGGTCCTTAATAACTCAAATTAGGAATAGTATTAAGTTTAACATTGATGGTTGAAAGAAAGAAAAGGATGATCATCATCCACTATGTTTAGACATAGGTTCTATCTTAGAAAACCATGATAGTAACTTAACATAATATATGATCCAATAAGAAACCTTTGAAAAGTGATTAAGTTCGAATCACTGAACATTGAGCTAAGTTTGTCCGCAGTATCTAATAGAGAACTGTAGACATGTTTTCCAAATCCATAAAGGGTGGCATATCTTAAAGCATAAAGAGTTATGTTATAAGGGAATATGTTAGAAACTCCTGTAATACCAACTAAAGTCAAGTAGGAAGCGAGGTGAACAAAACATCGAAAGTTGCACAGAGTGCACTCGTGTTTCGATGATTACATTTATAATAATAGATAAGGGTACCATCTAAAGTGTTGTATAATGTTATGGCGGGGCTAGTTCGCTTTTAACGTAGAATGATGTGTCCCAGGGCACAATGCCCATGAGAAAGTCCTCGAGGTTGATCTAAAGTCACTGTAGGCTCCTGTAATCCGACCTTGTTCTACTGCCATAGCAACGATGCATACACAAAGATGTTATCATGTGATGATAAAGTATTAATGTCAATTAAGGTGACATTAGTAAGTTGCAAAGGATTTGGGACTGTAAAGTACATGCCCAAGACTCAACCTCTTCCATGAGCAAGCATGTTTAGGGTACCAGGATACATGGTGCCAATGATTAAGAACAAATGCAACTAGTTTATTTGTACTCTAGTGCAAGTGGGAAACTGTTGAAAATATGCCCTAGAGATAAATAATAATAATGATTATTATCATAATTCATAAAGTTTATGATTAAGTTTTATATCATGCTATAACTGTATTGAGAGGAAACATCGATACACATGTGATATATAAACAACCAGGGGTTCCAAGTGAAACTCTAGTCACTGGTTCATTGGTCAACAGATGATCAAGGTTTCCTGATCATGTGGCATTTATGCCAGTTCGAAATGGAGTCAACTCATTCTGAGAATGAGATGATGAACCAATACCCAACCTAAACATCATGACCCGATCATGTCACGAAGTTCAAGTTACGATGATTACAAATGGATCCTTCTAGACTATTCCTTAGACCGTGAGGCTATATCAATCACTGTCTCCCGAGAGTGCTTAGATAGCATCAAGCGTCACTTGGTAATACAGTGATTATAAAGGTGTGTTTAGGTACTCGGAGGAACCGTAGAGGCAATATATGTCAAGAGTGGGATTTGTCCATCCACGTGACGGAAAGATACTCTAGGGCCCACTCGGAGAAGTTATATCCAATAGCTGCGCAGCGTGTGATTTGATCACAGGGATATCACTTGTCGGAACGAGTCAAGTAGCATTGTTTGGTAACGAGATTGAACATGACATGGTGATGTCATTGAATAGATCTCGGGCAATGCAAGTATCGAGAGACAAAGGGCCTGGTCCAAAGAACGAAAGATCTTCGTGGAATGCACAGGGGTCACATGGCCATCTAGCTCCCTCTATTGATCATTGGTACGGGAGTGTACCAACCATGTCTGTAGTGTTCCTGAACCGTGGGGTATCACGCTTAAGGGTTTGATGATGCTTAGAGAGTGTTTATAGGATCGGTAAAATCACCGAAGAAGAGAAGAGAGAAAACCGGAAGTGTTTCGGTAAGTCCGGAGGATGTCCGGAGTGGAGGTGGAAGGTGTTCCATAGTCAAGGAGATTGAATAATATGTGAATGAATGTTAAATATTGATTTAATCATTTATTCATAATTATTTAATAAAAGAGAAAATCAATTAAATGGTCAAAGGGCTTAATGGGCCAAATCTCGGAGGGGAAAGGGCCCATGAGGGAAAGGCTAGAGGAGAAAGGGCCAAGGGGGGTGGCCAGCGGCCCTATTGGGCCAGCCCCTCATGTGGGGCCCATGGAGGGGTGGACGGCGGTGCCTCTCCCACCTCCTCCTCCTTTAGTCCCACCCCGGGACTTTGAGGGAGGTAGTACCTCCCCTCCCCCTATATATAGTGGGGGTATTTGGCTAGATAAATACACACAATATTCAATAAAAGGTTTCCTCACTTTTGGGGAGACCTCCAATTGATATTCTCTCTCTCACGTGACCGTGGTCCCAAGTTCGGACTGCGCGAACGAGAAACATCTTCACCGCGGAGCGCCGTCGTGCTGCGGGATTCGGATCCAGGAGCTCTACTTCCACAACTGCTGCTGGATCAGGGAAGCGGGAGTCATCGTCAGGCACCGGACGTGTGTAACTCCCCGCGAGATGTCACACTTGAGGCACTCAAGTTGTTGGAGCCACAGGAGCGCAAGGACTTCATCAGGACCTTGAGGTCGGCTTTGGCTCGTCTACATCAACCACGCTCTCCGGAGCGTTGATAACGCTTTTTGGTCTTCAAGGGTAAGTTTGCAAAAAGCCCCTCGCGTTACTGCATTACTAATAGATAGGTCCTGGTAGCATCAGGGGTTCAGGGGCGTAGGGTAAAGTTTTATTGTTTTCATACGCGGAACCCCTACAAGGACTGTACATGCAAAAGACGTCGCACCTATAGCACATTGATGCACTACAGGGATTCCAAGCTGGAGATCTACTTCTGCACTCCCGACAGAGATCAAGGGAGTCGGAGGTCATCATCGTACACCGTATGTGTAAGAAACCTCGAGGGTGCCTTCAAAGAGTGGCATCTTGGATATCGTGAGCCGGAGCTGCTACACGATGAAGATGGAGTAATAGGTGGCTTGCGAGGAGCTTTGCGACCTTGAGGTTGACAATGAGCACGACTACATCAACCACGTTCCCCTTGGAATGTTAACCGCTTTCGGACTATAAGGGTATGTATCCGAAACCTCGGTCGTTACTACATTACTTTTAGATAGATCTTGGGCAGTTAGGGCGTTCCAACGTAGGAGATTTTTTGTTTTCTACTACGGAACCCTTTATTAGTTGTTGTTGGTGCCGTTTCTGTGGTGTTTCAGCACGAGCCGTTGTCCTACCATTGCTAGGTGATGTACGATTTTTAGTCCCCCTTATAAATTGAGCCAACTTTTCTTCTATTCACAATGAATTGCATTGCTGATTGCTTTTCATTAAAAAATTGGGTCAATTTCAGGGTATCGTCTATACTCTTTAGTTCAACAAATGAACAACATTTTCTAGCTCATCATTAGGATACTCTTTACTCTCTTTAGTTCAAAAATTGAACTAACTTTTTCAAAACAATGATATCATCAGAGAAGTTAGGATAACCATGATCGATCAATACCCCTTTCGGTTCAGAGGGAATGAAGAGTATTGACCAATCTTAGCCGTCCTTGTGTTTTCAGTTTCCTAAGTTTAGAAGGAGGGGCACCAAAACAAAAGTGGTTGAACTAAACTGTGTATGGGTTATAGTGGTTCCGTGTATGAAAACAATAGATTTTACCCTACACCCCTGAACCCCTGATGTTGCTAGGACCTATCTATTAGTAATACAGTAACGTGAGGGGATTTTTGCGAACTTACCCTTGAAGACCGAAAAGCATTGTCAACGCTCAGGAGAGCATGGTTGATGTAGATGAGCCGAAGCCGACCTCAAGGTCGTGATGAAGTCCTTGCGCTCCTGTGGTTCCAACGACTTGAGTGCCTCAAGTGTGACACCTTGCGGGGAGTTACACACATCCGGTGCCTGCCGATGACTCCCGCTTCCCTGATCCAGCAGCAGTTTTGGAAGTAGAGCTCCTGGATCCGAATCCCGCGGCGCGACGGTGCTCCGCGGTGAAGATGTCTCTCGTTCGTGCAGTCCGAACTTGAGACCACGATCACGGGAGAGAGAATATCAATTGGAGGTCTCCCCAAAAGAGAGGAAACTTTTTATTGAATATTGTGTGTATTTATCTGTCCAAATACCCCCACTATATATAGGTGGAGGGGAGGTACTACCTCCCTCAAAGTCCCAGGGTGGGACTAAAGGAGAGGGAGAGGGGGGTGCCGCCGGCCAGCCCTAGTGGGGACCGCACGGGGGGCTTGGCCTAGCCGGCCACCCCCTTGCCCCTTCTCCCCTCTTGCCTTTCCCTAAAGGGCCCTCTTCCCTCCGGAATTGGCCCATTAAGCCTTTTGACCTTTAAATTGATTTTATCTTTTATTAAATAATTCAAAAAAATGAGTAAATCAATATTTAACATGCATTCACATATTATTCAATCTCCGTGGTTATGGAACACCTTCCACCTCCACTCCAGACATCCTTTGGACTTACCGAAACCCTTCCGATTTTCTCTCCTCTCTTCTTCGGCAATTCTACCGATCCTATAAAAACTCTCTAAGCATCATCAAACCCTTAAGCATGATACCCCACGGTTCGGGAACACTCCAGACATGGTCGGGACACTCCCGGACCAATGATCGACAGAGGGACCTGGATGGCAATGTGACCCATGTGCATTCCACGAAGTTCTTTCGTCATTTGAACCGGGATAGTCGTGTCTTATTCCCTTTGTCTCTCGACACTCGCATTGTCCGAGATCTGATCAATGACATCACCATGTCGTGTTCAATCTCGCTACTTGACTCGTTCCGACAAGTGATATCCCTGTGATCAAAATCACACGTTGCACAGCTATTGGATATAACTTCTCTGAGTGGGACCTTGAGTATATTTCTGTCACGTGGACGGAAAAATCCCGCTCTTGGCATATATTGCCTCTACGCTTCCTCCGAATACCTGAACACACCTTTATTGTCACTATATTACCAAGTGATGTTTGATGCTATCTAAGCATTCTTGGGAGACAATGATTGATATAGCCTCACGGTCCAAGGAATAGTCTACGAGGATCCATTTCTAATCATCATAACTTGAACTTCGTGACATGATCGGGTCACGATGTTTAGGTTGGGCATTGGTTCATCATATCATTCTTAGAATGAGTTGACTCCATTTCCAACTGGTATAAATGCCACATGATCAGGAAACCTTGATCATATGTTGACCAATGAACGATTGACTAGAGTTTCACTAGGAACGCCTGGTTGTTTATATATCACACATGTATTGATGTTTCCTCTCAATACAGTTATAGCATGATATAAAACTTAATTATAAACTTTATGAAATATGATAACACTCCTTACTATTATTTGTCTCTAGGGCATATTTCCAATAGTCTCCCACTTGCACTAGAGTATCAAATAAACTAGCTACATTTGTTCTTAATCATTGGCACCATATATCTCGGGCACCCTGAACATGCTTGCTCAAGGAAGAGGTTAAGTCTTGGGCCTGTACTTTATAGTCCCAAATCCTTTGCAACTTACTAATGTCACCTTGATTGACATTAATACTTTATCATCACATGATAACATCTTTGTGTATGCATCGTTGCTATGGCAGCAGAACGAGGCCGAATTCCAAGAGCCTACAGTGACTTTAGATCAACCTCGAGGGCTTTCTCATGGGCACTGTGCCCTGGGATACATCATTCTACGTTAAAAGCGAACTAGCCCCACCATAACATTATACAACACTTTACATGGTACCCATATCTATTATTATAAGTGTAATATCGAAACACGAGTGCACTCTGTGCAACTTTCGATGTTTTGTTCACCTTGCTTCCTACTTGACTTTAGTCGGTATTACACGAGTTTCCAATATATTCCCTTATAACATAACCCTTTATGTTTTAAGATATGTCATCCTTCATGGATTTGGAAAACATGTCTGCAGTTCTCTATTAGGCACTGCGGACAAACTTAGCTCAACATTCCGTGATTCAAACTTAATCACTTTTCAAACGTTTCTTATTGGATCATATATTATGTTAAGTTCCTATCATGGTTTTCTAAGATAGAACCTATGTCTAAACATAGTGGATGATGATCATCCTTTTATTTCTTTCAACTATTGATGTTCAACTTAATACTATTCCTAACTTGAGTTATTAAGGACCAATTCCTTAATTAACTTCTATTCTGAAACCCTTTTCAGAATCCTTTAAGGAATACTACATAATATCATAATACACTTATTATAAACTTCTACCCCTTTAAATCATTATTTATCGGTACTTGCACTTTTATTCTTAATGTGTTGAATACACAGTGGAGAATCACTCCTTTAAGCTCCCACTCAAAATATGTTCCCAACATATTTGGGTACAAGTCACTACTCTTACTCAAACTATGTTCCTACATATTTGAATTTGAGACTTATATTGCTCCCACTCAAAAATATGTCATTCACATATTATTTTAGGAAAACTTTCATAGCACCCACTCAATTTTATGCAAATTGCATATCCACTCACTATTTTGAATGATTTCAAAATCCTTTGATCAAATATCAAACTTGGAGTTTTACTATGAGATACTAGTACTTTTACTAGTTTTAAATCCTCTAGACATTTAGCACACTTGAATCAAATTCATTTGAATTCGTCCAATACTTGAAAAAATGTGCTTTTGTCATTCACCCCTTTTTCCACTATGGCTTTGAAGTCATTTGGGAAAATCCAAGTAACTCCTTTCCTTGTAAGATTCAGCAATGAATTGCTATCTAATCTCAAGGGAATTTTGCTTCTAGGATTTCTCATAATTCTAGTTTACCATTATTTCCTTAGTAGTTCGTAGGTATGTCATATTCTGGTAATCATGACAAATGATTCACAAATGTCTCCATACAAGATATGAGATGAATTTTGAATCCTACTTTATGTAGTGAAAACACTAGTGGGGAAAACACAATGATCATTATCATTGATTCTTTCCTTTGTGAAGAGTATCGTTCATGAATGTTTTCTGTTGCGCTTCTCAACACTCTGATGCAGGGTTTTGAATCCTCATCATGTTTTACACTATCTTCCATTTGCTCCATAATCGAGAAATATCACTAAAAGAATGTACCAAAATCCAAGCAATAGAAGTTTTCCTTCTCTTTTGGTTTCAGCTATGGATTTCGTATTCAAAGTTTTCCAATGAATACTCTACAAGGATTTATTCGCTATTGTTTTGGTTATATCGAATAACCCCAAAACTTTTAGATGATCCACACCAGATGTGGAGCCGCTCTCACGAATCTAAATGGTTCACTATGTATTCTAATTGAGTGCTAACTATTTCTAACTAATGGTCTCTACATCTATACTACAATGATTTATTTGGCGCCTTCTATTCACCCACTTTGATATCTAATATCACATTGTGATGCTTTGCATTTTGACGTTTCAAAACGCTTTGCATTCCCCAATTCTCTTTATGCCATATAAAGTCGAATTTCATTACTATTGATCAAATCGTAGTAATTAGATTCTCTTTTAATTTTAATACCCTTTGTTCACTTTGATCATATCAAATAGTTTCATACTTATGTTTCCTTTGGTAAACTTCTTTACACATTTAAACAATCATATAATGATAATTACCATTTTGTTACAACACAATACATCGAATGTGTATTTACTTTTAAAATTCATTAAAACACTTTGTATTCAAGCAATACACGGTGTTCAAGTTATTTTGCCGAACTTAGGCATGATTCATATGTGATAAGTAATCAAATGACTTTCATATATTATCACATAACTTTGAATTTAAACAATGGTTTCATTTATTAGTGAACATATCATTAAGTTGGGTATTTTAAGGATTTCAATATTTTACAAATGTTCATGCATTATCAATTAGTTTCAAACAACACGGATAATTCACATATAATCAAACAAGATATGAACACAAATAGAAATCATTCATATAAGTGGAACAACTGTTTGTTACAAACTGGTATGAATAACCGTCTCACAAAGTGTTAGACACACTAAAGAATTTCACAATCTTTTGATTATAATAATCATCCTAAAACATAAACTAAGTGATAAATGTTGAGGGAGAGTGTCGTTGGCCATCATCATCATGCTCGCCATCAACATGCAACGTCACCTCCTCTCCAGCAAGCACCTCTATGCAGAAGGACCTATTTTTAGCAAAACAGAACAAGTATCAAATATACTTAACACTACAAATGTGTTTGCAAGATTATAACATTTATAAAATTGTATATCAAATATATACCTTTGTCATCGATGACCTCACCGGTGATTGGTTCAACCTTTACGTTCCTGAAACGGAATATGAACTCTTGGAAATCCAATATTTCTGTATCACCACTCATGATGCTACTCCAGACATGTCCTTTGTAGCTGGGAGGCAATGATCGAAGCAGCACGCCTATCACAAACGGATCATCCATCCAGTAGTCCACGAAGTGAACCAGTTTCATGTGTGCATCAAGCATGCACTCCAAGTGACCCTTCCGACATGTGTGCTCCTCCATCTGTATGGAAAGGAACACTCCAAGAAGCTCGTGCTTCCACATGCGCACATGGCTTATGAACTCCGCTCTCAGCTGATCCACCATCGAATATGGATCAAGATCACTAATGAGCGGATGGAGTTCATCCACCATCCCGTAACGCATTATTATCTGAATGTAGGTGGACATCTCTTGATGATAGTAGCGGTCTGCCAGCTCTTGTGAGGTCTCATAGTGGTCTGGCTCAGTCAAATCCATCGTGCGGTGCATGTAGTCGACCACATGATTCCTAGTAAGGAGATCATTCAGGCGCACAAGCCAACTAGGGAAGTTGGACCCATCAAGTCTAAGTTTCTCACCAACTACCCATTCCTCAATGAAAAAGTAAGCTTCACGGTGAGCCATCTCTACATTTATAATTGCAAAAGGAATTTAGACTAAGTTTATAATTAAATGAGTTAATAATAACTCCACTCAAAAACACTTATCCCCTAAAGGATTCTAGTGATAACACGTCCCCTTTTCCCCACATCTCCCCCGATCATCACGACCATCAATGTTGGTTCTAGGGTGGACGCTAAACATCGATCACATCATTCATGTGACTCGTGCTCGATATTTCGACCATCCGTGTTCCAAGGCCACGTCTCTATAATGTGCAAGGCTCGCCAACTCAACCTTAGTGTATTTGCTGTGTAACATGGCTTACACCCACTGTATGCGAACATAGATATGTCTGGCACCCGCTCATCATGGCCTGCCTCATACCGAAGAACTTTCTTGGTTGTGCACACTAAGAGGGAACACAATCATTGGTAATTTTAAACAGGGATCATCTTATTAGGCTACCGCCGAGTATCTAATACAAGCACACAATAAGATATACAAACAATAACATTGAATGTAAATGCGATGTGATATGGTCCTTAACGTCGTGATCCCCATCCGTCGTCACCGGATTCCGGTGCCAAGGTTCCGGCGCCGTAGACACCAGGATACCGGTGTCTTTCCGGCATGGTAGTCCGTCACCTCCGTGACTATCTACTACTACGTAACATAAGGTAATCACTTTACCTTTGCGACAACCATATCACAAAGCAACGCCCCCTACAAAACAAAGTTAGATGCCTCTACTTTATCTTTGCATGTTTTACGTGGCTAAATGGGATTTTGCACAAGAACCTTTCTTACCTATGAACTTTCACCACAACACTGATCAAGTAGTTGTCTATACTATACCCCTTTCGGGGCCCTCCGTTGCAAATGGCATACCAACTAATGCGAGAGAGACATACACCCCCCTAAGCCACTTTATACGGTACAAGCCGTATGTCAAGCGTGGACCAGTCTCGCGAATGAACGCGTAAAGTCAGTTGTGGGCCACTTCATCAAGCATTACTGCAGTATACACAAGTACAAGTGGGAGGGTAACAACTAAAAGATCAACGCCCACACGCTACATCTCGTGTGTTCTACTCATACTAGCATTACTACGCATAGATTTAGCTCTGATACCACTGTAGGGGTTCCGCGTATGAAAACAATAAATTTTACCCTACGCTCCTGAACCCCTGATATTGACAGGACCTACCTATTAGTAATACAGTAACGAGAGGGGCTTTTTGTGAACTTACCCTTGAAGACCGAAAATCATTGTCAATGCTCAGGAGAGCGTGGTTGATGTAGACGAGCCGAAGACGACCTCAAGGTCGTGATGAAGTCCTTGCACTCCTATGACTCCAACGACTTGGGTGCCTCAAGTGTGACACCTCGCGGGGAGTTACACACGTCCGGTGCCTGACGATGACTCCCGCTTCCCCGATCCAGCAGCAGTTGTGGAAGTAGAGCTCCTGGATCCGAATCCCGCATCATGACGGCGCTTCGCGGTGAAGATGTCTCTCGTTCGCGCAGTCCAAACTTGGGACCACGGTCATGGGAGAGAGAGAATATCAATTGGAGGCCTCCCCAAAAGAGAGGAAACCTTTTATTGAATATTGTGTGTATTTATCTGGCCAAATACCCCTACTATATATAGGGGAGGGGAGGTACTACCTCCCTCAAAGTCCCGGGGTGGGACTAAAGGAGAGAGAGGGGGGCGCCGCTGACCAGCCCTAGTGGGCCCCACACGGGGGGTGGGGGGCTTGGCCCAGCGGGCCACCCCTTGCCCCTTCTCCCCTCTTGCCTTTCCCTAATGGGCCCTCTTCCCCTCCGGAATTGGCCCACTAAGCCTTTTGACCTTTAAATTAATTTTCTCTTTTATTAAATAATTATGAATAAATGATTAAATCAATATTTAATATTCATTCACATATTATTCAATCTCCGTGGCTATGAAACACCTTCCACCTCCACTCCGGACATCTTCCAGACTTACCGAAACCCTTCCAGTTTTCTCTCTTCTCTTCTTCGACGATTTTACCGATCCTATAAACACTCTCTAAGCATAATCAAACCCTTAAGCATGATACCCCATGGTTCGGAAACACTCCATACATGGTCGAGACACTCCCAGACCAATGATCGATAGAGGGATCTGGATGGCCATGTGACCCCTGTGCATTCCACGAAGATCTTTCGTCGTTTGAACCGGGACAATCGTGTCTTATTCCCTTTGTCTCTCGCATTACCCGAGATCTGATCAATGACATCACCATGTCGTGTTCGATCTTGTTACCGAACAATTCTACTTGACTCGTTCCGACAAGTGATATCCCTGTGATCAAAATCACACTTTGTGCAGCTATTGGAGATAACTTCTCCGAGTAGGCCCTTGAGTATCTTTCCGTCACGTGGACGGACAAGTCCTGCTCTTGGCATATATTGCCTCTACGGTTCCTCCGAATACCTGAACACACATTTACTGTCACTGTATTACCAAGTGACGTTTGATGCTATCTAAGCATTCTCGCGAGACAGTGATTGACATATCCTCACGGTCTAAGGAATAGTTTACGAGGATCCATTTCTAATCATCATAACTTGAACTTCGTGACATGATCGGGTCACGATGTTTAGGTTGGGTATTGGTTCATCATCTCAGTCTCAGAATGAGTTGACTCCATTTTCAACTGGCATAAATGTCACATGATCAGGAAACCTTGATCATCTGTTGACCAATGAACCAGTGACTAAAGTTTCACTAGGAACTCCTGGTTGTTTATATATCACACGTGTATTGATGTTTCCTCTCAATACAGTTATAGCATGATATAAAACTTAATTATAAACTTTATGAAATATGATAACAATCCTTATTATTATTTGTCTCTAGCGTATATTTCCAACATGGGCACCCTAATAACCCACTTGCATCTCTATAAATAAATATATCAGATTGATATTTGGATTTTTTCCATGTCAAAGGAACATGCGAGACTAAGCAAGTCATAGTTGCAACATGCAAGAATGTTTGACATCATATTTCTACAAACATGATTTTACCCGCTATATTAATATAACAACCATATGATGCAACTAGTTTCGAAACGAAAGACTTGCTAGGGCAACAACAAACACAAGCTCAACTAAAAAAGAAACAAAGGAGATAAAGGTGGATCGACTAAGCGAAGGAGACCCGCAACTGATGCACCCCAAAGATGTTCCACCATGCTCCTAGCACCGACTCATCAAGTACCAAGCAACACCTTCAAGAAAGAAGCGACGATGCTACTATCCGGTCCAGGACACTGGCCCTAGGGTTTATCCTGGTACATAGAGGGAAGTGGACGAAGGGCAGCCACGATGACCTCCAGGAAGGAATCGTGCCATCCAAAGGCGGCATCGCATTAGTGTCGGCCGAGCTGACAATGATTTCTCCCAAAAAAACCTATCCACTAGCCCCGGACGATCCGTTGTTCAAGAGCTCCACGAGGTTGAACCTCAACCACCAAACTCGTCGCCTACCAATATGCGCCAATACTATCACGAAGCCGCCATCACCGTATCACCGAAGGTACCAATGTGAGGCCAGCATGACAGAAGTGAATGGTAGCCTGAATCAGGGTCAATAGTACCGTGTCCGTGCGGGGGGGGGGGGGGGGGGAACTGTGTCCACCGCCAAAGGCGCTAGTCGACCGGACGTGGCATCATGACACACCCGTCCCAAGCGGGTCTGGCCAGGTCGAAAGGACCCATAAAGCCTCCACGGAGGTAGGCACACCAGTCCTAATAGGGTCTGTTAGGGCCTAGATCGGCCCCGTAAAGCCTGACGTTGCATTATAACAGGTAGCTATCATTGCCACCACCCTGAGCACCAATCTACCGTCATCGCCATCTCCTGGAGACCGCGCCATCATGGGCAGGACAGCCGCCGTCGGCCCAAATGGGTCTCGCAGGGCCCCAGATCTGGGGTGGTCGGCCACCACCCAGCCGTTCGCGTGTTGTCCCGCTGTTCCCAGCATGGCCCCGCCGATCGTCGGTGCCGCCGTGCCTTCAGTTCCTAGCCAGAACCTCACCCAAGACACCCGAGATGCACCACTCACCGGAGCACCGTGCCGCGCACGCCCTCGGCATGGGAGAGTAGAGGAAGGGGTGCCACCAGCGGCGACAGTGGAGGGGGGAGGGGAGGGAGGCGGTGGCACTGGATAGCTTCTGCTCACCCGCACGGGGGGCGAGATAGGAGCGGGTTTTTCCTTCAGTTTATCTCGTCCGTTTGACATCATATTTACATATCAAGTGCAGAGAAGTTCTAACATACAACAAGAAACAATGAGATAAAGGGGAAATAAGAGGTAAATGACAACTATAGCTTCGTCTCTTCGGAGTTCAGACACATCTTGATTCTCAATAACATCCTACTATTTCACAAGCCTTGTATAGTGTTATAAAAATGCTGCTCCAGTACCCTTTCGTATAAATGGTTATATATTATTTTGCTAAATAGTAAAACCTAGAGATAATCATGTTATATATTACATCTCTCCTGACAGCAAAACAATTAGGAGACCTTACATATCTTTCAGAGGCCAAACAAGACGGCGACTAGCTGCCCTAAGTCGCCCGTCGAGGGGTGGGGGGGGAGGGGGAGGGTAGGTGGTTTTTTGTCTCTTTCTTACCGGTCCCACTTCTCGAGAAGTCAAAACTGAACTAAGTGCTCTAAAATGATAGTTTCTTCAGAAAAATCGGCTCATATTTTAAACTAAAGAGTGTAAATGGTACCATAACGTGACCGTGACCCACTTACATCTCTACAAATATACGGGACTGCTATTTGGATTTTTGCCATGCCGAAGGAACATGCAGGACTAATCAAATCATAGCCGCAACCTGCAAGCAAGTTTGATATCATATTTACAATTAGTGCAGCTGGCGTTCTGATCTTATGATAGCATGTTAATGCAGAGTCATTATACAATGTCCTTATTTTTCTGTTGGTTGATTCATGTAGAGACTTTAGGTGACCCATGATGTATTTCTTGTGTAAACTCTGAATTAAAATAAAATAATAAAAATCTGGATGCATCAATCGATGCAGAGGTCGGGACGCTTGTTCTCCTTTCAAAAAATATATATTTACAGTTGAAGTGCTCATAGGTTCTGACATACAACAAGAAACAACGAGATAGGACAACTTTATCTTCGTTTCTTCAGAGTTCAGACACTTCTTGATTCTCAATAACATGCGATTTAAAATGCCTTTGTATCGTGTTATACAAATTCCGCTCCAATATCTTTTCATATAAATAGTTATACTACCTGTGCTAAATAGTAAAACCTAGAGATAATCATGTTACATATTACATCTCTTCTGACGCCAAAACAAGTAGGGTACCTTACATCTTTCAGACGCCAAACAAGACGGCGACTGTCAAAATATTGCTTCTGAGGAAGGTGAACTGCAACGGCAAACCGACCATCGAAACAACGGCAACATATATTTATAGAAGTATAAAGACAATTCATATATATTACTACAATGATTGTGTTCATTTAGCCTCGTATAACCACCGATACAACCATTCACGCTAGCTCAACCTATATCATCGTAATATGTCAGAGAATTCACATCCTCCTCCCACCAGTTCCCGACTCTCTTTGGCAGTTGAAGTAGACGGCGGCGACCGGCGAGCCGAGGTTGTACAGCTCGGCGAAGTCTCGGGTGCTGAAGTTCTGCCGCCATCCTGGAGCGTACACCGTCTGACGGCCGAGCTGCTGGAAGAGCAGAAACACCAGCCGGTGGATCCCGAGCACCGGCCGCGGGGTCTCGTAGCACACAACCTCAGTCCCTATATATCCACGCAATAATCTGATTACATTAGAGCCCATATACAGCGATGTCTTAAGCTGCATTCTGATTAAGCGTAAGATTAGTTCGCTACCATACCAAAAGATACTCCTGTCGTCCCCGGGATGTCGGTGACGAGCCTGAATTTGTAGATGACAACATTTTGAGTCAGCGCATAGAGGAACTGAATTTGGTTAGAAGAAAGCAGATGAAGTATGCAAGTTAAGTTTAAGTTTGTAGGTGTACAGGTCGTGGCACAGTCTAATGGGAGAAGAAAACTTGAAGATTCTGCTGCCATCAGGGGGTGATACGACTTGCTTTTAAGCTATTGTATCGCCTTATACTCCAATTGTATTTCTTGCAGAAGAAAACTAAGATATTTTTTCTGAACATACAAAAGCCTTTTAAATTGGGGGATAACAAGAAAAACCTGCAGCCCCGGCATTTACAAAAACGCATGTCAAGCAAACCCAAAATGGGTGTCTTTAGACAAAAAAAACTGGACCACGCAAGAGAAATGCAAATTTGGTTCCTCAAGAAAATGAGACGGACCAAAGCACTAGCACTAATTGGCATTTTTTTTATCTAGAAGAAAACTCATAGTGAGAATTCCAGAAATTCGGCATTTACAAAAACGCATGTCAAGCAAACCCAAAATGGGTGTCTTAAACAAAAAAAACTGGACCACGCAAGAAAAATGCAAATTTGGTTCCCCAAGAAAATGAGACGGACCAAAGCACTAGCACTAATTGACATTTTTTTATCTAGAAGAAAACTCATAGTGAGAATTCCCGAAATTCTTTCCGACTAGAGTTGAACTCTGGCTGTTGCATGAGCCACTACTACCTCAACCACTAGGCCTCTATCCGGTCCTCACAAATTGTCTCATATAAGTGTCAAGCTAGTATTGCCTTCTATCGCCCAAGTTCAAGGATTTCCTGTTATTACGTGATTGTGACCTTGCTCAATTACATAGCATTTGTCATATTTAATAAAAATGCTTCTTGCCAAATATTTTCGCTTCGTGTTCCACAAATTTCAGTTTTTGAAAATGAAAATCGAATAAAGCATGCAAACCTGGAAACTGAATTTTGTTACAACTTCTGAGTTTGAGAAACGACTTATGTTTTAGTATTTGCATGCATCCAGTGTTATATCAGTTATTATTGTACCAAAACTTAAAGTACAGATATGCATGAATTGACATCTTGGACCACATTTTTTTTGGAGGACTTGGACCACACACTAGTGACTCAAATTTCATAACACCTATAGTTTCCTCCATCAATATTCTATTGCTTGGCAACACACAATCTTCGGTCATGTGCAACCTCAAGTGCGTTATGGCACCATTGTATACTATACACGAGAAATACACCTCATTGTTTTCTCGATGTTTTTTGCTGCATTTTAATGACATAAAACTGGTAAATAAATTTTGGGAGAAGTCACACGAGGGAACATATTTTATGAAATTTGCAAGGCAAGCGGAATTATGTGTAGGCAAGTACATGTGCGTATATTTCAAACTCAAACTAATTACTAGGGATACAACCACTCCACTAAGCTAAGCCTTGCTAAATATATGCATGTTAATGCTGGTTTTATATAAAGTTCTTGTGTTATTATAGATGATAGAGATTTCATAAAGGGAACTAATTTCGCTGCAGGTTTCATTACTAATCTTGTACCAATTAGAGAACATAATACAATGTAACTTTGAATAATTTCAAACTCTTATTTTATTATAGCATAACATTTTTCCATAGACAATACAAAATTGATACCTATATATAGTTCTACCTATCAAATTCCCTATCATCACTTTCTTGACTTGCTTATACTTCACATAAGTTCAAATAAACTTGGCAAGGAATTTCTACTATTATTTCTGGTATAATTACTTTTTCCCAATTGTACGTTGAATATGTCTCAGGTAAGCAATTGACCCATGACATGACAATGTTAGCAAAATATGCGATTGGATTCATTGGTCCGGTCGATCCTAGTTGCACATAGTAGAAAACATGCCTATTGCATAGTGATTATTTTGCCATGTCATGATCTTTATATTCTTTTTTGTTTTATATAATAGTTTATGCATTATTTTTTTTTGCAATTTTATTGTTTTCCAAACTTTTACACACATTTTCTACTGAAATAAAATGCACATATGGTTCAAGCATTTGAAATGTGACCTAAATGTCTTGATGGATGCCCGGGATGCTACAACTCTAATCGCTAGTAGACGCGCATCACATGCATGGTTGTAGAAAACACATGTTTTGCTTTCCATGTATAGAAATGATCTACGTGAATATATGCATTAAGGTAGAAGCATGTAGGCACATATAGAGATGATCTTCAAAAAAAACTCAAAACCCTTTTTGATATGCATTAGTTGCTTATTCCCTCCGGATCAACTATACTATATGTCATATAGGGAGATATGATCTTATTTATTTACTTGTAATTCGGTCGATATACGCAGGTAAAGTAAGTAAGAGGTTACTTTGGTAAATCACTTGTCATTTGGAAGTTGCTCTTGTTATTTATGACTTGATGTTCGATTTATCTTTGATTTTGAAAGAGAGACATGACATTTACTTAGCTAGAGCTCAGTTGCAAAAGAAACAAAGAAGAGTTGTGCAAGGATTTGATCTCAGTTGGGTGTGGGCCGCTCACCCATGTCTCCACCACGTGATCGAGAGTGAGCTACCTCTCTCCCGCGACCCCTTGGAAATTCAATGCTAGTGGAGTAGTATTATGTTTTTTTTTTTGGCTTTGCGGAAAGATACTATTTGGCCCCGTGCCCCTGTTAACTGTATACAAATATCTGAATTTGGATTGGGTAGGGGCATGGGAGGGGGGATATTTGGAAGAGCCAGCTAGGCCAGTCGGAGAAGAGATCTTTGTTTGTGCTCTGCTCTCACCAGTGCAAGTACTCCCTAAGGCTGGGATCGCTCGGGCTCGGAGCATCCGGATCCACCATCACCTGCGACGCAGCAAAAGTTTCTCGTGATGAGAGGTCGTGATCTAATAAGAGCTGCTAATCAAGGGGGATCCGATGCGGCGGCAGGCGCGCGCGGCGTACGGACGGCGTGCGTGCGTGAATAGAAGAGACGAACTCACCAGCGTGTAGAAGGTGCGCATGTCGGGGCCGCCGACCTCGACGCGCGGCTGGTCGGCGATGGCGGAGGGCCTGAGCTCGCAGCCGTTGGCAACGTCCCTGGACGCGTACCCGACCCGCAGCGCCACCCGCCGCACGAACGGGTCCACCACGTCGCCGATCACACGCCCCACCACCAGCGGGTCGCCACGCTGCATGCCCACCATCCTCTCCTCCTCCGACGATCGCCGGCTAGATCGATGTGTTGTAAGCTTGGCTCTGTGGTTGCAGTCGCTCTTGCTCGCTCCCGTCGTTGTTGCACCACGGCGACCCCGACGTACTTATAGGAGAGGCGAGGAGATCTCTCTCGCTCTCTCTCTCTCTGGAGCTAAGCTACCTCGTCCAGCTAGCTAGCTGCTGGACCACGAGCGAGCAGCTGCGGAGAGGTGTACTGGGAGGGCGCGTCAGGCTGTCCTGACCGGTCCGATCCGATGGCTGCTCTCCCCGGCCCGAGTGGGGGGAATCTATCCAGCGGCCGGCCAAGACGCCGTCCATTTCCTCTGGCTGGACTCTGGAGGACTCGCGCGTGCCGTGGTGATGACGAAGAGATGTGTTTGGGAAAGAGGGGGGGAGTGGGTGGGTCAATTGGCCTTTCTCATTCCTGTTTGCTAGCTCGTCTAGGAAAGGGGCAAGTGCTTGTGCAGTAGTACGTGCGGCGGAGGAGATAGGCTGAGAGGGGAAAATGCAACAGTCTTCATCAGCTCGATGTTTTCTAGGCACGTTTTCTCACCAAGGTAAATTAGTTTATTAGTACACTGCTATCCTTTTTTTTTTCTTTTTGGCCCTTGTCTTAGCGGAAACTGCTTCGCGTACACCGGAGAATAATTATTTGTGTTTCCATTTGTTTTTCCAAATTATAGGGAGCGAACGTGACTATTCTAGATCCGCGGAACAAACGCATCATGAGCCGTTGGATCTTCAACTGTATGGTGGATGACAACCCTTATTTTTTACCAATACGTGGCAAAATTGTGCACACAGTCGAAATCTCCATGGCAAATTTTCATTCGGTCACACGGGGCAACATGTGCAGAGAAGTTATTAGTGCTAAATTAGCGTCCTTTGTCGTTTCATAGTATAAACTAGAGTTAACTCCACTTTCAAGTTTTCGGTTGCATCGTGGAAAAAAATGATCTTATGTGCCAATGTACCAAGTTGATTGACACCATATATGAAAGCGGAATTAATTATGGAAACTGCATCTTTTTGCTCCTTAAACCATTGACTAAGTTTACTTGTGTTACTTACACCGAAAAAACACAGAAAGTTGAACCTCAACTCCTTTTTGTCCCTTGTCCTCCTCAAAAGCAATATTAAAAATCAGGAAACGAGATATAGGGGAAAATCTCTTTTGGATCCTAAGAATTTTTGTAAACCGCAAAATCTTGACTATTACTACATTTTCATTTTCCCCTTTTGAACTTCTCTATTGAATCTTTTATGTTTTTGTGCCTTGTATTTTATCATAAGCAATTTGATGGATAATTTTTTTTATGTTTTCGTACAAACCTAATAAAAACCATAAAAATGAAAATGTAGGAATAAATCCGCTTGAAATAGTCTTAATTTATATTTATAAAAAATACTTGTCATGTATAACAAAAAAACAAATAAGTCTCTAAATCAAGGAAAGTAATTTATACATGAATTTTGGAACAAATATCTTGACAGAACAACAAAAGAGTTAGGGTCATTAGACACACCACAACCACAAGTATAGCAAGAACACGAGAAATTAGAGTAATCTTGTAGCAATTTATGAACAATAATTTAAAGGCATCATTTTTTCATGAATGTTCCCGAAATTATTCTTTATATTTTCCATTGATTTTTTATTTTTCTCTTCGGATTAATATTAATTTCAACGTTTCATTTTATTTTATTTTCTCAATTACTTGCTTCTTAATTTTTCAAAAAAAAAACGCATGAACATTAGTGAAAATCCATGATATTTTCTATATTTTCAGGAATGTTTCTGAATCTGTTATTCTAGGTTCCAATTTTAGGACTTCCCAATATTTTCAAATAATAATTTTTCAAAATTACCTTTTTCATCTTCTCTGTTGTTGCTTTATTTTTTGTTGATTAGGGTGTAATATGCGTGAGCCATTGTCATCCATCAAAACGCTTTGAGTTAGACAAGGAACCAATATATGCCCTTTTGAAATCTAAGTTGCAAGTTCATGTAGGTGTAGAGTTTGGCAAAATAACAACTAGATCCAACTATTAGTTGAAGGATCAAATTAAATGGACTTACAGCTTACAGGCTTCATATATAACATATCGAACCCAAACACTAGTTGTTGAGCTACATGAAACACTTTTGTTTTCACTAAAATAGATGATGCCCTTTTCGACAAGCTTCTAGCTAGAATGACAAATCAATATATAGAAGGCACATGAATACATAAGCATGGGCATGATGTGGTATTTCCTATTGTTTTACGGGAGAAAAGTTCATGTGCAAAGTTCACAGGTTTGATTTTAGAAAAATAACCACATCACACATACCTCGTTGATAGTTGTGTTTCACTTGGTGTCCACACATCTACAAATGCATGCCAAGTCACCGCCACGTCTTCATGGCATCTAGTGCAAACTAGTTAGGGTGGACGAAAACCAAGTTCTCCCTCAGTCCCAAAAGGAACGTCGTCGCAGATTTTTCTAAATTCTAGATAATTATATATTATTTCCAAACTAGGTAAACATATTCCCAGAGTCGGTCTATTAACTGTTGCACTGATAGTCCGGAGACTCTGGCCACATAGACATGACGGGTAACCAACTATTTTTAAAAAAGGACACACACACACACATATATATATATATATATATATATATATAGGTAAATTTATATATATGACGTCGTTTCGGTTGTTCCAAAAAAGCCAAACGAGATCACATACTCCCACCCTAATATGAGGCTTAATTTGCAGCTAGCTGATCAATGGGTAGCAGCTGCTAGCACATTCATGAACGGCAAATGGGTACAATACTCCTGTTATGAACTGACTAATTCACCTAGCCTACTACTAGCTTCTACTAGGTGCCGCCACCAAGCACGGTCGTGCGGCTATCGCCCTAGCTAGCACACGGCCGGACACTGCGTTTTCCACGAAGCTTTTTTCCTGAAAGATTGAAAAGAAAGGAGATGCGTAGCATAGCTGAGGCATTCTGTGTGTGCGGGCGGGGGCGGGCCGCGGGGGGCGACGAGACAGTCAATCGATCCATCGGCGCAGTGCATGGCAGAGCGCGGGGATAGGCGGGCACGTCCTTTTTGTCACCCCGACGTAGCTCTCAGTCCACATCAGCGCCCCCGTCGTTCTGTCGAGTTCCCATTCGCTCCCGCCCAGACTTTTAGTCTCCCACGGATTAATTACCCCCACCCATGCCAGGATTTAGGCCCGGACGTCGACACCGCGACAACCGCCAGCCATTTACCCGCGGTGAAAGATCCGTCGACGTGTCGAACACCCTGCGGCCGCCCCCAACTCCGATCCAGGGGTAGAACTTAGTACTCCAGACCCTGTCTGCCGCCAACTCCAGATGAGATAGATGGTGATGTAATCCTAAACCCAGCGTGGTGTTTATCTTTCACCAAGTCTTTTCTTGTTGGGAGGATAACTTGCACTAACGAATGTGCGGCTACACGTACGTGGTCAGCGAACAAAGTAATTCCAGTATCTTGCTTATTATCAAGTTTTAACCACAATAAATATATTTTTTGAAAAGAGATTAACCCGGTATAATATTGGATTATAAATCTATTGTAACCAGTTTTATGTCATATAAATTATATACCAATGGAAATATTATCGATCAAAGGCTTGTTCTAACAAAATACTACTATAGTATATACCACTCTCTCCGTCCCAAAATGTAAGACGTCTAATATTAATCAAAAGTCAACATTTTGTAAGTTTCACAAAGTGAACAACTAAAATACAGAATCACTATCAATAGATTCAACATAGAGTATATTTTCTCAATGCGTCCAATTCAATATGGTCGATGTAGATATTTTTTCTTAGATATTTGTAGTAGGATCTGTGTTAAACTCACTTTGTTCCATTGCAAGTAAACGTCGCAGCTTCTAGAATCTTCTTTTGGGAAGAATTGCCCAAAATACCATATATGATAGAATTAATTGCTTTGACACTTGGCAAGAAGTTAAGTGGTTGTAGCATGGCATTCTACAGATTTGCCAATTCAGCGAGAACTTATGTAATATGGGTAGATGATAAATATATTTAAACAAGGAGTAGCTATCTAATCCAAACTTATCCTTATTGTGTGTTCGCAAGTCATGTTTAAATATTATTTTTGAGTTTCAAAAGAACATCTTCTTTCTATAGAAAACGATAGTGGGATGCTTTGTTGTCACAATGGAAGGAAATATGTTGAGATGAAGTGTCGTTGTCCATTCATCGCTCAATCACACATAGAAAATAAGGGCTTTTCACAAGAAAACATCTGCTATCAAGCAACAAATAAAATACATTATCTAATGTATCCCTGAATTAGTAGCTAGGCTTGTCCCGCAACTTGAAATGCAACTTTGTTTTGGTTGCTAACACAAGACAAAGTGTCTTGGCTGGTGACCTTGCGATGGTTTCATATCATGGATGTTGCAGCCAAGTTAGGATACAAGACAAATCGAGGAAAAGAAGTGATTCAATGGAGCAACAAATTAAAAGTTTGAAACACTTAGAGAGAAGGATAAATTTAGAAAACATAAAATACACATAAATATGGAAATATTTAATGAAAAATCAAAACATTATGTAAGGTGAAAAAAAATGAGGAAATCAAGAAGAAAGGAAAATAAGGATTCAGATAAAAGGGGGAGGGCAGCGATTAGAAAAGGAAAATTTATGACAAAATGAAGAAATTAGGGATTTGGGATTTTTTTATAACTTATGAATATACATAAGCAATCATAATATTGATTGATATTAAAGAATGTTCTTAATGATTCTAAGTTCTCGTATTTCCATATTTCCTATTTTCAGCTCAGAATTGTTGGTTGAGTTTACCTTTTGTTCATAAACTTCAAAAGCATACACATTTGAACCTAACTTTTAATAGCCAACATACTTGGGCACTTGGCTTATGGCTAGAGTTATGGAAGCATAACTTATGTGTTATAGTAGTTAACGTTTTATCACTCGTTGCATGCATACAAACACGGAAAATTAGGCCTTAGAACTCGGAAAACTAAAAAAAATTGAAGTCATCACCACTATAGAAAACTTTAGTCGTTGAAATTAATCTAAAACGAATATCAGAAAACCTCTTAAATTTGTCCTAGATTTTCCGATTCTAATTTCCCTCTTCCCTTCTTCTTGATTTTTATTTTTCCTTTCTTGTTGATTTCCTCCTTGAGAAGCATACGTACTTCCTAGAATTTTTGTGACATGTCCAAAGACTTGTTCTCAACACCGTCTTGAGCTCATTTTCCCCCACTAAAACTACTTACACCCAGACAAGTCCTTTGGACCAAATAAACGATAGCAAATCACAAAACAAGTGAAACATGTGTGGAACGTCCATTTCTTGAGCCTTCCAACTCCCCATGAAAAATAATTTTCCACGTTTTCCTGAACGCTGTAATTCATATCGATGTTCAGAGACACATACCCAGATACAAAGAATGCTATAGCGTAGCATTTGTGTTAGGATATGCAATAGGGTGCCCATCAGCCCATGTCACGAAGCTCCAAAACGATATTAATGACTGTATATATTCATTTTCATTTTGGAGGTGGTCGGTTCTGAGTTGCAAAGCGGCAAAACCCGCGAGAGCCCGCGAAGCAAAATTTAGTACAAACTAGACAAATTTTATTGAAAAAATTTGAACTAGCTAGACTAACGAATTTTGCCTATGAAACGGGACGGATCGGGTGCCACTTGGCAACCCTGGTTGTCCCCTCGTCACGTACTCGAACTTGAGGGCAAGGACGAACCCATGATCGATATATATTCGATATGATCGTCAAAACCCTCCTCCCGTGATGGATTGATGACGGTGCTAACTTAGCTGCCAAGGCATCTCCCGACTCCCCCGGCCGGACCGATCGAAACTTGCATCGGCGATGATGGGCGGCCGGGTGCCGTGCATGCGTCGCGTATATGAGGGAGGGATATGTGCATCTGCGCATGGGGGTAGGACAGGACGATGCACGTGGGCGCGCGTGCACCTGTGGGCTTGTGGTACGTACGCAGTTACGCACCGCGGCACGCGCGCCCGGGCCCCCGCCGGCCGGCCGGCGTTTCTTCGGCTGGGCTGGGAATCATCGACCCGAGTGGACGGACGTACGCGGCGACCACGGTGGCCACGTCGCGGGCAGGAGCACCAGCATCCACCTCTAGCGTAGTAGTACATACGTGCGACGTTTCGCGAGGCTTGAATGCAGTGCAGCCACCCTAGACTAGGCAGGCAGCAGAATCATTTAAAGGCGCTTGCATAGTGGAAGCGTCGCGTCACCAGGAGGAGGGACGGCTCAGGAGGCCAAAGGCAGCAGCCAGCTGCAGCGGCCTGCGACCGCGGGTGCCAATCGGAGTGGTAGGCTAGGCGGAGGCAGGAAGCGACAGCAGTGTGTCCCGTGCGATGAGCGATGGCAGATAGATCAGGTGGTGGCGAGCCCGCCCGCATAGATAGATCAGGGTGGGTGGAGAGCAAGCAGCAACCGCCAAAATTCTGAGGCAGCAGAGGACGAAGAGCTTTGGACTGGTCTGTACGTCGCGCACCATGCATGGATGCCACCAGGCTAGTCTTGCCCGCACCCGCGCCTGCCTATGAGTGTGCGAGCAGCCTTCACCCTTTGCCCGGTCGGGCTCCGGAGTAGTAGTACCTACGGGCTCCCGTGGTAGGCGCGGGGCCATGTGCGTGCCAAACTACTGTTCCATTGGGTCGAGTGAAATCGTGTAGTACTGCTAGTACAATCACAGGAACCAGGTAGTACTTTTTTTTTTAACACTGATAATACTTTATTTATACGAAATCAAGGTTACATCCTTTAGGAGTAAGGGTAGAATAGAACTAGGTGGATCGTCGAGCCACACATGCTCGTCAGAATCCCTAGCTAACCTTGCTATTTCATGAGCTACAGCATTTGCCTCCCGATGAGAATGCTCGAAAATAATCTTTGGGAATTCGATCGCCAGATGATAGCAGTCTTCGAAGATTGCGGCTGCTGTTCCTGCAGATCCCCCTTCTCTCATTGCATTTACCGCCTCCAAACAATCAGAGGACAATATAACTCTATTGCAACCCAAACTCTGCGCCAAAATCAAGCCCTCCTTGATTGCATACGCTTCCGCCGAGACAACATCAAGTATCGAAACTTTCTTAGAGTTAGCCGCTGCTATGAATCCACCCTTGCTATCTCGAACGACCACCCCTGTTGTACCTCTCAGTAGGTCTTCGTCAAAAGAGGCATCCACATTTACTTTCACATGATCTAGCAGGGGGCGTGTCCACCCATCTCTCTTTACCTTAGCCGATGGTGAGTTTGCGGCATAGAAATTTGTATACAGTGCCTCTATCGCTCTTGCTGAGCGAGTCGAATTCTGCGTCTTCTCCTCGTGTGTTCCTTGTCGGCGAGACCACCATAGGAACCAAGTAGTACTAGTACTACATAATTTTGCAACTTCCATAATCTATTGTTTTCCAACAGCTTACCCCTTCCCATTTCATACCAAAACGGAAATACACAGTTCGACTTATTTACAGACCTATACAAAAGAAATGGGAGGAGACTAAGAAGCGAGTTGGGGTACTAACTGCGAGCGGTCGACCTCGAAACGAGATCCGAGTCACACGCACGACCGAATTAAATAGGGTGTTATCTAGCACGTATAATTCACGGTTGGAGAGGTCTTGTTTTATACCTAACAATAGACATCCAAGGGAGGGATCCGTCCCCCCGTCGTAATGTTTTTAAATTGTTGTATAAAATCCATATTAATATTTTTCGATTTTGACCAATTCGAAAGGTTTGTACACCCATTATGAAATCCCCTTTGCAACTTTCAGCAACTCATCAAGGACAAATATGAGATACCTTCATGGGCGCCTTCTCATGGCTTGTGAAAGTCGGGATGGATCTCAGTTCTAGAGATCCATTCACGACATCAAGCATGAAATTCGCCTGGGGATCTCCTTCACCGTTAGCAATGGAGAGGGTACCCTATTTTAGCTAGATCTTTGGCTCTCGGGATGGCATTAATGCTCTAGAGACAATAATAATACTGATTATTATATACAATCCCATGTTCAATATATGGGCTCATAATGCTATGCTATAACTTTCGTGACTATTTGTAACACCCTAGCATTAGGATCCAACGAAGGGTAGAAATAGGAATCTGAGTTTGTGCATGCATGCATTTGTAAAAATCAGGGTAAATTTTTTGTCAAACAAAAACCTAAAGGGATCAGAGTTTCTTTCACTAACTAGAGGTACAAATAGCTCTTGTTAGTGATTGCTATGAATTTTGACATGACCTTTAGGAATTATTGAGTCTTCGGGGAAGTTATTTTAAATTCAAGTTTGAAATTTAAATCAATCTAAAAGTATTTGAAAATTAGAAGTTAGTAATATTGAATTGTTTTCCAAAATACCTTATTAACATTGTTTGATTAAATCATAGATATATTAAACAACAATAAGGATTTAAGACAAGGAAATTAAATAAGAAATGAATTCTTATTTCCTGATTCCATAATAATATTACAAATGGTGATAAATACACCAAAAACAGAATATTACAGAGAATAGAAATAGAACTTTGTTAACTTATAATAATATCTTTACAAGATTATTTAAAAAACAATAAAAAGAAGGTGATAATTAAAACCTATACTACCTATCTGTTCCTATACTAAATCTTGTATATCCAGATCTTGTTCCTGCAAATAAGATAAAACAACTAAAGAAAAATAAGGGTTAGTTAGTTAGTTTTACTCTTAGTGGTGAACAATGAAATACACTGTTCAAATTACATCATTGAGAGAGGGGCAAGTTTCACCAGGGCAGTAGCTAGTAAAAGGGTAACAGGTGAAGATTATTTCACTTGATCTGATCCACAACTAGACCACACAGCTAGTCAGCTTAGTCACCAAAATGCATGGAGCGTGCTGTCAAGACAGCAGCAGCAGTACAAGCACTCAAACAGAGCACCCAGTCGAAGCACAGTACAGGGAACTCATTTCTCCTTCTCAAGTACACGCTCAGAGCTCATTGAGATTGCCAAAGCCTTAACAAAACCATCAGCCAGTTTACCAAATCAACCACCAGTTCACCACAAGATGGTGACATAAGGAGGGGGTGGTGCAGGAGGATTGCAAGGGCAAGTTCAAGATCACAGGAAACTAGGAGGAGCAGGAGCAGCACCAGGAGGTGCAGGCCAAGATCAAGACAGCAGCCACAAGCAACACCATCACAGCACCAGCAAGCAACTTGTGTGGTGAGTTATACAAAACCATCACATGCTAATCTCAGATGAGCATGTGTTGTCTCATATATGATCTTCTCAGAAAAGCACCCAAGTGGGGTGCATCCATCACAGAAGATATTAATAAAGCCAAATTACCTATCTTAGAAAACCACTCCAAGATCTCAGTCTGGGCATCATTGATCTTGGAGAATAAAACATGCTTATACATCCACATACACAACAGCTTTAACTGAATGTTTCAGGGCACATCCAATGGATGGCAGCACCTCAGAAATCAGTTCATCTTAAAACTCTATAGTACACAACATGGATTAGCAAATCATTTTCTTAAAGGCTATAAGAATCATTGTCTTAAACTGATTGCCAAAGCACATTTGAGAGGGAAACATTAGATAAAAACCTTAGTTTCTATCTATCATTGCCTCAGACCAGCATCATAGGCTTTATGAAATTATGGGGTATCACAGGCTAGTTTATCCAATAGAATGTTCTGCAACTTTTAGACACTATAGAACATAAATAAAAACAGCCCAGTATCTAGATGAAGCCTGTGTACCACTCAAATGAGGGTGTCACAAGAGCCCATCCTAACCAAGCAGTTTCTACCAGGGATTCTATACTACAATGCTTTCAAAAGAACACTTAATCATTTTCCTAACATAACAATTAAGAATCATATTTGACACCTCTGTATTCTAGCATCTGCAATTATCAGAGAGTAATTGGATTAGATATCCAACTCCAATTCTTTCATACCAAAGCATATCAACAAGAACCAAAGAACTAATCTCAATCCAGATCATAGCCATGTTGTCACCAATCCAATATAGGATAGTAAGTAAAAATTCAGTTAACAGCTTACTGACAGAAATAACTGTCAACACTGAGAACCACAGTATAGCAGTGAACCCTACACAACTAGATTCAGTAGGAAACCACCTCGGATAAACATGGCATCAAGGGATGAACCCTAGCACAGAGGGATGAACCCTAGTGCCGTGGACATATATAATTAGGGTTCATATATTGCAAGCACTCAGAGGGTAGCAAGGTAAGCCAAAGAATAAGAGAGGGAGAGGAGAGGAACTCACATGTGGTCCTCGCTGAAGTTAGAAGAGGAAGCAGAATCACCGGCGAGCGCACACGACGGCACGGGGAGCACCCGAGGGCGCTGTAACCCGCGCCAAGCCATGGCACGGTGGCCACAGCCACACGGGCAGTAGCGGCGACACCACAGGACCGCTAGAAGCCCAGCACAGCACCACCGGCACAGCGAAACTCCACATCGCCGGCAACCCCCAAACCCTAGGGTTCGGGTGGAGTCAGCCTAGACGGGAGAGGGGCCTACAGATGAATCGAACAAGACCAGATGGCGGAGCAGTGTCGGCTACCTCTCCACACACCACAGTGGCAGCCGGAGTGCCCAAGGCGGTCGGAATCGAGCAGCGATAGCATCAGCAGCGCGGCGGCTCTACGGGGACGAGACAGGAGGTGCACGAGAGAGAGAAGGGGATAAATCGAGTGGCACTAGGACGCACAAGGCAGAGGGGATTGACCGACCCAGATGGGCCGAATCAGGGTTGGGCCAGCCCAATGGGCTAGGTCCAGTTTAAAAGGAAAAGCTTAATTAAATTGCTAAATGACCAAAAAAAACCTAGGACTTAAATGGCTCAAAGAAATAAAATAAAAATCCTAAAAATATAAATAAAATGTCAATGGACTCATAGAAATGTCCTCTATTTAAGAAAAATAACAAATGTTATTTTAGGTAATTAAATTTAAAATTATTATTATTAAGGTCTTCACTACCTTGTAGTCACAAGGCAAGTTCATCACTTGCTCATGTCCTTTGAAGAGTCTTTATCAAAGATATTGTAAATTGTGTGTTATCATCTATGATCTAGAGAAAGAAAATATTATCTTCTCTAATAAATAAGATGTGGTTATCATCCTAAGTGATGATAAATTTAAGATTGGCAATGGAACTTAGGGTTCCAATTGCACAAGTCACCATAGGATTAACAACCCATGATATCAGTGATTCTAGCACCGTATATTATGCGTTAACCATGAGATTTGGAATGGGACGGAGAAGTCAGCTAGACCTTCTTCATTTCATATGTAGGCAAGATGACCTTATCGTGACGCTGTGATTCCTTGTGTGGATCCAGCATATGGGTGGACACCCTTAGGCCCCACGGTTTTGGTATCTAGATTATCTATGAGCACCTGCCGGAGGTATAATTAGACCTTTATGGAGCTTTCCAGGGGCATAGCTAGCTCATAGAGTCTTCGGAAACTCATTAGGGTTGTAGCTTGCCTGAAAGGGAGCTTAACGGAGATGTAGCTCGGCCCGGAGGATCATGCAGACATATGGGGTCACGGAGAGGGGCAGTGATTGGCTTGGATCACCTATTGGGCCCCACATCACAGAATTGTGTATGGGAAAATACGCCCGGTTGTGCAATAAGGAGTTGATCTCTCATGGGTAAAGCAACGCACCTCTGTAGAGTGTAAGAACTGCAACTTGTTACTCCTTGTTTCGGGAAGGAGCTACAAACGCGGCAGGAAAGGAACTCCATGAAGTTCTGGTCATCCTCTGAAGGATGATGGGCATAGTTTTTGATAATAAAATCAATCTTTGAAGAAATATTTATGAAAACTGCATAGAGCCAAGGACTGATAGTCCGAGGTGGTAGATAGAGCATCAAACTTCCCACCTTGCATATAATGAACTTGCTGGGTAATGCTGTTACTCACCCTTTCCTTTGAACCCCCTGCTTAGACTCTGAGAAGCCAGAAGACACTTCGATGTACGTGGCTGAAGGGCAAGAGGATGTCTACTACGAGGAGCCGGACCTGTCCAGAGGAGTGGAAGGGGTGGACTACGAAATACGCTATGGAGTGGAGGGCAACGAGTCCGAGTAGTTGCCTTAGTTATTAGTAAACCAGTTGAGCCGAGTAGCTTAAACCTTATAAAATAAGTTGTTGAGCTCAATTCGGAGTATGAGTTTGAACTTTATATCTTCCGCTGAAACTACTTAAGTTTGGTTTTTAATTTTGTATCACTTGAAGTTTGGAACTTCTGGTTTTGTAATAATAATGAAGTGTGTATGTTTGTAGTGGACCCGCAATGTTTCTGTTGTACCACTCTGAGGGATGTGATATTTACAGAACGGTGTTCTGTGGATGTCGTTATGTGGATGTCATATCAACGACTATAGTGTACTACACATGCAGTGGTATGCTGGGTCACCGCAGCTGGTATCAGATAAATTGCTTTGACTTTAGGTTGGAAACCTAGTAAAGGGAACTACCTGTAGGAGTATAGGAGCAACGGTAAAGAGTTCTCTAGATTATATGATGAATATTCAATGGGGAATATTTCATTATATATTTTTAGAGCGATAATTCTTTATTATGATGCATCATTAAAATTAATGGATACTAATTATGAATATTTTTTTATAAAGTGGAAATGGCACCAAAGTTTCCAAAAAAGACCTTGGCAAGGAAAGAAGAGACTCTCGATGATTATCAGGGGGCTTTAACTGAACAACTTCGAGAACTTCTGAGGGTATTTGGTTGCACAACTAATATTCCATTCAATACCATGACATACCATGATGGGCGAATATTAGCCAAATATCGTGTTAGCATCCAACTACCAAAGAAGCTTGGTTTATATCACAATTTACCTATGGGTGAAGGTAGAAGTCACCTAGCAGCATACCATGTTGCTATTGTGGAGGCGATAGCCAATGTTCGGGAGCACAAAGCAGAAGAGTTAGCTGGAAGCACATATTCTGTGATTCCTCATGACTCTATAGATGAGGAACCAGAACCGGATCATCTTAATTTAGTAAAGAAGCATCCAAAACTAGCTTCTAAGTTTATGGATCTGTATCGACTGATGGTTGGGTCTTTGTATAAGACACATCAGGTTATTGTAGAAGATCAGATTGATATGTTAGAGGATTTAACGACTCCTGAAAGAAGGGAGAATTTAGCATCTAAGCTAGAGAATGAAGCAGTGGATAGGGTTAACCCAATTTTTTAGGATATACCTATAGATCCAGCATCTTTTACACCATATCCTTACTCACCTATACCAGAACCCACTAGATATCCTGATGAGGGAACTAGTCATCCAGTACCACAGAGTTCTTAGGAAACTGAGTACTGAGAACTACCTATTGGAAATTCCGAAGGATGGAGGTACAGATCGATGGATGGATCTGTCGGGAATCCTATTCCTATGGAAGATTCAGTTGGAGATACCAGGCAGACTAGTCGCATGGGAGTGAGATCTTATTCCGTTGATGGAAGAGATGTCCATGTGGAGGATGTAGAGTCTGATGAGGAATATCCTGAAGAAAGGGTGTTTGAGTCACAAGAACATTATCCTACTCCAGATAACGTGCACTATCCAATCATAGCTAAGGACTATCATACCCAACAGAGTACTTGGGGAGCACCGGAAGTGGAATATTCTGTTGATTCCTCTGGAGTAGGGACGCATGAGATGATTGAAGAAGATAGTGATGAGGATGATTCTGAAGATACTTCAGATGAGTTGGCAGGTATGGACGCACTTCAGCTGAATGATGTGTCAAGTCCGGAGACTTCTGATACTGAGTATCGTCCGTCAAAGAGGCAAGTCGTTCGACAGACGGTGCGTCGTACTTCACGTCAGCACGGTTGTACTCCGGGTATGTACGATGAACGTCACAGCTTCTGGGGAGCATAACCTTGATGAGGAGTATCCTAGTGGTGATACGGAAGTTAGAGTCTGAGAACTTGATGTAATTAAATAAGTGGGGTAGTATCCACATGAGCTTGTAATACTTAAATAGTATGGGCTTGTAATCACGTTGTATCGACTATGTTGTTTGTAATGTATAATATGTGTGTAATGCATATTTGGTTCTTATTTGGATCTTGTTTTCCATTGTGTGACTAGTTTTGTGCATGAAGTTGAGCTCAGAACACATATGCATGATGTAATTATGAGTGTTCGCTTTATGTTACAGAACTAGGGGGTATGGAAATGGGTGTAGAGGAAGAGACAGAATAGCAGCGCATGGAGCGCGAAGCTAAGGGACAGGTGGATGAAGATGCTAGAATGCAAGCAAATTTACCACCACCACCAATGAGGCCATTGATGGAGCAGAACTTTATGCAGTACATGCAAATGATGCAAGAGTCCTAGAACAAGTTTATGGAGGGGTTAGTAGATCGAGTGGGATAGCAGAGGGCACCTCAAGGACGTGGTGTGAGTCTTTCGGATTTTCAGGATGCAAGGCCTTTACCTTTTGCATCCGCCTCAGAACCTATGGATGCAGAGGATTGGTTAGCAGATACCGAGAGAAAGTTGAAAACTGTAGGATGCAATTCTGAAGAAAAGTTGAGGTATGCAACACATCTATTGACCGGACCTGCAGCAGCATGGTGGGAGGGTCAGTTAGCTATGCAACTTCCAGGAAGAGAGTACAACTGGGAGGAGTTCAAGCAGAGATTCCATGAATACCATGTTCCAGAAAGTATCATTGAGTTGAAGCATAGGGAGTTTGAAGAACTGCAACAGGGTTACTCCAGTGTCATGAAGTATATCCGAGAGTTCAGTGATTTATCTCGTTACGCTACTGACGAAGTCAGCACGGAGGCGAAAACGAAGAAGCGGTTCATGCGTGGACTGAATCCATTTGTGAAGATGCAGTTGAGGCTTGCCAACATAGGAACTTTCTAGCAGTTGCTTGATGCAGCTATAACCTTTGAAGATGATTACAAGAATGTCCAAGAGGACCGTAGGAAGAGAGCAAAGAAGGAAACAAAGAGGATTCAAGCAAGTAAACCTAAAAGCAATTTGGAATTCCAACCTAGAAACAGACCCTAAAACAACAATAACAAGAGTAGCAACAACAATGGAGGACAGTTTAATCCTAGAAGGAATGTCATATGTCACAATTACAAACTTCTGGGACATATTAGCAAGGATTGCAAGAAGCCAGTGATTATATGTTTTGGTTGTGGTCAAAAGGGTCATATCAAGCCAGAGTGCCCAAGTAAACCACCCGGTGGTTGGCCTACAACAGGCGATGGTCAAGCAAGAGGCGGAGGTGGATAGCCTAACAGAGGTGGAAGCTATTGCAAAAATGACAATGGCAAGAGACGTAGACCTACTAAAAAGCTGAATTGCGCAACCTTGGAGCAGGTAGATAACTTGGATCAAGCGGTGATAGGTACGCTCAATATTCTCACAAATCCCGGAAAAGTTTTATTTGATACGGGTGCAACTACTTCTTTCATATCTGAAGAATTTTGTGATAAATTTGGGATTAGAAAGGCACCGTTAGAAAAACCTATGATCGTAGTTACCGCTAGAGGGATCATGGTAGTTAGAAACGTTAAATTAAACCAAGTTATCTCAATCTGTGGTCAAACCTATTATGCGTATCTTTATGTGATTCCATTAACAGGAATAGCAGTAGTGTTGGGAATGGATTGGATGACAGACTATGGAACTCAGATCAATTGTGAGGAGAAAACTGTTTCAATCAAGTCTCCAAGTGGAGGAAGGATAGTATATCAGGTAGATAAACATAGTCATATCATGGTAGATCTTCAATTGAACTCAATGAAGGAGGTTAAGTTGGGAGATATTCCTGTAGTGAAGGAATTCCAAGATGTTTTTCCAGCAGAATTACCAGGAATGCCACCTGATCGGGAAATAGAGTTCACTATTAACCTGATATCGGGTACAACACCAATAGCCCAAGCCCCATATAAAATGGGTCCGAAAGAATTAAAAGAGCTTAAGGAGCAAATTGGTGAATTAGCCTAGAAAGGATTTATTTAGGAGAGTGTATCCCCATGGGGAACTCCGGTGATCTTTGTGGACAAACGAGATGGAGGACGGAGAATGTGTGGGGATTACAGAAATCTCAACAATGTCACCATCAAGAACAAGTACCCATTACCAACAATTCAAGATCTATTTGATCAAGTCAAGGGAGCTGGAGTATTTTCCAAGATTGATCTAAGATCAGGATACCATCAGATAAAAATTAAACCTGAAGATGTTCCTAAAATAGCATGTGTGTCAAGGTATGGACATCACGAGTATCTTGTCCTACCTTTTGGTTTAACCAATACACCAGCAATATTCATGAATTTGATGAACAAAATCTTCATGCCTTACCTGGACAAGTTTGTCATAGTATTCATTGACAATATTTTGATATACTCTACGGATAAAGAAGAGCATGGAGAGCACTTGAGAATAGCATTGCAAATCCTAAGAGAACATAAGCTTTATGCTAAGTTTAGTAAGTGTGAATTCTGGTTGGACGAAGTAGAGTTTCTTGGTCATGTGATCACGAAGGATGGAATTGCTGTAAATCTGTCCAAAGTTCAATCAGTGCTGGAATGGAATGCACCAACCAATGTGAAGCAAATCCGAGGTTTCTTAGGCATGGCCGGTTATTATCGGAGGTTCATTGAAGGTTTTTCCAAGATAGCTGGACCAATGACCAAATTGTTAAGAAAGAATACACCCTTCATATGGGATGAGAAGTGCGAAGCGAATTTTCAGGAGTTGAAGACCAGATTAACTACCGCACCAATCCTAGCAGTTCCGGAAACAGGAAAATATTACACAGTATATTGTGATGCATATAAGGATGGATTAGGTTGTATGCTTATGCAAGATCATAAGGTAATTGCTTATGGATCTAGACAACTGAAACCACATGAAGTGAATTATCCAACTCATGATTTAGAGTTAGCAGCAGTAGTCTTTGCTTTAAATGGATGGAGGCATTTTCTCTATGGGGCAAGGTGTGAGTTATACGCTGATCACAAAAGTCTCAAATATTTATTCACTCAAAAGGAATTGAATATGAGATAGAAGCATTGGCTGGAGTTAATTAAAGATTATGATCTAGTAATCAATTATACCCCTAGAAAAGCAAATGTTGTCGCAGATGCTTTAAGTCGGAAAAGCACAGATACGCAACCTATTAATAGAGAATTGCCAAAAGAACTACAGATGGATTTGGAAAGGTTGGAAATACAATTTATAAGTACAACAGTTCTTGGAGGATTAGCTACCATGGGAGTAGTTGAAGAGCGGAGTAGTGATCTTCAGCATGAAAATTTTAGACATCAATGTGACGACCCTTTCATTGCCGAGGAAGTTCGAAGAATCTCTCAAGGTCAAACATCAGCTTTTCACCTAGGAGATTATGGGTCTTTATGGTTTCAAAACCGTCTTTCTGTACCAGATGTGCCAGAAATTCGAGAGGTGATACTTCAAGAAGCCCATGAAACACCATATTCTATACATCCTGGAAGTACAAAGATGTACATGGATTTAAAATAATTATTTTGGTGGAACAATATGAAAAGAGATATTGCAAAGTATGTATCTGAATGCCATACTTGACAAAGGGTAAAAGCAGAACATCAAAGTCCAGCAGGACCACTACAACCTTTGGAAATTCTAGAATGAAAATGGGAAGAAATAGGTATGGATTTTATCACAGGGTTACCCATGACACTAAAGCGGAAGGATATGATATGGGTGATTGTGGACAGATTCACAAAAAGTGCGCATTTTATTCCAGTAAACCAAAAGGATAATGCCGAAAAAATAGTAGAAGTCTATATCAAAGAGATTGTGAGTAAGCACGGGGTACCCAAGAAATTGGTATCAGACAGAGGATCTGTATTTATGTCAGCATTTTGGAAACAATTACATGAAGCACTTGGCTCAAACTTGGATTTCAGCACAACCTATCATCCAGAAACTGGAGGCCAGACAGAAAGAACCAATCAAATCTTGGAGGACATGCTTAGAGCTTGTGCATTAGATTTTGGAGGTACGTGGGAAGATCATCTACCGTTGGCAGAATTTTCCTACAACAATAGCTATCAGAGTAGTCTGAAGGCAGCACCATACCAAGTACTATACGGGAGAAAGTGTAGATCACCTATATGCTGGTATGAGCCTGGTAGTAGCAAATAATTTGCACCAGACTATATCAAGGAAAAGCAAGATATCATCGATATTTATCAGAGATTGATTGAAGATAGCTCAGAGTCGACAGAAGAGTTATGCTGATCAAAGCCGAAGATCATGGCATCTAGAAGTGGGGGATATGGTATATCTCAAAGTAAGTCCGATGAAGGGAGTGAAGGGATTTAGAGTCAAAGGAAAACTAAGCCCAAGATATATTGGACCATTCAAGATACTGAGTCAGAATAAAACAATAGCTTATGCTCTCGAGTTACCAAAAAGGCTAGCTCAGGTTCACAATGTTATCCATGTATCACAACTCCGAAGATGTCTTAAAGTTCCCAATGATGCTATCACACATCAAGAGATTGAGTCACAAGCAGATTTGTCTTATGTCGAGAAACCCTATAATATTCTAGAGGAGAACTGGAAAAGGTTGAGAAACATGGCAATCAAATACTGCAAGGTACAATGGGAACATCACCCAGAGCGAGAAGCCACATGGGAGAAAGAGGATGACTTAAGAGAAGCATATACATCACAATTCAGGTACACATCCACAAACTTCAGGACGAAAAGTTTAATTTAAGGGGGGAAGTATGTCACACCCCAACATTAGGATCCAACGAAGGGTAGAAATAGGAATATGAGTTTGTGCATGCATGCATTTGTAAAAATCAGGGTAAAGTTTTCACCAAACAAAAACCTAAAGGGATCAGAGTTTCTTTCACTAACTAGAGGTAGAAATAGCTCTTGTTAGTGACTGCTATGAATTTTGACATGACCTTTAGGAATTATTGAGTCTTCGGGGAAGTTATTTTGAATTCAAGTTTGAAATTTAAATCAATTTGAAAGTATTTGAAAATTAGAAGTTAGTAATATTGAATTGTTTTCCAAAATACCTTATTAACATTGTTTGATTAAATTATAGATATATTAAACAACAATAAGGATTTAAGACAAGGAAAATTAAATAAGAAATGAATTCTTATTTCCTGATTCCATAATAATATTACAAATGGTGATAAATACACCAAAAACAGAATATTACAGTGAATAGAAATAAAATTTTGTTAACTTATAATAATATCTTTACAAGATTATTTACAAAAAGAATAAAAAGAAGGTGATAATTAAAACCTATACTACCTATCTATTCCTATACTAAATCTTGTATATCTAGATCTTGTTCCTGCAAATAAGATAAAACAACTAAAAGGAAAATAAGGGTTAGTTAGTTAGTTTTACTCTCAGTGGTGAACAGTGAAATGCATTTTTCAAATTACATCATTGAGTAATAAAAAGAGGGGAAGTTTCACCAGGGTAGTAGCTAGTAAAAGGGTAACAGGTGAAGATTATTTCACTTGATCTGATCCGCAACCAGACCACACGACCAGACCACACAGCTAGCCAGCTTAGTCACCAAAATGCATGGAGGGTGCTGTCAAGACAGCAGCAGCAGTACAAGCACTCAAACAAAGCACCCAGTCGAAGCATAATATAGGGAACTTATTTCTCCTTCTCAAGCACACGCTCAGAGCTCATTGAGCTTGCCAAAACCTTAACAAAACCATCAACCAGTTTACCAAATTAACCACCAGTTCACCACAAGATGGTGACATATGGAGGGGGTGGTGCTGGAGGATAGCAAGCACAACTTCAAGATCACAGGAAACTAGGAGGAGCAGGAGCAGCACCAGGAGGTGTAGGCCAAGATCAAGACAGCAGCCACAAGCAACACCATCATAGCACCAGCAAGCAACTTGTGCGGTGAGTTATACAAAACCATCACATGCTAATCTCAGATGAGCATGTGTTGTCTCATATATGATCTTCTCAGAAAAGCACCCAAGTAGGGTGTATCCATCATAGAAGAGATTAATAAAGCCAAATTACCTATCTTAGCAAACCATTCCAAGATCTCAGTCTGGGCATCATTGATCTTGGAGAATAAAACATGCTTATACATCCACATACACAACAGATTTAACTAAATGTTTCTAGGCACATCCAATGGATGGCAGCACCTCAGAAATTAGTTCATCTTAAAGCTCTCTAGTACACATCATGGATTAGAAAATCATTTTCTTAAAGGCTATAAGAATCATTGTCTTAAACTGATTGCGAAAGCACATTGGAGAGGGAAACATTAGATAAAAACCTTAGTTTCTATCTATCATTGCCTCAGACTAGCATCACAGGCTTTATGAAATTCTAGGGTATCACAGGCTAGTTTATCCAATAGAATGTTCTGCAACTTTTAAACACTATAGAACATAAATAAAAACAACCCAGTATCTAGATGAAGCCTGTGTACCACTCAAATGAGGGTGTCACAAGAGCCCATCCTAACCAAGCAGTTTCTACCAGGGATTCTATACTACAATGCTTTCAAAAGAACACTTAATCATTTTCCTAACATAACAATTAAGAATCATATTTGACACCTCTGTATTCTAGCATCTGCAATTATCAGAGAGTAATTGGATTAGATATCCAACTCCAATTCTTTCATACCAAAGCATATCAACAAGAACCAAAGAACTAATCTCAATCCAGATCATAGCCATGTTGTCACCAATCCAATATAGGACAGTAAGTAAAAGTTCAGTTAACAGCTTACTGACAGAAATAACTGTCAACACTGAGAACCACAGTATAGCAGTGAACCCTACACAACTAGATTCAGTAGGAAACCACCTCGGATAAACATGGCATCAAGGGATGAACCCTAGCACAGAGGGATGAACCCTAGTGCCGTGGACATATATAATTAGGGTTCATATATTGCAAGCACTCAGAGGGTAGCAAGGTAAGCCATAGATTAAGAGAGGGAGAGGAGAGGAACTCACCTATGGTCCTCGCTGAAGTTAGAAGAGGAAGCAGAATCACCGCCGAGCGCACACGACGGCACCGGGAGCACCCGAGGGCGCTGTAACCCGCGCCAAGCCATGGAATGGTGGCCACAGCCACACGGGCAGTAGAGACAACACCACAGGACCGCTAGAAGCCTAGCACAGCACTACCGGGGCAGCGAAACTCCACATCACCGGCAACCCCCAAACCCTAGGGTTTGGGGTGGAGTCGGCCTGGACGGGAGAGGGGCCTACTGATGAATCGAACAGGTCTAGATGGCGGAGTGGCATCGGCTACCTCGACACACACCACGGCGGCCGAAATCGAGCAGCGATAGCATCAGCAGCGTGGCAGCTCTGCGGGGACGAGACAGGAGGTGCACGAGAGAGAGAAGGGGAAAAATCGAGTGGCACTGGGCCGCTCAAGGTAGAGGGGTTTGACCGACCTAGATGGGCCGAATCAGGGTTGGGCCAGCCCAATGGGCTAGGTCCAGTTTAAAAGGAAAAGCTTAATTAAATTGTTAAATGACCAAAATAACCCTAGGACTTAAATGGCTCAAAGAAATAAAATAAAAATCCTAAAAATATAAATAAAATATCAATGGACTCATAGAATGTCCTCTATTTAAGAAAAATAACAAATGGAATTTTAGGTAATTAAATTTAAAATTATTGTTATTAAGCTATATATTTCTTTGGAATTTTATAAAAATATACCAAACACATAAAATTGAATAAAATTCATTTTTACAATTCTAAAAGGGAGCGCTATGTTAGAAAAATGCTTATTTATATTTTTGAAAGGTAAATTAAGTGTGATAAAAATAAAGTCTTATTTCCTTAAGGGACTTTTAGTTAAATATTTAAAAGAGTTAAAAACTAAATAATTCAATTTTAAAAATCTTTAAATAATACTAGTCATTATAAAAAATACTAAATATAATGCTTAAGAAAATTTCAAAGACTTTAAGTAATACTTTTCTTTTAATTAAAGAAAATAACAAACTTTTACTAAGAGGGTAAAACACGCAAATAAGCAGATAATAAACCCTTGCATGACATTACTATGCATTGCATATTGCTTCTTTAAATATTGTCCTTACCGGGCAATAATAGTTTTCTGTAGAAACCGGAGCTCAAGGTCAGGTGGAAGCATCCGACTTCACTACCTTGCAGTCACAAGGCAAGTTCATCACTTGCTAATGTCCTTTGAAGAGTCTTTGTCAAAGATATTGCAAATTGTGTGTTATCATCTATTATTTGGAGAAACAAAATATTATCTTCTCTAATAAATAAGATGTGGTTATCATCCTAAGTGATGATAAATTTAAGATTGGCAATGGAACTTAGGGTTCCAATTGCACAAGTCACCATAGGATTAACAACCCATGACATCAGTGATTCTAGCGTCGTATATTTCGCGTTAACCATGAGATATGGAATGGGACGGAGAAGTCAGCTGGACCTTCTTCCTTTCATATGTAGGCAAGATGACCTTATCGTGATGATGTGATTCCTTGTGCGGATCCAGCATATGGGTGGGCACCCTTAGGCCCCACGGTTTTGGTATCTAGATTATCCGTGAGCGGCTGTCGGAGGTATAGTCAGACCTTTATGGAGCTTGCCAGAGGCATAACCGGCTCATAGAGTCTTCGGGAACTCATCAGGGTTGTAGCTTGCCCGAAAGGGAGCTTAACAAAGATGTAGCTCCAGCCGGAGGATCATGCAGACATATGGGGTTGTGGAGAGGGGCAATGATTGGCTTGGATCACCTACTGGGCCCCACATCACGGAATTGTGGACGGGAAAGTATGTCTGGTTGTGCAACAAGGAGTTAATCTCTCATGGGTAAAGCAACACACCTTTGCAGAGTGTAAGAACTGTAACTTGTTACTCCGTGTTCCGAGAAGGAGCTACAAACGCAGCAGGAAAGGAACTCCATGAAGTTCTGGTCATCCTCTGAAGGCTGATGGGAAGAGTTTTTGATAATAAAATCAATCTTTGAGAAATATTTATGAAAACTGCATAGAGCCAAGGACTGATAGTCTGAGGTGGTAGATAGAGCATCAAACTTCCCACCTTGCGTATAATGAACTTGCTGGGTAATGCTGTTACTCACCCTTTCCTTTGAACCCCCTGCTTAGACTCTGAGAAGCCAGAAGACACTTCGATGTACGTGGCTGAAGGGCAAGAGGATGTCTACTACGAGGAGTGGAAGGGGTGGACTACGAAATACGCTATGGAGTGGAGGGCAACGAGTCCAAGTAGTTGCCTTAGTTATTAGTAAACCAGTTGAGCCGAGCAGCCTAAACCTTATAAAATAAGTTGTTGAGCTCAATTCGGAGGATGAGTTTGAACTTTCTATCTTCCGCTGAAACTACTTAAGTTTGGTTTGTAATTTTGTATCACTTGAAGTTTGGAACTTCTAGTTTTGTAATAATAATGAAGTGTGTATGTTTGTAATGTGGACCCGTAATGTTTCTGTTGTACCACTCTGAGGGATGTGATATTTACAGGACGGTGTTCTGTGGATGTCATGTCAACGACTATAGTGTACTACACATGCAGTGGTATGTTGGGTCACTGTAGTATTGATTGTGAGAATCAATGGAAGCCTCACTAGTAGGTGTAAATAAAGATGAGCAAACCAAGATATTCCTAGTTCAGCCTCTAGGACTAGCTTATAGTTTGTGGGATGATCAAGTTTCCAGATGATGGTATTGAAATTAATGGAACTAAGAATACCAATAACTATGGGAGTACTGTCGTCAGGATGACAATATACCAAATAGATCCAAATGATGTTTTACTATGAGATTACCTTGTGAATTTAATAGTCAAAACATCAGACAATTATCTTATACAGAATCCTTAAGACCATGAGTATATCAAGATCCCACATGCCCGAGGACTTATCTTTGAGGTTATCCCAACGCCACCTATGAGGGTGGCTATACAGGTAATCTCGGGGTACGTTACGAAAGCATGGTGGGAACTTGTTAGTTCAACAAGAGGGATCTTGCTCCTCTTGACAATGGAGAGATATACTATGCGCAGACACAATTATGATAAGATCATACAAGTCATGAGAGTACGGATACGAGTAAAGAGAGTATGGACACATGACATGGTTAACGAGTATAGTGATCAAGTGATTGCATCACGAGGATACCGATGTCTCACCTTGGTCTGTCTCGTATATCGTGAAGCAAAGGATTAGTATTTGTACAATGAATGGGTTCACTCAATCTGATCTTCACATAGTGAAGTGGTAACCATCATGGATGTCCAGGTCCCGTTGTTGGTTAATGATCCGAAGGTCTTCAGATTCATACCTACTTATAACCAAACTCAAACGGGTCACACGCTTAAGGATGACCAATCAAATGTGCTTACCATAAGTATGATTAGTACGTGAGAGAGTCGTTCGGAATAGTTTCCAGACATACTAGAATAGTTCTGTGACTTACTATGACACTTCGGAGAAAGATCGAAGTAGTTCTAGTGGTTTGACCTAAAACTGGAAGGTATTATGGTGTCATCAGGAATGGTTTCTAGGTAACTCGTAATGATCCCGAGACGGTCATATTGTGGAAGAGCTTCTAGAATTGTTCTAGAATATATATAGGAGGGATGCACCAGGTTCATAGGAGAAGACACAAGAGGAAGAATGGTCACTAGAAGAGTTCCGGGAGGAAGTGAAAGAGAGGGGCGGACCCACCTAGAAGGGTGGTGCTAGGGCCACCAGGGGGCGAGTTTTCCTTATTCTTGTCTCGCACAGCATAACCATAGCCACAATAATGACACAGTCGGTTGACCAAACTCGAACTTTAGTGTGTTAGTAGTAGGTACGAGGTCCCCACCCCCTCCTATGGTTAGAGTCGCAAATAGAAGAGGCAAGGACCCATCAATTTCTAGTCAAAGAGGGCAAAATAGGGAAGATGACAATGGCAGTTGCTGACTCGTGTATTAACGAGCTCGTTGGGGAACCCCAAGAGGAAGGTATGGTGAGCACAACAATAAGTTTTCCCTCAGTTATGAAACCAAGGTTATCAATCTAGTAGGAGCAAGGAAACACCTCCAAGGTGTTGCTAGCTGGACTTTGGTAGGGCGCACTACCGGCGCCAGCAGCAACGTAGAAACCTGCACAACACAACCACAGAACTTTGCCCCCAACTTACAATGAGGTTGTCAATCTCCCTGATTTTGTTGAAAACAAAGGATTAAACGAATTGTGTGGAAGTCAGTAATAGTTTGCAGAAAGTAAACAGAAAACAGTAAACAGTTGTAGATTGATGGTAAAAGAAAGGACCGGGGTCCATAGTTCACTAGTGGTGGCTCTCCTTAAGATAGATGACATGTTGGGTGAACAAATTACAGCGGGGAATTGACAAACATTGAGAAAGCAATACATGCATATACTAATCATCTTGACTCCTTTGAGATTCGATTGGGCATTACAACATTATACATAGACCGTCATCCAACTACATCTATGACTAATAATCCACCTTCAGGTTATCATCCGAACCCCCTCTAGTACTAAGTTACAAGCAACAGATAATTGCATTATGCATTGCGTGTAAAGTAAACAATACGATTGTTCTATGAACAAAGGATTGTTGTTTCTCCCTAGTAGCAACAGCACATCTAGTACCTTAGAGATTTCTGTCACTTCCCCAGATTACTAGAGGCATGAACCCACTATCGAGCATAAATACTAACTCTTGGATTGCTAGCATCTACTTGGCCAAGATAGCTACTAACAACGGAAAGCATGCAAGATCACAAATAACAAAGACATGATAGAATCAATAATCAATCTGAAAGAGCATCTCAATATCCATCGGATCCCCGCAAACACAACATGTAGGATTACAAATAAATGTTCTTGATCATGAACGGAGCTCACAAGATCTAAACATGATAGCACAAAGGAGAAGAACCAGCCATCTAGCTACTACATGGACCCATAATCCAGAGATGAACTACTCATGCTGAAGGGAATATGCCCGAGAGGCAATAATAAAGTGGTTATTATCTTATTCCATGTTTATGATAAATGTTTATTTTGCATGCTATAATTGTATTGATCGGAAACATCAATACATGTGTGTTAAATAAACAAAAAGGGTTCCTAGTTATGCCTCTATTATAGACTAGCTTGTTGATTAACAAGATGATCAAGGTTTCCTAATCATGGACATTGGATGTTATTAATAACAAGGTCACAACATTAGTTGAATGATGTGATGAACATTCATCCGAAGTATAGCATTACGATCAAGTCATTATGTTTATATTGCTATAACATCATACGAAGTAATCTTTATCCTTAGACCATGAGATCATGTTAATTGCTAACACCGAAAGAGTATCTTGATAACATCAAACGTCACACCGTAACAGGGTGACTATAAAGATGCGTTCAGTGCTACGAAGGTGTTATGTTGAGGCTCATGGATCAAGAGTGGAATTTGTCAATCCCGATGATGGATAAATATACTCTGGGCCCTCTCGGTGATATCACATTAAGGTAGCTTGCAAGCAAGTGATGTGATCACTAGAATGTTATATCACGGGAACGAGAAAAGAGTGCATGTCGGCAACGAGATCAAACTAGGTATGGAGATTTCGATGATCGAATCTCGAACATGTAATATATCGCGAGACAAAGGGATTTAGTTACTAGCGTTAAAGATTCTCATGATCACAGAAGTTAGAGTCAGTATGGATCTCCAGGTCTCGCTTGTGATTATTGATCTGAGAGGAGTCTCAATCATGTCTACATTATTTGCGAACCGTAGGGTGAGACACTTAAGAGTTACTGGACACCATTTTGGAGCACATATGTTTCAGACGAAAGAATTGCAAAGCGCTGGAATTATTTCAATAGACACTGAAACTGTTTCGGGTGAAATTGCTGAAATTGGTTCTGCATGTAATATTGAAATGTTGCAGGGGGTTATATGTGAATGTTTTTTAATTAAAGTAATTAACAAAATTCTGAATAAATTTAATAAAAGAGTTTTATTAAATGAGAGAGCATTAAACTTGGAGAATTTTAATGCATTTAAAGTAGGGACTTTAAAGGGGAATGTGAAGAGGCATTTTAATGTGGAGGGGTTACCACCACATGAATGGGGGAGGTGAGGAGTCACCCCCCATGCGCCGGCCATGAAGGAGGGGCACCCCCCTCCTCCTACAAAAGGCCACCCTCTTCCTCCTTCTTCCACACACCTCCTTGTGAAGGATCTGTCTCCCCCTCTAGAATTATTCCCCCATGGTCTCGGATTATCGAGATACATGTTCCCGATGGCATTTCGTCTGGAAGGAGTTGCTGCTTCCGCTGGATCGCTGGAGCAAGGAGGTGGAGGTTGTCCGGTGGCTTGAACGTGTGTGCGAGTACGGATGCGCTACTGAGTTGCGGCGCTCGGACTTCCTCACGATCTTGAGATCGGCAAGTGTACGACTACATCAACCACGAGTTCCTACTCGTTAACAAAACTCGTTGTCTTCGAGGGTAAGTTCTCGATGGATGTATGTCCACCCGTTGCTCTGTATCTAGTAGATAGATCTTGGCGTGTAGTTCTCATCGTAGGAAATTTTCTGTTTTCTATGCTGCGGACCCAACAGTGGTATCAGAGCCAGATCTATGCATAGGTGCTTTGCACGGGTAGTACACATATGTTTATATGTGGGCGATGATGATCATGTTATTGCATCTTCTATGTATTTTGGATATTGGTGGCATAGTGGGATGAATCGTCCCGGACCAACCTTACATGTCATCGTACATGAGACCGGTTCCACGACTGACATGCAACTTGTTTTGCATAAGTGGCTGGCGGGTGTCTATCTCTCCTACTATAGTCAATATCTGATTTACAACGAGTTGCCCTAAGCCACGTAAAACTTGGTTATCCTCATTGGTTATCATCGTTGTGGTTCATGTTTGTAGGTGAGAACGGTTCTATCTCCGAAAGCCCTAAGCCACGTAAAACTTGCAATTGATAAATTAGAGGCGTCTAGTTTAGATCGTTGTTGGGCTAGTGTATTGATATGGTATTGTTGTAAATAGATGTATGATAGATACTCTTACTACACATTCAACGTGTAAGTTCCATAGACCTTGGCCTTACACACAAAGGAATGATAGAGATCATACCATGATGCAAATGATAGAGATCAAATGCATGGGCCATATCATCTCACCTTACACATTAGATGTTAGCATCTTATACTGCTAGTTTGTCGCTTTTTGGTAGCATTGTAAGATGATCCCTCATTTAGATATCAGGATAAAAATGTGTTCTTCCTTGAGTATGCACCATTCTATGGGTCATGTTTCGAGACATCACGTGATGATCGGGTGTACTCGACTCTACGCTTCCATACAACGGGTGTATGACAGTTTTACACACGTGAGTACTAAGGTTCTTACTTGGCGAGCCTAGCATGTATAGACATGGCCTCGGAACACGGACCGAAAGGTTAAGCATGAGTCATATAGTTGATATGATGCCCATATATATGCTCACCTTTGAAGCTACACCGACTCACGTGATGATCGGACTTGGTGTAGTGGATTTGGTTCATGCAATCACCAAAAAGGCACGAGGGATGTTGTTTTTGAGTGGGAGTTCATTTCTAATTTGGATTAGTCGAACGAAATTTGTCATAAACTAAATCGAAGTGAATTTGCATAATTTGTTGTAGTCATTGGCGTCTGTTCACTATCTTATGCTTAGTTTTAATTGAGATAATAGAACTATAGAATTCTGGATATTTACTTTACGAACTGGTATCGTATTGTTTTGAATGTCAATTTAAAGTTTATAAGCCCAATTGCAAACTTTCAGCAAACTCTATTTACTCCATGAAGTTTAATAAGTAGTATTAAATCAAGAGTAAGAATTCCAATGTTAGTATCTAAAGTATCATGTTTGCCTCCATGATTCTTGATATTCAAAAGTTGTTTTAATATCAAGATTATATTGGAGTTGAAAATTGTTTCAGAAACCATCATGTGTGAAAGATATTGTGATATCTGAAACAATGTTTTTGGTTGCATTATGATAGAGTATAATTTAGCAAAATACATGTTCTCATATTGTATGAGAATTTGTGAAGGATGGAGATGCTAAACATCCGGATCTCCCAAAAAGGTTTCGGGAACTAAAATTATACTCACGATTCTTCCTTATAGGCTATAATAGCTTGATCATGAAAGTTGTCATGATAAGGATGAATAGAAGATGTAAGTAAAATGTTTACTACACTGATAGATTACTAATGAATGGATTTTTGAAAGAATACCAAACATTTGATGATGGTGATCCAGTTCAAAGTGCAAGTCCGAAGGTATTAGTATTTGACTATATACGCTTTGTACTATGTGTCATGTGAATGACACCACTATTGATGTTGATAGATTCTTTTAAAAGGAAAAGGAATTGCTAAAATAGAATCTATAGAATATTTGGCAGAAAAGAAAAGTTGGAAATGTCCAGCTTAGGTATATAGAAGATATACATGTTATGGCTGTATTCCTTGCTTGTTAAACAATGTGGTTATGAGGGATTGGATACCGAATTGGTTGGTATGAAGTGTCATACAGGACAATGCAATTCATGAACTACAATGGCCTAAGTAACTAGCAATAGAATAAGTGATGATGTTCATCGAAAATAAATAAAGTGTTATTGTGTTTTTCGTTGTCGTCAAACCTAGCCTTCAAGATTTGTTTTAATAATTGTTATTTTGTTCCGGTATTACGAGAACAATGGTTGTTAAAATAATTACCGTATTCCATAAAGGATGGATGAATTTTTACAAGTCTAGTGGGAGAAATCACATCCATAAACACTATTGCCAAAATGTCGCAAGACAAATGATTAAAATATCACTTATGAAGTGACATCGCTGTTTTAAATTATATTGGAAAGAAAACATGAAGAAACTCCATGTTGATGGAATTTTGGAGTCTTTGATTTTGATCAATTGACGCATGTGAGACTTTCCTCGAGATAATTGAAACTCCATCCATGGGCCAGAGAGGAACAGGTTACTTGCTTATTGGAAATTGTGCATGCTGATGTGCATAGTCCATTATATGTAGCCATATGCGATGGATCTTTTTGCTTCATATGCTTTCTCCGGAAATTTGAGTGAATATATCTGTATATTTACTTAATAAGGAAGAAGTATGAAACATTTGAAAATTGTTCAAAGACTTTCAAAATGAAGTGGAAAATCATTGTAACAAGAAAATAAAGAGTTTATGATTCGATCATAAAGGAAGATATTTGAGTTACATGTTTAGCAAAACACCTAAGATTTGAGGAATTGTTCCATGATTTGTGTTTCCCGATAAACCATAGGAGTATGGCATATTCGAGAGATGAAATCAAACCATGTTTGACATGGTAAGATCAAATGTATCATTTATAAAACTGCCATTATGTTTTAAGGATTGAAGCTTTAGAGACTACCGCTTTTACACTGAAAAGAGCACCATCGTGATCCGTTGAAATGACACCATATAAGTTATGGCTTGGGATAAAACCCGAATTGTCTTTTCTTAAATTTTGGTATGCTATGCATAAGTAAAATGTTTACAACCAAAGTCGGATAAGCACGTATTTATAGGTTATCCCAGAGAATTTGTTGGGAATTTCTCCATAACACCGAGGACAAAAGAGTTTGTTACTTGGAACGTCAAGTTTCTTGAGAAGGAATTTTTCGCGAAAAGTTAAGTGGGAGGACAATAGAACTTTGATAAGGTTGTTGAAACTTAGCTATATGTGCTAAGTAGCGCAGCGCCAGAAAGTGTCCCGGTGCGGCCACAATGCTCATGGCTCCCGTGATTACAAAGGGTGTGATCTCGGAGATTAGAGTTCCTATTGAACCGTGTGGGTCAGTAAGAATCAAATAGTGCGATTTGATAAGCAAGTCGTTATTGTTTTGACAATGATGAACCGACTACATGCAAAGAAGCGATGATGGGCCCTGGCTCCATAAAATGACTAGAAGTCATAGAATCCGTGATAGTATCCATACACGAGAAATCAAGTTTCTGAACTTGGAAGACCCACCAGAAAGGCGTGAAGCCTATCGGTCGTGTTTGGATCTATAAAAAAATAGACATGGATGTTTAACATCTATGAAATAGTTGACATGTCGGAAAGAATTTTACGACAATGTTCAAGGAGTTGACTATGACAAGATTTGATCTTTCATAGCGATATTTAGTCTTGACAGATTAATGTAGCAACCACTACATATAATTTGATGTATGGTAGCTGAACAAACCAAACAATATTCTTATAATAGAATGGTTACCTAGGACGTGTACAAGACACGGTCCGAAGGGTTTTGTTAATTCAAAGGGTGCTAAAAGGGCATGCAAACTTCAATAGTTGAAGTAAGCATAGCGGAGTTGGAATCTTCACCATGGTGAAACAGTTAAAAGATTTTAAATTCATCGGAGATGATGAAGATGCTTGCATTTGCAAGAAATTAAGTAGAGCGCCGAGACATATTTCTAATACATTATGTAGAGGACATATTTTTGATTAGAAATGATGTATCTTGTATTGACACAAGTTAAGAATTTCATTAAAATAAGATTTCGATAAAAGACTTGGGCAAACCCAGAATATTTGGCATCAATATCTATATGGATAGATTGAGAAGATAATATGGTTGTGCCAGACATACATATATGAGATATTGAAAGGGTTCAATATGGAAACAACAAGAAAGGTTCTTGCTGCATGGAAAGGATTGTATCAAGATTCAAGTGTTTCAACACTTGGTGAGTAAAATCACATGAAGATTTTGATCGATTATACCATGATATGTATATATCCAGAATGTCCTATGCTCTAAATGTTATGAGCACATACCAGAATGATTCATAAGATGATCATTGGACGATAGTAAAGATATTCTTATGAGCTTTGGAAGAACTAAGAATATATCATGTATAAGTGACAAATAGTTAAAGGTAGTTCATTGTAAAGTGTTACATTGATACTAGTTTTGTCACAAGATACAAATTAAATTTATCTCAATTTTAGACTATGGGTGGCACAATGTAATGGAAAGGATGTTCCATGATGGATTTGGATGAGTTCTAAAGTTGAGGCATTGTGACGGATACTACAACAAAAGGCTAAGTATATAACTACTATAGTAGCAGCAAAGGAGGGCATTTGTGTTAAGTAGTTTGTTATCAAACTAGGTGTGGTTCAAAATGGGCTAATACTATGAAGATATATTGTGTGACAATAATATCAACATATTTTAACCGGAACGAACTAAAGGTCTAACCAAAGGACCAAATTTATACAATGCCATCTCATTTGAGAATGAGTGATGCGTAGAGACGCAAAGACATGCAAATGCACACGGACCTGAAACTGTCAGATCCGGAGATTATGTTAACCACTAGCAATAGCGTATATGCAACACCAGAAAGCCATAGGTGTTCAATATGCAAAGTTTTTCAAACTAGATTATTTACTCTAGTGCAAGTGGGAGACTGAAGGGAATATGCCCGAGAGGCAATAATAAAGTGGTTACTATCTTATTCCATGTTTATGATAAATGTTTATTTTGCATGCTATAATTGTATTGATCGGAAACATCAATACATGTGTGTTTAATAAACAAAAAGGGTTCCTAGTTATGCCTCTCTCATAGACTAGCTTGTTGATTAACAAGGTGATCAAGGTTTCCTGATCATGGACATTGGATGTTGTTAATAACAAGGTCACAACATTAGCTGAATGATGTGATGAACATTCATCCGAAGTATAGCATTACGATCAATTCATTATGTTTATATTGCTATAACATCATACAAAGTAATCTTTATCCTTAGACCATGAGATCATGTTAATTGCTAACACCGGAAGAGTATCTTGATAACATCAAACGTCACACCGTAACAGGGTGACTATAAAGATGGGTTCAGTGCTATGAAGGTGTTATGTTGAGGCTCATGGATCAAGAGTGGAATTTGTCAATCCCGATGATGGATAGATATACTCTGGGCCCTCTCGGTGATATCACATTAAGGTAGCTTGCAAGCAAGTGATGTGATCACTAGAATGTTATATCACGGGAACGAGAAAAGAGTGCATGTCGGCAACGAGATCAAACTAGGTATGGAGATACCGATGATCGAATCTCGGACATGTAATATATCGCGAGACAAAGGGATTTAGTTACTAGAGTTAAAGGTTCTCACGATCACAGAAGTCATCGTTGAATATGCAGGAGTCAGTATGGATCTCCAGGTCCCGCTTCTGATTATTGATCTGAGAGGAGTCTCAATCATGTCTGCATTATTCGCGAACCATAGGGTGACACACTTAAGAGTTACCAGACACCATTTTGGAGCACATATGTTTCAGACGAAAGAATTGCAAAGCACTGGAATTATTTCAATAGACACCAAAACTGTTTCGGGTGAAATTGCTGAAATTGGTTCTGCATGTAATATTGAAATGTTGCAGGGGGTTATATGTGAATGTTTATTAATTAAAGTAATTAACAAAATTCTGAATAAATTTAATAAAAGAGTTTTATTAAATGAGAGAGCATTAAACTTGGAGAATTTTAATGCATTTAAAGTAGGGACTTTAAAGGGGAATGTGAAGAGGCATTTTAATGTGGAGGGTTTACCACCACATGAATGGGGGAGGTGAGGAGTCACCCCCCATGCGCCGGCCATGAAGGAGGGGCACCCCCCTCCTCCTATTAAAGGCCGCCCTCTTCCTCCTTCTTCCACACACCTCCTTGTGAAGGATCTCTCTCCCCCTCTAGAATTATTCCCCCATGGTCTCGGATTAGCGAGATACATGTTCCCGGTGGCATTTCGTCTGGAAGGAGTTGTTGCTTCCCCTGGATCGCTGGAGCGAGGAGGTGGAGGTTGTCCGGTGGCTTGAATGTGTGTGCGAGTATGGATGCGCTGCTGAGTTGCGGTGCTCGGACTTCCTCACGATCTTGAGATCGGCAAGTGTACGACTACATCAACCACGAGTTCCTACTCGTTAACAAAAGTCGTTGTCTTTGAGGGTAAGTTCTCGATGGATGTATGTCCACCCGTTGCTTTGTACCTAGTAGATAGATCTTGGTGTGTAGTTCTCATCGTAGGAAATTTTTTGTTTTCTATGCCGCGGACCCAACACACGCATCACACCGGAGGCTTGCATGGTGATGAAGAAGGCCTCCAGGGTGAATTCTCCCCTCTGGTAGGGTGCCGGGAAGAGCTTCAGATCCCTCCCGATATAGGGATGGAGATGACGGCGGCTACAGACTCTTTCGTAGAATTTTGATCAGGTACTTAGGGTTTTTGTATCAGAGGCATCTTATAGGCGAAAGGGGAGGCCGCGGGGGTGCCCTAGGGTTTGGGGGTTGCCGCGCGGCCAGGTGGTTTGGCGGCCCTCTGGCCCCTCTCCGTATCGTATTCTGGCTCCGTGTCCCCCTCGGTGAAAAACTGACTTTGGCTTTTGTTCCATCCAATTATGAGAATATTCATTTTCTAACTTTCCTGGAACCAAAAACAGCAGAAAAGAGGCAGCTGGCACTATGGCATCTTGTTAATAGGTTAGTCCAAGAAAGTGTATAAAAATACTCCAAAGTGTGGGTAAAACATAAGAAAGTAGATATAAACCAAGCATGGAACATAAAAAATTATAGATACGTTAGCAACGTATAAACATCCCTAAGCTTAACTTCTACTCATCCTCGAGTAGGTAAGTGATAAAAAAGAAAGAATAATTTTTTAGGTGACATGCACCATCATAAACTTGATCAAAGTATTTGTAAAACATTGATAGCTGGGATCATAGTACTTCAACATAGCACGAAAGATAAAGTTCTAACAATAAGACATAGCAACTATGTTGCAACATGAAAAGGCACAAACAAAAGATTCATGAATAACAATGCTTTGCAAGACGTTTGTTTGTTTCACATAAATAAAACATAATGAGAATGGTATTCAGCTTCGCAAAACATAAATGCATATGACACCTTCAAAGTTTATAAGGGTGACTAGATACAAATAGTTTAAGAACAAGCAATATCAAAGTTATGAATCAATCAACAAATCTTGGGACAATGCACATTAAACTAAGAATGGCCAGTATGCTCTCTCAATAGGTGCATAAAGATAGAAGGTGGAGACTCAATATAAAAGTGGAAGAAATGCCTTCATAGAAGGAAGCAGGGATTCAAGTTTCATAAAGAGCTTCCAAAAATTATGGTACTTATTAGCTTTCAACTCTGATTGCCCCTATAATAAGATCTTGAAGTGATTAAGGTTAAAGTGAACAAACTATGGAGTATATGCTTGACAAAGTATAAGTTGGAAATCTCATGTCCCTTGAATACGAGGGTCGCTCCTCATGCTACTCAAGTTTAGTTACCGGTAAGCTCTTGTCATAGTAAGTACATGTGTATCATAGAGAACCACCAACGGGGTACCCCTTGCCCGATGATATGGAAGAATCCCCATATCAAAATGACAAGGCAAGCAGACAACGAGCATCTCAGCAATCTTCTTATTTACCATGGGAAAATGGTGCTTTTTTCTCTCTTTTCTCATATCTCTTTTTTTTCTTTTCTCTTTCTTTTTTCTCAATATCTGACTTTTTTTATAAGAAGAATGCTTCATAGACATCTCATTATGGTTACGCTGCAGGTTTCCACCATGACAGCATGGATTAGACCAGCGGCCCAGGCGTTTCTCTAACACACATACATAACTCCATGGAGTTACAAGATCCTCTTTCATTTCACACCGACGACATCCATAGACAAAAGAGCATGATATCAACTAGGTACAAAGTACAAGTGCAATGTTGAAAGCGTTCCCCATGACAACATGCTTCTACTAATCCCCAACATATAAGTGCAAGCATATACAACATAGACGACACAATGGTTCAAGTTTATTAAGGGCAAGAAAAGTAAAGTGTGCCATCAAGTTTGTGAGAGCTTTAATCACTAGTTTTCTCATAACAAGTTTAATTTGGAAGGTAGATAAAAAACATGAATATACTTGGAATAGCAAATGCTAATAGGTAGGTATGGTGGACTCTTTGTAATAACTTGGTTTTAGGAGTTGGATGCATGAGTTGAACTCATACTTGGTTATGGAGGCTAGCAAAAGACTAGGAGCGACCAACTAAGAGAGCAATAATGGCCATAATCATGTAGAGCGACAAAACATCATTAATCAAAGCATAAAGTGATACTACAAGTCAAAAACAAAAGGATCATAAAGGCTTATGCTGACTTGGGATAGTCATAACATGGTGTGATCATGCGCCAAGTCAACCCAAATAAACAATCAAAGGAGAATACCACAATACTATGCTTTAATATGCTAAAACAACGCATGATTCTTTCAAGGCACATTAAGAAATCTCAATTGTTTATAACATGTCATGTACATCAAAGATTACTAAGCATAAAGCCAAAACAATATCAAGCATGGCATGACAAAGCATAGGCCACAGTCAAAAACAAGCTCCTTTTACCACTTAAGCATGAACTTTTTTCCTACTCTTTTCCAATCCAAACCAAACTATTTGAAAACCAATATATGAAAGAGGGGATCCAACCAATTTATTTAGCAAACTAAGAAAACCAAGAAAACAGAAAACTAAAACGAAAACAAAAAAGAAGACGCTCCAAGAACAACACAACTGTGCATGAAATAATAAAAATGAAGTGTTTGGAAGAAACCTGGGATTTTTATTGATGAAGAAGGGGATGCCTTGGGCATCCCCAAGCTTTGACACTTGTACCTCTTGAATATTTCTTGGGGTGACATGGGGTGGTATCCCCAAGCTTGATTTTTAGTCCATTCTTCATCTCATTACATCATTCCCTCCATACACCTGAATTTTTCCTTCATACAAAACTTCACACAATATTTATTAGCAACATTAGTGCACTCAAGATAATAATTCTTTAAGTTCAGTTTCAACACCAATAAAACTTCCATTAAAACACAAGCTACTGTATCACTTCCCTCAAAAATCTCAATTCCCCAAAAGAACTCAAAAAGGAACCAACAAGAAGCAAATGCAAATAATGGCAGAAATCTATCAAAACAGACCAGCAGATAAAAACCAATTTTTTCAAAGACCTTATGTTTCTCAAATCAGAAAGTGTTGAACTAACGAAAGTTAGATAACAACCTGGGGCAGAAGAGCAAAAATTCACGCCTCAAAACAACGTATAGAGATTTTACACGAATTTTTACGGTGGAGCACAGTAATCTGTTTCGGGGTAGCAACTTTCCCAATCATTACTTCTCTCTCACTAGAGGTTACTCTTGGCACAAAAAGCAGATAAAAAGGATAAGGAGCGGTTATTACTGTAGTAATAACTTCCAAGACTCATCTAAAACTTTTGGGTTATCTCCCAATAAGTATTTTTCTTTAACGCCTATAAGTTAGGCATAAGAAGCAAGAAAAAGAATCAAGTGTTCTCAAATGAAGAAGCATTAAGAGCAAATTTTGTTTTCATAGGAGAGGCAAAAGAAATCTTCTCTCTCTTCTTAGAGAAGTGTTCTATACCTTTCTTGAGTGGGAGTTGATATTTAATGGTGCCTTCTTTCATATCAATAATGGCACCAACAGTTCTAAGAAAAGGTCTTCCCAAAGTAATAGGACAAGAAGCATTGCATTCAACATCCAAAACATAGAAATCAACGGGGACATAGGCATTGTTAACCATAATAAGGACATCATTAATACTCCCCATGAGTTTCTTTTTAGCATAATCATCAAGTGGTACATTCAAATAACAATCTTCTAATGGTGGCAAATCAAGCATATCCTAAATCCTTATAGGCATAATAGAAACACTACTATCAAGATCACATAAAGCTTTGAAATCAAAATCATTCACTTTCATATTAATGATGGGTTCCCAACCATCTTCTTGTTTAATAGGAATATAAGCTTTATGTTTCATCTTTTCTTCTTTAATCTTTATGAGAGCATCAATAATGTGTTTTGTAAAGGCCATATTCATAGCACTAGCATTAGGACTTTTAGCAAGCTTTTGTAGGAACTTAATAACTTTAGAGATGTTGCAACCATCAAGATCAAAATCATAATTATCATCTAAAGTAGTAGAGCTATTACTAGCCTCAACACTAGTGGTAGTGATAGTAGAAACACTAATGTTTCTAGCAATTTCATCTTCTCTTTCCCACTTAGCATGCAATTCAGCTAATAGTCTAACATTTTCATCAATTCTAACTTGTATGGCATTAGTAGCAGCAAAGGGATTCTCATTAGTTTCAGATTTAACGACATTTTATTCAAAGAAGATTGAGCTTCAGCTAATGATGCTATCAACATTAGAGAGTTTCTCCTCAATAGTTTTATTGAAAGTAGTTTGTTTACTAATAAAGTCTTTAAGCATAACTTCAAGTTCAGAGGGAGCACTCCTATTATTGTTGTAGGAATTTCCATAAGCATTACCATTGTTGGGAGGATAAGGCCTATAATTGTTGTTACCAAAATTATTCATGTAGGCATTGTTGCTAAAATTGTTATTTCTTATAAAGTTCACATCAACTTGCTCTCCTTGAGCAACCAAAGAGGCTAAGGGAACATGATTTGGATCAATATGAGCTTTCCCATTAACAAGCATAGACATAATAATATCAATTTTATCACTCAAGGAAGAGGTTTCTTCAACAGAATTTACCTTCTTACCTTGTGGAGCTCTTTTAGTATGTCATTCAGAATAGTTAACCATCATATTATCTAGGAGCTTTGTTGCAGCACCCAAAGTAATGGTCATAAAGGTACCTCCAGCAGCAGAATCCAGTAGATTTCTTGAAGAATTGTTCAATCCTGCATAAAAGGTTTGGATAATCATCCAAGCAGTTAGTCCATGAGTGGGACAATTCTTTACCAAAGATTTCATTCTTTCCCAAGCTTGAGCAACATGTTGATGTGCTCGTCATTCGACGTAGAGCTCGTTGGGAACCCCAAGAGGAAGGTATGATGAGCACAGCAGCAAGTTTTCCCTCAGTTATGAAACCAAGGTTTAATCGAACCAGTAGGAGCAAGGAAACACCCCAAAGGTGTTACTAGCTGAGCTTTGGCAGGGCGCACTACCAGTGCTAGTAGCAACGCGGAGACCTGCACAACACAACCACAGAACTTTGTCCCCAATTTGCGATGAGGTTGTCAATCTCACCGTGTTTTGCGGAAAACAAAGGATTAAATGTATCGAATGGAAAGAAGTAAAAGTTTGCAGAAAGTAAACACAAAGCAGTAAAAGATTGTAGATTGTATGTAAAGAGAAAGGACCGGGATCCATAGTTCACTAGAGGTGGCTCTCCTTACATAGATAACATGCTGGGTGAACAAATTACAGCGGGGCAATTGACAAACACCGAGAAAGCAATACATGCATATACTAATCATCTTGACTCGTATGAGACTTGATTGGGCATTACAACATAATACATAGACCGCCATCCAATTGCATCTATGACTAATAATCCACCTTCAGGTTATCATCCGAACCCCCTCCAATATTAAGTTGCAAGCAACAGATTATTGCTTTACGAACTGCGTGTAAAGTAAAAAATACGATTGCTCTATGAACAAAGGATTGTTGTTTTCTCCCTAGTAGCAACAACACATCTAATACCTTAGAGATTTCTGTCACTTCCCCAGATTACTAGAGGCATGAACCCACTATCGAGCATAAATACTAACTCTTGGAGTTGCTAGCATCTACTTGGCCAAGATAGCTACTAACAACGGAAAGCATGCAAGATCACAAATAACAAAGACATGATAGAATCAATAATCAATCTGAAATAGCATCTCAATATCCATCGGATCCCCGCAAACACAACATGTATGAATTACAAATAGATGATCTTGATCATGAACGGAGCTCACAAGATCTAAACATGAAAGCACAAAGGAGGAGAACCAGCCATCTAGCTACTACATGGATCCGTAGTCCAAGGATGAACTACTCACGCATCACACCAGAGGCTTGCATGGTGATGAAGAAGGCCTCCAGGGTGAATTCCCCTCTCCGACAGGGTGCCAGGAAGAGCTTTAGATCCCTCCCGATCTAGGGATGGAGATGACGGTGGCTACAGACTCTTTCGTGGATTTTTGATCGGGGTACTTAGGGTTTTCGTCCCGACGGCAATATATAGGTGGAAGGAGAGGCCGAGGGGGTGCCGGGAGCGGCCACACCACCCCTTGGCGCGGGTCAGGCCTAGCCGCACGGCCAGGTGGTGTGGTGGCTCCCTGGCCCTTCTCTGTCTCGTATTCTAGCACTTGATCCCTTCCGGAAAAATAGGCACTTTGGCTTTTGTCCCGTCCAATTCCGAGAATATTCATTTTTCTGACTTTCCTGGAACCAAAAACAGCAGAAAACAGGCAGCTGGCACTGTGGCTCTTGTTAATAGGTTAGTCCAAGAAATCATATGAAAAGTACTCCAAAGTTGGAACAAAACACAAGAAAGTGGATAAAACCAAGCATGGAACATCAAAAATTATAGATAGATTTGCAATGTATCACATGTTCATTATCAGATTGTTTAAACTTCATTATTTCACTTCTCATAGATATAATCTTAGCAGGAGGATAGTATTTTCCAATGAAAGCATCTTTGCATTTAGTCCAAGAATCAATACTACTCCTAGTTAAGGAATTCAACCATTCTTTACCTTTTCCTCTCAAGGAGAAAGGAAACAATTTAAGCTTAATAATATCCCCATTTATATCCCTATGCTTTTGTATCTCACAAAGTTCAACAAAGTTATTTAAATGATCAGCATCATCTTCATTACCAATACCAGAAAATTGTTCTCTCATAACAAGATTGAGTAAAGCAGGTTTTATTTCAAAGAAAGTAGCTTCAGGAACAGGTGGAGCAATAGGTGTGCACATGAAATCATTATTGTTGGTGCTAGTCAAGTCACACAACTTAGTGATTTCAAGAGTAGTCATTTTTTGTGTGTTTTTGATAAAGAAAGCAAACTAGCAAAAATAAACTAAGCAAAACAAATAAAACAAAGTAAAGAGATTGGTTATAAGGGACTCCCCTTGTGAAAATGGCTTAACTCTCCGGCAATAACGCCAGAAAATATACTTGTTGACTCGTGTATTAACGAGCCCATTGGGAAACCCCAAGAGGAAGGTATGGTGAGCACAACAGTAAGTTTTCCCTCACTTATGAAACCAAGGTTATCAATCCAGTAGGAGCAAGGAAACACCTCCAAAGTGTTGCTAGCTGGACTTTGGCAGGGGCACTACCGGTGTCAGCAGCAACGTGGAAACCTGCACAACACAACCACAGGACTTTGCCCCCAACTTATAGTGAGGCTGTCAATCTCACCGGTTTTGTTGAAAACAAAGGATTAAACGAATTGTGTGGAAGAGAGTAATAGTTTGCAGAAAGTAAATAGAAAACAATAAACAGTTCTAGATTGATGGTAAAAGAAAGGACCGGAGTCCATAGTTCACTAGTGGTGGCTCTCCTTAAGATAGATCACATGTTGGGTGAACAAATTACAACGGGGCAATTGACAAACATTGAGAAAGCAATACATGCATATACTAATCATCTTGACTCCTTTGAGATTCGATTGGGCATTACAACATTATACATAGACCGTAATCCAACTGCATCTATGACTAATAATCCGCCTTCAGGTTATCATCCGAACCCCCTCTAGTACTACGTTGCAAGCAACAGATTATTGCATTATGCATTGCGTGTAAAGTAAACAATACGATTGTTCTATGAACAAAGGATTGTTGTTTTCTCCCTAGTAGCAACAACACATCTAGTACCTTAGAGATTTCTGTAACTTCCCCAGATTACTAGAGGCATGAACCCACTATCGAGCATAAATACTAACTCTTGGAGTTGCTAGCATCTACTTGGCCAAGATAGCTACTAACAACGGAAAGCATGCAAGATCACAAATAACAAAGACATGATAGAATCAATAATCAATCTGAAATAGCATCTCAATATCCATCGAATCCCCGCAAACACAACATGTAGGATTACAAATAGATGATCTTGATCATGAACGGAGCTCACAAGATCTAAACATGATAGCACAAAGGAGAAGAACCAGCCATCTAGCTACTACATGGACCCATAGTCCAGAGATGAACTACTCACGCATCACACCGGAGGCTTGCATGGTGATGAAGAAGGCCTCCAGGGTGAATTCTCCCCTCTGGAAGGGTGCCGGGAAGAGCTTTAGATCCCTCCCGGTCTAGGGATGGAGATGACGGCGGCTACAGACTCTTTCGTAGAATTTTGATCGGGTACTTAGGGTTTCTGTATCAGAGGAATCTTATAGGCGAAAGGGGAGGCCGCGGGGGTGCCCTAGGGTTTGGGGGTTGACGCGCGGCTAGGTGGTTTGGCGTCCCTCTGGCCCCTCTCCGTCTCATATTCTGGCTCCATGTCCCCCTCGGTGAAAAACTGACTTTGGCTTTTGTCCCGTCCAATTCCGAGAATATTCATTTTCGGACTTTCCTGGAACCAAAAACAACAGAAAGCAGGCAGCTGGCACTGTGGCTCTTGTTAATAGGTTAGTCCAAGAAAGTGTATAAAAATACTCCAAAGTGTGGGCAAAACATAAGAAAGTAGATATAAACCAAGCATGGAACATCAAAATTATAGATACGTTAGCAACGTATCAGAAGTGTCGGCCTAGGGTGGAACCCTAGATGCCACCGTTTCTCTTGTTGCATAGACCAGCATCGAAATGGTGGCAGTGTTAAAGCAGCCCCAACACAAGAAAGCAATAACCTACACTATGTCCTCGCGTCGCTCCTCCCAGGGCGGCATGGGGAAACCCTAGCCGCCAGGCCTAGAGCCTCCCTTCCTCTCCCCTCCTTGCCGTCGTTGCTGGAAGATGCGGTCGAGCGAAGCCTGTGCCATGGACGGTGGTGGCGGGGTCAGCTCCTCGCGATGCGGCTCCATCTTAGGAAGATTCAGCGGGGGTGCTCTCGCTGGCTTCGGCCTCTCCCGGCGGCACGACGGCTCAGGTGGTGCAGCGGCGGGTCTCCGCTCCCCCGTGGAGCAATGACGCGTAGCTGCCCTGACAGAGTGGATGGGCTTAGGCGTAGCAACGTTCTCTCGTCCGGTCGGCTTCGGCCCCATGCGGAGGCTCTACTTATCCCCTGCGGCCTCTCCCGACGATAGACTTCAGTCGTTTCCGGCCTCTCCACGGCAAGGCGCTAGCCTCTAGAGTTAGAGCTCCAGCTATGGGCGTGCTGAGGGCCTGGGTAGTGCTTCGTACGGTGATGCGAAAGACGGTGGGTGGGATGGTGGCATCGGCGCCGGCTTCGGTTGGCAGTAAGGTAGGTGGTCAGCGGCGAGGATTTTTGTGTCTTCGCATCGATCTTCGGCTCGATGCAGCGCTAGCGTGCTTGTCCTGGAGGTGCGGAGCTGGTTTCGGCATGGCTGGTGGTCGGTGGGCTTCGACGCGTATGGTGGAGGTCCGTGGGCAGCCATTTCAGGTTGTAGGTTGTTGAGCTATTCCAGGAGAAATCCTTGCTCCAGTTATGTCTGGAGCTGGCGATGGTGACGCATGCGGGTGTCGCGGGCTTTCTTGGAAGCATCATCGAGGGGTGCTCACTCCTCCTCTTGTGGCCTTGACTCCGGAGGGAAACCTCAGATCTGGGATCGGGCGATAGAGGCGCTACTACGTCTCTTTCCTTCTTGGGGGCATCGTCTCGGAGTCGCCTTCGGCCAGGGGTTCAGGGAAGAGGGCGTGATGTCGGGAAGCTACGCGAGGTCCAAGTGTGTAGTTTGCCGAAGATGATGCATCAAGCTAAGGATGGGTCGCGGCTGATCTTTGGCAGTCGATTTTCCTGGCGTGTCTGATGAGTTCTTCTGCTTTGCTGTTGTTGTGGAGTCGGAACTACGGTGGAGCGTGTCCAGGTGGCAACGATGACCGGCCACCAGTGGTCTACAGAGTACTCAGTCGGCGCGAGATTAGCATAATTCCCTTGTGAAGCTCGTTGTCTGAGTCGAAGTTGTCTGTCCTTGACGCGTGTGGCCAATCGATGACATGGGCCGACATGGGCTCCGGGGCCGTCCGTGAGGCTCAATTTGGGAAATCGCCAGTGAAGTTGGAGTCGCTGGCTCGTGGAGGAGTGATGACGATGACGCTCGTGGTAACCTCGACGTGGTTGTCCTTGTGTGTCCGTGTTTCGTGTGGGTAGCCAGGTTGTTATGGTGGTGTGTCCAATGTGGTCATATTCCATGATGGTATTGGTGCATTGTACGGGTTTTCGGCCGGTTTCCTGCAAATGAACCGTACAATTCTCTTCGACTTTTTTAAATAAAATAAGGCAAAATTGTCTGTTTTGTTCAGAAAAAGCGACCCAGCACGCGTTCCCCCTTTTTTTTGGGTTTTCTATTTCCGTGCCCTCGGGTCCTTAGTTGTACTCAATTTTCCCCAGCTCCTTAGTTTTTCCTCAGTTTTCCCCAAGTCCTTGTTTGAAACCCGCAGAAGGAGCTCAGACGGCAAGATTCCCGTTTAGTTGATCGTTCCGTACTGACGTGTGGGGCCGCGTCGTGTGGGGCCGCGTCGCGTGGGGCTGGTAGAAAGGGACCGCGTGGGACAGGACGAGACCGCGTTTGGTTGCACGTGAGCAGGAGCTGGGTTTTGTCTCTCTCGGCCCAAATTGGCATTTTCCCTTTTAAGAGTACCTTTCCCCCCTCCTTCTCTCTATCTTTTTTCACCTAATTAGTATCAAATCTAGAGAAGCTTGCATTTCTGCCTTTCTTCAATTATTTATGCCTTTTGGCCCTTGTTGTTTGCCTAATATGGCAGCAAATCTAGTACTCCATCTGGTCCATATGTATGTAGTTAAATCTAGAAGCAAATCTACAGGGTAATGTACGATAAATTCACACAGTCATATAGTAGAATAGGGATAGATAATAGGGATCCCTCCCTAGATAATAAGCTACATACAGCAGCCAAACATAGTAACAGGTTCGAGGTTCTTCACAACACCATCATACTAACAACATAACAACAAGGGATCCCTAGCTAACAACAAAATAGGAGGCAGCAACAGCACACGTCCAGGACCCGCCTACCCCATCTGCCTCTGCCTCCACTTGTTGCTCCCCTTGGGAGCCTTGGGCTTGAGCGGAGGCATGCGCCCGGTGGAGATCTCCACCCGCTGGAAGCTGCGGAGGTGCATGCCGAGCGCCTTGTGCTTGGCGCGGAAGGAGTAGGCGTTCATCGTCGTGCCGACCTTGGGAAAGGTGTTGCCGATGTTCTCGGCATGCGTGAGGAGGCAGTTGAAGTCGGTGCCGCCGAGTCTCCTAGTACAGAAGGGGCACCTGTAGACACCCTTGGCGAAGTAGGAGATGTACTGGCCGACCTGCAGCCTCCGCAGCACCTGGCGAGTCTTGGTGTCATGGTGCTCGTCGTCGCTGCCGACGTCGCTGCCAGACACCTGATCCATATCAAACGGAAACTATAAGTGAATGAGTTGCAACGATGACTAACGTGCATGATAACAAAGTTAGGAAAAACAGAGGCAGTCTCAGTTAGAGTGGACACGATTATATATCTACAGGGATGGTGTTAGCGAACCAAAGCTCATGCACAACAGATTTGTACACAGCAATGGTTCGCTGAACCCTCCCTGTAAAAATTTGTGCCCAACGATTCATCATAGGCAAAGAAACAGATTCTAGATCTGAACTTGAACACATTCCAGATTATTTGCAAAATTAAACGGTTGATATCTTTTGATTCGTGCATAAAATAACTTATTGAGATCCCATGATTACTTGCATAAATTAACTGATTGAGATCCCATTATTACTTGCATAAATTAACCGAACGGCCGAACCCCAAATCTTAAACGAAATCAAGAAGGAATCAAAACAAAATGGAATAAAATCGGCGCAAATATTAACCCAATACTCATCCATCTACAGATCCATCTACACCAGCAAAAATAGGGTTCAAAAAGGAATGGGGAACAAAAAAGGAAGCAAACCGTAGTTACCTCGTTCCATGGGTCCTCCATGGAGGTGTCGTAGGGGTTCGGGGGCGGGACTTACGGCACCTCCTCGTAGGGGTCCCATCCCGGCGGGATCTGACCGCCACCGGCGGCAGCAGCCTCCGATGCACCGGCGGCGGCGGCGGCGACGGCCGTTGAGGGGACGGCGTCGAAGAGGGAGGCGTCACGCTTGGAGCCGACGGCGTCGTGGACGATCGGATTGGCATTCTCCTTGTCCATCTCGCCGGCAGAGGAGAGGGAGAGGGAGAGGGTTTTTTGCTTTGGAGAAGATGATGGGACGTGCGAGAGGCGGCTTTGCGTGAGCGAGCGCGAGTGACAGAGATAGTGAGAGGAGGCGTCTATAAAGGCGAGGGGTGGTTAATGCGACCCGCGTCCTACGCGTCCACCGTTGCACGTCTGCACGTCTTGGACTTCTGCAACGCGACACGCGTCCACGATCGCACGTCTTCGACTTCTGCACCGCAACCCGCGTCTACGCGTCAATAATTGCACGTCTTCCATTTCTGCACCGTAACACGCATCCACGAGTCTAACCCTGGAAATTTAAATATACTCAGGTATACCCTCGAGTCTTATACTAGCATTTTTTGTGTGCTCAGTTTTCCCATTGAGTGCTAATACTGGCTAGTGAAATATGCTCAGTTTTACCCTCAAGTGGTTGGTCAACAGAGAGTCAACAAATGGGATTAACTAGTTAAATGAGTCATTTAATGTGCAAAAAATTCCGAAAAAGAGTGGCACTTACTCATGGAGTCTTTACCACAAATTGCCACTTCTCAAATCACAGATAAGTCATAGATAAATCAAGTTTTACCACAAATTGCCACTTCTCAAATCACCTAGTAGCTATGAAGGTGCATGGTTTTCTACAATAAGCCCTTCCCAAAACAGCTTTCCCTAAAACATATTTTGTCTAAATGAGGCCACAATTCTCACACTCATGTATATTTGTATTGCAAATAGTTTAAGGTAGGCCAAGATGGGTTTCATTGTACAAAACACGCATTTTCCATTTTTTAAATCTCATATTTGAATCCCTTAGTCTGTTTACTACTCAGGTGCCCTTGGTTTCTTGATACTACTCAGTTTTGTCCTCTCCCTTCACAAACTCTCGCAGACGTGCAACATTGCCCTGATTGGTCTAGCCCATGTCACGCGGATCGTGCCCGCCGACCGTTGACGCAAAAAATGATAAACCATCACCGATTTGTTGTAGCCATTACTTTTCACGCAAAAAATAATAAACCATCACCGATTTGTTGTAGCCATTAATTTTCACGCAAAAAATGATAAACCATCACTGATTTGTTGTAGCCATTACTTTTCACACAAAAAATGATAAACCATCACCGATTTCTTGTAGCCATTAATTTTCACGCAAAAAATGATAAACCATCACTGATTTGTTGTAGCCATTACTTTTCACGCAAAAAATGATAAACCATCACCGATTTCTTGTATCCATTACTATTTACGGTAAAAATGATAAACGAAACAATCTATCTGTCTCTGTATTTGAAGTTTGGGAGGGTTCACCATCTACTTATGTTAACTTTCGAGGTTTTGACCTGAAATCAAATGGGTATTATAAAGGGAAATAAATGTTCAAAAAAATGTAAAAACAAAACAATCTACCTATCTTTGTATAGAAGATCGTCTGTATGATTTTTGAGGTCATTTAGAGAAGGTAGAAAAAATCCCTTTTGAGAAGGTCGAAAAAACCTAACTTGTTACAACAGCTGGTTTCAGTGAGACCTAACCAAGTTTGGTATACATGATGCCATACCTATAACAACAAGGAATATCTAAAAGTGAAAGTTTCACAAATTTGAAATTTAGGGTGAAAATGATGCCATACATGATGCTGTTTTTCGAGGTTTTGACCTGAAAATCAATTGGGTATTATAAAGGGAAATAAAAAGTTCGAAAAATGTAAAAACGAAACAATCTATCTATCTATGTATGGAAGATCAGCTGTATGAAATTTGAGGTCATTTAGAGAAGGTAGAAAAATTCACCTTGTTAGAAAAGCTGGTTTCAGTGAGACGAAACGGCATGCGCTTAAGCAAAATGATTTTTTCGAACATCTCCAAATGACCCCAAATTTGCCATACATGATGCCATACGTGTAACAACAAGAAACCCTATCTAAAAAGTGTCAACAAAGTTTGCCCAACGGTATAGCTCTATCAAAAAGAACCTCACCATGGCGCTAGTATAATTTTTAGTTACAAACTTTTGTTACCTAACCTTCAACATGAAACTTGTTTCAAATTCATTTTGGCGTACAAGAAACAAATCCCACCTTGATTCGAGCACCACAGCCTCCAAACGATGTTGATGCCGATATCGGCATGGTCAGAACGGCTATGCTCGCCGTCACTGCTAGGTCACCGTCGGGATACACCCTCAATCCCGTCCCCTCATTCGATCGCTAACACACCAGAGATACCGCCGAGGCCAATGCCGAACGTACATGCTGATGCCAATGCCGAACATGCATGCACGCCGCTGTGGGCACGGCCACGCCGCCCCGCTATGCTAGACGCCACAGACCACCGCGAGGTCTTTCCCTTCGCCACCACACTATTCTAGCACCCATCTATACACGCCAGAAAGGAGAGACACTAGTTTTCTCTACATTGCTCGCGTTCGTGTCCGACACGGTCAGTCAAAGTTTTGAGGTAGTCGTCGATGTCGTCGACCATTTCTTCTCTTCTTTGCATGGTTAAACGCGTCTAGTTCATATCTATCTAATGCGTCTGGTCTCGCCTCATGCAGTTCTTTGTGGACGTCGATCTCATCTCGGCACCCCACAGGCCACCTCCTCCGTGCCATCGCTGTAGGGCTCCGTTTAAAAATCTAATCCTACCCGTGTATTGCCCCTTGTATCAGCGTCATGGCCCCATTTCTCATTCGATATACCGAAGCCCCACTCGTTCGCGTTTTGGTCAGGGATACAGCGATGCTTACGGTCAAACAAAGATGGATGGTCTGACGTGTCTTTGCGCGCTCTACGTGGCTCCACTATCAGAAGATAATGGTCAACCGTCGGGCAACCGTCCGTTACAGCACCTGTCATGGTTTCAGACAACGTCTTGGGGAAAACTGAGGGAAAACTAAGAAGCTAGAAAAAACTGAGCACAATTAAGAACCCCAGGGCACGAAAATAGAAAGCCTTTTTTTTCCCGAATGATCCATGGGTAAGTGTCACGAACGTGACGCGATGTGTGAAAAAATATGTCCTTTAGGGGAGGATCATAAATCTCTCCTACAACATTATCCGTACCGTGCCAAAATACTACTAAATGAACAAGAACAACTGACTCTTGATATTGCGTCGCACTGTCATGTTCAGTAAGCTACTCTGTATCGTCTTCGCAATAGCAGAACCTTCAGATAAGCAACAACAGGAGTAAGACCATGACAACATCACATCTACTCTCATAATGGCTAAAGCAAGAATACGACAGGAGCTGTGATAGTCTACTTCTTGCATTTGGAATGTTCATCTCTACGTGTCGAAAGCCAGCCCAGTCAGCTGCGAGCCTTCTCTGGCACGCAACCGGTAAATCAGGGGGCGCCTGAAGGGAAAGAAAGGTTTAGACGAATGAAAAAAGGTATTATGCCTGGTGACTGCATCCGACAGTACAAGGATCAATCGACATCAGTATCGTATCCAGTTTCCAAAGGCCTGAAGAAAACCGAGGAAAAATATGAAGAATGCTGCAAGATAAGGTGAAAGAGACGCTGCTGCTGAAACAGCTAGCCAGCTCGCCAGTGGCATAACGGAGACGTGAAGCTTCCACTACTCCCTCAGGCACATATTAATAGATTTAACTTTATTTAGACTAAATATTTAACTAGATAGTACATACGAATTTAGATAAAGTTGTGGCCATTAATATGAACCGGAGAAAGTACTCACTGACTTTGCTTCGTCTAGATTCAAATGTATCTATACACCAAACTTGTTAGATACTTCCTCTGTTTAAAAATATAAGACGTTTTAGATTTGTGAATCGAATATATTTAGACATCTTTAAGTGTATAGGTTCGTAGAGGTTCGAAGTGAACCTATACATTAAAAAGCGTCTAGATATGTTTCTTTTATAAAGCTAAAATCTCTTACATTTCTGAACGGAGGAAGTACATACGAAATCCAAATTTCTTATTTCTGGAGGAAGAGAATACATACTTTGCTATTCTTTTTTGAGCCGAATCGCCATTTTCACTTCCGTGGATTTGTGCTTCAGTGAAGCTGGAAAGAAATTGGGACCGGGAGAAGCGCGAGAGAAGGCGTGGCAAACCAAAGTGGAACTCTATAGGACGCTTTTTTTTTCAAAACTACGCAAGGACTTTCCTCTCTGCAAAGTTATAATAAAAATAAAAATAATCTTTTAGGAAAGTCTCCAAAATTATTATACATATAAAATATGATTATAACCACTTATGCTCGGTCGTTATGCATACCCCGCATTCATGTTTGGTCTAGTCCCATTAATCTGCGTCATATGTTTGTGCCGTTGCGCCTACTATCGATCGTGCGTTTCTTTTCTTTATTTTCTTTCCAGACGGTCAAATACGCTTTCCATCAACACACTGTATGTACTAGCAACCCAAGTCGTCGGATCACTGCTTAAAAGAGCGACGAAAAAAGTTCAAGTTACGAAAAAACGCTCAGATCTGAAAAATATTCATATCTTGAAAAATGTTCAAAATTTAAAAAATTGTTCAAACTTGAAAATGGCTCAAGTTTGAAAATATTCAGATTTTGGAAAAGTTCAGATTTGAAATATCTTCATATTTAAAAAAAGCTGAAAATTTAAAAATTGATCAAATTGGAAAATGTTCATATATAAAAAATGTTCAAATAAGAAAATTTCTAAACTTCAAAAATGTCTAAACTCAAAACGTATTCAAACTTAAAAACTATTCAAATCTAAAATTATTCAGAATTTGAGAAATTCGTGATTTAGTAAAAAAAAAGTAGAAAAAAAGCAAACAAGAAAAAGAAAAAGAAAAAACAGAATAAACCAGAAGGAACTGGACCTGAAGCTTCTATAAGCTTCCCTGAACAGAAAGAAAAAACTGAAACCCCCCAAGGTGCTTAGAAGTGGGTCAGCCCAGAAATGAGGAAAGCAACGATAGGGGGATGGTGTTGGGGTGCTATATGCCGCTTAATGATTTTGAAAGGTGAACAAAAAACCATGGACCAATTTAGAAATCCATGAACAAAAAAATTCAAAAACCCATGAACTAGATTCTAAAAAACTCTTTTAAAACATTATGATTAATTTTATTAAAGTCTAAACTTAAAAAGGGAAAGGAAATAGGAAAAAAGCAGATAACAGAAAAAACGAAAAACAAAACAGAAACAAATATAACCAAAAAAATCAATGACGCGAATTGGGCTGGCCCAACATGGGAAGCCCATGTGCGGCGCACGTACCGCAGCGGGCGGCATATAGCATTTCTGGGTGTCTGGTCCATAATGGACGCAATGGTGGGAATTGCCGTCATAGGGTCATGTTAGGTTGCACCGGCATAATTTTCGGGGGATGGCCCAAAAGGATGGTACTAGGAGGCCTTGGGGCGGTCCACAGCCAAAGAGGCGCACACCGCTGAGAGCGCGGGCACGCGGGCCGTATGCCATCACCTCGGAGGGCGTCGTCCCGCCGACCTCACCTCGCGAGAGGAGGCCCGCGCCGGCCGTGGCAGGGAGGAATTTATGCGGCGCCACAGGAAAAGGGACCGCCGCGGTCGGCGCGGCACTGCTCCGTCCAGCGGACCACCAACGCGCAAGCAGCGGTGGCCATGGCAACTACAGCGACGCCTGACCCAGATGCGCGCACACACACACAAAGGGATCAACGCTCGTACGTACAGCAACAGACGGAATTTATCCCCCTTTCACATCTGGCCAATCATAGGCTATGTATGTTCCACTGAACGCTCCCACATGGCACGACGCGCCCTCCTCCTACGACGACGATGGTGGCGCCCATCTGCGCCGCGAGCGCCCTACCTGGCGCCGCCACCGATGGTGACACAGGGCAGCGGAAGTGCGCGCCGATCTGGACGCGAGGAGATGCCAAAACGGGGCAGTCTCGGCACGCCAGGGCAGGCTGGAGGCGAGCGTGTCGGCCTCGTGGACGGGTTACCTGGTCCACCCGGTGTTGTTAGCAACAACAACGAACAAAACGGTCAACACAGGGCCGGGGATCCAATGCCTTGCAGCTGCGATGTCCATGTGCCATGCCAACAGTAATAGCCTCCCCAGTTCAACCTAACACCAGAACCTTTCTAGTACATGGAGGTTGGGCGAGCGATGCTTCCATACCATACATGCACCGACGGACCTACCATCCCTGTTGCCCGGGCAACTGCCCGGGCTTTCGGCCGGCCTGCACGGCTTAACTTCATTAATATTTGACTAAACTAGCTTATTAAGCTTTTAAAATTAGCTGTTTGCCCAGGCTTCAAATTAAACTTGGGTCCGCCACTGCATACATGGTAACATGGGAAAGATGTGAGGTCAGTGGAGACAATCAGAGACCTAAAAAAAAAACTTGCATATTACAAGACTGATGATAACTGATTTAAATAAAGAGTACAAATGGCATCTATACTTTTTCTTTCCTTGGGTTGTCTGGTAAAAACATGGAAGTAAAAAAATTTACAGTAGTTCTCCCAAGAATTCGGAAGATAATGTTTTTTTTTGTGTGTTCTAAAGGAGCAAACAATGATGTACGCACGGGAGAGGGGACAAATGGAAAAAGAATAAAAATAGAAGTTGGTAATCAACAAATGGGGTGTGAAAATGGGAAGACCGTCGTCGGATGGAAAAAGGGTCGGGGTGGCGGGCGGGAAGTTGCGCTCTTCTTCTTCTTCTCTCTTGTCTTCTTCTTTCATGCCTTGCCCTCGTCAAGATCATCCCCACTGGCTTTGCTCCGGACCCTCCCCGGTCTATAGCCCATGGTGTTTGCTCGAGCGGAGCTGGAGGCGCGATGAAATGTGGAAACCATTTTGCCGCCTTCAACATGGCCTAGACCCCGTAGTGCCTCACCGAGTACTCCAGCAGCTGTTGGCTGGGGCAGATCATCTCCTTCACTCTTACTGCGTTTTTGTAGATTTTGAATGTCGGAACTGTCCTCACGTTTTCCAAGCGCGCAACAGCAGAGCTCTCGTTTACGTCCACCTAATAATTGAAAAAAGAGAATCAAAAATAGGCCAGAGCAAGAAAAGAAGAGTGAATGATTTAGCTCTGACTAGTTACCTTGAGGAAATTGACAGATGGGTATTTGTTGCACAGCGCATTCACAAACGGGGAAATTTTGCAGCACTGCTGATTCGAAGGTGTCATGAAATGGACGACTGAAACACCTGTGCATTTTAAACCGCCAAATGAGAGTGTATCAGACAAAAAATACACTAAGAACATCCATCGTTGCTACAGGATAGAGAGAGCAAGGTAGAAGACAAAAGAATGTGACTGAATTATGTACTTCCAACTGGCAATAGTACAGGTTTCCAGAAAAAAAAATAGCAAAGTACAAAATGCCAGCAAAATATATGTCACGCGAAGATTTGCTAGGAGGGTAGTGAACAGTAACAAGTACTACCAACTCCTCGTACTACCTCATGCCTATCAGCAAAACTCAAGATTGCAGAACTCATGTACGTTACATATTGTTCATCTGCAAGTAAACAACACGAAGTGCAGGCACAATATACAAGCAGACACAGAAGCAACAAAACATTCCAAGATATAAATTGATCAAAATGATCAAATGGCCATGGTTGTCCATGGTATTACTCATTGTTGAGAAGCAGAACTATACAAGAGAGCGATAGTGTGTGTTTGACAAGATTAAGCTAGCAAAATAGATAACAAAACAAGGGAGAGCGACTTCCAAACCACGGATTGGTTGCACTGCACCTAAGCCAAGTTCCAGCCCTTTTGTAATAAATTCTTGAAATACAAACCAAGCGAGCAAAAAAGACAAGAAACATGATACTGTTACTGCTTGGTGCCAACTATAAGGGGCACCATCTTGGCATTTTGCAAATATTTTCTACAATTCACTATCCGTTTTCAGGGATCAGCTAAATTAATATGTTAACGATCAAATACAAGGCTAAGCTACATAATAATATTTCTTCTTTTGTGCCCGTGAGGATTTGGTATGTGTGTTTCGTATTATTTGAGGAAACTCTACTTCAATAAATATATGTCTAATAAGAAATTAGCAAATCGTGCTGACTAAAAAATACATGAAACAAGGACACGAGCAGACGAGCCAATATGACAAACCTGGCAAGGAAGTAGCCATCTGGAATTGATCCATTCCTGTAATTGCTTCAACCTCTCCTCCAAACTTCAAGTTAGATACCTCTTCACCCCGAGATGATTTGAGAGCAACCTGAGCATGGAAATAGGCCTCAGCCACCTCAGTGTCACCTGGGAGTTCCCTTCTGAGAACCTCGTAATCTTTCACAGATTCAGCCCACCGCTCCATCTAACCACAAAATGAGCAACAATGCAATGTTTGAGAGTTTCTCAAACTCAAAATAAGGAAAGCAGAAATAGATAGATAATGTGCTACCTTATCATAGGAAGCTGCACGCCTCAGCAGAGCCTTGGTGTAGTTGGGTTGAATCTTGAGGGCTTCACTGCAGTCCTCAACAGACTTCTCCCACTGCCCTAACTTGAACCTGCAAGCTGCCCTATTGCAGTGAAGGACTGGATTTACAAGGTGATGTTTGAGCCCTTCACCATAAGCTACAGAAGCTTCTGAAAATTTTCCAGATTTAAAGAGCTCATTCCCTAGAGATCGTGCTCTTGCAACAGCTTTCACATTGTTGTGCATTGTTATCACTTCCACATTCCTTGGATCTATTATCCTGGCCTTATCAGCTGAAGAAACAGCATGATCGAACCTGCAAATTGTTCACTTTGAATAAGGCTGTTTTATCCAGCTACACCCACATGCTCTTATATGTGCAAGTATGATGAGTAATCGCTGAATTACCTTCCCAATGCGATGTCAACTTGGGCATGTGCGTAATAGAGGTATGCGTTAGCAAAGAACCCACAAAATTTGGTGTCTGAGGTGCGTGAAGATGAATAATCCAACTTGGAAGCACTGGAGATGGCCATATCAGCCTCATCTAGCTGATTGAGCCGGAGAAGAGCTTCTGCTCTTGAGGCAAAGAGCTGCAAGTGGTGAATTACATAAGCATATATTCTTCAATCAAGAGAACGCTAGTCAATAGTATAAGATTAGATGATAGGCAGAACCGAACCAGAGCCGAGGAGTCAGCTCCAGCAGCAATAGCGGCATCACACTCCCGTAGCACACTCTTCCAGTCCCCAACCTTGCGTGAATCAAGACATCTTCCCAGGTGTTTTTCCACTGTTTGTAGTTTGTGTAACTCCAGGAGGTCAGGCTGTGGGGTTGCCAGGGAAAGGTGCTTTTGAGCATCCTCAATGTGTCCTAACCTGCAATTCAGTAAAATCATCAGATGGATAATTTGCACATTCAGCTACTAACTAGTGTTGACGAATGTAGGTGGTAACTAGTGTTGACGGAATTATTACTAACTATAGCAAAAAGGAGCAAATCCTGTGTCTACTGTGACCACTTATGTTTTGTTCCACATTCAGCTATTTCTGTTTTCTCACAGAAGTAGAAGAGAAGACACTTTGATACCAAAGGAGGGAAATCTCATAAAGCAGTGTCCATTTCAGATCAATCGGTTTCCATTTGGATGCGAAGCATTCCAAAACAAGGTAAGAAAAAGAAGCTGGTGCCCACTGTACAAATCGTCTTCCGTTACCAACCAATAATGAAACAAAGCAGCGCTCCGTGTCCATGTCAGTTTCCTAAGCCCTACTAAAAATAGCAAGCTTGGGTTGGGTTCATATAATTCGCGCTCTGCACTGTGGGGGCAAAACCATAGTATAGTGGTGGTGTTGAGATCGTTGTAGAAAATCGATAATCTAACGTGACGTGAACAAATGGAGCGCCAAGAACAGAAAATCCACAGATCCAATTTAAACCGATGTTTTTATTATGGCACACACGGAGGGAGAGGCGATTGGTTGATTTTTCACCTTATATGGAGGGAGGCGAGGCGTTGGTGCGCGCGTCCATAGGACGGATCGATCCGCACGGCCTCCTCGCACTCCTTGATAGCGTCGCCGAAGCGGCGTAGGCCGGTGAGCGCGGCGGCCCGGTTGCCCCGGCACGCGGCATTGTCCGGGCAGAGCGCGAGGGCTCGGTCGTAGAGCCTGAGCGCCTCCTCGAAGTAGCCCTTCTTGTACTGCTCGTTCCCGGCCCTCTTGAGCTCCTCCGGGTCGGCGCTGGACATGGCCCGCCTGACCATGGCGTCCTCCTCGGGCGCGGAGGAGACGCCGCCGCTTCGCGAGCGCATGATGCTCCCGTGGCCGTAGTGGCCGGTGCCGGAGCCGAGCACGTCGTGGCGGATGGCGCGGGGAGGGGCCGGGGGCGGCGGGTTGGAGTTGGAGTTGGAGCCTGCGGAGAAGGAGGGCAGCGGCTTGGCGAGGCGGCCGGTGGGGCATATGTTCCCGGCCGGGAGCGCGTTGGTGAGCGGTGAGGTGACGGAGCTGGAGGTGGAGCTGGCGCCGGAGGTGAAGATGAGTGGCCCGGAGCCGGTGCGGCGGTGTCCCGGGCGCGCTCCGCGTGGAGGGCCCTCGGAAGGGAGCGGGATCTCCCCGGAGTGGCTCCTCCGCGAGGCGAAGGCGGGCGCCCTGGAGACGGAGCCCGAGGAGCCCGAGGAGGAGCTCGGGGTGTGGTGGTGCTTGGAGGTGGAGGAGTGCGGGAGCGGGGAGACGGGTGAGAGCCTCCCGGGGGGGAGCGTGTCCGGCTTGTCGTTGGAGGAGAGGAGCACGGCGGCGGCGAAGGCGTCGGAGAGCGTGTCCGGCATTGGCGGCGGCGGTCGGTTCGACATCCGGGCGGCTGCGCTGGATCTCGCGGCGCTAATGCAGCATGGGACGGCGGCGAGATGGGGATGGGGATCTCGTGAAATGGGGGCGAGGGAGGGAGGAAGCAAGGAATGATGAAGGCGAGCGGGCGAGGGAGGGAGGGAGGGCGGGGGTGGGAGTGGAGTGGGAAGGGTAGATTTGGAGGGGAGGCGCAGTAAACAGCGGCGCGGCGGGGCGCGGTGGAGAGTGAAAATGAAATGAAAAAGAGAGAGAACCGACGCCCGGCCGAGAGCCCTTTCGCCCCGCGGCCGAGTTGCTTTTCCACGAAAGAGAGACAGCCGCTTCTTCCGGTTCCGGCAGCCTACAGCGCGCGAGTACGTGACGACAGCGAGGGGAGCCACTCGGTGGTCAAACCCAAAGCCTTCCTTTGCTCATGGACCGACGCTCTGCGAAAAAGGAAAGGGAGTATGTCATTTGCTCATGTTCCTCCATGATTGATTCATTTCCAAACACGCTAAATCGACCAAGCAACAACAAAAACCACCCGAGTTCCTCCATGGTTTTTTTTACCGTTGCCCGTTGGTGTTTTCTTACACGATGGCTCAGGACGACACATGTCTAGCATCTCCATCCACGAAAATAACTTAATGCAAAAGGCAATATGAAGCTTAAAGATATTGCTCATCTCGGATCGGCGAGCGTCACTCATATCTACGGCGTATTATATCCGACACATGATCCTCGCGGAAGCATTTTTTTTCTTTCTGCGAAAGCATTAACGTCACCCCTTCGAGCAACGCGACAAAAGTCCCATAGCTCAAAAGTATAACGATGTGTGATGATCTTACAGATGTTGCTCCTATGTCGTTTAGCGATCACCACATGTATCTAGCGAATGTGCTTTTTGGAACATCGAGCGTATCGACAAGTTTTATAGGCTAGCCTACAGCGGTGTAACAACTCGAGATCCACCGAAAGTTAGACATGCTGGCTACAAGAGTTACATGTGTGTTGCTTATATTTTGTCGGCGAGCATCGCTCGTATCTAAACTTGCGTAAGTACACGGGATTACCAGTGGGCTACGTGAACCTATGGGCCGGAAACCAACTTGCAAAACCTAACAAAAGAAATTTTGTGTGTTAGAAATGGATGGTAGAAGGTGCATGAGGTGCTTAGACGTTTTCGGGGCAGCTTTGAAAACAAGACACATCATCCCTATAATTCACACGACGTATTTCCGCCTATTTCACATAAACTCTTCGTTTTTTCGATAAAGACATAAACTCTTCGTGTTACACATATATGTAGGTCTAACTAATATTTTCATTCATAGTAGTCTTTCTTTTCATTTGATCAATTGTGAGAAACCCTAGGGTTTTGCCACATCCATTAAGTTCTGACCATAGGTTTCTTAGAGCTAGCGGCCAAAACATGGTGCCAATGCTGGTGAGATTTAGGGGTTTGAAAACCCCAAGGTTGGTGTGTAGAGCCAATTCCTAAACGGAAACCGGCTTTCCAACGAGCATGTGTTTGTAGGATATATATATCCAAGCAGGTTTTTACAAGCCAAATACAGCTTATTTACATGCATGTCACACGGCTGTACCGGCCGGGTTAACTCCTAGCTACGAAGGCCCTCATGTCTGTTTCCAAACTCTTTATTCGAAAACGTCGTTTTGCCGAGCGTTGCAACTTGCAAGAGCAGCGTTTGTATCTAAGCCATGACTTGAGTCCTAGGTGGCACCGGGACCAAGCAACAAGCTGTAGGAAGATCAGGCCATGGCATGAATGGGAGGGACCGATCGTAGGTAATCGGCGTGTCCGGAAAAAAACAGCCCAACAAATTATCTATGACACACACAAAAGAAGGATTCTCTCGGTCTAATTTCAAAGATTTATTTAGATTCGTATGTATCTAAATGCATTTTAGCACATAGATACACGACATTTGATTCTAGACGGAAGGAGTATTTTGTTTCTTTTCTTGGTCCAGTATTAAGGATAAGAGGAACGCGATAAACACACGATATACAAAACAAATTTATATCGCGACATATGTGGTAGTACTACGCGTGTGTTAGCGTTTGGCTAAGGTGTGTCGCTGTAAAACAATAGCATGGCATACCTGCTCTATGATCTAACGAATTAAAAAAACTCATTAAGTACTCCCTTCGATCTTAAATTAGTTGTTTTAGATTTATCTATATACATCTGACAATTAATTTGAGACGGGTAGTATACGTAGTCGCTGCAACACTTTAGGGCATCTCTAACCGATGTACAAAAACCAGTTACTCTTTTACTCCTCTAACCGCACCTAGTCGATCGCTAAAATACGTTAGCGGAGTAAAAAATTTACTCATCGGTGCGACCGACTCCTAAATTTACTCATCGGCCGCACCGATGAGTAAAAGATTCCTCCCCTCCCAGCGCGTTCACACCCACTTCTCCCCTTCCACCTCGAGCTCTCCTCCGTCTCCAGCCACCACCACCATTGATTCCGCCTTCCCGCCGGCACGGCAGCTATCCGCGATGGCCGGATCCTCTCGCCGCCTTCTCCGCCACCAATCCCCAGCACTCGCCGGCACCATAGCCCCCCGTCGCGAGCTCAAGCCTCTTCCTCTCCCCACCGCTGTTCCCCTCCTTCTCTTCCGCAATTGGCGCCACCCAAGCACCGGAGGCAGCCCCGACGCTCCGCCAGCACCTTGGACCTTCCTGTGCCGGCAACGCCGATCTACCGCGGCGTGGAAATCACCGACCGCAACACCCACCGGAAGGTCTGGATCGGTAGCTTCCAGTCGCCGGAGCAGGCGGTGCTGGCGTACGACGTGAAGAATGTCGAGCTCCATGACTCCGACTGCAGCGAGCTCAACTTCCCGCTAGGGTGCGCCACGGTGCCGGACTTGGAGTCGGACAGCCTTCGGATCATCTCCGACCGCGAGCGGCGGGAGGACAGGGAGGCCCACGAGCGCCTTGAGGCGGAGCGCCGCGACGCGAAGATGGTGGCAACGCTCGCCGGGCTCAACCCGGAGCTCGTCGAGGACGAGCGGCAGCGGCTCGAAGAATTCGCTGAGGCCAAGAGAAAGGCGGACGCGGCGAAGAAGAAGGGGGTCGCCAATGCTGCGGGGCCGTCGACCGCTCCAGCGCCGGCCAGGGTGAGGGAGGACATCAGCAGCTCCGCGGGCCCGTTGACGACACCGGCGGTGATCGAGTTCGACTCCGATTCCTCCTCCTACGACTGGGACGAGGACTAGGGTTAGGAGATGGTCGAATTCGGTCGAATTTTGTCAAATTCGACCGACTTTTGGTTGTAGTATGTATATATTGTGTTAAATATATGTGTTAGTTTAAAATTCAGTTTGAATTCGGTTGATTTTGATCGAATTTGGAGGTGTTCATTTGATTTACTCCATTAACTATAGTAGATCGGTTAGGAACGGCTATCGGTTAGAGGAGTATGTTTACTCCTCAAATCGATTTTAGGCAGTTTACTCCTCTAATCGATTGGGGATCGGTCAGAGATACCACTAGAGCAGGCCATTATAACTTTTCTACTCGATCCGGCCAGCTCTGCAGTCGTGTGCTGTACTTGATTCTATGATATACAGTAGCTTATTCAAAATCCTGGGACCTGTTTTTGCAGATTCTTACTTCTACACCACTCCTCCTCATGTATAGGCCGTACTCTCGGACTTCAATATTCTAGCCACAAAGATTCCTACCATTCGCGTTTGGGATAAACGTATGTAGAAAAAGAAGGTAAGTGCATATTTCAGGAGTGGAATGAGCGGGAACGTATGTGCGTTATATTTCTTGAGAGTGTAATTCACGGTGTGACTAGACTCCACGGTGATCGGTTGGCCGGTTTGGACTAGACTGGTTCACGGCGGCTGAGTTGGTTTCTTTTCTATTATTTCTTCTTTTGTTTTTTTTCTCTTTTTTTTTCTTCTTCTTTTCCTTTGCTATTTCTTTTGAACGTTATGATGTCTGCCTCAGCAGCAGTCTCAGTCGGTTGGTTGCTATAACACTTTTGCTATTGTTTTTCTCTAAACTTGTGTGATTTGGATATAACTAACATAGACTGATGTTGTTTTCAGCAGAATTACCTTGGTGTCTTGGTTTTGTGCAAAAAATCAACTATCAGGAAAAATCTCAGAAAATATGCCAAAAATCCTATTTCACCAGAAGATTCACGGAGCCAGAAGACGAGACGGAGGAAGGCCACGAGGGGCCCACGCCACCTGGCCGCACGGGCCAGGCCTGGCCATGCCAAGGGGTGGTGTGGCCTCCTCGGTCACCCCCTCGGCATCCCTCTTCGCCTATAAGATGCCTCCTGACCTAAAAACCCAGGGGGGTTGACGTTTTTCTAGAAAGAGTTACGCTACGCCGCCACCACCATATTCCGTGATTTAGAACCAGAAACTCCGTTCTGGCACCCTGCCGGGATGGGGAATTGGAAGAGATCATTGCCATCATCATCATCATCATCGCTTCTCCATCATCCATCCATGATTCCCCCATCCATGAGTGAGTAATCCCCCGTTGTAGGCTATGGGGATGGTAGGGATTGGATGAGATCGTTCATGTAATGGCATCAGATTGTTAGGACATGGTGCCTAGTATCTATTATTAGTGTTTTTTGACTTTGTTGCAACTTGTTATGCTTAATGCTTGTCACTAGGGCCCGAGTGCCATGATTTCAGATCTGAACATGTTATTGTTTCATTATGATAGTATTGTTTATGGTCTTACCTGCAAGTTGTATACACATATTGTTGTCCGGAACCAAAGGCCCCGAAGTGACAATAATCGGGATAACCGGAGGGAATGGCTTTGATATGAGGATCACATGTGTTCACGGAGTGTTAATGCTTTGCTCTGGTGCTCTATTAAAAGGAGCACCTTAATTGCCAGTAGTTCCCTTGAGGCCCCACTGCAAACGGGCTGGCAGGACAAAAGATGTTGTGCAAGTTCTCATTGCGAGCACATATGACTATATATGGAACACATGCGTATGATTATTTAGTACTTGGATGCTTTATATTATTTATCTACAAATGCCCTATGTCTCGATTGTCATATGAATTGTCTTGTCCATGCAACATCCATCCATCCATCCCTATGCCTACCGCGCTTTAATCCTACTGTTCACTGCAATTGTTACTACTGTCTTTACTTTTACTACTGCTATTACTTTGCTATTGCTATTACAAAACTATTGCTACTAATAAACTGTTGCGAGTAAGATTGTTTCCAGGTGTAGCTGAATTGACAACTCAATTGTTAAGGCTTATAAATATTCTTTGGCTCCCCTTGTGTCGAATCAATAAATTGGGTTTCACTTCCCTCACAAATACCACGATACACCCCCTATACTTGTGGGTCATCAAGACTATTTTCTGGCACCGTTGCCGGGGAGCATAGCTCTATTTATCAAGTTCACTTGGAATCACTATTGTACGCTGCCCTTCATTCATCATGGGTAAATCTCGTGATGGAAATGTTCCTATTTTGCCATCCACTACAGGGAGAGGTACGGTTCTGAACACCTCTGTTGCTCTTGATTCACCATTTGTTATGAGTAAGCTCCTTACACCACCACATACACATGCTACACATACTGCTACTACTGCTGAATCTGAAACTTCTAATACTTATGATGCTGCTTCTACTGTGTTTGATAAGAGTGGTTCATTAGGTCCTTTCCTAGATGCTACAATTTCTAGAACTACAGTTGGAAATACTGAAACTCCTAATGAAGACACTACTACACCTGTCAGTTCACATGAGTCTAGAGAAACTATGATATTGAAGACGGTTATATAGAGATGACCAATGAATTTATTAAAGAATGTCAAAACACTCATGATTAAAGTGCTATTAAGAGTCTTCTTGAGAAATATACTGTTAGACCTAAATTATCTCCTAATGCTAAATTTGCTACATCTCCCATAAACATTAAAGATAAGGATTATGATTTCTCTCTTGATTTATCTTACATAACTATTATTGAGAAAGAACCTTTTTGTGGGACTAAGAATGAAAGTGCGGTAGCACATATGACTGAGCTTTCTACCATGAGTGGTTTAATTTCTGATGATATTAAGATGCACACCTACTTTGTTGCTAAATTTTTCCCTTTTTCACTAAAAGGAGAAGCTAAAACTCAGTTTAATAATTTACCTCTTGGATCTATTGATAGCCATGATCGCTTGATTAGTACCTTCCTTCAAAAATATTTTCCTCCAAGTGCTAGACATGTCGTTTTGTAGGAACTTTTGATTTTAAACAGGGAGAGAAAGAGATATTGCCTGAATCATGGGCAAGGTTTTGTGCTTTGATTCATGCACAGGCTGGATGTCCATTACCTAAAAATGAGCTTCTTGATATATATTATAATGGACTAACCGAAGAATCTAGGACATACTGATACGTTGCTAACGTATCCATAATTTTTGATGTTCCATGCTTAGTTTTTATCTACTTTCTTATGTTTTGTTCCAACTTTGGAGTACTTTCTATACACTTTCTTGGACTAACCTATTAACAAGAGCCACAGTGCCAGCTGTCTGTTTTCTGCTGTTTTTGGTTCCAGGAAAGTCAGAAAATGAATATTCTCGGAATTGGACGGGACAAAAGGCAAAGTCAGTTTTCACCGACGGACACAAGGAGCCAGAATACGAGACGGAGAGGGGTCAGGGGGCCACCACACCACCTGACCGCACGGCCCAGCCTGGCCCATGCCAGGGGGTGGTCTGGCCACCTCCGGCACCCTCTCGGCCTCCCCTTTCGCCTATAAGATGCCTCCGATATAGAAACCCTAAGTACCCAATAAAAATTCCACGAAAGAGTCTGTAGCCGCCATCATCTCCATCCCTAGACCGGGAGGGATCTGAAGCTCTTCCCGGCACCCTACCGGAGGGGAGAATTCACCCTGCAGGCCTTCTTCATCATCATGCAAGCTCCGGTGTGATGCGTGAGTAGTTCATCCTTGGACTACGGGTCCATGTAGTAGCTAGATGGCTGGTTCTCCTCCTTTGTGCTATCATTTTTAGATCTTGTGAGCTCCGTTCATGATCAAGATCATCTATTTGTAATCTTACATGTTGTGTTTGCGGGGATCCGATGGATATTGAGATGCTATTTCAGATTGATTATTGATTCTATCATGTCTTTGTTCTTTGTGATCTTTCATGCTTTCCGTTGTTAGTAGCTATCTTGGCCAAGTAGATGCTAGCAACTCCAAGAGTTAGTATTTATGCTCGATAGTGGGTTCATGCCTCTAGTAATCTGGGGAAGTGATAGAAATCTCTAAGGTACTAGATGTGTTGTTGCTACTAGGGATAAAACAACAATCCTTTGTTCATAGAACAATCGTATTTTTTACTTTACACGTGATGCATAATGCAATTATCTGTTGCTTACAACTTAATACTGGAGGGGGTTCGGATGATAACCTGAAGGTGGATTATTAGTCATAGATGTAGTTGTATTACGGTCTATGTATAATGTTGTAATGCCCTATCAAATCTCAAAGGAGTCAAGATGAGTAGTATATGCATGATTGCTTTCTCGATGTTTGTCAATTGCCCTGCTGTAATTGGTTCACCCAACATGTCATCTATCTTAAGGAGAGCCACCACTAGTGAACTATGGACCCCGGCCCTTTCTTTTATCATCAATCTACAATCAACTGTTTACCGCTTTCTATTTACTTTCTACAAGCTATTACTTTCTTCCACACAATATGTTTAATCCTTTGTTTTCAGCAAAACCGGTGAGATTGACAACCTCACTGTAAGTTGGAGACAGAGTTTTGTGGTTGTGTTGTGCAGGTCTCCATGTTGCTGCTGGCACCGGTAGTGCGCCCTACCAAAGTTCAGCTAGCAACACCTTTGGGGTGTTTCCTTGCTCCTACCGGTTCGATTAAACCTTGGTTTCATAACTGAGGGAAAACTTGCTGCTGTGCTCATCATACCTTCCTCTTGGGGTTCCCCAATAAGCTCGAGATATCTTGGGCCATCACATACCTGGATAGTTGTGTTGATTGTGTTTTCAGGAATAGAACTCCCAAAGAAGCTGAGGAAATAATGGCTAAAATAAGCAAGAATTATGATGATTGAACTCCACCTGAAACAACCACACCTGAGTTAACTGTGCCCGAGCCAACACCAACACCAAAGAAGAGGGGAGTTATTGAACTAAATGATGAAGTGATGAAGGAAGCTAAGAAATGTCTTAAGGAGAAGGAAATTAAAGCTGCAGATGTGAAGAATTTACCTCCTATAGAAGAATTATGTAAGCCAATCTCCCACTCATCCACTATTGAGGTACACTCTCTCCAACATTTTGATGAAGGTGATATTCCTTACTCTAAACCTCCTGATCAATGCTTAGAAGAATTTGATGTTTTTATTGTTAAGCAAGATAATTTTAATAAAAGGGTGCAAAATCATTTAATGGAAAACTCTAGAGCTATTATTGAGTTAAAAGATATTGTGGAAAGAACATCTCATGATGTTAAAATGCTTGTTAAACATTTTCAAATGGTTCAAACTCAAATTGATCAGCTTATTAAAGTACAAAAAGACTTGCTAGTTAATGCTGCTAAAGAAAAACATGCTTATGAAATTTGAACTAGAAGTGGTGTTGCTACCCAGGATCCTCTATACACTACAACAAAAACCTACCATATATGCAATCTTCTTGAGGCACTTCTTATTTTGTCTGTTTAAAAATCACGTGGAGACATTTTGCATCTTGTAGAGACAATTTTTGAGACACTTAAGGATGTGTCTCAAATATAGAGACATCAGTTAAGACATTTTTCTGAAGGAATAGGATTTTCATTCTAGAGACAAATTTTGAGGCATTCTAAATTGTCACAAAAAGTAATATACAGGCAATCATTGAGACACATTGTAAAATGTCTTTACATTTTATGTAAAGACACTATTTGAGGCATTTTGCTTGTTGTCTAGAGACATTTGTTCTATGTTTTAGCCCTAATGAGCTATATTCAAAAGAAATTCATTCTAGATGTAAATGAGATCTTATGTAAGGTTGAGATTGTTAGAGTAATATGTCTTTATTATCAAGGTCAAGAGTTCAAGGATTGCTTTTGACATATTTTTATGGTATTTTTGCCTCTATGTGTAGAGACATAATATAATGCTTCTTTGTTATGTCTTATAAGAAGTATAGACATTATTACTAGTGTCCTTACCCCATAGGGACACTGCCCATAGCGACACTTTTGAGACAATGTGTAAAATGCCTCTACAAGTATGTAAAGACAATAAAAGTGTCTCTATAGGACCAAAATAGTGCCTCTACAGGCCAGATCTCTTGTAGTGATATCCTGAGGGGCATCCTAAAAGAATTGAGCAAGATTCTCAACAAATTGAAAATAGTGGTAGTTCTCCTAAGAAAAGGAAAAAGAAACATAAAACTATTGTAGAGTCTTCTGAACCTGCTAAAGATCCTAATAGTATATTTATCTCTGATGCTGAAACTGAAAGTGGTAATGAGGAAAACGATGCTCCTGATAAAGAAAAAGTTGAAGAAGAACCTGAAAGACACACTAAAAATGCTAAATACACTAAAGAGGATTTTGTTGCTAAGAAACATGGTAGTGAAAGAGAGCCTTGGGTCCAAAATCCTATGCCTTTCCCTAATAATAAACACAATTCAAAGGAAGATGAACACTATAATAAGTTTTGTGAGTGGATGAAACCTTTATTTTTGCAAATACCTTTGACTGATGCTATTAAATTGCCTCCTTATTCAAAGTATATGAAGGATATTGTCTCTAATAAAAGGAAGATCCCTAATGAAGAAATTTCTACTTTGCTTGCTAATTATTCCTTTAATGGTAAGGTTCCAAAGAAACTTGGAGACCCAGGGATTCCAACTATTCCATGCTCTATTAAAAATAGTTATGTTAGAACTGCTTTGTGTGATTTGGGAGCAGGAGTTAGTGTTATGCCTTTTTCCCTCTATAAGAGACTTCAATTGGAAAAACTAGTACCAACTGATATATCTTTGCAAATGGCTGATAAATCTACTACTATTCCTGTTGGTATATGTGAGGATCTGCCTGTTCAAGTTGCTCATAACTGCTTGATATTAACTGACTTTGTTGTGCTTGAAATGCCTGAAGATGACAATATGTCTATTGTTCTTGTGAGACCTTTTCTTAATACTGCAGGAGCTGTTATTAATTGTAATCAAGGAAAGGTGACTTTTAATGTTAATGGCAAGGATCATACTATCTATTTCCCCAAGAAGATTGATAGGACTTATGGTTTAAATTCAATTGAACATGTTGAGGGCATTCAAGTTGGTGAAATATATTGTCCCATACCACGAGAAAAATATGAAACTACTATGATTGGGACCATTGCTATCAAGGTTGAGGTAACATAATCATTAGTGGAATACAAAGTTTTGTTTCATATAAAATTGTTTTGGTAACAAGACCTGATCAACCTTGTTAACAAAGGGATTTTAATGAACAAAACAATGTTTTCACCATGATTATCTTTGTTTACTTTTATTTTTATTCATTTTTGTTTTTGCTTTCACTTAGTTCACTTTTCTGTTGTTAGTTGCTTGCTTATTAGAGTGTCTTAGAACTTCTAAAGTTTTAGTTTTGTTTTGTTTTTTGCATCTCTCTGAAAACATCTTTCTGTCAGAAACTCATTCTTCAATACCTGAAAATTGATCAAAAATAAAGTGTCTCCAAAAATTCCAAAAAATTCATATTAAATTTATACGTGAAAAAAGGGACAGAGAAGTGCCTGGAGTGACCCAGGGGGCGCACCAGGCAGGCACACCACCTGGTGGCGCGGCCACCCCAGGGGCGCGCCTGGCCATGGTGTGGGACACCCCTGGCCCTCCACTCACTCTCTAACTTGCCACTTCCTTCTCCCTCCCAAGAAAACATTAGTTCATTGCTCAAAATCATGTTCTTGTTGTTCTTCTCCATGATTTTTCGATCACCTTGCTCAGCCCATCTTTGCTGCTGAAATTTGGAGCATTTGTTTTCCGATATGTGACTCCTCCGCTTGTCCAAGTAGATTTGTGTTTAGTGGATTATATCTTGAGTATTTTGCTGTTGTAGGTGATAGTTTATGTGATCTTGTAAGCTTGTTCAATGCTTAGAAAAAATGTTTTGATGCATGTTTAGGTCTCTTACAAGTCCCTATGAGTAGTTCCCTTCATTATGTCATCACTTTGCAATCACTTGTATGATGGTTGTCCTAAATTTTAGAAAAGAAGATGAATGAACACCAACTCAACCAACATGAATTAAGGGTGCCTGAGGTTATGAAGGTTCACCGAGAGGGAAATTCCTTTGCCACAATGCCATGGTCTCGATCCAAGGAGGAGGTGGACGAGCAGCTCCGCTTGCTTGGTTTCCACGGGCAACACCAGGGGGATGTGCCCTCTTACAACTATTCTGTGCACTATGCCGGGGCGTCCTCGAGCTCGTATCAAGACGAGGGCACCTCCTCACCGTACTGCGGACGCGCTCCATCTTGGCCAGCTTGGGATTGATACCCACTTAGGCCAAAAGCCTAAGCTTGGGGGAAGGTACACCGACATCACACTCATCTACATATCATGTTTAGTCGGTACTTTGTATATTCATGTTTCGTTCTCTTTTTAGTTTTTGTTCTTTCTTTACTTTTGCTTTCTAAAAACACAAAAAGACCAAAAATATTTTCGATGTTTCTCTTTGTTTGCTTCTTTGTCTTTTTAGCCTTGGTTTGCTTCTTCCTTTTTTCTTTGTTTTGATTATTCAAAAAAACCAAAAAGATTTCGCTTTGCTTGTTCTTCCTTTTCGTTCTTGCCTTTAAAAATCAAAAACACCAAAAATATTTTCTGTTCTTCTTTGGTTTTGTGAAGTTCGTTGTAGGGTTCAGCAGTCCTCGGTGGAGTTTGGTTTCATGTTATTATTCAAGCCACACAAGTGAAGGGCAATAATGAGGATTAATGACAACTTTAGGTGTGGTAAGAGGCTGGTAACGAACTCTATTTATTTTCATTTTTGTACATATACTCGTCATTGTGGGCATGCTTAGTCTGTTCATGTAAGGTGTATGTTATTTATGGATGCTTAGTAGTTCTTGCTTTCTTATGATTAGCTCCAGCTTGCTAATGTTTTGTAGCGTGTCATATGAATGTTTGCTTGCATTGTTCTATTCATAACTTGGTATGACATTGTGGTATCCTCCTCTAAATGTTTCACTTGAATTGACTTGGCACATGCTCACGCATGCATATGACTGAAACAAAAATCAGTTAAGCCTCGATGAATTATTTTGCCTCAGGGGTCTTGAATCACTTTCATGCCATGATTAGTCCTGTTTTGTTGCAAGCATGATTATGATAGTTATTGCTCTCTTGTTTGTCGCTCCCTTACTATTGCTAGCCTTCACGTGCACTGAGTATGAGCTCTACTCGTGTTTCCAACTCCCCCAAACCAATATTGCCAAAAGTGTCAACCATACCTACCTATTAGTATCATTTGCTTTTCCGTGCATCTTCAGTATGCCTTGTTTTCTTCCGAATAAAATGTTTGCTTGTTATGAGAAAGTTAGTTAGTAAAGCTCTCACGAACTTGATGGCACACTTTATTTCTTGCACTTAATAAACCTGAACAATTGTGACTGTCCATGGAAGTTATATGCTTGCAAATTATAGGCTGGTGATTAGCAGAACCATGTTGTCAGGGGGAATACTTTCAACACCTGTAAATATATATCCCGTTGATATCATGCTCTTTTGTTTACAGATGTTGTCGGTGTGAAATAAAAGGGGAGCTTGTAAGTCCATGGAGTTATGTATGTGTGTTAGAGAAACGCCTGGGCGGCTGGTCTAATCCATGTCTAATCATGGTGGAAACCTACATCGTAACCATAATGAGCAATCTATAAAGCATTCTTCTTATAAAAAAAGAGAGAGATAGTTATTGAGAAAAAGAAAAAAAGATGATGAGAAAAGAGGAAAGAGAGAAAAAAGCACCATTTTCCCATGGTAAATAAGAAGATTGCTGAGATGCTCATTGTCTGCTTGCCTTGTCATTTTGGTATGGGGATTCTTCCGTATCATTGGGCAAGGGGTACCCCGTTGGCGGTTCTCTATGATACGCATGTATTTACTATGACAAGAACTTACCGGTAACTAAAGTTGACTAGCATGAGGAGCGACCCTCGTACTCAAGGGACATGAGATTTCCAGTTTATGGTCTGCCAAGCATGTAACTCGTATTGGACCTCACTTTCACCTTAACCATTTAAAGATTCTTATGATAGGGGCAATGGGAGCTCAAAGCTAATGAGTACCATACTTTCAGCATTTGGAAGCCTTTCAAACTTTTCAAAACCTTTTCATTCCCTTGTTGAGTCACCGCCTATTCTATGAGCACTTTCTTCAGAGCATAGTTGTCATTCTTAGTGTAATATGCTTGTCTCAAAATTTGGATTAATTGTGTCATGACTTTAATGCTTGTATCTTTAATATCTTTATTTCTAGTCTTCACTTGAACTTCAGAGGTGCCTTAGCATTTATGTTTGCTCTACAATCAAAGGCAAGCGAGATACCACTCTATCATACCTTTTTATGAGCATTGCAATGTTGCTTATGTTTATGCTTCATGCTACTTACTATTTTTGAGTTAGAATCTCTTCATAGCTTGCAATGATTATTAAGTAAACTTAGTTGCATACTCTTTATTATGAATTGCCTAAGTAGTTGATCATATGCTGAGAATATATACATCTTATGAAGCAAATATGTTCGTGAAAGTTTCTTTTATCGCACTCAGTTTTCAACTGAATTGCTTGAGGACAAGCAATAAGCTAAGCTTGGGGGGAGTTGATACGTCCAAAACACATATACTTTCTTGAACACTTTTGCTATTGTTTTTCCACTAAACTTGTGTGATTTGAATACAACTAACACAGACTGATGTTGTTTTCAGGAGAATTACCTCGGTGTCTAGTTTTTGTGCAGAAAATCAACTATCAGGAAAAATCCCGAAAAATATGCCAAAAATCCTATTTCACCAGAAGATTCACAGATCCAGAAGACGAGACGGAGGAAGGCCACAAGGGGCCCACACCACCTGGCTGTGCAGGCCAGGCCTGGCCGCACCAAGGGGTGGTGTGGCCGCCTCGGTCACCCCCTCGGCCTCCCTCTTCGCCTATAAGATGCCTCCTGACCTAAAAACCCAGGGGAGGGTCGACGTTTTTCCAGAAAGAGTTCCGCTGCATCGTCCCCACTAGATTCTGTGATTCAGAACTAGAAACTCCATTCTGACACCCTGCCAGGACAGGGAATTGGAGGATATCATCGCCATCATCATCATCATCGCTTCTCCATCAACCATCCATGATTCCCCCATCCATGAATGAGTAATCCCCCGCTGTAGGCTATGGGGATGGTAGGGATTGGATGAGATCATTCATGTAATGGCATCAGATTGTTAGGGCATGGTGCCTAGTATCTATTATTAGTGCGTTTTGACTTTGTTGCAACTTGTTATGCTTAATGCTTGTCACTAGGGCCCGAGTGCCATGATTTCAGATCTGAACATGTTATTGATTCATTATGATAGTATTGTTTATGGTCTTTCCTGCAAGTTGTATACACATATTGTTGTCCGGAACCAAAGGCCCCGAAGTGACAATAATCAGGATAACCGGAGGGAATGGCTTTGATGTGAGGATCACATGTGTTCATGGAGTGTTAATGGTTTGCTCCGGTTCTCTATTAAAAGGAGCACCTTAATTGCCAGTAGTTCCCTTGAGGCCCTGCTGCAAACGGGCTGGCAGGACAAAAGATGTTGTGCAAGTTCTCATTGCGAGCACTTATGACTATATATGGAACACATGCCTATGATTATTTAGTACTTGGATGCTTTATCTTATTTATCTACAAATTCCCTATGTCTCGATTGTCATATGAATTGTCCTGTCCATGCAACACCCGTCCATCCATCCCTATGCCTACCGCGCTTTAATCCTACTGTTCACTGCAATTGTTTACTACTGTCTTTACTTTTACTACTTCTATTACTTTGCTATTGCTATTATAAAACTGTTGCTACTGATAAACTACTATGAGCAAGATTGTTTCCAAGTGCAGCTGAATTGACAACTCAGTTATTAAGGCTTATAAATATTCTTTGGCCCCCCTTGTGTCGAATCAATAAATTGGGTTTCACTTCCCTCGAAAATACTGCGATACACCCCTATACTTGTGGGTCATCACGCCCTTGGACCTTGGGTACTCATCCTCCCGATTTCTGTTTATTGCGGGTTGTGGCTGCCCTACTGGCGGCTGTACTGGTGGTGGTGTTGGTGCACCAAGAGCTATGGTTGCAGGTGTGGTAGCGCATCCTTGGTTTGCTGCTTCGGTTGCCTTTGCATTATGTACCTCCTGCATTTTTTAGAAAAGTGCGGCAGTCTTTCATAAGATGGTTCGATCACCTCCTTCCTGTGGAGTCGACGTAGAAGTGCATATTGCAGGATCCTTCCACCATCTGCATTGGAGACAATGGGGGCTCCTGAGCCCTTGGACGGTACCACTGTGCTGATTGGCTTCCATGAGCGTCATCTCTGTTGCTGCAGTATCCGCCATTACGATCACTGTTTCTTCGGTTGTCCTCTCCTGAGAAACCAGCCGCAATGTAGCTTGGCCCGCCGTATCCATCATTGTTGCGCCTTCTCCTGCCATTATTGCGCCCGTCACGGTCTTCCTCGGGTGAGCGCCCTCGCTTGTTATTTACTGCATCTTCACCATGTGCCCAGCGATTTGGCATGTCCATCAATTGCGAATTGTTTTGGGCTTGACTCCCCCAGCTACTCAATGAATTATCTTTAGCGGAGGCCGTTGTTGAACGCGCCAATTGTCGTTTCATTAGATATAGATTCAGATGAGTTCTTGATGATGTTCTACCATTGGATAAATACTCGTATCGGTTCTCCAGATTTCTATTTGCACACCCATAACATGTGGGTCACTTGAATGTGGATATCAAGTTTCTGATGAATTTATCGTCGAGGTCGTTCCAGCCGCTGATGGATTCTTCGGGTAGCTTCCTGAGCCATGAGCGGGCGGTGCCGCTTAGGTGTAACTGCAATCTTTGCATTGCGATGGCCTTGGAGCCAGCCTGGAGTTTAATGGTTGCTAGGTAATCTTCCAGCCAAGCTTCAGGTTCCTAGAGACCGTCGTACTTTTGGCGATCATGAGGAAGTTTGAAGTCTTTGGGTACTAGGGTCTTGCGAACCCACTAGGTAAAGCAACTGGTCCCGCATACTTCGCACTCATCCTCTCTTTCCCCATCATAGTATCTTTGGCTGCTATGCTCTTACCTTGATCTATTGACTCCGCGCTGTGTAATGTCATTTCTTGCGTCATCTCGTGGTTCAGAGTTTGGAAAGTGTACCCGATGTGGCGATCGGGATCGCCGGGTGTGTCCCACATGCCAAGGGCTATTGCAATGGCATGGTGATTTATCGATTTTCCCTGAAGTTCTTTGTTCTTCCTATGCGAGGATGCTCCCACCATGCCGAGGTTCATGAGAGCAGAGCGATGAAGAGCTGCCCGAGGGTTGTCGGGTGCGGGTTGGGTTGTGAGTAGGTAGGTCTGGGTGTCAACAATTGCAGCTTGCGCTGTTTTTGCTTTGATGTGCCCTATCATATCTACTCACCTAAAGCACATGTCTAGATCTCGAGTCAGCCCGTTTCTCTTGGCTTCCAAAATATTCTGGAGCCGTGAGGTTCCTCTCCATGGTGCGCCTCCAGTTACGCTGCCGGATCCACGAATGGAGCTTAGTTGTGCCTGCCGCATGCTAGATTTGTTGGCTAACCTTTTTCTTTCATCGAGTTGTCTCTACATCCTGAGCAGATCCCTCTTTTTGTGGTGGAGCAAGTACTGGTATGCCATCAAATCCTCGCATGTGGCTTCCACCATCATGGGGACTGCATCCCTTGATCTTTTCCAGGTTTCCGCTGACAGCCAAAGAGTTAGACGTTCGCCATCGCATGTTCCTTCTCTTCCTTGTATGACGCGATTGTTGGGTGGATCTCCTTCGTTTTCGAGGTTTTCTGCATCATCACCCGATAAAATATCATTGGGATCAAGTATCAGGTTACCGTTGGAGTCGCGCGGTGTTTTTGGTTCACCAATAATCATGCATACTTGATGATGCATCATGTACGTGTTGCTGCCGTCATCATTAGATCTGCAAGAGACACTGTTCGGGAAGCCAGTGACATCCCGTGGGTTCTGTTATGGGTAGATTTCAGCCATCCTGATTCTGAAGTCGATGTTTCCGTCGCTTTCCTTGGGTTCAATGTTTGCTGGAGTTGAGCCATGTGGTCGTGTTAGCTAGGAGTCTGACCCTAAGGAGAGACCGTCATATAGATCGGCCAGATCCCATCGATCTGTGGAGTTTCTGGAGTTTTCTTCGTTGTTTGTCGACTGGGGTGCGGTTTCTTCAGATGAGCTGACAGAAGATGAAGGTATCGTTGTAGGCGTTGTTGTTATGACCGATAGACCTGAAGAGATAAGGGCTGATAGGTAGAGATTCTCGGGTTCCTCCACCTGGAAGTGGAAGCTTCTGATGATGAGATCGGATCCGCCATTGAAGTTGACGGGAACCAAAACAGGGGTGGGTGGATCCGCTGATATCGAGTTTTTGCTTGGTGAAGAGGGGGCCGCGAATCCATGACTCCAGTGTTTAGATTTCCCATAGACATTGCCAATTGATGAGGGGTAATCTCGGCAATTCCCATGGTGATGGACTTAGGGTTTCGTGGAAAAGAGAACGATGGGGATTTTATCGGCTGGTTAGACAAATAAGGGAGTCAAAGTCGTCTGATTTCTTATGGAGAATATGATTACAGATCACTTAAGGCTTTTCGGTACCTCTCCGTTGGCTCCTCCTAGCCTTTATATAATAGGCTGGGTCCCGAGGCCGTATACAGACTTGTTACAAGTTACAATTACAACACTAATACAATGTTGGTTCCTATTCTCCACTTATCTCGTAAAGATGCCTTTTCCCTCGGATACTTCTTGGGCCTTCCTTGTTCCTCTTTGGGCCTTGCGGCCTATCAACCTTTATGTAACCAAGGTAACTAATCATAAGGACCCGAGTAATCATACTCATGTCACTAACAGAGAAAGTATTTTTGTATTTTCGAAATATTTAATAGCAGAAAATATAAAGGAAATCAATGGTGTTGTAAAGTTGTTTCTTATCATTTACAATGGACCAGGGTTCATGGGTTCACTTGTCTATTCCCTTTTTAAGTGGTAGTGGACATACAAGCAATATAATATTGATGAAACTTTATTATGTGTTTGATAAGCATCCATATGTGCATCACGTCCTATCATAGATTTTATGTAACACATCTTTCTTATTCTCCTCGAGGAAGAGAAAACTCCAAGAAATCTTGAATTAAGAATTAACAGAGCATAACCTTAGGTAATTTAACATAATGCTTGAATAACAAATATGCTACCTTGACCAAACAAGATTATAAAACTGTCACGGGATAATTATAGCACATGAATTCACTTTATCCTTAGTGAGGTAACAAAAGATAGGTAAATACCATAGTAGATCTTGAATTTGTTGTCACTATTCAATCACTACCACCATGTTACTCCAACTAATACACACGTTCACCAACACATGTTCTTGCATACAAGTTGAATCAAAACAAGTACTTAAAACGGGGTACATGATATGAATCTATCAATACATCTTACACATAAATAGGTTCCAATCTCATATAACAACTCATAGAATAAAGATCCACCACATAGGAATTACATATATGACCATAATCATGTTGGGCAGCTCATATGAAACTAGATCTATGATAGAACAAGACAGAAATAGATCAAGCTACTGACATAAAACCATGGTCCATAGGTGGACTACTCCATATTCATCATGGTGATGATTGTGGATATGTTGGAGGAGGTAGAGATCCCTCTAACGGTGGCTTCAGTGGAGTTTCCCCCTCCAATATTCATTGGTTTTGTCTCTGTTTTGGTGTTTTGGTGTTTCTGTGGTGCTCTTTGATGATCCACAAGTATAGGGGGTGTATCGCAGTATTTTTGATAAGTAAGAGTGTCGAACCGAACGAGGAGCAGAAGGTGTTGGCTAGTGGTATGGATCAGGAATTCTCTGCAAATACTTAGCAAACGGATTTTTAGGGGTTTTTGATAAAGCAAGTAAACAAAGTATGAGTAAATAAAAGACAGTAGGAATAAATGCAGCAAGTGGCCCAATCCTTTATGCAGCAAAGGACAAGCCGGTTGTATTACTTAAGATGACCAAACGTTCTCAAGGACACATGGGAAGATTGTCAAGTGCTTTCGCTTCATATAGTTGATTAATCTTCTTTAGCTTGCTAAGTGTTGTGTGGGTGAACCTGTGCCAATGTACCGACCTTCCTAGGACTAATACATACTTGTGATTATACCCCTTGCAAACATCCGAAAGTACAAGAAAGTAATTAAGGTAGAAACCTAACCACAACTTTAAACTCTAAGACCCTTACGTCCCTTGTGCAATGGTTTCCTAATGGGGGTTCAGGTTTCTGTCACTCCGGCAACCCCTATGATTAGTAGCCAAATACACAATGCATTCCCCTAGGCCCATATAGGTGAAGTGTCATGTAGTCGACGTTCACATGAAACCACTAGAAGAAGTACACCACAACTTAAATATCAAACTATTGAATCTTTCTCAACACAATTCCACTACTAACAACATGACTTCTCCCATGTCCTCAAGAACAAAACGAACTACTCACAAGACATCATATGGATCATGATCAGAGATGGAATAATGATGTATAAAAATCTGAACATAAACAATAATTCAATCGTTCACTCAATAGCATCAACTACAAAGAGTAATCAACACCGGGAAAGTTTGCCCTATGAACTATGCAAAATTCAACGCAATTGTTACAACAATATAGAGATGGTGATGAGGGTGCTGATGGTGATGATGGTGGTGATGATGATGATGATCCCGATGAAGTCCAGCTTGATGGTGGTGTTGATGGCGACAATCTCCCCTCTGCCAGAGAGATCTTTCTCTCTCGGTGTTTTCCGCCCCGCAGAGGCGAGGAAATCTTTCTGTGGTCGCTCCCCGAGTCTTAGGGTTTCGGCAGGATAATATACGCCAGAGGGGAGTGCCAGGGGTGGACCAGGGCGGCCACACCACCTGGTGGCGTGGCCTGGGCTGGCCCGCGCCAGGGGGTGGTGTGGGCCCCTTGTGGCCCATCTCCAGCCCCCCTTCTGGCTTCCTTCGTCTTCTGGGAAAATAGGATTTTCCGTATATTTTCCCGGATTTTCTGATCTTCGTGAATTTTGCCTCCAAACAGCACTTTTTCCATCAGAATCCTAACTGCAGCGGTCCATGCTCCAAAAGTCATCAACCATGCAAAAACAGATGAAATAACATAAGTATCACCTCTCAATACAAAATATATCAATGAATAACAGTGAATTATGACATAGAATAGTGATGCAAAATGGACGTATCAACTCCCCCCAAGCTTAGACTTCGCTTGTCCCCAAGCAAAACTGAGCTCAATAAACATGGCCTCAGGTTTATGGAGTGAAGAGTCGATAAAGGAATACAGACAAGAAGCATCACATTCATCAATACATAGATCATAATAGAAGACAACTCACTATTATATAACCCAACTTGTAATAGGTAAATGAAACACAATAAAGATACATAAAGTAAATCATAATTGGTAATGGCAAACTTAGCTCTTGGTCGAAGAATAGTTGATAATTTGCTGGAGTTCACAAATAACTGGTTTTCAATGATAGCTTTCAAAGTAGTAAACATCAAGATAAGAGCAATGTGCAAAACAAGGAACACAAGAAACATGATTGAATAAATCATCATATGAATGAATGAAACACAACAACTCAAAATACTTGTTGAGATAGAAGGGAGTAGGTTTACTGACTCAACTACAAAGTAAAAGAAAGGCCCTTCACAGAGGGAAGCAGAGATTGCAAGTCTCATAAAGAGCTCCCAAAAATTATGATACTTACTAGCTTTCAGCTCTCATTGCCCCTATCATAGGCATCTTTTGGTGATTAAGGTTAAAGTGACACAACTAAGAGGATATGCTTGACAAGTTATAAGTTGAAATCTCATGCCCCTTACTTATGAGTACCGAACCTCATGCTACTCAACTTCAGTCACGAGTAAGCTCTTGTCATTGTAAATACATGTGTATCATTGAGAACCGCCAATAGGTACCCCTTGCACATGACACAGGAGCTATCCCATAATCAAAATGACAAGGCAAGCAGACAGTGAGCATCTCAGCGATCTTTTTATTTGCTATTTGCATAGGTTTTTATTGAGGATGCTTCATAGAATGCTCACTATAGTTATGCTGCAAGTTTCCACCATGATTAGGCATAGCTTAGGCTAGCAGCCCAGGCGTTTCTCTAACACACATATAAACTCCATGATCTTACAAGTTCCACTTTTATTTCACACCGCAGGGATCCATAAGCAAAAGAACATGATATCAACTAGGTACAAAGTACCAGTGCAATGTTGAAAGCGTTCCCCATGATACATGGTTCTGCTAACTTCAACTCATAAAGCGCAAGCATATACGCAACAAAGAAGGACCCAATGGTTCAGGTTATTAGATGCAAGAAAAATAAAGTGTTCCATCAAGTTCGTGAGAGCTTTAATCACTAATTTTCACATAACAAGTTTAATTTGGGAGGTAGATAAAACAAGAATTTACTTGGAATAGCAATAATGCTAATAGGTAGGTATGGTGGACACAAATGGCATGGGATTGGTTTAAGGAAGTGGATGCACGAGAAGAATTCCCTCTCAGTACAGGTTTTTGGCTAGCAAGGCTGGGTAGAAAGTATAAGAGTTGAAGGAAACAATCAAACATACAAGTGATAAAGACAAACATGCAATCTTCCTTGGAAGCACAAAAGATCTTAATTAGAGAATACCAGGCTCATGAGCAAATCATGAAAGAAGGATGATGAAATTATTTTTTCTTTAAAGTACTTTTATCTTTTTTATTCAACTCTCAAAAATAGTGTTGCTACTGACCGAGCCAGGTTTGCCAAAACCAACTAAATTAACTCAATGATCCCAAAGTGATACCAGTACTAACAACAAGATCAATCATATAACCACGAATTGAAAACTAATATAAGCCATGAAAAAGAGTGAATGATAGAACTTCTCATTAATATTCCATAACGGCAACTCACACCAAGGGATACATATCTAACGAGAGAGGGGACACTTCCATAATGCAAACCATCCTACATAATAACTTCTCTATTCATGATATGACTCTACTAATAAGGCAAAAAGATAGAAGATAGTGATGTGATACCGCGACACTCCCCCAAGCTTGGAACAAACCAAGGGGATGCCAAACCTGATGAAGAATTACTCCTTTGGTGGTGGTGGTATCCTCTCGATGAGCTCTCTAATAAGTTTCCCCAAGTCCTCAATCTCAAAGGTGAGATTACGAATCAGCTATGAGTTTTGCTCAATGCGGCTCATGATCATGTCGGGTTGAGAGTTCCAGCTCTTGCTATTCTTTCCCCACTCTTCCTCCTTGAAGTCTTCTTTTCCTACATGGCTAGAACGAGGCAAATCCCAATTGTAGGGTAATTTCCCCTTGGGCATATTCTGGTATTGATGCTCATGGATAAGAGTATGGAAAGGATTCTTGGTGCATGGAGGAAGTGACCATAGAGCCAAAATATGACAAGGAGCTTTCCCCCAGTCTGCATCCGTGCAGTCCTTCTGATCCTAGCAGGGTTCGCCACCACTCCAATGCTTGCAATGGTAGTGCCGGTGTGCTTTGCCTCCTCTTCATCTTCACTCTTGATCTCCTTCTCCTGCCCGGGGTCTTGGAGGTTTTCCTCCATAGGCTCCTTCCCTTTATCCTTGGCGGACACCATTGTGCTTCTAAACTTTAAAAGAGTATGTCCTGGCAGAAATAGATTGAAACAAAAACACGGGGAAAACACGATATACAAACCTCGAGGGATTCGGGGGATTATATAATATGAAGTTTCATATCAAAAGGAAGGTACTGGGAGAAAACGAGTCGGAGGCGGAGTCCGGGGTGGCCACACCACCTGGTGGTGCGGCCAGGGGTGGGCCCGCTCCACAGGCTGGTGTGAGCCACCCTAGCTCCGCTTCCATCCCTCTTTCGCTTCGTAGCTTTCCTTATTTACTAAAAACTGCAAAAATATAGTTGGATTGTATTTTCGCGGAACTTCTCTTACCAGAACTGTTACCTATTTGAAAACAGACTCTGTAGGTCTCTGAATTTGGTCCTTGATGAATTTCTCCAGAGTTATAACTTGAAAGGCATCAACATGTTCATTGTAAGAGTCTCCAACAATATAGTGCTTGAGTCGCTGCCCATTCACTACTTGTGTAGTATCATCTTTTAAAGAAGAAATTTTTATTGCTCCTGAACGGCATACTTCTTCAATAATGAAAGGTCCTTCCCATTTTGACAGTAGCTTTTCTGCAAAAAATCTGAGACGAGACCTATACAATAGAACTTTCTCACCAACATGAAATTCTCTCTTAAGTATTCGCTTGTCATGCCATCTTTTAACTTTTTCCTTAAAGAGCCTAGCATTTTCATAGGCTTCACTCCTCCATTCATCTAAAGAACTTAAGTCAAATAATCTTTTCTCACCAACGACCTTACAATCTCTATTTAGTTCTTTAACTGCCCAGTAAGCTTTGTGTTCTAATTCTAAAGGTAGGTGACAAGCTTTCCCATAAACCATTTTATAAGGAGACATCCCCATAAGATTTTTGTAGGCAGTTCTATAAGCCCATAAAGCATCATTCAACTTTTTAGCCCAGTTTTTTCTAGATCTATTAACAGTCTTTTGCAAGATGGATTTAATTTCTCTATTTGATAACTCTACTTGCCCGCTAGTTTGGGGGTGCTAAGCTGAAGCAATTCTATGATTAACATCATATTTATCAAGGGTCTTTCTAAAACCACCATGAATGAAATGAGAACCCTCATTAGTCATGAGATACCTGGGCACTCCAAACCTAGGGAAGATAACATCCTTAAGCATTTTGAGAGAAGTTTCCCCGTCAGCACTCTTCGTAGGAATGGCTTCTACCCACTTAGTAACATAATCAACGACAACAAGAATATGAGTATAACCTTTTGGGGACGAAAAGGACCCATAAAGTCAAATCCCCAGCAATCAAAGGGTTCAATAACTAGAGAGTGGTTCATAGGCATTTAATTGCATTTAGAAATATTACCAACACGTTGACATTCATCACAAGATAAAACAAATTTTCTTGCATCTTTAAAAAGGATAGGCCAGTAGAAACCTGATTGTAGCACCTTTTGTACAATTCTATCTCCTGCATGATGTCCTCCATAAGCACTACCATGACATTTACGCAATATCTCCTTTTGTTCATATTCTGGAACACATCTTCGCATAATACCATCCACTCCTTTGTATAAGTGTGGGTCATCCTAAAAATAATGCCTCAAATCATAGAAGAACTTCCTCCTTTGCTGAGCTGTAAAAGTGGAGGCAAATACTTGGAGACAATAAAGTTAGCATAATCAGCATACCAAGGGCTCCCTCGCGAGCTTACCCCTACTGCGGCTAACTGCTCATTTGGGAAACTATCATTAACAGGCATAGGGTCAAAAGAGATGTTTTCCAATCGAGATAAATTATCAGCTACAGGGTTTTCATCACCTTTCCTATCCACTATATGTAGATCAAACTCTTGTAAAAGCAGCACCCATCTAATAAGCCTAGGCTTAGCGTCCTTATTCGTCATAAGGTATTTAATAGCAGCATGATCAGTATGAATGGTGACTTTTGAGTCTACAATATAGGGTCTAAACTTATCACAAGGAAAAACGACAGCTAGAAATTCTTTTTTAGTAGTAGCATAATTCCTTTGAGCAGCGTCTAAAGTCTTACTAGCATAATGAATAACGTTTAACTTTTTATCAATTCGTTGCCCAAGGACAGCACCTACAGCAAAATCACTAGCATCACACATTATTTCAAAGGGTAAACTCCAATCAAGTGGTTGAACAATAGGGGCTATAGTTAAAGCCTTCTTAAGAGTTTCAAAAGCTCCCTTACAATCATCATCAAAAACGAAGGGTACATCTTTTTGAAGAAGATTAGTGAGGGGTTTTGATATCCTAGAAAAGTCTTTAATAAACCTTCTATAGAAACCAGCATGACCAAGGATACTACGAATACCTTTGATGTCTCTTGGGCATGGCATCTTCTCAATTGCCTCAACCTTAGCTCTATCAACTTCTATACCTCTTTCAGAAACTTTATGCCCAAGGACAATCCCTTCATTAACCATGAAGTGGCATTTCTCCCAATTAAGAACAAGATTAGTTTCTTCACATCTTTGCAAAACTTTATCAAGGTTGTGCAGACAATTATCAAAAGAAGTTCCATAGACAGAAAAGTCATCCATGAACACTTCTACAATTTCCTCACAAAAACCATGAAAGATAGCAGACATGCACCTTTGAAAAATAGCAGGAGCATTACATAAACCAAAAGGCATACGACTATAAGCATAAGTTCCGTAAGGGTAAGTAAAAGTAGTTTTTTCTTGATCTTGTTGTTTAACAGCAATTTGAGAGAAACCAGAATAACAATCAAGAAAACAAAAATGGGTCTTTTTAGACAACCTTTCCAACATTTGATCAATAAAAGGAAGCGGGTAGTGATCTTTCTTAGTAACTTTATTGACTTTTCTAAAATCGATGCACATCCTATAGCCTACTACTATTCTTTGAGGAATAAGCTCATCATTATCATTAGGAACAACGGTAATACCTCCTTTTTTAGGAACACAATGAACAGGACTAACCCATTCACTATCAGCAATAGGGTAAATAATACCAGCATCAAGGAGTTTCAATACCTCATTCCTTACCACTTCCTTCATCCTAGGATTTAAACGTCGCTGGTGCTCTACTACTGGCTTTGCATCTGGTTCTATGTTGATAGAATGCTGACATATAGTAGGTGAAATCCCTTTTAAATCATCTAGAGTATAGCCCATAGCTCCTCGGTGTTTCCTAAAAACCTCCAATAGCCTTTCTTCTTCCTTTCCAGAAAGTTTAGCGCTAATAATAACAGGATATATCCTTTTATCATCAATATAAGCACATTTAAGATCATCAGGGAGAGGTTTTAGATCGAAAACCGGATCCTTTTTAGGTGGCAACGTGGTACCCAAGTCTTCTACCGGCAAGTTATGCTTAAGCATCTTAGGCTGATCACGGAGAATCTTGTCAATCTCATTCCTTTCTTCCATGAAGATTTCACTTTCATGATCTTTCATAAATTGCTGCAAAGCATTGTTAGGAGCAAGAGAAATATAAGCAAGTTGTTCAACTCTAAAATCATCATTATGGGTTTCCTCTTCACAAGGTTCTTTAGCAAATTTCGAGAAATTAAACTCATAAGATTCCCCAGCAAACTTAGTCAAGATTTTATCCCTTTTGCAATCTATAATAGCTCCACAAGTACTCAAGAAAGGTCTAACAAAAATAATTGGATAAGTTTTACTAGCAGCTGAACCGAGTACTAGAAAATCAGCAGGGTACTTAATCTTACCACAAAGAACTTCCACGTCTCGTACAATACCAATTGGAGAGATGATCTCTCTATTAGCAAGGTGAATAACCACATTAATCTCTTCCAATTCGCAGGGACTGATTTCAAGCATAATTTCTCTGGAAAGCTCGTAAGGAATAGCACTGGAACTTGCACCAATATCACATAAACCATAATAGCAATGATCACCAATTCTAACAGAAAGCACAAGAACACTAGCTTTTTTAGTTCTATTAGGATGTGAAAGAATATTAGAAGCATCCTCACAAAAGACTATGTGTCCATCTTCTATGCTTTTAGTGACAAGGTCTTTCACAATTGCTACCACAGGTTCAACGTTTATTTGTTCATCAGGTTTTACAGTTCTCTTTTCACTTTTGGTGATTACATTAGTTATCATAGGATGATCCTTTACCTTTTCTGGGAAGGGAATATTCTCGATATAAGGCTCAGGTAAGATGGGATCAATAATGCAATACTCAGCACTCCCAATAGGAACACAGTCAACAATATCTTTGTAAGGTGCATGGTATTTATTCCATCCCCTTTTTGGAATTTCAATATAAGAAGCAAAAGCTCTAAAGCAATTCGTAATAACTTGCAAATCAAGACCATAAGCATTACTAATATTTTGAAAGTCATCAGTTCCCATAAAAGATTCAATGCACTCATAATCATAATTTATACCTGACTTTCTACCTTTTTCATTCTCCCAAGCTTCAACATTGTCTTGAATACGGTTCAGAAGATCCCATTTAGCTTCTTCTTCCATGCGAGTGAATGATCCAGCAGAAGAAGCATCCAATAAATCCTTATCATGTAGAGGGAGCCTTGAATAGAAGTTATTGATAATAATATTGTTGGGAAGCTCATGAATGGGACATTTGAGCATTAGTAACTTCAATCTCCCCCAAGCTTGAGCTGTACTCTCTCCATCAAGAGGCCAAAAGTTGTATATTTGATTCCGATCTTTATGAATCTCACTAGGAGGATAAAACTTTGAATAAAAGAGAGGTACTATTTCCTCCCATTCCAGATCTTGGCCATTCTTCAGCAGCTTATACCAGTCCTCAGCTCTTCCTTTTAGTGATAGTGAGAATAACTTCTTCTTAACTTGATCTGAAGTAATACATGCACACTTGAACAACCCGCATAATTCGTGTATAAAGAGTAAATGATCACCAGGATGGACAGTTCCATCCCCAACATAGTAGTTATCCATAACATGATCAATAATTCTTGTAGGTATTTTCAAAGCATCATTCTCAGCAGGTGGTGGTTTATCTACTACCTTAGCAGTGGTAGTAGCATTACCAAATAAGAAACTCAACGAATTATCCATAACGAAAATAAAGCAACTAACAGAAGTAAACAATACTCACAGTAGAAGTTTCCTTTAACAGTTCCACTCTCCAATAGCGCTTCACTCCCCGGCAACGGCGCCAGAAAATAGTCTTGATGACCCACAAGTATAGGGGGTGTATCGCAGTATTTTCGATAAGTAAGAGTGTCGAACCCAACGAGGAGCAGAAGGTGCTGGCTAGTGGTATGGATCAGGAATTATCTACAAATACTTAGCAAACGGATTTTTAGGGTTTTTTGATAAAGCAAGTAAACAAAGTACGAGTAAATAAAATATAGTAGGAATAAATGCAACAAGTGGCCCAATCCTTTATGCAGCAAAGGACAAGCCGGTTGTATTACTTAAGAAGACCAAACGTTCTCGAGGACACATGGGAAGACTGCCAAGTGCTTTCGCTTCATATAGTTGATTAATCTTCTTTAGCTTGCTAAGTGTTGTGTGGGTGAACCTGTGGTAATGTACCGACCTTCCTAGGACTAATATATACTTGTGATTATACCCCTTGCAAACATCCGTAAGTACAAGAAAGTAATTAAGGTAGAAACCTAACCACAACTTTAAACTCTAAGACCCTTACGTCCCTTGTGCAATGGTTTCCTAACGGGGGTTCAGGTTTCTGTCACTCTGGCAACCCCTACGATTAGTAGCTAAATACACAATGCATTCACCTAGGCCCATATAGGTGAAGTGTCATGTAGTCGACGTTCACATGACACCACTAGAAGAAGTACACCACAACTTAAATATCAAACTATTGAATCTTTCTCAACACAATTCCACTACTAACAACATGACTTCTCCCATGTCCTCAAGAACAAAATGAACTACTCACAAGACATCATATGGATCATGATCAGAGATGGAATAATGATGTATAAAAATCTGAACATAAACAATAATTCAATCGTTCACTCAATAGCATCAACTACAAAGAGTAATCAACACCGGGAAAGTTTCCCCTATGAACTATGCAAAATTCAACGCAATTGTTACGACAATATGGAGATGGTGATGAGGGTGTTGATGGTGATGATGGTGGTGATGATGATGATGATCCCGACGAAGTCCAGCTTGATGGTGGTGTTGATGGCGACGATCTCCCCTCTCCAGAAAGGAATTCCCCGGCAGAAATCTGTCTGCCAGAGAGATCTTTCTCTCTCAGTGTTTTCTGCCCCGCACAGGCGTCGGAATCTTTCTGTGGTCGCTCCCCGAGTCTTAGGGTTTCGGGAGGATAATATATGCCAGAGGGGAGTGCCAGGGGTGGACCAGGGTGGCCACACCACCTGGTGGCGTGGCCTGGGCTGGCCCGCGCCAGGGGGTGGTGTGGGCCCCCTGTGGCCCATCTCCAGCCCCCCTTCTGGCTTCCTTCGTCTTCTGGAAAAATAAGATTTTCTGTATATTTTCCCGGATTTTCTGATCTTCGCGAATTTTGCCTCCAAACAGCACCTTTTCCATCAGAATCCTGACTGCAGCGGTCCATGCTCCAAAAGTCATCAACCATGCAAAAACAGATGAAATAACATAACTATCACCTCTCAATACGAAATATATCAATGAATAACAGTGAATTATGACATAGAATAGTGATGCAAAATGGACGTATCACTCTCCTCTAGAGATGCGTAGGGGGACCTTTATATAGGTGTTTTTAGGTCAAGACAAGTCCGTGGGTAAAAGATTGAGGCGAATCCAACGACCGAGGGCCAAAATATGGTATGTGACGCGTGCAGCAGGGTGGGTCACGCCACGAAACCTCTTTGGACCTCCTGGCCCGTTAGGTGAGGTTTAAGTCCTCTTCGTGAAATATTAACGTTCCCAGAATTCTATCTCCGTTTGACTCCGTTTAGGTCCCACTATAATAAGGAGCTCGGGCCTTGGCGCATATAGACACCGAGGCACAACCTTAGTCGTCGCGCTCGCACTTGCGCAGCAAAAAAATCCACCAGGGATAACTACGTTGGGGATTCTGTAACAGTGGAAGATATTTTGGCTCGGCACAACATGATCCACCGATCTAGCGCTTCCGCGGCACGGCAGAGAATGTGTCTTGTTACATTACTGAAGATGACAAAACTTTAGTACCGTTCTAACCATGAATTATTTGTCATGTTACAGCGTCCAGCATCACTAAAAGTTAACTACATTAACGATAACTGATTTACGTTGGTAATATAAACAAATGGTGATGTACAGTTGTTTAAGATATGAATTCCATTTTGTTTCAAAATATAAAACTCATTACATTACATTTCATTATTGCACTCTTCTAACAGTCTGATTTTAGAATCGAGGACTGATACGTTGCAAACGTATCTATAATTTTTGATGTTCCATGCTTGGTTTTTATCTACTTTCTTATGTTTTGCCCACACTTTGGAGTATTTTTATACACTTTCTTGGATTAACCTATTAAAAAGATGCCATAGTGCCAGCTGCCTGTTTCTACTGTTTTTGGTTCCAGGAAAGTCAGAAAATGAATATTCTCGAAATTGGACAGGACAAAAGCCAAAGTCAGTTTTTCACCGAGGAGGACACGGAGCCAGAATACGAGACGGAGAGGGGACAGAGGGCCGCCACACCACCTGGCCGTGCGGCCAGGCCTGGCCCACGCCAGGGGTGGTGTGGCCGCCTAGGGCACCCCCTCGGCCTCCCCTTTCGCCTATAAGATGCCTCCGATATAGAAACCCTAAGTACCCGATCAACACTAAAGAGTCTGTAGCCGCCGTCATCTCCATCCCTAGATCGGGAGGGATCTGAAGCTCTTCCCGGCACCCTGCCGAAGGGGAGAATTCACCCTGGAGGCCTTCTTCATCACCATGCAAGCCTCCGGTGTGATGCGTGAGTAGTTCATCCCTGGACTACGGGTCCATGTAGTAGCTAGATGGTTGGTTCTTCTCCTTTGTGCTACCATGTCTAGATCTTGTGAGCTCCGTTCATGATCAAGATCATCTATTTGTAATCCTATATGTTGTGTTTGCGGGGATCCGATGGATTGAGATGATATTTCAGATTGATTATTGATTCTATCATGTATTTGTTATTTGTGATCTTGCATGCTCTCCGTTGTTAGTAGATATCTTGGCCGAGTAGATGCTAGCAACTCCAACAGGGAGTATTTATGCTCGATAGTGGGTTCATACCTTTAGTAATCTGGGGGAAGTGATAGAAATCTCTAAGGTTCTAGATGTGTTGTTGCTACTAGGGAGAAAATGGCAATCCTTTGTTCATAGAACAATCGTATTGTTTACTTTACACGCAATGCGTAATGCAATTATCTGTTGCTTGCAACTTAATACTGGAGGGGGTTCGGATGATAACCTGAAGGTGGATTATTAGTCATAGATGTAGTTGGATTACGGTCTATGTATAATGTTGTAATTCCCAATCAAATCTCATAAGAGTCAAGATGATTAGTATATGCATGTATGCTTTCTCGATGTTTGTCAATTGCTCTGCTGTAATTTGTTCACCCAACCTGTCATCTATCTTAAGGAGAACCACCACTAGTGAACTATGGACCCCAGTCCTTTCTTTTACCATCAATCTACAACTATTTACTGCTTTCTGTTTACTTTCTGCAAGCTTTTACTTTATTCCACACAATATGTTTAATCCATTGTTTTCAGCAAAACCGGTGAGATTGACAACCTCACTGTAAGTTGGGGCAAAGTTCTATGGTTGTGTTGTGCAGGATTCCAAGTTGGCAAAAACACCTTGGAGGTGTTTCCTTGCTCCTACTAGTTCGATAACCTTGGTTTCATAATTGAGGGAAACTTGCTGATGTGCTCATCATACCTTCCCCTTGGGGTTCCCCAACGAGCTCGAGATATCTTGGGCCATCAAGCTCTTTTCTGGCGCCGTTGCCGGGGAGTCAAGGACATCTTCACAAGGGGAGTCCATCATAACCAATCTCTTACTTTTTTATTTTTGTTTTGCTTAGTTTATTTCTGCATTGTTTGCTTGTTTCTTTATCAAAACACAAAAACATTAGTTTTACTAGTTTGCTTTCTTTATTAAAAACACAAAAAAATTAAGTCTTTCTATAGTTGTTACCTCTTCCTTAGCTCACCATGTTGATCCCTAAATTCACTTTGAAAGACCTTTCAATAGGTAGTGGCTCTATAATTGGAAAAGATAATATTGAAGAATTCTTTAATCATGTTAGTAAGCATTAGGATATTGAGCATAGATCCCTTGTAGAACTTGCTCCAAATTATGAAATTGCTGCAGCTTCTTTGGTTCACATGTTGGAAGCTAGGTTTGTTAACCTTAACCCTTTAATGCAAGTAATGTTTCTTAAACTTAAAGAAATTGAGGACCCTGAAAAGAGAGATTTTATTCTAGAAACTTTGCTTAAAAAATTCTGCGATGTTGCCAAGGAAGCTAGAAAAGTCTTTGAACATTTTAATATGCTAGGCTCATGTGTATATGTTGTTGGTACACAAGAAAATATGAACAAAATTGAACCTAATGGGAAGGAAGTTAAGATACCAATACCTTTCAAACTTGTAGCAATGCATTAAGCCATAGAAAAGAATCTTAATTGGATTGTTCCTAAAAACCCATTTCATGAAAGTAGTGAACCCAAAAGCATTGGGAAAGGATCCTCTAGAACTTATTTGGATGATATACCTTGCCTTGTTGAAGATATTTCTGGTATTAATCTTAATGCTTCTTCATTTGAGAACACTTGATTCTTTTTCTTGCTTCTTATGCCTAACTTAAAGGCGTTAAAGAAAAGTACTTATTGGGAGATAACCCAAAAGTTTTAGATGAGTCTTGGAAGTTATTGCTTCAGTAATAACCTCTCCTTATCCTTTTTATTTGCTTTTTGTGCCAAGAGTAACCTCTAATGAGAGGGAAGTAATGCTCGGGAAAGTTGCTGTCCCGAAACAATTTTTTGTGCTTCACCGTAAAAATTCATGTAAAATCTCTGTATGTCATTTTGAGGTGTGAATGGTTGTGCTTCTGCCCTAGGTTGTTATCTAACTTTTGTTAGTTCAACACTTTTTGATTTGAGAAACAGAAGGTCTTCGAAAAAATTGGTTTTTACCCGTTGGTCTATTTTGACAGATTTCTGCCATTATTTGCATTTGCTTCTTGTTGGTTCCTTTTTGGGTTCTCTTTGGGGAATTGAGCTTTTTGAGGGAAGTGATACAGTAGCTTGTGTTTGAATGGAAGTTTTATTGGTGTTGAAACTGAACCCAAAGACTTATTATCTTGAGTGCACTAATGTTGCTAATAAAGATTGTGTGAAGTTTTGTATGAAGGAAAAAAATTAGGTGTATGGAGAGAATGATGTAATGAGATGAAGAACGGACTAAATCGCAAGCTTGGGGATGCCACGCGCGTCACCCCAAGAAATATCCAAGAAGTACAAGCGTCAAATCTTGGGGATGCCTTCCCCAAGGCATCCCCTTCTTCATCAATAAAAATCCCAGGTTTCTTCCAAACACTTCATTTTTATGTTTCATGCATAGTTGTGTTGTTCTTGGAGCGTCTCCATTTTTGTTTTTTGGTTTTCGTTTGCTTGGTTTTCTTAGTTTGCTTGAATAAATTGGTTGTACCCCCTCTTTCATACATTGGTTTTCAAATAGTTTGGTTTGGATTGGAAAGAGTAGGAAAGTTCATGCTTAAGTGATAAAAGGAGCTTGTTTTTAACTGTGGCCTATGCTTTGTCATGCCATGCTTGATATTGTTTTGGCTTTATGCTTAGTGATCTTTGCTGTAGCATGACTTGTTATAAACAATTGAGATTGCGTAATGTGCCTTTGAAGAATCATGCGTTGTTTTAGCATATTAAAGCACAGTATTGTGGTATTCTCCTTCGATGCTTTATTTGGGTTGACTTGGCACATGATCACACCATGTTATGACTATCCCAAGTCACCATAGCCTTTATGATCCTTTAGTTTTCAACTTGTAATATCACTTTATGCTTTAATTAATGATGTTTTGTCGCTTTGCATGATTATGGCCATTATTGCTCTCTTAGTTGGTCGCTCCCAGTCTTTTGCTAGCCTCCATAACCAAGTATGAGTTCCACTCATGCATTCAACTCCAAATAAAACCAAGTTATTCCAAAGATTCCACCATACCTACCTATTAGCATTTGCTATTCCAAGTATATTCATGTTTTTATCTACCTTCCAAATTAAACTTGTTATGAGAAAACTAGTGATTAAAGCTCTCACGAACTTGATGGCACACCTTACTTTTCTTGCCCTTAATAAACTTGAACCATTGTGTCGTCTATGCTATATATGCTTGCACTTATATGTTGGGGATTAGCAGAACCATGTTGTCATGGGGAACGCTTTCAACATTGCACTTGTACTTTGTACCTAGTTGATATCGCTCTTTTGTCTATGGATGTCATCGGTGTGAAATCAAAGCGGAGCTTGTAAGTCCATGGAGTTATGTATGTGTGTTAGAAAAACGCCTGGCCCGCCGGTTTAATCCATGTTGTCATGGTGGAAACCTGCAGCGTAACCATAATGAGCTGTCTATGAAGCATTCTTCTTATAAAAAAAGACTCAGATATTGAGAAAAAGAAGAGAAAAAGAAAAAAAAGAGATATGAGAAAATAGGAAAGAGAGAAAAAAGCACCATTTTACCATGGTAAATAAGAAGATTGCTGAGATGCTCATTGTATGCTTACCTTGTCATTTTGATATGGGGATTCTTCCATATCATCGGGCAAGGGGTACCCCGTTGGCGGTTCTCTATGATACACATGTACTTACTATAACAAGAACTTACCGGTAACTAAACTTGAGTAGCATGAGGAGCGGCCCTCGTATTCAAGGGACATGAGATTTCCAACTTATACTTTGTCAAGCATATACTCCATAGTTTGTTCACTTTAACCTTAATCACTTCAAGATACTTATGATAGGGGCAATGAGAGCTAAAAGCTAATAAGTACCATAATTTTTGGAAGCTCTTTATGAAACTTGAATCCCAACTTCCTTCTATGAAGGCCTTTCTTTTACTTTTATGTTGAGTCTCCACCTTCTATCTTTATGCACCTGTTTTGAGAGCATAGTGGCCATTCTTAGTTTAATGTGCATTGTCCCAAGACTTGTTGATTGATGCATAACTTTGATATTGCTTGTTCGTAAACTATTTGTATCTAGTCACCTTTATAAACTTTGAAGGTGTCCTATGCATTTATGTTTGCTACTCTATGAGGGACAAGCTAAATGCCACTATGCTATGTTTTCTTTATGTGAAACTAACAAACGTCTTGCAAAGCATTGTTATTCATGAATCTTTTGTTTGTGCATTTTCATGTTGCAACATAGTTGCTATGTCTTATTGTTAGAACTTTGTCTTTCATGCTATGTTGAAGTACTATAATCCCAGCTATCAATGTTTTACAAATACTTTGATCAAGTTTATGATGGTGCATGTCACCTCAAAAATTATTCTTGCTTTTTATCACTTACCTACTCGAGGACGAGCATGAGTTAAACTTGGGGATGTTAATATGTTGCAAACATATCTATAATTTTTGATGTTCCATGCTTGGTTTTTATCTAATTTCTTATGTTTTGCCCACACTTTGGAGTATTTTTATACACTTTCTTGGACTAACCTATTAACAAGATGCCACAGTGCCAGCTGCCTGTTTTCTGCTATTTTTGGTTCCAAGAAAGTCAGAAAATGAATATTCTCGGAATTGGACGGGACAAAAGCCAAAGTCAGTTTTTCACCGAGGGGGACATGGAGCCAGAATACGAGACAGAGAGGGGCCAGAGGGCCACCACACCACCTGGCCACGCGGCTAGGCCTGGCCCGCGCCAGGGGGTGGTGTGGCCGCCTAGGGCACCCCTCGTCCTCCCCTTTCGCCTATAAGATGCCTCCGATACAGAAACCCTAAGTACCCTATCAACACAAAAGAGTCTGTAGCCGCCGTCATCTCCATCCCTAGATCGGGAGGGATCTGAAGCTCTTCCCGGCACCCTGCTGGAGGGGAGAATTCACCCTGGAGGCCTTCTTCATCACCATGCAAGCCTCCGGTGTGATGCGTGAGTAGTTCATCCCTGGACTACGGGTCCATGTAGTAGCTAGATGGTTGGTTCTTCTCCTTTGTGCTACCATGTCTAGATCTTGTGAGCTCCGTTCATGATCAAGATCATCTATTTGTAATCCTACATGTTGTGTTTCCGGGGATCCGATGGATATTGAGATGCTATTTCAGATTGATTATTGATTCTATCATGTCTTTGTTATTTGTGATCTTGCATGCTCTCTGTTGTTAGTAGATATCCTGGCCGAGTAGATGCTAGCAACTCCAAGAGGGAGTATTTATGCTCGATAGTGGGTTCATGCCTCTAGTAATCTGGGGAAGTGACAGAAATCTCTAAGGTACTAGATGTGTTGTTGCTACTAGGGAGAAAACAACAATCCTTTGTTCATAGAACAATCATATTGTTTACTTTACACGCAATGCGTAATGCAATTATCTGTTGCTTGCAACTTAATACTGGAGGGGGTTCGGATGATAACCTGAAGGTGGATTATTAGTCATAGATGCAGTTAGATTACGGTCTATGTATAATGTTGTAATGCCCAATCAAATCTCATAGGAGTCAAGATGATTAGTATATAAATGTATGCTTTCTCAATGTTTGTCAATTGCCCTACTGTAATTTGTTCACCCAACCTGTCATCTATCTTAAGGAGAACCACCACTAGTGAACTATGGACCCCGGTCCTTTCTTTTACCATCAATCTACAACTATTTACTACTTTCTGTTTACTTTCTGCAAGCTTTTACTTTCTTCCATACAATACGTTTAATCCTTTGTTTTCAGCAAAACCGGTGAGATTGACAACCTCACTGTAAGTTGGGGAAAAGTTTTGTGGTTGTGTTGTGCAGGATTCCAAGTTGGCAAAAACACCTTGGAGGTGTTTCCTTGCTCCTACTGGTTCGATAACCTTGGTTTTATAACTGAGGGAAACTTGCTGCTGTGCTCATCATACCTTTCCCTTGTTGTTCCCCAACGAGCTCTAGATATCTTGGACCATCAAGGACAATTAGAAAAATGCAATAATCATTCATCTAATCTAACCACCTAACCTAATTAAATTGTTTTTTCTTTGCTCTATTGACGATGATCATGAAGCAGATGATGAAGGTGACAGCCACCATCTCCTACGTGGTGGATCTGCAAGGCCCTATCCATCTTCCTCGAGGTGGATCTGCAGGGCGCTGGCCATGATCTTCCTAGTGGTGGATCTTCAAGGCATCACCACCATCTTCCTCCTAGTGGATCTTCAAGGCGTCGCCACCATCTCCCGTGATGTGGATCTACACGGCCTTGGCCACCATCCTCCGCACGGTGGATCTGCCCACGGTGGATCTGCGCGTCAGTCAATCTTACGCACGGTGGATCTGCCCACAGTCGATCTTCCGCGCGGTGGATCTTCTCGCGGTTGATCTACCGGCGGTCGATCTGCTCGCGGATCTAACTCGTAAAGAGGTAGTATTAAAGAAGAGAAGAAGATGGTGTGGATTTTTTTTGCTTGAGGTAGGATTAAAGAAGAGAAGAATATGGAGTGGGAAAATTTCTGCTCAGTGAAGCAAGGATTTGTTGTATTATATAGGAACTAGGATTGGAGTATGGGGATTAGGGTTTCCGATGGGCGTTTAGGTCCCGCGGCACAACATTATGGGCCGCAGTAGGATCATCCGCTGCTCACTTGTTGGTGGGACACACTAGTCAGTGAGAGAAATAAATTATTCTCTAAAAAGGAGAATAAATTATTATTACCGAAAATACACATAAGTGTTTTACATATTGCTGCCTAAATTGAAAAGCTATATTACTCATAAGTAAGCTGATCTAGAGTTTCTGCAAGTGACTCTAGCGCGTCAGCTACAGACGCGCATGTTGCCTTAATCACGCTTATCGCAGGATCCATCTTATCCTCTGATTCCTTCTTCACTTGCATCACCGTTTCCTCATAGTCGGAGTCGGAAAATTTAGACAAGTTGTGGACGGTGTCCTTCCACAAGGCCACCAACACACGTTGCAACTCCGGCGAGTGTTCTTTATCAACATAAAATACGAAGTCACACTTATTTTACTCGTGGTTACACCCGAGGAACTTGCGGCCAGTGTTCACGCCCTCGTATGCAATTAGGCAACACGGCTGTAGGCCGCAGTTATAGAGTAGATTGGAGTTTGATTTGACTATGCCGGTCCACCCCATCTATTTTGAAATCTAGCCACCTAAGCACCATGTCCCGATCGATAAAACTCCAAATTAGTGTTTCAGATATAAGAGATAAAATAAATACGGAATTAAATTACATAAGCATGGACTTCATCTTCGCCCTGAACACGTCCACGATGCAGCATCTTGCTGTCGCCTTTGCACTCAGCACCTTGAGGATTCTTCATCTCGATGTTGCCACTGGTAGCCGCCTCTACAGTCCCGTACGTGCGTTAGTGAAAGCTATAGGAAGAGGATGTGTGGATGTGGATACATAATATATAATAGAGAACAAAACAGTTTAGCCGTGGTGGGTCACACTAGTCAGTGAGACCAGTCTAACTAGTCAACGTGTCCTGATTGATCAGTCAACAACATCGGACACACTCCGCTGTGGCACTACAATGCACGATGCACTAATATATGCCCCGTCCATCTACTGCGGTATTACAATGCACCGGCCTACCCGTACAACTACCACGACACTAAAATTTGCCGGTACCCTGTGTGCTCAAGCGCATAATTGTCCGCCGTAGAAAAAGAGTGGCGTGAGTGCTCATGCTCCGCGTATCCAATTATTGCAGGTACTTTTCGCTTGTGCCTCCCAAAAATCCACTGGGTATGGGGGTATTTTGTAGTGTCCTGAAAGATAAAAATACACAAAACAAGGTTTTCCTGTCCTTCAGAGTTATAACCAAAATAAAGAGGATCTTTGGTAAATCTCCAAAAATCAGTATAAAATATGGATATAATATTATATAAGTTGCCAATATGTGAGAATATGTATCAATAAACTACAAAGTTCATGTATGCATTTTACATGCATCAGTAAACGATCCCACCATAGAATCTATTGAGTCGAACTCGGCTTCGATTGCATCCAAGACAGAGTCGTTTTTGGCTCTAGACTTGGCAGAGCCGGATCCAGAGCTGACATAGTCGACAAAGTGGTGAGAGGCTCTATCACGTATTAGACAGCGACCCTCAACCTCGACGTCAGAGAAAATTTCGACAGTCTCGATCATGTTATCAAGGGTTAGGTGCACATTAGTAGTCATACGCTTTAGCTTCTACCATAGGAGCGAGATTTTAGCTACCCATTGATGAAGTGGAGTGTAGCTACCGTGTCCGATATTCCTTCGATCGAGTTGTTCAACCTGAGCCATCTAGCCAAGAACTCTTTCAAAGTTTCATCTGACTTTTGAACGCAGTGGCCAGATCTACGACATCAACGTAGCCATCAAAGTGAGATTCATAGGATCCAGTCTCAATTGGGAGATACTCCTTGGACTTATCTTCCACCTGGATCTCTGCCTCTAGGGAAAGTTGGGTGGGATTCTGAGAGATCTAGAAATCTATCGGCTATGTGTCAGATGAGATCTAGTTTTTCCTTCCACCCTGATCTCTACCTATGGGACAAGTTTGGTGGATTTGTCAGAGAGCTAGAATTCTGCCGCTTCCATGGACAAAGTAGATTGAGATCTCGCTTCCATCTATGTCATCACTGTTGGGTGGGTTGGGCGGGCTCCATTGTTGGTCCGAATCCCGAAGGATTGGTTGAGCCGATGAAGATGTGAATGCCTCTGAACTGCATGATGGTGTAGCTGGTGACGCAGTTGTTAGCTAGAACCGATGTCTCATCATTAGGGATGGTAGGAAGACCGTCGGTGTACAGAACACGACTGGTGGGGATGTTTTTGCCGATTCTCGCAACCAAAGTCGTAAGGTCGCTTGTCCCATGGTGGGCACCAACTATCGTTATATTGATGACAGGTACATCATGAGGGGATCCTCGAGGTGTGGAAAGAAATGTGGTGCAAGACGTGAGGATGTCCGAGACAGGGAACACATACGTTTACCTAGGTTCAGATCCGACCGCGGTAGCTAGATCCTACTCCTGCTATCAATCCCCTATAATCGGCAAAACTAGAGGTTACTGAGGGTTTAGTGTTGGTTCGCCTATGCGAGGTGAGATTGCTCATTGCCTAAGGGCTGCTTGTATGCTGGCTTATATAGACACCCGACATAGAGCTTACCAGAGGAATACCCATTCTGCTACGATACGTATTACAACATAGCCACTAACTATTACATCTTGTACTCCAAGTCTTCGGGTGTTTGGCCCAAGTCGGTAAACCTTCTAGGCCTTCTCATAGTCAGATGAGCCTTCATCTGGCTTATTGACTGGGCCGCCCATGGAGCCATAGGCTCTAACCACAAGTGGGCCACTCTGGTCTCTGAGTATAAAGACCAACCGTGGGTATAACCATAAACTATAACCCCGACACTTGCCAAGATATATGTTTGACGGATGAGCGACTCGCGTGACGACATCTTCCACACCCTAGTGATGCCTACTATTCGACCAATCAGAGGAGACTACGGCACACATCCTTATATGATGCCCTTTCTCTAGGACGATTTGGTATGGGGTTTGTCATGGATTTGATCTATCGCAACCCCTCCTATTGTCAAAGGTGATTTCACGTAGTGGTAGTCATTGATGTTTTGAACCACCTTGAAAGATGCACAAAGGAACCTTGCCGCTCATCACGCTCACGTCTAGGCGGTTTGGTGGATTTGGAAGCACATGGATGTAGTTGAAAGGGCACGCATGCCCCATGTGTGGTTTTGGTAATTAATGACAATCTCTATGGACTAATGTGCAAATTGATTTTCACTTGTAGGTTTGTACATTTCTATCGCTTGGACCATGTGTTGGTTTCAAGGATGAAAAAGAAGAAGCAATGTCCAAGGGCTTTGTGCCTATTGGAATGAAGGATAATAAGAAGAAGATAAAGTGTGTCTTGAATAAGAAGATGGAGTTCATCATGGCTATCTTCAAGACACCATCAAGAAATGAAGTGCAAGCTCAAGATGCACCATCTCTAGTAGATCTCATGCTTGGAGCTTGCCATCCTCGGCGTTCATGGAGTGATGAAGACAAGGTCAAAGAAGAGGTTTCCCCATGGAGTATGGGGAGCCATTCGCAAGTCTTCATCAAGCAAGATCAATCAAGAAAGGTGTTCCATCTTGAAGGTGACAAGATCGTCTACATCAAGCTCAAGTGGGATGCTCAAGGTAAAGGTATGATCTTGATAGGGTTTCTATTTTACCGGTCTCTTGTAGTGTTGGGAGACTGGGTTTAGGATAGATAGCCATACTATCAAGAGGGGCTCTCGAGTGAGTAGCTCGATCGCATATTTCGGAGAGAGCTCAAGCCTTTGCATACATAGCTTCATCTTTCTTGGTTGTTGTTTGGTTCTTGTCCGTGTCATGATCTAGAGCTTGTGGTTATCTTCATAACAATCTCTACTTTGTCAAAAATGGATTTCCCCTGCATATCTTTCTGTGTTTTTGATCTTGTGGGTTTTTCGGATCCACACCTTGGGAGATATCTCACATATATATTCATGGTATTTTCTCCCTCGGCTCCACCAAATTGGTTTCATCTCGTTTGGAGTTCGGATGCGAAACTTATTGCGTTTTTGGTTTCTGAAGTTTTCGTGATCGGTAGTTTTGGCAGGCCACCGATAGTACCGCTGGGCATTTTTGCCGCCGGTAGTACCGGTGTTAATTCCGTCCCAACTTCCGGTAACCCTATTTTTGGTTCAGTACCTTCTCTGTATTGGTTAGTTCTATTTGTCGGAATTAGGGTCGGAATTTGATCCGGTAGTACCGGCCAGAAGTCTCAGCTCAGCCAGCCCACAACCCTTGAGCGGTAGTACCGCCGGGTCACTGGTAGTACCGCTAGGGCATTTTGCCGCCGGTAGTACTGGTGGAAATTCCGGCCCAACTTCCGGTAACTCCAGTTTTGGTTCTGTATCCTCTCTGTTTTGTGTGCGCTATTTGATGGAACTTCAGCCGGATTTTCTAGCGGTAGTACCGACCCTGCTGGAAGTTCCGGTGGTCGGTGGTAGTACTGTCCAGGCTTGCGTTTTGGTTCGTTTTGCATCGTGTTTCTGACCGTTGGCTGGATGCCACCGGTAGTACCAGCCACCCGCCGGTACTACCGGCCGTGCGCGAAATTGTGAGTAATGGGCAACTCGGGGAGCCCTTTAAAACGAGCTCCCCTTCCCCTTCGTGGGGTTAGCTCTTTTGGACAGTTTTTTACTCTCTCTCCTCCATTATTGACCTTGAAGAGATTTTCCTCTTTCCTTCTCCCTCCTATGATTCTTGTATCTTTTTGAAGGATTTGAGAGAGGAGATCTAGATATACAACCTCCACCAAACCAAATCCCTTCTTTGTGAAGGAATCCTTGGGATCTAGATCTTGGAGAGTTTTGTGTTCTCCTCTTGTGTTCTTCCTCTCTTATTCCCCCATTAGCTTTTGTAGATTTGGTGGAATTTGAGAGTGAAGAACTTGCCTCTTACATTTGGTGCATAAGTTTGAGTTCTCCTCGGAGATTCGGCAAGTTTAAGCTCTTGGGCTTGTTTCTCTTAGGTTCTTGGAACCCTAGACGGTTGTGTGGAGGTGTGGTGTGTTCTTGAGGCCCCCAATTGAGTTGTGGAGATTCCTCAAGCTTGTTGGCCTTTTGTGACATTGTGGAGCCTTTGTGGCATTTCTTGGGAGCCCTCCAATTGAGTTATGGAGTTTGCCCCAAGCTTTGTACGTGTTCGGTGACCGCCCTCAAGTGTCCCATAGTGGAATGTGAGTAGACTTTTGTGGTGAGCTCACGGGAGAATAGGGTGAGCCTTTTATGGTATCGGTGAGTTGCGTGCCTTTGCATCTTGTGGTGAGGCCTTGTGTGGCGTTGAGTGAGCATCAAGCCACCACACCTCGAGATGAGCCATTTGTGGCGTTCGAAGTACATTGCGCTACCGCACCTCTCCAACAGAGACGTAGCTTCTTTGGAAGTGAACTTCGGAAAACAAATTATTGTCTCCGTGTCCATCGGTTATCTCTCAACCGAGCCCTTTACTTATGCAATTTACACTGTGATAGCCATCATGCTTGAATTATTATATCTTGCTATCACTTTGTTGTTTGTCTTGCTTAGCATAGGTTGTAGGTGCACTTAGTTGAACCTAGTTGATATTGGTTTTGGCTTGATAAATTAAACTTTAAGTTTTATTCCATATTTATTAGAGTCTAAACCGTAATAATTTTAAAACGTCTATTCACCCTCTGTAGGCGACGTCCATTTCCCTTTCAGCGACCGTCTTCGAAATTGAGACACCCTCGTTTGTGCGGCATGATTAAGGCTGAGGCGGGATTGTGCGCCAGCGCAGGAGCCCGAGGGTTGCACCAGCTTCTGATTAGTTTTAAGGGTTGTGTTATATGGCGTGGGGTTGGTCCTTTCTTAGACATGTACATAAAAACCTTGCGAATTTTTTTGCTCTAGTTATTTTTTGTGCCTGTTTTTTGACAATTAACCTGACTGTTCTCTTTTGCTTAAGTTGATATTTAGGTCGACTCTTTGGTCATGCAGAGAGAGGGCAGTGCCGCACTCGGGGCCGACGCGATCGAGATCGATCGCTCGAGGGAGGCGGCGGCGGACTCGGATATGATACCAAGATCAAAACTATTTAGGCCTTCGTGGATAGGCAACACGTCTACATCTATTCTATATATATACTTGACATGTTACAGATTAGATTACATATAACATACGTTACAAATACAATGGTATTGTGACCATTTTTTAATAGCAACCAACTTAGCATCTAACGATAGTGCCTAGGATTCACATGCGGAGCGGGAGCGGCCTTTTCTCTGGGAAGCATGTGGAAAATATATATCAGTTGTATCGCTCATGTTTTTTTAAACAGGAGAGCACCAGAAGGGGCTGGAAACCATTCCATTAAATCAAGACGGTGGAGCTACATATTTTCACGCAGGACCCTAATAAAAAAAGAAAACCAAATCCAAACGCTTCACAAAGAGAATCCTATAAGAATAAAGAAAAGAGCAAAAAGGTCCTCCTTCTAGATCGTCTCTGTAACTAATGGGCCTCGCGATGGAGGTTGAAAGTGCGCCGGACCTCGCCGGCGATCTTGATGGCCTCGATTTGGCCAGGATAATCGGCTGGCCGCCTGCCTCCGATTTGGAACTGTAGAGAAAATTGGCTTCACTTCTCCAAGAGAACCCATCTCCGCTACAACTCGGAGAACTCTCCCTTGCTCGCAACCTCTGCGCCCAGAAAGAGAAAAATCGCCGAAGAACAGCAACGATGAGCTCCCAGGATTCGTCGACACCGCAGAAAGAAACCGAGCTCTCTCCTCAGAGCTCCTGCCCGAGATGAGGAGAAGAAGCCGTAGAAGATGCAGCAAGAATGAACCCAAGCAACAGGCTTATTCGACAATCAGTGGCTAGAGATCGCGATGCAAAACTCCCCACGGAGTCCCAAAAGTAGTCAAGGACGACCAATCCAGGGGCAAGCCTGCACTGCCGTTAGGGTAGATGCACCGGAGCCACACCTTCTTTGACAGAAACCCACGAAGACCGAAGCAATCTGAGATAGCAGCGTTGCAGCGTCCCTCCTCGCCACCACGGGCGTCCAGGGATAGCTGCAAAGCGGCGCATCTCGTCTTCGAATGACACCAGCAGAGATTCCATCTAGAGGGTGTTAGAGAGGAAACAACAGCCATCGTCTTCCCCCCCTCGCCGCCACGGCCGGCCGGGGGAAGATGAACATGCCACCATGGCCAACCGGGTGAGACAAGGCAACCTCCGCCGTCCTCATCGAAAGAAGGTGCTCCACAGACCTTTTATTCATGGAGTCGCCGGCGCCGACCTCCACCCGCAGCTCTGGCCACCGGAGCAACGGCAAGAGTGGCAGGGCCGCCAGCCATGAGCAGATCTTGGCCCAGAGATCAAGCTCACACGGACTCCGGCATGACGGCAAGGTACGGCAGAAATCCGCAAAACCAAAGGAAACTACTCCTACTACTACCTCTGGCACCTCCCCAAACCCAAGCCCAGCCAGCTAACCAGGCGGGGGGGGGGGGGGGGGGGGGGAGGGGCGGAGAGGCCCGGTGCGAGGCGGCAGACTCTCAACGGAGGTGGGGGAAAGAAGCCGGGAGAGGATAAGGTGGGGGAAGGAAGTCCCACCCCCGGTAAAAATTTATATTAGCTCTAGGCATAACGCGAGAAATGCTATTGTCCAGCAGCAAAACGATGTTTACCGATGGGGGCTATTCGACTAGGTAGAGGAGACTATGGCGCTCATCCTTACATGATGCACTTTCTCTCCTACGATTTGGTATGAGTTGTTGTCGTGGATCCGATCTACCGCAACCCCTCCCGGTCGAAGGTGATTTTACGAAGTGGTGGTCGTTCGTGTTGCGGACCACCTCTCGCAATTTGCGCAAAGTAACCTCGTCGCTGATCACGCTCACGGTTTGGTGAATTTGAAACCATAGGAATGCATCCATTTTCGACTACGAGACACTCTCGGTGACTTCCTTGTGCGCCACAGTTAAGGGTGAGGCGAGAACGTGGGTTAGCTCAGGAGCCAAAGGGCTACACCAACTTCTCCCCTAGATTAGTTTTGTGGATTGAGTTGTATGGCACGAGTTAGTCCTTTCTCGGACATGTACATAAAAACCATGAGAAAAAAAACTGCTCTACTTGTCCTTTATTGTTTTGTCTGGGTTTTTACAATTAACTGGACTGTTCTGTTTTTCTTAAGTTGATATTTAAGTCGACTCTTTGGTTACGATTCAGGGGAAAGTAAGTGACGTGCCAGATCACCATTCCACTGCAAGAGCAACCCTCGATCGATGACATGGTAGAAGCTGGTCGCATTATTATCATTACTAAAAGCTCAAATTGCAAGCTTGCAGCCAACTTAGCATCTAATGATCGTGCATAGGATTCACATGCATGCGGAGTGGCCTTTTCTCTAGAAAATATATCGCTCATGTGGTGGTAGCTATAGGCATACCGCGAGAAATGCTATTGTCCAGCAGCAAAACGATGTGGACCGACTGGTCGGGGCTACACTACACCATGAGCAGCATTCTGGATTGATCCCTAAGCAGCACGCCAGCACGTACGAGTGGCGTTTGCAGCCCGACTAAAATTAAAGACGAGACGACATGATAACCATGTGATGGCCGCTTAGTTTATCGTTGCCTTGCGGGTCACTTGAGCAGGAATCCAGACTTTATCGGCTCGTGTACATGTCAGCAGCGCACATATGGTCGATCGATCGATCCGTCCTGAAAAGACTCACCACCGGTATATGATTATACTATATTCTTTCCCAGAGAATTCGGCTCTGTCAATGAAACTGTCAGGAAAATAATAATATACTGCGCATTTTCCCCCGACTCTGCTTGCGTGTTCGGACTCAATGAAACTGTCAGGAAAATAATGGCAGAGTGGCCTCTGAAGTCAAAACCGGCTCCTTTCGAGGTGACCTAGAAAACCCCCCGAAATTTCGTCTGCATCATTTGATTTCTTCCCCTGGTAATTAAGCCAGCTCTCCGATGCCATTGCCTGTAGAAGAAAGAGCTCGGATCTGCCAGGAAGGAAGGAGGGAGGATAACCCTGCGTGAGTCAGCAGTAAGTAGAAAGCAGAGTGAGATATACATACAAATAGTAATAATAATTAATCAAGCGTGGTTAGTTAATTACTAAACCGTGCGCTTGGGTCGGGTGAGGGGACTAAACAGATTCATGCACGATCCTGGTACGATGCATGATCTAGCGGGGTCCATTGGCTTGGGCTGATAAATCAAAGGCTCATATGCAACGTTGTACGCAAATCGTACATGATTTGTCGTACGCATAGCGGTGCTCCTTCTGGAAACCATCCATGATGCTGTCCTCCTCCTCCTCGGGCAAGAGGGAATATTTGCTGGCGTCACCCCGCGTCACCACGGCCTCGCTGCGCAAAAAGGAGAGGAAATAAGATTTTTGGCCCGCTTTTGTCAGCCTCGCCCCCACCCACTCGCTCTCACTCTGCGTGCCAAATCATGAGCACCCTATCATCCCCTAGTTTAGGGCTAATAAAGCCTGCGTCTCATGCCGGCCCTAAGAGTTCTTAGAGTGAGAGATAATTGTACTTTCTACTCGTACGTGTTGCCCTCCGATAGGCCGGCTGCCAAAATCCCTGTACTTCGGGCTAGCGTGTAGTAGTAGTAGATGACCACGCAACGCAACTGCACTTTGGCTGCTGCACACCACGGCGCCACCGCGGCGTGTACGGGCGGCGGATGGCTCCATCGTGCACGCACAACGTACCAAACGAACGGTCGTTTCGAGTCGTCCAGGATGGATTCGATGGCCGGCTGGCTGGGCGTACGGACGCTGCCACCAAGGAACAAAAGAGTCCAGGTCGAGGCTGCGTCTGCCCGCGCCGCGACCCACGGATCGCTTTGCTTGGGATTGGTTGGGCTGATGGACCGGAAGGCATGGGGGGGGGGGGGGGGGGGGGGGGGATGGCAGATGCAGGCATGGCGTGTGTATGGTTATTCGATCCTAGCTGGAAATAGCGTGGCTTTAATACACACACCGGTGCTGGATTAGCTGGAGGGGTAGTGGACCAGCCCGGAACCACGCTGGCGGCTTTGCCATGTCCATGTGTGCTCGTACGAACCCTCTGGGAGTCGGAGCAAAGCAAAGCAAGGATATACGCACATTTTTCAGGAGAGAGTGTTGCACTTGTGTGGTACTACCCGTATGGTCAAAATTATTTTTGACTAGTAATATGGTACAGCTAAATTTTAATCAAAGACCGTGTTTAACGGCTCTCTCGGGTTGCATGATCGTGACATGCATGGTAATGGGTGCTTGTGCGCGTCCAAATATGGTTTCTAAAAAAAGTGAAGCAAACATGCTTCTGCACAACCAGAACCATATATGGCCGCCGCCTAAGAAAGAAACCCTAACCCCGACTCTTTCATCTCTATCCGACAATCGACGGTCCTTACCTCTTATGCTTGCCGCTCATGCGGTAGGAGTGGGTGAAAACCTCGGACCTGCACTTGCCGTTGTAGTTAGGTCCAGGAAATCAGAGTCTGGCCAACTGGCAAGTTTTTTCTTACTCACTATGGTGGCTATATGTCAATGCTATGTGGAACAAGAATTCTCTCGTCCACCTCATAGGCGCCGATCTCGTCAGTGGCATTGAGGACGTCCAACCCTGCTCTCTTGTAGTGGTGGATCCCTTGTTGTCTAAGTTGGTGTCACGAGATTTAGACCAATTAACGGGCTCAACGGACACGACTTATCACTTCTGCATTAGGGCGCAGGCCGGCTCCGGCAGAGGAGACAAGCACGTGTCGGAACAAAATTACTTCTGCAGGAATGCCTGCTTCTGAAATCGGATCTCGAGCAGCAGGGTAAACAAAATTAACCGGTATCACAAGCTGTGTGAAACGTTATTGAAATGTCCGGGCGATGCACACATACGTATACGTATAATAAGGGCCTGCTTCTGAATTCCGCCCCCCTCCACGTACGGAACCAGCCACAAGGGTGTCGCCCCAACCGCAAGAAACAATCATTTTGAATCGAGGAGGGCACGCGCGCGCCCATGTATTGGGGACGCACGCAGCAGGGCAGGGAGAGGCATGGTTGATCGACGTACGCACCCGAGCGGGACATGTCTGTCTGATCGATACATGTGAGCTCACGAGGCGAAGGGTCCCTAGTATCGTGCTCGTGCTCGTGCTAGTATATAAGAGGAGCTGCCCGAGCTTTCTAGGCCCATACCATCGTGAGAGAGATCTGAGGTTAGTAGGGTTCGTTCATGAGTATATGCTTGTTGGGCAAATGATTTTTATTTCTAGGATACATGTTAGGCAAATGATTGATGTGTCATTAAAAGGCTGTACACCTGTCGCGTACTTGTTCTCCAAGAGCCAAAAGGCAGCAACTATTTTGCTGAGTACTAGTAAGTCGGATGGATTTTCAGAAGTATAAGACATTCTAACTTTGTGGTATCTAGACATATTTTACTGTATGTTCATCCGAACCTCTACGAACCTATCACTACAACACGGAGCTCGGGTGCTGGCGCTTATAGACACCGAGACACAGCCTTAGTCGCCGCGCTCAAGCTGACGCAGCAAAAAAAAAGCCGTCATGCATAACTACGTCAGGATTCACGAACGACGACGGATTTTTTGGCGTGGCACAACGTGATCTGGCGACCTAGCACTTCCGCGGCGCGGCTGAGGATATGCCTCGTTACTTTAATGAAGACGGTGGAAATTTAGTGTCATGTAACCACATGGTGCGGCGCATTACTCTGCCGTGTTTGGCATCTTCCAGCGGCACAACAGTTAATGACAATTAGTGATTAACAAATATGATTTCTTACTAAATTCAGAATATACTAAATACTCATTAAGATATATACCTATATTTATTTACACAACAAAGCAGATTACATACGTACATGATCCTAAATTAACTATGGTAATTGCTACTAATATTACAATGCAAAAGGTTGCATGTTGCAAACCGGTTGCTTTTTGTAGAGAAAATTTTCTATTTATCTTAATCTTCCATCTATCTACTTTTTTTTCTCTTATATGCAAAGTGGATATCAGCCAGCTGCAACTCTTCTTTTCTTCTATGATTTCCTTCTCTTGTAGAATTTTCTCGATGTCTTCCTTCAACTACTTGTTTTCCCTTTTTAGAACGAGCATCATGTCTTCAATGCTGCTCAAACGAACCTACATATACATCATGTCTTCAATGCTGCTCAAACGAACTTACATATAAGGAAAATAGATCGAATCAGTAAAAAAACACTCAAATCCCAATCGACCATACCGCAAAAAACAGATTAGTGGAACGATTGTAACCATATTTTCTGGCGAGGACGGACAAATACGGCTCTAGATCTTACGGGAGGCGAGACAGACAAATCCGACTCGAGAACTCACGGGAAGGGGGCACGAGGGACAAATCCGGCTCGAGATCTCACGGGGAGTGAGACGAGGGACGACAGATCCGGCTCGAGATCTCACGGGGAGTGGGACGAGGGACGACGGATCTGGCTCAAGATCTCATGGGGAGTGGGACAAGGACAAATCTGTTTAAGTGCATGTGCACGCTGACTGGACGTTGGCGGTTGGGCGAGAGTAAGACTCATATGCTGAAATGTGTTAGGGTCGTGCATGAACTGGAGGTGGGTGTTGGATTGGTGGGGGTATATCGAGTGTCTTGGTGGGCTTGGTGGGTTTGTTGTACCTTTTGAAGTCAAACTCGTTTAGCCTTATAATCGAAAAGGATATATTAAACAACACATATATTAGTTATTACACATTTGGTAAAATAGTCGATGGAAGCAATATTTAATTTTTGGTAGGAAATCACAAATATACATACTCAGTAAACAACACTGGTATTACTTATTACATATGCTCAACTAAATCGGTCAGTTCACTCCTAATCGACAATATATCTTTGACAATACTAATGCACTCCTCCTTAATCAAGGTTAGATCTTTCTTCTCATTACGGCTTTCTTTGCATATTTCTTCTCGTGGTGTGTGTAAGTATTCATTCGTTTTGGCCTTACACCACGGATGAATTAAAGTACGATGAAGTACTATCGATTCATGCTCTCTTCATCAACCCATGTCCCAAAATCGCAGGCTGTTTTCTCATGGCCGGACGTGTAGAACTTGCGACCAGTGTCTTTCGGTCTCGTCCTGTCGCACACCACATAGCGATGCGGTGGTAAACCGCACTTGCAACACCGGTCTGGTTGCGAGTCGACTTCGTTCCAATCCGGGTCATAGATATCCACAGGTACATTGGGGTGGATCTTCAAAACCAAAACAACCATGCGTGAGATCGAAAAAATTCCCCATATCAGATCTTGATCAAACAAACATCAAGCGTGGTGCAATCTAATTGTAAACCGATGGAGTATAATCGATGTATGTACCAACATCTTGCAGTCGAGCTATCTACCCGACGTATGCTGAAGCTATCACCGGGTGCCTCCACAGTCTCTCTTGCCTCCGCTCGCAAGCTAAAGATTCGTCTCAAGAGAGGTTTTGGAGAGAAAAGCCAGATATGAAGACAAGGGTAGCCAAGGTGGTGGGCCAGCCAAGTCAGCGACACCGACTAAACCAGTCAACAAGATGCGCTATTTTTCCACTGTGAGACTGGCAGTTAACGTCACTTGCAATGGACGGCGCATATCGCAATGTCTCCATCCATCTACCGTGGCATTAAAATGCGCCGGTCAACTTGGACACCAACCACGACACGAACAACCGCTGGTACCCCGTGTGCCATGGCGTATAATTGGCCGCCGCGACAAAATGGTACCGCGACAGCTCATCCGCTGCGTAACCAACTATTGCCGGTTCTTTTCGCTTACGTCGCCCTAAAAATCCGCGGGGGTATGAGGTATTTTTGTAGTGTATACACTAGAAGATTTTTCGATACATTCAATTCACAACAGAAACGTTTTATATTTCCAAAGAAAGGGAGTACTAAATTAAATAACGCAAAGCTACCACATTTAATCTTATCACATAACTACTATTTTTGCATGAATTATAACACATAAACATCACTTTTAGAACATGTGTGTGACACATAACACCGATTGTTCTATTTGCTGAGCTTAAACGCATTTCTAACCATGCGGGCCCACCTGTTGGATCCACGTGGCAAGTGAAACCCTGAGACAATTCATCCATGATTTCCTTTCGCAAAAGAGACATAAATCTTATTTTGGTACTACACAAAGGTCCTCCTCATTTCCCCATGTAAAAAAGGATAAAAGGAGGAAATAATCCCCGGCTGCTCCTGGCAGGAGGTCGCTACCGTCGTCCTCCTTATCCCACCATCACCCTGTACGTGGGGATCAGGACGCCCTAGACGTCCTCTCTTGCCCATCCTCTTTTTCCTCTCTCTTCTCTCCCCTTTTTCTTCTCTGAGAGCTTGCTTGAAACCCTATCCACAATTGACGTCAACCGCTGCCGATCCAACCATCCCCGATCCCCAACGAGCAAGCTTTCGAGTCCTCCTCGCCTCCCTGAGCCTCCTTGCGACAGTAATCGGGTAGCCGCATCCCCAATCAACTTCGTCATCTGCTCCTTCCCCGCCTCCGGCCGCAACGCGTCGCAGATGATATCGCCACCGCCCGACCGCTGCTGACCTCGTTGACCCCTCCATCATGACGGTGTTGAGATCCTGATCCTCCTGGAACCTTCCAGTTTCTCCCTCTCGCTCTGGTTCGTCCCTGCATCGAGCGTCGCCGTGCGCCACCGCCAACCGTCGTCGTGGGTGTCACTGCGGCGACCCAAAAGGAGCGGCGCCACCATCGTAAGGTTCGCCTCGGCACACTGAGGCTCGTCCACGTCATCTCAGTCTCACACGCATTTTGAGGGACACACAATTAGAAGATGTAATATGTGAAGGTCCTCTTTGTAAAATTGGGAGAAACCTACCATCTGTTTTTTCCACGTAGACCCGATAAGTAGGCTCGCATGGTCAGAAAAACGGTTAAGCCAGCAAATAGAACAATCAGTGCTATGCGTCACGCACGTGCCCCAAAAGTGGTATTTATAGGACAGATGCTATGTGATAAGGCTGCGGTCAAATGTGATAGCTCTGCGTTATTTACTCGATTGCTAACCGAGTAGTAGATTTGCCCCTTCCTAATACTCCTACTACGTAGTACTTTTTTGCCATTATGTACGCTGGGGCCTAGAAGATGGACTAGAAAATAAGCAAAATAATGCGCCTGAATCTATCCAGACGCTCTCTTCTCCAAATTCAGGAGCTCCATCCAGTCATCCAACCTAAATGGTACCAGTCAACTAAACTAGTTTTGGCTAAACCAACTTAGGAGTAGCAACTCATATATCACTAAACTACGGTTAAATCATTGGGGCCAGGGGGATCTGTATGAGGTGGCACATGTGGGTCTGGCCTGTTAGGTTAGTGCTCCTTAGTTAATCGCCGGAGTAACCTGCATGAACAACTACTACTCCTTATTCAACCGTTCTTTAATAACCACCCTCTGAGTCTGAAATCAACGAGCCTGCACTACTCCTTCGGGATCTGAAAAGAACCTACCTAGTCGTCTCCGGGGAGGTCATTCTCTTCTGCTCTGCTCCTACCAGTACCTGTAGTGCAGTAGTGGTGGTGGTATTTTCTTAATCAGTCAGATACTCGGATATGCTACTACTACTCTGAATAAACCACTGTCAGATAAAGTATTGTTACACTTACAGATTCCATATAAAACTGCTGTTACTTTGCTTTGTGGGAACACCGGTTAAGCTCCGTCAAGCCCCTACAACAGATCAAGTTTTCTTGGTCGGCCACCATGCTGTTCATTCAGAAGAATTGTGAAGATCAAACCTGAGCCCGCTGGGCCATGGACAGAGTCCAGATTGTCTAACGATGTATATGATGGCACTGCTGCTTTCTTTCTGAAGGATGTAATACTATTACTGCCGGGCTTTCCCGGTTTCTAAGAAAACAATCATACTATGATGAACAGGTAAAGTGCCATAGTTACCTCTGAACATGTTGTTGGTACATATCAGTTGAAGCAGGAAGGGAATGCATCCGTCTGGCTTGACCGACGACCTCACTCTCTGCCTGTTTTCTGAAGAACATAATGCAGTTCCTGCAAGTTACTCTGGACACATAATAAAGTGCCTTAATTACCTGAGAATATGTTGACGCGTGATCAGTCCAAGCAGGGGAATGCATCTGCCCGACTCGACCGATCTCACTCTCTGATGCGAACAGTATCTGCCCGGCCGGGGTCCAACAGGGTCAAGGCGGTCATGTGTTGCCCCGGCCGAGCTGAAGCTTGCCGAGTTTCCGTTCCGTTGGTGTCGGTTTGACTGTCGCAACACATGGGCATCTCTCCTTTTTCCGTTCGCGAGCACTGCACCGCCGTCCACCCGGGGGACCTGCGAAATCTGTAGCGACGCCTAGCTCGCTCATCGTTGATTGCGAGGAATTTATGAGCCCAGGGCCGGTCAGGGATGCGTCGATCTCTTGTTTGTCATCGGCTTATCATGGGGGACGCGGTACGGACCATTGATTATTCCCTCAACTCACGCAGCTGAATAGTACTGCTAGGAGATGTCGGTGCACGAAATATGATCATCTGTGCGCAGGATTCAAACTTGAGATCCGTCCACATGTAGTCGACCTTGATTGCTTAGCAGTCGTATTGGTTTTTCACTAGTCTAGCCTTTGCCTTCTCGAAAGAAAAACATCATTAGTCTGGACCCCTACACACGCACAGGCCGGAAAAGTCTGCATCTCTCATAGACACATCTCCCTCACTACTTTCACTACTTAGTTAGACGTTTCCAGATTAAAATCCGGCGCTATTTTCGGACGGAAGTAATTTTTGGCCTAAAAACGGCATTTTTCCCACTCGCGTTCCCATGCGCCTGAAAATGGTCTTTTTCCCACTCGCGTTCCCAGACGACGCAAAAGCGGTGAGTTTTCGTCTAAATTCGGCTCAAATTCAAACATAGTTCGGCGTAGTTCGACATAAATATAAATACAGAGCAATGTTCGGCATAGTTTGCCATTAAATTAAACATAGTTCGGCAGAAACTAAACATAGTTCGGCATAGACTGAAAATACAACATAGTTCGGCCTAGTTCGGCCAGATCATGCTCGGCATCTATGTGTTGCCCTTGCGTATCCATATGAGCTCAACCAGATTATCCTCCAGCTGTTGATGCACTACCGGGTCTCGGATCTCCTAACGCATGGCGATGAATGCAGCCCACGATGACGACATCTGGTGATCAGGCTCTGCAAGGGGTCTCTGTCTGTAGTATGGCTCATCCTGCTCGACCAAATCCACTGGGTCCTTTCTCTCATCATCAATGATCATGTTGTGCAAGGTCACACAACAGTTCATCACTTCCCACATCTGATCTTTCGACCAGGTCATAGCAGAGAACCGGACAACTGCAAACCTCTGTTGAAGCACACCAAATGCACACTCCACGTCCTTCCTGCAAGCTTCCTGTTCTTTGGCAAACTGAGAATGCTTGGAAGCATCGGGCTTGAGATAGTCTTCACAAATGTTGGCCATCTTAGATAGATGTCATCTGTAAGATAGTATCCCTTGTTATAATGGTGCTCATTGATCTCAAAGTTCACAGGGGAAGCATGACCCTCAACAAGCTTGGCAAAAACATTTGAGTACTGGGGACGTTGATGTCGTTCAGTGGCGGAGCTAGCCAATTATTTGAGCCCGGGCAAACTGCAGCTATGGTGCATCGTTTGAGTATTTGCCGTCCAAGCTTCTTCATCGATCGTTATTTTATTTCAAAGGAGCTAGTCAGCTGAGACCGGGCAGCCACCCGGGCATGCCGGGCCCTGGCTCCGCCACTGATGCCGTTGTTCGATCCTGCCATGCCAAAGAAGGAGTGCCAAATTCAAAGATCATGTGTAGCAACTGCCTCGAGTATCATAGTGCAACCTCCTTTGTGGCCTTTGTATATTCCTTCCCAAGCAAATGAACAGTTCTTCCAGCGTCAATGCATGTAATCGATTCTTCCAAGCATTCCAGGAAATCCTCTATTTTCATTGATTGCGAGGATCCGAGCAGTGTCTTCAGCATTGGGAGTTCTCAAGTACTGTGGCCCAAACACTACAATCACTGCCCTGCAGAACCTGTACATGCAATCAATAGCGGTGGACTCGGACATGCGGAGATAGTCATCGGCACTGTCACCTAGAGCTCCGTATGCAAGCAACCTCATCGCTAGTGTGCACGTCTACAACGAGGAAAATCCTACCATGCTGGTGCAGTCCTTCTTGCATACGAAATAGAGGTCAAACTCCCGGATGGCATGCACGATGTTGAGGAAGAGTTTCCGGCTCATCATGAAACAACATTGAAACATGGCCTATTCATGCAGCAGCTCATCGGTGAAGTAGTCGGCGTACAACATGCAGTAGCCCTCCACTCGCTGCCTTGCTTTGCACTTTCGGCGACGCTTCGCCGAGCCTCCACGCTTCGGTGCTGCAGTCTGCGTGTACAGACGGGCCAAGGAGGCGAGGATCTGCATGTGCTCTTCATCTTCGGCGGCTGCGGTGGTCTCTTCCTCTAGCAACAGGGCGAACATCTCCTCATCATCGGAGTCCATGGCTAAACGGGAAAAAACGCCGAACACTTCGTAGGCGAGGTGGCGGGAGCTCGGAACAAAGCCGAGCTATGGTGAAGGGGGACGGCGAAACAAGGCCTAGGCGAAGGGGAAAGGATGTGGTGAAGGCAGTAGACCTATCTACAGGCATGGTGGGACCTCGCCGGCGATGACATGGCAGCGACGAAAGCTCTCTACCGCGGAAGAGCCGAATAAGGGTGGGGAATAGGGTTGTCTCGCTGACAGGGTTGACCCACTTATTTTTTGATGCGTCCGACATTACTAGGTGGTTCCCAGCGCCCTAGGTTCAGCCTGGGAATGCCGGATGAAAGTTGGGCTAAATTCGGACCAATTCGGCATTCCGGGAACGCGACTGGGCGAAATTTTGCCGTCCGGACAAAAAAACACCCTGGGAACGCCCTCCTAGGAACGCGAGTGGAGATGCTCTCAGTCGCATATGCTTGCAGGTTGGCAGATCGATTTATAGATGGGAGCTAGGTAGAAAATTCTTTACTTCTATAAAGCAACAAGCTAGCTGACAGATTTAATTGGTATAGCTACCTCGATCAGGCCCCATCTCCGATGTTGTTGCCAACATTGTCCGCGGTGGTGGCACCCCTGGTACCTAAGGTAATGGGGACGGAGGATGCGATGAATCCTTTGATGGGGCGACTGGGGTGACATCGTCGGAGAGGGTTGTGGGCGGTGGTCAGGGAGGAGATCTCAGCCAGGCGGCACGGTTGCTGACTCTTCTGCTCTTATACAGGTGGCGGCAACATGCCGTGGGCCTAGGGTGCCCGCCTAGGCTGTCGTCTTCCAGGCGATGCAGATCGAATGCTTGTGGATGAGGTGGGTTGTGGTGGCTGCTATGATTGTGATGACCTCCTCGACGATGCTGACGTGTGGCCGCCATGGCAGGCGGCGGCTGCATCGGGCCTGGCTCGGATCTAATCGGTGCCTGTGGCTGCGAAGGCAACCGCGTGCTAGGGTCTAGCGGGATGCTTCGGTGGTTGGCTGGACCAACTTCTCATCTACCTCCTGCTGGTGGCATGGGGGCTGCTGGCACGGATTGAATAAAGGTGGTGGTCCTACGGTTCTTCTGAAGCCAAGACGAAGATTTGCTTGATGTTTGTCGCCATTGATCTAGTTTCTATGTCGTGTTCCGGAAGGCTCCACCGACGAACTCCATAGTGCATTCATGCCGAGAGATTGCTAGATCGGGTGGGATTTGGTCATGCGCACCCATATTTTTCTCTGACCGTTTGGGTTATGAGGGAGCGCTTCGAAGCTCTGTTGGCTGTTAATATCACGGGGCATGTTCTCGTTCCATGGTGCTGATGGAGAATGTCATGGAGACCGAGATCTAAGGACTGACTATGGTGGTTTGAGTCTGGGTGGTGATGAGGAATTGGCTTGGGGACTTGTGAGTTGGAGCAGTGGCATGCAAGTGAGTCCGACTGCACAGGATATGTTCATAGTCCTATCTTTTAGGGTGAAGACCCATGGTCTAGCCTTAACTGGTTGTGCCTGATAATGTCCTTGTTGAAGGTATTGTTTTGAGAGCATGGACTTTTTTAGGGTGAAAACCTAAGATCTATGATCGAGTGATGTTGATATTTGTGTACTTTTCCCTTCTTGGAGGCGTCGCTTTTGGAGATGGACTTCTGATGTTGTCTTGGTGGTGGTAGTGCTGTTGTTTCAAGGAATGGATCACTCTAGCGGGACTTCTCTTTTTTGTAATTCTTATTATTTTTGTTGGCTGTGTGCATCTGTAAGGCCGCTAAGACAATGCGTTGTTGCATAGGCTGGGTGTAATTGGTATCTTGTGATATTAATATATGCTCCTTTTAAAAAAAATACCGACAGATTTAATTCGCATTAAGAAGTATGAAGTGCTAGAAAATCCATTAATTCTTACAGATCAAAGATGCGCAACCCAAGCACCAACTGCTAAGCAATGTTCAGACGGCACTTTTCTTTTGTAATTTTTTTTGTGAACTGAAAACTTGTATTACTCATCAATGATTACAATCGGTTAGGCATAAGTTCACTACTTCCCCTGGTCTCGAGTGAAGCCAAACAGCACTACGACCTTGGCTTCTACCCAAATTTGCCATAGTGACTACATTTATTTTGGGAACGCCTAACATTACTAATGCAAGTTTCACGGGTCTTGAGTAAAAACTTATATCCTCAACGATAGAAGAAAAAGTAGACCGATCCAGCTCCTCTGACTTCAACATTTTCAAAGTCTCCAAGCAGTCTGTTTCATTGATAAGAGGACGGTTGCACCAGTGAAGCGCAAGAGATAAACCCTCCATGATCGCGTGTAGTTCAGCACCTAGTGGATCTTTGCAGTACGGTAGATGGTAGCATGCAGAAAAAGTAATTGATCCCTCATGGTCCCTAGTAATCATCCCCACTCCAGAGCTACCGTTGAAAAGGAACCATCCATATTTAGTTTATACCATCTAGGTGGAGGCTTTATCCAACATGGGTGGCAGCATAGTCTGCGGATTGAGCCTCCACCCCACCATAGGCGTCTCTTATAATTTCATGTATTCTAAGATTTGCCTATGATATTGTTCACCTCTACCTCCCTTTCTTTTACTCTTTGGCTATGTGCATCTTAGTTATGCAGAGGCTAGGTGTGGCTTTATTTGATTGTATCATCTTGATGTAAACATTGAAGTCTAAAATAAAACACCCTTTATCGAAAAAGGTGAAGGCTTTGTCCAGGTAGGGTGGGGAGGAACCACAATATGAGAATGAATCTGTTTCTCTTTGCTATTAAGAATGAATTTAACTTTGACAATATCCTCCATATATAGGATGATTCTTAATTTGAGTTAACGACTCCATATAGCTAATAAGAAACCGTCGTGATGCCTCAAGGGGTGGTGGCTGCTTGTCGTGCATTATTTCACTGGAGTGTACCAAATTCTCCACAGGGTCATGATAATCATACACACCTTGGTTTTCGACAATCTTGATAATACATTAAAGAGCCACTCATGGCCGGTGTTCTGGATCGCATCACAATTGGGTAATTTCCATTTATCATCCATGATCATCCAAAGCTGTCTCGCATGCGGGCATCTCATGAATGCATGGAAGTCGTCCTCTATTTCAACTCCACAAAGGGGAAACAATCAGTTAATTGAAGGATGCATTTGAACTTGTTCTGCCAAGTAGGTAAGCAATCTGTGATCAATCGCCATGCAAAGTTCTGAACTTTAGGAGGAGCATCACAAATGGTCATACCTCTTGCACCGACATATCCTTGCAACACTATACCCTAGAAGTACTATTCGGAGTAGCCATGCTGGAGCCTGGATGGATCATGCGATTTTTACCTTGTACTGTCTAATTTATCGAGGTGTTTTTGGTAGAAGCCTTGCCCTTTGTCTCGGGAGGCCTACATGTTATATAGAGATGGGTAACAACCATCATGAGGTTCACAGGGAGAGGATCCATCGCTTATCTAGCAATCAAATCAGATTACAACGCACACCCTATCTCTCTAAACAAACTATGGTTTTATCACAAAACCACACCGCACCTTATAGATATGATATAATGGTTACAAAACTTGTTACAACATGACAGTCCAAAACGAGTGTGCGCCTAGTCATATTTTCTAACATCCCTCCTCAATCACAACTCTCTAAGGTTGATATTTGTTCTTGTACTCTTCAAGTTTGCGCACCGGAAGAGCTTTAGTGAATCCGTCAACCACGTGATTTTTAGTAAAGATAAATCCGATGTCAAGAAGCTTATTGGCTACTCTTTCTCTCACAAAATGAAAATCAATTTCTATGTGTTTTGTCCTGGCCTGAAAATAGGATTAGCAAAGAGATATGTTGCTCCCATATTATCACACCATATACAAGGAACTTGATTCCTCTTAATTCTCATTTCTGTCAACAAGGATTCAGTCCATATTATTTCAGCTGTGGCATTGGCAAAAGATTCGTGCTCAGCTTCTATACTTTATTGACACTGTTGCCTACTTTATTGCACTCCAAGAGATAAGGTTAGGTACAAAAAACACAGCAAATCCTCCCGTGGATTTTCTATCATCCACACAACCAACCCAATCAGTATTTGAGAAAGCACTAGGAAGTGTGGATGAAGATCTCCTAAAGGTTATACCAAGACTTATTGTTCCCTCTATATACCTTATTATTCGTTTAACAGCTGACCAGTGTGTAGTGGTGGATGTACAAAGATTTTGACAAACCTTATTGACTGAGGAGTAAATATCTAGCCTTGTAAGAGTTAGATACTGAAGTGTACCCATAATACTTTTGTATTCTATACCATCTTCTTCACTAAGAGGTTCTCCTTCTATAGCTAACATTTTTTTGTAGCAGACAAGGGCATAGGTGATGATGTACATGCAAGCATACCAACTCTTTTTATAAGATCCGAAGCATACTTCTCTTGAGTTAGTATTAAACCTTCACTTATCCTTTTTTACTTCAATTCTCAAGGAATAATGTAAATCACCTAAGTCCTTTAGTGCAAAAGATGTGCTTAAATCCTCCAGTAATGCATCACTGGCTTTACCAGTGAACTAGCAACAATGATGGCATCAACATATACAAGAAAAAACATAGTGATACCTGACTTGTTGTGTATAAAGAGTGATGTGTCATCTTTAGAACCTTCAAAACCAAGCTCTTGTAATTTTGAGCTTAACTTGGAGAACCATGCTCTTGGACCTTGTTTTAGTCCATAGAGTGACTTGTCGAATTTGCACACATGTGATGGTGCTTTTGGATCTTCATAACTAGGTGGCTGCCTCATATACACCTCTTCTTCTAGAATGTCTTGAAGAAACACATTCTTCACATCTTGTTGTCTTAGTGTCCATTGATACGTCCATTTTGCATCACTATTCTATATCATAATTTACTGTCATTCATTGATATATTCCATATTAAGGGGTGATACTTATGTTATTTCATCTATTTTTGCATGGTTGATGACTTTTGGAGCATGGACCGCTGCAGTCAGGATTCTGATGGAAAAGGTGCTGTTTGGAGGCAAAATTCGCGAAGATCAGAAAATCCGGGAAAATACATGCAAAATTCTATTTTTCCACAAGACGAAGAATGCCAGAAGGGGAAGTGGAGATGGGCCACAGGGGGCCCACACCACCCCCTGGTGCGGGCCACCCCAGGTCTCGCCACCAGGTGGTGTGGCCGCCCTGGTCCACTCTTGGCTCTCCCCTCTGGCGTATATTATCCTCCCAAAACCCTAAGACTCGGGAAGCGACCACAGAAAGATTCCTCTGCCTCTGCGGGGTGGAAAACACCGAGAGAGAAAGATCTCTCCGGCAGACAGAATTCTGTCAAGGGAATTCCTTCCCGGGGAGGGGAGATCGTCGCCATCAACACCACCATGAAGCTGGACTTCATCGAGATCATCATCATCATCATCATCACCACCATCATCTCCACCAGCACCATCATCACCACTTCATACCGCCGTAACAATTGGGTTGAATCTTGCATAGTTCTTGGGGGAAACTTTCCCGATGTTGATTACTCCTTGTAGTTGATGCTATTGAGTGAACTATTGAATTATCGTTTATGTTCAGATTGTTACACATCATTATTTCATCTCTGATCATGATCCATATGATGTCTTTTGAGTAGTTCGTTTTGTTCTTGAGGACATGGGAGAAGTCATGTTGTTAGTAGTGGAATTGTGTTGAGAAAGATTCAATAGTTTGATATTTAAGTTGTGGTGTAATTCTTCTAGTGGTGTCATGTGAATGTCGACTACATGACACTTCATCTATATGGGCCTAGGGGAATGCATTGTGTATTTGGCTACTAATTGTAGGGGTTGCCGGAGTGACAGAAACCTGAACCCCCGTTAGGAAACCTTTGCACAAGGGACGTCAGGGTCTTAGAGCTTAAAGCTGTGGTTAGGTTTCTACCTTAATTACTTTCTTGTACTTGCAGATGCTTGCAAGGGGTATAATCATAAGTATGTATTAGTCCTAGGAAGGTCGGTACATTAGCATAGGTTCACCCACACAACACTTAGCAAACTAAAGAAGATTAATCAACTATATGAAGCGAAAGCACTTGACGATATTCCCATGTGTCCTCGAGAACGTTTGGTCATCCTAAGTAATACAAATGGCTTGTCCTTTGCTAAAGAAAGGATTGGGCCACTTGCTGCATTTATTCTTATTGTCTTTTATTTAGTCGTACTTCATTTATCTGCATTATCAAAAAACCCTAAAAAATTGTTTGCTAAGTATTTATAGAGAATTCCTGCTCCTAGCCACTCGCCAGCACCTTCTGCTCCTCGTTGGGTTCGACACTCTTACTTATCGAAAATACTGCGATACACCTCCTATACTTGTGGGTCATCAAGACTATTTTCTGGCGCCGTTGCCGAGGAGTGAAGCACTGTTGGAGAGTGGAACTGGCAACGGAAACTTCTACTGTGAGTATTGTTTACTTATGTCAGTTGCTTTATTTTCAATATGGATAATTCGCTGAGTTTCTTATTTGGTAATGCTACTACCACTGCTAAGGTAGTAGATGAACCACCACCTGCTGAGAATGATACTTTTTAAATACCTATAAGAATTATTGATCGTGTTATGGATAACTATTATGTTGGAGATAGAACTGTCCATCTCGGTGATCATTTTATCTTTATACACGAATTATGAGGGTTGTTTAAGTGTGCAGGTATTACAACAGATCAAGTCAAGAAGAAGTTGTTCTCATTATCATTGAAAGGAAGAGCTGAGGATTGGTATAAGCTGCTGAAGAATGGTCAAGCTCTTGAATGGGAGGAAATAGACCTCTCTTTTATTCAAAGTTTTATCCTCCTAGTGAGATTCATAAAGATCAGAATCAAATATACAACTTTTGGCCTCTTGATGGAGAGAGTACAACTCAAGCTTGGGGGAGATTGAAGTTACTAATGCTCAAATGCCCCATTCGTGAGCTCCCCAACAATATTATTATTAATAACTTTTATGCAAGGCTCCCTCTACATGATAAGGATTTATTGGATGCCTCTTGTGCTGGATCATTCACTCGCATGGAAGAAGAAGCTAAATAGGTTCTTCTGGACCATATTCAAGACAATGCTGAAGCATGGGAGAATGACAAAGGAAGAAAGTCAGGTATAAATTATGATTATGAATGCATTGAATCTTCTATGGGAACTGATGACTTTCAAAATATTAAAAATGCTTATGGTCTAGACTCTCAAGTTATTACAAATTGTTTTAAGGCTTTTGCTTCTTATATTGAAATTCCGTAAAAGGGATGGAACAAGTATCATGCACCTTATAAAGATATTGTTGATTGTGTTCCTGTTAGGAGTACTGAATTTTGCACTATTGATCACATCTTACCTGAACCTTATATCGAGAAAGTACCCTTCCCAGATAAGGTAAAGGAGCATCCTATGATAACTATTGTAATCAATATAAGTGCAAAGAGAACTGTAAAACCTGATGAACAAATAAACATTGAACCTGTTGTAGCAATTGTAAAAGACCTTGTCACTAAAAGCATAGAAGATGGACACATAGTCTTTTGTGAGGATCACTGTAATATGCTTCTAAAATGGGATCTTCTGAACCGTATTCAAGACAATGTTGAAGCTTGGGAGAATGAAAAAGGTAGAAAGTTAGGTATAAATTATGATTATGAGTGCATTGAATCTTTTATGGGAACTGATGACTTTCAAAATATTAGTAATGCTTATGGTCTTGATTTGCAAGTTATTACGAATTGCTTTAGAGCTTTTGCTTCTTATATTGAAATTCCAAAAAGGGGATGGAATAAATACCATGCACCTTACAAAGATATTGTTGACTGTGTTCCTATTGGGAGTGCTGAGTATTGCATTATTGATCCCATCTTACCTGAGCCTTATATCGAGAATATTCCCTTCCCAGAAAAGGTAAAGGATCATCCTATGATAACTAATGTAATCACCAAAAGTGAAAAGAGAACTGTAAAACCTGATGAACAAATAAACGTTGAACCTGTGGTAGCAATTGTGAAAGACCTTGTCACTAAAAGCATAGAAGATGGACACATAGTCTTTTGTGAGGATGCTTCTAATATTCTTTCACATCCTAATAGAACTAAAAAAGCTAGTGTTCTTGTGCTTTCTGTTAGAATTGGTGATCATTGCTATTATGGTTTATGTGATATTGGTGCAAGTTCAAGTGCTATCCCTTATGAGCTTTACAAAGAAATTATGCATGAAATCAGTCCCTGTGAACTAGAAGAGATTGATGTGGTTATTCACCTTGCTAATAGAGAGACCATTGATACGTCCAAAACGTATCTACTTTCCCGAACACTTTTGCTATTGTTTTTCCTTTAAACTTGTGTGATTTGGATACAACTAACACAGACTGACGCTGTTTTTAGCAGAATTACCTTGGTGTCTAGTTTTTGTGCAGAAAATCAACTATCAGGAAAAATCCCGGAAAATATGCCAAAAATCCTATTTAACCAGAAGATTCACGGAGCCAGAAGACGAGACGGAGGAGGTCCACGATGGGCTCACACCACCTGGCCACGCGGGCCAGGCTAGGCCACGCTTGGGGGTGGTGTGGCCGCCTCGGTCACCCCCTCGGCCTCCCTTTTCGCCTATAAGTTGCCTCTTGACCTAAAAACAAGGGGGGTTCGACGTTTTTCCAGAAAGAGTTCCGCTACGCTGCCACCACCAGATTCCTCGATTTGGAACCAGAAACTCCGTTCTGGCACCCTGCCGGGATGGGGAATTGGAGGAGATCATCGCCATCATCATCACCATCGCTTCTCCATCGACCATCCATGTTTCCCCATCTATGACTGAGTAATCCCCCGCTGTAGGCTATGGGGATGGTAGGGATTGGATGAGATCGTTGATGTAATGGCATCAGATTGTTAGGGCATGGTGCCTAGTTTCTATCATTAGTGCTTTTTGACTTTGTTGCAACTTGTTTTGCTTAATGCTTGTCACTAGAGCCCGAGTGCCATGATTTCAGATCTGAACATGTTATTGATTCATTATGATAGTATTGTTTTTGGTCTTACCTGCAAGTTGTATACACATATTGTTGTCCGAAACCAAAGGCCCTGAAGTGACAACAATCGGGATAACCGGAGAGAATGGATTTGATGTGAGGATCACATGTGTTCAGGAGTGTTAATGCTTTACTCCGGTGCTCTATTAAAAGGAGCACCTTAATTGCCAGTAGTTCCCTTGAGGCCCCGCTGCAAACGGGCTGGCAGGACAAAAGATGTTGTGCAAGTTCTCATTGCGAGCACGTATGACTATATATGGAACACATGCCTATGATTATTTAGTACTTTGATGTTTTATCTTATTTATTTGCAAATGCCCTACGTTTTGATTGCCATATGAATTGTCTTGTCCATGCAACGCCCGTCCATCCATCCCTATGCCTACCGCGCTTTAATCCTACTGTTTACTGCAATTGTTACTACTGTCTTTACTACTACTGCTATTACTTTACTATTGCTACTGATAAACTGTTGTGAGCAAGATTGTTTCCAGGTGTAGCTGAATTGATAACTTAGTTGTTAAGGCTTATAAATATTCTTTGGCTCCCCTAATACATTGGTAACGTATCCATAATTTTTTATGTTCCATGCTTGGTTTTATCTACTTTCTTATGTTTTGTCCACACTTTGGAGTACTTTTCATATGATTTCTTGGACTAACCTATTAACAAGAGCCACAGTGCCAGTTGCCCGTTTTCTGCTGTTTTTGGTTCCAGAAAGTCAGAAAATGAATATTCTCGAAATTGGACCGGACAAAAGCCAAAGTCGTCATTTTCCCAGAAGATTCACGGAGCTAGAAGGAGAGACGAAGGGGGCCACAGGGTGGCCAAACCACCCCTAGGTGCGGGTCCCCCAGGCCACGCCAGGGCATGGTGTGGTCCCCCTGGCTGGCCACCGACCTCGCCCCTTCGCCTATATATTCCTCCCGATACAGAAACCCTAAATCGTCAAGCCTCTAGCCATGAAAACTTCCGCAGCGCCGCCGCCACTGAAGGGGAGGTTCGGGGGATAGAAAGTCTCTGTTTCAGCACCCTGTCGGGACGGGGAAGTGCCCCCGAAGCCATCTCCATCGATCTCCACCACCATCTCCAACACCATTGCTGATTCCCATGATGAGGAGGGAGTAGTTCTCTCTTGAGGCTAAGGGCTCTACCGGTAGCTATGTGTTCATCTCTCTCTCTCTCTCTCTCTCTATGCATGATCATATTGTGATCATGAGCTTTGCAATCAAATAGATCTACCTTGCTACTCAAGTGCTTTAATAGATCTATGCTCTCCCCATGTGTGTGAAGTTGACAGTGTGCACACCATGGTGGCACTTAGGCTAGAGATTACAAATACTTGTTATGGGTTATATTTGGAGTTGGATGTCTTTATAAAATTGTGGTGTTTGTTTGAACCATCTAGTGCTCAAGGTGACAGTGTGGGGTTATCTGGATGCGGAGAGCGAACTTTGAGGTGTGTTGTTATAGCCCTACCATCGATTAGAGTGTCCAACCGAAGAGTAGTTAAGAGTAGTATCATAAAGAAGAATATATTTATATGAGAGTGTTCACTAGTGAAAGTATGATCCCTAGGCCTTGTTTCTAAGCACTGAAACACCGTTTGCTATTAGATATGTTACATGTTTGCTTGTTTCTATCTTTATTTCAGTTTTACTTTAGTATTTTCCACGCCATCAAGCTATTTTCTATCACCGTTACCACTTATAATTATCTATACCACTTGTATTTCACTATCTCTTCGCCGAACTAGTGCACCTATACACCTGACAAGTGTATTGGGTGTGTTGGGGACACAAGAGACTTCTTGTATCTTGATTGCAGGGTTGCTTGAGAGGGGATACCTTTGACCACTTCCTCCCTGAGTTCGATAAATCTTGGGTGTTCCACTTAAGGGAAAACTTGCTGCTGTTCTACAAACCTCTGCACTTGGAGGCCCAACAACTGCCTACAAGAATAGAAGTGCGTAGACATCATTCGCTTGTGTCGAATCAATATATTGGGTTTCACTTCCCTCGAAAATACTACGATACACCCCCTATACTTGTGGGTCATCAAGACTATTTTCTGGCACCGTTGTCGAGGAGCATAGCTTTATTTATCAAGTTCACTTGGAATCACTATTGTTCGCTGCCATCCATCCATCATGGGTAAGTCTCGTGATGGCAAGGTTCCTATTTTACCATCCACTACAGGAAGAGGTACGGTTCTACACACCTCTGTTGCTCTTGATTCACCACCTATTATGAGTAAGCTCCTTACACCACCACATACACATGTTACTGCTAAATCTGAAACTTCTGATACTTATGATGCTGCTTCTACTGTGCTTGATAAGTGTGGTTCATTAGGTCCTTTCCTAGATGCTACGATTGCTAGAACTATAGCTGGAAATACTGAAACTCCTAATGAAGACGCTACTACACCTGTCAGTTCACCCGAGTCTAGAGAAAGTTATGATATTGAAGATGGTCATATAGAGATGACCGATGAATTTATTAAAGAATGTCAAAACAACCATGATAGGAGTGCTATTAAGAGTCTCCTTGAGAGGCGTACTATAAAACCCAAATTGTCCCCTAATGCTAAGTTTGCTGCATCTCCCATAAACATTAAAGATAAGGATTATGATTTCTCTTTTGATTTATCTTACATAGCTATTTTTGAGAAAGAACCTTTTTGTGGGACTAAGAATGAAAGTGCGGTAGCACATATGACTGAGCTTTCTACCATGAGTGGCTTATTTTCTGATGATATTAAGACGCGCACCTACTTTGTTGCTAAAATTTTCCCATTTTCACTGAAAGGAGAAGCTAAAACTTGGTTTAATAATTTACCTCCTGGATCTATTGATAGCCCGATTGCTTGATTAGTAAATTCCTTCAGAAATATTTTCCTCCTAGTGCTAGACATGCTATTTTGCAGGAACTTTTTGATTTTAAATAGGGAGAAAAAGAGATATTGCCTGAATCATGGGCAAGGTTTTGTGCTTTGATTCATGCAGGCTCGATGTCCATTACCTAAGAATGAGCTTCTTGACATATTTTATAATGGACTAACTGAAGAATCTAGGACATACCTAGATAGTTGTGCTGATTTTGTTTTCAGGAATAGGACTCCCAAGGAAGATGAGGGATTAATGGCTAAAATAAGCGAAAATTATGAAGATTGGACTCCTCCTGAACCAACTATACTAGAGACAACTATACCTGAACCAATTATTCCCGCGCCTATACCAACATCAAAGAAGAGGGGAGTTATTGAACTAAATGATGAAGTGATGAAGGAAGCTAATAAATGTCTTAAGGAGAAGGGAATAAAAGCTGCTGACGTCAAGAATTTACCTCCTATAGAAGAATTATGTAAGCCAATTCCCCACTCATCCACTATTGAGGTACACTCTCTCTAACATTTTCATGAAGGTGATACCCCTTACTCTAAACCTCCTGATCAATGCTTAGAAGAATTTGATGTTTTATTGTTAAGCAAGATAATTTTAATAAAAGGGTGAAAAATCATTTAATGGAAAACTCTAGAGCTATTGTTGAGTTAAAAGATATTGTGGAAAGAACCTCTAATGATGTTAAAATGCTTGTTAAACATTTTCAAATGGTTCAAACTCAAATTGATCAGCTTATTAAGGTACAAAAAGACTTGCTAGTTAATGCTACTAAAGAAAAACATGCTTATGAAATTAGAACTAGAAGTGGTGCTACTACCCATGATCCTATATATCCCGAGGGGCATCCTAAAATAATTGAGCAGGATTCTCACAAGCTGAAAATATTGGTACTACTCCTAAGAAAAGAAAAAAGAAACATAAAACCATTGTAGAACCTTCTAAACCTGCTAAAGATCCTAATAGTATATATGTCTCTGATGCTGAAACCGAAAGTGTTAATGAAGAAATTGATGCTCTCGATAAAAAAAAGTTGAAGAAGAACCTGAAAGGCACACTAAGAATACTAAATACACTAAAGAAGATTTTGTTGCTAAGAAACATGGTAGTGAAAGAGAGCCTTGGGTCCAAAAACCTATGCCTTTCCCTAATAAGAAACACAAGTCAAAGGAAGATGAACACTATAATAAGTTTTGTGAGTGGATGAAACCTCTATTCTTGCAAATTCCTTTGACTGATGCTATTAAATTGCCTCCTTATTCAAAGTATATGAAGGATATTGTTTCGAATAAAAGGAAGATCCCTAATGAAGAAATTTCTACTTTGCTTGCTAATTATTCCTTTAATGGTAAAGTTCCTAAGAAACTAGGAGACCCAGGGATTCCAACTATTCCATGCTCTATTAAAAATAGTTATGTTAGAACTGCTTTGTGTGATTTGGGAGCAAGAGTTAGTGTTATGCCTTTTTCTCTCTATAAGAGACTTTAATTGGAAAAACTAATACCAACTGATATATCTTTGCAAATGGCTGATAAATCTACTACTATTCTTGTTGGTATATGTGAGGATGCACCTGTTCAAGTGGCTCATAATTGCTTGATATTAACTGATTTTGTTGTGCTTGAAATGCCTGAAGATGATAATATGTCTATTATCCTTGGGAGACCTTTTCTTAATACTACAAGAGCTATTATTAATTGTAATCAAGGAAAGGTGACTTTTAATGTTAATGACAAGGAACATACTGTCTATTTACCTAAGAAGATTGATAGGACATATGGTTTGAATTCAATTGAACATGTTGATGGCATTCAGGTTGGAGAAATATATTGTCCCATACCAAGAGAAAAATATGAAACTATTATGATTAGGACCATTGCTATCAAGGTTGAGGTAACATAATCATTAGTGGAATACAAAGTTTTGTTTCGTATAAAATTGTTTTGGTAACAAGACCTGATCAACCTTGTTAACAAAGGGATTTTAATGAACAAAACAATGTTTTCACCATGATTATCTCTGCTTACTTTTATTTTGTCCATTCTAGTTTTTGCTTTTGTTTAGTTTACTTTTCTGTTGTTAGTTGCTTGCTTATTAAAGTGTCTTAGAACTTCTGAAGTTTTAGTTTTGTTTTGTCATTGCATCATTCCAGAAACTTTTTTCTGTCAGAAAATCATTCATCTATATCTGAAAATTGCTCAAAAATAAAGTGTCTCGAAAAATTCCAGAAAATTCATATTAAATTTTTACGTGAAAAAGGGGCAGAGAAGTGCCTCGAGAGTACCAGGGGGGCCACCAGGCAGGCACACCACCTGGTGGCGCGGCCAGCCTAGGGGTGCGCCTGGCCATGGTGTGGGCCACCCCTGGCCCTCCACTCACTCTCTTACTTCCCACTTCCTTCTCTCTCCCGAGAAAACATCAGTTCATTGCTCGAAATCGCTTTCTTGCTGTTCTTGTCCATGATTTTTTTGATCTCCTTGCTTAGCCCATCTTTGCTGCTAAAATTTGGAGCATTTGTTCTCCGGTATGTAACTCCTCCGCTTGTCCAAGTAGATTTGTGTTTAGTGGTTTATATCTTGAGTATTTTGCTATTGTAGGTGACAGGTTATGAGAGCTTGTAAGCTTGTTCAATACTTAGAGATATTGTTTTGATGCATGTTTAGGCCTCTTACAAGTCCCCATGAGTAGTGCCCTTCATTATGTATTCACTTTGCAATCACTTGTTTAATGGATGTTTAAATTTCAGAATATCAAAGATGAACAACCACACCTTTGGAAAAATATTTGAGAGGGACACACCTAGGAGGTCAAGGCCCTCAAGATCAGCCTCTCAGTTTAGGCCTCGATACAATGAAGATCTGATTGCACCATGCTTTGGCAATGAAGGAGATGAGAGGGATGCTCACCCATCTACTTTTCCTTGTTTTTTACCTTTTTGCAAGCTGCAGGGATCCTCGATGATTTCTTACTACTGGTTCAGAGGGTCGGTTTGACCTCATACATGGAAGATGAGAGTGAGCAATATGCCGTGCTCACCAAAACTTTCATTGAGAGTTTTGTTTTAACTAATACCCCCTATCAGTCAACTGTTTCTTTCAGAATTTATAATCAGCCTATTACCATGTCATTGGAAAGATTTTGCAGCATTATAGGTATAGGCATGGCAGTGACAGTGAAGAAGATCCAAGGTTGACCCGCTGACTTGTTGGAGCTCTATTGAAGTGTGACATATGATGATGACCGCGTAGCTCAACGCGGGAAGATAAGAAACATCCAACTCCCAACTCTTAGATACTTTGCTTATTATCTTGCCACTAGCATTCTTGGTAGGGAGAACACAAGTAATATCTCTATTTATCATTTAGCCTTCCTCGCTGCTGCACTTAATAATGATACCCGGTACAATCTTGGCTCTCTCATTGCTCGCCGCCTAGCTGCTAGGGGACCTATTTATAGGGGCATTATTGCTTCACGTATGGTTGTTGCATTAGAACTTTCTATGGAACCTAGTGATACTGTATTGGAACCACAAAGGCTTGATCTTGCTGCCATGAAAATACATCACTTCATCACTGCTGACTCTAATACGGACAGTTTAGTATACAGGATGTTGTTTACTGACGGGGATGAAAGGGAGATTCCTTTGTCACAATCTACTTTGTTTAGTATTCACAGGAGGCCATGGTCGCGTTCCAAGGAGGAGGTGGACGAGCAGCTCCGCTTGCTTGGTTTCCACAGGAAACACCAGGAGGATGTGCCTTCTTATGACTACTCTACACACTACGGTGGGGCGTCCTCGAGCTCGTACCAGGACGAGGGTACCTCCTCGCTGTACTAGGGAGGCGCTCCATCTTGGCCAGCTTGGGATTGATACCCACTTAGGCCAAAAGCCTAAGCTTGGGGGGAGGTACACCGACATCACACTCATCTCCATATCATGTTTAGTCGATACTTCGTATATCCATGCTTCGTTCTATTTTTAGTTTTCGTTCTTTCTTTACTTTTGCTTTCTAAAACACAAAAAGACCATAAATGTTTTCTTTGTTTCTCTTTGTTTGCTTCTTTTTGCCTTGGGTTGCTTTTTTCTTTTTGCTTTGTTTGAACTATTTGAAAAACTCAAAAAGATTTTGCTTTGCTTGTTTTTCCTTTTTGTTCTTGCCTTTGAAAATTAAAAAAACACCAAAAATATTTATTGTTCTTCTTTGGTTTTGTGAAGTTTGTTGCAGGGTTCAGCAGTCCTCAGTGGAATTTGGTTTCATGTTATTATTCAAGCCACACAAGTGAAGGGCAATAATGAGGATTAATGACAACTTGAGGTGTGGTGAGAGGCTGGTAACGAACTCTATTTGTTTTCATTTTTGTACATATACTCATCATTGTGGCCATGCTTAGTCTGTTCATGTAGGGTGTATGTTACTTATGGATGCTTAGTAGTTCTTGCTTTCTTATGATTAGCTCCAACTTGCTAATAGTTTGTAGCATGTCGTCTGAATATTTGCTTGCATTGCTCTATTCATAACTTGGTATGACACCGTGGTATCTCCCTCTGAAAGTTTCACTTGAATTGACTTGGCACATGCTCATGCATGCATATGACTGAAACAATAATCAGTTAAGCCTCGACGAATTATTTTGCCTCAGGGGTCTTGAATCACTTTCATGCCATGATTAGTCCTGTTTTGTTGCAAGCATGATTATGACACTTATTGCTCTCTCGTTTGTCGCTCCCTTACTATTGCTAGCCCTCACTCGCACTGAGTATGAGCTCTACTCGTGTTTCCAACTACCCAAAACCAATATTGCCAAAAGAGTCCACCATACCTACCTATTAGCATCATTTGCTTTTCCGCGCATATTCAGTATGCCTTGTTTTCTTCCGAATAAAATGTTTGCTTGTTATGAGAATGTTAGTTAGTAAAGCTCTCATGAACTTGATGGCACACTTTATTTCTTGCACTTAATAAACCTGAACCATTGTGACTGTCCATGAAAGTTATATGCTTGCAAATTATAGGCTGGGGATTAGCAGAACCGTGCTGTCATGGGGAACGCTTTCAACACCTATAAATATATACCCAGTTGATATCATGCTCTTTTGTTTGCAGATGTCGTCGGTGTGAAATAAAAGGGGAGCTTGTAAGTCCATGGAGTTATGTATGTGTGTTAGAGAAACGCCTAGGCCGCCATTCTAATCCATGCCTAATCATGGTGGAAACCTGCAGCGTAAGCATAATGAGTACTCCCTCCGTCCCAAAATGTAAGGCGCCTAATATTTAGTCAAAAGTCAACATCTTCTAAGTTTGACCAAGTTTATACAAAAAAATACGAATACCTACAATATTGAATGGACATATTGGGAAGCTATACTTATGGTGAATCTATTGATATTTATTTGATGTTGTGGATGTTTATATTTTTACATATAAATTTGGTCAAACTAAGAATATGTTGACTTTTGACTAAAGCTTAGGCGCCTTACATTTTGGGACGGAGGGAGTATCTATGAAGCATTCTTCTTCTAAAAAAAGAGAGATATCTATTGAGAAAAAAAAGAGATATGAGAAAAGAGGAAAGAGAGAAAAAAGCACCATTTTCCCATGGTAAATAAGGAGATTGATGAGATACTCGTTGTCTGCTTGCCTTGTCATTTTGATATGGGGATTCTTCCGTATCATCAGGCAAGGGGTACTTCGTTGGTGGTTCTCTATGATACGCATGTATTTACTATGACAAGAACTTACCGGTAACTAAAGTTGAGTAGCATGAGGAGCGGTCCTCGTACTCAAGGGACATGAGATTTCCAGTTTATAGTCTGTCAAGCATATAACTCAGATTGGACCTCACTTTCACCTTAACCATTTAAAGATGCTTATGATAGGGGCAATGAGGGCTCAAAGCTAATGAGTACCATACTTTCAGCATTTGGAAGCCTTTCAAACCTTTCAAAACCTTTTTCATTTCCTTGTTGAGTCTCCACACATTCTATGAGCACTTCCTTGAGAGCATAGTTTTCATTCTTAGTGTAATGTGCTTGTCTCAAAACTTGATTAATTATGTTATGACTTTGATGCTTGTATCTTTGACATCTTTACTTCTAGTCTTCACTTGAACTTCAGAGGTGCCTTGGCATTTATGTTTTCTCTACAATCAAAGGCAAGCGAGATACCACTCTATCATACCTTTTTATGAGCATTGCAATGTTGCTTATGTTTATGTTTCATGCTACTTATTATATTTGAGTTGGAATCTCTTCATATCTTGCAATGACTATTAAGTAAACTTAGTTGCATACTCTTTATTATGAATTGCCTGAGTGGTTGACCATATGCTGAGAATATATACATCTTATGAAGCAAATGTGTTCGCGAAAATTTCTTTTATCACGCTTAGTTTTCAACTGAATTGCTTGAGGACAAGCAATAAGCTAAGCTTGGGGGAGTTGATACGTCCAGAACGTATCTACTTTCCCGAACACTTTTGCTATTGTTTTTCCTCTAAACTTGTGTGATTTGGATACAACTAACATGGACTGATGTTGTTTTCAGCAGAATTACCTTGGTGTCTAGTTTTTGTGCAGAAAATCAACTATCAGGAAAAATCCCGGAAAATATGCCAAAAATCCTATTTCACCAGAAGATTCACGGAGCCAGAAGAAGATACGGAGGAGGGCCACGAGGGGCCCACACCACCTGGCTGCACGGGCCAGGCCAGGCCGCGCCTGGGGGTGGTGTGGCCGCCTCGGTCACCCTCCGCCTCCCTCTTCGCCTATAAGTTTCCTCTTGACCAAAAAACCAAGGGGGTTCGACGTTTTTTCCAGAAAGAGTTCCGCCACGCCGCCACCACCAGATTCTGCGATTTGGAACCAGAAACTCCGTTCTAGCACCCTGCCGGGACGGGGGATTAGAGGAGATCATCGCCATCATCATCACCATCGCTTCTCCATTGACCATCCATATTTCCCCCATCTATGAGTGAGTAATCTCCCGCTGTAGGCTATGGGGATGGTAGGGATTGGATGAGATCGTTCATGTAATGGCATCAGATTGTTAGGGCATGGTGCCTAGTATTAGTGCTTTTTGACTTTGTTGCAACTTGTTTTGCTTAATGCTTGTCACTAGGGCCCGAGTGCCATGATTTTAGATCTGAACATGTTATTGATTCATTATGATAGTATTGTTTATGGTCTTACCTGCAAGTTGTATACACATATTGTTGTCCAGAACCAAAGGCCACGAAGTGACAGCAATCAGGATACCCGGAGGGAATGGCTTTGATATGAGGATCACATGTGTTCACGGAGTGTTAATGCTTTGCTCCAGTGCTCTATTAAAAGGAGCACCTTAATTGCCAGTAGTCCCTTGAGGCCCCGCTGCAAACGGGCTGGCAGGACAAAAGATGTTGTGCAAGTTCTCATTGCGAGCACGTATGACTATATATGGAACACATGCCTAGGATTATTTAGTACTTGGATGCTTTATCTTATTTATTTGCAAATTCCCTATGTTTTGATTGCCATATAAATTGTCTTGTCCATGCAACGCCCGTCCATCCATCCCTATGCCTACCGCGCTTTAATCCTACTGTTTACTGCAATTGTTACTACTGTCTTTACTTTTACTACTGCTATTACTTTACTATTTTTACTACAAAACTATTGCTACTGATAAACTGATGTGAGCAAGATTGTTTCCAGGTGCAGCTGATATGACAACTCAGTTGTTAAGGCTTATAAATATTCTTTGGCTCCCCTTGTGTCGAATCAATAAATTGGGTTTCACTTCCCTCAAAAATACTGTGATACACCCCCTATACTTGTGGGTCATCAACCATCTCTCCAATTGGTATTGTACGGGATGTAGAAGTTCTTTGTGGTAAGATTAAATATCCTGCTGATTTTCTAGCACTTGGTTCAGCTGCTAGTAAAACCTATCCCATCATTTTTGGTAGACCTTTCTTGAGTACTTGTGGAGCTATTATAGACTGCAAAAGGGAGAAAATGAGATTGACGAGATTCTCCGTCGTCAACCTAAGATGCTTAAGCATAACTTTCTTGTGGAAGATTTGGGTACCACGTTGCCACCTAAAAAGGATCCGGTCTTCGATCTAAAACCTTTACATGGTGATCTTAAATATGCTTACATTGATGATAATAAAATATATCCTGTTATTATTAGCTCTAAACTTTCAGGGAAGAAAGAGGAAAGATTATTGGAGGTATTGAAGAAACACCGAGGGGCTATGGGCTATACTCTGGATGATTTAAAAGGGATTTCTCCTACTATATGTCAGCATGCTATCAATATAGAACCAGATGCAAAGCCAGTGGTAGAGCACCAACGGCGTTTAAATCCTAAGATGAAGGAAGTGGTAAGAAACGAGGTATTGAAACTCCTTGATGCTGGTATTATTTACCCTATTGCTGATAGTGAATGGGTTAGTCCTGTTCATTGTGTCCCTAAAAAAGGGGGAATTACCGTTGTTCCTAATGATAATGATGAGCTTATTCCCCAAAGAATAGTAGTAGGTTATAGGATGTGCATTGATTTCAGGAAAGTTAACAAAGTGACTAAGAAAGATCATTACCCACTTCCTTTTATTAATCAAATGATAGAAAGGTTGTCTAAAAAGACCCATTTTTGTTTTCTTGATGGATACTCTAGTTTCTCTCAAATTGCTGTTAAACAACAAGATCAAGAAAAAACTACTTTTACATGCCCTTATGGAACCTATGCTTATAGACATATGCCTTTTGGTTTATGTAATGCTCCTGCTACTTTTCAAAGATGCATGTCTGCTATCTTTCTTTGTTTTTGTGAGGAAATTATGGAAGTGTTCATGGATGACTTCTCCGTCTTTGGAACTCCTTTTGACAATTGTCTGCACAACCTTGATAAAGTTTTACAGAGATATGAAGAAACTAATCTTGTTCTTAATTGGGAGAAATGCCACTTCATGGTGAATGAAGGGATTGTCCTTGGACATAAGATTTTTGAAAGAGGCATAGAAGTTGATAGAGCTAAAGTTGAGGCAATTGAGAAAATGCCCTGTCCAAGAGACGTCAAAGGTATTTGTAGTATCCTTGGTCATGCTAGTTTCTATAGAAGGTTTATTAAAGATTTCTCTAAGATATCAAAACCCCTCACTAATCTTCTTCAAAAAGATGTACCCTTTGTCTTTGATGATGATTGTAAGGAAGCTTTTGAAACTCTAAAGAAGGCTTTAACTACTGCTCCTATTGTTCAACCACCTGATTGGAGCTTACCCTTTGAAATAATATGTGACGCTAGTGATTTTGCTGTAGGTGCTGTCCTTGGGAAACGAATAGATAAAAAGTTAAATGTTATCCACTATGCTAGTAAGACTCTTGACGCTTCTCAAAGGAATTATGCTACTACTAAAAAAGAATTCTTAGCCGTTGTCTTTGCTTATGATAAGTTTAGACCTTATATTGTTGACTCAAGAGTTACTATTCATACTGATCATGCTGCTATTAAGTACCTTATGCCGAAGAAAGATGCTAAGCCTAGGCTTATTAGATGGGTGATACTCTTTCAAGAGTTTGACCTACATATTGTAGATAGGAAAGGTGCTGAAAATCCTGTAGATGATAATCTATCTCGATTGGAAAACATCTCTTTTGATTCTATGCCTGTTAATGATAGTTTCTCAAATGAGCAGTTGGCTGCGATAGGGGTAAGCTCACGAGGGAGCCCTTGGTATGCTCATTATTCTAACTTTATTGTCTCCAAGTATTTGCCTCCAACTTTTACAGCTCAGCAAAGAAGGAAGTTCTTTTACGATTTGAGACATTATTTTTGGGATGACCCACATTTATATAAAGAAGGAGTGGATGGTATTATGCGAAGATGTGTTCCAGAATATGAACAAAAGGAGATATTGCGGAAATGTCATGGTAGTGCCTATGGAGGACATCATGCGGGAGATAGAACTGCGCAAAAGGTGCTACAATAAGGTTTCTACTGGCCTACCCTTTTTAAAGATGCAAGAAAAATTGTCTTATCCTGTGATGAGTGTCAGCATGTTGGTAATATTTCTAGATGCAATGAAATGCCTATGAATTACTCTCTAGTTATTGAACCCTTTGACTGTTGGGGATTTGACTTTATGGGTCCTTTTCCTCCCTCAAAAGGTTATACTCATATTCTTGTTGCCGTTGATTATGTCACTAAGTGGGTAGAAGCCATACCTACGAAGAGTGCTGATGGGGAGACCTCTCTAAAAATGCTTAAGGATGTTATCTTTCCTAGGTTTGGAGTACCTAGGTATCTTATGACTGATGGAGGTTCTCATTTCATTCATGGTGGTTTTTAGAAAGACCCTTGCTAAGTATGATGTTAATCATAGAATCGCTTCAGCTTATCATCCCCAAACTAGTGGACAAGTAGAGTTATCGAATAGAGAAATTAAATCTATCTTGCAAAAGACTGTTAATAGATCTAGAAAAAATTGGGCTAAAAAGTTGAACTATGCTTTATGGGCTTATAAGACTGCCTATAAAAATCCTATGGGGATGTCTCCTTACAAACTGGTTTATGGGAAAGCTTGTCACCTGCCTTTAGAATTAGAACACAAAGCTTATTGGGCAGTTAAAGTGAAGGAAATATGCCCTGAGAGGCAATAATAAAGTTGTTATTATGTATTCCTTATATATGATAGATGTTTATTTTGCATGCTAGAATTGTATTGATCAGAAACATCAATGCATGTGTGTTTAATAAACAAAAAGGGTTCCTAGTTATGCCTCTCTTATAGACTAGCTTGTTGATTAACAAGATGATCAAGGTTTCCTAATCATGGACATTGGATGTTGTTAATAACAAGGTCACAAAATTTGTGAAATGATGTGATGAACATTCATCCGAAGTATAGCATTACGATCAAGTCATTATGTTTACATTGCTATAACATCATACGAAGTAATCTTTATCCTTAGACCATGAGATCATGTTAATTGCTAACACCGGAAGAGTATCTTGATAACATCAAACTCACACCGTAACAGGGTGACTATAAAGATGGGTTCAGTGCTACAAAGGTGTTATGTTGAGGCTCATGGATCAAGAGCGGAATTTGTCAATCCCGATGATGGATAGATATACTCTGGGCCCTCTCGGTGATATCACATTAAGATAGCTTGTAAGCAAATGATGTGATCACTAGAATGTTATATCACGGGAACGAGAAAAGAGTGCATGTCGGTAACGAGATCAAACTAGGTATTTGGATACCAACGATCGAATCTCGGACATGTATTATATCAAGAGACAAAGGGATTAAATTACAAGCGTTAAAGGTTCTCACGATCACAGAAGTCATCGTTGAATATGCAGGAGTCAGTATGGACCTCTAGGTCCCGCTTCTGATTATTGATCTGAGAGGAGTCTCAATCATGTCTGCATTATTCGCGAACCATAGGGTGACACACTTAAGAGTTATCGGACACCATTTTGGAGCACATATGTTTCAGACGAAAGAATTGCAAAGCGCAGGAATTGTTTCGATAGAAACCGGAAATTGTTTCGGTGAAATTGCAGAAAGTGGTTCTGCATATGATATTGAAATATTGCAAGGGGTTATATGTGAATGTTTTTTAATCAAAGTAATTAAAAAAATTCTGAATAAATTTAATAAAAGAGTTTTATTAAATGAGAGAGCATTAAACTTAGAGAATTTTAATGCATTTAAAGTGGGGACTTTAAAAGGGAATGTGAAGAGGCATTTTAATGTGGAGGGGTTACCACCACATGAATGGGGGAGGTGAGGAGTCACCCCCCATGCGCCAGCCATGGAGAGAGGGGCACCCCCTCCTCCTATAAAAGGCCCCCTCTTCCTCCTTCTTCCTCACACCTCCTCGTGAAGGATCTCTCTCCCCCTCTAGAATTATTCCCCCATGGTCTCGGATTAGCGAGATACATGTTCCCGGTGGCATTTCGTCTGGAAGGAGTTGTTGCTTCCGCTGGATCGCTGGAGCGAGGAGGTGGAGGTTGTCCGGTGGCTTGAACGTGTGTGTGAGTACGGATGCGCTGCTGAGTTGCGACGCTCGGACTTCCTCACGATCTTGAGATCGGCAAGTGTACGACTACATCAACCACGAGTTCCTACTCGTTAACAAAACTCGTTGTATTCGAGGGTAAGTTCTCGATGGATGTATGTCCACCCGTTTCTCTGTACCTAGTAGATAGATCTTGGAGTGTAGTTCTCATCGTAGGAATTTTTTTGTTTTCTATGCTGCGGACCCAACAGTGGTATCAGAGCCTGATCTATGCGTAGGTTCTTTGCACGGGTAGTACACATATGTTTATATGTGGGCGATGATGATCATGTTATTGCATCTTCTATGTATTTTGGATATTGGTGGCATAGTGGGATAAAGCGGCCCGTACCAACCTTACATGTCATCGTACATGAGACCGGTTCCACGACTGACATGCAACTAGTTTTGCATAAGTGGCTGGCGGGTGTCTGTCTCTCCTACTATAGTCAATATCTGATTTTCAACGAGTTGCTAATAACTTGGTTTTCCTCGTTGTGGTTCATGTTCGTAGGTAAGAACGGTTCTATCTCCGAAAGCCCTAAGCCACGTAAAACTTGCAATTGATAAATTAGAGGCGTCTAGTTTAGATCGTTCCTAGGCTAGTGTATTGATATGGTATTGTTGTAAGTAGATGCATGATAGATACTCTTACAACACATTCACCGTGTAAGTTCCATAGACCTTGGCCTTACACACAAAGGAATGATAGAGATCATACCACGATGCAAATGATAGAGATCAAATGCATGGACCATATCATCTCACTTTACACATTAGATGTTAGCATCTTATACTGCTAGTTTGGCACTTTATGTAGCATTGTAAGATGATCCCTCATTTAGATATCAAGATAAAAATGTGTTCTTCCTTGAGTATGCACCGTTCTGTGGATCATGTTTTGAGACATCACGTGATGATCGGGTGTACTCGAATCTACGCTTTCATATGAACGGGTGTAAGACAGTTTTACACACGCGAATACTAAGGTTCTTACTTGGCGAGCCTAGCATGTACAGACATGGCCTCGGAACACAGACCGAAAGGTTAAGCATGAGTCATATAGTTGATGTGATGCCCATATAGATGCTCGCCTTTGAAGCTACACCGACTCACGTGATGATCGGACTTGGTGTAGTGGATTTGGTTCATGTAATCACCAAAAGGACACGAGGGATGTCGTTTTTGAGTGGGAGTTCATTAGTAATTTGGATTAGTTGAACTCACTCTATCATAAACTTAGTCTAAATAAACTTTACAAATTCTGTTGTAGATGGCACCATCTGCTTTTAATTTCAATGTGGTCATGGAGAAAGGGAAACTTGCTGCGAATGGTAGCAACTTCACCAACTGGGCTATGAATTTGAGGATTCTCCTCACTGCTGCACAAAAGGAATATGTGCTAGATGCGCCGCTAAGCCCCCCACCAGCTCCTGATTCCCCTGACGAGGAAAAAAATGTCTATGTGACTCGTCAAGAGGACCACAACTTAGTTCATTGCGGCATACTGTATGGGCTAGAGCCAGAACTTCGAAAGAGTTTTGAAAACGGCAATGCCTTTGATACCATGGGAGAATTGAAAATGATTTTCGATACCCATGCTGCCGTAGAGAGTTATAATGCTTTAGAAAAGTTCTTTAGCTGCATGATGGAGGAGAACAACTACGTTAGTGAGCATGTACTCAAAATTTCTGGGTATGCCGATAAGCTTGTGTCCTTGGGAATAACGATTCCTATTGACTTAGGCATACATCGTGTTCTCCAATCTCTGCCACCTAGCTACAAGAGCTTCGTGATGAACTATAATATGCAGGGCATGAAGAAGTCTCTTCTCGAGCTTCTGTCAATGCTTAAGACTACAGAAGTGGAGATTAGGAAAGAACATCAAGTGTTGATGATCAATAGGACCACCGGTTTCAAGAAGGACAAGAAAGGCAAGCACAAGGGAAAGAAGGGTGGCAAATCTGTTGCCACACCTAAAAAGAAACCCTGATCTGGCCCTAAGTCTAACACCAAGTGTTACTATTGCAAGGGGACTGGCCATTGGAAGTGCAATTTCCCCAAGTATTTCGCGGACAAGAAGTCCGGCAAGGCAAACAAAGGTATATGTGATATACATGTTATTGATGTGTACTTGACTAGTACTCGTAGTAGCACCTGGGTATTTGATACAGGATCGGTTGCTAATATATGTAACTCGATTCAAGGGCTACGGAACAAGTGACAACTAGCAATGGATGAGGTCAGGATGCAGGTCGGCAATGGATCAAGAGTTGATGTGATCGCCGTCGGGACGCTACCTCTCCATATGCCATTGGGATTAGTTATAAACCTAAATAATTGTTATTTGATGCCTGCACTGAGCATGAACATTGTATCCGGATCGTGTTTGATGCAAAGTGGTTATTCCTTTAAATCTGAAAACAATGGTTGCTCGATTTATAAGAATGATATCTTTTATGGTCATGCACCTGTGTTGAATGGTTTATTTCTGTTGGATCTCGATAGTAATATACGCATATTCTTAATGTTAATGCTAAAAAGATTAAACTTGATAATGATATATCTGCATATATGTGGCACTGCCGTCTAGGTCATATTGGCGTTAAACGCATGAAGAAACTCCATTCTGATGGACTTTTTGAATCACTTGATTTTGAATCATTTGATACATGTGAGCCATGCCTTATGGGCAAGATGACTAGAACGCCGTTTTCCGGTTCAATGGAGCGGGCGACAGATTTATTGGAAATCATACATACTGATGTGTGTGGACCAATGAGTGTGTCGGCGCGAGGTGGATATCGTTATTTTGTTAGTTTCACGGATGGTTTGAGTAGATACGGGTATATCTATTTGATGAAACACAAGTCTGAAACCTTTGAAAAGTTCAAGGATTTCAGAATGAAGTGGAAAATCATCATAATAGAAAGATCAAATTTCTGCGGTCTGACCATGGAGGTGAGTATCTAAGTTACGAGTTTAGCACACACATGAAAGAGTGTGGAATAGTTTCACAACTCACGCCTGCCGGAACACCACAACGTGATGGTGTGTCGGAACATCATAATCGTACTTTATTAGATATGGTTCAATCTATGATGTCTCTAACTGACTTGCCACTGTCATTTTGGGGTTATGCACTAGAAATAGCTGCATTCACTTTAAATCGGGCACCATCTAAATCCGTTGAAACGACACCGTATGAATTATGGTTTGGAAAAAAACCTAAGTTGTCATTTCTTAAAGTTTGGGGATGCGATGTTTATGTGAAGAAACTTCAACCGGATAAACTCGAACCCAAAGCAGAAAAATGCGTCTTCATAGGATACCCTAAGGAAACGATTGGGTATACCTTCTATCACAGATCCGAGGGCAAAGTTTTTTGTTGCCAAGAATGGATCCTTTCTTGAGAAGGAGTTTCTCGCGAAAGGTATGAGTAGTCGGAAGGTAGAACTCGAAGAGGTTATTGAACCTTCTCTTCATGAAATGGCGAGTAGCATAGCACCGGAAATTGTTTCGGAGTTGACTTCACCCAATGAAGAGAGAGCTAATGATATTGATCATGAAACTCCGAAAGAGGACACTAGCAAACCTCGCAGGTCAAGTAGGACACGTGCAACTCCTGAACTGTACGGCAATCCTGTTGCGAATTTCATGGTTGATGAAATGGATGACCCTGCGACGTATGAAGAAGCGATGATAAGCCCGGATTCCAACAAATGGCTAGAAGCCATGAAATCCGAGATGGAATCCATGTACGAGAACCAGGTTTGGACCTTGGTGGACTTACCTCACGACCGAAAGGCCATTGAGAATAAATGGATTTTCAAAAGAAAAACTGATGCTAATGGTAATGTGACCATCTATAAGGCACAACTTGTCGCAAAGGGGTTTCGACAAATTCAAGGAGTTGACTATGATGAGACATTATCTCTCGTAGCGATGCTTAAGTCGGTTAGGATTATGTTAGCAATTGCTGCATATTTCGATTATGAAATATGGTAGATGGATGTCAAAACTGCGTTCCTCAATGGTAATATTGAAGAAGAGTTGTATATGATACAACCTAAGGGTTTTGTCGATCCTAAGGATGCTAATAAGGTATGCAAACTTCAGCGATCCATCTATGGACTAAAGCAAGCATCCCGGAGTTGGAATCTCCGCTTTGATGAGATGATCAAAGAGTTTGGATTTGTCCAAACTTATGGAGAGGCTTGTATTTACAAGAAAGTGAGTGGGAGCAATGTGGCATTTCTAATATTATATATGGATGGCATATTATTGGTTGGAAATGATATATATCTTTTAAACAGTGTTAAAAGTTATCTAAATAGCAAATTTTCAATGAAAGACCTTGGCGAAGCGTCATATATATTAGGCATTAAAATCTATAGAGATAGATCAAGGCGCCTAATTGGGCTATCGCAGAGTACATACCTTGATAAGATATTAAAGAAGTTTAATATGGAAGGAAGTAAGAAGGGGTTCTTACCTATGTTGCAAGGCAAGACATTGAGTAAGACTCAAAGTCCGGCTACGGCGAAAGAAGATGATGGATAGGATCCCCTATGCCTCGGCCATAGGCTCTATAATGTATGCCATGCTATGTACAAGACTGAATGTGGGACATGCTATTAGTTTGACTAGTAGGTACCAATCTGATCCAGGTTCGGAACACTGGATAGCGGTCAAGAACATCCTCAAGTACTTGAGAAGAACTAGGGATATGTTTCTTATATATGGAGGTGAAGAAGAGCTAGTCGCTAAGTGTTATGTCGATGCTAGCTTTGACACTGATCCGGATGACTCTAAGTCTCAATCCGGATACGTATTTCTCTTGAACGGAGCAGCAGTTAGTTGGAGGAGTTCCAAACAACCTGTGGTGGCTGGATCAACGATGGAGGCGGAGTATGTTGCTGCTTTAGAAGCGGCGCAGGAAGCGGTTTGGTTGAAAGAGTTCATTGCGGAACTAGGTGTGGTTCCTAGTGCATTGGACCCAATGGTGATCTATTGTGACAACAATGGAGCCATAGCCAACGCCAAGGAACCGAGGTCTCACAAGAATTCCAAGCATATTAAGCGCCGGTTTCACTCCATCCGCGAACATGTCAAGGATGGTGATATAAAGATTTGTAAAGTACACACAGACCTAAATGTAGCAGATCCGTTGACTAAAGCTCTCCCAAGGGCAAAACATGATCAACACCAGAACTCCACGGGTGTTATATTTATCACTATGTGAACTATATTTTTGTCTCTAGTGCAAGTGGGAGACTGAAGGAAATATGCCCTGAGAGGCAATAGTAAAGTTGTTATTATGTATTCCTTATATATGATAGATGTTTATTTTGCATGCTAGAATTGTATTGATCAGAAACATCAATACATGTGTGTTTAATAAACAAAAAGGGTTCCTAGTTATGCCTCTCTTATAGACTAGCTTGTTGATTAACAAGATGATCAAGGTTTCCTGATCATGGACATTGGATGTTGTTAATAACAAGGTCACAACATTTGTGAAACGATGTGATGAACATTCATCCGAAGTATAGCATTACGATCAAGTCATTATGTTTACATTGCTATAACATCATACGAAGTAATATTTATCCTTAGACCATGAGATCATGTTAATTGCTAACACCGGAAGAGTATCTTGATAACATCAAACGTCAAACCGTAATAGGGTGACTAGAAAGATGGGTTCAGTGCTACGAAGGTGTTATGTTGAGGCTCATGGATCAAGAGTGGAATTTGTCAATCCCGATAACGGATAGATATACTCTGGGCCCTCTCGGTGATATCACATTAAGATAGCTTGCAAGCAAGTGATGTGATCACTAGAATGTTATATCACGGGAACGAGAAAAGAGTGCATGTTGGTAACAAGATCAAACTAGGTATTTGGATACCGATGATCGAATCTCGGACATGTATTATATCAAGAGACAAAGGGATTAAATTACAAGCGTTAAAGGTTCTCACGATCATAGAAGTCATCGTTGAATATGCAGGAGTCAGTATGGACCTCTAGGTCTCGCTTCTGATTATTGATCTGAGAGGAGTCTCAATCATGTCTGCATTATTCGCGAACCATAGGGTGACACACTTAAGAGTTACTGGACACCATTTTGGAGCACATATGTTTCAGACGAAAGAATTGCAAAGCGCAGGAATTGTTTCGATAGAAACCAGAAATTGTTTTGGGTGAAATTGCAGAAAGTGGTTCTGCATGTGATATTGAAATATTGCAAGGGGTTATATGTGAATGTTTGTTAATTAAAGTAATTAACAAAATTCTGAATAAATTTAATAAAAGAGTTTTATTAAATGAGAGAGCATTAAACTTAGAGAATTTTAATGCATTTAAAGTGGGGACTTTAAAAGGGAATGTGAAGAGGCATTTTAATGCGGAGGGGTTACCACCACATGAATGGGGGAGGTGAGGAGTCACCCCCATGCGCCGGCCATGGAGAGAGGGGCATCCCCTCCTCCTATAAAAGGCCCCCCTCTTTCTCCTTCTTCCTCACACCTCCTCGTGAAGGATCTCTCTCCCCCTCTAGAATTATTCCCCCATGGTCTCGGATTAGCGAGATACATGTTCCCGGTGGCATTTCATCTGAAAGGAGTTGCTGCTTCCGCTGGATCGCTGGAGAGAGGAGGTGGAGGTTGTCCGGTGGCTTGAACGTGTGTGCGAGTACGGATGCGCTGCTGAGTTGCGGCGCTCGGACTTCCTCACGATGTTGAGATCGGCAAGTGTACGACTACATCAACCACGAGTTCCTACTCGTTAACAAAACTCATTGTCTTCGAGGGTAAGTTCTCGATGGATGTATGTCCACCCGTTGCTCTGTACCTAGTAGATAGATCTTGGCGCGTAGTTCTCATCGTAGGAAATTTTTTGTTTTCTATGCTGCGGACCCAACATAAAGAACTTAATAGAGATTGTAAGCTTGCTGGCGAAAAAAGATTATTTGACTTAAGTTCATTGGATGAATGGAGGAGTTAAGCATATGAGAATGCTAGACTCTTTAAGGAAAAAGTTAAGAGATGGCATGACATGCGAATTCTTAAGAGAGAATTCCATGTTGGTGAGAAAGTTCTATTGTATAGGTCTCGTCTCAGATTTTTTGCAGGGAAACTACTTTCAAAATGGGAAGTACCTTTTTTATTGAAGAAGTGTATCGTTCCGGAGCAATAAAATTTTCTTATTTAAAAGATAACACTACACAAGTGGTGAATGGTCAGTAACTCAAGCACTATATTGCTGGAGATTCTTACAATGAAGATATTGATGCTATTCAAGTGGTAACTCCGGAAAATTTATCAAAGACCAAATTCAGAGACTTGTAGAGTCCGTTTTCGAATAGGTAATAGATCTGGTAAGAAAAGTTCCACGAAAATTCTGTCCAGTTATATTTTTGGAGTTTTTATCCAATAGGTAATACATCAAACGTCACACCGTAACATGGTGACTATAAAGATGGGTTCAGTGCTACGAAGGTGTTATGTTGAGGCTCATGGATCAAGAGTGGAATTTGTCAATCCCGATGACGGATAGATATACTCCGGGCCCTCTCGGTGATATCACATTAAGATAGCTTGCAAGCAAGTGATGTGATCACTAGAATGTTATATCACGGGAACGAGAAAAGAGTGCATGTTGGTAACGAGACCAAACTAGGTATTTGGATACCGATGATCGAATCTCGGACATGTATTATATCAAGAGACAAAGGGATTAAATTACAAGCGTTAAAGGTTCTCACGATCACAGAAGTCATCGTTGAATATGCAGGAGTCAGTATGGACCTCCAGGTCCCGCTTCTGATTATTGATCTGAGAGGAGTCTCAATCGTGTCTGCATTATTCGCGAACCGTAGGGTGACACACTTAAGAGTTACCGGACACCATTTTGGAGCACATATGTTTCAGACGAAAGAATTGCAAAGCGCAGGAATTGTTTCGATAGAAACCAGAAATTGTTTCGGGTGAAATTGCAGAAAGTGGTTCTGCATGTGATATTGAAATATTGCAAGGGGTTATATGTGAATGTTTGTTAATTAAAGTAATTAACAAAATTCTGAATAAATTTAATAAAAGAGTTTTATTAAATGGGAGAGCATTAAACTTAGAGAATTTTAATGCATTTAAAGTGGGGACTTTAAAAGAGAATGTGAAGAGGCATTTTAATGCGGAGGTGTTACCACCACATGAATGGGGGAGGTGAGGAGTCACCCCCATGCACCGGCCATGTAGAGAGGGGCACCCCCTCCTCCTATAAAAGGCCCCCCTCTTCCTCCTTCTTCCTCACACCTCCTCGTGAAGGATCTCTCTCCAACTCTAGAATTATTCCCCCATGGTCTCGGATTAGCAAGATACATGTTCCCGGTGGCATTTCGTCTGGAAGGAGTTGCTGCTTCCGCTGGATCGCTGGAGCGAGGAGGTGGAGGTTGTCCGGTGGCTTGAACGTGTGTGCGAGTACGGATGCGCTGCTAAGTTGCGGCGCTCGGACTTCCTCACGATGTTGAGATCGGCAAGTGTACGACTACATCAACCACGAGTTCCTACTCGTTAACAAAACTCATTGTCTTCGAGGGTAAGTTCTCGATGGATGTATGTCCACCCGTTGCTCTGTACCTAGTAGATAGATCTTGGCGTGTAGTTCTCATCGTAGGGATTTTTTATTTTCTATGCTGCGGACCCAACATAAAGAACTTAATAGAGATTGTAAGCTTGCTGGCAAAAAAGATTATTTGACTTAAGTTCGTTGGATGAATGGAGGAGTGAAGCATATGAGAATGCTAGACTCTTTAAGGAAAAAGTTAAAAGATGGCATGACATGCGAATTGTTAAGAGAGAATTCCATGTTGGTGAGAAAGTTCTATTGTATAGGTCTCGTCTCAGATTTTTTGCAGGGAAACTACTTTCAAAATGGGAAGGACCTTTTTTTATTGAAGAAGTGTATCGTTTAGGAGCAATAAAATTTTCTTCTTTAAAATATAACACTACACAAGTGGTGAATGGTCAGCAACTCAAGCACTAAATTGCTGGAGATTCTTACAATGAAGATATTGATGCTATTCAAGTGGTAACTCCGGAAAAATTTATCAAAGACCAAATTCACAGACTTGTAGAGTCCGTTTTCGAATAGGTAATAGATCTGGTAAGAAAAGTTCCACGAAAATTCTGTCCAGTTATATTTTTGAAGTTTTTATCCAATAAGAAAAGCTACAAAGCGAAAGAGAGACGGAAATGGAGCCAGGGTGGCTCACACCACCCCCTGGCGTGGCCCCCCTTGCCGTGCCAGCAGGTGGTGTGGCCACCTCGGCCTCCGTCTCCGACCCGTTTTCTCCCAGTACCTTCCTTTTGTTGTAAAACTTCGTAATATATAATTCCCCGGATCCCCAGAGGTTCGTATATCGTGTTATCGTCGTGTTTTCGTTTTGATCTGTTTCTGACAGGTAGAGTCCCAGACTTGGAGCCACAGTGTCTTCCTCTGGATGAGCCAAGGAAGATTCTTCAGCGGATATCATTAACCCATACATGCGGGAGTTGAAGATTCATCCCAAGGAGTTGTTGCTTGAAGATGGGGAGGTACGGATAAAAGAGGTTCAAGGCCCTAAAGGTGAAGGAAGTCTGGAGGACAGGATGGAAGCGCTGGAGGAAGAAGTCTTTAGGTACAAAAAGATGGCGGAACGCGAAGTGGATATCATCCATAAGATTTGTTCCGAACTCATCGCCGAGCACAAAAACGAGATTGCTGAGCTCAAGGATGAAATTCTCTCACTCCACCAAACAACCAACCAACTGCAAGCACAACTCTACGATGTTCAAAATCAAAACTGTGAGTACGAGGTTAGGTTTAAACGCATAAGTGCTACTGCAAGTTTCAGGATGCTGGAGACCATGATGTCTTTTGTTGATGGGGAGCCCTTACCTTGGAAGTCGGACGATGACGAGAGAATACCACCACCACTGAAGGAGTGATTCGTCATCAGGTTTTGACATCCCCTTGGTTTGTTCCAAGCTTGGGGGACTGCCGCGGTATCACATCACTATCTTCTATCTTTTTACCTTTTTAGTAGAGTCATATCATGAATAGAGAAGTTATCATGTAGGATGGTTTGGATTATGGAAGTGTCCCCCTCTCGTTAGATATCTATGTATCCGTTGGTGTGAGTTGCTGTTTTGGAATATTAATGAGAAGTTCTATCATTTACTCTTTTGCATATCTTATATTAGTTTTCAATTCATGGTTATATGATTGATCTTGTCGTTAGTATTGGTATCACTTTGGGATCATGGAGTTAATTTAGTTGGTTTTGGCAAACCTGGCTTGGTCAGTAGCAACACTATTTTGAGAATTGAATGAAAAATATAAAAGTACTCTTAAAGAAATATAATTTCATCATCCTTCTTTCTTGATTTGCTCATAAGTTTAGTATTCTCTAGTTAAGATCTTTTGTGCTTCCAAGGAAGATTGCATGTTTGTTTTTGTCACTTGTATGTTTGGTTGTTTCCTTCAACTCTTATGCTTGCTACCCAGCCTTGCTAGCCAAAAACCTGTACTGAGAGGGAATGCTTCTGGTGCATCCAATCCTTAAACCAAAACCTATGCCATTTGTGTCCACCATACCTACCCACTAGCACTATTGCTATTCCAAGTAAATTCATGTTTTTATCTACCTTCCAAATTAAACTTGTTATGTGAAAAATAGTGATTAAAGCTCTCACGAACTTGATGGCACACTTTACTTTCTTGCACTTAATAAACTTGAACCATTGTGCCCATCTATGTTGCGTATATGCTTGCGCTTTGTAAGTTGTGAATTAGCAGAACCTGGCTGTCATGGGGAACGCTTTCAACATTGCACCGGTACTTTGTACCTAGTTGATATCATGTTCTTTTGTCTATGGATGTCGTCGGTGTGAAATGAAATGGGAGCTTGTAAGTCCATGGAGTTATGTATGTGTGTTAGAGAAACGCCTAGGCCGCCGGTCTAATCCATGTTGTCATGGTGGAAACCTGCAGCGTAACCATAATGAGCATCTATGAAGCATTCTTCTTATAAAAAAGGAGATAGAGATTGAGAAAAAGAGAAAAAGAAAAAAAGAGATGAGAAAAGAGGAAAGAGAGAAAAAAGCACCATATTCCCATGGTAAATAAGAAGATTGCTGAGATGCTTGTTGTCTTCTTGCCTTGTCATTTGATATGGGGATTCTTCCGTATCATCGGGCAAGGGGTACCCTGTTGGCGGTTCTCTATGATACACATGTACTTACTATGACAAGAACTTACTGGTGACTAAACTTGAGTAGCATGAGGAGCGCCCCTCGTATTCAAGGGACATGAGATTTTCAACTTACAACTTGTCAAGCATATCCTCATATTTGATCACTTTAACCTTAACCACCTAAAGATGCTTATGATAGGGGAAATTAGAGCTGAAAGCTAATAAGTACCATAATTTTTGGAAGCTCTTTATGAAACTTGAAATCCCTTCTTCCCTCTGCGAAGGGCCCTTCTTTTACTTTTGAGTTGAGTTAGTAAACCTATCCTCTTCTACCTCAGCAAGTATTTTGAGTTGTTGTGTTTCATTCATTCATATGATGATTTATCCAATCATGTTTCTTATGTTCCTTGTTTTGCACTTTGCTCTTATCTTAGTGTCTACTACTTTGAAATCTATCTTTGAAAACCAGTTATTTGTGAACTCCTGCAAATTGTCAACTATTCTTCGACCAAGAGCTAAGTTTGCCATTACCAATTATGATTTACTTGATGCATCTTTATTGTGTTTACTTTACTTATTGCAAGTTAAGTTATATAACAGTGAGGTGTCCTCTATTATGACTTATGTATTGATGAATGTGATGCTTCTTGTCCGTATTCTTTTATCGACTCTTCACTCCATAAACCTGAGGTCATGTTTATTGAGTTCAGCTTCGCTTGGGGACAAGTGAAGTCTAAGCTTGGGGGGAGTTGATACGTCCATTTTGCATCACTATTCTATATCATAATTTACTGTCATTCATTGATATATTTCATATTAAGAGGTGATACTTATGTTATTTCATCTATTTTTGCACGGTTGATGACTTTTGGAGCATGGACCGCTGCAGTCAGGATTCTGATGGAAAAGGTGCTGTTTGGAGGCAAAATTCGCGAAGATCAAAATATCCGGGAAAATACATGGAAAATCCTATTTTTCTAGAAGACGAAGAATGCAGAAGGGGAAGTGGAGATGGGCCACAGGGGGCCCACACCACCCCCTGGCGCGGGCCACCCCAGGCTGCGCCACCAGGTGGTGTTGTCGCCCTGGTCCACTCCTGGCTCTCCCCTCTGGCATATATTATCCTCCCGAAACCCTAAGACTCGGGGAGCGACCACAGAAATATTCTACCGCCTTTGTGAGGCGGAAAACAACGAGAGAGAAAGATCTCTCCGGTAGACAGAATTCTACCGAGGGAATTCCTTCCCGGAGAGGGGAGATCATCGCCATCAACACCACCATCAAGCTGGACTTCATCGGGATCATCATCATCACCACCATCATCTCCACCAACACAATCATCACCACTTCATACCGCTGTAACAATTGGGTTGAATCTTGCATAGTTCTTGGGGGAAACTTTCCCGGTGTTGATTACTCCTTGTAGTTGATGCTATTGAGTGAACCATTGAATTATCATTTATGTTCAGATTGTTACACATCATTATTTCATCTCTGATAATGATCCATATGATATCTTGTGAGTAGTTCGTTTTGTTCTTGAGGACATGGGAGAAGTCATGTTATTAGTAGTGGAATTGTGTTGAGAAAGATTCAATAGTTTGATATTTAAGTTGTGGTGTACTTCTTCTAGTGGTGTCATGTGAACTTCGACTACATGACACTTCACCTATATGGGCCTAGGGGAATGCATTGTGTATTTGGCTACTAATCGTAGGGATTGCCGGAGTGACAGAAACCTGAACCCCCATTAGGAAACCTTTGCACAAGGGACGTCAAGTTTAAAACTGTGGTTAGGTTTCTACCTTAATTACTTTCTTATACTTGCGGATGCTTGCAAGGGGTATAATCACAAGTATGTATTAGTCCTAGGAAGGTTGGTACATTAGCACAGGTTCACCCACACAACACTTAGCAAACTAAAGAAGATTAATCAACTATATAAAGCGAAAGCACTTGACGATATTCCCATGTGTCCTCGAGAATGTTTGGTCATCCTAAGTAATACAACCGGCTTGTCCTTTGCTAAAGAAAGGATTGGGCCACTTGCTGCATTTATTCTTATTGTCTTTTATTTACTCGTACTTCATTTATCTGCATTATCAAAAAACCATAAAAATCTGTTTGCTAAGTATTTATAGAGAATTCCTGCTCCTAGCCACTCGCCAACACCTTCTGCTCCTCGTTGGGTTCGACACTCTTACTTATCAAAAATACTGCGATACACCCCCTATACTTGTGGGTCATCATCCATCCCCTAGAAACTGCAATGGCTAGAACAAGTCTGATAGTAGTAGCTTTTACAACAGGACTAAAGGTATCTTCATAGTCTATACCATATCTTTGTTTAAAACCCGTAGCTATTAGCCTATTTTTGAATCTATCAATTGTACCATCTGCTTTTCTTGTAATTCTAGAAACCCACTTTCTATCTATCATATTTTTACCTAGAGTGTATGGAACTATGTGCCAAATTTTATTTTTTATCAAGGCATCAAATTCATCATCCATTGCATTTTTCCATTCAGGACTTTTTAAAGCTACTTGTATATTTTCAGGTTCACCTAGAGAGCAGGATAGTCCAAGTTTAATAAACCCATTTGTGTACCTTTTGCGATCGAGTTTACTAGTTTAGAGGCGAGTTTGATGCAGAGATGCTCCAGGTTTCACGGATTGGACCACAAATATGTCCGGCGCAGAAAATCCGCTCGAACCAGCTCGATCTAGCACAACAGACGACGTCTTCACCTGAACCTATTTCGATGAAGATTCGGTTGGCGTGGATCCCTCTGATTGCTCCCCTCCATGGCGATGGGGTCCGCTAGGTGATTGTATGCTGGTGTTATCCACCATTTTCAGTGATTTCTTCACTGATGGCTAGGAATTTTGAAGCTCCATCATATTAGCCCCTGAGCTGTAGTTGAGAAAACACAGGAGGGTTTATAGAATCATTAGCAGTTACTTCATTGCATTGTTCATCCCCATGTGATGACATCAGATTTGATGAAGATTAACCCATGAGAAGGAGGGCGAAGGAGAGATCCAGTGTTGGGATCCAATTCTTTGAATGGGAAAACAATTTCATCAAAGACGTCATCGCGAGAAATAAAGACACATCCTGTAGAAACTTCTAGACATTTGAACCCCTTGTGCATGTGACTATAGCCAAGAAAAATGCATTGTTTGGATCTGAAAGCCAATTTGCGTTAATTAAATGGTCTAAGATTCGACCAACATGCACATCCAAAGATTCAAAGGGATGAAGAATCAAGAACCTTTTTAAGGAGTTTTTCCATAGGAGTGTCATTGTTAATAGCCTTGGTAGGTAAAATATTGATGAGTGGCAGTCAAGAAAGCTTCATCCCAAAATTTTAATGGCATGGAGGCATTTGCAAGAAGATAGAGTCTTACTTCTAAAATGTGTCTATGTTTTCTTTCGGCCGGGCCATTTTGTTGATGGGCGTGTGGACAAGACACATGGTGTGCAATACCGTTATTTTGAAAGAAGGAATTTAATTTTTCATATTCTCCACCCGAATCACTTTGGAGGGCAATAATTTTTGTATTGAATTGGCGTTCAACAAGTTGTTGGAAATTGTGGAATACTTAGAAAGCATCAGATCTTTGTTTAAGAAGATAAATCCAAATGTATTTGCTGAAATCATCTATAAAACTTATATAATAACTGTATCTACCAACAAAACTAGGTGCTGGGCCCCATACATCGGAGAAAATAAGTTCAAGGGGCAAATTTGATACACTAGTAGACTTTGGGTAAGGCAATTGATGACCTTTTGCTTTTGACAAGAATCACAGACTAAATTATTTTTAGACTCTCGAGAGCATGGAAGTTCATGCTTTTGAACTATTTGTTGAACGACTTGAAAAGAGGGATGCCCAAGGCAACTATACCATGCTTCGGAAGAAGGTTTGGAGATGCTGAAGGATTGTTTATTGAATGTTGATGAGGATGAAATAAAAGGATAGAGGCCTCTCGAGCACCTCCCTTCAAGCACCACCTTCTTCGTTGCCTTGTCATTTACATAGAAATTCCAAGGGTGAAATTCAACAAAAACATTATTGTCTTTTGTAAGACCATGAATGGAGACAAGATTGTTCTTGGCATTAGGAACATGGAGAACATTTTAAGATGTAAATTGGAGGATGGGGTTTGAACAAATGAATGACCAACATGGCTAATGTTCATACATGCTGCGTTGGTCATGTGCACCTGCTCATGGCCATTGTATTTCTCCTTCATGGTGAACTTTTCAAGCTCACCGGTGATGTGGTCGGTGGCGCCCGTGTCACCATACCAGTTGGTGTCGACTTGGTAGGAGTTGACGGCGTTTGCGTTCTTCTCCTCCTGCTCGTCATCGTCACAGCGATACCAACACTTCCACGCCTAGTGGCCTTGCTTGCCACAAATTTGGTAGGTAGGTTGGCGATCCTTTCCTGGGACAGAGTTGTGAACATCATTTTGACCGCCTTCCACACGGTGTCGGATGTCTTCAGACCTACAACAGAAACCAGCACCTCCCTCGAGAAGGAATTAACGAGGTAATGGAGAACGTGTTGATCAGTGTTTGCTCATGTGGCATAGGCTGGGTTAGGTACTTCGGTGGTGTCGCCCTTGTCCCATTTGCTGATGGTGAGGGTTTTGGGGGTGCCTTCATCTCTCCGTTGATGATGCCCTCCAGCTTTGTGAAAGGAATGTATAAACCTCTTTTAGTGTGTAGATTTATCTAGGTTTGAAGTGAACCTACACATTAAAATGGTTTAGATACACTCTATTCAGAAAGCTAAAACATCTTATATTTTGAAACGGAGGGAATAGAAATGATACGGTGGTTACAAAACGTGTTATGACATGACAGTCCAAAAACATGTGCGCCTCATCATATTTTCTACTAACAGACAGTACAAGGTCAAAGTCGCATGATCCATCCGGGCTCCAGCTGTCCAGCATGGCTACTCTGAATAGTACTGCTAGGGTATACTGTTGCAAGGACGTGTCGGTGCAAGAAATATGAGATAGATCCGTCCACATGTAGTCGATCTTGATTGCTGCTGGTGCATTAGCAGTCGTATTCAGTTTTCGTAGAAAGCGGTCCGTAAATATGAGATAAATCCTACAATTGAATACGGAATGATGTGGACTCATGAGGTTGGTGTAAATCAGTTCCCGTCCGTGATTTCAGGCGAGGGAATTGATCTACACATGGTCCACGTACGTCCGTAAGTGTAGAAAGCGGTCCGTAAGTGTAGCATTGCTGATTTCAGTTTTCACTAGTCTAGCCTTTGCCTTTTCGAAAGAAAAAACATCATCGGTCTGAACCCTTGCACACGCACAGGCCGGAAAACGGAAAAATCTGCATCTCTGACAGAAAACATCTCCGTCACTACTCAGTCACATATGCTTGCGACCGAAGCAACAAGCTGAGATATTTAAATCGCACTGAGTAGCATGAAATGCTAGAAAATCCATTAATTCTTACAGATTAGAGATGGGCAACCCAAGCACTGACCGCGAAGCAATGTTCAGACGGCACCTCGCTTTTGTACTCTTAACGATCACGACAGTACAAAGCCAAAGTCGCATGATCCATATCCAGGTGAAACAGGTTGAATGATCTGGTGAAACAGGTTGTGTCAAGAAGAAGAGCTGGAGGACTCGAACGTGGAGACCCTCTGGCGCTTGCCGGTCAGCAGCGAGTCCCTCGGCGCGAAGTCGAAGGCGGCGGCGGAGCTGACGACCCTGTCGAGAACGGACTCGAGCGCCTGCCGGACCGAAGCCGCGGTCACGTCGCCCTCGCGCGCCATGAGGACGGTGAGACGCACGCGGCCGCCCAGCGTGGTGACGTCCGAGCCGACGACCCTCGGCGCGAGCGGCTGCAGCGCGCGCCTGACGTCGGCGAAGAGGTCCGCGCAGCCGTCGGCGCAGCTGAGCGTCGCCTTGACGAGGAGGAGCCCGCCGCCGCTGTGGTGGGGGTAGGCGGCGGGTGCGTGCTGCTGCACGACGTCGACCGTGACCTCGTCGGCGCCGGACGGGACGGGGCAGTGCCGGCCGACACGGGCGGCCTCGGCCTTGAGCTTCTTCACGTGGCTTATCACCTCCGCGAGCAGCGCCGCCTTGTCCATCTGCAAAACACAGTCGAGAGAGCGATCACGTTTTCGGGTGCGTTTCTCGTCTCGTCTGCGAACGTAACGTTGCGGCGCGGAATTTTGCCGCTCCGCACCGTGTGTCGGCCGGCGCTCGTGGTCACCACCCAAAAAAAAAAAGGCCATCTCAGTCCAACCAAGCAGCGAAAAAGAAAGGGGCTTAGCCACCATTCAACTCAGAGAAAATTACAAAATACTACCACATTATAGGCTAGGGTTTTAAAAAACCACCACTTTACGCTAGAGTTTTAAAAAACCACAATTTCAGAGTTGGTTTGTTTCAGATAGCACAGATACCGGTTTGACGCTGGTCTATTGACAAAACTGACAGAATGGACCCACTCTAAAGTGATGGTTTTTTTAAACGAATCAACTCTGAAGTGGTGGTTTTTTTACACGAACCAACTCTAAAGTGGTGGTCTCATTCTGGTATCAATGCTATCTGAAACGAACCAACTCTGAATTGGTGTTTTTTTAAAACTCTAGCGTAAAGTGGTGGTTTTTTGAAACCTTAGCCTCTAATGTGGTGGTTTTTTGTAATTTTCTCTTCAACTCATATCGCGGCAAGGCAATGGGCCGTGTTGCCTCAGAAAAATGAGGCCGGGAAACAGTACTAAAACCTCAGACCCTTTTAGGAAAAGGGCTAAAGGGTGCAACTACCTGGCAGTATATGCTCCCGGTTTTAGAAATGAGTTATAAATACAGTTTGAACTGTCAAGAAAATTTCCAAAATAAATCCGCATGTAAGTCTTGACATTATGTGCTCGCAAAGTCGTATCATGAAAAAAACGCTATTTTGTGTCATGTGTAAAAATGACAAAATTCAGGGCTAAAAAAACCTTTCCATGTAGACATTTCTTTATATTTTTAATATGACACAAAAATGTCAGGTTCCGGCGAAACTTGGTGCGCGAATATAGAATGTCGAGGTGTATGACACCAAATTTTTGGTTTGAAATTTTTGACATGTTAAAATATTTTTCCCCATGGCCGGAGCATATTCACCCAGATCAAAATTGAATTTACAGCGACTGTTTCTTATCTTTCTTAGATGACTATTTCTTAATTTAGTTCTTGTCCAAACGAGATTCATCGAATCTTTGTTGTAACTCAGTTGCAACTCCTAACTACAACAAATCACAACGTATTTCAACTAGGAAAAATTATTTTTTACTTAGTTGCAACTCACTTGCAACTGAAAAAAAGTCAGTTTCTACCTAAATACAATTAAAAAAATCAATTAATAGCAACTCACTCACAACTCTCATGATAGCACGATCCACCACACGGTTCTACATTTTAGGAGTCGATCAAGTTCTTACTTAAATCTTGGTTGACCCAGAATTAGCAAGCTTCTAAAAAAAGTGTCAATTTATACCATCATCAAGTTCTAAAAATACACTCCAACGGACGAATCACTTGGAGCTTGGAACGCAAGAAAAAAAAATACCGATGCAACAAGCAGGAGGACAGAAAAGCGCTGACCTTGTCGGTGCAGGGCACCATGCTCCGGAGCGTGGCGAGGTGCGCGTTGATCCTCTCCCTCCGCCGCCGCTCCGCCTCGCTGTGGCTCCTCAGGGCCGTGGCCGCCTTCTCCTCCCGCTCGTCTCCACCCTTCCTCTTCGACACGTCCGTGGTGACGCCGACGGCCGCGTCCAGCCGCCTCGTGCCGCCGTCCAACAGGACAGACGACGTTGAAGCTCCCAGCTGCGGGCTAAAGCGATGATCGTGACCGTGACCGCCGCCGAAGCCGCCGTAAAACCCCTCGTAGAGCCCGGCTGTGCCGCTGAAGGGACCGGAGTTCATGTCGTCGCAAAAGAGAAGGCTGCCACGAGCCCACGACGAAGAATCTGCAATGGTCGATAAGCCCAAAGGACGTACGTGGACGGAATTGCAGCTACGGAGAAACCATCGACGTGAAGTGCAAGTCAAGGGCCGGAATATTGTTTCTTGAATTGCCACGGGGAAGAAGAAGTTTCGATGGACAAGGCGGAGAGACAAGGATTCACAGGCACAAGGGCCAAGAACTGAACACCTCTTTGTTCTCCGGAATGTCGCAGATCTTCGCGACAAGACAGGAGCAACAAGCTCAAGAGCCCAAACACCTGTGTTCCCCAAGAGTAGCAAGCAAGCAAGCAAGAAAGCGAGCGCAGACAACGGAAGCCAACAGGAAGGAGACAAGCAGCAGCGAGACCGAAGCCCTGGTTCCCAACAGTTTGAGACCCTTTTCCCAAGATCGATCGCTTCAGAAATGGCGATGCCCTTTAGGGACGGGAGCTTCCAATAGAATCACAAGAAAAGCAGAGCTATGTCGTTAGTTGAAGCAGATGAGACGAAGGCCCTCGGGCTGTTCACGAACACAAATGGAAGAGGCAAGTCGAAAGAGGAAGAAGGGAGGTTGGAGGCGAACACCGACACACCGAGCGAGCTCAGGTGCCCGGAGGACGGTTTGGAGGGCAGGACCATGAGGGGAGCTCGATGCGTCGTAGCTTCCTCTGCTCGGATTCCACCTTGCTTCCGCCGGCGCCGGTCCTCCGCGTGTCTCCGTGCGCCTCCATTAGCGCCACCAGTGAACTCCTGCTCGAGAGCTAGCGCAGCTAGAGCATCCTGGAACTTCTCTGCTCTATGAACGGGATCATCTTCCGCGTCCCCTCTCTGTTTATCGTGGCGATTGGCCTTTTGGCTTTTGTGCCTTCTTCTTCAGAGAATTCTGTGAGGAGAGAAGGCAAGAACGGCGATCTCTTCTAGGAATGAATGCTGTAGAGATTGGAGGAGAAAAAAGCGCTCTCTTCCCTTTCTGAAGGATGAACAGACGAAGAGCTCTCTTTTTGAGCAAGGATTGAGAGGGAATAAGAATATACAGAGCTTTACACGTTTGATTCGCGGCTGGCTTTATTTGTTCTGCATTTGACACGGAGGATAGGGACATGTTGCTTGTTGGATTAGTTCTTTGTTTGCTTACCTGCCTCTTTGGCTGGATAATAGTTTTCTTATGCTGACTCCAGACGGTGCCACAAGAGTTTCCTCATGAACCGTACATATCAGCCAATGTAATTCTTCGCTTGTATCAATAGAACGGTAATTCCTTTTCCATTTCCGAGCATGACTTTTGCCACCAAATTTGCATCAGCAAGAATCAGTGAGTGTAGTTGGAAGTGACTATCCGGTGCCTCGATGGCCAAATAACCGCGGAGAGCACAAGACCATCACAAACTTTGCTTGTGTGTATATCTGTTAACTCTTTCATTAAAAATCGTGTTCTTAAAAAAAGTTACTACTAGCAGAATTAGTATCACAGATTAGGGTTGTGATGTCACTGGTGAGACAACTGGTGCAGTAAGCTACACACGTCGGTTTGCAGTGCAGTATCTTATTCCCTCGTGAATTTTCTTGTAGGCTGTTTCTTCTCCCTTTGCCCAACTTATTGGAAGACACTGCCGTCTTGGACAACATTTTAGTGAATAAAATCATAAAAAACAACTGTATTAATTGGGTTGTTCAACTAGTTAATCTTTGTATATTCCCCTGTAATTTGTTTTTGTGATCTTGCCAGCCAATCCAGCTCTAAGCTTCTTGATGTTGGCATTTGAACCAACACCTTGGCTGTAAGCCGGCTATGTTATCAACTGTTCCCCATAACATTCCGATTCTCAAGTCCTGTTCATCAGCCTATAATAATTCATGACAAGATGTTCGGTTTAGATGACCTAGTCTTTAGGCCAATGAGTCTCCCTGTCCTCATTAAACAAGCAAAGTTGTCCTTATTATGAGATGACTCAACCCATTTCTTTTTGTTTGACTCGGCACATCCTTCGAGATGCGTGGTTCTAGAAGTGGCCCAAAATGTTTGACTAAACTTCTCAGTTCATATACATGAACCTCTCTTGTCATGAGTTATTAAAAACTTATCAAGAAGCAAGAATGGCTAACGATTAGATGGCAGGGCACATCGAACAGTGAACTATACATGACACTGGATTTACAATCATTATGTGATAGAAGGAGAGGACAATTCTATCGCCGTCTACGAAGAATTCTTTAATGGAGGTTCTTGGGAGCTGGCACTCAAAGAAGTTAATGTGTTGCTTGTGATCTTCTATGGAAGATCATCTATCAGAAGAAAGCCAAGGCGATTGGTTAGGCTACTCAAATCTGATAGCTCCAGGGAGTAGCTAATTCTTTCCAAGTTGGTCTTGAACACCTGGGCCTTTTAGAACCATGTGTTTCGGGATTTAATATGGAGCATCGCCGCCGGTGGAACCAGTGTAGTATTTTCGTTGATTTTCTACTGGAATTAGTATCAGTGACAGTGTTTTTGGCTTTTAATCTTCTGTGTTCCCATCATATGCCTGCAGGGCATATAACAGAAGAAACAATTAGAACCATTAGTGATGTCATTGTCAGCAATTACTTCTGCATGATGATACACACAGCTTTAGGATATGCAAAGGCCACAGTGAAGGAATCTGACAGTTAGAATTGCCTAGAAAGTGGGCAGGAATCTCCATCCACTTCATGGACACATCTGCAGGAGTGCATCAAGGATCACAGGGAGGGATCTAGTGATAGATTGAGCAGGTTCACATTTCTTTTAGTCGTCTTCAAGTAAATGTGATTCACAGCCACCTTTGAATCTACTTCCAACTCAGGCAGAAAAATCTCACTTCCCTATTGTTTTCTATTACGAAAGTGACAACACCATGATTTGTATGCCTTTCTCAAGTGTTCTGAAAGCTATAATGTAACCCGAGTCTAGAAATATCGATGCAAAGCAAAGAACAAAGCAACCGCCTCTTTTTTACCTCCTTTCTTTTTCATATATTTTTCTGATCAGGAAAAATAAAAAATTATGTCAGTTATTTTGAAGTTATTCTAATCTCGTACACACAAAAATTTGCAATTATTCATCTACTACTGGAATTTGGATTGATTTTATCAATGCAAATTGGATTTAGATAGAAGAGTACATTCTTTCTAATATTTTAGATAGAGAAAACATTTTTTCTATCTAAAATATTAGAAAGAATTTTGCTATTTTTTTATTGCTATATCCAATTTATGGAATTGATACACCATTTAATTGATATCATTTAGCAAAATGAAACACAGCAATAAATTCTTGGAGCTATTGTTTTTTTCTAGCATTAATAAAATTCATTGGTGTTAAGAAAAAACTCTTGCGAGAAGGTTGGCTAGAGATTTCTTGGAAAAATACCAGCCCCTTTCGATTCATAATGAGACGGGACTAATTCTTTTTTTATTCTATAGATTATTTCGCTTAGTACAATGTACAGAAGGGAGGAGAGTGGAGATTTTTGGCTCCCGGGCACCCGTGCTCCTTTTATTTAAAAATTTCAAAAACCATATTTGTGAGCTTCAAAAAAATTAGAAAAAAATATATCTGCATATAGCTAATGATATTCCCACAAACATGCAAAATATAAAATTTAAATACTCTGTATTTTGAACTACACGAAAATAACAAAAGTGTGGATCTGCATATTTTCAAATCCCCAAATTTTACAAGATTTTGTCATTTTTGTGTAGCCCATAATAAAAAGAATTTAGTGGTGTGGTTTTGCATGCTTGTTAGATACAACATTAACTATGTCCAATATTTTTTGCAGACCTTTTTGAAACTTTTAAATATAATTTTCGAATTTTTAAATTTAAAGGGAGCACTGGAGCTCGGGAGCCAAAGACACTTTCCGCCGCCTCTGCATAGATAAGGCACATAGATATACCATGGATTCATAGAAAAAAAGAGAAATAGTGCGGTTCAAAAGGTACATGTGTTTACTTAGTGCTTTTATCTGAACCCAAGGTAGATCCTCAAACAAACGAACTATAGTTGCAAGAACAAGTGTGACGCTTGTTAACAACTGAAGAGTGAAATGCAAAGTAAAACAGGAGCACTTCTGTATACAGGTTAGCAGATAGAGAGAAGAAAAGATAACTTATCTCGATCGAACGTCTTATTAAGGAGGAAGCATCAGCTTGGATGCAAGCAGGAGCAAAAGGCCTTAGTGGTGCCAACTACCTGGGATGTGCACTAAAAATCGAATTGTAAACTAGCTAGCGGGAGATCCCTCCTAGGAGGCTTGTATCAAACTCTATCTTTGCAATGAAATGAAACGCAAACACCTCTTTGCGTTTTCTCAAAAAAAAAACCGTCTTATTAACAATTGATAGTGAGAACTTCACTGCAGTTTCTCAGTGCCTCGACAACTCTAAGAAGATAACTTCTCATGTGTACATGAGAAGGATGCTGTACATCCGCTGCTCAATTTACAGTATGGCCCTATAGTTCCAGCAAATGCACACAGGCAGTTCCGAGTTCCGATCAGCGCAGGAATATGTACACAGGGGCATCACTACCACGTTATCCACAAGATTGCACTGCAGACAACACCAGCTCGTTTGTAACTACATAAAAATCAGCTGCTTCGCCATACTGACTGCTTTCTCTCGACCAAATAACTTGTCAACAATGGCCAGCGCGAACTCTGTCGCAGTTCCTGGAGCTTTGCTAGTGATAAGGTTACGGTCGATCACAACCCTGTCCTCACATTGGCTCTTATCTGTAAGCAGGTGTGCCATGGGTGGAAATGCCGTCGCCTTCTTGCCCTACAACGATGGAAAAAATCTTGAAATCAGCCTAAAAGTTAACAAAATTAACTAATGATTTTCGCATTTTCGCAATAGCATGTTTACTGCTCTCTCTACCAGAAAAACGGTGCCCTAGGAATGATTTATTAAGCACGTGATGTGCATATTGTCATCAAAGTGTACATTATATAAGGGAATACCTTTAGTAAGCCGTGGGGCTCGAGGACATGAGCTGGGGAAGCACATATTGCACCATAGGGTTTATTAGATTCTGCCTGTTTCTTTAGTAAATCAACAAGTTTCTCTGTGCTAGCAAACTTTTCAGCACCCTGTAGACCACCCTGTGTGCGACAGACACCAGTGTCAGAGAAGTACTCTCAAATCTAGTACTACACAAAAAGAAGAAGAATTCTACAGCCATGTAGTACCGGCATGACAATCAGATCAAATTCCATCTTAGCAGCTTCATCCAGCATCATATCAGCTATCAGATTAAACTTGTGGCGACGGGTCACAATTTGCAAATTATCCTCAACTGATGCAACAATAACGTTTGAGCCTGCTCTACGCAGGACATCGATTATAGTAAGAGCTTCTACTTCCTCTGAGCCATTAGCAACTGGCACAAGAACCTGCAGGGCATATAGCAGAAGAAACAACAATGCATGCATATTAAGCCCAACTCAGATTAAACTTGGTAACAGGAAAGTGTTAGCAGCAGGCCATCATATCAAACTCTAATGTTGTCTTATTGCCTTGTTATTGACTTATGTACATTCAGTGGTCCTAAACAAATACAGTCAGCTCCTAGCCCCTGTGCATATCAGTCACGTTCTCATATTTAATTCCAACATGCTTCTTGGTAAAATATTCCACATGAGCCAATTACTTGCAAACTGATGTTCCTTAGCTATGGCATATTTGAGATTGCTGCAAGAGCACATATGACCTTACTTTAAGTCACTATCCAACTCTGTTGCACGTGTCTGTACCTCTCCTCTTCCACATTAACCAAGTAAATACACCGATAGATAAATTATATATGTACAGGATTACAGTATGCTGCTATGCATCAATCATCATTTTTAACTAATTATGTGTGGCAGTAACAAGTACCATTTCCTTATAACATAAACAAGGATTTTTTTAATGCGCAAGCATGGTCCATGAATATCGTTATAGTCAGGACTATTATTAGGTTCAAAGAATATCCAAGTATACTGTTCTACTGTCAAGATAAACAAAAGGTTTGTAATCACGAACATTGATTCTATGGTCAGCAGGCAAGAAATTTAAGAGGATAGAGAAAGCATGCTCAGGAAAAGCCTGCAATAGATTAGTCTTGCCAAAAGGTTTAACAAACACAGTACATAAAACACAGGAGTTCCTTAAGGAAGAAAAACACAAAGCAACCAAAAATGTAATGGTTGTCTTTTCTTAACAAGTGGAGTTTATTTCGTCTCATACCTGAGGTGTACCGCTGCATTTCCATTCGACCGAATTAAGTTCTTCGAGGGTATATTCAGCTCCGTGTTGAGGGCGAATATACTAAATCAGAAATGCACAACCAACAAATAGCAAGTTCAAGTCACTGAGATTCATGAAATATGAACCCGAAATGTTCCATTCTAGATATAACAGTTAAATGCTTAAAACATACGAGTACTACTTCATGCAAATTATATAGGATATTATTAATAGAATGGAATGGTGTCTCAGTTAGCACATAGGATCATACCAGGCCTGCAGAAGTAAATATAATTCCTGTATGCACTACTTGTAAATTGTAGGGGGAAGCAACAACTCATTCAGACAACTGATTCACATCAAATCGCCACAGGTGTACATTAACAATTTCTAGATCTCGCTAATGTGGGCAATTTTCTTTACGCTACAGAATCTTCTATTCATATTACCATGTTATTAAGAACAGAGCATCAGTTAACAATAGCAAAGAGAAAACAGATGTAGGTTGCTTACCAAAGGTCCAGCAACCTCCTCCATCTTCTCTTTTCCATATAACTGCTCCACCAAAGCAAGAGCAAACTCAATGGACGTTCCCGGACCCTGGCTAGTCACTGCATTTCTATCCACCACCACTCTCGAGTTCACAGGGATGACGTCAGCAGGGAACTTCTCTACGAATGACGGATAACAAGTCGCCTGATGTAACAAAGCGCACCGATTTGTCATACAAGATCCATCTTTCCAAGGAAATCATCATCGTGACAGTCAAAATATCTTAAATGGTGATCACTTATTCATTCACCTTTAGCCCTTTGAGCATGCCCCAATCTGCTAATGCCACTGCCGGCGCAGCGCAAATGGCACCATAGAGTCCCCCGTTCTCTGCATGCTTCTTGACCATCTTCTCCAGTACCTTGCAATCTCTGAGATGGGCGGATCCCGGCATTCCCCCCTGCACGCAATTAAACCAGCAACACCAACTGATCAGGCCACGGAAGAACAGAAAAACGCTATTCTTATGCGTATCCCAACATCTTGGAAGGTACAGAGAGTGGCAACATCAATGGAACAGTAAGGCACAGAGTAGGCGGCGGTTGTTACTGTAATTCAAGAAAGAAGGCTAATTTGGGGGCAGAAGGGGAGTGTGGCCAGAGAGGGGAGGTGGGGGACGCACCGGCAGCGCGATGAGGTCGAAGGCCTCGGCTTCCAGGTCGGCGACGCGGCCGTCGGCGACGAGCTTGACCCCGTAGGCGGCCTCCACGAGGAGACCCTCGTCCCCCGCGGGTGCGGAGGCGACGGTCGCGACGGTGACGCGCGCGCCGGCGCGGTTGAGGACGTCGGCCGTCGCGGCCGCCTCGATCGGCTCGGTGCCGGCGGCGACCGGCACGAGCACCCGCTTGGCGGGGCCTGCGGCGGCGGCGAAGCCGCGGGAGAGGAGCAGGCGGCGCCAGGAGACGGCCCGCCTCGCCAGCGAGGAAGAAGCGGCGGCCATCCTGAATCGGGTGCGTGGGGCGCAGTGTGGGGCGGGATTCCTGCCTTGCTCGGCGGAAAGGTGGTGCCGGGGTGGAAGTCTCGCGTTCTTGCTCCGCTTTCTTCCGAGCGAGTAGTAGGAGTAGCTGGGGTTGGAGCCTTGATTTGCGGTCTGTGCTGAGTCACGGGGGAGGAGGCCTGGTTGCCCGTCAGGTGTCAGCGAGTCTTCGCGTCCCCGTCCGTCGCCGTCGTTTTTCTGGATAGAGTAGTGCTAGTGGATTCTTGCTGTACTCGGTTGGTACCATGCTACCGCTAGTCGCACTCGGTACCATATCTTATGCGGATGATGATCGGTGTTTTTCTGACCTCTTGGATGAAGATCAACGTTCGCGTCGGGGCGAGGGAAGATGTGAGTGAGGTTTCAATACCCTGACAAAACGGGAGTGCTACGCGTGCTCCAGGATGCATCCCCGCGATCTTCTGGGTTCGGAGCATCGAATCATCACAAACTGTACGATCACCGTCTTGATATGCACTATGCCGCTTTTGCTATAAGGTAGCGAAAAACATTAGGCTTGTGATTCAGTACAACCCCATCTAACCTCGTATAAATACATCCGTGTATATATTTTAATCCGTATCTAAATCGTGTATTATCTATGTATAGGAAGGAATCGGACATGTAGGTATACCCTCGTCCCCGTCTTTGCCTACCACTGCCGGGACCGCCCCTGGACGCCCCTGGACGCCGCAGCCGCCGCCCATCACCGCCGGCGACCATCGCCGTCGACACCTGCATCTGAACAACCGTCGCCGCGGCCGGCTGACAACCGCTTCCAATGCCGGCTGACAACCGCCGCCGGCTATCGTCGCGTCCTCGTCGTCGAGGTAAGTTTCCCCGGATTCTCGATCTCGCCTTGGCAAATCGCGATCCACCGGACAGTCCGGTTCCCATTCAGCCGGCCGGTCCGGCAACGCCAGACGGTCCTGGCCGGCCTGTCCGAAGCAGCCGGACTATCCGGCAATACTTTAACGGTATGTCCGGCAATTAATCTTTTTCTGTTTTTCTTCCGTATTCTTTGCGATGTTTCAGTGTATTTTTCGGAGTGATGGAGGACTCTGGCTCAACTTCGAATGACAATGATAACGGTTACACGGACAATGAGGATTCTAGTTCGGAGAATGGATCTAACAACAGCTAGTTTGGTGGTCATAATAATAGGCAGAACTATCTCGAGTCATCGACATACTCACAAAACATGAGTGAAGTATGTTGAATATTCTATAATGCCAGTCCATGCTAATAAGTAAATTGACATCTTACTTTCTCTGTTTTTGTTACATAGGTGGTAGCCGGTGGTCACGACGAGGACGAATATTCAGACTTGGAAATTCGAACCGATGAATATAGCGTTGAAGCACTGTATCAAGATGAATCTAACTTAGGAAAGAGTAGCGAGGTTTGTAGATATTTTAACTGTGGCAAGCAATGAATGTTAACAATGAAACAACATCTTATAGGGCTATCTGTGTTTATCTGTGTAGGTGATATCTGGTGCAGATGATGGGCATGAACATCACGGGAAACCAGACATGGAATTGTGAGTAACGAAGATAAGAACTTCCGAGTTGATAATCATTAGAAAATATTGGACATGACTTTTGATTCCGAACCGGCGGCTTTCGTTTGGTACAACAACTATGCAAGAGATCATGGCTTCAGTATCAGAAAGGACATTTTGAGGTGAGGAAAAGGCTCTAAGAAACAAATACGGTTAAGACGGTATCTTTGTTCTAGGGCAGGCAAACATCTAGAAAATCTCTTAACAGAGGAAGGCCACACCCAAAAGCTGAGACCCGAGACTCGCTGTTATTGCAATGCCCATCTCAGCGTGAAGCGTGATAGATCCCGTGGAGTCTGGGTTGTCAAAAGCTTCGACAGCAATCACATTCATGTATTGGCTAGTCCGGACAAACTACCGTTTCTACGGCCGCATAGAAAGATTAAACCGCACCAGAGAGTTGAGATACTATCATTGGGAGCCGTTGGGTTGAGAAAAAGTATGATCATGAGACACTTCCTCAAGAGACACGGCTACGACGGTGTAGGCTTTATTCCTAGAGATCTGTACAACATGTGTGGTAGGGAGAAGAGAAAGCTTATTGCGGATGGTGATTCTGCAACAGCCCTCGGTATCATGGCCGCTAGGAAAAAGAATGATCCTGAATTTTTTTTGATTACGATGTAGACGATGAAGGACGGTTGAAGACCTTGTTCTGGTGCGATTCTCAGTCACGTCGGGACTATCAGGACTTCGGCGATGTGGTGGTGTTTGACAGCACCTACAAGACGAACCGGTATGGTATGCCGTTCATTCCGTTCATAGTTCTGAACAATCACCGTAAGACTACGGTGTTCGCGTGTGCCATCGTGTCAAACGAGAAGGAAGATACACATGCTTGGCTGCTTCGGACGTTTTTGAAAGCAATGTGTTAGAAAAGGCCAAACGGTATTATCACAGATAGCAACGCCGCAATGATAAAAACTATTCAGAATGTCCTTCCAGACCCGTGGCACCGTTTATGTATGTGGCACGTAGAGAATAACATGAACAAATATCTTGGTCATAAGTCACTTAAGGAGTTTCGTCCATTCTTATACTACGTCACTTCAGAAGCCGTCTTCGAGCAAAGATGGAGCGCGTTTGTTCGCAAGTGGCAGAGATAATCTACCGAGGAATGGCTTAAAAGGATGTACAACAAGAAGAGAATTTGGGTCGCCGCGTATCTAGCCGGTGGATATTTCCTTAGCATGAAAAGCAATCAGAGGAGTGAGGGTTTGAACTCATGCCTTCACCTTCACCTGGATTTTGGTATGACCCTTGTCGACATGATTATGCATTACGAGAATGCATTTACTCGCATCCGTGTGAGCAAGGCGAAAGATGACTGTATTTCTTCCTAGAGTTTTCTGGTGGCAGTAATTGAATCCAAGGAGATTGAGGTTGCACTTGCCCATGTCTTTACTCCGGCCAACTTCTACATCTTGTAGCGAGATGTCAAGAAGATTGGCGACCTCGAGGTTTATGATAAAATTGTGGGAACGGAGGGCTTCAAACAGATTCCGGTGAAATGGAAGAATAACAGCAATTACATGTTTGAAGTTGACTATACCCCTAATAACTCGCAGGAAACAATACGGTGCAGTTGTCCAAGAATAGATCGTAAGGGACTTTCATGCAAGCATATACTGTTTGCAGTGAAGCACCTCAAATTTCTTGGAATACTAGTGTTGTGTTCTTCAAAGATTCTCCAAAATGGCAAGAAATGGATTGCCAGCGAGGCAGAGGAGTGATCTGTTCGCATTAGGTTGGTTAGGGGCAGAGAAGAAAAAAGATATGTCGAGCTTGATACGGTACCAGCAGAACTTATGGATGTTGCATCAGATGATCCAGATATGTACAATGAAGTTATGGAATATATGAAGGGCCAACTAGCAAAGAAGTGTGCCAAACATGATAAACCAGGTGATCACAGAGCCTTCATGGAGAAAGACACATTTGGTTTTTAAGTAAACCCATTTCCAGTCGGTGACCCCGGTAAGGTTAGCACGAAAGGCGCACCTAAACTAAACGCAAAAGGTAAAGAAGGGGAGAATCACCCAGTAACGAAAAATGGTAGACCTCTAGCCTTCGACGAGCAAAAATAACAGAAAAAACGGAAACAGGGGTGTGGCACTTGTGGTGAGATGGATCATAACAAGCGTAATACAAAATTATGCAAACTACATCCTGAGTAAGTTTATTTGCATGTTTACACTACTTGCTAGTTTCATTCATTAAATCTATATTTTTTGCATGCGTTTAACTATTCTGTTTTGTAATGCAGGTATGTGGCAAAAGAAAACAAGTAGTAGAAGTATACCTTCACTCGCCGATGCCAGAAATAAAATGTCACATGTTTCTACATTAGAGAATTGTAATAGGACAAAACCAGTTGAGATTATTGTTAATAATATGTTCAAATTTTGGTATTATTTGTTTGTAATGATGAAATGCTCAAAATAGCTACGGAATTATGAACGCTGCTTTTGTTCACGCGCCGGACAGTCCGGGTTCTACCTACAGTCTGTCCCGCGCTGTAGTGGCACAGCTGATAGTACGTCAGACTGTCTGGGTTCAGCCGATGGTCTATCCGGCGCTGTAGCGGCGCAGCTGACAGAACGCCGGACTATCTGGCGGTTACTGCCGGCATGTCCGGCTAAGGACATCAAAACTTCTAGAGGCTAGATTTTAACGCCAGACTGTCTGGCGGTTACTGCCGGCATGTCCGGCTAAGGACATCAAAACTTCCAGAGGCTAGATTTTAATGCCGGACAAGTACCCGGACATGTACTGAAGTTTGTCCCGGTACACTTTCGTATTGCCGGCCTGACCGGTGGTAGTAGCCGGCTTGTCTGGTCCTGTCGCTGCACAACAGCATACATGGCACGCCGGCCTGTCCTGTCGATATTGCCAGCCTGCCCGGTGCCGATGAAATGGCAGATCTGGGTGACAAAAGAACACTCGAATAATCGACCAATTTTCAACTTCACAACAACAAAGGAAACATCCAACACAGAATTTAACCAACCATCCAACATAGGAATTGATAACAAACACGATAACCATAATCCGATAAAGGGTACCGACATGAAATCCAACAAACATAGTCTTACACATAGATAATGGATATATAAAAGTTTCACATGCCAATAAAAATCAAAGATTAAGCAAGGCATGCAACATTAAAATTATTTGGAGATGCCCTAACTTGCCGCACCACCATCTTCATCACTTGAATCATTGTCAAAGAACTCCTCATATCCTTTTTCAGGGAACTCATAGTTGGGACGAGGGGTGCTCGATGATGCAATCACTTCATCTTCACTAGCCTCACCACCAAGTTGACGAACTTGAGCTTTGTACTTATTAATTTTTGCACGATCACCTGACTTGATGTTGGCTATCTCCTCAGCATTGGATTTGCACATCCCAAAGATAACGCGTTGAGTTTTTGCCATAAATTTCTCAAACTTGGAAGGCATGTGAGAAGGACCATGAGCAGCGGACTTTTTCTTGGAGGTTCGAGTGATGGCTGCAGACGGAGTGGCAACACCAATTATTTGGGGAGTCCATTCTTTGTGCTTGGAATCCTTGAAAATCTTATGAGGATACTTTGCATCAATGAGCACTTGACATATGGTGCATATGGGAAGCTTCTATCTTGTACATAAGAGGCAAGGCGAATTTGTTTGTAAAGAAAATCCGCCAAATCAAACGGCTGAGTACCATGAGTGTGCATCCGAACCAATAGGTCAATGGCAAAGTTCCTCACCATATGTCTATCACCAATTTTGGGAACAAGAGTCTTGGTGATGATCTTGTGCATGAAAGAGTACCTTGGCTCAAGTAGAGACGCACTCTATGCATTCTCATAAGTAACCATAACACCCGGACGATGAAGAGGGCCAAGAGCATCACCACTCATCGATTCACCTATGCTAGATCTGGCATGGATCTTATAGAGATTGGCATCATTAGGAATGTTGAGGAGATTTGCAAACTCTTCGAATGTCACACTCAACTGTGACCCTTCGGTACTCCATACAAGTGTCCTCTCTTCATCCGTGAGAAACCTACAAGTGGCAAAGAATTGAATCACCGCTTCTTCACTCCAGTCGCATCGAAGAGTAATAATGCCACGCAGCCTCATAGCATCAATTACCTCCACACAGCCCGAGAGGTGTGCACTATTCTTATCAATGAACTTCATGTTGACTGTTTGTTGAGGAACAAGAGTGTGTGGTTGCTCCAAAATGATGCTTTCATAAATGTCTTGATGCACACGAGACCAAAACCTTGGATCCGAAGCATTTCTACGTTCTGAAAAATGATCCATTCTCCTCTCAGCAATGTACTGCTTTCTTCCAGTTAGTCACTTTGTAGTTTCTGGGATGCTTTGGCCTTCTTTTCTCAAGGACTAGACCATCATGAATGGGCATGCCACGAGACTTAACGGAACGAGGAGGAGCACTTGCATGAGGAGGAGCACTAGCACTAGCGGGCTTCTTACTTGATGTGCTTGAACGGGTTTGACGACGTTTCTGAACAGCCTCAAGTACATAGGCGTCCTGCTCATCATCCTCAGATTCTATCTCAGCCTCCTTATTACCATCCTTGTCACTGCCGCTGCCATCCTCCTCGTCACTACAGCTACCATCCTCATTCTCACTGCCGCTGCCATCCTCATTCTCATTGCCGCTGCCATCACTGCCATAGACGTCATTGTAAATGGTTGTCAAGTCTGAAGGGTTTTCGCAGCATAGTAAATCAAAATTTTCTACGGAAGCGAACAGAGGGAAAGCCAAGATCTAATCTAGGAGATGCAAACAACGAGAGAGATTGGATTAGATCTTCATACCCTTGAAGATTCGCACAGCGGAACGTTCGTCGGAACGTGGGTGATGTAGTCGTACTCGCTTCTCCTCCTCGCGATCCGATCCGATCTAGCACCACAAGTGGCGGTGCCTCCGTGAGATGCACACGTGCAGCACCTCGACGTATCCTCCTTCCTCGGACCAGCAAGTATGGTGGAGAGATGGATTGGATCTACAACACGACGGCGTGGTGTATATGGTGGAGAATTTCTGTAGCAGGGCTTCGCCTACAAACAGTCGGGAGGGAGAGAGGAGGGCAGCAGGGCAACTAGGGTTTGGAGGAAGGTGTGTGGGGTAGGGAGGGGGCGCACCAGCCCTCTATATATAGAGGGGGGTGCGGACAGCCCTTGCCCATCCTCCAAGCCTATCTCTAGTTTAAACGATTTAAACTCTCCCTTATCTAGAAACCCTATCTCTAGTTTAAACGAGTTTAAACTTATCTAGGATCGGCTGGGCCCTATGGGGCCTTGTGCCCCTGGCCCAATGCGGCCAGGACACTCCCTCATAGGCCCATGCCCCCTCCCGGAAGGTGGGACCACGTTGGCCCCCTTCCGGAAGGTTCTAGAAGCTTCCGGTACAATACCGATTAATCCGGAACAATTCCGAACTCCAAAAACTGCACTGCCTTATATGAATCTTATTCTCCGGACCATTCCGGAACCTCTCGTGATGTCCCGGATCCCATCCGAGACTCCGAACAAAAATTCATAAACCAAGTATCCAATCTATCCTAGCGTCGAGACACGTTAAGTGTGTGACCCTGCGGGTTCGAGAATATGCAGACATGATCTTCTATCAATAATCAACAGCGGGGTCTGGGCACCCATATTGACTCCCACACATTCATCGATGATCATATCGGATGAACCACGATGCCAGGATTCAATCAATCCCATATATATATTCCCTTCGTCTCGCGATATTTTACTTGCCCGAGATTCGATCGTCGGTACCGCCATACCTAGTTCAATCTCGTTCACAGCAAGTACTTTACTCGTTCCGCAATCCGATATCACTTTGTGATTAACTCCTTAACCACATGCTTGCAAGAGGTGTTGATATCGATTACCGAGTGGGCCCGTAGTATATCTCTCCGACTTGGGAGGGACAAATCCCATCTCGATACATACAACCCAACAGATACTTTCCGATCACCTGAGAGACACCTTTATGATCACCCTCTCATAGGATGACGTTTGATGACCTCAAAGCTTTCTTCCGATACCAGGGAGTTGTATTATCTCATGGTTTAAGGAATACAATATTTGACATAAGAAAAGCTTCGCAAAGACGAACACGATGACACGATCTAATTGCTTCGCTTAGTTTGGGTCTGTCCACCATATCATTCTTCCAATGATATGATCTCATTATCAATTGACAACTCATGTCTATGGTTAGGAAACCTTAACCATCATTGATCAATGAGCTAGTCCATAGAGGCGTACTAGGGACACGGTGTTGTTCACAAACCACACAAGTATTAAAGTTTCCGCTTAATACAATTCTAGCATGGAATATAAACTTCATCATGAACAAGAATTATAATAATAACATCTTTATTATTGCCTCTAGGGCATAATTCCAACAAAGTCAACATGCGTACTGCCACCTTCCTCATCATCAGGTACTTTTGCGCGCTTTAATACTCGTCTAGTTTCCTCGCTATCCGTGGATCGTTGATGACGAGGAGGAGGACCTACAGATAGTAAGTGTTCATTGTTAGGGATTTGAGTAACACATATTAAGGAAATATGATGATTAAACAACTCAAACCATTATGCGTAAATGGTGCAAAGCATACGGAGTTATGTAGCCTCAATTTAAAGTGTACTAACAATCCACAACCATTGTAGCATAACATAGAGCAAGCCTCAATTTAGAATGTAGTAACAATCCACATCCTTTGACGCATAATATGAAACAAGCCTCAATTTAGAGTCTACTAACAATCCACATCCATTGTAGCATAATATGGAGCAATCATCTTAACAAATAAGTTTTAACAACAAATGGTACTTGTATGGAGCAAGCCTCAATTTTGAGTGTACAAGTATATGGGACAAGCCTAAATTCGATCCACTAGCAATAAATATTGAGAAGTGCAGACCAAGTGTGTGTTACTAGCAGCAACAATCATCTTAATTTGCAAGTAGAAAGGACATACCGACATTCTTGGTGCGTGCCATGGTATACACCCCGCGTCGGGTGCCGCCGGCGTTGATTCAATCGATTGAAGAACTTAGGGAGAAAATGGGTTGGTGAAGGAGTAGATCGGGGGTGTAGGGTTGATCGGGGGTGGAGTGAAACGACCGGGGAGGGGGAGAATCGGTCCGGCGAGTTCGGGCGGAGAGCGGCGGCGGCTAGGGCAACCGCCAGGGAGTGGGGAATAATGAGGCTGGTACTCGTCATGAGTACCTATTTAGCCTTGCGAACCGTCCACCAGACAGTCCGGCGCAGAGAGGAAATTTGAAAGCGAGCCGGACAATTTGGGGAAAAGGCCGGACAGTCCGGCGCATGATGCAAAAAAAAGCCCCTGGAGCTAACTAGATCGCCGGTCTGTCCGGCGCGAGGGGATCTTGTCCGGCGTTTGGCCGACAGGTTAAGAAAATAGCCCGCATGTTGCCACCGGATAGTCCGGCGTGAGGAGATCTTGTCCGGCACTGTCCAGCATGTAAAAAAAATGCCCGCCTGGGGCCACTGTTTCATGGGTCCCACATGCCTCGACTAGTAGGACCGCGGTTCAGAGCGGGCCGAACCGGGCAAACGGTACAAGGCCAGGTACAGCATACGAGGCACCAGGCCCATAGGGCAGATATGGGGTTGGTTCTCAGGAGGAGATCGGATGAAGTGGACGATGGGGGTATATAAGCTGGTCGGCGTCACACTGAGTTAGCGAGGTGGGACTAATAGACTACTCGCGCCGCAGCTGCATTGTGCCGTCCGATAAATGGGCTGCAAAAGTCCACGTGGGTCCAATGCACTTGGAACCACGCCAAGCTCAGTGATGAAGTTCCTGATCCAAACTCCTTCACTTGACGCTTCTGCAGCGGCCATGTATTCTGCTTCTACTGTAGATCCCGCGATCACGCTTTGCTTGCAGCTTCTCCAGCTCACAGCTCCTCCATTCAAAATATACATGTATCCTGTCTGAGATTTAGAATCATCCTTGTCGGTGTCGAAACTAGCATCGACGTAACCTTTTACGACGAGCTGTTCATCACCCCCATAGACTAAGAACATTTCTTTAGTCCTATTTAGGTACCTTAGGATGTTCTTCACGGCTGTCCAGTGTTCCACTCCTGGATCACTTTGATATCTGCTCGTCAAACTAAGAGCATTAGACACATCCGGTCTAGTACACAGCATGGCATACATGATGGAACCTATGGCCGAGGCATAAGGCACTTTGCTCATAGCTTCCCTATCATTTACCGTAGCTGGACACTGAGCCTTGCTCAATATCTTACCTGACAACATAGGCACTGAACCTTTCAATGCCTTATCCATCCTGAACCTTTTCAGAACTTTGTCTAGGTATGTACTCTGGCTTAAAGCTATCAGGCGTCTTTGTCTATCTCTATAGATTTTGATGTCCAATATATAAGCAGCTTCACCTAGGTATTTCATTGAAAAACACTTGTTCAAATAACTCTTCACATCGTTAAGCATGTTGATGTCATTTCCAATAATTAATATGTCATCCACATATAGTACCAGAAACGTCACCGAGCTCCCACTCACTTTCTTGTAGATGCAAGCTTCGTAGCAATTTGGAACAAATCCAAAGCTCTTGATCACTTGATCAAAACGAAGGTTCCAACTCCGAGATGCTTGCTTCAGTCCATAAATGGAACGCTGAAGTTTGCATACTTTATCAGCATCCTTAGGATCGACAAAACCTTCGGGTTGCATCATATACAACTCTTCATCAATGTTGCCATTGAGGAAAGCAGTCTTGACATCCATTTGCCATATTTCATAATCATGAAATGCAACAATTGCTAATAAAATCCGAATGGACTTAAACATCGCTACGGGAGAGAAAGTCTCATCGTAGTCAACACCTTGAACTTGTCGAAAACCTTTCGCAACAAGCCGTGCTTTATAGACGGTAACATTACCATCCGCGTCCGTTTTCTTCTTGAAGATCCATTTGCACTCAACGGCCTTTCGGTCGCTAGGAGGGTCCACCAAAGTCCATACTTGGTTTTCGCTCATGGATCCCAATTCGGATTTCATGGCTTCTAGCCATTTCTCAGAGTCTGGGCTCATCATCGCTTCCTCATAGTTCGTAGGTTCACTGTCTTCTACTAACAAGACTGTCAAGACAGGGTTGCCGTACCACTCAGGAGGGGCACGCGACCTTGTCGACCTGCGACGTTCAGTAGCAGCATCGTCCGAAGCTTCATGATCCTTGTCATTAGCTTCCTCTATTGTTGGTGCAGGCGGCACTGGAACAATTTCAGGTGCTGCGCTACTCTCCAATTCAAGAGAAGGTTCAATAACCTCGTCTAGCTCTACTTTCCTCCCACTCACCTCTTTCGAGAGAAACTCCTTCTCAAGAAAGGAACCGTTCTTTGCGACAAACACTTTGCCTTCGGTTCTGTGATAGAAGGTATACCCAATAGTTTCCTTAGGGTATCCTATGAAGACGCATTTCTCCGCTTTGGGTTCGAGCTTGTCCGGCATCAACTTCTTAACGTAAGCTTCGCATCCCCAAACTTTAAGAAACGACAACTTAGGTTTAGCACCAAACCACAGTTCATACGGTGTCGTCTCAACGGATTTAGATGGAGCCCTATTTAAAGTGAATGCAGCGGTTTCTAATGCATAACCCCAAAATGATAACGGCAAATCAGTAAGAGACATCATTGATCGGACCATATCTAATAGGGTTCGATTCCGGCGTTCAGACACACCATTGCGCTATGGTGTTCCGGGTGGCGTGAGTTGCGAAACGATTCCACTTGCTTTGAGATGCGTGAGAAAATCATAACTCAAATATTCGCCCCCACGATCGGATCCTAGAAACTTAATCTTTCTGTTACGATGGTTCTCCACTTCATTCTGAAATTCTTTGAACTTTTCAAACGTTTCAGATTTATGTTTCATTAAATAGATATACCCATATCTACTTAAGTCATCGGTAAAAGTGAGAAAATAGCGATATCCACCGCGCGTCGAAACACTCATCGGTCGGCATACATCGGTATGTATGATTTCCAACAAGTCCGTTGCTCGCTCCATCATACCGGAGAACGGGGTTTTGATCATCTTGCCCATGAGGCATGGTTCGCATGTGTCAAATGATTCAAAATCAAGAGACTCCAAAAGTCCATCAGAATGGAGTTTCTTCATGCGCTTTACACCAATATGACCTAGACGACAGTGCCACAAATAAGTAGTATTATCACTATCTACTTTGCATCTCTTAGCCTCAATGTTATGGATGTGTGTTTCATCCCTTTCGAGATTTAGAAGAAATAAACCATTCACAAGAGGTGCATGACCATAAAAGATGCTACTCATATAAATAGAACAACCATTATTCTCCGATTTAAATGAATAACCGTCTTGCAATAAACACGATCCAGAAATAATGTTCATGCTCAACGCAGGCACATAATAACATTTATTAAGGTTTAAAACTAATCCCGAAGGTAAAACTAAGGAGAGCGTGCCGACGGCCATCACATCAACTCTTGATCCGTTGCCAACGCGCATCGTCACCTCATCCCTCGCAAGCCGCCGTCTATTCCGTAGCTCCTGTTTCGAGTTACAAATATTAGCAACTGAACCGGTATCAAATACCCAGGCACTACAACGAGGGCTAGTAAGGAAAACATCAATAACATGTATATCAAATATACCTTTGATGGTGCCAGCCTTCTTGTCCGCTAAGTACTTCGGACAGTTGCGCTTCCAGTGACCCTTGTCCTTGCAATAGAAGCACTCAGTGTCCGGCTTGGGACCAGACCTGAGTTTCTTCTCAGCAGGGGCATTGCGCTTGCCGCCGCCCTTTTTGAAGGGCTTCTTTGCACCTTTACCTTTCTTAAAGGAGGGCTTGTTGACCATCAACACATGATTATCCTTCTTGATGTCCACCTCCGCAGCCTTCAGCTTTGCGAAGAGCTCGGTGATCGTATCAGTGGAACCAATCTGATTATGAGTCACTACAAAACTTTTGTAGCTGGGAGGGAGTGATTGCAGAACCCTGTCAATCTTGAGCTCCTATGGAATCTTGCAGTCCAGTTGCTCAAGGCGTTGAGTGTAGCCCGACATCTTAATGGCGTGCTCACTAACGGAACTCCCTTCCTCCATCTTGCAGTTAAAGAACTTCTCAGAGATCTCATATCTCTCAGAACGGGCTTGAGTCTGAAACATGGTTTTCAGCTCCTCGAGAATCTCAAAGGGCCCGGGATAGGTTTCAAAACGATTTTGAAGTTCCGGTTCCATAGCAAACAACATGGTGCTCTTAATCACACCATAATCATCTTTGCGCGACTGATAGACAGCTTTCTCATCAGCCGGCGCAGTTGCAGCAGGGGGGTCACCTAACGCTTTCCCAAGGACATAGTCCTTTTGTCCGCTAGACAGAATGATTCTAAGATTGCAGAACTAGTTGGTGAAGTTAGACCCATTGTTTCTAAGCTTTTCTTTCTCAGCAAAAACGTTGAAGTTGAAGTTGGACTTGGCCATGTGATCTACAGTATTTGCAAGTACAATTTAGACTATGTTCATGATAAATAGTTCAACTTAATCAAATTACTAGATGAACTCCCACTAAATTCAACATCCCTCAAGTTGTTTAGTGAACACGATCCAAATTCACCACACCTAATCCGATCTTCACGAGAAGAGATGTGGCTTCAATGGTGGACAACGAAGTGTCGATCATATCATTCATATGACTCATGCTTAACCTTTCGGTTCATGTGTTCCGAGGCCATGTCTGTACATGCTAGGCTCGTCAAGTCAAACCCAAGTATTTCCGCGTGTGCAAAACTGGCTTGCACCCGTTGTATGTGAGCGTAGAGTCTATAGCACCCGATCATCACGTGATGCTTGGACACGACGAACTTTCGCAACGGTGCATACATGTGGAGAACACAGTTTTATCTTGATCTTTAAGTGAGGAATCAACTTATAATGCTACCGTCGTGATCTAAGTATAATAAGATACATAAAAGGATAAACATCACATGCATATAACTTTATGTGACATGGTATAGCCAATCTTCGCGCAATGATCTCCATCTTGTGCGTTCCGGCATGATCTCCATCACTCCACCATGATTGCCTCCACCACGAATAGCAACTACAACTATTGCTAACTACTTAGCGATAAAGTAAAGCTATTACATGGCGTATAAGAAGTTGACTCGCAGGTCATACACAATTATAAAGACAACCATATGGCTCCTGCCGGTTGTGTACTCATCGACATGCAAGTCGTGAAACATTACAAAACATGATCATCGCATACAATATACACATCACATCTTGGGACATACCATATCACAGAAAACACTCCCTGCAAAAACAAGTTAGACGCCTCTACTTTGTTGTTGCATGTTTTACGTGGCTTATGGGAGTAGATGCTAAGAACGATTCTTACCTACGGAAAGCCACAACGGTGATATTATGGTTGCCAAACTCCGGTGTTAATCCCATGACAACTATAGTGAGAGAAACTGACATCCACCAGCCGCATGTATGGTACAAGCCACACGTCAAGTGCGGAGCCGGTCTCGCGAACGACGTCGCGTAAGGTTGGCCTGGACCGCTTCAATCTCACTATCCCGCGCCATAAGAAGAACACAAACAAGAGGCTTGCAACAGAAAACATCAACGCCCGCAACAACCATGTTGCGTTCTACTCGTGAAACACATCTACGCATAGATCTAGCTCTGATACCACTGAAGGGTTTTCGCAGCATAGTAAATCAAAATTTTCTACGGAAGCGAACATAGGGAAAGCCAAGATCTAATCTAGGAGATGCAAACAACGAGAGAGATTGGATTAGATGTTCATACCCTTGAAGATTCGCACAGCGGAACGTTCGTCAGAACGTGGGTGATGTAGTCGTACTCGCTTCTTCTCCTCGCGATCCGATCCGATCTAGCACCACAAGTGGCGGTGCCTCCGTGAGATGCACACGTGCAGCACCTCGACGTCTCCTCCTTCCTCGGACCAGCAAGTATGGTGGAGAGATGGATTGGATCTACAACACGACGGCGTGGTGTATATGGTGGAGAATTTCTGTAGCAGGGCTTCGCCTACAAACAGTCGGGAGGGAGAGAGGAAGGCAGCAAGGCAACTAGGGTTTGGAGGAAGGTGTGTGGGGTAGGGAGGGGGCGCACCAGCCCTCTATATATAGAGGGGGGTGCGGCCAGCCCTTGCCCATCCTCCAAGCCTATCTCTAGTTTAAACGATTTAAACTCTCCCTTATCTAGAAACCCTATCTCTAGTTTAAACGAGTTTAAACTTATCTAGGATCGGCTGGGCCCTATGGGGCCTTGTGCCCCTGGCCCAATGCGGCCAGGACACTCCCTCATAGGACCATGCCCCCTCCCGGAAGGTGGGACCACGTTGGACCCCTTCCGGAAGGTTCTAGAAGCTTCCGGTACAATACCGATTAATCCGGAACAATTCCGAACTCCAAAAACTGCACTGCCTTATATGAATCTTATTCTCCGGACCATTCCGGAACCTCTCGTGATGTCCCAGATCCCATCCGAGACTCCGAACAAAAATTCATAAACCAAGTATCCAATCTATCCTAGCATCGAGACACGTTAAGTGTGTGACCCTGCGGGTTCGAGAATATGCAGACATGATCTTCTATCAATAATCAACAGCGGGGTCTGGGCACCCATATTGACTCCTACACATTCATCGATGATCATATCGAATGAACCACGATGCCAGGATTCAATCAATCCCATATATATATTCCCTTCGTCTCACGATATTTTACTTGCCCGAGATTCGATCGTCGGTACCGTCATACCTAGTTCAATCTCGTTCACAGCAAGTACTTTACTCGTTCTGCAATCCAATATCACTTTGTGATTAACTCCTTAACCACATGCTTGCAAGCGGTGTTGATATCGATTACCGAGTGGGCCCGTAGTATATCTCTCCGACTTGGGAGGGACAAATCCCATCTCGATACATACAACCCAACAGATACTTTCCGATCACCTGAGAGACACCTTTATGATCACCCTCTCATAGGATGACGTTTGATGACCTCAAAGCTTTCTTCCGATACCAGGGAGTTGTATTATCTCATGGTCTAAGGAATACAATATTTGACATAAGAAAAGCTTCGCAAAGACGAACACGATGACACGATCTAATTGCTTCGCTTAGTTTGGGTCTGTCCACCATATCATTCTCCCAATGATATGATCTCATTTTCAATTGACAACTCATGTCTATGGTTAGGAAACCTTAACCATCATTGATCAATGAGCTAGTCCATAGAGGCGTACTAGGGACACGGTGTTGTTCACAAACCACACAAGTATTAAAGTTTCCGCTTAATACAATTCTAGCATGGAATATAAACTTCATCATGAACAAGAATTATAATAATAACATCTTTATTATTGCCTCTAGGGCATAATTCCAACAAAGTCAACATGCGTACTGCCACCTTCCTCATCATCAGGTACTTTTGCGCGCTTTAATACTCGTCTAGTTTCCTCGCTATTCGTGGATCGTTGATGACGAGGAGGAGGACCTACAGATAGTAAGTGTTCATTGTTAGGGATTTGAGTAACACATATTAAGGAAATATGATGATTAAACAACTCAAACCATTGTGCGTAAATGGTGCAAAGCATACGGAGTTATATAGCCTCAATTTAAAGTGTACTAACAATCCACAACCATTGTAGCATAACATAGAGCAAGCCTCAATTTAGAATGTAGTAACAATCCACATCCTTTGACGCATAATATGAAACAAGCCTCAATTTAGAGTCTACTAACAATCCACATCCATTGTAGCATAATATGGAGCAATCATCTTAACAAATAAGTTTTAACAACAAATGGTACTTGTATGGAGCAAGCCTCAATTTTGAGTGTACAAGTATATGGGACAAGCCTAAATTCGATCCACTAGCAATAAATATTGAGAAGTGCAGACCAAGTGTGTGTTACTAGCAGCAACAATCATCTTAATTTGCAAGTAGAAAGGACATACCGACATTCTTGGTGCGTGCCATGGTATACACCCCGCGTCGGGTGCCGCCGGCGTTGATTCAATCGATTGAAGAACTTAGGGAGAAAATGGGTTGGTGAAGGAGTAGATCGGGGGTGTAGGGTTGATCGGGGGTGGAGTGAAACGACCGGGGAGGGGGAGAATCGGTCCGGCGAGTTCGGGCGGAGAGCGGCGGCGGCTAGGGCAACCGCCAGGGAGTGGGGAATAATGAGGCTGGTACTCGTCATGAGTACCTATTTAGCCTTGCGAACCGTCCACCAGACAGTCCGGCGCAGAGAGGAAATTTGAAAGCGAGCCGGACAGTTTGGGGAAAAGGCCGGACAGTCCGGCGCATGATGCAAAAAAAAGCCCCTGGAGCTAACTAGATCGCCGGTCTGTCCGGCGCGAGGGGATCTTGTCCGGCGTTTGGCCGACAGGTTAAGAAAATAGCCCGCATGTTGCCACCGGATAGTCCGGCGTGAGGAGATCTTGTCCGGCACTGTCCAGCATGTAAAAAAAATGCCCGCCTGGGGCCACTGTTTCATGGGTCCCACATGCCCCGACTAGTAGGACCGCGGTTCAGAGCGGGCCGAACCGGGCGAACGGTACAAGGCCAGGTACAGCATACGAGGCACCAGGCCCATAGGGCAGATATGGGGTTGGTTCTCAGGAGGAGATCGGATGAAGTGGACGATGGGGGTATATAAGCTGGTCGGCGTCACACTGAGTTAGCGAGGTGGGACTAATAGACTACTCGCGCCGCAGCTGCATTGTGCCGTCCGATAAATGGGCTGCAAAAGTCCACGTGGGCCGGATTTAACGGGCTTAGAGTATAGCCGGACTGACCGGCACCGAACGTACCAGACAGTCCGACCATTAGTTCGTGGGCTTGGACAGTATCGGTGGACTAACCGGCGCGGAAAGGACCAGCCAATCCGGATACCACTGCGTGGGCTTGGACAGTACCATCGGACGGTCTGGTCTTTGAATGACAGATAGTCCGGCCGATTATTTTTCTTCAAATTTAAATATATCCTTACAGTGGCTTAATATTTTTAAAAATCAAATATATTTCATATTTACAACTAAACCCTAGATTCCAAATTAGAGGAAAAAAATAGAGGTCATTTCTCGAAAGTCGAATAAACCACAATGCTTACAAAATGCTGAAAGAAGTAGTAGGCCTAATGGGTCTATTTGTAATCATGTCATTCTTTCGACTTTAGAAAAATGATCCCATATTTTTTCCACAAATTCACATACATAAAAAATGATGGATTAGGAAGGTTTTTTTATTTTTTGAATTTTTTGAATTAGTAGTGCCCTAGTCTAGGGTTCCGCCGGAAACGGGGGATCGAAGCGTCGGAACCCGCCGAAAACATGCATGGGGAATCAAAGTACTTATACAAGTGCGGCGTGATGATGAAATATCCACAACTGATAACCTAGGCATGCTTCCCTTCAGAAACATGCGATGACACCCGGAAAGGTGATGCAGCTATAGCGTCGAAACTCCCGCGCCAGCTCAAACGGAGGGAACCCTATCGTCAAGACGGTCTCGGATTTGGTTTCCCGTGCTGCTACGACCTAAGCAAACCAGAATACACGTACAAGTCCATTGGTAAACCTTCGATGGAAGTCGGTAGAAGGGGTAGACCTACGGTAGACACGGTCTAGGGTTCCGCCGGAAACGGGGGATCGGAGCGTCGGAACCAGCCGAAAACATGCACGGGGAATCAACATACTTATACAAGCACGACGTGATGATGAAATATCCACAACCGATAACCTAGACATGCTTCCCTCCAGGAACATGCGATCACACCCGGAAAGGTGATGCAGCTATAGCGTCGGAACTCCCGCGCTGGCTCAAACAGAGGGAACCCTGTCGTCAAGACGGTGTAAGACTTGGTTTCCCGTGCTGCTACGACCTAACCAAACCAGAATACATGTACAAGTCCATTGGTCAACCTTCGATGGAAGTCGGTCAAAGGGGTAAACCTACGATAGACACGGTCTAGGGTTTCGCCGGAAACGGGGGATCGGAGCGTCAGAACACACTGAAAACATGCACGGGGAATCAACGTACTTATACAAGCGCGGAGTGATGATGAAATATCCACAACTGATAACCTAGGCATGCTTCCCTTCAGGAACATACGATGACACCCGGAAAGGTGATGCAGCTATAGCGTCGGAACTCTCGCGCTGGCGCAAACAGAGGGAACCCTGTCGTCAAGACGGTCTCGGACTTGGTTTCCTGTGTTGCTACAACCTAAGCAAACCAAAATACACGTACAAGTCCATTGGTCAACCTTCGATGGAAGTCGGTCGAAGGGGTAGACGTACGGTAGACACGGTCTAGGGTTCTGCCGGAAACGGGGGATCGGAGCGTCGGAACCCGCCGAAAACATGCACGGGGAATCAACGTACTTATAAAAGCGCGACGTGATGATGAAATATCCACAACCGATAACCTAGGCATGCTTCCCTTCAGGAACATGCGATGACACCCGGAAAGGTGATGCAGCTATAGCGTCGGAATTCCCGCGCTGGCTCAAACGGAGGGAACCCTGTCATCAAGACAGACTCAGACTTGGTTTCCCATGCTGCTACGACCTAAGCAAACCAGAATACACGTACAAGTCCATTGGTCAACCTTTGATGGAAGTCGATCAAAGGGGTATACCTACGGTAGACACGATCTAGGGTTCCGCCAAAAACGGGGGATCAGAGCGTCGGAACCTGCCGAAAACATGCACGGGGAATCAACGTACTTATACAAGCGCGGCGTGATGATGAAATATCCACAAACGATAACCTAGGCATGCTTCCCTTCAGGAACATGCGATGACACCCGGAAAGGTGATGTAGCTATAGCGTCGGAACTCCCGTGCCGGCTCAAACGGAGGGAACCCTGTCATCAAGACAGTCTCAGACTTGGTTTCCCGTGCTGCTACGACCTAAGCAAACTAGAATACACGTACAAGTCCATTGGTCAACCTTCGATGGAAGTCGATCGAAGGGGTAGACCTACGGTAGACATGGTCTAGGGTTCCACCGGAAACGGGGGATCGGAGCATCGGAACCCGCCGAAAACATGCACGGGGAATCAACGTACTTATACAAGCGTGGCATGATGATGAAATATCCACAACCGATAACCTAGGCATGCTTCCCTTCAGGAACATGCGATGACACCCGGAAAGGTGATGCAACTATAGCGTCGGAACTCCCGCGCCGGCTCAAACGGAGGGAACCCTATCGTTAAGACGGTCTCGGACTTGGTTTCCTGTGCTGCTACAACCTAAGCAAACCAGAATACACGCACAAGTCCATTGGTCAACCTTCGATGGAAGTCGATCAAAGGGGTAGACCTACGGTAGACACGGTCTAGGGTTCCGCCGAAAACGGGGGATCGGAGCGTCGGAACCCGCCAAAAACATGCACGGGGAATCAACGTACTTATACAAGCACGGCGTGATGATGAAATATCCACAAACGATAACCTATGCATGCTCCTCTTCAGGAACATGCGATGACACCCGGAAAGGTGATGCAGCTATAGCGTCGGAACTCCCGCGCCGGCTCAAACGGAGGGAATCCTGTCGTCAAGACGGTCTCGGACTTGGTTTCCCGTGCTGCTACGACCTAAGCAAACCAGAATACACGTACAAGTCCATTGGTCAACCTTCGATGGAAGTCGGTCGAAGGGGTAGACCTACGGTAGACACGGTCTAGGGTTCCACCAGAAACGGGGGATCGGAGCGTCGGAATCCATCGAAAACATGCACGTGGAATCAACGCATTTATACAAGCGCGATGTGATGATGAAATATCCACAACCTATAACCTAGGAATGCTTCCCTTTAGGAACATGCGATGACACCCGGAAAGGTGATGCAGCTATAGCGTCAGAACTCCCGCGTCGGCTCAAACAGAGGGAACCCTGTCGTCAAGACGGTCTCGAACTTGGTTACCCGTGCTGCTACGACCTAAGCAAGCCAGAATACACGTACAAGTCCATTGGTCAACCTTCGATGGAAGTCGGTCGAAGGGGTAGACCTACGGTAGACACGGTCTAGGGTTCCACCGGAAACGGGGGATCGGAGCGTCGGAACCCGCCGAAAACATGCACGGGGAATCAACGTACTTATACAAGCGCGGCATGATGATGAAATATCCACAACTGATAACCTAGGCATGCTTCCCTTCAGGAACATGCGATGACACCTGGAAAGGTGATGCAGCTATAGCGTCGGAACTCCCGCGCCGGCTCAAACAGAGGGAACCCTGTCATCAAGACGGTCTCGGACTTGGTTTCCCGTGCTGCTATGACCTAAGCAAACCAGAATACACGTACAAGTCCATTGGTCAACCTTCGATGGAAGTCGATCGAAGGGGTAGACCTATGGTAGACACGGTCTAGGGTTCCACCGGAAACGGGGGATTGGAGCGTCGGAACCCGCCGAAGACATGCACGGGGAATCAACGTACTTATACAAGCGTGGCGTGATGATGAAATATCCACAATCGATAACCTAGGCATGCTTCCCTTCAGGAACATGCGATGACACCCGGAAAGGTGATGCAACTATAGCATCGGAACTCCTGCGCTGGCTCAAATGGAGGGAACCTTGTCGTCAAGACGGTCTTGGACTTGGTTTCCTGTGCTACTACGACCTAAGAAAACCAGAATACACGTACATGTCCATTGGTCAACCTTCGATGGAAGTCGGTCGAAGGGGTAGACCTACGGTAGACACGGTCTAGGGTTCCGCCGGAAACGGGGGATCGGAGCGTCGGAATCCGCCGAAAACATGCACGGGGAATCAACGTACTTATACAAGCGTGGCGTGATGATGAAACGTCCACAATCGATGTGTTTGAATTTCATTATTTTTTTGTATGTGTCATAAAAATAAGTATAGAATTGAATATGTAGGGAAATTTTTAAAAGATAAATCATGTGGCAGCTGCGGTCTGTCCGGCCGAGAACCCGGATAGTCCGGCGCGGGATGTGAGCGGTAGGGGCGGTGGGGCCGGACAATCCGGCTTGGTTTTACCGGACAGTCCGGTAACGGCTACGCGTTCAGTCCGCCTCCTACTGTGATATAAATTCCTTGACTCACGCCGCCTACCTCTAAACCCTAGCTCAGGCTAGTCGCCGCCTCATTGGTTTCTCATCCCCTACTCTCCTCATCTTCTACGGTAGGCATGCATCGGTTTGCTGGTCACAACCCACCTAGTCGACGCAAGACGCTGCATCGAGCAGCTACTCTCCCAGGAAACCGGGCTCCTAAGAAATCATCTACACACTCACACCATCCTATCAGGTATGTATTCTACGTCAATTCTATTGTTAATCAATGCTACAATCTATCTAGCAATTCTAGAGTTCACCATCGGTAGGGTTCATCATTGTTAGGGTTCTGTCCACGCCGGTCTGTCCGGCTATATCCACGACGAATTGTCCAGCACGCGCCCGGACGATCTGCCTTGCCACGGTGCAATTTGAGCCGGCCAGTCCGGCTCTGTACATGCCGGTCTGTCCGGTTATATACATGCCGACATGTCTAGCTCAATACATGCCGTCCAACCTACATCTTTATTATTTGAATTTAAGTATAATCTTTTTGGTACTAGCGTCTAAAAATATTTATTTACTGTACTGATTACATGATGGAAGATTACTACAACGTAATCCCTTTCTCCGTTGAAAAGTGGTGTAGTCTTGTAGAACAAATGACAAAGCGACAGCGAAGTGCACTTGTAGGAACGGGACTCCATTGTATGCTGGATATTCCATTGATAAGGATGCGTGTTGGTCTGCTACAATATCTAATTAGCGGATTTGATCCAATAAAAGAAACATTCTTGGTAAATGATAACAAGAATAAAATTTATCTTACTAATAGGGATATATATACCTTATTTGGTTTAGAAGATGAGGGTTTGGATCCTACTGCCATAATCACTCAAGAAGGGTTGAAAGCAAGGTTAAACATACCAGCTCACTGGCTAAATCCAAAGACAGATAATCTCGTCATTGATGATGTAATAAATGATATCGTGGATCGTGGAGCCCACGATGATGAGTTTGTCCAAAAGGCCATACTAGTACTCAACGGCACAGTCATTGCACCGTTCTTTACCCAAATTATTCCAAAGTCCATGTATGCACTGGTACAAGATCTTGGACGAGTTCCAAAAATAAACTGAAACAACTTTACACTTCGATACACTATAGAGGCACTAAAGGACTGTAAAGATGGAAAAGCAATAAAACACTGGCCAAAGGGAAATATGGCGGCACTATAGGTACACTGTAATATTTAACAATTTTTTCATCGCAACTATTTCTTAACCAGATTTTATATAATTTCTCCTACAGTACATGTATTTTGAGAAGATAAAACACGCTTCTGATCCGGTTTTTGACCCATTGCTTTGTATGGCCCCACTCATGAGGAATTGGACTGAGAAACAAGCGAAGAAAAGAGATACAGATGACATGAAATATGGTCGTGGCAAGGGCAATGTAAGAGATTTATTATTATCGCTATTTGTTTTAGTAACTGATGTTCAATAATAATAAATTGCTTTTTGTACATACAGGTTGACAACGATATTACTTTTAAGCATAGACGCTCGAAAGTAAACAAAACAAATGGTTTCAAGAGAGAAACATCTAGTTCAAAAAATTCCCCTTCAAAACAAAAGAAACCTACCGCAACCAACCCCGCGGTTGTGGAACGACTTGTCGAAGAAGTTAATCTCCTAGCTAATGAGACTACTCTTATTCGTAAGCAGTTAGCTATTATGCCAGATTTATGCGCCGAGGTAAAATGCACGGCGACCTAAATTTTGCATGTATCATTTGTTTTGCACATTTCCTGACATGTCTACCTTTTTTATTGCAGAGTCTTATAAAAATGCTCAATAAGGAGGGTGTCATTTATAAACCTCTCGCTAGAAACACGTCCAAAGGGGACAGCGGGAACAATAGAAAGAGAGCTTATTCACCAAAAAATTTCATGTATGTTAATGAAGAGGGTACTGATGATAATGTTTTTAATGAGAAGGATGTTGGCGAGGATATTGTCAATAAGGACAAGCTGGATGGTACAAATGGCAACAAGGGTGACAAAGATGATCCTATTCTGATTCCAAATAACAATCCTTGTCCTGCTAGACCATCGTCATCTTTATCATCATCTGTGTTTGAGACTGCAAGGTCAAAATTTGCTCCAAAGGGGAGGCGTTTTGCCGGAAAGCAGGTGCGGTCCCCTTTCTTGTCTGAAAAGGCTAACAAGCGTCAAAACCGTGGGGGGAAAGCAACAAAGTGTATGTTTATATGTTACAATGTTTCACTTGTAATTTTTTTTAACGATGTTTGCATACTAAATTCAACTTGTTAAGCATTGCATGCAGGTCTATTCGATGTGAAGGATGCGCTGCTAAAGGCAAATGATTTTACAGAAGAACATGTAGAAGTAGTTGTGGCGTTTATAGCAGAATTATCACAGTGTGCCAATTTTTTTTTCAGATTTGAAGGAAACGTGTTAACCGTAGAACACGTTGCAGTAATCATAACCGAGAACAGGCTACTAGGCGATGTACGCACAATCCTTCATCATTTTAAAATTCGTTTGCATTAGAAAACAACTATCTTGATTACAAGCCTAATTAACATTGCGTATATTTTCTTTTACATGTCATCAATGCGTATATTCAACACTTGTCTCTTCGACTTCCAGATGATCGTTTCTTGGCCAGCACATGGAGGTCGAAATGGCCCATAGATGGAGAGTCGAGGGGTAAAGATCATCATCCACCGGGTCACTGATACATTGCAAATGTATCTATGATTTTTGATGTTCCATGCTTGCTTTTATCTACTTTTTTGTGTTTTGTTCACACTTTGGAGTACTTTTCATATGATTTTTTGGACTAACCTATTAACAAGAGCCACAGTGCTAGCTGCCTGTTTTCTGCTGTTTTTGGTTCCAGGAAAGTCAGAAAATCAATATTCTCGGAATTGGACCGGACAAAAGCCAAAGTTGATATTTTCCTGAAAGATTCACGGAGCCAGAAGGAGACACGAAGGGGGGCCACAGGGTGGCCACACCATCCCTTGGCGCGGGCCAGCCTAGGCTGCACCAGGGCATGGTGTGGTCCCCCTGGCCGGCCACCGACCTTGCCTCCTTCGCCTATATATTCCTCCCGAGGCAAAAATCCTAGATCGTCAATCAGAAATCCACGAAAAGTTCCACAGAGCTGCCGCCACCGAAGGGAGATTCGGGGGACAGAAAGTCTCTGTTCCAGCACCCTGCCGGGACTGGGAAGTGCCCCCGGAGCCATCTCCATTGATCTCCATCACCATCTCCATCACCGTTGCTGATTCCCATGATGAGGAGGGAGTAGTTCTCTCTCGAGGCCAAGGGTTCTACCGGTAGCTATGTGTTCATCTCTCTCTCTATGCATGATCATATTGTGATCATGAGCTTTGTAATCAAGTAGATCTACCTTTCTACTCAAGTGCTATAATAGATCTCTGCTCTCCCCATGTGTGTGAAGTTGACAGTGTGCACACCATGGTGACACTTATGCTAGAGATTACAAATACTTGTTATGAGTTATATTTGGAGTTGGATGTCTTTAGGAAATTGTGGCGTTTGTTTGAACCATCTAGTGCTCAAGGTGACAACGTGGGGTTTTCTAGATGGGAAAGATGAACTTTGAGGTGTGCTGTTATAGCCCTGCCATCGATTAGAGTGTCCAACCGGAGAGTAGTTCAGCATAGTATCATAAAGAATATATTGATATGAGAGTGTTCACTAGTGAAAGTATGATCCCTAGGCCTTGTTTCTAAACATTGAAACACCGTTTGCAATTAGATCTGTTACATGTTTGCTTGCTTCCATCTTTATTTCAGTTTGCCTTTAGTCTCTTTCACGCCATCAAGCTATTTTCTATCACCGTTACCACTTACAATTATCTATACCACTTGTATTTCACTATCTCTTCGCTGAACTAGTGCACCTATACACCTGACAAGTGTATTGGGTGTGTTGGGGACACAAGAGACTTCTTGTATCTTGATTGCAGGGTTGCTTGAGAGGGGATGCCTTTGACCACTTCCTCCCTAAGTTCGATAAACCTTGGGTGATTCACTTAAGTGAAAACTTGCTGCTGTTGTACAAACCTCTGCACTTGGAGGCTGAACAACTGTCTATAAGAATAGAAGTGCGTAGACATGAAGCTATTTTCTGGCGCCGTTGCCGGGGAGGTAAGGTAAAAGGTACTCACATCCTCTGGTGTGAGTGCTCGAAGTTATTTCCTTTAGATTCTGCAAGTTTGTCTTTTTGTTTCTTGTTTTCACTAGTTAGGCTTAATGGAAAACAACAAAAAAATTAGAGATCTTTATAGTATTTTTCCTAAGTTAGAACATGAATTGTCTGAAAATAAAATTAAAAAACCCATGGAACTTTCTTTGCATGCTAATAGCAATGTTATTAGTATGAATCTTTTGAACACCTTTGTTACTAATGCTATGGAAACGTCTAAGCTTGGGGAAGTTGGTTTTTATGAAAATGATCTTTTTAGTTCCCCAGCTTTAAAGAAGAAAATTTGCTCTAATGATACTTTATCTCCCATATGTGGTAATTCTAGTGATACTTGTGATATTTTAAATCCACATACTGAAAGCATCCCTTTTAAAATACCTATAAAAATTGTTGAACGTGTTATGAATAAATGCTATTTTGGAGATGGAACTGTCCATCCTGGTGATCATTTACTCTTTATACATGAATTATGTGAGTTGTTCAAGTGGGTAGGTATTTCAATGAACCAAGTTAAGAGTAAGCTATTCCATTTTTCACTTAAGGGCAAAGCAAGGGAGTGGTATGAGCTACTAGATGATCCTCATCATTTGGAGTGGAAGGAACTTGAATCTCTCTTTTACTCTAAATTTTATCCTCCTCATGAAATTCATAAAGATAGGAGTTATATTTATAATTTTCATCCTCATGATGGAGAAAGTATTGCCCAAGCATGGGGGAGATTGAAGTCACTAATGCTCAAGTGTCCCATTCATGAGCTCCCCAGTAATATTGTTATTAATAATTTCTATACAAGGCTTTCAGGACATTACAAGGACTATCTAGATACTTGTTTAGAGGGATCCTTCACAAGTAAGGAGGTCAAAGCTAAGTCGGATCTTCTTGAAACAATTCAAAGCAATACCGAAGATTGGGATAACAACAAAGGTAAAGAACCAGGTATAAACTATGAGTATGATTGCATTAAGTCTTTCGCTAAAACTGCTGATTTTCAAGAGCTTAGTGCTAAATATGGTCTTGATCCTCAAATTCTTGTTGATTTTTATAGAACCTTTGCTTCTCATATTAATGCTCCTAAAGAAAAATGGGACATGTATCATGAGCCTTATAAAGACACTTGCATGGAAAATGAAATTGTTATTAATGATAGCAATAAACATGCTCAAACCTTTGAAAGTACTACTTCTTATAAGCATGTTAATTTTTGTGGAATACATTGACCTTGTGAGAATAATCAAATTGAAGAAGAATATTGTATCACCCACAGGAATGAAAAAAATAGAACGTGGTATAGGGCTCTAAATGATCTTGGTAAAAAGTTTGTGCCATCTGTCCTTTTATTTGTGAATTTTGCTTTGAAGTGGGTCATTTCAATTTTCAATGCTCAGGCCATAATAATAGCCCTTCTAATCCAATGAGTACTGCAAGTTTGTATTGTGATTACATGATCACTCCTAATCAGCATGATGAACTTACATTATTTTTGGGGTGTGAAGAGTTATCAAGAAAAACCTCTTTGGTAGATATGGGTGCTTTTGATATGAATAGTGTCATGCATGGTTATCATCTTTATTGTGTTGATAATTGCCACGCAAATACTTACATGCAAACAGGGGCGGAGCCAGGGCGCAGCGAGCCTGGGCAGCTGCCCGGGCTCCAATCTGTGATGTGCCTCGCTGCATGGATGTTTTTGCTATCCGAGCTGTGTAATTTCACAGCGTTGTTTGTCCGGGCAAGTCTCCAAGACAATTCGGCTATGGGATTCGTTCCAAAGTTTCGTGTGCGTAGGCACGTAGCTGCACTGGTTGGAGATGAGATGCCTGCGGGCAAGAGCAGATGATGGGCTGCACGTGTTTGTGTAGCTGCAAAATCGATCAAAGTTCTAATCTACTATACATAATACATCGAATGAACACACCCAGGGCATGCCTGAACTAATTCACGTCCGTCCTAATTCGTCTCGGTAGCCCAAGACAAAAATTAAGATTTTGATTTGGGTTGTTATTTCTATGCACATAGGTATTTGTAAGTCAACTAAGTCGCATAAATATAACAAATGTTCGTTGTATGATTTTGTGTGTATATATAATTTATTTTAGGTCTAGAAATATGTAAATATATAATTGTATATTTCTTAGGAGAACCAGTTCGTATTTTTAAAATTAAAATTTGACTAAAATATTCATTTGCGGAATTGCCTAATCATCATTTTCTAACCAAAGTCCTAATTTCACTAAAATCCTCCTTTTTGCTAACCATTAGATCAGTGCTAAATATTAAGGTCCGTCAATCCAAAAGTACGAAATTTTCAATCTGCTAGTTATAGAGGCCCTTCAAGTTTTAGATATAATTATGCAAATTTGAAAGAAAAAAATGTATCATAACTACAAAAAAAATAAAAAATATATGATTCCCAATTTATTTGAATATTCGACAACAGTTTTCAAATTCTTGCACTTTTAGCTTGTAGGTTCGCCCAGGCTCAAACATATTCCTGGCTCCGCCGCTGCATACAAAATATCCTGAAAGATGAGAAGTTACCAAAATATGACATGACTAATATGTGTTTTGGTCTTATTAATGAAAAGGAAGAATCCTCTAAAGTTTCTTCTATTGTTTCTAACAATGAATCAGGGTATATGGAGAAGCTTCCTTTCAAGCCTCTCCCTCCTAAAAAGAAGAAGAAAAAGAAGAAAAGGAGGAGTAAAAGGAGAGAGGATATGGTATTTTCTCTGAAGCATGTTGCTCCTATTATAGTTTTTGATGAGTCTGAACTCGATGATGTTCCTATGCCTATTACCTATAGTAGTGATCATGATTGGGAAAAGCACACTACCTTTGATATTGAAAATCTCTTCGGTACCAATTCTAAAAATGATGATATTAATAATTGCTATACTATTAGTGCTATCCATGATCCTTCCAATGATGATATAAATGAATACACTTTGGAGGATAACTATTCTATTGCTTATGATGATACTATACCTCCAATATATGATGATTACAATGATGATTATGATATTTTCAGTCCACCTACTATTGAGGAGGAAATGAATTATGATTACAATATGCCTCCTATATTTGATGATTATGGTGATGAAAATAATAATGATAGCTATTTTGTTGAATTTGCTCCCACTACAATCAATAAGAATGACTATGTTTATATGGGGAGTATTAATTCTTTTATACATGTGGCTCATGATAAGAATATTTCTTGTGATAGTTATATTGTTAATTTTATTCATGATGCTACTGAAAGTTATTATGAGAGAGGCAAACATGGTTTTATGTGTCTCAACAATATTAAGTTTCTCCTCTTTATGTTGAAAATTTTGAAGTTGCACTTGTTTTGCTTTCCTATGCTTGTTGCTTTGTGCTTTCAGGACTTGTTTCTTTACAAGATTCCGATGCATAGGAAGTGGGTTAGACTTAAATGTGTTTTGAATTTGCTTCTTGATGCTCTCTTTTACTTCAATTCATATTTCTTATGTGAGCATCTTCTCAAACTATCAAGCCTAACTTAAAGGCATTAAAGAAAAGTACTTATTGGGAGATAAACCAAAAGTTTTATATGAGTCTTGGAAGTTATTACTTCAGTAGTAACCGCTACTTATCCTTTTTATTTGCTTTTTGTGCCAAGAGTAACCTCTAATGAGAGAGAAGTAATGATTGGGAAAGTTGCTGTCCCGAAACAGATTTCTGTGCTTCACCGTAAAATTTTGTGTAAAATCTCTGAATGTCTTTTTGAGGCGTGAATTTTTGTGATTCTTCCCTAGGTTGTTATCTAACTTTCGTTATTTCAACACTTTTTTATTTGAGCAACAGACGGTCTTCGAAAAAATTCGTCTTTACCTGCTGGTCTGTTTTGACAGATTTCTGCCATTTTCTGCATTTGCTTCTTGTTGGTTCCTTTTTGAGTTCTTTTGGGGAATTGAGCTTTTTGAGGGAAGTGCTTCAGTAGCTAGTGTTCTAATGTAAGTTCATTGGTGTTAGAACTGAACCTTAAGAACTATTATCTTGAGTGCACTAATTGCTAATAAAGATTGTGTGAAGTTTTGTATGAAGGAAAAAATTTCAGGTGTATGGAAGGAATGAGTAATGAGATGAAGGATACACTAAAGCTCAAGCTTGGGTATGCCACGCGTGTCACCCCAAGAAATATCCAAGAATTACAAGCGTCAAAGCTTGGGGATGCCCAAGGCATCCCCCTCTTCATCAATAAAAATCCCAGGTTTCTTCCAAACGCTTCATTTTTATTGTTTCATGCACAGTTGTGTTGTTCTTGGAGCATCTCCTTTTTCATTTTCGTTTTGGTTTTTCGTTTGCTTGGTTTGCTTAGTTTTCTGAATAAATTGGTTGGACCCCCTCTTTCATATATTGGTTTTCAAATAGTTTGGTTTGGATTGGGAAAGAGTAGGAAAGTTCATGCTTAAGTGGTAAAGAGAGCTTGTTTTTGACTGTGGCCTATGCTTTGTCATGCCATGCTTGATATTGTTTTGGCTTTATGCTTAGTATTATTTGCTTTAGCATGACTTGTTTTAAACAATTGAGATTTCTTAATGTGCCTTTGAAGAATCATGCGTTGTTTTAGCATATTAAAGCATAGTATTGTTGTATTCTCCTTTGATGCTTTATTTGGGTTGACTTGGCGCATGCTCACACCATGTTATGACTATCCCAAGTCACGATAAGCCTTTATGATCCTTTAGTTTTCAACTTGTAGTATCACTTTATGCTTTGATCAATCATGTTTTGTCGCTCTGCATGATTATGGCCATTATTGCTCTCTTAGTTTGTCGCTCCCAGTCTTTTGCTAGCCTCCGCAACCAAGTATGAGTTCCACTCATGCATCCAACTCCCTAAAACAAGTTATTACAAAGAGTCCACCATACCTACCTATTAGCATATGTTATTCCAAGTATATTCATGTTTTTGTTTACCTTCCGAATTAAACTTGTTATGAGAAAACTAGTGATTAAAGCTCTCACGAACTTGATGGCACACTTTAATTTTCTTGCCCTTAATAAACTTGAACCATTGTGTCGTCTATGTTGTATATGCTTGCACTTATTTGTTCGGGATTAGCAGAACTATGCTGTCATGGGGAACGCTTTCAACATTGCACTAGTACTTTGTACCTAGTTGATATCATGCTCTTTTGTCCATGGATGTCGTCGGTGTGAAATGAAAGGGGAACTTGTAAGTCCATGGAGTTATGTATATGTGTTAGAGAAATGCCTGGGCCGCTGGTCTAATCCATGCTGACATGGTAGAAACCTGCAGCGTAACCATAATGAGCTGTCTATGAAGCATTCTTCTTATAAAAAAGAGTCCTATATTGGGAAAAAAAGAGAAAAAGAAAAAAAAGAGATTATGAAAAGAGGAAAGAGAGAAAAAAGCACCATATTCCCATGGTAAATAAGAAGATTGTTGAGATGCTCGTTGTCTGCTTGCCTTGTCATTTTGATATAGGGATTCTTCCGTATCATCGGGCAAGGGGTACCCCGCTGGCTGTTCTGTATGATACACATGTACTTACGATGACAAGAACTTACCGGTGACTAAACTTGAGTAGCATGAGGAGCGGCCCTCGTATTCAAGGGACATGAGATTCCTAACTTATACTTCCTCAAGCATGTACACCATAGTTTGTTCACTTTAACCTTAATCACTCCAAGATGCTTATGATAGGGGCAATGAGAGCTGAAAGCTATAAGTACCATAATTTTTGGAAGCTCTTTATGAGACTTGAATCCCTGCTTCCTTCTTTGAAGGCCTTTCTTCCACCATTATATTGAGTCTCCACCTTCTACCTTTATGCACCTACTTTGAGAGTATAGTGGCCATTCTTAGCTCTATGTGCATTGTCCCAAGACTTGTTGATTGATGCATAGCTTTGATATTGCTTGTTTTAAACTATTTGTATCTAGTCACTCTTATGAACTTTGATGGTGTCCTATGCATTTATGTTTGCTACTGTATGAGGGACAAGCTGAATGCCACTATGCTATGTTTTCTTTATGTGAAACAAACAAACGTCTTGCAAAGCATTGTTGTTCAATAATCTTTTGTTTGTGTCTTTTCATGTTGCATCATAGTTTCTTTGTCTTATTGCTAGAACTTTGTCTTTCATGTTATGATTGAAGTACTATGATCCTAGCTTTGAATGTTTTACAAATACTTTGATCAAGTCTTTGATGGTGCATGTCACCTTAAAAATTATTCTTTCTTTTTATCACTTACCTACTCGAGGACGAGCAGGAGTTAAGCTTGGGGATGTTGATACAATGCAAATGTATCTATAATTTTTGATGTTCCATGCATGGTTTTATCTACTTTCTTGTGTTTTGTCCACACTTTGGAGTACTTTTCATATGATTTCTTGGACTAACCTATTAACAAGAGCCACACTGCCAGCTGCCTATTTTCTGCTGTTTTTGGTTCCAGGAAAGTCAGAAAATCAATATTCTCGGAATTGGACCGGACAAAAGCCGAAGTTGATATTTTCCCGGAAGATTCACGGAGCCAGAAGGAGACACGAAGGGGGGCCACACCACCCCTTGGCGCGGGCCAGCCCAGGCCGCGCCAGGGCATGGTGTGGGCCCCCTGGCCGGCCACCGACCTTGCCTCCTTCGCCTATATATTCCTCCCGAGGCAAAAACCCTAGATCGTCAATCATATATCCACGAAAAGTTCCGCAGAGCCGCCGCCACCGAAGGGGAGATTCAGGGGACAGAAAGTCTCTGTTCCGGCACCCTGCTGGGACAGGGAAGTGCCCCCGGAGCCATCTCCATCGATCTCCACCACCATCTCCATCACCGTTGCTGATTCCCATGATGAGGAGGGAGTAGTTCTCTCTCGAGGCCAAGGGTTCTACCGGTAGCTTTGTGTTCATCTCTCTCTCTATGCATGATCATATTGTGATCATGAGCTTTGTAATCAAGTAGATCTACCTTGCTACTCAAGTGCTTTAATAGATCTCTACTCTCCCCATGTGTGTGAAGTTAACAGTGTGCACACCATGGTGGCACTTAGGCTAGAGATTACAAATACTTGTTATGATTTATATTTGGAGTTGGATGTCTTTATGAAATTGTGGTGTTTGTTTGAACCATCTAGTGTTCAAGGTGACATTGTGGGGTTTTCTAGATGGGAAAGATGAACTTTGAGGTGTGCTGTTATAGCCCTAACATCGATTAGATTGTCCAACTGGAGAGTAGTTCAACGTAGTATCATAAAGAATATATTTATATGAGAGTGTTCACTAGTGAAAGTATGATCCCTAGGCCTTGTTTCTAAACATTGAAACACCGTTTGCAATTAGATCTGTTATATGTTTGCTTGCTTCCATCTTTATTTCAGTTTGCCTTTAGTCTCTTTCATGCCATCAAGCTATTTTCTATCACCGCTACCACTTACAATTATCTATACCACTTGTATTTCACTATCTCTTTGCCGAACTAGTGCACCTATACACCTGACAAGTGTATTGGGTGTGTTGAGGACACAAGAGACTTCTTGTATCTTGATTGCAGGGTTGCTTGAGAGGGGATACCTTTGACCACTTCCTCCCTGAGTTTGATAAACCTTGGGTGATTCACTTAAGGGAAAACTTGCTGCTGTTCTACCAACCTCTGTAGTTGGAGGCCCAACAACTGTCTATAAGAATAGAAGTGTGTAGACATCAGTCACCCCCTTGTGGAAATAGAGAAGAACAATGCAGTTGAAAGATGCACTCTTGAGTATTTTAATAGACCGAAGGTAAGTGCAACCACATGCAATGATACATATAATTCATTCCATATAATTTTAAACATACTTATACTTTGTTATTGCAGCTCTACTTTGACGTACATGTTGGTGGGAATCATTGGATCACCGTCGTGATGCATATGCCAAAGGAAGAATTTCAAGTCTTAGATTCACTTAAACTAGATAACTTCAGGCATACAGTTAAAGCTTTGGTATGTTCTCATCGCACTTTTCAGTATTACATAAGGTGTCCTCGCTACTAAGTATATATTATTTTTTTCAGAGATCCGAAATTGCTTATGACGTACCAAAGGCAAGATCGGACGATCACGTTTTTTCTGATCCTTCTAACTGTCCTATAAAACAATACACCATGCCAAAACAACGGGATGGGTGAGTAAAAGTTGCAACTTAATCTTATTGTGGTATTTTTATAGTAAACTGTTATTTGAATTGGTATTTGTGAAAGCAACTCGTGTGGACTTTGGGTCCTCAAGTGTATGGGACGGTGATAAATTCAGAAACACTCTTAGACAGGTACATCAAGATGATTCGTACATATCGAACAACGAGGTTATTTATAACATCTACATTCACTTGTGCATTTCTTTCACAGACTAATGTTGACTCGACCAGGAAAGTTGTGCTCACGGAAATAATCTTATCACCTACGAATGAGTTGCACAACGTCAAAGATAACCTGCTTAATCTCAAACGCCACGCAGATGATTCTTAGAACCGAGGCCTTTGGATATGGTCGGGTTTTTGTCCCGAAGAAGGTTTCCAGGCTGTGTTCAACACTTGGTTTTTTTCATTTCCTATGTAAACAAAATACCTTACGCATATAGTAACTTTTCGGTATCCTATGTAATAAGTAAGAGAACATACTTTATTTGCTTTCATACAATCGTTGTTCCAGCTAAACTCATCTGTATTGTGCTCTATCTACATTTGCCGTTGTTTTCGCGAAATTAACCACGCCAGTATTATGCTTTTTATGTGTTATCGAATTACGATGAGATCGATTTGTTTGATATAATATGATACAAATGTGATACAAGAAGTAGAGAAGTATGGCCAATGTCGTTGTGTCCAGCAAGTTTGTATGTTTTGAACTTTTACCAGACATAGCGGAAGGAACAGACAGACAAGCCGTGTACGTGAATAGTTAACGCAAAAAATCTACGCAACACTTTTTTTGGCCACCGGACTGTCCGGCATATTGTACGGTAACACGTCCGGCCAAACTATTTAGCTTCTGTAGAAATTTCATAGTTATAAACAACTAGATCGGACTGTCCGTCCATATAGCCGGACAAGCCGGCTTTAATTTCCTGGCATGGCCGGACAAGTATTAGTTTGACTAATGGGTGAGTAAAAGTTGCAACTTAATCTCATTGTAGTATTTTTATAGTAAACTGTTATTTGAATTGGTATTTGTGACAGTAACTCGTGTGGACTTTGGGTCCTCAAGTGTATGGAGGAATGGGACAGTGATAAAATCAGAAACACTCTTACACAGGTACATCAAGATGATTCGTACATATCGAACAACGAGGTTGTTTATAACATCTACATTCACTTGTGCATTTCTTTCACAGACTAACGTTGACTCGACCAGGAAAGTTGTGCTCACGAAAATAATCTTATCACCTACGAATGAGTTGCACAACGTCAAAGATAATCTGCTTAATCTCAAACGCCACACAGATGATTCTTAGAACCGAGGCCTTTGGATATGGTCGGGTTTTTGTCCCGAAAAAGGTTTCTAGGCTGTGTTCAACACTTGGTTCTTTTCATTTCCTATGTAAACAAAATACCTTATGCACATAGTAACTTTTCGGTATCCTATGTAATAAGTGAGAGAAAATACTTTATTTGCTTTCATACAATCGTTGTTCTAGCTGAATTCATCTGTATTGTGCTCTATCTATATTTGCCGTTGTTTTCACGAAATTAACCACGCCAGTATTATGCTTTTGATGTGTTATCGAATTACCATGAGATCGATTTGTTTGATATAATATGATACAAATGTGATACAAGAAGTAGAGAAGTATGGCCAATGTCGTTGTGTCCAGCAAGTTTGTATGTTTTGAACTTTTACCAGACAGAGCGGAAGGAACAGATAGACAAGCCGTTTACGTGAATAGTTAACGCAAAAAATCTGGGCAGTAATTTTTTGGCCACCGGACTGTCCGGCATATTGTACGGTAACATGTCCGGCCAAACTATTTAGCTTCTGTAGAAATTTCATAGTTATAAACAACTAGATCGGACTGTCCGTCCATATAGCCGAACAAGCCGGCTTTAATTTCCTGGCATGGCCGGACAAGTATTAGTTTGACGCGGACAAGTCTGGCGTATTGACGCCGGACTAGTGAGCCGGACTAGTGGGCCGGACTGTCCGGTGCCCTACCGGACACCGCGCCGAACTGTCCGGTATGCCGCCACAGCGCTGCCGCCGCGCCGCGAACTGCACGTCGCTGCCGCCACGCTTGCTTGCCAGCAAACATTAAAAGGCCAAGGCGTGCCTCCAGCGTGTACGAGCTAAACCACACCACCACCACGCGCGAGGACACGGCTCGCCGGCGGACACGGGCTCGCCGGCAGACACGACCGACACCGGCGATGATCCGTACAACGACGGCTTTTTTTCTTTAGCGTATAGGTTGTACTAGTACACGTACGGCTAGAAAAAGTATCCTATTTGATTTAGGTATATACTGTTTTGTACAGAATTAGGTATATGTGTATATACTAAAAACGAAGGGGTATCGAGTGATCTGAGCCGTCTTTGTGTTTGAGGTTAGACGTATTTGTACGAGTTTAGGTGAGGGGGGGGGGGTTGTACTGAATCAAGGCCCAAAACATTAACAAACATAAGCCAAGCGGGAGGCTCTCGCGGCGATCGTCTCTCCTGAGGATGACGCGGCGTCGATCTCCTCTCGCGACGCCGGAGATGAGCCATATGCTCTCTTCCATACTGTACCCACCTTCTGGCTATTCTCACCACTTTATTCCGCCGCAAATCGTCGCATCAAGCGGTAGATCCAATCCCGCTTCACGACGGCGACATGGCTCCGATACAGCGAGCGCTGGTGCTGGTAGGCCGTTGCTGTAATCGAATCAGGACCGACACGCGAATCCCCTGATATTTTTCCATCATAATCCAAAGCTTGAAGAGCCAGCTCCACCGGTGAGCCCTCTCTCCCTATTGAATTTTTGCTGCTAGGGTTTTACACCATTGTTGCTTCATTTGATGCTACTAGGTAGCAGAAAACATTATATTGTAGCAAAGGTAAATAAAACAGAAACCAACTACTAGGATACTTAGGATTATTGCTTCGGTGCAAAATTCTGCAGCAAGAACATGTACTGTACTGTAGCATTTTCATGTTTCTGTGTGGTTTTTCGGTGGCAGAGCATGTAGTGTACTGTAGCATTTTCATGTTTAAAGGTTGCATAACTATGATTTTAAGCTTCATCATATTTTCCTAAAAAAAGAATAGAGAATTTGACCTGAGCTTTTTTATTTAAATTGTAGGGGTTTGTTGTCGATAACATACTCGGATGATTCGACCTGAACCAGCCACCAGATACTTTTGTTGTTGAAGGATATGGTGCACAACAATTTGGTGTTGAAGGATATATCATTGAAGGATATTCTACACCACAATTTTCTTCTGAAGGACATGCTGCTGCAGGTTACTATGGAAAACAATTTGTTGCACCTCAATTTGAAGGAGGGCCAGAAAGTGCAGCAAGTGGCAATTCTTATTTTGCTACTGAAGAAGCTGGTGAAGAGATTTGCTCGTAGCTTCTTATTTCTTATGTTGGTATGACATTTGATGATCTTGAAGTAGCAAAGCAAATATACAATGACTATGCTTTCAAGCTTGGGTTCGGCACACGCATTGGAAACACCAAGTATAGCACAACAAAAGGTGCATCAAATGATACAATTCTTAGCAGTATCTATGAGTGTATCCATGCTGGAAAACCAGCCGATGAAGCAAAAATTACTCCAAAGGATAATTCTGGTGTTGCTGCAATGGGAGAGGGTGGTACCATTGACATGAGTAACTTTAGTGCGCAAAAGTCATGTAGCAAGCAAGTTGGTCTTAAAATGGATGTGAAAGACACGAGGCAGCAGGACAGGGTGTTGCGACATGACTATAAAGCAAGAATGCTTGTCAGGAAGAGGAACGAGATTTGGACTATCATGGTGAGCATACACACGAAATAGTGAAGCAAATTGGGAGACGAGGGTACTACCGGTCTCATAAGAAGGTTTTCGAGGAGGAATTTCAGTTTATCCAAACATTGCACAACCAAAACATAACCACAACTCAGATAATGGGCTGCCTCGAAACTGTGCACGGTGGCGACCCAAGGTGTCATGGTTATGTGAAGCGTGATGTGTCCAACATAAAAACTATGTCGCGGGAGGAAGTGTTGCAGCGAGATATGAGCATTACAATTGAGTACTTCGAAAGGAGGCAAGCTGAAAACCCGACATTCTTTTTTGCAAAGTAGGTAGATAAAGACAACGCAGTGTGAGCTCTCTTTTGGGTGGTGACAAGGGGTTAAATCATCAATTGCCCATCATTGATGGATTAAGGTTCGAGGAAGTAGGGAGCGCTGGAGGCATCGACCAGCTAGCAAACAAGCACACAGGTGACATGAGATTTTACCCAGGTTCAGGCCTCGTAGAGGACCCTACTCCTGCTTGTCTGCTCTTGATTACGAGGGAGTCGAAAGTTACAAGGGTACACAGATGCAATCTGGCGAGGTGTATGCGGGGGTGTATGGATTGGTCCTCCTCGCCACCGCTCGAGCCTTTATATAGAGAGGCTAGATCTCGGGGTAGCAGGACGAGTCGGTTACAGATTAGGGTTTTCCCTTTAATTTTCTATCTACACTTTGTCGTGTCCTCCAAGAAGTCGAACTCCTATGGGCCACCCGAATCCTTGCTGGGCTTCGTTTGCACCATGGACTCCTTCTTGGGCTGAACCGTATAGGCTAATCTTAAGTACCTATAAGGTATGCCCACGTCAGTAGCCCCTGAGTGTCCAGCCGAATCGTAGATATGGTTGGAGACTATAAGTCTTTCGAGTGCATGGGACATAGGCTCATCTGAAGTTCTTTCGGGTGCCACAGTTCATGTCATAGGGATTGTCGATATGCGTGCCTAATTTATCCGACGAATCGGGATCAGTTAACTGCCTTAGGGCAAAACAACGCTATGTACTCAAACTCGATTCCCCATAATCGAATTCGGAATAATGCTGGCGTAATCCGACTCCTGCCGCAGAGGCATTACATAGTCGAATTCTAATGTTTAGGTGTTAGCACTCGACGTGTCCGTCAAGGCTTATTTCATCGTGCCTGTAGGCACGACTTATATCTGGTAGAGCGCATCAGGTGTGTTGTCAGGCCTTTTTCAGGTCTTACCTTCATGTTGTAAACACGACATCCGAATATTTAGTCACCGCAGAGGTGATTCAGGTGGCCCAGAAGACGTAGTCTCTTTACAGGGAAAATATGAGGCGAAGTTGCCATTTCAAGTGTGGACTGATGGCTCGTGGTTGATGTAGAGCTCGTTGGGAACCCAAAGAGGAAGGTATGATGAGCACAACAGCAAGTTTCCCTCAGTACGAAACCAAGGTTATCAATCCAGTAGGAGCAAGGAAACACCCCAAAGGTGTTGCTAGCTGAGCCTTGGCAGGGCGCACTACCGGTGCTAGTAGCAACGTGGAGACCTGCACAACACAACCACAGAACTCTGTCCCCAACTTGCGATGAGGTTGTCAATCTCACCGTGTTTTGCTGAAAACAAAGGATTAAACGTATCAAATGGAAAGAAGTAATAGTTTGCAGAAAGTAAACACAAAGCAGTAACAGTTTATAGATTGTATGTAAAAGAAAAGGACCGGGATCCATAGTTCACTAGAGGTGGCTCTCCTTAAGATAGATAACATGCTTGGTGAACAAATTACAGCGGGGCAATTGACAAACATCGAGAAAGCAATACATGCATATACTAATCATCTTGACTCCTTTGGAACTTGATTGGGCATTACAACATTATACATAGACCGCCATCCAACTGCATCTATGACTAATAATCCACCTTCAGGTTATCATCCGAACCCCCTCTAGTATTAAGTTGCAAGCAATAGATTATTGCTTTACGAATTGCATGTAATGTAAACAATACGATTGTTCTATGAACAAAGTATTGTTGTTTTCTCCCTAGTAGCAACGACACATCTAGTACCTTAGAGATTTCTGTCACTTCCCCAAATTACCAGAGGCATGAACCCACTATCGAGCATAAATACTAACTCTTGGAGTTGCTAGCATCTATTTGGCCAAGATAGCTACTAACAATGGAAAGCATGCAAGATCAAAAATAACAAAGACATGATAGAATCAATAATCAATCTGAAATAGCATCTCAATATCCATCGAATCCCCGCAAACACAACATGCAGAATTACAAATAGACGATCTTCATCATGAACGGAGCTCACAAGATCTAGACATGAAAGCACAAAGGAGGAGAACCAGCCATCTAGATACTACATGGACCCGTAGTCCAAAGATGAACTACTCACGCATCACACCGGAGGCTTGCATGGTGATGAAGAAGGCCTCCAGGGTGAATTCCCCTCTCCGGCAGGGTGCCGGGAAGAGCTTCAGATCCCCCCGATCTAGGGATGGAGATGACGGCGGCTATAGACTCTTTCGTGGATTTAGATCGGCTACATAGGGTTTTTGTCCCGAGGGCATCTTATAGATGGAAAGGGAGGCCGAGGGGGTACCGGAGGCGGCCAGACCACCCCGTGGCGCGGGCCAGGCTGGGCTGCGCGGCCAGGTGGTGTGGTGGCCCCCTGGCCCCTCTCCGTCTCGTACTCTGGCATAATGACTTCCGGAAAAATAGGCACTTTGGCTTTTGTCCCGTCCAATTCCGAGAATATTCATTTTTTGACTTTCCTGGAACCAAAAACAGCAGAAAACAGGCAGTTGGCACTGTGGCTCTTGTTAATAGGTTAGTCCAAGAAATCATATGAAAAGTACTCCAAAGTGTGGACAAAACACAATAAAGTGGATAAAACCAAGCATGGAACATCAAAAATTATAGATACATTTGCAATGTTTCAACATCCCCAAGATTAACTCTTGCTCATCCTCGAGTAGGTAAGTGATAAAAAGAAAGAATTTTTTACGTGACATGCACCATCAAAGACTTGATCAAAGTATTTTTAAAACATTCAAAGCTGGGATCATAATACTTCAATCATAACATGAAAGACAAAGTTCTAGCAATAAGACAAAGAAACTATGATGCAACATGAAAAGGCACAAACAAAAGATTCATGAATAACAATGCTTTGCAAGACGTTTGTTTGTTTCACATAAAGAAAACATAGCATAATAGCATTCAGCTTGTCCCTCATAGAGTAGCAAATATAAATGCATAGGACACCTTTCAAAGTTCATAAGAGTGACTAGATACAAATAGTTTAAAGCAAGCAATATCAAGTTATGCATCAATCAACTAGTCTTGGGACAATGCACATAGAACTAAGAATGGCCACTATGCTCTCAAAGTAGGTGCATAAAGATAGAAGGTGGAGACTCAATATAATGGTGGAAGAAAGGCCTTCATAGAAGGAAGTAGGGATTCAAGTCTCATAAAGAGCTTCCAAAAATTATGGTACTTATAGCTTTCAGCTCTCATTGCCCCTATCATAAGCATCTTGAAGTGATTAAGGTTAAAGTGAACAAACTATGGTGTACATGCTTGACAAAGTATAAGTCAGAAATCTCATGTCCCTTGTATACGAGGGCCGCTCCTCAAACTACTCAAGTTTAGTTACCGGTAAGTTCTTGTCATAGTAAGTACATGTGTATCATAGAGAACCGCCAATGGGGTACCCCTTGCCCGATGATACGGAAGAATGCCCATATCAAAATGACAAGGCAAGCAGACAACGAGCATCTCAGCAATCTTCTTATTTACCATGGGAATATGGTGCCTTTTTCTCTCTTTCCTCTTTTCATAATCTCTTTTTTTATTTTTCTCTTTTTTCTCAATATAGGACTCTTTTTTTATAAGAAGAATGCTTCATAGACAGCTCATTATGGTTACACTGCAGGTTTCCACCATGTCAGCATGGATTAGACCAGCGGCCTAGGCGTTTCTCTAACACATATACATAACTCCATGGACTTACCAGCTCCCCTTTCATTTCACACCAACGACATCCATATACAAAAGAGCATGATATCAACTAGGTACAAGTACCAAGTGCAATGTTGAAAGCGTTCCCCATGAAAGCATGGTTCTGCTAATTACCAACAAATAAGTGCAAGCATATACAACATATACGACACAATGGTTCAAGTTTATTAAGGGCAAGAAAAGTAAAGTGTGCCATCAAGTTCGTGAGAGCTTTAATCACTAGTTTTCTCATAACAAGTTTAATTTGGAAGGTAAACAAAAGCATGAATATACTTGGAATAGCATAAGCTAGTAGGTAGGTATGGTGGACTCTTTGGAATAACTTGTTTTAGGGAGTTGGATGCATGAGTGGAACTCATACTTGGTTGTGGAAGCTAGCAAAGACTGGGAGCGACAAACTAAGAGAGCAATAATGGCCATAATCATGCAGAGCGACAAAACATCATTGATCAAAGCATAAAGTGATACTACAAGTTGAAAACTAAAGGATCATAAAGGCTATGGTGACTTGAGATAGTCATAACATGGTGTGAGCATGTGCCAAGTCAACCCAAATAAAGCATCAAAGGAGAATACCACTATACTATGCTTTAATATGCTAAAACAACGCATGATTCATCCAAGGCACATTAAGCAATCTCAATTGTTTATAAAAAGTCATGCTACAGCAAAGAATACTAAGCATAAAGCCAAAACAATATCAAGCATGGCATGACAAAGCATATGCCACAGTAAAAAACAAGCTCTTTTTACCACAGAAGCATGAACTTTCCTACTCTTTTCCAAACCAAACCAAAGTATTTGCAAACCAATGTATGAAATAGGGGGTCCAACCAATTTATTCAGAAAACTAAGAAAACAAAGCAAATGAAAAACCAAAATGAAAACGAAAAAGAAGACGCTCCAAGAATAACACAACTGTGCATGAAACAATAAAAATGAAGCGTTTGGAAGAAACCTGGGATTTTTGTTGATGAAGAGGGGATGCCTTGGGCATCCCCAAGCTTTGACGCTTGTACTTCTTGGATATTTCTTGGGGTGACACGCGTGGCATACCCAAGCTTGAGATTTAGTCCATCCTTCATCTCATTACTCATTCCTTCCATACACCAGAAATTTTTCCTTCATACAAAACTTCACACAATCTTTATTAGCAACATTAGTGCACTGAAGATAAATAAGTCTTAAGGTTCAGTTCTAACACCAAATAAACTTCCATTAGAACACTAGCTACTGTAGCACTTCCCTCAAAAAGCTCAATTCCCCAAAATAACTCAAAGAAGAACGAACAAGAAGCAAATGCAGAAAATGGCAGAAATCTGTCAAAACAGACCAACATATAAAGACGAATTTTTTCGAAGACATTATGTTGCTCAAATCAAAAAGTGTTGAGCTAACGAAAGTTAGATAACAACCTGCGGCAGAAGCACAAAAAATCACGCCTCAAAAAGACGTTCAGATATTTTACACGAATATTTACGGTGAAGCACATAAATCTGTTTCAGGACAGCAACTTTCCCAATCATTACTTCTCTCTCATTAGAGGTTACTCTTGGCACAAAAAGCAAATAAAAATGATAAGGAGCGGTTATTACTGAAGTAATAACTTCCAAGACTCATCTAAAACTTTTGTGTTATCTCCCAATAAGTACTTTTCTTTAACGCCTTTAAGTTATGCATAAGAAGCAAGAAATAATCAAGTGTTCTCAAATGAAGAAGCATTAAGACCAAATTTTGTTTTCATAGGAGAGGCAAAAGAAATCTTTTCTCTCTTCTTAGGGAAGTGTTCTATACCTTTCTTGAGTGGGAGTTGATATTTAATGGTGCCTTCTTTCATATCAATAATGGCACAACAGTTCTAAGAAAAGGTCTTCCCAAAGTAATAGGACAAGAAGCATTGTATTCAACATCCAAAACATAGAAATCAACGGGTACATAGGCATTGTTAACCATAATAAGAACATCATTAAGACTCCCCATGAGTTTCTTTTTAACATTATCATCAAGTGGGACATTCAAATAAAAATCTTCAAGTGGAGGCAAATCAAGCATATCATAAATCCTTATAGACATAATAGAAACACTACTATCAAGATCACATAAAGCTTAGAAATCAAAGTCATTCACTTTCATATTAATGACGGGTTCCCAACCATCTTCTTGTTTTATAGGAATAGAAGCTTTATGTTTCATCTTTTCTTCTTTAATCTTTATGAGAGCATCAATAATATGTTTTGTAAAGGCCATGTTCATAGCACTAGCATTAGGACTTTTAGCAAGCTTTTGTAGGAACTTAATAACTTCAGAGATATTGCAACCATCAAGATCAAAATCAAAATCATCATCTAAAGTAGTAGAACTATTACTAGCCTCAACACTAGTGGTGGTGATATTAGAAACACTAATGTTTCTAGCAATTTCATCTTCTCTTTCCCACTTAGCATGTAATTCAGCTAATAGTCTAACATTTTCATCAATTCTTACTTGTATAGCATTAGTGGTTGCAAAGGGATTATCATTAGTTTCAGGTTTAGCAGCCATTTTATTAATCAATGAAGATTGAGCTTCAGACAAAGATGCTATATTTCTTTCAGCATTAGAGAGTTTTTCCTCAATAGTTTTATTGAAAGCAGTTTGCTTACTAATAAAGTCCTTAAGCATAACTTCAAGTTTAGAGGGAGCACTCCTATTATTGTTGTAGGAACTTCCATAAGAATTACCATTGTTGGGAGGATATGGCTTATAATTGTTGTTACCAAAATTACTCCTATAAGCATTATTGCCAAAATTATTATTTCTTATGAAGTTCATATCAACTTGCTCTTCTTGAGCAACCAAAGAAGCTAAAGGAACATTATTTGGATCAATATGGGCTTTCCCATTAACAAGCATAGACATAATAATATCAATCTTATCACTCAAGGAGGAAGTTTCCTCAACAGAATTTACCTTCCTACCTTGTGGAGCTCTCTCAGTATGCCATTCAAAATAATTAACCATCATATTGTCCAGAAGTTTTGTTGCAGCACCCAAAGTGATGGTCATAAAAGTACCTCCAGCAGCAGAGTCCAATAGGTTCCTTGAAGAATAGTTCAATCCTGCATAAAAGGTTTGGATGATCATCCAAGTAGTTAGTCCATGAGTGGGACAATTCTTTACCAAAGACTTCATTGTTTCCCAAGCTTGAGCAACATGTTCATTATCAGATTGTTTAAACTTCATTATTTCACTTCTCATAGATATAATCTTAGCAGGAGGATAGTATTTTCCAATGAAAGCATCTTTGCATTTAGTCCAAGAATCAATACTATTCCTAGTTAAGGAATTCAACCATTCTTTAGCTTTTCCTCTCAAAGAGAAAGGAAACAATTTTAGCTTAATAATATCACCATGTACATCCCTATGCTTTTGCATCTCACAAAGTTCAACAAAGTTATTTAGATGGGAAGTAGCATCTTCATTACCAATACCAGAAAATTGTTCTCCATAACAAGATTGAGCAAAGCAGGTTTTATCTCAAAGAAAGTATCTTCAGGCACAGGTGGAGCAATAGGTGTGCTCATAAAATCATTGTTGTTGGTGCTAGTGAAGTCACACAACTTAGTGTTTTCAAGAGTAGTCATCTTTTTGGGTTTTCAAATAAGAAAGCAAACTAGTAAAACTAATTTTTTGTGTGTTTTTGATAAAGAAACAGGCAAACAAAGCAAAAAGAAACTAAGCAAAACAAAAATAACAAAGTAAAGAGATTGGTTATGAGGGACTCCCCTTGTGAAGATGTCCTTGACTCCCTGGCAACGGCGCTAGAAAAATGCTTGATGGCTCATGGTTGATGTAGAGCTCATTAGGAACCCCAAGAGGAAGGTATGATGAGCACAGCAGCAAGTTTCCCTCAGTACGAAACCAAGGTTATCAATCCAGTAGGAGCAAGGAAACACCCCAACGGTGTTGCTAGCTGAGCCTTGGCAGGGCGCACTCGGTGCTAGTAGGAACGTGGAGACCTACACAACACAACCACAGAACTCTGTTGCCAACTTGCGATGAAGTTGTCAATCTCACCGTGTTTTGCTGAAAACAAAGGATTAAACGTATCAAATGGAAAGAAGTAATAGTTTGCAGAAAGTAAACACAAAGCAGTAATAGTTTATAGATTGTATGTAAAAGAAAAGGACCGGGATCCATAGTTCACTAGAGGTGGCTCTCCTTAAGATAGATAACATGCTTGGTGAACAAATTACAGCGGGGCAATTGACAAACATCGAGAAAGCAATACATGCATATACTAATCATCTTGACTCCTTTGGAACTTGATTGGGCATTACAACATTATACATAGACCGCCATCCAACTGCAGCTATGACTAATAATCCACCTTCAGGTTATCATCCGAACACCCTCCAGTATTAAGTTGCAAGCAACATATTATTGCTTTACGAATTGCGTGTAATGTAAACAATACGATTGTTCTATGAACAAAGTATTGTTGTTTTCTCCCTAGTAGCAACAACACATCTAGTACCTTAGAGATTTCTGTCACTTCCCCAGATTACCAGAGGCATGAACCCACTATCGAGCATAAATACTAACTCTTGGAGTTGCTAGCATCTACTTGGCCAAGATAGCTACTAACAACGGAAAGCATGCAAGATCACAAATAACAAAGACATGATAGAATCAATAATCAATCTGAAATAGCATCTCAATATCCATCGGATCCCCGGAAACACAACATGCAGAATTACAAATAGATGATCTTGATCATGAACGGAGCTCACAAGATCTAGACATGAAAGCACAAAGGAGGATAACCAGCCATCTAGATACTACATGGACCCGTAGTCCAAAGATGAACTACTCACGCATCACACCGGAGGCTTGCATGGTGATGAAGAAGGCCTCCAGGGTGAATTCCCCTCTCCGATAGGGTGCCGAGAAGAGCTTCAGATCCCTCCCGATCTATGGATGGAGATGACGGCGGCTACCGACTCTTTCGTGGATTTTTGATCGGGTACTTAGGGTTTTTGTCCCGAGGGCATCTTATAGGCGGAAGGGGAGGCCAAGGGGGTGCCGGAGGCGGCCAGACCACCCCCTGGCGCGGGCCAGGCTGGGCCGCACGGCCAGGTAGTGTGGTGCCCCCCTGGCCCCTCTCTGTCTCGTACTCTAGCATCTGATGACTTCCGAAAAAATAGGCACTTTGGCTTTTGTCCCGTCCAATTCCGAGAATATTCATTTTCTGACTTTCTTGGAACCAAAAACAGCAGAAACAGGCAGCTGACACTGTGGCTCTTGTTAATAGGTTAGTCCAAGAAATCATATGAAAAGTACTCCAAAGTGTGGACAAAACACAAGAAAGTGGATAAAACCAAGCATGGAACATCAAAAATTATAGATACATTTTCAATGTATCATGGACATAGTCAACACATTTTTATTAATAATTTAAGATTTTTCATAGGGTGCGCGGCTAGCGCTCCCTATGGGAGTAGCCCCCAAGTGCCTATTCGAGTCATAGACTCGAGTAGGGAGTTTGAGATTTTTGGACTGTTGTCGTTTGTTATTTTGTTTTTAGCCGAACATGCTTTCAGTGCTCCCTATGGGAGTAGTCCCCAAGTCTACAATCGAATCGTTGATTCGAAGAGGGGCTTCAACTTGTGAAGTCAGTTCTATGCCTATGATGTCTTTGGGTGCACGGCCAGCGCTCCTGTTAGGAGTAGCCCCCGAGTTCACAATCGAATCATTGATTCGAAGAGGGGCTTCAACTCATCAATGCCCATCGTTGATGGACTTAGGTTCGAGGAAGTGGGGAGAACTAGAGGCATCGATCGGCTAGCAAACAAGCACACAAGTGACACGAGGTTTTACCCAGGTTCAGGCCTCGTAGAGGACCCTACTCCTACTTGTCTGCTCTTGATTACGAGGGAGTCGAAAGTTACAAGGGTGCGTAGATGCAATCTGGCGAGGTGTATGCGGGGGTGTCTGAATTGGTCATCCTCGCCGCCCCTCCTAGCCTTATATAGAGAGGCTAGGTCCCGTGGTAGCAGGTCGAGTCGGTTACATATTATGGTTTTCCCTTTAATTTTCTATCTACACTTTGCCATGTCCTCCAAGAAGTCGAACTCCTATGGGCCACCTGAATCCTTGCTGGGCTTCGTTTGCATCGTGGACTCCTTCTTGGGCTGAACCATATAGGCTAATCTCAAGTACTTGTAAGGTATGCCCACATCAGGTGGATAGCAGGACAAGGGCGTTGTACCCCAAGTACAAGGACTCAGTGTTTTTCAACACAACATTTTGCACAAACAAGTACAACATGCCCTTTGCTCCACTCATGGGCATAAAAAACCACACACAAACAATTGTGTTGGGCTATGCTCTGCTGCCAGATGAAACAATTGAGACATTCAGCTGGGTATTCAACCAAATAAAGGTAGAATGAATGATTTGGATCCCGACCATATCATGACAGATCAAGACCAAGCGATCATAACGACAATTTCAAACATATTTCCTGATTCAATTCACATATGTTTCATCTTCCATGTGCTATGCTTAGTGAGAAGAATGCTCGGTCCTCACTTGACAAAACGTAACCCTTTTACTTCAGCATTCTACTGCATATACGACACTAACACCACAACAGAATTTGAGATCTGCTGGTAGCATATGTTGGAAACTTTTGCGATGGCTAAGAACATGCATATGCAGAATATGTGGAAGACCAGAAAGACATGGGAACATGTCTACTTCAGACACGTTTTGTTACCCTTTACCAGCACAATGGGAAGATATGAAGGCCTCAACTCCTACTTCAAAACATTAATTCCCCCCAAGCGACTCAGTGTGGAACTTTGTGCAGCAATATGAACTGTGCCAAAACCTGATGATAGACCGTGAAGATAACATAGGATGCACAATGGATACGACCACAACACCACTTTGGGGTAGGCGATTTTTACCTTGCAGATTGTTGTTTCAGTAGCATTTTTTATAGCTATTGTAGCATTTTCTACAGTTGTTGTAGCATAATATAACACCTATTGTAGCACCACTCTGATAGTGCTTGCATCAACATCAATAGTTGTAGTTACAACATTGAAAAGTAGGTCTAGGAGTTCTATACTAGGGATATCTTTGCAAGGTTCGAGAAGATGCTTGAAAAGTCAACAAGGTTTTATTTGATCCAAGTAGAGGGTGATATGTTTTGACCTCTTTCCAAACCCTGGCTATGGTGTTAAAACTTATCAGGTTCAAGTTGTGCTTGATGATGAGTGCTACAAGTGTGGATGCAACACATTTGAGATGTGTGGGATGATATTCCTACATATAGTCAGCGTGATGGTGCATTTGAATGTGCAGAAACTACCAGATAAGTACATGATTCAAAGGTGGTCTGCTGCAGCCTCAATGCCTGCACCTGATCCTAGGACAAATAGCATCAAAGTTTGGATTCTAGGGACCAATACCCTCAAGTACAACTCCTTGTGCAGAAAGATGAATGAACTTGCTTCGGATGCTTGCTTCAGTAATGGAACATATGTTGTTGTGTCCAAGATGATTGATGAGGCAAGTCAGCTTGTTGCTACCATGAGGAAAACACAAAATTCTCCACAACAAGAAGGAGGGCCGGAAAATGTTCCACCACGGCAAGATATTCCTCTACAACATGACGTAAACAAACAACAACAAGAAGAAAAAGGTAATGATGCTCCTAGTAGCACGCTGAATAATCCTACAAGGGTAAAGCCGAAAGGGAACCCAACCGAGAAGTTGAAGTGAAACAAACCATTGGTTGAGCTACATGATGAAGCAAATGCCAAGAGAAGAAAGAAATCTCAAGAGCCAAAGAATAAGAAAGTAGATGCAATGCCAAAAACCAACAGTAAGCCAAGAAAGCAGAAATGCCATACTGCAATGAAGAGGGTGACACCATGAAACAATGTCTTCACATGGAAGCTTTGATTGTAGGCAGTGCTGCGAAAATAGAGTTGAAAATCTAGGCATGTAGCTACATGTAGTAGCATGTGTAGCAGTACTATGTAATCATATAATTATAATAGAGATAATTTACTACATACAAACGGTACTATACTGTAAACATATTGCTTGCAGCTACATGTAGTAGTAGGTGTAGCACTCCTATTGTTACCGTGTAGCATCTACTAAGTGTACATGTAGCATCATTACCATGCAAGATATGAAAATGGCTATCTTGTTTTAATATCCCAGTATATGTTTGTGATACGACAAAATCTTGATGGTAGCAAGAGTGTTGAGAATTTGGAGCATACATGATCTCATGTGGTCGCATAGAGGTTGTTCATATGTAGCAAGAGTAAAATTTCACCAAGAAAATCTTATTTTGTGAATGAAGCATGTAGCAATTCCTGGACACTTGGGTAGAGTATGTTGTCCTTGCATGTAGCATTTGTTGTTGATGCATGTAGCAATTGATGTTGTCCTTGCATGTAGCATATGTTCATATGTAGCAATTCTGGACACTTGGGCAGCATATGTTGTCCTTGCATTTAGCAATTATTCTATAAAAATGTAGCATTTTACATTGTATTATGTTCATGGTTGTAAATTACATATTTTGTGATGGTAGCAATAGTGTTGAGCATTTGGAGCATACAGAAACTCATGTAGTAGCATAAATGTTGTTCATATGTAGCAGGAGTAAAATTGCACCAAGAAAACCATATTTTGTGAATCAAGCCTATAGCAATTCATGGAAACTTGGGTAGCATATGTTGTACTTCTATGTAGCAATTCTTGTATACAAATGTAGCAAAAACTCACATGTCTACACACGCTAAAATTTGACAGCATGTTTGGAGCAATTTTCACTTGTAGCATTTTGGCAACATGTATGTAGCATAACCAATACTTCTATTTAGCAAAACGAAACCACTATTGTACCATGAATAGAAAATGTCAACAAGATAATCAACCAACGGTTATCCATTCAAACCAAAAACATATGTGATGACATGAAAATTTGTGAATACATGAACCCATCCACGGTTACATTAGTTTCAACCTTACAAGTACAAAATAAGAACACTAAAGATCACAAACTATAGTTTAAACTAACTGCTTGACAAATGTCCTATCAGTTCCTCCCTAGCAACACTTTTTTGCAACTCATCTTCCATGAGCTATTGAATGGAACCTTTCTTCTGCCTTGCCTCGATCAGATATGATGAAAAAACCTTCCTTAGATCTTGGATAGCATTGTTGCCGAACTCAGCCATGACCCTACCGCTTCGACGACAACTCAGCCTCGGTACCCTAACACCTAGGCTAACACGTCCACTATGAACAAAGATACAAACCTAGAATTAAAAATAAGGTGCATGGAAAAGCTAGTAGCAAAGGAAGATAACTAATGTAGCAAATTGTGTGAAGTAAAGTAGCAAGAAAATGACAGTAATGTAGAATCAACACTTTTAATAAAAATTTACACAACTACAAGGTGGATGCAAAAGTGGTAGCAAAGGAATATAACTAAGGTAGCAAAATGTGTGAAGTAAAGTAGAAAGAAATTAGCAGTAATGTAGCATCCACACTTCAAATAAAATTTTACACAACTACAAGGTGGATGAAAAAGGTGGTAGCAAAAGAATGAAACTAAGGTAGCAAAATATCTACAGTAAAGTAGCAATAAAATAATAGTAATGTAGCAGAACACTTTTAATACATGTTGAAACAACTACAAAAGGGGGATGAAAAAAGTGGTAACAAATGAATAAAACTAAGATAGCAAAATATCTATAGTAAAGTAGCAGCAAAATAATAGTAATGTAGAACAACACTTTTAATACATGTTGAAACAACTACGTAAGGTGGTTGGAAAAGTGGTAGCAGAGGAATAAAACTAAGGTAGAAAATTTTATGTAGTAAAGTATCAAGAAAATAACAGTAATGCATCATCAGTTACACCTTCAAATCCTGGCTGCTAGGGAAATTTAGCCATTTGTTCAACGAAGTAGAAGGATTAACTTCGGCATCTTCAACAGGGGCGGTTCAAATGATGATCGATAGTACCAGTACAAGTACCATACGACATTATGGATAGCGGGAGGAACTGCACACAAGAAAATTCCTATTAATAGGATTAATGGAAGAAGAGAAAACCTTAATGTTTGAGGTAGTGGAAAGTGCCCTACCTCTCGCCTCCCAAAAACAGTAGTGTTCTACAAAATCTTCCTATTGTGGTCATTTTTTACCACAAAGATGAAGTCACTAGACTTAACTGAGCATACTCTAGGCAATGACTTGTCAAAGTTGTGATCGCTCGGTGGGAACTCCAAATGGTCCATATATGCAATCTACAAAGAAGACGAAAACATATTAAGGCAAGCACTAGAAAATACTACTAATCAAAACATCGTAACATAGAAGAGGGATATAACTTACCCCAATAAGCACAAAAGGTCCATTTATCCAAAATTCAAATGTGCTAGAGTCCTTTGGAATAACTAGTTCTCTCTTATTCTTCTTCTTTTTCTGAATATTGCTCACTGGTTGCATCGCTAAACCCAATATATGCTCATCCCATGCATACTCATCAGTTTTGGTTGGGTCAGCCATAAGACCAATATATTCCAAGTGAATGTGGTTCAAGACTTTAGGAGCAACAATAGTGGCCAGGCAAAGGAGATCCCATGTACGAATGATGGTTGCCTCATCGATCTCTACACAATTCTTTAGGATATCAATAGCAGTAGCTAAATTTGCCCTCTTGCTGCTAGCCTTGTACACTTCCTGAACCTCGTCAAGCGCTACCCCTCCATTGTTAGCAAGATTGATTAGCTTGTTCCTTGACGAGGGTCAACCTTGGCAATGCCCATGGTTATGGACTTAGGGTTTCATGGAAAAGAGAATGCTGGGGATTTCGTCGGCTGATCAAACAAACAAGGGAGTCGAAGTCGTCTGATTGCTTAGGAACAAATCGATTACAGATTGCTCAAGGATTTTTCGGTGCCTCCTCGCTGGCTCCTCCCAGCCTATAATAATAGGCTGGGTCCTAAGGCTGTATACAGATAGGTTACAAGTTATGATTACAACACTAATACAACGTCGATTCCTACTATTTCCTTGTCTAGCAAGATATGTCTTCCATCAGATACTTCTTGGGCCTTCCTTGATCCCTCCTTGGGCCTTGCCGACTGTAAGCCTAGGGTAACTGATGTCTGCAAGAGCACAGATCGTTTGTAGCTAGTTTCGAAGTTCAAATATCGATCCCACAGGGAGCCCAAAGGTAAGTGTTTATGGGTGAAGTCTCTGTCACACCTGAAGTTGTCACAGGTCTTCGAGTGAATTGACTGCAAATATTGAAATAAGAATGGGGTTTGATTAAATGCGATAGATTTAAATAAAACTAGAATGTAAACTTCAGAAATATAAAGCATAAAAATAAAGAACAACTTTGCTTGTTTGTGGTTTCCTGCAGATGACGAAAGAAGGCGCGTGGAGATTCAATTCATGGCGATAGTGACTGTGCCAGGTGGATGAATGGTAAATGTAACAATTATAATCTTATAGATATGTGTGTAGGTGAGCAGCCCATAATTAGCCGGAACTCCTCTTGGTATATTTCATCCCAACTTCAATAATCCTACTAGCTGATGTCTACGCACTTCTATTCTTGTAGATACTTTTTGGGCCTCCAAGTGCAGAGGTTTGTAGAACAACAGCAAGTTTTCCCTTAAGTGGATTACCCAAGGTTTATCGAACTCAGGGAGGAAGTGGTCAAAGGAATCCCTCTCAAGCAACCCTGCAATCAAGATACAAGAAGTCTCTTGTGTCCCCAACACACCCAATACACTTGTCAGGTGTATAGGTGCACTAGTTCGGTGAAGAGATAGTGAAATACAAGTGGTATGGATAATATAAGTGGTAACGGTGCCAGAAAATACTTTGATGGCATGGAAGAGACTAAAGGCAAACTAAAATAAAGATGGCAGCAAGCAAACATGTAACAGATCTAGTTGCAACGGTGTTTCAATGTTTAGAAACAAGGCCTAGGGATCATACTTTCACTAGTGAACACTCTCATATAAATATCTTCTCTTCATGATACTACTCTGAACTACTCTCCGGTTGGACACTCTAATCCATGGTAGGTCTATAACAGCACAACTCAAAGTCCGCTTTCCCCATCTAGATAACCCCACACTATCACCATGAGCTCTAGATGGTTCCAACAAACACCATAATTTCATAGAAACATCCAACTCCAAATATAACTCATAACAAGTATTTGTAATCTCTAGCCTAAGTGCCACCATGGTGTGCACGCTGTCACTTTCACACACATGGGCAGAGCAGAGATCTATTAAAGCACTTGAGTAGCAAGGTAGATCTACTTGATTACAAAGCGCATGATCGCAATATGATCATGCATAGAGAGAGAGATGAACACATAGATACCGGTAGAACCCTTAGCCTCAAGAGAGAACTACTCCCTCCTCATCATGGGAATCAGCAACGACAATGGAGATGGTGGCGGAGATCGATGGAGATGGCTCCAAGGGCACTTTCCCGCCCTGGCAGAGTGCCGGAACAGAGACTTTCTGTCCCCTGAATCTCCCCTTCGGTGGCGGCAGCGCTGCGGAACTTTTCTTCACTAGAGGCTGGATTTCCTAGGGTTTCTGGATCGGGAGGCTTCTTATAGGCGAAGAGGCGAGGTCGGTGGCCAGCCAGGGGGGCCACACCATGCCCTGGCGTGGCCTAGGGCTACCCGCACCAAGGGGGGTGTGGCTGCCCTGTGGCCCCCCTTCGTCTCTCCTTCGGACTCCATGTGTCTTCCGGTAAAATATTGACTTTAGCTTTTGTCCCGTCCAATTCCGAGAATATTCATTTTCTGACTTTCCTAGAACCAAAAACAGCAGAAAACAGGCAACTGGCACTGTGGCATCTTGTTAATAGGTTAGTTCCAGAAAATGTGTAAAAATACTCCAAAGTGTGGACAAAATATAAGAAAGTAGATATAAGACAAGCATGAAACATCAAAAATTATAGATACGTTTGCAACGTATCAACATCCCCAAGCTTAACTCCTGCTCGTCCTCGAGTAGGTAAGTGATAAAAAGAAAGAATAATTTTTGAGGTGACATGCACCATCATAATCTTGATCAAAGTATTTGTAGAACATTGATAGCTGGGATCATAGTACTCTAACATAGCATGAAAGATATAGTTCTAACAATAAGACATGGCAACTATGTTGTATCATGAAAAGGTACAAACAAAAGATTCATGAATAACAATGCTTTGAAAGACGTTTGTTTGTTTCACATAAAGAAAACATAATAAGAATGGCATTCAGCTTGTCCCTCATAGCGTAGCAAAACATAAAGCATATGACACCTTCAAAGTTCATAAGGGTGACTAGATACAAATAGTTCAAGAACAAGAAATATCAACATTATGAATCAATCAACAAGTTTTGGGACAATGCACATTAAACTAAGAATGGCCACTATGCTCTCTCAATAGGTGCATAAAGATAGAAGATGGAGACTCAACATAAAAGTAAAAGAAAGGCCTTCATAGAAGGAAGCAAGGATTCAAGTCTCATAAAGAGCTTCCAAAAATTATGGTACTTATTAGCTTTCTGCTCTCATTGCCCCTATCATAAGCATCTTGAAGTGATTAAGGTTAAAGTGAACAAACTATGGAGTATATGCTTGACAAAGTATAAGTTGGCAATCTCATGTCCCTTGAATACGAGGGTCGCTCCTCATGCTACTCAAGTTTAGTTACCGGTAAGTTCTTGTCATAGTAAGCACATGTGTATCATAGAGAACCACCAACGGGATACCCCTTGCCTGATGATACGGAAGAATCCCCATATCAAAATGACAAGGCAAGCAGACAATAAGCATCTCAGCAATCTTCTTATTTACCATGGGAAAATGGTGCTTTTTTCTCTCTTTCCTCTTTTCTCATCTTTTTTTTATTTTTTTCTCAATCTCTATCTCTTTTTTATAAGACGGATGCTTCATAGATTGCTCATTATGGTTACGCTGCAGGTTTCCACCATGATTAGGCATGGATTAGACCAGCCACCCAGGCGTTTCTCGAACACACATACATAACTCCATGGACTTACAAGCTCCCCTTTCATTTCACACCGACGACATCCATAAACAAAAGAGCATGATATCATCTGGGTACAATGTACAAATGCAATGTTGAAAGCGTTCCCCATGACATCATGGTTCTGCTAATCCCAACGTATAAGTGCAAGCATATACAACATAGATGACACAATGGTTCAAGTTTATTAAGGGCAAGAAAAGTAAAGTGTGCCATCAAGTTCGTGAGAGCTTTAATCACTAATTTTCACATAACAAGTTTAATTCGGAAGGTAGATAAAAACATGAATATACTTGGAATAGCAAATGCTAATAGGTAGGTATGGTGGACTCTTTGGAATAACTTGGTTTTATTTGGAGTTGGATGCATGAGTGGAACTCATACTTGGTATGGAGGCTAGCAAAAGACTGGGAGCAACCAACTAAGAGAGCAATAATGGCCATAATCATGCAAAGCAACAAAACATCATTAATTAAAGCATAAAGTGATATTACAATTCGAAAACTAAAGGATCATAGAGGCTATGGTGACTTGGGATAGTCTTAACATGGTGTGAGCATGCGCCAAGTCAACCCAAATAAAGCATCAAAGTAGAATACCACAATACTATGCTTTAATATGCTAAAACAACGCATGATTCTTTTAAGGCACATTAAGCAATCTCAATTGTTTATAACATGTCATGCTACAACAAAAATCACTAAGCATAAAGCCAAAACAATATCAAGCATGACATGACAAAGCATAGGCCACAGTAAAACAAACTCCTTTTTACCACTTAAGCACAAACTTTTCCTACTCTTTTCCAACCCAAACCAACTTATTTTAAAACTAATGTATGGATGAGGGGGTCAAACCAATTTATTCAAGCAAACTAAGCAAACAAAAACCAAAAACAAAACAAAGACGCTCCAAGAACAACACAATTGTGCATGAAACAATAAGAAGTGTTTGGAAGAAACCTGAAATTTTTATTGATGAAGAAGGGGATGCCTTGGGCATCCCCAAGCTTTGACGCTTCTACTTCTTGAATATTTCTTGGGGTGACATGGGTGGCATCCCCAAGCTTGAGATTTTGTCCATACTTCATCTTATCACATTGTTCTTCCCTACACTTTAATATTTCCTTCATACAAAACTTCACACAATCTTCATTAGCAACATTAGTGTACTCAAGATAATAAGTCCTTTGGTTCAGTTTCAACACAAGTAAAACTTCCATTAAAACAAAAGCTACTGTAGCACTTCCTTTAAAAATTTCAAATGATCAAAGAGAACTCAAAGAGAAAGAGATTAAGAGGCAAATGCAAATAATGGTAGAAATCTGTCAAAACAGACCAGCAGGTAAAAACCGATTTTTTCAAAGACCTTCTGTTGCTCAAATCGAAAAGTGTTGAACTAACGATAGTTGGATAACAACCTGGGGCAGAAGCACAAAAAATTACAGCTCAAACCAACGTATAGAGATTTTTCACGAATTTTTTACAGCGAAGCACAAAAATCTGTTTCGGGATAGCAACTTTCCGAAGTCTTACTTCTCTCTCATTAGAGGTTACTCTTGGCACAAAAATCAAACAAAAATGATAAGGAGAGGTTATTATAGAGGTAATAACTTCCAAGACTCAACTAAAACTTTTGGGTTATCTCCCAATAAGTACTTTTCTTTAACGCCTTTAAGTTAGGCTTGATAGTTTGAGAAGATGCTCACATAAGAAATATGAATTGAAGTAAAAGAGAGCATCAAGAAGAAAATTCAAAACACATTTAAGTCTAATCCACTTCCTATGCATAGGAATCTTGTAAATAAACAAGTCATGAAAGCACAAAGCAACAAGCATAGGAATGCAAAACAAGTGCAACTTCAAGACTTTCAACATAAAGAGGGGAAACCTAATATTATTGAGATGCATAAAACCATGTTCCCCTCTCTCATAATAACTTTCAGTAGCATCATGAATAAAATTAACAATATAACTATCACATAAAACATTCTAATCATGAGACACATGCATATAAGAATTAATACTCCCCACATAAACATAGTCATTCTTATTAATTGTAGTGGGAGCAAATTCAACAAAATAGCTATCATTATTATTCTCATCACCATAATCATCAAATATAGGAGGCATATGGTAATCATAATTAATTTTCTCCTCAATAGTAGGTGGACTGAAAATATCATATTCATCATTGTAATCATCATATATTGGAGGTTTGGTATCATCATAAGCAATAGAATAGCTATCTTCCAAAGCTGGGGAACTAAAAAGATCATTTTCATAAAAACTAGCTTCCCCAAGCTTAGACTTTTCCATAGCATTAGCTATTAGCATGCAGATAAAGTTCCATAGGTTTTTTAATTTTCTCTTCAAACACTTCATGCCCTAACTCAAGATAAATACTATAAAGCTCTCTAATTTTTGTTGTTGTTTTCCATTAAGCCTAACTAGTGAAAACAAGAAACAAAAAGACAAAATTGCAGAATCTAAAGGAAATAACTTCGAGCACTCACACCGGAGGATGTGAGTACCTTTTACCCTACCTCCCGGCAATGGTGCTAGAAAATAGCTTGATGTCTACGCACTTCTATTCTTGTAGACAGTTCTTGGGCCTGCAAGTGTAGAGGTTTGTAGAACAGTAGCAAGTTTTCCCTTAAGTGGATTAACCAAGGTTTATCAAACTCAGGGAGGAAGTGGTCAAAGGTATCCCTCTCAAGCAACCCTGCAATCAAGATACAAGAAGTCTCTTGTGTCCCCAATACACTTGTCAGGTGTATAGGTCCACTAGTTCGGCGAAGAGATAGTGAAATACAAGTGGTATGGAAAATTATAAGTGGTAACAATGCCAGAAAATACTTTGGTGGCATGGAAGAGACTAAAGGCAAACTGAAATAAAGATGGCAGCAAGCAAACATGTAACAGATCTAGTTGCAAACGGTGTTTCAATGTTTAGAAACAAGGCCTAGGGATCATACTTTCACTAGTGAACACTCACATATAAATATCTTCTCTTCATGATACTACTCTGAACTTGACATGGGTATACCCTACATGTCCTCGAGCTTGGTATATACGGTCTGAATACGTAGAGGCCCACGGTGTCGCCAAGGCCCAAATGAGGAACTCGAGTAACCTACAGACTCTCGATTGCTTGAAGGACAAGAAGAAGCTAAAGATAGAAAGTTCAAAGGGGAAGACCCTAACTTGTAACCGAATCGACTTGCTACCCGAGACCTAGCCTATCTATATAAAGGCTAGGAGGGGGCAGCGAGTAGGACACACGTAGCCCTAGTTTCCACAACTCTCGCCAGATTGCATCTGCGCACCATTGTAATCCTCGATTCCTTTGATAATTCCACGAGCAGACAAGCAGGAGTAGGGACCTCTACGAGGCCTGAACCTGGGTAAATCTTTGAGTCCCTTGTGTGCTTGTTTGCTAGCCGATAGATGTCTCTAGCGCTCCCTACTTCTCCAAAACCCAAGTCCATAACAATGGGCATTGATGAGTTAAACCCTCATCAACTGGCGCTGTCTGTGGGAATTGGGAGTGCTGATGTTGCGGCTTCTTCGGCTCCATCAACCGCGATCTACAACTCCGCAACAGTGGAGATTCGCTAGCTCTTCGGCATGTTCGACTTCACCATCCACACGCCAACCACTCGCCCTGCCTTCGAATCCGTGGGCGACGGGATCAGCCTAGCGATCGGGAGCTTCCGCTTCAAAGTTGGTCAGATGGGCACGCTTCGCATGCTTAACCAACCGACGGTACCATCGATTGCTCCAGCATCATGGTTCCCTCCACTGATCGGTACCCTTAGTGAGCCCCATACCTCGACAACAGTTGATAATACAGTCAGCGACAGCAGTCGCGAATCCGATCTGGGCGATCTGGCCACTGAAGACGGAGCCTACGGTTCTGGATCTGAAAGTTGTGGGAGCAGCAGCTTCCCCAACCACTTCATGTGTGCCATCATCAATGCGGGCGACGCCTCCGCCAATCGCGACAACACGGGCAACGATGGCCATGAAGCTGACCCGCCAAACGGTGGACCAACCAACGGCGGCATACCCAATGGTGGACCACCACCAAACGGCGGCCCCACCAACGGCGCCCCCGTCAACAATGGAGGAGCAGTCGAACCTCCAACCATGATAAACGAGCAAACTGGCGAACGCGTCATGATCAGGCTCAATGATCTCGAGTGGGCCCGTTGCCGCGAAGCCCTACGAGGCCATCCTCTACCTTTCGGTTCCCCACAAGAACTGCTGATGGGCTACCACTGGCTCTTGAAAGAGGAATACAAGCGCCAGCTATAGACAATCGCGCAACTCGAGGTGCAAAAAAAGGCGGCTGATGAATCAAGCCTCTGACGAGCCGGGCTCTCCTCCCATGGAGGATCCTCCTCAAAGGGCAACGAGTACATCGCAAACAAGAGGCGATCCCAGATGGCCCATCTCATCGAACAAGAATGCATAGAAGCTGCAAAGGTCCTCGACTTCAGCTCTATGACAGTCGATACACGGGGCAATGTGGTCCCTAAAACGCCGCAAGCTGCGGTGACAGCAGCCACCATGTACCTCCTCAACAACCAGCCGCCTGCTGGAGATCCCCAAGCCGCCATGCACCGATCCACGATCGCGGGCTTGGGACTAATCGAGGCCGCCCTCGACAAGGAGCCAACACCGGAGCCGAAAAAGGCAAAGCACTAGCAAAGTGCTACTCCTCGCCCTCATCCAGCGACGACAGTCACGACCTGTCTTGACATCGCCGCTCACGGCGACACGACCACGACTATGATGCAAATGATGAACTCACACATCGCAAGATCGACAAATCAAGGACGCGACGTGCTCGGTCGACTAACTCAGAAGACGAAGATGTAGAGCTCTGTGGCGCTAGATGCTTCAGCAGGGCCATCAGGCAAAAGCGAATGCCCAAGGGGTTTAAATTCCCATCGGAGAACCCGAAGTTTGACGGCCTACAGGACCCGAAGATCTGGTTGGAGGACCACATATCATCCGCCAGGCTTCACGGCGGAAGTCGAAGCACGGCCATGCAATGCTTACAGCTACAGCTGTAGGGCGCCGCCCGAGCCTAGCTCAACAACCTCCCACGTGTATCCATTCGCAGTTGGGAAGAGCTGGTATACAGCTTCGTCCGCAACTTCAAGGGCACATACAAACGGCCCGCATCAATCGAAGAGCTGAGATGCTGCCAACAAAGATCGGGCGAATCGCTACGCTCCTACATCTAGAGGTGGTCCATCATCAAGAACTCCACAGAGAACATCTCGGAGGATTGCGCGATTGACACATTCAACGGCGGCGTACGCCGCATGGAGCTCAGGGAGGAGCTGGGCCGCTCGAAGCCCAAAACCATCAACCACCTGATGGAAATCGCGAATCGCTGGGCAGATGGAGAGGATTCGGTGAAAAATCACGTTCACTCCGATGACGAGGCAGAACTCGAGCGCAGATGCGACCGCCGAAGCAAACGCCGCATGCGCATCTACGATGACCGCGACGATGTCAGCATGGTCGTAGCCGGCTACGCCGATAGACGCGACAACAACCACAACATCGGCTACCGTAGCGGTGGATATCGCGACTCCGGGAAAACCACGCAAGTGTGGCAACGCCGCAATCGCGATGAGGCACACACAACATCCTTTGAAGACAAACTGTTCGGGCCATGCATAGTGCACTTCTACATCGACAAGCATGACGGAAAGAAGAAGTCCAGCCACCTCCTCAAGGACTGCCGTGAGTTCCTCAAACTACATGAGGGATTGGTTCAGATGAATTGCAACACAGTCGAAAGGGGCTACGGAGCCGCTCCAGGCGCCATGGCACATGGCACTCCGCTGCCACCGCCTAGACTACCCCCAAACGGAGCTGCGCCGTACCAACACCAGAGAGGCGAACCATACCCACGGGCCATGGGTACCATGATGATCCAAAAGGGATGCCCCTCGAATAGGGTGCAGAAGGCCATCACTCGCCAAGTCAACTTGGCTACAAACTCGCCACCATCTACCACTGAGTACCTCAGCGGAAGCGAGTCCTGCATCACCTTCGACAAGCGCGACCACCCATGCCAAGTACCTCGTCCAAGCCATTGTCCCCTCGTCCTCGAGGCACAAATTAGAGGCTTCGACATGAGTCGCGTCTTTATGGACGGCGGAAGCGGCATCAACCTTATGTTCGCGAGCACCTTGCAGGCAATGAGGATCCCTCTGACCTGCCTAGAGGAATCAGACACAACATTCCACGGCATCGTCTCAAGCAAGGGTGTATATCCCCTTGGCAAAATCAACCTCGACGTCATCTTCAGCACACCGAAAAATTTTCAGCATGAGCGCATCGATTTCGAGGTCGTCGACTGGACCTCGCAGTACGATTGCATCCTCAGACGTGTCGCGTTCGCTAGGTTCATGGCAGTGCCACACTACGCCTACCTGCAGATGAAAATGCCAGGACCTAACGACGTCATCACAATCAACGGAAGCTTGGAGAGGTCCGATAGCTGCGATAGGGAATTCAACAGAATCTCCCAGTCCTTCGGCATGCAGGAGGAACTCGCAAGACTAAAGGAGTCGACAGACAACAATCTGCCTCCCCTGAGCCGGCCAAGTTCACCCGACCTATCCTTCGACTCATCGATGCACACGAAGAAAGTTCAGGTTCACCCATCGGATCCTGCCAACACGGCTCTCATCACCAACAACTTGAGTCCCGCATAGGAACTCGCGCTCGTCGAATTCCTCCGTGAGCACTGGGAAATCTTCGCCTGGTGTCCAGCGGACATGCCAGGAGTTCCTAGGGAATTTGCAGAGCACGCACTCAACATCAACCCAGACGCAAGGCCAGTCAAGCAAACAATTCGGCGACTATCTGAACCAAGAGCAAAGGCAGTTGGAATGGAGATCAACAGACTCCTCGACGCCAAATTCATACGTGAGATCAAGGAAAGCACTTGGCTCGCCAACATGGTGCTAGTACCACAAAAGGACACGGATATCCTGTGGATGTGCATGGACTTTACCTCTTTGAATAAGCACTGCCCATAGGACCACTTCCCGTTACCGCGAATCGACCAGATCATCGACTCCACCGCGGGATGCGAGCGCCTCTGCTTCCTCGGCGCCTACTCAGGCTATAACCGAATTGAATGAAGGAGGAAGATCAAGAAAAAACAGCGTTTACAATGCCTTTTGGTGTGTTCTGCTACAACACAATTCCCTTCGGGCTAACGAACGCAGGAGCCACCTACCAGCGGTGCATGCAGGCTTGCCTCAAGAACCAACTCGGTCGCAACATTCAAGTCTATGTCGACGACATAGTAATCAAGACCAAAGAGGAAGCCTCATTAATCGACGATTTGCACAAAATCTTCGCCAACCTCGATCGCTACCGGATCAAGCTCAATCCGGACAAATGCGCCTTCGGCATACCATCTGGGCAACTACTCGGGTATCTTATCTCCACGAGAGGGATCGAGGCAAACCCGAAGAAAATAAAAGCCATACTGGCCATGGAGAAGCCAAAAAACATAAGGGTCGTCCAGCAACTGGCTGAGCGAATCACGGCTCTCAGTCGATTTATCAGTCGGATGGGTGAAAAGGCACTGCCCTTCTACCAACTCCTCCGCAAAGCCGACAAGTTCGAGTGGACCAATGAGGTGCAGGAAGCATTCGAAGACCTCAAGCGCCTGCTATCCACCTCGCCAGTACTGGTGACCCCACGAGAAAGGGAACCATTGTTGCTATACATCTCCGCCACCAACCAGGTGGTCAGCACAGTTCTCGTAGTCGAACGAGCCGAAGAAAACAAGGTCCACAGGGTACAACGCCCAGTCTACTACCTCAGCGAGGTACCCACGCCAACAAAGCAGCGGTACCCGCACTACCAGAAACTAGCGTACGGCGTCTTCATGACGGCCCGGCGACTGCACCACTACTTCCAAGAACACCTAATCATGGTAGTCAACGACGCCCCGCTTGGGCACATGCTCAACAATCCCGATGCCACCGGACGAGTCGAACTTTGGGGAATCGAACTGTCTCCACGAGACATCACATATGAAAAACGCGACGCAATTAAGTCGCAGGTTCTCCCTGACTTCCTTGTGCACTGGATGGAGAACCAGCTCCCCGAAAAACCAGATATGTCCTACCTCTGGACAATGCACTTCGACGGATCCAAGCGGAAAGACGGAGCTGGTGCAGGTGTCATACTGACATCGCCCCAGGGGGACAAGATGAAATATATCCTATGAATGTAGTTCACCGCCTCCAACAACGAAGCTGAATATGAGGCCCTGCTACACGGGATGAGGATGGCAAAAGCCTGCGGCGCCAAAAGGCTCATAATATACGGCGACTCCAAACTGGTCGTCAACCAGACAATGCACGAGTGCGATGCACTAAACGACAACATGATCACCTACCGCGACCTCTACGACACACTCGAAGGGGAATTCGACGGCTGCGAGTTGCGGCACATAGGTCACGAAAGCAACAAAGAGGCGGATGCACTCGCCAACATAGGCTCTACCTGCGCCCCCATACCACCTGGGGTATTTCTCGAGCGCATCTACGAACACTCCATCAAGCCAAAGGCCGCAAAGAAAAAAACAAGTGTAGCAACAGACTCGGGGGCTACACCGCCCAATGAGCCAATGGCACTCGACGACTTGGAGCTGGACACATGACTCGAAGGACCAATGATTGTCATGATGATCGAGCAGTCCTGGACTCAACCGTACATCACGTACCTTCTCATCAAGAGGCTACTGGACGATCCGACTGATGCACGACACATCGCGCGGCGATCCAAGGCATTCGCTGTTATCAACGGCGAACTATACAAGCCCAGCATCACAGGAGTACTCCAACGATGCGTCTCCACGGCCGATGAAAGAGCTATCCTCCTCGACATCCACGAAGGGACCTGCGGACACCACGCCGGTAGTCGCGCCCTCGTTGCCAAAGCTCTATGAGTTGGATTCTACTGGCCTACGGCCATGCCCGACGCCAAGGACATTGTCTAGAAATGCAACGCGTGCCAGTGATTCACGGACAAGCCGCACGCACCAGGCGTGGAGCTCCGGCCAATTCCATTGGCCTGGCCCTTCGCGCAATGGGGACTCGACATGGTTGGCAAGCTCCCAAAGTCCTCACGAGGAGGCTACGTCTACCTCCTGGCCGCAGTCGACAATTTCACCAAGTGGATAGAGGCCATGCTAGTGACCAGGACACAACGCAGTCAAGTTCGTCGAGTCCATCGTCTACCGCTTTGGAGTGCCACACAACATCATCACGGACAATGGGACGAACTTCACATCCAAGGAGTTCCAAGAATTCTGCGAAAATCTGGGAATCAACATCAGCTATGCCTCGGTGGCACATCCACAGACCAACGGTTAGGTCGAAAAAGCTAACGGGCTCGTCTGCGGCGGCATCAAGAAGCGACTCTTCAGGCCACTCGAACAAGCCGCAGGTTGCTGGCCAGACGAACTACAATTAGTACTCTAGAGCCTACGCACCACTCTGAACAGTGCTACGGGGTACACCCCGTTTTTCATGGTGCACGGAGCTAAAGCAGTGTTACCCGCCGAGGTACGATACAAAGCACCACGCGTGGTTGCTTACAGCGAGCAGGAGTCAACTCTGGCACTCAAAGACTCCGTCGACCTCCTTGACGAGGCAAGGGAATTCGCCGCGGAAAGATCAATGATCTACCAGCAGAACTTGCGCAACTACCACAGTAGGAGGCTACGCCCCAGATCCTTCGTCGAAGGCGACCTGGCCCTGCGACTGAAGCAACAAGGGCATCTCAAGATCGAGTCCCCCTGGGAGGGACCTTACGTGATTACAGAAGTAATCCCAGGTGGCGCCTATCGCCTTCAAGATGTAGAGACAGGAGTCGCATACTCCAACCCTTGGAACGTCGCGCAGCTGCGACGCTTCTACCCCTAGTCGCTTTTTACTTTTACATTGCAAATAAGGCTACCCAGCCAAGGCTACTTAGCCACACATTGTACCTCGTACTATCCCGCGAATAAATAAAGCTAAGGGCCCCAAAACTCTGTGTTTTCCTCTATTTTTCGCAAATTATCCACTCGAGGGCTGCGCCACCCTGTACACTTCTGTTCTACGAACTAAAACGCGATATCCTGAGTAGCTGGCACACCAATCGAATCCCTTGACAAACATCAACCCAGTTGCAACGCACCTGACAGGTTGATAAAGGACCGAGATAAGCGCATAGCCATGCTAACGAAAAGGAGTCGCACTGTGCAACGCACTCACAAAACATGCACGCTAACAAGCTCTTTTATACATCATCGAAGATCAGTTATACACAGTATATATACGAACTTTACAACATTGGTACGATTATGTGCAGGATACAAAGTAAACTACTATTGCAGCAAGAGAACATTGGTTTGCTCCTCGAAGAAGTCGATGATCTCCTCTGCTGGGCAATCCACCGCCTGATAGTGCGGCACCATATTCCAAGCAGAACCCGCTGGCGGTGCAGGTGGTCCAGCTGCAACGTCTACATCAGGCCTATGCAGTCGCACCAGTGATAGAGCAGCCTTGGCACCAGCCACCAACTGTTGCCGTACACACTCGCGGACCGCACTCAGGTCGTGGAATTTAGCGTGAAGGGCCAGCAGGCTCGATGGAACGGCATCCAACAGGAACATCGTCCGATAAATATTCTTCAAGCATGACTGCGACTTCTTCAAAAAATGAAGCACTCGCGACGCACGATCCTGCAGGGTCGCCAACGCGATTGCTCGATCATGATCTACCCAGAAGTAGCCACTTGATTGAAGTTGCTCTTGGGTCAGGTCATTCATGCGAATGGAAATTCGATCCTTCTCATCCTGCGGATGGCGCACGCTAACAACTACACAAGGCAAAAGCGGAAGCATGAGGACAACACACCATCGCGAGTGACTACAAGACAAAAGATTAGAGTAAGAAAGCTAACATTTAAATTGGTCGCCCAACTGCGTCACCTCCCCCAACAGATATTGTTCTCGGGCGGTGGCCTTCTCTGCCTTCATTTTCATACATGTGCGTTACCACGGAGCACGGGCAATTCACGCTCCAACTGTTTCACGTGATCATGGAGTCGCGAGAGCAGAGACAACTCATCCACCCTTGAGCGCGCCAGTGCCAAAGTGTCATCAAGGGGTGGTGAATCCTGAGGTTCCCTCAGTGGTTCACTGGATGTGCCCTATCACAAGCCAATCAAGAAGCAATAAGAATACTAAAGCGATGCACAGACAAAAGATTCGAGTGCATTCAAGATTAGAAAAAGTATCAGCAGATACACTCGCCAAAAGGCATGTTTTCGACAAGAGACATAAGCTATCTAACTATTACAAGGCTACTGAGGAGCAACTGGTTTCTTCGACTTGGACTTTGGGTTTAGGGGCCTCATCGAGCCGTGGCAGTATCAGATGCCACTGACTTTCTGCCGGCCCCTGATGTCGTGGCCTTCGCCACTTTCTTGGCTCGCTGCAGCTCCTCAGAGTACTTTGCAACGATGTTGATCAGCTGTGGCCCATATTTGCCACAAGCAGTTGCAAAAGGAGCAAAGACTACCTGCTGGTCGTCCGTGCTGACGGGCATCGCCCTTGAGACTGCTGTAGGATCAACTACGACTCCATGGGCTTGCACCATCGTGAGTGACATTGACGCACCAGCCGAACGGAGAGAGTTCTTGAAGCCCGTAGGAACGCCTCCGGCAAGTGACTCCACCAGCTCATCAAGATTTTCAATCAACTCAGCCTTTGGTGTCATCTCCTCCCGAAGACGGCTGAGCACCACTTTAGCCTTGGCGAGCGTACCCTGCACATCAGCGCTGTGGTCTTCGACTGCTGAGACAGCACCCGCCAATGCGTCATCACGACAGAGCGCCTCTGCATCAAAGCTCAGACCGCTGGCATCTACACAAGAATCAAGCATTGGCACAACGTCAGCAACAAATAGCAGCATCAAAGACAATCAAAAAAGAGGCAGTTGGTCAAAATGCAGACTAGCAAATACCTGAGAGAGCCTTGGCAATCGAAGAAAGCTGTTCTTTGAACAACTACTCCCTAGCTGCGATGGAGGCACGCAGATCCTCTTCACGCTTTTGCGCCTCGTCACGCGCCACGATTGCCTCATCACGACTATTCACAGCCGCGGCGAGCGTCTTTTCCATGGTGGCGGTGTCACGAAGAAGGGCATTATGTTCAGCTGCAAAACAAAAAAAAGGGGATAGACTATCAGTCGACTACATAACAACGATGCAGAAGAAGAAGAAGTAAAAGGCACTTACTTTCCACCACGCGATAGCGCGTATCCAACATTGCATGCTGGTGACCCATCGCAAGCACCTGCTCCGCCAAGTGAGCAGCTTCCTTCACAAGGAGCTATAGAAAAAGAAAAACAACAACGGATCAGTAGATGACATAGATAAAAATCGACTGCAACATCAGAAAGCAGAGATACTACACTTACATGATCCTCCAATGACTCCGAAGTCGATTGATGAGCAGTCATCCGAGCAACCATCCGATGCTCACCATCGTGTGGAGAGCTTGATGAGTTATGCCCGGAGTGGGCGGCCAATGGAGGAGAAGGAGCACGCTTAACTTCTTTCTTGGCCCTGGAGGTCGCAACTCCAGATTTATTCAAAAATTGGATGTCGCCAGAAGATGACGACGCCTGCTGACTGCAAGACCAAACCAGCATCAAGAAAAGGCAACTCCAAAGAAGAACCAAAAAGGAAGACTCGAATACTTACTAATCAAACTTATCAAAGTCGAAGGTTTGATTCCCCGACTCTGACGATGATTCCTTCGGCAACTGCATATTCTTGCGAGAGGAGGGCGCCATGGCACTCACATGAACGGCAGGGATTGGTGACTCCACACCAACACCTGCACCTTCTGGAGTCGAAGGAGACGATGCATCCGGATCTTCGTTGTGCGAACGCTTGCGAGTATCTGGACTACTAGACTCGGGGGCTTCCTCCTCCACATCAGATGGGACGGTCGACTCCGACTCGTCCTCTTCCAAAGCTTCACGAGGAATAACACCTTCGGGAAGAGGGGCATACAGGGCGATACCGCCCAATCCTGCATAAAGAAAAAAAATTAACACAAAGTCAAGAAACGACAGAGAAGCAACCGACAAACAAAGCTACTACGGAGCACAACTATACCTCAGGAGGAGGGTTAGCAGCATCGAACGGAGGAACGACTGGTTCACTAGGGAGCACATCCTTGATGGTGTACTTGGTGACCAATCGCACCCTTTTGTCTACCTCACTCGCGGACAGGCCATCGGCAGATACGCGAGTGACATCGTCCGCGCCAGCCCACTGGAACATGGGATGGACTCTGGCCTGCAGGGGCTGGACGCGATAGCGCAGCCATGTGCGAATGAGGGCACAACCTCCCTCCTCTTTGCCCATGCGACTCTCGAGGTCGCAGACGCGCGCGTATAGCACCTCTGTCTCCGTGGACTCACCGGGCATAATCACGTTCTTCTAGGAGCGCCTCCTCCTACACAGCATCGCGGGATCGAAGGGCGCGAGTCTGTAGTGGTCTCCGTCGGCCTTGTGGTCGCGGACGTAGAACCACTTGTCCCTCCACCCTTGGATGGACATCATCAGCTTGATGTCAAAATACGTGACGGAGGGGTCGACGTGGATACCGCAGCCGCCTACATCATAGACTACGGAGCCAGACGCCAATTGGCGCTTCAACTTGAAGAGGCGCTTGAAGAGGCCTAAGTGCGGCTCGATTCCGAGCCAGCACTCGCAAAGGGTAATGTATCAAGCTACATGGAGAATGGAATTGGGGGACAGCTGATGGAGCTAGAGCCCGTAAAAACAGAGAAGGGCCCTGAAGAAAGGATGCAGGGGCAACGAGAGGCCACGAATGATGAAGGCTAGGAACATCACCCGAAAGCCGGCAGGAGGAGAGGGGATTACCTCACCGCCAGGGACACGCGTGTCAAAGACTGCGGATGACAAAACTCCGTCTTGGCGAAGAAGATGAAGCTCTGAAGACTTGATCACAGATGGACGCCACGCGCCATTCGTGACGAGAGTGCCCATGCCTTTCTTCTTTCCACCGGTGGCGGTGCTGGTGCCCGCATCGGCGGAGCCGCCCTTCTTCTTCATCGCAGCAGCAGCAGCAGCGGAATCGGGCGCAGCACCTCCCTTTTTCTTCCCCATTCCACGGCGGCGATGTGAACGGAGGAAGTAGCTGGGAAATACGCGGAGCTGGTCCAGCGCCGTGAAGGAAAGGAGCACAAAGAAGCAGAGAAACAACGACAATGGCGATGGAGGCAAAGGATGAAAAGAAGTAGATGTGAAATTTACCGTCGCCGCATCGCTACTTAACCCCCTGGAAGATGCAATCCAATGGCTCAGAAAAACCCTATCAGACGCGTGGCGTTCATCGTGCTCGACATGTGGAGGACCTGAAGCGTGAACCGTCCCCCACTACTCCCATTACGCGCGGAAATCGAGAAGGCGCAGTTAAAATAAAGATTACGCACGACCGGTCAAATCAGAGTCAGGAAATGGGACCCACCGCTCGTCACGTCCCGCCAAACTCGCTCACGCGGGTAACTGAGGTCATGGAATCGTCAACACCGACGTCATCAAAAACTACGCATCAGAAGACTTCGACTACTTTAGTCCTTGCTCGAGTCTTCGACTCCACCAAGTACTCGGGGGCTACTCCCATAGGGAGCGCTAGTCACGCACCCTATGATTTTTTCTTCTTCTTTTTGCAGGAACATGGACAATCAAAGCAAACCCAACCACTCGAAACACGGTTTGATTATGGACATGGGTTACTCCCATAGGGAGCGCCGGAAGCAAATTCGACTGAAACAAGCAAACAAAAGACGACAACAGTCGCAAAAGTTCTTTAGTCCCTGCCTGAGTCTTCGACTCAACCAGGCACTCGGGGGCTACTCCCATAGGGAGCGCTGGTCGCGCACCCTATGATTATTTGTACAAAGTACTGTGTATTGATAACGTCCACACTCGAAGCTTATGGCGACACCGCCTCATAACTTTTCCCTACAAAGAGACTATGTCTCCTAGGTCACCCGAATCGTCTCCGCGATGACAAAATTCGGATGCTGCGCTTACAGCGTGAAGATAAGACCAGAATAAGGCCTGGCAATGCATTTGCTGTGCACTACCAGAAATATATCCGTGCCAACAGGTATGATGAACATGCCTTGACGGACGCGTCGAGTGCTCACACCTATATACTGGAATTTGACTCATGTAAGACCTCCGCGGCTTGAGTCGAATTACACCAGCACTTTTCCGGATTCGAGTCCGGGGACTCGAGTTCGAGTAGATGGCGTTGTTTTACCCTAAGGTAGTTAACTGATACCGATACAACGGTTAAATCAGGCACGCACATCAACAATCTCTATGACACAAATAGGGCAGTCGAAAAACATACTCAGTCATGCACTCGAAAGGCTTCATAATGTCTCTAGTCGAATCTGCGATTCCACTAGACACTCGGGGGCTACTGACATGGGTATACCCTACATGTACTCGAGCTTGGTATATATGGTCTGAATACGTAGAGGCCCATGGTGTCGCCAAGGCCCAAATGAGGAACTCGAGTAACCTACGGACTCTTGATTGCTTGAAGGACAAGAAGAAGCTAAAGATAGAAAGTTCAAAGGGGAAAACCCTAACTTGTAACCGACTCGACTTGCTACCCGAGACCTAGCCTATCTATATAAAGGGTAGGAGGGGGCGGCGAGTAGGACACATGCAACCCTAGTTTCCACAACTCTCGCCATATTGCATCTGCGCACCATTGTAATCATCGATTCCTTTGATAATTCCACGAGCAGACAAGCAGGAGTAGGGACCTCTACGAGGCCTGAACCTGGGTAAATCTTCAAGTCCCCTGTGTGCTTGTTTGCTAGCCGATAGATGTCTCTAGTTCTCCCTCCTTCTCCAAAACCCAAGTCCATAACAATGGGAATTGATGAGTTAAACCCTCGTCAGAACTACTCTCCGGTTGGACACTCTAATCCATGGTAGGGCTATAACAACACACCTCAAAGTCCGCTTTCCCCATCTAGATAACCCCACACTGTCACCTTCATCTCTAGATGGTTCCAACAAACACCACAATTTCATAGAAACATCCAACTCCAAATATAACTCATAACAAGTATTTGTAATCTCTAGCCTAAGTGCCACCATGGTGTGCACGCTGTCACTTTCACACACATGGGGAGAGTAGAGATCTATTAAAGCACTTGAGTAGAAAGGTAGATCTACTTGATTACAAAGCTCATGATCGCAATATGATCATGCATAGAGAGAGATGAACACATAGCTACCGGTAGAACCCTTAGCCTCGAGAGAGAACTACTCCCTCCTCATCATGGGAATCCGCAACGGTGATGGAGGTGGTGGTGGAGATCGATGGAGATGGCTCCGAGGGCACTTCCTCATCCCGGTAGGGTGCCGGAACAGAGAATTTCTATCCCCTGAATCTCCCCTTCGGTGGCGGCAGCGCTGCGGAACTTTTCGTGGCTGGAGGCTGGATTTCCTAGGGTTTCTAGATCGGGAGGCTTCTTATAGGCGAAGAGGCGAGTTCGGTGGCCGGCTAGGGGGCCCACACCATGCCCTAGCACGGCCTAGGGCTGCCCGCGCCAAGGGGGGGTTGGCTGCTCTGTGGCCCCCCTTCGTCTCTCCTTCGGACTCCATGTGTTGTTCGGTAAAATATTGACTTTGGCTTTTGTCCTGTCCAATTCCGAGAATATTCATTTTCTGACTTTCCTGGAACCAAAAATAGCAGAAAACAGGCAAGTGGCACTATGGCATCTTGTTAATAGGTTAGTTCCAGAAAATGTGTAAAAATACTCTAAAGTGTGGACAAAACATAAGAAAGTAGATATAAGACAAGCATGAAACATCAAAAATTATAGATACGTTTGCAACGTATCACTAGCCTGCTACCAAAACCATGGTCAGACACTAGATGATTAAGACCCTCCAGGTCGCTTAGCGATTAAGCTCCTTGGATTAGAGTAATGCAATAAGCATAGTGGTTACTCGTTATCCTCGAATCAACTAGCTTTCCATTGATATTCCCGTGTCACTCGGGGGTCGCCGGTCCACTAGCATACAAGACCTTATCTGTCTAGAACAAGTTATCATGTTGTCTGGGCCCTTAATTGGACAACAAGCATTAGGCATCCCACAGATAGTTAAGCACACATATTATAGTAATTAGAATTAATCACAAACTAACAGAAAATATATGTAGGCACATTACATCTCACCAATGCCCTACATCTCCCATGCCCAAGGGAATTACTCACACATGAGAGAAGAACAGATCATCAATATAATTGAATAAAGGGAATTAGTCTTGGTATTACCGTGGAGATCCACAATAAGAATAGAAAAATATCCAACATAATTCAAGATGGGAAGAAACAATCGCAAACCATAGTCTTGCAAGGTGGAGATCCCTTTCTCTCTCAATTACTAGTAGTGGCTATGGGGTGTATTGGCTAGGAGGTCGAAGATCGTGGAATGAGATGAAGAACGTCTTCTCCTTCTTCTCCGGATCTCTTCTTTCTCCCTTCTAGATGGTGTGGCGGCTGCTGCGTTGTGTTTTCGTCCTCGGTCCCTTCATAGAAGTTGTCCCTTTTGACAAGACAGAGGCGGCGGCAACTATACGACAGGAACTATATGGCAGAAAAAATATCCCTGCCGTATAGTTGCTCGTTGGAGCTTCTGTTGACTCCTCTTGCGTGCTTCCAAAGTGAGACTTGCTTGTTTTCCCCAGAATATTGTGTTTCTCTAGTTAAATCCTCCTGTTGACATTCAGAACCTGAAACACACATTAAAAACCAAGTTTTCTTTGCTACCGAAGTATTAGCGTTAGGTACAACCAGAAAACGATCAAATCTGGGAGAAAACCGTCAGTTAAAGCCATAAAAAATGTGTCGAATCTCACAGCTATCAACTCCCCCAAGCTTAGATGTTGCTCGCCCTCGAGTGACAAGGAAATAAAGAAGAATAGCGGAGATTCGAAACTGAAAATAGAGGAACTCACAAGATTGAATTGGTGTCAAATTCTTTTCTTCATAATCCCTGCAATCTTGAATATAATCATACAAGTATTCACAAGATTGCACTTAGTCCACTTCCTAACCACATATATCTTGTTAGCAAATAAATCATATGCCCAAGCAAGTGTCGATGATTTAGCTAGGAAAGTGAGACAAATTCTTTTGATCACTCTCTTTATAGAGAGATGAAAACCTTTTGTTCTTATTTGTATACCCAATTAAGAGTACTCAGGTAGGCATCAAAGTATATAATTTTAGAACAACTCATCTATCCCATGTCAAAATCTCAAGACTATCCAAGCACCTCTTTTCTTTTCTTTTCTTTTGCCTTTCAAAAACTTTAGCTCTTTCATAGAGAAATCATGCCACTATTTTTATCATGTTTAATTGGGGCTGTGTTGTGCACTCGTGACCATGTTAATAAATAATTGTTGAGCAATAATGGGCCAGAGGAGTACTAAAACTTCACTTGGAACATGAAACCATGAGGAGACTAAAAATTTTACCCGTCATAGCATTGTTGCTACAGATGTTTACATAACTCAATAGCCGAAATCAAGTGGTTTCCCACATTTAGATCATTCGTGGGCCAGCGGAGTTAATAGTTCCCCATGGAGCACGACAGAGTTGTAATGGCACGCGTAAAGCAATACCTTACGGTAATTATCAAAAAAAGTAGTGGCATAATTTCTACTACTTCGAAGCATCCGTTTCATCAAACAATTTCAATCAAGGGTACTATCAAGTCTATTTGTATTAAGCTCAAATGGGATGGAGTGGTTCAAAAATTAAATTCTTCGGGCTAAACATGGACTCAAGTCATCTTTCAGATGCTTTTTCTTGTTGTAAAAATGTAGGAAGTCTTTTAAACCAAGTTCTTTGCTCGTTGTTTCAAGGCTAAAAAGGAGACACTAGCAAAGGAATAAAATTTATGGGATAACAAGCTAATTGGGGAGCATCCTCAGTGCAAGGGAGTAAATATTTGTAGGATAAATTTAAGGTTGCAGAGAGGATGATGAAAGGAACGTGATACCCTCTTCTAACTTTCTTCATTCTTGTATTTGAGTCGAAACCCCTCTATGTTTCCTATTGCCAAGTCACCTGAAATTAAGAAATCTCCAAAAGAAACAAATAAACAAACTTGCAAATAGAATTACAACTATTTGTTTTTGTATTTTTGTTTAGACATGCAAAGCTGAAGGTAAACATGCAAATTTGAAACAATAAAATAAATCAAAAGAAGAAAATAAAAATATGTATGCAAAGTTTGGAGGTTTTCAAACCTCCCCCAAGCTTAGGAAATTGCTAGGCTCAGTTGTTGCCATCATTTGGCGGATGGTGCGGATACTGCTGGTAGAAGTCGGGGAAGTGGGTCATGAAGTGACTGAAGTTGTGAGTCAAAGTGTTCACATCTTCATTCACATCCTGGAGAGTGTGGTCGATCTCCCCAACGCGCTGGTTGAGCTGCTGGAACTCCTGGTAGGGGACGTAGCCGTACCCCTGATGTTGCTGGTTGGGCCACGGATCCCATGCTCCTCCCTGCTGCTGTCCCTCCCAAGCAGGGTTGTGTCCCTACTCTTCCTCCTGCTCCTGCTCCTCATCATCCTATTGTCCTCCATCTTCCTCCTCCTTAGGCTGGTGCTCGTCCAAGATCGCCGTCACTTGGTCCTTGGTGAAGATCCTAGCGTTCTTGTCCATAATTGAGAAGGCCTGAGGGCAGGGCAACTAGACCTGCTCACCCTATACATCATCAAGATAACCAAATTGATATGCTCGGAGCCTCGGGTTAGCATGGTGAACACCAAGGAAGCCACAAGCAGTCAAATACTTGACTTCCATAAGTTTGGAGCCGTCAAGAGGTTCCATGACATGTAGTACAATGTTCAATGCAAAGGCAAGGTGGGTTACCAATCCACCAATGCGAATATCACCTTTGGTCTTGTTGCTTTGGTGGCGGAAGTGCTAGATGAGTAGAGCTACAGGACTGGGGCTCTGCGGTGAAGTAGGGAAAAGAGCCTTGGTGATCATTGCCATGTACGCATTGGCCATGGAGCCTGTGTCACCTCTCCCCAGTAGTGTGTTGGCAAGGAACAAAGCATAGTAGCGAATGGTTGGGTTCTGAATGGTGGACATCTTCTTCTGATAAAAGTGCATGCCACCATTAACAAAAATAACCTCCCAAGTCGTCCCACTTGTGACGCTATAGAGGTTAGTAATATTGGGCTCCCTAGCATGGGGGAGGCTAAAAGTAGTGCAGAATTGCTCGTAACTTATGTCATAGTGCTGCCGGTTCATGTTGAAGCTGATAGTGCACATGTTACCTTTATCCTTGTGGTCGTTGTAGAAGGAGGCAAGGAACTCGTGGGTGATCTCAGCGTAGGAGTCGTGGCTCGCGAAGCTGATCATCGCCAGCCCCGACCTGCTGCACATGAGGTCGAAGTCCTCCTTCAACCCTGCTGCGGTGAGAAAGTTGTGGTCGACCCAATGTGTGGTCAGCACCCTCCTCGATGAGACAACGTCCAACTTGGAGTTGCACGAAGCTCGGGACCCCGAGCTTGAGCCCTCACTCCGTTGGCGCTTGCTCAAACGAAAAAGGTTACCGATTTTGTTCATCATGATGCACTAAAAAAATTCACCATAAAACCTTAGGCATATAGTTTCTAAATGATATATGAACGATCCTACGTGGAAAAATTCAATCCTAACGTGATAAATTGATAGGAAAAACAATATAAGCTTGAGTTCATCCACTAGATCAATGCGAGAGTTTCAGCCATGGAAATATGAAATAAAGCATGGATAGGGAGAGAAACATACCGATCTATTGATTCCCCCACTCAAACGAACGAAATCCGCGAAGAATAGAGAGTTCTAGGTGGATTTTGAGAGGTTTGGAGAGAGAATATGAGAGAAATAATAAGGAGAGGAGGATGCCCTAGCCGCCCCAGTGCGATTAAGTGGTCGCACCGACCTATACGGTCGGAACTATACGGGCGGGTGAAGTTGTTCCGACCGTATAGTTGCGGCGGCGCCGCAAACTATGGTTTCTTTATTCAGAAATCGGCTATATGGGCGCAACTATACGGTCGGATCAAAATGATCCCGCCGTATAGTTGGTCGTTAAACCCTGCCTCTCGAGATAAATTTCTAAAACTAGCATCAATATCTATACGACCGTAGCTATACGGCCGAAATTTTTATTCCCACCATATAATTGGTCGTTAAACTCCCAGTACCTTTTGAATGAAATTCTATGAAGGCATCAATATCTATACGACCACAGCTATACGGCCGGAATTTTTTATTCCCGCCATATAGTTGGTCGTTAAACTCTCAATACATTTCAGAAAATTTTGTACGGAGGCATTGATATCTATATGGCCAGAACTATATGGCCGGAATTTTTATTCCCGCCGTATAGTTGGTTGTTAAACTCTCTGTGCCTTCAAAGAAAATTTGGTGATGGAAAGATAACTATACGTCCGGAATATTTTTATTCCCGCCGTATAGTTGGTCGTTAAACCATCAGTAAACATCAAAAAATTTCTATTTCTTCGAGGATACCTTCTTATTCTATAACTTAGCAAAACCTAGTTTTTGATAGAAAAAACGACAGTAAAAACTGCTGACCAACATTAGCATATTAAAAGCAAAATTTTAGCTTCTGTAAATAGAAAACTCAAAGTTTTATTATTATTCTGTACTTATTCAATCGATGTTTCTACTACTTTTTGACAGCTGCATCTTCACGGGCGCGCTTCCACAAGAATGTCTATGAAAAAGTGGTAGGAATGCATGCTGACTCGTGTACTAACGAGCTTGTTGGGGAACCCCAAGAGGAAGGTATGATGAGCACAGCAATAAGTTTCCCTTAGGTTATCAATCCAGTAGGAGCAAGGAAACACCCCAAAGGTGTAGCTAGCTGAACTTTGGCAGGGCGCACTACCGGTGCTAGCAGCAACGTGGAGACCTGCACAACACAACCATAGAACTCTGTCCCCAACTTGCGATGAGGTTGTCAATCTCATCGGTTTTGCTGAAAACAAAGAATTAAACGTATCAAGTGGAAGAAAGTAATAGTTTGCAGAAAGTAAACACAAAACAGTAAACAGTTGATTGTAGATTGATAGTAAAAGAGAGGACCGGGGTCCATAGTTCACTAGAGGTGGCTCTCCTTAAGATAGATGACATGTTGGGTGAACAAATTACAGCGAGGCAATTGACAAAGATCGAGAAAGCATACAAGCATATACTACTCATCTTGACTCCTTTGAGATTCGATTGGGCATTACAACATTATACATAGACCACCATCCAACTGCATCTATGACTAATAATCCACCTTCAGGTTATCATCCAAACCCCCTCTAGTATTAAGTTGCAAGCAACGAATAATTGCATTACGAATTGCGTGTAAAGTAAACAATATGATTGTTCTATGAACAAAGGATTGTTATTTTCTCCCTAGTAGCAACAACACATCTAGTACCTCAGAGATTTCTGTCACTTCCCCAGATTACCAGAGGCATGAACCCACTATCGAGCATAAATACTAACTCTTGGAGTTGCTAGCATCTACTTGGCCAAGATAGCTACTAACAACGGAAAGCATGCAATATCACAAATAACAAAGACATGGTAGAATCAATAATCAATCTAAAATAGCATCTCAATATCCATCAGATCCCCGCAAACACAACATGCAGAATTACAAATAAATGATCTTGATCATGAATGGAGCTCACAAGATCTAAACATGATAGCACAAAGGAGGAGAACTAGCCATCTAGCTACTACATGGACCTGTAGTCCAGAGATGAACTACTCACGCATCACACCGGAGGCTTGCATGATGATGAAGAAGGCCTCCAGGATGAATTCCCCTCTCTGGCAGGGTGCCGGGAAGAGCTTCAGATCCCTCCCAATCTAGGAATGGAGATGACGGCGGCTACAGACTCTTTCGTGGAATTTTGATCGGGTACTTAGGGTTTCTGTATCAGAGGCAATATAAAGGCGGAAGGAGAGGCAGAGGGGGTGCCTGGCGTGGCCAGACCACCCCCTGGCGCGGGCCAGGCCTGGCCGCGCGGCTAGGTGGTGTGGCCGGGCCCCAGCCCCTCTCCGTCTCGTATTCTGGCTCCACGTGTCCCTCGATGAAAAACTGACTTTGGCTTTTGTCCCGTCCAATTCCGAGAATATTCATTTTCTGACTTTCCTAGAACCAAAAATAGCAGAAAACAGGCAGTTGGCACTGTGGCTCTTGTTAATAGGTTAGTCCAAGAAATCATATGAAAAGTACTCCAAAGTGTGGACAAAACACAAGAAAGTAGATAAAACCAAGCATGGAACATCAAAAATTATGGATACGTTTGCAACATATCAACATCCCAAGCTTAACTCCAGCTCGTCCTCGAGTAGGTAAGTGATAAAAAGAAAGAATAATTTTTGAGGTGACATGCACCATCATAAACTTAATCAAAGTATTTGTAAAACATTCAAAGCTGGGATCATAGTACTTCAATCATAACATGAAAGACAAAGTTCTAGCAATAAAACAAAGAAACTATGTTGCAACATGAAAAGGCACAAACGAAAGATTCATGAATAACAATACTTTGCAAGATGTTTGTTTGTTCCACATAAAGAAAACATAGCATAGTGGCATTTAGCTTGTCCCTCATAGAGTAGCAAACATAAATGCATAGGAAACCTTCAAAGTTTATAAGAGTGACTAGATACAAATAGTTTAAAACAAGCAATATCAAAGTATGCATCAATCAACAAGTCTTGGGACAATGCACATAGAACTAAGAATGGCCACTATGCTCTCAAAGTAGGTGCATAAAGGTAGAAGGTGGAGATTCAACATAAAAGTAAAAGAAAGGCCTTCAAAAAGGAAGTAGGGATTCAAGTCTCATAAAGAGCTTCCAAAAATTATGGTACTTATTAGCTTTCACCTCTCATTGCCCCTATCATAAGCATCTTGAAGGTGATTAAGGTTAAAGTAACACAACTAAGAGGATATGCTTGACAGGTTATAAACCGAAATCTCATGCCCCTTACTTACAAAGACCGAACCTCATGCTACTCAACTTTTGTCACAAGTAAGCTCTTATCATTGTAAGTACATATGTATCATAGAGAACTGCCAACGGGGTACCCCTTGCACATGATACAGGAGCTATCACATAATCAAAATGACAAGGCAAGCAGACAATGAGCATCTCATCAATCTTTTTATTTGCTATTTGCATAGGTTTTTATTGAGGATGCTTCATAGAGTGCTCATTATGGTTATGCTGCAAGTTTCCACCATGATTAGGCATGGCTTAGGCTAGCGGTCCAGGCATTTCTCTAACACAAATACAAACTCCATGATCATACAAGTTCCCTTTTTATTTCACACCGCCGGGATCCATAAGCAAAAGAACATGATATAAATGGGGTACAAAGTACTGGTGCAATGTTGAAAGCGCTCCCCATGATACATGGTTCTGCTAACTTCAACTTATAAAGCGCAAGCATATACGCAACAAAGATGGACGCAATGGTCCAGGTTTATTAAATGCAAGAAAATAAAGTGTGCCATCAAGTTCGTGAGAGCTTTAATCACTAGTTTTCTCAGAACAAGTTTAATTTGGGAGGTAGACAAAAACATGAATATACTTGGAATAGCATATGTTAGTAGGTAGGTATGATGGACTCTTTGGAATAACTTGGTTTTAGGAGTTGGATGCATGAGTGGAACTCATACTTGGTTATGGAGGCTAACAAAAGACTGGGAGCGACAAACTAAGAGAGCAATAATGGCCATAATCATGCAGAGCGACAAAACATCATTGATCAAAGCATAAAGTGATACTACAAGTTGAAAACTAAAGGATCATAAAGGCTCACTACAAGGAATGTGTTAACTAGTGACCCCTAATATTGGTCACTGAAAGGTCATAGTAATCCATTTATGACCTTTCTATGACCAAAACGAGTAGGTCATATATCGAGGGTCACTATAAACAACTCACGACCTTTTTTTGAATTGGTCATGGACCACTATGACTAAAATAGATGGTCATAGAGCCCATGACCAAAATTTTGGTCATGGGTAATCTACCATGTCCACGTCAGATCGTCCTACGTGGCAAGCCTACATGGTAAGAATGTAGCCCAGTCCATGATGGTCTTCTTATTGGGCCAGGCCCAATAACTTGGGACATATGCTTGGGCCGTTGCCTATTTTGTTTATTTAGATGAGATGGGACCCACTTGTCAGGAAGATCACTAGGACCCACTTGTTAGGTCAATTCGTTGGTCCCACTTGTCAGGTCAGGTCAATATCGGGCCTACTTGTCAGGTCAACAAGCTGGCCCACTAGTAATTTCTTTTTCTTTCATTTTAATTGCATCCCATAACCTAGACATACAGCTCTCATCAGGTGAAATAACAAATCTTATAAACACACTATAATTTATACAACAGCCAAAGACAATATATTACAATGATTAATAATAATATCAGGTGTTCAAATATCAGGTGTTCAACAACGAAAATATATCTACAGGACGTGAGCTATTCCACATAAGCTACAGGTCACTATAGGTCAAACTCCGAAGTGCAATTCTCCCAACTGTGACGACTCTCGTAGTAAGAAATACTGAAGTACTATAACGAACGTTTGTGTTCATACAAGGGAGCACGAAATGGCCTCTCTCGACCGACAAATCGAAGCTGGCTAGATTCTTTCTTTCCTCCAAGCCCTCCTCCTATAAAAACAAAATTGAAAGTAGTATGAAGATCAGCTCAAATACACTGTCTGAGTTTGACATTATACTTTAGCAAGGAACATACCAAGCCTCCTTGGAATCCATCCATGCATAAGTTGTTGCCTGTAGTAGTCTACAATGACTTCACTGCCATCGATAATGGAATGGTGTGCATCCATCAGGAAAAAAGAATTATGAAATAGTTTCCTCTGGGAACATAAATATACGTAGAATGCAGCAGGAAACAAACAACCAAAAGAACTTAGAACACAGCTCATACATCATAAGCACAACACATCTCTTTGTCTGTTTCATAATCAACAAACACATAACCACGAGAAGCACCGGTAACTGAAAATGAAGTAGCCAGATAAGTAAAAAATGACTGCAAAATCCAAACGATATGAAAATATGCTACAACAATAGCAGTTTATTTTGAAGTTGGAGAGTGGTGCTGATTACAAGATTAAACAGCCCATTGAAGCTTACCCACAAGGAACTCATTGTTCCACTGTGCTATCAGAGTATCGACACAACATAGTAAAACTAACTAGTTTGCATCAAGATGAACTGTACTAAGGATACAACACAAACCCAACACAGACCAAGCATATCGTATTTGCCCATTTATTCAGCATCAATATTACCTCAAGGAAAAATCTTCACTAAGCATATCGTATTTGCCCATTTATTAAAATATAATATGGTCACAAACTTTAGTAGACTAGACAAACAACATAGCATCTCATATGTAACCAAAGTCATAAGTATGGATGGATTTTAGATAAAATAAGACCTAGTACTCCAAGGAACATTAGAGGGATGATAATCTGACTACAGGCAATTAGGCAAATACATTGCCAGAACATATGGAGCATCAGAATGGATATTTTGATTTAAACATGAAATGCCATTAAAGCTCTATTGGACAAAAAACTGTCACAACATCAGTGCAACTTTGCTGTTTAAAGGATAAAGCATGGACGAATCCACATGAGAAATACTACAGTACATGAGCAATACCATGAGCAACTCTATTGTAGTAAACATTTAATCGAAGTTAACATGCACATTTCAAACAAGTATCCAACAACAACTATGAGGGTCCAAAGAGGATGGTGGAGCAGTTTCCTACTAATCCTAATAGGACAATAGATGCATAACATTTTCACTGAGAAGCTTGGTTGGAGCATGTCAGAGGAAAATAGGGAGTAATTGTAAGACATAGTATGTCTAACAATTAGATCAGAATTTCAAACTCGCAGTACCACCACCAAACCTTCAAGGAATTTCCATGACTACTCTGTAAGCAAAAGAAGCAAAGTTACCAGCTACTCCATTTATTCCAGTACTACACCATGTTCTAGTACTAATAAAGATGTTCAGCTAATGTTCTGCTTAGATGGCATATGACACCAAAACAACCTTGAAATAAACCTTGTAATATAATGATGTGAACAAGTTCTAGGGCAGAAACTATATATATATATTTCCCAATCACTTAGGAATTATTTCAATTAACCACTAAGTCTCTGGATGATCCTGAACTAAACAAGCCATTCAACATTGTGAAATCCACATGACAACAATGGCAGCACAACCAAGCAAACAGGGACGAGCTAATCAATTCCATATAGGGACGAACCCTAACCCTTCTCAGGAAAACGAACCTTACTGTTGAACATGTTGATGTGGACGTCGCTGATCTGCTGCCCGAGAGATGGAAGTGGTCGATGTGGAGGTGGTACAACGCCTGGAATGCGGCGGCAAGGCACTCATCGCATCAGAATGCGGCGGCGAGGCAGCCATGGAGGCGGATCTCACCACCTCGACCTAGCACCCTCAAGCGCATCTTTATCTCCACAAGCATCAACAGTTCCTCCAGTCACCCCGCACCTCGCCTCGGGAGAGCAAGCAAGTCTGGGTGTGACGGGATCTAGCGACGGGGAGGCCGGCTGTGGCTGCATCTGGCGGCAAGGGAGGCCGAGGAAGGCCGCATCCGGTGGAAGGTGCTGTCTCAGGATCAAGATCGAGACCAGGAGAAGCGGGGTCAGGGTGTTGAGGTGGTGTTGAGGGTGGCAGATTCGTGGGTAGCGGTGCTGCGGATTCGTGGGTAGCGGCACTGCGGTGTTGGATCCTGGTCGAGTGGAGAGATGAACGCAGGGGCGGCGGTGGGGGCGAGAGGTGGAGAGGGGCGGCTGCCGTTGGGGTCTCGTGATGAGGGGATTAGGGTTCGATGGTAGTTTCATTGGTGGTGTGGTGAGGTGGGGTGGAGGATTTTACCCAAATACCCCTGATCATTTTTGTGGTGAGAGTAGGTACCATACGGCATTTCAGACTTTCGGTGAGGGCGGGGGAGGGGGCTATGGATATTTTGGGTGTTGGATGGAGGCAATATGGACGGCTGAGATCTATTTCAGTGGGGTGATCCGTGGGTAGTGTTATTCTCTTTTCTGATTGGCTGACTCTATTTTCTATTTCTGGAGTGGCAAAACTGGGTTTTTTGTGAACCAACCACTAAAATAAGTTGAAACATTGTTCCACCCCATTTTTCAAAAATACTAGACCACCTTACATGAACAATGTCCCAACCGGAGATTTTAAGACATTTCCGTCCACCCCTGATGAAAATGAGAAATGTCTGCCGAATCGGCAGGAAGTGGGTCCGGTTTGAACTACAGGTTCATGATCTAATGGTCATGATTTTTTGCAAAAATCATTTTTAGACTCACATTATGATGTTTCTTCAGAGATCTAGTGCAAGTTTTAGCGAGCTCATCCCCTATCTTCATGTCCATCGTTTTGATCGTAGTTTGAAACGGGACAATTTTGAAACGGGCATAAGAAATTCAAAAAAGTTCCGAAGAAGGTAAATCCTTCGCTTGGTGTCATATTATGTGACATAGTTGCAAGTAAAAATACCAAACTTGGTATATTGATTGCATCTCGAAAAAACCTTCATAGAAATGACATATCTTGTGCGAGGTTTCATGGCTTTCGGGTCAAACGACCAATGTTATGGTCAGAATCTCGGTATAGTTTGTGATAATGTGCCCAAATTATACACGCATGTGCATCTTGGGATGACAAACAATGTTGCAGGAGAAAGTTTTCCTTTTCGTCGCACGGAAAAGCCATTTTCCATTTTCTGAGTGCCAAAATCGGAGCGTTTTGTGAGGCAACACCAAATGTTCAATTCAAAAATGCTACCACCCCATTTTTCAAAAATACTAGACCACCTTACATGAACAATCTCCCAACCGGAGATTTTAAAACATTTCCGTCCACCCCTGATGAAAATGACAATTGTCTGCCGAATCGGTAGGAAGTGGGTTCGGTTTGAACTACAGGTTCATGATCTAATGGTCATGATTTTTTGCAAAAATCATTTTTAGACACACATTGTGATGTTTCTTCAGAGATCTAGTGCAAGTTTTAGCGAGCTCATCCCCTATCTTCCTGTCCGTCGTTTCGACCGTAGTTTGAAACGGGAAAATTTTGAAACGGGCATAAGAAATTCACAAAAGGTCCGAAGAAGGTAAATTCTTGGCGTGGTGTCATATAATGTGACATAGTTGCAAGAAAACATACCAAACTTGGTATATTGATTGCATCTCGAAAAAGCCTTCACAGAAATGACATATCTTGTGCGAGATTTCATGGCTTTCGGGTCAAACGACCAATGTTATGGTCAGAATCTCGGTATAGTTTGTGATAATGTGCCCAAATTATGCACGCATGTGCATCTTGGGATGGCAAACAATGTTGAAGTAGAAAGTTTTCCTTTTCGTCGCACGGAAAAGTCATTTTCCATTTTCTGAGTGCCAAAATCGGAGCGTTTTGTGAAGCAACACCAAATGTTCAATTCAAAAATACTACCACCACATTTTTCAAAAAAACTAGACCATCTTACATGAACAATGTCCCAACCAGAGATTTTAAAACATTTCCATCCACCCCTGATGAAAATGACAAATGTCCGCCGAATTGGTAGAAAGTGGGTCCGGTTTGAACTACAGGTTTATGATCTAATGGTCATGATTTTTTGCAAAAATCATTTTTAGACTCACATTATGATGTTTCTTCAGAGATCTAGTGCAATTTTTAGCGAGCTCATCCCCTATCTTCATGTCCGTCGTTTTGACCGTAGTTTGAAATAGGACAATTTTGAAACAGGCATAAGAAATTCAAAAAAGGTCCGAAGAAGGTAAATCCTTCGTGTGGTGTCATATTATGTGACATAGTTGCAAGGAAAAATACCAAACTTGGTATATTGATTGCATCTCGAAAAAACCTTCACAGAAATCACATGTCTTGTGCGAGGTTTCATGGCTTTCGGGTTAAACGACCAATGTTACGGTCAGAATCTCGGTATATTTTGTGATAATGTGCCCAAATTATGCACGCATGTCCATATTGGGATGGCAAACAATGTTGCAGGAGAAAGTTTTCCTTTTCATCACACGGAAAAGTCATTTTCCATTTTCTGAGTGCCAAAATCAGAGCGTTTTGTGAAGAAACACCAAATGTTCAATTAAAAAATGCTACCATCCCATTTTTCAAAAATACTAGACCACCTTACATGAACAATGTCCCAACCGGAGATTTTAAAACATTTCCATCCACCCCTGATGAAAATGACAAATGTTTGCCGAATCGGTAGGAAGTGGGTCCGGTTTGAACTACAGGTTCATGATCTAATGGTCATGATTTTTTGCAAAAATCATTTTTAGACTCACATTGTGATGTTTCTTTAGAGATCTAGTGCAATTTTTAGCGAGCTCATCCCCTATCTTCATGTCCGTCGTTTTGACCGTAGTTTGAAACGGGACAATTTTGAAACGGGCATCAGAAATTCACAAAAGGTCCGAAGAAGGTAAATCTTTCGCGTGGTGTCATATAATGTGACATAGTTGCAAGGAAAAATACCAAACTTGGTATATTGATTGCATCTCGAAAAAGCGTTCACAGAAATGACATATCTTGTGCGAGGTTTCATGGCTTTCGGGTCAAACGACCAATGTTATGCTCAGAATCTTGGTATAGTTTGTGATAATATGCCCAAATTATGCATGCATGTGCATCTTGGGATGGCAAACAATGTTGCAGGAGAAAGTTTTCCTTTTCGTCGCACGGAAAAGTCATTTTCCATTTTCTGAGTGCCAAAATCGGAGCGTTTTGTGAAGCAACACCAAATGTTCAATTCAAAAATGCTACCACCCCATGTTTGCAAAAATACGAGATCACTTTACATGAACAATGTCCCAACCTAAGATTTTAAAACATTTCCATCCACCCCTGATGAAAATGACAAATGTCTGCCGAATCGGTAGGAAGTGGGTCCGGTTTGAACTACAGGTTCATGATCTAATGGTCATGATTTTTTGCAAAAATCATTTTTAGACTCACATTGTGATGTTTCTTCAGAGATCTATTGCAAGTTTTAGCGAGCTCATCCCCTATCTTCATATCCGTCGTTTTGACCGTAGTTTGAAACGGGACAATTTTGAAACGGGCATAAGAAATTCACAAAAGGTCAGAAGAAGGTAAATCCTTCGCGTGGTGTCATATAATGTGAGATAATTGCAAGGAAAAATACCAAACTTGATATATTGATTGCATCTCAAAAAGCCTTCACAGAAATGACATACCTTGTGCGAGGTTTCATGGCTTTTGGGTCAAACAACCAATGTTATGGCCAGAATCTCGGTATAGTTTGTGATAATATGCCCAAATTATGCACGCATGTGCATCTTGGGATGACAAACAATGTTGCAGTAGAAAGTTTTCCTTTTCGTCGCACGGAAAAGTCATTTTCCATTTTCTGAGTGCCAAAATCGGAGCGTTTTGTGAAGCAACACCAAATGTTCAATTTAAAAATGCTACCACCATATTTTTGAAAAATACTAGACCATCTTACATGAACAATGTCCCAACCAGAGATTTTAAAACATTTCCGTCCACCCCTGATGAAAATGACAAATGTCCACCGAATTGGTAGGAAGTGGGTCCGGTTTGAACTATAGGTTCATGATCTAATGGTCATGATTTTTTGCAAAAATCATTTTAAGACTCACATTATGATGTTTCTTCAGAGATCTAGTGCAATTTTTAGCGAGCTCATCCCCTACCTTCATGTCCGTCGTTTTGACCGTAGTTTGAAACGGGACAATTTTGAAACAGGCATAAGAAATTCAAAAAAGGTCCGAAGAAGTTAAATCCTTCACGTGGTGTCATATTATGTGACATAGTTGCAAGAAAAAAATACCAAACTTGGTATATTGATTGCATCTCAAAAAAACCTTCACAGAAATCACATATCTTGTGCGAGGTTTCATGGCTTTCGGGTCAAACGACCAATGTTACGGTCAGAATCTCGGTATATGTTGTGATAATATGCCCAAATTATGCACGCATGTGCATCTTGGGATGCCAAATAATGTTGCAGGAGAAAGTTTTCCTTTTCGTCGCACGAAAAAGTCATTTTTCATTTTCTGAGTGCCAAAATCGGAGCGTTTTGTGAAGAAACACCAAATGTTCAATTCAAAAATGCTACCACCACATTTTCCAAAAATACTAGACCACCTTACATGAACAATGTCCCAACCGGATATTTTAAAACCTTTCCATCCACCCCTGGTAAAAATGACAAATGTCTGCCGAATCGGTAGGAAGTGGGTCCGGTTTGAACTACATGTTCATGATCTAATGCTCATAATTTTTTGGAAAAATCATTTTTATACTCACAATATGATGTTTATTCACATATCCAATGCAAGTTTAGCTAGTATCAACCCCTAGCTAAGAACCGACATGCCTACCGTTTTAACCATAGTTTGAAATATTCACTTTATTTTGTGAAACAAGTACCAAGATTATGATGCAAAATAACAGTACTATAATATTTACTTAAACTAGCCTACATTTGATTGATAATTCCTATATTTATAAATTTCAAAGCATTATACCTTTTTTTGCTAATTTAAATGGTCTCGTGTCAATTATACAAAAACTAGCTCATTCACTCGAGATGTTGTAAAATAAGAAATTCGCGAACACGAGATTTATGCATATTTTTTAGATGACCCAAATTGGTGTTTGGATTATCTTGATCGAAGGTGATATGTAAAAATGATGATAAAATTACATTTATAGACTTTTACAAAAACTTGCACTCCCTCTATTCTTATGGCCTCAAACTTCATACAAAGGCCATAATCCCTGACTAAATCGGCCTTACTTTACTCTATGGGCTGTCGGCCCAATTAAAAAACTGAAATAATGGAAAAAATGGTAACGTTCGGCCTTGGGCCAAGGTCCAACAAACTAATTCTTCTTTAAAGGACGTGCACAGGACGGTTGGGACACACAGTGCAAGGCGGAGTAGTGTAGTTGATGGTTTCTCCCCTGGATAGGTCGCGGGTTCAATCCCAGGGAAACTCTTTTTGCCTATTACTCCCCGCGGTGGCTTCCAACTGCCGATTTACCTCTCTTTAAAAGAAATGGATGTGTAGAATGAACACAAATGAATTCAACGTTTATTTGTTAACAGGTGGCTCAGCCCTAGGTGAGGGCGCGTGTTCGAATCTTCATACGCGCGTGTGTCTTTTTTTAATTCTTCTCTGATTACTATGACAATTGGGTCCCACTTATTAGAAGAAAAATTCACACATGGATGCCGACACATAATAAAAAATACACATGGACACGACACGTAGGCAAAATTGCTTAGGTGGATATCTAGTCATATCAACGTATTACGAATTAGGCACCATGACCTTTTAAATTGGTCGTAGTCTACCAAAAGTAGAGTATTAAATTGGATCAGCCAAACTATGACCATTTAGTGTAAGAAAACTATGACCTTTTGGCTAAAATGGTTGTAGTGATTTGGAATTTTTTAGGGTTTAGACCCTCCCAAATGGCCTACAACAATTTGGTTTGAAATGGTCATAGTTTTATGACCAAAAAACTCACGGTCATTAAGAAAAGGTCGCTGTAACACATTTCTTGTAGTGGCTATGGTGACTTGGGATAGTCATAACATAGTGTGAGCATGTGTCAAGTCAACCCAAATAAAGCATCAAAGGAGAATACCACAATACTATGTTTTAATATGCTAAAACAACGCATGATTCTTCCAAAGACACATTAAGTAATCTCAATTGTTTGTAACAAGTCATGCTACAACAAAGAATACTAAGCATAAAGCCAAAAAAATACCAAGCATGGCATGACAAAGCATGGGCCACAGTCAAAAACAAGCTATCTTTACCACTTAAGCATGATCTTTCCTACTCTTTTCCAATCCAAATCAAACTATTTGAAAACCAATGTATGAAAGAGGGGGTCCAACCAATTTATTCATCAAACTAAGAAAACAAAGCAAACAAAAAACCAAAATGAAAATGAAAAAGAAGACGCTCTAAGAACAACACAACTGTGCGTGAGACAATAAAAATGAAGCGTTTGGAAGAAACCTAGGATTTTTATTGATGAAGAGGGGGATGCCTTGGGCATCCCCAAGCTTTGAAGCTTGTACTTCTTGCATATTTCTTGGAGTGACAGGCATGGCATCCCCAAGCTTGAGCTTTAGTCCATTCTTCATCTGATTACATCATTCCTTCCATCCACCTGAAATTTTTCCTTCATACAAAACTTCACACAATCTTTATTAGCAACATTAGTGCACTCAAGATAATAAGTATTTAGGTCCAGTTCTAACACCGATAAAACTTCCATTAGAACACAAGCTACTGTAGCACTTCCCTCAAAAAGCTCAATTCCCCAAAAGAACTCAAAAAGGAACCAACAATAAGCAAATGCAAAAAATGGCAGAAATCTGTCAAAACAGACCAGCAGGTAAAGACGAATTTTTTCGAAGACCTTCTGTTGCTGAAATCGAAAAGTGTTGAACTAACGAAAGTTAGATAACAACCTGGGGTAGAAGCACAAAAATTCACGCCTCAAAAGGACGTACAGAGATTTTACATGAATGTTTACGGTGAAGCACAGAAATCTGTTTCAGGACAACAACTTTCCCAATCATTACTTCTCTCTCATTAGAGGTTACTCTTGGCAAAAAAAGCAAATAAAAAGGATAAGGAGCAGTTATTACTAAAGTAATAACTTCCAAGACTCATCTACAACTTTTGGGTTATCTCTCAATAAGTACGTTTCTTTAATGCCTTTAAGTTAGGCATAAGAAGCAAGAAAAATGATCAAGTGTTCTCAAATGAAGAAGCATTAAAACCAAATTTCTTGCCCTTACCTCTCTTACTTTGATTCTTAACCTTGGGGTACTTATGAATGCTTGGTGGAGAAACAAGGTGCATAGTGCCCTTTTCCACATCTATTATTGCTCCAAGGAGTTTCAATAGGGATCTTCCAAGTGTAATTTGTCCTTTTCCTTGTGGAGCTCTTTCAGTATGCCATTCAGAGTAATTAACCATCATATTATCTAGAAGCTTTGTTGCAGCACCCAAAGTAATGGTCATAAAGGTACCTCCAGTAGCAGAATCCAATAGGTTCCTTGAAGAATAGTTCAATCCTGCATAAAAGGTTTGGATGATCATCCAAGCAGTCAGTCCATGAGTGGGACAATTCTTTACCAAAGACTTCATTATTTCCCAAGCTTGAGCAACATGTTCATTATCAGATTGTTTAAACTTCATTATTTCACTTCTCATAGATATAATCTTAGCAGGAGGATAGTATTTTCCAATGAAAGCATCTTTGCATTTAGTCCAAGAATCAATACTATTCCTAGTTAAGGAATTCAACCATTCTTTAGCTTTTCCTCTCAAAGAGAAAGGAAACAATTTCAGCTTAATAATATCACCATCTACATCCCTATGCTTTTGCATCTCACAAAGTTCAACAAAGTTATTTAGATGGGCAGCAGCATCTTCATTACCAATACCAGAAAATTGTTCTCCCATAACAAGATTGAGCAAAGCAGGTTTTATCTCAAAGAAAGTATCTTCAGGCACAGGTGGAGCAATAGGTGTGCTCATAAAATCATTGTTGTTAGTGCTAGTGAAGTCACACAACTTAGTGTTGTCAAGAGTAGTCATCTTTTTGGGTTTTCAAATAAGAAAGCAAACTAGTAAAACTAATTTTTTTGTGTTTTTGATAAAGAAACAGGCAAACAAAGCAAAAAGAAACTAAGCAAAAAAAATAACAAAGTAAAGAGATTGGTTATGAGGGACTCCCCTTATGAAGATGTCCTTGACTCCCTGCCAACGGCGCCAGAAAAATACTTGCTGACTCGTGTACTAACGAGCTCGTTGGGGAACCCCAAGAGGAAGGTATGATGAGCACAACAGTAAGTTTCCCTTAGTTATGAAACCAAGGTTATCAATCCAGTAGGAGCAAGGAAACACCCCAAAGGTGTAGCTAGCTGAACTTTGGCAGGGCGCACTACCGGTGCCAGCAGCAACGTGGAGACCTGCACAACACAACCACAGAACTCTGTCCCCAACTTGCGATGAGGTTGTCAATCTCACCGGTTTTGCTGAAAACAAAGGATTAAATGTCGAGTGGAAGAAAGTAAACACAAAACAGTAAACAGTTGATTGTAGATTGATAGTAAAAGAAAGGACCTGGGTCCATAGTTCACTAGAGGTGGCTCTCCTTAAGATACATGACATGTTGGGTGAACAAATTACCGCGGGGCAATTGACAAACATCGAGAAAGCATACAAGCATATACTACTCATCTTGACTCCTTTGAGATTCGATTGGGCATTACAACATTATACATAGACCACCATCCAACTGCATCTATGACTAATAATCCACCTTCAGGTTATCATCCGAACCCCCTCTAGTATTAAGTTGCAAGCAACGAATAATTGCATTACGAATTGCGTGTAAAGTAAACAATATGATTGTTCTATGAACAAAGGATTGTTATTTTCTCCCTAGTAGCAACAACACATCTAGTACCTCAGAGATTTCTGTCACTTCCCCAGATTACCAGAGGCATGAACCCACTATCGAGCATAAATACTAACTCTTGGAGTTGCTAGCATCTACTTGGCCAAGATAGCTACTAACAACGGAAAGCATGCAAGATCACAAATAACAAAGACATGGTAGAATCAATAATCAATCTAAAATAGCATCTCAATATCCATCGGATCCTCGCAAACACAACATGCAGAATTACAAATAGATGATCTTGATCATGAATGGAGCTCACAAGATCTAAACATGATAGCACAAAGGAGGAGAACCAGCCATCTAGCTACTACATGGACCCGTAGTCCAGAGATGAACTACTCACGCATCACACCGGAGGCTTGCATGATGATGAAGAAGGCCTCCAGGATGAATTCCCCTCTCTGGCAGGGTGCCGAGAAGAGCTTCAGATCCCTCCCAATCTAGGAATGGAGATGACGGTGGCTACAGACTCTTTCGTGGAATTTTGATCGGGTACTTAGGGTTTCCGTATTAGAGGCAATATATAGGCGGAAGGAGAGGCCGAGGGGGTGCCTGGGCCGACCAGACCACCCCCTTGCGCGGGCTAGGCCTGGCCACGCGGCCAGGTGGTGTGGCCAGGCCCCAGCCCCTCTCCGTCTTGTATTCTGGCTCCAGGTGTCCCTCGGTGAAAAACTTACTTTGGCTTTTGTCCCATCCAATTCCGAGAATATTCATTTTCTGACTTTCCTGGAACCAAAAATAGCAGAAAATAGGCGGCTGGCATTGTGGCTCTTGTTAATAGGTTAGTCCAAGAAATCATATGAAAAGTACTCCAAAGTGTGGACAAAACACAAGAAAGTAGATAAAACCAAGCGTGGACCATCAAAAATTATGGATACGTTTGCAACGTATCAATGCGATGAACTTTTTATTCTTTATTCTACTAAATTGACAAAAATGGGTTGACTCCCATTAAGCATTTATTTAAGAATGGTTGAATAACTCAACCTCTTCTATCTTCTCGAATTCTTACCTTTGGTTGCCCCTTATCAATGGCACTTACCACGTGAACTCGTTTTGCCGATGGAACATATCTTTCTCCTGCTTCTAGTTTCTTTGGAAAAGACCGGATGATTTCATCATCATAAACATTAAAATTTATCTTCCCTTCAGCGCAATCTACTGATGCACCTGCAGTACTAAGGAAAGGTCTTCCAAGTATTATAGATAATCTTTCACCTTCCAGCATTTCAAGAATAATAAAATCAGTGGGAATAACATGTTCATCTATCCTAAGTAAGACATCCTCAATCACACCAATAGGTTGTTTAGTGGACTTGTCAGCCTTCTACAAAAAGTGATAGTAGTAGGAGAATACTCCCCTAATCCTAACCTTTTATAGAGGGAGTATGGCATTACACTAACTCCTGCTCCTAGATCACATAAGGCATTGTGAATATCAGTTTTACCTATTGAGCATGAAATAGTTGGTATTCTGGGATCTCCAGACTTAGATAATAGCTTCCCATTGGCAGGATAGCTAGTTACCATGGCAACAGTTTCAGTTATTTCTTTCTTTCTACTAAGAATATCACGAAGGAATTTACCATAAGTTGGAACTTTGATTGCGTCCGCAAATGGAATTTCTAGACGAAGGTCACTAAGTGCCTTTGTAAAGGAATTGTAAATTACCTCATCCGGTGCTTTGTTTTTTCGATCAGGATAAGGGAGATTTTTCTCACCTGACGTACTCTTGTCTTTTACCTTCTTTGGGGGGTCAGGTTCTTTTGTTGCTTTCTTTTATTATTTCTTATTGTTTTTCTTCTTTTCTACTACAACAACTTCATCTTCCTTACTTATTTATTTATCTTCTCTTGGATCAACCGTCTCTACATCAGAGTCATAGTAATCATCTTGTGCATCATTTTGGTCCCTCTTGCTCGGCTCTTGCGTCTTAGTTTCATCTTGAGAATCCACCAATGTATCATCTTCTTGGCTTGCTTCAAGCAAGGATTTTTCCTTGCGCTCTTTTTCAGCTTCATATTTTGGTGGTCCCAAGGGTCCTATAACAACTGCACCCCTCCTTGTGATAACATTAGCAGAAACAAAAATATCTTTGTCTTCACGAAGAAAAATTTGATAACCAAATGCTATTTGCTCACACTAGGTTTCAATCATACTAAGATACTTATGAAATAATTTTATTTCTTGGCCTATCTCCTCATAATTTTCCATGACTTCTACCAAAATCTTTTTATGTTTTCGGAAATACCTATGGAAGTTATTATGAGATTTTACTTGTCGATGTTTTAATTCTTGAAAAACTTGTCTAGTCTCATCTTCTTCAGTAAAAACTTGGAACAAATCTTATTTTTTTATTTAGCAAGTTAAGAAGGTATACCTTTTTCTTTCATAGTTTTGCGTACCTTAGGCATAAGATCATGAGTTATCCAAAGTATCCCTTTTTCCAGCTTAGTGCCAAAATCAGGATTATATAAAGAATCATTCTTAGCCCTAGTAGACATTAATTCCAAACATTCTTTAATAGTTAAAGTATTTATTGATCCTCCTGCTGAGAAGTCAAGCAACTCTCTACATTGAGTATTGAGACCATGGTAAAATAAATGGCAAATTGTTAGTTCAGTATAGCCATGATTAGGAATACTATTGATCATTCCAAAGAATCTTTCCCAGGCTTGTGGGTAGTTTTCTCCAACGTTCTGACTAAAATTGCCTATGTTCTTTCTTAGTTCAGTTACCTTTTAAAAAGGAATAAACATATTTATCAATATAGTAATGCAGTTTTCCCAACATTTAATGTAATGGTGAGGGAGAGAATATAACCAGTCTAGAGCTTTACCTTTAAGAGACCATCGAAATAATTTAAGACGAGAGAAGTCTCTGGGCAAACCTTTTGGTCCAAGCGATGTTATCACATCGTCAAACTCTCTAATATGTCTTCCTAGGTCTTCATCTTTCCTTCCACTAAAAGATTTTTCCTGCAAAATCTTAATGATTCCACCATCAAATCGATATTCTCTAACTCCAGGATTAGGGAACTCTATTGGTTGTTTAAGAGATTTAGAACTTGGAGCACTATATTCCCTGAGAGTTTTCTCAGGTTTCATAGGAGTTGTCCTATAAATAGACATAATTTCCATAATATCACTCAGGTTTTCAACTTCAACTTTATTTGATCTTAAAAGTTTTTCAATAATTTCTTCGCGCCTCTGAGCAGGCACGCGCTCAATATAATCTGGCAGATAAGTCCTACCAGAGCATGTAGACCCTTTGTCTCCTAAGGAGAACATTTTGTAGTAGCAACACCTGAAATGTCAAAATACAAACACTTAGCGCTTAGCTCCCCAGCAACGGCACCAGAAAATAGCTTGATGTCTACAAGAGCACATATCGTTTGTTGCTAGTTTTGAAGTTCAGATATTGATCCCACAGGGATCCCAAAGGTAAGTGTTTATGGGTGAAGTCTCTGTCACACTCGAAGTTGTCACAGGTCTTCGAGTGAATTGACTGCAAGTGTTGAAATAAGAATGGGGTTTGATTAAATGCAATAGATTTAAATAAAACTAGAATGTAAACTTCAGAAATATAAATCATAAAAATAAAGAACAACTTTGCTTGTTTGTGGTTTCTTGCAGATGACGAAAGAAGGCGCAGGGAGATTCAGTTCATGGTGATAGTGACTGTGCCAGGTGGATGAATGGTAAATGTAACAATTATAATATTATAGATATGTTTGTAGGCAAGCAACCCATAATTAGCCGGACATCCTCTTGGTAGATTTCATCCCAACTTCAATAATCCTACTAGCCTGCTACCAAAACCATGGTCAGACACTAGACAATTAAGACCCTTTAGGTCGCTTAGCGATTAAGATCCTTGGACCAGACTCATGCAATAGGCATAGTGGTTACTCATTATCCTTGAGTCAACTAGCTTTCCATTGATATCCCCGTGTCACTCGAGTGTCTCCGGTCTACTAGCGTACAAGATCTTATCTGTGTAGAACAAGGTATCATGTTGTCTGGGCCCTTAATTTGATAACAAGCATTAGGCATCCCACAGATAGTCAAGCACAAATATTATAGTAATTAGAATCAATCACAAACTAACGGAAAATATATGTAGGCACATCACACAATCTCAAACCCTAGTCTTGCACGGTGGAGATCCCTCTCTCTCTCAAGTACAAGTAGTGGCTATGGGGTGTATTGGCTAGGAGGTCGAAGATTGTGGAGCAAGATGAAGAACGCTTCTCCTTCTTCTCCGGATCTCTTCTTTCTCCCTTCTGGATCGTGTGGCGGATGCTGTGTTGTGTTTCCGTCCTTGGTCCCTTCATGGAAGTTGTCCCTTTTGATAAGATAGAGGCGGCGACAACTATACGGTGGCAACTATACGGCCAGAAAAATATTCCCACCGTATAGTTGCTCGTTGGAGCTTCTGTTGACTCCTCTTGTGTGCTTCCAAAGTGAGACTTGCTTGTTTTCGCCAGAATATTGTGTTTCTCTAGTAAAATCCTCCTGTTAACGTCCAGAACCTGAAACACACATCAAAAACCAAATTTTCTTTGCTACCGAAGTATTAGCGTTAGGTAAAACCAAAAAACAATCAAATCCGGGAGAAAACCATCAATAAAAGGCATAAAAAATGTGTTGAATCTCACAACTATCAGTAACCAATAACAATAACCCGGGTAATCATACCTATGTCATTCCCGTAGTGAAATCCAAACACTTTCCTCACCATATCCCTGGTAAACACCATCTGGTTGTTCAAAAGCTTGTACTAACATAGACAAGGAGTTGTATGACTGATACGTCCATTTTGCATCACTATTCTATGTCTTAATTCACTATTATTCATTGATATATTTCGTATTGAGAGGTGATACTTATGTTATTTCATATGTTTTTGCATGGTTGATGACTTTTGGAGCATGGACCGTTGCAGTCAGGATTCTGATGGAAAAGGTGTAGTTTGGAGGCAAAATTCGCGAAGATCAGAAAATCCGGGAAAATATACGGAAAATTCTATTTTTCCAGAAGACTCAAGATGCCAGAAGATGGAGTGGAGGTGGGCCATAGGGGGCCCACACCACCCCATGGCACGGGCAAGCCCAGGCCGTGCCAAGGAGTGGTGTGGCCACCCTGGCCCACTCCAGCCTCTCACCTCTGGCGTATATCTTCCTCCCGAAACCCTAAGACTCGAGGAGCGACCACAGAAAGATTCCGCCGCCTCTGCGGGGCGGAAAACACCGAGAGAGAAAGACCTCTTTGGCAGACAGATTTCTGCCGGGGGAATTCCTTCCCGAGAGGGGAGATCGTCACCATCAACACCACCATCAAGCTGGACTCCATCGGGATCATCATCATCATCATCACCACCATCATCACCATCATCACCCTCATCACCATCTCCATATTGCTGTAACAATTGGTTGAATCTTGCTATAGTTCATAGGGGAAACTTTCCCGATGTTGATTACTCTTTGTAGTTGATGCTATTGAGTGAACCATTGAATTACTGTTTATGTTCAGATTGTTATACATCATTATTCCATCTCTGATCATGATCCATATGATGTCTTGTGAGTAGTTCGCTTTGTTCTTGAGGACACGGGAGAAGTCTTGTTGTTAGTAGTGGAGTTGCGTTGAGAAAGATTCAATAGATTGTTATTTAAGTTGTGGTGTACTTCTTCTAGTGGTGTCATGTGAACGTCGACTACATGACACTTCACCTATATGGGCCTAGGGGAATGCATTGTGTATTTGGTTACTAATCGTAGGGGTTGCCAGAGTGACAGAAACCTGAACCCCCGTTAGGAAACCATTGCACAAGGGACATAAGGGTCTTAGAGTTTAAAGTTGTGGTTAGGTTTTACCTTAATTACTTTCTTGTACTTATGGATGTTTGCAAGGGGGTTTAATCACAAGTATGTATTAAGTCTTGGATGGGACGGTACATTAGCACAGGTTCACCCACACAACACTTAGCAAGCTAGAGAACATTAATCGACTATATGAAGCGAAAGCACTTGATAGTCTTCCCATGTGTCCTCGAGAACGTTTGGTCATCTATAGAAATACAACCAGCTTGTCCTTTGCTGCATAAAGGATTGGGCCACTTGCTGCATTTATTCTTACTGTCTTTTGTTTACTCGTACTTTGTTTACTTGCTTTATCGAAAACCCCTAAAAATCCGTTTGCTAAGTATTTGCAGAGAATTCCTGATCCATACCACTAGCCAGCACCTTCTGCTCCTTGTTGGGTTCGACACTCTTATTTATCGAAAATACTGCGATACACCCCCTATACTTGTGGGTCATCAATGACCAGCAACAAAGTCAATAATCTCATTAGGAATCTTGAATGGTGCCACATTTAACAACACTCTGAATGCACTCTTAACAACTCTCTTTGCTAGAGCAAGGTTATCTGCAATGTTCCATAACCGCTTCGCACCGAACCAGTCCTTTGACATCCACATCTCCTGCTTTGACTTCTTTATAGCCTGGCCCTTTTTATTGCGGATCACAACAAGCTTCTTTCCATCATGAGTAACCTATTTCACAACATTATAATCCCTTTAAATCTAGTGCACATGCTAGCTGCACCTCCAAAAAAGCTACAGGAACCAACCAAATTTTATCAGATCCAAGCATAAAGTAGCAAATCCTAGTGAAATGGCACATGTAGCAAATTGTAGCATTTATCTAACAACTATGAAAATCGTAACCTAGCAAATTTTAGTGGAAGTTAAAGAGAAAATACACTAAAATCTACTGAGAAGCACTAGTATCTAGTCCACATGCCATGTCTACTGAGAAACTACACACTAGCATCAAAAATTAAAACAGAAATGGTGGGGCCAGTGATGAATATGTACTCACAACCATGTTTCCGGCTCCATAGGTGCTCCCTCCCGCCGCATAGGCCATCAGCGGCACTTCCATCCTCCTAGTAGGCATAGGGTTTGAACCCGCGAGGATCATAATAGGGAGGAGGGTGAGAAAACATGGCTACCGAAATCAGGAGCGGGAGGAGGAAGATGCACAAACCAGAGGAGTAGCCGCGGTCGGCAGTGGTCGTGGACGTAATAGTCATCGATGGCTCGAGAGGCAGATCCGTAGATGCCTCTCTTCGGGGGAATCGCCTTCCTCTCCCTCTCCACATGACCAACTGCATGAGCGATGCGAGAAAAAGGGAGCAACCGTGTATGCGACTCGACGTGTAGCAAGTTAGCAACCGCTCACGTGCACCGGGGAGGGATTACTTGGCACAATGTAGACAGTCGGATCGGGGAATATCCGATGACATGCAACTAGGAGGACGTGACGACGTGATCCCCCAGGGGGTATGTATCATTTTCCCTCACAAAAATACGTTATGAGTTTGAGATCAGCGTTGCGTGCAGATCCTATCGACATAGCATTTGGTATCATCTCCACCGACAACTTTGAAATGTGTCTTTTACACTCCAAAAGGTGGCTGCTTCGAGGGTGCCCGGACACATGCCCATAGTGGCACCCTTCATATATTTTTTGTAATAAATAAAATTTTAAATTTAACAAATAGATGGATTTTCATTCAAATTTTGAAAATATTGTCAAGGTATTTGAGCAAACTAAACCTAATCCTAAGCCTAATCTTTCTTGGAGTATGAGACTATGACGATGTCGTGCGCCTGAGCAGACCACAACATAAAGGTCGTGAGGACCGGCGTAACCTCTAGGTTGTTAGGTTGGTGCGTTGGCATAAGTAGGCGAGATCCTAGCCGGGTAGGCCCTAGACATGAAGATGTACTAGCAAACCTTGGGTGGAAAAGCACACAGATGGGTCATCTTGTGCACCACAACCAAGTGGTATGAGGCTTCAAGACAATAGATAGAAGCCCAAACCAATCAGTGTAAGGGTAATTGTCCTTATGTGTGGTTTTGGTAATTGACAATTTGAATGGACTAATGTTTTCATTGAGTTTTATATGAAGGAGTATTCCATAGGTCATGCTTGTAGTCCATGTGGTGGATTCGAGTATGGATGTCGCGACGATAAAGATATACCTTGAATATTTACATCAAGATCATCGAGTTGAAGAGAAGAATATGATATGATCAAGATCTTGAGAGTTCGATCAAGAGAATAATTCAAGATATGGCTCTAAGTCGGCATCATGATTGTCTCATGAGTTGAGATATGGCTGACTAAGATTTAGAGCATGCAATCGAATTAAGAGTTATTTATGTACCTCAATACATTTAGATAGATCTTGAGAAGATATATGATTGACCAATACAAAGAGTGAAGATTGGATTCAAGTTGGTCTAACACATGAAGCATAAAGAATGTACCACATGGATCTTGTGGTATGGTAAGCTTTGTCAATTATGCTTCATGAACTAACCCGTTATATATGTGGCCTTCTGTTGTTTATGTGGGTTAGGTATATTTCTATGAGCATGCATCAAAAGTAAAGATTTCATATAGCCCATGAGAGGATGACATCAAGTGGAAATCATCATCAAGGTTAAGAAGTGCAAGTTCAATATAAGCATCTCAACAAGATCATATACTTGAAGCTTGTGGTCCATTTGGTGATAATGAACATGTGAAGATGTGCCTTAATGAAGCTAGTGGTGTATGGGGGAGAAAATTATTATGAGTCTTCACGAAGCAACGTTGATCAAGTGAAGCATTCTGGCTTGAATGGAGCTTGAAGAGTTGTCATCAAGATAAAGAGAGATGTGCAAGGCAAAGTTATGGCCTTGCTATGTTTTCCTTTTACCGGTCTCAAGGTGGTTGTTGGGAGATCGGGTTATAGGATAGTAGACACACTATCAAGTGGGGCTTTCGGTTGGGTAACTTGATCACATTATCTTAGGGATCTCAATCCTTTGCAGCACTTGCATCTCCTTATTTTTGTTGCCTCTTGGTGTTTCTCAGTGCGAGGCTCTTGAGCTTGTTGATAGCTCTTTAACAAGCCCAAATTCATCGAAAATGGAATTCATATGCATCTTCTATTGTGTTTTTGATTTTGGAGGTTTTACCGGTTCTTCAGTTAGGGAGGTTTCATACCTCTCCTTGTTGGTATTTTACCTCTTGCTCTTTCTGAATATTTCTTCAGTTAGGGAGGTTTCATATCTTTTTCTCAGCATTTCAAAAATCCCAAGTTTGCTAAAATCAGAGTTCAGACACAAACATTATCACCGTTTCTGTAATTACTATTTTCTATCTGGAAAACCAGCAGGCATTCTAGTGGCAGCCGGAAATGCGGCCAGAATGCTGCAGCTATCGCTGAAAATAACCGGCATCTAACGGGACCTATTACTAACTAGTGTTCTAGTGGGCCATCAGGATTCTTGGCTGGCATTGGAAATTTCCGGCCTAGCTTCCGATCCACCAGGACTGGCGCCGGAATGTTCCATCCCAGAATCTAGCCTAGCCGAACTTACCACCGTTTTTGCCTGGACTGCATGATTTTGGCCCCAACGGTCAGATTTTCTTCTCCTATAAAAGGTGTTTCTTCCCCATTATTAGGTAAAGGGTTCTTGAGCACAAAATTCACCTCCATTGTTGTCCCCCTTGAGCTTCCCTCCTCTTTCTTCCCTCCTATGATTCTTGCATCTTTTTGAGCACTTCAAAAGAGGAGATCTAGATCTACAATCCCCACTAATAAATTCCTCTTCTTAGTGAGGGGAACCCACTGTATCTTGATCTTGGAGTATTTTGTTGATTTCCACCTTTGTTCTTCCTCTCTAATTCCTCCCCAGCACTTGTTGCTTTGGTGGGATTTGAGTGTGAAGGATTTGAACACCTTTGGTGTTCTTTATTTGCATTCTTGAATATGTGTTGAGCTCTCCATTTCGATTGGTTTGAGTGAGAGACTGTGAGCTTGCTACTCTTGGAGGGTGACCTCCTAGTTGTCTTGACGGTTGGTGCTGCGGTGTCTTCTTCGTGGAAGGTTGTGAAGATTCCCAAGCTTCTTCTTCAAGGAGTTTGTAAAGTGGTTATGGAGCTTGCCATCTCCGGAGTGGAGGAAAATCTAGCCATAAGGAAAGTGGTTATTCCTTCATCGGGATAGCCTCCGACAATAAGATGCCCTTCATGGCATGGAGAAATCCTTCATGGGAACTCACATACCTCCAACATTACGTACCTTACTTGTAAGGGAACACTGGAATACATCTTCGTCTTTGCATGCCTCGGTTAGCTCTATACCAGAGTTTACTATCCTTTGGTAGTCATCGAGCTTAAAGTACTTATCTCTTGCTTATCACTTGTGTTGTATATTTATATATTGTGCTATCTTGCTTAGCTTAACTTGTTGTTGGTGCACTTAACACTACATTACTGAAAAGACCGTAGTTTCTATGCAACATGCCACTCCCTGGATCAGTTCATTGGCTTACATAGAACATAGATGAATAACAAAGTAATAATCCGTGCATCATAAATAATGAAAGATCCAGAGTATTCAATTATTACAATATTCACTTAGCTCGAAGGCTAGCTCAAAAATATTCAAGTATCAAACATAAGTAAATAACTACTCCAATCTTCAAATTTCCCACAAGCGAACAAGTGTCGGGTGGAGTACCGTGACCTAGTCGATCACTCAGAATCGGAATATCCTGCAACATAAAACGTAGCAGCCCCGAAGGGTCAATACTTGGAATGTATGGCAAGTAGCGCTAAAATAAGGAGACAATACACCTAGCATCTACATGCTTATTTGTCTAGTGGATCTTTGGCTAGCTTGCACTTTTCAAATACCTTTGTCCTACTTTTATAAACCATTTTGATTCACAGCAACCCATTAAATACACCCATCAAATTTTAATAATCAAGAAATAAGGATGAGTGAGAATATGTCATAGCCTCGATATCTAGCAACTCAATCGTCCGTAACCAGGGACACTGCTAAGCACTTAGTTTTACACCCTGCAGGGGTTTATACACTTTACCCATATGACCTGGTCAACCCGCTCGTACCACCACACTCATTCTGTGTGATGATATGGAGAAGTCCAAGAAGAGACCATTCATGAAGTAGTTTCCCAAACCCCCTACGCACCAGTCCATCCTAACCATTCACTACATCTCTGGCTATGCTAGGTTCAGGTCACCACAACCTACTAAGTCCAACCAGCCATCCATTTCTTACTGGAACATGGTTGCACACATAAGCTACTATAATAAAGAAAACCAATCTTTCTCAGTGGCCCGGGCGGCATTCCCTACCATTATTCACACTCCGTTGACAATCCGACCACTCTGTCCAGATAGTTCATTGATATTATGCTGTTTTAGTTTGAACAAAACATATACTTCACCATAATGTGATCCCTTCCCCGTCTTTACAGCATGTCTAAGGACATCTACCTTACGGGGTCTCAACTACAAGGTATTCCTACCATAATATATATAGGATATAGCATAGCATAGTAATTCCTACACATGTATCTATACAAGTACACTACACATGCATAAGGGAAAATAGTAGGACAATTCATGAACAAAATAGCATCTACTTGCCTTGGTTGTAGCTGTCGAGAGTACAATCTTCGCAAAACAAACGTTTCACTCGTCACAATATACACGATACAATTGCAACACATAAACAAACATACACAATCATAAACAAATGCACAAATGCATGCATGACAATTTTAATCAAGGTTTCAGTAGTAATTTATGCTCTCTGACCAATATGCCTACTAATGACATGTTTGAAAAACCTTTAATGCAACAAAACTCTTTAATGTGAAATGTTAATCTAACTAATATACTTTTAAGAAAAATATTAAGAGTCTGTAATAAACAGTGTTGTTCAACCTGGAAAAAAATACTACTGGATAGACAATATGATTTAGAGCCAGGGGCAATAAGAATCACGCAAAAAAGGACTTACAGGTCTTTTTATAAATTTTTATACTACAATATGATTTTTTAATATACTCAACAATATACGCATTGTAGACTTGCAATATTATTACAGAATAAAATTCTACACAATTTTGTGATTTCAACGGTATATTATTTGTATTTTTCTGACTAGTAGTTAATTTCCTATGAATTTTTGAAGTTGTACTTATTTTCTGCAATTTCTAATTCCTTTTCTTACTTTTCTTATTCAGAGGGGTCAACGCTGACGTGACGCCATGCAATTGGCAGGTACCGCTTCACGCATGGGGTCTAATATGGTCCGTCCGCCCGAGATCGGACGGTTGGAACGGAAAGCTTTCGTGGCTCACCATTGGTGGCGTCGATGATGGCAGCGGCGGCTCAGGCGGTGGTGCTGGTGGCGGATCCAACAGTCCTTGGGTTCGGCGAGAGAGTCTACGGGATGCAGCGATGGGTGGCGGTTCTCTTGGTGGTCCTGAGATGGTCCCCTGCTTTGTCCCATGTCGGCTGCAGGCGGCTGGAACAGCGAGGTCAACGACAAGTTCCGGCGGGCGATTGCGATCGTTTCGCTGCGAGGGGAAAGGAGGAAAAGGTGAGCCGATGTGGTATTTTATGGTGAACATGAAGAGAGGGACAAGAGAGGTTGGGGCGGTCAGGGTCGAGCTCGTACTGCGGGCTCAAGGCGGCGACAGATGGAACTCCGACAAGGGGAAACGACAGCCTCCCGGTGTCGTTTTAGGGTTTGTGGAGGGGGTTGTGCTGAGGGGTATGTTGAATTTTATAGTAGGGCAAAGAAAAATGCGGGAGGGAACGGAGTCGGGCGGAATCGCCGATTAACATGGCAGCGGTTCCTATCAGAGTCTCGGTCGACGAAGAAGAGCTGCAGGGTCTGACAAGCGGGATCCGCCTATCGGGTAAGGAAAAGAAAAAGAAACAGAAAACGAGAAGGGGAAAGAAAGGAGAGAGCGTGCGTCATGTTGCTCATGGGACACTGCTGGCTTGCTGCGCGGTAGTTGGGCTGGTCTGCTGCATGGCCACACTTGCTGGCTGTCGCGCGCGCGGCGCACTGCTGCGGCTGCTACTGCCGCTGGCGGACCCCGGGTGGGCTGCCGTGGGATGGCTGGCTCGTCTGGCCGCGGTGGGTTGTGCGTTTTCTCTTTTTTTCTTATCTGAATAACCTGAATCTGTTGGAATTTTTCTAAACTGTTCTGAATTTTGACCATAACTTTAGATTTAGAACTCTGATTTGAGTGCAATAAAAACCTGCGGGTTTGTAATCATGTTTCCCATGTTCCTAGACATAACTGAGGTGTATTAGACACCACCAAAAGCAATGGAACTAAAATCCTTGCACTTGGCCTAAATTGTGGGTTATGAACTAGTGTGAGGTTTTTGAGAAAAGCCTTTTTCAAACTGAAATTTTTCATGATGTGCATGATGCAATGCATGAGTGATATGCAGTACCAACTCTAGAAATTGGGATGTGACATGCACTTATTTGATCCTAGAGCATGTAGGTTTTGTGCTTGTAAAGTAAATGTTAGTTTAACTCCACATTCTTTGAAGCCAAAACCTTAATAGTTTTGAATTACCTATTCACCCCCTCTAGGCGATATCTGTATCCTTTCAATTAGCTTGGAGCCAGACTCAATAGGAGTTAGTCGTCTATACGGTGCACAATGACTTGGAGTACAACACACAAAATTGTTGGCTCCAATTAGAACTCATGTAACCGAACAAAATCGGTATATACCTTGTAAACCATAGCTCGGCTATAGTTCATAAATCTAGTAGGGGCACTCCTCAAGGGGTAAGTTAAGCTGTGTAGGCATAGCCACAACATAGATTGTAATCAACTCTCTATACACTGACCCTAGATCTCCTGACAATCCAATAATCGAGACAAGAAATAAGTAGGGCCTTAACTCCACCATTGAGGGCATGAACCTAGGTAAACTGTGTGCAATACCTCTAATAGTACTCCATCACTTTCCTTGACTCATACCTCTCGTTAATCCACCCCTGATGGCTATTGCCATGATATTACCACGATAAGTGGCTACAAATGTTGCATGTTCTCTGACTTGCATATGATGCACAAGTAGCCCAACGTGTACTCCAGATCATCGTCTTCACACTCAAGGATGACATAGATGGGCGGTACATCCTCCGCTAGCTCCGGTTTTTGGGACAGCAAAACTGGTTGACACATCCTACTCTAGCTTTAGGATTGTCATGCACAACAATGACATGGAGCGTGGTGTTGAGCACCAGTGGTGGCAAGGAGTGTCGAGGTGGCGATGAGCATCGTTTTAGTGGTGAAGAGTCAGTAAGTGGTACTGGGTGCCACGATGGTGGCGAGCTCTCCATCCTCATGGCTTGGGTGCGGGTGACACCCAGGATGCTCTAAATCAGAGTAGTCGGGAGTTTCCCACCTCACTTCCGATTATCCGTGTTGAACCGCAGTGACGGATGCTAGCAGGTGTACCATTGATGAGCCGTTATGTGCTTGTCGTATAGGTGATTGGGCCATACATCTATGTCACCGATGTAGTGTGGGCTGGTCTTCACCTCTAGCGAGAGCAGCTGGCAGTGGTGGTGGTTCTCCAGCAGGAGGGCGCAACCATTGGGTCCGGCGACATGGGCACCCTGCCAAAGATGAGACATCTGCCTTTAGATAGTCTAGTGTCTAACAACATGAGGTTGCGGTGCTTGGATAACCCAGCGCCTTGTCGATTGTGAGGCTTCATGGAGTCCACCGGCTCGATTCGGTGTCATGGTTGTTCATTGTTGCGATGGTAGCATCGAGAAGGCATGGAGAAGCGACAGTGGCACACAATAGATTGTCAGGTTTCTTCACTCTAGCAATAGATTTGTAGCTCGGTATGAGGCCAAGTCTTTATGGGTTAGCACACACGAATACGACTCGCAATAGCAACACCGTGTGTGCTTACTTATAGTATGAGGAGTGCTCAAAGCAATGGTGAAACTATGTAGTGCACTACCTGGTGAGTTCCATACAAGGTGAATGTGAGAATGAAAAGTTGTCTCTCCTCTCTCCCTACCCTCCATAGGAAAAAAAGGGTCATTTATATTGGAGACACCCCACTGGTATCATAATGGTGTGGCCTCGTGGGGATTATCTGATTCCCTCTACAAGGTGACAAGAGGGGGTCCTAGCTTCTTCTAGGTTTGGGCCCCCGAATGTTGCTGGTAAAGACCCTATGTTATGTGTGCTTGCTTATAGTATGAGGAGTGCTCAAAGCAATGGTGAAGCTATGTAGTGTGCTACTCGGTGAGTTCCATAAGTGGTACATGGGCAGAGAAGGGTCTTCTATATTGGCGATGCCCCGCTGGTCTCATAATGGTGTAGCCCCATGGGGATACTATTGGAGATATTGTTGGAGATATGCCCTAGAGGCAATAATAAATATAGTTATTATTATATATCTTTGTGTTTATGATAAATGTTTGCATTCATGCTATAATAGTATTAACAAGGAAACCATTAATACTTGTGTGATTTGTAAACTTAATTTGAAGTCCCTAGTATAGCCTCTATACTTCACTAGCTTGTTGGTTGATTGATGATGTGGTTTCTTTGTCATGAACATTGAGATGTTATCAACAACAAGATCATATCGTTAGGAGAATGATATGGTGGACATACTCCTATAGACAAGCGTAGCATAAAGATCAAGTCATTTCAATAGTTCAATTGCTATATGCTTTCTGATACATAGTAACCTAATTCCTTCGACCATGAGATCATGCATATCACCTTTACTGGATGGATGCTTTGATGTCATCAAACACCACACCGTAACAGGGTGGCTATAAAGGTGGCATTGAGTGTTCGGAAAGTATTGGTTGAAACACATGGATCAAGAGTGGGATTTGTCCATCCACATGACGGATAGATATTCTCTGGGCCCTCTCGGTGAAATGTCATCCAATTAGCTTGCAAGCATGTGACTTGGTCACAAGGGATCACATATCACGGGAACGAGAAAAGAGTACTTATCAGTAACGAGGATGAACTAGGTATGCAGAAATACCGACGATCATAACCTCGGATAAGTAACATATCGTGAGACAAAGGGAAATTGGTATCGTATGTAAGTGGTTCATTCGATCGCAAAGTAATCGTAGAAATATGTGGGAGCCATATGAATTTCCAGATTCCTCTATTGGTTATTGTTCGGAGAAGTGTCTCGATCATGTCTGCATAATTCACGAACCGTAGGGAGACACACTTAAGGATTCGACGTTGTTTGAGTAGTTATGGTATTATGAGAAAGAGACCGAATGTTGTTCGGAGTCTCGGATGGGATCCGGGATATCACGAGGTGATCCGGAATGGTCCGGAGAATAAGATTCATATAAGGAAAGACCCGTTTCGGAGTTCGGGAATGATTCCGGTGTTTTCATCGGGAACATTCTAGAAGGTCCCGGAATGTCCGGCACTCCGGAGGGGGAAGGGTACATGAGTGTGTCATTACATATTGGAATGATTGCATCATGTACTAAGTATTCTTGCTGTCCCAAATAAAGGATTTATTTAAATCCTAAATTGAAAAGTCAAACGGCTAGTTTGAAAGTCAAACGGCAGTTTTGGGAAGTGGGAAAAGAGGAGGAGAGGTGGAGGCCGAGTTGGAGGAGGGTTCCTCCCCTTGGCCGGCGCACCTCCCTAGGCCGAGTTGGGGAGGAACTCCTCCCCTTGGCCGGCCAGCCCTCCCACCTATATAAGGAGGGGCAGGGCTCCCCTCCTAAACACACAAGTTTCCTATCCTCTAAACTAAACCCTAGATCTAGACCCCGGTTTAGAGCTATTCGGTTTAGAGCCTTCTAATTGGTTTAGAGCCCTCTAATTGGTGTGTCTAATTACTAGACCACTAATAGCCTCTCTCATAAGCTCCACCATACTCGCACCGGCTTAAGGCGAAGCCCTGCGGGATTTCCCCTCTACCTCCGGTACCACGCCGTTGTGCTGCCGGAATCGCGAGGAGAGTGCTACAACCTCCGCTGCCTGCTGGAACAAGGGAGAGGAAGGTCTTCGTCGAGTACCGAACGTGTGACCGACTGCGGGAGCGCTGCGGGAACGCAGCGCCGGAAGGATCGTCTACGCGATCTTGAGATCGGAAAGAGTACGACTACATCACCCACGAGAATCTGCTCTCGTTAAACACTTTGGAATCTTCGAGGGTGAGTTATTCCATCGACTCGTTGCTGCAATCTAATAGATAGATCTTGGCTTGTTTGTTTGTATGCGATAGAAAAATTTTGTTTTCCATGCTACGAACCCCTACAGTGGTATCAGAGCCGTGTCTATATGTAGATCTGTTGCACGAGTAGAACACAATGGTCATTGTGGGCGTTGATGCTTTTATTGTAGATTGCTTTTTGTGTACTTTGCATCTTGCGGTATGTTGGGATGAAGCGGCCCGGGCTAACCTTACATGACATCGTTCATGAGACTTGCTCCACGCTTGACATGCAACTCGTTTTGCATAAGTGGCTTTGCGGGTGCCTGTTTCTCCTAGCATAGTAAAGATCCAATTTACAACGGGTGATCAACAATGCTAGTATCAAGGTTGTGGTTCTTGTTCGTAAGTTAGAACGACACTTATGGAAAGCCCCAAACCACGTAAAATATGCAAAGAAAGTAGAAGCGTCTAACTTTGTTTTGCAGGGGTGTGCAGTGATGTGATATGGCCATGATTGTGATTATATTTGATGTATGCAATGTTCCTTATTGTAAGTTGGCAACCGGCAGGAGCCATATGGTTGTCTTTAATTTCTGTTAAGACCTGCGTGTCTATTCAAAATAGTTGTAATAGTTGAAGCTGGTGGACGACAACCATGGAGAAGCGTCATTGACCTTGATGCTATGCCGGTGATGATGGAGATCATATTCGTGCTTGAAGATGGAGATCGGAAGCACAAAGAAGAAAGGCCATATCATATCACATATTATGAATTGCATGTGATGTTAATCCTTTATGCATCTTGTATTGCTTAGTAGACGACGGTAGCATTATAAGATGATCCCTCATGCACATAAATTTCAAGTTCTAAAGTGTTCACCCTTAGTATGCACCGTTGCCAAAGCTTGCTGCTTCGAAGCACCACGTGATGATCGGGTGTCTTTGATTCCGCGGGTGAATACAACGTAAGCAAGCCAGATTTGCTTATGCGGAAGCTAAGGTTTGATCTTGACGAGCCTAGCATGTACAGACATGGCCTCAGGAACACGGATCGCCGAAAGGCAAAGCATGAATCATATAGTAGATATGATGAACATGATGATTGTTCGCCATTAAAACTATATCAGCTCTCGTGATGATCGGTGTTGATGTAGTGGATTTGGTTCGTGTGATCACTAAAACAATGTGAGGGATGTTGTTTTGAGTGGGAGTTCACCTAGTTTAATTTCATTAATTAATTTGAACTCAATTTGTCATAAACTTAGTCTAAACTATTGCAAATATGTTGTAGATCAATGGCAGCCCCTACCATCAATTTTAATGCGTTCCTAGAGAAAGAAAAGTTGAAAAACAATGGAAGCAACTTCGCGGATTGGTTCCGCAATTTGAGGATTGTCCTCACAGCTGGTAATTTGACCTATGTGCTGGATGCACCGCTAGGTGACCCACCTGCAGCTGATGCTACCGATGAAGTAAAGAATGTTTACCTTGCTCGGAAGAATCAGTACTCCATAGTTCAGTGTGCTATCTTGTATGGTTTAGAATCGGAGCTTCAGAAAAGGTTTGAAGAGTCAGATCCATATGATATTGTCGAGGATCTCAAATTAATCTTTGAGACTCATGCGGCAATTGAAAGTTATGAAGCTTCTGAAAAGTTCTTTAACTGCAAGATGGAAGAGGGTAGCTCCGTCAGTGAGCATGTGCTTAAGATGTCTGGGCACGCAAATAAACTTCAAAGTTTGGGTATAGTGATTCCTAATACTTTGGGAGTTTACCGCATCCTCCAATCACTACCACCAAGTTACAAGAACTTTGTGATGAACTACAACATGCAGAACATGAACAAAGAGTTGCCAGAACTATTTGCTATGTTAAAATCTGCAGAAGTGGAGATCAAGAAAGAGCACCAAGTGTTGATGGTCAATAAGACCACCAAATTCAAGAAAGGCAAGTCTAAGCAAAAGGGACACTTCAAGAAGGGTGGTAAGAAAGTTACCACGCCGACGAAGAAGACCAAGGCTGGACCTAAACCTGAAACTGAGTGCTTTTACTGCAAGGGGGAAGGTCACTGGAAGCGGAATTGCCCAAGGTACTTGGCGGATTTGAAGAACGGCAACATCAAGAAGAAAGGTATATCTGATATACATGTTATTGATGTGTATCTCACTAGTACTCGTAGTAGTGCCTGGGTATTTGATACTGGTTCGGTTGCTCATATTTGTAACTCGAAACAGGAGCTGCAGAATAAACGGAAGCTAGTGAAGAACGAGGTGACGATGCGCGTAGGAAACGGATCAAAGGTTGATGTGATCGCGGTCGGCACGCTACCTCTTCATCTACCATCGGGATTAGTTTTATACTTAAATAATTGTTATTTGGTGCCTGCATTAAGCATGAACATTATATCAGGATCTTGTTTATTGCGAGACAGTTACTTGTTTAAATCCGAGAATAATGGTTGTTCGATTTATATGAGTAATGTGTTTTATGCACATGCACCTTTGATAGATGGTCTATTCATATTGAATCTCGATAGTAGAAATACACATATTAATAACATTGAGGCTAAACGTTTGAAATCAAGCGATAATTTGACCTATATGTGGCACTGTCGTCTTGGTCACATTGGAGTGAAGCGTATGAAGAAACTCCATTCCGATGGACTTCTTGAATCACTTGATTTTGAATCACTTGAAAGATGCGAAGCATGTCTGATGGGTAAAATGACTAAGACTCCATTTTCTGGTATAATGGAGCGAGCTACAGACTTATTGGAAATCATACATACCGATGTGTGTGGTCCAATGAGTGTAGCATCGCGCAGTGGTTATCGTTATGTTCTTACCTTCACGGATGACTTGAGTAGATATGGGTATATCTATTTCATGAAACATAAGTCCGAAACTTTCGAGAAGTTTAAGGAGTTTCAAAGTGAGGTAGAGAATCAACGTAACAAGAAGATTAAATTTCTACGTTCTGATCGTGGAGGTGAATATCTAAGTTACGAGTTTGGCGAGCATTTAAAGAAGTGCGGAATACTTTCACAATTGACACCGCCGGGAACACCACAGCGTAATGGTGTGTCTGAACGTCGTAATCGAACTCTCTTAGATATGGTTCGTTCTATGATGTCACTTACAGATTTACCGCTATCATTTTGGGGTTATGCATTAGAAACAGCCGCATTCACTTTAAATAGGGCACCATCTAAATCCGTTGAAACGACACCGTATGAATTATGGTTTGGGAAGAAACCTAAATTGTCGTTCCTTAAAGTTTGGGGATGCGAAGCCTATGTAAAGAAGTTACAGCCGGACAAGCTTGAACCCAAAGCGGAAAAATGCGTCTTCATAGGATACCCGAAGGAAACTATTGGGTATACCTTCTATCATAGATCCGAAGGCAAAATCTTTGTTGCCAAGAATGGATCCTTTCTAGAGAAGGAATTTCTCTCGAAAGAAGTGACTGGAAGGAAAGTAGAACTCGACGAGGTTGTCGAACCTTCTCTCGAAATTGCGAGTAGCGCAGCACCGGAAGAAGTTCCTGTGGTGCCTGCACCAATAAGAGAGGAAGCTAATGATAGTGATCATGAAACTTCGGTTGAAGTTGCTACAGAGCCTCGGAGGTCAACGAGAACTCGTACCACTCCAGATTGGTATGATTCCGTTATGAATGTCATGTTGGTGGACAACACCGATGACCCCGAGACATATGAGGAAGCGATGATGAGCCCAGATTCCAATAAATGGCAAGAAGCCATGAAATCCGAGATTGGATCCATGTACGAAAACCAAGTATGGACTTTGGTGGACTTACCGGATGGCCGGAAGGCTGTCGAGAACAAATGGATTTTCAAGAAGAAAACAGATGCTGATGGTAATGTTACTGTCTATAAAGCTCGACTTGTCGCAAAAGGGTTTCGACAAATTCAAGGAGTTGACTACGATGAGACTTTCTCACCAGTAGCGAAGCTAAAGTCTGTGAGGATTATGTTAGCAATCGCTGCATATTATGATTATGAGATATGGCAGATGGATGTCAAAACAGCATTCCTCAATGGAGACATTGATGAAGAGTTGTATATGATACAACCCAAAGGTTTTGTCGATCCTAAAGATGCTAACAAGGTATGCAAGCTTCAACGGTCCATCTATGGATTGAAGCAAGCATCCCGAAGTTGGAATCAACGTTTTGATAAGGTAATCAAAAGTTTTGGTTTTGTACAAACTTATGGAGAAGCTTGTATTTACAAGAAAGTGAGTGGGAGCTCTGTAGCATTCTTAATACTGTATGTGGATGACATATTATTGATTGGGAATGATGTAGACCTTCTTAATAGTGTCAAGGAATATTTGAATAATAGTTTTTCAATGAAGGATCTTGGCGAAGCAGCTTATATATTAGGCATAAAGATTTATAGAGATAGATCGAAACGCCAAATATCATTGTCACAAAGTACATATTTGGACAAAGTTCTAAAGAGGTTTGGAATGGAAGATAGCAAGAAAGGGTTCTTGCCCATGTTGCCCAATATGACCTTGAGTAAAACTCAAAGTCCGACATCGGCAGAAGATAGAGAAAGGATGAGTAAGACTCCCTATGCCTCAGCCATAGGATCTCTAATGTATGCCATGCTATGTACTAGACCCGACATCGCATATGCTGTTAGTTTAACTAGCAGATATCAAAGTGATCCAGGAGTGGATCATTGGACAGCGGTCAAAAACATCCTTAAGTACTTGAGAAGAACTAAGGATATGGTTCTTTCTTATGGAGGTGATGAACAGCTCGTTGTTAATGGTTACATCGATGCTAGTTGGAACACCGATCCGGATGATTCTAAATCACAATCTGGATACGTATTTATTTTGAATGGTGCAGCAGTTAGCTGGAGGAGTGCAAAGCAAAGCGTTGTGGCGAGATCTTCAACTGAATCGGAATACATGGCTGCTTCGGAAGCTTCACAAGAAGCGATATGGATGAAAGAGTTCATTACAGAGCTGGGTGTGGTTCCTAGTGCGCTGGACCCAATGTCTATCTACTGTGATAACATGGGCGCCATAGCCAATGCGCAAGAACCAAGGTCACACAAGAAGCTGAAGCATATCAAGCTACGTTTTCACGCTATTCGAGAACATATCCAGGATGGGGATATAAAGATTTGCAAAGTACACACAGATCTGAATGTGGCGGATCCGTTGACTAAACCTCTCCCGAGGGCAAAACATGACCAACACCAAACTGCCATGGGTGTTCGGTATATTACCATGTAATCTAGATTAGATGACTCTAGTGCAAGTGGGAGACTGTTGGAGATATGCCCTAGAGGCAATAATAAATATAGTTATTATTATATATCTTTGTGTTTATGATAAATGTTTGCATTCATGCTATAATAGTATTAACAAGGAAACCATTAATACTTGTGTGATTTGTAAACTTAATTTGAAGTCCCTAGTATAGCCTCTATACTTCACTAGCTTGTTGGTTGATTGATGATGTGGTTTCTTTGTCATGAACATTGAGATGTTATCAACAACAAGATCATATCGTTAGGAGAATGATATGGTGGACATACTCCTATAGACAAGCGTAGCATAAAGATCAAGTCATTTCAATAGTTCAATTGCTATATGCTTTCTGATACATAGTAACCTAATTCCTTCGACCATGAGATCATGCATATCACCTTTACTGGATGGATGCTTTGATGTCATCAAACACCACACCGTAACAGGGTGGCTATAAAGGTGGCATTGAGTGTTCGGAAAGTATTGGTTGAAACACATGGATCAAGAGTGGGATTTGTCCATCCACATGACGGATAGATATTCTCTGGGCCCTCTCGGTGAAATGTCATCCAATTAGCTTGCAAGCATGTGACTTGGTCACAAGGGATCACATATCACGGGAACGAGAAAAGAGTACTTATCAGTAACGAGGATGAACTAGGTATGCAGAAATACCGACGATCATAACCTCGGATAAGTAACATATCGTGAGACAAAGGGAAATTGGTATCGTATGTAAGTGGTTCATTCGATCGCAAAGTAATCGTAGAAATATGTGGGAGCCATATGAATTTCCAGATTCCTCTATTGGTTATTGTTCGGAGAAGTGTCTCGATCATGTCTGCATAATTCACGAACCGTAGGGAGACACACTTAAGGATTCGACGTTGTTTGAGTAGTTATGGTATTATGAGAAAGAGACCGAATGTTGTTCGGAGTCTCGGATGGGATCCGGGATATCACGAGGTGATCCGGAATGGTCCGGAGAATAAGATTCATATAAGGAAAGACCCGTTTCGGAGTTCGGGAATGATTCCGGTGTTTTCATCGGGAACATTCTAGAAGGTCCCGGAATGTCCGGCACTCCGGAGGGGGAAGGGTACATGAGTGTGTCATTACATATTGGAATGATTGCATCATGTACTAAGTATTCTTGCTGTCCCAAATAAAGGATTTATTTAAATCCTAAATTGAAAAGTCAAACGGCTAGTTTGAAAGTCAAACGGCAGTTTTGGGAAGTGGGAAAAGAGGAGGAGAGGTGGAGGCCGAGTTGGAGGAGGGTTCCTCCCCTTGGCCGGCGCACCTCCCTAGGCCGAGTTGGGGAGGAACTCCTCCCCTTGGCCGGCCAGCCCTCCCACCTATATAAGGAGGGGCAGGGCTCCCCTCCTAAACACACAAGTTTCCTATCCTCTAAACTAAACCCTAGATCTAGACCCCGGTTTAGAGCTATTCGGTTTAGAGCCTTCTAATTGGTTTAGAGCCCTCTAATTGGTGTGTCTAATTACTAGACCACTAATAGCCTCTCTCATAAGCTCCACCATACTCGCACCGGCTTAAGGCGAAGCCCTGCGGGATTTCCCCTCTACCTCCGGTACCACGCCGTTGTGCTGCCGGAATCGCGAGGAGAGTGCTACAACCTCCGCTGCCTGCTGGAACAAGGGAGAGGAAGGTCTTCGTCGAGTACCGAACGTGTGACCGACTGCGGGAGCGCTGCGGGAACGCAGCGCCGGAAGGATCGTCTACGCGATCTTGAGATCGGAAAGAGTACGACTACATCACCCACGAGAATCTGCTCTCGTTAAACACTTTGGAATCTTCGAGGGTGAGTTATTCCATCGACTCGTTGCTGCAATCTAATAGATAGATCTTGGCTTGTTTGTTTGTATGCGATAGAAAAATTTTGTTTTCCATGCTACGAACCCCTACAGATATGCCCTAGAGGCAAATAATAAGGGTGTTTATTATCAAATATCATTAGTTCATAATATTTTTATGACATGCTATAACTGTATAAATTGGAAACATTGATGCACGTGTGGTATGTAAGAAAACAAGTCCCTAGTAGCCTTTGTTCGACTAGTTCATTGGTCAACTGATGATCAAGGTTTCGTGATCATGGATATTTATGTAAATTGACAATGAGGTCATATCATTAGTGAATGATATGATGGACATGCTTACCCAACATACACATTGCAATGCGATCAAGTCACAAAGTTTGTCGTTGCGATAATTAGGAAATAAAGTATCCTACTCCTTAGACCATGAGATCATATCTAATCACTATCACTCGAGGCTGCCATGATTGCATCAATCGTCACACAGTAACATGGTGATCACAAAGGTGTCTCTCAGGTATTCCGAAGGGATAGGTTGAGGTGTATATATCAAGATCAGGATTTGTTCTCCCATGTGACGGAAGATACACCGAGCCCACTCGATGAGATTACATCCAAGAAGTTGCGCAACATATGACTAGGACATGAGGATGGAATATTACAAACGAGTTAAGTAGCACTTGTCAGTAACAAGATTGAGCTGGGTATGGTGATACCGGGATTAGATCTCAGAAAAGTCGGGTATCGAAGTAACAAAGGGAATTGGAGTCAACATTTATGGTACAAACGACATATAATCGTGGAATGCACAGGGGTCATTATGGTCATCCAGGTCCCGCTAGTGATCATTTGTTAGATAAACGTCTCGATCATGTCTGTGATGTTACCGAACCATAGGGTAATACACTTACGAGCTCGATGATGCTTAGAGATAGTTTTGGAATCACCGGAATCACCAGATTGAAGAGAAGAAAGAACAAAAAGGTTCCATGAGAATTCGGAAGATGTTCGGAGTGATCCGGAAGCTGTTTCCGATCATAGGGAATTCAATAATACATGTTTATTATTAATTAATGGAATTAGTATTAAAATAATATTTAAAATTTAATTTTTGGAGAAGCCCACCTTAAATGGGCCAGCTCCCGAAGGGAGAGGCCCATGTGGGGCCGCCTCCCCAAGAGGGAGCAAGGGGCCGGTCGGGCCTAGGGTTTGGTGGCACGCTACGTGGGGGGAGGGCCCACCCTTGTCCAGCGCTGCCCCACCTCTTGGTCACTGTCTCTACCCTAGGGCGCCCCTCCCCTATATAAAGATGAGGCATATGATCCTCGTGAGGCATTTGTTCTCCCTCTCCTTAGGAGATCTCCTCTCTATCGTTGGATCTCGTGCTCCTCGCGGTTCCAAGAATAATTGTGCACGTGGGAGATGACTTCGCCATCGGTACGCTGTCGTGCTACTGGTACCCCAATCTAAAAAGATCTAATTCCACAATCTTGGCTGGAATGGAGAAACTGGGAATCGTTGCTGAGCATCGTGAAGGAGATATGCCCTAGGGGCAAATAATAAAGGTGTTTATTATCATATCTCATTAGTTTGTAATAATTTTATATCATGCTATAACTTTATCAAGCGGAAACATTGATACATGTGTGGTATATAAACAAACCCAAGTCCCTATAGCCTCTATTCCACTAGTTCATTGGGCAGCTGATGATCAAGGTTTCCTGATCATGGTGCTTCTAAAGCCAACTGACAATGAAGTTATATCATCTAAGATGATGTGACGAACATTTCCCACCGATGATTGTTGCAACACAATCATGTGTAACACCCTGTCCACTCCTGGGCCTGGGGGGTGTCACTCCTGGTAGCTTAATAGGATATCTAGACTGGCCCCACAGACCAACACTAGTCTTTTCTGCGCACTTTGTCCTCACTCGTGCGCACCCGGTACCCACTTCCCGATCGTTCACCCATCCTAGAATTGCTCTAGGCCAAGAGCGCTTAACCTTTGAGTTCTTTTCGAATGAGCTTCCGGAAAAGAAGTTGCAACTTGTTGATATGGGTATCCTATCAATCCTATTAAGCCATGTGCCTGGATCTCACATCATGTCACTTAGTTCATTGTTGCAATTATCAGAAACAGAGTGTCCTAATCCTTAGACCATGAGATCATATTAATCACTATCACCCGAGGATTGCTTTGACTGCATCAACCGTCATGTCTGTAATGGGGTGACTGTCATGGTATTGACAATGTGTACACCATGGAGGGGTCCTCATAGAGCGTGTTTAGAGAGGTGGGGAAAGGCAGTGAGTTGAAGGGTACGAGGTAACATAGCTTACCTAGGTTCAAGTCCCACAATAGTGGAGGAACCCTACTCCTGCTATAATCACTATAATGGCAATACATCGAGTTACAGAGATTGGTTCATTGTTCGTGATGTTATGAATCATTCTATGTTGTGCCCTAAAGGCTCCCACAGGTCCGGCTTATAAAGGCGCCAGGACCTAGGGTTACAGGGAAAGGGCCTTGCCGGACAGGTTATAGAGTCCTACACTAATACTAGCTAGTCTTTGTGTCTTCTACTCCAAGGCTCTGGGTTGGTTTGAAACTACATCGTAGCTTTCCTTCTTCCGGCATGGGCCTCCCTTCTGGATCCGTCTAACTGGGCCTTCCTTATGGATCCGTCTAACTGGGCCTCCCTTCTGGATCCGTCTAACTGGGCCTCCCTTTTGGATCCGTCTAACATGTTCGCCCAGCAGGCAATAGGCCTTGCTACCAACTGTGGGCCACCAGGGTTAGCCGGATTAGAGACATGCTATGGTGATACCCATTAAGCATATCCCCAACAGTAGCCCCCAGAGGACTTTGAGATCTTGCGCCGTCTTGCCCTTTGATACTGAATGCTCCATCTAGGTGATGCCAGCAATTCGTCAAGCAACATCTCGAAGTCTTCCCAAATAACCATGTAATCTTCTCTCTTCAATGTATAAGGCGGATAATCTTCAAGTCTTTAGTCTTTCTTTCCATAGTCAGATAGTATCCGCTTACTCTGGAATCTTCAGACATGACTACTCCTCTGCCACTATCAGTAGGGTGACATAGGCTACATCCTACGCTTCCTCGAAACTCACATATGGCAGCGGTTAATCATTAGCGATTTTCCCGCGCGTGAAATCCGAAATGTTAAGCAGCAGACAGGGGACGTGGCGAAATTACCGCGCATGTTCGCACACACACTGTCAATGTTGTGACCATTAGATCTTTTATGCATGAATCTTGACGCCAGGGGTTAAAAATTGTTACTGTGGCCAAAGACAAATCTTTTACCTACATTCTCCCCCACATCGTATTCTTTCTCTTACCGCGCAACCCTTCGAGCTCCCAACAAGAAAACCCTAGCAGAGAGATTCCACCTCCCCCTTTCTTCCAATCCACTTCAATGGCGAGCAACAGCAACATCCCATCGACGATGGCGGCTCCCGAGACATCCAAGGAGCCATCCAAGGGCGTCTCTATTCCGCTGGAGGGGGTGATGGTTCCAGTCTCCACTGTGGTGGAAACCACCGGTGATGACCAGAAAAGAGCGGCGCTCGAAGCTGTGGAGGAGGATGCTGACTCCCACAAGGGAGTGTGGAGGGGCTATGATCTTCTTGCGGAGCACCTGAACAATCTCATCGATGAAGTTTATCTTCCCTTGACGGAGGGGTGATGACCCACAAGTATAGGAGGTGTATCACATTATTTTCGATAAGTAAGAGTGTCGAACCCAACGAGGAGCAGAAGGTGTTGGCGAATGGCTTGGAGCAGGAATTCTCTGTAAATACTTGGCAAACGGATTTTTAGGGGTTTTTGATAATGCAGGTAAATAAAGTGCGAGTAAATAAAAGACAATAAGAATAAATGCAACAAGTGGCCCAATCCTTTCTTTAGCAAAGGACAAGCCGGTTGTATTACTTAAGATGACCAAATGTTCTCGAGGAAACATGGGAATATCGTCAAGTGCTTTTGCTTCATATAGTTGATTAATCTTCTTTAGTTTGCTAAGTGTTGTGTGGGTGTGATACATCCAAAACGTATCTACTTTCCCGAACACTTTTGCTATTGTTTCTCCTCTATACTTGTGTGATTTGGATGCAACTAATGCGAACTGACGCTATTTTCAGCAGAATTGCCTTGGTGTCTACTTTTTGTGCAGAAAATCAACTATCAGGAAAAATCCCAGAAAATATGCCAAAAATCCTATTTTACCTGAAGACTCCAGGAGCCAGAATACGATACAGAGAAGAGCCCTGGGGTGGCCACACCACCTACTGGCGCGGGCCAGGCCAGGCCGCGCCAGGGGGTGGTGTGGGCCCCCCAGGCACCCCCTCGACCTCTCTCTTCGCCTATAAGGAGCCTTCTGACCTAAAAACTTCGGGGGTTCGACGTTTTTCTAGAAGGAGTTCCACTCCGCCGCCACCACCAGATTCCACGAAACAGCACCAAAAACTCCGTTCTAGCACCCTGCCGGGACGGGGAATTGGAGGAGATCATCTCCATCATCATCACCATCGCTTCTCCATCGACCATCAATGTTTCCCCCATCTATGAGTGAGTAATCCCCTGTTGTAGGCTATGGGGATGGTAGGGATTGGATGAGATCGTTCATGTAATGGCATCATATTGTTAGGGCTTAGTGCCTAGTATCTTTTATTAGTGCTTTATGACTTTGTTGCGACTTGTTGTGCTTAATGCTTGTCACTAGGGCCCGAGTGCCATGATTTCATATCTGAACTTATTATTGATTCATTATGATAGTATTGTTTTGGGTATTACCTACAAGTTGTATACACACGTCGTTGTCCGGAACCTATGGCCCCGAAGTGACAGAAATCGGGATAACCGGAAGGGAAAGGCTTTGATGTGAGGATCACATGTGTTCACAGAGTGTTAATGCTTTGCTCCGGTGCTCTATTAAAAGGATAACCTAATTGCCAATGGTGTTCCCTAGAGGCCCCGCTGCAAACGGGCTGGCAGGACAAAAGATGTTGTGCAAGTTCTCATTGCGAGCATGTATGACTATATATGGAACACATGCCTAGGATTGTCTAGTACTTGGATGCTTTATCTTATTTATCTGCAATTGCCCTATGTTCTGATCGTTATGTGAATTGTCTTGTCCATGCAATGCCCGTCCATCCATCCCTATGCCTACCGCACTTGAATCCCACTGTTTACTGCTTTTGTTACTATTGTCTTTGCTTTACTACTGCTGTTACTTTACTATTCCTACTACAAAACTGTTGCTACTGATAAACTGCCGTGAGCAAGATTGTTTCCAGGTGCAGCTGAATTGACAACTCAGTTGTTAAGGCTGATAAATATTCTTTGGATCCCCTTGTGTCGAATCAATAAATTGGGTTTCACTTCCCTCGAAAATACTGCGATACACCCCCTATACTTGTGGGTCATCAAGACTATTTTCTAGCGTTGTTGCCAGGGAGCGTAGCTTTATTTATCAAGTTCACTTGGATTCTCTATTGTTCGCTGCTATCCATCCATCATGGGTAAGTCTCATGATGGCAAGGTTCCTATTTTACCATCCACTACAAGAAGAGGTACGGTTCTGAACACCTCTGTTTCTCTTGATTCATCGTCTGTTATAAGTAAGCTCGTTACACCACCACATACACATGCTACACACACTGCTACTACTGCTGAATCTAAAACTTCTGATACTTATGATGCTACTTCTACTGTGCTTGATAAGAGTGGTTCATTAGGTCATTTCCTAGATGCTACGATTGCTAGAATTATAGTTGGAAATACCGAAACTGCTAATGAAGGCACTACCACACCTATTAGCTCACCTGAGTCCAGTGAGAGTTATGATATTGAAGAAGATTATGTTGAGATGACCGATGAGTTTATTAAAGAATGTAAGAACACCCATGATAGGAGCGCTGCTAAGAGTCTCCTTGAGAGACGTACTATTAGACCCAAATTATCTCCCACTGCTAAGTTTGCTGCTTCTCCCATAAACATTACAGATGAATATTATGATTTCTCTCTCGATCTATCTTACATAGCTATTGTCGAGAATGAACCTTTTTGTGGGACTAAGAATGAAAGTGCGGTAGCACATATGAATGAACTTTCTACCACGAGTGGCTTGTTTTCCGATGATATTAAGATGCGTATTTACTTTGTTGCTAAGATTTTCCCTTTTTCATTGAAAGGAGAAGCTAAAACCTTGTTTGGTAATTTACCTCCTAGATCTATTGATAGCCCTGAGTGTTTGATTAGTACTTTCCTGCAGAAATATTTTCCTCCCAGTGCTAGACATGCTATTTTGCAGGAACTTTTTGATTTTAAACAGGGAGAAAAAGAGGTATTGCCCGAATCTTGGGCAAGGTTTTGTGCTTTGATTCATGCATAGGCTAGAAGTCCTTTACCTAAGAATGAGCTTCTTGATATATTTTATAATGGACTAACTGAAGAATCTAGGACATACCTAGATAGTTGTGCTGATTGTGTTTTCAGGAATAGGACTCCGAAGGAAGCTGAGGAATTAATGGCTAAAATAAGCAAGAATTATGAAGATTGGACTCCTCCTAAAAAATCTATACCTGAAGTAATTGTACATGAACCATCTATTCCTGTGCATATTCCAACACCAAAGAAGAGAGGGGTTATTGAATTAAATGATGAAGTGATGAAGGAAGCTAGGAAATGTCTTAAGGAGAAGGGAATTAAAGCTGCAGATGTCAAGAATTTACCTCCTATAGAAGAATTATGTAAGCCTATTTCCTACTCATCCACTATTGAGGTACACTCTCTCCAACACTTTGATGAAGGTGATATCCCTTACTCTAAACCTCCTGATCAATGCTTAGAAGAATTTGATATCTTTATTGTTAAGCAAGATAACTTTAACAAAAGGGTGCAAAATCATCTAATGGAAAACACTAGAGCTATTGTTGAGTTGAAAGACATTGTGGAAAGAACCTCTAATGATGTTAAAATGATTGTTAAACACTTTCAAATGGTTCAAACTCAAATAGATCAAATCGTTAAAGTGCAAAACGACTTGCTAGTTAATGTTGCTAAAGAAAAACATGCTTATGAAATTAGAACTAGAAGTGGTGCTGCTACCCAGGATCCTCTATATCCTGAGGGGCATCCCAAAAGAATTGAGCAGGATTCTCAACAAGCTGAAAATAGTGGTCCTACTCGTAAGAAAAGGAAAAAGAAACATAAAACTGTTGTAGAACCCTCTGAACCTGCTATAGATCCTAATAGTATATCTATCTCTAATGCTGAAACTGAAAGTGGTAATGAAGAAAATGAAGTGCCTAATGAAGAAAAAGTTGAAGAAGAACCTGAAAATCACACTAAGACTACTAAATACACTAAATAAGATTTTATTGCTAAGAAACATGGTAGTGAAAGAGAACCTTGGGTCCAAAAACCTATGCCTTTTCCTGATAAGAAACACAAGTCAAAGGAAGATGAACACTATAATAAGTTTTGTGAGTGGATGAAGCCTTTATTCTTGCAAATTCCTTTGACTGATGCTATTAAGTTGCCTCCTTACTCAAAGTATATGAAGGACATTGTCTCGAATAAAAGGAAGATCCCTAATGAAGAAATTTCTACTTTGCTTGCTAATTATTCCTTCAATGGTAAGGTTCCTAAGAAACTTGGAGACCTAGGGATTCCAACTATCCCTTGCTCTATTAAGAATAGTTATGTTAGAACTGCTTTGTGTGATTTGGGAGCTGGAGTTAGTGTTATGCCTTTCTCTCTCTATAAGAGGCTTCAGCTTGAAAAATGGATACCAACTGATATATATTTGCAAATGGCTGATAAATCTACCACTATTCCTGTGGGGATATGTGAGGATGTACCTGTTCAGGTGGCTCACAATTTCTTGATATTAACTGATTTTGTTGTGCTTGAAATGCCTAAAGATGATAATATGTCTATTATTCTTGGGAGACCTTTTCTTAATACTGCAGGAGCTGTTATTGATTGTAATCAAGGAAAGGTGACCTTCAATGTTAATGACAAGGAACATACTGTCTATTTCCCCAAGAAGATTGAAAGGACTTATGGATTGAATTCAATTGAACATGTTGAAGGCATTCAAGTTGGAGAAATATATTGTCCCATACCAAAAGAAAAATTTGAAACTATTATGATTGGGACCATTGCTATCAAGGTTGAGGTAACATAATCATTAGTGGAGTACAAAGTTTTGTCTCATATGCAATTGTTTTGGTAGCAAGACTTGATCAACCTTGCTAACAAAAGGATTCCATTGAACAAAACAATGTTTTCATTATGATTATCTCCGTTTATTTCTATCCTTTGCATTTTAGTTTTTTCTTTCGTTTAGTTTTCTTTGTGTTGTTAGTTGCTTGCATGCTAGAACTTCTATAGTTCTAGCCTTGTTTTTTCCTTGCATCATGTTTCCAAAAAATAAAAAAATCTGTCTGTCAGAAAAATCATTCTTCTATTTCTGAAAAAAGCCCAAAAATAAAGTGTCTCGAAAAATTCCAGAAAATTCATATTAAATTTTTACGTGAAAAAAGTGGCAAAGGAGTACCTGGTAGGTACCAGGGGGCCCACCAGGCAGGCACACCATGTGGTGGCGCGGCCAGCCCTGGGTGGCACCATGCCCTGGTGTGGGCCACCCCTGGCCCCCCACCAACTCTCTCACCTGCCACTTTCTTCTCTCTCCCGAGTAAGCTCCAGTTCATAGCTCAAAATCGCGTTCTTTCTGTGCTTGCTCTCGATTTCTTCGATCTCCTTGCTCAGCCCATCTTTCTTGCTGAAATTTGGAGCATTTGTTCCTTGGTATGTGACTCCTCTCCTTGTCCAAGTAGATTTGTGTTTAGTGGATTATATGTTGAGTATTTTGCTGCTGTAGGTGACTGGTTATGAGAGCTTGTAAGCTTGTTTGATGCTTAGAGATAAAGTTTTGATGCATGTTTAGGCCTCTTGCAAGTCCCTATGAGTAGAATCCTTTATTATATTTACTTTGCAATCACTTGTTTAATAGGTGTTTAAATTTCAGAATAGAAGATGAGTGAACACCACCTAAACCAACATGAGCTTTGGGTGACTGAGGTCATGAAGGTCCACAGGGAGGAGGAAGTTTTTCCCTCCATTTATCCATGCCCTGAGTTCATGAGAGCTGTAGGAATTTTACAAGATTTCCACACTTTGGTTTCTAATGCAGGGTTAGAGCATTTCTTGGAAGATGAACCTTGTCAATTTGTGAAGCTAACCATGTCTGTGGTGCAGGATTTCCAATTTAGTCACTCTTTGCCTAACCCCATGGTCCATTACAAAATTTACAATATTGCTGTCAATCTTTCTCTTGATGATTTTTGTGTAGCTATTAAGGTACCTCAATGGGGATCATGTAAGAAGATTAAGAGAGACTGGAACCACTCATGGATTTATACGCAGAAATTTGTCAAGGGAGTAGCTTCTCGAAGGAGAATGGAAAAATCTGGAAGGATGGCCCCTCACTGAGGAGGAGCTTGACACGTACTTGGGAGAGCTTTCCTAGCAGGAGCAAGACACTAGAAGGGAGGTCACGGATGATTCGGTCCAACCTTCGAATGAGGGAGAGTCTTCATATCAGCAACCCACTTATGATTGGGGAGCTTCCTCTTCTTCTCATGGGCCCAGCTACGACCATTCTTACCAAGATCCGCCCGCTTGGAACCCTTATTCGTACATGGATTGATACCCACTTCGGCCAAAAGCCTAAGCTTGGGTGGAGGTACGCCGACACCGCACTCATCTCCATATCATGTTGCGTCGGTACTTTGTATATTCATGTTTTCGTTTTCCTTTTAGTTTTCGTTCTTCTTTGCTTTTGCTTTCTAAAAACACAAAAAGAAAAAAAAATTGTTGTTTCTCTTTGGCTTGCTTCTTCTTTTTGCCTTGGTTTGCTTTTTCCCTTTTTGCTTTGTTTGAACTATTTGAAAAACCCAAAAAGATTTTGCTTTGCTTGTTTTTCTCTTTTGGCTCTTGTTTAAAAATCAAAAACACCAAAAATATTTGTCGTTCTTCTTTGGTGTTTGCGAGTTTGCTTCAAGGTTCGGCAGTCCTCAGTGGATATTGGTTTCATATTATTATTCAAGCCACACAAGTGAAGAGCAATAATGAGGATCAATGACAACTTGAGGCATGGTAAGAGGCTGGTAACAAACTCTATTTGTTTTCATTTTTGTACATATACTCATCACTGTGGGCATGCTTAGTCTGTTCCTGTAGAGTGTATGTTTTCTTTGGATGCTTAGTAGTTCTTGCTTTCTTATGAGTAGCTCCAACTTGCTAATAATTTGTAGCATGTCTCATGCGTGTTTGCTTGCATTACTTTATTCATAAATTGGTATGACACCGTGGTATCCTCCTCTGAATGTTTCATTTGAATTGACTTAGCACATGCTCACGCATGCACATGACTATAATAATCAGTTGAGCCTCGATGAGTTATTTTGCCTTGAGGATCTTGAATCACTTTCATGCCATGAGTAGTCTTGTTTTGTTGCAAGCATGATAATGACAGCTATTTCTCTCTCATTTGCCGCTCCCTTACTATTGCTAGCCTTCACTTCCACTGAGTGTTTTACTCAAGTTTCCAACTCCCTAAACCAAATATTTCCAAAGTGTCCACCATACCTACCTATTAGCATCGTTTGCTATCTCCGTGCATATTCAATATGCCTTGTTTTCTTCCGAATAAAATGTTTGCTTGTTTTGAGAAAGTTAGTTAGTAAAGCTCTCACGAACTTGATGGCACACTTTATTTTCTTACACTTCATAAACCTGAACCATTGCGTCCTTCTTTGTTGCGCATATGCTTGCGCTTTATGAGTTGAAGTTAGCATAACCATGTATCATGGGGACCGCTTTCAATGCTTCATAGGTACTTTGTACCTAGTTGATATCATGTTCTTTTGCTTATGGATCCCGGCGGTGTGAAATAAAAGTGGAACTTGTAAGATCATGGAGTTTGTATGTATGTTAGACAAATGCCTGGGCTGCTAGCCTAAGCCATGCCTAATCATGGTGGAAACTTGCAGCATAACCGTAATGAGCATTCTATGAAGCATCCTCAATAAAAATCTATGCACATAGTAAATAAAAAGATCACTAAGATGCTCATTGTCTGCTTGCCTTGTCATTTTGATTATGGGATAGCTCCTGTATCATATGCAAGGGGTACCCCGTTGGCGGTTCTCTATGATACGTATGTACTTACAATGACAAGAGCTTACTTGTGACTGAAGTTGAGTAGCATGAGGATCGGTCTTCGTAAGTAAGGGGCATGAGACTTCAATTTATAACTTGTCAAGCATATCCTCTTAGTTGTGTCACTTTCACCTTAACCACATTAAAGATGCTTATGATAGGGGCAATAAGAGCTCAAAGCTAACAAGTACCATACTTTCAGCATTTGGAAGCCTTTCAAATTATTCAAAACCTTTTCTTCTACTTGTTGAGTCTCCACTTATTCTTTGAGCACCTTCTTGAGAGCATAGTTGTCATTCTTTGTGTTTGTTCCAATACTTGATTATTTGTGTTATGACTTTGATGCTTGTATCTTTGATATGTTTACTTCTAGTCATCACTTGAACTTCAGAGGTGCCTTGGCATTCATAATCAAAGGCAAGCGAGATACCACTCTATCATACCTTTCTATGAGCATTGTAATGTTGCTTATGTTTGTGCTTCATGCTACTTATTATTCTTTAGTTGGAATCTCTTCATAGCTTGCAATAACTATTAAGTAGACTCAATGGCATACTCTTTATTATGGATTGTCTAGGTAGTTGATCGCATTGCTGAGAATATTTACATCATATGAAGCAAATGTGTTCGTGAAAGTTCTTTTATCGCACTCAGTTTTCAACTGAATTGCTTGAGGACAAGCAATAAGCTAAGCTTGGGGGGAGTTGATATGTCCAAAACGTATCTACTTTCCCGAACACTTTTGCTATTGTTTCTCCTCTATACTTGTGTGATTTGGATGCAACTAATGTGAACTGACGCTATTTTCAGCAGAATTGCCTTGGTGTCTACTTTTTGTGCAGAAAATCAACTATCAGGAAAAATTCCGGAAAATATGCCAAAAATCATATTTTACCCGAAGACTCCAGGAGCCAGAATACGAGACGGAGATGTAAAACTAGTGTAATCAATAAGGTAAAGGAGCATCCTATGATAACTAGTGTAATCAATAAAATGCCCTTCCCGGATAAGGTAAAGGAGCATCCTATGATAACTAGTGTAATCAATAAAAGTGCAAAGAGAAATGTAAAACCTGATGAACAAATAAACATTGAACCTACTGTAGCAATTGTGAAAGACCTTGTTACTAAAAGTGTGGAAGATGGACACATAGTCTTCTGTGAGGATGCTTCTAATATTGTCTCACATCTGAATAGAACTAAAAAGGCTAGTGCCCCTGTGCTTTCTGTTAGAATTGATGATCATTGCTATTATGGTTTATGTGATATTGGTGCAAGTTAAAGTGTTATCCCTTATGAGCTTTACAAAGAAATTATGCATGAAATCAGTCCCTGCGAACTAGAAGAGATTGATGTGGTTATTCACCTTGCTAATAGAGAGACCATTGATACGTCCAAAACGTATCTACTTTCCCGAACACTTTTGCTATTGTTTTTCCTCTAAACTTGGGTGATTTGGATACAGACTGATGCTGTTTTTAGCAGAATTACCTTGGTGTCTAGTTTTTGTGCAGAAAATCAACTATCAGGAAAAATCCCGGAAAATATGCCAAAAATCCTATTTCACCAGAAGATTCACGGAGCCAGAAGACGAGACGGAGGAGGTCCACGATGGGCTCACACCACCTGGCCACGCGGGCCAGGCTAGGCCACGCTTGGGGGTGGTGTGGCCGCCTCGGTCACCCCCTCGGCCTCCCTTTTCGCCTATAAGTTGCCTCTTGACCTAAAAACAAGGGGGGTTCGACGTTTTTCCAGAAAGAGTTCCGCTACGCTGCCACCATCAGATTCCTCGATTTGGAACCAGAAACTCCGTTCTGGCACCCTGCCGGGATGGGGAATTGCAGGAGATCATCGCCATCATCATCACCATCGCTTCTCCATCGACCATCCATGTTTCCCCAACTATGACTGAGTAATCCCCCGTTGTAGGCTATGGGGATGGTAGGGATTGGATGAGATCGTTCATGTAATGGCATCAGATTGTTAGGGCTTAGTGCCTAGTATCTTTTATTAGTGCTTTATGACTTTGTTGCGACTTGTTGTGCTTAATGCTTGTCACTAGGGCCCAAGTGCCATGATTTCAGATCTGAACTTATTATTGATTCATTATGATAGTATTGTTTTGGGTCTTACCTACAAGTTGTATACACACGTCGTTGTCCGGAACCTATGGCCCCGAAGTGACAGAAATCGGGATAACCGGAAGGGAAAGGCTTTGATGTGAGGATCACATGTGTTCACGGAGTGTTAATGCTTTGCTCCGGTGCTCTATTAAAAGGAGCACCTTAATTGCTAGTAGTTCCCTAGAGGCCCCGTTGCAAACGGGCTGGCAGGACAAAAGATGTTGTGCAAGTTCTCATTGCGAGCACGTATGACTATATATGGAACACATGCAAAGGATTGTCTAGTACTTGGATGCTTTATCCTATTTATCTACAATTGCCCTATGTTCTGATTGTTATGTGAATTGTCTTGTCCATGCAACGCCCGTCCATCCATCCCTATGCCTACCGCACTCGAATCCCACTCTTTACTGCTTTTGTTACTATTGTCTTTGCTTTACTACTGCTGTTACTTTACTATTCCTACTACAAAACTGTTGCTACTGATAAACTGTCGTGAGCAAGATTGTTTCCAGGTGCAGCTAAATTGACAACTCAGTTGTTAAGGCTGATAAATATTCTTTGGCCCCCCTTGCGTCGAATCAATAAATTGGGTTTCACTTCCCTCGAAAATACTGCGATACACCCCCTATACTTGTGGGTTATCAGGGTGAACCTATGCTAATGTACCAACCTTCCTAGGACTAATACATACTTGTGATTATACCCCTTGCAAGCATCCACAAGTACAAGAAAGTACTTAAGGTAGAAACCTAACCACAACTTTAAACTCTAAGACCCTGACGTCCCTTGTGCAAAGGTTTCCTAACGGGGGTTCAGGTTTCTGTCACTCCGGCAACCCCTACGATTAGTAGCCAAATACACAATGCATTCCCCTAGGCCCATATAGGTGAAGTGTCATGTAGTCGACGTTCACATGACACCACTAGAAGAAATACACCACAACTTAAATATCAAACCATTGAATCTTTCTCAACACAATTCCACTACTAACAACATGACTTCTCCCATGTCCTCAAGAACAAAACAAACTACTCACAAGACATCATATGGATCATGATCAGAGATGAAATAATGATGTGTAACAATCTGAACATAAACGATAATTCGATGGTTCACTCAATAGCATCAACTACAAGGAGTAATCAACACCGGGAAAGTTTCCCCTAAGAACTATGAAAGATTCAACCCAATTGTTACAGCAGTATGAAGTGGTGATGATGGTGCTGGTGGAGATGATGGTGGTGATGATGATCCTGATGAAGCCCAGCTTGATGGTGGTGTTGATGGCGATGATCTCCCCTCTCCGGGAAGGAATTCCCTCGCCAGAATTCTGTCTGCCGGAGAGATCTTTCTCTCGGTGTTTTCCGCCCCACAGAGGCGGCAGAATCTTTCTGTGGTCGCTCCCCGAGTCTTAGGGTTTCGGGAGGATAATATACGCTAGAGAGGAGATCCTGGAGTGGGCCAGGGCGGCACACCACCTGGTGGCGCGGCCAGGGGTGGCCCATGCCAGGGGTGGTGTGGGCCCCCTGTGGCCCATCTCCACTTCCCCTTCTGGCAATCTTCGTCTTCTGGAAAAATAGAATTTTCCATGTATTTTCCTAGATTTTTTAATCTTCGCGAATTTTGCCTCCAAACAACACCTTTTCCATCAGAATCCTGACTACAGCGGTTCTTGCTCCAAAATTCATCAACCATGCAAAAATAGATGAAATAACATAAGTATCATCTCTTAATATGAAATATATCAATGAATAACAGTAAATTATGATATAGAATAGTGATGCAAAATGGATGTATCAACTCCCCCCAAGCTTAGACTTCGCTTGTCCCCAAGAGAAAACTGAGCTCGATAAACATGACCTCAGGTTTATGGAGTGAAGATTCGATAAAATATTACGAACAAGAAGCATCACATTCATCAATACATAAAGCATAATAGAACATAACTCATTATTATATAACTTAACTTGCAATAACCAAAGGAAGCACAATAAAGATACATAAAGTAAATCATAATTGGTAATGGCAAACTTAGCTCTTGGTCGAAGAATAGTTGACAATTTGCAGGAGTTCACAAATAACTGGTTTTCAATGATAGCTTTCAAAGTAGTAGACACCATGATAAGAGCAATGTGCAAAACAAGGAACATAAGAAACATGATTGAATAAATCATCATATGAATGAATGAAATACAACAACTAAAGACACTTGCTGAGATAGAAGGGAATAGGTTTACTGACTCAACTAAAAAGTAAAAGATAGGCCCTTCATAGAGGGAAGCAGGGATTTCAAGTTTCATAAAGAGCTTCCAAAAATTATGATACTTATTAGCTTTCAGCTCTCATTACCCCTATCATAGGCATCTTTAGGTGATTAAGGTTAAAGTGATCAAATATGGGGATATGCTACTCAAGTTTAGTCACCGGTAAGTTCTTGTCATAGTAAGTACATGTGTATCATAGAGAACCGCCAACGGGGTACCCCTTGCCCGATGATATGGTAGAATCCCCATATCAAAATGACAAGGCAAGCAGACAACAAGCATCTTAGCAATCTTCTTATTTACCATGGGAATATGGTGCGTTTTCTCTCTTTCCTCTTTTCTCATCTTTTTTTTTATTTTTCTCTTTTTCTCAATATCTATCTCTTTTTTATAATAAGAATGCTTCATAGATGCTCATTATGGTTACGCTGCAGGTTTCCACCATGATTAGGCATGGATTAGACCAGCGGCCCAGGCGTTTCTCTAACACATATACATAACTCCATGGACTTACAAGCTCCCCTTTCATTTCACACCGACGACATCCATAGACAAAATAACATGATATCAACTAGGTACAAAGTACCAGTGCAATGTTGAAAGCGTTCCCCATGACAGCATGGTTCTGCTAATTTACAACTTACAAAGTGCAAGCATATACGCAACATAGATGGGCACAATGGTTCAAGTTTATTAAGTGCGAGAAAGTAAAGTGTGCCATCAAGTTCGTGAGAGCTTTAATCACTAATTTTCACATAACAAGTTTAATTTCGAAGGTAGATAAAAACATGAATTTACTTGGAATAGCAATAGCGCTAATAGGTAGGTATGGTGGACACAAATGGCATAGGTTTTGGTTTAAGGATTGGATGCACGAGAGGCATTCCCTCTCAGTACAGGTTTTTGGCTAGCAAGGCTGGGTAGCAAGCATAAGAATTGAAGGAAACAAACAAACATACAAGTGATAAAAACAAACATGCAATCTTCCTTGGAAGTACAAAAGATCTTAACTAGAGAATACTAGACTTATGAGCAAATCAAGAAAGAAAGATGAAATTATATTTCTTTTAGAGTACTTTTATCTTTTTCATTCAATTCTCAAAAATAGTGCTGCTACTGACGTAGCCAGGTTTGCCAGAACCAACTTAATTAACTCAATGATCCCAAAGTGATACCAATACTAATGACAAGATCAATCATATAACCATGAATTGAAAACTAAAATAAGATATGCAAAAGAGTAAATGATAGAACTTCTCATTAATATTCTATAACGGCAACTCACACCAAGGGATACATAGATATCTAACGAGAGGGGGGACACTTCCATAATGCAAACCATCCTACATGATAACTTCTCTATTCATGATATGACTCTACTAAAAAGGTAAAAAGATAGAAGATAGTGATATGATACCGCGGCACTCCCCCAAGCTTAGAACAAACCAAGGGGATACCAAAACCTGATGACGAATTACTCCTTCGGTGGTGGTGGTATTCTCTCGTCATCGTCCGACTTCCAAGGTAAGGGCTCCCCATCAACAAAAGACATCGTGGTCTCCAGCATCCTAAAACTTGCAGCCGCACTTATGCGTTTAAACCTAACCTCGTACTCATAGTTTTGATTTTGAACATCGTAGAGCTGTGCTTGCAGTTGGTTGGTTGTTTCGTGGAGTGAGAGAATTTCATCCTTAAGATCAGCAGTCTCCTTTTGGTGCTCGGTGATGAGTTCGGAACAAATCTTATGGATGATATCCACTTTGTGTTCCGCCATCTTCTTGTACCTAAAGACTTCTTGCTCCAGTGCTTCCATCCTATCCTCTAGACTTCCTTTAGTTTTGGGGCCTTGAACCTCTTTTATCCGTACCTCCCCATCTTCAAGCAACAACTCCTTGGGATGAATCTTCAACTCTCGCATGTATGGGTTGATGATTTCCGCTGAGGAATCTTCCTTGGATGATCTAGAGGAAGACATTGTGGCTCCAAATCTAGGACTCTGCCTGTCAGAAACAGATCGAAACGAAAACACGACGAGAACACGATATACGAACCTCTGGGGATCTGAGGGATTATATATTACGAAGTTTTACAACAAAAGAACGGTACTGGGAGAAAACAGGTTGGAGATGGAGTCTAGGGTGGCCACACCACCTGCTGGCCTGGCCAGGGGGACCGCGCCAGGGCCCGCGCCACCCTGGCTCCGTTTCCGTCCCTCTTTCGCTTCGTAGCTTTCCTTGTTGCATAAAAACTGCAAAAATATAACTAGATAGAATTTTTGCGGAACTTTTCTTACCAGAACTGTTACCTATTCAAAAATGGACTCTGCAGGTCTCTGAATTTGGTCTTTGATAAATTTTTCCGGAGTTACTACTTGAATAGCATCAATATCTTCATTGTATGGATCTCTAGCAATATAGTTCTTGAGTCGCTGACCATTCACCACTTGTGTAGTGTTATCCTTTAAAGAAGAAATTTTTATTGCACCCGAACGATATACTTCTTCGACAACAAAAGGTCCCTCCCATTTTGAGAGTAGTTTCCCTGCAAAAAATCTGAGACGAGACCTATACAATAGAACCTTCTCACCAACATGGAACTCCCTCTTAAGAATTCTCCTGTCGTGCCATCTTTTCACTTTTTCCTTAAAGAGTCTAGCATTCTCATATGCTTCACTTCTCCATTCATCCAACGAACTTAAGTCAAACAATCTTTTCTCGCCAGCTAGTTTATAGTCTCTATTAAGATCTTTCACTACCCAATAAGCTTTGTGTTCTAATTCTAAGGGCAGGTGGAAAGCTTTCCCATAAACCATTTTGTAAGGAGACATTCCCATAGGATTTTTATAGGCAGTCATATAAGCCCATAAAGCATCGTTCAACTTTTTAGCCCAATTTTTTCTAGATCTATTAACAGTCTTTTGCAAGATGGATTTAATTTATCTATTTGATAACTCTACTTGTCCACTAGTTTGGGGATGATAAGCTGACGCAATTCTATGATTAACATCATATTTAGCAAGGGTCTTCCTAAAACCACCATGAATAAAGTGAGAACCTCCATCAGTCATAAGATACCTAGGCACTCCAAACCTAGGAAAGATAATATCCTTAAGCATTTTTAAAGAGGTATCCTGATACATTGCAAATGTATCTATAATTTTTGACGTTCCATGCTTGGTTTTATCTACTTTCTTGTGTTTTGTTCCAACTTTGGAGTACTTTTCATAGACTTTCTTGGACTAACCTATTAACAAGATGCCACAGTGCCAGTTGCCTGTTTTCTGCTGTTTTTGGTTCCAGTAAGTCAGAAAATGAATATTTTAGGAATTGGACGGGACAAAAGCCAAAGTTACTATTTTCCTGGAAGACTCACGGAGCCAGAAGGAGAGTCGGAGAGGGGCCACAGGGTGGCCACACCACCCCTAGGCGCGGGCAACCCTAGGCCACGCCAGGGCATGGTGTGGGCCCCCTGGCCAGCCATCGACCTTGCCTCCTTCGCCTATAAGAGCCTCCCGATACCAAAACCCTAAATCATCAATCAGAAATCCATGAAAAGTTTCGCAGCACCACCGTCGCCGAAGGGGAGATTCGGGGGATAAAAAGTCTCTGTTCCGGCACCCTGCCGGGACGGGGAAGTGCCCCCGGAGCCATCTCCATCTATCTCCACCGCCATCTCCATCACCATTGCTGATTCCCATGATGAGGAGGGAGTAGTTCTCTCTCGAGGCTAAGGGTTGTACCGGTAGCTATGTGTTCATCTCTCTCTATGCATGATCATATTGTGATCATGAGCTTGTAATCTATAGATCTACCTTGCTACTCAAGTGCTTTAATAGATCTCTGCTCTCCCCATGTGTGTGAAAGTGACAGCATGCTCACCATGGTGGCACTTAGGCTAGAGATTACAAATACTTGCTATGAGTTATATTTGGAGTTGGATGTCTTTATGAAATTGTGGTGTTTGTTGGACTCATCTAGTGCTCAAGGTGACATTGTGGGTTTTCTAGATGGGAAAGGCTTACTTTGAGGTGTGTTGTTATAGCCCTACCATCGATTAGAGTGTCCAACCGGAGAGTAGTTAAGAATATATTTATATGAGAGTGTTCACTAGTGAAAGTATGATCCCTAGGCCTTGTTTCTAAGCATTGAAACACCGTTTGCTACTAGATCTGTTACATGTGTGCTTGCTTCCATCTTTATTTCAGTTTGACTTTAGTCTTTTCCACGCCATCTAGCTATTTGCTATCACCGTTACCACTTATAATTGTCCATACCACTTGTATTTCACTATCTCTTCACCGAACTAGTGCACCTATACACCTGACAAGTGTATTGGGTGTGTTGGGGACACAAGAGACTTCTTGTATCTTGATTGCAGGATTGCTTGAGAGGGAATACCTTTGACCACTTCCTTCATGAGTTCGATAAACCTTGGGTGATCCACTTAAGGGAAAACTTGCTGCTGTTCTACAAGCCTCTGCACTTGGAGGCCCAACAACTGTCTACAAGAATAGAAGTGCGTAGACATCAAGCTATTTTCTGGCGCCGTTGCCGTGGAGGTAAGGTAAAAGGTATTCACACCGAAGGATTAAAGAAGAAGAACCTCCACGGCAAACGCCTATTTTCTGGCGCCGTTGCCGGGTAGGTAAGGTAAAAGGTACTCACATCCTCCGGTGTGAGTGCTCGAAGTTATTTCCTTTAGATTCTGCAATTTTGTCTTTTTGTTTCTTGTTTTCACTAGTTAGGCTTAATGGAAAACAACAAAAAAATTAGAGAGCTTTATAGTATTTATCTTGAGTTAGGACATGAAGTGTTTGAAGAGAAAATTAAAAAACCTATGGAACTTTATTTGCATGCTAATAGCAATGTTGTTAGTATGAATTCTTTGGACACCATTATTGCTAATTCTATGGACAAGTCTAAGCTTGGGGAAGCTAGTTTTTTATGAAAATGATCTTTTTAGTTCCCCAGCTTTGGAAGATAGCTATTCTATTGCTTATGATGATACCAAACCTCCAATATATGATGATTACAATGATGAATATGATATTTTCAGTCCACCTACTATTGAGGAGAAAATTAATTAAGATCACAATATGCCTCCTATATTTGATGATTATGGTGATGAGAATAATAATGATAGCTATTTTGTTGAATTTGCTCCCACTATAATTAATAAGAATGACTATGCTTATGTGGAGAGTAATAATTATTATATGCATGTGGGTCATGATAAGAATGTCTTATGTGATAGTTATATTGTTAATTTTAGTCATGATGCTACTGAAAGTTATTATGAGAGAGGGAAACATTGTTTTATGTGTCTCCACAATATTAAGTTTCTCCTCTTTATGTTGAAAGTCTTGAAGTTGCACTTGTTTTGCTTTACTATGCTTGTTTCTTTGTGCTTTCATGACTTGTTTCTTTACAAGATTCCTATGCATAGGAAGTTGGTTAGACTTAAATATGTTTTGAAGTTGCTTCTTGATGCTCTCTTTTACTTCAATTCATATTTCTTATGTGAGCATCTTCTAGAACTATCATGCCTAACTTAAAGGCGTTAAACAAAAGTACTTGTTGGGAGATAACCCAAGAGTTTTAGATGAGTCTTGGAAGTTTATTACTTCAGTAATAACCGCGCTTATCCTTTTCATTTGCTTTTTGTGCCAAGAGTAACCTCTAATGAGAGAGAAGTAATGCTTGGGAAAGTTGCTGTCCCGAAACAGATTTATGTGCTTCATCGTAAAAATTCGTGTAAAATCTCTGAATGTATTTTTGAGGCATGAAGTTTTGTGCTTTTGCCCCAGGTTGTTATCTAACTTTCATTAGTTCAACACTTTTCGATTTGAGCAACAGAAGGTCTTCGAAATTTTTTGTCTTTACCTGCTGGTCTGTTTTGACAGATTTCTACCATTTTCTGCATTTGCTTCTTGTTGGTTCCTTTTTGAGTTCTTTAGGGGAATTGAAATTTTTGAGGGAAGTGCTACAGTAGCTAGTGTTCTAATGGAAGTTTATTGGTGTTGGAACTGAACCTTAAGACTTATTTATCTTGAGTGCACTAATGTTGCTAATAAAGATTGTGTGAAGTTTTGTATGAAGGAAAAATTTCAGGTGTATGGAAGGAATGAGTAATGAGATGAAGGATGGAGTAAAGCTCAAGCTTGGGGATGCCACGCGTGTCACCCCAAGAAATATCCAAGAAGTACAAGCATCAAAGCTTGGGGATGCCCAAGGCATCCCCTTCTTCATCAATAAAAAATCCCAGGTTTCTTCCAAACACTTCATTTTTATTGTTTCATGCACAGTTGTGTTGTTTTTGGAGCGTCTTCTTTTTCGTTTTCATTTTGGTTTTTAGTTTTGCTTGGTTTTCTTAGTTTGTTGAATAAATTGGTTGGACCCCCTCTTTCATACATTGGTTTTCAAATAGTTTGGTTTGGTTTGGAAAAGAGTAGGAAAGTTCATGCTTAAGTGTTAAAGAGAGCTTGTTTTTGACTATGGCCTATGCTTTGTCATGCCATGCTTGATATTGTTTTGGCTTTATGCTTAGTATTCTTTGCCGTAGCATGATTTGTTATAAACAATTGATATTGCTTAATGTGCCTTGGATGAATCATGCGTTGTTTTAGCATATTAAAGCATAGTATAGTGGTATTCTCCTTTGATGCTTTATTTGGGTTGACTTGGCGCATGCTCACACCATGTTATGACTATCTCCAGTCACCATAGCCTTTATGATCCTTTAGTTTTCAACTTGTAGTATCACTTTATGCTTTGATCAATGATGTTTTGTCGCTCTGCATGATTATGGCCATTATTGCTCTCTTAGTTTGTCGCTCCAAGTGTTTTGCTAGCCTCCACAACCAAGTATGAGTTCCACTCATGCATCCAACTCCTTAAACCAAGTTATTCCAAAGAGTCCACCATACCTACCTACTAGCTTAAGCTATTCCAAGTATATTCATGTTTTTGTTTACCTTCCAAATTAAACTTGTTATGAGAAAACTAGTGATTAAAGCTCTCACGAATTTGATGGCACACTTTTACTTTTCTTGCCCTTAATAAACTTGAACCATTGTGTCGTCTATGTTGTATATGCTTGCACTTATTTGTTGGGAATTAGCAGAATCATGCTTTCATGGGGAACGCTTTCAACATTGCACTTGGTACTTGTACCTAGTTGATATCATGCTCTTTTGTATATGGATGTCGTCGGTGTGAAATGAAAGGGGAGCTTAAGTCCATGGAGTTATGTATATGTGTTAGAGAAACGCCTGGGCCGCTGGTCTAATCCATGCTGACATGGTGGAAACCTGCAGCATAACCATAATGAGCTGTCTATGAAGCATTCTTCTTATAAAAAAAGAGTCCTATATTGAGAAAAAAGAGAAAAGGAAAAAAAAGAGATTATGAAAAGAGGAAAGAGAGAAAAAAGCACCATATTCCCATGGTAAATAAGAAGATTGCTGAGATGCTCGTTGTCTGCTTGCCTTGTCATTTTGATATGGGGATTCTTTCGTATCATCAGGCAAGGGGTACCCCGTTGGCGGTTCTCTATGATACACATGTACTTACGAATGACAAGAACTTACCGGTGACTAAACTTGAGTAGCATGAGGAGCGGCCCTCGTATACAAGGGACATGAGATTTCTGATTTATACTTCGTCAAGCATGTACACCATAGTTTGTTCACTTTAACCTTAATCACTTCAAGATGCTTATGATAGGGGCAATGAGAGCTGAAAGCTAGTAAGTACCATAATTTTTGGAAGCTCTTTATGAGACTTGAATCCCTACTTCCTTCTATGAAGGCCTTTCTTCCACCATTATATTGAGTCTCCACTTTCTACCTTTATGCACCTACTTTGAGAGCATAGTGGCCATTCTTAGTTCTATGTGCATTGTCCCAAGACTAGTTGATTGATGCATAACTTGATATTGCTTGTTTTAAACTATTGTATCTAGTCACTCTTATGAACTTTGAAGGTGTCCTATGCATTTATATTTGCTTCTCTATTGAGGGATAAGCTGAATACTATTATGCTATGTTTTCTTTATGTGAAACAAACAAACGTCTTGCAAAGCATTGTTATTCATGAATCTTTTGTTTGTGCCTTTTCATGTTGCAACATAGTTTCTTTGTCTTATTGCTAGAACTTTGTCTTTCATGTTATGATTGAAGTACTATGATCCCAGCTATGAATGTTTTACAAATACTTTGATCAAGTTTATGATGGTGCATGTCACCTCAAAAATTATTCTTTCTTTTTATCACTTACCTACTCGAGGACGAGCAGAAGTTAAGATTGGGGATATTGATACATTGCAAATGTATCTATAATTTTTGATGTTCCATGCTTGGTTTTATCTACTTTCTTTTATTTTGTTCCAACTTTGGAGTACTTTTCATAGACTTTCTTGGACTAACCTATTAACAAGATGCCACAATGCCAGTTGCCTGTTTTCTGCTGTTTTTGGTTCTAGGAAGTCAGAAAATGAATATTCTCGGAATTGGACAGGACAAAAGCCAAAGTTACTATTTTACCAGAAGACTCACGGAGCCAGAAGGAGAGTCGGAGAGGGGCCACAGGGTGGCCACACCACCCCTAGGCGTGGGCAACCCTAGGCCGCGCCAGGGCATGGTGTGGGCCCCCTGGCCGGCCACCGACCTTGCCTCCGTCGCCTATAAGAGCGTCCCGATACCAAAACCCTAAATCATCAATAAGAAATCCACGAAAAGTTCCGTTGCACCGCCGCCACCGAAGGGGAGATTCGGGGGACAGAAAGTCTATGTTCCGGCACCTTGTCGGGACGGGGAAGAGCCCCCGCAGCCATCTCCATCGATCTCCACCGCCATCTCCATCACCATTGCTGATTCCCATGATGTGGAGGGAGTAGTTCTCTCTCAAGGCTAAGGGTTCTACCGGTAGCTATGTGTTCATCTCTCTCTCTATACATGATCATATTGTGATCATGAGCTTGTAATCTATAGATCTACCTTGCTCCTCAAGTGCTTTAATAGATCTCTGCTCTCCCCATGTGTGTGAAAGTGACAGCGTGCTCACCATGGTGGCACTTAGGCTAGAGATTACAAATACTTGCTATGAGTTATATTTAGAGTTGGATGTCTTTATGAAATTGTGGTGTTTGTTGGACTCATCTAGTGCTCAAGGTGATAGTGTGGGGTTTTCTAGATGGGAAATGCTTACTTTGAGGTGTGCTGTTATAGCCCTACCATCGATTAGAGTGTCCAACCAGAGAGTAGTTAAGCGTAGTATCATAAAGAAGAATATATTTATATGAGAGTGTTCACTAGTGAAAGTATGATCCCTAGGCCTTGTTTCTAAGCATTGAAACACCGTTTGCTACTAGATATGTTACATGTGTGCTTGCTTCCATCTTTATTTCAGTTTTCCTTTAGTCTTTTCCACGCCATCTAGCTATTTGCTATCACCGTTACCACTTATAATTATCCATACCACTTGTATTTCACTATCTCTTCGCCGAACTAGTGCACCTATACACCTAACAAGTGTATTGGGTGTGTTGGGGACACAAGAGACTTCTTGTATCTTGATTGCACGATTGCTTGAGAGGGAATACCTTTGACCACTTCCTCCCTGAGTTCGATAAACCTTGGGTGATCCACTTAAGGGAAAACTTGCTGCTGTTCTACAAACCTCTGCACTTGGAGGCCCAACAACTGTCTACAAGAATAGAAGTGCGCAGACATCAAGCTATTTTCTGGCGCTGTTGCCGGGGAGGTAAGGTAAAAGGTATTCACACTGGAGGATTAAAGAAGAAGAACCTCCCAAGGCAAACGCCTATTTTCTGGCGCCGTTGCCGGGGAGGTAAGGTAAAAGGTACTCACATCCTCCGGTGTGAGTTCTCGAAGTTATTTCCTTTAGATTCTGCAATTTTGTCTTTTTGTTTCTTGTTTTCACTAGTTAGGCTTAATTGAAAACAACAAAAAGGGTAGGCCAGTAAAAACCTGATTGTAGTACCTTCTGTGCGGTTCTATCTCCCGTGTGATGTCCTCCATAGGCACTACTATGACATTTCTGCAATATCTCCTTTTATTCATATTCTAGAACACATCTTCGCATAATACCATCTACTCCTTCTTTATATAAATGTGGGTCATCCCAAAAATAATGCCTCAAATCATAAAAGAACTTCCTTCTTTGCTGAGCTGTAAAAGTTGGAGGCAAATACTTGGAGACAATAAAGTTAGCATAATCAACATACCAAGGGCTCCCTCGCGAGCTTACCGCTACTGCAGCCAACTGTTCATTTAGGAGACTATCATTAACAGGCATAGGATCAAAAGAGATGTTTTCCAATCGAGATAAATTATCAGCTACAGGATTTTTAGCACCTTTCCTATCTACAATATGTAGGTCAAACTCTTGTAAGAGCAGCACCCATCTAATAAGCCTAGGCTTAGCATCTTTCTTTGTCATAAGGTACTTAATAGCAGCATGATCAGTATGAATGGTAACTCTTGAGTCAACAATATAAGGTCTAAACTTATCACAAGCAAAGACAACGGCTAAGAATTCTTTTTCAGTAGTAGCATAATTCCTTTGAGCAGCGTCAAGAGTCTTACTAGCATAATGGATAACATTTAACTTTTTATCTATTCGTTGCCCAAGGACAGCACCTACAGCAAAATCACTAGCGTCACACATTATTTCAAAGGGTAAGCTCCAATCAGGTGGTTGAACAATAGGAGCAGTAGTTAAATCCTTCTTTAGAGTTTCAAAACCTTTCTTACAATCATCATCAAAGACAAAAGGTACATCTTTTTGAAGAAGATTAGTGAGGGGTTTTGATATCTTCGAGAAATCTTTAATAAACCTTCTATAGAAACCAGCATGACCAAGGATACTACGAATACCTTTGACGTCTCTTGGACATGGCATTTTCTCAATTGCCTCAACTTTAGCTCTATCAACTTCTATGCCTCTTTCAGAAATCTTGTGTCCAAGGAAAATCCCTTCATTCACCATGAAGTGGCATATCTCCCAATTAAGAACAAGATTAGTTTCTTCACATCTCTGCAAAACTTTATTGGGGTTGTGCAGACAATTATCAAAAGAAGTTCCATAGACGGAGAAGTCATCCATGAACACTTACATAATGTCCTCACAAAAACCATGAAATATAGCAGACATGCATCTTTGAAAAGTAGCAGGAGCATTACATAAACCAAAAGGCATACGTTTATAAGCATAGGTTCCATAAGGGCATGTAAAAGTAGTTTTTCTTGATCTTGTTGTTTAACAGCAATTTGAGAGAAACCCGAGTATCCATCAAGAAAACAAAAATGGGTCTTTTTAGACAACCTTTCTAACATTTGATCAATAAAAGGAAGTGGGTAATGATCTTTCTTAGTAACTTTGTTAACTTTTCTGAAATCAATGCACATCCTATAACCTACTACTATTCTTTGGGGAATAAGCTCATCATTATCATTAGGAACAACGGTAATTCCCCCTTTTTAGGGACACAATGGACAGGACTAACCCATTCACTATCAGCAATAGGGTAAATAATACCAGCATCAAGGAGTTTCAATACCTCGTTTCTTACCACTTCCTTCATCTTAGGATTTAAACAACATTGGTGCTCTACCACTGGCTTTGCATCTGGTTCTATATTGATAGCATGCTGACATATAGTAGGAGAAATCCCTTTTAAATCATCCAGAGTATAGCCCATAGCCCCTCGGTGTTTCTTCAATACCTCAAATAATCTTTCTTCTTCCTTTCCTAAAAGTTTAGAGCTAATAATAACATGATATATTTTATTATCATCAATGCAAGCATACTTAAGATTGTTAGGTAAAGGTTTTAGATCGAAGGATGGATCCTTTTTAGGTGGCAACGTGGTACCCAAATCTTCCACAGGCAAGTTATGCTTAAGCATCTTAGGTTGACGATCGAGAATCTCGTCAATCTCATTTCTTTCTTCCATGAAGATTTCACTTTCGTGGTCTTCCATAAATCGGTGCAAAGCATTGTTAGGAGCAAGAGAAATAGAAGCAAGTTGTTCAACTCTAAAATCCTCATTATGGGTTTCATTTTCACAAGGTTCTTTAGTAAATTTCGAAAAATTAAACTCATAAGATTCCCCCATCAAATTTAGTTAAAATTTTCTCCCTTTTGCAGTCAATAATGGCTCCACAAGTACTCAAGAAAGGTCTACCAAAAATGATAGGATAGGTTTTACTAGCAGCTGAACCAAGTACTAGAAAATCAGCAGGATATTTAATCTTACCACAAAGAACTTCTACATCCCGTACAATACCATTTGGAGAGATGGTCTCTCTATTAGCAAGGTGAATAACCACATCAATATCTTCTAGTTTGCAGGGACTGATTTCATGCATAATTTCTTTGTAAAGCTCATAAGGGATAGCACTTGAACTTGCACCAATATCACATAAACCATAATAGCAATGATCACCAATTCTAACAGAAAGCAGAGGGGCACTAGCCTTTTTAGTTCTATTCAGATGTGAGACAATATTAGAAGCATCCTCACAGAAGACTATGTGTCCATCTTCCACACTTTTAGTAACAAGGTCTTTCACAATTGCTATAGTAGGTTCAATGTTTATTTGTTCATCAGGTTTTACATTTCTCTTTGCACTTTTATTGATTACACTAGTTATCATAGGATGCTCCTTTACCTTATCCGGGAAGGGCATTTTCTCTATATAAGGTTCAGGTAGGATGTGATCAATAGTGCAAAATTCAGTACTCCTAACATGAACACAATCAACAATATCTTTATATGGTGCATGATACTTGTCCCATCCCTTTTTCGGAATTTCAATATAAGAAGCAAAAGCCTTAAAACAATATTTTGAAAGTCATCAGTTCCCATAAAAGATTCAATGCATTCATAATCATAATTTATACCTGACTTTCTTCCTTTGTCATTCTCCCATGCTTCAGCATTGTCTTGAATACGGTCTAGAAGATCCCATTTAGCTTCTTCTTCCATGCGAGTGAATGGTCCAGCACAAGAAGCATCCAATAAATCCTTATCATGAAGAGAAAGCCTTGCATAAAAGTTATTGATAATAATACTATTGGGGAGCTCATGAATGGGACATTTGAGCATTAGTAACTTCAATCTCCCCCAAGCTTGAGTTGTACTCTCTCCATCAAGAGGCCAAAAGTTGTATATTTGATTCCGATCTTTATGACTCTCACTAGGAGGATAAAACTTTGAATAAAAGAGAGGTACTATTTCCTCCCATTCAAGAGCTTGACCATTCTTCAGCAGCTTATACCATTCTTTGGCTCTTCCTTTCAGTGATAATGAGAATAACTTCTTCTTGACTTGATCTGTTGTAATACCTGCACACTTGAACAACCCGCATAATTCATGTATAAAGAGCAAATGATCACCGGGATGGACAGTTCCATCTCCAACATAATAGTTATCCAAACACGATCAATAATTCTTGTAGGTATTTTAAAAGTATCATTCTCAGCAGGTGGTGGTTCATCTACTACCTTAGCAGTGGTAGTAGCATTTCGAAATAAGAAACTCAGCGAATTATCCATATTGAAATAAAGCAACTAACAGAAGTAAACAATACTCACAGTAGAAGTTTCCTTTACTAGTTCCACTCTTCAATAGCGCTTCACTCCCTGGCTAAGGCGCCAAAAAATAGTCTTGATGACCTACAAGTATAGGGGGTGTATCGCAGTATTTTCGATAAGTAAGAGTGTCGAACCCAATGAGGAGCAGAAGGTGTTGGCGAATGGCTTGGAGCAGGAATTCTCTGTAAATACTTAGCAAACGGGTTTTTAGGGTTTTTTGATAATGCAGGTAAATAAAGTACGAGTAAATAAAAGACAATAAGAATAAATGCAGCAGGTGGCCCAATCCTTTCTTTAGCAAAGGACAAGCCGGTTGTATTACTGAAGATGACCAAACGTTCTTGAGGACACATGGGAATATCGTTAAGTGCTTTTGCTTCATATAGTTGATTAATCTTCTTTAGTTTGCTAAGTGTTGTGTGGGTGAACCTGTGCTAATGTACCGACCTTCCTAGGACTAATACATACTTGTGATTATACCCCTTGCAAGCATCCGCAAGTACAAGAAAGTAATTAAGGTAGAAACCTAACCACATCTTTAAACTCTAAGACCCTGACGTCCCTTGTGCAAAGGTTTCCTAACGGGGGTTCAGATTTCTATCACTTCGGTAACCCCTACGATTAGTAGCCAAATACACAATGCATTCCCCTAGGCCCATATAGGTGAAGTGTCATGTAGTAGACGTTCACATGACACCACTAGAAGAAATACACCACAACTTAAATATCAAACCATTGAATCTTTCTCAACACAATTCCACTACTAACAACATGACTTCTCCCATGTCCTCAAGAACAAAACTAACTACTCACAAGACATCATATGGATCATGATCAGATATGAAATAATGATGTGTAACAATCTGAACATAAACGATAATTCGATGGTTCACTCAATAGCATCAACTATAAGGAGTAATCAACACCGGGAACGTTTCCCCTAAGAACTATGCAAGATTCAACCCAATTGTTACAGCGGTATGAAGTGGTGATGATGGTGCTGGTGGATATGATGGTGGTGATGATGATTATGATCCCGATGAAGTCCAGCTTGATGGTGGTGTTGATGGCGATGATCTCCCCTCTCCGGGAAGGAATTCCCCCAGCAGAATTCTATCAGCCGGAGAGATCTTTCTCTCTCGGTGTTTTCCGCCCCGCAGAGGCGACAGAATCTTTCTATGGTCGCTCCCCGAGTCTTAGGGTTTCGGGAGGATAATATACGCTAGAGGGGAGAGCCTGGAGTGGGCCAGGGTGGCCACACCACCTGGTGGTGTGACCAGGGTGGCCCGCACCAGGGGGTGGTGTGGGCCCCCTGTGGCCCATCTCCACTTCCCCTTATGGCAATCTTCATCTTCTGGAAAAATAGAATTTTCCATGTATTTTCCCGGATTTTCTGATCTTCGCGAATTTTGCCTCCAAACAACACCTTTTCCATCAGAATCCTGACTGCAGCAGTCCATGCTCCAAAAGTCATCAACCATGCAAAAACAGATGAAATAACATAAGTATCATCTCTTAATATGAAATATATCAACGAATAACAGTAAATTATGATATAGAATAGTGATGCAAAATGGACATATCAAGGGGCTGTTCTAGCGGCCGGCATCGGCCGGCGAGGTCGTCCCCTCTCCCTAAGCCAGAGAGAAGGTCTACCTCAAAGCATAGCTGGTATGCGACGTTTCCCTCCTAGTCTCCGACTTCTTCCTTGAGGTCTTGAATCACTTCCGGGTTCTTCCTAACAACCTCTCTCCCAATAGCATCTTGTTAGTTAGCAATTACATAGCTTTGTGCAAAGGATACCTAGGGATTAGGCCTAGGTTAGATCTATTTATTTACTTCTTCACCATGAAGAGAGAGTCCGGAGATTCCAAGGATGAACTTCAGAACTACAGAACCATTAGTTTTAAGATCCGTCCTAGCCAGAGATTCCCTGACATTGCTGGCCATGAGTCTTGCAAGAACTGGCAACGAACATATTTCTATGGCAGACATCCCTCTGGCCAACCGACAAGAATCGTACCCTGACTTCGTCGATGGAGCTGCCACTGAGGCCAATACCTGGAGGTCCCCCGCCATTCTTCCCTCTGACGCTGAAATATCTAATGCCATTAGGCGGATAGAGTGGCTGATAGATGGAGGATCGACTGGCTTGGACCTAGCCATGTACCAGTTCGAAAGGCGGATCCAGCCTCTGCAACACCGCACCAAGCTAATGCATGAATATTCTAATGAGAGGAAAGATCCCATGCAGATTTCCGAGGACAACTTCTCCAAAGATTCTATCAAGTTTCGGCTTAAGGACATCATCAAGGTGAAGGACAAGAAGCGTGGATTCGTCATCACCTATGACATGTTTGAGTGCGGTAAATGCCCAGAGGTAACCATGCTTTCTTTATTGTTGTTGTATATACTCTAAGTTCTCCGTCTTGAACACATCAGTCATCTAACATGTTTCAATCCCATCAGATGGCGACCCTGGCCGAGGAAGACATGGCCGCTCAGGTCTATGATCCGAAGCTGAAGGATGTGCAGGTCTTGTCCGATGATGAGACCTCCAAGGATCAACCAACTCCTGCTCATCCTTGAGTAGGTAAGTGATAAAAAGAAAGAATAAGTTTTGAGGTAACATGCACCATCATAAAATTGATCAAAGAATTTGTAAAACATTCAAAGCTGGGATCATAGTTCTTCAATCATAACATGAAAGACAAAGTTCTAACAATAAGACATAGCAACTATGATGCAACATGAAAAGGCACAAACAAAAGATTCATGAATAACAATGCTTTGCAAGACGTTTGTTTGTTTCACATAAAGAAAACATAGCATAGTGCATTCAGCTTGTCCCTCATAGAGTAGCAAACATAAATGCATAGGACACCTTCAAAGTTTACAAGAGTGACTAGATACAAATAGTTTAAAACGAGCAATATCAAGGTATGCATCAATCAACAAGTCTTGGGACAATGCACATCGAACTAAGAATGGCCACTATGCTCTCAAGAAAGTGCTCATAGAATGTGTGGAGACTCAACAAGGAAATGAATAGGTTTTGAAAAGTTTGAAAGGCTTCCAAATGCTGAAAGTATGGCACTCATTAGCTTTGAGCTCTTATTGCCCCTATCATAAGCATCTTTAATGTGGTTAAGGTGAAAGTGAGGTCCAATCTGAGTTATATGCTTGACAGACTATAAACTGAAAATCTCAAGTCCCTTGAGTACGAGGGCTGCTCCTCATGCTACTCAACTTTAGTTACCGGTAAGTTCTTGTCATCGTAAGTATGTGTGTATAATTGAGAACCGCCAACGGGGTACCCCTTGCCCGATGATACGGAAGAATCCCCATATCAAAATGACAAGGCAAGCAGACAATGAGTATCTCAGCAATCTCCTTATTTACCATGGGAAAATGGTGCTTTTTCCTCTCTTTCCTCTTTTCATAAATCTCTTTTTTTTATTTTTCTCAATAGCTATCTCTCTTATTTCTCTTTTTTTATAAGAAGAATGCTTCATATATATCATTATGGTTACGCTGCATGTTTCCACCATGTCAACATTGATTAGACCAGCGGCCTAGGCGTTTCTCTAACACACATACATAACTCCATGGACTTACAAGCTCCCCTTTTATTCCACACCGACAACATCCGCAAACAAAAGAGCAAGGTATCAACTGGGTATATATTTACAAGTGTTGAAAGCATTCCCCGTGACAGCACGGTTCTGCTAATCCCCAGCCTATAATTTGCAAGCATATAACTTTCATGGAGAATCACAATGGTTCAGGTTTATTAAGTGAAGGAAATAAAGTGTGCCATCAAGTTCGTGAGAGCTTTACTAACCAACTTTCTCATAACAAGCAAACATTTTATTCGGAAGAAAACAAGGCATATTGAATATGCACGGAAGTAGCAAATGTGCAATATTTGGTTTAAGGGAGTTGGAAACATGAGTAAAACACTCAGTGTAAGTGAAGGCTAGCAATAGTAAGGGAGCGACAAACGAGAGAGCAATAATGGCCATAATCATGCAGAGCGACAAACCATCATTGATCAAAGCATAAAGTGATACTACAAGTTGAAAACTAGAGTATCATAAAGGCTTAAGGTGACTTGAGATAGTCATAAAATGGTGTGAGCATGCTCCAAGTCAACCCAAATAAAGCATCAAAGGATAATACCACTATACTTATGCTTTAATATGCTAAAACAACGCATGATTCATCCAAGGCACATTAAGCAATCTCAATTTTTTTATAACAAGTCATGCTACAGCAAAGAATACTAAGCATAAAGCCAAAACAATATCAAGCATGGCATGACAAAGCATAGGCCACAGTCAAAAACAAGCTCTCTTTACCACTTAAGCATGAGCTTTCCAACTCTTTTCCAAACCAAACCAAACTATTTGAACACCAATGCATGAAAGAGGATCTCCAACCAATTTATTCAGCAAACTAAGAAAACAAAGCAAACGAAAAACCAAAACAAAAACGAAAAAGAAGACGCTCCAAGAACAACACAACTGTGCATGAAACAATAAAAATGAAGTGTTTGGAAGAAACCTGGGATTTTTATTGATGAAGAAGGGGGTGCCTTGGGCATCCCCAAGATTTCATGATTGTACTTCTTGGATATTTCTTGGGGTGACACGCGTGGCATCCCCAAGCTTGAGCTTTAGTCCATCCTTCATCTCATTACTCATTCCTTCAATACACCTGAAATTTTTCCTTCATACAAAACTTCACACAATCTTTTTTAGCAACATTAGTGCACTCAAGATAATAGGTCTTAAGGTTCAGTTCTAACACCAAATAAACTTCCATTAGAACACTAGATACTGTAGCACTTCCCTCAAAAAGCTCAATTCCCCAAAAGAACTCAAAAAGGAACCAACAAGAAGCAAATGCAGAAAATGGCAGAAATCTGTCAAAACAGACCAGCAGGTAAAGACGAATTTTTTTGAAGATCTTATGTTGCTCAAATCAAAAAGTGTTGAACTAACGAAAGTTAGATAACGACCTGGGGCAGAAGCACAAAAATTCACGCCTCACAAAGATGTTCAGCGATTTTACACGAATTTTTACGGTGAAGCATAGAAATCTGTTTCGGGACAACAACTTTCCCAATCATTAGTTCTCTCTCATTAGAGGTTACTCTTGGCTCATAAAGCAAATAAAAAGGATAAGGTGCGGTTATTACTGAAGTAATAACTTCCAAGAATCATCAAAAACTTTTGGGTTATCTCCCAATAAGTACTTTTCTTTAACGCCTTTAAGTTAGGCATAAGCAAAAACTAAAATGGATAAAATAGAAGTAAGATGAGATAATCATGGTGAAAACATAGTTTTGTTCAACGAAATCCTTTTGTTAACAAGGTTGATCAGGTCTTGTTACCAAAACAATTTCATATGAGACAAAACTTTGTATTCCACTAATGATTATGTTACCTCAACTTTGATAGCAATGGTCCCAATCATAATAGTTTCAAATTTTTCTCTTGGTATGGGACAATATATTTCTCCAACTTGAATGCCCTCAACATGTTCAATTGAATTCAAACCATAAGTCCTTTCAATCTTCTTGGGGAAATAGACAGTATGTTCCTTGTCATTAACATTGAAGGTCACCCTTCCTTGATTACAATTAATAACAGCTCATGCAGTATTAAGAAAAGGTCTCCCAAGAATAATAGACATATTATCATCTTCAGGCATTTCAAGCACAACAAAATCAGTTAATATCAAGCAAGTATGAGCCACTTGAACAGGTACATCCTCACATATACCCACAGGAATAGTGGTAGATTTATCAGCCATTTGCAAAGATATATCAGTTGGTATCAATTTTTCAAGCTGAAGCCTCTTATAGAGAGAGAAAGGCATAACACTAACTCTAGCTCCCAAATCACAGAAAGCAGTTCTAACATAACTATTCTTAATAGAACAAGGGATAGTTGGAATCCCTAGGTCTCCAAGTTTCTTAGGAACCTTACCATAGAAATTTCTTCATTAGGGATCTTCCTTTTATTAGAGACAATATCCTTCATATACTTTGAGTAAGGAGGCAATTTAATAGCATCAGTCAAAGGAATTTGCTGGAATAAAGGTTTTATACACTCACAAAACTTATTATAGTGTTCATCTTCCTTTGACTTGTGTTTCTTATCAGGGAAAGGCATAGGTTTTTGGACCCAAGGCTCTCTTTCACTACCATGTTTCTTAGCAATAAAATCTTCTTTGGTGTATTTAGTATTCTTAGTGTGGTTTTCAGGTTCTTCTGCAACTTTTTCTTCATTAGGAACTTCATTTTCTTCATTACCACTTTCAGTTTCAGCATCAAAGATAGATATACTATTAGGATATATAGCAGGTTTATAGGGTTCTACAACAGTTTTATGTTTCTTTTTCCTTTTCTTACGAGTAGAACCACTATTTTTAGCTTGTTGAGAATCCTGCTCAATTCTTTTGGGATGCCCCTCAGGATATAGAGGATCCTGGGTAGCAGCACCACTTCTAGTTATAATTTCATAAGCATGTTTTTCTTTAGCAACATTAACTAGCAAGTCGTTTTGCACTTGAACGAGTTGATCTATTTGAGTTTGAACCATTTGAAAGTGTTTAACAATCATTTTAACATCATTAGAGGTTCTTTCCACAATATCTTTCAACTCAACAATAGCTCTAGTGTTTTCCATTAGATGATTTTGCACCCTTTTATTAAAATTATCTTTCTTAACAATAAAGATATTGAATTCTTCTAAGCATTGATCAGGAGGTTTAGAGTAAGGGATATCACCTTCATCAAAGTGTTGGAGAGAGTGTACCTCGACAGTGGATGAGTAGGGAATAGGCTTACATAACTCTTCAATAGGAGGTAAATTCTTGACATCTGCAGCTTTAATTCCCTTTTCCTTAAGACATTTCTTAGCTTCCTTCATCACTTTATCATTTAATTCAATAAGTCCCTCTTCTTTGATGTTGGAATAGGCACCAGAATAGATGGTTCAGGTACAATTACTTTAGGTATAACTTGTTTAGGAGGAGTCCAATCTTCATAATTCTTACTTATTTTAGCCATTAATTCCTCAGTTTCCTTAGGAGTCCTATTCCTGAAAACATAATCAGCACAACTATCTAGGTATATCCTAGATTCTTTAGTTAGTCCATTATAAAATATATCAAGAAGCTCATTCTTAGGTAATGGACTTCCAGCCCGTGCATGAATCAAAGCACAAAACCTTGCCCAAGATTCGGGCAATACCTCTTTTTCTCCCTGTTCAAAATCAAAAAGTTCCTGCAAAATAGCATGTCTAGCACTAGGAGGAAATATTTCTGCAGGAAAGTACTAATCAAGCACTCAGGGCTATCAATAGATCCAGGAGGTAAATTACTAAACCAATCTTTAGCTTCTCCTTTTAGTGAAAAGGGGAAAATCTTGGCAACAAAGTAAGTACGCATCTTAACATCATCAGAAAACAAGCCACTCATGGTAGAAAGTTTATTCATATGTGCTACCGCACTTTCATTCTTAGTCCCACAAAAAGGTTCTTTCTCGACAATATCTATGTAAGATAGATCGAGAGAGAAATCATAATCTTCATCTAAAATGTTTATGGGAGAAGCAGCAAACTTAGCATCAGGAGACAATTTGGGTCTAATAGTACGCCTCTCAAGGAGACTCTTAGCAGTGCTCCTATCATGGGTGTTTTTACATTCTTTAATAAATTCATCGGTCATCTCAACATAACCACCTTTAATATCATAACTTTCACAAGACTCAGGTGAGCTAACAGGTGTGGTAGTGTCTTCATTAGGAGTTTCAGTATTTCCAGCTATAGTTCTAGCAATCGTAGCATCTAGGAAAGGACCTAATGAAACACTCTTATCAAGCACAGTAGAAGCAACATCATAAGTATCAGAAGTTTCAGATTCATCAGTAGTAGCAGTGTGTGTAGCATGTGTATGTGGTGGTGTAAGGAACTTACTCATAACAGACGGTGAATCAAGAGCAGCAGAGGTGTTTAGAACCGTACCTCTTCTTGTAGTGGATGGTAAAATAGGAACCTTGCCATCACGAGACTTACCCATGATGGGTGGATAGCAGCGAACAATGGAGAATCCAAGTGAACTTAATAAATAAAGCTATGCTCCCCGGCAACGGCGCCAGAAAATAGTCTTGATGACCCACAAGTATAGGGGGTATATCGCAGTATTTTCGAGGGAAGTGAAACCCAATTTATTGATTTGACACAAGGGGAGCCAAAAAATATTTATAAGCCTTAACAACTGAGTTGTCAATTCAGCTGCACCTGGAAACAATCTTGCTCACAGCAGTTTATCCGTAGCAACAGTTTTGTAGTAGGAATAGTAAAGTAGCAGCAGTAGTAAACTAAAGACAGCAGTAACAATAGCAGTAAACAGTAGGATTCGAGTGCGGTAGGCATAGGGATGGATGGACAGATGTTGCATGGACAAGACAATTCACATAGCAATCAGAACATAGGACAATTACAGATAAATAAGATAAAGCATCCAAGTACTAGATAACCCTAGGCATGTGTTCCATATATAGTCATACGTGCTCGCAATGAGAACTTGCACAACATCTTTTGTCCTGCCAGCCCGTTTGCAGTCGGGCCTCTAGGGAACTACTGGCAATTAAGGTGCTCCTTTTCATAGAGCACCGGAGCAAAGCATTAACACTCCGTGAACACATGTGATCCTCACATCAAAGCCATTCCCTTTCGGTTATCCCGATTTCTGTCACTTCGGGGCCATAGGTTCCAGACAACAACGTGTGTATACAACTTGTAGACAAGACCAAAAACAATACTATCATAATGAATCAATAACAAGTTCAGATCTGAAATCATGGCACTCGGGCCCTAGTGACAAGCATTAAGCATAACAAGTCGCAACAAAGTCATAAAGCACTAATAAAAGATACTAGGCATCATGCCCTAACAATCTGATGCCACGATCTCATCCAATCCCTACCATCCCCATAGCCTACAGCTGGGGATTACTCACTCATTGTAACATCCCCTGCCTTTATTAAGGTAGGGTCCCCTGTGATTGCAATGCTAGTCCCTGGATCAATAGCTAGCATCCATAGTTTAGATGTAATATCAAGAAACAAAGGTCATAATACAACTTTATAACCAGGAATAAAATAGTTTTATTACATCAAACTTAGCTCATTGGCTAATTACATTACATTGCAGCGGAATAACTATAGTCTTGGGTCCTTCATCTTCAAAGTGCCACAGGCAGATGTTGGTTGTATACTTTGTAATCCTAATCAATCAATCTTCACTAAAATCAATCAAACCTGCAACATCACAAGTTACAGCCACAGAGGGTCAATACTTTGGAATAGTATTGGCAAGTGATACCTTAGTTTATTTTAAGTGGACTATAATACTATATGCATTTGGCTGGTGGAGCTTAGGCTTGCTTTGCTCAAAATAGATTTTTCCCTAACTTTTGAAAATACTAAGTTTTTGTAAGGCACAAAACACCCAAGGCATCTACCAATCAAAGACTGAAGATCCTTTAACCCTTGTTCACCCACAAGTTTTATTTAGAAATTGGAGTGATGAGATTCTTGATTGCTTCCATGTCTTGATGCTCAAATTGTCCTTTACCAGGGACATGGCTAAGTACTTAGATTTTACACTCTGCAGAGGTGGTGCACTTTCCCCACAAGACTTGGTTTCCCAAGACAAGATCCTTCAGAAGCCTTTCCTTAGTCAAATGGACGCGCTCCAACCTATCATTCCCCTACCACCAACTGTCCAAGAGACTAAGTTCTAGCAACCTAAGATCATGGCAGAGCCCATATTGCCAAGTGGTTGCACTTGAAGCTTCTCAACATTTGACATCTCAAATCTCTTTGTTTCCTGGGTGGCCATCCACAAGTGAGATACACAAGGTTCACCAGTCCCCTGGCCTTGTGTAACCACTCAACACAAACCATTCTTTCCATTCCACCCAGGTGATTCATTAACTTTAGTTGTTTTGTTAAATAAAACACAAGTCCTCAGACTTAGAATATTTTTCCATAGTGTGAATATATAAACCACCCTTGTTTTCTAGTAGCTAGGCTAAGCATGGCATGGTAACTTATCCTTAGGGAATTTTCCTAGCAACTCTAGCTTTCTAGTCTATATAGGATTTCCCATCATCATTTGACAAAAGTAGCATGCAAGTCTTAACAAAATATATCTAATGCAAGTATAAAATATAGGAATGGAATATATTCATGAAGATATCACTTGCCTTTTTGGTAGAGGGTATAGGTTTACTTCCTTGTCCTTGCAACAATCACACTCTTCAAGTCACTACAAACAATCAATCAAGGCACAAACTCAATCTACCAATCAAGCAAAGCAACACACACAAAACAACAAAGTCAAAGAAATGCATGCAAGCATGCCAAGCTTTGCTTTGTTTGAAAAAGTGGTTCCTAGTGGGTCATAGACATTTGGGTACACCTAATGGTCATTTTTGTAAAGTGGCAAAGTCATTTTCAAGAGGGTCTCTATTAGATTCCTAAACTTTGTAAGATCCAAATTGGTCATTTACCAAAGTGGCAAAGTTGTTAGCAAAAGGTTTCACCTCAAAACCATTTCAAACAAAGCACCTATTTGGTCATTTTATGTGGTGAAGAAATATTTTTCCTAAGGCCTTAACCTATAGGGTTCACCAAATGAGTTGCTATTGCAAAACTTGGTGTTTGGGTCAGTAGGTTTGGTCTAAACCATTTTCTCCAAAGTTTTCACTCAAAAACATTTTCATAACCAAAACTATAGTTTTTAGTTAGCTAGAAATGGACTATACCAATTAATCCATTCTATTCTTTTCCAAAACATAGGTTGGGTCCTAGGGTCAGTAAGGTCACAACAAACCAATTTTCAAAGGTTCTAACCCTAAAAACATTTTTAAACAATTTTTCTAATGTTAGCAAGCACACAAAAGAATCTGCAAAATTAAACAAGACATCAGATACTATTTGCCAAACTAAGGGTAGGGTTGGTTAGGTCTTGTCTTGCTGATTCCAACGACATCAAATTTGTAATTTTTGGACGTGTGGATCAAAAGATACATGGGTTTGAAAATGGCAAAAGTTTCTGTTTTCAAATCTCTTTTAAACAGATCTAGTGCCACGCGTTGCGCTGTGATTGGCCGGTACCGGTTCGGCCGGATCGGCAACGTGGAACGTTAGATCTAAAGTGGATCGTGCGGCGCAGGTTCATCCTTACCCCTTTGGTTAGTCATTCTATCCAAGCCGGTGGATCTGCATCCTACGGTTCCTATCGCTTGGCCAAAAAGCAGCGTCGCTGGCGGCGGCGTCTGGTGGCGGAGCGGTCGGTCAACGACGGAGGCGACGCTACAGGGGGTGAGGGAGAAAGAGGAGTAGCTCACCGGGCTCAGGGGGTCACGGTGATGCTCGACGTACTCGCGGTTGGTCAAGGGGCGCTCGGGCACGGCTGCGATTGCTCGCCGGAGTGGAGGATGGCGTCGGGTGCGTCGGGTGGTCGTCGTGGACGTCGCTATGGATCACCCCAAGGCGAGGCGGAGACACGGTTAGATTCATAGGGTCAAGACAGAGTCGTGTGCGTGAACGAGAGGTAGAGGGGCGGCCGGAAACTACCTGTGGGCTTCGCCGGAGATGAAGCAGACGGCGGCGGCGAGTCGAGCTTGATGGAGTCGAGGTTCTGGGGCACTCGCGTTTGAACGGAGAGCACGGACAGAAGCGCCAGGGAGTGTGGAGTATGTGTGCGTGGTCGATGAGGCAAGGGGAGGTCTGGTTTCGCCGGAATCATCACTGGAACATCGTCGGACAGTGAGCAGCGTGCGGCGCAATTCGTCCAGCCTGGGGGCAGAGAGAGGGAGTGGTCTGGGGGAAATGGAGGAGCAAACACTGGCGTTTAAATAGTCGTCATCGCAGGGGGAGTAAAGGCCGTGGTTAACGTGAATTCAAGCCGCGGATTAAAGGCAGCAACGGCAGCGTCATCTGGGGGAGACAGGGTCGCGCGGGTGAGGACGAAGCACAGTGGTGTGGGACCCGTCTGTCAGCGAAAGAGAGAGAGTGGTTGTGGGTCCGGGCTGTCATCGACTGTGTGGGTTCGTTATTTGGTTCGAATCGTTTTCCTCAGGGAGACAACTGGCTGGGTGGGGTCATCTCGTCAGCGAGTGAGTGAGAGGGAGAAGAGGGCCACCGGTCATTGGCTCTGTGGGTCATTTAATAGGTGAAAAACGATTCGCTGAGGGAGAGAAGAACTGGGCTGCTGCTGGGCCTATTAGGCTGGTCTGTTTCCCTATTTTTTTTTCTGTCTGCTTTATTTTTCTTTTTCTAATTCTTTTTCTGTTTTGATTTTCAAACAAATAATCAAGCATTCAAACAACACTCAATCAATTCAAACAAACAGCAAACTTTTTATTTGAATTTGGTTCTGTTTTTCAACATAATCCAAATCCAAAATAAAATAATATTTTATTTATTTTTAGGATCCATTTAATAATTAAATAAAATGGATCTTTAGTTTATTAATAGTGTTTGATTTATTTAATAAAATTTCCATTTGAAATCCAATTATTTTCAAACCAAACCAGATGGTTTTATTTGAAAAATAAAAGAATACTTGGAAACTTATTTAAGTAAATAAATAAGTTTTGGTGTTTAATTAAAATGGGAAAGCCTTTACTTAAATAAAATTGGATATTTAAATCCTTATTATTTTATTTAAATAATCCTTTACTCATTTTAATCAAAGCAAAACCTTTTAATAAAAGATTTCAAAATAGTAATAAAATACTTGGTGTTCATTTAAAATGGGAAAAGCCTTTTACTTAAATAAAATTGGATATTTAAATCCTTATTATTTTATTTAAATAAACCTTTACTCATTTTATCAAAACAAAATATTTTATTACAAAAGCTTGGCCAAAATTAATTTGGCTCGCCTTTTTATTTGAAAACAAAGTCTTTTATTAAAAGATCTAAATTAGTGTTTCCAAAACAATTTATTTTCCTTTGATAAATGTTTATCTTTATAAATCCCTTTAGGATTATATTTGTTCACCAATTGGTATGGCTTTTGGTAAGGGCTTTATTGGCTTTGGAAATTCAATTTCCTTATCTTAATATATTCACAAGATTTTGTTTATAGTTCCAAACTAAGTGAAACCAATTTCTAAGGTCTTACTTGATCCTTTGTGAATATTTGTTGATCAGATTTGGTATGGATCAAATCCATAGATTTGGAGATAACTTGGGAAATGATTTCCTTCCATTAGGGTTTAGGAATTTGGATTTATGTTCCAAGTGTTCAAATTTCCAGATACATTCATTGAGGAATGCATTTCCCTTGATTTGGATTTTTGCTGAATTCAAACTTTAGCCAAAGTTTGTTCAAGATGGGATTTTAAGTTTCCTTTTAGAAACAAAAGTTTCTTTTCACCCTGATTTTCAACAAAAATTTATTTTATTTATTTATTTTTCACATTACAAGATTTGGAAAATCTTGGGATGTGACAGGCTACCACCCTTAAAATAAATCTCGGCCCGAGAGTTGGGGAGGCTAGGGTTACAAGTTGGCTCAAACAGCTAGGGTACTACCACCCTTAAAAATTTTCAAACTAAATTACATCTTGGCTTTCTTGGAATCTTGGGGAAACTTCTCTGGGCAAACATCTGCATAGTGTCCTTTATTTCCACACTTGAAACATGTGACTTGGCTGATATCCCTCATAGGCTTGTTCAACTTGTTCTTCATCTTTTCTGGACAGTTGCTTGCATAGTGTCCTGGTTCTTTGCAATTGAAACACATCACTTGGCTGATATCTTTCTTTTCCTTCGGTATCATTGCCTCTTGTTTGTTTCCTTGGTTCTTCTTCTTCTTGGGTTTCTCTAAAGCTAGGAGTGCTTCTAGTTCATGTTCTTCATATGTTATCTCAAAGGTAGGAATGTCTACTGGTTTCTTTGACCTTCTATTTCTCCTTGGATAATTCATATGTCGCTTCTTTGGTCCTTCAAATTGGGTTGTATTGCATGGAGGTACAAGTGGAGATTTTCCTTTGTCTTCATCTTTCTTGGTAGAAATTGTTCCCTTATGGAGGTTTCCAAACATTTGATGCATTCCATCTTGCTTCATTTGTTGAACTATAGGATAGATGGGGCATTGAATAGGCACATGATTATTTCCTTCACATAGGAAGCAAGTAACTTGAGATGTGGGGCATTGGCCAACTGGATGTTCCTCTTCACAATTGGGGCATTGATCTCCATGCTCCTTGGAAGTGTGGTCCTTGTCTCCACAAATATTGCAAGCTTGAGTTCCTTCTAAAATAACATCTTGGTCATCCTTGTTGTCATAAACTCCTTTGGAAGAGTTGTCTCCAATGTTGATCATTTGAGTAGCCATCCTTTGCAACAATTGGGATTGAGTTTCTAAAAACTTTTGCATGGTTGGGTCTAATCCATTGTTGTTGGCTAAAAGCTGAGTTGTCACTTGGCTCAACTGGGTTTGGTTTGCTAGTAGTTGTTCTCTCATGTTGACATCTTGATTGTTGTTGTTGGTGTCATCAACCTTGATGTTGGAGTCTCTTGGAGAAGTCATCTGTTTGGGTTGGATAGGGATTAGAATAGGCAAAAGGTTTTTCTAAGGAATCAATTCTAATCACACACATCACAATTCACACAAGCAATGTGCAAGCAATCACAAACAAACATTCCACTCAAACAACAAGTTTCAAGCACATACTTAGGCAACAAAATAATTTTTGTTACACCACATAGGTTGGTGGGTTTGACTTAACTAAAATATGGTGGTCCATCTATATGGTTCACTTGAAATCTTTCCATCCTTCTTGGTTGATTCTTCTTGAATGAGATCATGGTTCCCTTGGGAAAATTTCTTGTGTCTTTGTCACAAATACTTCAAAGATGTTGATGGCTCCTTCTAGGTTGTTTTTCCTTAGTCTTCAAGTCTTGAGTAACATTTCTTGTCTCACTTGTAGTCCTTAGTGGTATCCAAGTTGGAAGTCCTTGGTGAATATGCTGAAGATGTTGAAGTCATTAGAGTTGAAGAAGTTGAAGAAGTCCTTTGCACATAGTGTAGTCTTTGGTCATGGGGTAGGCTTTTCCATCAAGTTTTGAAGTAGAAGAGAAGTAGAGTTGAAACCAAAATGGTTGAGGAAAGAGTTTACAAGATTGTTTTGTAATAAGTTTTGGAACAAAATACAACTCCTATTTTCTAAGGGTTTTTGTCCAATCCTAGGGTTTACAAATCCTACAGGCAACACAGTGCTCTGATACCATCTGTAACATCCCTGCCTTTATTAAGGTAGGGTCCCCTGTGATTGCAATGCTAGTCCATGGATCAATAGCTAGCATCCACAGTTTAGATGTAATATCAAGAAACAAAGGTCATAATACAACTTTATAACCAGGAATAAAATAGTTTTATTACATCAAACTTAGCTCATTGGCTAATTACATTACATTGCAGCGGAATAACTATAGTCTTGGGTCCTTCATCTTCAAAGTGCCACAGGCAGATGTTGGTTGTAGACTTTGTAATCCTAATCAATCAATCTTCACTAAAATCAATCAAACCTGCAACATCACAAGTTACAGCCACAGAGGGTCAATACTTTGGAATAGTATTGGCAAGTGATACCTTAGTTTATTTTAAGTGGACTATAATACTATATGCATTTGGCTGGTGGAGCTTAGGCTTGCTTTGCTCAAAATAGATTTTTCCCTAACTTTTGAAAATACTAAGTTTTTGTAAGGCACAAAACACCCAAGGCATCTACCAATCAAAGACTGAAGATCCTTTAACCCTTGTTCACCCACAAGTTTTATTTAGAAATTGGAGTGATGAGATTCTTGATTGCTTCCATGTCTTGATGCTCAAATTGTCCTTTACCAGGGACATGGCTAAGTACTTAGATTTTACACTCTGCAGAGGTGGTGCACTTTCCCCACAAGACTTGGTTTCCCAAGACAAGATCCTTCAGAAGCCTTTCCTTAGTCAAATGGACGCGCTCCAACCTATCATTCCCCTACCACCAACTGTCCAAGAGACTAAGTTCTAGCAACCTAAGATCATGGCAGAGCCCATATTGCCAAGTGGTTGCACTTGAAGCTTCTCAACATTTGACATCTCAAATCTCTTTGTTTCCTGGGTGGCCATCCACAAGTGAGATACACAAGGTTCACCAGTCCCCTGGCCTTGTGTAACCACTCAACACAAACCATTCTTTCCATTCCACCCAGGTAATTCATTAACTTTAGTTGTTTTGTTAAATAAAACACAAGTCCTCAGACTTAGAATATTTTTCCATAGTGTGAATATATAAACCACCCTTGTTTTCTAGTAGCTAGGCTAAGCATGGCATGGTAACTTATCCTTAGGGAATTTTCCTAGCAACTCTAGCTTTCTAGTCTATATAGGATTTCCCATCATCATTTGACAAAAGTAGCATGCAAGTCTTAACAAAATATATCTAATGCAAGTATAAAATATAGGAATGGAATATATTCATGAAGATATCACTTGCCTTTTTGGTAGAGGGTATAGGTTTACTTCCTTGTCCTTGCAACAATCACACTCTTCAAGTCACTACAAACAATCAATCAAGGCACAAACTCAATCTACCAATCAAGCAAAGCAACACACACAAAACAACAAAGTCAAAGAAATGCATGCAAGCATGCCAAGCTTTGCTTTGTTTGAAAAAGTGGTTCCTAGTGGGTCATAGACATTTGGGTACACCTAATGGTCATTTTTGTAAAGTGGCAAAGTAATTTGCAAGAGGGTCTCTATTAGATTCCTAAACTTTGTAAGATCCAAATTGGTCATTTACCAAAGTGGCAAAGTTGTTAGCAAAAGGTTTCACCTCAAAACCATTTCAAACAAAGCACCTATTTGGTCATTTTATGTGGTGAAGAAATATTTTTCCTAAGGCCTTAACCTATAGGGTTCACCAAATGAGTTGCTATTGCAAAACTTGGTGTTTGGGTCAGTAGGTTTGGTCTAAACCATTTTCTCCAAAGTTTTCACTCAAAAACATTTTCATAACCAAAACTATAGTTTTTAGTTAGCTAGAAATGGACTATACCAATTAATCCATTCTATTATTTTCCAAAATCATTTTCCAAAACATAGGTTGGGTCCTAGGGTCAGTAAGGTCACAACAAACCAATTTTCAAAGGTTCTAACCCTAAAAAAAATTTTAAACAATTTTTCTAATGTTAGCAAGCACACAAAAGAATCTGCAAAATTAAACAAGACATCAGATACTATTTGCCAAACTAAGGGTAGGGTTGGTTAGGTCTTGTCTTGCTGATTCCAACGACATCAAATTTGTAATTTTTGGACGTGTGGATCAAAAGATACATGGGTTTGAAAATGGCAAAAGTTTCTGTTTTCAAATCTCTTTTAAACAGATCTAGTGCCACGCGTTGCGCTGTGATTGGCCGGTACCGGTTCGGCCGGATCGGCAACGTGGAACGTTAGATCTAAAGTGGATCGTGCGGCGCAGGTTCATCCTTACCCCTTTGGTTAGTCATTCTATCCAAGCCGGTGGATCTGCATCCTACGGTTCCTATCGCTTGGCCAAAAAGCAGCGTCGCTGGCGGCGGTGTCTGGTGGCGGAGCGGTCGGTCGACGACGGAGGCGACGCTACAGGGGGTGAGGGAGAAAGAGGAGTAGCTCACCGGGCTCAGGGGGTCACGGTGATGCTCTACGTACTCGCGGTTGGTCAAGGGGCGCTCGGGCACGGCTGCGATTGCTCGCCGGAGTGGAGGACGGCGTCGGGTGCGTCGGGTGGTCGTCGTGGACGTCGCTGTGGATCACCCCAAGGCGAGGCGAAGACACGGTTAGATTCATAGGGTCAAGACAGAGTCGTGTGCGTGAACGAGAGGTAGAGGGGCGGCCGGAAACTACCTGTGGGCTTCTCCGGAGATGAAGCAGACGGCGGCGGCGAGTCGAGCTTGATGGAGTCGAGGTTCTGGGGCACTCGCGTTTGAACGGAGAGCATGGGCAGAAGCGCCAGGGAGTGTGGAGTATGTGTGTGTGGTCGATGAGGCAAGGGGAGGTCTGGTTTCGCCGGAATCATCACCGGAACATCGTCGGACAGTGAGCAGCGTGCGGTGCAATTCGTCCAGCCAGGGGGCAGAGAGAGGGAGTGGTCTGGGGGAAATGGAGGAGCAAACGCTGGCGTTTAAATAGTCATCATCGCAGGGGGAGTAAAGGCCGTGGTTAACGCGAATTCAAGCCGCGGATTGAAGGCAGCAACGGCAGCGTCATCTGGGGGAGACAGGGTCGCGCGGGTGAGGACGAAGCACAGTGGTGTGGGACCAGTCTGTCAGCGAAAGAGAGAGAGTGGTTGTGGGTCCGGGCTGTCATCGACTGTGTGGGTTCGTTATTTGGTTCGAATCGTTTTCCTCAGGGAGACAACTGGCTGGGTGGGGTCATCTCGTCAACGAGTGAGTGAGAGGGAGAAGAGGGCCACCGGTCATTGGCTCTGTGGGTCATTTAACAGGTGAAAAACGATTCGCCGAGGGAGAGAAGAACTGGGCTGCTGCTGGGCCTATTGGGCTGGTCTGTTTCCCTATTTTTTTTCTGTCTGCTTTATTTTTCTTTTTCTAATTCTTTTTCTGTTTTGATTTTCAAACAAATAATCAAGCATTCAAACAACACTCAATCAATTCAAACAAACAGCAAACTTTTTATTTGAATTTGGTTCTGTTTTTCAACATAATCCAAATCCAAAATAAAATAATATTTTATTTATTTTTAGGATCCATTTAATAATTAAATAAAATGGATCTTTAGTTTATTAATAGTGTTTGATTTATTTAATAAAATTTCCATTTGAAATCCAATTATTTTCAAACCAAACCAGATGGTTTTATTTGAAAAATAAAAGAATACTTGGAAACTTATTTAAGTAAATAAATAAGTTTTGGTGTTTAATTAAAATGGGAAAGCCTTTACTTAAATAAAATTGGATATTTAAATCCTTATTATTTTATTTAAATAATCCTTTACTCATTTTAATCAAAGCAAAACCTTTTAATAAAAGATTTCAAAATAGTAATAAAATACTTGGTGTTCATTTAAAATGGGAAAAGCCTTTTACTTAAATAAAATTGGATATTTAAATCCTTATTATTTTATTTAAATAAACCTTTACTCATTTTATCAAAACAAAATATTTTATTACAAAAGCTTGGCCAAAATTAATTTGGCTCACCTTTTTATTTGAAAACAAAGTCTTTTATTAAAAGATCTAAATTAGTGTTTCCAAAACAATTTATTTTCCTTTGATAAATGTTTATCTTTATAAATCCCTTTAGGATTATATTTGTTCACCAATTGGTATGGCTTTTGGTAAGGGCTTTATTGGCTTTGGAAATTCAATTTCCTTATCTTAATATATTCACAAGATTTTGTTTATAGTTCCAAACTAAGTGAAACCAATTTCTAAGGTCTTACTTGATCCTTTGTGAATATTTGTTGATCAGATTTGGTATGGATCAAATCCATAGATTTGGAGATAACTTGGGAAATGATTTCCTTCCATTAGGGTTTAAGAATTTGGATTTATGTTCCAAGTGTTCAAATTTCCAGATACATTCATTGAGGAATGCATTTCCCTTGATTTGGATTTTTGCTGAATTCAAACTTTAGCCAAAGTTTGTTCAAGATGGGATTTTAAGTTTCCTTTTAGAAACAAAAGTTTCTTTTCACCCTGATTTTCAACAAAAATTTATTTTATTTATTTATTTTTCACATTACAAGATTTGGAAAATCTTGGGATGTGACACTCATAGATGGGGGAAACATGGATGGTCAATGGAGAAGCGATGGTGATGATGACGACGATGATCTCCTCCAATTCCCCGTCCCGGCAGGGTGCTAGAACAGAGTTTCTGGTGCTGTTTCGTGGAATCTGGTGGTGGTGGCGGAGCGGAACTCCTTCTGGAAAAACGTCGAACCCCCCGAAGTTTTTAGGTCAGAAGGCTTCTTATAGGCGAAGAGGGATACCGAGGGGGTGCTTGGGGCCAAGTCCAATTCCGAGAATATTCATTTTCTGACTTTCCTGGAACCAAAAACAGCAGAAAACGGGCAGCTGGCACTGTGGCTCTTGTTAATAGGTTAGTCCAAGAAATCATATGAAAAGTACTCCAAAGTGTGGACAAAACACAAGAAAGTGGATAAAACCAAGCATGGAACATCAAAAATTATAGATACATTTGCAATGTATCATCCACCGGCATCTCTTTAACCAAGGCACCTTCTGTGGTGTAAGTACTTTTCTTCTCTGACTTTATTTTGTACTTACTCAATTCATGTACTTATACTTTGTACGTCTCAGGAAGAGATCTGGTGTTAGTCTGAAGCGCACCTCCAAAGATGTTGGAGGTTCCAAAAATATTCATGAGATGTGATGTCTACGCACTTCTATTCTTGTAGACAGTTGTTGGGCCTCCAAGTGCGGATGTTTGTAGAACAGCAGCAAGTTTCCCTTAAGTGGATCACCCAAGGTTTATCGAACTCAGGGAGGAAGTGGCCAAAGGTATCCCCTCTCAATCAACCCTGTAATCAAGATACAAGAAGTCTCTTGTGTCCCCAACACACCCAATACACTTTTCAGGTGTATAGGTGCACTAGTTCAGCGAAGAGATAGTGAAATACAAGTGGTATGGATATAAGACAACGGTGCCAGAAAATAGCTTTGATGGCGTGGAAGAGACTAAAGGCAAACTGAAATAAAGATGGAAGCAAGCAAACATGTAACAGATCTAGCTGCAAATGGTGTTTCAATGCTTAGAAACAAGGCCTAGGGATCATACCTTCACTAGTGAACACTCTCATATAAATATCATCTCTTTATGATACTACTCTGAACTACTCTCCGGTTGGACACTCTAATCCATGGTAGGGCTATAACAACACTCCTCAAAGTTCGCTTTTCCCATCTAGATAACCCCACACTGTCACCTTGAGCACTAGATGGTCCCAACAAACACCACAAGTTCATAGAGACATCCAACTCCAAATATAACTCAAAACAAGTAATTGTAATCTCTAGCCTAAGTGCCACCATGGTGTGCACGCTGTCACTTTCACACACATGGGGAGAGCAGAGATCTATTAAATCACCTGAGTAGCAAGGTAGATCTACTTGATTGCAAATCTCATGATCACAATATGATCATGCATAGAGAGAGATGAACACATAGCTATCGGTAGAACCCTTAGCCTCGAGAGAGAGCTACTCCCTCCTCATCATGGGAATCAGCAACGGCGATGGATATGGTGGTGGAGATTGATGGAGATGGCTCCGGGGGCACTTCCCCGTCCCGGTAGGGTGCCGGAACAGAGACTTCTGTCCCCTGAATCTCCTCTTCGGTGGCGGCAGTGCTACGGAACTTTTCGTGGCAAGAGGCTATTCGATTTAGGGGTTTTGCATTGGGAGACATCTTATAGGTGAAGAGGCAAGGTCGATGGGCGGTTAGGGGATTTCGCCACCTGGTGGCACGGCCAGGGCTAGCCTGCGCCACCATATGGTGTGCCCACCCTAGTGCCCTACTCCGTCTCTGCTTCGTGTTTCCGTGTTGCTCGGGAAAAAATAGGCATATTGGCTTTAGTCTCGTCCAATTCCGAGAATATTCATTTTTTAGCTTTTCTGAAACCAAAAATAGCAGAAAACAGGCAACTGGTACTGTGGCATCTTGTCAATAGGTTAGTTCCAGAAAGTGTATAAAAATACCTCAAAGTGTGGACAAAACAAAGCAAAGTAGATACTAAACAAGCATGGAACATCAAAAATTGTAGATACGTTTGCAATGTATCAAGATGCCCACTAAGTCCTCCCCTGTCGTTTCTCCCCCAACTCCTGCCGCCAAGCCTGCATCAGGCTCCACCGAACCTTCATCCCCCGTTGCACCTGATGAAGGGATGCCCTGAGAGGCAATAATAAAGTTGTTAGTATAATATTCCAAATATATGATAGATGTTTATTTTGCATGCTATAAATTTATTGATTAGAAACATTAATACATGTGTGTTTAATAAACAAATAAAGGGTTCCTAGTTATGCCTCTCTTATAAACTAGCTCGTTGATTAACAAGATGATCAAGGTTTCCTGATCATGGACATTGGATGTTGTTAATAACGAGATCAAAACATTGGTGGAATGATGTGATGAATATTCATCCGAAGTATAGCAATACGATAAAAGTCATTGTGTTTAAATTTCTATAACATCATACGAAGTAATTCTAGTCCTTAGACCATGAGATCATGTCAATCACTAACACTAGAAGAGTAACTTGATAACATCAAACGTCACACCGTAACAAGGTGACTATAAAGGTGGGTTCAGATACTCCTAAGGTGTTATGTAGAGGCTCATGGATCAAGAGTGGGATTTGTCCATCCCGATGATGGATAGATATACTCTGGGCGCTCACGGTGATATCACACTAAGATAGCTTGCAAGCAAGTGATGTGATCAATAGAATGTTATATCATGGGAACAAGAAAAGCGTACATGTTGGTAACAAGATCAAACTAGGTATGGAGATACCGATGATTAATCTTGGACATGTAATATATCACGAGATAAAGGGATTTAGTTACTAACGTTAAAGGTTCCCACGATCATAGAAGTCATCGTTGAATGTGTAGGAGTTAGTATGGATCTCCAGGTCCCGCTGCTGATTATTGATCGGAGAAGGGTCTCGATCATGTCTGCATTATTCGTGAACCATAGGGTGACATACTTAAGGGATACCGACACCACTTGGAGCAAATGTGTTCCAGAGAAAAGAATTGCAAAGCGCTAGAATTATTCCAAAATAGACACCGGAATAATTTCAGGTGAAATTGCTGAAATTGGTTCTGCATGTGATATTGAAATGTTGCAGGGGTTTTGTGTGAATGTTTTTTAATTAAAGTAATTAACAAAATTCTGAATAAAATAAATAAAATAGTTTTATTTAATAAGAGTTGCATTAATTTTGGTGGAAAATTAATGCATGTTTGACGGAGTATGAGTGGAGGCATATTATGTGAGTGGAGCATCCACCACGTGAATGAAGGAAGAGGTGGGGGCACCTCCATGTCCGATGACCATGGGAGGGGGCTGCCCCCTCTCCCTATAAAAGGCTCCCCTCTCCTCCTCTCATAACACACCTCCTCGTGAAGGATCTCTTCCCCCTCTAGAATTATTCCCCTATGGTCTCGGATTAGCGAGATACATGTTCCTAGTGGATTTTCGTCTAGAAGGAGTTGTTGCTTCCACTGCATCGCTGGAGCAAGGAGGCGGAGGTTTTTCAATGGACCGGACGTGTGTGCGATCACGGATGCGCTTGCGGCGCTGGACTTCCTCTCGATCTTGAGATCGGCAAGCGAACGGCTATATCATCCACGAGTCCAACCTCATTACACTTTGTCGATCTTCAAGGGTATGTTCCCTATGAATGTATATCCACCTGTTTTTTGTATCTAGGTAGGTATATCTTGGTTCTTAGTAGTTCCCATCTTAGGAAATTTTTTGTTTTCTATGATGCGAACCCAACAGTGGTATCAGAGCCTGATCTATGCATAGATGCTTTGCACAGGTAGAACACATAAGAGTATGTGGCCGATGATGATCATGTTATTGCATCTTATATGTATTTTGTATATTGGTGGCATAGTGGGATGAAGCGGCCCGTACTAACTTTACATGTCCTCTCACATGAGACCTGTTCCATGCTTGACATGCAACTAGTTTTGCATAAGTGGCTAGCGGGTGTCTGTCTCTCCTACTATAGTCAATATCTGATTTACAACGAGTTGCTAATAATTTGGTTATCATCATGGTGGTTCTATGTTTGTAGGTAAGACCAGTTCTATCTTCGAAATCCCTAAGCCATGTAAAACTTGCAATTGATAAATTAGAAGCATCTAGTTTAGATTGTTACTGGGCTGGTGTCATGATATGGTAATGTTATAATTTGAAGTATAGTTGATACTCTTGGAAATTATAGCATACCTAATGTGTAAGTTCCATAGACCTTGGCCTTACACACAAATGAATGATAAAGATCATACCACGATGCACATGATAGTGATCAAGTTTAAGAACCATATCATTTCACTTTATGCATATGATGTTTGCATCTTATATTGCTTGTATGGCGCTTTAGTAGAATTATAAGATGATCCCTCATTTAGATATCAAGATAAAAATGTGTTCTTCCTTAAGTATGCACCATTAACAAAGTTCGTTGTTTCAAGACATCACGTGATGATCGGGTGCTTTGACTCTACGCTTTCATACAACGGGTGTAAGACAGTTTTACACACGCGAGTACTACGGTTCTTACTTGACGAGCCTAGCATGTACAGACATGGCCTCAGAACAGGGACCGAAAGGTTAATCGTGAGTCATATGGTAGATATGGGGCGCATATAGATGCTCGCCTTTGAAGCTACACCGACTCACGTGATGATCAGACTTGGTGTAGTGGATTTGGTTCATGTAATCACCAAAAAGACACGAGGGATGTTGTTTTTGAGTGGGATTTCATTTGTAATTTGGATTAGTTGAACTCGATCTATCATAAATTTAGTCTAAATAAACTTTACAAATTCTGTTGTAGATGGCACCACCTGCTTTTAATTTCAATGTGTTCATGGAGAAAGAGAAACTTGCGACGAATGGTACCAACTTTACCAACTAGGCCCTGAATTAGAGGATTCTCCTCACTGCTGCACAAAATCAATATGTGCTAGAAGCACCGCTAGGCCCCCCACCATCTCCTGATGCCCCTGACGAAGAAAATAATGTCTATTTGACTTGACAGGAGGACCACAATATGGTTCATTGCGGCATACTGTATGGGCTAGAGCCAGAACTTCGAAAGCGTTTCGAAAATGGCAATGCCTTTGATACCATGGGTGAATTGAAAATGATTTTCGATACTCAAGCTGCCATAGAGAGTTATGATGCTTCTGAAAAGTTCATTAGCTGCATGATGGAAGAGAACAGCTCCGTTAGTGAGCAAGTACTCAAAATGTCTGGGTATGCCGATAAGATTGTGTCCTTGGGAATAACGATTCCCATTGACTTAGGCATACATCATGTTCTCCAATTTCTGCCACCTAGCTACAAGAGCTTCATGATGAACTATAACATGCAGGGCATGAAGAAGTCTCTCCTCGAGCTTCTATCAATGCTTAAGACTACATAAGTGGAGATCAAGAAAGAACATAAAGTGTTGATGATCAATAAGACCACTAGTTTCAAGAAAGACAAGAAGGGTAAACAGAAGGGACGGAAGGGCGGAAAATCTGTTGTTGCGCCTAAAAAGAAATTCCGAGCTGGACCTAAGTCTGATACTGAGTGCTATTATTGCAAGGGGACTAGCCATTGGAAGCGCAACTACCCCAAGTATTTGGTGGACAAGAAGGCCGGCAAGGGAAACAAAGCTATATGTGATATACATGTTATTGATGTGTACTTGACTAGTACTCGCAGTAGCATGATGGCTCGGTATACGAGGGCCGCTCCTCATGCTACTCAAGTTTAGTCACCGGTAAGTTCTTGTCATCGTAAGTACATGTGTATCATAGAGAACCGCCAATGGGGTACCCCTTGCCCGATGATACGGAAGAATCCCCATATCAAAATGACAAGGCAAGCAGACAACGAGCATCTCAGCAATCTTCTTATTTACCATGGGAATATGGTGCCTTTTTCTCTCTTTCCTCTTTTCATAATCTCATTTTTTTTCTTTTTCTCTTTTTTCTCAATATAGGACTCTTTTTTTATAAGAACAATGCTTCATAGACAGCTCATTATGGTTACGCTGCAGGTTTCCACCATGTCAGCATGGATTAGACCAGTGGACCAGGCGTTTCTCTAACACATATACATAACTCCACGGACTTACAAGCTCCCCTTTCATTTCACACCGACGACATCCATATACAAAAGAGCATGATATCAACTAGGTACAAGTACCAAGTACAATGTTGAAAGCGTTCCCCATGAAAGCATGGTTCTGCTAATTCCCAACAAATAAGTGCAAGCATATACAACATAGACGACACAATGGTTCAAGTTTATTAAGGGCAAGAAAAGTAAAGTGTGCCATCAAGTTCTTGAGAGCTTTAATCACTAGTTTTCTCATAACAAGTTTAATTCGGAAGATAAACAAAAGCATGAATATACTTGGAATAGCATAAGCTAGTAGGTAGGTATGGTGGACTCTTTGGAATAACTTGGTTTAGGGAGTTGGATGCATGAGTGGAACTCATACTTGGTTACAGAGGCTAGCAAAAGACTGGGAGCGACAAACTAAGAGAGCAATAATGGCCATAATCATGTAGAGCGACAAAACATCATTGATCAAAGCTTAAAGTGATACTACAAGTTGAAAACTAATGGATCATAAAGGCTATGGTGACTTGAGATAGTCATAACATGGTGTGAGCATGCGCCAAGTCAACCCAAATAAAGCATCAAAGGAGAATACCACTATACTATGCTTTAATATGCTAAAACAACGCATTATTCATCCAAGGCACGTTAATCAATCTCAATTGTTTATAACAAGTGATGCTACAACAAAGAATATTAAGCATAAAGCCAAAACAATATCAAGCATGGCATGACAAAGCATAGGCCACATTCAAAAACAAGCTCTTTTTACCACATAAGCAAGAACTTTCCTACTCTTTTCCAAACCAAACCAAACCAAACTATTTGAAAACCAATGTATGAAAGAGGGGGTCCAACCAATTTATTCAGCAAACTAAGCAAACAAAGAAAACCAAAACCAAAACGGAAACCAAAACAAAAACAAAAAAGAAGACGCTACAAGAACAACATAACTTTGCATGAAACAATAAAAATGAAGCGTTTGGAAGAAACCTGGGATTTTTATTGATGAAGAGGGGGATGCCTTGGGCATCCCCAAGCTTTGACACTTGTACTTGTTGGATATTTCTTGGGGTGACACGCGTGGCATCCCCATGCTTGAGCTTTAGTCCATCCTTCATCTCATTACTCATTCCTTCCATACACCTGAAATTTTTCCTTCATACAAAACTTCACACAATCTTATTAGCAACATTAGTGCACTCAAGATAAATAAGTCTTAAGGTTCAGTTATAACACCAAATAAACTTCCATTAGAACACTAGCTACTGTAGCACTTCCCTCAAAAATCTCAACTCCCCAAAAGAACTCAAAAAAGGAACCAACAAGAAGCAAATGCAGAAAATGGCAGAAATCTATCAAAACAGACCAGCAGGTAAGGACGAATTGTTTCGAAGCCCTTCTATTGCTCAAATCAAAAAGTGTTGAACTAACTAAAGTTTGATAACAACCTGGGGCAGAAGCAAAAAAAATCACGCCTCAAAAAGATGTTCAGAGATTTTACACGATTTTTTACGGTGAAGCACAGAAATCTGTTTCGGGACAGCAACTTTCCCAATCATTACTTCTCTCTCATTAGAGGTTACTCTTGGCACAAAAAGCAAATAAAAAGGATAAGGAGCGGTTATTACTGAAGTAATAACTTCCAAGACTCATCTAAAACTTTTGGGTTATCACCCAATAAGTACTTTTCTTTAACGCCTTTAAGTTAGGTATAAGAAGCAAGAAAAAGAATCAAGTGTTCTCAAATGAAGAAGCATTAAGATCAATACCAGAAATTTCTTCAACAAGACAAGGTATCTCATCCAAATAAGTTCTAGAGGATCCTCTCTCAGTGCTCTTAGGTTTACTACTTTCATCAAACGGGTTTTCAGGAACGATCCAATCAAGATTCTTTTCTATGGATCCATGCACTGCTACTAGTTTGAAGGGTGTTGGTATCTTGATTTCCTCCCCATTAGGTTTAGTTTTACTCATCTTTTCTCATGTACCAACAACATCTACACATGAGCCTAGCATATTGAAATGTTCAAAGACTTTTCTAGCTTCCTTGGCAACATCATAGAATTCCTTAAACAAAGTTTCTAGAATAAAATCCCTCTTTTCAGGGTCCTCAATTTCTTTAAGCTTAAGAAACATTACTTGCATTAAGGGGTTGAGGTTAACAAACCTAGCTTCTAACATATGAATTAAAGAAGCTGCAGCAATCTCATAGTTTGGAGCAAGTTCTGCAAGGGATCTATCCTCAATATCCTCATGTTTACTAACATGATTAAAGAATTCTTCAATATTATCTTTTCCAATTATAGAACCACTACCTATTGAAAGGTCTTTCAGGGTGAATTTGGGGATCAACATGGTGGGCTAAGGAAGATGCAACAACTAAGGGAGACTTAATTTTTTTTGTGTTTTTCAAATAAGAAAGCAAACTCGTAAAACTAATTCTTTTGTGTTTTTGAAAAAGAAACAAGCAAACAAAACAAAAAGAAACTAAGCAAAACAAAAATAACAAAGTAAAGAGATTGGTTATGAGAGACTCCCCTTGTGAAGATGTCCGTGACTCCCCGGCAACGGCGCCAGAAAAATGCTTGATGGCTCGGTGTTGATGTGGAGCTCGTTGGGGAACCCCAAGATGAAGGTATGATGAGCACAGTAGCAAGTCTCCCTCAGTTATGAAACCAAGGTTTAATCGAACCAGTCGGAGCAAGGAAACACCCCAAAGGTGTTGCTAGCTGAGCCTTGGCAGGACGCACTACCGATGCTAGTAGCAACATGGAGACCTGCACAACACAACCACAGAACTTTGCCCCCAACTTGCGATGAGGTTGTCAATCTCACTGGTTTTGCTGAAAACAAAGGATTAAACGTATCGAATGGAAGGAAGAAATAGTTTGCAAAAAGTAAACAAAAAGTAGTAAACAGTTTGTAGATTGTATGTAAAAGAAAAGGACCGGGATCAATAGTTCACTAGAGGTGGCTCTCCTTAAGATAGATAACATGCTGGGTGAACAAATTACAACGGGGCAATTGACAAACATCGAGAAAGCAATACATGCATATACTAATCATCTTGACTCCTTTGGAACTTGATTGGGCATTACAACATTATACATAGACCGCCATCCAACTGCAACTATGACTAATAATCCACCTTCAGGTTATCATCCGAACACCCTCCAGTATTAAGTTGCAAGCAACATATTATTGCTTTATGAATTGCGTGTAATGTAAACAATACGATTGTTCTATGAACAAAGGATTGTTGTTTTCTCCCTAGTAGCAACAGCACATCTAGTACCTTAGAGATTTATGTCACTTCCCCAGATTACCAGAGGCATGAACCCACTATTGAGCATAAATACTAACTCTTGGAGTTGCTAGCATCTACTTGGCCAAGATAGCTACTAACAACGGAAAGCATGCAAGATCACAAATAATAAATACATGATAGAATCAATAATCAATCTGAAATAGCATCTCAATATCCATCGGATTCCCGCAAACACAACATGCAGAATTACAAATAGATGATCTTGATCATGAACGGAGCTCACAAGATCTAGACATGAAAGCACAAAGGAGGAGAACCAGCCATCTAGCTACTACATGGATCCGTAGTCCAAGGATGAACTACTCACGCATCACACCAGAGGCTTGCATGATGATGAAGAAGGCCTCTAGGGTGAATTACCCTCTCCGGCAGGGTGCCGGGAAGAGCTTCAGATCCCTCCCAGTCTAGGGATGGAGATGATGGCGGCTACAGACTCTTTCGTGGATTTTTGATCGGGTACTTAGGGTTTTCGTCCCGAGGGCATCTTATAGGCGGAAGGAGAGGCCGAGGGAGTGTTGGGGTCGGCCAGACCACCCCCTAGCGCGAGCCAAACCTGGCCGCGTGGCCAGGTGGTGTGGCCGACCCCCAGCCCTTCTCCGTCTCATATTCTGGCATCTGATGACTTTCGAAAAAATAGGCACTTTGGCTTTTGTCCCGTCCAATTCCGAGAATATTCATTTTCTGACTTTCCTGGAACCAAAAACAGCAGAAAACAGGCAGCTGGCACTGTGGCTCTTGTTAATAGGTTAGTCCAAGAAATCATATGAAATGTACTCCAAAGTGTGGACAAAACACAAGAAAGTGGATAAAACCAAGCATGGAACATCAAAAATTATAGATACATTTGCAATGTATCATAGCACCTAGGTATTTGATAGTGGATCGGTTGATAATATATGTAACTCAAATCAGGGGCTGCAGAGCAAGCGTCAACTACTAAGAGATGAGGTCATGATGTGTGTCGGCAATGGATCAAGAGTTGATGTGATCGCCGTTAGAATGCTACCTCTCCATCTGCCGTCGGGATTAGTTATATATCTGAATAATTGTTATCTGGTGCCTACACTAAGAATGAACATTGTATCCAGATCGTGTTTATTGCGAAGTGGTTATTCATTTAAATTTGAAAAAATGGTTGTTCGATTTATATGGATAATATCTTCTATGGTCATGCACCTATGATGAATGGTTCATTTCTATTGAATCTCGATAGTAGTGATACGCATATTCATAATGTTTATGCTAAAAGGATTAAACTTGATAATGATATATCTACATATATGTGGCACTCCCGTCTAGGTCATATTGGCCTAAAATGCATGAAGAAGCTTCATACTGATGGACTTTTGGAATCACTTGATTTTGAATCATTTGATACATGTGAGCCATGCCTTATGGGCAAGATGACTAGAACCCCGTTTTTTGGTACAATGAAGCGGGCGACAGATTTATTGGAAATCATACATACTGATGTATGTGGTCCAATGAGTGTGTCAGCGCGAGGTGGATATCGTTATTTTGTTACTTTCATGGATGATTTGAATATCTATTTGATGAAACACAAGTTTGAAACCTTTGAAAAGTTCAAGGAATTTCAGAGTAAAGTGGAAAATCATGAAAATAGAAAGATTAAATTTCTGCGGTCTGACCGTGGAGGTGAGTATCTAAGTTACGAGTTCAGCACACACATGAGAAAGTGTGGAATAGTTTCACAACTCACGCCTGCTAGGACACCATAACGTAATGGTGTGGAGCATCGTAATCATACCTTATTGGATATGGTTTGATCTATGATGTCTCTGACTCACTTGCCACTTTCATTTTGGGGTTATGCACTGGAAATCGCTGCATTCATTTTAAAGCGGGCACCATCTAAATCCGTTGAAAAGACAACATATGAATTGTGGTTTGGAAACAAACCTAAGATATCATTTCTTAAAGTTTGGGGATGTGATGTTTATGTGAAGAAACTTTAGCCTAATAAATGCGAACCCAAAGCGGAAAAATGCGTATTCATAGGATACCCTAAAGAAACAATTGGGTATTCCTTCTATCACAGATCTAAGGGCAAGGTTTTCGTTGCCAAGAATGGATCCTTTCTAGAGAAAGAGTTTCTTGCGAAAGGTGTGAGTAGTCGGAACCTAGAAGTCGAAGAGGTTATTAAACCTTCTCTTCATGAAACGGTGAGTGGTGCAACACCGGAAATTATTCCAGAGTTGACTTCACAGAATGAACAAGTAACTAATGATAATGATCATGAAAATCTGAAAGAGGACACTACTAAACCTCGCAGGTGAAGCAGGACATGTGCAGCTCCTAAACTGTACGGAAATCCTGTCATGAATTTCATGGTAGATGTAATTGATGACCCAGCGACGTATGAAGAAGTGATGATGAGCCCGGATTCCAACAAATGGCTAGAAGCCATGAAATCCGAGATGGAATCCATGTACGAAAACCAGGTTTGGACCTTGGTGGACTTACTTCACGACCGAAAGGCCGCTGAGAATAAATGGATTTTCAAGAAGAAAACGGATGCTGATGGTAATGTGACCATCTATAAAGCTCGACTTGTCGCAAAGGGGTTTCGAAAAATTCAAGGAGTTGACTACAATGAGACTTTCTCTCCCGTAGCGATGCTAAGGTCGGTTAGGATTATGTTAGCAATTGTTGCATATTTCGATTATGAAATATGGCTGATGGATGTCAAAACTGTGTTCCTCAATGGTAATATTTAAGAAGAGTTGTATATGATACAACCAAAGGGTTTTGTCGATCCTAAGGATGCTGACAAGGTATCCAAGCTTCAGTGATCCATCTATGGACTGAAGCAAGCATCCCAGAGTTGGAATGTCCGCTTTGATGAGGTGATCAAAAAGTTTGGATTTGTCCAAACTTATGGAGAGTCTTGTATTAACAATAAAGTGAGTGGGAGCAATGTGGCATTTATAATATTATATGTGGATGACATATTATTGATTGGAAATGATATAAATCTTTTAAATAGTGTTAAAGGTTATCTAAACAGCAAATTTTTGATGGACCTTGGTGAAGCATCATACATATTAGGCATTAAGATCTATAGAGATAGACCAAGACGCCTAATTGGGCTATCACAAAGTACATACCTTGATAAGATTTTAAAGAAGTTTAAAATGGACGGAAGTAAGAAGGGGTTCTTACCTATGTTGCAAGGCAAGACATTGAGTAAGACTCAAAGTTCAGCTACGGCAGAAGAAAGAGAGATAATGGATAAGCCCCTATGCCTTAGCCATATGCTCAATAATGTACGCCATGCTATGTACAAGACCGTATATGGAACATGCTATTAGTTTGACTAGTAGGGACCAATCTGATCTAGGTTCGGAACACTGGATAGCAGTCAAGAATATCCTTAACTACTTAAGAAGAACTAAGGAAATGTTTCGTGTGTACGGAGGTGAAGAAGAGATGGTCGCTAAGTGTTATGCCGATGCTAGATTTGACACTGATCCGGGTTACTCTAAGTCTCAATCTGGATACATATTTCTCATGAAAAGAGTAGCAATTAGTTGGAGGAGCTCCAAACAACCTATGGTGGCGGGATCAACAATGGAGGCGGAATATGTTGCTGCTTCAGAAGCGGCACAGGAAGCGGCTTGGATGAAAGAGTTCAAAACTGAACTAGGTGTCATTCCTAGTGCGTTGGACCCAAGGTGATCTATTGTGACAACAATGGAGCCATATTCAATGCCAAAGAACCAAGGTCTCACAAGAATTCCAAGCATATTAAGCGCTGGTTTCACTCCATCCGCGAGCATGTCAAGGATGGAGATATAAAGATTTGTAAAGTTCATACGGATCTGAATGTAGCAGATCCATTGATTAAAGTTCTCCCTAGGGTAAAACATGATCAACACAAGAACTCCATGGGTGTTAGATTTATCACTATGTAAACTATATTGTAGTCTCTAGTGCAAGTGGGAGACTGGAGGGAATATGCCCTGAGAGGCAATAATAAAGTTATTATTATCGTATTCCAAGTATATGATAGATGTTTATTTTGCATGCTATAATTGTATTGATTTGAAACATTAATACATGTGTGTTTAATAAACAAATAAAGGGTTCCTAGTTATGTCTCTATTATAAACTAGCTCGTTGATTAACAAGATGATCAAGTTTTCCTGATTATGGATATTGGATGTTGTTAATAACGAGGTCACAACATTGGTGAAATGATGTGATGAACATTCATCTGAAGTATAGCAATACGACCAAAGTCATTATGTTTAAATTGCTATAACATCATACGAAGTAATTCTAGTCCTTAGACCATGAGATCATGTCAATCACTAACACTAGAAGAGTAACTTGATAACATCAAACATCACATCGTAACAGGGTGACTATAAAGGTGGGTTCAGATACTCCGAAGGTGTTATGTAGAGGCTTATGGATCAAGAGTGGGATTTGTCCATCTCGATGACGAATAGATATACTCTGGGCCCTCTCGGTGATATCACATTGAGATAGCTTGCAAGCAAGTGATGTGATCACTAGAATGTTATATCACGGAAACAAGAAAAGAGTGTATGTCGGTAACAAGATCAAACTAGGTATGAAGATAACGATGATCGAATGTCAGACATGTAATATATCACGAGACAAAGGGATTTAGTTACTAACGTTAAAGGTTCTCACGATCGTAGAAGTCATCGTTGAATGTCTAGGAGTCAGTATGGATCTCCAGGTCCCGCTGCTGATTATTGATCAGAGAAGGATCTTGATCATGTCTGCATTATTCACGAACCGTAGGGTAACACACTTAAGGGATACCGACACCATTTGGATCAAATGTGTTCCAGAGAAAAGAATTGCAAAGCGCTGAAATTATTTCAATAGACACCGGAATTGTTTCGAGTGAAACTGCTGAAATTGGTTCTGCATGTGATTTTGAAATGTTGCAGGGGGTTTTATGTGAATGTTTGTTAATTAAAGTAATTAACAAAATTCTGAATAAAATAAATAACATAGTTTTATTTAATAGGAGTTGCATTAATTTTGGTGGAAAATTAATGCATGTGAGTGGGAGTATGAGTGGAGGCATATTTATATGAGTGGAGCATCAACCACATGAATGAAGGAAGAGGTGGGGGCACCTCCATGGCCACTGGCCATGGGAGGGGTTGTCCCTCTTTTCCCTATAAAAGGCCCCCTCTCCTCCTCTCATAACACACCTCCTCGTGAAGGATCTCTCTCCCCCTCTAGAGTTATTCCCCCATGGTCTCGAATTAGCGAGATACATGTTCCCAGTGACTTTTCGTCTGAAAGGAGTTGCTGCTTCCGCTGCATCGCTGGAGCGAGGAGGTGAAGATTGTTCGGTGGACCGGATGTATGTGCGATCACGGATGCGCTGCTGATTTGCGGCGCTGGACTTCCTCTCGATCTTGAGATCGGCAAGCGAACGACTACATCATCCATGAGTCTAACCTCGTTACACGTTGTCGGTCTTCAAGGGTATATTCTCTATGGATGTATATCCACCCGTTGTTTGTATCTAGGTAGATAGATCTTGGTGCTTAGTAGTTCCCATCATAGGAAATTTTTTGTTTTTTATGCTGCAAACCCAACACCCGAGACCTCCGCCAAGGAGACAAATATCATTCCTACTCCATATGTCTCGGGATCTGCCGGCATGGACATCGTTCCAAGTGGTCAGGCGACGTAGGAGAGAACTTCCTCTCAAATGGCTGAAGCTCCGGCTAAGGATGCCATCAAATAAGGGGAGAAATTGGCGGAGGGAGCACATGCAGCAGCAACAACAACAACAAACAAGCCGGGAACTTCTACACCGGCAACTACTATGGTAGCACAAAAGATGGCTAGAGCTTCATCCGTGCCCTTGGCTGGCGCGCCTACTATGCCTTTGACTCCTTCGACGCTAAGTCTGGATGATCTTGTCCGGCAAGCAGATTATCGTCGTATGTGAAAAGGCAGTGCCTGAGAAGGCTAGATAGAGGTGTGGGAACAAGCAGGGAAGCTATCGACGATGTCCGCAGGCAGGATTGGGCACAAGCATGCGTAGCAAGACACAAGAAGCACCCAGGTTCGGAGCCCTCATAGTGAGGTAAAACTCATACTCCTACTGACCTGACTATGAGATGATGAACACATGAACTACAGAGCGCTCCTTGAGCTGTGTATGTGCTAATGAACTAATAGATTCCAACCATGTATGTGTATGCCTATCTAACTGAGCTAGTGTGTGTGCATGTGTATGCCTGAGAGAGCGCTCCCAGTGAGCGATCAATCAGCCAGCTAGTACATGTGTGGTGAGAAAATGAGTCTGAGAGCCCGCTGAGAGCCTCCCTGGTGTCTTATAATGGAGGACCAGGGAACATGGTGACCCACATAGCCTAACTTCAGTGGTACTAGTCCTTACTATTAATTTCAAAGATGCGAATGTCTGGTGTCACACTTCAAGAAATTACAATCAATCTGTCACCCTCGCTTTTTTATCCCTAAAGTCAGCAACTAATAACAACCAGCGCATCCCCTAACAACCAAGGTGTACGCCTGTGTTCAAATAGTAAAGATGCACACCATTTTTTTCATATTCTCCAGTTTGTTAGGGAGCTTAACAATAGTTCCTAACAAATCAGCTGAAAAACTGCCTCCACCTTTGACGCCTCTAACCCAACACCTCGTAACAAAGGGATCCCCAGTAACAAATCAGCTGAAAAATAGCCTGTAGCTCCCATGCCTCTATCTGATATACAACCAGTCCAGCTCAAAAAAATATATACAACCAGTCCATCAGCTACAGCGTATTTGGTAGTTTTGTGGAAAGGGAATAGGAGTCTGTTGATGGATTAGGCATGAGAGTGTGATTATTAGTCCCAATCCCATGTTTATCGTGTGTTGGGAATTAGCAGTGAGATTTGAAAGAAAATCAACTTCTCTCTCAAGATTACATTTTCGTTTTTGAAAGAAAATCAATTTCTCTCTCAAGATTACATTTTCGTCGGTTTCGATTGACCGCTTGACTTATGGCACAACCCGACCGTAGAGCATTTTCTGGCGAGTGACGCGAAGAGCAGGGCAGCAAGCGGAACGATCATCCCTGTGACGCTAGACTTCAGGTCAGATCCCTGCGCATCAGACACTGCAGGGGCTCCGCTTCCTCGAATGCTTGCAGCCGGCGCTCCTAGGGCTCTGCTTCGACGTGGTGAGGTAAATGGATCGGCATGTACGTAATCTTTATGCTCTGAGATATCTTGCCATTGGGTAAAACATATCTTGCACATCAATGTTGTTTTCTTTTTGACGTTTGAAAAAATAGATTCCAAGAATATTTCAATTGATCAGAAAACGGTTTCCAGCCGACGTACTATGAGTGGGATGAGTAATATCTTTTCTGATTTAGACAGCCACGCGAGGTTGCTCAAGTTTGTAATCGTTTATATAAAAAAGAACAAAGTTCTCTGTTTCTGGTTGTTTTGTCCATGTAGGTAATGAAGCAGAACGACTCTAATTCTACCAGGCATGTCGTGCAGGCTCAGGTGTTTTGTGGCAATGGAGAGGGTAAGGAAGATTGAACAAGATAAAGGAATATCCATTGAATAGATGAATGAATTCTAAGAGCCGATGTCAGACTCTTCGATGCACGTCTAGGCATATTTATTTGACATGTAAAGATCTATATTCCTTCTCTTCAGTTGCAGAACCTTATGCCTGGCCTATTGATGAGGTTGTTTTGCAACCAGGTGTAACAAGAACGGTACTGGAAATGTCACAGATGATGAGTTCAAAGAGGTTAGTAGCATGATCTCTAAATCTGCCTGCACTTCTCCTCAAATCTTATATAAAATTTTAAATTTTCTATACGTGTAAGATTGTGCTAAGCATCTCAGCAAACAAGATTGCCAAGTCGAAGAAACATGCAACGACTTATATGGCTATGCCTTGCTTATCCTAGAAGAGCTAAACCCTGATGGCGTGGTTACATTGAGGTGCCAATAAATGAAAACCTTATCGCTTTTTCCCAATGCACCAAGAACATAAACTGATACATAAAGATCAAGTTATGTCTGAACAGAGATATGACAACTGGAGAAACTATTTCATGGATGCAAACTCGAACCGCGACAATGGGAACGCACATGAAGATTAGGAATATGAGTGTCGCCGCTAACACCTTGCTCATTCTGCCATCATTGCCCAGCTTCACATCCATGATAGCGTCAATATACTGACTTGAGCATCTCATGCCACAAGCGAGGAACAATGTTCGTCGAGAAACCGGTCAACCAGGAAGACAGAGAACAGATTTAGGAAAAATTGTGGTGGAGGACACATCTGAGTAGCTAGGAAAACAACAGAAATAGTAAGAGTAGATTAATAAAAAAATAATTTAGTAGGTGACGAGGGTTTAACTCGTCAATGCCCATTGTTATGGACTTGGGTTTTGGAGAAGGAGGGAGCGCTGGAGACATCTATCGGCTAGCAAACAAGCACACAGGGGACAAAGGATTTACCTAGGTTCAGGCCTCGTAGAGGTCCCTACTCCTACTTGTCTGCTCGTGGAATTATCGAAGGAGTCAAAAATTATAATGGTGCGCAGATGTAATCTGGCAAGGGTTGTGGAAACTAGGGTGGCGTGTGTCTGCCTCGCCGCCCCCTCCTAGCTTTTATATAGATAGGCTAGGTCTCGGGTAGCAGGTCGAGTCAGTTACAAGTTAGGGTTTTTCCCCTTCAAACTTTCTATCTTTAGCTTTTTCTTGTCCTTCAAGCAATTGAGAGTCCGTAGGTTACTCGAGTCCCTCCATCCTGGCCTTGGCGACACTGTGGGCCTGTATGTATTTGGACCGTATATACCAAGCTCGAGTACCTGCAGGGTATACCCATGTTAGTAGTGATGGGTTCGTAGCATGGAAAACAAAAAAATTCTACCGCAAGAACGAACAAAACCCAGATCTAATCTAGATAAAAGTCAAGATCTAATCAATTAGACATGTGCAACGAGATAGATCTGTACTAACCCTCGTAGAACCGAAAGCGTTACGAGATTAGATCTCGGGGTTGATGTAGTCGATCACTTGCCGATCTCAAGATCGTGTGGACGATCCTTCCGGCGCCGCGTTCCAGCAGCGCTTCCGCAGTCGGTCACACGTGCGGATTCGAAGCAGACCTTCCTCTCCCCGTTCCAGCGAGCAGCGGAGGTAGTAGATCTTCTCCACGGAATCCCAGCAGCACGACGGTGTGGTGGTGGTGGAGTAGAGATTTCTGCAGGGCTTCGCCTAAGCCGGAGCAGAGTGAAGGAGGAGGAGAGAGGCGCCGGCTAGGGTTTGTTATGGGAGAGCATGTTGGAGATATGCCCTAGAGGCAATAATAAATATAGTTATTATTATATATCTTTGTGTTTATGATAAATGTTTGCATTCATGCTATAATAGTATTAACAAGGAAACCATTAATACTTGTGTGATTTGTAAACTTAATTTGAAGTCCCTAGTATAGCCTCTATACTTCACTAGCTTGTTGGTTGATTGATGATGTGGTTTCTTTGTCATGAACATTGAGATGTTATCAACAACAAGATCATATCGTTAGGAGAATGATATGGTGGACATACTCCTATAGACAAGCGTAGCATAAAGATCAAGTCATTTCAATAGTTCAATTGCTATATGCTTTCTGATACATAGTAACCTAATTCCTTCGACCATGAGATCATGCATATCACCTTTACCAGATGGATGCTTTGATATCATCAAACACCACACCGTAACAGGGTGGCTATAAAGGTGGCATTGAGTGTTCGGAAAGTATTGGTTGAAACACATGGATCAAGAGTGGGATTTGTCCATCCACATGACGGATAGATATTCTCTGGGCCCTCTCGGTGAAATGTCATCCAATTAGCTTGCAAGCATGTGACTTGGTCACAAGGGATCACATATCACAGGAACGAGAAAAGAGTACTTATCAGTAACGAGGTTGAACTAGGTATGCAGAGATACCGACGATCATAACCTCGGATAAGTAACATATCGTGAGACAAAGGGAAATTGGTATCGTATGTAAGTGGTTCATTCGATCGCAAAGTAATCGTAGAAATATGTGGGAGCCATATGAATTTCCAGATTCCTCTATTGGTTATTGTTCGGAGAAGTGTCTCGATCATGTCCGCATAATTCACGAACCGTAGGGAGACACACTTAAGGATTCGACGTTGTTTGAGTAGTTATGGTATTATGAGAAAGAGACCGAATGTTGTTCGGAGTCTCGGATGGGATCCGGGATATCACGAGGTGATCCGGAATGGTCCGGAGAATAAGATTCATATAAGGAAAGTCCCGTTTCGGAGTTCGGGAATGGTTCCGGTGTTTTCATCGGGAACATTCTAGAAGGTCCCGGAATGTCCGGCACTCCGGAGGGGGAAGGGTACATGAATGTGTCATTGCATATTGGAATGATTGCATCATGTACTAAGTGTTCTCGCTGTCCGAAATAAAGGGTTAATTCAAATCCTAATTGAAAAAGTCAAACTGCCAGTTTTCGGTCAAACTGCCAGTTTTCGGAAAGAGGAGAAAGAGGAGGAGAGGTGGAGGCCGAGTTGGAGGAGGGTTCCTCCCCTTGGCCGGCGCACCTCCCAAGGCCGAGTTGGGGAGGAACTCCTCCCCTTGGCCGCCGGCCCTCCCACCTATAAAGGGAGGGGCAGGGCTCCCCTCTCTAGACACACTAGTTCCTACCCCTCTAAACTAAACCCTAGATCTAAACCCCGGTTTAGAGCTATTTTGGTTTAGAGCCTTCTAATTGGTTTAGAGCCTTCTAATTGGTGTGTCTAATTACTAGACCACTAATAGCCTCTCTCATAAGCTCCACCATACTCGCACCGGCTTAAGGCGAAGCCCTGCGGGATCTCCCCTCTACCTCCGGTACCACGCCGTTGTGCTGCCGGAATCGCGAGGAGAGTACTACAACCTCCGCTGCCTGCTGGAACAAGGGAGAGGAAGGTCTTCGTCGAGTACCGAACGTGTGACCGACTACGGGAGCGCTGCCGGAACGTGGCGCCGGAAGGATCGTCTACGCGATCTTGAGATCGGAAAGAGTACGACTACATCACCCACGAGAATCTGCTCTCGTTAAACACTTTGGAATCTTCGAGGGTGAGTTATTCCATCGACTCGTTGCTACAATCTAGTAGATAGATCTTGGCTTGTTTGTTTGTATGCGATAGAAAATTTTTGTTTTCCATGCTACGAACCCCTACAGTGGTATCAGAGCCGTGTCTATATGTAGATCTGTTGCACGAGTAGAACACAATGGTCATTGTGGGCGTTGATGCTTTTATTGTAGATTGCTTTTTGTGTACTTTGCATCTTGCGGTATGTTGGGATGAAGCGGCCCGGGCTAACCTTACATGACATCGTTCATGAGACTTGCTCCACGCTTGACATGCAACTCGTTTTGCATAAGTGGCTTTGCGGGTGCCTGTTTCTCCTAGCATAGTAAAGATCCAATTTACAACGGGTGATCAACAATGCTAGTATCAATGTTGTGGTTATTGTTCGTAAGTTAGAACGACACTTATGGAAAGCCCCAAACCACGTAAAATATGCAAAGAAAGTAGAAGCGTCTAACTTTGTTTTGCAGGGGTGTGCAGTGATGTGATATGGCCATGATTGTGATTATATTTGATGTATGCAATGTTCCTTATTGTAAGTTGGCAACCGGCAGGAGCCATATGGTTGTCTTTAATTTCTGTTAAGACCTGCGTGTCTATTCAAAATAGTTGTAATAGTTGAAGCTGGTGGACGACAACCATGAAGAAGCGTCATTGACCTTGATGCTATGCCGGTGATGATGGAGATCATGTTCGTGCTTGAAGATGGAGATCGGAAGCACAAAGAAGAAAGGCCATATCATATCACATATTATGAATTGCATGTGATGTTAATCCTTTATGCATCTTGTATTGCTTAGTAGACGACGGTAGCATTATAAGATGATCCCTCATGCACATAAATTTCAAGTTCTAAAGTGTTCGCCCTTAGTTAGCACCGTTGCTAAAGCTTGTTGCTTCGAAGCACCACGTGATGATCGGGTGTCTTTGATTCCACGGGTGAATACAACGTAAGCAAGCCAGATTTGCTTATGCGGTAGCTAAGGTTTGATCTTGACGAGCCTAGCATGTACAGACATGGCCTCAGGAACACGGATCGCCGAAAGGCAAAGCATGAATCATATAGTAGATATGATGAACATGATGATTGTTCGCCATTAAAACTATATCAGCTCTCGTGATGATCGGTGTTGATGTAGTGGATTTGGTTCGTGTGATCACTAAAACAATGTGAGGGATGTTGTTTTGAGTGGGAGTTCACCTAGTTTAATTTCATTAATTAATTTGAACTCAATTTGTCATAAACTTAGTCTAAACTATTGCAAATATGTTGTAGATCAATGGCAGCCCCTACCATCAATTTTAAATGCGTTCCTAGAGAAAGAAAAGTTGAAAAACAATGGAAGCAACTTCGCGGATTGGTTCCGCAATTTGAGGATTGTCCTCACAGCTGGTAATTTGACCTATGTGCTGGATGCACCGCTAGGTGACCCACCTGCAGCTGATGCTACCGATGAAGTAAAGAATGTTTACCTCGCTCGGAAGAATCAGTACTCCATAGTTCAGTGTGCTATCTTGTATGGTTTAGAATCGGAGCTTCAGAAAAGGTTTGAAGAGTCAGACCCATATGATATTGTCGAGGATCTCAAATTAATTTTTGAGACTCATGCGGCAATTGAAAGTTATGAAGCTTCTGAAAAGTTCTTTAACTGCAAGATGGAAGCTCCGTCAGTGAGCATGTGCTTAAAATGTCTGGGCACGCGAATAAACTTCAAAGCTTGGGTATAGTGATTCCTAATACTTTGGGAGTTTACCGCATCCTCCAATCACTACCACCAAGTTACAAGAACTTTGTGATGAACTACAACATGCAGAACATGAACAAAGAGTTGCCAGAACTATTTGCTATGTTAAAATCTGCAGAAGTGGAGATCAAGAAAGAGCACCAAGTGTTGATGGTCAATAAGACCACCAAATTCAAGAAAGGCAAGTCTAAGCAGAAGGGACACTTCAAGAAGGGTGGTAAGAAAGCTACCATGCCGACGAAGAGGACCAAGGCTGGACCCAAGCCTGATACTGAGTGCTTTTACTGCAAGGGAGAAGGTCACTGGAAGCGGAATTGCCCAAAGTACTTGGCGGATTTGAAGAACGGCAACATCAAGAAGAAAGGTATATCTGATATACATGTTATTGATGTGTATTTCACTAGTATTCGTAGTAGTGCCTGGGTATTTGATACTGGTTCGGTTGCTCATATTTGTAACTCGAAACAGGAGCTGCAGAATAAACGAAAGCTAGCGAAGAACGAGGTGACGATGCGCGTAGGAAACGGATCAAAGGTTGATGTGATCGCGGTCGGCACGCTACCTCTTCATCTACCATCGGGATTAGTTTTATACTTAAATAATTGTTATTTGGTGCCTGCGTTGAGCATGAACATTATATCGGGATCTTGTTTATTGCGAGACGGTTACTTGTTTAAATCCGAGAATAATGGTTGTTCGATTTATATGAGTAATATGTTTTATGCACATGCACCTTTGATAGATGGTCTATTCATATTGAATCTCGATAGTGGAAATACACATATTAATAACATTGAAGCTAAACGTTTGAAATCAAGCGATAACTTAACCTATATGTGGCACTGTCGTCTTGGTCACATTGGAGTGAAGCGTATGAAGAAACTCCATTCCGATGGACTTCTTGAATCACTTGATTTTGAATCACTTGAAAGATGCGAAGCATGTCTGATGGGTAAAATGACTAAGACTCCATTTTCTGGTATGATGGAGCGAGCTACGGACTTATTGGAAATCATACATACCGATGTGTGTGGTCCAATGAGTGTAGCATCGCGCAGTGGTTATCGTTATGTTCTTACCTTCACGGATGACTTGAGTAGATATGGGTATATCTATTTCATGAAACATAAGTCCGAAACTTTCGAGAAGTTTAAGGAGTTTCAAAGTGAGGTAGAGAATCAACGTAACAAGAAGATTAAATTTCTACGTTCTGATCGTGGAGGTGAATATCTAAGTTACGAGTTTGGCGAGCATTTGAAGAAATGTGGAATACTTTCGCAGTTGACACCGCCGGGAACACCACAGCGTAATGGTGTGTCTGAACGTCGTAATCGAACTCTCTTAGATATGGTTCGTTCTATGATGTCACTTACAGATTTACCGCTATCATTTTGGGGTTATGCATTAGAAACAGCCGCATTCACTTTAAATAGGGCACCATCTAAATCCGTTGAAACGACACCGTATGAATTATGGTTTGGGAAGAAACCTAAATTGTCGTTCCTTAAAGTTTGGGGGTGCGAAGCCTATGTAAAGAAGTTACAGCCGGACAAGCTTGAACCCAAAGCGGAAAAATGCGTCTTCATAGGATACCCGAAGGAAACTATTGGGTATACCTTCTATCATAGATCCGAAGGCAAAATCTTTGTTGCCAAGAATGGATCCTTTCTAGAGAAGGAATTTCTCTCGAAAGAAGTGACTGGAAGGAAAGTAGAACTCGACGAGGTTGTCGAACCTTCTCTCGAAATTGCGAGTAGCGCAGCACCGGAAGAAGTTCCTGTGGTGCCTGCACCAATGAGGGAGGAAGCTAATGATAGTGATCATGAAACTTCGGTTGAGGTTGCTACAGAGCCTCGGAGGTCAACGAGAACTCGTACCACTCCAGATTGGTATGATTCCGTTATGAATGTCATGTTGGTGGACAACACCGATGATCCCGAGACATATGAGGAAGCGATGATGAGCCCAGATTCCAATAAATGGCAAGAAGCCATGAAATCCGAGATTGGATCCATGTACGGAAACCAAGTATGGACTTTGGTGGACTTACCGGATGGCCGGAAGGCTGTCGAGAACAAATGGATTTTCAAGAAGAAAACAGATGCTGATGGTAATGTTACTGTCTATAAAGCTCGACTTGTCGCAAAAGGGTTTCGACAAATTCAAGGAGTTGACTACGATGAGACTTTCTCACCAGTAGCGAAGCTAAAGTCTGTGAGGATTATGTTAGCAATCGCTGCATATTATGATTATGAGATATGGCAGATGGATGTCAAAACAGCATTCCTCAATGGAGACATTGATGAAGAATTGTATATGATGCAACCCAAAGGTTTTGTCGATCCTAAAGATGCTAACAAGGTATGCAAACTTCAACGGTCCATCTATGGATTGAAGCAAGCATCCCGAAGTTGGAATCAACGTTTTGATAAGGTAATCAAAAGTTTTGGTTTTATACAAACTTATGGAGAAGCTTGTATTTACAAGAAAGTGAGTGGGAGCTCTGTAGCGTTCTTAATACTATATGTGGATGACATATTATTGATTGGGAATGATGTAGACCTTCTTAATAGTGTCAAAGAATATTTGAATAATAGTTTTTCAATGAAGGATCTTGGCGAAGCAGCTTACATATTAGGCATAAAGATTTATAGAGATAGATCGAAACGCCAAATATCATTGTCACAAAGTACATATTTGGACAAAGTTCTAAAGAAGTTTGGAATGGAAGAAAGCAAGAAAGGGTTCTTGCCCATGTTGCCCAATACGACCTTGAGTAAAACTCAAAGTCCGACATCGGCAGAAGATAGAGAAAGGATGAGTAAGACTCCCTATGCCTCAGCCATAGGATCTCTAATGTATGCCATGCTATGTACTAGACCCGACATCGCATATGCTGTTAGTCTAACTAGCAGATATCAAAGTGATCCAGGAGTGGATCATTGGACAACGGTCAAAAACATCCTTAAGTACTTGAGAAGAACTAAGGATATGGTTCTTTCTTATGGAGGTGATGAACAGCTCGTTGTTAATGGTTACACCGATGCTAGTTGGAACACCGATCCGGATGATTCTAAATCACAATCTGGATACGTATTTATTTTGAATGGTGCAGCAGTTAGCTGGAGGAGTGCAAAGCAAAGCGTTGTGGCGAGATCTTCAACTGAATCGGAATACATGGCTGCTTCGGAGGCTTCACAAGAAGCGATATGGATGAAAGAGTTCATTACAGAGCTGGGTGTGGTTCCTAGTGCGCTGGACCCAATGTCTATCTACTGTGATAACATGGGCGCCATAGCCAATGCGCAAGAACCAAGGTCACACAAGAAGCTGAAGCATATCAAGCTGCGTTTTCACGCTATTCGAGAACATATCCAGGATGGGGATATAAAGATTTGCAAAGTACACACAGATCTGAATGTGGCGGATCCGTTGACTAAACCTCTCCCGAGGGCAAAACATGACCAACACCAAACTGCCATGGGTGTTCGGTATATTACCATGTAATCTAGATTAGATGACTCTAGTGCAAGTGGGAGACTGTTGGAGATATGCCCTAGAGGCAATAATAAATATAGTTATTATTATATATCTTTGTGTTTATGATAAATGTTTGCATTCATGCTATAATAGTATTAACAAGGAAACCATTAATACTTGTGTGATTTGTAAACTTAATTTGAAGTCCCTAGTATAGCCTCTATACTTCACTAGCTTGTTGGTTGATTGATGATGTGGTTTCTTTGTCATGAACATTGAGATGTTATCAACAACAAGATCATATCGTTAGGAGAATGATATGGTGGACATACTCCTATAGACAAGCGTAGCATAAAGATCAAGTCATTTCAATAGTTCAATTGCTATATGCTTTCTGATACATAGTAACCTAATTCCTTCGACCATGAGATCATGCATATCACCTTTACCAGATGGATGCTTTGATATCATCAAACACCACACCGTAACAGGGTGGCTATAAAGGTGGCATTGAGTGTTCGGAAAGTATTGGTTGAAACACATGGATCAAGAGTGGGATTTGTCCATCCACATGACGGATAGATATTCTCTGGGCCCTCTCGGTGAAATGTCATCCAATTAGCTTGCAAGCATGTGACTTGGTCACAAGGGATCACATATCACAGGAACGAGAAAAGAGTACTTATCAGTAACGAGGTTGAACTAGGTATGCAGAGATACCGACGATCATAACCTCGGATAAGTAACATATCGTGAGACAAAGGGAAATTGGTATCGTATGTAAGTGGTTCATTCGATCGCAAAGTAATCGTAGAAATATGTGGGAGCCATATGAATTTCCAGATTCCTCTATTGGTTATTGTTCGGAGAAGTGTCTCGATCATGTCCGCATAATTCACGAACCGTAGGGAGACACACTTAAGGATTCGACGTTGTTTGAGTAGTTATGGTATTATGAGAAAGAGACCGAATGTTGTTCGGAGTCTCGGATGGGATCCGGGATATCACGAGGTGATCCGGAATGGTCCGGAGAATAAGATTCATATAAGGAAAGTCCCGTTTCGGAGTTCGGGAATGGTTCCGGTGTTTTCATCGGGAACATTCTAGAAGGTCCCGGAATGTCCGGCACTCCGGAGGGGGAAGGGTACATGAATGTGTCATTGCATATTGGAATGATTGCATCATGTACTAAGTGTTCTCGCTGTCCGAAATAAAGGGTTAATTCAAATCCTAATTGAAAAAGTCAAACTGCCAGTTTTCGGTCAAACTGCCAGTTTTCGGAAAGAGGAGAAAGAGGAGGAGAGGTGGAGGCCGAGTTGGAGGAGGGTTCCTCCCCTTGGCCGGCGCACCTCCCAAGGCCGAGTTGGGGAGGAACTCCTCCCCTTGGCCGCCGGCCCTCCCACCTATAAAGGGAGGGGCAGGGCTCCCCTCTCTAGACACACTAGTTCCTACCCCTCTAAACTAAACCCTAGATCTAAACCCCGGTTTAGAGCTATTTTGGTTTAGAGCCTTCTAATTGGTTTAGAGCCTTCTAATTGGTGTGTCTAATTACTAGACCACTAATAGCCTCTCTCATAAGCTCCACCATACTCGCACCGGCTTAAGGCGAAGCCCTGCGGGATCTCCCCTCTACCTCCGGTACCACGCCGTTGTGCTGCCGGAATCGCGAGGAGAGTACTACAACCTCCGCTGCCTGCTGGAACAAGGGAGAGGAAGGTCTTCGTCGAGTACCGAACGTGTGACCGACTACGGGAGCGCTGCCGGAACGTGGCGCCGGAAGGATCGTCTACGCGATCTTGAGATCGGAAAGAGTACGACTACATCACCCACGAGAATCTGCTCTCGTTAAACACTTTGGAATCTTCGAGGGTGAGTTATTCCATCGACTCGTTGCTACAATCTAGTAGATAGATCTTGGCTTGTTTGTTTGTATGCGATAGAAAATTTTTGTTTTCCATGCTACGAACCCCTACAGAGCACTAGGGGGTGGCGCCCCCTCCCCTCTATTTAAAGGAGGGAGGCGCCATGGGAGGGGGAGTCCTAGTAGGACTCCCCTCCCTCGTTGGCTGGCGGATTGGGAGGGGGGAGGAATCCTCCTCCCCCACGAATCCGTGTCTTGCCCCACAAAGACTCCTTGATCCTTTCTTGGTTTTCAAGCAAACTCCAAGAAATCTACTAGAACCTTCCGGAACATTCCGAAACCTTCTAGAATCCCCATACAAATACTCCGGAACATTTCCTAACTTAGAAAAGGATCCCCAATATATGAATCTTATTCTCCGGACAATTCCGGATCTCCTCGTGATGTCCCGGATCCAATCCGAGACTCTGAACAACATTCGGTCTCCAACGCATATTCCATATCTACTTAAAACAACTTCGAACCTTAAGTGTGTCACCCTACGGTTCGTGAACATGTATACATGATAGAGACACATCTCCGATCAATAACCATTATGGGATCTGGAGATCCATAACAGCTCCCACATACTCAACGATGACTTTGTGATCGATAGAACCATTAACATACGAAACCAATTCCCTTTGTCATGCGATAGTCTACTTATCCGAGGTTTGATCGTCGGTATCTCCATACCTAGTTCTACCTCGTTACTGATAAGTACTCTTTACTCGTTCCGTGATGTGTCATCCCTTGTGACCTAGTCACATGCTTGCAAGCTAACTAGATGACATTCCACCGAGAGGGCCCAGAGCATATCTATCCGTCATATGGATGGACAAATCCCAATCTTGGTCCATGCGCTTCAACACATACTTTCAGAATACCCAATAACACCTTTATAACCACCCAGTTACGAAGCGGTGTTTGATGTCATCAAAGTATCCATCCGGTGATGGTGATTAACATAACCTCATGGTCGAAGGATTAGGTTACTATGCATTTGAAAAGCTTGTAGCAAAACGAACTTAATGGCTTGATCTTATGCTATACTTACTATGGGTGTGTGTCCATCACATCATTCTCCTAATGATATGATCTTGTTATTAATGACATTCAATGTCCATGATCAGTAAACCATGATCATCCATTAATCAACAAGCTAGTTTAACAAGAGGCTTACTAGGGACTCTTTTATGTTTACAAAACACACAAGTATTAATGTTTCCAGTTAATACAATTATAGCATGGGATGTAAACATTTATCATAAACATAAAGATATAATAATAACCACTGTATTATTGCCTCTTGGGCATATCTCCAACAGTCTCCCACTTGCACTAGAGTCAATAATCTAGTTAAAAACTTGTGCATTCAACACCTATGGCTTTCTGGTGTTGTATAGACACTATTGCTAGTGGTAAACATAATCTTCGGATCTGACACTTCCAGGTCCGTGTGTATTTGCATTTCCTTGCGTCTCTACACAATACTCATTCTCCAATGAGATGGCATTGTATAAATTTGGTCCTTTGGTGAGACCTTTAGTTCCTTGGGATTAAATCATGTTGATAAAATTGTCATACAATGTATCCTCATAGTATTATTCCGCTATGAACCACACCTAGTTTGATAACAAACTACTTGACGCAAATGCCCTCATTTGCTGCTACAATAGTAGTCATATACTTAGCCTTTTGTTGTAGTATCTGTCACAATGTTTTAACTTTGGTACTCAACCAAATCCGTTATGGAACTTCCTTTCCATTACATTGTGCCATCCATAGTTTAAATTGAGATAAACTTAATTTGTGACAAAACTAGTATCAATGTAACAATTTACAATGAACTATTTGTCACCACTATATAAGTAATATATTCTTAGTTCTTCCAAAGATCATAGGAATATCCCTACTATTTTCCAATGATCATCTTATGAGTCATTATGGTATATTCTCATAACATTTAGAGCATAGGACATATCTGGATGTGTACATCTCAAAAAATGATTGATCAAAATATTCTTGTGATTTCACCAAGTGTCAAAACACTTGAATCTCGTGTCAACACACTTGAATCTTGATTCAGTCCTTTCCGTGCGTCAAGAACCTTTCTTGTTGTTTCCATATTGAACTCATTCAACATCTTATCTATGTACATTTGGCAAAACCATATTAGCGCCTCAATCTATCCATATAGACATTGATGCCTAATTCTTGGGTTATGTCCAAGTCTTTCATCGAAATGAAATTATTAACCTGTGTCAATAAAAGATACATCATTTCTAATCAACAATATGTCTTTCACATAATGTATTAGAAATATGTCTTAGCGCTCCCACTTAATTTCTTGCAAAATGCAAACATCTTCATCGTCTCTGATGAAATTAAACCTTTTAACGGTTTCATCACGGTGAAGATTCCAACTCCGCGATGCTCACTTCAACCATTGAAGTTTTGCATACTCTTTTAGCATCCTTTGAATTAACAAAACCCTTTGGATCGTGTCATGTACACATCCTAGGTAACCATTCTATTAGAAGAACTTGTTTTGTTTGTTCAACTACCATATACCAAAATATATGTAGTGGTTGCTACATTAATCTGTCCAGACTAAATATCACTATGAAAGATCAAATCTTATCATAGTCAATTCCTTGAACATTGTCGTAAACTCTTTCCGACATGTCGACTATTTCATAGATGTGAAACATCCATGTCTACTTATTTATAGATCGATATACGACTGTAAGGTCTTGCACCTTTTCAGAGGGTCTTTCAAATTCAAAGCTTGATTTCTCGTGTATGGAATTATCACGGGTTTTATGGCTTCAGGCCACTTAACGAAGTCAGGGCCCATCATTGCTTCTTTTGCATGTAGTCGGTTCATCATTGTCAAACAACAATGATTTAACTCTCAAATCTTGGCATTTGATTACTTACCCGACCTACTTGGTTCAATAGGAAATTAGATCTCCGTGACCACAACCTTTGAGGCACGTGAGCCATGAGCATTGTTGCTGCCTCCGGGACACTTACCGATGCTGCGCAACTCAGCACATATTAGCCAAGGTTCAACAACCTTGTCAAAGTTCTATTGTCCTCCCACTTAACTTTTCACCAAAAATTCCTTCTCAAGAAACTCGACATTCTAAGTGACAAACACTTTTGTCTTCGGTGTTATGGAGGAATACCCAATGGTTATTCGAAATAACCTACAAAGACATGCTCATCCGACTTTGGTTGTAAACACTTTATTTATGCCTAGCATACCAAAAATTTAAGAAAGGACAACCTGGGTTTTATCCCAAACCATGACTTATATGGTGTCATTTCAACGGATCACGATGGAGCTCTTTTCAGTGTAAAAGCGGTAGTTACTAAAGATTTTAATCTTTAAAATATAATGGCAGTTTTATAAATGACACCTTTGATCTTACCATGTCAAACAAGGTTTCATTACATATCTTGAACACTCCATACTCCTATGGTGTTTTGGGAAATGCAAATCCATGGAACGATTCCTCAAATCTTAGGTGTTTTGCTAAACTTGTAACTCAAACATCTTTATGATCCAATCATAAACTTTTTATTTTCTTGTTACAATAATTTTCCACTTCATCTTGAAAGTCTTTGAACATTTTCAAATGTTTCATACTTCTTCCTTATTGAGTAAGTATATAAATAAACTCACTCAAATCTTCGGAGAAAGCATATGAAGTTGAAATCCATCGCCCACGACTACACATAATGGACTATATACATCAATATGTACAAATTCCAATCAGTTAGTCGTCCGTTCCTCTTTTGGCCTACGAACGGAGTTTTAATTATCTTCAGGAAAGTATCACAAGCGTCATTTGATCAAAATCAAAGACTCCAAAAATCCATCAACATGGAGTTTCTTCATGTATCCCAAATATAATTTAAACGGTGATGTCACTTCGCAAGTGATCTTTCAATTATTTGTCTTGCGACATTTTAGCATTATGGTCGTTATTTCTCCAACCAGACTTGTATATCATCCATCTATTATGGAATACGGTAATTATTTGAACAACCTTTTGTCATCATAATACCTGATCAAAATAACAATTATTGAAACAAATCTTGAAGGTAAGTTTTGATGTTAACGAGCAACACAACAACCCTTTGTTTGTTTTCGATGAACATCATCACATATTCTCTTGCTAGTTATTTAGGCCATTGTAGTTCATGAATTGTGTTGTCCTGTATGACACTTCATACCAACCAATTCGGTATCCAATACCGCAGAACTACATTGTTTAACAAGCAAGAAATACAGCCATAACATGTATCTTCTATATACCTAAGTTGGACATCTCCAATCTTTTCTTTTCTGCCAAATATTTTATAGATTCTCTTTCAACAATTCCTTTTCTTTTAAAAGAATCTATCAACTTCAATAGTGGTGTCATTCACATGACACATAGTACAAAGTGTGTATAGTCAAATACTAATACCTTTGAACTTGCACTTTGAAGTGGATCACCTTCATCAAATGTTTGGCATTCTTTCAAAATTCCATTCTTTAGTAATCTTTTAGTGTAGTAAACATTTTACTTACATCTTCTATTCATCCTTATCATGACAACTTTCATGATCAAGCGGCTATAGCTCATAAAGGTGAACTGAGAGTATAATGTTTCTTTTCCAAAACATTTTTGAGGATTAGGACGACTAGCGTCTCCAACCTTCACAAATTCTCATCAAATATGAGGACATATACTCATGTTGTAACCAATACATTGTTTTAGATATCGCAATACCTTTCACATATGATGGTTTCTAAAACATTGCTTTCAGCTCTTAGATAAACTTGATATTAAAAACAATCTTTTGAGTATCAAGAATCATGGAGGCAAACATGATACATTAGATACTAACACTGGAATTGTTACTCTTGATTTAATACTGTTTATTAAACTTCACAGAGTAAACGGAGTTTGCTGAAGGTTTGCAACAGGACTTTTAAACTTTAGATTGACACTCAAAACAATACGATACCAGTTCGTAAAGCAAATATCCAGAATTTCTATAGTTCCACTATCTCAACTATAACTAAGCGTAAGGTGGTGAACGGATGCCAATGACTACAACAAACTATGCAAATTCACTTTGATTGTGTTTATGATAAATTGAGTTTGACTAATCCAAATTACAAATGAACTCCCACTCAAAACAACATCCCTCGAGTTGTTTTAGTGATTACACGAACCAAATCCACTACACCAAGTCCGATCATCACGTGAGATGATGTAGCTTTAAAGGCGAACAATCAACATGTTCATCATATCATCCATATGACTCATGCTTTACCTTTCGGTATTCCGTGTTCCGAGACCATGTTTGTACATGCTAGGCTCGTCAAGGTTAACCTTAGTATCCGCATGTGCAAATCTGGCTTGCACCCGTTGTATGCACACGTAGAATCTATCACACCCGATCATCACGAGATGCTTCGAAACGACGAGTCTTAGCAACGCTGCCTACTAAGGACGAACACTTTATTACTTGATATTTAGTGAGAGGGATCATCTTATAATGCTACCGTCGCGATCTAAGCAATACAAGATGCATAAAGGATTAACATCACAGGCAATTCATAATTAGTGTGATATGATATGGCCCTTTCTTCTTATGCCTTTGATCTCCATCTCCAAAGCACGGACATGATCTCCATCATCACCAGCATTGCGTCAAGGTCAGTGGCGCCGCTTCATGGTTGTCCATCATCACTAGCAACTATTACAACTACTTGGAATAAAGCTATTACAAGATGAATAGACACGCAGGTCTTAACAGAATTAAAGACAACCATTAGGCTCCTGCCGGTTACCATATTACAACAAGGATCATTGCATACATCAAATATAATCACAATCACATGATGGCCATATCACATCACAAAACCCCTGCAAAAACAAGTTAGACGCCTCTAATTTTCTTTGCATGTTTTACGTGGTTTGGGGCTTTCGAATAAGAACGGATCTTACCTACGAAACTGAACCACAACGTTGATACAAGTGCTATCAAGTGCAAAGTGTAGATTGGATCTATACTATGATGGGAGAGACAGACACCCGCAAAGCCACTTGTGCAATACGAGTTGCACGTCAACTATGGAGCAAGTCTCATGTGCGATGACATGTATGGTTAGCCCGAGCCGCTTCATCCCACCATACCTCAAGATGCAAAGTACACAAAGCAAAAGACGGCACGAGCACCAACGCCCACAAAACCATTGTGTTCTACTCGTGCAACAGATCTACGCATAGACAAGGCTCTAATACCACTGATGGGTTCATAGCATGGAAAACAAAAAAATTCTACCGCAAGAACGAACAAAACCCAGATCTAATCTAGATAAAAGTCAAGATCTAATCTATTAGATATGTGCAACGAGATAGATCTGTACTAACCCTCGTAGAACTGAAAGCGTTACGAGATTAGATCTCGGGGTTGATGTAGTCGATCTCAAGATCGCGTGGACGATCCTTCCGTCGCCGCGTTCCGGCAGCGCTTCCGCAGTCGGTCACATGTGCGGAGTCGAAGCAGACCTTCCTCTCCCCGTTCCAGCGAGCAGCGGAGGTAGTAGATCTTCTCCACGGAATCCCAGCAGCACGACGGTGTGGTGGTGGTGGTGGAGTAGAGATTTCTGCAGGGCTTCGCCTAAGCCGGAGCAGAGCGAAGGAGGAGGAGAGAGGCGGCGGCTAGGGTTTGTTATGGGAGAGCTCTAGGGGGTGGCGCCCCCTCCCCTCTATTTAAAGGAGGGATGCGCCATGGGAGGGGGAGTCCTAGTAGGACTCCCCTCCCTCGTTGGCTGGCAGATTGGGAGGGGGAGGAATCCTCCTCCCCCATGAATCTGTGTCTTGCCCCACAAAGACTCCTTGATCCTTTCTTGGTTTTCAAGCAAACTCCAAGAAATCTACTAGAACCTTCAGGAACATTCCGAAACCTTCTAGAATCCCCATACAAATACTCCGGAACATTTCCTAACTTAGAAAATGATCCCCAATATATGAATCTTATTCTCCGGACAATTCCGGATCTCCTCGTGATGTCCCGGATCCAATCCGAGACTCCGAACAACATTCGGTCTCCAACGCATATTCCATATCTACTTAAAACAACTTCGAACCTTAAGTGTGTCACCCTACGGTTCGTGAACATGTAGACATGATAGAGACACATCTCCGATCAATAACCATTAGTGGGAGCTGGAGATCCATAACAGCTCCCACATACTCAACGATGACTTTGTGATCGATAGAACCATTAACATACGAAACCAATTCCCTTTGTCACGCGATATTCTACTTATCCGAGGTTTGATCGTCGGTATCTCCATACCTAGTTCTACCTCGTTAATGATAAGTACTCTTTACTCGTTCCATGATGTGTCATCCCTTGTGACCTAGTCACATGCTTGCAAGCTAACTATATGACATTCCACCGAGAGGGCCCAGAGCATATCAATCCGTCATATGGATGGACAAATCCCAATCCTGGTCCATGCGCTTCAACACATACTTTCAGAATACCCAATGACACCTTTATAACCACCCAGTTACGAAGTGGTGTTTGATGTCATCAAAGTATCCATCCGGAGATGGTGATAACATAACCTCATGGTCGAAGGATTAGGTTACTATGCATTTGAAAAGCTTGTAGCAAAACGAACTTAATGACTTGATCTTATGCTATGCTTACTATGGGTGTGTGTCCATCACATCATTCTCCTAATGATATGATCTTGTTATTAACGACATTCAATGTCCATGATCAGGAAACCACGATCATCCATTAATCAACAAGCTAGTTTAACAAGAGGCTTACTAGGGACTCTTTTATGTTTACAAAACACACAAGTATTAATGTTTCTAGTTAATACAATTATAGCATGGGATGTAAACATTTATCATAAACATAAAGATATAATAATAACCACTTTATTATTGCCTCTTGGACATATCTCCAACAAGTAGCCCCCGAGTGTCCAGTGGAATCGCAGATTCGACTGGAGACTTTTTGAAGCCTTCGAGTGCCTAAATGAGTACATTTCGATTGCTTTTATTTGTGTTATAGGGATTGTTGATATACGTGCCTGATATAACCGAAGTATCGGTATCAGTTAACCACCTTAGGGTGAAACAACGCAATCTACTCAAATTCGAGTCCCCGGACTCGAATCCGGAAAAGTGCTGGTGTAATTCGACTCAGGCCGCGGAGGTCTTACAGGAGTCGAATTCCAGTTATATGGGTGTGAGCACTTGACGCATTCGTCAAGGCATGTTCATCGTGCCTGTAGGCACGGATATGTTTCTGGTAGTGCGCTGTTAAATGCGTTGTCAGGCCTTATTCAGGTCTTACCTTCACGCCGTAGGCGCGGCATCCGAATTTTATCATCACGGAGACGATTCGGGTAACCCAGGAGACGCAGTCTCTTTGTAGGGAAAAATTATGAGGCGGTGTTGCCATGAGTTTCGAGTGTGGATGTTATCAACACACAGTTTTTCTTGCACAAATAATCATAGGGTGCGCGGCCAGCGCTCCCTATGGGTGTAGCCCCCAAGTGCCTGGTTGAGTCGAAGACTCAAGCAGGGACTAAAGAACTTTTGCGACTGTTGTCGTCTTTTGCTTGCTTGTTCAGTCGATGACTCAGGCAGGGACTAAAATATTTTCGCGATTGCTGTCGTCTTTTGCCTGCTTGTTTCCGACGCTCCCTATGGGAGTAACACATGTCCATAATCGAACTGTGTTTCGAGTGGTTTGGTTTGCTTTAGTGATTGTCCATGTTCCTGCAACAAGAAAAAGAAAGTCGTAGGGTGCGCGGCCAACGCTCCCTATGGGAGTAGCCCCCGAGTGCTTGGTGGAGTCGAAGACTCCAGCAAGGACTAAAAATAGTCGAAGTTTTCCACTTCATAGGCTTGGTGACGTCAGTGCTGACGCTTGTATGACCTTAGTTGCCCGCGTGAGTGGTTTTGACGGGACGTGACGAGCGGTGGGTCCCACTTTCTGACTTTGATTTGACTGGGCATGCGTAATCTTATTTTTAACTACGCCTCCTCGATTTCCGCGCGTAATGGTAGAAGTGGGGGGACGGTTCGCGCTTCCTCTTCTCCACGTGTCCTACGCGATGCGTGCCACGCGTCCAATAGGGTTTTTGTCAGCCGTTGGATTGCATCTCCCAGGGGTTAAGTAGCGATGCTGCGGCGGTAATTTCCCATCTGTGCTCTTTCTTCCTTGCTGCCATCGCTATTGCCGTTTGCTTTTTTGCTTTCCTCTGCGCTCATCTTCCCCACGACGATGGACCAGCTCCGTTCGTTTCCAAGCTATTTTCTTCGCTCTCATCGCCGCCACGCAATGGGGAAGAAGAAGGGAGGCACTGATTCCGCGGCCACCCTCGCTGCAACGAGGAAGAAAGGTAGCTCCGCTGCTGCGGGCACCAGTGGCGCTGCCGTCGGGAAGAAGAAGGCCACGGGCACCCGCGTGACCAATGGCGCATGGTGCCCCTCTATCATCAAGGCGTCGGATCTCTGTCTTCTTCGCCAAGACGGAGTGATTTCTGCAGCAGTCGCCGATTCACGCGTTCCCAGCGGTGAGACCATTCCTGCTCCTCCCGTTATTTATCGAGTGATGTTTCTTGCATTCATCATTCGCGGTCTTTCCTTGCCTCTTCACCCCTTTCTTCGGGGTCTTCTTTGTTTCTATGGGCTCCAGCTCCATCAGCTGTCCCCAAATTCTCTCCTCCACATCACTTGTTTCATCACTCTCTGCGAGTGTTGGCTCGGAATCGAGCCACACTTTGGTCTTTTCAAACGTATCTTTAAATTGAAGCGTCAGTCTGCATCTGGCTCTTTATTTTATGACGTAGGTGGTTGCGGAATCCACGTTGACCCATCCGCCACCTACTTCGATATCAAGCTCACCAAGTCCGTCTAGGGATGGAGGGACAAATGGTTCTATGTGCGCGGCCAGAAGGCCAAGGACGAGCACTTTGGACTCGCGCCCTTCGATCCCGCGACTCCCTGCAAGAAGATGCGTTCTTGGAAGAACGTGATCATGCCTTCCGAACTCGCGGAAACAGGCGTGTTATATCAGCGCGTCTGCGACCTCGAGAGTCGCATAGGCACAGAAGAGGGAGGATGCGCCCTTGTCAGGACTTGGCTGCGTCGTCGCGTCCAGTCTCTCCAGGCCAGGGTCCATCCCATGTTCCAATGGGTTGGCGCTGATGATCCCACTCGCGTGTCTGCTGATGGCATGTCTGCGAGTGAGGTAGATAAGAGGGTGCGACTGGTTACGAAGTATACCCTCAAGGATGTGCTTCCGAACGAGCCAGTCATTCCTCCTTTCGATGCTTCGAATCCTCCTCCTGAGGTATGGTTGTGCTATGTAGTAGCTTATTTTATCGATTGCGTCTTTTGTTGCTTATCTGTTTTACTTTTTGTATACAGGAGTGGGCGGTGTCGCCTTGCATGCCTCCCCTCCCCGAGGGGATTATTCCTCGTGAAGCTTTGGAAGAGGACGAGTCTGAGTTGACTGTCCCTTCTGATGTGGAAGAGGAAGCCCCCGAGTCTGAGAGTCCGGATACTCGCAAGCGTTCGTGTAGCGGGGATTCCGACGCGTCGACTCCTTCAACTCTAGGAGGCGCGGCTGTTGGCGCGGAGTCGCCAATTCCCGCTGTTCCTGTGAGGGTTGTGGCACCGTCTTCTCGTAAGAAGATGCGATTTCCCAAGGAGTCTTCGTCGGAGTCGACGGAGGCTACATTTGATCTTGACAGATTTGACTGGTAAGTTTGCTATTGCATCCATTCTTCTCTTGTTTTCTTCTTGTTGGCTTTGCCCTGGAGTTTGCCTTTTCTGAGCGCGGATTTTGTCTTGCAGTCAAGAGGCGTCATCATCTTCTGGCGATGTCGAATTTCTGAAGGAATCAGGAGTCGCGACCTCAAAGGCCAAGATAGAGGTCGAGCGTGCTCCTTCTCCTCCAGCGGCGGCCCACTCCGGGCACAATTCTTCGAGCTCTCCTCACGTAGGGGAGCATAGAGTAGTTGCTCGGATGACCGTTCGGCAATCTTCTTCAGAGTCGCTGGAGGACCATGTAAGTATATCTTTCTTTCTTTTATAATTTGGCAGTCAAACGCCATTTTGTTGCCCTCTGCTGACTCTTTGTTTTACACGACAGCTCCTTGTAAAGGAAGTCGCGTCTCCAGTGCTGACGCTTGTATGACCTTAGTTGCCCGCGTGAGCGGTTTTGATGGGACGTGACGAGCGGTGGGTCCCACTTTCTGACTTTGATTTGACTGGGCGTGCGTAATCTTATTTTTAACTGTGCCTCCTCGATAGGCTAGGTCTCGGGTAGCAGGTCGAGTCGATTACAAGTTAGGGTTTTTCTCCTTCAAACTTTCTATCTTTAGCTTCTTCTTGTCCTTCAAGCAATCGAGAGTCCGTAGGTTACTCGAGTCCCTCCATCCGGGCCTTGGCGACACCGTGGGCCTGTATGTATTTGGACCGTATATACCAAGCTCGAGTACCTGTAGGGTATACCCATGTCAGTAGGAGTAGAAAACCTTATTGATTTCGTTTATGGGAGTAACTATATCGGACGATACTTCTGTTGTTCCCCAGGTAGTTTAGATTTTCTTTTTGGATTTTATTATGCTTATCGGATGATAAACACTATCATATTAGTTTTGATTTGCACCTATAAGAGGAAACTGTACACGTATCGTATGCTTATCATCGCTTCCTGTTATCATTACAGTAGCATATTGTTTCATGTTACTATTGGAGTAGTTTATATTTTCCAAATATTAGTCCATGTCAAGGGCTGCCAAAAATGGACCTTGTCCTTGTCACATCGGCTTCATCACATGTTGAATGGCCATATTGTTTCATGTTGTTGCTGGAGTAGTTTAGATTTTCCAAATATTAGTCCATATCAAGGGCTGCCAAGTTTAAATGGACCTTGTCCTTGTCACATCGACTTCATCACATGTCGAATGGCTGCCAAGTGAGGTAGGGACCGATAGGGCTAACATGATCTAATGAGTCCTCAATGTATAGACCGTTGTTGTCGCTCTCAAGGGCCATCTCGTGTTGAACATGGACCTGTCGTTCTCAAGGATGTGGGGAAACATAGGTTAAAGTGGAGATGCTATGTTTCATGACTGCATCCAGAAAGGGAGAGAGTGAACCAACCATGAGGAAATGAAGTAGCAAGAAATCTTATCTATACAAAGTTGGGAGAGATATGTATAGAGTTGTAGTCAGGAGACATGAAGCAATCAGACAAAAGGGTTATATGCATGAGATAACTGAGGAGTGACACGTGGAACAAGATCTATGGATATAGGTGTGAGTGACTCTACAACAAAGGAAAGAAAGCTAGGTGTTTAATTAGGGGAAAGAGTGTGAAGGATGTTGTAGCGATGGTCTTTTTAATCACTCGTATACTAGCAACAAGACTAAGTCAAACGCATGAGAAGAAGGATAAGCAAACAACGATTTAATAAATATATTTAAACTCCGTTACAAAGAACGGGTATTCAACTAGTAGTATAGTAGTAGTAGAGGTAGGACAGCGGTACGCCGATGTCTTCACTCTTTGCGTGGGCCTGTCCACTCCTTGTCTGGCGCTGGCTGCACGTTTCCTTCCTTGTCCTTCTCGTACGTGGAATCCAATGTGCTGGTGGACTTGGTCTTGCTCGATACGAAGCTGTGGAGCGGCCGGCGGGCAGTAGAGCCGGAAGGGATCGATCGATCCCTCCAGCGCTCAACCGAGATGGGGGGCGCTACCGCTTGCGGCCCAGCCGAGGGGAGGCCCAACCGGCGAGGGGTGCTGGCGACGCTGGCCCAGCCAGGGCCATCCTGCCCAGCCGGACCGAGGCGCGCGGCGGCGGGGAGTCTGGATCAATGAAAAAAATAGCGCGCTAACTTAAATAGCGCGGACTTTAAAAAAATGCTATGAACGCTATAGCGTGCTATTTTTTAAAATAGCGTTTCATATAAAGTATAAAAAATCGAGATTTCAGCAGCTATAAACTTATAGATATAGCATTCCGCGGCTATAAAACCACAGGTATAACATTCTGTAGCCAAACATCAACTATAGATAGTTCACATAGTTCATAACTCCATATCACATAGCCGAAATCACAACCATAGTTCAGAATTCACACACTAACATAGAGTCAGACACATAGTTGACATTCGTTGCAGGGATTATCGATGACGGATTGAAGGAGGGGAACGGAGGTAGGGTGAAGGCGTGAAGCACCGAAGCTAGACGTGAAGGAATCCAAGGCGGAAGCGATTCTAGGCGGAGGCATGTTGATTCCAGGCGGAGACGCCGTATTCGTCATCGCGACGTCGCCTCTCTAAGGAAGTAGAGGAGACGAACAGGGAACTGACGTTATGTGTGTTACCATGTTGCCCTATTAGGATTAGTTGGATTAGGGTAGGCCACTAGACCAAAATGGTTCAAAATAGGGAATGGGCTACTAAAAAAACCAACAAAAAAATAGCGCCGCTACGACGTAACGTCAAATAGCGCGAATAGCGCCGTATTTAGCGTGTGTAGCGTCTCTGGAATACATAGCATAGCGTCCAGCTCCCGAAAACGCTATAGCGGCGCTAATAGCGTTAAATAGCGCGCTATTTTTTTCATTGGTCCGGATGGGTCCTCTTCATCTTCTCTTCGGCGGCTGCTGGACAATGGAGGGCTGTTAGCTTTGATAATTGGACCACTCTGCTGACAGAATCCGACAACCCAGCTCCAGGCGAGTCGTGCTGGTGGCCTCGCATGCGCCACTATGCACACGGCTGCTTCTGTTGGGCGTTTCATCCCAAGGGCAAGTTGATCATGCTCGACACACGCACCATGAATTTCTCTCTTGTCAACCTCCCGCCAGGCACCAACGGAATGCAGGTTGTCATTCTGGAGGCAGGGGAAGGAAGGCTTGCGATGTTTATGGATGAGTATTTGACACCTCTACTCAGCTACGTAGTTTTGCAACCGGTACGTACCTAGCCTATAGCAGCCGCCAGGAGACTCCAATGAGAAAAACCTATCTAGGTTCCACACCCCTTGCTGGTGACGTCGCCGGTCCGTTTCGTCTCCGGTGGTCCAAGGGCTTTGGAGGCATGGTGGGCCATGGCCTACCGCTCTCTTAGTGTCTTCTTTAGGATGTTAAGGCGACGGCTACATCCTAAAGATCATACCCGCTCTATCCTCGTTTTGATGGTGCATCTAGCGCTAATGAAGAGCGCGTGGAGTCGTTTATCCGGCAGATCTCCTGGGATTCTGTCCGTTTTCGTGTTCGTCAGTTTGTTTTCATGCCAGCCTCTTCCGTTCTACGGATGTCATCTTTGACGATGGTTGCTACTATAGTGCGTTGGTCCATTATGGCCTTATCACGGCGACTTCTCATCTGTCTACTACAACAAGCTCCACTACGACAAGCTTTGTTCGGCTTCGGTGACGGAGGGGCGAGGACGGCGGCGCGCCTTTGGCTCGCGCTAGTGTTTGTAGTCGTCGCTCGATGGTCTAATGATCAATTTATAATTTTTATTACTTTTAAATCTCTTTGTACTGATGTTAATGATTATTAATAAATAGGTGGAATTTCGAAGAAAAAAAAAGCTATCGTAGTTTTGCAAAATGAGGACATGGTGGATACCAATGGCAATCAGAGGCAACGTTCAATTTACCCCTAGATAAGCGCAATATGCTCATGGGCGTAGCTGGAGGATATTTACTCATACAAGGGGGTGCCTGACAGAACGTTTGACGCTGATTTTCTTTCGCTAGATCTTAAGACTCTACAACTTGAGCGCTTCTTTGCGTCTAAGTACGGCAAGATGGATGATCATCTGTTTGCTGGTTTCCCACAACCCTTGTCTCCACCAACTATTTGACATGGTAACACTGCTCTCAGTTTTTGGATACTTCTATTTGTTACATTTGTCAAACAGTTACCATGCAATTGTAAAGCTGTTGAACATAGGAGATCAAGAAGTATCTGTTTCTCATCTTAGAGATATAGTTGTCACCATTTTTGTATATGTATTAGCATACAAATAAAAACAATGAGCATCATAACTTCCTATGTACTAATAAGCTTGATTTGGGCTTGTATTGGATACTTTCTTTGAAGCTCTTTGTTGCCTCATATTTTGCAAAGTGCAAACTATATAGAGGTTTTCTCCGGTGCTACCCCCTCCACCAAACTCGTATAAAACTTGGACAAACTTCAACATAAGAACGACTGAGATCGCTCGATACTCCTTCATAATTAATGCTAATCAGGTATACGTAGTCCTGTAAAAAAACGTATAGCCCAACCAAATTATACGTCTGTCTTGCAAACGTGTGTACTACGGCGGCTCATCATCGGCGACGACCATGGACGGTGATTTGGTGGCCGCGGCGATTGTGTCCGGCGAGTTAGTGGCGATGACTCAAGGTGGATCTTCCGCCACACGCCTCAGCCTGGCCTTGTAGGTGTGTGCCGGCAGGGATGGCGGCAGCACAACAGTGCGATGGCACGACGGCACGGGGGCTTGTAGGATTGGCGGCGGCGTGGAGGCAGCGTGCGTGCTTGGCGGCGACCCGCTGGACAGTCCAGCGACTTGTCCGACAACCCGCCGAATAGTCCGGCCACTTGTTCGGTGAACTGCCGGACAGTCCGTCGAAGCAACTAACATGGCGATCTGCCGTGCATGCGGCGATCGGGAAAAGGGACTACCTCTTCCAGCAACTTCCTCCGACATGGAAGGGCAACGAGTATGTGACTGAAGGCGGCGGAGAAAATGCAAGCAGAAAGGCCCCCGCGTCGCCTCCCTAGCGACACTGGCGGTGTGCCGCCTCTCCCCTGCCCGTCCGCCCCCTCCGCCCCTCCCCCTCGCCGCCATCGGCGCAGGCCGTCCGGGCAAAGCTTGGGAGGCGCCGGCGCCGGCGGGATTTCGTTCTGGCCGGGCATGGCTGGGAGCTGCAGGCCCAGATGCGTTCTGCGGCAGCTGGTCTGTGGCTGCTGCGGCAGTTCTCATCTGGCAGGGGCAGTTGGCTGTTGATGCGGCGTTCGGGGGGCTCGCGCAGGCGGCCTGGTCAGCGCGGATGCAGTGGCAGGGTGGTGTCTGGGCTCGATCTGGGCCCTGGTCGGGACGGGTGGGCCGCGGCCATGGCGGCCATCAGGGATGCCGAGCCAGCGGGCTCGGGCATGGATGCAGTCGGGGCGGCGCCCTCGACCACGGATGGGCAGCAGGGGAGGCCGTGTCGTTGCTCCGGCACCCGACGCCGTCTGTTTGCCAGAGTTGAGGATGCCGGGGCGGCGGCCCCGGGGACACGGTGGCAATTGGATGATCAGCGGTCAGATTTTGCCTCGACGCGACGGTGGCGTGGAGGACGGCGGGGCTTGGGGTGCCTCGGCACGGTGGTCTCATGGAGGCAGAGCCTAGCTTCGTCGGTGTCTTGGTGGCTCTGATGGGCCGCCGTGGGTAGGTGTCTGGCTGGGGCGTGGTGGCCCGGGCTGGCTGTGGAGGTCAGTGGCGGAGGTGTGACAGGGATTAAGGATGGCAGTGTGGCGGTGCCTCTTTGGTGGGCGAGGCACTGGTTCTCGGTGTCTCGCGGTCGGTGGCAGGTTGACGTGAGGAGCTCACCTGCTATGCGAGGAGGCTAGAGCGGTGGCTCCGAAGCGAGGTGGTGTTGTTGCTTTCCCTGGCCGCGTGGGTGGTGGGGCAGGCCACTGTCGGCGGGGGCATCATCTCTCACTGATGGTCGTGCTTGTCGAGTGGAATGGACTATCCTTGTGACTGTACATTGGAGGTTGTGGTCGCGGATCTCCGGACAAAAGTCTTGCCTGACTTGGTCGGTGCTGACATCGGCGGTGCTCGGGGGCGCTGTTTTCCCTCTTGAGGGTGTTGTCGTGGAGACCGGCCCCCTCCATCCCTTACTTTGGGGTGAAACCCAAATCTGGCTTGCCAGATTGGATGACGACAGCGTCTCTTGGACGGCGTTACCTCGTTAGAGGCATTATTTTTCAGATTGAGGGAAGCTTTTCTCGGTGTTGCTTGTGCTACCGGCTGAGTCGATGTCTTCGGGTCCTATCGGCGTGTGAGTGTCGCTGGCGGGTTTGTTGCGGCCTGCCTCTCGACATGAAACCTGAGAGGCCTATCCGTTCCTTCAGCTCTGATTTCCTCTCCGGGGACGTGTTCTAGGTGTTTCGTAGCACCCGTTGTTGTTGTTGTGCTGGTTTCGGTCGGCGGTGCTCCAGACCTAGTCGAACTAGGTAGTGTGGCCTCGTCTTGGTTTTTGATGGTTTTTCCTCAAAACTATGCCGCTTGGGGTCTTTTTTTGGTCCGGTTCCCCTTTTAAACGGACCAGTGTGTATATACGTCTGTATCAGGTTTCAGTCGGTTTCCTCTCCAAACCGGCCAATTCTCTTCTTTTAATAGAAAAGACAGTGCTTTTGCTGGTTGCTCAAAAAAAAAGGCGGCGGACGAGAAACACGGCGGCGGCGGCGGGAAAAAAGACGGTTGTGGCGGCGGCGGTGATCGGAGCGGCGGCGGGTGGGACGTGTGTGTGAGTATGGCCTACGGGAATAATAACATATACCTATACGTGAAAATACATGTTCGAATATAGGGTTGTACGTACGTAAATGTATTTATACGAGTTTGGGGAGGGTAGCACTAGAGCAAACCTCAGCTATATATTTCTCCAATTCTAGTTATACTTGTGAACCACATTTATTGGATTAGGCTTATTCGCTTTCCTAACAGACTGCATTTGCTACTTCTTCCGATCAAAATTAATTAACTCAAGTTTATATTGATACATGTGTATCTAGACTTGTTTATTGTCTAGATAAAGTTTAGTTAATTAATATTGATCAGAGGGAGTAGTATCACCTGGTACTTTGACATCCGTAGTAGTTACTTCCTTTTATCAAAATTGACACATTCTGTCATCTATGGTTGAGTGTTTTGTCATGTGGCAATGGTTGCTATTCTGATGCGCTGGTCCTTTGGGGCCTTAGCACGACGATTTTTTGTCCGTCTACTACAACAAGCTCTATTACGATAAGCTTTGTCCGGCTCCGGTGATGGAGGAGCGAGGACGGCGGCGCGTCTTCAGCTCGTGCCAGTGTTTGTAGTCGTCGCTAGGTGGTCTAATGATCTATTTGTAATTTTTATTACTTTTAGGACTCTTTGTACTAGTGTTGATGATTATTAATAGATCGGTGGAATTTCGTAAAAAAAAATAGGGCCAAACTTATGTAAAGATATATTAGCAAAGATAGATTAGAAAGAGGTTGAATTTGTTTTCAAATATATTAAGGGCCGGGCTTTGCCTTCAAGACATCATTAGGCAGAGTAGGGTTCACGCAGGGTTCTGTAGTCGCTGGAGCTGAACCCTCGTATCTTGGTTGAAGCTACATTTAATTTTTTGCCTGCCTTCGGTGGGAAAAGTAGGGTCCGTAAGATTCAAATTCCACGGCAACGTTTATGCCATAATTTTTGTTACTAAACCGCAATAACATAGTTACTTGGTTAGAGTAGTTTGAAGGCATGTTTGTGCAGTTTTGCACATTTTTTGACTTCACGCCTTTCAACCAAACTGCGCACTCAACTTTTCAGCATAGTGTGTGAAGGTTGATGTTTATTGCATCTAACAAAGGTGATATCTTGCTACATCCAATTGCAGGTATTAATCTGCGTTTGGGGCGTATTTTGTATCAGGCAGCTAATGTGGATTGATGGCTACTGTTTTGTACTTTTAATGGGCTAGTTTTGACTTGACTGGTTATTATCTAGGCTTATGATGACATATGTATTGGCAACATGTTGCCATTTATTTGCTCGTGTGGAACATGTTGACATATATAATTAATGCTACCATAAATTATATTATGTATGTATGCAAGTACCACACTGTCAAAAAGCGTTTACTATTTGGAACAATCAGTAGACCGTTTTCTACATTGAACAGTAAAAGCAATTTCCATTGTGGCTACAATGTTATGTGAAAGAGAATGTGGTAAAATAGGAAAAGTTCAAAAATTTCCGGATTGAACGACCTGCAAGCAATCAGATTGAAATTTTTTAGCAAAGTACTACTCCCTCTATCCAGAAATAAGTGACTTGGATTTATCTAGATTTGTATGTATCTAGACATGTTTTAGTGTACAAATACATTTAAATCTAGACAAAGACAAATCCGTTATTTCTGGACTGAGGGAGTAGTATTTTGTTTGCCTGGTTAATTCGATCCCGTGATGATTTTGCTGGCGTTGTTGCTTTTTTTTCCCGTGAGATAGAGATAGAGCAAGAACACTCCTGTGGTGTGGGTCGCTTCTTGTTTTTTCCTTTGGCCACCATCTGCCCCCTCAGTTGTTCCGCTTCGTCGATTACCTCATTGGCGAGTACTATCTAGTGACGTCTCGTGGTGGCCTGATTCTCCTCCGTAATCAGGCCTCCAAAAGTTACCTCTCTAACTTGAGCGTGTATGATCTAATCACCGACCACCGCACCTTCCTATCCGGCCCGCCAGGCATACCTCATGTGCTTACAAATGCATCTCGCTGATCGCCACAGACGGCATCGACTGCTCATTCATCCTGTTAGTCGCTATTCTCGACAGCTTGCCCCAAAGCAATTCATCCAACATCCAAGTTCACACCACCACTTCAACATGTGGCACATGGACACCTGTTGTAGCTATCCACGATACTAGTAGATTTAGTTTGAATCGGTGGTTTGCACGAGACGGTATCGTCCTCCATGGTGTTGCCATCCATTGGCTGGTCCGTTATCGTCGCGAGATCTTCACCTACAATGCCTACACAACAAATCAGGGAAATATAAAGCTCCCTTCCCACATGGCCAACTTTGAAGGAAAACTCAACTCGGGGTCATGTTACTCACAAGACGGGAACAAGCTATTACGATCGTTTCTCGCTGATCGGTTCAAGATCTCAATGTGGCACCAACTCGCATGTGGGTGCCAGAGGCCGTGAAAATTGACACAGAAGAGAAGTTGTGGTCACTAGAGCCTGGCATCATTACCGGTCGGCCTGTGCTTTCTCAGTTCAAGTGCTTCGGAGAGGGGAACAATGCGGTATTACTGCGTACCCATTTGTGTGGTTCAATGCGTAGTCATCGTTTTCTGCTCAGTGTATTTTACTTGAAGACGAAGGAGATGCGCGTGCAAGAGTACCCGACTACTCCCTCCTTGCTCTTGGAGGTAGATCTGTCATCTCGACTAAGATATATGAAATCTTTCCGTAGCTAGAAACTAGTACACATGTCATTGTCCCGCGTGAAATTGCAGTGACTTCAGTGTAGATAGAATGTATTATATGAGAGTGGGTATTTTATCTCTTAGCTTAGCAGTAATTACAGTTGGAGTTACCTTCACTTTTCATCTACTAGATAGTTCGGTGGCTGCAAATTTATATGCATGATGTGTGACTTAAGGTTTTAAGATGTTAGTGTAAGACTAGACGGTTGCATATTTGTTGAACAAAATTAATAATGCCAAAGTACAATGGGGCTGATTACAATGGCGCCCCTTCTGCACCACATAATGTGCATCATCACATGGATGTGCTTTCAGAAACTGCAATGATATATAAGGCCAAAAAAAGTCATCAATAGATATCCTAGGCCTCAATAAGAAGCAGATTTGGTGAATTATGCCATTTTAAACCAGAAATATTGAATAGGAATCATTTGAAGTTCTGCACATGCTCGTTCACTCAACCAACCGTCTGCAGCATGAAAGCGATTAACTCAACGAAGAACACAAAAGTAAAATGAGGTCTCCACACACTCAGCGACAATACAAAAGAACTAACTCCTCAGATGCCTCTGCTGCTCCACATAATGTGCAGCCTCACATGGATGCGCTTTCAGGAATTGGAATGATATATGAGGCGAAATAAGTCATCATTAGAGTATGACACACTATAAGCAGCAATTCAGTACACTTTACATTTCAAATTAGAACTATAGACAAATCAATAAAGAGCTCTTTCATATTCCATATGTGTCAACTTCACTTTAAGCATTCAGTGTACTTTACTGTTTGTCTGTACTTGGATTACATTGTGCACCCTCCGAACCAGCCAACAGCGGGGGTTGCACAACAACTATGATAGAGGAGCAATCAACTCCTAGCTATCCGAGGGGCAGCACGTACTCACAAAGAAATGATCTATCAACAATTCAATCCAGAGGCAAACTGCAGTTACTTCCCATCTTTCTAGGAGAGGTTCAGCTACGTAGAAAAATGTGGTTGCGATTCATGAATTATTTTGAGGAAACCATAAAACTCAGGTACCTAGATGAGCTAGCCATATCCTTGCCAACACGCCATACTAACCAACACGCCATACTACCTTGCCAGTTTCATCAAGCCGAGCCCGCTTGGTCGCGCTAGGTTCGGTAGGACGAGTAACCGCAGAGAAGGAAGTCCCCAAAGGTGCCAAGCAGCCAATAAACAACTCCCTCGTAATGGCGGGGCAACTCCTTAAATGAGCAAAATTGCTAGTGAGCATGACTGCCATCAGATGTACCGGAGATTTGAGAAAATTGAGACATGCTTTCTTCAGCCCATCGCAGCGGTGCTGATCGGCAAGTACAAGAATGGTGACCACGGTGAGCACATCGATATACTCCCTCCGTTTTAAAATATAAGATGTTTTAGCTTTGTGAATAAAGTGTATCTAGATCTCTTTTAATGTCTAGGTTCATCTAGGTTTGAAGTGAACTAGACACTAAAAGAGGTCTAGATACACTCCTTTCACAAAATTAAAACAATTTATATTTTGAAACGGAGGGAGTACTCACAAAGCTTTTCTTCGCAAACCAGCTTCAGCGTGTCCAGGTTGTACCTATCAGCCGCAACAAGTAGATGCTGGAACATGGTGCCTTCATCTTCCTTGTGTGTCTCCGGCAAAGAGTCCGTGTACACGAAACAGAGCAATGCCTTGAACACCTGTGCCTCCATGTCCTCTAGGTGTATCACGCTTCCGTTGCCACCCTCCTTCATTGCACCAAAGAGCTCTGCGCTGAAGACCGGGGACCGGGCAGCGAGGACGCACCGGTGCGCGGCGAAAGTCTCGCCGCCGACGTCAAAGACCACGTCGGCACCCTTCTCGCTCTTGAAGAGGTCGCTGAGGTGTTGTTTCAGGTTGGACTGTGGCACAGTGACAAACTGGTTATTGACGGCCGTCTCCTCGGCGCGGAACTCGTTGATGACGAGGATGTCGTATCTGACTGTGAAACTATTATCCTTGAGGTGCTTTGATTTCTCAAGGTCTTCCCTTCTGATGAACTTCATATATCCACGTCCAATGCTTGTTTTCATGGTCTGTACATCAGCCGAATTCTGTGACGGTTGGCCCTTAAAAAGGCTAATGAAACAGATCTGGAACTGCGCCTCGACACACTTCACATCCTTCTCGTCGAGTACGAGGACAAGTGATATGTAGTCCGCCGAGTCGGAGCTACAGCCGTTGGGGTAATACTTGATGCGCCAACGATGGCCGCCCACTGTGAACTGGCCGGATGTGATGGCCTCGCCATTGGGGGTTATCTTCGTGATCGAATAACCGTCAATTTTGAGGATGTGGTAACCTCTTGCCGTGTCGGCGACGATGGTCGAGGCGGACATCGATGGCTGGCCGGCGGTGACCGACGACATGGCAAACTTACTCCGGGGAAATCCTGTCTCGCCGGCAAAGAGTGGTCACCGCCTGATATATACTTCTCCCGTCGTACGTTTTTTTTGCACGACCCGTCGTACGACCTTTTGAGAAAAAGGAAGTTGCACTTTTGCTGGGTCAATACGAGATAAAAACATACTACCCCCTATGAAACGGATCCACCTTTTTTTATTCGAAACAAACACCTAAAGGACGTCATAATAACGGATTAATAAGAGATTACGTGTAGACGTATATTGGTCAAAGACTGGTTTTTAATTTCACGAATAGACGCATCAAACGGCGTGTCCACGAGGTTGGAGATAAGTCTTTAGAGCATCTCCACTCGCCTCAAGGCCGTTCCTAAGGCGAAAATTTCATCCGGACGATGAAAAACGGTCCAGTCGTGTTCCTAGGACGTCAAATTCGTCCGAATTTGGCCTAACATTCATTCGGCGATCCCAGGCCGAACTCAGGGAGCTGGGAATCGTCTGAAAACGTCGGACGCGGAGGAAACGCCGAAAAAAAAACACGTTCACCTCTGGACCCATCGTGTCAGTGAGTGAAGGCGAGTCGTCCTCATCCTCCCGCCTCGGCTCCCACGACAGACCGTCGGGCAATAACTGCCCGTATCGTCGGCCACGTGTCGCCATAATGGCGCACCACCGGCGTCTCGTCCTCCCGCTATTTCCTTTTTCTCACCCACGCCGCTACACCTCTCCCGCCTTCGCCGCCCATTTCGGCTATAAAAGCCGAAGCCCTCGCCGGCTCGTAGCACACACTCTCAGCCTCCCCCATTTCCCCACGAACTCCACCTCCGGCGAGAAAAAGAAGCTTCGGCGATGGCGTAGAGGTACCCAGGCGATCCCGTGGTGGTGAACGGCTTCGGTCGGCGCACCCTCCAGCCGTGGGAGGCCCGCATGCTACACGACATCGGGTACATGGCGCCGCCGCACTTCCGGTGCCCGCTCGACTGGAAGCTTAGTGCCGGCGGCGTGCCGGTTCCCGAGGACAACGAGATGGTCGAGGAGATCCAGGACGTCGTCGCGGCGATGCCGGATCCGGACCTCGCCGAAGACCCCAGAACCTCATGTACTGGGAGCAGTTCTTCGCCGAGCGAAGGAACCAGAAGGTCGCCGCCCACGAAGGCCCGCCCGGCATGCCGCCGAAGCGCAACAACATGGCCAGGCGTCATCGCTGGTGGAGCACGACGGGACGGACACTCAACGCCGTCCTAGAGCACATCCACGCCGGCAACCGCCCGAGGCTGGGTTTCCCACGCTCGCCGGTCCCTGCGGCGAGGGCGGGGCGCGCCCCTCCGGCAAACTGGCTGCCTAAGAGGATGGAAAGCAGGAGTTCGTCTGGCTCGGCCATCGCCGCGTCGGCCTCGCGCTCGTCAGGCGAGGCGCTGCGCACTGTGAAGCGGGAGGCCTCGTCGCCGATGCGCTCGCCGCCGAGAACAAGGTCGCGGGGCATCATCATCAACAAAGCCCGCGCGCCATCTCCATCCACTGGCCGTCTTCGCCTGCGCCAGACGATGCCTTAGCCGTCAGAATGGCCGGTCCCTGTCGACGAGGACTCCTTCGCCATGAGGATGGCGACGGAGCAATCGCTATGGGACGTGCTGCCGATGCCGGAGCCGGACGCTCTTGCCTGGTCCCGGGCCGACTGGGAGCAGGAGGAGGCCGCCCGAATTCGGCGCCACTAGGAGGAGGCCGCCGCTCATAATCCTCGACGACAAGGACGACGATGCCGGCTGTCGTGGTAGTGGCACGGCAGATACCATGGATAGGCTAAAGATGGGGCCAATGAGGGCTAGGGGAATCCAGGGAGGGAGAACGTGGTGATTCCATGCACAGATGTTCTTGTATTCTCTCTATCAATGGTGTTTACATGTACCCTTCAAGCTCTTGGTAAGAAGAAACTATGTCTCTTACTCTCTACAAACTAGCTCTAGAGTTCTACCTTAGACAGAGAAGATGATCGATCCCTCTCTATGGAGGCCCCGGTGCTCCTTATATAGGGGAGCCCGGGTCACACTATCAGGGCACACGTGGCAGCATATCCCCCTAATATGCTCCTCGCTTAAAGCTAGATGCTTCTTTATTCTCTTTAATGGCTCGTCCAGGCTTTGGATGTAACCCCCAGCGTAATCTTTGTCTTTAAGCGTCACCAGACACGGGCTACGTCAGCCGACATTGCCCGCGTCACCTTGGTCGCCCCTGACCCGATGGTCCTCTTCTTTGCTTTGCTTTTCTCACGCTACAGCTAATAAAGCCACCTTTTGACTAGCGGGAGATCCCTTCCTTCTCTTGAAAGCCATAGGATAGTCCGGCTAGCATCTGGCTAATCCGGCTATCAAGATACCTGGAAAACAGATAGACAAACATGGCCGGCATATATTTTATGCCGCCCGGACTACGGTTAAGGAGATGCTCCACGGGCCGGGTCACTCTGTGGTTCGGCCTGCCTTGAGGTGACCCGGTCATCAGTTGCTTTGACCGCGTCGTACCCCGGCTAACTCGGTCTTTATATGTAACAACCTCGGACCCTACGCTCTAAGTTCAAGCCTGGATGAATCAGAAGTGGTTAAAATAGTACAGCGGGGGCCCAGGGACCACCCACGTGTAGACCCGTCGGCCGTCCTAACCACTTCCAGAACATTGGGACAAGAGCGAGCGGCGTAGGCAACAGGCGAAGAGATCAAATACATACACAAGTGAGTATGTATGCAAGCTACCTTACAACAGTTCTCAGAGCCATACCATCTAAAAGAAATAGAAATAGTGCAACGCCATACGGCAAAATCCAAATAACCTAGATAGATATAGTAGTGTAGGATAGCTCCTCATACATCAAACATCAGAGTATCAAGCGGAAGCGGAAAACAAGATCCGAGTACGGATAAGAAGCAAATCGGCATAAGATGCCACATAAATAAACACATCCCGCCCACAGATCTCGCGGATCCCCATTCCCGGAATCTCTACACTGAGTGATCATTGCCAACATCATCTGTCTCCTCCACCCAGTATCCATCTTGCGAATACACCTGTTCATCTGAATCAAACAATTTATCGTGTGAGACCCTAGGGGTACTCAGCAAGTCTTTATGCCTCTAAAGGGGACATATACCTGGGATGATGCAATTGCAGCAAAAGATAATCACTAACAAGTCTATAGATACTCACTAACCATCCGCCTAACCAATGATAGATGGATGTCCGTTAATTAGAAACAACAGTTATGACAGTATAATGTAACAGATCCATCCTCCTTCTCGCTTACCCACGAGAAAGCGGATAAACAACCCATCCATTGGCAGTTTTATTTCTCATTCCATAAATATTGCACTATTTACTAGTCAGATATTTAGTCAAATTAAAGACGGTACTTTAGTTATGCTTGTCTATGATCGAGAAACTGTGCTCCAAGTCATCCATAACCGCGGACATAGCTTTCAGAAAGATTTACCCTGCAGGGGTGCACAAATAGCAACACACACTCGATCAACCTCGGAAAAACTAACTCAAAACCCAACGAGGCATTCACGACAAAGCGATCGCAGGATTCATAAAATATTTCAGGGGGCCACCCCATTAAGCTACCCGCAACGAAGTTGGCCGACTCCGAGACGGATCCAAGGTTTGCGTCAATGGCTATAAACGACTGGGAACCCGAAAATGTGACTAGGCTTGTCTATACCGCGAAAACACTACGCATCCAAAACAGTACAGGTGCTCCACGCATAATCTTAAATAAAGCAGTAAACATGGCATAAGTACAGGATAGTAAATAACACCTCAAACTAGTTTGTGGCTCCAAGAAATAGAAATGAATCAAGCTCTGGCTCAGGGGGGTCCATAAGGCCTCCCGGATGTGGATAATACGAATAGTCAAGGAACAAGAATCAAATACTCGGGGTCCTACGGGACACAAGTGAGCATGAAAAACCAAATAGCAGACATAGCCCACCGGTGCCGCTTTCATTAGTTATCCCATTACTACTCAGGTTAAGTTGTTTAGGTATCTCGTTATCCATCAGACACTCACATACCCTACACATGTTGTTCTACGACTCGCATGGCTGAAACAACTCCTGTAGTAATGGCGCATGGGATGGAGAAACAAGCTTCGGTGGGCTTTAAAAGTAAGGCTATGCAGTACTTGGGATTCAATTTAATGCAATCGCGACTCAATGATGCAAGAATAAGATAGAGGCAATAGGTACTATATGTATGCAAGCATCTGGTAGTGCTTGCCTGGCAGCTCCGTTGAAGTGAAAGACGGATCTGGGTAGTACTCCTGGGATTTCTGATATTTTTCCTGCTCGGCATCTATTCGAAAGAAGAACCAAACAAACAAGGGACAACATAAATAAAGTGCACAAGCATATAAATAAAATGCGACAAGCAAACAAGCATGCCATAATGAATGATGCACAATTTACATGACAATAATGTAGCATGGCATGGGTGAGATGTGGGGTACAAGAATAAAGCGTTTTATTAAGTTTTAGTCATGTTTTGCTCCCATAACACTTGCTGTCCACTTAATATTTATATGATGCATGCTGCAATTCAGAACATGGAATGCATAAACAGAACGGGCTCGTCGCGCTGATCGATTTAGACATATTATTTGTCAAATTTGGAGTTATAGAAATAAAGTTATTAATTAATTAAGAAAAAGCATTTTTAATGCAATTAAACAATTTCGAAAATTTAAATTAGTCAAACATTAATTTGGATGGCAGATTTGAATTCCTCACATTTTTCTGGTTCAAAAACATATATCAATTGTATTATTTGGAAATGTCAATAAAAAGTTATTAATTTCTGAATATTAAAACAAATATGCAAAATTCCTAGAATTATCTTTATTTTTAAAAGGCTCACAGAAACTTTTTGTACTCAGGTGGAACTTAGCCCGAGTCACTGACGGGTGGGACCGATGCGAACAGACGCTGCGCTGGCAAAAGAACACAGCGACAGCTTTTCGCACCGTGGCCGAAGCTAGCCACTGAGACAGACGAGCGGGGCCAGCGTAGCGCGGGACCACCGCGCGTGTGCGCCAGCAGGGGCTGGACACGTGGGCGAGCCGGGTCCGTGAGGAGGGAAAAACAGTGGAGTTCGGGCGCCTTTTTGTAAAACGGCGCGGCGGCTGACCGGTGGGGCTCAGAGGACTGCGGGTGGAGGAAGGAAAAAGCATAGGGGCTTATGCGCAAAATCCCCGCAAGGCTGACGGAACTAAAACTAGGATCTGGGAATTTGGCAGAAATTCGGCCCGCGTTCGAATGAAGATGACGGTGAATCTAGCGAGATTTAGAAGGTGTCGTAAAAACAAAAGTTGTAGATCTCGCACAGATCTACAACTTTGCAGAAGGAAGCTTTTCCAAAGGAACAACTTACGCGACGATGTAGAGGGAACAACAGAGGGGATTCAGATTTGAACGCGACTGTTTCAGAAACGCAGAATTTTCCACCGATCTTCGGCAGACGATGGCGAGAGCTACGGTGGATGGTTTTGGGCGTATAGGTAGTCGTTTTGAAGAGGGAAGTTAGGGCTACGTTTTTGGTGTTTGGGGATTTCGCGGAGGAGGCCTGCAGCATCGGGAAAAACATGAAGAACAGAGGGGTTCAGGTAAGGCGCGTCGCGTGAGTCCTTTCCCTGGCGGTGACCGCGATGACGGGTGCGTGCGCGGGGTGCTCGACGGAGGGCGACGCGGCCACGAGGTGCTAACGACGGCTCAGGCATGTCTAATAGGGCGAGGGTAGCTCACCTAGGTGCTTGTCGCGGCCGGATGCAGAGGGGCGACGCGGATCTGCGGCTGGTCTTGGCAACGGCGGCAGGTGAGCTCGCACGGCGTGGCGGCAGCGAGAGAGCTTCTGGCGTCCTGGCCCGGTTCCGAGGAAGTGCACAGCAACTGCCACGTCCAGCAAATCTTCCCCAACACCCGCGCGTCAACTCTCCGGCTCCTCGGCAGCAGAATGGCGTTAGCTCGAGTTAGGGTTTTCGGGACAGAGAGGAACCATGGCGAGGGGAGGAGGTAGAGGGAGACGATCTGGTGGGGTTCTGAGGTGGTTGCTGCATGCAGAAAGAGGCCTCGAGGATAAGGGAGAGGAGGCAGAGGGCAGCACGTGAGGTGCGTGGCCAAGAAGATAAACAGGAGGGAGAGACAGGAGCGTGCAGCTGGCGTCGGTTCGGTGGGGTGTCCTGGCAGCGAGGGTAGAGAAAAAGAGAGGGAAGGGGCTCGGTGGGGTTTAGGGTCGGTGGGTTTGGGCTGGGTTTACTTAGGCTAGCTGGTTTGGCTAGGCACGGGTGAGAGAGAAATAGGCTAGAGATGAGAGAGAGATAGGGTTAGGCTAGAGATTAGAGAAAAAGATGCTCATGATTCCATGTGATGAAGGGGAGGTTTTATTATTCCATGCTTAGAGAGAACTTGTTAAAGCATGTGGCAAAATACACATGTATGTGGGGTGTCGAGGGTGGTGGCAAGTGAGGTTAGGGTGTAGGATGAAAGGGCGGATCTAGGGTAGATGCTTCATTGATAAAAGCACAAGCTTGCAAGAGAGTTCAAGAAAAGCTACACCTTCAAAAATTCAAATAGAAGAAAAAGAAATAAATGGGAAAGAGGTGTTGCATGGGCCATGCAAAGCAAGGAAATGCCACAATTACTAGGTGTGAGAACAACTAGATAGCCTATGGGCATTTATTCTCACATGCCTCAAAATATGGAATTAAGGCCAAACCAAAATGGAATAGAGTGGGTGTTCCATGTGGAGTAGATGGAATATGCTCACATTTGAATACAATTGGACATGCTAGTGGGTGTGTCCCACTAGATGCATAACTAGCCTCATTATATTCCAACATGGGCATACATTCAAAAACAAACCATATGGAAGCGTGATAAGGATTTCCACTCACATAGAATGCAAGGTGGCCATGTAGAGCTCCATATATCAATAATGTGAAAACAACATGATATCTAAATGGGAGCATGTGGAAGTAGAAGTGGACCCATCTTAATATATGTGAGCTAGACAAGAGCCAAAAGAATTGCAAAAACCCACATATAGTTTGGATGGTGGAATTATGGAGTGGTGACAAAGAAAGGTGGTGGAGTTAATAAAAGATATGCCCCAACTCAATTTGGGCATTAAACAATATATCAAGAACCAACTACAATGTATCAAGGGGCAAATACAATTAATAAATGCATATGAGATAAGAACCAAATGAAAAGGGTTTTATATGATGCTCAAATGCAAGGTGGCATGATGACATGAGCATGATATAATGATGATGCAACAATTATATGTAGGAAGTAGCATTTTATTATTAGACCATGTAGCATTACAGATGTTAGACAGATGGGATGCTACAACTCTCCCCCACTAAACAGGAATCTCGCCCCGAGATTCTAGGAAGAAGAAGAAGACACGAAGAGGGTAGGATACTTGGCACGGAGCTCATCCTCGCGTTCCCAAGTGGCTTCATCAACGGAATGGTGTGACCACTGCACCTTGCAGAACTTGATGGACTTGTTGCGAGTCCTTCTTTCTGTGACTTCTAGGATTTTTGTGGGGTGTTCTTGATAAGACAGGTCTTCTTGGAGATTGATGAGTTCATGGTCCACGGTCCTGCCGGGGTCCTTGAAGCACTTGTTGAGCTGAGAGATATGGAAAACATCATGGACCTTGAGTTTTTTCAGGAAGCTCAAGAGCATAAGAAACTTCTCCTCTTCTTCCACGAACTTTGAATGGACCAATGTATCTAGGAGCTAGCTTTCCTTTGATACCAAACCGGTGCGTGCCTCTCATGGGAGTGACATGAAGGTAAACGAGATCACCAGGGACATACTCCATGTCCGTGTGCTTTCTGTCATAGTTGCTCTTCTGGCGACTTTGAGCAACCTTCAGGTTTTCAAGAATGATGTGAACCTTCTCCTCCGCTTGAGTTATGATGTCGGGGCCAAACAATGTTCTTTCACCTGCACCCGACCAACCAATCGGAGTTCTGCATTTGCGGCCATAGAGAACCTCAAATGGTGCCATCTTTAGACTCTTCTGGAAGCTGTTGTTGTAAGAGAATTTAGCATAAGGAAGGCATTCTTCCCACTTCATGCCGAAAGAGATGACGCAAGCACGGAGCATATCTTCCAAAATCTGATTGATCCTTTCAACTTGTCCTTGCGACTGAGGGTGGTAAGTTGTGTTGAAGTTCAACTTTGTTCCCAAAGCATTTTGGAAACTTCCCCAGAACTTGGAAGTGAAGATGCTTCCACGGTCTGAACTGATCTCAAGAGGAACCCCATACAGAGAGACAACTCTGTTGTATAGAGCTCAGCCAACTGAATTGCAGAAATTGTTTCCTTGACAGGAAAGAAGTGAGCCACTTTAGAAAGTCTGTCGATGACAACAAAGATTGCATTGTTGCCCTTCCGCGACCTTGGAAAACCAGTTATGAAGTCCATCTCGACTTTCTCCCATTTCCATTCCGGAGGCTTCAATGGTTGTAGAAGACCGGAAGGTTTTTGATGGACAGCTTTAACTCTGCGGCAGACATCACACTTCGAGACATACTTGGCACAATATCGTTTCAATCCAGGCCACCAATACTGTGTTTTCAAGTCCATGTACATCTTAGTGCTGCCAGGGTGTATAGAAAGAACGGAATCATGCGCCTCCTTAAGAACTTGCTCTCTCAAACCCGGGTAGTTCGGAACAAACATCCGGTGTTCAAAGAATAGAGCGCCTTGGTCATCTACGTGGAAGGACTCATACTTCGGAAGCTGAATGTTGGAGATGATCTTTTTAGTGTAAGGATCGCCAAGTTGAATGGAGCGAACTTTTTCTTCCAAGAGAGGGGTTGCCAGAAGGTTCAGAAGATACCCTTGATCCACAATTTCAAGGTTGAGCTTGCGGAATTCCTCACACAAGAGGATGTTGTTCTTCCACCATGAGGTTGTTGACATAAGCTTTTCGGCTGAGGGCATCGGCCATCACATTAGCTTTGCCCGGAGTGTAGTTGATGTTCAGATTGAAATCATTAATTGCTTCAATCTACCTCCTCTGACGAAGGTTGAGATCAGGTTGTGTGAAGATATACTTCAGACTTGTGATCAGAAAAGATCTCACAATGGTTGCCAAGCAAGTAGTGCCTCCATACTTTCAAAGCAAAGACAACTACTGCGAGTTCGAGGTCATGTGTAGGATAGTTGATCTCATGCGTCTTCAACTGTCGAGAGGCATAAGCAACAACTTGTTTTTCTTGCATGAGGACCGCACCCAATCCTTGCAATGAGGCGTCACAGAATATCTGGAAAGGCTTTGATGTATCTGGAGGAATCAAGACTGGTGTGGAAGTGAGCTTCTCTTTTAGGGTTTCAAAGCTTGCTTGACATGCAGGAGACCAAAGGTATTTCTTGCCTTTCTTGAGGAGATCGGTAAGAGGCTTCGCAATCTTTGAGAAGTTCTGAACGAAGCAACGGTAGTAACTAGCCAAACCAAGGAAACTCCGGACTTCTTTGACATTTTTGGGTGGAAGCCAGTCAACAATTGTCCGAACAGTTTCTGGGTTGACGGCAATGCCCTTGGAAGAGATGACGTGACCAAGGTAGGTGACTTCAGGCAGCCAGAACTCACACTTGGAGAACTTTGCATACAGACGGTTCTCACGAAGCTTGTTTAGGACACACTGAAGGTGTTCTTCATGTTCTTCCTTTGACTTAGAATAGACTAGAATGTCATCCAGATAGACCACAACAAACTTATCAAGATACTCCATGAAAACCGAGTTCATAAGCCTCAACAAGGTGGCAGGTGCGTTGGTGAGACCGAAAGACATGACCGTGTACTCATACAGGCCATAGCGGGTGGTGAAAGCTGTTTTGGGAACATCTTCCTTGCAAATCTTGATTTGATGATATCCACTTCTCAAGTCAAGCTTAGAGAATACCACAGCTCCAGCTAGCTGATCGAAGAGATCATTAATCCGCGGAAGGGGATATTTATTCTTGATGGTTTTAGCATTGAGAGCCTGATAGTCAACACAAAGTCTATCAGTCTTGTCTCGCTTCTTCACAAAGATGGTTGGGCTACCCCAAGAAGAAGTACTATGCTGAATGAAACCCAACTTCTCTTGTTCATCAAGCTGACGTTTGAGTTCAGCCAATTCAGCAGGACCCATTTTATAAGGCCGCTTGGAGATAGGAGTGGTTCTAGGTTCAAGCTCAATCACAAACTCGACCTCTCGATCAGGAGGCATACCTGGCAACTCTTCAGGAAAAACATCTGGGAACTCATATACCACCGGAACACTCTGAATAGCATCCATAGCATCATCATTCAGAGTCTCCAAAGAGAAAAGCTGAATTGCAGGAGTCAGACTTGGAGAATAGACTATATGGCCTTCAGGAATTTTCAGAGAAACCGAGCGTTCAGCACAATCAATCACAACTGCATTTGCTGTCAACCAATCCATGCCCAAGATAGCATCAATGTCAGAATTGCCCAGAATAATTAAGGAAGCCGGGAACGAAGAACCACCAATCTCAATTTGATTGCCATGGCTGATTTTGGAAGATGCCATTGTTACCCTAGGAGAAAGGACCATCAAGCGCTTAGGAAGCGCATCCATTGCTAACTCATTCTCATTTGCAAACTTGTGAGAAACAAAAGAATGCGATGCACCAGAATCAAACAAAACTCATGCAGGAACTGAGTTAACAGAAAGCATACCCATCACAACTCCAGGTGCATGCTCAGCTTGAGCGATGTTGACATAGTTGGCACGAGCAACAGCGGACCCGGGCTTAGTGTTGATGTTGAGAGCCCGCGGTGGAGGTGCACGAACCATAGAAGAACTTGCTGCAGGCCTTGGAGGTGGCGGAGGAAGAGCTTTGTTGTTCATGGGACAACTCCAGTGTTGATGCCCAGTGTTCCCACAAGTGTAGCAAGCACCAGGTGGACATGGAGCAGCGTAGCCAGGGACTCCGCCAGGCGCTCCAGGGTAGTTGTGGTTGTAGCCCCTAGGAGCAGCGGTGAAGGAGTTTGGTGGCCTTGCCGTGTAGCTTGAAGGTCTTGGTGGAGCCAGGAGCGGCGATGCGGTATTAGGGACCCACACGTGACACTTAGAAGGAGTTGTCATAGCTGAAGAGCTTGCTGCGTCATGGTTGTGTTTCTTGGACTCCTCAAACACTTGCCTACTTGCTTCTTTCTGAAGAGCTGTATGTTGGAGTTCCAGAAAAGACCCCGGCCTTGCATGAGTGATTGCATACTTGATAGATGCATTGAGTCATTGACGGGTGGCAACATCTGTAATGAAAAGGGTTTTATATGATGCTCAAATGCAAGGTGGCATGATGACATGAGCATGATATAATGATGATGCAACAATTATATGTAGGAAGTAGCATTTTATTATTAGACCATGTAGCATTACAGATGTTAGACAGATGGGATGCTACATTATACCCCGGCGTCACCCTACTCGGGGGTAACCCCCAACATTAGTCCCCGAAGCTGGTGTGGTCTTAGCAACTTTTAGTTGTTAAGGCCACAGCAGGTTCCCATATCCGGATATCTGCCTCTTTGGCCGAGTTTATCCAGTAACCCGGGGCTTCTCCTCTAGGGATCCCTTGGCTCATTCCGAGTTATTCCTCGCTGGCCGGGTTTTTGCCTGTTTATCCGGGTTACCGTTCCTTCTCTTGTACGCTTCCCCACATCCTACGTGGAGGGTAATCATCATTTTGCCTCATTTTAAGGGCTACGCGCATTTAATGTGCCGGTTATTGTCGCAATGTCAGGAATAACTGATGCGCACGTCCCTTCACTGCGGCATCTCGTTAACTGTAACATTACATCGCGTCGTGGGATCCTCTGCCCCTGTGGTCCTTGCTATGGCCACTCTCCGATTGGCTGATTCGGCCGCGTACACGTCCGTTGTGTGCGGCGTGGCAACCGCAAAGGATCCCACTACGCGCCCGTTGCGCGGTTAAGTAGAGGGTCTGGGGCAATCTCTGGGGAAGTTCCCCATTTTCTCTGCGCTTCCTAGCCTCCTTTCTCTCTCACTTCAACCTTGTCGCCACCGTTAGTTCCTCGTTGCACCAGCACCGTCGCGACCGCGCACAGGCAGCACCTTGCACCTGCGCCACCGTTCCCACTCAAGGGCTTCATCGCGGGTCCTTGCGCTTCCCGTTTCCCCTCCTCTGGTTATTTCTACTCCGATTTCTCTCTCGAAGACCTTGAGTCCACCATGACTGAGGAGGAGGCAGCCGCGGTGGCGCATCAGGAGGAAGAAGCAGAGGGCCGCGAGCGCGGCTGCTGGGACGGCGCGTTTGTCTGTGAGGACGACTTGGACTGGCTCCGTGCCACACGCCGCATCCCCGCTGGCGTCGCCTATCGCCTCGCCTCCGGCGAGATTTCTCCTTTCCCCAATCTTGGGGAATATGTTGTTTTTCTTTTGCATTTTCAGCGTGGCTTCGGCCTTCCTACCTCAGATTTCTTTTTTGATTTCATTTCTACATACAATATGCAACCACATCATCTCCTCGCCAATGCCATCACTTCTTTGTCCTCTTTTGCCTCTAGCATTGAGGGATATATCGGCCTCTAGCCAACCAAGGAGCCGTGGATCAAATTCTTCGGTCTCCGGAGAAATGTGGTTCCGGATACGAAGCTTGCTCTGAAGGATAAGCACCTGACCCAATGCGGCGCTGCCTCCATATCCCCCCGCAAAAACTCCGTGTTTCCTCGGGTTACCAGGCTCGAGTCCTGCAAAGGCTAGGCCCGGACTTTCTTCTACGTCTATAATACCACCGAGGAGGACTTGATCCGGCTCCTCCCCTTCAAGCTTGGCCCTCCAGATACCTCGCTTTGGGAGAGCATTCCCAAGCGACCCACGGCCCTAGCGAATCAGGTGGAGTGCCGTATCAAGGAGCTGCTCAAGAAGAAGCTCCGGGGGAGGACATCATGATTACTTTTGTCCGCAACCGGGTCTCCCCCCTTCAGAAGCGAGCCCACAAGATCTGTTACTTGAGCGGCCCCCTCGACCCCCACCGGACTTCATCTTTCGAGCTTGATAACTCGGCGGTTTACCGCCAGGTTAAGGCCATTTTCAATGTGGAGAAGGAATTCTCTGAAGATTGGGAATGGGGGCTCGAGCCCTTCACCTGGGACAACCCTCCTCCAAAGGTAAACTCACTTCTTACTGTTTTCTAGATCTTCTTTGTATGTCGGTTTACTTTCGTAACTTGGCAATTGTTGTCTTGTTCTCAGCGATTCCTCCAGCATCCACTGGAGGATGGCGAGGTGCTGGCGAGCAAGTGGGTGTCAAACTGCGCCGAGGAGGATGATGAGGAGCCTGATCTAGAGACTTTCCTGCCTACTTTGGACATCGTCAAACGCAGCGCTGGTAAGGCCTCTTCTCTAAGGAATTGGCCAGATGACGATGACTCCGATGTTGAGGTCCTGGAGGTACTTTATTCAGTTCTCATCTCTTATGCGCATCTGGTTATGTCCGAATCTTCAGCTAACCCGGCCAGTCAGGTCCACGAGGTTCCTCCCCTCGCCACTGGTGGTCCGGTCCCTACTTCTTCCCAGAAACGTGTGGCTGCCTCGGCCGCAACTTCAGAGGTGCCGCCCCCCAAGAAGAGGCAGAAGAAGTCCGGGGTGAAAGCCTCAACCAAGCCAGCCGCCAAGAGCACGGTCGGGAGGACTCCCAAACCTCGGGCTCCCCCAACCTCAAACGTGTAAGTCTTTTGCATTTGCCCTTCAAGTTTTTTCCCTTTCTATGTTTTCTCTTGTCTCTGACTGGTTCTCTTCCTTTTTGACTTGGTTCTTTTCTGCTTCTCAGAGCTCCTAGGGTCATTCCCTAGAGCAGCTCCGGCATAGCATCTCCAATCCAGAGCAGCCATTCTCCTCCCGCGATGATGATACTTGCCCGCTCAGCCCTATCCAAGAGGGATCCGCGGCTGCGCCTGACCAGAGCCCACCTCGCCATGAGGAGGGCAATGTCAGCGCGGGGGTAGCGGGGCGGCTTTGGATACGGCCATGCCGGATCTCCCCAGCTCCTCTTCGGCCCTAGTCCAAAGTGTTAAGGCGCCAGCTCCATCGGCGGCGCCCCAATCAAGTCTCTCTCATGTTCCAGTTTCCTCCGAACCAGCCATACCAGCAGCAACAGCACCAGCAGCAGCAATAGCATCAGCAGCAATGCCAGCACCAGCAGCAGCACCAGCACCAGCAACAACACCAGTAGGTTCCACCAAGCCTCCCAAGAGGAAGGCCCCATCAGCTCCCTCCGGATCAACTCCCTCGGTCACGGATATCTTCCAGCCAGCTCCTCAGGCTTCATCCGGCAAGCTCAAGAAAGCTGCCGGATCAGCTAAAGGGATGTCCTTTGGGTCACACGCTGCCGGATCAGAGGGTAGCAGGCAGCTGGTTCTGCATACCAGCCCTGCTGCAGCTCAATCCGCCAGGCGAGAGGCCCACGTCAAAGGCCTTGTCGCGAACTATTCTCCCAGCGGTGAAAGTTATAGTCCACTGCTCCTGGAGTACGTGAAGAACTGGAACAATGCAGAATTTATCGACCCACAAGATGATCTGCCGGAGAAGTTCGGCCCAGCCGAGTTCAGCGCACAGATGAACTCCGCTACCAAGGCCATCTCTTTGGCTGGCTGGATGATGGAGGTAATTCTTTTCCTCCGCTGTGGTACTTTGCATAGATGAGCACTTTATATATATCCCCTAGTCCCCGAGCCTCCGAGGGAGTAACTTGTTACTCGGTCAGATGCTCCTTAGACAATTTGGTACCTGTTCGTAGTAACTTCTAATTTTAACAAAGTTAGAGCCGGGTTAAGTTCCGTTGGCCCGAATCTTGTACACTTCGAATATCCACACACCTAGAGCCGGGTTAAGTTCCACTTGGCCTAGATCTTGTAGACTTCGAATATCCACACACCTAGAGCTGGGTTAAGTTCCACTTAGCCTGGATCTTGTAGACTTTGAATATCCACACACCTAGAGCCGGGTTAAGTTTCACTTGGCCTGGATCTTGTACACTTCGAATATCCACACACCTAGAGCCGGGTTAAGTTCCACTTGGCCCGAATCTTGTAGACTTTGAATATCCACACACCTAGAGCCGGGTTAAGTTCCACTTGGCCCGGATCTTGTAGACTTCGAATATCCACACACCTAGAGCCGGGTTAAGTTCCACTTGGACCGGATCTTGTAGACTTCGAATATCCACACACCTAGAGCCGGGTTAAGTTCCAATTGGCCCGGATCTTGTAGACTTTGAATATCCACACACCTAGAGCCGGGTTAAGTTCCACTTGGCCCGGATCTTGTAGACTTCGAATATCCACACACCAAGAGGCGGGTTAAGTTCCACTTGGCCTAGATCATGTAGACTTCGAATATCCACACACCTAGAGCCGGGTTAAGTTCCACTTGGCCCGGATCTTGTAGACTTCGAATATCCATACGCCTAGAGCCGGGTTAAGTTCCACTTGGCCCGGATTATGTAGACTTCAAATATTTCTTTACCTTGCTTTTGATCTTGACGTTGTGTTGCTTATTTCAGATTACCACTAACCGCTGATCCATTGAGTTCCAGCGCATGCTGGACTCCTATAAAGACATTCGTGCGTGTTATGGCAAACTCCTGGAGGATCACCAGAAGAAGGGTAATGTTCCTTACTTAGACTTCTCCCTCCTCCATTTTCGTTCATTCGAGTTGTCTGTGATCCATATTAACTTGTTATCCAAACCATGCAGCTGAGGTTGAAGCTGAGAATATTATCATGCGGAAGAACTTAGCTGAGATCAAAGGTAATCTTATCTCCTTCGCACGATCACTGCATGCTCCTTTCTTTACCCGGTAGACATTTATAATTCGGTTTCTCCGGATTATGCCACTGTTGCAGTTGCTCTTGAAGACAGCGTTATGATGCCTGATATGATGAGCCATTTCCTCGAACAAGGAGGGAAGCATGAGCCTGAGCTGAAGAAGAAGGATGAAGAGATAGCTCGGTTGCAGCTCCAGGACTCGGAAATCACTCGGCTTAATGTCGAAATCCGGAGGCTCAAAGACCTCCACAAAACTGAGCTAGACAAGGCGGACTAGGAGTTTGCCGAGGAAAAAGAGCGTTTGATGACTCAGATTTCCAAGGACAAGGATCTATTGGAGGAAGCCAACATAAAACTTACGTTGGTAACCTCCGAATACGAGAAACTCCAGGCCAGCAATGCCAAAGTTGATGCCGAGCTCCAGCGTCTCCTTTTCCAAATTTCCCGTGAGTTCCTTTCCCCTTGCTTAATTTTCCTTCCTCCAGGTTTGGTGCTTTTGCTCACTGTCTCCTCTGTGTTCTCAGGCAAATTTCCAGAAAGTGACACTCTTGCTAGCGCTGCCATAACCCGGTCCCGCGATCAACGTGGTGTTCCTACAGGTCCTGGATCCGGGTCAGCCCCTTACTCGACGGAGGATCTGCTTGTTAGCATTGCTGCTTGCTTGGAACTGGTAAAGAACTATGGTGCTGACATCATGTCGGCTGCGACGCGGATGTTCGGCTCCCTCTAGCCCACTGAGACCATTCCAAAAAGAAGTTCGGCTTTCATAGCCAAATTAATGGAGTGCGATACGCAACTGCATCTATGGCGTGAATCTGCCGCACAGGCTGGGGCTGACATTGCCTTGCAGTTTGTCATTTCATGGTATGAAGGAACTGACCTGGGGTTGCTTACTCGCATGCGCACTGGGTCTAAGTGGTGCGAAGATCAGGGTTGGATTGCGCACCACAAAGCCTGTGCCAACAAGCTTATTCAATACTCCTTCTTCCACGCTTGGAACGAAGGGCCGAGTTATCTCGACGTTTTTGATGATGAAGCTGCTTCTAGAGACGAAGAGGATGAAGAAGGGAGTGAGGGTGAGGCCTCCGAGCTTGGCGACAAGGTCGATGACCTGGAGGATGGCGAGGTCGACCCTGAGGATGAAGCTAAGGCTAGCACCCCTCCCCCAAACTCCGAAGTGCCACCTTCTTCGGCTGACGATTCTGCTGCTGCTCCTGCTCCTTAAAAACACTTATCATATTTGTCAGATCCCTGGGATGCCGGGCAGAAGTGTATTTGAATAATTTATTTTGGTTGTGCTACAACTTATCGTTTGGAACTAAGTTCTTAATGTTGGATTATCGTGGGCGAAGTCCCCGAGTTTCGTTTTCTTATTCCCCCAATTTTTGACTCGGCTCGCATCTACCTTGATTCAGATTTTTGACTTACGAATCCGAGGTTCAAAAAATTGATTTAACAATACTTGAAACTTTGAGACTAGCTCGAAATGATCCGGCGTTAAATGAATACAAGAAACCAAGTGTTAGTCAAAATATGAAGGAAATATGCCCTGAGAGGCAATAAGACAGTTGTTATTATGTATTCCTTATATATGATAGATGTTTATTTTGCATGCTAGAATTGTATTGATCGGAAACATCAATACATGCGTGTTTAATAAACAAAAGGGTTCCTAGTTATGCCTCTCTTATAGACTAGCTTGTTGATTAACAAGATGATCAAGGTTTCCTGATCATGGACATTGGATGTTGTTAATAACAAGGTCACACCATTTGTGAAATGATGTGATGAACATTCATCCGAAGTATAGCATTACGATCAAGTCATTATGTTTACATTGCTATAACATCATACGAAGTAATCTTTATCCTTAGACCATGAGATCATGTTAATTGCTAACACCGGAAGAGTATCTTGATAACATCAAACGTCACACCATAACAGGGTGACTATAAAGATGGGTTCAGTGCTACGAAGGTGTTATGTTGAGGCTCATGGATCAAGAGTGGAATTTGTCAATCCCGATGATGGATAGATATACTCTGGGCCCTCTCGGTGATATCACATTAAGATAGCTTGCAAGCAAGTGATGTGATCACTAGAATGTTATATCACGGGAATGAGAAAAGAGTGCATGTCGGTAACGAGATCAAACTAGGTATTTGGATACTGATGATCGAATCTCGGACATGTATTATATCAAGAGACAAAGGGATTAAATTACAAGCATTAAAGGTTCTCACGATCACAGAAGTCATCGTTGAATATGCAGGAGTCAGTATGGACCTCCAGGTCCTGCTTCTGATTATTGATCTGAGAGGAGTCTCAATCATGTCTGCATTATTCGTGAACCATAGGGTGACACACTTAAGAGTTACCAGACACCATTTTGGAGCACATATGTTTCTGACGAAAGAATTGCAAAGCGCAGGAATTGTTTCGATAGAAACCGGAAATTGTTTCGGGTGAAATTGCAGAAAGTGGTTCTGCATGTGATATTGAAATATTGCAAGGGGTTATATGTCAATGTTTTTTAATTAAAGTAATTAACAAAATTCTGAATAAATTTAATAAAAGAGTTTTATTAAATGAGAGAGCATTAAACTTAGAGAATTTTAATGCATTTAAAGTCGGGACTTTAAAAGGGAATGTGAAGAGGCATTTTAATGTGGAGGGGTTACCACCACATGAATGGGGGAGGTGAGGAGTCACCCCCCCATGCGCTAGCCATGGAGAGGGGGTACCCCCCCTCCTCCTATAAAAGTCCCCCCTCTTCCTCCTTCTTCCTCACACCTCCTCGTGAAGGATCTCTCTCCCCCTCTAGAATTATTCCCCCATGGTCTCGGATTAGCGAGATACATGTTCCCGGTGGCATTTCGTCTGGAAGGAGTTGCTGCTTCCGCTGGATCGCTGGAGCGAGGAGGTGGAGGTTGTCCGGTGGCTTGAACGTGTGTGCGAGTACGGATGCGCTGCTGAGTTGTGGCGCTCGGACTTCCACACGATCTTGAGATCGGCAAGTGTACGACTACATCAACCACGAGTTCCTACTCGTTAACAAAACTCGTTGTCTTCGAGTGTAAGTTCTCGATGGATGTATGTCCACCCGTTTCTCTATACCTAGTAGATAGATCTTGGCGTGTAGTTCTCATCGTAGGAATTTTTTTATTTTCTATGCTACGGACCCAACAGTGGTATCAGAGCCTGATCTATGCGTAGGTGCTTTGCACGGGTAGTACACATATGTTTATATGTGGGCGGTGATGATCATGTTATTGCATCTTCTATGTATTTTGGATATTGGTGGCATAGTGGGATGAAGCGGCCTGGACCAACCTTACATGTCATCATACATGAGACCGGTTCCACGACTGACATGCAACTAGTTGTGCATAAGTAGATGGAGGGTGTCTGTCTCTCCTACTATAGTCAATATCTGATTTACAACGAGTTGCTAATAACTTGGTTATCCTCGTTGTGGTTCATGTTCATAGGTAAGAACGGTTCTATCTCTGAAAGCCCTAAGCCACGTAAAACTTGCAATTGATAAATTAGAGGCGTCTAGTTTAGATCGTTGCTGGGCTAGTGTATTGATATGGTATTGTTAAATTAGAGGCGTGTATTGATAAATTAGACATGGCCTCGGAACACGGACCGAAAGGTTAAGCATGAGTCATATAGTTGATGTGATTCCCATATAGATGCTCTCCTTTGAAGCTACATCAACTCACGTGATGATCGGACTTGGTGTAGTGGATTTGGTTCCTGTAATCACTAAAAGGACACGAGGGATGTCATTTTTGAGTGGGAGTTCATTAGTAATTTGGATTAGTTGAACTCACTCTATCATAAACTTAGTCTAAATAAACTTTACAAATTCTGTTGTAGATGGCACCACCTGCTTTTAATTTCAATGTGTTCATGGAGAAAGAGAAACTTGCTGCGAATGGGTAGCAACTTCACCAACTGGGATATGAATTTGAGGATTCTCCTCACTGCTGCACAAAAGCAATATGTGCTAGATGCGCTGCTAGGCCCCCCACCAGCTCCTGATGCCCCTGACGAGGAAAAGAATGTCTATGTGACTCGTCAAGAGGACCACAACTTAGTTCATTGCCGCATACTGTATGGGCTAGAGCCAGAACTTCGAAAGCGTTTCGAAAACGGCAATGCTTTTGATACCATGGGAGAATTGAAAATGATTTTCGATACCCATGCTGCCGTAGAGAGTTATAATGCTACTGAAAAGTTCTTTAGCTGCATGATGGAGGAGAACAGCTCTGTTAGTGAGCATGTACTCAAAATGTCTAGGTACGCCGATAAGCTTGTGTCCTTGGGAATAACGATTCCCATTGACTTAGGCATACATCATGTTCTCCAATCTCTGCCACCTAGCTACAAGAGCTTCGTGATGAACTATAATATGCAGGGCATGAAGAAGTCTCTTCCCGAGCTTCTGTTAATGCTTAAGACTGCGGAAGTGGAGATTAGGAAAGAACATCAAGTGTTGATGATCAATAGGACCACCGGTTTCAAGAAGGACAAGAAAGGCAAGCACAAGGGAAAGAAGGGTGGCAAATCTGTTGCCACACCTGAAAAGAAACCCCGAGCTGGCCCTAAGTCTATCACCGAGTGTTACTATTGAAAGGGGACTAGCCATTGGAAGCGCAATTGCCCCAAGTATTTCGCGGACAAGAAGTCCGGCAAGGCAAACAAAGGTATATGTGATATACATGTTATTGATGTGTACTTGACTAGTACTCGTAGTAGCACCTGGGTATTTGATACAGGATCGTTGCTAATATATGTAACTCGATTCAGGGGCTACGGAACAAGTGACAACTAGCAAGGGATGAGGTCAGGATGCGGGTCGGCAATGGATCAAGAGTTGATGTGATCGCCGTCGGGACGCTACCTCTCCATATGCCATTGGGATTAGTTATAAACCTAAATAATTGTTATTTGATGCCTGCACTGAGCATGAACATTGTATCCGGATCGTGTTTGATGCAAAGTGGTTATTCCTTTAAATCTGAAAACAATGGTTGCTCGATTTATAAGAATGATATCTTTTATGGTCATGCACCTGTGTTGAATGGTTTATTTCTGTTGGATCTCGATAGTAATATACGCATATTCATAATGTTAATGCTAAAAAGATTAAACTTGATAATGATATATCTGCATATATGTGGCACTGCCGTCTAGGTCATATTGGCGTTAAACGCATGAAGAAACTCCATTCTGATGGACTTTTGGAATCACTTGATTTTGAATCATTTGATACATGTGAGCCATGCCTTATGGGCAAGATGACTAGAACGCCGTTTTCCGGTTCAATGGAGCGGGCGACAGATTTATTGGAAATCATACATACTGATGTGTGTGGACCAATGAGTGTGTCGGCGCGAGGTGGATATCGTTATTTTGTTAGTTTCACGGATGGTTTGAGTAGATACGGGTATATCTATTTGATGAAACACAAGTCTGAAACCTTTGAAAAGTTCAAGGATTTCAGAATGAAGTGGAAAATCATCATAATAGAAAGATCAAATTTCTGCGGTCTGACCATGGAGGTGAGTATCTAAGTTACGAGTTTAGCACACACATGAAAGAGTGTGGAATAGTTTCACAACTCACGCCTGCCGGAACACCACAACGTGATGGTGTGTCGGAACATCATAATCGTACTTTATTAGATATGGTTCGATCTATGATGTCTCTAACTGACTTGCCACTGTCATTTTGGGGTTATGCACTAGAAATAGCTGCATTCACTTTAAATCGGGCACCATCTAAATCCGTTGAAACGACACCGTATGAATTATGGTTTGGAAAAAAACCTAAGTTGTCATTTCTTAAAGTTTGGGGATGCGATGTTTATGTGAAGAAACTTCAACCGGATAAACTCGAACCCAAAGCAGAAAAATGCGTCTTCATAGGATACCCTAAGGAAACGATTGGGTATACCTTCTATCACAGATCCGAGGGCAAAGTTTTTTGTTGCCAAGAATGGATCCTTTCTTGAGAAGGAGTTTCTCGCGAAAGGTATGAGTAGTCGGAAGGTAGAACTCGAAGAGGTTATTGAACCTTCTCTTCATGAAATGGCGAGTAGCATAGCACCGGAAATTGTTTCGGAGTTGACTTCACCCAATGAAGAGAGAGCTAATGATATTGATCATGAAACTCCGAAAGAGGACACTAGCAAACCTCGCAGGTCAAGCAGGACACGTGCAACTCCTGAACTGTACGGCAATCCTGTTGCGAATTTCATGGTTGATGAAATGGATGACCCTGCGACGTATGAAGAAGCGATGATAAGCCCGGATTCCAACAAATGGCTAGAAGCCATGAAATCCGAGATGGAATCCATGTACGAGAACCAAGTTTGGACCTTGGTGGACTTACCTCACGATCGAAAGGCCGTTGAGAATAAATGGATTTTCAAAAGAAAAACTGATGTTGATGGTAATGTGCCCATCTATAAGGCTCGACTTGTCGCAAAGGGGTTTTGACAAATTCAAGGAGTTGACTACGATGAGACATTCTCTCCCGTAGCGATGCTTAAGTCGGTTAGGATTATGTTAGCAATTGCTGCATATTTTGATTATGAAATATGGCAGATGGATGTCAAAACTGCGTTCCTCAATGGTAATATTGAAGAAGAGTTGTATATGATACAACCTAAGGGTTTTGTCGATCCTAAGGATGCTAATAAGGTATGCAAACTTCAGCGATCCATCTATGGACTGAAGCAAGCATCCTGGAGTTGGAATCTCCGCTTTGATGAGGTGATCAAAGAGTTTGGATTTGTCCAAACTTATGGAGAGGCTTGTATTTACAAGAAAGTGAGTGGGAGAAATGTGGCATTTCTAATATTATATGTGGATGACATATTATTTATTGGAAATGATATAGATGTTTTAAACAATGTTAAAAGTTATCTAAACAGCAAATTTTCGATGAAAGACCTTGGTGAAGCGTCATATATATTAGGCATTAAAATCTATAGAGATAGATCAAGGCGCCTAATTGGGCTATCGCAGAGTACATACCTTGATAAGATATTAAAGAAGTTTAATATGGACGGAAGTAAGAAGGGGTTCTTACCTATGTTGCAAGGCAAGACATTGAGTAAGACTCAAAGTCCGGCTACGGCAGAAGAAAGAGAGATGATGGATAAGATCCCCTATGCCTCGGCCATAGGCTCTATAATGTATGCCATGCTATGTACAAGACCGGATGTGGCACATGCTATTAGTTTGACTAGTAGGTACCAATCTGATCCAGGTTCGGAACACTAGATAGCGGTCAAGAACATCCTCAAGTACTTGAGAAGAACTAGGGATATGTTTCTTATATACGGAGGTGAAGAAGAGCTAGTCGCTAAGTGTTATGTCGATGCTAGCTTTGACACTGATCCAGATGACTCTAAGTCTCAATCCGGATACGTATTTCTCTTGAACCGAGCAGCAGTTGGTTGGAGGAGTTCCAAACAACCTGTGGTGGTTGGATCAACTACGGAGGCGGAATATGTTGCTGCTTCAGAAGCGGCGCAGGAAGCGGTTTGGATGAAAGAGTTCATTACGGAACTAGGTGTGGTTCCTAGTGCATTGGACCCGATGGTTATCTATTGTGACAACAATGGAGCCATAGCCAACGCCAAGGAACCGAGGTCTCACAAGGATTCCAAGCATATTAAGCGCCGGTTTCACTCCATCCGCGAACATGTCAAGGATGGAGATATAAAGATTTGTAAAGTACACACGGACCTAAATGTAGCAGATCCGTTGACTAAAGCTCTCCCCAGGGCAAAACATGATCAACACCAGAACTCCATGGGTGTTAGATTTATCACTATGTGAACTAGATTATTGTCTCTAGTGCAAGTGGGAGACTGAAGGAAATATGCCCTAAGAGGCAATAATAAAGTTGTTATTATGTATTCCTTATATATGATAGATGTTTATTTTGCATGCTAGAATTGTATTGATCGGAAACATCAATACATGTGTGTTTAATAAACAAAAATGGTTCCTAGTTATGCCTCTCTTATAGACTAGCTTGTTGATTAACAAGATGATCAAGGTTTCCTGATCATGGACATTGGATGTTGTTAATAACAAGGTCACAGCATTTGTGAAATGATGTGATGAACATTCATCCGAAGTATAGCATTACGATCAAGTTTACATTGCTATAACATCATACGAAGTAATCTTTATCCTTAGACCATGAGATCATGTTAATTGCTAACACCGGAAGAGTATCTTGATAACATCAAACGTCACACCGTAACAGGGTGACTATAAAGATGGGTTTAGTGCTACGAAGGTGTTATGTTGAGACTCATGGATCAAGAGTGGAATTTGTCAATCCCGATGACGGATAGATATACTCTGGGCCCTCTCGGTGATATCACATTAACATAGCTTGCAAGCAAGTGATGTGATCACTAGAATGTTATATCACGGGAATGAGAAAAGAGTGCATGTCGGTAACGAGATCAAACTAGGTATTTGGATACCGATGATCGAATCTCGGACATGTATTATATCAAGAGACAAAGGGATTAAATTACAAGCGTTAAAGGTTCTCACGATCATAGAAGTCATCGTTGAATATGCAGGAGTCAATATGGACCTCCAGGAAATTGTTTCGATAGAATTGCAAAGCGCAGGAATTGTTTCTATAGAAACCAGATATTGTTTCGGGTGAAATTGCAGAAAGTGGTTCTGCATGTGATATTGAAATATTGCAAGGGGTTATATGTCAATGTTTGTTAATTAAAGTAATTAACAAAATTCTGAATAAATTTAATAAAAGAGTTTTATTAAATGAGAGAGCATTAAACTTAGAGAATTTTAATGCATTTAAAGTCGGGACTTTAAAAGGGAATGTGAAGAGGCATTTTAATGTGGAGGGGTTACCACCACATGAATGGGGAGGTGAGGAGTCACCCCCCCATGCGCCGGCCATGGAGAGGGGGTACCCCCTCCTATAAAAGGCCCCCCTCTTCCTCCTTCTTCCTCACACCTCCTCGTGAAGGATCTCTCTCCCCCTCTAGAATTATTCCCCCATGGTCTCGGATTAGCGAGATACATGTTCCCGGTGGCATTTCGTATGGAAGGAGTTACTTCTTCCGCTGGATCGCTTAAGCGAGGAGGTGGAGGTTGTCCGGTGGCTTGAACATGTGTGCGAGTACGGATGCGCTGCTGAGTTGCGGCGCTCGGACTTCCACACGATCTTGAGATCGGCAAGTGTACGACTACATCAACCACGAGTTCCTACTCGTTAACAAAACTCATTGTCTTCGAGGTAAGTTCTCGATGGATGTATGTCCACCCGTTGCTCTGTACCTAGTAGACAGATATTGGCGTGTAGTTCTCATCGTAGGAATTTTTTTGTTTTCTATGCTGCAGACCCAACAAAATAACCAATGTTGGCTCGTTTAAGTTCTTTTCCTTAGTCGTTTTTCATGTGCTTTGCCATTACAAACTTGTTCTCTTGCTTGCCATGAAGCCAATTCTTGTTGGACAACAGCAAAGTCGAAGAGTTGGGTTTTTGGTGCTCACAGATTACTAACCCGACTAAGATATAAGCGACTTAAGCCAACCGACATAGAAATACGAAAATGAGAGACAATTATTACGGCAGTCCCCAAGTCTCTACTTGGGGTGCCAAAGTTTTATTAATAAGCTCATTGCTGACATATATACCGACATATGAGTAGCTCGGATACATTCACCTCTTTGTTAGGTGTAGAAAGGACGAAGTAGTGCTACATTCCATGGTCGCTTAGATTCCTCTCTGGACCCGTCTGCCTTGTTCTTTTCCTGGGGCTGTGCATCGATAAGATAGTAGGAATCATTGTGCAACGCTTTGCTTACAATGAAAGGTCCTTCCCACGGAGGGGATAGCTTATGCATGCCAGCTGTGCGCTGTATCAACCGGAGTACCAGGTCACCTTGCCGGAAGACTCAGGGGTTTACTTTCAGGCTATGATAGCGTCGGAGATTTTGCTGATATATGGTGGATCTGGACAAGGCCAATTCTCTCGCTTCTTCCAGCATATCAACATCATTTTACCGGGCTTCGCGCACTTCGTCTTCTGTGTATTGGGTGACTCTTGGCAAATCATGCTCTATGTCGGCTGGTAATATAGCTTCTGCCCCATATACCAGAAAGAATGGCGTATAACCTGTTGATCATTCGGAGTTGTTCTTAAACTCCATAATACCGCTAGTAGTTCTTCTATCTAGCACCCTGTTGATCTTTGCAGTGGCTCTATGAGCCGGGGTTTTATCCCGGACAATACCAGTCCATTGGATCTTTCCACTTGCCCATTCGATGCAGGGTGGGCGACTGAGGCAACATCTAGCTGGATCATCTTTTCTTGGCAGAACCTCGCAAATTCTCCTTCAGCGAAATTTGTTCCATTATCAGTTATGATGCTATGGGGATAGCCATATCTCAGGATTATATCCTTGAGGAATCTTACTGTTGTTGCTCCATCACATTTCTGGATTGGTTTTACTTCAATCCACTTGGTGAACTTGTCAACCATAACTAGGATATGGGTCATCCCTCCTTTAGCCAGCTTAAAATGGCCCTACCATATCTAGGCACCATACAGCAAATGGCCAGGTAATGGGGATAGTTTTCAGCTCTGACATTGGTAAATGAGTTTTCATGGTGTATCTTTGACAGCCATTGCATTTTCTCACTAGATCCTCTGCTTCCTCCAAAGCACTAGGTCAATTAAATCCATGCCGGAAAGCTTTTGCCACTAAGGCCCTTGAGGAGGCATGATGGCCACATTCCCCTTGGTGAATATCCCGGAGTATGTCAAGTCCTTCATCCGGATCAACACATCGCTACAGTACTGTTGTCACACATCTTTTGTATAGTTCGGCGTTGGTAATTGTATAGGCCTTTGCTCTCCTTTGGATATGTCTTGAGATTATCTCATCATCCGGCAAGGTTCCCTCTTTCAGGAAATCAAAAATTGGCTTGGCCCAAGTTGGTATAGTCCGGACGGGAAATGGTTCCTCATCAATTTCCATCGCATCTACCGACATAACTCCTGCCAGGTCAGGTTGATCAGTCCCTGGGTTTGCTGAGGCCGTCCCCGGGTTTGCCGAAGCAGTCCCTGGGTTTGCTGAGGCGCTTCCCCATTCTATCTCCATGGGTACAGCTCCTGATCCGGAGAGTGCCGAGATATAAATTGAGTCTGATTCAGGCGATGGCGTGATAGATGGTTTTCTCAGGTGCTCCAAAGCAACATCTGGCGGGATTGGCTGCCGGGATGAGCCTAACTTGGACAGCGTATCTACTGCCTCATTTTCAATCTGAGGTATGTGATAGAACTCACACCCTTCGAAAAACCCACTTATCTTTTGAACATGGAATCTGTATAGGGCCATGTTAGCATCCAAGGCATCCCAATTTCCAGACACTTGTTGCACCACCAAATCCGAATCTCCAAAGCATTGTATCTGATGTATCCCCACTTCTTTCACTACCTAGAGACCATGTACCAATGCTTCGTACTCCGCAACATTATTCGAGGCACTGAAGTGGATTTGAAGGACATATTTCAGTTGATCCTTCTTGGGCGAGGTAAGCACTACTCCGGCACCCAACCCATCTTTCAGTTTCGATCCATCGAAGTGCATTAGCCAATAATTGGAGTCCGACAGAGGTGGCTCATATTGCATTTCAGCCTAGTCCACGAAGAAATCCGCCATAGCTTGCGACTTTGTAGCATCTCTTCTGTCAAATTGTGGCGCATATGGGGCTAACTCAATTGCCCATTTTGCTATCTGCCCACTTGCATCTTTGTTACTCGTAATCTCTGATATGGGTGCCTCACATATCACTTTGATGGGATGTTCCTCAAAATAGTGTTTGAGTTTCTTGGCCGACATATATACGCCATACGCCATCTTTTGATAGTGAGGGTAGTTCTATTTTGAAGCTGACAATACTTCGCTCAAATAATACACCAGCATTTGCACCGAATTTCCTTCTTCCTCATGCTCCACTACGATTACTGCACTTACGACTCGGTTGGTCGTGGATATGTAGAGAAACATTGGATCCTTGGTAGTGGTGCTGCTAGGATCGGTCTGGTAGATAACATCTATTTCAATTCTCGAAATGCAAGGTCCGCCTGTGGCGTCCATGTGAATTTGTCTGCTTTTTTCATTAGCTGGTAGAGGGGCAAGGCCTTCTCTCCCAATCGACATACGAACTGGCTTAACGATGCCAGGCAACCAGTGAACTTCTGCACATCGTTAAGGCATTTTGGCAGTTCCATTCTTTCTATGGCCCGAATTTTTGTCGGGTTAGCTTCGATACCTCTACTAGATACTAAAAAACCGAGTAACTTTCCAGTGGGCATGCCAAAGGTGCACTTCTCCGGGTTTAGCTTCTTCGGAACCTTCTTAAGTTTGCGAATGTTTGCCGGATATCATCAAGGAGCGTATTACTTTCCTTGGTTTTTATTACCACATCATCCACATAAACTTGCACGTTTCGACCTATTTGGTCATGTAAGCATTTTTGCCTGCATCGTTGGTATGTTTCTCCTGCATTACGTAGTCCAAACGGCATAGTGCGATAGCAATAAGCCCCGTACGGGGTAATAAACGGAGTCTTTATTTGATCATCCGGATTCAAGGGTATCTGGTGGAAACCAGAATACGCGTCAATGAATGATAGTAGTTCACATCTGGTTGTTGAGTCTATGACTTGATCTATTCTAGGTACTGGGAATGGATCTTTGGGACACGCCTTATTTAGGTTCGTGTAATCAATGCACATGCGACATACCACAACCACGTTCGGATCATCTTTCTTCTGCTCCACAAGCACCGGATTAGAGAGCCAATCCGGATAGAGTACCTCCATGATAAATCCGGCCGCTAGGAGCCTAGCTATTTCATCCCCTATGACTTTCCTTCTGTCCTCGGCGAAATGCCAGAGAGGCTGCATTACCGGCTTAGCCCCGGGTCTTACGTTTAATGAGTTCTCAGCCAACTCCCTTGGTACACCTTGCAGATCCCGATTCTCACGGAGGAAGTTGACAAGCTCGCTTTCCTATTTGCTGCTTAACCCGGCACCAATGGTTACGGTGCGCTCTAGGAACTGATCATCGATTGGCACTTTCTTTGTGTCCTTGGTTGCTTGGAATGACACGCTTCCGTGTGGGTTGGTCAGAGCTGGTATATGTTGTTGCGTGGATTGAGCCAATGTCGCCACTTCTAGTATCTTCCTTTTTTCCTGAGCTATCACGAGTCACTCGGCTAAGTTAGATCCGGCCGAGGTCCACTCAATCGAATGTCGGAAGTCTCCTGATACAGTTATCACGCTCTTTGGTCCGGGCAGTTTCATTTTAAGGTAGCTGATGTGAGTAGTTTCCATGAACTTGTTCAGCGCGGGCCTGCCGAGTAACGCGTGATAAGCGCTCTCCAGATTCACCACTTCGAACTCCAAATTTTCAGTCCGGCAATTATCTCTCGTGCCGAATAACACATCAACCCGGACCTTACCAATTGGCTCACAAGAAATACCCAGTACAATGCCATGAAAAGTGGTCCTCGTTGCTTGCAACATGTTCTCTGTTATTCCCAACTTGTTCATGGTATCCTTGTACATAATGTTGATACTACTGCCATTGTCAATCAATACCTTGGAAAACCTCACATTGAGATTCGTCCCGATGAACATTGGATCCAGGACCAGTGCATAGGTACCTGGGATAGGCATGATCTTTGGGTGATCCTTGATACTCCACGTGATCTCCTGATCTGCCCAGGGCATGTATCTCACCACTGCCAGCATTACTGCGTTTACCTCCATATGCCGGTGTTGTAAGCTTCTCCGGTCATTTTCCTCCGTGGTAAACACACAGTAACTTTAATGATACTCCATGTACTTGTTTTGTCCCTCATTCTCGTGGTAACCTTGACCTTGTTGCTGGTTATTACCTACTTGATGTACTGCATCCCTTCTTTCCTGATTCTCGTACCTCAGCAGAGGTGGTGGCAACATCAGTTGCTGTCCATTCCCCCTGTTAGTAACGGTTGCCGTGGTGCCTCATTCCTAGGTGCCTTGTTCCGAGGTGCCTGAGCATTCCCCGAACTGCCCTGTTCTAACTTTCTCATCCACTCACACTGCTGGGTGGTATGGTTTGCCGGACTATTCGGACTTGGTGTATGGAACTTGCAAGGTTGATCCAACATAGACTTGAACGTATACCTCGGTCTATCTTTCCGCTATTGCCATTGCTTTTTCTGCTCCGGGGTCCAAGGCTTTTTCCCTTCATTTTTCTGTTGCCAGCTTTGTCCTCCAGTTTTTTGGCGCTGGCTAGCATCGGCATTGGGTTGATCCCAGTCTACCGCTGCCACCTATTGCGAGTTATATCGGTAATCCGGGCGTTCGTCCCTTCTCTTTCCTCGAAAATCATTCCTCCTTGATGACCTAGAGCCATCTCGGTTGTAATATTCCTCGTTTGCCTCGCTCGACATTAGCCGGGGTTGCGTTGGATCTCCCAAGGCATACGAATCTACGATCCGGATCGTCTCAGCCAAAGTGGTTGGCATATCTCGCTGCAGCCTCTGCCACAACATACATCCGTATATGCATCCCTGGGCGAACCACGCAATAGCTTGTGATTCAATTACTCCCTCGCATGAGTTACGCACGTTGCATCACCGAGTCAGGAAATCCCGGTCTAGCTCATTCGGTCTTTGCCGGCATAGCGCCAGAGTCTGTGGCCTATTGGGCCTCTTGTAGGTGCTCGAGAAGTTGGTAACGAACAACTCCTCAAAATCCAGCCAACAGTTGACACTTCCTGGTGGCAAATTGTTCAACCAAACTCTCGTTGGTCCTTCCAACATCTGTGGAACATATCTTACTACCCATCTCAAATTTCCTGTTGCGATCTTGACCGCTATGGCGTAATCAATCAGCCAATCTTCTGGCCTAGTACTACCATCATAGGTTCTGGTTCCTCCGGCCAGCTGAAAGTTCGGCACTGGTGGCTCCTTCATGATCCGAGGCCCAAAGCATGTCGGACCCGGTGGACCCTGTACCTCGATTAGCTCCGGCCTATAAATTCTATCTAGTTTCAGCCTCGCATCATCTGGCTGCAAGTTTCTGCTTCCCAGCCTTGACCCAATTATGTGGTGATCCGTTCTGGGGTATCCGTCGTTGATCATAGCCGAATAACCATCATTGTATCTTTCCTGATCCGCACAAGCATTTTGTTGTTGCGTTGCTTATCCTGCACTTCCCTCCTGCCGAGGTGCGCGTTATTGCTGCTGCTGAGGTACATTTTACCCTGTTCCCGCGGGATCACACTGTCCGGCATTGCCGTAGGCATCATTCCTCTGACCGGCATTGCCTTGGTCATGGTTACCTCGGCCGGCCATACCTCGGCTGGTACTATGTCGATCTTCATCAACTTGCACTGCTTTGCCTTTCCCGGCCCTTGCTGGATCATAGGGAACCATTTGTTTGTCTCTTCTCCTAGAGTTTACTACTTCTTCTCTCCTGGGATTGTGACCTAGAGATGACGCGGCTCCTCCGGATCTTGCCGGGTTATTCCTAGCCGAATGTACCACATGTGACGCTCCTGGTGGCGTCGGGTTTGCCTTGTTCATTTCTTCATTTTGCTGGCAAGCAACCCTCAGCAAGTGATTCACCCTCTCTTGTTGCCTTTGCCGGGCCTCTCCGGTTAAACCTTCTAACTCGGACGCTGCCGCATTTGCTGCCCTGAGGTTCTTTGATGGGGTATTGTACCGATCCAGCCCTCCTGTTACTATCGTGGCTGTCTGACCCGGCCTAGGCTCGTATTCCTGTCAATCTCAGTAATCAGGTTCCTACCCTGAATTTTCAATCCACCTATGCGGTTTGCCTTGGCATACTCTCTCAAGGTAATGTTCAAAGACTGATGCAGCTCTGCTACCTTCTTTGCCCTAGCTAACATTTTTCGCCTAGTTTCCTCTAGCTCAGCTTGCGCCTGAGTCGGATCTACCACAGGTGCTATTGGCATTGCTAGGCAATCTATTGCTTCCTAGAGCACATTCTCTGGCCTTTCTAGTGGCGGAAACCTAGACCTGGTCTGCTTTGGCGTAACCTCCGGCTCTGGTGCCGAGCCCTTGCTTGGTTCCACGTCTGGCATGGCCATCAGGACCTCAACGCTACTGGTGGGGCGAGTGATACGCACACCACGAGCTGCGCTGAGAGGTGGTTCTCCTCCCTCGACGATGTGCCGCGGATGAACGCAGGACTCGTCCACGCTGACGTAGATCTTGTGCGTGCCAAGCTTGATGAATACGCTGTTGCACGGTGGGCGGTGTCTGCTGAAGCTCCATGCATTATCGCTGACGTAGTCCAGCGCTCCAAAGCGCTGAACTAGGCCGGAGACGATGCGCTCGCTGGTGCTGGAGAAGCTTCCCGTCTGGATTTTCACCCCTGCTAGCACCGCTAGCCCCACGGTGGGTGCCAACTGTCGTGGTGGTGGCACGGCAGATGCCATGGATAGGCTAATGATGGGGCTAATGAGTGTTAGGGGAATCCAGGGAGGGAGAACGTCATGATTCCACGCATAGATGTTCTTGTATTCGGTCTATCAATGGTGTTTACAAGTACCCTTCAAGCTCTTGGTAAGAAGGAGACTATGTCTCTTACTCCCTACAAACTAGCTCTAGAGTTCTACCTTAGACAGAGAAAATGATCGATCCCTCTCTATGGAGGCCCCGGTGCTCCTTATATAGGGGAGCCCGGGTCACAATATTAGGGCACACATGGCAGCATATCCCCCGAATATGCTCCTCGCTTAAAGCTAGATGCTTCTTTATTCTCTTTAACGGCTCGTCCGGGCTTTGGACAAAACCCCCAACATAATCTTTGTCTTTAAGCGTCACCAGACGGGCTACGTCAGCCGACATTGCCCATGTCACCTTGGTCGCCCTGACCCGCTGGTCCTCTTCTTTGCTTTGCTTTGCTTCGCTCACGTTACAGCTAATAAAGCCACCTTTTGACCAGCGGGAGATTCCTTCCTTCTCTTGGAAGCCATAGGATAGTCCAGCTACCATGTGGCTAATCCGGCTATCGAGATACCTACAAAACAGATAGACAAACATGGCTAGCATATATTTTATGCCGGCCGGACTACGGTTAAGGAGATGCTCCACGGGCCGGGTCACTTCGTGGTTTGGCCTGCCTTGAGGTGACTCGGTCAGCACTTGCTTTGACCGCGCCGTACCCCGACTAACTCGGCCTTTATACCCTGGTGTCACCCTACCCAGGGGTATCCCCCCAACACCGGCCCTTCGTCCCAGCCATGGTGGTGCGGCGATGCTAGCCAGGGTAGCTCGCGCCCACCACATCCATCGAGCGACGATGATGGCAAGGCTGACCCCGACTGCACGGTGTTCTACCGGAACTTCGGCATGTGATCGGTGTTGGTGTAACACCCCAGCATTAGAGCTTAGAAATAAGCTAAGATAAGGTGTGTGCATTGCATTCATGCATAGAAAATCCGGATAATTTTCGCGCTTTTGAATAAAACTTGTCAAAGAGATTGAAGCTTCTCTTAACTTGATGGAACCGAAGTAGATCATCAAGTTGATTGTGATAAGTTTCAATATGACCTTTGCTAAAACCTTATCTTTGGGTAATATAATTTGATCTAAGGGTAGATCAAATGTAATAAAACTAAGTCACAACACACTACTTAATAAGGAGTACTTGATCTTTTAGAGATCATTACATGGTATTTCCTGCAACAACTCAAGGATGAAGACTTAATATTCTAATAATGATATCAAGGTATTATCTACAACAAACCCTGAATACTAATTAAGTATATAACTTAAGTAAAGAAACCCATAACTAAACCTTGATATACTTGCTTGCCATAGTTATTCCTACCATGAGAATCATGGTAGTTTCTAAACACTAACTCTTATTACAAATAGAGTAGGAAAGGAAGTCAAGTCAAGACCATTTAGCACATATCCTTAATATGGTATTAAGAGGTGACATTCCTATTTAACCAAGTCCTAGTGTCAGTTGATCATCACTGTTGAGTAACCAATTCTTGACCTAGAACTTATTAGCCTTTAGCTTTGACCTATTATGTTAACTTTCTGAAGACCTTAAGTAAATTAGTAAGGAATAGGAACTAGCTATGATGAAGTATTCAAACATCAATGGAATGTGATCCTTAGTGGAGATCAAACCATCTGATGTTGGAGGAGTTAATGCATTCATAAGTTAACTAGAAGAAGTATTTAAACCCAAGAGTTTAGATAGTAATTATGGAGATATAAGGAAGCTAGTAGTATTAGAATATCCAATGATAATCTTGTTAAGGCAAGTGGATATAAACTTAGAGTAAGCTTGCTTAACAAGATAAGCCTATAGAGAGTCTAGTACAAGCGTACTACTTATTAGTTGAGTATCGATCTTGATCAGACAATTAGAAGCCTCAGCTTAGTTTGATCAAATGATGGTGGTCATTATTCCCAAGTCACTTGAGAATATATGACTAGGTGTTGAAGAAGAGTTGTGAGTATACCAAATTAGGTAAATCCCTAGTAATATGAATCATCTAGCTTGATCCTGAAAAGCCAAGCTAGGGTGTGATGAAGTAGATAACATAAGTTGTAGGAGTAGATTAAGGCATAGTAGTTTAACCAAGCTAATACAAGAACAAACTTGTATTATGGGGAGTAGTACTATACCCATCCTAGAGGATTGTTATCACATGTGATATAGAGAGAACTATAATCTTGCAAGCCTTGGAAGTAGTTGTAAGATGGATTTAAGAAAGTTAATAGATGGAGTTAGTAGTAGTTGCATTGATAGATGCATCAATGATAGTTAATTAAGAGGAGTTATATACTAGGAGAAGAATGAAGGAGTAATGTTGAAGTGGTATGACCATGTCATCATATGATGATGGATATGGTGGAGTCAGATGATGGACTTATTCAGGAAGATGTGATCTTTGTGAATAAGATGAGAGAGATTTTTAGAGTATATTTAGGAAAGGAATTCCATAACTATGAACTAAGATTAGTTAGGTATTAAGGATAAGAGTTCTGGAGATATCCTTAACCAAGATCATATTAAACTAGGACAAGAACCATATTTACCTCTTTGTCCAAAACCCTAGAATGAAGTTGGTAGGGGAACCATTTCTTATTTCTGGATAACCATTAAATAATACCTCTTGGACAATTAAAGCTTCCAAGAGATGATTAGAGAACCAGATGAGTGTTATTGATGAATGCCATGTTTGCTTTATTATCACAAACCTTAATAGAAACCAAGTTTTATAAACTATCAAGATCACCTTAAGAAGAAATCTCAATAGCTCATTCTAAGTGAGATATGATTCCTGGTCACAAAACATGAAGGGAATATCTCTTAGTCTTTAACCTTCATCCATATTCAAAATAGGATGTGAGTTTATTAAATTCCTCAAAGCTCATGATAACCACTAGAAAGTGAACATCTTCATTAATGATTGTTATTAATACATAAAGAATTAACCAAGATGGTTCTATGATTATTCTAAACACTACTATTCAAGTAGAATTTATTTAGGGAAATCTCCAAGTGTTGAGAACCATAAAGTTTAAATCACCATAAGAATAATAAATCTTATAATTAAGCAAGACTTAATAATTAATAAATAAGTTTGTAACATATTTTATAGAATTTCAAGCACCCAAGTATTTACAAAATGTTCAGTACATATTCACAAAGTATTACAAATGAAATTCAAACTTTAAATAGATAGAGAAATAGAAAACAAAATAAGAAATAAAAAACGAAACAAAAGTATTTCTGGCCATAGCCCAATTTGTCTTCCCTCTGTCTAACACCCACAAGCAGCCCATCTGGCCCGTGTGTAGCCCGCTATCGGCCCATACCCCTTCGACCTTCTATTCGCGTCATCTTCCTCGCGTCGTCGTCGACCTCTCGATGCGGCGAAGCAGCTCGCTGGCAGTCACATCACTGTCGACCATGCCAAGATCTGCACTACCGTCCTTGGTCGTCTATAAGAACCCCATGACACTGCCGATGAACCCTAGCTTCCTCTTCTTTCCCAAATCCCCCTTTGGCTCTAACCCTAGCTCTCTGGTCTCAACAGAGCTCGCCATTCCCGAGCTCCCCTGGAAGTTCTCAGCACACCACCAAACTCGCCTAGTCGTCCTTGTTCTTCCTATCCTGGCTGCGGGAGCCAGGGAGGTCTCTGTCGAACCAATCAACACTTTGTTCCCACTGTCAGACATCGCCGGTCGTCGTCGATTCCCGCCGCTATAGCGCTCCTCCGACCTCGCCATCACGCTCTTCAGCTTCGTGGTGAGCTATCGGTGCTCGTGCACCTTCTCGATTTCCTTCTCGCGCTCTGAGCCACCTTACCGCCATGCGCTGCCGTCGGCCACCGCAGAAGTTGGTCGCCGAAGTACCTCCGGTGACCAAAAAGGGGCGGCGACACCACCAATAGACTCGCCTTGCTCTTCTCTGTAGAGCTCACACTTCAATTTTGCCTCACGAACTCCCAAACATGGAGTCTGTCCTCGATTGGGAAGGAATCCGCATTGATGACGTCACACTGACATTATGTGATGTCATAATGTATATATTTTTCTTTTTAGTAATTATTATCTGTAATAAATAAATCCCTGGGTAATGATGTGGCATAGGTCCCACCAGTTAGTGGCTTGGGGTAGATTAGGTTGGGTATAAAAAGTATCTACCGTGCGTATGTGTCATGCTGATGTTAGCACTGACGCAATAAAACATTTAATATTTATTTTAAATTTAGGAAAATGATTAAATCTTAGAAATTAAATATCTTTTGTTTTATAATTCAGAAAAATGTATATAATATATCAAAATGCTCAGAAAAATAAAATCTATAATCTAACTTTATTATCAAACATTATTGTGTTACCTAGTTAAATAATTATTATTTAATAAAGATTTTATAAATAATAATACTTTTAAAATTCATATTTTAATATTGGTAAATGAGAAAAATATAAATAATATATAAAAAATCATAGAAAAAAATAAAGAGTTATAAATTTGTTTTTTACATTTTTTATCACTTAACTAATATTTATTATTTATTTAGTATTTATAAAGTAATAAAACTTATAAAATTCATATTTTATTATTTAAAAATCACAAAAATACCTATAATATACCAAAATGATCACAAAAGTATAATATACACCTTAAAAATATCATATTTCATAATTGAAGTGAAATAAAAGATAAAGGTCTAATAAATCGTATTTAAACTCTTTTCTTTTGTTTTAATTCATTAAAAATATATAAATCTTTACTATGGCTATTAGCATTATTTATTTAAAGTCTAAAAGTGTAACAACAAGTTCAATTGATGTTTAAATGAAGTTAAAATAGATCTAACTATTTTAATAAATATTTCAGATACCATGCTCCATTTGAATGCTTTAGTATTGTATACTACTTGTTATACTTACATATTGTTGCACACACTCTCACATGCCTTAACAAGAAGCACATGTGTAAAGGTGATATAAAAGTACCACTCATTCCAAAGAACTCATCACAAACTCCCAACCCTAGATTAGATACGATTGTTCCGAGGATTCGCGTTCATCAAACCGTATTACATTACTTATGCATAATTACATTTTGCATATTTAAACATTAGTCCTTACCGGAACAATGATGTTACTTTCAAAATTTGGATCTTCTAGTATCTCGAAGACCGTGAGTTCATAATCTTGAAATCACAAAAGGCAAGTTCACAACTTGCTCATGTTCTTTGATTATTTTCTATCAAATGCTTGTAACTCAAATGTTGCCATCACCTGCATTTCAAAAAGGTCAGAAAACACTACTTTTACAATAATATGATTATGGATTATTTACCCAATTGTAATAATCTATTGATACAGTTCTAGTGGTAAAGTAACATAATATCTAGGACTTAACAACCAAATATCGCCAGTGATTCTAGCGCCGTATATTACGCGTCAACCATAAGACTTGGAATGGGACGGGAAAGTCAGTTGTATCTTCTCCCTTTCACATGGATGGATGACCTTATCGTGAGGCTATTGATTTCTCGTGGAGTTCTATAGAATCCAGCACATGGGTGGGACCCCTTAGTTCCCCGCGATCTTGGTGTCTAGATTATCTGTGCATCTTTGTCTAGGTCTGAGTTCATCATAGCTGATGGTGACCGCCAAACAGAGCTGCATACGGAGTCTCCGAGAGGCTACCCAAAGAGTAACTGTGGTAGTTGTCTCGGGGGATCGTGTCTCATGTGGGGTCACGGAGAGGGTAGTACTGGCTTGGATCTTAGACTGGGCCCCATACCAAGGAAGTGTGGACAAGCTCGCGGCTTGGTTGTGCAACAAGGCTAAGGTCTCTTATAGGAAAAGTGACGCACCTCTGGAGAGTGTAAGAATTATGACATATTACTCCCTGTTCCGGGAAGGAGCTACGAACGCGGCAGGAAAGGAACCCCATGAAGGTTCTGGTCAACCTCTAAAGACTGTCGGACATAGTTTTCAGAATAAAATCAACCCTTGAAGAAATGTTTACGAAAACCTTCATTGCCTACGACCTCTGGTCTGTGGCTGTAGAGATAGTGCATCATACACTCCTTTTTAGTGAACTTGCTGAGTACGCCCGTACTCAACCGTACCTTCTTAACCCTTGCTAGGTTCTAAGCTATTAAAGACGATGTCAACATCAATGTCTGCTCAAGAAACCATCATTGACAGCTCAAGTTCGTCAATAAAGTCAATGAAGTCAACAGATACATCGACTGAAGTGAAGACGAAGTCCCTGAGTAGATAGGAGTAGATACTCTGACCATAAAACCTACTTCTGTAGAACATTGCAATAGAAGCAATGGCATGCCTGATAGTTTAGATCCTAGTCTTAGTTACTAGATAGTTCTAAGTTATTATTTCTAGTTCTTCTTTGTAAGAAGTTCTTTCTCTCTCTTTAACCTAGAGTGTTCTCTCGATCTTTTGTAAAGAGTCGAGTTGTAATCTATAGTCATGTCTTGGACCTGCTGTGTTTCTGTTGAACCACTCTAAGGGATGTAATACTAGTGAACGGTGTTTCATTCGTGTTATGTCAATGACTATAGTGTACTACATGATGCAGTGGTATGTTGGGTCACCGCAATTGGCATCGGCATCGGGATCTCCCCGCGCTAGTTTTTTTTATGTTTTTTTCGTTTTCTTCTAGCTTAATGCAACCAAAATTCGGGTATATGTCCGAATTTGGCCTATTGTGTACAAACTCGCATCTGTTTAATTAAAATTTCCTATATTCATCCAATATTCGCCGAGTTTGATCAAAATTTGGCCGAACTTGAGAACTCGGCCTGGGAACGCGAGTGGAAAAAACGTCATTCCTAGGCCGAAATTTGTAGTTGTCCGGCGCTAAATAGCGCTAGATTTTGGCCTAGGAACGTCCAACGAGTGGGGATGCTATTAGATAAGGGGGCGCGCTAGGCGTCCCATGGTTCCCCAATCCCCCGGGTCCTAGGCCACCACGTGTCCTGAAAACATGGTTTAATCCCGCTTTTGCTACAGATAGTCCGAGTTTGCTACATTATATCCCTTTTTCTACGCATAGCAAAAAATGGTTTGGCCTAGAAAATAGAAAAACAGACTAGATCTCGCCAGAGATTTCGTTGGAGACCTCCCCGGTGACCTTGTAGCAAAAAAATAAGTCCTAATGTCGCAAATTCGACTTTGTCGGAGATATCGCTGGAGACTCTCACTAGAGAAACCTCGTCGGAGACCTCGTAGCAAAAGTTTTACACTATTATAGCAAAACCAGAGAATGGTGGTAGCAAAAAAGTGCTAATGTAGCAAAAATCCGACCTCGCCGGAGACGTTCACCTTGAGAGCTCGCCGGATACCTCGTAATAAAAAAACTATGCTATTGTAGCAAAATCACAAAAAAATTGCTTTAACATAGCAAACACAACTTCGTCGAAAACATCATCGGAATTTATAGCCCAAAATTTATACAGGAAACAATGTAGCATATAGAGAACACCAATGTAGCAAAACAAAACAAATACATGGCAAAAAATGTAGCAAAATAAGTCCCCGCTTCACCCAAGGTAGCACTCCGGTGCAGCCACTCGTAGCGCCAACACAAGCCTTTCGTAGCAACACTGCATGCCTATGATAGCAGTCGGCGCCACCACTTTTAGCAACCGGCGCTGCGGCCGGTAGCAACGCCGCCTGTCGTTCGTGGCACTATCGGGCACCTTCGCCGCTTGTAACACCACGTCGGCCGCACGTAGCACCACCGCCGGCCGGTATAGCAAATCTCGATACCGTATGTAGCAGCACCACCGACCACGTGTAGTAATGCCGATAGTGCCATGGGATGGCACGAAAGCTGTGTGCTACCTTGGAGTCCTGTCAACAGTGGTGCTACCATGGGATTAGGATCCCGTTGCTAGTTCCTTGGAGTCCTCATCTCCTCCATGTGCGGCGAAGCATGACAAGGGTGTCGCGGCTGTAGGGGTGAAGTTGGAGGGCCCGTCCCTCGGCAGGAGCATGCAACAAGGCAACCTCGTCTCCGCCATGGCGTGTCGGAGATTGAGAGGGGCACGCGTGGCTACAGGGTGGAGGCGGAGTAGTGGTGGAGGGCGCATGTGAGATGCATGGTCTGGTCCATGGTGGCACGGTGACGATCTTAGGGCTCTTGGGAATGCAGCGGCGGAGGACGCATGGGGCTGTAGGACAGGACCTGGTCCATGGTGGCGCAGCGGTCAGCGGCGACTTGATATGTTGCAAACGTATCTATAATTTTTGATGTTCCATTCTTGTTTTATATCTATGTTCTTATGTTTTGTTCACACTTTGGAGTACTTTTACACATTTTCTGGAACTAACCTATTAAAAAGATACCACAGTGCCAGTTGCCTGTTTTCTTCTGTTTTTGGTTCCGGAAAAGCCAGAAAATAAATATTCTCAGAATTGGACCGGACAAAAGCAAAGTCGATATTTTACCGGAAGACTCACGGAGCCAGAAGACGAGACGGAGAGGGGCCAGGGGCTAGCCACACCATCTGGTGGCGCGGGTCCCCCTAGCCACGCCACCAGGTGGTGTGGGCCCCTGGTCCACCCTCTCACATTGCCCTTTCGCCTATATATTGCTCCCCATGAGAAAACCCTAAATAATCCAGCCTCTAGCCACGAAAAGTTCCGCAGCGCCGCCGCCACCGAAGGGGACATTCGGGGGACAGAAAGTCTCTGTTCTGGCACCCTGCCGGGACGGGGAAGTGCCCCGAAAGCCATCTCCATCGATCTCCACCATCATCTCCATCGCCGTTGCTGATTCCCATGATGATGAGGGAGTAGTTCTTCCTCGAGGCTAAGGTCTCTACCAGTAGCTATGTGTTCATCTCTCTCTCTATGTGTGATCTTATGAGATCATGAGCTTTGTAATCTATAGATCTATTGTGCTACTCAAGTGCTTTAATGAATCTCTGCTTATCCCCACGTGTGTGAAGTTGATAGTGTGCACACCGTGTGGCACTTTAGCTAAGGTTACAAAAATACTTGTTATGAGTTATATTTGGAGTTGGATGTCTCTATGAGATTGTGGTGTTTGTTGGAACCATCTAGCGCTCAAGGTGACAGTGTGTGGTTATCTAGATGGGGAAAGCGGACTTTGAGGTGTGTTGTTATAGCCCTACCATGGATTAGAGTGTCCAACCGGAGAGTAGTTCAGAGTAGTATCATAAAGAGATGATATTTATATGAGAGTTTTCACTAGTGAAAGTATGATCTCTAGGCCTTGTTTCTAAGCATTGAAACACCGTTTGCAACTAGATCTGTTACATGTTTGCTTGCTTCCATCTTTATTTCAGATTGTCTTTAGTCTTTTCCTCCCATCAAGCTCTTTTCTGGCACCGTTGTCTTATATCCATACCACCTGTATTTCACTATCTCTTCGCCGAACTAGTGCACCTATACACCTGACAAGTGTATTGGGTGTGTTGGGGACACAAGAGACTTCTTGTATCTTGATTGAAGGGTTGCTTGAGAGGGATACCATTGACCACTTCCTCCCCGAGTTTGATAAACCTTGGGTAATCCACTTAAGGGAAACTTGTTGTTGTTCTACAAACCTCTGCACTTGGAGGCCCAACAACTGTCTACAAGAATAGAAGTGCGTAGACATCAAGCTATTTTTTGGCACCGGGGATTGAAGAAGAAGAAGCTCCCATGTCAACCACGCGCCATCAAAGCTATTTTCTGGCACCGTTGCCGGGGAGGTAAGGTAAAAGGTACTCACATCCTCTGGCTACTAAGCTATCTTCTAGCGCGGTTTCTGGTGTGTGACTGGTCGAAGTTATTTCCTTTAGATTCTGCAATTATATCTTTTTGTTTCTTGTTTTTATTTTCACTAGTTAGGATTAATGGAAAACAACAACAAAATTAGAGAGCTTTTTAGTATTTTTCCTAAGTTAGAACATGAATGGTCTGAAAAGAAAATTAATAAACCCATGGAACTTTCTTTGCATGCTAATAGCAATGTTATTAGTATGAATCTTTTGAACACCTTTGTCACTAATGCTATGGAAACGTCTAAGCTTGGGGAAGTTAGTATTTATGAAAATGATCTTTTTAGTTCCCCGGCTTTAAAGAAGAAAATTTGCTCTGATGATACTTTATCTCCCATATGTGGTAATTCTAATGATATTTTAAATCCACATACTGAAAGCATCCCTTTTGAAATACCTACAAAAATTGTTGAACGTGTCATGAATAACTGTTATTTTGGAGATGGAACTGTCCATCTTGGTGATCATTCACTCTTTATACACGAATTATGCGAGTTGTTCAAGTGTGCAGGTATTTCAATGAACCAAGTTAAGAGGAAGCTATTCCCTTTTTCACTTAAGGGCGAAGCAAGGGAGTGGTATGAGCTACTAGATGATCCTCATCATTTGGAGTGGAAGGAACTTGAATCTCTCTTTTACTCTAAATTTTATCCTCCTCATGAAATTCATAAAGATAGGAATTACATTTATAATTTTCATCCACATGATGGAGAAAGTATTGACCAAGCATGGGGGATACTGAAGTCACTAATGCTCAAATGTCCCATTCATGAGATCCCCAGTAATATTGTTATTAATAATTTTATGCAAGGCTTTCAGGACATTACAAGGACTATCTAGATACTTGATTATAGGTATTCTTCACAAGTAAGGAGGTCAAAGCTAAGTGGGATCTTCTTGAAACAATTCAAAGCAAGAGCTTGGTGCTAAATATGGGCTTGATCCTCAAATTCTTATTTATTGTTTTAGAGCATTTTCTTCTCATATTAATGCTCCTAAAGAAAAATGGGACATGTATCATGAGCCTTTTAAAGACACTTGCATGGAAAATGAAACTGTTATTAATGATAACAATAAACATGCTCAAACCTATGAAAGTACTATTTCTTATAAGTATGTTAATTTTTGTGGAATACATAGACCTTGTGAGAAGAATCAAATTGAAGAAGAATATTGTATCACCCATAGGAATGAAAAAACTAGAATGTGGTATAGGACTCTAAATGATCTTGGTAAAAAAGTTTGTGCCCTCTATCCTTTTATTTGTGAACTTTGCTTTGAAGTGGGTCATTTCAATTTTCAATGCTCAGGCCATAATAATAGCCCTTCTAATCCAATGAGTACTGCAAGTTTGTATTGTGATGACATGATCACTCCTAATCAGCATGATGAACTTACATTATTTTTGGGGTGTGAAGAATTATCAAGAAAATCTCCTTTGGTAAATATGAGTGCTTTTGATATGAATAGTGTCTTGCATGGTTGTCATCTTTATTGTGTTGATAATTGTCACACAAATACTTACATACAAAAGAAGAAAAGGAGGAGTAAAAGGAGAGAGGAAATGGTATTTTCCCCTAAGCATGTTGCTCCTATTATAGTTTTTGATGAGTCTGAACTCGATGATGTTCCTATGCCTATTACCTATAGTAGTGATCATGATTGGGAAAAGCACAGTTATTTTGATATTGTAAATCTCTTTGGTACCAATTCTGAAAATGATGATATTAATAATTGTTGTACTATTAGTGTTATTCATGTTCCTCCCAATGATGATATGTTTACAAATGAACACACTTTGGAAGATAATTATTCTATTGCTTATGATGATACTAAACCTCCAATATATGATGATTACAATAGTGAATATGATATTTTCAGTCCACCTACTATTGAGGAGAAAATTAATTATGATTACAATATGCCTCCTATATTTGATGATTATGGTGATGAGAATAATAATGACAGCTATTTTGTTGAATTTACTCCCACTATAATTAATAAAAATGACTATGTTTATGTGGGGGTATTAATTCTTTTATGCATGTGTCTCATGATAATAATGTTTCATGTGATTGTTATATTGTTAATTGTATTCATGATGCTACTGAAAGTTATTATGAGAGAGGGAAACATGGTTTTATGCATCTCAATAATATTAGGTTTCCCCTCTTTAAGTTGAAAGTCTTGAAGTTGTACTTGTTTTGCTTTCCTATGCTTGTTGCTTTGTGCTTTCATGACTTGTTTCTTTACAAGATTCCTATGCATAGAAAATGGGTTAGACTTAAATGTACTTTGAATTTTCTTCTTGATGCTCTCTTTTACTTCAATTCATATTTCTTATGTGAGCATCTTCTCAAACTATCATGCCTAACTTAAAGGCATTAAAGAAAAGTACTTCTTAGGAGATAACCCAATAGTTTTCTTGAGTCTTGGAAGTTATTGCCTCAGTAATAACTTCTCCTTATCCTTTTTGTGTGGTTTTTGTGCCTAGAATAACCTCTAATGAGAGAGAAGTAAGATTTGGGAAAGTTGTTGTCCCGAAACAGATTTTTGTGTTTCGCTGTAAAAATTCGTGAAAAACTTTGTATGTCGGTTTGAGCTGTAATTTTCTGTTCTTCTACCCCAGGTTGTTACCCAACTTTTGTTAGTTCAACACTTATCAATTTGAGCAACAGAAGGTCTTCGAAAAAATTGGTTTTTACCTGATGGTCTATTTTGACAGATTTCTGCCATTAATTGCATTTGCCTCTTAATCTCTTTCTCTTTGAGTTCTCTTTGATCATTTGAACTTTTTAAACGAAGTGCTACAGTAGCTTTTGTTTTAATGGAAGTTTTACTTTTGTTTAAACTGAACCAAAAGACTTATTATCTTGAGTACACTAATGTTGCTAATGAAGATTGTGTGAAGTTTGATATGAAGGAAATTTTTAAGTTTAGCGAAGAGTAAAGTGATGAGATGAAGAACGGACAAAAGCTCAAGCTTGGGGATGCCACCCGTGTCACCCCAAGAAATATCCAAGAAGTTCAAGCACCAAAGCTTGGGGATGCCCAAGGCATCCCCTTCTTCATCAATAAAAATCTCAGGTTTCTTCCAAACACTTCATTTTTATTGTTTCATGCACAGTTGTGTTGTCCTTGGAGCGACTTCCTTTTTGTTTTTGGTTTTTGTTTGCTTAGTTTGCTTGAATAAGTTGATTGGACCCCCACATTCATACATTAGTTTTCAAATAAGTTGGTTTGGATTGGAAAAGAGTAGGAAAAGTTCATGCTTAAGTGGTAAAAAGGAGCTTGTTTTTGACTGTGGCGTATGCTTTGTCATGTCATGCTTGATATTGTTTTGGATTTATGCTTAGTGATTTTTGTTGTAGCATCACATGTTATAAACAATTGAGATTGCTTAATGTGCCTTGAAAGAATCATGTGTTGTTTTAGCATATTAAAGCATAGTATTGTGGTATTCTCCTTTGATGATTTATTTGGGTTGACTTGGCGCATGCTCACACCATGTTATGACTATACCAAGTCACCATAGCCTCTATGATCATTTAGTTTTCAACTTTTAATATCACTTTATGCTTTAATTAATGATGTTTTGTCATTTTGCATGATTATGGCCATTATTGCTCTCTTAGTTGGTCGCTCCCAGTCTTTTGCTAGCCTCCATACCAAGTATGAGTTCCACTCATGCATCCAACTCCAAATAAAACCAAATTATTCCAAAGAGTCCACCATACCTACCTATTAGCATTTGCTATTCCAAGTATATTCATGTTTTTATCTACCTTCCGAATTAAACTTGTTATGTGAAAATTAGTGATTAATGCTCTCACGAACTTGATGGCACACATTACTTTTCTTGCCCCTAATAAACTTGAATCATTGTGTCATCTATGTTTTATATGCTTACACTTATACGTTGGGATTAGCAGAACCATGCTGTCATGTGGAACGCTTTCAACATTGCACTTGTACATTGTACTAGTTGATATCATTCTCTTTTGTTTATGGATGTCGTCGGTGTGAAATGAAAGGGGAGCTTGTAAGTCCATGGAGTTATGTATGTGTGTTAGAGAAACGCCTGGGCGGCTGGTCTAATCCATGCCTAATCATGGTGGAAACCTACAGCGTAACCATAATGAGCAATCATTGAAGCATTCTTCTTATAAAAAAAGAGATAGAGATTGAGAAAAAAGAAAAAAAGATGAAAAAAGAGGAAAGAGAGAAAAAAGCACCATTTTCCCATGGTAAATAAGAAGATGCTGAGATACTTATTGTCTACTTGCCTTGTCATTTTGATATGGGGATTCTTTCGTATCATCGGGCAAGGGGTGCCCCATTGGCGGTTCTTATGATACGCATGTACTTACTATGACAAGAACTTATCGGTAACTAAACTTGAGTAGCATGAGGAGCGGTCCTCGTATTCAAGGGACATGAGATTGCCAACGTGTACTTTGTCAAGCATATACTCCATAGTTTGTTCACTTTAACCTTAATCACTTCAATATGCTTATGATAGGGGCAATGAGAGATGAAAGCTCATAAGTACCATAATTTTTGGAAGCTCTTTATGAGACTTGAATCCCTGCTTCCTTCTATGAAGGCCTTTCTTCCACTTTTATATTGAGTCTCCACCTTCTATCCTTAGGCACCAATTAAGAGAGCATAGTTGTCATTCTTAGTTCTATATGCATTGTCCCAAAACTTATTGATTGATTCATAATGTTGATATTGCTTGTTCTTGAACTATTTGTATCTAGTCACCCTTATGAACTATGAAGGTGTCCTATGCATTTATGTTTTGCTACTCCATGAGGGACAAGCTGAATGCCACTATGCTATGTTTTCTATATGTGAAACAAACAAACGTCTTTAAATGCATTGTTATTCATGATCTTTGTTTGTATCCTTTCATGTTGCATGCATAGTTACTATGTCTTATTGTTAGAACTTCATTTTTCATGCTCATGTTTAGAGTACTTTGATCCCAACTTTCAATGCTTGCAAATGGTTTGATCTTGATTGTGATGGTGCATGTCACCTCAAAAATTATTCTTTTTATCACTTTCCTACTCGAGGATGAGCAGGAGTTAAGCTTGGGGATGTTGATACATTGCAAACGTATCTATAATTTTTTATGTTCCATGCTTGTTTTATATCTACTTTAGTTTGTTTTGTCCACACTTTGGAGTACTTTTACACATTTTCTGGAACTAACCTATTAACAAGATGCCACAGTGCCACTTGCCTGTTTTCTTCTATTTTTGGTTCCAGAAAACCTAGAAAATGAATATTCTCGAAATTGGACTGGACAAAAGCCAAAGTCGATATTTTACCGGAAGACTCACGGGGCCAGAAGACAAGACGGATAGGGGCCAGGGTTGGCCACACCATGTGGTGGCGCGGGTCCCCCTAGCCACGCCACCAGGTGGTATGGGACCCTGGTCCACCCTCTGGCATCGCCCTTTCGCCTATATATTGCGCCTGATGAGAAAACCCTAAATAATCCAGCCTCCAGCCATGAAAAGTTCCACAACGCCGCCGCCACCGAAGGGGAGATTCGGGGGACAGAAAGTCTCTATTCCGGCACCCTCTTGGGACGGGGAAGTGCCCCCGGAGCCATCTCCATCGATCTCCACCACCATCTCCATCGCCGTTGCTGATTCCAATGATGATAAGGGAGTAGTTCTTCCTCGAGGCTAAGGGCTCTACCGGTAGATATGTGTTCATCTCTCTCTCTATGCGTGATCTTATGAGATCATGAGCTTTGTAATCTATAGATCTATTCTGCTACTCAAGTGCTTTAATAAATCTCTGCTTATCCCCACGTGTGTGAACTTGATAGTATGCACACCGTGTGGTACTTTGGCTAAGGTTACATAAATACTTGTTATGAGTTATATTTGGAGTTGGATGTCTCTATGAGATTGTGGTGTTTATTGGAACCATCTAGTGCTCAAGGTGACAGTGTGGGGTAATCTAGATGGGGAAGGCGGACTTTGAGGTGTGCTATTATAGCCCTACCATGGATTAGAGTGTCCAACCGGAGAGTAGTTCAGAGTAGTATCATAAAGAGATGATATTTATATGAGAGTGTTCACTAGTGAAAGTATGATCCCTAGGCCTTGTTTCTAAGCATTGAAACACCGTTTGCAACTAGATATGTTACATGTTTGCTTGCTTCCATCTTTATTTCAGATTGTCTTTAGTCTTTTCCTCTCGTCAAGCTCTTTTCTGGCACCGTTGTCTTATATCCATACCACTTGTATTTCACTATCTCTTTGTCGAACTAGTGCACCTATACACCTGGGTGTGTTGGGGACACAAGAGACTTCTTGTATCTAGATTGCAGGGCTGCTTGAGAGGGATACCTTTGACAACTTCCTCCCTGAGTTCAATAAACCTTGGTAATCTACTTAAGGGAAACTTGTTGTTGTTCTACAAACCTCTGCACTTGGAGGACCGACAACTGTCTACAAAAATACAAGTGCGTAGACATCACGACTGCATCATTGCTCTCTCAGGGACGCAGCGATGGAGACGCGCGGCAGCGTAGGCGCGCGGCGGAGGAGGCACGCAGTGGCGGAGAACGTGCAACGATGGATTCGTTGAAGTTGGGATGAGGAATTGGGAGGAAGAGATGACAACCTGGGGATAAGGTGGGCCCAGCCTGGGAGGCGTGTCTTCGATCGCGACTCGTGAGCGATCCGGCGGATGCAAACGCATGATCCCCTGGGGGCAAGGTATCATTTTCCTTAGATAAGAGTCATTAAGCCATGGGGGCGAACGAGCCTCTGACTTCTACCACCCTCCCTACTCCTCGTCGTCGTTGAAAGTCACCTCCTGGCAAAGCCCTGCGTATTGACGATAGCGGCGGGATTTTCTCCTCAATCGGTGATTGACGAGGGTTAACCTCGGCAATGCCTATGGTTATGGACTTAGTTTTTGTGGAAAAAGAGAATGTTGAGATCTTGTCGACTGATCAAACAAATAAAGGAGTCGAAGTCGTCTGATTACTATGAAAAATATGGTTATGGATTGCTCAAAACTTTGGCACCTCTCCATTAGCTCCTCCCAACCTTTATATAATAGGCTGGGTCCCAAAGCCGTATACGGATAGGTTACAAGTTATCGTCTGATTACCGTGTGCTATTGAGAACTTTCCTTTTTAGGCATAGGGTACCGGAGTCTGTCTTTCCTTTTTATGGTACGATGGTTGGACGAACTAACAATGGAAATGCAATCCCTCCTGTAAGTTGGGCCCCTCGGCACCATCTGTGCTCTTCATTTATTGGAGATTCATGCTAGCATTTTATAGAACACCCCTCCCACCTTACTTCTCAAGTCCATTGTTGTTTTGCTTATTAGCCCCTAGTTTTTTCATGTTTTATACGTTTTTGTCGTTGTCTTCAAGGGACAAACATGATTCACAGATACATCTCTGTTTTATTTAACATCTTTCTTTTTATTTTTCACCATATTTTTCCTCATAAATTTTCAGGAATATTCATATATGTCATTCATGTTTCATCCTAGATTCAGAAGTTTTGTACAAGATTCATACGTTTTACACGTAATTCAGACAAGATTCATAAGATTTACACGTTTCAAACTTGTTCCTGCCAAGAAACATAAATAATACATATCTTTTACAATTTCTATACAAGTTTGAAACTTGTTTCTGCCAAGAGATATTCATATAATTTTTTCGCAGAATACAAGTTTCATATTTTTCATCCCACATCGAAAGTTTTCGTACAAGATTCATAGGTTTCATTCATGTTTCGTACATGTTTCTGCAAGGAAATATACGTAATGCGTATTTTTTTGGAAGATAATCAAATCCTATATGTTTCAGTGAAGTTTTACAACAAACCCTTACAAGATCCATAATTTTCTGACGATGCATACAAGTTCCATATACCTGAAGATTCATACTAGTTTATAGAAATTCCAATACAGATTCTAAAAATTTATAATAGACTTTTTTTTTCTAGACCTGTAACTTGAAGATTATCAAACCATATATGTTTCGTTAAAGTTTGACATCAAATCCATACAAGTTCCATAGAAATTTTGATGATACAAACAAGATCTGCAACATTTCCAGGACCATGGATTCATACAAGTTCTTCGAAGAGATTAGTACCAAATAGATCTAGTTCTTCAAAAGATTAGTAAACAAAATAGATCACATGATTCAAAGCTGTTACTAATCTGGGAACGAACCCTAGGAAATCCATAGCAATTACATGATCCGTAGCAATTACTGATCTGGAATGAACCCTAGAAAATCCCAAAATAAAACTAAAAATAAACCAAGAAAATTTCAGGAAAAGAAAACGGAGGCGCAGAAAAAAGGGTGCCACGGGAGGAGTGCGTCGGGGATGCGAGGCGGCCTCGTGTGGTCGTCGTCGACGGGGCGCGTCAGCGCCGCAGGAGGAGGCGCGCCAGGGCAGCGGGCGGCCTCTCGTGATCGTCGTCGACATGGCATGTCGGCACCGCAGGTAGAGGAGCGTCGGGTCTGCGAGGCAGCAAGAGGAGGCGCAGCGTCGGCGCGCGAGCTCGCACGCCTACAGGCCGGCGCGCGTGGTGGCCGGTGCTCGTGCAGGCCGAAGCTCGTGGTGGCCGGGCGTGGCGGCGCTGGGGAGGGGAGGCAGGGCGTGGCGGAGCTGGGGAGGGGATGCAGGGCGTGGTGGCGCTAGGAAGGGGAGGCGGGGCGTGGCGGCACTACGAGGGGTGCTGGGAGTCGGGGGTGCTGGGCGGCGGGGTGGGTTAGGGTTAGACGGGTTATACTTAGGTCAAAATTCATAATACAAAGAGGACTAGAATACAAATATGCCACAGATTCTGGTCTGCACGACGGGGCCCAACTTACATGTCCTTGGCCTTTTGTGTCGTGATGATGATGGAAAATACAGATCATGGCATCTGCGTCAGGCGTCACACGAATTCGGGCTGCTCGTTTACGCTCCACACGGGTGGTCTCTGGTCAGGCGAGGAAGAGTAGGCCTTCCGCCAGCCGGCGCGCCTCGTCGCGGCCGAGCAGCTTCTCGACGACGGCGACGGCGTACTCCATGGCGGTGCCGGGGCTCCTGCTCGTGATCACGTTCCCGTCAACCACCACCCTGTTCTCGCACTCGCTGTCGTCCGCCAGCAGCCCGGTCATCGACGTGCACGTCGTCGCCTTCTTACCCTGCAATTTGCACACGGTCTTCACGAGCCAGATATGGTCGGTCGGTTGGAGAAAGGTGGACACGATACACGCTGGACACTTACCGTGAGCGCCCGTGGGGTTGGAGCACATGAGCCGTGGCAGCGCCGATCGCGCCGTAAGGTCTGTTCGCCTCTGCCTGCCTCTTCAGCAGAGCAACCAGCTTCTCACAGCCGCCCAGCTTTTCGGCGCCCGGCATGCCGCCCTGTTTGAATTGAATCGACGAAACAGATCGAGGTGTCAATCAAATCAACCGAGGATCGATCCATGGTAATTTTAGGTAGTACTACTACTTGCCGGCACGATGATCAGGTCGAACTGCGTCTGTCCGGCGACCGCGACGTCCAGCATCACGTCGGCGACGATTCTCGTCCCGTAGCGCGCGGTGACCTCGATGCTGTCCTCGACGGACGCGACGACGACGTCCGCGTTGGCTCTGCGCAGGGCGTCGATGATCGTTATCGCCTCCATCTCCTCGCTGCCGTTGGCCAGTGGGAGAAGAACCTGAAGATCCAAGAATTGGTGGCCGGCAGGCAAAATGGTTTCAGAGGACTTGATGATCCAGGATCAAGACTTCAGGAATGAAATTTCAGAAAGGTTGTATGTACTCCGCGCTTTGCACCTTTGGTGTACCGCTGCACTGCCACTGAACTTGGTTGAGTTCTTTCATGCTGTACCCAGCTTCGTATCTGACAAGCTGGTGAATATATATATTGTACAGTCATGCATCTCGCAATTAGACGTGCACACAAAAGGAAGCAACGTACGGAGCAAGAATAGCGCACCATTGCTTGAGCGATCTGCTCGACCTTGTCCTTGCCATATAGCTGCTCGACCAAAGCCAGCGCGAACTCGGTCGACGTCGCCGGCCCACGGCTCGTGACGACGTTGCCGTCCACCACCATGTTCGCGTCCACGGCAGTCACCTCGGGAGGGAAGTTTTCAACGAACCATGGATGAGCAGTCGCCTACATACACGTAACACGTCCATATGTTCAAGCACAAACCCGTATATATGTACTAGGTCAACGCGAGCTAGCGTAGAGCCCCAGCACCTGAGAAGAGACGAGCAACGCAGATGTACCTTGTGGCCATCGAGTAGGACCCAGGGCGCCAACGCCAGCGGCGGCGCGGCGCAGATGGCGGCGTAGAGCCCTCCCTTCTCCGCGTGCCTCCTCACTATGCCCTCCAGCGCCGTGCAGGCGCCGAGGTTCGCGGCGCCGGGGACGCCTCCCTACATCACGCAAGAAACAGCATCAGAGCCGGCCGCCGGCGAACGACCAGAACGCGCCCGTATCGGAGTGTGCACCATACGTACGGGGAGGACGATGAGGTCGTAGGAAGCGTCGGCGCAGTCGGCGACGAGCGCGTCGGCGAGGATCTTTGACGCCGTACATGATCTCGACGAGAAGGGCGTCGCCGGCGGAGGCGACGGTGACGTCGGCGCCAGCGCGCCGGAGGATGTCGATGGGGACGGACGCCTCGACCGGCTCCGTGCCGGCGACGATCGGCACCAGCACCTGCATACGCTTGTTGTCGCGTGACGTAACTAGAGAGGTCAGGCGATCGATCTCCTCGCGTGCAATGGACGTGTTGACTAGTGGGAGAGCATAGTAGTACCTTCTTAGGGGAAGGAGACGTCGCCATGGTGAGCTGCCGTGGAGTTGAGGTGGTGAGGAAGGGGCTGGTCAAGATCCCCATAAATATCTCAGAGCTGTGCATGCATGATAGGCTGACGGCGAAAATCCGGTGGTCGACGCGCGGCGGGACATGCATATCAATCATGCTATCGATAATCAACGTCATGGGACCTTGCCATAAATTTCAGTACATGCACTGAGATGGGAAATAGGCACGTACTATGACGCATGGTGGGGTCTACTTGGGATGTAGCGAAGTGAAGGAAAAGTCATGGGCTCATACTCTCATGTGGTCAGGATGAATAACCATGTTTTGTTGTGGTGAAAACCTGGCTCGGTGGAGTTGAAACTTGGGTTGCTCGGGTTAATGTTGAAATAAGTTGGTTCCTGTGAAGTTGAAAGTTGCTATTGTTTGTGGTTGAAACTTTGATATTTTTTGGGTTTTTCTCGAAATTCTACCGATCTATTAATATTTAATAATCATTAACAACAGTACAAAGAGTCTCAAAAGTAATAATAAAAATTACAAATAGGTCATTGGAGCACCTAGCGACGACTACAGACAGTAGCACGAGCTGAAGGCGCACTGCCGTCCTCGCCCCTCCATCACCCGAGCCGAACAAAGATTATCGTAGTAGAGCTTGTTGTAATATACAAACGGAAAGTCGTCGTGCTAAGACTCATAGAACCAGCACACCAGAGCAGCAGCCATCGCCGAAGATGACAATCGTAATCAGAAGAGACTGTTCTCAAACCACACCAACGAATACGAAGAACGACCGGATCCTAAGAGATTCGGGACACAAGACTCCACACACTCTCCGCCAACGCTAGACGCACCACCGGAGCGAGGATAGAGCAGGGAGGACCTTATTCTGATTTCAGGACGTAGCCGCCGCCTCAACATCCCGAAGAAGACAGTGAAAATAGGCTAAACGAAAACAAAAACCCTCTTGCCGGCAAGAGCCTGTGGTCTGTCACACCTCCAAGACCCTGAGGCCACCGGAGACGGAGCGGACCGGTGACGTCGTCGACAAGGGGACGGAACCTTAGATGGGTTTAGCTCAGCTTTTCCGATCACCTGGGACTGCCTCAGGCGTACGTTGATATTTTTCGGGGTTGAAGTTGTTGTACACTCAAATCTTATGTGGAACTGAAACCACACATTTTCGAGCTAAGATTAAGTTATACATTTTCTGAACCAGTACGCTTTTGGCTCTTTTCTGAGCCAATACTTTTTTGTTCTTTCTCACAAATCTAGAATTATATTTATTTGACTAGTTTTATATAATTAGTTTAATATTTGTTTCACAACGTTCATGTGTTGTATAACTAAAATGTTCACTTATTTTAAAATATGTTCATGTAGTTTAGGAAAATATCGTTATACATGAAAATAAACATTCATTAGAAAATATATATTCACATATTATAAAAATGTTCATAGATATTGTAAAGATGTTCATTTTTTTCAATGTCCAGAGGTTCTAAAAACAGGTTCATGAGTCAATTTTTCATGGGTTTTGAAAATAGAGTTCATGGTCTCATAAAATTCTTCATATTTCCCCAAAAAATCATTATCAAAGAATAAAAATAAAGTAATTTAAAAAGACAACTAAAAGACAACTCTTTCTTTTCTTAGAAGAAAATATTAATATCTTTAAGAATAGATCATTCATGTATTTATCTAGATGCGAAGAATAACATATCAACAGAAAAATAAAGAGAAGAAGTAAAAAAAAGGATACAAGTTTTAGAGTGGTTGACATTTTTAATAACCTTCCATCCACCTTGATCTAGTGGTGAAAAAACTGGCGGTACGAAAATAACAGTAACAGACCGTACAAATAGTATAGGACCGGTACAAAAATATGGTGAGACCGGTACCCATAAATTACCTTATTTAGAGGGCACCCGTTTTGTCATAGAACGTTGCGCATGGGATATCTGCTTGGCCATGTACTCCGTTGTGCTGGCCAGATCGTTGGCCTTGTCTTTCTACAGAATTCATGATCACAACTTCGAGATATTTCCAATCTTGCATGACCGGTGGATGATTTGTGCTGGCGTCGTATATTGTCCTAACTTGGTACCGGGAGGGAGCACTGCCCTGATGGCTTGTGGTGGACGGCAGAGTGGTCTGCCGTCCTCCTGGCTCGCCGTGGCGAGCTCCTAGTCGCGCATTGCCGTGTGCACGCTCGCTAGGAGGGAGACACACGTCTTGATCGTCCTCTGTCCGGCCAGCTGTGGGACGCCAGCCACGAGGTCGTCGAGTAGCTCGGCAGAGGCGTGGAGGTGGTCGATGCATCGGACGAGGAGATGAGTGCGAGCATTGCCTGCGCTATTGCGGCGGCATCATCGGGTCCACTGTGCAACTCATACGGGCCGTAGACCTGCGCGAGCAATCCGGGCAGTGGCTGTGTGGACGGCTCGCCCGCTGCTGCGACCGGCGTCGTCATTGCGCGGATGAGAGAGTTGTACTCCGGGCTCCCGATCGAGAGCGAGGGCATGGAGGGGGACGATGACGACGGATGTGCCAGAGGCAGCTGGAGTAGCTCGTCCAAGAGCGCCTGCTGCATGTGGTCCGCCATCGACGCCGCTGTGACCGGCGTGCTGTCCCCGAACATGAGCGTTTCCCTCGCGAGCACGACCTCGGTGTAGGACCCGTCCCCATACGACACCTCATGGCTCATAGTAGCACCCGTCGCCGGCGTTGCAGCGGGAGGAGCCGCCCGACAGGGTCCTGCACACGCTAGAGCTGCAGGGCACGGCGGCGAAGGACGTCGACGCGGCGGGGCCAGCATGCGGGTAGCACTGGGCGCAGGGGCGGCACTGCACCCAGACGACGTATATGATCCAACCCGCGAGGTAGGCTTACTATGATCTTGAGTGAAATTTATTGACATCAAGCTTGCAATTCGAGGTTCTTTTATTATTTAAGTTACTGATAGACGTGGTTCAAGATTTTAGGCAAAAATTCAACTTAATAGTCTTTGTTAAAATACTAGTATACACTAGTGCACACGGCCCCCTCTAACACCGGTTTGGAGGGCCCTCTAACAGCGGTTTTAGAACCGCTGTTGAGGGTTCGGTGTTAGAGGGTCCCCCCTTTAACACCGGTTCTTATACGAACCGGTGTTAAAGGGTGGCGCACGTGGGACTGCCGCAGGGCTCAGCCCCCCCCTTAACACCGGTTCGTTCTGTGCCGCGGCAGGAAAAGGAGATAAATCTCTGCCGCGGCAGGAAAACGGCCTAAATCTCTGCCGCGGCAGAGTTCTGCCCCGTTCTGGGCGTATTTCTGCGGCGCGGCGGGGACGGGGAGGGGGAATCGATCGGGAGCGGTATACACATACATCGTCATCGGTATATACGAGTACATGAATAATTAAGCAACTATTATTATACACAACATCGTCATTGTGTGGTATTCTCCATAAACGTTGAAGCATCAAGTACAAGACAAACACGTTCAATCATATATACAACGTTCATTTTGATGGATATCTAAAGAGTTCTCCGCCAGGCGTGACGACCTCATCAAGTATGAACACCGCCAATTCCTCTTGAATGGCTCGTATGCGGTCAAATGGTAGGAGTTGGCCCCGCATCCGTTCGATCTGAATATATATGAAGAATGGGGTCAATATAAGAATAAAACTCAACACAATTGATGGTAATAAAATAATATTGTGTACTTTGTTTACTTACTCTAAGTTGTTCTAGTGCGGCTTGACCCGTCGCACATATCGTGTTGCGAATGAACTCGCAAACATAGTACCCACATAAGTTATTGCCGTGTCCCTGATGCGTGCACTTTACGAGAATAGGGAGTTCAATCAAAATAATAATCAATAAAGCATGATATAATGCCATTGGAAGCAGAATCAAAGAGATACGCAGACCTAGCTAGCTAGTATTACTTACATTTTGGTCTACAGATTTTAGTTCTTCTGACCATTCACCCACGGCCCTGCCCGTGAACCTTTTCCAAACCCTGTCCGGCAAAGAAAATGGATAAAGGAGTAATTAATTACTTGTTGTCACGAAAGTTGCTGATCTAGTGCGATAATATGATTAAAATTACCTCTGGAGCATCTCTCTAAAGTCTGCCCATCGCTCTTTTTCTTTTCGTAACGAGTCCATGACAAGAACTTTTCCTGAGTCAGGTTGAATGACTAGCAGAATAAAGTGGAACCTACGCACGCATAACTCATCATCAGTTACACTTAACATCGAGTAAGCCGAAACAGAATGTGTACAAGAGAGGGTAACAGTACTCACGAGAAGTTGTAAGGCAATAGTATTTCCCTTTTGGTTTGTTGTCTCAGTAAAGACCTTAGCAATAAATCTTCTGTTTACCCGGGTTTGGTTCTTACCACTTCTTCATGAACTCTATTTGGGTCAACGAACCCAACGTCAAAAGGTCCTCCTTTCATGCACTCCATAACCTTTTTCCTGCATAATAGTATATACATATATGGTGAGCATATATATATACATGCAATTAATGAAGTGAATGAGATGAGATAGAAAATACAGAAATAGTACTTACACACAATAAAGGCTGATGGCAGCTTTGTCGAGTTCCTTCTGATTGAATAGAAAATGCAGGTCTTCAATATTAAAGTCGATCTCGTCGTCTCCGCACAAGAAAATCTCATCTCTTATATGCGCCGTGATCCATTCTTCCTTTCTCGTCTTGCAGAAATCAAGGTACCACTTGTGCAATCTTCGCATCTTTGTTGGTAGATTCTTGAGCTCCTCTTTCTTGATGAGATTCTTCCCATACTTCCATGGTTGTATGGGGTTGGCATCGCATTTGGGCAAGTTGTCTCCCATGATGTTCAAGTATGCAATGTAAGTCATCCCCATCTCATTGGCCTTTCTTTGTAGCTCTGCCTCGTAATCATTTACGGGAGGAGCGTCCCGTGTGTCGAACACTTGGAGCGGGGCGCATGATTGGTTTTCCTGCTCTCCGAGCATGGGAACTGTTTTCTGGGGTGCCGCACGACTGCTACTTTCAGTCTCCCTACGGCGCCTTGCATCCGCCTTCAAAATCTGGCGCTCGTAGTCCGGCACAAGTGGGGTTTCAGGTTTCGAAAGATTTTTGTAAAACTTCTCCACCACCGCCGGATCTATTTTCTCCTTTGGCTCGACCCGTCTAGGTGCAAAGAATTTCTTGACCTCTTCTTCCGAGATCCTATTGGTCTCCTCGTCGCGGCGATTCCACGGTAAAACCGGCAATGGCTTGGCGGAAGGCTGCGGGACGTAGTTTTTTGAACTCTTTTTGGCAGTGCTAGTGATGCTCTTCGTGGCAGTGCTCTTCCGCTTACGCTGAGGAGATGGCTGAAGCGCCGGAGATGGCTGACGGGCAGGAGATGGCTGGCGCGCCGGAGATGGCTGACGGGCAGGAGATGGCTGGCGCGCCGGAGATGGCTGCCGCGCAGGAGATGGCTGAAGCGCCGGAGATGGCTGCCACGCAGGAGATAGCTAAAGCGGCTCAGACTACTGACGCTGCGGAGACGGCGGGGGTGCCAGTGGCCTCCAATTTTAAAGCACGATGTGTTCCTTCTTTCAAAGAATGGTTGTTTTCACTGCAAATTTGAGTTGAGTTTCCCCTTCACCTGTAGCATGGTCAAGCTGTGCTTACTCATATTCCTTCACAACCTCATCCACCCCGACAATAGCATAGCCATCTGGAATCGGTCGGCAGTGGTAAGTTCCACCAGCTACAGGAGGTAAGGCATAGCCGACAGCCACCTTAATGGATAAGCCCATTAATCTCACATGCAGCTCAGCGTGTTCACTCTCCGTGATCTCATCCACGGGGTATCGAGGACCCGCCATTTCAAGCGTGGGCTGCACGTTCTCCGTGGAAGCCATGCTGCTTTTCCGCGCAGAGTCTGGGCCGCCGGCAGCTTCCAATGCAGGCTCTTCGTGCCGCTGAGATGGGCCGGTAGCTTGATGGCTCTGTTGTGCATTCACTTGCGCCTTCAGCGCCACAAGTGCATGTTCTATCTGTGTCATCCGCTCTGTACGCTCTATTTCTTTTCTGTCGCGCCATCTGTAAGAGTCGCTCCACTCGGCAAACCCATCATTCCACGTCATACCCCCTGTGCCTCGTGCATGTCTAGGGTGTTCTTTTTTACCGATGGCGCGTGTGAGCTGGTCATTCTCTCTGTCGGGATGGAAGGTCCTGGCGGCTGTTTCCTCGTATGCCGTGATGAGTTCAGTGACGGGTTTGGAAAGGAGGCGGGTTGGGAAGATACACAATTCTATTTCTAGGTCCAACCTTGCCCCGATTCCGTAGAACCAAGTCTTTGCACGTAGGTCCCACCCATGTGTCTGGGGTGTGATCCCACTGTCGCGCAGGGCCTTCTCAGCTTCCTCCCACTTAGGCCTCTGAGATATGTAGCCACCTGACCCTGTCCTCTGGTGATATTCCTTCTTCTGGGCATTTAGCGTATTGGTTTCTGACCTCTTTTTAGCTATAGCACCTTCCTTGTATGCCACAAATTCGCGCCAGTGAGGTCTTATCTTCGCATAATATGCGTCTTTGAAATCTAGAGTCTTGCGAGCTTTGACAAATTTGTTCAATTTTGTCTTCCAGTTGCAAAAAGCGTCAGCCATCTTATTTAGAGTCCACTCTTTGACCTTTTCCTTTATAACCGGTTTGTTTTCATCCTCCTCTGGCGGAAGGGTGAAATTTACCAACAGCGAATTCCAAAGTGTTTCTTTGGATCTTTCATCGACAAAGGTACCGTCGCCATTCTTTGGCTTATTCCAATATTCAACTGTGATTGGGATTTGGTCCCTAACAATAACTCCAGCCTGACGTACAAATTTGTCTGCGGCATTCTTGGGCTCCATCGGCCTGCCATCAACACGGACTGCTTCGATCGTGAACTTTGCACGATCTTTCAACCGATGGCTCGCGCCTCGCTTGCTCTTTTTCGTAGAAGAAGATGGTTGTTGGCTGGTCGATCCGGAGGGCTAAAAGAAGAAAGAAGCGTTAATTAATACATGTAGAAGAAGATTGTTGGTGGAAGTCAGCAGAGACTTAATCAATGCATATACCTCGCCGGACTTTGTAATCACTAAATTGCGTTCACCGGAGTCTTCATCTTCTCCATGACTACTTGAGTTGTCATCATGTCCCTCCAAGTCTAGATATTGTGAGGTGTCCTCATCGATAATGTTCTCCATTATTTCTTCTTCTTCAAGGTTTCTACTAAGTGGATCCATAGTTTCTAAAACAATAATATTATCTAGAGTAAGAGAGTAAACATTCAAGTGGACTTGGATTCATACACAAATATACATATTGTTCATACAAAAATACACAAATAGGATAAAGTACATAAGATAAAGTACATTATTAATAGCTCGGGTGCATTATAGGATAAAGTATAAGATAAAGTACATTATTAATACATCACCGGAGAATAGCTCGAGTGCATTATAGGGTAAAGCATAATATAAAGTACATTATTAATACATCATCGGAGAATAGCTCGGGTGCATTATAGGATAAAGTATAAGATAAAGTACATTATTAAGATAAACTAGTGAACGCGGCTGCCGCGTTCTGTGCTGCGGGAGCTCTGCAGCCACAGAAGAGGAACCATTACCGGAGAATAGCTCGGGTGAGATCCGTGAACCTGCCAGATATTGGAGAACCTAGTCTCCAAAAGATACATGTATCGCCGTACATGCTCGTCCTCCTCCCTGATACGACGACGTACCACCTCCTCGAGGGCTGGCTCCCTCTGCACCGCTCCTGGACCTCGTGGACGCCACCAAAGAAGCTCCGGGTCGACGATGATACCCGGATTCCTCACCAAGGTACGAGTCCCGACAGGTAGCACCTCCCAGGGCCAACCCGGCGGAGCCCAGACTCGGACATCCCCGACGGAGTCCAGTAGGCTCGGACGAGATGGATGCGGCATAACTAAATAATAGCAATAAACAATCATAAAACATAAACAGTAACTAAATCACTAAGTATATATTGCCCTAATAACAATAACCCTAAACCTATCACTAACTAAACTAAACAGGTATGCATGCCTGAACAATTTATTATGCGACAGTTGATAATATCATATTATAAAAATAGGGGCTTAGGGGCACACATCTGGGTTCGGAAGATCTTGGGTTCCGGGGGTCCGGGGTCCGGTCTCAGGGTTCGACGAGAACAGTCTCGCATCCGGGAAGAAGGTCTTGGTTTGGCGTCGGGGGCTCATCGGACTTGCCCTGGTCGGTCTCGCATCCATGAAGGAGTGCTTGGAGTTTCGCTTCAAGCGACATCGACGTTCTTGGACCGGTGCCGGGTCTTGACGAAAACTAGCCCAATTTGCGCCGGGGATCATGGCACATATCTTTGCGTAGACAGAGAGTTCACAACAACATCATCTTCTCTTCACCCACCACATACATCACCAAAACGCCACCACATGGTCACACCACACAAACAGTACTGCAGTGTGTAGCGGGACACGGTCTCAAGAGTTCACATGCAGAAGATCAACACCCGACGCGCTCATGCGTGTGTAGACCAGCGAGGATGCACGGGGAGGACGTGGCACGGATGCGGGCCTCCTTGACGCATCGAGGAGGGCAGAGGACACGGACGCCAAGGCGGACGGCGGCGACGCGCTTGGTTCGATGCAGGGCGACGCGGGAGGGAAATTGGAGGCTACCGGAGGAGCGCGACAGCGGTGCCAGGACCGAGCAGGACGGCGGGGGGCTTGGTGGTCGATGGCGGCTGGAGCTGCAGCAGAGAGCGGCGGGGAGAGAGACCGAGGCCCAGGGGAGGCGCGGGGCGGAGGTCCTCGACGGGGAGGAGGGGAAACGGGGCCCGGGACGGCGAGCGCGGCGGGATTAATCCAACCGAAGCTGATGGGGAGAGAGGGACGGGAGGCTCACCTTGCAGAGGTCGGCTGGGGAGGAGCGGCGGCGGAGTCGAGCTTGGCCTAGGAGGGCGTATTCCGGCAAGACGGGGGCGGCGGATGACTGCGGGTGGCGGCACGCGCTCGTAGGGCTGGGGAAAGAACCGATCTGGCTGGGGGAAGAAGGAAGGGTGGCGCGTTATAACCCCCCCCCCCCTTTAACACCGGTTCGTGGCTGGAACCGGTGTTAAACGGGGGGGAAATTTGTTTCGCGCCCGCACCCCCCCTTTAACACCGGTTCGTGCCAGGAACCGGTGTTAAAGGGGGGTGCGCGCGCGCGAAACGAAATAAATGCGCCCCCCCTTTAACACCGGTTCGTGGCTGGAACCGGTGTTAAAGGGGGGGCATTTATTTCATGCATTAAAGGGGTAGGGGCTTTTATAATTCAAAAAATAGGATATGAATTTAGAAAATTCATATCTTATTCATTTCAACTCAGAAAAATATGAATAATATATCATAATTTTCAGAAAAATAATATCTATCCATTCATGTAAAAACATTTTATATTTACTTTAGATGAAAATTTTCAAAATGATTAAAACACTTACATATAAATTTTGATTATTCAATTCAAACAAAAATAAATTGTCAAATCCTAAAACTTTGAACATAAGAAATATTAAGCATCTAAAAAGGAATCTAACCCTATTTTATTAGAGCAAATCATATTTTATTTTGTATTAACATTTTTGAATTGATTAGATATTTAAATGCCGCATCTTTTGTATACACTTGAATCTGACAAAGTCTCGCTCAACTTGCATTGGATTTTTGATAAAATAGCATATTGTGAACCTAAAAATGATTTTTGTAAAAAATCATGAGAATCGTATCATGTACCTGTAGTTCATATCTGACCCACTTCCTACCGATTCGGCAGAAATTTTTCTTTTTCACCAGAGGTGGACGGAAAGGTTTCAGATCCCCCTGTTGGTACATTGTCCATATAAGGTGGTCTAGTATTTTTTATAAAATGTGGTGGTGGTTTTTTGAATTAGCCATTTGGTGGTTGCTTCACAAAACCGTCCGTTTTTTATGCTCGGAAAATGGAAAATGCCTTTTTGGTGCGATAAAAAGGAAAACTTCCTCTTGCAACATTATTTGCCATGCCATGATACACATGTATGCACAATATGGCCATATTATCACAAACTATGCCTTGATTCTAGCCATAACATTGGTCATTTGACCCGAAAGCCAAGAAACCTCGAATGAGATAGGTCATTTTGTGAAGGAGATAGAACTGGAATTAAAATACAGAATGCAACTAATAGTAAGTTACATAAAGCACGACTGAAAATTAAGATACATAAAAGAACTGAAAATTAAGATACATGGCCAGATTAAGTAACAATCGGCCGAACTTGTTTCGGAGTGTTGGAGTGATTCAGTCATGCTCCTGCCTACACCTGTAATACTCGCCACTGTAGTCGCCGTACTCGCCGCCGCCGTCATCGCTGTCATCATCGGGGTCGCCGTAATTGAACCTTGAAGGCTGAGTACGCGTGGGCTGGACTTGAGGGTAGCGCAGGCGGGGGTTAGAGTCGGCGACAGTGTCATAGGCCATGACGCTCTGGAGAGTCCGACCGCACCACCATAGCCGACGGCCGGCCTCGTTGAAGTTCGGAGGAGGTGGGCCGTCCTCCTCGTGCCTGGCGAGCGCCCTCTCACGCCAATCCACGAAGAAGGCTTCCCAAGTAGGGAAATAGTCGGGATGCCATCTGGGATTCCTCCGCTGCTCCGGCGTGAGCTCGAAGTAGTAGTGGTTCGTGATGGCCATCCGGCGCGCCACACCTAGAGGGACAGGAGGAACCGGCACACCTCCGGTGCTCAGCATCCAGCCGACGGGGACACAGTAGCCCGGCGGGCAGGGGTAGTTCGAGGCGCAAAGCGCCTCCGCCTCCCTGGGGGTTAGTGCTACGGTGGAAGCCATGGGAAAGAGTGATGAGGTTGCAGATATGAGTCTAGAGATGTGAAATGACTGGAGGCCAACCCTACATATATATATAGTGAAGAACTGGCGGGAAGAACTGGAGGGAAGAACTGGCGGGAAGAAATGGCGGGAAGAAAAATGGCGGGAAGAAAAATGGCGGGAAAAATGGTCTTCCTCCGGTGGTCTTCCTCCGGTGAAACCCTAGACCGGGGGCCTCGGATCGTCTACCCTTGTAGCTTTCTCCGTACGAGGGTAGCCTCTTTAGGGTTTAGGGTTTAGGCTTGGTCGTTGCCATAGCACATCTAGACTTATATCTGCCGCCTCTCTCCACTCTATCCCATGGCTTTCACCATACCTCTAACCCCAGGGAGGCGGAGATGGAGTCTTTCATGGGCTAGCAGGAAAATATTTTCCGAGGGGGAACTTCCGAAGATGCCATAGGGCGTGTGCACCAAGGGCATCTTCGAGAAATTTCGCCACGGGAGATTTCCAAACCCTTTCCTCCATCCATGGGGATGAAACTCTCCATCCATGTTGGCTTGGTCGTTTCCATAGCACATCTACACTCATATCTGCCGCCTCTCTCCACTCTATCCCATGGCTTCCACCATACCTCTAACCTAGGGAGGCGGAGATGTAGTCTTTCACGGGCTAGCAGGAAAATATTTTCCGAGGCGGAACTTCCAAAGATGCCACAGGGCGTGTGCACCAAGGGCATCTTCGAGAAGTTCCGCCACGGGAGATTTCCCAACCCTTTCCTCCATCCATGGGGATGAAACTCTCCATCCATGTTGGCTTGTTGAGTTGCTTGCCATGGCGTATCGATGCTCCTTTTATAGGCACGGCGCCGCTTCTACTTTGTCTTCTTCCTCCGACAGGGCGTCGTGCGCTACATCGAGCAGTGTAGTCCACCCACGCGTCCTTATCCTACCGACAGCTTTAGTCCCGGTTTGAGCCCCCACCCGGTACTAAAGGTTACCCACGCGTCCTTATCCCACCGACAGTTTTGTTAGATGACACAAAAACCACCTTTAGTCCCGGTTGCACCCACCAACCGGTACTAAAGGTTAGCCACCCCCCAGATAAGGCCCTCCCAGATAAGCCTCCCCCAGATAAGGCCCCCCCCATCACCTTGGCAGGAACCCTCTTCCTGAGTCTTAAAGAAAAATGGCGGGAAGACAAATGGCGAGAAAATATGGCGGGAAGAAAAATGGCGGGAAAAAATGACGGGAAGAAAAATGGAGGGAAGAAATAGAAGGAAGAAAAATGGCTCATTTAATACATATACTGTTAACAGAAGAAATATGACATTGATTTCCATGTTGAGATACATATGTGTGCCAAAAATGGCTCAATTAATACATATAGTCAATCTTATGATCGCGTCGGCCGTAACCATGGAGTATCAACACCGTTTAACAGGATGGTTGGGTCAGTTTTCACTCTGAAGGGCGGAATTTCATCAAACTTATTATAATCTTCTGACATGTCTGTCTTGTCCTCCACTCCCACGATGTTTCTTTTCCCTGAAAGAACTATCTGACGCTTTGGCTCATCGTGTGATGTATTTGTTTGCTTATTTTTTCTTTTTTTTGGTTTGGTAGACATGTCCTTCACATAGAAAACCTGAGCCACATCATTGGCTAAGACGAATGGTTCGTCTAAGTTCTTGTCTACCTTCATAAGATTGTTGAGATCCACCGTTGACATTCCGTACTTCTTGTCTACCTCAACCCCCCCTCCTGTTAGCTTGACCCATTTGCATCGAAACAAGGGGACCTTAAAATTAGGTCCATAGTCAAGTTCCCATATCTCCTCTATGAACCCATAATACGTGGTCTTTTGCCCATTGTCTTCTGCTGCATCGAAGCGGACACCACTATTTTGGTTGGTGCTCTTTTTATCTTGGCCTATCATGTAAAATGTATTCCCATTTATCTCGTACCCTTGGAAAGTACATACAGTCGAAGATGGTGTCCTGGCCAACAAGTACAACTGATCCCCAACAGTGGTGTTATTCGTGAGAAGTCTTTGCAGCCAGCCGCCAAAACTCGCCATGTGTTCACTTATAATCCATTCATCAGACTGTCCCGGGTGTTTGAGGCGTATTAAATTCTTGTGTTCATTGATATACGGGGCAACCAAGATAGATCTTTGTAAAACCGTGTAGTGTGCTTGATTGAGAGAATGCCCGTCCCTACATATCATTGCTTTACATCCTAGGGTGCCTTTTCCACGCAATCTCCCCTCATGTCGTGATTCTGGAACACCAATCGCCTTAAGGTCAGGAATAAAATCAACACAGAACTCAATGACCTCCTCTGTTACATAGCCCTTGGAGATGCTTCCTTCTGGCCTAGCACGGTTATGAACATATTTCTTTAAGACTCCCATGTACCTCTCAAAGGGGAACATATTGTGTAGAAATACAGGACCGAGAATGGCAATCTCTTCTACTAGGTGAACCAGGAGATGCGTCATAATATTGAAGAAGGATGGTGGGAACACCAACTCAAAGCTGACAAGACATTGGGCCACATCTGTCTGTAACCCTGGTAGGCTTTCTGGATCGATTACCTTCTGAGATATTGCATTGAGGAATGCACATAGCTTCACAATGGGTACTCGAACATTTTCAAGCCCCCTCAATGCAATCGGAAGCAATTGTGTCATAATCACGTGGCAGTCATGAGACTTCAGGTTTTGGAATTTTTTCTCTGCCATATTTATTATTCCCTTTATATTCGACGAGAAGCCAGACGGGACCTTGATACTGCTCAGGCATTCAAAAAAGATTTCCTTCTCTGCTTTAGTAAGAGCGTAGCTGGCAGGAGTTAAGTGGCATCGTTTACCCTTCTCGTTCTCAGGATGCATAGGCTCTTCAGGGTCTTTCAGACGTTGCTGGTCTTGCCATGCTTCCGGTGTATCTTTTGTCTTCCCATACACTCCTAGGAAGCCTAGCAGGTTCACGCAAACATTCTTCGTCACGTGCATCACGTCGATTGAAGAGCGGACCTCTAAGACTTTCCAATAGGGTAGGTCCCAAAATATAGATTGCTTCTTCCACATGGGCGCGTGTCCGGCATCGTCATTCGGAACAGATAGACTGCCAGGATCTTTTCCAAAGATTACTTCTAGGTCCTTGATCATACCAAATACCTCCTCACCGGTATGGAGGACAGGCTTCCTCCGGGGTTCTGCCAGACGTTTGAAATGCTTGCCTTTCTTTCTTACTGGATGCAGGTTCGGAAGAAATCGACGATACCCTAGATACACAACCTTCTTACATTTATCCAAATATACACTTTCAGTCTCATCTAAACAGTGTGTTCATGCATTGTATCCCTTGTTTGTCTGCCCTGAAATGTTACTAAGAGCAGGCCAATCATTGATGGTTACGAAAAGCAATGCTCGTAGGTCAAATGGCTCCCCTTTGTGCTCATCCCACATACGTACACCTGGTTTGGCCCACAGCTGTAAAAGTTCTTCAACTAATGGCCTTAGGTACACATCAATGTCGTTGCCGGGTTGCCTCGGGCCTTGGATGAGCACTGACATCATAATGAACTTCCTCTTCATACACAACCAAGGAGGAAGGTTATAGATACATAGAGTCACAGGCCAGGTGCTGTGACTGCAGCTCTGCTCACCAAAAGGATTCATGTCATCTGTACTTAGACCAAACCTTAAGTTCCTTGCGTCACGTGCGAAGTCCGGGTACTCTCGCTCGACTTTTCTCCACTGTGACCCATCAGCGGGGTGTCTCAACATCACGTCTTTCTTACGGTCTTCCATGTGCCATCGCAACAACTTGGCATGCTCTTTCTAAAGAGACGTTTTAACCGTGGTATTATAGGAGCATACCACATAACCTTGGCAGGAACCTTCTTCCTAGGGGCCTCGCCCTCAACATCGCCAGGATCGTCTCGTCTGATCTTATACCGCAGTGCAGTGCATACCGGGCATGCATCCAAATTCTCGTACTTCTCACCGCGGTAGAGGATGCAGTCATTAATGCAGGCATGTATCTTCTGCACGTCTAATCCTAGAGGGCAGACAACCTTCTTTGCTTGGTATGTACTGTCGTGCAACTCATTATTTCTTGGAAGAAGATTCTTCATTTTTACCAACAACTTTGAAAATGCGCTGTCAGTCACACCGTTCTCTGCCTTCCATTGCAGCAAATCCAGTGTGGTACCTAGCTTTTGTGGCCATCTTCGCAAGTTGGGTACAACAATGTTTTGTGATCCTTTAACATCTGCTCCAGCTTCTCCTTCTCCTTTTCAGTTTCACATTCTTCCTTTGCATCAGTAATGGCCCGACCAAGATCGTCATCAGCGGGCCCATCTGCTGCCTCTTGATCTTCATTATCTACCCCCGTTGCAGTATCATCATATTCAGGATACATATTATGATAGTTGTCATCATCCTCTTCTTCTTCGTTGTCTTCCATCACAACCCCTTTTTCTCCGTGCTTGGTCCAACAATTATAGCCGGGCATGAAACCGGATCGAAGCAGGTGGGCGTGAATGGTTCTGGTATTTGAGTAGTCTTTCTTGTTCTGACAGTGAACACACGGACAGCACATAAAACCATTGTGACCACGGTTTGCATTAGCCACAACGATGAAATTTTGGAGGCCCCGTAATGTACTCGGAAGTGCGGCGGTCACCGTACATCCATTGCCGGTTCATCTGCATTAATATATAGTATATATCAAAAAATAATAGGGAGATGACCATTTATATATATAGTACATCAATGACACATGAAAGGATAGTTGCCGACCTCGACCGAGAAGGAAAGAGCAACAAGAAAACTTATTTTGAGCTCTCGGGTATTTCACCGAACACCTCTTGTGCATACGAAAAAAACACAAACTAGCACACTTCACACCCTCTTGCTAGGCTCCAAAATGAGATAGTGAAAAAATGGAAGAGTGGGGTGTGGGCTGCGGTGTCTTATATAGCCCCCCCTTTAACACCGGTTCAAGCCACGCACCGGTGTTAAAGGGGGGGGCTGCACGGGCCACTGGTGCAGGGTCCTTTAACACCGGTTCGTGCCACGAACCGGTGTTAAAGGGGGGCTCCTTTTTGCTGCACAGGCCACGCTGGTACATGCCCCCCCTTTAACACCGGTTCGTAGAAGAACCGGTGTTAAAGCCCATTTCCAGGATCAACCAAAGGCCTCGTTTCCACTAGTGATAAAATAAGTAGCGAGGATTGGCAAATCTTTAAATAGTCATACAAGATCTGGTGGGGGTTGTTAAAAATAATGGGCTAAAACATTAGACTCATGTGTGATTTTAGATTTTCCCTAAATCTTAAAGTCCATGTGTATGGAAGTCCATGTGAGATTTGGCCCAATTTGGTAGCATCTCACATGTGAGTGGAGTGGAAGCTAAAATTTAGTCCCATATGGAAACTTGGAGTAGACACCGGTGGAAAAAGAGCCCCTAGTACTGGTCCGGAACTGGCTCTAGTCCCGGTTTTCGTCCCGGGACTGCCAAATCGGAACTAGAGGCCCCTATCTCTAGTCCCAGTTTGCTACGGCTCGGGACTAGAGTCCACCACCTAGCAGTTTCCGTGCGGCTGGGGCGGAACCCCTCTAGTCCCGGGTCATAACACCACCCGGGACTATACGGGTTCGTGTCGCGGCAGAGATTCGTGTGTTTCTCTGCCGCGGCAGAGATTGTGTGTTTTTATTTTGTTTTTTTTCATTTCGTTTCTTTTTCAATTTGTGTTTCACTATAATTTCAAAAATGTTTCCGTACACTTATTCTACGCTACTACATACACAGTACACCTTGATGCATATATAAGTAATATTCGATCTCCAATATCCGATCACATATCAAAGGAAGGAAATGTTTGAAATTACATGGTCATTGATAATAATCATATCAACTACATGGAGATCACTAAGGCATATCAGGTTTCTCGTCCTCCATATAATGTTCTCCATTTATATCAATGACCTCCTTCATCCGAAATCCCGTCAGTTCCTCTTGAATTGCTCGTACACGTTGTTCTGGCTCTAGATTCTCTCGCAAACCATGAATATAATGTGAATCAACTTTCCGCTCACTGGTCAACTCGTGAATGTACTCGCAGACATAGAATCCACATAAATGAGTCCCCGATGGCAGCCGCAAGACCTTCTCGCAAACCATCTATTTTTTTTGAATCGTATCCAACACCTGCTCGACAAAGAAAATGAACAGAGGAGTTATTAGTTACTTGATATCAGGGAATGAATGAAAAAGACTGATATAATGCGATAATGATTGAAATTACTTATGGAGCATTGCTTTCATGTCGCGCCACTACTCTTGATCCCAACTTAATGAGTCGTGAACTTCAACTAGGGACTTGTCAACTTGAATGTTTAGCAAGATCCAGTGGAACTGCATAAGCATACATGCATAACTCATCAATTACACTTAAAAAGAATATGTACAAGACATAAACACTCACTTGCAGTTGTAAGAAAATAGTATGTGCTTGACGAAATTATGCTCGATTAAAAAATTGTACAGGTCATCCTCCACGTCATCGAGGAGATTGTGTAACGTATATTCATTAACGATATATGGGTCAATAAACCCAACGTCATATATTCTTGCTCTTTTGCATTCAAGCATCTTCATTCTGCAGAATATAATACCGTACAAAAGGATATATAGTCAGGATGATATATTACATAAAATGAATTAGCTGATCTAAAGACTTAATTACAGAAATAAATCACTTATAGACAATAGCAACCGAAGATAGATTTGTCGAGGGCGCGCTGATTGTATAACTGAAACAGTTCAGTCATTTGAACCTATATCGAGTACTCTTTAAAGTGATGCTCCTTTTTAACGGCCACTGAAAACTATTTTTTCTAGTGCCTTTTCTCTGTTTGCGCAATGTACCAATCATGCAGATTTCACACATGTGTTGATAGGCGTGTGATCTCCTCATGACTGACTAGAGGCTCCCCTTTGACATATTGCCGTACTACCTGACCCACTGGCATATCTTCATAGTCTAAGAATTGACCAAGAGACATACATGCCTCCATAGCAAGTTCTTTGGCCGTCGCTACAGTGATGTCCAGTAGTGCAGCGGCAGACCTGACTCTGGGGTCCATTATTTACATGTCCTTATCCATTTCGGCTCTGAAGGCCTTGTCGGTATCTGAAATCACTTTGAGCGGAGGGGGCGACTGAATCTTTTGTTGTCCGAGTTGAGCAACTTGTTTCCCACTTTTTGCACTTGTTATTTTTTTCTGCTTTGCTTGCTTAATAATTTTGTGGTCATAGTCTGATTTCAGATTCAACGATACTTGGGATGGTTGCTCAAGAAAGGACTTAGCCCACTTTTTGTTTTTTTAGTAAATATTGGCATTGGCTCGGGCTTTTTTGGTGCAAAACAGCCTTAGTCTGGCCAGCCGACATCGCGGCGTTTTTCTCATCAGTCATGTCATAAGGTCTCTTCAGAAGAGCCGACGGTATGTCGACTATCTTCGTCGTACTACGACCTTTCTTCTGAGTAGGGCGCGGGTGAGGGACAACCATCCGTTTTTTAGTCGGGGGCAGAGGTGGAGGCGGAGGCGGAGGTGGAGATCGAGATGTACTCGCGCTGCGGCGATCGACATCCCTCTCATCGAGGGATGGAGGACTTGAAGGTTGACGATCGACATCCCTCTCGTCGAGGGATGGTGGACTTGGATTCCTCAGAGTCGGTGGCCTTGGCGCCGAGTCTGGAAATTTGATGTACTTCTTCTTCCATATAATGATGTGGCGGTTGACATCTCCCAGTTTCCTAAGTCCTTCAGGTGTAGCGATGTCAATCTCTAGGTCCGCAAAATCCTCCACTAGGTCATCCACCGAGACACGAGCATAGCCAAGTGGAATTGGAAGTGAATGGTGGAGTGCTCCAGGTAGACAAAGCAAAGCAGTGCCGATCTCCACCTTGAAGGATAGGTTGTTCATTGGCTGATGTAGCTCACATTGTGTCATCTCTCTGACATCGTCCACGGGGTAGCGGGCCAGGACTAATTGTCCCCGTAAAGTGCAGCGGCCCGGCTCGAGGTCTCTTGTCCCGGGCCGTGTTACAGACCGGTACTAGAGACCCGGAACGGTCCGGGACTAGTGCTTCACCATGCTCCTAGCCGTTGGACACGTTACGAACCAAGACTAGTGCTGGCACTAGTCCCGACCCATAACAAATCGGGACTGGTGCTTGGTTCGGTGCCGAACGAAGGCCTTTTTTCCACTAGTGAGAGTTACACCACCTTATAAGGTAGAGTGTTTCATCATTTTGTAAGTGAGTGAGAAGAGAAGTGCTACACGTGCGTTCCTCCGACGACGACGCTCGCCCCCCCGCCTCGTCACGATGCGACGCGCGCGCCACAGGTTTCTGGTTGTGGGAATCTCGTGGAGCCGAACTTTATTTTTGCTGCTTGGGAAAAATGATGCAGTTTTGACAGACGTGTCAACAATTAGTAGATTCGGATCGCTTCTGGATCGTGGGCTATCTGTAACCGACCCAAACGTGTGCAACATGGGCTTGGTCCATGACGTGCCCTGTGCGGGTTTCCCGAGCCGCTCTATATAAGCGCCCGTGTGGCTTCCATCACGGACACACCGAAAACCAATCTAGGATTTTGCCCCCTTTCTACTTGCGCAGCCACCATAGTCTACTTCATCCCGCTTGCCGGCGTGCACCGGCGGACGGGAGAGCAGGTCTTCGGAACCACTCGCCTTTATGATCCTATATGGGAGAGGACGAATAAGGTTTTTGGAAAGCGCTTCGCGCGACTGCTCAAGTTCGTCATCACAGCTTGTCTTCCTGGGCGTCAAGAGCATCTGCGTGCTCGACGTCTGCTACATCGACTTCTTCGACAGGCTATAACAACCTATGCACCAACGATGGCTTTATCTACAACTGATCGGTACATATATCGTGATCCGATCTGTGGCTTTTCTATGGCTATTCTTGCGGTTGCACTGCTGCTGTTCATGCTGATTAATACATCTAGTATGCTAGAGTTTCATGTGTTCGTAGCTCGTATACTCATGATTTATATATTGGAATTAATTGTGAAAATTCTGCCTAATAGTCCAACATAACTATCATAATTTGAGTTGCCTATCTTGATAATGCTTGTGTATGATTTTTAATGCAATTTTGTTGATCTTAATGCTTGTTACTAGGGACCGAGTAACATGATTTCAGTACTAAAATTTTATTGTCTCATCATATATAATAGTTTGACGCTTACCTGCAAGTTGTATTGTCTATTATAGTGTTGAACCTACAAACCCTACTGTGATACCTTAGGGAAAACAAGGGGGATATGTTATAATTCTAGGAGTTCATGTGTTTACGGAGTGTGCATTGTTCTGGGCTACTTGAAAATGTAATTACCCCTAGTTTTAAGTTGATCCCGTTAAAATGGAAGGTTTGGACAATAAACGTTTGTGCAAATTCTCTTGGTTAGTACCTACAGGTACATATGGAATACATGCCTACTTTTTAGCTTACTAGAGCTATGTACCATAGCAATGAATTTATTATTACATCAATGACTCATCCATGCAACATCCCTTTGGTCACCCCATGCCTACGGTTTAATCCATTGCCTGTTCTCAACAACATCTTGAGTATGTTCTCTTACTGCAAAGAGGATTGGGTTTTGTCTTGTAAAGAGCACCTAGTTTCTGTTTTAAACTCTCCAAAGCAATCGTCTAATTTTATTTAGTTTATTTAGTGCATACTCCCTCTGTTTAAAATATAAGTTGTTTTAGCTTTGTAAAAGAAGTGTATCTAGACCTCCTTTAGTGGTGTAGGTTCACTTCATACCTAGATGAACCTACACACTAAAAGAGGTCTAGATATACTCTATTCACAAAGCTAAAACATCTTATATTTCAAAACAAAGGGAGTAGACAATTAGAATAGCAACACTCTAATTTGAAAGAATAAAATACTTAGCCTTCAGTTCTTCGTGGGATCGATAGTAATATTTACTCGAAGATTTCAACGGTTCCCTACTATTGTGGGTACCAGGGAGTACACCAATATTGAGCTCAAGATCCACTAAGCTTGTGGTTTAAAATAAAATAAATCGTATTTAAAAGTTTCCCAAAAATCTATTTTTCCTATAGATAGTTAAAGATGATCTCTATAAAAATGTAAATTTTTGTAAAAAGCGTTATATATTTGTGTACACAAAAATCACGAAAATGCGGCTCTAAATAGGCCTTCAAAAAATGTCTTGATGTAGGTCACATCTTAAAAAATAATGTGATGGAACGATTATACTAGATATCTATATGTACTTATACTTTATTTCAGAATTTTTGAAGTATATAAAAATGAACGTTTTTGAATTTTTCAAGAAAACGGGCTCAATGTAGCCCGAGCCCATATGGTCTCTCCGCTCCCTGGGTCGGCTCGAATTTCACTTGGGTGGCCTAACCGCAGAGTCCCTCAGCCTCAGGTGAGGTCCATGAGCGCACAGTGGGCTCAACCCCAACCCGTGACGCATCGGACGCCGGACGCGGAGACGCCGAGTGCAGTTCTAGCTTTGCTCAAAGAAAAAAAGAAAACCACTTCCAGCCGGCTAGACGCAGCGATCTCCTTCCTCCGTCGTCCTCCTCCCCGCACGCGCACGGCACGGGTAAACACGATTCGTCTTAGCTTTTCTCCTCCCTCTGCTGTAGCCTGTAGCTTGTCTGTTCTTGATCCGGATCGTGTTGTTGGCTGCGTTGTTCTCACGGGTGTCAGAAAAGCGGTCGAGATCCCCGCAAAAAAAAAAAAAGCGGTCGAGATCCAGGTTCTGGATTTGACGCCTCGATCTGAATTTAGGGTAACCGAGATCAGGGCAGGGTGATATGTTTGGGTGGAATCTTCGGCAGACGCCGGTTCGAGGATGCGATGTTTGGTTTGATGTGTCGACTGTCGAGGGTTCTCAGATTGGATTGCTCCTTGTGCCAATGAATTTGGTTGGGCAGGACATGATAGCTAGATTTGGTCATTGGAGTATCTTGTTATATGCCGTAGATATTTGTCCAGTCTCCCATAACCGAATGCTAGTAATTTCTAACGGATGGTGCATATAATCACGAGACCCTTCTCCTGAGAAAACTTCCATTTGCACTTCCATATTTTCCTTTTGTACTGGATCTGCTGCTGCAAATTCACTCTCCGAGATGACTATTTTTAATTCTCTAGGTCGACATTAAGCGCAGAGGTACCAACTAAAGTTTGGAAGTATTATGGAGTCATGTTGACTGGTGCCATAGCACAACCATAATCCTCTAGACATCAGCTACATGTTGGAAATTTAATTTGTTTTTTCTTGTTTTCATTTAGAAAAACAGGGGGATCTCCCAGTTCCATTTAAGAAACCACAACGAAACACATCTCTCTGAGCATTCAGGGCATACAGCCACACACATCCCAGAGAAGTCTAACCCACACGCACGCACACACTTAACATAGTTCACCATATGGCAATGTTTAGACCAATGAAGAGTAAATGGACAAATACAAGCCTACAAAAGCCTATATGACAAAATTAATTCCAGCACCATTTGCATGTATGTTTTGTTCAACTGATCATGGTTATTCAAATTTTGAACTCAATACGTCCTTTTTTTTTGTGTGGGTGGGTGGGAGGGATCTTTTTGTGAAGTTACGTCTGCTAGAGTTCTTGTCTATTATCTATTTTGATATAGGAGTATTATGTTAGTGTTTAATTTGATTCTAATAAAAACATTTGTTTGAGGGTCGCAAAATACTTGGACAAGTTTTTATTGCATGTTATATTGCTGCTATGTGCACCACCTGATCACATCTCCAAAAACATGCATGTTATGCAACGAGCACAAAGCATTTCTGCTGATGAAAAAGTCGAGAAAATGAGGATATTGTCTTCCAAATTCTTAATTGTTGTGAAGTGTCAACTTCTGCGGAGCAAAAGATTTAATAGTTCTAGTGCCATTGCCTTATTGCTCTCTTGTCCTTTGTTATAAGATGTTCAAAGTGAACATCATTCAGTAATCTCTTATTCTCAGCAAGCTGAACATTATCTTTTTGCTAATCACAATTCCCCTGAGCATGCCACTGAATAAAGCCATCCCATGCCATGCATGTAAGCTGCAGGAGATGTGATATAACTTCCATTTATAGGACATTTCTATGTTCTGGGGGTGTCTTAACCTCTTTTTCAATTGCCCAGTACTGCATTGGCATATTTTTTCCGAGAATTCCTTGTTTACTATTAGCCACACAGTCGTCTGGATACTCGCAATCACCAGTCTTATAACTGGACAGATGATTCATTTTGCCATTTTAGGAAAAACAAACTGTTGTATCGGCATGCTGGTAACAAATTAGTGTACTGATCCTGTGTACTCCCTCCGTTTGACCATCCATTTGATTAAGAAAATATGACTTACATGCCACAAAATTTTTACTAATGGAAACTTCTTTTAAATGTGAATCAAATGATATACTTTTTGTCGTGTATTACTCATTTATTGTCTCTTATCTTAAGTTGTTATAACCTATAACTGTAACATGAAAGACACTCAGCTCATTGTGTTGTGCAATGCTACTAGGTTACTTGCTTTATTGAATTATACACTGCATACATCTTGCTTTGCTTTAGTCCTTAATTTAACTTGATGCCCTCTAAATGTTATGTTTTTGTTGCTATCAAATAGGAACCTGAGGTGGTCAACAGAGAACAGTTGGTTCATACTTTCAAGCTGACGTTACATACTTGGAACAATGCCTCCTCATAAGATAGAGACTGGACACCAGGATGTGGTGCATGACATCGCCATGGACTACTATGGGAAGCGAATTGCTACTGCATCCTCTGATAACACAATAAAGATCATTGGCGTAAGTGGCACCTCACACCAGCAACTTGCTACTTTGAGCGGACACCAGGGCCCAGTGTGGCAAGTCGCGTGGGCTCATCCTAAGTACGGTTCCATGCTTGCATCCTGCAGCTACGATGGGCGGGTTATTATATGGAAAGAAGGGGGCAAGCCTGATGAGTGGGCACAGGCACACACTTTCGTCGAGCACAAGTCGTCTGTAAATTCCATTGCTTGGGCTCCTCATGAGCTCGGCCTATGCCTGGCCTGTGGTTCATCTGATGGGAACATTTCAGTCTTCACAGCTCGTTCTGATGGAGGGTGGGAGACGACGCGCATCGACCAGGCTCACCCAGTGGGCGTGACCTCTGTCTCCTGGGCTCCGGCAATGGCGCCGGGTGCTCTAATCAGCCCAGGCCCTTCCGGGCAATTTGAGTATGTTCAGAAACTTTCTTCTGGTGGCTGTGACAACACGGTGAAGGTGTGGAAGCTGACCAACGGGACCTGGAGGATGGACTGCTTTCCGGCCCTCCAGATGCACAGGGACTGGGTGAGGGACGTCGCCTGGGCTCCAAACCTGGGCCTCCCGAAGTCCACCATCGCCAGCGCCTCTCAGGATGGAACCGTCGTGATCTGGACCGCGCTGAAGGAAGGCGAGCAGTGGGAAGGCAGAGTCCTGAATGATTTCAGAACCCCTGTTTGGCGGCTGTCGTGGTCGCTGACAGGGAACATACTGGCGGTCTCTGACGGGAACAACAACGTGACCCTGTGGAAAGAAGCTGTGGATGGCGAATGGCAGCAAGTGACTAGCGTCGAGCCATAGATGTAGATGTTTCGTGTTCTACCTGTTGCCGTGTTAATCCGATACTATGAGCATAACAAATGTACTCTTGTTTTTATGTCAATTCTATGGATTGGCTTACATCTGGAGGTGTCTGTAGTCGATATGCTGCTGCTTTCACAGGAAAGAAACACCCAGCGCTTGCGACATGGTGCTGTCTAGGACAGAAGTAGAAAACTATTAACTTCTATTCCAAATGTTTTTTGGCAGAACCATCTTTTTGCTATACATTCGATTCACAAAGCTAAAACTTCTTATATTTCTGAACGGAGGGAGTATTATGGATCTCCTTTTACCATGTTTGTTATATGGCAGCTATGATTTGCAGATATGAAAAGTCGCATGTTCTTTCTGATTGGTTGGCTGCCTATTTCTGCAAAATTCGCCACTTGCAGAATTCATCCTGGGACCAATTGTTGCATCAGCAGTTTCTCTGTTGTGTGTGTTGTATGTTTTGTTCGTTCCAGCATCGAGCTGCTTTTGAACGAGACAATTTTTCGTGTCAACGAAAGGCCAAAAGAAAGCTCCCGCAGTGCTCTTGTGTCACCTTTTTTCTTTCGTGGCGTCCAGTCACCTATATCTCTTTTATCCCCAAAAGTTATGTCATTTTCGTCGATGTTTCCTGTTTGTTCTTGCAACTGTCTGGACCAAGAAAAATGATCTCACAACTCTTTCGACAAGAGAAAGAACAAACGGAACGTGGTGATGAAATGAAACTCTATCCCAGTGTTTTCGCAACCACATGCTGTATGTCAGGTCGTTTTCCTACTTGCACAGAAAAGTTACGCAAGAATTTTGTGTTCTCCGTTGTGTACTCCGTCCGTTCCACTTGTCCTACTAGCTCCACAACTTGTATTGAACGGCCAAGATTGATCCAAACGACGGCCAAGTTAATCGGAACCCTACAAAGAAGAGGAAATTGACAGGACCTTTTTAGGAGTTCGTTTGACCGTATACAAACTCGGGGAGCAAGCAAACCCTGACACGGTCGGGAGGAGTTCGTGCGCGGTGCGCCCAAAGATTCGCACTAGATCTCTTTCATTTATTTTTTGTAATATATTATTATTACATTATTTATTTAGTAGAGTATTATTCCCATAGCTTTCCGATCTCCTCTCTTGTTTGGTTTCTTATTTCCTGCGGAGGCCAGAACCTAGAAGCCGCAGCCGCAGCCGCAGCCGCAGCTCTCTCTCCCTCTCGGCGCCGCCGTCTCGCTCGCGCGTGCTCGCCGGCCGCACCAAAAAGGTAAGAGATTTTCTTTTCTTCCATATAATATTTGCCCAGTCTCTCTGTTCTTATCCTGCCCTGCCAAGCGAAGTCCGGTTCGGCGATCGATAGGCAGCTGTTCGTCTTGCGGTTCGATCGGCGCTGCTGTTCCTCTTACTGTCGATGTGCTCTGCAAAGTTACGGCTCACGTGTTACCGTTAAATTAATAATCACTCCTCTCCTCTAGGCCCGCATACTGGGGTTCTGTTGGGATTTTGGCAGGACTTCGATTTTTAGGTTCCTCAGTTTATTTTGATGTATATATATATTTTTTGGTTCCCTGATGTCTCATGTCTGATGGTGGTTCTGGGGAGGCGAGGAACAGCAAAAGTTTGCTTCTCGAACTAAAACCCCACAAATGTTACCCTGCGTAATATGATGGATTATCAAGGATTTATCGGTAGCGAAATCGAGAAGCTCGACTCTTTGTTTCAGTTCAGTGTCCCTCTCTGAGGTAGCTTTTGTGTAACTCGAGCGGAAGAATCTGCTGTAAGATAGCTTATCATGTGAAATCGTAATGGCAAATACTACTGCATTTTGGACAACTTCACCTAGGAGCTGCACTGTAACTTTTTTTTTAATGTCAGAGCACCAGTATGTCGTTGTAATTTGCAAATTCAATCTTTTGAAAACATGCAAGGGAACCCTATGCCTTTACTTAGAAGGCATAATTACCATTTGTTGTCAGTCCTGAACTTTGGTATTTTTTTCTTGATTGTGGTAGTATCTGAACTGATTAGGTATATATATACTCCCTCCTTTCCAAAATATAAGATGTTTTGGATTTGTGAAAGAAGTGTATCTAGCTCCTTTTAGTGTGTAGGTTCACTCCAAATCTAGATGAACCTATACACTAAAAGAGGTCTAGATATACTTCTTTCAAAAATCCAAAACATCTTATATTTTGAAACGGAGGGAGTATATATAATATAACTTGCCAGTTATGCCATTGTTTAGTCTTCTGCTCAGATGTTTGCCGGTATAGCCTTTGGGTTTTGGCAATATATCTTTGCAGGTTGCCTCTTTTGCACCTTGCCTACAGTGCTACAATTACTGATTACTTCTAAGTTCCACTTTTAAAAAGGCTGAAAATTTTCCTTATTAATGCCAATGAATGTATAATGATTTCTACTTCTTGAGGAATTAGTGAATGCTATATTGGACATGTTTTCCCAAATCCAACTAGAAGAAGGATGTTCTCAGCCCTGTTGCTCAGAAAGCATGTTCAGTTGCTTTGGCTGAGGATTGTTTTTCTTTTTCGGATAGGGTTATTACTTATTAGGGTCAAGTACCATTAGTTGGCGATCATTTTTCCAAACTGGATCATTTTCCCAAACTGCTAATAGCATTATTCATGGTTTAGTACTTCAGTGCTTTAGGCCCTCAGTCAGTCAACAGTTGGTTCTTAACCATGTGGTATGAGAGAATGTACAATCATTTATGGTAATTTACCATGTTTTTTTGGTAACTAGCTCTGAATACTTTATCATTCAACACAGAAACGGGATATTTATGTCTTTTTGCTGACACACATAGCCAATGGCGAGAGGACTGGATTCAGATTATATTGGTTCCCTTTCAATCATGGATGGATTTGATATGGGTATCAGCTTCGATGGGTTTGGAGAAAATATGAAGAAGTTCATGGAGGTAGTAGTGCCTTGTCATTAACTTCACACTTTAGCATGATTACCTTGATTCTGTTCCGACAAGCTGATAATTAGCATGACATTTTGGCAGTGCTTTGGTAGTGACGTGTCTTATCTTTGTACAGTTACCGATTAAGTATCTTGATTCTGCTCACGATAAAGCTGTTGGGCTAGTTGAAGATATCCAGGCATTGATTTATGCTCCCTCTCCTGACAATGAATTATCAAACAAAGGCTTGAGGACATTAATGGATTCAATAACCAGATCACCCCCCACATCTGCTGAAATGGAGCAAGCTAGCCGCGACGAAGAAGTCTCCAGTTCTCCTTCATCACTCCTTACCGCAGAAGATACTTCTCTCTGCTCAACTGATACTGATGCTCATGAAACTGAATCGGTTTCATCTAGAAGTCCAGGTTTGTCCTTGATGAAACATGCAAGATTGTGTAGATTTCTGATCCAGTTATTTATCCTTGTCATTTAGCTTATTGATTGCACAAGAAACTCCATATGAAGGAGATCTTTTCTTCTAGCTGGCACTTAAGTTCCCTTCAGGACCCATATTGTTCTTATGGACCCATATTGTTCACTCTTGTACCTGCAGACAGCTGCGCATCTGAAGACACCATTTCACTTGAGAGAACTGCTAGAACCAAGGAGGAAGTTGTTTTGCGCAGTTCAGACAATCTCCCAGATAACTGCACTTCTGAAAATTGCAGTTCACTAGTGAGAACTGTGAGCAGTGAGGAGGAAATTATTTTATGGAACCCAGGGAATTCTGTAAAACCTCCAGAAGCACCTGGTACGAATTTATCTTTCCTTTATCCTATTTCTTCAGATCATCGGGGTGTTTCAGTATTGGCTACAAGCGTGGTGAGCTATCTCAAACTAGAAAATAACCATTGTGTAATTTTATCAGAATTATGTAGTCAAATGGTACTTAACATCCATCGTCACATTATTGGCTTAAGACATCTGTTGTCCAGTTTTTGCTGCCATCAGTATTTCGATTTACCTCTGTACTTAGTTGATTCAATTGATATATCCTGACACTGACAGAACAAGCTACCATAGTCCAAGATTTCGTATCTCAAGAAGCTAACACAGTTAGAGTTATCAAGCAAGTTGGGCTCCTCCATGGTTCAACTTCGGGACATACAGGTAGATAATCGAGAACTTGAAATCTTCTCACCTTTATCCTTGTGAGGGTACACTGGGATAAAAAAAATCCCTTTCTAAAAGGCATGCTACTTAAAAATTATCTTAATAAATATTGTCACTTATGCCCTCAGTTTCCTTAATAATATTAAACCTACACTGACAATCTGACAGGATCTTCTGCTTTTGATGGTGCAATTCTGCTCGGAAAGATTAGGGCAAATGGTGAAGAGCAACTAGAATTATACAGTCTTAACAGCCATGACGAATCAACAAAGCACGGTTTGTACATATTTTAATTTTGAAGTGTGATCATTCTTTCACATTATTTAAATCTGCTTCCAGCAAAATGCAAAAAAAAAAATCTGAATCTTAACTTATACAGCGAATAATATAATGCTTATGTGTGCTAAATAGGTAACATAATGGATTTGCCTGGTGAGACTAGTTCACATGACTTGAGCGCAGATGTGGTCAGTGGGGCCAATGATCCAAATATGTTTGCTGAGGAGATAACAGATTTTGTTGATATAGACATTCGGGATGGCCAGGTCAGGATGAAATATAAGAAAGCAGAGGAGCCCACGGTTTCTCAACCAAAAAACACATCATTCAAGGTAAACATGGTATTATGGTATTATGTCCTTTTTGTTTTTATTTTCACTTTGTACGCAAAGGCATCACAACTGATGTTTCCGTTCCTTGCAGAAAGTACTGATGAGGAGCTTGTCGAATAAACTCCGGTGGTCAAAGAAGGATATGAATGTGCATCAAGCGGTCCCCATTGGACCACAGAAAGCAGAAAACGTACGTTACGAAGTAGTTTCTTCATCCGTTGATCAGGATGATGATTGGGAACTGTTGTAGATCTGCAAAAAATGTCTCTAGTTACAGGGAATAATATAAAAGTCAACAGGATCAAAAAGTGAGGTTTTAGATCTCTAGCACACTATCTATCGATGTATCGGCATAGTTGTAAATCTAAGTTGAGCTCATGTATAATTATGTAAAGCCCTTCAAAGTTTTCTTGATGATCTGAATTTTATCTGAAGTGGTGCAGCCAAGAGTCTGTATCTAACTCCTTTTGTGAGAGTTATTTGCGCATAATTTTTATGACTATCCTTTTATTTTCCCATCTACGCCCTTCTTTAGGTAGATTGACATTTTGTCATGTTTAATCCAGGCCTAATACATAAAAGCATTTTTATGCTAATCAAAGTAGACGAGAGAACGTTGATAGGAATAGACACATCTCTAGCCGCCCCCAAGGCTGGTGTCGGCTCTGAAAAGGTCACCCACCCGCATTGCCCATTTTCGACAACCATAGCCCGAGGGAGGGGGGCTCTGTCGGCAAGATGAAGTAAAATCCCCCACTTTCCCCTTTCCCGTGCCTGTCAGTGCTTGCCTCCCCCACCAAAGCGCGTCGGGCGCCACCCGTCCCCTCTGCCGTTCCCTGTCAATAAAAAGGCCACATCGACCCCTCACCACCTCGCACACTCCCGCTTGCCCTGTTTCGCCGTCGTATGGCATCCATCGGCAGCTCCGAGCCAACCTCGTGGGCACCTTGCACGTGAGGTGTTCGCCGATCTTCCTAGGCCATGGATTCAGATGACGAGCAGATGTTCACCACTCTCATGGAGGAGGAGGCGGTGGCTGCTGCTGCCGCCGCCGAGCAGTTGAAGATCCTCTCATGTCTCCTAGGCGTGCATGCTCGGGATGCACAGCCGCGGCGTGGAGGTTCAAATCCGGGCTACCATAAGAGCATGCCGAGGCAGAGGATGGAGAGCCGTTGCATGTTGTACGCTATCTACTTTGTCGATGATCCACTGCATGGCGAGGTGGTATTTCGGTGGCGTTTTAGGATGAACGGGAAGGTCTTCATGAAGATTGACGTTCGTGTTAGGGAGTTCGACGATTACTTCATTTGCACGAAAGACTGTAGTAAAGAGAATATGCCCGAGAGGCAATAATAAAGTGGTTATTATCTTATTTCATGTTTATGATAAATGTTTATTTCTCGTGCTATAATTGTGTTAATTAACGTTAATAAATGTGTGTTTAATAAATAAATAAAGAGTTCCTGGTTATGTGTCTCATATAAACTAGCTCGTTGATTAACAAGGTGATCAAGGTTTCCTGATTATGGACATTGGATGTTGTTAATAACAAAGTCACAGCATTGGTAAAATGATGTGATGAACATTCACCCAAAGTATAGTAATACGATCAAAGTCATTATGTTTATAACTCTATATCATCATGCAAAATAACTTTAGTCCTTAGACCATGATATCATGTCAATCGCTAACACCGGAAGAGTAACTTGATAACATCAAACGTCACACCGTAATAGCGTGACAATAAAGGTGGGTTTAGATACTCTGAAAGTGTTATGTAGAAGCTCATGAATCAAGAGTGGGATTTTTCCATCCTGATGATGGAGATATATACTCAGGTCCATCTCGGTGATATCACATTGACATAGCTTGCAAGCAAGTGATAAGATCACTAAGAATGTTATATCACGAGAACAAGAAAAGAGTACTTGTCGGCAACGAGATCAAATTAGGTATAGGGATACCGATAATCGAATCTCAGACATGTAATATATCACGAGACAAAGGGATTTAGTTACGACGTCAAAGGTTCTCACGATCACTAGAGTCATCGCTGAATGTGTGGGAGTTAGTACGGATCTCCAGGCCCCGCTGATAATTATTGATCGGAGAGGGGTCTCGATCATGTCTGCATTATTCGCGAATCATAGGGTGACACACTTAAGGTATACCGACACCAAATGGAGCAGATATAATACTAGAGAAAGGATTTGAAAGCGATGGGATTATTTCGATGGACACCGAAATTGTTTCTAGTCAAATTGCTGAAAATAGTTTTAGATGTAATATCAAAATTATGCAAGGGGTTTTATGCAGATGTCTGTTAATTAAAATAATTAACACAATTCTGAATTAAATAAATAAAAGTGTTTCACTTAAAGAGAAAAATGCAGTTAATTTAGTGGGTAAGTAATGCAAAGTGGGTGGAGTTTGTGTTAATGGGAGTGGGCTTAGTGGAAGCTCCACTCACCATTATGGAGGGAGAGGTGGGGGCACCACCATGGCCGGCGGCCATGCCTCTTGGGGCTGCCCCTCCCTATAAAAGGAGGCCTCCTCCTCCTCTCCATTTGCACCACCTGCTCGTGAAGGTTCTCTTTCCCTATAGTAAATTCCCCATGGCTTCAGATTAGCGAAGTACATGTTCTCGGTGGTTTCTCTGAAAGGATCTGCTACTTCTGCTCCTTTGCTGGAGCAAGGACTCAAAGGTTTTCGGGGTGCTGAATGTGTGTGCGATCACGGATGCGCTGCTACTTTGTGGCTCTAGACTTCAATTCAATCTTGAGATTGGCAAGTGTATGACTACATCATCCACGAAATCAGATTCATTAACAAAGCTTTTCGATCTTCAAGGGTAAGATCTCTATGGATGTATATCCACCCGTTTATTGTATCTAGGTAGATAGATCTTTGTGCTTAGTTGTTCATAGCGTATGATTTTTTTTGTTTTCTATGATGCAAATGCAACAATGGTATCAGAGATCGATCTATGCGTAGATGCTTTGCACGGGTAGAACACATGTGAATATGTGGGCGCTGATGATCATGTTATTGCATCCTTTATGTATTTTGGATATTGGTGTCATAGTGGGATGAAGTGACCCGGACTAACTTTACATGTCCTCGCACATGAGACATGTTCCACGCTTGACATGGAACTAGTTTTGCATAAGTGTCTTACGGGTGTCTGTCTCTACTACTATAGTCACACTGATTTACAATGGGTTACTAATAATTTGACTATCATCGCTGCGGTTCCATATTTGTAGGTAAGAACAGTTCTATCTCTGAAAGTCCTAAGCCACGTAAAAACATGCAAATGATAAATTAAAAGCGTCTAGTTTAGTTGTTGATGGGCAAATGTTATGATATGGTAATGTTATATTTTTTAAGTATAGTTGGATACTCTTGGAAAACTATAACTAACCAAAGTGTAAACACTGTAGACCTTGGTATTGCACGAAGGGAATGATAGAGATCATACCAAGATGCACAAGATAGTGATCAAGTACAAGAACTATATCATACTACCTTTTGCATACGGTGTTTGTTTGCATCTTATTTTGCTTGTATGACGCTTAGCAGCCTTATAAGATGATCCCTCATTTCACTACTAGAAAAATGCTTATCCATGGATTTATACCCAGTGGCGCATGGAAAGAGTGATGCGCCATAGGTAAATAACCTGTGGCGCACGTGGTAAAGATGCGCCACAGATAACAAAAATATTCGTGCGTATGGGTAGTGTGCCACAAATAAGTCTGGGTATCCATATATGTCACTTATGGATGGCCCCCGACATATCCGTGGCGCATGTGATGGTCATGCACCACGGATAGTTAGGTTATCTGTGGCGCACTGCATACACATGCGCCACAGATAATTCAGGCACCATCCAAAAATTCTGCTCACCCCCCCTTACGGATCGCCTTTTTACTCTTGCAAAAAATAAAGTAAAATGAAAAACATTTCAAATTTTAAAATCCTTTGACATGTAAGTAGGTAATGTGGTCTATTTTATAGGAAAATTAACAAACATGAATTTTGACTTTTTTTGCAAAAGAAGGTCATGTCATGGTAAAACGACCATAACTTTTGCCATAACCTTAGGTCGTTTAGCGATTTTTTAGAATCTCAAAATTCGAAAAGGATAATAAGTTACGGCAGAAAGAAGATTTTTGCCTGCATTTGCAAAACAAAGTGAGACCACTTACCCGTGGCGCACCCTATTGTGGTGTGCCACGAATAAGCGTGACCCCTTTTTAAATTCTGAGGGCTCCCCCTCTCTCTCCTCCACTCCCCTTCTTCTTCTCCTCCTCCTTCCCTACTCCTCTTATCCTCCTCCTCCCATTCCCTTCTCCTTCCCCTCTCTTCTTCCTCTCCCCTTCTCCTCCTCTTCTCCTTCTTATTCTCCTCCTTCTTCTCTTCTTCCCCTTCTCCTCCACCTACTTCTCCTCTCTCCGGTCACCATGCCGTCCTAGAGCCCCTTCCCGACCCCTGACGACGATGTCCTAGATCTCCTCCCTGACTCCCGACGGTGCCGCCCTCGATATCCTCCCCAACCAACACCGGCACCGTCCTTGAGCTACACCACGACCAACATCGGCTCCGTCCTTGAGCTCGTCAACATCCTCATCCTCAGTCCCGAGCACCTCTTACCGGCGCGTCCACGGACTCCCGCACCTCCATGCGGTGGTAGGTGGTGGATGTGGTGCGGCGAGGGTGACGAGATCCAGATCCAGTTTTTTTTTGAATTTTGAAAAATTTATCTGTGGCGCACCATACCAACATGCACCACATATAATTTTCATATCCCGCCTTTTTTCTTTGAATTTGGAAAAAGTATCCATGGTGCACCATACCAACATGTGCCACTCATATTTGAACTATCTGTGGTGCGCCACGGATAAAAAATATCAGTGGCGTGACGACAGTGGCGCATGGCCCATGCGCCACGGATAGAAAAACGGTGCGCCACTGATAGGCAAATCTGTAGTAGTGTTTAAATATCAAGACAAATGTGTTCTTCCTTTAGTATGCACGTTAAGAAAGATCATCGTTTTGAGACACCACATGATGATCGGGTGTGATAGACTCTACGTTCGGATACACCGGGTGTAAGACAGTTTTACACGCACGGATACTAAGGTTGTTACTTGGCGATCCTAGCATGTACATGCATGGCCTCAGAACATGAATTGAAGGGTAAATCATGAGTCATATGGTTGATATGATGACCATTTAAATGCTCACCTTTGAAGCTGCACCAATTCACGTGATGACCGGTCTTGGTGTAGTGGATCTGTTTCATGTAATCACCAAAACGACTCGAGGGATATTGGTTTTGAGTGGAAGTTCATGTAGTAATATAATTAAAGTTGAACTCAATTTATCATAAACTAAATCAAAGTCAATTTGCATAGTTTTTTGTATGTAGTGGCATCCGTTTACTACCTTATGCTTAGTTATAATTGAGATAATAGAACTATGGAATTCTAGATATTTATTTTATGAACTGATATCATATTGTTTTGAGTGCCAATCTAAAGTTTAGAAGTCCTATTGCAAACTTTCAAAAAACTCTATTTACTCTATGAAGTTTACTAAGTAGTAAAATCAAGAGTAACAATTCCAGTATTAGTATCTAAGTATCATGTTTGCCTCCATGATTCTTGATATTCAAAAGTTGTTTTAGTATTAAGGTTATCTAGGAGCTAAAAGAATTGTTTCAGAAACTGTCAAGTGTGGAAGATATTGTGATATCTAAAACATTGTTTATGGTTGTAATATGATAGAGTATAATTTATTAAAATACATGTTCTCATATTGTATGAGAATTTGCGGAGTTTGGAGACGCTAGGCGTCCTAATCTCCCAAAAGGTTTTGGGAACTAACATTATACTCATGATTCGCCTATATAAGCTATAGTAGTTTGATCATGAAAGTTTTCATGATAAGGATGAATAGAAGATGTAGGTAAAATGTTTACTACACTAAAAGATTACTAAAGGATGGTTTTTGAAAGAACGCCAAACATTTGATGATGGTGATCCACTTCATAGTGCAAGTCCAAAGGTATTAGTATTTTACTATACACTCTTTGGACTATGTGTCATGTGTATGGCACCACTATTGATGTTGATAGATTCTTTTAAAAGAAAATGAAATGCTAAAAGAGAATCTATAAAATATTTGGCAGAAAAGAAAAGGCTGAAAATGTTCAGCTTAGCTATATAGATGATATACATGTTATGGCTGTATTCTTTGCTTGTTAAGCAATGTGGTTATTGGGTATTGGATACCGAATTGGTTGGTGTGAAATGTCATACAGAAGAACACAATTCATGAACTAGAATGGCCTAAGTAAATAGCAAGATAATATGTGATGATGTTCTTCGAAAACAAATAAAGTGTTGTTGTGTTTTTCGTTAACATCAAACCTAGAATTCAAGATTTGTTTTCATAATTGTTATTTTATTCCGGTAATACGAGAACAATAGTTGTTCAAATAATCACCGTATTCCATAGAAGATGGATGAACTTTTACAAGTCTAGTTGGATAAATCACGTCCATAAAAATTAATACTAAAATATTGCAAGAAAAATGATTAAAATATCACTTACGAGTGACATCGCCATTTAAATTGTATTGGAAAGAAAACATGTAGAAACTCCATGTTGATGGAATTTTGGAGTCTTCTATTTTAATAAATTGACGCTTGTGAGACTACCACTTTTACACTGCCATTATGTTTTAAGATCAAACGTGTCATTTATAAAACTGCCATTATGTTTTAAGGATTAAATCTTTAGAGAATACCACTTTTACACTGAAAAGAGCACCATCATGATTCATTGAAATGACACCATATGGGTTATGGTTTGAGACAAAACCCGAGTTGTATTTTGTTTAATTTTGGTATGCTAGGCATAAGTAAAATGTTTACAACCAAAGTCGGATAAGCATGTATTTATAGGTTATCCCAAAGCAACAGTTGGGTATTCCTCCATATTACTGAAGACAAAAGAGTTTGTCACTTAGAATGTCAAGTTTCTTAAGAAGGATTTTTTCGCAAAGGTTAAGTGGGAGGAAAATAGAACTTTGATTAGGTTGATGAACCTAAGCAACACGTGCTAAGTAGCACATCACTGGAAAATGTCCCGGAGGTGGCCACAATGCTCATGGCTCCTGTGATTACAAAGGTTGTGATCTCGGAGATCAGAGTTCCTATTGAACCGTGTGGGTCGAGTAACAATGAAATAGTGAGACTTGATAAAAAGTCGTTATTGTTTTGACAATGATGAACCGACTGCATGCAAAGAAGCAATGATCGGTCCTGACTCTATAAATTGGCTAGAAGTCATAAAATCCGTGATAGTTTCCACACATGAGCAATCAAGTTTTTGAACTTGGAAGACCCTCCAGAAAGGCATGAATCCTATTGGTCGTATTTGGATCTATAACGAAATAGACATGGATGTTTCACATATATGAAATAGTCGACATGCCGGAAAAGAGTTTACGATAATATTCAAGGAGTTGACTACGACAAGATTTGATCTTTTGTAGAAATATTTAGTCTGGACAGATTAATGTAGCAACCACTATATATGTTAATTTTGGTATATGGTATTTGAACAAGCAAATCAAAGTTCTTCTAATAGAATGGTTACCTAGGATGTGTACATGACACAGTCCAAAGGGTTTTGTTAATTCAAAGGATGCTAAAGGGGCACGCAAACTTCAATGGTTGAAGTAAGCATAGAGGAGTTGGAATCTTCACCGTGATGAAACTGTTAAAAGGTTTAATTTCATTAGAGGCGATGAAGATGCTTGCATTTGCAAGAAATTAAGTGGGAGCGCTGAGACATATTTATAATACATTATGTAGAATGCATGTTGTTGATTGGAAATGATGTATCTTTTATTGACAAAGGTCAAGAATTTCATTAAAATCAGATTTCGATAAAAGACTTAGACAAAACCAGAATATTGGGCATCAATGTCTACATGGATAGATTGAGGTGCTAATATGGTTTTGCCAGACGTACATAGATGAGATATTAAATGAGTTCAATATGGAAACAACAAGAAAGGTTCTTGTCGCATGGAAAGGGTTGAATCAAGATTCAAGTGTATCGACACTTGGTAAGAGAAACGAGATTCAAGTGTTTTGACACTTGGTGAGTGAAATCACATGAATATTTTGATCAATAATATATACCGTGATATGTACATATATGTTATATGCTGAAAATGTTATGAGCATATACCAGAGTGACTCATAAAATGATCATTGGACGGTAGTAAGGATATTCTTATAAGATTTGGAAGAACTAATAATATGTTATGTATAGGAGACAAATAGTTACAAATAGTTCATTGTAAAGTGTTACATTGATACTAGTTTTTTCACAAGATACAAATTAAATTTAACTCAATTTAGACTATGGGTGGCACAATGTAATGGAAAGGAAGTTCCATGATGGATTTGGATGAGTTCCCAAGTTAATACTCCCTCCATTTCAAAATATAAGATGTTTTAGCTTTGTGAAAGGAGTGTATCTCCCCGAGAAACCAACAAGATGTGCGCGGGTCCTACGTTCCCCTTAGGGATCTATGGGGTGGAATGTGCAAAACCTATAGTCATCTCCTCGAGAGGCCCATAGGAAAGCACAAGTACCACACTTCTCCCTCGCAAGGGAAGTACGGGGCAACCCACAAGAGAGTCCACCTCCTCAAGCGGCTTCATATGCCTTACTACTATGGCCGCCTCCCAAAGGGGTCAATAGGGAAGCACCATCCTACAAAGCAACACACAAAGGATCATAACACTCTTCAAAAGGGACCCAACTATAGCAGTCTAGCCGAAGCTTAAAGGTGGCGTACAAAATATTAAAGGCCCACAACAGCAAGGCCTAGAAAGTGCACCACATGCACGAATGACCAAAGAGTGGCCTCGCCACCAGAAGTCATGGTGTACAACAAAAGAGGCAGAAGCTTAAGGCCACAGAAACCCCCACAGGGATGCGAAGTCAATGAGAGATCTGTGGCGGACTCCTTGGCATCTGGCCCACTACCGAACTAACTCCCAAGGGCATCGTCCCTGCCCTCGCTCTCCTGGTCACCCGCGACACCATCGGCCATGCCTGAAGCCTGATGTAACACCCCAATTTTAGCTAATGTATAATTATGGGTTAATGTGCATTGCATTAGCATCATCTTTTAAATTTCATGCAAAAGAAATAATGCAAAACCTTAAAACCCTAGTTTCTCCTCCTCATCTAAAGCAATTCAAAATAGTTTGAATTTCAAAAAGATACAAAAGGTGTGGAGCCCAAACAGTATAAAAGGGCCCTGCAATATTTTCTTATTATGTACAAATCCTCTAGTATTTTCAAACAACTCAAATCAGAAAAGTATTTGAAAATACAAATAGAAAAGAGAAAATAGAAAATGGAAAATGTTTCAGCTAAAGAAAAAATAGAGCCAGCATCCCGGGCCGAAGCCCAGCTACCCCTGCACTACCTGCCACCTAACACGCAGCCACCACTCCGCGTGCAGCCCACCTAGGCCCAAGGCCCGCGTACCCCTTCCACTCGCTGGCACGACCGATGCCGTCGATCCCCGCCGCTTGAGCATCGCCTTCCATCGCAGCCCTGGAGAGGATAAGGAGGACCCTCGCACGCCTCTATCCTTCTCTGGTCTTATCTCCTTCTCGCGCTCTCTCTTTCGCTCTCTGCGACGCGCACCAAACCCTAGCCGCCTCTGCCGCCATCCGTTGTTGCCATTGCAGGCTGCCCCGAACCACTTTGACGACACCACACGCTCCGCCTCGTCGCCTTGACCATCCACGCCAAAGGAATCGTCCACGCATGCCCCCAATCGAGATCCCCATCCTTGCCACCCCTAACTCCGGCCGCCGTGTTCGTCTTTGATTCCGGCACCTCCCGACCTCCTCTAGCCTCGCCGACCCCACGTCGAGCATCGCGGTGAGCAGGTGGTTCTCTGGAGGTTCTCCTCCATCTCCCTCCTCTGCTGTAGCTCGCTGTCATCACACGTTACCTCTGCCGCTGTCAGAGCTCGTCACCGGTGTGTCTCTGGTGACCTTCCGCTAGCGGCGCCGCCACCTTTAGGCCCAGCGTGCACGCCCGCGTCCAATGCGACCAATCCCGCATGCCCGCGAATGCCTAGTCGCCGTCCCGGCCGACAATCTGAGAGCCCCGCCGGCGTGATGTCACGGTGACGTCACCCGAGCGTCAACGCGCACGGTCAGCTTGGTCAAACCAAGGCGGGTCCCGTTCCTGCCCACGTGGCAGCTGAGGTGGCCTTGGGCCCCTCTGCCAGCCACTATGGCTAGAGCCCAACCCAGTGTGGAAAGTTTTAACCTCCCTGCTGACGTCATAATGATGCAGTAAACCCTTTTAAATGGTTTAATAAATCCAAAAAAGGGTTTTAATCTTGTAAATTCAATAAGTAATTATTTATAAGTTAGAAAAATGTGTATAATATATCAAAATGTTCAGAAAAATAAGATCTTTACAATAAACTCACAATCATGCATTGTTAAGCAACTAAATGACAAGTTTAATTAGAGAACTAAATCAACCCCTCATAGGTGTTTCGGGGTTCCCCTGTCCTAGGGTTTGTACCCTTTGGACCATGTTTAAAATGATCAAGCATGCCCTAGGGTTTAATTTAAGATCTATTTAACTTGTCATATCATCATCCTTGCTTGAGCATTGCATTGATGCCATGTGTTGATTGTTGTTTCCCCTTTCTTTTTGGTGTTTGGTTCTTTCCGGTAGAATACGATACCGACTCCGAGATCGAAGTGCGAGATCAACACCATCAAAGCTTGAAGAACAATACTTGACCAACTGTAATCAAGTCAAGTACAAGGCTTCTGAAGATCTATATTTGGGTATCAACAAACAAGGCAAGCATATCCCTACACATAAAAGAATCCTATGCTTTTGAAAGTATTTCATTCTTGCCATGATGCATACGATGCTACTATGGTATTTTATCGATAGATAGAGTATCCTATCTTCTGCATTACTCCCTTTGAGCTTATATTACCTGATCCACTGCTCCTAGCATAACTAGGTTTGGCTCGTGTGCACTGCTAGAGCTTATATCTATGTCTTTCTTAGCCATGCTTAGCTGTTAGTGCTGGTTCATCCAGATGATGTACCATTTGCAGAGAATCTAGTATGACAGGAGATCAATGTATACTGATGAGGTAAGATCAGTGGTACAGGTTAAACATGCTAAGGCTTGTATAGGAGGCCACGGTGGGATGTGGTTTTTCTAGTCCCATGCTCGCCACTACTAGGAATCGAGTTCTTTCCTTTGGAACCGAGACGAGTGTACAGCCACACGAGGCCTGGAAAACCTCACGAGTAACTAACTTGCCTAGTAGATTCCATGAGTCAGATAGTTCAGGCGTTCCATTTGACATATGCATTCTGGTTGTTCTTAAAGGCGGTGAAGGAGGTGCATTCATACAGGTAGGTAAGCGTGGCCGGGGTTGCTTGGGGTGGATGGAGACCCTGGTAAACCAACCTTGCCTCACATCTCTAGGGACCGGCTTCAGGATTTGACCCGTTACGGTGGAACCATCCTTAGGGCGTGACTCATGGTCTCGGCGAAAGCAAGGTAAATTTCATGTCCAACCACCCTCTGCCGGCCTTCCAAGAAAGAGGGCTAATCATTGTGGCATTAAGATTCGGTTGGTACGTGTGGGTAAAGTTTTACACCCCTGCAGGGTTAAATCTTTTCGAAAAGCTGTGTTCACAGTTATGAACGCTTGGTGACCCAATTCTAAGATCATAGAGAACATGAACCTAATCGTAAAACTTGGCGGTTTCAACGTGTGCTTAAGGATGCTTCCTCATGGGTACGAGGGGTGATCCTAGTTGTGAGATGAGGATTACTTTGGTGGATATCAAGATGATGATCAATTCTTCGGATATGTCGCTCTCTTATCCCCTTTTAAAATATTCTGAGTAGACGAGCTTCTTCTCCCTCTTGTTTTACAAAACAAAGATGGCTTTATGCAAAATAACCCCACCAGCCATAAGTCTTGCGGAGTACACCCTGTACTCACCCTTGCTTTGTTGATACTTTCAGAGTAAGTGTTCCCCTGAAGACGAGTTTGGTACGACATCGACACTGATGAGTAGCTTGGGGTTCCCGGCCGGCAGCCTGAAATCTATGGGCTAGGACGTCATCGTTATGCTTCAGGCCTCTTAGGCCATTTTTTAAGTTTTCTATACTTAATAGCATAATTTTCCTTCCGTTGTTTGATGTTTGTGGTCAGTGACCTCTGCTTGTAATACTTTGGTTCTTCGCTCAGTTATGAGCTTGCTGTAATAATTTTTGTGTCATAGGGTTACTGTTGTGTTACCGATTTCTCACTAGATATCCTCGAGCTCTAGGTTAAGCTTATGTCAGACTAAGGTCTGGATTTGTTTAACCCTGATCCCGGGGGTGTTATAGTTTTTGGTATCAGAGCAGTACCGACCGTAGGAAAACCTTGCTATTGGTCGATGTTGAGTCTAGTGTTTGTGAAAACTATTTTTAAAGCTAAAAAATATTTGCGAAAACTCTAGTATGCTTCTTTTGCTCCTCATCTGGTATTGCTCTAACTCTGGGTCATCTTACCTTATGTTGACTTTGGAAAAGTTTTGATATCTCTTCTAGTCTTTCAAAGCTTAGGTGCCTTCCAGGCATGTCATTTCTCAGCCAGTTGACCTAGTGTAGAGTTGTCTAGACTTGTGTGTGTTGTGAATTCCTTGTTCCCTTTGTTCTGTTTGAGCTGAGAGATTCCTTTCCATCATGATCTGTCTATCTTATGGGTCCACAACATCATGTAGATGGTTCCACAGTATTCTGTTCTAGGTCTCGAGGTTTCCTTTCGCCTCGTGTGCCTGCCTTTTGTTTGTTTGGGTACTTCAGAAGTTCTTTATTCTCTTGGAAGCTACCTCGTGATTACTGTCTTGAAGTGTACGCTATGTCACTCAAGTAGTAGTTACTTCTTTCTCGGGTTTTAACCCTTGGACTTGAATCGAAGATCCCGGATTGCACTAGATTCTAGTGTTGTTAATCTCGTACATGAAGCTGATCTTTAACCCAAGATCCATTCCATTGTCCCCTATTGTTAATGTTCACACATTACCTCAGGATGGCTGGTACTACAATTCTAGTCTTCAAGCTTGTGGTTATTGTCCTTATTTAGTTGTGACAAAAAAAGGACTTCCCCTACCACATGCTATGGCAGATGTTCTTTAATGGAACCAAATAGATCACGACAAGGGTACTCCTCGTGAGTCTCGCATCTATACTCGTGACTCTGCCACACCTTACCTCTTCTGTGCATTGGTTTTTGAAAGAATGTTAATCTATGCATCCACATCTCGGGATTCTATCCTGAGCATGTTCCTTTTCCCTTGTTGTTTCCGACCTTTGTCTATTAGTTGGTAGCCAAGTAGTAATGTGCATTGGTATCTTCCGATGCAAGATACTCTTGTGGTCTGTCAAGACAAACCATTTTGGAATATCAGGAGAAACAAACTCCAGTACCTTGTCATATCTAGTACTAGGTCAAAGTGTTGTAGTCCGCAGATTAAGAGGCATGATTAGCTTCCATCTGTTCTACCCCAAAGTATCACACTCTTATATACTACGAGGTCGTGATGAGTTTCATGACCCTCTAATGAAGTTATGCTCTTACACATATTTACCCACCCTTCCTCCAAGCTTTCGCGCTCGTGAATGATGCGTGTGCAAAATACTATGGACATTTGAGATTCTTAGCAATTCTTATTGCTTTGAACTCCAAGGACTTTGTGTCATCTTTAGCGTAATTGGTTAACCCTATCACCAGGCTAAAGGATGATTGTGCTACCAAGTCCGTTATTCCGGTGCACTTTCTTCGGTTAAAGAGTTAGTCTTGTGCCGAAGCTCTGAGACTATGTCTTCTTGCCTTACCAAGAAAGTTTCCTCTCGAACCAAGTGACATAACAGTGGTTCATGATATTCTAGACGTCTTTCTAGAAGTATCGCCATGTTGCCATATGACCGTGTTGTCAAGTTCTTGACCAAGCAAGTTCTTTGAACTGATCCGTTCTCCAAGGATCCGTATTTGATACCCTGAACTAGTTGGTTGAGCTTAAACAACAACTTGGAGAGTTGTAAGACAAAAGTTCTATCTGACCTAGTTCTTCTTAAAGGGTTGTCTAGTTTTGTTTGTGTTGAAGAAAGATAGTGTTTCCTTCGTGGAAATGTTATCGTCCCCACCTTTGATTTGATTTGGGTTATCGTCAAATCAAACTCAGTTCCAAGGACTATCTTGATGATGTTGCTACTCGTGATGTTTCACTTGAGTACATCTTCATGTACTTTGGTCTGACCAATATGTATGCCTTGTTTATGCAACATATGAGTCCATCTTCTTGGAGTATCTCGATAAGTTTTTTGTTGAGCCCATCGATGACATCCTTATCCTCTCCATGATAGAATAGATTCATATGGAACTTCTGGCATTAATGTTGAAAAATATTAGAGAACCGTCCTCGAGTTATTTCGAAGTATGTGTTCTGGATGTTAGAAGTGACTTCTTTGATTCATGAGCAATTGTTGAAAGATGTCGCCATGGATTCGAGTAGAGTTAACTCCGTATCTTAAGGACACAGTTGTATTGCATTGCAAGTACTTCAGGTATAAGAAATTATCATTCGACAAGTTGTTAATACATGGGTCTAGCAATCTAGCTCAGTCTATTGGAGCTTGACACTGAAGTCCATGTCTTGAGAATCCAGTGACTTTACCTTTACGGTAAATGTTGCACACTTTCTGTTTGGACACGCTGAGTCTGAAGTATCTTTACACCTAACCAAATCTGAATCTCATGCAGATATGATGGTTGGTGTTTCCCAAGGAATTGACATAGGTTTTTTTGTAAATCTGACAAGATTGATGTAATGGTTGACACAATTAGTCGGAATACCTATTGCCATATTCTATTGAATCAGCAATAGCAACCACTCCTCATGAGGCATCTTCTATGATTTAATTATAGGAGTTGTGCTTATGGTTTCTTTTGTATTCGAAGTCCGACCTTTACTTGATGTCTGCTTTCTCGAACATCAAGGAGAACATTTAAAGTAGTGTTGCTAAATGTCTCTTGGTCGATCCTTCAGACCCTTCCATGTTGGCAAGCATTTGTTAAGCCAAGTAATTGAAGTCTGAGAATGAAGTTTCCTATCTCCTCGTGTCATCAGGAATCTTCTTACCTAATCATCTGGTCGTGCAAAGTGATATCACGATCTTTGGTAAAGATTTTGATAACCCTGGATGAATAAAGAGTTTCTTTCGTATCTCAAGCATGTTCGAAGAGCGACTATGATGTTGGTAATCATTAGTTCCTCTTGTTACATGTTCCTTGTGACTCTTACGAGTCCTTTCCACAAAAACACCTTTCTGTCTTGACCTTCTGTTGAACAAAGAGTGATCCTTCTGTATCAAAAGTAGATCAACAGCTTGGTTATCCGTATCCTTGTATCATTGGAAGCTCTACTTAAGCCGTTTAGTAGAGTTTCATCTCTCGAAGTCCGTGGTCATGTTCTTTTTGTTGTAAGCCTTCCTTTCATAAGCTTAAGCTCTTCTAAAACCCCATGGTCTCAATCCTTATGAAGACCACTAACACCTTGAAACTTATCTCCTCTTGTTTCCTCTGTTACCTTGATGTGTTTCATGTTCGTCACCTCAGAGTTGTTTCTGAACACTCATTCATGAGATGATCATGAGATACTTAGTGTGTTGTTTAGTGTGTTTCTCTCTTATCCTTAGAGTGACCCTATTTCCTTCTCTCTCTTCCTACCTTTGGAATCTCAGGTCGAGATTCTCTTAAGGGGGATAGAGCTGTAACACCCTAGTTTTAGCTAATGTATAATTAGGGGTTTATGTGCATTGCATTAGCATCATATTTTAAATTGCATGCAAAAGAAATAATGCAAAACCTTAAAACCCTAGTTTCTCCTCCTCATCTAAAGCAATTCAAAATAGTTTGAATTTCAAAAAGATACAAAAGGCGTGGAGCCCAAAAAGTATAAAAGGGCCCTGCAATATTTTCTTATTATTTACAAATCCTCTAGTATTTTCAAACAACTCAAATCAGAAAAGTATTTGAAAATACAAATAGAAAAGAGAAAACAAAAAATGGAAAATGTTTCAGCTAAAAAGAACAGAGCCAGCATCCTAGGCTGAAGCCTAGCTACCCCCGCACTACCTGCCACCTAGCACGCAGCAACCACTCCGCGTGCAGCCCACCTAGGCCCAAGGCCCGCGTACCCCTTCGTCCTCTGTTCATGTCGTCTTCCTCCTGAACGGCAAGCTCCTCGCTAGCGCGGCCGATGCTATCGATCCCCGCTGCTTGAGCATCGCCGTCCATCGCAGCCCCGGAGAGGATAAGGAGGACCCCCGCACGCCTCTCTCCTTCTCACGCTCTCTCTCTCGCTCTCTGCGGCGTGCACCAAACCCTAGCCACCTCTGCGGCCGTCCGTCGCTGCTGTTGCAGGCTACCCCGAGCCACTCTAACGACGCCACACTCCCTGCCTTGTCGTCCTGACCATCCTCGTCAAAGGAATCGTCCACACACGCCCCCAATCGAGCTCCCCCTCCTTGGCACCCCAACTCCGGCCACCGCGTTCGTCGTTGATTCCGGCGCCTCCCAACCTCCTCCAGCCTCGCCGACCCCACATCGAGCATCACGGTGAGAAGGTGGTTCTCTGGAGGTTCTCCTCCATCTTCCTCCTCTGCTGTAGCTTGCCGTTGTCACATGTTGCCTCCGCCGCTGTCGGAGCTCGTCACCGGCGTGTCTTCAGCGATCTTCCGCTAGCGGCGCCGCCACCTTTAGGCCCAGCGTGCACGCCCACGTCCAACGCGACCAATCCTACATGCCCGTGCACGCCTAGTCACCGTCCCAGCCAACGATCTGAGAGCCCTACCGGCGTGACGTCACAGTGACATCACCCGAGCGTCACCGCGCACATTCAACCCGGTCAAACCGAGGTGGGTCCTGTTCCTGCCCTCGTGGCAGCTGAGGTGGCCTTGGGCCCCTTTGTCGGCCACTATGGCTAGAGCCCAGCCCGGTGTGGAAAGTTTTAACCTCCTCGCTGATACGTCCATTTTGCATCACTATTCTATGTCATAATTCATTGTTATTCATTGATATATTTCGTATTGAGAGGTGATACTTATGCTATTTCAGCTGTTTTTGCATGGTTGATGACTTTTGGAGCATGGACCGATGCAGTCAGGATTCTAATGGAAAAGGTGCTGTTTGGAGGCAAAATTCACGAAGATCAGAAAATCCGGGAAAATATACGAAAAGTCCTATTTTTCCAGAAGACGAAGGAAGCCAGAAGGGGGGCCGGAGATGGGCCACAGGGGCCCCACACCACCCCCTTACGCGGGCCAGCCTAGGCCATGCCACCAGGTGGTGTGGCCGCCCTGGTCCACCCCTGGCACTCCCCTCTAGCGTATATTATCCTCCCGAAACCCTAAGACTTGGAGAGAAACCACAGAAAGATTCCGCCGCCTCTGCGGGGTGGAAAACACCGAGAGAGAAAGATCTCTCCGGCAGACAGATTTCTGCCGAGGGAATTCCTTCCCGGAGAGGGGAGATCGTCGCCATCAACACCACCTTCAAGCTAGACTTCATCGGGATCATCATCATCACCACCACCACCATCATCATCAGCAGCACCCTCATCACCATCTCCATATTGCTGTAACAATTGAGTTGAATCTTGCATAGTTCATAGGGGAAACTTTCCCGGTGTTGATTACTATTTGTAGTTGATGCTATTGAGTGAACCATTGAATTATTGTTTATGTTCAGATTGTTATACATGATTATTGCATCTCTGATCATGATCCATATGATGTCTTGTGAGTAGTTCGTTTTGTTCTTGAGGACATGGGAGAAGTCATGTTGTTAATAGTGGAGTTGTGTTAAGAGAGATTCAATAGTTTGATATTTAAGTTGTGGTGTACTTCTTCTAGTGGTGTCATGTGAACGTCGACTACATGACACTTCACCTATATGGGCCTAGGGGAATTCATTGTGTATTTGGCTACTAATCGTAGGGGTTACCGGAGTGACAGAAACCTGAACCCCTATTAGGAAACCATTGCACAAGGGACGTAAGGGTCTTAGAGTTTAAAGCTGTGGTTAGGTGTCTACCTTAATTACTTTCTTGTACTTATGGATGTTTGCAAGGGGTATAATCACAAGTATGTATTAGTCCTAGGAAGGTCGGTACATTAGCACATGTTCACCCACACAACACTTAGCAAGCTAAAGAAGATTAATCAAATATATGAAGCGAAAGCACTTGACAGTCTTCCCATGTGTCCTCGAGAACGTTTGGTCATCTTAAGTAATACAACCGGCTTGTCCTTTGTTGCATAAAGGATTGGGCCACTTGCTACATTTATTCCTACTGTCTTTTATTTAATCGTACTTTGTTTACTTGCTTTATCAAAAACCCCTAAAAATCCGTTTGCTAAGTATTTGTAGAGAATTCCTGATCCATACCACTATCCAGCACCTTCTGCTCCTCGTTGGGTTCGACACTCTTACTTATCGAAAATACTGCGATACACCCCCTATACTTGTGGGTCATCAAGACTATTTTCTAGCGCCGTTGTCGGGGAGTGAAGCGCTATTGGAGAGTGGAACTAGTAAAGGAAACTTCTACTATGAGTATTGTTTACCTCTGTTAGTTGGTTTATTTTCGTTATGGATAATTCGCCGAGTTTCTTATTTGGTAATGCTACTACCACTGCTAAGGTAGTAGATAAGCCACCACCTGCTAAGAATGGTGCTTTTAAAATACCTACAAGAATTATTGATCGTGTTATGGATAACTACTATGTTGGGGATGGAACTGTCCATCCCGGTGATCATTTACTCTTTATACACGAATTATGCGGGTTGTTCAATTGTGCAGGTATTACTACAGATCAAGTTAAGAAGTTATTCTCATTATCGCTGAAAGGAAGAGCCGAGGAATGGTATAAGCTGCTGAAGAATGGTCAAGCTCTGGAATGGGAGGAAATAGTTCCTCTCTTTTATTCAAAGTTTTATCCTCCTAGTGAGATTCATAAAGATCGGAATCAAATATAAAACTTTTGGCCTCTTGATGGAGAGAGTACAGCTCAAGCTTGGGGGAGATTGAAGTTACTAATGCTCAAATGTCCCATTCATGAGCTCCCCAACAATATTATTATCAATAACTTTTATGCAAGGCTCCCTTTACATGCCAAGGATTTGTTGGATGCTTCTTGTGCTGGATCATTCACTCGTATGGAAGAAGAAGCTAAATGGGATCTTCTGGACCATATTCAAGACAATGCTGAAGCTTGGGAGAATGACAAAGGTAGAAAGTCAGGTATAAATTATGATTATGAATGCATTGAATATTTTATGGGAACTGATGACTTTCAAAATATTAAAAATGTTTATGGTCTTGATTTACAAGTTATTACAAATTGATTTAGGGATTTTGCTTCTTATATTGAAATTCCTAAAAGGGGATGGAACAAGTACCATGAACCTTATAAAGATATTGTTGACTATGTTCCTGTTGGGAGTGCTGAGTATTGCACTATTGATCCCATCTTACCCGAACCTTATATCGAGAAGATTCCCTTCCCAGATAAGGTAAAGGATCATCCTATGATAACTAATGTAATCACCAAAAGTGAAAAGAGAACTGTAAAACCTGATGAACAAATAAACGTTGAACCTGTGGTAGAAATTGTGAAAGACCTTGTCACTAAAAGCATAGAAGATGGACACATAGTCTTTTGTGAGGATGCTTCTAATATTGTTTCACATCCTAATAGAACTAAAAAAGCTAGTGTCCCTGTGCTTTCTGTTAGAATTGGTGATCATTGCTATTATGGTTTATGTGATATTGGTGCAAGTTCCAGTGCTATTCCTTATGAGCTTTATAGAGAAATTATGCATGAAATCAGTCCCTGCGAATTGGAAGAGATTGATGTAGTTATTCACCTTGCTAATAGAGAGACCATCTCTCCAATTGGTATTGTACGAGACGTGGAAGTTCTTTGTGGTAAGATTAAGTACCCTGCTGATTTTCTAGTAATCGGTTTAGCTGCTAGTAAAACTTATCCTATTATTTTTGGTAGACCTTTCTTGAGTACTTGTGGAGCTATTATAGATTGCAAAAGGGAGAAAATCTTGACTAAGTTTAATGGGGAATCTTATGAGTTTAATTTCTCAAAATTCGCTATAGAACCTTGTGAAGAGGAAACCCATAATGAGGATTTTAGAGTTGAACAACTTGCTTCTATTTCTCTTGCTCCTAACAATGCTTTGCAACAATTTATGGAAGATCATGAAAGTGAAATCTTCATGGAAGAAAGGAATGAGATTGATGAGATTCTCCATGATCAGCCTAAGATTCTTAAGCATAACTTTCCTGTAGAAGACTTGGGTACCACGTTGCCACCTAAAAAGGATCCGGTCTTCGATCTAAAACCTCTCCCTGGTGATCTTAAATATGCTTATATTGATGATAAAAAGATATATCCTGTTATTATTAGCTCTAAACTTTTAGGAAAGGAAGAAGAAAAGGTTATTGGAGGTTTTGAAGAAACATCGAAGAGCTATGGGCTATACTCTGGATGATTTAAAAGGGATTTCACCTACTATATGTCAGCATTCTATCAACATAGAACCAGATGCAAAGCCAGTAGTAGAGCACCAACGACGTTTAAATCCTAAGATGAAGGAAGTGGTAAGGAATGAGGTATTGAAACTCCTTGATGCTGGTATTATTTACCCTATTGCTGATAGTGAATGGGTTAGTCCTGTTCATTGTGTTTCTAAAAAAGGAGGTATTACCGTTGTTCCTAATGATAATGATGAGCTTATTCCTCAAAGAATAGTAGTAGGCTATAGGATGTGCATTGATTTTAGAAAAGTCAATAAAGTTACTAAGAAAGATCACTACCCGCTTCCTTTTATTGATCAAATGTTGGAAAGGTTGTCTAAAAAGACCCATTTTTGTTTTCTTGATGGTTATTATGGTTTCTCTCAAATTGCTGTTAAACAACAAGATCAAGAAAAAACTACTTTTACTTGCCCTTATGGAACTTATGCTTATGGACGTATGCCTTTTGGTTTATGTAATGCTCCTGCTACTTTTCAAAGGTGCATGTCTGCTATTTTTCATGGTTTTTGTGAGGAAATTGTAGAAGTGTTCATGGATGACTTTTCTGTCTACGGAACTTCTTTTGATAATTGTCTGCACAACCTTGATAAAGTTTTGTAGAGATGTGAAGAAACTAATCTTGTTCTTAATTGGGAGAAATGCCACTTCATGGTTAATGAAGGGATTGTCCTTGGGCATAAAGTTTCTGAAAGAGGCACAGAAGTTGATAGAGCTAAGGTTGAGGCAATTGAGAAGATGCCATGCCCAAGAGACATCAAAGGTATTCGTAGTATCCTTGGTCATGCTGGTTTCTATAGAAGGTTTATTAAAGACTTTTCTAGGATATCAAAACCCCTCACTAATCTTCTTCAAAAAGATGTACCCTTCGTTTTTGATGATGATTGTAAGAGAGCGTTTGAAACTCTTAAGAAGGCTTTAACTACAACCCCTATTGTTCAACCACCTGATTGGAGTTTACCCTTTGAAATAATGTGTGATGCTAGTGATTTTGCTGTAGGTGCTGTCCTTGGGGAACGAATTTATAAAAAGTTAAACGTTATTCATTATGCTAGTAAGACTTTAGACGCTACTCAAAGGAATTATGCTACTACTTAAAAAGAATTTCTAGATGGCATTTTTGCTTGTGATAAGTTTAGACCCTATATTGTGTACTCAAAACTCACCATTCATATTGATCATGCTGCTATTAAATACCTTATGACGAAGAAGGACGCTAAGCCCAGGCTTATTAGATGGGTGCTGCTTTTACAAGAGTTTGATCTACATATAGTAGATAGGAAAGGTGCTGAAAACCCTGTAGCTGATAATTTATCTCGATTGGAAAACATCTCTTTTGACCCTATGCCTGTTAATGATAGTTTCTCAAATGAGCAGTTAGCCGTAGTAGGGGTAAGATCGCGAGGGAGCCCTTGGTACGCTGATTATGCTAACTTTATTGTCTCCAAGTATTTGCCTCCAACTTTTAGAGCTCAGCAAAGAAGGAAGTTCTTCTATGATTTGAGGCATTATTTTTGGGATGACCCACACTTATACAAAGAAGGAGTGGATGGTATTATGCGAAGATGTGTTCCAGAATATGAACAAAAGTAGATATTGCATAAATGTCATGGTAGTGCTTATGGAGGACATCATGCAGGAGATAGACCTGCACAAAAGGTGCTACAATCAGGTTTCTACTGGCCTACCCTTTTTAAAGATGCAAGAAAATTTGTTTTATCTTGTGATGAATGTCAGCGTGTTGGTAATATTTCTAGACACAATGAAATGCCTATGAACTACTCTCTAGTTATTGAACCCTTTGATTGCTGGGGATTTGACTTTATGGGTCCTTTCCCTCCCTCGAAAGGTTATACTCATATTCTTGTTGCTGTTGATTATGTTACTAAGTGGGTAGAAGCCATTCCTACGAAGAGTGCTGACGGGGAAACTTCTCTAAAAATGCTTAAGGATGTTATCTTTCCTAGGTTTGGAGTGCCTAGGTATCTCATGACTGATGGGGGTTCTCATTTCATTCATGATGGTTTTAGAAAGACCCTTGCTAAATATGATGTTAATCATAGAATTGCTTCAGCCTATCACCCCCAAACTAGTGGGCAAGTAGAGTTATCAAATAGAGAAATTAAATCCATCTTGCAAAAGACTGTTAATAGATATAGAAAAAACTGGGCTAAAAGGTTGAATGATGCTTTATGGGCTTATAGAACTGCCTACAAAAATCCTATGGGGATGTCTCCTTATAAAATGGTTTATGGAAATCTTGTCACCTACCTTTAGAATTAGAACATAAAGCTTACTGGGCAGTTAAAGAACTAAATAGAGATTGTAAGCTCGCTGGTGAGAAAAGATTATTTGACTTAAGTTCTTTAGATGAATGGAGGAGTGAAGCCTATGAGAATGCTAGGCTCTTTAAGGAAAAAGTTAAAAGATGGCATGACAAGCAAATACTTAAGAGATAATCTCATGTTGGTGAGAAAGTTCTATTGTATAGGTCTCGTCTTAGATTTTTTGCAGGAAAGCTACTATCAAAATGGGAAGGACCTTTCATTATTGAAGAAGTATACCGTTCAGGAGCAATAAAAATTTCTTCTTTAAAAGATAATACTACACAAGTAGTGAATGGGCAGCGACTCAAACACTATATTGCTGGGGATTCTTATAATGAAGATGTTGATGCCTTTCAAGTTATAACTCCAGAAAAATTTATCAAGGACCAAATTCAAAGACCTGCAGAGTCCGCTTTCAAATAGGTAATAGTTCTGGTAAGAAAAGTTCCGTGAAAATACTATCCAACTATATTTTTTTGCAGTTTTTAGTCAATAAGGAAAGCTACGAAGCGAAAGAGAGACGGAAACGGAGCCAGGGTGGATCACACCACCCTGTGGCGTGGGCCCACCCCTGGCCGCGCCACCAGGTGGTGTGGCCACTCCGGACTCCGCCTCTGACTCGTTTTCTCCTAGTACCTTCCTTTTGATATGGAACTTTGTAATATATAATCCCTCGGATCTCCTGAGGTTCGTATATCGTGTTTTCCTCATGTTTTCGTTTCGATCTGTTTCTAACAGGTAGAGTCCCAGATTTGGAGCTACAATGTCTTCCTCTGGACCAGCCAAGGAAGATTCTTTAGAGGATATCATCAAACCATACATGAGAGAGTTGAAGATTCATCCCAAGGAGTTGTTGCTTGAAGATGGGGAACTCCGGATAAAAGAGGTTCGAGGCCCTAAAGGTGAAGGAAGTCTAGAGGACAGGATGGAAGCACTAGAGCAAGAAGTCTTTAGGTATAAGAAGATGGCGGAGCGCGAAGTGGATATCATCCATAAGATTTGTTCTGAACTCATCGCCGAGCACCAAAAGGAGACTGCTGAACTCAAGGATGAAGTCCTCTCACTCTGCCAAACAACCAACAAACTGCAAGCACAGTTCTATGACGTTCAAAATCAAAACTGTGAGTATGAGGTTAGGTTTAAACGCATAAGTGCTGCTACAAGTTTCAGGATGCTAGAAACCACGATGTCCTTTGTTGATGGGAAGCCCTTACCCTGGAAGTCGTACGAAGATGAGAGGATACCACCACCAAAGGAGTAATTCGTCATTAGGTTTGGCATCCCCTTGGTTTGTTCCAAGCTTGGGGGAGTGCCGCGGTATCACATCACTATCTTCTATCTTTTTGCCTTATTAGTAGAGTCATATCATGAATAGAGAAGTTATTATGTAGGATGGTTTGCATTATGGAAGTGTCCCCTCTCTCGTTAGATATGTATCCCTTGGTGTGAGTTGCCGTTATGGAATATTAATGAGAAGTTCTATCATTTACTCTTTTTGCATAGCTTATATTAGTTTTCAATTCATGGTTATATGATTGATCTTGTTGTTAGTATTGGTATCACTTTGGGATCATTGAGTTAATTTTGTTGGTTTTGGCAAACCTGGCTCGGTCAGTAGCAACACTATTTTTGAGAGTTGAAAGAAAAGATAAAAGTACTCTAAAGAAAAATAATTTCATCATCTTTCTTTCTTGATTTGCTCATAAGTCTAGTATTCTCTAGTTAAGATCTTTTGTGCTTCCAAGGAAGATTGCATGTTTGTCTTTATCAGTTGTATGTTTTCGTGTTTCCTTCAACTCTTATACTTGCTACCCAGCCTTGCTAGCCAAAAACCTGTACTGAGAGGGAATTCTTCTCGTGCATCCAATCCTTAAACCAAAACATATGCCATTTGTGTCCACCATACCTACCTATTAGCATTATTGCTATTCCAAGTAAATTCTTGTTTTATCTAACTTCCAAATTAAACTTGTTATGTGAAAATTAGTGATTAAAGCTCTCATGAACTTGATGGCACACTTTACTTTCTTGCATTTAATAAACTTGAACAATTGGGTCCTTCTTTGTTGCATATATGCTTGCGCTTTATGAGTTGAAGTTAGCAGAACCATGTATCATGGGGAACGCTTTCAACACTGCATTAGTACTTTGTATCTAGTTGATATCATGTTCTTTTGCTTACGGATCCCGGCGGTGTGAAATAAAAGTGGAACTTGTAAGATCATGGAGTTTATATGTGTGTTAGAGAAACGCCTGGGCCGCTAGCCTAAGCCATGCCTAATCATGGTGGAAACTTGCAACATAACTATAGTGAGCATTCTATGAAGCATCCTCAATAAAAACCTATGCAAATAGCAAATAAAAAGATCGCTGAGATGCTCACTGTCTGCTTGCCTTGTCATTTTGATTATGGGATAGCTCCTAACATGGGTATACCCTACAGGTACTCGAGCTTGGTATATATGGTCCAAATACGCACAGGCCCACGGTGTCGCCAAGGCCCGGATGAAAGGACTCGAGTAACCTGCGGACTCTCAATTGCTTGAAGAACAAGAAGAAGCTAAAGATAGAAAGTTTGAAGGGGAAAACCCTAACTTGTAACCAACTCGACCTGCTACCCGAGACCTAGCCTATCTATATAAAGGCTAGGAGGGGGCGGCGAGGAGGACACACGCAACCCTAGTCTCCACAACCCTCGCCAGATTGCATCTGCGCACCATTGTAACTTTCGACTCCCTCGATAATTCCACGAGCAGACAAGCAGGAGTAGGGACCTCTACGAGGCCTGAACCTGGGTAAATCCTTTGTCCTCTGTGTGCTTGTTTGCTAGCCGATAGATGTCTCCAGCGCTCCCTCCTTCTCCAAAACCCAAGTCCATAACAATGGGCATTGACGAGTTAAACCCTCGTCAATTGGCGCTGTCTGTGGGAATTGGGAGTGCTGATGTTGCGGCTTGTTCGGCCCCATCAACTGCGATCTACAACTCCGCAACAGCGGAGATTCGCCAGCTCTTTGGCACCTTCGACTTCACCGTCCACACGCCGGCCACCCGCCCGGCCTTCGAGTCTGTGGGCGACGGAATCAGCCTGGCGATTGGAAGATTCCGCTTCCAAGTCGGTCAGATGGGCACACTTCATATGCCCGATCATCTGACAACACCGGCGATTGCCCCGACATCATGGTTTCCTCCATCGATCGGCACCCTCAGCGAGCTCAACGCCCCGGTGGCAGTCGAGAATACGATCAGCGACAGCAGTCGCGATTCCGATCTGAGTGATCTGGCCACTAAAGATGGAACCTACGGTTCCGGATCTGAAAGTTGTGGAAGCAACAGCTTCCCCAATCACTTCATGTGCTCCGTCATCAACACAGGCAACACCTCCGCCAATCGCTACAACGGTGGCAACACCAGTAACGACACCGATCCACCCAACGCTGGCAATGGTGGCAACGGTGGCAACGGCGGTAATGGCGGCAATCGCGCTCCCGTCAACAACGGAGGAGCAGTCGAACCTCCCAGCATAATCAATGAGCAAACCGGCGAACGCGTCGTAATCAAGCTCAACGAGCAAGAGTGGGATCGCTGCCGCGAAGCCCTATGGGGCACACCTCTACCCTTTGGGTCCCCGCAGGAACTGCTGATGGGCTATCACTGGCTCCTGAAGGAAGAATTCAAACGCCAACTGCAAACAATCGCGCAACTTGAGGCGCGTAAAAAGGCGGCGGACGAATCGAGCCTTCGTCGTCCTGGGCTCTCCTCCTACGGAGGATCCTCCTCAAGGGGCAACGAATACCTCGCCAAGAAGAGGAAGTCGCGGATGGCTCACCTCACCGAACAAGAACGCATAGAGGTCGCAAAAGTCCTCGACTTCGGCTCTATGACAGTCGACACGAGAGGCAACGTGGTTCCCAGGACGTCGCAGGCTGCGGTGACGGCGGCCACCATGTACCTCCTCAATAACCAGCCGCCAGGTAGAGATCCCCGAACTGCCATGCACCAATCTACGATCGCGGGTTTGCGGTTAATCGAGGCCGCCCTCGACAAGGAGCCAGTACCAGACCCAAAGAAGGGCAAAGCGCTAGCAAAGCACCACTCCTCGCCCTCATCCAGCGATGACAGTCACGACCTGTCTTGACGCTGCCGCTCACGGCGACATGACCACGACTACGATGCGCGCGACGACCTCACGCAGCACAAGATCGACAAATCAAGGGCACGACGTGCTGGTCGACTGACATGGAAGAAGAAGACGGGGAGCTCTGCGGCGCCCGATGCTTCAACAGATCCATTAGGCAGAAGCGAATGCCTAAAGGGTTCAAACTCCCATCAGAGAACCCGAAATTTGACGGTCTGTAGGACCCCAAGATCTGGCTTGAGGACCACATCTCCTCCGTCAAACTCCACGGAGGCAGTCGAAGCACTGCCATGCAATGCCTGCAGCTACAGCTGCAGGGCGCCGCCCGAGCATGGCTCACTAACCTCCCACGCGGATCCATTCGCAGCTGGGATGAGCTGGTTTACAGCTTCGTGTGCAACTTTAAGGGCACGTACAAGCGACCCACATCAATCGAAGAGCTGAGATGCTGCCAGCAAAGATCTGGCGAATCGCTGCGCTCTTACATTCAAAGGTGGTCCATCATCAAGAACTCCGTGGAGAACATCTCGGAAGACCACGCAATTGATGCAGTAAACGGTGGTGTCCGCCGCATGGAACTCAGGGAGGAGCTAGGTGGCTCAAAGCCCCAGACCATCGACCACCTGATGGAGATCGCGAATCGGTGGGCTGATGGAGAAGATTCGGTGAAGAACCGCGCTCACTCCGACGAGGAGGCAGAACTCGAGCGCAGGCACGACCGCCGAGGAAAACGCCGCATGCGCATCTACGATGACCGTGACGACACCAACATGGTCGCGGCCGGCTATGCCGATAGACGCGACGTAACCGCAACAGCGGATACCGTAGCGGCGGATACCGCGACTCCGGGAAAACCACGCAAGTGTGGCAACGCCGCACTCACGATGAGGCACCCGCGACCTCCATCGAGGACAAACTGTCCGGGCCATGCACGGTACACTTCTACATCAACAAGTATGATGGCAAGAGAAAGTCCAGCCACCTCCTCAAGGACTGCCGTGAGTTCCTCAAGCTACACGAGGGAATGGTTCGGATGAACCGCAATGCAATCGAAAGAGGCTACAGAGTCGCTCCAGGCGCCATGGCACATGGCGCACCACCACCACCACCTGGGCTACCCCCGAACGGAGCCGCACCGGACCAGCACCATGGGGGTGAACCATACCCACGGGCCATGGGTCCATGATGATCCAAAAGGGGCGCCCCTCCAACAGGGTGTAGAAGGCCATCACTCGCCAAGTCAACTTGGCCACGCACTCGCCACCATCCACCACTGAGTACCTCAGCGGCAGCGAGTCATGTATCACCTTCGACAAACGCGACCACCCGCCTCAGATACCTCGCCCAGGTCATTGCCCCCTCGTACTCGAGGCGCAAATTGGAGGTTTCGACATGAGTCGCGTCTTCATGGATGGTGGAAGCAACATCAACCCCATATTCGCGAGTACCTTGCGAGCAATGAGGATCCCGCTAACCTTCCTGGAGGCATCAGACACAACATTCCACGGCATTGTCCCAGGGAAAGGCGTATACCCCCTGGGAAAAATCAACCTCGACGTCATCTTCGGCACGCCAAAGAACTTCCGGCGCGAGCGCATCGACTTTGAGGTCGTCGACTGGCCCTCACAATACCATTGCATCCTTGGGCGCGTCGCATTCGCTAGGTTCATGGCAGTGCCCCACTACGCCTACTTGCAGATGAAAATGCCAGGACCCAACGGCGTCATAACGACCAACGGGAGCTTTGAGCGATCTGACAGTTGCGATAGGGAATTCAACAGAATCTCTCAGTCCTTTGGCATGCAGGAGGAACTCGCAAGACTGAAAGAGACGACAGACAATAGTCTGCCTCCTCTAAGTAGGCCAAGCTCACCTGACCTCTCCTTCGACTCATCTATGCACACAAAGAAGGTGCAGGTCCATCCATCAGATCCCGCCAAGACGGCCCTCATCGCAAACAACTTGAGTCCCGCATAGGAACTCACGCTCATCGAATTCCTCCGTGAGCACTGGGAAATTTTTGCCTGGTGTCCTGCGGACATGCCAGGAGTTCCCAGGGAATTCGCCGAGCACGCACTCAACATCAACCCCGACGCAAGGCCAGTTAAGCAAACACTCAGGTGACTGTCTGAGCCACGAGCGTAGGCAGTCGGAATGGAGATCAACAGACTCCTCGAGGCCAAGTTCATACGCGAGATCAAGGAAAGCACTTGGCTCGCCAATACGGTGCTGGTACCAAAAAAGGACACGGATATCCTACGGATGTGTGTGGACTTCACTTCTTTAAACAAGAACTTCCCAAAAGATCACTTTCCGCTGCCACGGATCGACCAGATCATCGACTCCACCGCGGGATGCGAGCGCCTCTGCTTCCTCGACGCCTACTCAGGCTATAATCAAATTCGAATGAAGGAGGAAGATCAGGAGAAAACAACGTTTACACCGCCCTTTGGTGTGTTCTGCTACAACACAATGCCCTTCGGGCTAAAAAACGCGGGATCCACCTACCAGCGATGCATGGAGGCTTGCCTCAAGGAACAACTAGGTCGCAACATCCAAGTCTATGTCGACGACATAGTAATCAAGACCAAGGAGGAAGCCTCTCTAATCGACGATTTGCGCGAAACCTTCGCCAACCTCGATCGCTACCGGATCAAGCTCAATCCGGACAAATGCGCCTTCGGCGTACCATTTGGGTAGCTACTCGGATATCTCATCTCCGCGAGGGGAATCGAGGCGAACCCGAAGAAGATAAAAGCCATACTGGCCATGGAAAAGCCAAAGAACATAAGAGGCGTCCAGCAACTGGCCGGGCGAATCGCGGCCCTCAGTCGATTTATCAGTCGGATGGGTGAAAAGGCAATGCCCTTCTACCATCTCCTCCGCAAAGCTGAAAAATTTGAGTGGACCAATGAAGCGCAAGAAGCATTCGAAGATCTCAAGCGCCTGCTATCCACTTCGCCAGTACTGGTGACTCCACGAGAAAGGGAACCACTATTGCTGTACATCTCCGCCACCAACCAGGTGGTCAGCACAGTGCTCGTCGTCGAGCGAGCTGAGGAAAACAAGGTCCACGGCATACAACGCCCGGTATACTACCTCAGCGAGGTCCGCACGCCAACAAAACAACGGTACCCGCACTACCAGAAGCTGGCGTATGGCGTCTTTATGACCGCCCGACGACTGCGCGACTACTTCCAGGAACACCCAGTCGTGGTAGTCAACGACGCCCCATTGGGACATATCCTCAATAACCCCGATGCCATGGGGCGAGTCGCGCTTTGGGGAATCGAGCTGTCTCCACGAGACATCACATACGAAAAACGCGACGCCATCAAGTCGCAAGTGCTCCCTGACTTTCTCATGCACTGGATGGAGAACCAGCTCCCGGACAAGCCAGATATGTCCTACCTCTTGACAATGCAATTCGATGGGTCCAAGCGGAAAGACGGAGCAGGCGCAGGTGTCATACTGACATCACCTCAAGGGGACAAGCTGAAGTATATCCTACGAATGCAGTTTACAGCCTCAAACAACAGGGCTGAATACGAGGCCCTGTTGCACGGAATGAGGATGGCAAAAGCCTGCGGTGCCAAAAGGCTCATCATATATGGTGACTCCAAGTTGGTCGTCAACCAAACAATGCATGAGTGCGACGCACTGAATGACAACATGATCGCGTACCGCGACCTCTACGATACACTCGACGGAGACTTCGATGGTTGCGAGTTGCGACACATAGGTCGCGAAAGCAACGAGGAGGCGGACACACTCACCAACATAGGCTCTACCTGCGCCCCCATACCACCTAGGGTATTTCTCGAGCGCATATGCGAATGCTCCATCAAGCCAAAGGCCACAGAGAAGAAAACAAGCGCAACCACGGACTCGGGGGCTACACCACCCAATGAGCCAATGGCACTCGATGACTTGGAGCTGGACACAGGACTCGAGGGACCAATGAGCGTCATGATGATCGAGCAATCTTGGACGCAGCCGTACATTACGTACCTCCTCAGCAAGAGACTACCGGACGACCCGACAGATGCACGGCACATCGTGTGGCGCTCCAAGGCATTCGCCATTATCAACGGCGAACTGTATAAACGAAGCATCACAGGAGTGCTACAACGATGCGTCTCCATGGCCGATGGAAGAGCAGTTCTCCTCGACATCCATGAAGGGACCTGCGGGCACCACGCCGGCAGTCACGCCCTCGTTGCTAAAGCTCTACGAGCTGGATTTTACTGGCCCACGGCCATGCGTGACGCCGAGGACATAGTCCAAAAATGCAATGCTTGCTAGCGATTCGCCGACAAGCCACACGCACCAGGTGCAGAGCTACGGCCTATTCCATTGGCCTGGCCCTTCGCACAGTGGGGGATCGACATGGTTGGAAAGCTTCCAAGGTCCTCGCGCGGAGGCTACGTTTACCTCTTGGTTGCAGTCGACAAATTCACCAAGTGGATCGAGGCTATGCCGGTAACCAACCAATCAGGGCACAACGCAGTCAAGTTCTTCGAGTCCATCGTCTACCGCTTTGGCATGCCGCACAACATCATCACTGACAACGGGACGAACTTCACATCCAAGGAGTTGCAAGAATTCTGCGAAAACCTGGGGATCAATATCAACTACGCCTCAGTAGCGCATCCACAGACCAACGGTCAGGTGGAAAAAGCAAACGGGCTCGTCTGCAGCGGCATCAAGAAGCGACTCCTCCGACCACTCGAACAAGCCGCGGGTTGCTGGCCAGATGAGCTGCAATCCGTACTCTGGAGTCTACATACAACTCCAAACAGCGCCACGGGCTACACACCATTCTTCATGGTACACGGAGCAGAAGCAGTACTACCCGCCGAAGTACGATACAAGGCGCCGCGCGTGGTCGCTTACAGCGAACAAGAGTCATCCCTTGCACTCGAAGACTCCGTCGACCTCCTTGACGAAGGAAGAGAAATCGCCGCAGAAAGATCCACGATCTACCAGCAGAACCTGCGCAACTACCACAGTAGAAGGCTTCGCCCCAGATCCTTCGTCGAAGGCGACCTAGTCATGTGACTGAAGCAGCATGGGCACCTCAAGCTCGAGTCCCCCTGGGAAGGACCATACGTGATTACAGAAGTAATCCCAGGTGGCACCTATCGCCTTCAATATTTAGAGACGGGAGTCGCATACTCCAACCCTTGGAACGTCGCACAACTGCGACGCTTCTACCCCTAGTCGTTTTTTCCTTTTCCATCGCAAATAAAGCTTCTCGGCCAAGGCTACTTAGCCGCACATTGTACCTCGTACTGTTCTTCGAATAAATAAAAGCTAAGTGCCCCAAAACTCTGTGTTCTCCTTCACTTTGTCAATTTTCCTACTCCGGGGCTGCGCCACCATGCATACATCTGTTCTTCGAACAAAAAACGCGATATCCTGAGTAGCTGGCACATCAATCGAACACCTGAACACAAACTCAACCTAGCTGCAATGCACCTGACAGGTTGACAAGGGACCGAGATAAAAGATGGCTAGGCTAATGAAAAGGAATCGCATAGTTTAATGCACCTCTCTTTGTATACATTCAACAATAAATTATCTACAACATTTATACGAACTTTACAACACAAGTACACTTATGTGCAGGATACAAATTTGGCTACCCTTGCAACAGGAGAATGTTGGTTTGTTCCTCGAAGAAGTCGACGATCTCCTCTGCTGGACGGTCCACCGCCTGATAGTGCGGTACCATATTCCAGGCAGATCCTGCCGGTGGCGCTAGGGGACCAGAGGCGATGGCGGCAACATCCATGTCAGGCCTGTGCAATCGCACCATTGAGAGGGCAGCCTTGGCACCAGCCACCAACTGCTGCCTCACACACTCGCGAACCACGGACAGATCTTGAAATTTGGCAAGGAGAGCCAGCAGGCTTGATGGAGCGTCATCCAACGGGAACATCGCCCGATAAATATTCTTCAAGCACGACTGCGACTTCTTCAGGAAGAGCAGCACTCGCGATGCGCGATCCTGCAGGGTCGCCAACGCAGTCGCACGATCATGATCTACCCAGAAGTATCCACTCTCTTGAAGTTGCTCCTGGGTGAGATCATGAAGGCGAATGGCAATTCTATCCTTCTCCTCCTGTGGATGGCGCGCGCTAACAACTACACAAAGCAGCATCAATAGCATGAGTACAATGTACCGCTGTGAGTAACTACGAAGGAAAAGGTGAGAATAAGCAAACTAAAACTTAAACTGGTCGCCCAACTGTGTCACCTCGCCAAGCAGATATTGCTCGCGGGCGGCGGCTTTTTCCGCCTTTGACTTCCACACGTCTGCGCTACCGCGGATTATGGGCAACTCACGCTCCAGCTGCTTCATGCGATCACAAAGTCGTAAAAGCAAGGATAGTTCCTCTACCCTAGAGCGCGGTGGTGCCACTGTATCATCAAGATATGGCGAGTCCTGGGTTCCCCCCACGTGAGAACTTGATGTACCCTACCACAAGTCAAGACAGAGGCAAATAAGGCGACCAAATTAACACAAAGGCGAAGGGAACAGATGCATTCAGGATCAGCATAAGTATTCACAGACACACTCGCGAGCAGGCATGTTCTCAAACCAAAAGAACAATCAATCAACTATTACAAAAGATAACTACGGAGCAGCTGGCTTCTTCGACTTCGACGGCTTCGGGGGCTTCATCAAGTCCGTGGCAGTATCAGACGCCACTGACTTTCTGCCGACCCCTGAGGCCGAGGCTTTCGCCGCCTTCTTAGCACGTTGGAGCTCCTCCGAGTACTTTGCAATAGTATTTATCAAGTGATGGACATATTTAGCACAGGCAGTCGCAAAAGGAGCAAAGACTACCTGCTGACCATTCGCGCCAACAGGCATCGCCTTCAACACCACGAAAGGATCGATATCAGCTCCGTGGGCTTGCACCATCGCGAGTGTCATAGACGCGCCAGCCGCGCGGAGGGAGTTTTTGTAGGCGGAAGGCACACCACTGGTGAATGACTCCACCATCTCGTCCATATTATCAATGAGTTCCACCTTTGGCATTAACTCCTCCCGGAGGCGACTGAGAGCGACCTTGGCCTTGAAAAGTGTATCTTGGACAGCGGCGCTGCGGTCCTCGACTGCAGACACCGCGCCTGCCAGAGCATCGTCGCGACGAAGGGCCTACGGGTCAAAGCTCAAATCGCCAGCATCTGCACATGAACCCACGCATGGATCAAAAGCTTCAGCGCTACCAACAAAAAACACTAAGGGTAGAGAAGGACATCAATATCCATAAGCAAAAGGTACCTGAGAGAGCCTTGGCGACTGAGAACAGTTGTTCTTCAAACAACTTTTTCCTGGCCGCAAAGGACGCACGCAGATCCTCTTCATGCTTCTGTGCCTCGTCACGAGCTGCGAGTGCCTCGTCGCGACCCTTCACAGCCGCGGCAAGCGTTTTCTCCAAGGTGGCGACGTTGCGCAGTAAAGCGTTATGTTTAGCTACACGGCAATCAAAAGTTGACTATCAGTCGACTATACCAAAGAAGGAGAAGATGAAAAAGAATAAGTGTAGAACACTCACTTTCGACCACGTGGTGACACGTCTCCAGCATTGCATGCTGGCGACCCATCGCCATCACCTGCTCTGCCACTTGCACGGCTTCCTTTACAAGGAGCTGTCGCACAAACAAGGAATCAGTGAAAGCAACGGATAACGTCGACTGCCACATTAAAAAGAAGGAAAGATATACTTAAATGGTCCTCCAATGACTCCGAAGAAGTTTGTTGTACCATCATCCGAGCAACCATTCGATGCTCTCCTACATGAGGATAGCTCGAAGAATTGTGCCTGGAGTGTGCCGCCACCGGAGGGGAAGGAGCGCGCTCAACCTCTTTCTTGGCCCTTGAGGTTGCGACTCCTGATTCCTTCAAAAACTCGACGTCGCCAGAAGATGACGACGCCTCTTGACTACAAGACAAAATCCACACTGAGAAAGGGCAAACTCCAGGGCAAAGCCGACAAGAAGAAAACTAGAAATGAACTTGAAAACTTACCAGTCAAACTTGTCAAAATCAAACGTGGCCTCCACCGATTCCGACGAAGACTCCTTAGGCAGTCGCATCTTCTTGCGAGAAGATGGTGCTACAGCTCTCACAGGAACGGCGGGAATTGGCGACTCCGCGCCAACAGCCGTGCCTTCTGGAGTCGAAGGAGATGACGCATCAGAATCCTCGCTGCGCGAACGCTTGCGAATATCCAGACTCTCTGACTCGGGGGCTTCCTCTTCCACATTAGAAGGGACAGTCGACTTAGACTCGTCCTCTTCCAAAGCTTCGCGAGGAATAATCCCCTCAGGGAGAGGGGGCATACAAGGCGACACCGCCCAATCCTGCACACAGACAGTGAAGATCAACAAAAAGAACAAGTAAGCAACAGAAAAGCAATCGTGAAAACAAGCTACTACGTAGCACAACTGTACCTCAGGAGGAGGGTTCGAAGCATCAAAAGGAGGAACGACTAGCTCATTCGGAAGCACATCCTTGCCAGTGTACTTCGTGACCAGTCGAACCCTCTTATCCACCTCACTCGTGGACATGCCATCGGCAGACACGCGAGTGTCATCATCAGCACCAGCCCATTGAAACATGGGATGGACTCTGGCTTGGAGAGGCTGGACGCAACGGCGCAGCCATGTTCTGATAAGGGCGCAGCCTCCCTCTTCCGCGCCTATGTGACTCTCGAGGTCGCAGACGCGTTGATACAACACGTCTGTCTCTGCGAGTTCACCAGGCATAACTACGTTCTTCCAGGAACACATCTTCTTGCAGGGAGTCGGAGGATCAAAGGGCGCGAGTCCAAAGGGCTCATCTTTGGACTTCTGATCGCGGACATAGAACCATTTGTCCCTCCATCCCTGGATAGCCTTGGTGAGCTTGATGTTGAAGTAGGTGGCGGATGGGTCGACATGGATTCCGCAACCACCTACGTCATAAACTAAAGAGCCAGATGCAGACTGACGCTTCAATTTAAAAATGCGCTTGAAAATACCAAAGTGTGGCTCGATTCCGAGCCAACACTTGCAAAGAGTGATGAAGCAGGTGATGTGGAGAATAGAATTTGGGGACAGCTGATGGAGCTGGAGCCCGTAGAAACAAAGAAGACCCCTAAGAAAGGGGTGGAGAGGCAAGGAAAGACCGCGAATGACGAATGCAAGAAACATCACTCGGAAACCAGCAGGAGGAGTAGGAATGGTCTCACCGCTGGGGACGAGCGCATTGGCGACTGCTGCAGAGATAACTCCGTCTTGGCGAAGAAGACGGAGATCTGACGCCTTGATGATGGAAGGGCGCCACGCACCATTTGTCACGCGGGTGCCCGCGACCTTCTTCTTCCCGCCGGCGGCGGTGCTGGTGCCCACAGTAGCGGAGCTACCCTTCTTCTTGATCGTGGCAACGGTGGCCGCGAAATCAGCAACAACGCCTCCTTTCTTCTTCCCCATTGAACAGCGACGATGTGAGCGCAGGAAGTAGCTCGGAAACGAGCGGAGGTGGTCCAGCGTTATGGAGGAAACGGGCGCAAGAAAGAGCAGAAGAGCAGCAGCAATGGCGATGGCAGCAAGGTAGAAAGAACGCAGATGGGAAAATTACCGCCGTAGCATCGCTACTTAACCCCTAGAAGATGCAATCCAACGGCTTAGAAAAACCCTACTTGATGCGTGGCACACATCGTGTTGGACACGTGGAGAAGGAGAAGCGCGAACCGTCCCTCCACTACTCCCATTACGCACGGAAATCAAGGACGCGCAGTTAAAATAAAGATTACGCACGCCCAGTCAAATCAAAGTCAGGAAGTGGGACCCACCGCTCGTCACATCCCGTCAAACTCCCTCACGCGGGCAACTGAGGTCATACAAGCATCAGCACTAACGTCATCAAAGCTATGCAGCAGAAAAATTCGACTACTTTAGTCCTTGCTGGAGTCTTCGACTCCACCAAGCACTCGGGGGCTACTCCCATAGGGAGCGCTGGCCGTGCACCCTACGATTTTCTTTTCTTTTTGCAGGAAGAAGGACAATCAGAAGACAAATCCAAACCATTCGAAAATACAATTCGACTGTGGACATGGGTTACTCCCATAGGGAGCGCTAGAAAATTTTGACTGAAACAAGCAACCAAAAGACGACGGCAGTCGCAAACGTTATTTAGTCCCTACCTGAGTCTTCGACTCAACCAGGCACTCGAGGGCTACTCCCATAGGGAGCGCTGGTCGCGCACCCTATGATTATTTGTATAGAAAATTGTGTGTTGATAACGTCCGCACTCGCAGCTCATGGCGACACCGCCTCATGATTTTTCCCTACAAAGAGACTGCGTCTCCTGGGTCACCCGAATCGTCTCTGCGATGATAAAATTCGGATGCCGCGCTTACAGCGTGAAGGTAAGACCTGAATAAGGCCTGTCAACGCATTAGCTGCGCACTACCAGAAACATATCCGTGCCTACAGGTGCGATGAACATGCCTTGACGGACGCGTCGAGTGCTCACATCCATATAACTGGAATTCGACTCCTGTAAGACCTCCGCGGCTTGAGTCGAATTACGCCAGCACTTTTCCAGATTCGAGTCCGGGGACTCGAGTTCGAGTAGATTGCGTTGTCTTACCCTAAGGTGGTTAACTGATACCGATACTTCGGTTACATCAGGCATGTATATCGACAATCCCTATGACACAAATAAAAGCAGTCGAAATGTACTCATTCAGGCACTCGAAGACTTCAAAAAAGTCCCCAGTCGAATCTACGATTTCACTAGACAGTCGGGGGCTACTGACATGGGTATACCCTACAGGTACTCGAGCTTGGTATATACGGTCCAAATACGCACATGCCCACGATGTCGCCAAGGCCCGGATGAAAGGACTCGAGTAACCTGCGGACTCTCAATTGCTTGAAGAACAAGAAGAAGCTAAAGATAGAAAGTTTGAAGGGGAAAACCCTAACTTGTAACCAACTCGACCTGCTACCCGAGACCTAGCCTATCTATATAAAGGCTAGGAGGGGGCGGCGAGGAGGACACACGCAACCCTAGTTTCCACAACCCTCGCCAGATTGCATCTGCGCACCATTGTAACTTTCGACTCCCTCGATAATTCCACGAGCAGACAAGCAGGAGTAGGGACCTTTACGAGGCCTAAACCTGGGTAAATCCTTTGTCCCTTGTGTGCTTGTTTGCTAGCCGATAGATGTCTCCAGCGCTCCCTCCTTCTCCAAAACCCAAGTCCATAACAATAGGCATTGACGAGTTAAACCCTCGTCAGCTCCTGTGTCATATGCAAGGGGTACCCCGTTGGCGGTTCTCAATGATACACATGTATTTACAATGACAAGATCTTACTCATGACTGAAGTTGAGTAGCACGAGGTTCGGTCTTCGTAAGTAAGGGGCTTGGGACTTCAATTTATAACTTGTCAAGCATATCCTCTTAGTTGTGTCACTTTAACCTTAATCACCTAAAGATGCCTATGATAGGGGCAATGCGAGCTGAAAGCTAATAAGTATCATAATTTTTGGGAGCTCTTTATGAGACTTGCATTCCCTGCTTCCCTCTACGAAGGGCCTTTCTTTTACTTTGTAGTTGAGTCAGTAAACTGATACATTGCAAATGTATCTATAATTTTTGATGTTCCATGCTTAGTTTTATCCACTTTCTTGTGTTTTGTTCCAACTTTGGAGTACTTTCCATATGATTTCTTGGACTAACCTATTAACAAGAGCCACAATGCCAGCTGCCTGTTTTCTGCTGTTTTTGGTTCCAGGAAAGTCAGAAAATGAATATTCTCGGAATTGGACGGGACAAAAGCCAAAGTGCCTATTTTTCCGGAAGGGATCAAGTGCAAGAATACGAGATGGAGAGGGGCCAGGGGCCATCCACACCACCTGGCCGTGCGTCTAGGCCTAGCCCGCGCCAGGGGGTGGTGTGGTGGCTCCCGGCACCCCTCGGCCTCTCCTTCTGCCTATAAGTTGCCCTCGGGACGAAAACCCTAAGTACCCGATCAAAAATCCATGAAAGAGTCTGTAGCCTCCGTCATCTCCATCCCTAGACCGGGAGGGATCTGAAGCTCTTCCCGGCACCCTGCTGGAGAGGGGAATTCACCCTGGAGGCCTTCTTCATCACCATGCAAGCCTCCAGTGTGATGCGTGAGTAGTTCATCCTTGGACTACGGATCCATGTAGTAGCTAGATGGCTGGTTTCTCCTCCTTTGTGCTTTCATGTTTAGATCTTGTGAGCTCCGTTCATGATCAAGATCATCTATTTGTAATTCATACATGTTGTGTTTGCGGGGATCCGATGGATATTGAGATGCTATTTCAGATTGATTATTGATTCTATCATGTCTTTGTTATGTGAGATCTTGCATGCTTTCCATTGTTAGTAGCTATCTTGGCCAAGTAGATGCTAGCAACTCCAAGAGTTAGTATTTATGCTCGATAGTGGGTTCATGCCTCTGGTAATCTGGGGAAGTGACAGAAATCTCGAAGGTACTAGATGTGCTATTGCTACTAGGGAGAAAACAACAATCCTTTATTCATAGAACAATCGTATTTTTTACTTTACACGTAGTTCGTAAATCAATAATCTGTTGCTTGCAACTTAATACTGGAGGGGGTTCGGATGATAACCTGAAGGTGGATTATTAGTCATAGATGCAGTTGGATGACGGTCTATGTATTATGTTGTAATGCCCAATCAAGTCTCAAAGGAGTCAAGATGATTAGTATATGCATGTATTGCTTTCTCGGTGTTTGTCAATTGCCCCGCTATAATTTGTTCACCCAGCATGTTATCTATCTAAGGAGAGCCACCTCTAGTGAACTATGGATCCCGGTCCTTGTCTTTTACATACAATCTACAACCCTTTACTACTTTGTGTTTACTTTCTGCAAACTTTTACTACTTTCCATTCGATATGTTTAATCCTTTGTTTTCCGCAAAACACGGTGATATTGACAACCTCATCGCAAGGTGGGGACAAAGTTCCGTGGTTGTGTTGTGCAGGTCTCCACGTTGCTACTAGCACCGGTAGTGCGTCCTGCCAAAGCTCAGCTAGTAACACCTTTGGGGTGTTTCCTTGCTCCTACTGGTTCGATTAAACCTTGGTTTCATAACTGAGGGAAAACTTACTGCTTTGCTCATCGTACCTTCCTCTTGGGGTTTCCAACAAGCTATACGTTGAAAGTCGAGCGCATCAAGATTTTCTGGCGTCGTTGCCGGGGAGTCAAGGACATCTTCACAAGGGGAGTCCCTCATAACCAATCTCTTTACTTTGTTGTTTTTGTTTTGCTTTGTTTGCTTGTTTTGTTCTTCAAAAAACACAAAAAAAATTAGTTTTACTAGTTTGCTTTCTTATTGGAAAAACACACAAAAAAAATTAGTTCCTATCTTGAGTGCCACTATGTCTAGCCTTGCTCCAATCACTATGTCACCCGAGGAAATAATTTTCACTTTTAAACAAGGAATTGAGGAAAGTTTTAAGGAAGCTTGGTCTAGAATCTCTGATCTACATGAAAAAACTGAGCCTAAAATGACTCAAAGCTTGTTCCTTAGCAGTTTTTACCTTGGGATTGCTCTTTGCTATAGATATGCTCTAGATGCTATTGTGGGAGGAGATTTCCTCCAATGTAATGAGGATGATGCTATTAATGCTATAAAATTGATCCTCACCTACAACATGCCTAGCCAAACTGATATTTCTTTCGCAAAAATATTTGCTAGGTTGAACACTCTTGAGGCTAGCACTACTAGCTTAGAAAGTTGCTATAATACGCTTAGGGAGCATCACAATTACGTTCCAATAAATTCTGAACCATCAAAGTGGCTCCCTACAGTAAAGATTGAGATAAACACTGAAACTTTTCAAGCCCGCTGCGATATCATGTTTGAATTTTGTCTTATGCCCAAAGATATTTACGAATCTTTGAATCTTTGGGGGCTTACTGATGGAGGAAAAGAAATATCTCTTGCTAATAATGCTACCTTATTTCCTATTGGAATAGCTGAAGGAGTGTTTACAAAGATCCTTGGGAAAATGATTTCTACTGATTATCTTGTTATTGAATGTGCAGGAAAAGGAAAAATTACACTTGGAAGGTCCCTTTTGGAACTTCTTGGAGCAATAATAGATGTGGGGAAGAGGACCATGAACCTTTCTTGTCCACCAAACAATCATTTTTTCCCAAAGGTTAAGAATAAAAATAAGAGAGGTAAGGGCAAGAAAGTTGGTTTTAATGCTTCTTCATTTGAGAACACTTGATTCTTTCTTTGCTTCTTATGCCTAACTTAAAGGCGTTAAAGAAAAGTACTTGTTAGGAGATAACCCAAGAGTTTTAGTTGAGTCTTGGAAGTTATTACCTCTGTAATGACCTCTCCTTATCCTTTTTATTTGCTTTTTGTGCCAAGAGTAACCTCTAATGAGAGTGAAGTAATGATTGGGAAAGTTGCTGTCCCGAAACAGATTTTTGTGCTTCACCATAAAAATTCCCGAGAGAGCTCTGTACATCGGATTGAGCTGTAATTTTTTGTTCTTCTGCCCCAGGTTGGTATCTAACTTTCATTAGTTCAACACTTGTTTATTTGAGCAACATAAGATCTTCTAAAAAATTCGTCTTTACCTGCTGGTCTGTTTTGACAGATTTCTGCCATTTTCTGCATTTGCTTCTTGTTAGTTCCTTCTTGAGTTCCTTTGGGGAATTGAGATTTTTGAGGGAAGTGCTACAGTAGCTAGTGTTCTAATGGAAGTTTATTTGGTGTTAGAACTGAACCTTGAGACTTATTTATCTTAAGTGCACTAATGTTGCTAATGATATTGTGTGAAGTTTTGTATGAAGGAAAATTTTCAGGTGTATGGAAGGAATGATTAATGAGATAAAGGATGGACTAAAGATCAAGCTTGGGGATGCCACGCGTGTCACCCCAAGTAATATCCAAGAAGTACAAGCGTCAAATCTTGGGGATGCCCAAGGCATCCTCTTCTTCATCAATAAAAATTCCAAGTTCCTTCCAAACGCTTCGTTTTTATTGTTTCATGCACAATTGTGTTTTTCTTGGAGCGTCTTCTTTTTTGTTTTTGTTTTGGTTTTTAGTTTGCTTGGTTTTCTTAGTTTTCTGAATAAGTTGGTTGGACCTCCTCTTTCATACATTGGTTTGCAATTAGTTTTGTTTGGTTTGGAAAAGAGTAGGAAAGCTCATGCTTATGTGGTAAAAAGAGCTCGTTTTTGACTATGGCTATGCTTTGTCATGCCGTGCTTGATATTGTTTTGGCTTTATGCTTAGTATTCTTTGCTGTAGCATGACTTGTTATAAACAATTGAGATTTCTTAATGTGCCTTGGATGAATCATGCATTGTTTTAGCATATTAAAGCATAGTATAGTGGTATTCTCCTTTGATCCTTTATTTGGGTTGACTTGGCACATGCTCACACCATGTTATGATTGTCACAAGTCACCATAGACTTTATGATCCTTTAGTTTTCAACTTGTAGTATCACTTTATGCTTTGATCAATGATGTTTTGTCGCTCTGCATGATTATGGCCATTATTGCTCTCTTAGTTTGTCGCTCCCAGTCTTTTGCTAGCCTCCACAACCAAGTATGAGTTCCACTCATGCATCCAACTCCCTAAACCAAGTTATTCCAAAGAGTCCACCATACCTACCTACTAGCTTATGCTATTCCAAGTATATTCATGCTTTTGTTTACCTTCCACTTGTTATGAGAAAACTAGTGATTAAAGCTCTCACGAACTTGATGGCACACTTTACTTTACTTGCCCTAAATAAACTAGAACCATTGTGTCGTCTATGTTGTATATGCTTGCACTTATTTGTTGGGAATTAGCAGAACCATGCTTTCATTGGGAACGCTTTCAACATTGCACTTGGTAGTTATACCTAGTTGATATCATGCTCTTTTGTATATGGATGTCGTCGGTGTGAAATGAAAGGGGAGCTTGTAAGTCCATGGAGTAATGTATATGCGTTAGAGAAACGCCTGGGCCGCTGGTCTAATCCATGTTGACATGGTGGAAACCTGCAGCGTAACCATAATGAGCTGTCTATGAAGCATTCTTCTTATAAAAAAAGAGTCCTACATTGAGAAAAAAGAGAAAAGAAAAAAAGAGATACTATGAAAAGAGGAAAGAGAGAAAAAAGCACCATATTCCCATGGTAAATAAGAAGAATGCTGAGATGCTCGTTGTCTGCTTTCCTTGTCATTTTGATATGGGGATTCTTCCGTATCATCGGGCAAGGGGTACCCCGTTGGAGGTTCTCTATGATACACATGTATTTACGATGACAAGAACTTACCGGTGACTAAACTTGAGTAGCATGAGGAGCGTCCCTCGTATACAAGGGACATGAGATTTCTGACTTATACTTTGTCAAGCATGTACACTATAGTTTGTTCACTTTAACCTTAATCACTTTAATATGCTTATGATAGGGGCAATGAGAGCTGAAAGCTTTAAGTACCATAATTTTTGGAAGCTCTTTATGAGACTTGAATCCCTACTTCCTTTTACAAAAGGCCTTTCTTCCACCATTATATTGAGTCTCCACCTTCTATCTTTATGCACCTACTTTGAGAGCATAGTGTCCATTCTTAGTTCTATGTGCATTGTCCCAAGACTAGTTGATTGATGCATAACTTGTTATTGCTTGTTTTAAACTATTGTATGTAGTCACTCTTATAAACTTTGAAGGTGTCCTATGCATTTATATTTGCTACTCTATTGAGGGACAAGCTGAATACTATTATGCTATTTTTTCTTTATGTGAAACAAACAAACGTCTTGCAAAGCATGTTATTCATGAATCTTTTGTTTGTGCCTTTTCATGTTGCATCATAGTTTCTTTGCTTATTGCTAGAACTTTGTCTTTCATGTTATGATTGAAGTACTATGATCCCAGCTTTGAATGTTTTGCAAATACTTTGATCAAGTCTTTGATGGTGCATGTCACCTCAAAAATTATTTATTTTTATCACTTACCTACTCGAGGACGAGCAGGAGTTAAGCTTGGGGGTGTTGATACATTGCAAATGTATCTATAATTTTTGATGTTCCATGCTTAGTTTTATCCACTTTCTTGTGTTTTGTTCCAACTTTGGAGTAATTTTCATATGATTTCTTGGACTAACGTATTAACAAGAGCCACAGTGCCAGCTGCCTGTTTTCTGCTGTTTTTGGTTCTAGGAAAGTCAGAAAATGAATATTCTCGGAATTGGACGGGACAAAAGCCAAAGTGCATATTTTTCTGGAAGGGATCAAGTGCCAGAATACGAGACGGAGAGGGGCCAGGGGCCGGCCACACCACCTGGCCGCGCGGCCAGGCCTGGCCCGCGCCAGGGGGTGGTGTGGTGGCTCCCGGCACCCCCTCGGCCTCTCCTTCTGCCTATAAGTTGCCCTCGGGACGAAAACCCTAAGTACCCGATCAAAAATCCACGAAAGAGTCTGTAGCCGCCGTCATCTCCATCCCTAGACCGGGAGGGATCTGAAGCTCTTCCCGGCACCCTGCCGGAGAGGGGAATTCACCCTGGAGGCCTGCTTCATCACCACGCAAGCCTCCGGTGTGATGCGTGAGTAGTTCATCCTTGGACTACGGATCCATGTAGTAGCTAGATGGCTGGTTTCTCCTCCTTTGTGCTTTCATGTTTAGATCTTGTGAGCTCCATTCATGATAAAGATCATCTATTTGTAATTCATACATGTTGTGTTTGCGGGGATCCAATGGATATTGAGATGCTATTTCAGATTGATTATTGGTTCTATCATGTCTTTGTTATGTGAGATCTTGCATGCTTTCCATTGTTAGTAGCTATCTTGGCCAAGTAGATGCTAGCAACTCCAAGAGTTAGTATTTATGCTCGATAGTGGGTTCATGCCTCTAGTAATCTGGGGAAGTGACAGAAATCTCGAAGGTACTAGATGTGCTGTTGCTACTAGGGAGAAAACAACAATCCTTTGTTCATAGAACAATCGTATTGTTTACTTTACACGCAGTTCGTAAAACAATAATCTATTGCTTGGAACTTAATACTGGAGGGGGTTCGGATGATAACCTGAAGGTGGATTATTAGTCATAGATGCAGTTGGATGGCGGTCTATGTATTATGTTGTAATTCCCAATCAAGTCTCAAAGGAGTCAAGATGATTAGTATATGCATGTATTGCTTTCTCGGTGTTTGTCAATTGCCCCGCTGTAATTTGTTCACCCAGCATGTTATCTATCTAAGGAGAGCCACCTCTAGTGAACTATGGATCCCGGTCCTTGTATTTTACATACAATCTACAATCCTTTACTGCTTTGTGTTTACTTTCTGCAAACTTTTACTTCTTTCCATTCGATACTTTTAATCCTTTGTTTTCCGCAAAACACGGTGAGATTGACAACATCATTGCAAGTTGGGGACAAAGTTCTATGGTTGTGTTGTGCAGGTCTCCACGTTGCTACTAGCACCGGTAGTGCGTCCTACCAAAGCTCAGCTAGTAACACCTTTGGGGTGTTTCCTTGCTCCTACTGGTTCGATTAAACCTTGGTTTCATAACTGAGGGAAAACATACTGCTGTGCTAATCGTACCTTCCTCTTGGGGTTCCCAACGAGCTCTATGTTGAAAGTCGAGCGCATCATAAACCTATTCCCTTCTATCTCAACAAGTATTTTGAGTTGTTGTGTTTCATTCATTCATATGATGATTTATTCAATCATGTTTCTTATGTTCCTTGTTTTGCACATTGCTCTTATCTTGATGTTTACTACTTTGAAAGCTATCATTGAAAACTAGTTATTTGTGAACTCCAGCAAATTATCAACTATTCTTCGACCAAGAGCTAAGTTTGACATTACCAATTATGATTCACTTTATGTATCTTTATTGTGTTTCCTTTACTCATTGCAAGTTAAGTTATATAATAGTGAGTTGTCTTCTATTATGATCTATGTATTTGATGAATGTGATGCTTCTTGTCCGTATTCTTTTATCGTCTCTTCACTCCATAAACCTGAGGTCATGTTTATTGAGCTCAGTTTCACTTGGGGACAAGCGAAGTCTAAGCTTGGGGGAGTTGGTACGTCCATTTTGCATCACTATTCTATGTCATAATTCACTGTTATTCATTGATATATTTCGTACCGAGAGGTGATACTTATGTTATTTCATCTGTTTTTGCATGGTTGATGACTTTTGGAGCATGGACCGCTACAGTCAGGATTCTGATGGAAAAGGTGCTGTTTGGAGGCAAAATTCGCGAAGATCAGAAAATCCGGGAAAATATACGAAAAATCCTATTTTTCCAGAAGACGAAGGAAGCCAGAAGGGGAGCCGAAGATGGGCCATAGGGGGCCCACACCACCCCCTGGCGTGGGCCAACCTAGGCCGCGCCACCAGGTGGTGTGGCCGCCCTGGTCCACCCCTGGCACTCCCCTCTGGCGTATATTATCCTCCCGAAACCCTAAGACTCGGAGAGCGACCACAGAAAGATTCCGCCGCCTCTGCGGGGCGGAAAACACCGAGAGAGAAAGATCTCTCCGGCAGACAGATTTCTGCTGGGGGAATTCCTTCCCAGAGAGGGGAGATCGTCGCCATCAACACCACCTTCGAGCTGGACTTCATCGAGATCATCATCATAATCACCACCATCATCAGCAGCAGCACCCTCATCACCATCTCCATATTGCTGTAAAAATTGAGTTGAATCTTGCATAGTTCATAGGGGAAACTTTCCCGGTGTTGATTACTATTTGTAGTTGATGCTATTGAGTGAACCATTGAATTATTGTTTATGTTCAGATTGTTATACATCATTATTCCATCTCTGATCATGATCCATATGATGTCTTGTGAGTAGTTCGTTTTGTTCTTGAGGACATGGGAGAAGTCATGTTGTTAGTAGTGGAGTTGTGTTGAGAGAGATTCAATAGTTTGATATTTAAGTTGTGGTGTACTTCTTCTAGTGGTGTCATGTGAATGTCGACTACATGAAACTTCACCTATATGGGCCTAGGGGAATGCATTGTGTATTTGGCTACTAATCGTAGGGGTTGCCGGAGTGACAGAAACCTGAACCCCCGTTAGGAAACCATTGCACAAGGGACGTAAGGGTCTTAGAGTTTAAAGCTGTGGTTAGGTTTCTACCTTAATTACTTTCTTGTACTTACGGATGTTTGCAAGGGGTATAATCACAAGTATGTATTAGTCCTAGGAAGGTCGGTACATTAGCACAGGTTCACCCACACAACACTTAGCAAGCTAAAGAAAATTAATCAACTATATGAAGCGAAAGCACTTGACAGTCTTCCCATGTGTCCTCGAGAACGTTTGGTCATCTTAAGTAATACAACTGGCTTGTCCTTTGTTGCATAAAGGATTGGGCCACTTGCTGCATTTATTCCTACTGTCTTTTATTTACTCGTACTCTGTTTACTTGCTTTATCAAAAACCCCTAAAAATCCGTTTGCTAAGTATTTGTAGAGAATTCCTGATCCATACCACTAGCCAGCACCTTCTGCTCCTCGTTGGGTTCGACACTCTTACTTATCGAAAATACTGCGATACACCCCCTATACTTGTGGGTCATCACTCGCTGACGTCATAATGATGCAGTAAACCCTTTTAAATGGTTTAATAAATCCAAAAAGGGTTTTAATCTTGTAAATTCAATAAGTAATTATTTATAAGTAAGAAAAATGTGTATAATATATCAAAATGTTCAGAAAAATGAGATCTTTACAATAGAATCATAATCATGCATTGTTAAGAAACTTAAATGACAAGTTTAATTAGAGAACTAAATCAACCCCTCATAGGTGTTTCGGGGTTCCCCTGTCCTAGGTTTTGTACCGTTCGGACCCTGTTTAAAATGATCAAGCATGCCCTAGGGTTTCATTTAAGATCTATTTAACTTGTCATATCATCATCCTTGCTTGAGCATTGCATTGATGCCATGTGTTGATTGTTGTTTCCCCTTTCTTTCCGGTGTTTGGTTCTTTCCGGTAGAATACGATACCGACTCTGAGATCGAAGATCGAGATCAACACCATCGAAGCTTGAAGAAGAATACTTGACCAACTGTAATCAAGTAGAGTACAAGGCTTCTGAAGATCTATATCTGGGTATCAACAAACAAGGCAAGCATAGCCCCACACATAAAAGAATCCTATGCTTTTGAAAGTATTTCATTCTTGCCATGATGCATACGATGCTACTGTGGTATTTTATTGATAGATAGATTATCCTATCTACTGCATTACTCCCTTTGAGATTATATTACTTGGTCCACTGCTCCTAGCATAACAAGGTTTGGCTTGTGTGCACTGCTAGAGCTTATATCTATCTCTTGCTTAGCCATGCTTAGCTGTCAGTGTTGGTTCATCTAGATGATGTACCATTTGCAGAGAATCTAGTATGACAGGAGATCGATGTATACTGATGAGGTAAGATTAGTGGTACAGGCTAAACATGCTAAGGCTTGTATGGGAGGCTAGGGTGGGATGTGGTTTTCTAGTCCCATGCTCGCCACTACTAGGAACCAAGTTCTTGACTTTGGAACCGAGACGAGCGTATAGCCACATGGGGCCTAGAAAACCTCACGAGTAACTAACTTGCCTAGTAGATTCCATGAGTCACATAGTTCGGGCGTTCCATTCGACATATGGATTCTGGTTGTTCTCGAAGGCGGTGAAGGAGGTGCATTCATACAGGTAGGTAAGCATGGCCGGGGTTGCTTGGGGTGGATGGAGCCCCTGGTAAACAAAACTCACCTCACATCTCTAGGGACCGGCTACGGGATTTGACCCGTTACGGCGGAACCATCCTTAGGGCGTCACTCATGGTCTCGGCAAAAGCAAGGTAAAGGTCGTGTCCAACCACCCTCTGCCGACCTTCCAAGGAAGAGGGCTAATCATTGTGGCATTAAGAGTGTGTTGGTACGTGTGGGTAAAGTTGTACACCCCTGCAAGGTTAAATCTTTTATAAAAGCCGTGTTCATGGTTATGAACGCTTGGTGACCGAATTCTAAGATCATAGAGAACATGAACCTAATCGTAAAACTTGGCGCTTTCAACGTGTGCTTAAGGATGCTTCCTCATGGGTACGAGGGGGTGATCCTAGTTGTGAGATGAGGATTACTTTGATGGATATCAAGATGATGATCAATTCTTCGGAGATGTCGCTCTCCTATCCCCTTTTAAAATATTCTGAGTAGACGAGCTTCTTCTCCCTCTTGTTTTACAAAACAAAGATGGCTTTATGCAAAATAACCCCACCAGCCATAAGTCTTGCGGAGTACACCATGTACTCACCCTTGCTTTGTTGATACTTTCAGAGTAAGTTTTCCCCTGAAGACGAGTTTGGTACGACATCGACACCGACAAGTAGCTTGGGGTTCCCGGCCGACAGCCTGGAATCTATGGGCCGGGACGTCATCGTTATGCTTCAGGCCTCTTAGGCCATTTGTTAAGTTTGCTATACTTAATAGCATAATTTTCCTTCCGTTGTTTGATGTTTGTGGTCAGTGACCTCAGCTTGTAATACTTTGGTTCTTTGCTCAGTTATGAGCTTGCTGTAATAATTTTTGTGTCACAGGGTTACTGTTGTGTTACCGATTTCTCACTGGATATCCTCGAGCTCTAGGTTAAGCTTATGTCAGACTAAGGTCTGGATTTGTTTAACCCTGATCTCGTGGGTGTTACACCTGACCATCGTCGCCCTCTTCACTATGAACAAACAACAGAACAAAGCCGCCACATGTTCTTATATGACCCTATGGGAGCGAAGGATGTCCTCTGCGGGAGTCCCCTTAGGATATCTCACCTCCTCCAGCAGCTCCTCCCAAGGAAAGTCGACTTGAAGCCGGTGAAGGTTGAAGAAGACCTAAGTCTCCACAACCCACAACATCTTGCGGCATTTCCCAAGATGGAAGCCTTGGTAGAGAACAACTCGCCCCTTCAACACAGTGGTAATCCAGCAAAAAAGCTCCAGGTAAGCACCGCCTTCACTAGTATCCGTGAGGGCCCCGGTGTAGAAGTCGATCACCCGAGGTCACCAAGGGTGGTGGCGGTGCACATCGCAAGATCGCGGTACATCTTACACCGCACCTTCTCGAGCACCCGGTTTTCCATGTCCTCCTAGTCTCAAAGGGCCTTCCCCTTCTTCAGCATTTCCAGATATGAAAGGGCTCGAGTCAGCCATTTTTATGCCTCCTCCAAGGTTGCTGCCATCTCTACCTTCTTCGCCTGGAAGCACTGCTCCTGGAAGTTGACTTTCTTCGAGTAGTCCTATTGGCGGACTTTAGCCTTCTTCGTGTACTCCTCCTGGAGGGCCTTGCGTTCGATGGCGAGAGCCTTGGCGTTATCCACCTGCAACCTCCTCTGCTCACTGGTGAGTTTCTCATTGGAGCGACGGATCTGCTCCGTAGTCTTGGCACTGATACTCTCTAGGTCGAGCCTATGCTCATCATGCTTCTCGCGGGTCACCTCCAAACGTGCCTCTAGTGACTCTAGACGACTGCGCTTCATGAGAAGCTCATCCTGCTAGAGCTGAGCGGCCTCCTCACGCCACGCCACCTCCAACTCCCTCTATTGAATCCTCTGATGATCCTCCTTGATCTCCCTCTCAGAGAAGGCGATCGCACACTCGCAAACCGACAACTCTTGGGCTTGATGGGCAAGACCTCCGGTGGATAGGTCACTTGCCTCAGTGATCTGAATCAGACCTTGGGATGGGGCCGGGGTCCCCGCCGCCTCGTGCTAGGCCCCGTCCACGACAAGGATGGAAATGGGAAGAGTAGAGAAATACCATACTCATACCCATGTAGTCAATTGATAGAAAACTTTACCCATACCCATAACTGCGGGTATAAATTTTTACCCATGCCCATACCCAACGGCTAGATCCAATAGTATACAAGTTAATCACAATTTTACATTCATCAATATCATATTTGGCAAAAAATAACTATCTCTACTCAATAATAGGTAGACGAGTATATGGAAATTATCAAAGTTTAGAAATTGTAATCTCATACTCGTCCCTAGTTTGCTTGGCTACATAGGTTGAAAATCTAGGGTTAAGTTATACATGTAAAGTTTAAACAGGTAGGGTATGGGTATACCAATGGGTATAAGGCTATACCCGTGCCTGTATAGGTGACTTAACGGGTAGGGTATGAGTATTACTCATGGATATAAAAGTGTGGCCATATCCTGCTGTTGTCGGATTGATGACAAGTACGCCATGAGGGGGTCCTCGAGGCGTGCGGAAGAGAGGGGGGTGAGACGTACGGTATTCCGGGACGGTGAGCACACAAGTTTACCCAGGTTCGAATCCGTCGGCTTTGGACGGATCCTACTCCAGCTAGCAATCCAGTAATACAACAGAGCCTGAATATGGGTTACAAGGGTTTCGCCTGTGCGAGTTGAGGGTCTAAAGTATTGAGGTGTTCCTTAAAGGCTCTCCCTAGGACGGCTTATATAGATATCCGGCCTAGGGTTTACAGGAGAGATCTATCCGGCTACGTCTAAGAGTCGGTTATAGAGTACATCTTGAACTACAAGTAACATTATGGGCCTAAGTTGGTAAGTCTTCTGGGCCTTCCCGTAGCCGGATTGGACCCGTCTTTCTCCCTGACTGGGCCGCCCGTGAAGCAAAGCTCTAACCCGAAGTGGGCCACCCTGGTCAGTGAGGAACTGTGAGGATACCCATAAACTATATCCCCAACAGCAGCCCTCGAAGGCCTCCAAGATCCAAAGTCGGATTTATAATCGTCTAGCTTGATCTTCAGCTTGCAGAATCTTGAAGGGTTCCTGAAACTTCACAACAAAAGATACGATCCGGGTCTTAAAAATAAGTTGGACCTATCAGTAGGTTACTCGGATTTTCCAGCTCATTTTTAAACTAAGCCGGAACTTGGTCTCTAACGCCACCTGACACAAGCATGGTCAAGTCACGTCATCTGACAGGCGTTCCGTCAGCACGACCGTTGGTGGGTCCGCGGTCCGCGGAACCGAGGCGCCGTTTTAATGTGTGCGTGGAGATCGAGGCGACGCAATCATTGCGTGAGCCCTTCCCAGTTCCTTCCACGACGCGTGGCGGTTACACTGTAGCGTTTGCACGAATCCTGGTGCAGGTAGGTGGATATAAGGGGTTTAGATTTTCCTTCTCCTTTCCACCAGTCCTTTGCCGTTTCCTTCCTTCCCAATCCTCCTGTGCGCACAAAGCCTCCTCGTCCTTCCCCCACAGAAACTCCCAGCGCCGCCCCTTTAAGGTCACTTTCTCACCGGAGAAAAATGGCTTCATCATCTTCTTCCTCTGGCTTGGCGGCAGCGGCGGCAGCGGCGAAGGCGGAAGCTGCAGCGAAGAAGGAGAGCTTCCGGGGAATCTGGATCCCCTGCGCCCTCAATGAGGAGGGCCTCAAGAACGTGGAGAAGGAGGGGCTTCTTGTCGCCGGCGACTGGCGGAGCGGCTCCGGTGAAACCGTCCCCAACCCACACGAGGGCGAGCGAGTCCATTTCGGCACTCATCTGGACCGAGGTCTGTCTTTTCCTCCCTCGGAGTTCTTCTGCGAGGTGATAGATCACTATGGAGTTCAACTCCACAATCTTCCTCCCAATTCTCTTCTAGAAATGAGCACATATGCTGCGCTTTGCGAGGGCTTTCTCGGTATTAGGCCGAGTTTGCTTCTCTTCCGGTTTTACTTTCATGTCCAGAGGAATTCCATCACTGCCGGTGTTCCTTACATCACCGGCACCATTAGTTTTTCTCTTATACGAGACCGGGCATATCCCAAAATTTTTGCCAGTGACTCGGTCAAACAATGGCCAGCCACTTTTTCTACCATAGGGATATTCCGGCTCCCGGCAAAGCTACTGCTTTTCTGGCTTTTGTTGACGGAGCCGCCACGGCCTAGCCTTCCTGGGACGAGGCTGCTCCGGCTCTCATAGATGATCTGATCCTCGCTAAGAGGCGGATCGAATATCTGATTAAGCACAATGGTCTGAAGGGATCCGACTTGGTCCAGTGTTGGGTCTCACGCCGGATCCAGCCACTTCAGTACCACGGGGATAGACTAATGCATTCCGTCACGTCTTCTCTAACTGACTCCCTCCGCATCAGCCCCAAAGCCTACACCACTCAAGGCTACATAAGCGAAATCAAGTGGCTGATCAAGGAGCGGATCGAAGGGAGGATTCTGGAGGTTTCTCTGGACATGCACACGGCGGAAAATCCCGTGGTGCCGGTAACCTCTCATCATCACATCTTTTATGTGTTTCTATCTTCGAGTTTATATTGCAATACTGATATGTTTTCTTGTTTTCAGCTCGCAGACATCCCCGAGTCGGAACTTGCTCCGCTCGAAGGATATCCTCCAGAGTTTTCTCAGGAGGTAGAGGTAGTTCCACTGCCGGATCTTGCGCTCAAGAAGCGCAAAGCTCAGACGATAGCGGTTGGCACAAAGGAGGTGCCTGTCGTGAAGAGGTATCTTTTCGGTCACAACTTTTCCATCTTTGTACTTTACTCAAATTTCTTTCCGAGATGTAATGTTTCTGACTTTGTTACCTTCTCAGAGCAAAATCAATCATCAAGGGAAAGGGGAAAGGGATTTCTTCGAAGCCCTTACGCCAGACGAAGCTTACCATAGCTTCGCCTATCGTGGCTACTCCGACTCTGACTCCGGCCCCTCAACCTTCTGCAACTCTAGTTATCTCGTCGGATGCTGTAGAAGATCCGGCTCCTCAAACGGAGCCTGCGATCCTTGGGTCGCAAACTGACGTCACTGTGGGTGCGTCAGGTCAAGATAAGGGTGAACCCTCTTCGGGTAATGATCCCTCGGCTGAAGTCTTCGCCGAAAACCTTCTCAGCAATCCGGGTCTTGCCAAGTTTGGCCTGACCCAGAAATCTGCAGAGGAGATCCAGCGGCTAGCCAGGCAAGTCCTGGACAAAAGCCATTTATCCCCCGAGGAGGAAGTGCAAGAAGCAGAGGACGTCAAGTTCTCTGACCTTCTCACTCAAGTCCGCCTTCGTTACGAGAGGATTAGGACTGGCGAGCTTCCAACAGTCCCAGTGATCCCTCTTACTCTCGCCGAGAAGGTGGCCGCTGAAGTGAACGCGGGTTTAGATAAACTCACCCACGAGCAATATGTAAGTTGGAATTCCAACTCTTGTTTTTTCTATTATGTTATATCATATCCTCTAGCCCCCAAGCATGAAGTAGGATATAGAATCCGAGTTTATGCTTTATTAGGATGCCAAAGAACGAACTAGTGTAGCCCCCAAGGCTCGTGCTAATATTTAGCAAAAAATATTAGCCCGAGTCTTAAGTAGCTTTCTAACTTTGGGTATTCTGACTTACAGAAAGTATGTTCCTATAACCAGGAATTATTGACCAATGTCTGCGATAAGCGGAGAGAGATCAAAGCTCTCCGTCTTAAAAATACTGAGCTTAAAGTCGCCAAGGATGAAGCCAAAGGTAAATATTCCGAGATTCAAACCTCGTCTTTGATTTTTTCAATGTCGAATTTTTCTGAACTTGTTGTTCTTTTTTGTCTTACAGCGCTGGTGAAACAATCCATCGCTATGATTGAAGAGGCTGAGAACCTCAAGACCCTGGTGGTGGAGAACAAAGGACTTCACCAAGAGCTAGATAAGCTCAAGGCAGATCATGAAAAGAGCATAGCTCAAGTCCTTGAATCCTCCTCCATGGCCACTGATGAGCGTGATCGCAAGATTGCTGCTCAGGATAAAATAATCTCGGACCTCAAGAATGAGCTTGGCAGAGAGAAGGACCTGTCCTAGGCGCTCCGGGCTGAACTCTAGAGTCTCCGGGAGGAGAAGACCAAGATTGACGACATCATTTTTGGTACATTCCACCTCTCTGACTTATCTTTTTCTTCGACTTCTAGCAATGTTGGTTTTTTCTTAACTTTGTTTTGTGTATAGGTCCTCTTAAGTTGACGGACTCTTCTTCGTCCGAGCCCTGCACCCACCGGCTTACCCAAGTCGGTGATCTTCTTCATGACTACCGCCAGTCCCTTGAGGACATTGGAGAGTCTCTCAGGATTCTGGACATGCCAAGCATGTCAGATTTTGAGGTGCGGGATAGGGCCAAGGAGATGTCGCAGCTTGTTCGGGACTGGAACATGTCCTATGCCTGGACTGCTGCGCTGAACGCTCTCTCCATGGTCATGAGCCACCATGGAAACATGGAAATATGGCAAGTGACTAAAGGGTACTGCAAGGTAGACGAAGATGGCCAGGAGCAGGACCTTCAAGCTATCATGCACTCCTGCGCCGGATACAGGTGCCACGTAGCTGATCTGACCAGTTACGAGATCCCCTTCTTCACCCGCGTGGATACTCCGCCTATGCCTACAGAAGAAGCCAAAGAAGTTTCCAACGATGAACGCACCAACTCGGATGCGGACATCTCGGAACGATATCAAGGCGGAGTGACCAGCAAGCCGGTAGATCCTTCATCTCCTCCTGCATCATAGACCAGAAATTTATGTATTATTCTGGAAAAAACCTAATGCGATTGTAAATATTAAGTACTATTTATCTTTGCAAGTGCTAAGCTTTTGATCTATTCAGCACTTTTGACTTTTGAAATTTTTGCGTGCCTAAAATGTTTACACAAGCACTTATATTTTTTGTCTCTACTTATCGTTTATCTGGCTTTCTGCCTCGTCCCTTTCGTGATCCGGCTAAACCTTCAGCCGGAAACTTTGCCGAGCAACGGAGCTCAATTGCTAAACCAGTTTAAACTCGGAAACAAAGCCGGCTTCCAGTACCAACAATTCACTATTTGGAAAATGCCCGCGTCCGGCGATCAGATAAATAACCCAAGTAAAGACTAGAAACTTTAGAGTTATACCCGAAGGTAGCAGTTTTAGAATTGGAAATCTAGACCAGAACGAACATGAGCATAAAGTACTTTCAAGCATTCTGGGATTTTCGACTATGACATGGTCATTCGGAAATAAGATGGTTTAAGAACTTCTCAAAAAAAACTTGAGGCAACCAAAACTTTTATTTCTCACAGAACATGTACATATGTATGATTACAAAGAAGGATAAACTTACAATAAAAGGGACGTAGCTGAGCAATATTCCACGGTCTGTCTAATTCATCCGGATTTATACTGCCTCCAGCTCTCTTTCTCTTCTTAGTAGCAGGTCTTTCTTTGACTGGCCTCTTGTCAGTTAAGTAGTATGATCCATTGTGCAATACTCGACTAACTAAAAAGGGCCCTTCCCATACTAGGGAAAGTTTGTGCTTTCTTTGTTGCACAAGCCGGAGAACCAAATCACCTTTATTGAAAGATCTATTTCGGACTCTCTAGCCATGATACTTGCATAACTTCTGCTGATAGGCTGTAGATCTCATTTCAGCAACGACGCAAACTTCTTCGACTAAGTCGAGATCATTTTGTCGAGAAACCTCGACATCCTCTTCGATATACGCGGCCACTCTAGGAGAAGTATGAATTAAATCACTAGGAAGAACTGCTTCTGCGCCATAGACCAAGAAGAAAGGTGTGTATCCTGTTGACCTGTTTGGAGTTGTTCGTAAACTCCAAATTACAGAGGGTAATTCCTCTGCCCAAGCCCCCAAAGCACGTCGTAGTGGTGCTTCGAGTCTTGGTTTCAAGCCTTGTAGAATTAAACCATTTGCTCTTTCGACTTGTCCGTTAGCCAGTGGATGTGCGACTGGCGCAATGTTAAGCCGGATATTTTGCTCATCGCAGAATTTGGCCAGTTCTCCCATAGAAAAGTTACTCCCATTGTCCGTGATAATGCTATGCGGATAACCATACCGGATTATAACATCCTCGACAATTCTTTTGGCTGTTGCTCCATCACAACTCGTGACAGGTTTAGCCTCGATCCACTTGGTGAATTTATCCACCATCACTAAGAGGTGAGTAAATCCACTTGGAGCTCGTTTAAAAGGTCCTACCATGTCAAGCCCCCGGACCCCAAAAGGCCATGTTATAGGTATTGTTCGTAGCTGATCAGCCGGAACATGAGCTTGCTTGGCATACTTTTGGCAGCCTTTGCATGTCTTGACTAACCGTTTGGCATCTGCCTGAGCTGTAAGCCAGAAAAATCAATGTCGAAAAGCTTTTGCCACTAAATATTTGGCTGCAGCATGGTGACCACACTCGCCTTCGTGGATTTCCCTTAAGATTTCCACTCCTTCTTCCGGAGATACACAACGCTGAAAAACCCTAGAAACACCCCGTTTATGGAGCTCACCCTTAACAATAGTATAGGCTTTTGCTCGTCGGATAATCTGCCGGCTCAGCACCTCGTCCTCGGGTAATTTGCCATCTACCAAATAATCGAGGTAGGGTTGAGTCAAGCTGGGAATTACAGCCATAACTGCTATTAAAGGTGAGTCGGATTTGGTCGGATATTCCTCATCTACTCCCTTTATCGAGGGAACTTTGAGGTGCTCTAAAAATGCGCCATCCGGGACCTCTTTCCGCGCAGAGCCTATTCGAGATAGTGCATCTTCTTCCTCATTTTCTGCTCGAGGGATGTGTTGAACTTCAAACCCTTTAAACGATTTAGATAGATCATCCACGACATCTTTATATGCTGCCATGTGCTTATTTGCATTACAAATATCCGAGACTTGCTGAGCAACAAGATCCAAATCTCCGTAACACATCAAACGTCGGATGCCAATATCCTTGGCAATCCAGATTCCATGTAGCAGTGCTTCATACTCGGCAATATTTTTTGTCGCTGTGAAGTGGATCTGCAACACGTATAATAGTTTATCTCCTTGGGGTGATTTGAGCACCACGCCAGCCCCCGAGCCCCCTCGAGCCTTAGACCCATCGAAAAAGAGGGTCTAGTATTCCGACTTAGGGAGGACCATGTTCTCCTTCGTCTCTGTCCAATCAGCGACAAAGTCAGCAATGATCTGGGATTTGATTGTTGTCCGAGGTTTATACTCAATATCGAAAACTGAGAGCTCGATGCCCCATTTGGCGACATGTCCTGTGGCGTCGCTGTTGTTGATTATGTCTCTCATGGGAGCTTTGCTCACCACGGTAATTGGATGTTCCTGAAAATAGTGTCATAACTTACGAGATGCTAGGAAAACACCGTAAGACAACTTTTGATAGTACGGATATCGCTGTTTTGATTCTGTCAAGACCTCGCTGACAAAGTAAGTCGAACGCTGCACCAGGTGTTCCTGATTTTCCTCTGGTCTCTCCACCACCATGACGATACTAACAACCTTATTTGTCGTAGCAATATAAAGCAACATCGGTTCCTGACGTTCCGGCGCTGCAAGGATAGGAGCAGATGAGAGTACTTTCTTCAGGTCTTGTAGTGCAGCTTCAGCTTCGTCAGTCCAGACAAAATCCCTGGTCTTCTTCAGGAGTTTGTATAATGGTGCGGCTCTTTCACCAAGCCGGCTTACAAATCGACTGACCGCAGCAATGCAACCAGTTAATCTTTGTACGTCCTTCAGGCGAGTTGGCCTGGAAGTATTGAGTATAGCCTTGATTTTGTCGCGGTTCACCTCTATGCCTCTTTGAGACACGATGAAACCTAACAATTTTCCGGCTGGTATTCCAAAGAAGCATTTTTTTGGGTTAAGCATGATGTTGTATTTTCATAGATTGGCGAATGTTTCCTCCAAGTCGGAAATGAGTGTTTCCTTCTTTTTGGACATCATCGTGATATCATCCACGTATGCATGTACATTGCGTCCGAGTTGGTCGTGGAGGCAATGCTGCATCACGCGCTGGTACGTAGCTCCTGCGTTCTTCAGCCCAAAGGGCATCGTAACAAAACAGAAGGTTCCGAAGGGGGTTATGAATGAAGTTTTGACATTGTCAGATTCCTTCATCTGGATTTGGTGATAACCGGAATATGCGTCGAGAAAACAGAGGAGTTCCGAGCCTGCCGTAGAATCGATAACTTGATCAATTCTAGGCAGAGCGAACGGATCTTTTGGACAAGCCTTGTTCAAGGCAGTATAATCAACACACATCCTTAAATCAGTGGTGTCCTTTTAGGGACCATTACAGGATTGGCCGACCACTCAGTGTGGATGACCTCTTCTATGAATCCGGCTAACTCGAGCCGTCGAGTTGGTCGTGGAGGCAACGCTGCATCGCGCGCTGGTACGTAGCTCCTGCGTTCTTCAGCCCAAAGGGCATCGTAACAAAACAGAAGGTTCCGAAGGGGGTTATGAATGAAGTTTTGACTTTGTCGGATTCCTTCATCTGGATTTGGTGATAACCGGAATATGCGTCGAGAAAACAGAGGAGTTCCGAGCCAGCCGTAGAATCGATAACTTGATCAATTCTAGGCAGAGCGAACGGATCTTTTGGACAAGCCTTGTTCAAGGCAGTATAATCAACACACATCCTTAAATCAGTGGTGTCCTTTTTAGGGACCATTACAGGATTGGCCGACCACTCAGTGTGAATGACCTCTTCTATGAATCCGGCTAACTCGAGCCGTGCTAGTTCCTTAGCTATTGCCTTACGCTTTTCATCGCCAAACCATCGTAAGGACTGTTTGACGGGTTTAGCATTCGCGTTTACATTTAGAGAGTGCTCGACAAGTTCCCTAGGTACTCCGGTCATGTCAGATGGCTACCATGCAAAGATATCTTGATTTGCTTGGAGGAACTTGACGAGCGCGCTTTCCTATGCGCTATCTAGGCCTACGCCTATCTGGGTCACCTTGGAGGGGTCATCATCCTTCAATGGCGCTTTCTTCGTCTCTTCTGATGCCTTGAACTCCGGATTTGGCTTGGTAACCTCCTTCTTCGTTGCGGGCATCTCGGACGGATCTATGCTCTTCTTATTCTCCTGGTACTCCTGGGCGTGCAGCACGGCTTCAGCAAAGGTGGAATTTGCATCCTCGCACTCTCGCGCTTTCTTCGGGTCTCCCCTGATGGTGATCACGCCGTTGGGACCTGGAATTTTCATCATATTGTAAATGCAAAACGGACGAGCCATAAAAGCCCAGTAAGCCGGACGTCCGAATATAGCGTGGTATGCGCTCTTGAACGGGACCACTTCAAAGGAAAGTGCCTCCATCCGATAATTCTTTGGAGTTCCAAAGGTAACATCCAAAGTGATCTCTCCCAGGGAATTAGCTTGTCTTCCTGGGACAACTCCGTGAAAAATCACAGAGCTATGGTTTAGCTGGGTCTCCGAGATCCTCATCCGGCGTAGCGTTTCGACATAGAGAATATTGATGCTGCTACCGCTGTCCATGAGGGTCTTGGAGAAACCATAACCGTCAATAAGTGGGTTGACGATTAAGGTGTATTTTCCTCGCCTTTGTAACTTAGGCGGATGATCATCGCGGTCAAACATGATTGCCACTTCCGACCAGTCCAGATACTGGGGGACAGCTGAAACTGTTGCATTGAGCTCGTGTAGAACTGCTTTCTTGACCTTTGCTGGTTGAGATCCGAGGAAGGTGACATAAGTGTCCTTCTTGGTGGGAAAAGTCTTCTTCCCTTCTGACTTGGGATTTGAAGCATCAGCTTCCTCCATGTAGAAATCTTCCTTGGTCTCCTTGTCTTTTTCGGGATTTTTCTTTCCCTTCTTCCGCTTAGCTTTGTAGCCCGCGGTGTCATCTCTTTTGATGTCGTCATTGAAACGACATTCAGCGTTGGTGTGGGATGAGCCCCCATTGGCGTCTAGGTGATGCACACATGGGTTATTGGCAATGTCGGCCCAAGAGTAGGTTTTGCCTGGTTGTTGTTCTCCTCTTCCTTGGACCCTTGATGTCCCACGGCCACGCCCGCGGCCTCCGCCACGTCCTCCTCATCCTCCAGACCTGGAAACAGTAGTGACTACCGCTGTTTCCGCGTTGGGTTTTTCTTCCGAGGTATTTTTGCGCTTCTGAGCTTGTTGCTTTGGTTGTTTTGCCGACTGAGGCACAGCTAGGGCATTGAGTAGTCCTTCTGCATCGTCGTTAGCATCTGCATACTCGCTCGCTGTTTCTATCATCTCTCCCAAATCAGTAACCTTGTCACACTTCAAGCGATGGCGCAATAAACCAATAGGGAGATCTGCGATGAAAGCTTCAATCGCAGTTTGATCATTTACTCCTTCGCAGGAGTTCTTGGTGTCGATCCATCATCCGAGGTAATCTCGGCAAGTTTCTCCGGCTTTCTGGGTGCAACGCTGTAGGTCTCCAACCGTACATGGCCTTCGATATGTGCCTTCGAAATTCCGAAAGGACGCGCTTTGTAAATCATACCAGTTATGGATGGTGTTTGCCGGAAGTTCATTGAGCCATGATTGTGCCGTCTTCCGCAACATAAGCGGGAGATATCGGGTTGCGACCAGGCTGTTTCCGCCTTTGGCAATGCAGCAAGCTTGGAAGAAATCCTGTAACCAGGTGTCTGGCCGAGCAATGCCGTCGTAGGCTTGGATATGTCTTGAGATAGCAAATCCTTTCGGGAATTTTGTAGCTCTGATGCGTGGACCGAAGCACTTTGGGCCCTCGTACACGTCATCGTTTTCATAGCGCCGAGCCTCTATGTTGGAGTTGATTCTGTGCCTTGCGTCGTTCGGGGATAGAGATCGTCCCGAATGCCGGCTGTGGCTGCGGTGCCGTGGAGCCGGACTTCGGCTTCTGCCACCACCTCCTCCGCCATGTCGTCCTCCTTGCCCTCCATGGGAGCCGTTGTGATGACTGTGTGGTGGAGAGGGTGGAGCAGCTTGACTATGACGAGCCCCCTGTCGGCTTGTACCGACATGGTTTCCGTCGTTTCTTCGTCCGTCATTCCCACCATGGTGAGGCTCAGCCGGACGGTTCTCATGTCTAGGAGGTGGCATCCTCTGACGGTCCTTCGCCCGACGTTTCTCTTTATCTTCTCCCCTTCGATCTTTAGATTCTCGTCGGGGAGGGTTCGTCGGATTCAGGGCTGAGTAGCTTGATACCCAAATGGATCTCCTCTGGTCCTGGATTAGCCGATAGAATTTCTCGGGCTGCCACGGTATTTTGTACTGGTGTTGGGTATACCCAATCTCCGTTGCTATCTTTCCGTGGCTTCCCCATCTCATCTCCGAAAAGGACGGCACAGACACGTGGGAATTGGTTGTCATCTATGTGACGCTTCCGTGTCTTATGATGCAGATGAGACATGTACTCCTTGTTCGACATGCGTTTCTTCTCCACCTCGATGTTTTTGGCTTCATCGAGGAGTTGTTGACGACGCACTTCTTGGGCTTGCGCCCTTTCATCCAGCTCATCTGCAGTAAGTTCTGCAGCTGTAGGGATAGGTGTGGTTAATGCGGCATCGATGAGTTTACGCGCACCTTCAGTGATCACGTGTCCATCCACCGATGCTTCTTTTTTCAGCTCGTCTGGGATAAGTGCTCCATCCGAGTCTTCTTCGTATTCCTCGGCAATCACCTCCTCTATCAGAGGGTCTTTTGCTAGTGTCTTGTTTTTCTTGTTCTTCTTCTTTGCCTTCTTGGCAGCGCTGGTAGCAAAGACGGCTTTGGGTCCGTTTCCTGGAGTCAAGCTCTGATCGGTACTTTCGGACATCTGGACCTCGGGATTATCTCCGACGTCCATGTCATCCTGTGTTTTGGGAGAGTGTTCCCCGGATCCTTCATCCATGGCTTCTCCTTCTTCTGCAGCTTTGGAGTTGTACTCCTCTTCATACTCCATGGAGAACTTTCGGAAATCTGCTGACGTCATCGACCCATCCGAGGATGCGGGTACGTCGGTGTTTGTTCCAATTGCTTCCAGCACCGAGTCGGTGTTTTCTCCAGCATCGGCAGAGCCGGATCCGGATCCCACGTATCCGACGAAGTGCGACGCGTGCTTCCTGAGGTACCTGCGGCTTTCACGATCAGCCATATCGAAACTTTTGATGGTTTCAAGGATTGCATCTGCGTTTTTTCCTTGCAGTATCATACATCGTAGTGTGTACCTTAGGAAAGGCCTGTCTGTTCCGGCATAATCAGAGCCAAAATCAGTGTCGTTCATATGCTCCTCCTGGATTTCGACTTCCACGGGTGGGTTGATCTGGGATTCGGCTCCTCCAGGGAGATCCACTCCAGATTCGACGTTGACCGCTAGGTCTTCTTCTGGTTCGGGTTTCTCCACTATCTCCGCAACTGGTGCAGGCTGGGTGGGATTAGGGTTTTCTGAGATCCAGAATTCTGCCGCCTCCACGGACAAAGGGGACCCAGAAAATTCTTCTGCCTCTATCACCACCGTTGGGGTGGGTTGGGCAGGTTCAGCGAAACCGATGTAAACATCGATCTCGCCAAACCGATGTAAACTTGTGTAGGCAGTCACGACCTCCTTTGCCGGAATCCAAGTCTCATCGAGAACGATGAGAGGGACGTCGCTGGCGTAGAGGATGCGACCGACAACGATAGTCTCGCCGATTCCGATTCTTGCAGATTCCGCTCGGAACACAGATCCGTAGCTCACTTGCCCCACGGTGGGTGCCAACTGTCGTCGGATTGATGACAAGTACGCCATGAGGGGGTCCTCGAGGCGTGCGGAAGAGAGGGGGGGTGAGACGTACGGTATTCCGGGACGGTGAGCACACAAGTTTACCCAGGTTCGAATCCACCGGCTTTGGACGGATCCTACTCTAGCTAGCAATCCAGTAATAAAGCAGAGCCGGAATATGGGTTACAAGGGTTTCGCCTGTGTGATTTGAGGGTCTAAAGTATTGAGGTGTGCCCTAAAGGCTCTCCCTAGGACGGCTTATATAGATATCCGGCCTAGGGTTTACATGAGAGATCTATCTGGCTACGTCTAAGAGTCGGGTACAGAGTACATCTTGAACTACAGGTAACATTATGGGCCTAAGTCGGTAAGTCTTCTGGGCCTTCCCGTAGCCGGATTGGACTCCGTCCTTCTCCCTGACTGGGCCGCCCATGAAGCAAAGCTCTAACCCGAAGTGGGCCACCCTGGTCAGTGAGGAACTGTGAGGATACCCGGAAAGTATATCCCCAACACCTGCCCATGCGGGTACAGTACCCGCGGGTACCATTACCCATGGGTAAAATTGCCATCCTTAGCCTAGGGTCTCCGAGGCCTGAGGACTCCACGCCCTCTGGCACTGCTCCCGCGGCCCAACGGCCGTGTTAAGGACCTTCCACCTCCTGAAGGTGATGTCACGCTCCTGCCAGCCGGTGCTCCTCGGTGGCCATGTCCGCAAGGAACCGGTCAAGCCCAGCACACGCGGCCTCCACAATATCATGAAGGTGGCCCGACCTCCTAGGAAGCTTGAGGCCGAACTGCCCTTCGGTTGTTGTGTTAGGCCCCGTGATTGTGAGGGCTCGGGGGGCTGAACCTGCCGGCACCCTCATCGGTGCTAAGATCTGGGGACGGGGTCGATATCTGAGTCCCCATGGGATCCTCCCGAGCATGAGCATACCCTCCATAGGCGCCTCCAGAGGCAGCGAGCGCCTCACCCCGACCAAGCTGCACGTCCTCATCACCCACGGCGGCTAGGACCGATTGTCCCAGGGGTCGTGAGGCATGTGGGGAGCAAGCCCGATTCCCCGCCACGTCCTGGGTTGCCGCCTCCACCTATGAGCGCCCCACGGCGTGCTCCGGCAGGGACGCGGCCGAACCCTCAACCCGTAGACTGCCCCCGCTGGCGGACCCTAGTAGGAGACATGCCCTGTAGGCTAGATTAGGCTCCAGGTCAGTCTTTCCGGATGAGGAGACCTTTGCTCTCTTCTGCTCTTTCCTAGATCAAAGGTGCAGGAAGGAAAGGTAGGTGATGAGGGTTAGAGAAAGAATAAAGGTAGAGACAACTCCCAAAGAGGAAAAATCACCTGTTGCTCATGGGACAGGCACGGGACCAATGCCCTCTCTTCAACCCGAGGGAAGGAAAGCGTCCCCGTCGCCAGGCACGAGCCTCTTTTCCGTAGACGGGTCCTCGGAGGACGCCCCACTGACTATCGAGGTGGGACGGAGCACACTGATTTTTTCGCCACAAGGGCCGGAAGGCACGATGCTCATGGAGGCCTCATCATCCTCTCCCGAGGAAGATACAATGTGGATCATCCATGCGCGACAAACAGGGTGAGATGCCTCAGCACCTCCGTTTAGTGACATGTCCTCATCGTCCAGCCCTCCCATGGAGCTCCAGGTCGGACTCGAGGCACGAGGGACCTCCAACACCCCCACGCCTACAGCACTCTCTCCCCACTGGTCAAAGGAGGGAATCCCCAAGTAAGCGGCACCTATGTCTTTGATCAGATACAAGGGATGGGCCTCCAGGCAGCGGAATCTCGAGTAGTGCACCCCCGCCAAGGAGCAGGTGCATGAGGGAAGCCACGATGTCGTCGGGAAAAACACCCCCAAATAGTTTGATCTTGTCTTGACCATCGGACATAGCCCAGATGGGTTTGCTGCACTCCTGGAGAGGAGCAATATTCCGCCAGAGGAACTCCCAGACCATCATCTCTCTGGCTAGGCCTTGGTCCCTCAAAGTTGCCACACGCCTCTTGAGAGGACCCGGGCTCATGTAAGCGGTCGTCTCCCGAGCCCATCCGGGGTTCTCTACCACCATTCTGGAGGGAATGCAGAATTGTGGGAGTGCCCTAAAGACATCCACGACCACCCAGTCCGACGGAACTCGGGCATCTTCCCCCGAATGGAGAGGGGAGGAAAACCCTCATCGTCACTAGCGGCGAACTAGATGCCGCCAAGACACTCTCCTGGCCTCTGGACTCAGAGGCTGAGAAATGCTAGAACAACACCACCAAGGGATTCACACCCATGAAGGCCTCGCACCATAAGGTGAAAGAAGCCAGGAGGGTCACACTCCACGGGTGGAGATGGAGCAGCTGGATGCAGTAATTCTCTAAGACAACAATTAAGAAGGAGGAGAAGGGAGGCACCAGCCCGGCGGCAAGGGAGTGCATGAAGATGGGGAACATGGTGGATCGGTTCCCTCTCCCGCTAGTCGAGCCGCACCACGCTCGGGTGGCCCCCACTCGTTCGCGGCTAAGGCCCCTATCTGTCGGACCTTCTCTAGACCCTCCTCGTTGATGATCTTTGGCAGCTGAAAGGAGCTTGGGATTTGCGACATGAAACCCGCTGCGGTCGGAGCGTCACACACCTTCTTGAGTGGCATGGCCATGTCAGCAGGGGCTAGAAGAAAGCTGCGGAAGAAGAAGGCAAAGTGAATAGTCCTGACGCTGGCTCGGGCTTTTATGGAAGGAGTAGTTTTCGAGGGCATGCAACAAAGGCGACGGTTCACGAATTCAGCGGACACCTCTCCCCTCCCGCCATACGTGGAGGGCACGGATGAGCCCCACTAACAATCGTGCACGGATACGACCGGACGTGGGCCCATCACTAGTTGGTCCCTTGACTTCATCGCTCACAGGCGGACCCACACAAGGCAAGATGCCGGGGGCTACTGTTGGATTAATAGTACAAGGGGTACCACATCCCACCCAATTGTTGGGCCCACATCGCTCGCTCCACTAGGCCTCAATAGGGTCATGTCCCTCAAGAGGCAAGATAACGCCTTCACTCCCCTACGGGTGGCGGGATTGGCTCCAGGTACACAACACCTTGGTGAAACACCATGGAGGGACACGGCCATGAACTTGTTTCCACCACAAGATGACAACCCATCGGGCAGTTCCGCTGCGCACTATCCTTCTTGATAAAGTGATATGCTACCTTTCCACTTTGGTGCCAAAGGCCGGATGACCACATCTAAGCCAAGAAGATTGAGCCTGGCACCACGCCACTGGGGAAGACGTCATGGGCGACCACCGTGGTAGACTGAAGACCAGTGCATGACCAAGACCGTGTCCACTGGAAGTGTGAGTGGGGTCTAGAGCCCCTTTGGCGGTAATATGGTAACCCTTCCCGCCCAATATTCGGGGGGAAGAGGCCGGACGCCCCTATAAAAGGAGAGGTACCCCAACCTTAGAAGGGGATCGATCCGAGCAATCTGAAACCCTAGACATTGATCTACCTTTGTACCCTCGTGAAGCACCACAAGCAATACAACCAAGCAGTATTAGGGATTTTACCTCCCCACGAGGGTCCTGAACCTAGGTAAAAAAACCTTGTGTCTACTCTCTATCGTGCGCGAGCTCCTCCATTGTCATCGTCGTCGAGAAAGTCTGAATGAGTGTTCAGCCTCCTCATGAACCCAGGGTACATTGGACTCCTTGTTCCTTCTCGGTACACAAGTCTCCAACATGTGCTAGTGTCGGGACCAACCTACACGAGAACACCCAATGCAGAAGACACTTCTCGAATCCTGGCACATAATGAAGAAAGAGGATTTTCGAGGATGCTTGGAAGCATCAATTTTATAAACTGAGCATGGAAGAACTTCCGATTTTCTTAGAATGAATGTACAAAGGTCATAAAGGATATTGTAGTGCGGTGCCTTAGGTACTGGAAAATCATGATCCGTGGATTTGGCATGCTTTTTCGGTAAGATTGGATCTCACAATGACATTAACATGTTGTAGCGCTCGAATGTCTTCGCCAAGATTGCTGAAGGTCAAACTATGCAAGCTTGTCGAACTATGTGGAAGGATGTCGAGTGGGAATTTGGTGTGCTCCAAGCTTTTGTCCGGTACCCTGCTCTTACCTGGTCAAAAGTTCAGATGTGCGAGATCATGAATCCCTGTGTGGTCATGCAAAACATGATCATTGATACCGAGTGGGATAATCTAGAGATCATGAATGCCTGTATGGTCATGCAAAACATGATCATTTGGTGTTCTCCAATTTTTGTGATTCTGCCCCAGATTGCTATCTAACTTTCGTTAGTTCAACACTTTTCAATTTGAGCAACAGAAGGTCTTCGAAAAAATTCGTCTTTACGTGCTGGTCTGTTTTGACAGATTTCTGCCATTATTTGCATTTGCTTCTTGTTGGTTCCTTTTTGAGTTCTCTTTGGGGTATTGAGCTTTTTGAGGGAAGTGCTTCAGTAGCTTGTGTTTTAATGGAAGTTTTATTGGTTTTAGAGCTGAACCTAAAGACCTTATATCTTGAGTGCACTAATGTTGCTAATAAAGATTGTGTGAAGTTTTGTATGAAGGAAAAATTTCAGGTGTATGGAAGGAATGATGTAATGAGATGAAGAATGGAATAAAGCTCAAGCTTGGATATGCCACGCATGTCACCCCAAGAAATATCCAAGAAGTACAAGTGTCAAAGCTTGGGGATGCCCAAGGCATCCCCCTCTTCATGAATAAAAATCCCAGGTTTCTTCCAAACACTTCATTTTTATTGTTTCATGCACAGTTGTGTTGTTCTTGGAGCGTCTTCTTTTTCATTTTCGTTTTGGTTTTTTGTTTGCTTGGTTTTCTTAGTTTACTGAATAAATTGGTTGAACCCCCTCTTTCATGCATTGGTTTTCAAATAGTTTGGTTTGGATTGGAAAAGAGTAGGAAAGTTCATGCTTAAGTGGTAAAGAGAGCTTGTTTTTGACTGTGGCCTATGCTTTGTCATGCCATGCTTGATATTGTTTTGGCTTTATTCTTAGTATTCTTTGCTGTAGCATGACTTGTTATAAACAATTGAGATTGCTTAATGTGCCTTTGAAGAATCATGTGTTGTTTTAGCATATTAAAGCATAGTATTGTGGTATTCTCCTTTGATGCTTTATTTGGGTTGACTTGGCGCATGCTCACACCATGTTATGACTATCCCAAGTCACCATAAGCCTTTATGATCCTTTAGTTTTCAACTTGTAAGTATCACTTATGCTTTGATCAATGATGTTTTGTCGCTCTGCATGATTATGGTCATTATTGCTCTCTTAGTTGGTCGCCCCCAGTCTTTTGCTAGCCTCCATAACCAAGTATGAGTTCCACTCATGCATCCAACTCCTAAAACCAAGTTATTCCAAAGAGTCCACCATACCTACCTACTAGCATATGCTATTCCAACTATATTCATGTTTTTATCTACCTTCCGAATTAAACTTGTTATGAGAAAACTAGTGATTAAAGCTCTCATGAACTTGATGACACACTTTACTTTTTTTGCCCTTAATAAACTTGAATCATTGTGTCGTCTATGTTGTATATGCTTACACTTATTTGTTGGGGATTAGCAGAACCATGCTGTCATGGGGAACGCTTTCAACATTGCACTTGTACTTTGTAACTAGTTGATATCATGCTCTTTTGTCTATGGATGTCGTCGGTGTGAAATGAAAGGGGAGCTTGTAAGTTCATGGAGTTATGTATATGTGTTAGATAAACGCATGGGCCGCTGGTCTAATCCATGCTGTCATGGTGGAAACCTGCAGCGTAACCATAATGAGCTGTCTATGAAGCATTCTTCTTCTAAAAAATGAGTCAGATATTGAGAAAAAAGAGAAAAAAAGGAAAAAAGAGATATGAGAAAAGAGGAAAGAGAGAAAAAAGCACCATATTCCCATGGTAAATAAGAAGATTGCAGAGATGCTCGTTGTCTGCTTGCCTTGTCATTTTGATATGGGGATTCTTCTGTATCATCGGGCAAGGGGTATCTCGTTAGCGGTTCTCAATCATACACCTGTACTTATGATGACAAGAACTTACCGGTGACTAAACGTGAGTAGCATGAGGAGCGCCCCTCGTATTCAAGGGACATGAGATTTCCAACTTATACTTCGTCAAGCATATACACCATAGTTTGTTCACTTTAACATTAATCACTTCAAGATGCTTATGATAGGGGCAATGAGAGCTGAAATCTAATAAGTACCATAATTTTTGGAAGCTCTTTATGAAACTTGAATCCCTACTTCCTTCTATGAAGGCCTTTCTTTTACTTTTATGTTGAGTCTCCACCTTCTATCTTTATGCACCTACTTTGAGAGCATAGTGGCCATTCTTAGTTCTATGTGCATTGTACCAAGACTTGTTAATTGATGCATAGCTTGGATATTGCTTGTTTTAAACTATTTGTATCTAGTCACACTTATGAACTTTGAAGGTGTTCTATGCATTTATGTTTGCTACTCTATGAGGGACAAGCTGAATGCCACTATGCTATGTTTTCTTTATGTGAAACAAACAAATGTCTTGCAAAGCATTGTTATTCATGAATCTTTTGTTTGGACCTATTCATGTTGCAACATAGTTGCTTTGTCTTATTGTTAGAACTTTCGCTTTCATGCTATGTTGAAGTACTATGATCCCAGCTATCAATGTTTTACAAATACTTTGATCAAGTTTATGATGGTGCAAGTCACCTAAAAAATAATTCCTTTTATCACTTACCTACTCGAGGACGAGCATTAGTAAAGCTTGGGGATGTTGATACGTTGCAAACGTATCCATAATTTTTGATGTTCCATGCTTGGTTTTATCTACTTTCTTATGTTTTGTCCACACTTTGGGGTACTTTTCATATTATTTCTTGGACTAACCTATTAACAAGAGCCACAGTGCCAGTTGCCTGTTTTCTACTGTTTTTGGTTCCAGAAAGTCAGAAAATGAATATTCTCGGAATTGGACCGGACAAAATCCAAAGTCATTATTTTCCCAAAAGATTCACAGACCCAGAAGGAGAGACGAAGGAGGGCCATAGGGTGGCCAAACCACCCCTAGGCGCGGGTCCCCCAGGCCGCGCCAGGGCATGGTGTGGCCCCCCTGGCTGCCCACCGACCTTGCCCCTTCGCCTATAAGTAGCCCCCGATGCAAAAACCCTAAATCATCAAGCCTCCAGCCACGAATAGTTCCGCAGCGCCACCGCCACCGAAGGGGAGATTCGAGGGACAGAAAGTCTCTGTTCCGGCACCCTGCCGGGACGGGGAAGTGCCCCCGGAGCCATCTCCATCGATCTCCACCACCATCTCTATCACCATTGCTGATTCCCATGATGAGGAGGGAGTAGTTCTCTCTCGAGGCTAAGGGTTCTACCGGTAGCTATGTGTTCATCTCTCTCTCTATGCATGATCATATTGTGATCATGAGCTTTGTAATCAAGTAGATCTACCTTGCTACTCAAGTGCTTTAATATATCTCTGCTCTCCCCATGTGTGTGAAGTTGACAATGTTCACACCATGGTGGCACTTAGGCTAGAGATTACAAATACTTGTTATGAGTTATATTTGGAGTTGGATGTCTTTATGAAATTATGGTGTTTGTTTGAACCATCTAGTACTCAAGGTGACAATGTGGGGTTATCTAGATGGGAAAGATGAACTTTGAGGAGTGCTTTTATAGCCCTACCAACGATTAGAGTGTCCAACCGGAGAGTAGTTTAGCGTAGTATCATAAAGAGAAGATATTTATATGAGATTGTTCACTAGTGAAAGTATGATCCCTAGGCCTTGTTTCTAAGCACTGAAACACCATTTGCTATTAGATCTATTACATGTTTGCTTGCTTCCATCTTTATTTCAGTTTGCCTTTAGTCTCTTCCACGCCATCAAGCTATTTTCTCGCACCGTACCACTTATAATTATCCATACCACTTGTATTTCACTATATCTTCGCCGAACTAGTGCACCTATTCACCTGACAAGTGTATTGGGTGTGTTGGGGACACAAGAGACCTCTTGTATCTTGATTGCAGGGTTGCTTGAGAGGGAATACCTTTGACCACTTCCTCCCTGAGTTCGGTAAACCTTGGGTGATCCACTTAAGGGAAAACTTGTTGCTGTTCTACAAACCTCTACACTTGGAGGCCCAACAACTGTCTACAAGAATAGAAGTGCGTAGACATCACTCGCCAGCCTCTGGGCAATTTTGTTGGTCATGTTATAATAAAGTTAATGCATGGTAAAGAGTGAGTAAGAGCAAGTATAATAAAGGACTTATAGCCCGCATACGTGGCAATTTAGCCTATGTGGAGGAGAGACATATGCAAAAATAAGGGTAGTGGGCTCTAAGGCCTTTCACAATGGATGGTTTCTTAGCACGTTATTATAGGAAAAATAAATACTTAATATATCACCCCTTTAATGGATTGTATGTTAGGTCTTGTCTCTATATTTAATGATTTTGGTGATTTGTAGGCATGTCATTGTGCTAGACATTCTTTTTTGCCTATGGTTTTGTGCAAGCTTGTATCTAGCTAAGGCCTTTCACAATGGATGTCTCTTATCACAATATCATAGGCATTTTTCTTATGAAGAGAGAGATGGTCCTTCGATCTTAGCTAAGGCCTTTCACAATGGGTGGTTCTTAGCGGTGTATCCTAGGCACTTTGCCTATGTGGCACTATAGTTAATGAGGAAAGAGATTGAGGTTGTATCTTAGCTAAGAAACACCTCTTGCACGAAACCATAGGCAAAAAGCATGGTTATGCCAATTAAATACATGCATGTCATCTAAATCATTAAATGTAGATACACCACTTAAGAAACAATGCATTGGAGAAGTTGTCTCTTAATGATTTATTTCTCCTAGGATAATGTGCTAAGATACACCCCATTGTGAAAGGCCTAAGATACAACACTTGCACGCTACCATAGGCAAAAAAACTTGGCTAGTCCAATTACACACATGCATGAGCACAAAATCATTAAATGCAACATCTCTAAGAAACACCATCTAAGATACACCCCATTGTGATAGTTGTTACTTAAGTTTGAATAGCTCCTATGAAAACATGCTGAGATACACCCATTGGAAAAGGTCTAAGATACAACACCACCATCTCTTCTCATTAAGTATATGCCACATAAGCAATTTCCCTATGATACCGTGCCAAGAACCTTCCATTATGAAAGGCCTCATGCAAGAGCAAGTCTCTATGCGTGCTCCTAGGCAAATGCAATAAATGCGAAGAAAGAGATAGAGAGTAATAGCCAACATTATAACCAACACTTGTATGAATGCCTATACATGATGGCCATATATGATGTGGCAGCTTCATATAGCCAAACGGCTGGCTATACTATTGAAAATGCTCCAAGGTTTTTTGGAAGTGTATACTTTGACTTGACTTCTTCCTTAATCATGGTTCTGCTATCGTCTAGTCCTGGAATCTGAGGTACACTAAAATCCTAACAAGAGGTATCATAGAAAAGCGCGGTCTTGAATCATACATGATCATATTTGGCACAAGGTGGAACATCGTGATGATTGCACCAGAACCAAACTGATAGGAACCACAATGTGTCCTTTATAATAACATAACATCAATAGTTAGTCTTGGTATAGAGATGTACACAACCCAAAAAAGCCTCGTTAACATGATCAGAGACTCACAACAACATGAACGAATCACCGGGGATACCTCATACCTGGACTAGAAAAAAGCTTCCCCAAAACGACGCCTCCTGAAACACCTGGACTATGAAAAAGCTTCCCTTAACCGACACATCTAGAAAGATAATAGTGCACAAGCGCACAATATTATCAACATGCAATAACTTGGATCATGCCTAAGAGCCACTAGTGGAAAATGGGCATTTTGTCCCGGTTTGTAAGGGGCTTTAGTCCCGGTTGCCCAACTGGGACGGGGCAATCAGGACTAAAGCCCCAACCCTTTAGTCCCGGTTGGGCTGCGAACCAGGACAAAAGGGTGGTCCACATGGCATATGGCTGTCGCAAGGGTGGGGGGCATTTGTCCCGGTTCGTAATACGAACCGGGATCTGTAGGCGTCTGCCGCGGCAGCATTTTGGGCACTTTTTGTGCCACGACAGAGATTTTTTTTTGTATATTTTCATTTATTTTGTTTCCCCTTTATCTATTTCCTTTTTGTGTTTTGGGCAACATTTATTTTGTGACACTTACCCCAACACTATGTTGTGAGGAATGCTCGTCCTCATAGTAGATGGTGAGAGGTTGATGTTAGATGTCCCTCCATGCGGATTTGAGGGACCATGCCTCCATGCGAATCCACTTTCGATAACATCAACCTTGCACCATCTACTATGAGGACGAGCATTCCTCACAACATAGTGCTGGGGTAAGTGTCATCTACCTTAAGGGAACCATTCTATTACAAAACATCTCCCGATTATATTACACAGCAAGTATCGAATATATTACATTCATGCATATATACAATATAAAGTGTTTTATGATCCCTATTACATTATCATCATCTTCCGATAGTATTCTCCTTTTGGATCTAGGACCTCTTCATCTAAGAATCCCGCAATTTCCTCTTGGATTGCTTGTATGCGATCCTCTGGTAGAAGATGTTTCCGCAACCGTTTGATCTAATTTAAAAGAAGGAGTCAACGTATATGAATGAAACTAAACACAATTGATGGTAATAAAACAAAATTCTGAATATTTTTTACAACAGAGGCTTAATTAATTAATATATATATGTATATAGAAGAAAGAGCGTTAATATATATGTATATAGACAACAGAGGCTTTATATATATACTTCATACTACACGTACATACCTTCCGGTATGGTAGATACTGCCTAGATAGTGTGAAACACGCGTGAGTGTAACTACACCCGGGTGTAGTATGAATATGTCCTATATATATATATGTGCACCTCGCCGGCTTACAACAGATGCTCGATCCGGAGGGCTAAAAGAAGAAAGAGCGTTAATATATATGTATAAAGGCAACATAGGCTTAATATATATATATGCACCTCGCCGGCTTCTCCCTCACCGGAGCCGTCTGTTCGGTCGAAACCCGGATCTCCCTCATCGGACTTGTTCAGATATAGAGAGGTGACATCGTTATTGATATTTCCTCCCTCATTGATCATATCCTCAAGCGCCATTTTCTTTTCTTCATCTCTGGGTTCCATATTTTCTGCAAAAGGGGAAAAGCGGATGAGTCGAAGCGGCCAAGCGAGGAGGTTAGGGAGGCATGATTTGATGGGCTAGGGTGTCGTGGTTTGACGAAATCTAACCCTAATACATGCTTGACAATTTTAAACGCGGTCCAAGGGATATAAATCGTAATTCGAAGAAACCCTAATATATGGCGCATTGCCACACCCGTCCATCGTCCCTATATGGCGCGCGTTGCCGCACCCATCCCTAACCTCAAATGCTGACGAGATCATGTAACTCCAATGCTCGTAAGCAATAACGACCATGTACAAACTCATTTAAACATATAAAACATTTCTTGAAATATTCAAACTAACATAATTTCAGGACTAATAATAAGGCAACATAAGCTTCTTCCTATCCTGGAGCCAACCGGCGTTAGGAAGAAGTGTCGTCACGAGCCTTCGTCTCTGACTCCGCATTATCATCGCGAGCCACTACCACGACCACTTTACTAATACTAATACTACTAATACTCTACAACTACCACTATACTACTACTACAAATACTATAGTACTAGTAAAATAATACTAATAGTAATATACTACTAATACTACTAATACTACTAGTAATACTACTACAAATACTACTAGTAATACTACTACAAATACTACTAGTAATACTACTACAAATACTAAAAAGACATAATAATAAAGACAAATACTAAAAATACTAATAAAAACATAATAATAAAGAAGACATAAAAAGACAAAAAAAATCACGCCGGCTCCCCTGCTTGCGCTGGCCCCTACTCGCGTCGGCCGCCTCCCCTGCTCGTTCTGGCCCCTGCTCGTGCCGGCTGCCTCCCCTGCTCGTGTCACCGGCTCCTCTTCTCGCGGTCGCGCCCCTACTTGCGCCGGAAGCCCCTGCTCACGGCCGCCCCTGCTCAGTCGCCCATGCTCGCGGCCACCCCTGCTCAGCCGCCCCTGCTTGCCCTGTCGCCGCCTAACCCTACGGAGCTTGAGAGGGAGGGAGAGGGGTCGGGGCGCACCTGGGACACGGGGATGACATCGACGGTCGGTGGTGTGGCGTAGACGACGGCATCGGAGCAGCTCCTCCTGGCGACGGCGGCGATCTGCAGTGGTGCGTGAGAGAGTGAAAGAGATTGGGAAGGAGAGAAAGGGGCACGCAGTTAAGTACTTTGTGGCCATTCGTCCTAGTTGGTGCCATCAACCAGGACTAAAAGGTCTTTAGTCCCGGTTGGTGGCACAAACCGGGAATAAAGACCAGAGCATACGTCCCGGTTGGTGCCACCAACCAGGACGTATGATGGCCACCAAAGCAGCGCGCGCAGAGGATCTTTAGTCCCGGTTGGTGGCACCAACCGGGACTAAAAGTACTTTTTTCAAAAAAATCAAACTTTTTAGATGTTCGTGCCTTATTTATTATTTAGGTGTTCACATTTGAAATGATTTGAATTTGAAAAAACTTTCTATCTTATGAAATAGTTATTCTAACTATTCAAACTATTAAAGTTGAAATGGTTTAAATTTGAAATTTCTGAAATGGTTTAAATTTGAATTTGAAAACACTTTCAACATGAAAAGTGTTTGAATTTGAATAACTAATGCAGAACCATTTTATTTTTCCTAAACAATTGTTCAAACTATTAACCATTTTGCCATTTTCAAATAAAAATGCATTACCGAATGAAAAAGTGGATCTCTCGACAATCTTGGGTACACAAACGAACTATTTGTCCTAGCCAATGGATTAGTCATAATAATGTCTAGCCCTATAGTACACAGCTTCAGGGTCATCTTCCGTATCATGTTCATCGTCATTGCTATGGCATATTCCGGGGATCCTCAACCCATCCCCGGCTTGTGTAGGGGGGAACTGGGCACCGTGAACCATGACATATTCTAGGGGCACCTGCCACTCCGGCCTCGGATTCACGACATGAGGGGAGGAGCCTCCTGGATGACGATTCCGCTACGCCCGCGACCTTCACCATAATCACCCTTACCATGGCTTTGTGGTGGGTGCAAGTGCGGGTACCGCAGGCGAGGATGATCTCCCTCAGCGATGTAGCACATCACACCAGCGATAGTCCGGTTCGCCCACCATATGCTATGACCGGTTTCATTGTGGTTCACCGGGGGCGTGTCGTCACCCTCGTACCTGGCGAGCTCCCTTTCCTGCCGGTTAGCGAAGAAGGCATTCTAGGTGTCGTAGTTGTCGGGATCCCAATGGGGATCCATCCATTGCTCCAGCGTGAGCTCTAGGTAGAAGTGGTTCGTGATGGCCACCTGGCGGGCGGAACCTTGAGGAACAGGAGGGACATGAACTCCTCCAACGCTCAGCATCCAGTCAGCAGGCAGCCGGTTGCCCGACGGGCATGGGTAGCTGGAGGCGCACAACGCCTCAGTCTCTTCGAGTGTGAGAATGACCCAGTATGCGGTGTCCATTGTTGAGAGAGGAAGGTGTGGATAGACATGGCGCGGTCAGCCTAGATATAGAGGGAATGGGCGAGAAAACATAGTGGGAAGCGGTGGGAAATATCTTTAGTCCCGGTTAGTGGCTCCAACTGGGACTAAAAGCTCGGTTAGAGGAAAAGGGCAGGAAAGCATAGCGGGAAGCAGTGTGGGAAATTGCGGGAAATATCTTTAGTCCCGGTTAGTGGCTCCAACTGGGACTAAAAGGCCCGATTAGAGGGGAAGGGCGAAAAGCATAGCGGAAAGAAGTGGGAAATGGCGGGAAATATCTTTACTCCCGGTTAGTGGCTCCAACCGGGACTATCGACAAGAGTGTCGACATTATGTCGTGAATGTCGACACTATGTTGTGCTGCTTAATCTATAAATAGGCATCCTTGTGAAGTTATCAACTGCAAATGTGATGGTGTGCGAGAGCGGAGACACCACTACGACCAGTTTGAGGGAGATGCCAGCGGAGCCCAGTCCTCTGGTATCTCCAACAAACTGGCCATAGATGTACTCCCTAATATGTGAAATTAGTTAGCTCCCGGCATATTGATCTAATTAGAGATGTTATAAACTACAAGATGATGGTGTGCAAGAGTAGGGACAACACTATGGCCAACTTCAGGGAGATGCCTAAGGATCCAGTCCTTAGGCATCTCTCTAAAGCTGGCCATAGAGGCACTCCCTAATATGTGAAATTAGTTAGCTACCTGGCATATTGATCTAGCTAGAGAAGTTATAAACTCCAACATGGTGTGCGAGAGCAGGGACAATACTACGGCCAACTTCAGGGAGATGCTTAAGGATCCAGTCCTCAGACATCTCTCTGAAGCTGGCCATAGAGGCACTCCCTAATATGTGAAATTAGTTAGCTACCTCGCATATTGATCTATCTAGAGAAGTTATAAACTCCAAGATGGTGTGCGAGAGCAGGGACAATACTACAACCAGCTTCAGGGAGATGCCTACAGATCCAGTCCTCACGCATCTCCCTGAAGATGGCCATAGAGGATGGATCTCAGAAGAAACATCACTATAAGTCTAAAAATGATTTTTCAAAAAAAAACACGAGCATTAGATCATGTACCTCTAGGTTAAACCAGACCCACTTCCTACCGATTTGGTAGACATTTTTCTTTTTCTCCAGGGGTGGACGAAAAGGTTTTAAAATCCCTGGTTGGGACATTGTTCATGTAAGGTGGTCTAGTGTTTTTGAAAAACAGGGTGGTACCATTTTTTATTTAACGTTTCGTGTTACTTCACAAAACGCCCTGATTTTGGCACTCGGAAAATAGAAAATGGCTTTTTCATGTGACGAAAAATAAAACTCCCTCCTCTAACATTGTTAGCCATCCCAAGATGCACATGCATGCAGAATATGGGCATAGTATCACAAACTATGCCTCGATTATGCACATAACATTGGTCATTTGGACCGAAAGCCATGAAACCTTGAACATGATAGGTCATTTTGTGAAGGTTTTTGAGACATAATCAATATACCAAGTTTGGTATTTTTCCTTGCAACTATGCCATATAATATGACACCACACGAAGGATTTACATTGTTCGGACCTTTTTTGAATTTCTTATGGCTATTTCAAAATTTACCCGTTTCTAACTATGGTCATAACGTCGGGTATGAAGATAGGGGATGAGCCTCGTTAAAACCTGCATTGGATCTCTAAAGAAACATCACATTATGAGTCTAAATATGATTTTTTCAAAAAATCACGAGCATTAGATCATGTACCTATAGGTCAAACCGGACCCACTTCCTACCGATTCGGTACACATTTGTCTTTTTCTCTAGGGGTGGACGGAAAGGTATTAAAATCCCTTGTTGGGACATTGTTCATGTAAGGTGGTCTAGTATTTTTGAAAAATGGGGTGGTACCATTTTTTTATTTAATGTTTGGTGTTGCATCACAAAACACGCCGATTTTGGCACTCGGAAAATGGAAAATGGCTTTTCCATGCGACGAAAAATAAACTTCCTCCTGTAACATTGTTAGCCATCCCAAGATGCACATGCATGCACAATATGGGCACAGTATCACAAACTATGCCTTGATTATGCACATAACATTCGTCATTTGGACCGAAAGCCATGAAACCTCGAACATGATAGGTCATTTTGTGAAGGTTTTTTCGAGACATAATCAATATACCAAGTTTGGTATTTTTCCTTGCTACTATGTCATATAATATGACACCACATGAAGGATTTACATTGTTCGGACCGTTTTTGAATTTCTTATGGTCGTTTATGGTCGCTTTGGCCGTAACCATGGAGCATCTTCTTTGCTTAACGGGATGCTTGGGTCAGTTTTCACTATGAAGGGCAGAATTTCATCAAACTTATTGTAATATTCTGACATGTCTGTCTTGTCCTCGACTCCCATGATATTTCTTTTCCCTGAAAGAACTATGTGATGCTTTGGCTCATCGTGTGATGTATTCGTTTGCTTATTTTTTCTTTTTTGGTATGGAGGGCATGTCCTTCACATAGAAAACCCGTGCCACATCATTGGCTAGGACGAATGGTTCGTCTCTCTAACCAAGATTGTTGAGATCAACTGTTGTCATTCTGCACAACTGGTCTACCTTTACCCCTTCTCCATTGAGGTTGATCCATTTGCACCGAAACAAAGGGACCTTAAAAGAAACTCCATAGTCAAGTTCCCATATCTCCTCTATGTAACCATAGTATGTGTCTGATACATTGCAAATGTATCTATAATTTTTTGATGTTCCATGCTTGGTTTTATCCACTTTCTTGTGTTTTGTTCCAACTTTGGAGTACTTTTATTATGATTTCTTGGACTAACCTATTAACAAGAGCCACAGTGCTAGCTGCCTGTTTTCTGTTGTTTTTGGTTCCAGAAAAGTCAGAAAATGAATATTCTCGGAATTGGACGGGACAAAAGCCAAAGTGCATATTTTTCCGGAAGGGATCAAGTGCCAGAATACGAGACGGAGAAGGGCTGGGGGCCGGCCACACCACCTCGCCGCGCGGCCAGGCCTGGCCCGCGCCAGGGGGTGGTCTGGCCGCCCCCAGCACCCCCTCGGCCTCTCCTTCCGCCTATAAGTTGCCCTCAGGACGAAAATCCTAGGTACCCGATCAAAAATCCATGAAAGAGTCTATAGCCGCCGTCATCTCCATCCCTAGATCGGGAGGATCTGAAGCTCTTCCTAGCACCCTGCCGGAGAGGGGAATTCACCCTAGAGGCCTTCTTCATCACCATGCAAGCCTCCGGTGTGATGCGTGAGTAGTTCATCCTTGGACTACAGATCCATGTAGTAGCTAGATGGCTGGTTTCTCCTCCTTTGTGCTTTCATGTTTAGATATTGTGAGCTCCGTTCATGATCAAGATCATCTATTTGTAATCCATATATGTTGTGTTTGCGGGGATCCGATGGATATTGAGATGCTATTTCAGATTGATTATTGATTCTATCATGTCTTCGTTATTTGAGATCTTGCATGCTTTCCGTTGTTAGTAGCTATCTTGGCCAAGTAGATGCTAGCAACTCCAAGAGTTAGTATTTATGCTCGATAGTGGGTTCATGCCTCTGGTAATCTGGGCAAGTGACAGAAATCTCTAAGGTACTAGATGTGCTGTTGCTACTAGGGAGAAAACAACGATCCTTTGTTCATAGAACAATTGTATTGTTTACTTTACACGCAGTTCGTAAAGCAATAATCTGTTGCTTGCTACTTAATACCGGAGGGGGTTCGGATGATAACCTGAAGGTGGATTATTAGTCATAGATGTAGTTGGATGGCAGTCTATGTATTATGTTTTAATGCCCAATGAAGTGTCAAAGGAGTCAAGATGATTAGTATATGCATGTATTGCTTTCTCGGTGTTTGTCAAGTGCCCCGCTGTAATTTGTTCACCCAGCATGTTATCTATCTAAGGAGAGCCACCTCTAGTGAACTATGGATCCTGGTCCTTTACTTTACATACAATCTACAATCTTTTACTTCTTTGTGTTTACTTTCTGCAAACTTTCACTTCTTTCCATTCGATACGTTTAATCCTTTGTTTTCCGCAAAACACGGTGAGATTGACAACCTCATCGCAAGTTGGGGACAAAGTTCTATGGTTGTGTTGTGCAGGTCTCCACGTTGCTACTAGCACCGGTAGTGCGCCCTGCCAAAGCTTAGCTAGTAACACATTTGAGGTGTTTCCTTGCTCCTATTGGTTCGATTAAACCTTGGTTTCATAACTGAGGGAAACTTGCTGCTGTGCTCATCATACCTTCCTCTTGGGGTTCCCAATGAGCTCTACATCAACACCGCCATCAAGCATTTTTCTAGGCGCCATGCATTGAGCCATCAGTGTCCTTTTTGCCATTCTTGTCGGTTGCATCAAAGTGGACACCACTGTTCTGGTTGGTGCTCTTTTTTATCTTGGGCGATTGTGTAAAATGTATTCCCATTTATCTCGTACCCTTGGTAATTCCATATAGTAGAAGATGTTGACCCAACCAACAAGTAGAGATGATCTCCAACAGTGGTGGCATTCATTAGATGTGTTCGCAACCAACTGACGAAAGTCTTCATGTGTTCATCTCTAATCTAGGAGTCAGGCTTTCCCGGGTTGTTGGAGCGTACAATATTCTTGTGTTCCCCGATATACGGAGCTACCAAGGTGGAATTCTGTAGAACCGTGTAGTGTGCTTGAGTGAAAAATTGTCCGTCCCTACATATCATTGCTTTCTTTCCCAGCGTGCCTTTTCCACTCAGTCTCCCCTAGATCATGTACATGTAGGTCAAACCAGACCCACTTCCTACCGATTTGGTAGACATTTGCCTTCTTCTCCAGGGGTGGACGGAAAGGTTTTAAAATCCCTGGTTGGGACATTGTTCATGTAAGGTGGTCTAATATTTTTGAAAAATGGGATGGTACCATTTTTTATTTAACGTTTGGTGTTACTTCACAAAACGCCCTGATTTTGGCACTCGGAAAATAGAAAATGGCTTTTTCATGTGACGAAAAATAAAACTCCCTCGTCTAACATTGTTAGCCATACCAAGATGCACATGCATGCAGAATATGGGCATAGTATCACAAACTATGCCTCGATTATGCACATAACATTGGTCATTTGGACCGAAAGCCATGAAACCTCGAACATGATAGGTCATTTTGTGACGGTTTTTGAGACATAATCAATATACCAAGTTTGGTATTTTTCCTTGCAACTATCTCATATAATATGACACCACACGAAGGATTTACATTGTTCGGACCTTTTTGAATTTCTTATGGCTATTTCAAAATTTACCCGTTTCTAACTATGGTCATAACGTCAGGTATGAAGATAGGGGATGAGCCTCGTTAAAACCTGCATTGGATCTCTAAAGAAACACCACATTATGAGTCTAAATATGATTTTTTTCAAAAAATCACGAGCATTAGATCATGTACCTATAGGTCAAACCGGACCCACTTCCTACCGATTCGGTACACATTTGTCTTTTTCTCTAGGGTGGACGGAAAGGTATTAAAATCCCTCTTTGGGACATTGCTCATGTAAGGCGGTCTAGTATTTTTGAAAAATGGGATGGTACCATTTTTTTATTTAACGTTTGGTGTTGCATCACAAAACACCCTGATTTTGGCACTCGGAAAATAGAAAATGGCTTTTCCATGCGACGAAAAATAAACTTCCTCATGTAACATTGTTAGCCATCCCAAGATGCACATGCATGCACAATATGGGCACAGTATCACAAACTATGCCTTGATTATGCACATAACATTGGTCATTTGGACCGAAAGCCATGAAACCTCGAACATGATAGGTCATTTTGTGAAGGTTTTTTCGAGACATAATCAATATACCAAGTTTGGTATTTTTCCTTGCTACTATGTCATATAATATGACACCACGCGGAGGATTTACATTGTTCAGACCGTTTTTGAATTTCTTATGGTCGTTTATGGTTGCTTCGGCCGTAACCATGGAGCATCTTCTTTGCTTAACGGGATGCTTGGGTCAGTTTTCACTGTGAAGGGCAGAATTTCATCAAACTTATTATAATATTCTGACATGTCTGTCTTGTCCTCGACTCCCATGATATTTCTTTTCCCTGAAAGAACTATGTGATGCTTTGGCTCATCGTGTGATGTATTCGTTTGCTTATTTTTTTTCTTTTTTGGTATGGAGGGCATGTCCTTCACATAGAAAACCCGTGCCACATCATTAGCTAGGACGAATAGTTCGTCTCTATAACCAAGATTGTTGAGATCAACCGTTGTCATTCCGCACAACTAGTCTACCTTTACCCCTTCTCCATTTAGGTTGATCCATTTGCACCGAAACAAAGGGACCTTAAAAGAAACTCCATAGTCAAGTTCCCATATCTCCTCTATGTAACCATAGTATGTGTCCTTTTTGCCATTCTCGTCGGTTGCATCAAAGCGGACACCACTGTTCTGGTTGGTGCTCTTTTTATCTTGGGCGATCGTGTAAAATGTATTCCCATTTATCTCGTACCCTTGGTAATTCAATATAGTAGAAGATGGTGACCCAACCAACAAGTAGAGCTGATCTCCAACAGTGGTGTCATTCATTAGATGTGTTCGCAACCAACTGACGAAAGTCTTCATGTGTTCATCTCTAATCCAGGAGTCAGGCTTTCCCGGTTGTTGGAGCGTATAATATTCTTGTGTTCCCCGATATACGGAGCTACCAAGGTGGAATTCTGTAGAACCGTGTAGTGTGCTTGAGTGAAAGATTGTCCGTCCCTACATATCATTGCTTTATTTCCCAGCGTGCCTTTTCCACTCAGTCTCCCCTCATGCCGCGATTCAGGAACACCAATCGGCTTAAGGTTAGGAATAAAGTCAACATAGAACTCAATGACCTCCTCTATTCCATAGCCCTTGGAGATTCTTCCTTCTGGCCTAGCACGGTTATGAACATATTTCTTTAACACTCCCATGAACCTCTGAAAGGGGAACATATTGTGTAAAAATACATGACCGGTGGAAATCTCTTCAACTAGGTGAACTAGGAGATGCGTCATAATATTGAAGAAGGATGGTGGGAACACCAACTCAAAACTAACAAGACATTGGACCACATCCTTTTGTAACCTTGTCAGAATATCTTGATTTATCACCTTCTGAGATATTGCATGCACATAGCTTCACAATGAGTACTCGAACATTTTCCGGTAGAAGCCGCCTCAATGCAATCGGAAGCAACTATATCATAATCACGTGAAAGTCATGAGACTTTAGGTTTTGGAATTTTTTCTATGCCATATTTATTATCCCCTTTATGTTAGATGAGAATCCAGATGGCACCTTGATACTTTAAAGGAATTAAAAAACATTTCCTTCTCTGCTTTCGTAAGAGCATAGCTGGCAGGACTTAAATGATGCCCTTTATCCGTCTTGTTCTGTGGATGCATGTTTTGTGGGTCTTTTGTATGTTGTTGGTCCTCCCGTGTTTCTGGTGTATCATTTGTCTTCCCATACACGCCCAGGAAGCCTAGTAGGTTCACGCAAAGATTGTTCATCACGTGCATCACGTTGAGTGGAGAGCGGACACATAGGACTTTCCAATAGGGTAGCTCCCAAAATATAGATTTCTTCTTCCACATGGGCACGTGTCCGGTAGCGACGTCATTCCAAATAGGTTGACCGCCAGGGCCCTTTCTAAAGATTACTTCTATGTCCTTGACCATACCAAATACATCATCACGAGTAGGGAGGTCAGGCTACTTCTACTGAAAGGATCGTATGGGCACCTAGAGGGGGGGGGGGTGAATAGGTGCTACTTCAAATTTTACTCATTTTCAATTTAGGGTTTGACACAAAAGGTAAATTCTCTAGATTATGCAACTATGGTGAATTTACCTATATGTCAATCTAGCACATATACTAACCAAGAACTTCAGTAAAGTGATGTAAAGGATAGAAGTAACCAAAGTGGAGCACGCGGAGACACAAGGATTTGTTTCCTGTAGTTCCTTCCTTTTGAGGGGAAGTACGTCTACGTTTGGAGAGGGGGTGGTTTCAAACCACCAACGCCACGAGAGGCTGATACGTTGCAAACATATCTATAATTTTTGATGTTCCATGCTTGGTTTATATCTACTTTGTTATGTTTTGTCCACACTTTGGAGTACTTTTCATATGATTTCTTGGACTAACCTATTAACAAGAGCCATAGTGCCAGTTTCCTGTTTTCTGCTATTTTTGGTTCCAGAAAGTCAGAAAATGAATATTCTCGAAATTGGACCGGACAAAAGCCAAAGTCGTTATTTTCCCGGAAGATTCACGGAGCCAGAAGGAGATACCAAGGGGGGCCAAAGGGTGGCCAAACCACCCCTAGGAGCGGGTCCCCCCAGGCCACGCCAGGGCATGGTGTGGGCCCCCTGGCCGGACACCGACCTTGCCACTTCGCCTATAAAATCCTCCCGAGGCAAAAACCCTAAGTCGTCAATTAGAAATCCATGAAAAGTTCCGCAGCGCTGCCGCCACCAATGGGGAGATTCGGGGGACAGAATGTCTCTGTTCCGGCACCCTGCCGGGGCGAGGAAGTACCCCCGGAGCCATCTCCATCGATCTCCACCACCATATCCATCACCGTTGCTGATTCCCATGATGAGGAGGGAGTAGTTCTCTCTCGAGGCTAAGGGTTCTACCGGTAGCTATGTGTTCATCTCTGTCTCTATGCGTGATCTTATTGAGATCATGAGCTTTGTAATCAAGTAGATCTACCTTGCTACTCAAGTGCTTTAATAGATCTCTACTCTCCACATGTGTGTGAAGTTGACAGTGTGCACACCATGGTGGCACTTAGGCTAGAGATTACAAATACTTGTTATGAGTTATATTTGGAGTTGGATGTCTTTATGAAATTGTGGTGTTTGAACCATCTAGTGCTCAAGGTGACAGCGTGGGGTTATCTAGATGGAAAAGGCTTACTGTGAGGTGTGCTATTATAGCCCTACCATGGATTGGAGTGTCCAACCGGAGAGTAGTTCAACGTAGTATCATAAAGAAGAATATATTTATATGAGAGTGTTCACTAGTGAAAGTATGATCCCTAGGCCTTGTTTCTAAGCACTGAAACACCATTTGCTATTAGATCTATTACATGTTTGCTTGCTTCTATCTTTATTTTAGTTTTACTTTAGTCTTTTCCATGCCATCAAGCTATCTTCTATCACCGTTACCACTTATAATTATCTATACCACTTGTATTTCACTATCTCTTCGCCGAACTAGTGCACCTATACACCTGACAAGTGTATTGGGTGTGTTGGGGACACAAGAGACCTCTTGTATCTTGATTGCAGGGTTGCTTGAGAGGGGATACCTTTGACCACTTCCTCCCTGAGTTCGATAAACCTTGGGTGATCCACTTAAGGGAAAACTTGCTACTGTTCTACAAACCTCTGCACTTGGAGGCCCAACAACTGTCTACAAGAATAGAAGTGCATAGACATCAAGCTATTTTCTGGCGCCGTTTCCAGGGACTAAAGAAGAAGAATCTCCCACGTCAACCACGCGCCAGCAAGTATTTTCTGGCGCTGTTGCCGGGGAGGTAAGGTAAAAGGTACTCACATCCTCTGGCTACTAAGCTATCTTCTAGCACTGTTGCTGGTGTGTAAGTGCTCGAAGTAATTTCCTTTAGATTCTGCAATTATATCTTTTTGTTTCTTGTTTTTATTTTCACTACTTAGGCCTAATGGAAAACAATAACAAAATTAGAGAGCTTTATAGTATTTATCTTAAGTTGGGACATGAAGTGTTTGAAGAGAAAATTAAAAAACCTATGGAACTTTATTTGCATGCTAATAGCAATGTTGTTAGTATGAATTCTTTGGACACCATTATTGCTAATGTTATGGAAAAGTCTAAGCTTGGGGAAGCTAGTTTTTATGAAAATGATCTTTTTAGTTCCCAGCTTTGGAAGATAGCTATTCTATTGCTTATGATGATACCAAACCTCCAATATATGTTGATTACAATAATGAATATGATATTTTCAGTCCACCTACTATTGAGGAGAAAATTAATGATTACAATATGTCTCCTATATTTGATGATTATGGTGATGAGAATAATAATGATAGCTATTTTTGTTGAATTTGCTCCCACTACAATTAATAAGAATGACTATGTCTATATGGAGAGTATTAATACCTTTATGCATGTGGATCATGATAAGAATGTTTCATGTGATTGTTATATTGTTAATTTTATTCATGATGCTGCTGAAAGTTATTATGAGAGAGGGAAACATGGTTTTATGCATCTCAATAATATTAAGTTTCCCCTCTTTATGTTGAAAGTCTTGAAGTTGCACTTGTTTTGCTTTCCTATGCTTGTTGCTTTGTGCTTTTATGACCTGTTTCTTTACAAGATTCCGATGCATAGGAAGTGGGTTAGACTTAAAATGTGCTTTGAATTTGCTTATTGATGCTCTCTTTTACTTCAATTCATATTTCTTATGTGAGCATCTTCTCAAACTATCATGCCTAACTTAAAGGCGTTAAAGAAAAGTACTTATTTAGAGATAACCCAAAAGTTTTAGATGAGTCTTTGGAAGTTATTATCTCTGTAATAACCGCTCTTTATCCTTTTTATTTGCTTTTTGTGCCAAGAGTAACCTCTAATGAGAGAGAAGTAATGCTTGGGAAAGTTGCTGTCCCGGAACAGATTTTTGTGCTTCGCTGTAAAAAATCGTGAAAAATCTCTGTACGTCAGTTTGAGCTGTAATTTTTTGTGCTTCTGCCCCATGTTGTTATCTAACTTTTGTTAGTTCAACACTTTTTGATTTGAGCAACAGAAGGTCTTCGAAAAAATTCGTATTTACCTGCTGGTCTGTTTTGACAGATTTCTGCCATTATTTGCATTTGCTTCTTGTTTGTTCCTTTTTGAGTTCCTTTGGGGAATTGAGATTTTTGAGGGAAGTGCTACAGTAGCTTGTGTCTTAATGGAAGTTTTATTGGTGTTAGAACTGAACCTAAAGACTTATTATCTTGATTGCACTAATGTTGCTAATAGAGATTATGTGAAGTTTTGTATGAAGAAAAATTTCAGGTGTATGGAGGGAATGATCTAATGAGATGAAGAATGTACTAAAGCTCAAGCTTGGGGATGACAGGCATGTCACCCCAAGAAATATCCAAGAAGTACAAGCGTCAAAGCTTGGGGATGCCCAAGGCATCCCCTTCTTCATCAATAAAAATCCTAGGTTTCTTCCAAACACTTTATTTTTATTGTTTCATACACAGTTGTGTTGTTCTTCGACCGTCTTCTTTTTTGTTTTTGTTTTGTTTTTTCGTTAGCTTGGTTTTCTTAGTTTTCTGAATAAATTGATTGGACCCCCTCTTTCATACATTGGTTTTCAAATAGTTTGGTTTGGATTGGAAATGAGTAGGAAAAGTTCATGCTTAAGTGGTAAAGAGAGCTTATTTTTGACTGTGGCCTATGCTTTGTCATGCCATGCTTGATATTGATTTGGCTTTATGCTTAGTATTCTTTTTTGTAGCATGACTTGTTATAAACAATTGAGATTGCTTAATGTGCCTTTGAAGAATCATGCGTTGTTTTAGCATATTAAAGCATAGTATTGTGGTATTCTCCTTTGATGCTTTATTTGGGTTGACTTGGCGCATGCTCACGCCATGTTATGACTATCCCAAGTCACCATAGCCTTTATTATCCTTTAGTTTTCAACTTGTAGTATCACTTTATTCTTTGATCAATGATGTTTTGTCGCTCTGCATGATTATGGCCATTATTGCTCTCTTAGTTGGTCGCTCCCAGTCTTTTGCTAGCCTCCGCAACCAAAGTATGAGTTCCACTCATGCATCCAACTCCTAAAACCAACTTATTCCAAAGAGTCCACCATACCTAACTACAAGCATATGCTATTCCAAGTATATTCATGTTTTTATCTACCTTCCGAATTAAACTTGTTATGAGAAAACTAGTTATTAAAGCTCTGACGAACTTGAGGGCACACTTTAATTTTATTTCCCTTAATAAACTTGAAACATTGTGTCGTCTATGTTGTATATGCTTGCTCTTATTTGTTGGGGATTAGCAGAACCATGCTGTCATGGGGAACTCTTTCAACATTGCACTTGTACTTTGTACCTAGTTGATATCATGCTATTTGGTCTATGGATGTCGTCGGTGTGAAATGAAAGGGGAGCTTGTAAGTCAATGGAGTTATGTATATGTGTTAGAGAAACGCCTGGGCCGCTGGTCTAATCCATGCTGTCATGGTGGAAACCTGCAGCGTAACCATAATGAGCTGTCTATGAAGCATTCTTCTTATAAAAATAGAGTCATACATTGAGAAAAAAGAGATATGAGAAAAGAGGAAAGAGAGAAAAAAGCACCATATTCCCATGGTAAATAAGAAGATTGATGAGATGCTTGTTGTCTGCTTGCCTTGTCATTTTGATATGGGGATTCTTCCGTATCATCAAGCCAGGGGTACCCCATTGGCGGTTCTCTATGATACATATGTACTTATGATGACAAGAACTTACCGGTGAATAAACTTGAGTAGCATGAGGAGCGGCCCTCGTATTCAAGGGACATGAGATTTCCAACTTATACTTTGTCAAGCATATACTCCATAGTTTGTTCACTTTAACCTTAATCACTTCAAGATGCTTATGATAGGGGCAATGAGAGCTGAAAGCTATAAGTACCATAATTTTTGGAAGATCTTTATGAAACTTGAATCACTACTTCCTTCTATGAAGGCCTTTCTTTTACTTTTATGTTGAGTCTCCACCTTCTATCTTTATGCACCTACTTTGAGAGCATAGTGGCCATTCTTAGTTCTATGTGCATTGTCCGAAGACTTGTTGATTGATGCATAGCTTTGATATTGCGTGTTTTAAACTATTTCTATCTAGTCACTCTTATGAACTTTGAAGGTGTCCTATGCATTTATGTTTGCTACGCTATGAGGGACAAGCTGAATGCCACTATGCTATGTTTTCTTTATGTGAAACAAACAAACGTCTTGCAAAGCATTGTTATTCATGAATATTTTGTTTGTATCCTTTCATGTTACAACATAGTTGCTATGTCTTATTGTTAGAACTTTATCTTTCATTCTATATTGAAGTACTATGATCCCAGCTATCAATGTTTTACAAATACTTTGATCAAGTTTATAATGGTGCATGTCACCTCAAAAATTATTCTTTCTTTTTATCACTTACCTACTCGAAGACGAGCAGGAATTAAGCTTGGGGATGTTGATACGTTGCAAACGTATCGATAATTTTTGATGTTCCATGCTTGGTTTATATCTACTTTCTTATGTTTTGTCCAAACTTTGGAGTACTTTTCATATGATTTCTTGGACTAACCTCTTAACAAGAGCCGCAATGCCAGTTGCCTATTTTCTGATGTTTTTGGTTCCAAAAAGTCAGAAAATGAATATTCTCGGAATTGGACCGGGCAAAAGCCAAAGTCGTTATTTTCCTGGAAGATTCACAGAGCCAAAAGGAGAGACAAAGGGGGGGCCACAGGGTGGCCAAACCACCGCTAGGCGCGGGTCCCCCTAGTCCGCGCCAGGGCATGGTGTGGGCCCCCTGGATGGCCACCAACCTTGCCCCTTCGCCTATAAAATCCTCCCGAGGCAAAAACCCTAAGTCGTCAATTAGAAATCCACGAAAAGTTCTACAGCTCCGCCGCCACCGAAGGGGAGATTCGGGGGACAGAAAGTCTCTGTTCTGGCACCCTGTCGGGACGGGGAAGTGCCCCCGGAGCCATCTCCATCGATCTCCACCACCATCTCCATCACCGTTGCTGATTCCCATGATGAGGAGGGAGTAGTTCTCTCTCGAGTCTAAGGGTTCTACCGGTAGCTATGTGTTCATCTCTCTCTATGCGTGATCTTATTGAGATCATGAGCTTTGTAATCAAGTAGATCTACCTTGCTACTCAAGTGCTTTAATAGATCTCTGCTCTCCCCATGTGTGTGAAGATGACAGTGTGCACACCATGGTGGCACTTAGGCTAGAGATTACAAATACTTGTTATGAGTTATATTTGGAGTTGGATGTCTTTATGAAATTCTGGTGTTTGTTTGAACCATCTAGTGCTCAAGGTGACAGTGTGGGGTTATCTAGATGGGAAAGGCTTACTTTGAGGTGTGCTGTTATAGCCCTACCATGGATTAGAGTGTCCAACCGAAGAGTAGTTCAGTGTAGTATCATAAAGAAGAATATATTTATATGAGAGTGTTCACTAGTGAAAGTATGATCCCTAGGCCTTGTTTCTAAGCACTGAAACACCGTTTGCTATTAAATCTATTACGTGTTTGCTTGCGTCTATCTTTATTTCAGTTTTACTTTAGTATTTTCCACGCCATCAAGCTATCTTCTATCACTGTTCCCACTTATAATTATCTATACCACTTGTATTTCACTATCTCTTCACCGAACTACTGCACCTATACACCTGATAAGTGTATTAGGTGTGTTGGGGACATAAGAGACTTCTTGTATCCTGATTGCAGGGTTGCTTGAGAGGGGATACCTTTGACCACTTCCTCCCTGAGTTCGATAAACCTTGGGTGATCCACTTAAGGGAAAACTTGCTGCTGTTCTACAAACCTCTACACTTGGCGGCCCAACAACTATCTACAAGAATAGAAGTGCGTAGACATCACAGGCCTCCCTTGTTCTCCAATGAACCTCACCCCAACGGGTTCGATGCACCTCTTCCACTATATGACAACCTTCAAGGTGGAAGCCGACACCTTTACAACAAGTTCGAGGCACACATCCACAACCAAATTGGAGGCTCCCAAATACAAGCAAGCTATCAAACAATCAAAGACAAGCTTGTAAGAATCAAATCAACCAAAACAAGGCTTAGCGTTTCCAATGAAACCCTAGAGCAAGGGGCCCTCAAGTGAATGAGGGGGAAATGAAGATCTCTCTTGGTGAAGCTGTAGATCGATGCCTCCTCCTCCGATTCCCCAAAGATCAATGACTTTGGGTGTTTGGATGATGAGACCTTGGAGTTTTGGTGGCTCTAATGGTGTGGTCTTCTTTTTATGGAACGAGCAGCTGGAGGAAGGGGATGAGGTCCCCTATTTATAGGTCACGCACTTGTGAAACGTTTTCTGACCGTTGGGGACCAATCACACCGGAGACTCTGGTCTAGGCCAGAAACTCCGCCTACCTCCGGTCCATCTCCGAACCGCGTCTCTGGCTGGCTTGGGCAGGTGCTTGGCGTCCACTCCGGAGACTCTAGCCATAACTCCGGACCAGAGACACCGGAGATTCCGGTGTGTCCACACCAGAAACTCCGGCCCGAGGAGACACACTGGAGATTCCGGCTGATATCCGGTCCATCTCCGAACCACCATAAAGTTTGTCCCTGGGCCAAGTCCAGGCCACACACCGGGAACTCCTGGGGAAACTCCGGACCACACCGATGTTTGCACACCGGAGACTCCGGTCAGAAATCTTTAGATAAACATGAATTTGGCCATGAGATTTCCCATAACATTCTGACTTTTTCCCTTTTCAATGGATTGACCTGTAGACATTAACACATAGTAAAATGTACCTTATGTTGTGATAAGACATAATTATTTGTGATCAGATAAACAGGTAATACATGACTGTCAAGTAATGGATAAATATTACAATGAGGAACGTGCATAGATATGTCCACACACAATGATAGTTCACATAACAATATAAAGTCTCACAAGAACCAAATGAAATCAAATGTTCGAAATAAAAGACATAAATATGACAGCCCAACCCATGCAAATCCTGTCGTGGTGGTGTCACGGCAGATGCCATGGATAGGCTAAAGGTGGGGACTAATATGCGCTAGGGGAATCCAGGGAGGGATAGTGGAGTGATTCTCTACACAGAAGCTTCGTATTGATGTTCAGTCTCCAAGATTACAAGTGCTCCTCGAGCTGTATTGACAAGAGGAGGAAGAAGAAATTCTCTTACTCTTGCCTACTAACTAGCCCAAGAACCCTAGATCCACTAGTGTTTTTTCTTGCTACGTCTCCGAGAAAGACCCAACCCCCTTACCAGAACCCCAACCCCCCTTATATAGGGGTGGTTCGGTCCTGGCCTAGGGCATACGTGGAGGCATATTCCTAAGAATATGCCTCCTCCCAAAGTAGTAACCCGACAGGGGTGCTTTTCCCCTGCGTCACTCTTGCTTTAGCGACGTTGCCTCTGCGGCGCCTGCGTCAGCCGACGTGAGCGTCGTCACCCTTGTCGGCCACGATCCGGTGGTCCTGCCCTTGCTTTATTCGCTCATCCAGTACGCACCGGGCCTTCTTTTTGACCAGAGAGATTCCTTCCTTCTCCTAGAAGCCAAACAAGGATCCGGATCACAGTTGATCCGGCCACGCCTATTCCTGCATATAATCTAAACAAGTGTCTCCGACTTACTCCTTGAGTCGGACGAGACAATGTTAGGCGACCCCCTGGTCCGGGTTACTCCGTGATCCGGCCTGCCTTGAGGTGACTCGGCCAGCATCCACTTTAACCTTGCCGAACCTCGGATAACTCGGCCCTTATACCCCGGAGTGACCCTACCCGGGGTTATCCCCCCAACATTAGTCCCCGAAGCTGGTGCGGCCTTAGCGGCCTTGGTCACTAAGGCCACATTAGGTTCATTCGTATCCAAGCTTCGGATGTTTATTTCTGGGTTAACTTTTTGTCTCGGATTATATGGATTTACGTTCCCTTCGCACGCTCCAAGTTTTTGCTTGCCGGCCGGGTCACCACTTTGGCTCGGATCGTATGGTTTTACTTTCCCTCTGCACGGTTCAAGTTTTCACTTGCCGGCCAGGTTACCACCGTGGCTCGGATCCGGGCCCTGCTTCCTTCTCTCGTACGCCAACCCACGTAACGGTTAATCATTACGTTGCCTTATTTTAAGGGCCTGCGCAGTAACCGCTGCAGTAAATGTCAGTGATTACTGTGCGGGGGTTACGTCACGTCTGTCTCCTCGTTTACCGCAACTGCACGTCGTGTCATGGGATCACATTTGCTCTGCGGCCCCCGGTGTGGCTTCTCTCTGATTGGTCAATGCTGGCGATACACGGCCACACCGTGTGGTTTTCCAACGCAGCACAATCCCACTCGTTGATGACTGGGGGCGGTTAAATAGGGGAGGGGCACTCTCCTTAGAACTTTTCCATCCCCGCGCCCCCTCGCCCGTTCCTCTTCTTCTTCCTCGCAACCGCGCCGCCGCCAGTGCCCGTTGCAGCAGCGCCGCCCCCGCACCTTCTCCGTTCCTCCGCACCGCAGTCACCGCTGCGCCTCTGTTTAGCTACGGGTCCTCGTCAGTCTAAACCACAGAGCCCCGCTGCCGCCAGCTCCAGCGAGGACAGCGGAATCGAGATGACGGAGGAGGAGCTCATCGTCGTTGAGCAGGAGATGGAGGAGGACGCCGGTGCGGCAGACCGCGGCGCGTGGGCCGGCTCCTGGGTCTGCGAGGACGACATCGACTGGCTCTACCGGACCCGGCGCATTCCCGCCGGCGTCGCCGCTCGTCTCCCCTCCTCGGAGTTGGCCCCCTCACCCAATCCGGGTGAGTTCGTTGTTTTCCTATCCATTTCCAACGGGGATTTGGGCTTCTAGTGATTGATTTCTTCCGGGACTGGATCCGGACCTATCACCTGCAACCACATCATCTCCCGGCGAACGCCATCACCTCTCTGTCCGCTTTCGTTTCTTGGATCGAGGGCTACATCGGGCTATGGCCTACGAAGGAGCTGTGGATCCGGTTCTTTGGCCTCCACCGCAACGTCGTCCCCAACATCCACGTCGAGTCGAAGGACAAGCAGCTAACTCAGTTCGGAGCTGCCTCGATCTTGCCCCGGAGGTATTCAATCTTTTCCCGGGTCACCGGGCTTGACTCCTGCAAAGGATGGGCCCGGACCTTCTTCTACGTCCGGAACGAAGGCACGGAAGATTTGATCCGGTTACTGCCCTACGCTCTGGGTCCCCCTAACACGGATTTCTGGGAGGAGGTTGCCAAGAAACCTATGGCTCTGGCCAACCAAGTGAACAAAAGGTTTGCAGAGCTGAAGAAGCTCGGATTGCACAATGAGGATGCCATGATCACATTCGTGCGCAACCGAATCTCTCCCCTTCAGCGGCACACTCACAAGTTGTGCCATATGAGCTTAGTCGCGACCCCAACCGAACCTCCTCGTTCGAGTTGAGCAATACGGAGATCTTCCGCCGGGTCAAGGCTCTTTTCACCACCGATAAGGACTTCTCCGCCGAATGGACGTGGGGAATCGAGCATTACTGCCGTGACAGGCTCCCTCCCGCGGTAAGCTTCGCGGGGTAAACTTATTTTGGATCAATTTCATGTCGGTTCTTATCATATTTCTGACTTTGCTCCTTGTGCTTTTTTTCTCAGCTGTTTCTCCAGCAAACCCTCGAGGATGGCCCGGATCCGACCCTTAAGTGGGCCCCGGACCGAGAAATTCCGGATGAGGAGGAGCCGGACCAGGAGATGTTCCTCCCCACACCCGATGCCACCAAACGACCCAGCGGTAAATTCTCTTCTCTTAGAGATTGGCCCGATGATGAGGATGACTCGGATATCGATGTGATTGAACCCGTTGAGGCTGTCCCTCTTTCTTTTGCCTTCCCGGCATCAGCTAACCCCGGTGGGCACATCCACGAGGATTCTCCACTTGCCACGGGCGAGCCTGTTCCGGTGGCGTCAAAGAAGAAGCGCGGATCCACGTCGAGTTCTTCTTCCGAACCTTCTCAGCCTTCCAAAAGGCAAAAGAAGGCCGAAGACAAGACTGCCTCCAAACGGGCAGGCAAAGCCCCGGCACGGAGGGCCCGGAAACCTAAGGAGGCTGAGACCTCGGATGCGTAAGTTCTTTTTTCACTGCGCAACACACTTCTCCCTGCTTCGGGGTACTTTCACTCCTGACATTATGTTCTCTTGCAGGGCTCCTGTGGAGGTCCCTCAGAGCGGATCGAGCATCTCCTCTCCTCTTCGGTCCAGTCCTTCCCCTCCCCATGACGACGAGTCACGCCCGCTGAGCCCTATTCTGGAGGGCTCTGCGGCCGCTCCGGGTTCGTAGTACCTCCTTCAGAGGGACGCGACCTCGGATCGGGAGGGGTCGGATCGGTCGAGGCAACGGCGTCCGGCACTTCGGCATTGCCGCAACCAACAACTACCAAGTCTACCGCAACTCCAGCACCAGCAGCAGCTCCAGCACCAGCCACCGAACCAGCGCCTGTCACGGCTCCGAAGAAATCAACAGCAGCTCCAGAGCCAGCCACCAAAGCTCCCATGCCAAGTTCATCTGCCTCGTCCGAGTCATCTCAAGCTCGGCGAGGACCCACTCCAGCGGCTTCCAAGGGCAAATCCACTGTGGTCACTTCCTCCTAGCAGGCCAAAGGCAAATCCACCTCCGTCGAGGCTGGGCAGCGAACCTTGTCGTCGATGCTTCCAAAGAAATCACCAGCAGCGACGGATCCTCCTGCCGAGCCAGCTGATTCGCAGCAGATGGTTCTTCACACTAGCCCGGCTCTTGCCCTGATTGAAAGGAAAGAAGCTCATGCCAAGGGCTTGGTGGCACCTCACATGCCCACTGGCGAACGGTACCCTCCGAGCCTCATCGAGTTTGTCATGAACTGGAATAAGGCGGAGTTCGTCTACAACGACGATCTCCCGAAAAAGTTCGGCCCATCTGAATTTTCCGCTCAGATGAATACCGCCGCCAAGGCCATTAACCTTGCTGGGCGTATGATGGAGGTACCTCGTTTCTTCTTTACATGCTGTAGATAATAACCATTAGTCCCCGAGCCTCCGGCGGAGTGACTTGTTACTCGGCCGGATGCTCCTTAGAAGATCAATGTAGCTGCATGTAAACTTCAAATATGCACACACCTAGAGCCGGGTTAAGTTCCGCTTGGCCCGGATCTTGTATACTTCGAATATGCACACACCTAGAGCCGGGTTAAGTTCTGCTTGGCCCGGATCTTGTATACTTCGAACATGCACACACCTAGAGCCAGGTTAAGTTCCGCTTGGCCCGGATCTTGTACACTTCAAATATGCACACACCTAGAGCCGGGTTAATTTCCGCTTGGCCCGGATCTTGTACACTTCGAATATGCACCGAACTAACTTTACACGCCTGTGCCTTTGTCAGGTAACCACCAACCGTCGGAGCGCCGAGTTTTAGCGCCTGCTTGATACCCATAAGATCTTGCGCGCAAAACACGTTGCACTTGGCGCGGAGCATGAAAAGAGGGGTAATTTCCTCTCTTAACACCTCACCGTTTCGTTTGCTTCTTCTGGACTAACCTCCTTATTCGGTTTTTTGCAGCTGGGGTGGAGGCTGAAAACAAGATTATGCGGAAAAACTTGGAGGAAATCCGAGGTATGTCCCCTTTCGGCCAACGTCGCTGTGTTTTCCATTCTTTCTTTTTCTTGGCTCGGCAAACATTCACTCCTCGGCTTTGCCGGGTCAACACACTATTTCAGCATCGCTTGAGGATAGTGTGCTCGTGCCTGATATGATGTTGCATTTTCTCGAACAAGCAGGACAACATCAAGCCGAGCTGAAGAAGAAGGAGGATGAGCTTGCCCTCCTCCGGACCAAGGACGGCGAGATAGCCAAACTCAAGGCCGAGATGGAGAAGATGAAGGCCCAACATAAAACCGAGCTCCAGAAAGTTGGCCAGAACTTCACCGAAGAGCGTGAGCGCTTTACCCTTCAGATCGCCAAGGACCAGGATCTGCTCAAGGAATCCGAAGTCTGGCTTGGGTCGGTGCTTGCCGAGCTTGAACAACTTCGCCAAAGACGCGATAGTTGTATCAAGGAGTTGACCCGGATCCATCGCCATATCTCACGTAAGTTTCTTCTCCTTGCCCGACCTAGTTTTCCGAGTTAGCTCATATGCCTTTGCTTCAGCATCCTCCCTTTCCTTATTTTTAGATAACTTTCCGGAGGGTACTGCCATCGCTAGTGCCGCCGTTGCCAAATTCCGCCAAGAGAGGGGTACTCCCATCGCTCCTGATGGTGAGAGCATCCCTTTAGACATGGAGGACCTGTTGGTTAGCGTGTCAGCTCGGGTGGAAACTATTAAGAACTATGGAAAAGATATCCTCGACGTTGCGGTCCGGATCTTCAACACCTTCTGGCCAAGCGAGGACGCTCCGGAAAGGATCATGCTCCTTGCGGAAAAACTGATGGAGATTGAGACTCAACTTGACCTCTGGAGGGAATCTGCCGGGCGTGCCGTGGCAGATACCCTTCTCCATCATATCCTTTCATGGTACGAGAAAATCAATCTGAGCCTGCTCACCCGCCGACGCACCGGATCCAAATGGACCGATGATCCGGAGTGGGTAGCTCGGCGCCAGGCTTGCGCCTACAGCCTCATCGAATATTCTCCAGTCCATGACTGGGTTGAGGGGCCGAGCTTTCTAGAATCCGGCGAGGAGGAGCAGATGGAGAACGTGGAGGATGGGTCGGGCGATGATGGAGAAGATGCTGCTTCAGATATTGAAGACAGTGATGATGACGCCGAACTTCCTCCTCCTGCCGCTCCTTAGTTGAAAAAACTTGAAAATTTATCAGATCCCCGGTATGCCGGGTGCAATTGTATGCTGAATACATAATATTTTGCTACTATGCTTGTATGCTGGATTAACTTGGGCGTAGTCCCCGAGTTTCATTTTCTTGTTTGTCCAATTCTCCGGCTTGATCCGTGTCTACCTTGATTCGGTTTTACGACTTACGAACCCGAGCTTCAAGAATCGTTTTAACAATACTGAGAAACTTTGAGGCTTGGCTCAAAATAATTCAACATAATAGCTTGAAAGTAAATACGGGGTTAGTCGAAAAAAAACGTTAGCTGGAATAGGATCGTTTCCTTAGTAGTTTTTCATGTGCTACGCAATTCCAAACTTGTTCCCTTGCTCGCCATGAAGCCAATTCTTGTTGGACAGCAGCAAGTCGAAGGGTTGGGTTTTTGGTGCTCACACATTACTAATCTGGGTTAAGCGAAACGAGTCATTCCAGCTAGCGCATAAAAGGTAACAACAATCATTTATTAAGGCAGTCCTCGAGTTACTGCTCGAGGCTCCTCTATTTCATTGATAGGCTCATTGCCGACATACATACCGACATATGAGGATGACTCGGGTACATACACTCTTTAGCTAAGTGTAGAAGGGACGAAGTAGTGCTACATTCCACGGTCGCTTGGATTCCTCTCCGGACCTGTCCGCCTTGTTCTTTTCCTGTGGCTTTGCATCTATGAGATAGTAAGAGTCATTGTGCAATGCTTTGCTCACAATAAATGGTCCTTCCCATGGGGGGGATAATTTATGCATGCCAGTGGTACGCTGTACCAACCGGAGCACCAGATCGCCTTCCCAGAAGACTCGGAGGCACGCTTTCCGGCTATGATAGCGTCGGAGATTTTGCTGATATATGGCGGATCTGGACAGTGCCAGCTCTCTCGCTTCTTCCAGCAGATCAACATCATTTTGCCGGTCTTCTTGCACTTCGGCCTCTGTGCATTGGGTCTCCCTAGGCGAATCATGCTCTATGTCGGCTGGTAATACAGCTTCTGCCCCATATACCAGAAAGAACGACGTGTAGCCTGTTGATCAATTCGGAGTTGTTCTTAAACTCTACAATACCGCTGGTAGTTCTTCTATCCAGCACCCCGCTGATCTTTGCAGTGGCTCAATGAGCCGGGGTTTTATCCCGGATAGCACTAATCCGTTGGATCTTTCCACTTGTCCGTTTGACGCGGGGTGGGCTATCGAGGCTATGTCGAGTCGGATTTTCTTATCTCGGCAGAATCGTGCGAATGCTCCTTCAGCAAAATTGGTGCCGTTATCAGTTATGATACTATGAGGATAACCATATCTCAAGATGATGTCTTTGAGAAATGTCACAGCCGTAGCTCCATCACATTTTCTTATAGGCTTCACTTCGATCCATTTTGTAAACTTGTCCACCATGACCAGAATGTGCGTCATGTTCCCTTTTGCTGGTTTGAACGGGCCAACCATATCCAAGCACCACACAACAAATGGCCATGTAATTGGTATGGTTTTGAGTTCCGACATAGGCATATGTGTCTTGGTGGCGTATCTTTGGCAACCATTGCATTTTCTCACCAGATCCTCCGCTTGCTCCAAGGCGCTTGGCCAGTAAAATCCATGCCGGAACGCCTTTGCCACTAAGGCCCGGGATGAGGCGTGATGCCCGCATTCTCCTTGGTGTATATCTCGGAGGATGTCAAGTCCTTCTTCTGGATCAACACACCGCTGGAGGACATTGGTTACACTCCGTTTGTACAGCTCGGAATTGATGATGGTGTAAGCTTTGGCTCTCCTCTGAGTTTGCCTGGCTAGCACTTCCTTAGTGGGTAACATTCCATCTTTCAAGAACTGATATATAGGTAGTGCCGAAGCTGGTACTGCTCGCGCAGGGAACATCTCCTCATCAATTTCCATCCGATCCACCGGCATAACTTCAGCCGGATCACGCTGAATAGTCCCCGGGTCTGGTGAGGTAGTCCCCGGGTTTGCCGAGGAAATCCCCGGGTTTGCCGAGGTAGTCCTCGGGTTCGGCGTACTACTTCCCATGTCAATGTCCATGGGCTCAGCTCTGGATTCTGTTTTTTCCAGGACATAGATTGAATCGGTTCCTAGGGACGGCCTGATAGATGGCTTTCTGAGGTGCTCCAATGCAACACCCGGTGGAATTGCCTGTCGGGTCGAGCCGAGCTTCGACAGCATGTCGGCAGCTTCGTTTTCCACGCGAGGTACATGATGAAACTCACATCCCTCAAAGTAACCCGAGATTTTCTGCACATGAAATCTGTATAGTGCCATGTTTGGATCCAGGGCGTCCCACACTCAGGACACTTGCTGTATTACTAGATCCGAGTCGCCAAAGCAGATTATCCGACGTATGCCAATTTCCTTTGCCACTTTTAGACCATGCACAAGAGCCTCGTACTCAGCGACATTGTTTGATGTCGCGAAATGGATCTGCAATACGTACTTGAGCTAATCCTTCTTTGGCGAGGTAAGCAAAACCCCGGCACCTAATCTGGTTTTGGTCTTCGATCCGTCAAAGTGCATCCTCCAGTAGTTCGGATCCGGTGGCGGTGGTTCATATTGTACCTCGGCCCAATCCACGAAAAAGTCCGCTACAGCCTGGGACTTGATCGCTTCTCTTCTATCGTATTGGGGCGCGTATGGTGCTAGCTCAATTGCCCATTTCGCAATTCTGCCATTCGCATCTTTGTTACCCATTATCTCGGATATGGGGGCTTCACATATCACTTTGATGGGATGCTCCTCAAAGTAGTGCTTTAACTTATTTCCCGCCATATAAACTCCGTATGCCACCTTTTGAAAATGCGGGTAGTTCTGTTTTGAGGCAGATAATACCTCGCTCAAGTAATACACCGGTCTCTGCACCGACTTACCCTCTTCATCTCGTTCCACTACAATCACTGCACTTACCACTCGGTTGGTTGCGGCTATGTAGAGCAACATTGGCTCCTTCGACAGCGGAGAAGCTAACACTGGTGCGGTGGCTAACATCTTTTTCAAGTGGGCAAAAGCTTCATCGGCCTGCGGCGTCCAAACGAATTTATCTGATTTTTTCATGAGTTGGTAGAGAGGCAGTGCCTTTTCCCCTAACCGACATACAAACCGACTCAACGACGCCAGGCATCCAGTGAACTTCTGGACGTCGTTGAGACACTTCGGCAGCTCCATTCGTTCGATGGCTCGGATCTTAGTTGGGTTAACCTCGATACCTCGGCTGGAGACGAGAAATCCGAGTAATTTCCCAACCAGGACACCGAAGGTACATTTCTCTAGGTTAAGCTTCATCCGGAATCTCCTCAAGTTCGCGAATGTTTGCCTTATGTCGTCAAGGAGCGTTGCGCTTTCCTTGGTCTTGATAACCACATCATCCACGTAGACTTGTACATTTTTACCTATTTGATCGTGCAAACATTTTTGCATACATCTTTGGTACGTTGCTCCTGCGTTCCGTAAACCAAACGGCATAGTGCGATAGCAATAAGCCCCGTACGGGGTAATAAAGGCAGTTTTTATTTGATCATCCGGGTTCAGGGGTATCTGGTGGAAACCAGAATAAGCGTCAATAAATGACAACAGTTCACATCCCGCGGTAGAGTCGATGACCTGATCTATCCTCGGCAGTGGAAATGGATCTTTTGGACACGCCTTGTTCAGGTTCGTGTAATCGATACACATATGCCAAACCACTGCCACGTTCGGATCATCCTTTTTCTTTTCTACCAGCACCGGATTAGAGAGCCAATCCGGATACAGCACTTCCATGATGAATCCTGCTGCTAGCAACCGAGCTATCTCGTCACCAATGACCTTTCTCCTATCCTCGGCGAAGCGTCGGAGAGGCTGCTTCACCGGCCTTGCTCCGGGTCTTACATTCAAAGAGTGCTCGGCCAACTCCCTCGGAACACCTTGCAAGTCCTGTGTGGACCAAGCAAAAATATCCCGATTCTCACGGAGGAAGTTGACGAGCTCGCTTTCCTATTTGTCAGTTAACCTGACCCCAATTGTCACGGTACGCTCCGGAAACACGTTATCCACCGGGATGTTCTTGGTATCCTTCGCGGCTTGAAATGAAACGCTTCCATGCGGGTTACTTAACGCCAGAATATACTGCTGCGCGGACTGAGCTAATGCCGCCACCTCTTGGATTTTTCTTTTCTCTTGGGCAATTACGAGTGACTCGGATAGGTTAGACCCGGCTGAAGCGCACTCAATAGAACATTGGAAATCCCCAGCGATAGTAATTGCACCATTTGGCCCGGGCAACTTCATCTTCAGATAACTAACGTGGCAACTTGCCATGAATTTGCTCAGTGCCGGTCTCCCGAGTAATGCATGATACGCACTCTCCAAGTTTACCACCTCAAATCCAGATTTTCGGTTCGGCAGTTATCCCTCGTACCGAATAGCACGTCGACCCGGACTTTGCCTATGGGTTCGCAGGATATGCCGGGCACGATACCGTGAAAAGTTGTTCTTGTAGCCTGGAGCATGTTCTCCGAGATGCCCAACTTGCGCATCGTATCCGCATACATGATGTTAATGCTACTGCCATTATCGATCAGTACCTTGGAGAACCTCACATTAATGTTTGGTCCAATGAACGTCGGATCTAACACTAGTGCATACGAGCCCGGACTTGGCATAAGCTTGGGATGATCTTTGATGCTCCAGGTAATTTCCTGGGCCGACCAAGACATGTACCTCGTCACTGCAGGCATAACCGCGTTAACCTCCATATGTCGGTGCTGCAAGCTCTTCCTATCTGTTTCCTCTGTTGTGAACACACAATAGCTCTGGTGATGTTCCCTGTACTCATTTCTTCCCTTGTTTCCGGAGTACCTCTGATTCGGTTGTTGCTGGTTTTCCACCTGATGCACTGCATCCCTTCTTTCACTGTTGTCATACCTTGGCGGAGGGGGAGGCAACATCAGTTGCTGTGTGTTTGCTCCGGAGAGCAATTGCTGCCGGGGTAACTCCTGCCGAGGTTGATCATTCCGAGGTGCCTGAGCATTCCCTGAACCACCTTGTTCTATCTTGCGCATCCACTCACATTGTCTCGTCGTGTGACCCGCCGGGCTGCTCGGATTTGGCGTGTGAAACTTGCATGGCTGGTCCAACATTGACTCGTAGGTATACCTCGGACGATCTTTCTTTTCTTGCCATTGCTTCTTCTGCTCCGGAGTCCACGTTTTCTTGCCATCGTTTCGAGGAGTCCATTGCTCTCCTGTTCTCTAGCGTTGGTTGCTCCCTGCCCCGGGCTGATCTTGATTCACGGCTGCAACTTGTTGCGAACCATATCGATGGTCCGGTCTATCGTATCTCCTCTTTCCCCTGTAATCGTTCCTCCAGGATGACCCGGATCCGTCCCTCGGATAGTACTCCTCATTTGACTCGTTCGACGCGATCCTAGGTTGAGTTGGACCACCCAAAGCATAAGAATACGCGATCCGGATCATCTCTGCCAATGTGACTGGCATTTTCCTTTGCAATTTCATCCACAACTTGCTGCCATATCTACATCCTTGTGCGAACCATGCTATAGCCTGTGACTCTATGACTCCCTCACACGAGTTTCTCACGGTACACCACCGGGTCAAGAATTCACGGTCCGTTTCGTTAGATCTCTGCTTGCACATTGCCAGGGTCTGCGGTCTATTCGGTCTCTGATACGTACTTGAGAAGTTGCTGATGAACATTTCTTCAAAATCTATCCAGCAATTGATGCTTCCGGGTGGAAAATTATTCAGCCAAACCCTAGCTGGACCTTCCAACATTTGGGGTACATATCGTACAGCCCACCTCAAGTTGCCAGTTGCAATTTTCACAGCTGTTGCGTAGTTTATTAGCCAATCCTCCGGCTTTGTACTGCCGTCATACGTCTTCGTGCCCCTGGGTAATTGGAAATTGGGTACTGGCGGTTCCTTCATGATCCGGGGTCCGAAGCATGTTGGACCCGGAGGACCTTGACATTCGATCTGTTCCGACCTATACAGGCGATCCAGTTTTAGCATGGCGTCATCCGGCATCAAATCTCTGCTTCCCAATCTCGACCCTATCACATGATAGTCCGGTCTTGCGTATCCCGCATTCATCATCTCCGAGTCTCCATCATTGTATCGGTCTTGCTCTCGTTGTGCTCCTCTCTGTTGCATACCACGGCCGGCACTTTGCTCTTTCCTTGGTGCATTCCGCTGCTGCGGTTGACCCGCTCCTGCCGAGTTTCGCTGTCCGGCATTGCCGTTGGCAGCATTCCCTTAACCGGCATTGCCTTGGTCGTGGTTACCTCGGATCATACTTCGTCGATCGTCGTTTTTCCGCATCTCTTTTTCCTTTCCCGCACGCGTTGGGTCATACGGAACGATCTGCTTGTTCCGTCTGGCCGAGGTTACTACCTCTTCTCTTCTAGGGCCACCATGAGGCGATGACGCGGCTCCAGTGGATTTCTCCGGATTACCCATCACCGAATGGATGATCTTAGAAGCTCCAACTCTCTCCGGGTTACCTCTCAACAGCTCCTCATTCTGCCTGTTCGCGATCCGAACCAGCTCGTTAACCCGGTCTTGCTGTCTTTGGCGGGCTTCACCCGTCAGACCCTCTAGCTCGGACGCCGCGGCATCTGCTGCTCTGAGGTTCTTCGTCGGGGTACTATACTTCGGCAACCCCACAGACAGATAGTTTTCCGACCCTTCTGGTCCATCATCACCTTATCTGTTCATCTCGCTTATGAGGTTTCTCCCTTTTACCCTCACTGCATCAACCTTGTTCGCTTTCGCGTACTCACGCAGCGTCATGTTCAACGACTGCTAAGCCGCTGCTATTTTCTTTGCGCCCTCCAGTATCTTTTGCCGAGTCTCCTCTAGCTCGGCTTGTGCCTGAGCCGGATCTACCACTGCTGCCACCGGGTTAGCCAAGCTATCCATAGCTTCCCTCAGCACGCTCTCAGGCCTCTCTAGCGGAGGACCCCTAGCTTTCCTTGGTGCCTTGGGTGTTACCTCCGGGTCTGGCGCCGGATCCTTGCTCGCGCCCGCTCCTGGCGCAGTCATCATCACCTCTGCATGGTCCGGGGAGCGAGCAATACGCGCCCCGCGAGCCACAGTGAGGGGTGGTTCCCCCGCATCGACGACGCGACGCAGATGAACGCAAGACACGTCCACAGCAACATAGACCTTGTGCGCGCCGAGCTTGACGAAGATGCCATTGCGCGGAAGGGGGCGCGTGCCAAAGCAACCAACGTTGCTGCTGACGTAGTCCAGCGCACCGAAGCGCTGAACGAGCCCGGAGACGATGCGTTCACCGGTGCCGATGAAATTTCCCGTCCGGATCTTCACCCCTGCTAGCGCCGCTAGCCCCACGGTGGGCGCCAACTTTCGTGGTGGTGTCACGGCAGATGCCATGGATAGGCTAAAGGTGGGGACTAATATGCGCTAGGGGAATCCAGGGAGGGATAGTGGAGTGATTCTCTACACAGAAGCTTCGTATTGATGTTCAGTCTCCAAGATTACAAGTGCTCCTCGAGCTGTATTGACAAGAGGAGGAAGAAGAAATTCTCTTACTCTTGCCTACTAACTAGCCCAAGAACCCTAGATCCACTAGTGTTTTTTCTTGCTACGTCTCCGAGAAAGACCCAACCCCCTTACCAGAACCCCAACCCCCCTTATATAGGGGTGGTTCGGTCCTGGCCTAGGGCATACGTGGAGGCATATTCCTAAGAATATGCCTCCTCCCAAAGTAGTAACCCGACAGGGGTGCTTTTCCCCTGCGTCACTCTTGCTTTAGCGACGTTGCCTCTGCGGCGCCTGCGTCAGCCGACGTGAGCGTCGTCACCCTTGTCGGCCATGATCCGGTGGTCCTGCCCTTGCTTTATTCGCTCATCCAGTACGCACCGGGCCATCTTTTTGACCAGAGAGATTCCTTCCTTCTCCTAGAAGCCAAACGAGGATCCGGATCACAGTTGATCCGGCCACGCCTATTCCTGCATATAATCTAAACAAGTGTCTTCGACTTACTCCTTGAGTCGGACGAGACAATGTTAGGCGACCCCCTGGTCTGGGTTACTCCGTGATCCGGCCTGCCTTGAGGTGACTCGGCCAGCATCCGCTTTGACCTTGCCGAACCTCGGATAACTCGGCCCTTATACCCCGGAGTGACCCTACCCAGGGTTATCCCCCCAACAAATCCCGATGCTCCTAATGGACAACTTCTCCCCCTTTGGCATCGAAACACCAAAAAGGAAAAAGTGCCCAAGCTATCGTCCCAAAGGAGATCACTCGAAGTCATCGTCATCGTCATTGTCATCATCCTCGTCCTCATCCTCCTCATAGTCATCATCAGCGGTAGAAGTTTGAGGCCCTTTGTCGTGAGAGCGAGAAGCGGAGGTACCCTGAGGAGCAACACTAGAAGTAACCTTAGAGAAAGTCTGCTAGTCCACTAAGCTTGCATTCATGGAATTCTAGGCCCCAAAAGAGAGTGTGATCAGATTCAGTAGATGGTTCAGCACCATGTTCATCACTGTACTCTGACTCGCCTTCCTCTTCTTCCTCAACCCGAGCCTTGATTTCTTTGAGAAGTTTCTCAATCCTGCGATTGCTCTTGTAAGCATCATGCTGTCCCTTACGAATGTCAACATTCATGCAACAAAGGGTCTTCTCCCAAAAGGATGCCTTCTTGATTTTCTCCTTGACAACCTCACGTGTGACTAGAGGCATGGGAACATTGGAGGCATTCTTCCTCCTGGAGCCCCTAGGAGGGGTAAGATCACGCTCAGCCTCAGAGATCTCCTCATCCTCACTCTCAAATGGCTGTCTAGTCACCATCTTCCCTTTCTTCTAAAGGGACACCAAAGCATGTTCCGTAAGATTGGGAGGTATAGCAAGTGGTGAACCATGAGGTGAGTGTTAATGTGCCTCATCACTAAAGGAGCATATGGAGGAGATTTCCTGTAGAGGATGGCATGATACATCTCCTAAAAAATGTAATCCATCACATCAATAGCAAAGCCCTCAGCATTTGGACCGGCAAGGTATAAATTGCGAGCATGGTGAAGTAGATTGACAAGTCCACATCTAATGGCATCATCATTGCCAGCACTAGGAGAGATACTGACAAAATATCCTGAGCAGCAAGTTGTAGAGAGGTTTGAGGCCCTTAGCCTCACCGACAACAACATCCTTGCCATAAAGTGTTCTTGCTCTCTCCAAGAGCAGCATCATGCATACGATGTCCAGTAGGAACAACCACACCCTGAAAGGTCTCATTGATGATCCTGGCAAAGTCAAGGAAGGTAGCAATGCAGTGAACATCGCCGGTCATCCATGTCATGGTCCTTGCTTGATCAGTTCCTAACACCACAGTGGCATAGAATTATTGGACAAGGGGAATGCTATAATCTTCTCGGAGCTCCATGAGCCCATGCAGCCCAAGATTTTCAGTGATCCACATTGCATCTGCAAAGTACTCGTTGGAACACATGTACTCAAGCTCCATGTACCGTTGAGGACAAACTAGGGACTTGGTGAGCTTATGGTAGACATCAGTCATAAATACCTTATGTTCCCTCCTCCAATAACAAGGATCCTCACAAGTCCTAGACAACCTATAGAAATCAGTCTTCCGAAGCTCTCAGAACTCCTTCTTGGACATGTGAGCAAGAGACTGCAAATTGTCATACTTGGCCCTCTTGGCCCAGTTCTCCTCCTCAATCCGTTCTCGGTTATTTTGCATATACTCAGCATCATGGAGCTGCTACTTGCGGTTGGATGGTGTAATAATATACTGCCCAGCCACTTCATCAAATTAAGGATCCACTCTTTTGGACTTGGCCTTGGTGCGACCACGACGAGAACCAGAGACACCTGTGAACAGAGAGAGAGGGGCAGCATGGGGGTAAGCATATATGTCCAGGAGATAGACACAAGACTCTCATAGCTATGCCGGATGTGCTGGAGGCAATCTACACCGGAGTCTCCAGAGTGCAACACCGGAATCTCTGGCCTAGACTGGAGTTTCCGGTCAGACAAACCAGAGTCTCCGGCCTGAACCGGAGTCTCTGACCTGACCAACCAGAATCTCTGGTCTGGAGATTTCGATTTGCACAAGAGATTGCAGATGAGAGTGATTCCAGGAGATCGAGCAGAGATACGAGACTAGTGTGATGCAGTGCGCGCATGCATGTTGTTCCAAGGGACAAACTAGTACAAAACTCAAAACAAACAAAGGGGATGAACCCTAGGTTCATGGTGAGAGGAAACTGTACCAGATCTGTCCATTGGGAAGATTCCACTGGAGGGGAAGGTCCCAAGGGTGGAGAGGGTGAAGTTGGCCGATGGCATGGCAGATCCCGGCGGCAAATCGGCCTCCGGGTAGCAGTTTTGGAGGAGGAGGAGGAGGTTTGTGAGGGTGGGGGTCTTGGGTGGAAGAAAGAGTCTGAGTGACTCTCTCACCCCGACCCCCTTAAGTCATAGCCCGAAACCATCCTAGACCGGAGACTCCAGCCTGCACCGGAGTCTCCGGCCTGCACCGGAGTATCCGGCCGGAGACTCTAGTCCTCTTCGACCAAAAACTGCTAGGTTCAAGTTTTGGGGACATATATGTTGGAAAGAATGTTTTCAGGGAATGGAGACAGGCTTAGGTTAAGATTTCAAACTGTGAAGAACGGAAAGACATCGAACATCAATAAAAATGGCAATGTGAAACTTAGATTACTTAAAAGTGCAAACCAAGAACCAATCCTTCGTAGAGAAGGGGTGGTGGCCGAGCCCACCATGTAAGAGTTTGTGGCATGACACTGCGAAGAATTATCCTTGGGTTCATAGCCACTACTCATCAATGAAGCTCACATATCAATAAAATGATATTAAGAGAATTGAATTTATTAATGTTGGCATTATGGGGGGGGGGATAGTCCAATGTATTAGGACCACACTCCTCCTATCTCCATGCCTGCACCTAAACCAAATAAGAGTCAAGATGTAGATGAGTATGCAAGGTGATCAAGTCAAGATCCTTGAATCTCTGATATTTAGTTCATTCCTCAAATAGCAAAATCTTGCTTCATCAAGAGGCTTCGTGAAAATGTCGGCAAGTTGGTCTTTGGTTGACACATAAGATAGCTCAATATCACCTCTAGCAACATGGTCTCTAATGAAGTGATGACGAATCTCAATATGCTTTGTCCTTGTATGATCCACCGGCTTGTAGGCAATCTTGATAGCACTTTGATTGTCACATAGAAGAGGCACTTTATCACAATGGACACTGTATTCCTTTAAAGTTTGCCTCATCCATATCAACTAAGTACAAGCACTAGTAGCTGCCACATACTCGGCTTCGGTAGTGGAGAGAGATATACAATTTTGCTTCTTAGAAGACCAACACACCAAGGACCTTCCAAGGAATTGGCAAGCCCTAGAGGTTGACTTTCTATCATCCTTATCACTATCCCAATCCGAATCCGTGTATCCACAAAGAGAGAAAGTTGAGCCCCTAGGATACCAAATACAATAGTTTGGGGTATGAACCAAATATCAAAAGATTCTCTTGACCACCATCAAATGGCTTTCTTTAGGAGTCGCTTGATATCTTGCACACACTCCTACACTCAACACAATATCGGGTCTAGATGCACAAAGGTAAAGCAAGGAACCAATCATGGACCGGTATACCTTTTGTTTCACATCTTTACCATTTGGGTTTAGTTCAAGATGGGTCTTTGTTGCCATGGGAGTGGGAGCTCCATTTAGATCTTTCATATTGAATCTCTTGAGCATATCTTGATTATACTTGGCTTGGTTGAAGAATGTTCCTCCTCTTACTTGCTTGATTTCAAAACCAAGAAATACTCTAAATTCTCCCATCATAGACATCCTGAACTTGTTAGTCATAAGCTTTGAGAACTCATCATTAAAAGCTTTGTTAGATGAGCCAAAGATAATATCATCTACATATATTTGGCATACAAAATCCTCCCCATTGACCTTCTTAGTAAAAAGAGTGGGATCGATTTTCCCAACCTCAAACCCACGATCTAACAACAACTCTCTAAGGTGCTCATACCACGTGCCTAGAGCTTGTTTGAGCCCATAGAGTGCCTTATCAAGTTTGTAGGCATGGTTTGGAAAGTTGGGATCCTCAAACCCCGAGGGTTGCTTTACATATACCAACTCATGCATTGGACCATTAAGAAATGCACTTTCTACATCCATTTGTTGTAATTTAAAGTTATGATGTGTCGCATAAGCAAGAAGGATACAGATGGACTCAAGGCGAGCCACGGGTGCATATGTCTCTCCATAATCAATTCCTTCAATTTGAGAGAACCCTTGTGCAACCAATCTTGCCTTGTTCCTCACAACAATTATATGCTCATCTTGCTTGTTCTTGAATATCCACTTGGTGCCTATAACATTGCGTCAATCTTTTGGCTTTTCAACTAACTTCCATACTTTGTTTCTCTCAAAGTTGTTGAGTTCTTTGTGCATTGCTTCCAACCAATCTGAATCTTCTAGAGCTTCCCATACTTTCTTTGGTTCCACCATGGAAATGTGTGCTTGGTGTTCACCAAAGTTCTTCAATTGTTCTCGAGTGGATATCCCTCTTCTTATATCTCCTACCACATTCTCAAGAGTGTGGTCTCTTAATTCTAACATTCTATCCATTCTAGCTTGGTGACGAGTTTCGATCTCCTTGTTGTTTCTTGTGGGGATCACTTCATCATTTTGGTCCTCATCTTGACCATTAACTTGACCTTGATCATCATTGGAGTCATTTTCTTCATTAAGAGGCAAAGATTGACCTTGGTCTTGATCAGGCACACTTTTAGACAGGCGTCGAGCTGTTCTTATGGTAGTTTTTACAGGTCTTCCTTGTACAATAGACTGAGTAGCGCTAGACATTCTGGCAAATGGAGACTCAAGCACCTCCTGGCTAGAGGATTCTCCCTGATTATCTTGTTGAGGGTCCACAACTTGTCTTTGGCTTGGGTCATTGTCCTCCTCGACAAGATCTTGTTGATGTTGTGAAGATGAGGGCTCCACTTGAGTAGAGCATAGTTCTTCTCGATCCGCCATAAGGGGTTCCTCAACAGGGTGGATGAATCCCGCACCCATTCTTCCTATGGCATCCTGAGGCATTTCATCATCTACATCACAGACATCAACACGCCCCGCTTAGGGACCATCATATTCTTCAAAAACCACACTACAAGATTCTATGACAGTTCCGAAGAGCTTGTCATAGATTCTATAAGTGTGGGATTCGAGACCATAACCAACAAAAATACCCTCTAATGATTTGGAATCATATTTGGACAAACGAACACCCTTAATGCGATAGAAACACCTACAACCGAACACCTGGAAGTATGAAACGTTGGGCTTGTTATCAATAAGAATTTCATATGGAGTCTTGATCAATTCTTTTCGGAGGTACAGACGGTTTGATGCATGGCATGCGGTGGAGATTGCTTCAGCCCAAAAATTGAATGGAGATTTAAACTCCGCCAACATGGTTCTTGCCATATCAATAAGAGTCCGGTTCTTCCTCTCGGCTACACCATTTTATTGAGGGGTATATGCAGCGGAATATTGATGTTTTATCCCCTCATCACTAAGAAATCCATTCAATGTGCAGTTCTTGAACTCGATACCGTTGTCACTTCTTATTGTTAATACCGGGACATTGTGTTGACGTTGAGCCATGTTGATGAAGTCAATGAAGTTTTCTTGGGTCTCACGTTTCAGCTTGAAGAAATATACCCATGTGTATCTTGAGTAGTCATCAACAATCACCAAACAATATTTCTTCCCACCAAGGCTTGCATGAGATGGAGGACCAAAGAGATCCACATGAAGGAGCTCCAAGATCCTCTTGGACTTTATGTAGTTCTTTGGCTTGTAGGGAGAATCATGCATCTTTCCTTCAACACATGCCCTGCAAACATGATTTTTGGCAAAGTAAACATTTTCTTTTAGTCCAACAATATGACCATCCTTGTGGAGGCTTTGCAAAGTTCTCATATTGACATGGGCTAGACGGCGATGCCATAACCAACCCACATCGGCCTTTTCGAATAAGCACATCTCACTTGTAGTGGTTTTCCCCGAGAAGTCCACCACATACAAGTCATTTTTGACGTACCCAACAAAAGCGACCTTTAGAGTCTTGCTCCACATGAGGATCACAATATCATTATCAATAAAGACGGCAATGCCCATCTTTCCAAGGGCACGAACTGAAAGTAAATTATAGCCAAGGGTCTCAACAAGCATGATGTCCACAAGAGTGATATCGTGTGCAACCACAACTTTGCCGAAACCCATTACCTTAGACTTTGACTTGTCGACATATGTCACGGATATTTGATCAACATTTGGTCTCAACTCCTTGACACTAGATGCGCTTCCGGTCATATGACTTGTGCATCCACTATCAAGCACCCATTTTGACCCTCCGGAAGCATAGGTCTACAAAAGATCAAACTAGTTTTTAGGTACCCATTTTTCAGTGGGGCCTCTTTTGTTAGCAACAAGGGTCTTGGGAACCCAAATAGACCAAGCAATATAACCATCAAATGGGCCAATATATTGTGCATATACATCACCATAATAATCACGCATTAAAACATAGTGAGGGTTAGCACTTCTCGCAAAGTCATCATGAGACATAGTTTTGCCACTCGTGGTCTTACTACCCACAATGACCTTTTCCTTTTCTTGTGCGGGCTTTGCCTTCTTTTTCTTGTTCTTCTTCTTGGCTTTAGAGACAAAGCCAATGCCCCCTTTCTCACCATTTGGCCTCTTCTTACTCAAGAGGTCATCAATTGACTTGTTCCCTTCGGGGAAGGTGGCCTTAGCTAGCCCCCCCTTCAACCTAGCATTTTCTTCAAGTATATTTGTACAAATAGAAGGAATGAAAGTACTAGGTGAAGGAATATTGGTCAATTGAGTTTGAAGCTTTTCACGAGACTTTGTGAGCAACAAGAGTTCACTATCCAAGGCCTTGTGAGCCTTGTCAAGCATCCTAAAGCCCTCGGCAAGTTTTTCATGAACAAAATCAAACTCAATCTTGTCCTTTTTAGACTTTTTATATTTAGCAATAGCATGGTCACGTTCCTTGATGAGTTTATTAATAATTAAGTAATTAGCTTCATCAAGCCCTTCAAGTTTAGTTTCAAGAGACATCCTAGTCTCTTGTTCTTCTTCTAGAGGATTATTTAGAGCTTCTACCTCAATCATGTGCTCTCTTCCTAATTTACATCTCTCATCTAGAAGCTCTTGTGTGTGCAATTTGATTTAAGAGGTCCACAAAATGTTTCTTGTGCTCCCCTTGCAAGTTGTTCATAAACACATCAAAAGAAACTAATTCCTTTTTGACCTCAAGAGACATCTCATCATCAAATTCATTATCCACTAAGGAGGTGGGGTGTGACGATGATAATACCTCCATTCCTCTTGCCATGAGGTAAGTTGCGTTCTTGGTGGAGATGTTCTCATCTGGAGAGTCGACGAGTGAGAAGGTAGGATTAGATGTATTGGCAAGAGTAGCCACTCCACTTGATGTATCCTCTTCATCATCATTATCATCATCGGAGGAGAATTCTTCATGTGTTATTAAGACAATTTCACTCGACTTCTTGTTGATGGGATTCTTCTTGATGAAGGGTTTCTTGAAAGGTGCTTTGGATGTTTTCTTCAACACAAGTTTACCCCCATGGTCTTCTCTTTTCTCATAGGGACAACCGGCAACAAAGTGATATCGGTCACCACAATTGAAGCAAGTTCTCAATTTAGACCAATTGTCTCTTCTCCCATTGGGGATGCTTCTTCGTTGCATCTCCATCTTGGACTTGGCGGGGTCTTTCCAAAAGTTTCTTGCATAGAAGGCCATGTAATCACCATGAGAAACCTTGACATCTTCAGGGTGGCTCATTGAGAGTGGATAATCACTCCCTTCTTCTTCATCATACTCCATAACCTTGGCCTTCAAGGCAAGATTCACACCACTACTCATTTCAATAGCACGAGCACGTGCGTCTCTGGCATTCTTGGCAGCAACCTTGATAGTGGCCATCTCTTGCATAACTTCATTGGAGGTCATGAGATGGTAGTTGTGTCTTCCTTGGAGACTCTTCAAGTCAGTAGGCTCGAAGGGCATGAGAGCACTCACATACTTCCTTTTGATCCAAGCATCATCAATGTGAGAGGCACCAACATTCCTAAAGGCAGTGTCTATGGATTTGAGTCTTCGGTACATGTCTTCATGATCCTTACCATCCTTCATAAAGAAACCTTCAGTCTCATTGCTCAAGGCATCATACCTATTTCTTCTCATGCTCTCATTGTCAACAAACAAATCAATAAGAGCATCCCAAGCTTCCTTGGCGGTATTGTAGTGCTCAATGTGGGGAAAATCCTTTGGCCCCACTCCAAGTTGGATCATGTGCAAGGCTGTTGCATTGAGTTGGCTATTGACCACTTCTCTTCTAGTCAAGTTGGTTGGATCCTCAACTTTGAGTCCTTCTTCAATAATGTTCCACAAGTCAATGCAAAAGCTGCGCACATGAGATTTCATTAAAACTTGCAATTGAGCAAAGGTATGTGCAACTAACTTAGGTGGGTCACCTCTATTATTTATACTAGATGATACCCTGCGCGTTGCTGCGGATATTATAGTCAAAATTGTTGAAGTAAATATATCAAAAAATAATTTAAAAAATATTTTCACAACACCATACAAACAAAAGGGTGCTATCAGCAGATGGTATACATAGTAATCTTAATACAGATAATTCCATTTGGTTTGCTTTCACATATCATGAAGCATTTAACCATCTAGTATGAAAATAACACTTAGTTTTTTCATGTTTCTATCCATAATGTATCTCTCTGGTGAGGCAAACACCAAGATTTTTCTCGTAATGCATGAATTCACTTATTCCTTTCTGGCCCTTTCTGTCGTGTCCTTGACCAGTAAACTGGAAAAAAAAAACTATTTAAGATCTACAATGACAAATAAAATAGTTGTGTATTAGAATGCAAGTCATGGTTAAGAAGTTGAAACAACAATACATACCTTGAATTCACATACCTGAAAGATAACAATTGCACAATAAAACGACCTAGATGAGATAGCCATAAATAAAACGAAATATGCAAAATAGCCAATAATATGTGCACCTTCAAAGAAAATCTAAATTAATCAATTAAATGGAGGACATATGGCTGGAGCTAGGATATATCAACACCCAGAAACATCGCATGCATGTCGGGTGTTTGATGAACACATACCCGAGAATAATGATCTAGAGGGGAAATACATGATGCATTCAAGGAAACGAAACAAACAGGTGATCAATATACAACTGTTCATCGAAAAGGCTCGGAGAGCAAGATTATATAATAGTGATGGAGTGCAAAGACTATTCTGAAAGAGAAGCAATTAAGTTGTAGAACTTAAACTAAATAGAGCGGCATGTTCTCACCAAATATAATGTAGGATTTCTATGACGGTGCCAGTGAACTTATTAACCTACCAAGTATAGTATGCATATTCCAATTGTAAATATGAACAAAACTAATGTATTAACAGATGAAGGATAACTGACAAACAAAATTCATAGTACAAACTGCAAACTGCAAAGAATAGCTGAAGGACTTTGCAGAATATCATCTTATGAAGCTAACATTGACCATACAAACCAAAATAAGCGGCAATTCATCAGGCTCCTCTCTATACTTTTGCTGCATCAAAGTTGTAAGAAAATCAAAATGACACGGTCCGCTAACTGTTTCGATGAACACCATCAATCTAATCATGAATTTCTTCTTTTCATGGAAAAATCACGGACTTTTGTACCTAGACAATGGTGCATCCAGGGAGCATTACTTATTCATTTTTGATTAAATAGACAGATATGAGATGATTGACCATGGGAGTTCTAATGCTTTGAACTCTACTGAATTTCTTGCCACGAATTTCCACGAATTTTGTTGAGCAAAGATCCCATCAAATGTAGAGGCTGTGCATGACTTGTATATCATTCTCTGAGGGGTATCAATAGGATTTGCTATAAGAACATGGTGCAGAAATTAGCATGACAAAACTCAACTGTAGACCCACGGTATTTAATATCTGGTACCTCACTCGAGAGAACATGATAGACATACATATTTGATTGCTAGCTGCATGTTCACCTGCACACTGATCCAAGTGAAAGGAAAACACATGGTCAAAGAAGTTGAAAGGGTGACAGAAAGTTAGATTAGTACAGATCAAACGGAATGAAAACTCACGGTATGTCAGTGAGATAGAACGGCCATAAGCAGAAAGGAGTCCAAACCAAATTAGGTTGCATTGAAGGTTTCATCAAGGGGAATCCAAAATAAAACGGGAGAACAGATCGATCGACAACAATACCTGACCAGAGGTTTATTTTGGCTTGTGGATTCACATCCCCTCCATGTAATAGGGTGAAAACGTCAAGAAAATAAAGACTTTGAAGGGATTTTTATGTTACTCTGGACTTAGTCTAATATATGCGGAGGAGAAGATCAAGTCAAAATATATATGCAGTGCGCCAAATCCTCCACGCACGCTGCCTTGAGAAACCAACTCACTGTCTCCACTCTCCACTCTCCATACATACCAGCCCATGATGATCGTATAGTGGGATGTTTGCTGCCGATGAAGAAATTCTCGATAGCTCGTCCTTAAGCTCCAAGGTCGGGTCTGAGGAAATACGAAATGATGACGAAATTGGCAACAGATGATAGGGGAGGTGGAGAAGACGGGATGGAATGGCTCACCGGCGGCGGGAGCATGAGGCTGACGCCCAGACGTACTGGATGACGATGCGTCGATGCAAACGGATGAGGCGCATAATGGAGTTTATAGAGGGGAAGTTCAGCATGAACGTCTCGTATGCCAACATTAATTGCGCGGGAGAGGATGCTAGAGAGTGGGCGTGGACATTGATTGAGAGGAGGAGAACCAATCGATCTAGATCGATCTAGAAGCATAGCTATTCAGCGGAGAAGATGAGCAGAGGCGGGCTGGTTATAATCGGGCTAGTTGCAATGGGCCTGATGCTTAGTTGGGCTGTATTTTTTAATGACGCGCCTACCACAGGTACGGCAGGCTAAAAGAAAGTTTTTTCTCAAAAAAAACTGATGAATATAAAACGAAAAATCGAGACAAAAATTGCTGATGTGGCAGTTGCTGAGGTGGATAGGCTGCATGTCAAGAGAAATACCTTAGTGGGGATCACCTATTTAGTTATTATAGATGGGGATGAGGGATTGGAGGGTCGGGAGAGTACCATCCGGAAACCGCATGGTGCTCTTCCTTTCCATCACCCTTTTTGGTGGTGGGTGGAGTCAGTAAAATTATGTTCATCCCCCACCACTTCACCTATTTGCTTAGCAGGAGCATTAGCCTTAGGGTTAGGTGGTGTTTTCACTTGAGAGGGAGGTGGTGAGGCCATCTTTTCCATCATAAGTCGCTCAACGAGTTGACGCAACTGTTGGATTCCGTTTCCCAAGGTATACCTCAAGCTTGTTTCCAAATTCTTGAGATCTACCATGGTCACCGAATTGCTAGCCTCACCCTCTCCCTCATCTTCTGGGTTGCCCATAATCTCTTAGGCGGTTAAGCCCAAATAAAGAGCCGAGGCTTTAATACCAATTGAAAGGATCGTATGGGCACCTAGAGGGGGGGTGAATAGGTGCTACTTCAAATTTTACTCATTTTCAATTTAGGTTTGACACAAAAGGTAAATTCTCTAGATTATGAAACTATGGTGAATTTACCTATATGTCAATCTAGCACATATACTAACCAAGAACTTGATAAGTAAAGTGAGGTAAAGGATAGAGGTAACCAAATTGGAGCACGCAGAGACACAAGGATTTGTTTCCCGTAGTTCCTTACTTTTGAGGGGAAGTACGTCTACGTTTGGAGAGGGGGTGGTTTCAAACCACCAATGCCACGAGAGGCCTCCCTTGTTCTCTGATGAACCTCACCCCAACGGGTTCGATGCACCTCTTCCACTATATGACAACCTTCGAGGTGGAAGTCGGCACATTTACAACAAGTTCGAGGCACACATCCACAACCAAATTGGAGGCTCCCGAATACAAGCAAGCTGTCAAACAATCAAAGACAAGCTTGTAAGAATCAAATCAACCAAAACAAGGCTTAGGGTTTCCAATGAAACCCTAGAGCAAGGGGCCCTCAAGTGAATTAGGGGGTAATGAAGATCTCTCTTGGTGAAGTTGTAGATCGATGCCTCCTCCTCTTTTTCCCCAAAGATCAATGACTTTGGGTAGTTGGATGAAGAGATCTTGGAGTTTTGGTGGCTCTAATGGTATGGTCTTCTTTTTCTAGAACGAGCAGCTGGAGGAAGGGGATGAGGTCCCCTATTTATATGCCACACACTTGTGAACCGTTTTCTAACCGTTGGGGACCAATCACACCGGAGACTCCGGTCTGCCAGACCGGAGACTCCGGTCCAGGCCAGAAACTCTGCCCACCTCCGGTCCATCTCCGGACCGCGTCTCTGGCTAGCTTGGGAAGGTGCTTGGCGTCAACTTTGGAGACTCTGGCCGTAACTCCGTACCAGAGACACCAGATATTCCGGTGTGTCCACACCAGAAACTCCGGCCTGAGGAGACACACCGGAGATTCCGGCTGATATCCGGTCCATCTCCGGACCACCACACAGTTTGTCCCTAGGCCAAGTCCAGGCCACACACCGGGAACTCCTGGAGAAACTCCGTACCACACCGGAGACTCAGTGTTTGCACACCAGAGACTCCGGTCAGAAATCTTCAGATAAACATGAATTTGGCCATGAGATTTCCCATAATATTTTGACTTTTCCCCTTTTCAATGGATTGACTTGTAGACATTAACACACAGTAAAATGTACCTTATGTTGTTAAAGAACACCAAAACAGATTACGACAATATATGTCCTTTCACTCACCTTTGAAATGCTTGCCTTTCTTTCTTACTTGATGATTGGTCGGAAGAAATCGACGATTCCCTAGGTACACAACCTTCTTACATTTATGCAAATATGTAGCTTCAGTATCATCTAAATAGTGTGTGCATGCCTTGTATCCCTTGTTTGTCTGTCCTAAAAGGTTACTAAGAGCAGGCCAATCATTGATGGTTACGAAAAGCAGCGCTCGTAGGTCAAATGGCTCCTATTTGTGCTCATCCCACACACGTACACCTGGTTTTCCCCACAACTGTAAGAGTTCTTCAACTAATGGCCTTAGGTACACATCAACGTCGTTGCCGGGTTGCTTCGGGCCTTGGATAAGCACTGGCATCATAATGAACTTATGCTTCATGCACAGCCAAGGAGGAAGGTTGTAGATACATAGAGTCACATGCCAGGTGCTGTGACTGCAGATCTGCTCCCCAAAAGGATTCATGCCATCTGTACTTAGACCAAACCATAAGTTCCTCGTGTCACCTGCAAAGTCCAGGAACTCTCTCTCGATTTTTCTCCACTGCGACCCATCAGTGGGGTGTCCCAACTTCCCGTCTTTCTTACGGTCTTCATTGTGCCATCGCAACAACCTGTCATGCTCTTTGTTTCTAAACAGACGTTTCAACCTTGGTATTATAGGAGCATACCACATAACCTTAGCAGGAACCCTCTTCCTGGGGGGTCGTCATCGCCATCAACATCACTAGGGTCATCTCGTCTTATACCGCAATGCAGTGCATACCGGACATTTATCTAAATTCTTGTACTCCTCACCGCGGTAGAGGATGCAGTCATTAATGCATGCATGTATCTTCTGCACATCTAATCCTAGTTGGCAAAAAATCTTGTTTTCTTCGTAAGTACTCTCGGGAAATTCATTATCCTTTGGGAGCTTTGGCTTCATTATTTTCAGTAACTTCTCAAATCCCTTGTCAGATAAACCAGTATCTTCCTTCCATTTTAGCAATTCCAGTGTGGTACCGAGCTTTGTGCTGCCATCTTTGCAATTTGGGTACAACAATTTTTTGTGATCCTCTAACATGCCCTCCAACTTCAACTTCCCCTTCTCTGTTTCACAGTCTCGCTTTGCATCAGAAATGACCCGACCAAGATCATCAACTGGTCATCTAATGCCCTTTCTTCACCTCCTTCTTCTTCATTCTCTTCCATTGTAGTATCATCGTATTCAGGGAACATATGACAATAGTTGTCATCATCCTCTTGTTCTTCATTGTATTCCATCATAACCCCTCTTTCTCCGTGCTTTGTCCAGCAATTATAGCTGGGCATGAAAACTCTCCGAACCAGGTGGCTGCGAATGATTTTCGAGGAAGAGTACTCCTTGATGTTCCGACATTGAACACATGGACAACACATAAATCCATTCTCTTTGTTTGCCTTAGCCACATCGATAAATTTATCCACGCCTTGAATGTACACGGATTCACGTCGGTCACCATGCATCCATCCCCGCCGGTTCATCTGCATCATTACAGAACATCATGAATAGTGAGATGACCACTTTACGTCGACACATGCATTATTATATCAATGACAGATGAAAGGATAAGGTTGCTAAGCTTGATCGAGAAGGAAAGAAAGAGGAGAAAGGCTTAAGTGTGGATTGAGCACCTCATATCATTTTTGTTTTGTGTGAAATCAAGCGGTATCATTTTCTCAGACATTTCGCCGAACACCTAATGTGCATAGGAAAAAAAACTAGCACACACACCTCACACCTTACACCAAGAGAAAAAATAGAGGGGGGATAGCTGGGGCGGTGCATTTATAGGCAGATTATTCATCCTAGTTGGTATTACGAAGCAGGACTAAAGGTGTGCGGTGGGCCATGATCTGGCGCATGACTTTTAGTCCCGGTTCGAAATACCAACCAGGACGAATAGTCCCTAGCGAACCGGGATGTATGCCCCCGACCCCCGTGCGACACTCGGGCCGCTCGAACTGGAACAAAAGCGAGCATTAGTCCTAGTTTGTGGTGGAACTGGGACTAATGCTCTGGACTGCTCCGAACGAAAGCTAGTTTTTCTACTAGCAGTGAGTGTTGGAGATCGATCGTGGTCAAAGGTCGATGACATGCATAGAAGCGGCTTTGCTAATGGATCTGCAACATTTTCATCTACATGTATTTTGCACAACTTGATATCACTCGTTTCGACGAACTAACAAATAAGGTGGTAATGCCAGAGTATGTGTTTGTTTTTATGGTGTTGTCACATTTCTTTAGCTTCTATGAAAGAACCTACCAAAAGCCAGATCCCAGCTTGTGTTGCAAAAGGCACGGTCTGTTAGAGTTTGTAAACCCCTCTATATGTGTACCGACTCATATATGTATTGTCTTTTGTGTGCGCCATGACCAGGTCTTTTCTGGTCCTATATAACATGAAGCCTAAGCCTCTAACGAGGCATCGGCTCCGCCTAAGAAACTCAATATGGTATTAGCGCTCTCCTCTCCATGACCTAGCTACTCCAAAAAAATCGAGCCGCCGCCGTAGGCTACCGCTACTGTCACAGACCTATAAACAAACACAAGCCAAACACCTGTTGCTGCCACCACACACGTTCCATAAAAATCAAAAACCCTTTCGTTGTAGTAGATCTGCCACCACCGCAACCCTCTAAAGATCATGTCATCGTCGTCCTCTACAACCATTCTGACTGTGGCCCTTGGTGCCCCTCCCATGTAGCTTCTCACTCGGGACAATGTCCTGGTGTGGAAGGCACTCGTGGTCCCTTCTCTCTGTGGTTCCTATGTGCTCGAGCTGGTTGAAGGATCAGACAAATCCCCTAACAAGCTACATGAAACCGAGGATGTCAACAACAAAAAGGTCAAAAATATTCCAAATCCCGAGTATGTTTCCTGGATTGCCCGTGATTTGCAAGTCCTTCGGTGTCTTGTGAATGCACTGTCTCTAGATGTTTTAGCCCATGTTGTTGGTCTGGAATCATCTCTTGAAGTTTGGGCAGCCATCAATGCCCATGTGTCCGCTTCGTCAAAGTCCAGGATCCAGCACCTGTGATCCGCTCTCGTCAAAACCAAGAAAAATGATAAGTCTGCTAAAAAATATTTTGCTAAGATGAAAACTCTTGCTCAATAACTTGCTGCTACAGGGAAGCCTTTAGTTGATGATGAGATTGTTTGGTATGTTCACAAGGGCCTTAGCAGCGCCTACAACCAGTTGGTCATAGTTGTCCAAGCAAACCCTAGCACCGCCATGTCTGATCTGTTTAGCCAAGTACAAGCCTTTGATTGCACGCATAAGGATGAAAACATCAGCTTCTCTTCATCAGCTAACCTTGCTCGCTATGGAGGTGGTGCTCCTCCGCGTGATCGGGATCATTGGCATGATGATCATAATGGCTAATACCACTGGAAGGATGACCACCCCCGTCGCCGTGATGATGACAACCGTGACCGCTATGAGGACCGTGGAAGGCCACATCAAGAATACCATGACTGTGGTCGCCAGGAGGACAAATATGATGGAGGAGGCTATCAAGGTCGCCGCCGTGATGATGAGCATCCCCATCAGGACGATGATGGTGGGAGTCGCCATGATCGTCGCCCCACTCTCTATGTTGATGTCGCATGCCAGATATGTAATATCCACGGGCACCCTGTGCGCGACTGTTGGTGGAGCCATCGAGATGATCGTGGTAACAATGGAGATCGTGCTCGTAACAAACAGAGTGCCAACTTTGCTTCTCATGGTGTTGACACAAATTGGTACTATGATACTGGTGCCACTGAACATCTCACCGGCCAGCTGAACAAGCTCTCTACACATGATACATACCGTGGACAAGACCGGGTTCGCACAACTGATGGCACAGTTATGCACATTAGTCATATTGAACATTCAGTTTTGCGCACTCCTCATAATTTCTTTAACCTCAATGATATATTACATGTTCCTAGTGCTTCAAAAAATCTTTTGTCCATTCATAAATTTACCCTTGACAACCATGTCTTTATTGAGTTTCATTCTTTCTTCTTTTTGATCAAGGACCAAGCAACACGACGAATTCTATTTAGAGGCCTTTGCTATGGATGTCTTTATCCCTTGATGCCCATCTCCAATGAGTCCTCCAAGCATGCTTTCATCACAATAAAGCTATCATCTTCTACATGGCATTGTCGCTTAGGACATCCTTCTTCGTTTGTGGTTCAATAAGTTCTTAGAAGAAATAAAATAACTTACACCCCAGAAATTACTCCATATGTTTGTGACTCTTGTCATCTAGGCAAGAGTAATCAGTTGCCATATCCCATCTCCACCAGTAGGTCTACTGTTCCTTTGGAACATGTGTTTTCTGATGTATGGGGTTCTGCCCCTCTTTCTGCTGGGAAACATGCATACTATGTAAGCTTTATTGATGACTTTAGCAAGTTCACTTGGATTTATTTGCTTAAGAATCCTTCTGATGTTTATCAAGCTTTTCTTAATTATCAGCAATATGTTAAACGCAAGTTTGATAGGATTTTTTACTATGCAAACCGATTGGGGGGTGAATATGAGAAACTCAATGCTTTCTTCCAAAAAGTTGGTATCACACACCATGTCTCCTGTCCCCATGCACACCAAAAAATGGCTCCGCTGAAAGAAAACATCGTCATATAGTTGAAGTTGTTCTTTCTTTGCTTACAAATGCATCTATGCTTCTAAAATATTGGGATGAAGCTTTTCTCACAACCACGCTTCTTATAAATTTGCTTCCCAACAAAGTCATTAATCTTGACACACCCACTGAGCGTCTTCTTCATATTACACCCAACTATGATGCTCTTAGAACTTTTGGTTGTGCTTGTTGGCCTAATCTTCGTCCTTACAACACACGCAAACTTGATTTTTGTTCAAAACAATGCATTTTATGGGCTATAGTCCTCTTCATAAAGGTGTCACATGCCTAGATATATCTACATGATGGATCTACATATCCCGTGATGTTTTCTTTGATGAAAATGTGTTCCCCTTTGCCTCCCTTCATCCTAATGCCAGTGCCCTTCTTAGAAAAGAAATCCTTCTTCTTCCTACGTCCACTTCTAATGAGGATGCACAAAAACTTGTTGATCATATGTCTCCTATTGTGCCTATTACTAATGTGCAGCAGGAAGCAAAAACTCCAGAAGACAATTCTGGCCCAATTGGTGAAGAAATGCTTCTGAACAAAGAAGAAACAAATTCTGTGGACGAGGAAGAAATCAGCACACAGTCCCATGTGGATTCTCCTCGTCCCTCGTTGCCTGCGTGTACTGATCCCGAGGAGGATCCTTGCGCTACTCCCGAGGACATCCTGGCCTCTCTGGCAGGCTCCCACATGTTTTGAGTGAGCCCATCTTCTACACGCATCGACGTCACCGGTCGCCATTGCAGGCCCCGTCTCGGTCCCTGCCTCGTGTTGTGCCCCTGCTCCCGATAGCGACAGCGGCAGACGGTCTTTGCCTTGTGCCTCGCCTCACATCCCTAACAAAACTAGGGATGTGAGCTCCCAGCCAAAGCCCGCCACATCACTAACAGTGCCATCTCCTATGCCATCATTACACAACGATCCCGAGGAGGATTCTCCTACAACTGATTCTGCAGCAGACTTGCCTGGATCGTCTATGCCTTTTCCAGCTGCTGCACCGCCTATGGCTAGGGTGCAGACCCGACTTCAAAAAGGTATAAAACATCCAAAAATTTACAAAGATGGTACTGTGAGATATGGCATGCTTGTATCTACAGATGAACCACACTCTCTTTCTCTTGGGGATTCTAACTAGCGCAAAGTAATGGAGGAAGAACATGATGCTTTGCTCAAAAACAAAAAATGGCACTTGGTTCCACCAAGTTCTAGTTCTAGCATAAATATTATAGATTGCAAATGGGTATATCGAATCAAGAAACGACCAGATAGCACCATTGATAGGTATAAAGCTCGTCTTTTGCAAAAGGGTTTAAACAGAGGTATGGTATTGACTATGAAGATACCTTTAGTCCAATTGTTAAAGCAACCACTATTAGAAAAATGTTAGCTGTTTTGGTCTCTAGAGGTTGGAATTTGCGTCAGCTAGATGTCAAGAATGTGTTTTGCATGGTGTTCTAGAAGAGGAGGTTTATATGAGACAACCACCAGGTTTTGAAAATCCTAGTGTTCCTGATCATGTTTGCAAGCTTGGCAAGGCTCTTTATGGTCTGAAACAAGCTCCATGAGCATGGTACTCTCGTCTTAGTTCAAAATTGCATGATCTTGGTTTTGTTCCCTCCAAGGAAGCTATATCTCTATTTCTTCTTCAGAAGTTAGATGCTACCATATATGTTTTGATTTATGTTGATGATATAATTGTGACTAGCTCTTTAGATGATGCAATCTCGGGTTTGCTTCGAGAACTCAATGAAAAATTTGCCATTAAGGATCTCGGTGAGTTACACCTTTTCTTAGGCATTGAAGTGAAGAGATCCTCAAATGGTCTATTGTTGACACAAGATAAGTATGCATCAGAATTACTCGGTAAACTTGGAATGACAAATTGTAAGTCTGCACCCACACCATTACCTTCTGTCAATCCCTTGTCTCTTGTTGTTGGTGATCCACTTGGTCCAGAAGACAGCACACAATATCGAAGTATTGTTGGTGCCTTGTAGTACCTTACTCTTACTAGGCCAAACTTGTCTTTCTTAGTCAACAAAGTATGTCCGTTTCTCCATGCTCCAACTACTATTCACTGGACAACTATCAAAAGAATATTGCGGTATGTTAAGGATACAACGGGTTTTGGTATAACCTTCCAGCCCTATATTTCCACACTTTTAAGTGCTTTTTTCGATGCCAATTAGGCTAGCTGCTTGGATGACAGGCGTTCCAGTAGAGGTTTTGCAATATTCATAGGACCAAACTTAGTTTCTTGGAATGCTAGGAAATAGGCTATTGTTTCAAGATCAAGTACAGAAGCGATATATAAGGCCTTAGCCAATGCTACAACTGAGATGATATGGGTTGAAGCTCTTCTAAATGAGCTTAGTGTTAAGTTACAGGAAAAACCATGTCTTTGGTGTGACAATCTAGGTGATTTTCTTGTCGGCAAACCCAGTGTTTCATGTTCGTACAAAACACATTGAGATAGACTTCCACTTTGTTCGAGAATGAGTGGCTAAAAAGAAACTTGTCATCAAGTTTGTTTCAAGCAAGGATCAAGTTGCATAAGGTTTTACTAAAGATCTTCCTGTTAGAAGTTTACATGAGTTTAGACGTAATCTAAATCTTGTCCCCAGTTTAGATTAAAGGGGCTGTTAGAGTTTGTAAAGACCTCCATATGTGTATGGGTATGGTATAGTATACCGAGCAATATACGTACTGTCTTTTGTATGTACCACAACCAGGGCTTTTCTGGTCCTATATAACATGAAGCTCGAGCCTCTAACGAGGCATCGGTTCCACCTAAGAAACTCAATACGGTCCAGCCTTACAAGAGTCGGAGTAACTCTTTCATTGGTCCAAGTGAACTTTCAATTTTGCAACTTGATCTCCTTAATAAGGCAGGTGGTACGTGCACGCCTAAACTAACCCATAAGACGAAAGTTGAAGTTGCGATTGCTTTTGTCTTCAGCCTGATAAATGAGATTAAAATCCCAATAATGAGCCATTTCTGATCATCCGTAAGAGCGGCTACGATTGCTTCAGCAAGGAAGGCACCTTTTTCCGCATCAAAACTAGGACCATAGACAATGGTCAGCTTGAATAAGGTACCGCAAGCTCGAATGCTGACATCATCTGAAATCATGTGGGTACCGATGTGGATGTTAGAGATAGAAACATGTGCCTCAACCCAAAGGAGGAGGATTCTACCCCGAATGCCAAGAGCCAGTCTATGAGCAAACTCTCGGAGTCTGAAACCACCAATATAAGCTACATATTGATGGTTGATGAAGTCTAGCTTGGTCTCTTGAAGATAAGCGATGTGACAGGGGTATCCGCAAGGAAAGCACGAATAGTGTCTTTGCGGCCTTGGTTGTTTATGCCTCTGATATTCTAGTTGGCGATGCTGAGGTTTGGGCCAATCATTGCAAGACAAATACATGGATGGTGAAGCCGTAAAGGAGTAGATGATGAAACCGGCAACACGGAGCCGTTTAAAGGATATGAGGTGATAAGCCCACCCTCGAAGGCCAACATAGACTGCAGATTAGTACACATCGACATGACGAAGCAAGAGTGACATGGACTAATGCTGACACAAAACAAAAAATGGCTAGGCTATCTCCGGAGCCTCAAGCTCAGCTCCACCTAGTCCATCGATTGCATTTATGGCCTCGTTTTCCTTAGTCATACTGCAAATGTTGAGCTTGAGGAGCAAATCCAACACATCTACTGCTTTGTCAGTGAACTGGGTTTTGTAGCGGTCGATGTAAGCTTTCCTAGCATATATCAATAGAACTTCCTCAGAAGCAACGCCCATCTTGGCGTTGATGACATGGATGGACTTGTCCAAAGCATGCATTTTGGGCTACTAGCACGATCGTTGCGCCTATTTTCAGTAGCTGGCTAGGTCATGGTCACCCGGATGCGAGTTGTCGCTGGAGCAGGGTGCAACAGAAGCCACACCAGCGGTCGATCAAAAAGATCCTCCACCGATCATAGAGTCGAGATGTCCGGTGCAACAGTGGCCAATATCATATTCCCACGCAGGGGATGTTCATCTAGATCATTAGCAATTAGCGAGGGAGCAAGCCGTGTCGCGTTGATCATGAAGGCCATATCTAGCTGAGATGTGATCACCACCCCAAGCAGGTCCCCAGAAGGAGCCTCAGCATCAGACAACACGTGCTCTTGGAGTGGTGATAGGTCAACGTTACCCACACAAGGGAGACAACAACATTGTTCTTCTCGTACCAAACATCATCCCCATCCTCCATGTCCCACACCATCGGCACGAGCAGCTGTGGAAGAGCCAAGGGAGATAGCAAGCGGTAGACAGGTGGGAAGGAGAGAAGTAGGTTGTTCGGAGCATCCTCCTCTATCCACCAGCTGGGGAGTGTCAGATTAGCGAACAAGTAGGGAGGCGGCGATGCACGCCACAATGACCCGGTTGTGAGGGCACCCGGAGCTTCCGTGATAGCCGTTGTCCAATCATGACATACTCCTTGGAGCGTAGAGACGAGCGGGGTGGCCTGCTGCTGGCTCGTGGTTGATATCGAGCTCGTTGGGGAACCCCAAGTGACGAGGGTTTAACTCATCAATGCCCATTGTTATGGACTTGGGTTTTGGCGAAGGAGGGAGAGCTGGAAGTCTCAATCGGCTAGCAAACAAGCACACACAGGGACACAAGGTTTACCCAGGTTTAGGCCTCGTAGAGGACCCTACTCCTGCTTGTCTGCTCTTGATTGATAGGAAGGTATGATGAGCACAACAGCAAGTTTCCCTCAGTTATGAAACTAGGGTTATCAAACCAGTAGGAGCATGGAAACACCTCCAAGGTGTTGTTTCCACCTTGGAATCCTGCACAACACAACCACATAACTTTGCCCCCAACTTATAGTGAGGTTGTCAATCTCACCGGTTTTGCTGAAAACAAAGGATTAAACGTATTGTGTGGAAGAAAGTAATAGATTGCAGAAAGTAAAGATAAAACAGTAAACAATTGTAGATTGATGGTAAAAGAAAGGACCGGGGTCCATAGTTCACTAGTGGTGGTTCTCCTAAAGATAGATGACATGTTGGGTGAACAAATTACAGCGGGGCAATTGTCAAACACCGACAAAGCATACATGCATATACTAATCATCTTGACTCCTATGAGATTTGATTGGGCATTACAACATTATACATAGACCATAATCCAACTGCATCTATGACTAATAATCCACCTTCAGGTTATCATCTGACCCCCTCCAGTATTAAGTTGCAAGCAACAGATAATTGCATTAAGCATTGCGTGTAAAGTAAATAATACGATTGTTCTATGAACAAAGGATTGTTGTTTTCTCCCTAGTAGAAACATCACATCTAGTACCTTAGAGATTTCTGTCACTTCCCCAGATTACTAGAGGCATGAACCCACTATCGAGCATAAATACTCCCTCTTGGAGTTGCTAGCATCTACTCGGCCAAGATATCTACTAACATCGGAGAGCATGTAAGATCACACATAGCAAAGACATGATAGAATCAATAATCAATCAGAAATAGCATCTCAATATCCATCGGATCCCCGCAAATACAACATGTATGATTACAAATAGATGATCTTGATCATGAACGGAGCTCACAAGATCTAAACATGATAGCACAAAGGAGGAGAACCAACCATCTAGCTACTACATGTACCCGTAGTCCAAGGATGAACTACTCACGTATCACACTGGAGGCTTGCATGGTGATGAAGAAGGCCTCCAGGGTGAATTCTCCCCTCCGGCAGGGTGCCGGGAAGAGCTTCAGATCCCTCCCGATCTAGGGATGGAGATGACGGTGGCTACAGACTCTTTCGTCAATTTTTGATTGGGTACTTAGGGTTTCTGTATCAGAGGCAATATATAGGCGAAAGGGGAGGCCGAGGGGGTGCCCTAGGCGGCCGCACCACCCCTGGCGCGGGCCAGGACTGGCCGGCCCCTAGCCCCTCTCCGTCTCGTATTCTGGCTCCGTGTCCCCCTCAATGAAATATTGACTTTGGCTTTTGTCCCGTCCAATTCTGAGAATATTCATTTTCTGACTTTCCTAGAACCACAAATAGCAGAAAACAGGCAGCTGACACTGTGGCATCTTGTTAATAGGTTAGTCCAAAAAGTGTATAAAAAGTACTCCAAAGTTTGGACAAAACATAAGAAAGTAGATATAAACCAAGCATGGAACATCAAAAACTATAGATAGGTTTGCAACATATCAACATCCCCAAGCTTAACTCCTGCTCGTCCTCGAGTAGGTAAGTGATAAAAATAAAGAATAACTTTTGAGGTGACATACACCATCATAAACTTGATCAAAGTATTTATAAAACATTGATTGCTGGGATCATAGTACTTCAACATAGCATGAAAGATAAACTTCTAACAATAAGACATAGCAACTATGTTGTAACATGAAAAGGCACAAACAAAAGATTCATGAATAACAATGCTTTGCAAGACGTTTGTTTGTTTCACATAAAGAAACCATAGCATAGTGGCATTCAGCTTGTCCCTCATAGAGTAGCAAACATAAATGCATAGGACACCTTCAAAGTTCATAAGGGTGACTAGATACAAATAGTTTAAGAACAAGCAATATCAAAGTTATGCATTAATCAACAAGTCTTGGGACAATGCACATTAAACTAAGAATGGCCACTACGCTCTCTCAATAGGTGCATAAAGATAGAAGATGGAGACTCAACATAAAAATAAAAGAAAGGCCTTCATAGAAGGAAGCAGGGATTCAAGTTTCATAAAGAGCTTCCAAAAATTATGGTACTTATTAGCTTTCAAATCTCATTGCCCTATCATAAGCATCTTGAAGTGATTAAGGTTAAAGTGAACAAACTATGGAGTATATGCTTGACAAAGTATAAGTTGGAAATCTCATGTCCCTTGAATACGAGGGCCGCTCCTCATGCTACTCAAGTTTAGTTACTGGTAAGTTCTTATCATAGTAAGTACATGTGTATCATAGAGAACAGCCAACGGGGTACCCCTTGCCCGATGATATAGAAGAATCCAACATATAAAAATGACAAGGCAAGCAGACAACGAGCATCTCAACAATCTTCTTATTTACCATGGGAAAATGGTGCTTTTTTCTCTCTTTCCTCTTTTCTCAACTTTTTTTCTCTTTTTCTCAATCTCTATTTCTTTTTTTCATAAGAAGAATGCTTCATAGATTGCTCATTATGGTTATGCTACAGGTTTCCACCATGATTAGGCATGGATTAGACTGGTGGCCCAGGCGTTTCTCTAACACACATACATAACTCCATGGACTTACAAGCTCCCCTTTCATTTCACACCGACGACATCCATAGACAAAAGAGCATGATATCAACTAGGTACAATGTACAAGTTCAATGTTGAAAGCGTTCCCCATGACAGCATAGTTCTACTAATCCCCAATATATAAGTGCAAGCATATACAATGTATATGACACAATGGTTCAAGTTTATTAGGGGCAAGAAAAGTAAAGTGTGCCATCAAGTTCGTGAGAGCTTTAATCACTAGTTTTCTCATAACAAGTTTAATTCGGAAGGTAGATAAAAACATGAATATACTTGGAATAGAAAATGCTAATAGGTAGGTATGGTGGACTCTTTCGAATAACTTGGTTTTATTTGGAGTTGGATGCATGAGTGGAACTCATACTTGGTTATGGAGGCTAGCAAAAGACTGGGAGCGACCAACTAAGAGAGCAATAATGGCCATAATCATGCAAAGCGACAAAACATCATTAATTAAAGTATAAAGTGATATTACAAGTCGAAAACTAAAGGATCATAGAGGCTATGGTGACTTGGGATAGTCATAACATGGTGTGAGCATGCGCCAAGTCAACCCAAATAAAGCACCAAAGGAGAATACCACAATACTATGCTTTAATATGCTAAAACAACACATGATTCTTTCAAGGCACATTAAGCAATCTAAATTGTTTATAACATGTCATGCTACAGAAATAAATCACTAAGAATAAAGCCAAAACAATATCAAGCATGACATGACAAAGCATAGGCCACAGTCAAAAACAATCTTGTTTTACCACTTAAGCATGAACTTTTCCTACTCTTTTCCAAACCAAACCAAACTTATTTTAAAACTAATGTATGAAATAAGGGGTCCAACCAATTTATTCAAGGAAACTAAGCAAACCAAAATAAAAAACAAAGACGCTCCAAGAACAACACAACTGTGCATGAAACAATAAAAATGAAGTGTTTAGAAGAAAACTGAGATTTTTATTGATGAAGAAAGGGATGCCTTGGGCATCCCCAAGCTTTGACGCTTGTATTTCTTGGATATTTCTTGGGGTGACACGGGTGGCATCCCCAAGCTTGAGATTTAGTCCATTCTTCATCTCATTACATCATTCTTTCCATACACCTGAAAATTTTCCTTCATACAAAACTTCACACAATCTTTATTAGCAAGATTAGTGTACTCAAGATAATAAGTCTTTGGGTTCAGTTTCAACACCAATGAAACTTCCATTAAAACACAAGCTACTGTAGCACTTCCCTCAGAAAGCTCAATTCCCTAAAAAGAACTCAAAAAGGAATCAACAAGAAGCAAATGCAAATAATGGCAGAAATCTGTCAAAACAGACCAGCAACTAAAAACCAATTTTTTCGAAGACCTTATGTTGCTCAAATCGAAAAGTGTTGAGCTAACTAAAGTTAGATAACAACCTGGGGCAGAAGCACAAAAATTTACGCCTCAAAATGACATACCGAGATTTTATATGAATTTTACAGCGAAGCACAAAAATCTATTTCAGGACAGCAACTTTCCCGAGCATTACTTCTCTCTCATTAGAGGTTACTCTTGGCACAAAAAGCAAATAAAAAGGATAAGGAGCGGTTATTACAGAGGTAATAACTTCCAAGACTCATCTAAAACTTTTGGGTTATCTCCCAATAAGTACTTTTCTTTAACGCCTTTAAGTTAGGCATAATGGCCAATTAAGCATTAAAACCAAAAGACTGGGAGCGACCAACTAAGAGAGCAATAATGGCCATAATCATGCAAAGCGACAAAACATCATTAATTAAAGTATAAAGTGATATTACAAGTCCAAAACTAAAGGATCATAGAGTCTATGGTGACTTGGGATAGTCATAACATGGTGTGAGCATGCGCCAAGTCAACCCAAATAAAGCACCAAAGGAGAATACCACAATACTATGCTTTAATATGCTAAAACAACACATGATTCTTTCAAGGCACATTAAGCAATCTAAATTGTTTATAACATGTCATGCTACAGAAATAAATCACTAAGCATAAAGCCAAAACAATATCAAGCATGACATGACAAAGCATAGGCCACAGTCAAAAACAATCTTGTTTTACCACTTAAGCATGAACTTTTCCTACTCTTTTCCAAACCAAACCAAACTTATTTTACAACTAATGTATGAAATAAGGGGTCCAACCAATTTATTCAAGGAAACTAAGCAAACCAAAATAAAAAACAAAGACGCTCCAAGAACAACACAACTGTGCATGAAACAATAAAAATGAAGTGTTTAGAAGAAAACTGAGATTTTTATTGATGAAGAAAGGGATGCCTTGGGCATCCCCAAGATTTGACGCTTGTATTTCTTGGATATTTCTTGGGGTGACACGGGTGGCATCCCCAAGCTTGAGCTTTAGTCCATTCTTCATCTCATTACATCATTCTTTCCATACACCTGAAAATTTTCCTTCATACAAAACTTCACACAATCTTTATTAGCAAGATTAGTGTACTCAAGATAATAAGTCTTTGGGTTCAGTTTCAACACCAATGAAACTTCCATTAAAACACAAGCTACTGTAGCACTTCCCTCAAAAAGCTCAATTCCCTAAAAAGAACTCAAAAAGGAATCAACAAGAAGCAAATGCAAATAATGGCAGAAATCTGTCAAAACAGACCAGCAACTAAAAACCAATTTTTCGAAGACCTTATGTTGCTCAAATCGAAAAGTGTTGAGCTAACTAAAGTTAGATAACAACCTGGGGCAGAAGCACAAAAATTTACGCCTCAAAATGACATACCGAGATTTTATATGAATTTTACAGCGAAGCACAAAAATCTATTTCGGGACAGCAACTTTCCCGAGCATTACTTCTCTCTCATTAGAGGTTACTCTTGGCACAAAAAGCAAATAAAAAGGATAAGGAGCGGTTATTACAGAGGTAATAACTTCCAAGACTCATCTAAAATTTTTGAGTTATCTCCCAATAAGTACTTTTCTTTAACGCCTTTAAGTTAGGCATAAGAAGCAAGAAAGAGAATCATGTATTCTCAAATGAAGAAGCATTAAAACCAAATTTCTTTCCCTTACCTCTCTTACTTCTATTCTTAACCTTGGGGAACATATGATTGTTTGGTGGAGAAGCAAAATGCATGGTGCCCTTTTCCACATCTATTATTGCTCCAAGGAGTTTTAATAGGAATCTTCCAAGTGTAATTTGTCCTTTTCCTACACATTCAATAACAAGATAATCAGTAGAAACATTTTCCCTAGGATCTTTGTAAACACTCCTTCAACGATTCCAACGGGTAATATTGTGGCATTATTAGCAAGAAATATTTCTCCTCCTCCTTTAGAAAGTCCCCAAAGATTCAAAGATTCATAGATATCTTTAGGCATAAGATAGAATTTAGACATGATATCATAGCCAGCATGAAAAGTTTCATTATTTATAAAAATCTTTACTGTGGGAAGCCATTTTGAGGGTTCAAAATTTATTGGAACATAGTCATGATGCTCTCTAAGCGTATTATAGCAATCTTTTAAACTAGCAGTGTTGGTCTCAAGAGTGTTCAATCTAGCAAATATGTTTATAAAGGAAGAATCAAATTTGCTAGGCAATTTGTAAGTAAAGACTAGCTTCTTTATGGAATTAAAAGCATCATCCTCATTGCATTGGAGGAAATCTCCTTCCACTATAGCATCCAAAGCATATCTATAGCAAAGAGCAATTCCAAGGTAAAAACTGCTAAGAAACAAGCTTTGAGTCATTTTAGGTTTAGTTTTTTCATGTAAATCAGAGATTCTAGACCAAGCTTCTTTGAAACTCTCTTCAATTCCTTGTTTAAAAGTGAAAATCATTTCCTCAGGTGACATAGTGATTGGAGCAATGCTAGACATAATGGCAACTTAAGATAGGAATTAATAGTAATTTTTGTGTGTTTTTAATAAAGAAAGCAAACTAGAACAACTAATTTTTTTGTGTTTTTGATAAAGAAACAAGCAAACAAAGCAAAAATAAACTAAGAAAAACAAATAAAGCAAAATAAAGGGATTGGTTATGAAGGACTCCCCTTGAGAAGATGTCCTTGACTCCCCAGCAATAGCGCCAGAAAAATACTTGCTGGCTCGTGGTTGATATCGAGCTCGTTGGGGAACCCTAAGAGGAAGGTATGATGAGCACAGCAGCAAGTTTCCCTCAGTTATGAAGACAAGGTTATCGAACCAGTAGGAGCAAGGAAACACCTCCAAGGTGTTTTTTCCAACTTGGAATACTGCACAACACAACCACAGAACTTTGCCCCCAACTTACAGTGAGGTTGTCAATATCACCGGTTTTGCTGAAAACAAAGGAATAATGTATTGTGTGGAAGAAAGTAATAGCTTGCAGAAAGTAAACAGAAAACAATAAACAGTTGTAGATTGATGGTAAAAGAAAGGACCGGGGTCCATAGTTCACTAGTGGTGGTTCTCCTTAAGATAGATGACATGTTGGGTGAACAAATTACAGCGGGGAAATTGACAAACATCGATAAAGCATACATGCATATACTAATCATCTTGACTCCTGTGAGATTTGATTGGGCATTACAACATTATACATAGACCGTAATCCAACTGCATCTATGACTAATAATCCACCTTCAGGTTATCATCCGAACCCCCTCCAGTATTAAGTTACAAGCAATAGATAATTGCATTAAGCATTGCGTGTAAAGTAAACAATATGATTGTTCTATGAACAAAGGATTGCTGTTTTCTCCCTAGTAGCAATAGCACATCTAGTACCTTAGAGATTTTTGTCACTTCCCCAGATTACTAGAGGCATGAACCCACTATCGAGCATAAATACTCCCTCTTGGAGTTGCTAGCATCTACTCGGCCAAGATATCTACTAACAACAGAGAGCATGCAAGATCACAAATAACAAAGACATGATAGAATCAATAATCAATCTGAAATAACATCTCAATATCCATCAGATCCCTGCAAACACAACATGTGTGATTACTAATAGATGATCTTGATCATAAACGGAGCTCACAAGATCTAAACATGATAGCACGAAGGAGGAGAACAAACCATCTAGCTACTACATGGACCCATAGTCCAAGGATGAACTACTCACACATCACACCGGAGGCTTGCATGGTGATGAAGAAGGCCTCCAGGGTGAAATCTCCCCTCCGGCAGGGTGCCGGGAAGAGCTTCAGATCCCTCCGGATCTCAGGATGGAGATGATGACAGCTACAGACTCTTTCAGGGATTTTTGATCGGGTACTTAGGGTTTCTATATTGGAGGCAATATATATGCGAAAGAGGAGGCCGAGGGGGTGCCCTAGGTGGCTGCACCATCTCCGTCTCGTATTCTGGCTCCGTGTCCCCCTTGGTGAAATATTGACTTTGGCTTTTGTCCTGTCCAATTCCGAGAATATTCATTTTCTGACTTTCCTAGAACCAAAAACACCAGAAAATAGGCAGCTAGCACTATGGTATCTTGTTGATAGGTTAGTCCAAGAAAGTGTATAAAAAGTACTCCAAAGTGTGGACAAAACATAAGAAAGTAGATATAAACCAAGCATGGAACATCAAAAATTATAGATACGTTTGCAATGTATCACCTGCAAGTGCGTCGTCTTAGGGGATGGGACAGTATCGAGAGGGCCAGCAGGCTGGCGCATCTTTTCAGATGGCGAGGTAGCAACATGGAGGACCCACGCCTTGCATTCTTTGATGAAGAAGGGCAGACATACCATAGAGTGGGGGCGTTGGTATGCCCCATGAACACTTGTAGAGCGATGGGAGGAACGGTGATGGACCCCATCTCACTGTTGACTGGCATTCAGTGCACGACCATCGGTGCCGAGGGCACGCTAGCTTCTATGCCTAAAAAGCACGAGCCAAGGACCATGGCGGTCTTCATCGTCATCGTTTTCATGTTGGCGATACCTTTTGATCTCCCGGTCATCACATCGATGGCCCAACCAACAATGGGTGTGGTGGCGATCTTCAAATCCCTTGTATCACAAGCGCCGATCCTCATATCCTCAAGAACGTGGGCGATAGGAGAAGGTGCGGCCATATTTCATAGAGCTTGAACAAGAGTGAAGGGATCCCCTATGCATTCTGTCGCGTGCCTCCAGCCTCCCACCCTTACGGCGGCTATGGCTGTCATCGCCAACATCCCCGCGGCAGGAGAGAGAGTCCCGGTCAAGTGAACTCTATGGCATGTCGTCCACGCGTAGGGTAGGGCTGAGTAGGGTTATGGAGGGTGGAAGAACGAAGCTCGAGCCCAGACCCACAGGCATGCCGTCGATGGTGCCCAGGTGGCATGGCGGAAAGGTATGGGACGATGGCCTGAAAGCTATGATGACCTCACCACCATCCAGCACCGGAGCCCTAGAGAACTCCTCAAAGCGCTTCACTTGGAGCACAATTCTGAAGGTGATGCCCCTCTTCCATTTATTAGGCCTATCCTCATCGATGAGCACCCTCGAGGATAGACCGACCGGAGCCTTGTTGACGAACGTGCACCATGAGACCTTGGGGATACGATGCAGCGACGAAGTCCAAACCCACATCACTACGGGAATGGCAGAGCTGATGGTAATAGCTACGCCGACGATCAAAGGTCGGGGCCATCGGCGTAGCCTATATACGCCCACGGCAAAGAAACAACCATCGGTGTTGCTATACCGTCAGCATCGTAGGCAGTATGCTGACAACCACCATCAACCCAGAATCACCGTCGGTGTAATGCAATCTAACCCGACGGCCACCGTCGGTGTAATACGACCATCAGCACAGGTAGCAGGGCATGTGGCCTTCCTGTCCCTTTTGGAAACGGAGGGAGGACGACGTCACTGCAACTGCTATGCCGACGACCTTACCATCGGCAGAACATTTGTAAACATTGATGCCTATGGTATAGCCATCAGCGTTACAACTAGGACACCTTCTTGGAAGCAACCTATGCCTACGGTATTACCGTCGGCATTACAACTGTGCCACCTTCCTAGAAGCAAGCTATGCCTACGACATTGATGTCGGCATTAGAACTGGTCCACATTCCTGAATGTAGGCTATACCGACGACAATACTATCGACGTTACAACTGTGCCACCTTCCCTAAAGCATGTTAGCCTATGGTATTGCCATCGGCGTTACAACTGATCCACCTTCCTAGAAACAAACAACGCATACGGTATTGCCATCGGCTTTACAGCAGCGCCATCTTCCTAGAAACAAGCTACACCTATGGTATTGTCATCAGCGTTACAACTACGCAACCTTCATGGAGGCCAGCTATGCCTACAGTATTGCCGTCGGTGTTACAACTGCACCACCTTTCTAGAAACAGGGTATGCCTACGGTTTTGCCGTCGACATTACAACTGTGCAACCTTCTAGAACCAAGCTACACCTACGGTATTGCCGGCGGTGTTACAACTGCTACACCTTGGATCAACCTTGATTTTCTATGTTTCTATGGACTAAACAAATCTAAACAAATAAAAAAGTCTATTGGTTAACCCTCGTACGGATAAATCTATAGAGGTAGACCCGTGGGGCCCATAGACAAGGGTTTCACTGGAAAAAGACCGCTCGAGCGTTGGAATCCCACAAAATCTCGCATGTGGCCATAACATACATACACAAGTGTGTTGGAAGGTCCATAAATGCAATGTATAGCTACATGTTGCTATGGACTGAACAAACCTAAACAAAAAGTTCATTGGTCAACCCTCTTACGGAGAAAGCTATATGGGTAGACCTGCGGGGCCCATAGACTAGGTTTCGCTGGAAAAAGACTGTCAGAGTGCCGAAATCCCATGAAAACTCGCATGTGGCCATAGCATACATGCACAAGTGTGATGGAAGCTCCATAAATGCAATATCTAGCTCCCTGGTGTCGACATCCTCCCAGACATGCATTAACACTTAGCAAAGTGCTAGACCCATGGTAGAAGACTCCTGCTACGGGTCCAATGGAGGGAAATTAGTGGAATCTTTGGCTCAACCCATGTTTTCCATGTTTCTATCGACTTAAAAAATCTAAACAAACAAAAAGTCCATAGGTCAATCCTCGTACGGAGAAAGCTAGAGGGGTAGACCCATGAGGCCCACGGACTAGGGTTTCACAGGAAAAAGGCCGCTTGAGCGTCGGAATCCCACAAAATCTTGCATGTGGCCATAATATACATGCGCAAGTGTGGTGGAAGGTCCATAAATGCAATGTCTAGCTCTCGGATGTCGACATCCTCACAAACATGCGTTGACACTTAACAAAGTGCTAGACCCGTGGTAGGAGACTCCCGCTATGGGTCAGATGGAAAAATGGTGGAATCTTGGGATCAACTATAACACCCCAGCATTAGGATCCAACGAAGGGTAGAAATAGGAATCTAAGTTTGTGCATTCATGCATCTGTAAAAATCAGGGTAAATTTTTTGCCAAATAAAAAAACCTAAAGGGATCAGAGTTTCTTTCACTAACTAGAGGTAGGAATAGCTCTTGTTAGTGATTGCTATGAATTTTGACATGACCTTTTTGGAATTATTAAGTCTTTGGGGAATTTATTTTGAATTCAAATTTGAAATTTAAATCAATTTGAAAATATTTTAAAATTAGAAGTTAGTAGTATTAAATTGTTTTACAAAATACCTTATTAACATTGTTTAATTAAATTATAGATGTAGTAAACAACAACAAGGATTTAAGACAATGAAAATTAAATAAGAAATGAATTCTTATTTCTTAATTCCATAATGAGATTACAATTGGTGAGAAATACACCAAAAGTAGAAGATTACAGAGAATAGAAATACAACTTTATTAACTTATAATAATATCCTTACAAAATTCTTTACAAAAAGAATAAAAAAGAAGGTTACAATTAAAATCTATACTACCTATCTACTCCTATACTAAATCTTGTATCTCCAGATTTTGTTCCTGCAAATAAGATAAGACAATTAAAAGAAAAAATATGTGCTAATTAGTTAGTTTTACTCTCAGTGGTGAACAGTGAAATGCACTGTTCAAATTACATCATTGAGTAATAAAAGAGGGGCAAGTTTCACCAGGCAGTAACTAGTAAAAGGGTAACATGTGGAGATATTTCCATATGAACTGATCCACACGACCAGACCACACAGACATACAGCTCAGTCACCAAAATGCATGGAGTGTGCTGTCAAGACAACAACAACAGTACAAGCACTCAAACAGAGCATTCAGCCGAAGCACATCTACAGACAACACATCTCTCCTTCTCAAACAGACGCTCAGAGCTTATCAAGCTTGCCAAAGCCTTAACAAAACCACCAATAAGTCTACCAAATTAACCACCAGTTCACCACAAGATGGTGATATAAGGAGGGGTGGTGTAGAAGGATAGCAAGGGCAACTTCCAGATCATAGGAGACTAGGAGGAGCAGGCGCAGCACCAAGAGGTGCAGGCCAAGATCAAGCCAACAAGAACTAGTTCACAAGATCAAGTCAGCAAGAACTAGTCCACAAGATCAAGCTAGCCACCAACAACACCATCACAGCAGCAGCAAACAACCTGTGTGGTGAGTTATACAAAACCATCACATGCTAATTCTCAATTGAGCATGTGTTGTTTTATACATGATCCTCTCAGATTCACCCAAGTGGGGTGTATCCATCATAGAGGGATTTAAACTAAAGCCAAGCAACCCATCTTTGCAAATAATACCAAGATCTGAGCCTATGCATCATTGATCTTGGAAAATATAACATGCTTATACATCCAGATATACATCAGCTTTAACTGAATGTTTCTGGGAACATCCAAAGGATGGTAGCACCTCAGAAAGTAGGTCATACTAAAGCCATATAATACACAGCATGGTTTAGCAAATCATTTTCTTAAAGGCTATAAGAATAATTATTCTAAACTAATTACCAAAGCTCACTTGAGAGGGACACATTAGATAAAAACCTTGTTTTTATCTAGTTTTGCCTCAGACCAGCATCACAGGCTAATCTATTCAATAGAAGGATCTGCAACTCTCAGGTACAATAGAACATAAATAAAAACATCTCGGTATTGATATAAAGCCTGTGTGCCACTCAATTGAGGGTGTCACAAGAGCCTATCTTAACCAAGTAGTTTCTACCAGGGATTCCATAATCCAATGTTACAGCAGAACATCTAATCATTTTCCTAACATAACAATTAGGAATCATATTTGATATATCTGAATCTTATCATAGGCAAGTATTAGAGAGTAATTGGATTAAATATCCAACTACATTCTTTCATACCAAAGTATATCAACAAGAATTAGAGAGCTAATCTCAAGCAGATCATAGCCATAATTCATGATAGTAAGTAAAATTCAGTTGACAGACTACTGATAGAAACAACTATCAACACTGAGAATCACGGTATAATAGTGAGTCATACACAACTAGATTCAGTAGGAAACCACCTTAGATAAATAACATCAATGGATGAATGATGACCCACAAGTATAGGGGGTGTATCGCAGTATTTTCGAGAGAAGTGAAACCCAATTTATTGATTCGACACAAGGGGAGCCAAAGAATATTTATCAGCCTTAACAACTGAGTTGTCAATTCAGCTGCACCTAGAAACAATCTTGCTCACAGCAGTTTATCAGTAACAACAGTTTTGTAGTAGGAATAGTAAAGTAACAGTAGTAGTAAAGCAAAGACAGTAGTAACAAAAGCAGTAAACAGTGGGATTCGAGTGCGGTAGGCATAGGGATGGATGGACGGGCGTTGCATGGACAAGACAATTCACATAGCAATCAGAACATAGGGCAATTGCAGATAAATAAGATAAAGCATCCAAGTACTAGACAATCCTAGGCACGTGTTCCATATATAGTCATACGTGCTCGCAATGAGAACTTGCACAACATATTTTGTCCTGCCAGCCCGTTTGGAGCGGGGCCTCTAGGGAACTACTGGCAATTAAGGTGCTCCTTTTAATGGAGCACCGGAGCAAAGCATTAACACTCCGTGAACACATGTGATCCTCACATCAAAGCCATTTCCTTCCGGTTATCCCAATTTCTGTCACTTCGGGGCCATAGGTTCCGGACAACAACGTGTGTATACAACTTGCAGATAAGACCAAAAACAATACTATCATAATGAATCAATAACATGTTCAGATCTGAAATCATGGCACTCGGGCCCTAGTGACAAGCATTAAGCACAACAAGTCGCAACAAAGACATAAAGCACTAATAAAAGATACTAGGCACCATGCCCTAACAATCTGATGCCATTACATGAACGATCTCATCCAATCCCTACCATCCCCATAGCCTACAGCGGAGGATTACTCACTCATAGATGGGGAAACATGGATGGTCGATGGAGAAGCGATGGTGATGATGATGATGATGGCGATGATCTCCTCCAATTCCTCGTCCCGGCAGGTTGCCAGAACGGAGTTTCTGGTGCTGTTTCGTGGAATCTGGTGGTGGCGGTGGAGCGGAACTCCTTCTGGAAAAACGTCGACCCCCCCGAAGGTTTTAGGTCGGAAGGCTTCTTATAGGCGAAGAGGGAGACCGAGGGGCTGCCTGGGGCCACCACACCATGCCCTGGCGCGGCCAGGCCCAGCCTGCGCCTGGGGGGTGTGGCCGGCCCCTGGCCCTCCTCCGTCTCGTATTCTGGCTCCTGGAGTCTTCTGGAAAAATAGGCACTTTGGCTTTTGTCCCATCCAATTCCGAGAATATTCATTTTCTGACTTTCCTGGAACCAAAAACAGCAGAAAACAGGCAGTTGGCACTGTGGCTCTTGTTAATAGGTTAGTCCAAGAAATCATATGAAAAGTACTCCAAAGTGTGGACAAAACACAAGAAAGTGGATAAAACCAAGCATGGAGCATCAAAAATTATAGATACATTTGCAATGTATCAACATCCCCAAGCTTAACTCCTCCTCGTCCTCGAGTAGGTAAGTGATAAAAAGAAAGAATAATTTTTGAGGTGACATGCACCATGAAAGGCTTGACCAAAGTATTTGTAAACATTCAAAGCTGGGATCATAGCACTTAAATCATAACACGAAAGACAAAGTTCTAGCAATAAGACAAAGAAACTATGATGCAACATGAAAAGGCACAAACAAAAGATTCATAAATAACAATGCTTTGCAAGACGTTTGTTTGTTTCACATAAATAAAACATAGCATAGTGGCATTCCGCTTGTCCCTCATAGAGTAGCAAACATAAATGCATAGGACACCTTCAAAGTTTACAAGAGTGACTAGATAAAAATAGTTTAAAACGAGCAATATCAAGGTATGCATCAATCAACAAGTCTTGGGACAATGCACATCGAACTAAGAATGGCCACTATGCTCTCAAGAAAGTGCTCATAGAATGTGTGGAGACTCAACAAGGAAATGAACAGGTTTTGAAAAGTTTGAAAGGCTTCCAAATGCTGAAAGTATGGCACTCATTAGCTTTGATCTCTCATTGCCCCTATCATAAGCATCTTTAATGTGGTTAAGGTGAAAGTGAGGTCCAATCTGAGTTATATGCTTGACAGACTATAAACTGAAAATCCCAAGTCCCTTGAGTATGAGGGCCGCTCCTCATGCTACTAAACTTTAGTTACCGGTAAGTTCTTGTCATCGTAAGTATGTGCGTATCATTGAGAACCGCCAACGGGGTACCCCTTGCCCGATGATACGGAAGAATCCCCATATCAAAATGACAAGGCAAGCAGACAATGAGTATCTCAGCAATCTTCTTATTTACCATGGGAAAATGGTGCCTTTTCCTCTCTTTCCTCTTTTCATAAATCTCTTTTTTTCTTTTTCTCAATAGCTATCTCTCTTCTTTCTCTTTTTTTATAAGAAGAATGCTTCATATATATCATTATGGTTACGCTGCATGTTTCCACCATGTCAACATTGATTAGACCAACGGCCTAGGCGTTTCTCTAACACACATACATAACTCCATGGACTTACAAGCTCCCCTTTTATTTCACACCGACAACATCCGCAAACAAAAGAACAAGGTATCAACTGGGTATATATTTACAAGTGTTGAAAGCGTTCCCCGTGACAGCACGGTTCGGCTAATCCCCAGCCTATAATTAGAAAGCATATAACTTTCATGGAGAGTTCACAATAGTTCAGGTTTATTAAGTGCAAGAAATAAAGTGTGCCATCAAGTTCGTGAGAGCTTTACTAACTAACTTTCTCATAACAAGCAAACATTTTATTCGGAAGAAAACAAGGCATATTGAATATGCACGGAAGTAGCAAATGATGCTAATGGGTAGGTATGGTGGACACTTTGGCAATATTTGGTTTAGGGAGTTGGGAACTTGATTAAAACATACTCAGTGTAAGTGAAGGCTAGCAATAGTAAGGGAGAGGCAAACGAGAGAGCAATAATGGCCATAATCATGCAGAGCGACAAAACATCATTGATCAAAGCATAAAGTGATACTACAAGTTGAAAACTAAAGGATCATAGAGGCTTATGGTGACTTGAGATAGTCATAACATGGTGTGAGCATGCGCCAAGTCAACCCAAATAAAGCATCAACGGAGAATACCACTATACTATGCTTTAATATGCTAAAACAATGCATGATTCATCCAAGGCACATTAAGCAATATCAATTGTTTATAACAATTCATGCTACAACAAAGAATACTAAGCATAAAGCCAAAATAATATCAAGCATGGCATGACAAAGCATAGGCCACAGTCAAAAACAAGCTCTCTTTACCACGTAAGCATGAACTTTCCTACTCTTTTCCAAACCAAACCAAACTATTTGAAAACCAACGCATGAAAGAGGAGGTCCAACCAATTTATTCAGCAAACTAAGCAAACGAAAAACCAAAACGAAAACAAAAAAGAAGATGCTCCAAGAACAACACAACTGTGCATGAAACAATAAAAATGAAGTGGTTGAAAAAACCCTGAGATTTTTATTGATGAAGAAGGGGATGCCTTGGGCATCCCCAAGCTTTGAAGCTTGTACTTCTTGAATATTTCTTAGGGTGACACGCGTGGCATCCCCAAGCTTGATCTTTAGTCCATCCTTCATCTCATTACTCATTCCTTCCATACACCCGAAAATTTTCCTTCATACAAAACTTCACACAATCTTTATTAGCAACATTAGTGCACTCAAGTTAAATAAGTCTTAAGGTTAAATTATAACACCAAATAAACTTCCATTCGAACACTATCTACTGTAGCACTTCCCTCAAAAAGCTCAATTCCCCAAAAGAACTCAAAAAGGAACCAACAAGAAGCAAATGCAGAAAATGGCAGAAATCTGTCAAAACAGACCAGCAGGTAAAGACGAATATTTTAGAGGACCTTCTGTTGCTCAAATAAAAAAGTTTTGAACTAACGAAAGTTAGATAACAACCTGGGGCAGATGCACAAACATTCACGCCTTAAAAAGACGTTCAGAGATTTTACACGAATTTTTACGGTGAAGAACAACAATCTGTTTCGGGACAGCAACTTTCCCAATCATTACTTCTCTCTCATTAGAGGTTACTCTTGGCACAAAAAGCAAATAAAAAGGATAAGGAGCGGTTATTACTCAAGTAATAACTTCCAAGACTCATCTAAAACTTTTGGGTTATCTCCCAATAAGTACTTTTCTTTAACGCCTTTAAGTTAGGCATAAGCAAAAACTAAAATGGATTGAATAGAAGTAAGCGGAGATAATCATGGTGAAAACATTGTTTTGTTCAATGAAATCCTTTTGTTAACAAGGTTGATCAGGTCTTGTTATCAAAACAATTTCATATGAGACAAAACTTTGTATTCCACTAATGATTATGTTACCTCAACCTTGATAGCAATGGTCCCAATCATAATAGTTTCAAAATTTTCTCTTGGTATGGGACAATATATTTCTCCAACTTGAATGCCCTTAACATGTTCAATTGAATTCAAACCATAAGTCCTTTCAATCTTCTTGGGGAAATAGACAGTATGTTCCTTGTCATTAACATTGAAGGTCACCTTCCCTTGATTACAATTAATAACAGCTCCTGAAGTATTAAGAAAAGGTCTCCCAAGAATAACAGACATATTATCATCTTTAGGCATTTCAAGCACAACAAAATCAGTTAATATCAAGCAATTGTGAGCCACCTGAACTGGTACATCCTCACATATACCCACAGGAATAGTGGTAGATTTATCAGCCATTTGCAAAGATATATCATTTGGTATCAATTTTTCAAGCTGAAGCCTCTTATAGAGAGAGAAAGGCATAACACTAACTCCAGCTCCCAAATCACACAAAGCAGTTCTATCATAACTATTCTTAATAGAGCAAGGGATAGTTGGAATCCTGGGTCTCCAAGTTTCTTAGGAACCTTACCATTGAAGGAATAATTAGCAAGCAAAGTAGAAATTTCTTCATTAGGGATCTTCCTTTTATTCGAGACAATGTCCTTCATATACTTTGAGTAAGGAGGCAATTTAATAGCATCAGTCAAAGGAATTTGCAAGAATAAATGCTTCATCCACTCAAAAAACTTATTATAGTGTTCATCTTCCTTTGACTTGTGTTTCTTATCAAGGAAAGGCATAGGTTTTTGGACCAAGGTTCTCTTCCACTACCATGTTTCTTAGCAATAAAATCTTGTTTGGTGTATTTAGTATTCTTAGTGTGGTTTTTAGTTTCTTCTTCAACTTTTCTTCATTCGGAACAACATTTTCTTCATTACCACTTTCAGTTTCAGCATCAGAGATAGATATACTATTAGGATCTATAGCAGGTTTAGAGGGTTCTACAACAGTTTTTTGTTTCTTTTTCCTTTTCTTACGAGTAGAACCACTATTTTCAGCTTGTTGAGAATCCTGCTCAATTCTTTTGGGATGCCCCTCAGGATATAGAGGATCCTGGGTAGCAGCACCACTTCTAGTTCTAATTTCATAAGCATGTTTTTCTTTAGCAGCATTAACTAGCAAGTCGTTTTGCACTTTAACGAGTTGATCTATTTGAGTTTGAACCATTTGAAAGTGTTTAACAATCATTTTAACATCATTAGAGGTTCTTTCCACAATATCTTTCAACTCAACAATAGCTCTAGTGTTTTCCATTAGATGATTTGCACCCTTTTATTAAAGTTATCTTGCTTAACAATAAAGATATCAAATTCTTCTAAGAATTCATCAGGAGGTTTAGAGTAAGGGATATCACCTTCATCAAAGTGTTGGAGAGAGTGTACCTCAATAGTGGATGAGTAGGGAATAGGCTTACATAATTCTTCTATAGGAGGTAAATTCTTGACATCTACAGCTTTAATTCCCTTCTCCTTAAGACATTTCTTAGCTTCCTTCATCACTTCATCATTTAATTCAATAACTCCCCTCTTCTTTGATGTTGCAATAGGCACAGGAATAGATGGTTTAGGTACAATTACTTCAGGTATAGCTTGTTTAGGAGGAGTCCAATCTTCATAATTCTTACTTATTTTAGCCATTAATTCCTCAGCTTCCTTAGGAGTCATATTCCTGAAAACACAATCAACACAACTATCTAGGTATGTCCTAGATTCTTCGGTTAGTCCATTATAAAATATATCAAGAAGCTCATTCTTAGGTAATGGACTTCCACCCTGTGCATGAATCAAAGCACAAAACCTTGCCCAAGATTCGGGCAATACCTCTTTTTCTCCCTGTTTAAAATAAAAAAGTTCTTACAAAATAGCATGTCTACCACTGGGAGGAAAATATTTCTGTAGGAAAGTACTAATCAAGCACTCAGGGCTATCAATAGATCCAGGAGGTAAATTACTAAACCAAGTTTTAGCTTCTCCTTTTAGTGAAAAGGGAAAAATCTTAGCAACAAAGTAAGTACGCATCTTAATATCATCATAAAACAAGCCACTCATGGTAGAAAGTTCATTCATATGTGCTACCGCACTTTCATTCTTAGTCCCACAAAAAGGTTCTTTCTCGACAATAGCTATGTAAGATAGATCGAGAGAGAAATCATAATCTTCATCTATAATGTTTATGGGAGAAGAAGCAAACTTAGCAGCAGGAGATAATTTGGGTCCAATAGTACGCCTCTCAAGGAGACTCTTAACAGCGCTCCTATCATGGGTGTTTTTACATTCTTTAATAAACTCATCGGCCATCTCAACATAACCATCTTCAATATCATAACTCTCACTAGACTTAGGTGAGGTAACAGGTGTGGTAGTGTCTTCATTAGGAGTTTCGATATTTCCAGCTATAGTTCTAGCAATCGTAGCATCTAGGAAAGGACCTAATGAACCACTCTTATCAAGCAAAGTAGAATCAGCATCATAAGCATCAGAAGTTTCAGATTCAGCAGTAGTAGCAATGTGTATAGCATGTGTATGTGGTGGTGTAACGAGCTTACTCATAATAGATGGTGAATCAAGAGCAATAGAGGTGTTCAGAACCGTACCTCTTCTTGTAGTGGATGGTAAAATAGGAAACTTGCCATCACGAGACTTACCCATGATGGATGGATAGCAGCGAACAATAGAGAATCCAAGTGAACTTGATAAATAAAGTTATGCTCCCCGGTAACGGCGCCAGAAAATAGTCTTGATGACCCACAAGTATAGGGGGTGTATCGTAGTATTTTCGAGGGAAGTGAAACCCAATTTATTGATTCGACACAAGGGGAGCCAAAGAATATTTATCAGCCTTAACAACTGAGTTGTCAATTCAGCTGCACCTAGAAGTCTTGCTCACAGCAGTTTATCAGTAGCAATAGTTTTGTAGTAGGAATAGTAAAGTAACAAAAGTAGTAAAGCAAAGACAGTAGTAACAAAAGCAGTAAACAGTGGGATTCGAGTGTGGTAGGCATAGGGATGGATGGACGGGCATTGCATGGACAAGACAATTCACATAGCAATCAGAACATAGGGCAATTGCAGATAAATAAGATAAAGCATCCAAGTACTAGACAATCCTAGGCATGTGTTCCATATATAGTCATACGTGCTCGCAATGAGAACTTGCACAACATCTTTTGTCCTGCCAGCCCGTTTGTAGCGGGGCCTCTAGGGAAATACTGGCAATTAAGGTGCTCCTTTTAATAGAGCATTGGAGCAAAGCATTAACACTCCATGAACACATGTGATCCTCACATCAAAGCCATTCCCTTCCGATTATCCCGATTTCTGTCACTTCGGGGCCATAGGTTCTAGACAACAACGTGTGTATACAACTTGCAGATAAGACCAAAAACAATACTATCATAATGAATCAATAACATGTTCAGATCTGAAATCATGGCACTCGGGCCCTAGTGACAAGCATTAAGTACAACAAGTCGCAACAAAGTCATAAAGCACTAATAAAAGATACTAGACACCACGCCCTAACAATCTGATGCCATTACATGAACGATCTCATCCAATCCCTACCATCCCCATAGCCTACAGCGGGGGATTACTCAGGCATAGATGGGGGCAACATGGATGGTCGATGGAGAAGCGATGGTGATGATGATGGCGATGATCTCCTCCAATTCCCCGTCCCGGCAGGGTGCCAGAACAGAGTTTCTGCTGTTGTTTCATGGAATCTGGTGGTGGCGGCGGAGCGGAACTCCTTCTGGAAAAACGTCGAACCTCCCGAAGTTTTTAGGTCAGAAGGCTTCTTATAGGCGAAGAGGGAGACCGAGGGGGTTCCTGGGGCCACCACACCATGCACTGGCGCGGCCAAGCCCAGCCTGCGCCTGGGGGGTGGCCAGCCCCTGGCCCTCCTCCGTCTCGTATTCTGGCTCCTGGAGTCTTCTGGGAAAATAGGCACTTTGGCTTTTGTCCCGTCCAATTCCGAGAATATTCATTTTCTGACTTTCCTAGAACCAAAAACAGCAGAAAACAGGCAGCTAGCACTGTGGCTCTTGTTAATAGGTTAGTCCAAGAAATCATATGAAAAGTACTCCAAAGTGTGGAAAAAACACAAGAAAGTGGATAAAACCAAGCATGGAGCATCAAAAATTATAGATACATTTGCAATGTATCAATGAACCCTATCACAGAGGGATGAACCCTAGTGTCGTGGACAGATGTAATTAGGGTTCATACATGGCTAGCAATTAGAGAGTAGCAAGGTAAGCCAGAGAATCAGAGAGGAAGAGAAGAGGAACTCACCCGTGGTCCTCGCTGTAATTAGAAGAGGAAGCAGAGTCACCGGCGAGCGCACACGGCGGCACGGAGAGAACCCAAGGGCGCTGCAACCCGCGCCAAGCCATGGCACGGTGGCCACCACCACACGAGTAACAGGAGAGGCACCACAGGACTGTTAGGAGCCAGCACAACATCACCGGGGCGGCGAAACTCCATATCGCCGGTAACCCCAAACCCTAGGGTTCAGGGTGGAGTCAACCTGGGCGAGAGAGGAGTCCAAAGGCAAATTGATCTGGACCAGTCATCGGAGCGGCGTCGGCTACCCCGCCACACACCATGGCAGCGACCGGCGCAGCGCAGGGCGGCGGTAATCGAGCGGCAATGGCGTCAGCGACACCACGCCGCAACAGGTCGAGGAAGAACACGAGGGGGGCGAGAGGAGTGTGGGGTGCATACTAGGCCGGTGTGGTCCAGTACCCCTCACTAGAGAGGGTTTGACTAGCCGGGTCAGGGCTGGGCCAGCCCAATAGGCTAGGTCCAGTTTTAAAAAGAAAGATCTAATTAAATTGTCAAATGACCAAAATACCCCTAGAACTTAAATAGTTCTAAGAAATAAAATAAAAATCCTAAAAATATAAATAAAATATTAGTGGACTCATAGAAATGTCCTCTATTTAAGAAAAATAACAAATGGAATTTTAAGTAGTTAAATTTAAAATTATTATTATTAAGGTATATATTCCTTTGGAATTTTATAAAAATATATCAAACACATAAAATTGAATAAAATGCATTTTTACAATTCTAAAAGAAATTTCTATTATAGAAAAATGCTAGTTTGTATTTTCAAAAGGTAAATTAAGTGTGATAAAAATAAAGTCTTATTTCCTTAAAAGAATTTTAGTTAAATATTTCAAAGACTTAAAAACTAAATAAATTCAATTTTAAACTCTTTAAATATTACTAAGTCATTATAAAAATAGTAAATGTAATATTTATGAAAATTTCAAAGACTTAAAGTAATATTTTCTTTTAATTAAAGAAAATAGCAAACTTTTACTAAGAGGGTAAAACATGCAAATAAGCAAATAATAAGCCTTGCATGACATTACTATGCATTGCATATTGCCTCTTTAAATATTGTCCTTACCGGGCAATAATGGTTCTCTGTAGAAACCAAAGTTCAAGGTCAGGTGGAAGCATCCGACTTCACTATGTTGCAGTCACAAGGAAAGTTCATCACTTGCTCATGTCCTTTGAAGATTCTTTATCAAAGATATTGCAAATTGTGTGTTATCATCTATGATATGGAGAAAGAAAATATTATCTTCTCTAATAAATAAGATGTGGTTATCATCCTAAGTGATGATAAAGATTGACAATGGAACTTAGGGTTCCAATTGCACAAGTCACCATAGGATTAACAACCCATGACATCAGTGATTCTAGCACCGTATATTACGCGTTAACCATGAGATTTGGAATGGGACGGAGAAGTCAGCTGGACCTTCTTACTTTCATATGCAGGCAAGATGACCTTATCGTGATGCCGTGATTCCTTGTGCGGATCAAGCATATGGGTGGGCACCCTTAGGCCCCACGATTTTGGTATCTATATTATCTGTGAGCGGCTACTGGAGGTATAGTTAGCCCTTTATATAGCTTGCCAGGGGCATAACCGGCTCATAGAGTCTTCGGGAACTCATCAGGGTTGTAGCTTGCCTGAAAGGGGGCTTAACAGATATGTAGCTTAGCCCGGAGGATCGTGCAGACATATGGGGTCGCGGAGAGGGGCAGTGATTGGCTTGGAACACTTACTGGGCCCCACATCACGGAATTGTGGACGGGAAAGTACGCCCGGTTGTGCAACAAGGACTTGATCTCTCATGGGTAAAGCAACGCACCTCTACAGAGTGTAAGAACTGTAACTTGTTACTTCCTGTTCCGGGAAGGAGCTACGAACGCGGCAGGAAAGGAACTCCATGAAGTTCTGGTCAACCTGTGAAGGCTGATGGGCATAGTTTTTGATAATAAAATCAATATTTGAAGAAATGTTTATGAAAACTGCATAGAGCCAAGGACTGATCGTCCGCGGTGGTAGATAGAGCATCAAACTTCCCACCTTGGATATAATGAACTTGTTGGGTAACATTGTTACTCACTCTTTCCTTTGAACCCCTGCTTAGACTCTGAGAATCCAGAACACACTTCGATGTACGCAACTGAAGGGCAAGAGGATATCTACTACGAGGACCCAGACCTGTCCAGAGGAGTTGAAGGGGTGGACTACGAAATACGCTATGGAGTGGATGGCAACGAGTCCGAGTAGTTGCCTTAGTTATTAGTAAACTAGTTGAGTCGAGCAGCATAAACCTTATAAAATAAGTTGTTGAGCTCAATTCGGAGTATGAGTTTGAACTTTATATCTTCCGCTGAAACTACTTAAGTTTGGTTTGTAATTTGTATCACTTGAAGTTTGGAACTTCTGGTTTTGTAATAATAATTAAGTGTGTATGTTTGTAATGTGGACCCACAATGTTTCTGTTGTACCACTCTGAGGGATGTGATATTTACAGAACTGTGTTCTGTGGATATCATGTCAACGACTATAGTGTACTACACATGCAGTGGTATGCTGGGTTACCGCATCAACCTTGATTTTTGATGTTTATATGGACTAAACAAACCTAAACAAATAAAAAAGTCGATTGGTCAACCCTCGTACGGAGAAAGCTATAGGGGTAGACCCGTGGGGCCCACGCAATAGGGTTTCCCTGGAAAAAGACCGCTGGAGTGCCGGAATCCCATGAAAACTCGCATGTGGCCAAAGCATACATGCACAAGTGTGGTGGAAGGTCCATAAATGCAATGTCTAGCTCCCGGGAGTCAACATCCTCCCATACATGCGTTGACACTTAGCAAAGTGATGACCCATGGTAGGAGACTCCTGCTATGGGTAAAACAGAGGGAAACTGGTGGAATCTTGGGCTCAACACGTGTTTTCCATTGTTCTATGGACTAAAAAACCTAAGCAAATAAAAAAGTCCATTGGTTAACCCTCATACGGAGAAAACTAGAGAGGTAGACCTAGGGGCCCATAGACTAGGGTTTCACTGGAAAAGACCGCTCAAGCGTCGGAATCCCACAATCTCGCATGTGGCCATAGCATACATGCACAATTGTGGTGGAAGGTCCATAAATGCAATGTATAACTCTAGTGTGTCGACATCCTCACAAACATGCCTTGACACTTAGCAAAGTGCTAGACCCGTGGTAGGAGACTTCCGCTATGGGCCTAACGGAGGTAAAATAGTGGAATCTTGGGATCAACCTTGATTTTCTATGTTTGTATGGACTAAACAAACCAAAACAAACAAAAATCTTGGGATCAACCTTTATTTTCTATGTTTATATGGAAGCTATGCCGACGGTACTGCCATCAGCGTTACTACTGCGGCTCCTTCGTATAAGCAAGCTACACCAACGGTATTATCGTCGGCATTGCAATAGCACATCTTAAAGGAAGTCAGCTATGGCTACGGTACAACCATCGGCTTTAGAATAGGACCACCTTTCGAAGGAAGTTACGCATATGGTATTGCTGTAGGCATTACAACAGAACACCTTACTGGAAGCAATCTACGCCTACGGTATTATCATCGGCATTATAACACCTTCATGGAAGCAAGCTACGCCTATGGTATTACCGTCGGTTTTACAAAAGAACTACCTTCCTAGAAGCACGCTACGCCAACGGTACATCCGTCAGCACAACGGCTTGCGACATCAGTACCCGTTAGTTTACCCATGCTGATGGCCTAGCTATGCCGACAACACCTGTCAGTATAGGTAGCTACGCCGACGGTTGTCCCTACACCGACGACCAACCTGCTATGCTGACGCGACCTATGCTGACGCCGCTACACCAACGGTGGCCGTCAGCACAAGCTACGCTGACGGTTGAAAGGCATGTGTCGACGGCAATTGTCGTCGGCATTATCAGTGATTCCGATAGTGCATGCTGAAAGAGGAGGTGTCTTCCATGGTGGTGAAGTTGTCATCAAGCTACTACACCACACACCTCCGTCCGATGCGATGATCCACCACCTCTGGCCTCCAAGAAAAAGGAGGTAACCCATCAATAAGCACATGGATCCGGTAGTGGAGGTCAGCGTTGTAGGCATGGGAGACGATGCGCCATGGGTGGAAGTGGTTGGTGATGCCATCTAGCTTGAAGCTAGAGTGCTCAATATGCATCACCTCATCACGCAGCTCGGCAGAGGAGAACTTGATGATGTATTGCTCTAGGATGTGGGTGATAACCCCCACCTTCGACGAGGAGTGGAGGAGAAACTTGTGGCAGAAAACATCCTCCATGTCAGTGCGGTCAGCGCGCAACATCGTGGAGAACACCAATGACAGAATGGTCGAGCTCTCCTAGTCTAGGAGCATGTGGTAAAGATCGTAGGATGTGGCGACATAGCAGGTGTCCTCTTACATGCGCATGGACAGGTCACCGAGGAGATCCATGGCTAACACGGAAGGGAAAGCGCCCAAGGAATAGGCGCACTACAAAGCCAGAGACTTGGAAAAGAGGGCGATGAAGTCCGACGAGAGGTAGTTCTATAGGTGCACTCACTGACACAGACAACAACCATATGCTCTAGAGATTTGCATTGTAAGCAAAGGCGGGGGCTCTGTTTGAAGTCCAGAGGTAGGCGAGGCGAACCGAGGCATCACACTGGTGCTCGATGCACATTGAAGGGGAACGACAAGGAAACCGATGGTGTGCGACCCTTCGTACCTAACTGAAAGAATATTTCATGTTTTCCTATGTTTTGAGTGTTAGATAACAATACCGTGGAGTTTTCTCATGTGCGCTAAGTGTGCAGGTGTTTTGGGGGGCCGGATTATCCGCCCCACCAAGGGCCGGATTATCCGGCCTATCTCATCGATCAAAGGCTGCCAAGGCGCGTCGCTCGGAGTCCGGTTGGATTATCTCTCTGGAAATCCGAACTGGGCGGTTTTTCTTCCCCAGGCCGGATAATCCGGCATTCGCATGGGCCGGATAATCCGGCCCCCAGAAATCGATCAAAGGCTGCCAAGGCGCGTCGCTCGGAGTCGGGTCGGATTTTCTCCCGGAAAATCAGAACTGGGGTGGTTTTTCCTCCCCAGGCCGGATAATCCGGCCTTCACATGGGGCCGGATAATCCGGCCCCCAGAAGGCGATCAAGGGTAGGCTCGGCGCGTCACTCAGAGTGGGGGAGGTTTATCTGCCGGATAATCTGAGTCTAGGGTGGAGTTTTCCCTAGGTAGGATAATCTGGCCCTCACTTGGGCCGGATAATCCGGACCCCAAAGGCTCCAACGGCTTGGATTTGGAAGGGGGTATAAATATCCCTTCTTCCCCAACGAGCAACACTCTTGTTTCACTCGAAATTGTTCAGAGACTTTGCAAAAGCTCTCTCACTAGATCTCCCACTTCAACCACCCGAAGGCTTCGATCTTTGGGGGAATTGAAGGAGGACACAATCTTCATCACCATCACGAATCAAGCGCATCAACTCCTCTCCATTCATTTCGAGAAATCCCTGATCTAATATTCTTATCAATATCTAGATCTTGTTCTTTGTTATTGATAACTTGTTCTCGTGGCAGCTTGTTGTCATTACAGGAGCCTCCAAGTTGATTGTGGAGTTGTTCCCCGCTAGTTGTGTAAAGGCACCGGTACCCGCCTCGAAGGGTTCCTATAGTGGAAAGGTGGATCGGGCCTTTGGTGGCGGGATCCATCGGAGAACAGGGTGAGGCCTATTGTGGTGTGGTGGTCTTAGTATCGCCCACCCCTCCAACGCAGATGTACTTCCCTTAACAAGGAAGGAACTGCGGTAAAACAAATCATGTGTCTCCGCGTGCTTCACTACGGTTCACTCGTTCCTCTTCCACTCACCCTTTACTCGCTAGTAGATAGGTTTGCGTATAGGGAAATTCCACCTAATAGTTTATCTAGAGAATTTACCCTTTGTGTTAAGCCTAAAATTGAAAAAGAATTAAAATTTGGAGTAACACCTATTCACCCCCCTCTAGGTGCCCATACGATCCATTTCAATTGGTATCAGAGCCCCGGCTCTTTATTTGGGCTTAACCGCCTAAGAGAAGTATGGGTACCAAGGAGAATGGGAATGAGGTTGTGGATAAGGTCACAATGGATGACCTCAAGACGTTGGAAACAACCTTGTTGAAATCCTTTGAGGCCAAGATGGAGGAGATGAATCAAATGATTTCTCGTCTCACATCATCCATAGCCCCATCTCTATCCTCCTCTGAGGCTGCCACGCCATCATCCAAGGATAAGGCTAACACCAGATCCAAGGATGATGAAGTGGTAGGTGAAAAACATAATGGTTCCACCTCCAAGAAGGGAAGTGGTAAGGAGGAATATAGTAAGGTTCGTCACATATATTCCCCGACCCACCTATTCCTCATCCTCATATAAACAATAGGTGTGATCCACCCAAGCTTACTGCATCCTCTTTTAATCAATGGCAATTCTTAATGAAGTCTCATGTTTGTAGCTCTTCTATTGAACTTTGGAGGATTATTGAAGAGGGTCTTCATATTGGAGATCATACCAACCTGACAAGAAGAGAAGTTGTGGACAGCCAATTGAATGCTACGGCTCTCCACATGATACAGCTCGGTGTGGGTCCCAAGGACATGCCCCACATTGAACATCTCAACACAGCTAAAGAAGCTTGGGACGCCCTCACCGACCTCTTCATTGGGAATGAAAGCATGAGAAGGAATAGGTATGATGCCCTTAGTAATGAAGATGAAGGATTCTACATGTTGGATGGTGAAAACCATGAATACATGTATAGAAGACTCAAGGGCATTGCAACAACATTTAGAAAGCATGGAGCCACTCACATTGATGATGCATGGATAAAAAGAAAATATGTGAGTGCCTTAATGCCTTTCGAGCCAATGGACTTGAAGAGCTTGCAAGGTAGACACAACTACCATCAAATGACATCCAATGAAGTCATGCAAGAAATGGCGTCATTCAAAGTTGCTGCAAAGAACGCTGAAGATGCCCGCGCTCGTGCCATTGGAATGCAAAAGGGAGTCAATTCTCTAAAGGCTAATGTTGTTGAGCAAGATGAGGATAAAAGAGCTTTTAAGGGGGCCTCCATGGACTGCCCCTATGAAGTCATACATGCTCATGGTGAGTACATGGCATTTTACGCAAGGAACTTTTGGAAGGATCCTGCCAAGGCCAAGTCAAAACTCGAGCACAAGAATGGGTCAAGTGGAAGAAGCGAAAGTGTCCCAAAACTGAGAACATGCTACAATTGTGGAGATAGGATGCACTTCGTAGCCGAGTGTCCTTATCAAAATAGATAAGACAATGGTGGCAGGCTCATTCTTAAATAAAAATCCAAGGCGCCTAAGAAGAAGCCATTTATTAAAAAGAATGTCCCCTTCAAGAAGCAACCCAAGATCGTATTGGTGGCACAAGAAGAATACTCCTCTGCAAGTGAAGATGAAGAGGATGAAGATAGCTCTTGTGAGGTGGCTGCTATAGCCACCACATCGACTCCATCATCTCTCTTCGACTCGCCAAACGAGAATGTCATCAACAACAACGCTACCTGCCTTATGGCAAGAGGGTCTGAGGTATCAAGTTCTAGCTCTTCATTTCCTAAGACTAATATAAATTTGGATATGGATGATCATGCTAGTCTTAAAATGAAAGAAGAAGTTATTGCTTTGGAAAACTTTTTCACTAACCTGCAAGGTGAGCACAAACTTCATTTTGATGCTCTTATGAGTCAACTTGCCCAAGCTGAAGATCTTCTTGAAGAAAAGGGCAGAACTGAAAGAGAAGATGCCTTGGAGATAACTTCTTTGAAGAATGCCTTGGAAGAAGAAGAGGAAGCTCGAGTATCTTTGGAAGAGAGACTCGAATCCATTGAGGAGTCACATGAAGAAGTTGTGGCTTCGCTCATCAAATAACATGACAATGCTCTTGCCAAGGTAAAGAAACTAAAGAAAGAAAATATTGAATTTGGGGCTGCTCATGCTAGACTCTCGGAGAAGTTTGATAAACTTGACAGTGCTCACAAGGCATTGGCGAGTGATCACTCTACTCTAAATGAGTCTCATGACCAGCTCCAAACTCAATTGAAGATGTATGATGTGCCAAGCACCTCCACATCATCTTATGGAAAAGAAAAACTTGCAAGAGGTTCTCAACACAAAGGTAAAGAAGTTTTAGATGAGATACTGAGAAAGCAAAGGACAAACAATGGAAAGGAAGGTCTTAGTTATATTACCAAGACAAAGAACAAGAAAAACAACAAGAAGAAGAGCAAGACTGCTCAACCAAAGACTAGCACCACCACCAATGACAAGTCTAATTATGATGGTTTTGTAGGGGCTAAAAATCCTAACTTTGAGTTATATTGCGATCATTATGGTGATATTTATGCTAGTTTTGTAGGTCCTTATGATTGTTATATTCCTTGGTCTATTTGGGTCCCCAAGACCCTTGTCACTAACATGAGAGGACCCATTGAAAAATGGGTACCTAAACCAAGAAGTAACTTTCTTGCAGGGCTATGCTTCTGGTGGGTCTAAATGGGTACTCGATAGCGGATGCACGAGTCACATGACCGGAAGCAAGGAGATCATCACGGAGATGCGGCCAAATCATGATCATATAACCGTCTCCTATGGTGACAAGTCAAAATCTGAGTTATTGGGTCTCGGCAAAGTCGTGGTGGCTCATGATATCTCTCTCGTGGACATCATGCTTGTTGAGACCCTCGGGTATAACTTACTTTCAGTTCACACCCTTGGTAAGATGGCTTTGCAGTTTATATTGATGCTGATTTGGTGGTACTCTTGTGGAGCAAGTCTCTAAAAGTCGCTTTCATGGGATATGTTGAAAATAACCTGTACGTGGTGGACTTTTTGGGAAAAACCACTACAGGCCCGATGTGTCTTTTCGGAAAGGCTGATGCGGGTTGGTTATGGTATCACCGACTAGCCCACGTTAATATGAGAACTTTGCAAAGTCTCCACAAGGGTGGCCACAACCTTGGACTAAAAGAAAATTTCTCATCTGCCAAAGATCGTGTTTGCAGGGCTTGTGTTGAAGGGAAAATGCATGACTCTCCTCATCGAAGGAAGACTATGATCTCATCAAAAAGAATCTTAGAGCTCCTTCATGTGGACCTCTTCGGACCTCCATCTCATGCAAGCCTCGGTGGGAAGAAATACTGTCTTGTGATAGTTGACGATTACTCAAGATACACTTGGGTTTATTTCTTCAAGTTGAAAAGTGAAACTCAACAAACGGTCATCGACTTTGCCAACGAGGATCAATGTCAACACAACGTCCCTATTCTGGCTATAAGAAGTGATAACGGCTCTGAGTTTAAGAACTACACCTTAAATGAGTTCCTAAGTGAAGAGGGGATAAGACATCAATATTCCGCTGCATACACCCCTCAACAAAATGGTGTAGCCGAGAGGAAGAATCGGATTCTAATGGACATGGCAAGGTCAATGCTAGCCGAATTCAAGTCTCCATATAACTTTTGGGCTGAAGCAATCTCTACCGCTTGTCATTCATCCAACCGGCTATACCTCCATAAAATCTTGGACAAGACTCCATATGAAATACTTACCGGTAACAAGCCAAACATCTCATACTTTCGGGTATTCGGGTGTAAGTGTTTCTTTCTCATCAAGGGAGTTCGTTTATCTAAGTTTGAATCTAAGGCTCTAGAAGGTATTTTTGTTGGTTATGGTGCTGAATACCACACTTATAGAGTCTACAATAAGCTCTCCGGAACTGTTAAAGAATCTTGTAGTGTGGTGTTCGAAGAAAATGATGGCTCCCGTGCGGGGCAAGTTGATGTTTGTGATGCAGATGTTGAAATAGCCCAAGATGCCATAAGAAGAATGGGCGTGGGATTTTTCTGCCCCATTGAGGAACCCCTTGTGGCGGATCAGGAAGGACAATGCTCTACTCATGAAGATCCCTCATCTACACATACTCAACATGTTCCAACCACGGGAGTAACTTCTACACCATCTCCATCAATTGCTGAAGGTCAAGATGTTCCAGAAAGCTCTAGGCTGGATTATCCGGTGGACACCAGATTATCCGGCCACCCTTCTCCTGACGACCAAACTGCTTCTGGCATTGAAGAAATCGCTGCAAGTTCCAGGCCAGATTTTCCGGCTGACCCTGGATTATCCGACCCCTCACCAGCTCAAGCATATCCTAGGCAGACTGATGAAGTTGCAACAAGTTCTCCCAGGCTGGATTATCCGGCCTCACCATCGGCCGGATTATCCGGCCCTGAATCACCTATTGTTCAACAGCCTCCTGTTACGGCTGCTGACCCACCTCAAGGGCACGCTTCATCACCTCCTACTGCTGTTCATCCGAATTCTAATCAAGGCCAAGCAAATGATTCCAATGAAGATTCAAGTGATGAAACTATTCCATCAATAGACAACAAGCTTATTGAACTTTGTCGCAAGGCTCGTGCTGATCGGAACCTTGAGTTAAGGGGTCACACTCTCGACAAGGTTGTAGGTGATCTTCAACGAAGGGTATCCACAAGAAGGGAATTGGCAAGTTTTGGTGAGCATCAAGCTCACATCCCAATGGTGGAACCCAAGAAAGTATTTGAAGCTCTTGAAGATCCGGACTGGGTTGTTGCTATGCATGAAGAATTAAATAATTTCGAGAGCAACAAGGTCTAGAAACTCGTGGAGAAGCCCAAGGATTGCTGCAATGTTATCGGCACTAAATGGATATAGGGGGAGTGTGGCCCTAATCAATTGGGCTAACCCTCCCCCCATAATGCCGAAAGCAAGATAAATCATTTCTCTTAATAACATTTTGTGATATGTGGGCTTATTGATGAGTATTGGTCGTGAACCCAAGATATATCTTTGCGTTGTCATACCATACACTCCAACAAGGTGGCTTCGGCCACCGCCCTCTCCCACGAGGAGAATTGGATTTTTGTTGATCTTTTTGGTTGTTTTTGCTCATCTCTTGTTCTTATGGGAATCACACTCAATTTTGGCTTTTAGTTGATTTGGTTCTTGCAATTTTGAGTGTGTAGTACCATCTCAGTTTGGCTCTCTCAATCCTAAGCCTTTCCCTACCCCTAAACCATATATTCTTGCACACAAGTCCCTTGTACACCTTGTGAGGGTGTTGTTTGGGGACGCGCGGGCCTGAATCTGTGTACAACAGAAATTCAGATTTTTGGCCGAATAATCCGGCCCAAGTATAGGCCGGATAATCCGGCCCTGGCAGATTTCGTCTTTAAGGGCAGGGCGGGGGGAAGGGCTCATAACGAGCAGCACTTCTCCCCCAACCCTTTCCTCCTCCTCAGCCGCCGCCTGCCGTCCCCCATCCTCCCTGGAGCCTCTCCGGCCACCGGATTTTCCAGGCCTCCCCGGATCTTCTTCTCCGCGCCTCCGGGTACCTTCTCCTCCGCGTTCTTCCTCCAATGAGTGAGGGTAACTCCCTCTCTCCTCATCTTTGGCTAGATGTGTTATTTGTTGGGTGGAACGTTGTCTAGAAGGATGTTGTTTCGCGTAGAAATCGTAGTCTTGCAGTTTCTAGGCCCGATCTACTTTTTGCATTCAATCTAGGTGAAGTTGAAAAATTTCTGCCAGGGCCGGATTATCCGCCCCTGGCCAGCCGGATAATCCGGCCTGACAGGATCAAATTTGGTTCAGTTTCACCATGTTGTGTGCATTGAGTAGCATTGTCCTATGAACTTTTTGACTACTTTTTCCACGCTCTCTCCTGGACTTGTGTGTATGATTATCCCCATGCTATCGCCCTTGTTCTCCTCACAGGTGGTTCTAGTGCTCCCAAGACCTACAAGAGCCGTCCTCGTGGTAAATACTTTCGGGACAACGGACAGGGTAACTTAGTGGACGAGGTTGAGTTGAGGAGAAGAAATAACAAAGAGAAGCGCATGGCTGAACAAGCAAAGAGGACTAGAAAGGGGGTGTCCAAAAGGAAGGGCAAAGAGCCCAAGATCAACTACAAGGCTTTGGATCTAGTCACTTATTCCTCTATCCATCACTGTGATTTGTTTGTGGAGTTGCCTCGTGATTCTGAGCTGGGGGATTCTCGCTTTTGGTGTGCTGAATAGAAAGGTATTTTTGAAGATGTGTATGCCAGGCTGAACATTAGGCCTATGCACCCGCTGGTTCTTGCCGAGGCTTTGGAGAAGCCCCACCTTGTTGATGCCATGTATGTGGCTGAGCGGATGGGGCTGCACCATCTCATGGCTCTCCAGTGCTCATATGACTCTGAGGTGGTGAAGAAGTTCTTTTCCACTTTGGTTATTTGTGGAGATGAGCATCGCACTATGAAGTGGATGACTCATGACATGCCTATGACTGCTAATTTCCGTGTGTTTGCTGAGGTACTTGGATACTCTTTCCGCGGCAGGGATAGGGCCAGTGGCCACCGAATCATCACCCAGCTGAAGCCCAACAAAGATGCATCTCTCTCTCCTTGCACAATGGACAATGGCATTGTGGGCACTCTTGCTGGTCTTGCTCCTATCTATGCTGCCTTGGTGGGCCTCTTCTGTGATTCCATCACTCCGAGTGGAGGCAGCAATGATAGCATCTGTGGTCACCTTGTCCAGCTCCTTGCCTTCTCTCATGAGGTTGCCTTGTGCGAGGATGAGTCCATGCGATGATGAGTCCGTGCTGTACAAGCTGGATGTGATGGAATTCATCTACCATGAATTGATTGATGCAATGTTCAATCGGCTGTCCATTCCTTATGCTCCCTACATTATGATGCTCATCAGGCACCTGCTTCCCTCTAAAGATTTCAATATTGATGTTGTTCATAAGGCAAAGAAGATCTACACCAAGGTTCCGAAGACCTCTCACCCCTCTTCGGCTCTTGAGGGTCTCATGAGGGATGCTCGCAGGCCTCCAGTGCCCCCCGTTGCTCGTGAGATCAAGCAGCTGAACTGGTTCCAGCGGAACATCCTTTGCATGGGCGTGGACACACGAAATGGCCAATACGAGGCGTACAAGCAGCGCCATGAGTTGGCTCACTCTCAGCAGCTCATCCTTCACCATGTGTCCGGTGCTTCTGGTGATCGCCCGGCTCCTACCCCTCCCACACCATATGCCCAGTGGAACTCTTCTTCTGGGCTGAACTATGGAGAGCTGGAGCGTCACTTATTCCCCTCTGCGGCCACTGCTGATGATGAGGATGATGACACCGAGGAGCTTGAAGATGAGGACGAGGATGGGAACGAGGACGAGGACGAGGATGAGGACTACGAGTGATACCTTGGGGCGCTAGCATCGCTCTTCTTCCTTTTTGGCGTCTCGATGCCAAAGGGAGGGAGTAGTTCTATTAGTTCTTCGACGATTTTCATGGGTCGGGCACAAGCATTTGCACGTTTTCCTATTCGTCGTTTTCTCGCTTGTGACCATTTAACATTGAACTTTAATTTGTGGCTTGTGGTTTGTTTGAGACTCTGGCTTGTGGTTTGTTTGAGACTCTGTGTCGGTGGATGTCTGGATTTATCTCATGGATTATGCTTATGGATTCATCCTTTCATATCCTATTATGCTGGGAATCTATATTGAGGAAGGCGCTTATATTGGTTATCACGTTGATAATTGTGGCTATTTCAAGGACACCACTCTCCCTTTCTCGGTGGTATGATTATGTTGTTCATATGTCAATGGAATAGATTCACACCTATTTGTGTGCAGCTGTATTCAAATGCAAATTTCTAATATGCACACATTGAGGGGGAGTCTCTTCCATGTTTTTTGTTGGTGGTCTTGTGATCCTTTCCTGCAAATCCTAGTATTGTCATCTAACAGCAAAAAGGGGGAGATTGAAAGAACATTTCATGTTTTCCTATGTTTTGAGTGTTAGATAACAATACCGTGGAGTTTTCTCATGTGCGATAAGTGTGCAGGTGTTTTGGGGGGCCGGATTATCCGCCCCACCAAGGGCCGGATAAGCCGTCCTATCTCATCGATCAAAGGCTGCCAAGGCGCATCGCTCGTAGTCTGGTCGGATTATCTCCCAGAAAATCCGAACTGGGGCGGTTTTTATTCCCTAGACTGGATAATCTGGCATTCGCATGGGCCGGATAATCCAGCCCCCAGAAATCGATCAAAGGCTGCCAAGGCGCGTCGCTCGGAGTCCGGTCGGATTTTCTCCCGAAAAATCAGAACTGGGGCGGTTTTTCCTCCCCTAAGGCCGGATAATCCGGCCTTCACATGGGGCCGGATAATCCGACCCCCAGAAGGCGATCAAGGGCAGGCTCGGCGCGTCACTAAGAGTGGGGGCGGTTTATCTGCTAGATAATCCGAGTCTGGGGCGGAGTTTTCCCCAGGCCGGATAATCCGACCCTCACTTGGGCCGGATAATCTGCCCCCCAAAGGCTCCAACGGCTTGGATTTGGAAGGGGGTATAAATATCCCTTCTTCCCCAACGAGGAACACTCTTTATTCACTCGAAATTGTTCAGACACTTTGCAAAAGCTCTCTCACTAGATCTCCCACTTCAACCACCCGAAGGCTTCGATCTTTGGGGGAATTGAAGGAGGAGACAATCTTCATCACCATCATGAATCAAGCGCATCAACTCCTCTCCATTCATTTGGAGAAATCCCTGATCTAGTATTCTTGTCAATATCTAGATCTTGTTCTTTGTTATTGATAACTTGTTCTTGTGGCAGCTTGTTGTCATTACGGGAGCCTCCAAGTTGATTGTGGAGTTGTGCCCCGCTAGTTGTGTAAAGGCACCGGTACTCGCCTCGAAGGGTTCCTATAGTGGAAAGGTGGATCAGGCCTTTGGTGGCGGGATCCACCGGAGAACAGGGTGAGGCCTATTGTGGCGTGGTGGTCTTAATACCGCCCACCCCTCCAACACAGACGTACTTCCCTTAACAAGGAAGGAACTACGGTAAAACAAATCCTGTGTCTCCGCGTGCTTCACTATGGTTCACTCGTTCCTCTTCCACTCACCCTTTACTCGCTAGTAGATAGGTTTGTATATAGGAAAATTCCACCTAATAGTTTATCTAGAGAATTTACCCTTTTTGTTAAGCCTAAAATTGAATAAACATTAAAATTTGGAGTAGCACCTATTCACCCTCCCCCCTCTGGGTGCCCATACGATCCATTTCACTAACGACGTGCATGACGCGACATAACTCGTGTTTATCCCTCTTCAAAAAAACCTCCCCTAGGCCTACCGCCACCGGAGGACGCGGGGGGTGAGGGAGTCGAAATAGTGTGGTGACGCGGAGGGGAATGGTCCGCATCGTATTGAACATGGGGGTGGAATGTTGAACCCCACCGAACAACACGGGTGAGTCAAAGAAGACAACTTCGGTCCCCTGGGGGCATGCAGGATACCTACCGGAGCCGCCTCTGCATGAGCCGTGTAAGAGGGGTAGCCTGCGAGACACCAGGAAGCTAGCACTGCATTGATGGATTCACATTCCGATTTAGATGGCGTGTCGAGGGAGGATAGGCCGACAATAGCACTCCGGAGGTGCTGCAAAGCCTTCCCCGCACACCGGTGTGGAGGAGTCCACCCAAAGGGGGAGCATGCACGATATGGAGGACATGCCCGATGTAGATCCTACCCCGTAGGAGGTTAACGCTGGGATAAAACCGGGTGGCAAGGTGAAGGGAGATGGAGGAAGCTGGAAAGGTGCTGGGGAAGGTCGGAGGGGGCAGATGGAGCTGCAGCGCGCGGCTGGCCGCGGCGAGCGTGTGCGTATCGAGAGCGGAGGTGGCTAACGGTCATTTTTTTCCTCTTTTGTGCTTACTTATCTTATGAATGAGATCTACTAGTGATTACTAGTAGATGTTTTCTAGGAAGGAGATTGGAAAAGAACACGACCCCATCCCTTCTCGCCCCCACCCTAAATGCGATGGGTGCCTCCCTCCTCCTTTGGCCAACCTTACCCTCCCTCCTTCTCTCCCTCTTCGTCGCCGCTGGCAGGAACCGCTGGCCATGGCCTAGGTGGCGCTGACGGCGGTGATAGGTCTCCCCCCATTCTATAGGAGGAGGGGTCGGGGACCCAACTCCACTAGCGTCGGGGCTAGCAGGGCGGCAGAGGTCCGACAGAGGTCTGGAGAGATCGAAACGGTGGCATGGTTGCATGCTCTGGGGCGGTGCGGCAATCAGCAGGCAGCTGGCGTCATCGAGTAGTGCTGGTCGAGCCCAACTAGCCCAGATTTGGGTCCCTAGGGCCCCAGATGGGTGGGGGACAAGCCATCCTACATGTGCCCCCCGGATCTGCAGGTGGCAGCGATTTGGCTAGTGTAGGGTGCAACGATGACGGTGACCGGTCCCTCTTGAGACTGGTGTGCCCCTGTAGGGGCTTTACGGTTCCATTGGACCCGACTGAACTTGACTAGGACTAGTGCGCTAGCGGTCGCTACCGGTCGACTACCGCCTTTGGCGGTGGAGGAAGTTCCCTCCCGCGGGTCATGGTTCTGCTGACCCCGATTCGAGCCACTTCTAACCTCTGTCCTTTAGACCTCGCGACGACAATCTCGGTGAGACGATGACGGTGGCTTCGTGATCATGGTCACATATGTTCATGGGCGGCAAGTTTGGTGGTGGCGAGGCCTCAACCTCGCGAGGCCCCTAGGCAACGGATCGCCCGGGGGTTGTCTGGAGGGTTTCGGGAGAAATCCTTGTTGGCTTGCCCGACATCGACACGGTGTCGTCCATGGGTGGCATCCTTCCTCTGTAGAGGGCGTTGGGATACCCTTCCCCCACTTCCTTCTGTGTGCCGGGGGAAACCCTAGGACTGGTCTCTGGTTCGAGTAGCAGCGGGTTCTTTACCTCTTGAGGGTGTTGCTTGATGCTGGACGAGTCGTTGCAAGGAGTGTGGTGGGACTTCTCCGGAGGGCACAGCGGTTGCTGGTCACTCTCATTTAGTTGATCCGCCTATGTCTCCATTTTATTGTGTTTTTGTTTTTTAGGCGTGTGTTTTCTGCTGTCCCAGCATTTTCTTTTGTTTTGAAACTATCATAGTTGTATCGTTGGTAATATTAATATAATGGGGCGAACGTTTATTTCGAGAAGATATTTTCTAGGAAAATAACCAAACGAAGCACAAAACAAGATTAAAACTGTACAACAACCGTTTCCACAACACACATTAAATTGAGACACAACTCAGACATGAGAGAAGCATAGAGAGATACACACGTCCGCATGCAGACAAACAACCCTAAGAGATTCTTCATGGGGGAGCTTACTGTTCTAGAGTAGACTGCTACTAGCTTTTAACATACCGTGCTAAGTTACACAAGATAGTATATGGCTTCCCAAGTTTGATGCTAGCAATATTCATTTATTCTCTATCTGAGTACTCCAGCCGGCTTCTTATAATCCATTAGAGAGATGATACTGCAGTAAATTGAAAAGTTAATTGAAAGGTTGAGCAACCGAGCACTTGTTCGTGAGCATGCACCATGCACATCACAAATTTGATAATCTATCAAATACGAATCACTCACAAGATAAATCAGCTAGAACAAAGAATAGTGATGCGGGTATTTCAATGCAAAAACTTCGTTGTCATGTATAGACACACGCCGAAATATCATCCACAAAGCTCATGAAAGATTAAATCAATTCCTTGCAAGTCACAACTCACTAGCCCTCACATCAGATGATATAGCATTACAAAGAAGTGTCAGGCAAATCTCTAGCTACATTACATACACACACTAATTTCCGTACATGTCGATTAACGATCTTGCGGCCTTATGTGCTGTGCCGGCATGAGCTGCAGCGACGATTGCATGCCAGCGCTTCAATGCTGATCATGGACATCACGGGTCACTCTCTAGCATGGCAAGTAATTCGTCGATGGTGAAGCCCTGATCCGGGAGCTCAGAATCCATGAACGACTCGCCGGGGAATGATCCTTGAACAAACGGTGGCATCCCTGCCGCCGCCGCCGCAGCAGCACCATCGAACTCGTGAACCGCGCCTGGGGCTTCTTGATCTGATGACGATGTAGCGCTGTATGTTGCGAAGTCTTGATCTGACGACGCCGCGGCAGGCCCTGCGTAGTCTCCAACGCCCGTGCCCGGCAAGAACGACGAGTCGGGCACGACGAGATCTTGGAAAGAATCCAGCGCCGCGGAAATGTGCTCCTCAAGAAGATCCGGCTCTGCAACAGCTGTGGCTTGCCGTTTCGCCGCGCGCGCTCCACCGTCCTCCTCGTGGAAGTAATCGTCCGGCTCCCTCTTGCGGTTCTTGCCATGTCCACTAAACCGGATGCGATAGAGCCTCAGCGACGACGAGGCCAGTTTGGCCGGGGCTGTGATCGAATACTCGTGCATCACCCATCCCTTGCTGCCGCCCTCGTCTTTGTCATGGAAGTTGAGCATGTACTTCCGCCAGGTGATCTCCTTGTCGGTGTCCTGGACGCGCAGCTTCTCGCCGTCCACGCAAACCTTCTGCCCTTCCCAGCACCCACCGACGCAGGTGCGCTTCTGCCGACTGCCCTTGCCGTGGATCGCTTGTCCTTTGGCGAGGAAGAAGGCCTCGTCCCGCCGCTTGTGGTCGCGGAGGAGCTTCCACGGCGGAGCGCTCAGCGGATCGTCCTCGATGATAATGCCATCTAACGGGGGCCGCTCGCCCAGGATCCGAGGCAGGAGGAAGTATTCCACCAGCTCGTCGTCGTCAGGCTCGAACTTGAAGCCCGACGAGAGGCCGAGGCCGAGCACGTCCTTCGCCTCCTCCATGGCACGCCTCGATCGGTAGCTAGGGTTTGCTGTAGATCGAGATTCTTACAGAAGGGGGTTTCAGGTATCGTTCGTACGTCGTTCAAACGTGGGCTACATCAAGCGTCTTCTCACTAGTATTTATTCATCCTGGGTCGGACGTTGGGGTAGGGCACGAATTCACCCAGTGTTTCTGATCGGACTCAAATTCGGAATTAGGAATCTTGCTGCCAAAGCATCCAGGATATGGGTCAACCTCCATCGCTGGACCCACCGAAGAACGGCGACATTGCGTACACGTGTGCTCCCCGAGCCTATAAATCTCGGGGTGTCTTCATCTCTAGGCAGGCCAGACGACTCCAGAGGATCGGACAAGCACAAAGTTGCAAACGTACTGGTCGATCATCTCTGTCACGTTATGCCAGCAATGCTGACCAAAGCAGTGGTGTCCGTCCTCTTCCTCCTCACCGTTGCCAGGTATGGGTCCTCCTCGCAGAGCTACAATGCCATATACAACTTCGGCGACTCCATCTCCGACACCGGCAACCTCTGCACCGGCGGCTGCCCGTCGTGGCTCACCAACGGCCAGATGCCGTACGGCAGCACCTACTTCGGGCGCCCGACCGGACGCGCTGCTCCGACGGCCGCGTCTTCGTCGATTTCCTAGGTAAATACGATCGATGCACTCACTCCGTTCCAAAATATAAGATGTTTTAGTTTTATGAATAGAGTGTATTTAAATTTTTTTTAGTGTCTAGATTTATCTATGTTTAAAGTGAACCTACACACCAAAATGTGTTTAGATACACTTTTTTCACAAAGCTAAAACATCTTATATTTTAAAACGGAGGGAGTACATATCATCAGCTGTCAAGTATGGAGTATGATCTCTTGCTTTGCGTCCATCACGTGCAGCTGAGTTCTTCGGTTTGCCTCTGCTCCCGCCATCCAAGGCGAACGGCACCGACTTCACGAAAGGCGGGAACATGGCCATCATCGGCGCCACCGCCATGAACTTGGACTTTTTCCAGTCGCACGGCTTGGGCAGCAGCATCTGGAACAACGGCCCCTTGGACACCCAGATCCAATGGTTCCAGCAGCTCATGACTTCCAGCTGCGGCAGCGCCAGCGGTGAGTCTGTAGATTGCAAGAATATAATTTTGGTGATGAAGAATGTGCCTACTGCAAAGCCTGTAGATTGCAAGAGCTATCTGAACAACTCCCTGTTCATCCTGGGCGAGTTCGGGGGCAACGACTACAACGCCCCGATCTTCGGCGGCAAGGGCCTCGACGAGGTCAGCAGCTACGTGCCGCAGATCATCGACAAGATCGCAAGCGGCGAGAGGTACAGCTAGTTCCTGAAATCTTCAGAGAGAGCAAACGTCATACACGCTACCGCTCGATATGATATACTCCCTCAGTTTTAAAATATAAGATGTGGTTTGTGAATAAAGTGTATCTAGACACCTTTTAGTGTATAGGTTCACTCTAAACCTAGATAAATCTACATACTAAAAAAAGTCTAGATACACTCTATTCACAAAGCTAAAACATGTTATATTTTAAAACGAAAGGAGTACGCTTGAGTATAATATTCCAATAAAATAATTTATCTTATTTAACTTATTTCATATCGATATGATATACGTTTGAGTATAATATAGGTTTCGTGCGTATCATGTTATGTTTTATTTTGATAACAAATATATTTCATAATATTTTTCGCATATTTGTTGACACTTAGATGAAACAACATTGAATCTTGTAAAAAAATCGAAGAGTCGTGCAGGAACAAATTTGAAATAATCCAAACATGTGTGAAATCTTCTTGCAATGTTTTTTTTTTAACTTTGTGTGTATATATTTAAAATTTATTTGAAAATAGAAACAATGAGATATCATCAAAAAAATTATGGCAAAAAAATTTGAACGATTTTTTAATAAAGAAGAAACTCTCAAGGAATTTTTGGGTTGCAAATATATGAAACCACTTTGAAAAAAGAGTGAAATTTATGAACCATTTATGGAAGTCCCATTATATTAGTTCGACACGAATTTCTTTGAATTTTGAAGCCCAATTGGATCATAGTAGGTATGGCAAAAAAAATCACTGAATTCATGTAAGATATGTTTTTTTTTGCGACTAATATGTCATATTTTTTTGATAAGATGTTACCAAATCCGTACTTCACAAATATCTTTTTTGTTGGATTTGAGTAAGTCACAAAATTTTGAGTATTTTATAAAGCGACTAGAAACTATTTCTGAAAAAATATCATTGGAGTCATTGCAATATGTTTTGATTTTTATCTAGAAAATAAACTGAAACATATTTAAAAACAAAAGATGATTGGAATATATGTTAATGATAAATTTTTGGGTGACAATAATTTGAACCATGAAACATTTCGAAAATAATTGTCAATATTATTTGCAAACCTGAATACGTGGAATTAGAGAATTTTTAGTTAAATTACTTTGAAAACATGATTGAAAAATCATACAAACAAAACCGGTCTGAAAAGGTGTTATGAACAATGTACTCCATCCGATCCAATTTAGTTGACTCAGATTTGTTTAGATTTAAATGTATCTAAAATTATTTTAGTGCTAAATATATCTGAATTTAGACAAATCAAGTCAACTAATTTAAATCGAAGGGAGTAGTAAATTTCTACGTAGTATAGTAAAGAGCTCCACGCACAAACAAGCCAGCGGTGAGCGAAATAATTGAAGGGAGAAAACAGGGAAGAGAAGGACGGGTAGTGCCAACGCAGTAATGCTACACTTACGGAAGCACTTTACGGAACATACTTACGGACGCATACGTGGTCACGTTCAATTGGCTTGTGTGTTGGTCCGAAAATTCAGCCCACAACGAACAGCAGAACGCCATGTCAGTCCGTAAGCCCATGTCCGTAACAAAACGTCCGTAGACATAGCATTATTGGTGCCAACGTGGCCACGTGGTGACCTTTTTTTTTTTTTTTTTTAGGTAGTGGTGGCCCCTAGTGAGGAATACTTCTGCAGAAATATTGCAGATACGTGAGCTGGAAACGGAATACGCGCGCAGCGGGAACGAATCACGGCGACTTTCGACGATGGATGCTTGACTGGTAGGAACCGGTGCCGCTAGAATTCACTTTTCGGACGCGGGACGGAAGCCTGTCTTGTTGAACCCGGTGTACTGCTCCACGACCTCGCTGGGGTTGAGGTCGCCGAACCTGTTCATGCCGACTATGACCGTCGTGACGGTCTGCCCCGAAACCCCGCCGCCGACGGAGACGGTGGTGCTGGTCTGGCTGGAGATAGCGCCGATGGCGTTGGTGTTCTGCTTGAAGATCTGGAACCGCTTCTCCTCCTCCTGCTGGCACGAGTAGTGCTTCGAGTACTTGATCGTCCACTTGGAAAACCTGTCCCTCACCTCCGACTCCGGCAGCGCAAACGGCGGATGCTGTGGCGGGTTGGCCGCTATCAGCGATGCCTGCAGGAAGCTGGTGAGACACAAGAGTAGGGCAAGGCAAGGCGTGGAGGAAGCCATCTTGATTAGCTTAGGCTGTATGATTGTCTGGAAATTCATGCACTCGAGCTAATGTTTATATAGGCGCCTTGCTCAACGCATGCCTGGCTTAGCATGTCGCTGGGTCTGGTGGCTCATGAGTTGTCGCATGTGCATGTATGATCCGGGGAAAGACTATATTTTGAATGCTTCTCTGTCTCTTAGCTAGTGACTCGACTTGGTAGAACTTTGAAATTACTTACTTCCGATTGGCTTAACAAGTTTAAACACGGACTCAGCTCGACTCTTCTCTGTCTCTTATCGGCAAGAAGGAGTATTGGCGCCAGCGAGGTCGGGTTCGCTGGGCGCTTCAGGGGGACACCGGGTATTTTCACGCCGTCGCCAACGGGAGGCGTCGAAAATACACATTGCTTCCCTGGTGGCTAACGACGGGGTCATCATGGAAAAGGGGGCCATCCAAGCTCACATTTACAGTTTCTATCACGATCTTCTTGGCTCCTCCTCCTCCAGTATATGTGGACTATCCCATACCACGTGCGGCGCTAGCGGGCAGGTCTCAGAAGCGGAAAACATGTCCCTGACTATCACTTTCACCGCACGGGAGCTCGACTTGATTATCCAGGATATGAAAACTGATACGGCCCCGGGCCCGGACGGTTTCCCGGTCCCTTTTTCCTTTTTTCAAGTTCTTTTGACCGAGGCTTAGACAAGGGGTCTTGTGCATCTTAAATGAGTTTTCCCTCGGCCGGATAGACATATCCCGTCTTAACTTTGGTATCCTTTCGCTCATCCTAAGGTACAGGGGGCTGAAGCGATCTCCCAGTATTGTCCCATCGCACTAATCAACGTAATCTTCAAAATCACATCAAAAGTGTATGCATCGCATCTTGATCCGGTGGCCAACAGAATTATCAGTCTGAATCAGACCGCGTTCATCAAAGGACGGTTCATCCTTGATGGATCGCTTGCTCTAATGGAAATCATACATGAAATCAGGAAGAAGAAACTAGGTGGGGTGTTGTTGAAATTAGACTTCGAAAAGGCCTATAACAGGGTCAATTCGAACTTCCTCTTTGAAGTTCTGCGGCTCAAGGGTTTTGATGTCGGCTATATCCACAGGATCTCTCAACTCGTCTCCGGGGGACAAACGGCTATCTCCATCAATGGGGAGGTGGGACCATACTTCCGCAACAAGTGAGGGGTGCGTCAAGGGGACCCCCTCTCGCCGTTGTTGTTTAACTTCATTGGGAAGGCTCTTTCGACCATTTTATCCGCAGCTTGCAGGGCAGGCCACATTCGTGGAGTGGTCCCGCACCTGATTCCAAGGGAATCACGCACCTGCAATACGCGGACGACACGCTCATCATGATCCAGCAGGAGGATAAGGAAATCACCAACCTCAAGTTTCTCCTTATGTGCTTTAAGAACATGTCAGGCCTCAAAATTAATTACCACAAGAGTGAGGTTGTGGTTATGGGTCAACCACTCGCCGAGCAACATCCCATTGCCAACATGCTCAACTACAAGCTAGGGACATTCACATTTACTTACCTTGGCCTACATATCTCTGATTACAAGCTGACTGTGGAACAATGGTTGTTCCTGGTTCGAAAGCTGGGGGCCAGAATCAAACCTTAGCTCAGCCGCTTCCTCTCCTCAGGAGGGAGACTCGTCCTGACCAATTCTTGCCTGGACAGCCTCCCCTTATTTGCTATGGGATGTTCCTCTTGCAAGATGGCATCCACGAGAGATTCTACTCGGTCCGATCTAAGTTCTTTTGGGAGGGAACGGGCCCCAAGCGTAAATATCACTTGGTGAACTGGCCGGCAGTGTGTCGTCCCAAGGAACAAGGTGGACTGGGTCTGATCAACACCAAGAAAATGAATATCGCGCTGCTTTTGAAATGGATCTGGAAGCTGTATCAGAGGGACGATTCTATTTGGGCAACCATTATTCGCGCCAAGTATGGCGACGCCTATGACATCTTTGTGGGTTCTGGGCAGGGAGGGTAGCAGTTTTGGAAAAGCCTCCACAAGGTCAAACAACACTTCAAGGCAGGGGCCAAACACCATGTGGTTGACGGGGCTCGCACGTTGTTCTGGCTCAATTGGTGGGTCGGTGGGAGGCCCATTAGTGAGCGTTACCCTGGGTTGTTTGCCATCTGCGACAACCCCTCAGTTTCGGTGGCGGAAGTTTGCCTCCCACGTTTATCAACTTGCGTTTTCGCCGGGCCCTAGACCAAGGGGGTGTAGCGGCCTGGCTTGCGCTAGTTGAGGAGCTCGAGGTAGTTACCCTCCGCCCCGGACTAGACAGGATTTGTTGGCACCCTGAACCGTCTGGGGATTACTCGGTGAAATCCATGTATAACCTACTAACCGAGAGGGTGTCGGTAGCTCACTTTAGGGACATCTGGGCAGCTAAAATTCCTCTTAAAATCAAGATTTTCTTGTGGCAGCTTGCCCTTGATCGCCTACCCTTGAAACATCTGATCGCCTCTAGACATGGACCTTCTAACGACGCTTGTGCACTATGTGGGGCCGGGGAAGATGCCTCCCACATCTTGATCACTTGCTCACTAGCGAAATTTGCCTAGAGAGCTCTTTTCCAGATTCTTGGGTGCAATTCACGCCCCACTAGCTTTGCCCATTTTTTCGCTATTCTCTCGGGTTTTTCTGGACAGCCGCGTCGTCTTCTTTGGATTTTATTTGTGGCTCAAGCTTGGGCGCTTTGGCTTACGCGCAACAAACTGACGATTGAATCGAAGGTGCCTCGTCACCCAGCGGACTTACTCTACAAAATGGTGATTTTCTTGTAGCTGTGAAAGCTCAACGCCAAGGCAAAGAACAAGGACGGCCTAACATGGAGGCAAACGAACTAAGGCTCCTTTACCTCAAGATGGTCTAGGAAGCACTGAAGACTCGCCCACGCCAGGAAGTAGTGCAGTCTAGTCTTGGTGCCTCGCTCTTCTTCAGTGTGTATCTGGGGAGGCTGACCTGCTCTCTGTTCGGTCTAGACTCAGTTCTTTTGGCTAAGCTGTAGACCTTAGCAAGTTTGTAGCTCGGTGACATTTTGTGACTATGTTGGCTTTATTAATATTAAAGCTGGGCAATGTTTGGCTATTATCTAAAAAAACTCGTGTAACCGCAAGTTTAAAAGCTGCCAACCGCCGAGAGCGCATTGCTTTGAGAGTAAACAATCTCACGTTTTCTCTATATAAAATCCGTAAGTTAAATATGACTAAAGTATAAGGTGCATGTATCTATACAGTCGTACAGAGGTGATAGTGATACTAACAAATCGAGTGTAAAATATTCCTAATTGGGTACATGTTTTTTAAAACCCACAAGGATATTTTTTCCATCACATGATAATAGAAAGTTTTCTTAGGCGCCAGAGAGCTTCTTCTGTCTCAGTCGCCTCTCTCACCAATAGATTTACCTCGCGATTCGTGCAATGTGATAGTTACATAGGAGTTGCAACTAGGTTGTAACTCAAAATTTAATAAGTTGCAACATAGAATTAGTACAAATTTTATGAGTTACAGCTAGGTTGCAACTGAGAATTAGCACAAATAGTAGGATGACGTCAGCCGACTAAGACTTAAAAAGTTCTCAGACGCCTCACATCTATGCACACCTATGAAACAAAGCAAATTTAACAAATTTAGCAATAAGAAATTACTAGGCTCATTTTCCCCTAGAAATAGGCTTTCGCTCCACTTTATCAATAAAACAACCACACAATACAGGATCTCGAACAAACAAGAATGTTGGGGCAACAAGACAAACAGGCCCAAATGAAATGGAGAAATAGAAAAGAAACACTTGAAGGCAGCGACAGATCGAAGAAATGAAGGTGACCCACAACCATTGCATCCTCTGAAGTTGTCCCACCACGCTCCTAGCACCTCAAAGCGCTGAGTACTGAGCAACATCTTTAAGAAGGAACGCGACATCGACACGACGCTGCTATCCTGACTAGCACACTTGTCCTAGTGTTTCCTCAATACTCAAAAGGGAGTGGAGAGGGGTACCCCGGATGCCCTTCAAGAAAGAAGGGCGACAGTCTCAAGCGTCACCACGTCGGTGCCAGATGAGCCGACAAGGAATTCTCCCGACCCCCAACCAAGAACCCTGGACGATCTCATGCACTCCACCAAGTTCGCTTCCCACCAGCACGTGCCACCACGACCATGCAGCCATCATCCTCGTCTCACTATGGTATCCATCACGAGGCCTGCAAGACGAAAGAGGAAGGCACATCTTGAATCGGGGTGCGGTAGCACCACAACCACGCGGAGGGACCAACCTCCACCGCCATAGGCAGTAGCCGACAGAACACAGCGGCAGGGACACACCAGGCCTAGCGGGACCGACAGGGCCTAGATCCTGTCAAATCTGGCCCACAAAGTCTCTGCCGCCACACTGCAACAAACTGACTGCCAACGTCACTACCCCCTGCACGAGTAACACCACCGCCACCATCTGCAGGGACGCTTTTGCTTACAACATGACAACCCGCCCCGACCTAGATGGGGCTTTGAGGGCTCAGCAATCGCCATCCCGCATCGACACGCCGACCCTCTGCACCACAGCCGCGCCGCCACCACCTGGTCATGCACCGAACCGTGGTCTCCCTATTCGCACAACTTCCAGGAAGAAGAGGGCCCCAACCCTGCCTCCAATCATGGGAAGAGGTAGTCCTCCATCGCCGGCATCACCTGGGCTTTGCCCGGTGGCCCATGCCTTCGGTGGCAACGGGAAAAGGACGGGGGTGGTGAGGCTGAGCTAGAGGGAGGCGGTGCTCGCGTCTCCTCGGTGGTGAGAGGAGTGCGAGGAGATCTTGGATGGACATAATGAAGTGTTTTTCTCATGATCACACATGGTGAAACTACTGCAACCCGACTAGTAGTGACTCGACTTGGTAGAACTTTAATGGAACGATTTATATCTTAGTGACTCATAAGAAGTTCCGACTCCTTATAGAGGGACTTTGTAGCTATTATACCGAGGGACTTTACAATTTGTGCAACATGTAAGAAATTGTCACTCTAAACTAACTATAATGTCCAAGGTTAGTATAAATAAATAGGCATGCTTTTGAAATGCCACAAGCCCACAATAGAGATAAAACCGTTTAGAGCATCTTCATGTTGACCAAGTCTTTGCCCCTTGTTTGATACATGGGCAAAATCATCACCCTAATCTTTAAGAAGAACAGAACTGCACAATTAATTAACGTAAAATAGGTTAAAAAACATTGTAACAACACTACATGCAAACTACTACCAATAGATGTAACTCCTACAACCACAAACTCTCGACACTTTGATCATCACATTAGAAGGAAAAACCCACTAAATACACAAGAACAAAAATACTCTTTCACCTTCTGGATTTTGTCCCTCGAAGTTTTCGCTGCAAGGAGGTAAGCAATATCCTTGTTAGATCTACGGCTAGCCCTCTCCAAATTGATGATTAAGACGGAAAGCTCTATAGCAAAGAGAGCATATAGTTAGATGCCAAAGTACCTGCCTGAATAACCTTGTCGTCTTGGCTCCACCAGTGGTGGCGTGAAAGCCACCACCGAGGTCCGAACATAACTGATACTCCCTCTGTCGAAATTAATTGATGCATAGCCTCAATGTGTTAGCTTCAATGAACCCACGTCAATTAATTTGGATGGAGTAAGTATTGTCATTTCTCAAAAACAAATGGTGGTTAGAGTAGATGCATATATAATATCATGAAATGTTTATTAAATTCCTTATTTGTCAAAATGGTTAATGTATGGAAATATAAGATGACAAAGTGAGACTTGGTAGTGAGACTTGGTCTAGTTACCGTTCGTATGCCATCAAATGATTACATCACGTGAGTTTTACCTATTGTTCATATATGTAATGCCTGTTGGAATTCTTGCCTAATTGGTCCAACCCATATTCTATTTTAATAATTCCTAAAAAATCTTAGAGGCTCATGTGGCCTATTTATGCATGGCAAGAGGTGGGACAAATGTTTAGTCCCACATTGTTAGTTGAAGGAAGATTTCACCACCTTATAAGGGGGTTCTTCCACCACTTGATAAAAGGATGGGAAGGAGAGAGATGTACACGTGCGCTCCTCCTCCTCCGCCGCCCGCCACGCCACGCGCGCGGTTTGCCGGAATGCCTCGAGCCGAGAGCTTCTCTTTCTTTTTGCCGCGTATGAATGGATTAATTATTTGAACAGTCTGCGTAAGGATTTAATATGAACGTTTCCTCTGAGTCTGCGGTTTAATTCGGACGTTTCCTCCGAGGTTTAATTCGGACTTAATGGAGGCCGTTTCCTCTCCCGGCGCTGCCCATTCGTCTGTGCCTATAAAAGTGAGAGGTCGCTCCTCTCCTGAAAGGAGCTTCGCCTCTAGTTCCAAAGCATCGCGTTGCTACTCCATTCTTCTCCATCCCGTCTCGCGACGTGCATCGCTAGCCGGAACAGTAGGCCTCTGAGACCCCGCTGCTTTGAGTCCTGTACGGGAGAAGGGCGATAAGGTTTTTGGGGAGCGCTGTTGGCGTGACTAGTGGCAATTTCATCACGGACTCCTTCATGGATAGCGACTACGACAATGACGTCTTCCCCAACGAGGACTTCTTCCCTGACATCAGCAACCTCTTCCTCGACGACATGGCTGACGACGGTGCCAACGCCAACCCCAGCGTTCCCTCTGCTATGATGTACATCTTCTTACTTAATCTTATTTATCGCAGTCAGATAGTATGTTCTTCTTTTTGGGTTCCTACAGATCTTGCTCTGATATTATCTCAAGTTGTATGCCTTGCAATTCTCTTTGCTTTCTGCCTTAGTTAAACCATATGATTAGTTTAATTTCCGTTTTTCTATTCATGTTTTATTTAGAATTTATCTTGGGTAAATTTCTCCTAAATTCAACAATTCAAAAACCTTATTATAGGCAATTTGCTCCGAGTAGTTTTGTTGCATCCACGAAGCCACCTATGTTTGAAGGTGTCAATTACAAAAGATGGCGTGCGAGGGCAGTGCTCTGGTTTCAGACCATGAGCTGCTATAACGTCATTTACGGTGCACCTGAGGGAGATCTTAATCCTGCTCAGGAAGAGGCTTTTCAAAAACGGGATACCACTTTTAAGGCTGCCTTGATCAGCATCCTTGGCGACAATATTGTCGATTCATACCTGTCATTTAGCAATGGGAAGGATATGTGGGATGCGCTCGAGAGAAAATTTGGAGTCTCCGATGCTGCCCAGTGAACTGTATATCATGGAACAATTCTATGACTATAAGATGGTTGATGACCGCTCCATTGTGGAGAAGGCTCATGAAATATTGTCACTTGCCAGGGAGCTTGAGCACTTCACTTGTGTGTTACCGGATAAGTTTATTGCCGGAGGCATTATTGCCAAGTTTCCCCAGTCATGGAGGAATTTTGCTACTTCTCTGAAGCACAAGAGACAAGAGCTTTTCGTGACGGATCTCATTGGGACTCTTGATATGGAAGAGAAGGCAAGAGCAAAACACACACGTGCTCGAGGTACCGAGGGAGGCTCTGATACGTCCATTTTGCATCACTATTCTATATCATAATTTACTGTTATTCATTGATATATTTCATATTAAGAGATGATACTTATGTTATTTTATCTATTTTTGCATGGTTGATGACTTTTGGTGCATAGACCGCTGCAGTCAGGATTCTGATGGAAAATGTGCTGTTTGGAGGCAACATTCTCGAAGATCAGAAAATCTGGGAAAATATACGCAAAATCCTATTTTTCCAGAAGACGAAGGAAGCCAAAAGGAGGAGTGGAGATGGGCCACAGGGGGCCCACACCACCCCCTGGCATGGGCCAGCCTAGGACGCGCCACCAGGTGGTGTGGCCGCCCTGGCCCACCTCTGGCTCTCCCCTCTGGCATATATAATCCTCCCGAAACCCTAATACTCGGGGAGCAACCACAGAAAGATTCCACTGCCTCTGCGGGGTGGAAAATACCGAGAGAGAAAGATCTCTCCGGCAGACAGAATTCTGCCGGGGGAATTCCTTCCCGGAGAGGGGAGATCGTCGCCATCAACACCACCATCAAGCTGGACTTCATTGGGACCATCATCATCATCACCACCATGATCACCATCAGCACCATCGTCACCATCTCCATATTTCTGTAACAATTGAGTTGAATCTTGCAATAGTTCTTAGGGGAAACTTTCGCGGTGTTGATTACTCTTTGTAGTTGATGATATTGAGTGAACCATTGAATTATTGTTTATGTTCAGATTGTTATACATCATTATTCCATCTCTGATCATGATCCATATGATGTCTTGTGAGTAGTTCGTTTTGTTCTTGAGGACATGGGAGAAGTCATGTTGTTAGTAGTGGAGTTGTGTTGAGAAAGATTCAATAGTTTGATATTTAAGTTGTGGTGTACTTCTTCTAGTGGTGTCATGTGAACGTCGACTACATGATACTTCACCTATATGGGCCTAGGGGAATGCATTGTGTATTTGGCTACTAATCGTAGGGGTTGCCGGAGTGACAGAAACCTGAACCCCCGTTAGGAAACCATTGCACAAGGGACGTCAGGATCTTAGAGTTTAAATCTGTGGTTAGGTTTCTACCTTAATTACTTTCTTGTACTTACGGATGTTTGCAAGGGGTATAATGACAAGTATGTATTAGTCCTAGGAAGGTCAGTACATTAGCACAGGTTCACCCACACAACACTTAGCAAGCTAAAGAAGATTAATCAACTATATGAAGCGAAAGCACTTGACAGCATTCCCATGTGTCCTCGAGAATGTTTGGTCATCTTAAGTAATACAACCGACTTGTCCTTTGCTGAATAAAGGATTGGGCCACTTGCTGCATTTATTCTTATTGTCTTTTATTTACTCATACTTGTGGGTCATCAAGACTATTTTCTGGTGTCGTTGCCGGGGAGTGAAGCGCTATTGGAGAGTGGAACTGGTAAAGGAAACTTCTACTGTGAGTATTGTTTACTTCTGTTAGTTGCTTTATTTTCGTTATGGATAATTCGCTGAGTTTCTTATTTGGTAATGCTACTACCACTGCTAAGGTAGTAGATGAACCACCACCTGTTGAGAATGATGCTTTCAAAATACCTACAAGAATTATTGATCGTGTTATGGATAACTACCATGTTGGGGATGGAACTGTCCATTGTGGTTATCATTTGCTCTTTATACGCGAATTAAGTGTGCAGGTATTACTACAGATCAATTTAAGAAGAAGTTATTATCATTATCACTGAAAGGAAGAGCTAAGGAATGGTATATGCTGCTAAAGAATGGTCAAGCTCTGGAATGGGAGGAAATAGTACCTCTCTTTTATTCAAAGTTTTATCCTCCTAGTGAGATTTATAAAGATCGGAATCAAATATACAACTTTTGGCCTCTTGATGGAGAGAGTATAACTCAAGCTTGGGGGAGATTGAAGTTTCTAATGCTCAAATGCCCCATTCATGAGCTCCCCAACAATATTATTATCATTAACTTTTATGCAAGGCTCCCTCTACATGATAAGGATTTATTGGATGCTTCTTGTGCTGGATCATTCACTCGCATGGAAGAAGAAGCTAAATGGGATCTTCTGGACCATATTCAAGATAATGCTGAAGCTTGGGAGAATGACAAAGGTAGAAAGTCAGGTATAAATTATGATTATGAATGCATTGAATCTTTTAGGGATACTGATAACTTTCAAAATAAAAATGCTTATGGTCTAGACTCTCAAGCTATTGCTTCTTATTTTAAGGCTTTTTCTTCCTACATTGAAGTGCCTAAAAAGAAGTGGAATAAGTATCATGAACCTTATAAAGATGTTGCTAAGAGTGTTCCTGCAAGAAATACTGAAGTTTATACTGCTAATCATGTTTTACCTAAACCCTACATTGAGAAAATGCCTTTCCTAGTTAAGATAAAGGAACACTCCATGATAGCTAGTATGTTTAATGAAAGTACAAATAAAGCTGTTGAACCTGATAAACAAATGAATGATGAACCTATAATAGAAAATGTGAAAGACTTTGTCACTAAATATGTAGAAAAGGGACACACTATCCTTTGTAAGGATATCCCTAATATTATTTCACAAAGTAGAGTTATGAGAACTAGTATTCCTATGTTTTCTGTTAGAATAAGTGATCATTGTTACGATGGTCCTTGTGATAGTTATATTGTTAAGTTTATGCATGATACTAAAAGTTACTATAAGAGAGGGAAAAGTGTTCTTATGCATCTCAATAATATCAAGTTTTCTTGTTTTATGCTGAAAGTTTTTATGTTGCACTTCTTTTGCCTTCCTATGCTAGTAGCCTCTGGTTTCAACAACCTGTTTGTTTAAAAAATTCCCTTGCATAGGAAGTGGGTTAGATTTAAACATGTGTACTTTTGCTTCTTAATGAACTTTTTCACTTCAATTCATATTCTTATGTGAGCATCATCAAAATTATCATGCCCATCTTAATGGCTATAAAGAAAGAGCTTTTTAGGAGACAACCCAGTTTATTTTTGCTTTCAGTTTGTTTGTGTTTCTTTGAGTCTTGGAAGTTATTACTTCGGTAATAACCTCTCCTTATCTGTTTTGTTTGGTTTTTGTGTCAAGATCAACTTCTAATGAGAAAGAAGTAATATTTGGGGAAGTTGCTGTCCCGAAACAGATTTTTGTGCTTCACCGTAAAAATTCGTGAGAGATCTCTGTATGTCAGATTGAGCTGTAATTTTTTGTGCTTCTGCCCCAGGTTGTTATTTAACTTTCGTTAGTTTCGCACTTTTTGATTTGAGCAACAGAAGATTTTCGAAAAAATTGATCTTTACCAGCTGGTCTGTTTTGATAAATTTTGCCACTCTTGCATTTGCTTCTTTATTCGATTTCCTTTTTGAATTCTTTTTGGGTTTTCAGAAGGAGTTGCTACAGTAGATTTTGTTTTGATGGTTTTCAGTTGAAGTTGAACTCAAAAGGTTTTATCACTTCACTTATAATAACGTTGCTAATGAGAACTGTGTGAAGTTTTGTGTGAAAGAAATTTCCAGTTAGGTGGAGAAAATGGTGTAATGAGAAAGTGAAAGGTTTCATGACTCACAATAAGTGTATGAAGATGAAGATATTGATGTTATTCAAGTGGTGACTCCGGAAGAATCTACTAGATACCAAATTCAGAGACCTGCAGAGTCCGTTTTCAAATAGGTAACAGTTCTGGTAAGAAAAGTTCCACGAAAATACTATCCAACTATATTTTTGTAGTTTTTAGACAATAAGGAAAGCTACAAAGTGAAAGAGGGACGGAAACAGAGCCAGGGTGGCTCACACCACCCTATGGCACGGGCCCACCCCTGGCCGCGCCACCAGGTGGTGTGGCCACTCCAGACTCCGTCTCCGACATGTTTTCTCCCAGTACCTTCCTTTTGTTGTGAAACTTCATAATATATAATCCCCCGGATCCCTCGAGGTTCGTATATCGTGTTTTTGTCGTATTTTTGTTTCGATCTGTTTCTGCCAGGAACTATTTTTGAAAGCTTAGAAGCACAATGGTGTCTGCCAAGGATAAGGGAAAGGAGCCTATGGAGGATGATCTCCAAGACCCCGGGCAGGAGAAGGAGATCAAGAGTGAAGGTGAAGAGGAGATAAAGCAAGGCCAACATCCACACACTGGCACTACCATTGCAAGCATTTGGAGTGCTAGCAAGATCTGTCAGGGTCAGAAGGACTGCACGGATGTCAACTGGAGGGAAAACTCCGCGTCACTGTTTAGCTCCACGTTCACTTCCTCCACGCACCAAGAATCTTTTCCATAAGCATCAACACCAGAATATGCCCAAGGAGAAATTACCCTCCAATTGGGATTTGCCTCGTTCTAGCCATGCAGGGAAAGAAGACTCCAAGAAGGAAGAGTGGAAAAAGAATCACAAGAGCTGGGATCCACAATCTGACATGATCATGCACCGCCTCAAGCACAACTCGGAGTTGATTCGTACTCTCACCTTCGAGATTGAGGACTTGGGGAAACTGATCAAAGAGCTCATTGAGAGGATACCACCACCACCGAAGGAGTAATTCGTCATCAGGTTTGGCATCCCCTTGGCTTGTTCCAAGCTTGGGGGAGTGCCGTGGTATCACATCACTATCTTCTATCTTTTTACCTTTTTAGTAGAGTCATATCATGAATAGAGAAGTTATCATGTAGGATGGTTTGCATTATGGAAGTGTCCCCTCTCTCGTTAGATACGTATCCCTTGGTGTGTGTTGTTGTTATGGAATATTAATGAGAAGTTCTATCATTTACTCTTTTGCATAGCTTATATTAGTTTTCAATTCGCGGTTATATGATTGATCTTGTTGTTATTATTGATATCACTTTGGGATCATTGAGTTAATTTAGTTGGTTTTGGCAAACCTGGCTCGGTCAGTAGCAACACTATTTTTGAGAGTTGAATGAAAAGATAAAAGTACTCTAAAGAAATATAATTTCATCATCTTTCTTTCTTGATTTGCTCATAAGTTTAGTATTCTCTAGTTAAGATCTTTTGTGCTTCCAAGGAAGATTGCATGTTTGTCTCTATCACTTGTATGTTTGTTTGTTTCCTTCAACTCTTATACTTGCTACCCAGCCTTGCTAGCCAAAAACCTGTACTGAGAGGGATTACTTCTCGTGCATCCACCTCCTTAAAACCAAAACCTATGCCATTTGAGTCCACCATACCTACCTATTAGTATTATTTCTATTCTAAGTAAATTCATGTTTTTATCTACCTTCCAAATTAAACTTGTTATGTGAAAATTAGTGATTAAAGCTCTCACGAACTTGATGGCACACTTTACTTTCTTGCACTTAATAAACTTGAATCATTGTGCCCATCTATGTTGCGTATATGCTTGCGCTTTGTAAGCTGTGAATTAGCAGAACCATGTTGTCATGGGGAACGCTTTCAACATTGCACCGGTACTTTGTACCTAGTTGATATCATGTTCTTTTGTCTATGGATGTCGTCGGTGTGAAATGAAAGGGGAGCTTGTAAGTCCATGGAGTTATGCATGTGTGTTAGAGAAACGCCTGGGCCGCTGGTCTAATCCATGCTGACATGGTGGAAACCTGTAGCGTAACCATAACGAGCATCTATGAAGCATTCTTCTTATAAAAAAGAGTCCGATATTGAGAAAAACGAGAAAAAGAAAAAAGAGATTATGAAAAGAGGAAAGAGAGAAAAAAGCACCATATTCCCATGGTAAATAAGAAGATTGCTGGGATGTTTATTGTTTGCTTGCCTTGTCATTTTGATATGGGGATTCTTCCGTATCATCGGGCAAGGGGTACCCCGTTGGCGGTTCTCTATGATACACATGTGCTTACGATGACAAGAACTTACCGGTGACTAAACTTGAGTAGCATGAGGAGCGCCCCTCGTATTCAAGGGACATGAGATTCTCAACTTACAACTTGTCAAGCATATCCTCGTATTTGATCACTTTAACCTTAACCACCTAAATATGTCTATGATAGGGGCAATGAGAGCTAAAAGCTAATAAGTATCATAATTTTTGGGAGCTCTTTATGAAACTTGAAATCCCTGCTTCCCTCTATGAAGGGCCTTTCTTTTACTTTTTAGTTGAGTCAGTAAACCTATTCCCTTCTATCTCAGAAAGTATTTTGAGTTGTTGTGTTTCATTCATTCATATGATGATTTATTCAATCATGTTTCTTATGTTCCTTGTTTTGCACATTGTTCTTATCTTGGTGTCTACTACTTTGAAAGCTATCATTGAAAATCAGTTATTTGTCAACTCCAGCAAATTGTCAACTATTCTTCAAATAAGAGCTAAGTTTTCCATTACCAATTATGATTCACTTTATGTATCTTTATTGTGTTTCTTTACTTATTGCAAGTTCAATTATATAATAGTGAGTTGTCTTATATTATGATCTATGTATTGATGAATGTGATGCTTCTTGTCCGTATTCTTTTATCGACTCTTCACTCCAAAAACCTGAGGTCATGTTTATTGAGCTCAGTTTCGCTTGGGGACAAGCGAAGTCTAAGCTTGGGGGAGTTGACACGTCCATTTTGCATCACTATTCTATATCATAATTTACTGTTATTCATTGATATATTTCATATTAAGAGATGATACTTATGTTATTTCATCTATTTTTGCATGGTTGATGACTTTTGGAGCATGGACCACTGTAGTCAGGATTCTGATGGAAAAGGTGCTGTTTGGAGGCAAAATTCGCGAAGATCAGAAAATCCAGGAAAATATACGGAAAATCCTATTTTTTTCAGAAGACGAAGGAAGCCAGAAGAAGGAGTGGAGATGGGCCACAGGGGGCCCACACCACCCCTGGTGCGGGCCAGCCTAGGCCGCGCCACCAGGTGGTATGGTCGCCCTGGCCCACCTATGGCTCTCCCCTCTAGCATATATAATCCTCCCAAAACCCTAATACTCGAGGAGCGACCACAGAAAGATTCCGCCGCCTCTGCGGGGCGGAAAACACCGAGAGAGAAAGATCTCTCCGGCAGACAGAATTCTGCCGGGGGAATTCCTTCCTGGAGAGGGGAGATCGTCGCCATCAACATCACCATCAAGCTGGACTTCATCGGGATCATCATCATCATCACCACCATCATCACCATCTCCATATTGCTGTAACAGTTGAGTTGAATCTTGCAATAGTTCTTAGGGGAAACTTTCTCGGTGTTGATTACTCTTTGTAGTTGATGCTATTGAGTGAACCATTGAATTATTGTTTATGTTCAGATTGTTATACATCATTATTCCATCTCTGATCATGATCCATATGATATCTTGTGAGTAGTTCGTTTTGTTCTTGAGGACATGGGAGAAGTCATGTTGTTAGTAGTGGAATTGTGTTGAGAAAAATTCAATAGTTTGATATTTAAGTTGTGGTGTACTTCTTCTAGTGGTGTCATGTGAACGTCGAATACATGACACTTCACCTATATGGGCCTAGGGGAATGCATTGTGTATTTGGCTACTAATCGTAGGGGTTGCCGGAGTGACAGAAACCTGAACCCCCGTTAGGAAACCATTGCACAAGGGACGCCAGGGTCTTAGAGTTTAAAGCTGTGGTTAGGTGTCTACCTTAATTACTTTCTTGTACTTACAGATGTTTGCAAGGGGTATAATCAAAGTATGTATTAGTCCTAGGAAGGTCGGTACATTAGCACATGTTCACCCACACAGCACTTAGCAAGCTAAAGAAGATTAATCAACTATATGAAGCGAAAGCACTTGACAGTCTTCCCATGTGTCCTCGAGAACGTTTGGTCATCTTAAGTAATACAACCGGCTTGTCCTTCGCTGAATAAAGGATTGGGCCACTTGCTGCATTTATTCTTATTGTCTTTTATTTACTCATACTTTATTTACTTGCATTATCAAAACCCCCTAAAAATCCATTTTCTAAGTATTTGCAGAGAATTCCTGATCCATACCACTAGCCAGCACCTTCTGCTCCTCGTTGGGTTCGACACTCTTACTTATCGAAAATACTGCGATACACCCCCTATACTTGTGGGTCATCGGGCTCTAATGCTAATCTGGTACAGAAAAGGAACTTTCATCCTAACAAGTTCAAGAACAAGGGCAAGTTTGATGGAAAAGAAAAGTTCGATGGAAAGAACAAGGCTTCACAGTCTACCAGCTTCAAGAATAATACTAAGAAGAAAGGTGATTGTCATGTGTGTGGTGATCCTGATCATTGGGCTCCTGCTTGACCCAACCGCTTTGACAAGCGCCAACATGGAAAAGGTAGCAAGACTGCTAATGTTGTCATGGGCGACGTTGAGATGAAAGATGTTGGGTATGGTATATTACCTACTGTTTTTTATTATGTCATTCTCCTGATTGGTGGATTGACACTGGCGCAAGTGTACATGTTTGTTCTGATGTTTCCATGTTTTCTTCATATCAGGTCAGAGGGACTCAATCCGTACTGATGTCGAACGGCTCGCATGCTTCTATTCATGGTGTTGGTACGATCGATCTGAAATTCACTTCGGGAAAGACCGTGCGCCTGAAGAACGTGCATCATGTTCCCTCAATAAATAAAAATCTTGTTAGCGGATCCCTTTTGTGTTGAGATGGTTACAAGGTTGTATTTGAGTCCAATAAATTTATAATCTCTAAATATGGAGCCTTTGTTGGTAAAGGTTATGAGTGCGGAGGCTTGTTCCGCTTATCTCTGTCAGACGTTTGTAATAAAGTTGTTAATCATATTTACACGAATTTTGAATCAAATGTCTGGCATTCACGTCTTTCCCATATTAATTTTGGTTGTATGACGCGACTAGCCAAAATGAATTTAATCCCTGATTTCACTACTGTTAAGGGATCTAAGTGCCAAGTCTGCGTGCAAGCAAAACAACCTCGTAAGTCACATACGACTTCAGAAGCGAGAAATTTAACACCACTAGAGCTCATACATTCTGATCTTTGTGAGATGAATGGTGTGCTGACAAAAGGTGGAAAGAAATATTTCATGACGTTGATCGATGACTCTACGAGATATTGTCATGTATATCTTCTGAAATCAAAAGATGAGGCTTTGAGTTTCTTTAAAATCTATAAAGTTGAAGCAGAAAACCAACTTGATCGAAAATTAAGAGGCTTAGGTCTGATCGTGGTGGAGAGTATTTTTCCAATGAGTTTGATTCCTTCTGTGCGGAACATGGTATAATGCATGAAAGGACGCCTCCCTATTCACCTCGGTCTAATGGGGTAGCTAAGAGAAAGAACCGTACTCTAACAGATTTGGTTAACGCCATGTTAGATACATCGGGTCTATCTAAGGAATGGTGGGGGGAGGCTCTATTGACTGCGTGTCATGTCCTAAACCGAGTTCCCACGAAGAACAAAGATATTACACCATTTGAAGAATGGGAGCATAAAAGGCTAAAACTCTCTTACCTAAGGACTTGGGGATGTTTGGCAAAAGTTCATGTGCCAATTCCCAAGAAGCGCAAACTTGGGCCAAAAACCGTTGACTGTGTATTTTTGGGTTATGCTTTCCATAGCATTGGTAATAGATTCTTGATAGTAAAATCTGAGGTACCTGACATGCATGTCGGTACAATTATGGAGTCGACTGATGCGATTTTCCTTGAGGATATATTTCCTATGAAGGATATACCTAGCTCATCAAATCAGGAGATGCCTAGTTCATCCAGTTAGGATTTTGGTACAAATTCTGAACCCATCACTCCAATTGAACATGTTGAAAATCCTAAGGAGGATGATAATGAAATTCCTAAGGAACATGGGAGCAAGAGACAGAGGACTACAAAGTCCTTTGGTGATGATTTCATTGTGTACCTCGTGGATGATACTCCCACTTCTATTTCAGAAGCTTATGCATCTCCTGATGCTGACTACTGGAAGGAAGCCGTTCGTAGTGAGATGGATTCCATCTTAGCCAATGGAACATGGGAGATCACTGATCGTACTTATGGGTGTAAACCTGTAGGATGTAAATGGGTGTTCAAGAAAAATCTTAGGCCTGATGGTACTATTGAAAAGTACAAGGCACGACTAGTGGCCAAGGGATACACTCAAAAAGAAGGTGAAAACTTCTTTGACACTTACTCACCTGTTGCCAGATTGACCACCATTCGAGTACTACTTTCATTGGCTGCCTCTCATGGTCTTATCATTCATCAAATGGATGTCAAGACATCTTTCCTAAATGGAGATTTGGATGAGGAAATTTACATGGATCAGCTAGATGGCTTTGTGGTAAATGGTCAAGAAGGAAAGGTGTGCAAATTGTTGAAGTCTTTATATGGCCTAAAACAAGCCCCTAAACAGTGGCATGAGAAGTTTGAAAGAACTTTAACCACTGCAGGATTTGCTGTAAATGAAGCTGATAAATGTGTGTACCATCGCCATGATGGGGGTGAAGGAGTCATCCTTTGTTTGTATGTTGATGACATACTGATTTTCGGAACCGACCTTAATGCAATTAAGGAAGTGAAGGATTTCTTATCTCGTTCCTTTGAGATGAAAGATCTGGGTGTAGCTGATGTTATCCTGAACATCAAGCTATTGAGAGATGATGATGGTGGAATTACATTGCTTCAATCCCACTATGTGGAAAAGGTCTTGAGTCATTTCGGGTATAACGACTGCAAGTCTTCTCCTACACCGTATGATCCTACTGTGATGATTCAAAAGAATCGAGGAAATACTAGAGACGAACTGAGATACTCTCAAATTATTGGCTCGCTTATGTATTTAGCTAGCGCCACTAGGCCTGACATCGCTTTTGCTGTGAGCAAACTCAGTCGATTTGTTTCAAATCCAGGGGATGATCACTGGCATGCTCTTGAGAGAGTTATGCACTATCTAAAAGGCACTGCGAGCTACGGCATTCACTATACCGGGTATCCGAGGGTACCAAAGGGTTATAGTGATTCAAATTGGATATCTGATGCTGATGAGATAAAGGCCACTAGTGGATATGTATTCACACTTGGTGGTGGCACTGTTTCTTGGAAGTCTTGCAAGCAGACCATCTTAACGAGGTCAACTATGGAAGTAGAACTCACAGTATTAAACACAGCCACTGTTGAAGTAGAGTGGCTTCGTGAACTCTTGGTGAACTTCCTGTGGTTGAAAAACCAATGCCCGCAATCCTTATGAACTGTGATAATCAAACAGTGATTTTCAAAGTAAATAGTTCTAAGGATAATATGAAGTCATCAAGACATGTGAAGAGGAGACTAAAATCTGTCAGGAAAATGAGAAACTCTGGAGTTATTGCATTGGATTATATCCAAAGATCTAAAAACTTGGTAGATCCCTTGACAAAGGGTCTATCTATAACATCCCAGCATTGGAGCTTAGAAATAAGCTGAGTTCAGGTGTGTGCATTGCATTCATGCATAGAAAATTCGGAGAATTTTCACGCAAAACTAAAGAAGTCAGTGAGGGATCGGGATCTCTCTTGCTCTGATGGCAGCATCCGGGCAAGTGCGATAGCTTTCGACATGACCTCCACTGTATCTTTGCTTTGAGGGGGTATCCATTCAAATTTAAACATTCAAAAGTTATGTTTGAACTCAAATAGAATTTGAGATGAATATGGAAAATAAATTGCCATAATAGAATAAAGTACATCTTATATGAATATATAATACATATTTGAGATCTTGTTTACAAGAACGATACAAATAATCATAAGTATTTAAGTAAAAAGAGGAGGAATTAAATTATTACATAATATAATATAATATTATAATACAATTAGAATAACTTAAACACGGAAATACTTCTTATTTCTTTCCTTTAGTCAATTGCAACTATACAAATACAATTGGATACAAAAATTAATAGAAGAATTCAAATAAGAAAGTTTATCTCTTATTCTTTTCTTAGTCCATAATAATAATTCTTATACAAGTAAATAAGTAAGGAAATGTTACAAAAACAATTGTCACACAAAAAAAGAACTTTATTAAATAAATACTTATTACAATGTCTGTACAGAAGGCAAAAGAAAAGATTACAAACGTAATTAAATAAAACCCCTAGTGTAATATCTAGCTATTCTTAAACTAGGTTCTTGGTCATCAGTGCTTCTGTACCTATAATATAAAGGAAAGAAAGAAACCGGACAAAGTGATTTTTGTTAGGTTACTCTCACTTGTGAACAGTAAAGTGTACTGTTGATGGAACGTCATTGAGTATTAAAAAAAGGGCAAGTTTCACCAAGTTGTAGTAAATTGTTCTTATCAGTCTACTTTGCCTCAGTACAACCTCATTGGCTAATGGGGCAAGTTCACCAGAACAGTAAAAGCAAATAGGTAAAAAACCCAAGAAATATCTAGATGCATCGGACCTGATCCACATCCACAACAGTGCAAGAAGCACACACATAACTGCATGGATGTGGTGTTAACACAGCAAAGGGGGCATAAATAGGGAGTCCAGCCGTGGCATAGTAGCTAGAGGAAAGCTCACACAAGCCTTATCTATCAGACCACCATAAGAACTCAAGAACACTATTGATTCATTCCCAGATCTACATCAATAACACCATAGCCACCATGACTCCATAGCAGAAATAGGCTAGTCTAGGAGATCAAGCTCATCAGAGAAATACAAGCTAGGATCACTTGGAGGAAAGGCACCAATAGCAAAAAGATCAAGTACAATGACAAAGATAGTTGGATGATTAAGCGCATCAACAACAAGTTCTACTAATTCACCCAGCATCAGGTTATTCTCTATTTCCATGATCAACCATAGTGTATGTGCTTACTTTATTTCACCATAAGAAACAAGGGGATCAAATAGGATGTTGCAAATCAATATTTATTCAATTACCCTAAAACTAGAACATATCTAGGAAGATAGGTGGATTGTTTCCCTCAGAACTGCAAAGATTGCTATGCAAAATCATCACAAAGAATTTAAAAGTCATCAAGTAATATCTATTCTTTAATGAAATCTTGCCTCAGCCTATGCATCATTGGATGGGTCATAGTAGCAGGTCATGCTTATTAGGTCCATTGCTGTACACTCACCTCAAGGGGGAACCATAGCAGTAGATCTAATGACAGCAGAAGCCACCAAGTTATTTACCACAGCAGCAAGATCATCTATGAAGGAAGCACTAGAGCAATCACTTGGGCACACATTAAAACCACCAATAAGTATCCATATATGATCATGCAAGGGCATGATCAACCATGAGTAGTAGGCAACAAGTAAAAACAAGTGGTTTCACTTTAAGAAGGATCTCATACCAGCATCATAGACCAAAGAGGATCTAGTCTTCACTAGATATCAATAAATCACAGCTGCTAGCATACAGGGAACATTCCCAGAAGGGTAGCACCTCTGTACCTAGAAGATTCATTTTTTTCTTGAGCACAAGCTCAAGTATACCATCTTAAATACACATAATCATCTTCCTAAAATATTTTAGAAATCATTTATTCACTTTAATTAGAAAGAATAGCAAGGGTCAACACTGTCTAACACCAGGCTACAATATTGAGAACCTCAGCAATCAAGAGAATTAAATCATCTTTCTATAAGCATATAGGAATCATTCTTCTACAAGATCAATTCAATAATTATGACAGAGAATAGAATAAATATTATTCACCATGGTTCTACACAGTATCAAGATAGATTCCTGAGCAAAGCCATATATTACAGGGTACTTCACGGAAAAGTACCAAGTCAATTTACCAAGTAACATCAGTGTAAAATAGAGGCATCTCAACTCAAACCATAGTACTGAATTTACCACCAATACCAATAATAACCCGGGTATCTGCACAACCCTAACCATATATTTACAGGGTGTTCTCTAATAAAGAACATGGTAAAAGAATATGATCAAACAGAGTTTAGCAATACACATTAGTAAGGTCATCTGCAACAGTATTGCCCAGGAAACTGACCAAGTGGCTAAGTTAAACACCACTACGGGGGATGACCCCTAGAATTAGGGATAAACCCTAAATAGGGAAATCCATCGCAAGTAACCGCATGGCATGGAGTAGAGATAAGATAGATCACAAAGAGGAGATGAGAGCACTTAATCGAGTTCCTCGTAAGACTATTAGAGAAGAAGCAGAGAGGAGGCCGGTGGTAGAGAGGTGGCGGCATGGGGAGCACCCCGAGGGGCGCTGCAACCCGAGCCTGCACACAGCAGTGGCGACCATGGAGGAGCGGCGCCACGAGCACCATAGCACCATCAAGGACAGCTCCAGAGCACGGCGAACCAAACCCTAGCCATGAGGTGGGGGTCACCGCGGCCAGCGGAGAGCACCAGCACCAGATCGAGCAGGACAACAACGTGTGGCGTCATCGTCCACACCGTCTTGCACCACAGCGGCGGTCGCGGTGGCCTGGGGCCGCCGGAATCGTAGCGGCCAGGGCGTCGCCAGGGCATCGCCAGGGATAAGGTCGAGAGGGAGAGAGAGGGAAATGACAGGGCTGATTGAGGCCGGTCCAGTGACCCTGGATTGGTTTGACCCAACCCAGTGGGCCGGATCGGGCCGTCCCAGCCCAGTCCCATGTTTAATAAGAAGGTTTGTTTAAAATTTCTAATTACAAATATACCCCTAAACTTATTTTAACTCTAGGAAAATAAATAAAAAATCCTAAAAATATATATAATATATCAAAATGCTCACAAAAAATAATATCTACCTAAGAAAAATATAACTTAACTTATTTAAGTTTAATAAAATGCAAATAAATAATAACACTATTAACTTCTATACGAAATTTTAGAAAATAAGTAAAAGTCCTAAAAATCAATAAAAATCATTTATGTGTACTAAAATCATTATACTATCTTATAAAAAATTATTAGCTTTAATTATTACAAACAAAACTTAAAGTAGAGATTCTAATATATTTAATCCTTTATGGAATTTTATAAAAATAAGAATAATACTTAAAAATAATTAAAAATCATTTTTAAGATCTAGAATACATATAGTTTAATAGAATAATACTAAATATAATATTCCATAAGTTTTTAAGGTTTTAAAGTAATAAATTTTGACCTATTCTATAGAATACCATTTTATAAATTCTTTAGCAACATTTCTTAAATAAGAAATAATCACAATTTGGTACTAAAACTAAACTCTCTTATATACAAGTACTTGTTCTAAAGTCATAACTTAGATACACTTTAAGTATAAGATAATAATTTAAAGGAGAATTCTTTATAAAATCTTAAATCCAAGTAAACCAACAATTTTAACTAAGTTTTAAACATCATACGTTTGTGATAAAAGTAATGCTCTTCACTTCTCAACCACACCATACTTAAGATGATTTTTTTAAACCCTAACACATTAATGTTATTAGCCAAAAATTGCTTTATCTAATAAGACAAGTCAAACTCGTAATAACCAAGCACATTTAAACTCATCATTCACTTAAATCGGAAGTGAATGATCTCACAGTCTTGAACATGCTTAGTATAAAGCTTAAAACTTTTAAATACTTTAAACACATCACACCTAGGTCTATTTATGTTTTACAATTAACTTTAATTCATAAAGTTATATAGATAATGTATAAAGTTTAATTATGTTTTATAGTTAACTTTTGTCTGTTTTAATCAAATCATGAGGCATCTTAAATCTATACTATTAAAAAGATTCATGTCGTTCGTCACTCTCTGTTTTTTCCGTCTGCCGCCTTTTGGACGCTTTTGCCCCTCACTATTTGGAGTTTTTATCAGTAGTGCCACCGCCAAGTCAACCAGCGTCGATGGCCCGAGCCCTCATCCCGCGACCGCGATCCCCTTCTGCCTCCTGTCCACCGCCGTCCCATGCTAGCGCGCGCCGCCGCCATGTCCTCGTCGCGGGCGCCCGTGGCCGGTCGCCGCCTCCTCTCCATGCCATCATCAATCCCTCGCGGGCTCCCGTGGCCGGTCGCCGCTGCCTCGCCATGCCATCCTCGATCCCCGGCAGCCGCCCTTCATGATGCGAGCCACTGTCTCCCTTCGCCGCCGATGCAAGGGGAAGGAGGAGGTGGTCTTCGCCGCTCCATCCGTTCTCCGTACGGCGCTGCCCTCCTCTCCTCTTCCTGAACCTTCAGACCGCATGGACCTCCTCTCCAACATCACGCCACCGTCTGCCACCCCTTCCCTTCGGGACTGCGCTGTCCTCGTGTTCGATCTATGCTGGCGAGATTGTAGCCACGGATTTACCAACCGAAGTTTAGAACAGATTGTCATGTATCTGATTCAAGGCAAGGTGCGCTATATTTGCAAAACACGTATGATTGTTTTTCGGCGAGATGCTAGCATACATGGCTGGACGTCAAGCTCGACGCCGTCCGCCGGGCGCATGCAGGAGGCGCGAGCGGAGTCGTCTTCCCAGCCGGCCGGTGGCTCATCGCCCTTCCGCGCCATCGTACCTTTGGTATCAGCCTCTCACCATTGGAGCTAAGTCTGATTTTTTTTGCCCCGCAACGTCTGTATGCTTGTCGTTGTGTTGTTCAGAATGCTCATGTTTGGTTCGCTCAATGGAGATCTCCAATGTCAAAGAATTAAATTAAATTAGCTTGGAGTTCCTTTGTTAGATGGTGCGAGAGATAGCCACAAGCTTGGTACTAAGGATATGGTAGAATTCTTTAGCTCGGATCGAACCTACAGAACTTCACTAGATGCCCTCTCTCTGCGACCTTAATAGTTTTATTTACAGAAGATTGAAACCTGACCTTGTGAGGAACGACAATGGTTTGCTGTCTTCCCATAGTTTTGATGCCAAGAAAGAACTAGATATGGTGAACGCAGATCACTGGTCCCAAAAACACCCTACGATTTAGGTTAGAAAAAACACCCTGCAGTGCTGGCCTAGGACAAACATTTTATTCTTGTTGGTTATTTCTACTTGGGATGGTTACCAAGGTAATTTACTCGGATAAAACAAGATATCATTACTTAGGCACCTTGGCACTGATCCAAGTGGCTCAGGTACTGAAATTACATCAAACAAAATAAAAAGTGGTGATAGTTTTCTCTAGGTGGGATAATTGGAACATTGTCGTCTGGACAATGACGTTGCTTGTCGCCACTTTCTTCCATTCTTCACGGTGTCAACACAAGGAAGATGAATGGAATGGACTAGCATCGTAGGATCGCGGCGCTGCATTATGCGTTCTAGAACACCTCATGTTGTTGCGGCACCTCCGGTGTCTTGATGTTTTCCTGACCTTTGGCGTCGAGTATCACCAACACTTATCATGTGTGTGTGCTGCACAACGAGGTCCTTCCGCTACCGCATCCATCATGCCACACCACTGACTTAGATGGCACATCCTCCATGATGAATATCAATTTATGTATAACTTTTTTTATCTAACAGTTATAGTTATCTAGAATGGTTATTAGAATGGTTATTTTGAGAACAAGTGAGTATGTAGGTGATACGTCCATTTTACATCACTATTCTATGTCTTAATTCACTATTATTCATTGATATATTTCGTATTGAGAGGTGATACTTATGTTATTTTATTTGTTTTTGCATGGTTGATGACTTTTGGAGCATGGACCGCTGCAGTCAGGATTTTGATGAAAAAGGTGCTGTTTGGAGGCAAAATTCGCGAAGATTAGAAAATCCGGGAAAATATACGGAAAATTCTATTTTTCCAGAAGACTCAAGATGCCAGAAGATGGAGTGGAGGTGGACCACAGGGGGCCCACACCACCGCATGGTGCGGGCAAGCCCAAACCGCGCCAGGGAGTGGTGTGGCCACCCTGGCCCACTCCAGCCTCTCCCCTCTGGCGTATATCTTCCTCCCGAAACCCTAAGACTCGGGGGAGCGACCATAGAAAGATTCCGCCGCCTCTGCGGGGCAGAAAACACCGAGAGAGAAAGATCTCTCCGGCAGACAGATTTCTGCCAGGGGAATTCCTTCCCGGAGAGGGGAGATCGTCGCCATCAACACCACCATAAAGCTGGACTTCATTGGGATCATCATCATCACCACCATCATCACCATCAGCACCCTCATCACCATCTCCATATTGTTGTAACAGTTGGTTGAATCTTGCTATAGTTCATAGGGGAAACTTTCCCGGTGTTGATTACTCTTTGTAGTTGATGCTATTGAGTGAACCATTGAATTATTGTTTATGTTTAGATTGTTATACATCATTATTCCATCTCTGATCATGATCCATATGATGTCTTGTGAGTAGTTCGGTTTGTTTTTGAGGACATGGGAGAAGTCTTGTTGTTAGTAGTGGAGTTGTGTTGAGAAAGATTCAATAGATTGTTATTTAAGTTGTAGAAGAAGTACACCACAACTTAAATATCAAACTATTGAATCTTTCTCAACACAATTCCACTACTAACAACATGACTTCTCCCATGTCCTCAAGAACAAAACTAACTAGTCACAATACATCATATGTATCATGATCAGAGATGGAATAATGATGTATAACAATCTGAACATAAACAATAATTCACTGGTTCACTCAATAGCATCAACTATAAAGAGTAATCAACATCGGGAAAGTTTCCCCTATGAACTATGCAAGATTCAACGCAATTGTTACAGCAATATGGAGATGGTGATGAGGATGCTGATGGTGATGATGGTGGTGATGATGATGATGATCCCGATGAAGTCCAGCTTGATGGTGGTGTTGATGGCGACGATCTCCCCTCTCCGGGAAGGAATTTCCTCGGGAGAAATCTATCTGCCGGAGAGATCTTTCTCTCTCGGTGTTTTCCGCCCCGCAGAGGCGGCGGAATCTTTCTGTGGTCGCTCCCCGAGTCTTAGGGTTTCGGGAGGATGATATACGCCAGAGGGGAGAGCCAGAGGTGGGCCAGGGCGGCCACAGCACCTGCTAGCGCGGCCTAGGGCTGCCCGCGCCAGGGGGTGGTGTGGGCCCCCTGTGGTCCATCTCTACTCCGTCTTCTGGCATCCTCAGTCTTCTGGAAAAATAGGATTTTCCGTATATTTTCCCGGATTTTCTGATCTTCGCGAATTTTGCCTCCAAACAACATCTTTTCCATCAGAATCCTGACTGCAGCGATCCATGCTCCAAAAGTCATCAACCATGCAAAAACAGATGAAATAACATAAGTATCACCTCTTAATATGAAATATATCAATGAATAGCAGTGAATTATAACATAGAATAGTGATGCAAATTGGACGTATCAACTCCCCCCAAGTTTAGACTTCGCTTGTCCCCAAGCGAAACTAAGCTCAATAAACATGGCCTCAGGTTTATGGAGTGAAGAGTCGATAAAAGAATACGGACAAGAAGCATCACATTCATCAAATACATAGATCATAATAGAAGACAACTCACTATTATATAACTCAACTTGTAGTGAGTAAAGGAAACACAATAAAGATACATTAAGTGAATCATAATTGGTAATGGCAAACTTAGCTCTTGGTCAAAGAATAGTTGATAATTTGCTGGAGTTCACAAATAGCTGGTTTTCAATGATAGCTTTCAAAGTAGTAAACACCAAGATAAGATCAATGTGCAAAACAAGGAACATAAGAAACATGATTTGAATAAATCATCATATGAATGAATGAAACACAACAACTCAAAATACTTGCTGAGATAGAAGGGAATAGGTTTACTGACTCAACTACAAAGTAAAAGAAAGGCCCTTCCGAGAGGGAAGCAAGGATTGCAAGTCTTATAAAGAGCTCTCAAAAATTATGATACTTAATAGCTTTCAGCTCTCATTGCCCCTGTCATAGGCATCTTTAGGTGATTAAGGTTAAAGTGATCAAATATGCGGATATGCATTGACAAGTTGTAAATTCTGAATCTCATGTCCCTTGAATACGAGGGCCGCTCCTCATTCTACTCAAGTTTAGTCACCGGTAAGTTCTTGTCATCGTAAGCATATTTGTATCATAGAGAACCGCCAACGGGGTACCCCTTGTCCGATGATACGGAAGAATCCCCATGTCAAAATGACAAGGCAAGCAGACAACAAGTATCTCAGCAATCTTCTTATTTACCATGGGAATATGGTGCTTTTTTTCTCTCTTTCCTCTTTTCATAATATCCCTTTTTTTTCTCTTTTTCTCAATCTCTATCTCTTTTTTATAAGAAGAATGCTTCATAGATACTCGTTATGGTTACGCTGCAGGTTTCCACCATGTCATCATGGATTAGACCAACGGCCCAGGCATTTCTCTAACACATATGCATAACTCCATGGACTTACAAGCTCCCCTTTCATTTCACACCGACGACATCCATAGACAAAAGAATCATGATATCAACTTACCAGTGCAATGTTGAAAATGTTCCCCATGACAGCATGGTTCTGCTAATTCTCAACTCACAAAGCGCAAGCATATACGCAACATGGGTGAGCACAATGGTTCAAGTTTATTAAATGCAAGAAAGTAAAGTGTGCCATCAAGTTCGTGAGAGCTTTAATCACTAATTTTCACATAACAAGTTTAATTTGGGAGATAGACAAAACAAGAATTTACTTGGAATAGCAATAATGCTACTAGGTAGGTATGGTGGACACAAATGGCAAAGGTTTCGGTTTAAAGGAGTGGATGCATGAGAAGAATTCCCTCTCAGTACAGGTTTTTGGCTAGCAAGGCTGGGTAGCAAGTATAAGAGTTGAAGGAAACAAACAAACATACAAGTGATAAATACAAACATGCAATCTTCCTTGGAAGCACAAAAGATCTTAACTAGAGAATACTAAACTTATGAGCAAATCAAGAAAGAAAGATGGTGAAATTATTTTTTCTTTAGAGTACTTTTACCTTTTTCATTCAACTCTCAAAAATAGTGTGCTACTGACCGAGCCAGGTTTGCCAAAACCAACTAAATTAACTCAATGATCCCAAAGTGATACCAATACTAACAACAAGATCAATCATAAAACCACGAATTGAAAACTAATATAAGCTATGCAAAAGAGTGAATGATAGAACTTCTCATTAATATTCCATAACGGCAACTCACACCAAGGGATACATATCTAACGAGAGAGGGGACACTTGCATAATGCAAACCATCCTACATAATAACCCCTCTATTCATGATATGACTCTACTAATATGGGTAAAAAGATAGAAGATAGTGATGTGATACCGCGGCACTCCCCCAAGCTTGGAACAAACCAAGGGGATGCCAAACCTGATGACGAATTACTCCTTTGGTGGTGGTGGTATCCTCTCGATGAGCTCTCTGATAAGTTTCCCCAAGTCCTCAATCTCGAAGGTGAGATTACGAATCAACTGTGAGTTTTGCTCAATGCGGCTCATGATCATGTCAAGTTGAGAATTCCATCTCTTGCTATTCTTTCCCCACTCTTCCTCCTTGAAGTCTTCTTTTCCTGCATGGCTAGAACGAGGCAAATCCCAATTGGAGGGTAATTTATCCTTGGGCATATTCTGGTATTGATGCTCATGGATAAGAGTATGGAAAGGATTCTTGGTGCGTGGAGGAAGTGACCAGGGATCTGAACGGTGATAAGGAGGCTTCCCTCCAATTGACATAGTCTTGGCAGGGTTTCCCACCACTCCAATTCTTGCAATGGTAGTGCCGGTGTGTGGATGTTTGCCTTGCTCCTCTTCATCTTCACTCTTGATCTCCTTCTCCTTCCCGGTGTCTTGGAGGTCTTCCTCCATAGGCTCCTTCCCTTTATCCTTGGAAGACACCATTGTGCTTCTAAGCTTTCAAAGATTATGTCCTGGCAGAAACAGATCGAAACAAAAACATGACAAAAACACGATATACGAATCTCGGGGGCTCCGGGGGGTTATATATTACGAAGTTTCATATCAAAAGGAAGGTACTGGGAGAAAACGAGTCAGAGGCGGAGTCCGGGGTGGACTCACCACCTGGTGGCGCGGCCAGGGGAGGGCCTGCGCCACAGGGTGGTGTGAGCCACCCTGGATCCGTTTTTGTCCCTCTTTCGCTTCATAGCTTTCCTTATTGACTGAAAACTGCAAAAATATAGTTGGATAGTATTTTTGCGGAACTTTTCTTACCAGAACTGTTACCTATTTGAAGACGGACTCTGCAGGTCTCTGAATTTGGTATCTAGTAGATTCTTCCGGAGTCATCACTTGAATATCATCGATATCTTCATCTTCATACACTTATTACTTGAGTCATGAAACCCTTCTCTTCCTTATTACACCATTATCTCCACTTCCTGGAAATTTCTTTCACACAAAACTCCACACAGTTCTCATTAGCAACATTAGTATATATGAAGTGATAAAACCTTTTGAGTCCAACTTCAACTGAAAACCATCAAAACATAAGCTACTGTAGCAACTCCTTCCGAAAATCCAAAAAGAATTCAAAAAGGAAATCGAATAAAGAAGGAAATGCAAGAGTGGCAAAATCTGTCAAAACAGACCAGCAAGTAAAGATAAATTTTTTCGAAAATCTTATGTTGCTCAAATCAAAAAGTGCAAAACTAACGAAAGTTAAATAACAACCTGGGGCAGAAGCACAAAAAATTACAGCTCCATCCGACATACAGAGATCTCTCACGAATTTTTACGGTGAAGCACAAAAATCTGTTCCGGGACAGCAACTTCCCTAAATATTACTTCTCTCTCATTAGAGGTTGATCTTGACACAAAAACCAAACAAAACAGATAAGGAGCGGTTATTACTGAAGTAATAACTTCCAAGACTCAAAGAAACAAAAACAAACTGAAATCAAAAACTAATTGGGTTGTCTCCCAGAAAGCTCTTTCTTTATAGCCATTAAGATGGGCATGATAATTTTGAAGATGCTCACTCAGGAATATAAATTGAAGTGAAAGGGAGCATTAAGAAGCAAAAAATACACACATTTAAGTCTAACCCACTTCCTATGCAAGGGAAATTTGTAAACAAACAAGTTGTTGAAACCAGAGGCAACTTGCATAAGAAGGCAAAAGAAGTGCAACATAAAAACTTTCAGCATAAAACGAGGAAATTTGATATTATTGAGATGCATGAGAACACTTTTTCCTCTTTCATAGTAACTTTCAGTATCATGCATAAACTTAACGATATAGCTATCACAAGGGCCTTCATAGCAATTGTTGGAAATATACTTTCCAGGTATCCTCATAGTTCCTCACTGACCAGGGTGGCCCACTTCGGGTTAGAGCATTGCTTCACGGGAGGCCTAGTCAGGTAGAAAGACGGAGTCCAATCCGGCTATGGGAAGGCCCATAAGACTTACCAACTTAGGCCCATAATGTTACTTGTAGTTCAAGATGTACTCTGTAACTGACTCTTAGTCGTAGCCGGATGGATCTTTCCTGTAAACCCTAGGCCGGATATCTATATAAGACGTCCTAGGAAGAGCCTTTAGGGCACCTAACACCAATAATTTAGACCCTCAACTCTCACAGGTGAAACCCTTGTAACCCATATTCTGGCTCTGCCGTATTACTGGATTGCTAGCAGGAGTAGGATCCGTCCAAAGCCGGCGGACTCGAACCTGGGTAAACTTGTGTGCTCACCATCCCGGAATACCGTACATCTCACACCCCTCTCTTCCGCACGCCTCGAGGACCCCCTCATCGCGTACTTGTCATCAATCCAATGACAGTTGGCGCCCACCGTGGGGAAAGTGAGCTTCGGATCTATGTTCCGAGCGGAATCTGCAAGAATCGGAATCGGCGAGACTATCACCGTTGGTCGCATCCTCTACGCCAGCGATGTCCCTCTCAACGTTCTCGACGAGACTTGGATTCTGGCTAGGGAGGCTATAATTGCCTACACAATCATGTCTTTTGGCGAGATCGATGTTTACATCGGTTTCGCTGAACCTGCCCCACCCACCCCAGCGGTGATGATAGAGGCAGAAGAATCTTCTGGGTCCCCTTTGTCCGCGGAGGCGGCAGAGTTCCGGATCTCGGAAAACCATAAACCCACCCAGCCCGCACCAGTTGCGGAGATAGTGGAGAAATCCGAGCCTGAAGAAGACCTAGCGGTCCAAGTCGAATCTGGAGTGGATCTCCTTAGAGGAGCCGGATCCCAGATCGACCCACCCGTGGAAGTCGAAATCCAGGAGGAGCATATCAATGACACTGATTCCGCTCTGATGATGCCGGGACAGACAGACCTTTCCTAAGGTACACACTACGACGTATGATAATGCAATATGCAAGCGCAGATGCAATTCTCGAGACCATCAAAAGTTTTGACATGGCTGATCGCGAAAGCCGCAGGTACCTCAGGAAGCACGCGTCGCACTTCGTCGAGTACGTGGGATCCAGATCCGGCTCTGCCGATGCTAGAGAAAGCACCGACTCGGTGCTGGAGGCAATTGGAACAATAGCCGACGTACCCGCATCCTCGGATGAATCGATGACGTCGGTAGATTTCCGAAAGTTCTCCACGGAATATGAAGAAGAGTACAACTCCAAGGTTGTAGAAGAAGGAGAAGCCATGGTTGAAGGATCCGGGGAGCACTCTCCTAAAGCGCAGGATGACATGGACGTCAGAGATAATCCCGAGGTCCAGATGTCCGAAAGTACCGATCAGAGCTTGACTCCGAGAAACGGACCCAAAGCCGTCTTTACTACCGATGCTGCCAAGAAGGCAAAGAAGAGGAACAAGAAGAACAAGACCCCGGCAAAAGACCCTTTGGCTGAGGAGGTGATTGCCGAGGAATATGAAGAAGACTCGGATGGAGCACTTATCCCAGAAGAGCCGAAAAAAGAAGAATCGGTGGATGGACACGTGATCACTAAAGGTGCGCGTAAACTCATCGATGCTGCATTAACCACACCCATCCCTACAGCTACAGAACTTACTGTTGAAGAGCTGGACGAAAGGGCCCAAGCCCTAGAAGCACGTTGTCAACAACTCCTGGATGAAGCCAAAAACATCAAGGAGGAGAATAAACACATGGAAACTAAGGATTATATGTCTCGGTTGCATCAGACGACACGGAAACGTCACACCAATGACGACTAATTTCCACATATCCGTGTCGTCCTTTTCGGAGATGAGATGGGGAAGCCACAGAAAGATAGCAAAGGAGATTGGGTATATCCAACCCCAATACAGAATACCGTGGCGGCCCAAGAAATTCTATCGGCTAATCCAGGACCAGAGGAGATCTGTTTGGGTATCAAACTACTCAACAAGGGACTGGAGCAGCAAAAGGTCGCCATGTCCGGAAGTCAAAAACTGGTCTCGGATTCCGACCAATGTCGAACAGATCCGGCATGGGCCGACGTGAGACCCCACCGCGTTCCGGAGCACCATTTTCGCCCCGAACAACAGGAGGACAATTATTCGAGAACCGGATCGTCAGGACAGCATCGCAGGACTGCACGCGACTGGAGCAACGTCGCACCAGCGGCCGAGAAAGAGGCCATGGCTGCTCTGAATCCGAGGAATCCTCCCCGACGAGAATCTAACGATCGAAGGGGAGAAGATAAAGAGAAACGTCGGGAAGAGGATCATCAAAAAATTCCACCTCCTAGACATGCAAGCCGTCCGGCTAAGCCCCACCATGGTGGGAACGACGGACGAAGGAACGACGGAAACCATGCCGGGACAAGCCGGCAGGGGGCTCGTCGTAGTCAAGACCCTGCCCGGAATCGGAATAATGACATTTCGGACAGAGGACGGCGATCTGCCGGAAACTATCCAGCTGCCCCACCCTGTCCACCACACAGTCATCACAGCGGCTCCCAAGGAGGGCAAGGAGGACGACGTGGCGGAGGAGGTGGTGGCAGAAGCCGAAGTCCGGCTCCAAGACAACAGTTCTATCACCAAATCCGGATGAAGGAATCTGACAAAATCAAAACTTCATTCAGAACCCCCTTCGGAACCTTCTGTTTTGTTACGATGCCCTTTGGGCTGAAGAACGCAGGAGCTACGTACCAGCGCACGATGCAGCGTTGCCTCCATGACCAACTCGGATGCAATGTACATGCATACATGGATGATATTGCAGTAATGTCCAAAAAGAAGGAAACACTGATTTCCGACTTGGAGGAAACATTTGCTAACTTACGAAAATACAACATCATGCTTAACCCGAAGAAGTGCTTCTTTGGAATACCAGCCGGAAAATTGTTAGGTTTCATCGTGTCTCAGAGAGGCATAGAGGTGAACCGAGACAAAATCAAGGCTATACTCAATATTTCCAGGCCAACTCGCCTGAAGGATGTACAAAGACTAACTGGTTGCATTGCCGCAGTCAGTCGGTTTGTAAGCCGGCTTGGTGAAAGAGCCGCACCATTATACAAACTCCTGAAAAAGACCAAGGATTTTGTTTGGACTGATGAAGCTGAAGCTGCACTACAACACCTGAAAAAAGTACTCTCATCTGCTCCTATCCTTGCAGCGCCGGAACCTCAGGAACCGATGTTGCTTTATCTTGCTGCGACAAATAAGGTCGTTAGTATCGTCATGGTGGTGGAGAGACCGGAGGAAAATCAGGAGCACCTGGTGCAGCGCCCGACTTACTTTGTCAGTGAAGTCCTAACAGAGTCAAAACAGCGGTATCCGCATTATCAAAAGTTGGCTTACGGTGTTTTTCTAGCATCTCGTAAATTGCGACACTACTTTCAGGAGCATCTAATTACCATGGTGAGCACAGATCCCATGAGAGATATAATCAACAACAGTGACGCCACAGGACGCGTCTCCAAATGGGGCATCGAGCTTTTAGCTTTTGACATTGAGTATAAACCTCGGACAATAATCAAATCCCAGATCCTTGCTGACTTTGTTGCTGATTGGACAGAGACGAAGGAGAACATGATCCTCCCTGAGTCGGAATATTGGACCCTCTTCTTCGATGGGTCTAAGGCGCGTGGAGGATCGGGGGCTGGCGTTGTGCTTAAGTCACCCCAAGGAGATAAACTTTTATACGTGTTGCAGATTCACTTCACAGCGACAAACAATATCGCCGAGTATGAAGCACTGATGCATGGAATCCGGATTGCTAAGGATATTGGCATCCGACGTTTGATGTGTTACGGAGATTCGGATCTTGTTGCTCAACAAGTGTCGGATATTTGTAATGCAAATAAGCACATGGCAGCATATAAAGCTGTCGTGGATGATTTATCTAAATCGTTCGAAGGATTTGAAGTTCAACATATTCCTCGAGCATAAAATGAGGAAGCAGACGCACTATCTCGGATAGGTTCTGCGCGGAAAGAGGTCCCGGATGGCGCTTTTTTGGAGCACCTCAAAGTTCCCTCAATAAAGAGAGTAGATGAGGGATATCCGACCAAATTCAACTCACCCTTGATAGCAGTTCTGGCTGTGATTCCCAGCTGGACGCAACCCTACCTCGATTATTTGGTAGATGGCAAATTACCCGAAGACGAGGTGCTGAACCGGCAGATTATCCGACGAGCAAAAGACTATACTATTGTTAAAGCAGAGCTCTATAAGCAGAGTGTTTCTAGGGTTTTTCAGTGCTGTGTATCTCCAGAAGAAGGAGTGGAAATCTTAAGGGAAATCCACGAAGGCGAGTGTGGTCACCATGTTGCAACCAAATCTTTAGTGGAAAAAGCATTTAGACACGGATTTTTTTGGCTTACAGCTCAGGCAGATGCTGAACGGTTAGTCAAGACGTGCAAAGGCTGCAAAAAATACGCCAAACAAGCTCATGTTCCGGCTGATCAGTTGCGAACAATACCTATAACATGGCCTTTTGCGGTATGGGGGCTTGATATGGTAGGACCTTTTAAACGAGCTCCAAGTGGATTTACTCATCTCTTAGTGATGGTGGATAAATTCACCAAATGGATTGAGGCTAAACCTGTCACTAGTTGTGATGGATCAACAGCCAAAAGATTTGTCGAGGATGTTATAATCCGGTATGGTTATCCACATAGTATTATCACGGACAACGGGAGTAACTTCTCTATGGGAGAATTGGCCGAGTTCTGCAATGAGCAAAATATCCGGCTTGACATTGCGTCAGTCGCACATCCACAAGCTAACGGACAAGTTGAAAGAGCAAATGATTTAATCCTACAAGGCCTAAAAACGAGACTCGAAGCACCGCTACGACGTGCTGCGGGGGCTTGGGCAGAGGAATTACCTTCTGTAATATGGAGTTTATGAACGACTCCAAATAGGTCAATCGGATACACACCTTTCTTCTTGGTCTATGGTGCAAAAGCAGTTCTTCCTAGTGATTTAATTCACACTTCTCCTAGAGTGGCCGCGTATATTGAAGAGGATGCCGAGATTTCTCAACAAAATGATCTCGACTTAGTCAAAGAAATTCACATCGTTGTTGAAATGAGATCTACAGCCTATCAGCAGAAGTTATGCAAGTATCATAGCCAGAGAGTCAGAAACAGATCCTTCAATAAAGGTGATTTGGTTCTCCGGCTTGTGCAACAAAGAAAGCACAAACTTTCCCAGTATGGGAAGGGCCCTTTTTAGTTAGTCGAGTATTGCACAATGGATCGTACTACTTAACTGACATGAGGTCTGTCAAAGAAAGACCTCCTACTAAGAAGAGAAAGAGAGCTGGAGGCAGTACAAATCCGGATGAGTTAGACAGACCGTGGAATATTGCTCAGCTACGTCCCTTTTATTCTTAGTTTATCCTTCTTTGTAAACATATATATGTACATGTTTTGTGAGAAATAAAAGTTTTGGTTGCCTCAAATTTTTCTGAGAAGTTTTTACCATCTTATTTCCGAATGATCATGTCATAGTCAAAAATCCCAGAATTCTTGAAAGTACTTTATGCTCATGCTCGTTCTAGTTTAGATTTCCGATTCTAAAATTGCTACCCTCGGGTATAACTCTAAAGTTTCTAGTCTTTACTTTGGTTATTTGTCTGATTGCTGGATGCGGGCATTTTCCGAGTAGTGAATTGTTGGTACTAGAAGTCGGCTTTGTTTCCGAGTTTAAACTGGTTTAGGAATTGAGCTCCGTTGCTCGGCAAAGTTTCCGGCAGAAGGTTTAGCCGGCTCACGAAAGGGACGAGGCGGAAAGCCAGATAAACGATAAGTAGGGACGAAAAAATATAAGTGCTTATGTAAACATTTCAGGCACACAAAAATTAAAGCCAAAAGTGCTGAATAGATCAAAAGCTTAGCACTAGCAAAATCATAGTACTTTACATTTACAGATGCATCATGTTTTTTCAAGATAATACAAATATTTCTGGCGATTTATGATGCAGGAGGAGATGAAGGAGCTGCCGGCTCGCTGGAAATGCCGCCTTGATATCGTTCTGAGATGTCCACATCCGAGGTGGTGCGTTCATCGTCGGAAACTTCTGCTGGTTCTTCCGGAGAAGGAGGCGTAGTATCTACGCGGGTGAAGAAGGGGATCTTGTAGCTGGTCAGGTCAGCCACGTGACACCCATATCCGGCGCAGGAGTGCATGATGGGTTGAAGGTCCTGGTCCTAGTCGTCTTCATCTACTTTGCAGTATCCTCTGGTCACTTGCCATATTTCCATGTTTTCATGGTGGCTCATGACCATGGTGAGAGCGTTCTGCGCAGCAGTCCACGCGTAGGACATGTTCCAATCCTGAACAAGTTGCGGCATCTCCTTTGCCTTATCCTGCACCTGAAAATCCGACATGCTAGGCATGTCCGGAATCTTGAGAGCTTCGCCGATGTCCTCAAGGGATTGGCGAAAGTCATGAAGCAGGTCACCGACTTGGGTAAGCCGGTGGGTGCGGGGCTCGGTGGAGGAAGAGTCCGTCAAGTTCAGAGGACCTATACACAAAACAAGTTAAGAAAAATCCGACATTGATAGAAGTCGAAAGAAAAAGACAAGTCAGAAAGATGGAATTTACCGAAAATGACGTCGTCAATTTTGGTCTTCTCCTCCCGGAGACTCTGGAGTTCAGCCCGGAGCATGTCGGAAAGATCCTTCTCTCTGCTAAGCTCATTTTTGAGGTCCGAGATTGTTTTATCTTGAGCAGCGATCTTGCGATCACGCTCATCAGTAGCCATGGAGGAGGACTCAAGGATTTGAGCAATGCTCTTTTCATGATCCACCTTGAGCTTATCCAGCTCTTGACGAAGCTCCTTGTTCTCCACCATCAAGGTCTTGAGGTTCTCGGCCTCTTCAATCATGGCGCAGGATTGTTTCACCAGCGCTGTAAGTCAAAAAGAACAACAGTTCAGGAAAAAATTCGACATTGAAAATACAAAGACAAGGTTTGAGTCTCGGAATGTTTACCTTCGGCCTCATCCTTGGCAACTTTAAGTTCAGCATTTTTAAGTCGAAGAGCCTTGATCTCTCTCTGCTTATCACAGACATTCTTCAATAAATCCTAATGATAGGAACATACTTTCTGTAAGTCAGAAAGCTACTTAAGACTCGGGCTAATATTTTTGCTAAATATCAGCACGAGCCTTGGGGGCTACACTAGTTCATTCTTTGGCATCCTAATGAAGCATAAACCTGGATTATATATCCTACTTCATGCTTGGGGGCTAGAGGACATGATATGAAATTAAGGAAAAACAGGAGTTGGAATTCCGACTTACATATTGTTCGCGAGTGAGTTTATCCAAACTCGCGTTCACGTCAACGGCCACCTTCTCGGCGAGAGTCAAGGGAATCACTAGGGCTGTTGGAAGCTCACCAGTCCTAATCCTCTCGTCGCAAAGGCGCACCTGGCGAGAAGGTCGGAGAACTTGACGTCCTCTGCTTCTTGCGCTTCTTCTTCGGCAGATAAGGTTCTTTTCTCCAGGCATTGCCTGGCGAGCCGCTGGATCTCTTCAGCAGATTTCCGGGACAGGCCAAACTTGGCAAGTCCCGGATTGCTGATAAGGTTTTCGGCGAAGGTTTCTGCCGAGGGATCATTACCCAAAGAGGGTTCACCCTTATCTAAATCTGACTCACCCATGGTGACGTCAGTTTGCGACTCAAGGTTCGCAAGCTCCGTTGAAGCAGCCGGATCTTCTGCGGCATCCGGCGAGATCACCGGCGTTGCAGAAGGTTGAGGGGCAGGAGTCGGAGGAGCCACGGCAGGAGAAGCTATGGTAAGCTTCGTCTGCCGCAGCGGCTTCGAAGGAATCCCTTTCCCTTTGCCCTTGATGAGCGGTTTTGCTCTGAGAATGTAGTAAATTCGGAAACATTACATCTCGGAAAGAAATTCGAGTAAGGTACAAAGGCAGAAATTGTGATTGAAAGTTACCTCTTCACAACAGGCACCTCCTTTGTGCCGACAGCCACTGTTAGAGCTTTGCGCTTCTTGAGCGCAAGATCCGGCAATGGGACCACCTCTGTCTCCTGAGAGAACTCCGGAGGATATCCTTCGAGCGGAGCAAGTTCCGACTCGGGGAGGTCAGCAAGCTGAAAAGAAGAAAACATATCAGTATTGCAATATAACTCGAAGATTGAAACACATAAAAAGGTGTACTAATGGAAGCTTACCAGCACTACGGGGTTGTCCGCCATATGCATATCCAGAGAAACCTCCGGGATTCTCCTCTTGATCCGCTCCCTAATCAGCCACTTGACTTGGCTTACGTAGCCATGTGTGGTGTAGGCTTTGGGGCTGATACGGAGGGAGTCTTTCTTGGACGACGTGATGGAATACATTAGACGGGTCCCGTGGTACTGAAGGGGATAGATCCGATGTGAGACCCAGCACTGGACCAAGTCGGATCCCTTCAGACCCTTGTGTTTAATCAAGTATTCGATCCGCCTCTTAGCGAGGATCAGATCGTCGGTGAGAGCCGGAGCAGCCTCGTCCCAGGATGGTTGTGCCGTGGCAGCTCCGTCGATGAAAGCCGGCAAAGCAGTGGCTTTGCCGGGAGCCAGAATATCCCTATGATAGAAAAACGTGGTTGGCCATTGTTTGACCGAGTCACTAGCTAAAATTTTGGGATACGCGCGCTCGCGTCTAAGCGAAAAACTAATAGTACCGGTGATGTAAGGAACACCAACGGTAATGGAGTTTCTCCGGACATGAAAATAGTACCGGAATAGAGTCAAACTCGACCTAATGCTGAGAAAGCCCTCACACAACGAAGCATACGCGCTCATCTCTAAGAGAGAGTTGGGAGGAAGATGATGGAGTTGAACTCCATAATGATCAATCACCTCGGAGAAGAACTCCGAGGGAGGAAACGACAAACCTCTGTCAAGGTGGGTGCCGAAATGGACCCGCTCGCCGTCGTGCGGGTTGGGGACTATTTCCTCGAAGCCGCTCCACCAGTCATCGGCGCGGAGGAGCACTTCTTTCTCTATGTTCTTGAGACCCTCGTCGTTGAGCGCGCAGGGGATCCAGAGCCCACGAAAGCTCTCTTTCTTCACCACCGCTTCTGTCGCTGCCGCTGCCGCTAAGCCGGAAGAGGAAGATGAAGCCATTTCTCCGGTGATTAGCTGACCTAAAAGGGGCGGCGCTGGGAGTTTTTGGGGGAGGAACGGGGGAGCTCTGTGCGCACAGGGAGATTGGAAGGAGAGGAAAAGGTAAAGGACTAGTGAGAGGAGAAGGAGAAAATCCTAACCCCTTATATTCACCTAACTCTGCCAAGATTCGTGCAAATGCTATAGTATAACCGCCACGCATCGTGGAAGGAACTGGGAAGGTCCCACGTGATGATTACGTCGCCTCGATCTCCGTGCATGCATTGAAATGGTGCCTCGGTTCCGCGAACTGCGGACCCACCAACGGTCGTGCTGACGAAATGCCTGTCAGATGACGTGACTTGACCATGACTTGTGTCAGGTGGTGTTTGAGATCAAGTTCCGGCTTAGTTTGAAATCAAGATGGAAAATCCGAGTAACCTGTTGATAGGTCTGACTTATTTTTTAAGACCCGGATCGTATTTTTTGTTGTGAAGTTTCAGGAACCCTTCAAGATTCTGCAAGCCGAAGATTAAGCTAGACGATGATAAATCCGACTTTGGATCTTGGAGGCCTCCGGGGGCTGATGTTGGGGATATACTTTCCGGGTATCCTCACAGTTCCTCACTGACCAGGGTGGCCCACTTCGGGTTAGAGCATTGCTTCACGGGAGGCCCATTCAGGGAGAAAGACGGAGTCCAATCCGGTTACGGGAAGGCCCAGAAGACTTACCGACTTAGGCCCATAATGTTACTTGTAGTTCAAGATGTACTCTGTAACCGACTCTTAGTCGTAGCCGGATGGATCTTTCCTGTAAACCCTAGGCCAGATATCTATATAAGCCGTCCTAGGGAGAGCCTTTAGGGCACCTAACACCAATACTTTAGACCCTCAACTCGCACAGGCGAAACCCTTGTAACCCATATTCCGGCTCTACCGTATTACTAGATTGCTAGCAGGAGTAGGATCCGTCCAAAGCCGGAGGACTCGAACCTGGGTAACTTGTGTGCTCACCGTCCCGGAATACCGTACGTCTCACACCCCTCTCTTCCGCACGCCTCGAGGACCCCCTCATGGCGTACTTGTCATCAATCCGACGACAGCAATGATCACTTATTCAAACAGAAAACACAGGAATACTAGCTCTCATAAAACTATTTGTGAAACAATATTAGAGGTATCCTTACAAAGGATAGTGTGTCCCTCTTCTTCATGCTTAGTGACAAAGTCTTTCACATTTGCTATAATAGGTTCATCAACCATTTGTTTATCAGGTTCAACAGCTTTATTCATACTTTCATTAACCATACTAGCTATCATAGAATGTTCCTTTATCTTAACTGGGAAAGGCATTTTCTCAATATAAGGTTCAGGTAAGACATGATTAGCAGTATAAACTTCGGTATTTCTTGCATGAACACTCTTAGCAACATCTTTATAAGGTTCATGATACTTATTCCACTTCTTTTTAGGCACTTCAATGTAGGAAGCAAAAGCCTTAAAATAAGAAGCAATAGCTTGAGAGTCTAAACCGTAAGCATTTTTAATATTTTGAAAGTCATCAGTTCCCATAAAAGATTCAATGCATTCATAATTATAATTTATACCTGACTTTCTACCTTTGTCATTCTCCCAAGCTTCAGCATTGTCTTGAATACGGTCCAGAGGATCCCATTTAGCTTCTTCTTCCATACGAGTGAATGATCCAGCACAAGAAGCATCCAATAAATCCTTGTCATGTAGAGGGAGCCTTGCATAAAAGTTATTGATAATAATATTGTTGGGGAGCTCATGAATGGGACATTTGAGCATTAGTAACTTCAATCTCCCCCAAGCTTGAGCTGTACTCTCTCCATCGAGAGGCCAAAAGTTGTATATTTGATTCCGATCTTTATGAATCTCACTAGGAGGATAAAACTTTGAATAAAAGAGAGGCACTATTTCCTCCCATTACAGAGCTTGACCATTCTTCAGCAGCTTATACCATTCCTCAGCTCTTCCTTTCAGTGACAATGAGAATAACTTCTTCTTAACTTGATCTTTTTCTAATACCTACACACTTGAACAACCCGCATAATTTGTTCATAAAGAGTAAATGATCACCGGGATGGACGGTCCATCCCCAACATTGTAGTTATCCATAACACGATCAATAATTCTTGTAGGTATTTTAAAAACATCATTCTCAGCAGGTGGTGGCTTATCTACTACCTTAGCAGTGTAGTAGCATTACCAAATAAGAAACTCAGCGAATTATCCATAACGAAAATAAAGCAACTAGCAGAAGTAAACAATACTCACAGTAGAAGTTTCCTTTACCAGTTCCACTCTACAATAGCGCTTCACTCCCCGGCAACGGCGCTAGAAAATAGTCTTGATGACCCACAAGTATAGGGGGTATATCGCAGTATTTTCGATAAGTAAGAGTGTCGAACCCAACGAGGAGAAGAAAGTGCTGGCTAGTGGTATGGATCAGGAATTCTCTGCAAATACTTAGCAAACGGATTTTTAGGGTTTTTTAATAAAGCAAGTAAACAAAGTACGAGTAAATAAAAGACAGTAGGAATAAATGCAGCAAGTGGCCCAATCCTTTATGCAGCAAAGGACAAGCCGGTTGTATTACTTAAGATGACCAAACGTTCTCGAGGACAAATGGGAAGACTGTCAAGTGCTTTCGCTTCATATAGTTGATTAATCTTCTTTAGCTTGCTAAGTGTTGTGTGGGTGAACCTGTGCTAATGTACCGACCTTCCTAGGACTAATACATACTTGTGATTATACCCCTTGCAAACATCCGTAAGTACAAGAAAGTAATTAAGGTAGAAACCTAACCACAGCTTTAAACTCTAAGACCCTTACGTCCCTTGTGCAATGGTTTCCTAACGGGGGTTCATGTTTCTGTCACTCTAGCAAACCCTACGATTAGTAGCCATATACACAATGCATTCCCCTAGGCCCATATAGGTGAAGTGTCATGTAGTCGATGTTCACATGACACCACTAGAAGAAGTACACCACAACTTAAATATCAAACTATTGAATCTTTCTCAACACAATTCCACTACTAACAACATGACTTCGAACAAAACGAACTACTCACAAGACATCACATGGATCATGATCAGATATGGAATAATGATGTATAACAATCTGAACATAAACAATAATTCAATGGTTCACTCAATAGCATCAACTACAAAGAGTAATCAACACCGGGAAAGTTTCCCCTATGAACTATGCAAGATTCAACGCAATTGTTACAGCAATATGGAGATGGTGATGAGGGTGCTAATGGTGATGATGATGGTGATGATGATGATGATCCCGATGAAGTCCAGCTTGATGGTGGTGTTGATGGCGATGATCTCCCCTCTCCGGGAAGGAATTCCCCCGGCAGAAATCTGTCTGCCGGAGAGATCTTTCTCTCTCGGTGTTTTCCGCCCCACAGAGGCGGCGGAATATTTCTGTGGTCGCTCCCCGAGTCTTAGGGTTTCGGGAGGATGATATACGCCAGATGGGAGAGCTAGAGGTGGGCCAGGGCGGCCACACCACCTGTTGGTGCGGCCTAGGGCTGCCCACGCCAGGGGGTTGTGAGGGCCCCCTATGGCCCATCTCCACTCCATCTTCTGGCATCCTTAGTCTTCTGGAAAAATAGGATTTTCCGTATATTTTCCCGGATTTTCTGATCTTCGCGAATTTTGCCTCCAAACAACACCTTTTCCATCAGAATCCTGACTGCAGCGGTCCATGCTCCAAAAGTCATCAACCATGCAAAAACAGATGAAATAACATAAGTATCACCTCTTAATATGAAATATATCAATGAATAACAGTGAATTATGACATAGAATAGTGATGCAAAATGGACGTATCAGGTATCCACCTCGAAATGTCGAAGTGTTGAACAAGACCTTAGATGATTATAAAGATGCTTGGACAATCACTCTAAGACAACTTCTATGGAGTCTGGATTGTGAGTCTCGACTTATGGTCAAGGTTTACAATTTCTATGATGGACGGATATTGGCCAAGTACCGTATCCTGATCATGTTACCCAAGAAGTTGGGAGTGCGTGGAGAAATGCCATCAGGAGAAGCAAGATGTATGGCAACAACCTATCAGATTGCAGTAGTAGCAGCCATAACCAAGATAAGGGAATAGAATTCCAAGGCACTAGAAGGTACTACCTATACTGCTATACCTCACGAAACTCCTAGTTCTGATCCAGAGTTAGATCATTCTGCTCTGGTAAGGACCAAACCTACTCTGGCAATAGAGTATATGGATCGTTATAAGTCTTTACTGGACACGTTTCATAACACTCATCAAGTGCTAGTTCAAGAGTTGGACACTGTCATTGAGGATTTCACTGATCTTGCAAAGGCAAAGGCACGTAGAAAGAAGTTTGCTAGAGAAGCTAAGCACTCAAAGCCAATTTTTCCGGAGAGGTGTTTGAAGAAACGGAGTTTAATGACCCACACTCTGAAGTCTATGCCTATTACCCAGTCGAGCCTCAGCAACCAGTAGACCCATGGACCAAATACAAGGAGGTACATAGGATATGGAATGCACCCAACCCCAATAATGTCGTTGGAGATACTACCGGATGGGAAGGCCAGTCCTATGATGAAGTCATGGGACGAGCTACACCCAATAAATCGGGTAAGGGGTAGAAACCAGTTACAATCCTATAGAATCATATGGACCATATGGGGTAATAATATTCCCATTGAGCTAGAAGAGTGTCCTGGTAGTTACTACACCAATATGTATGACTGGATTGTGGAAAAAAGAAAAGAATACCTCTTACTTTGAGGATGCGCCCGAAGGAGGACAGAAGAATACTGGAAGAAGGTAATGGGTTTCATAGTCATTTTTCAATGGCTAATCTCACTCTTGGTACTTCTACTCAAGGTTACACACCTACTAGATGTTCTGATGAACCCGAAGGCAGTCGTCGAACTTCGGGTCATCATGGACTAAAGCTCTGGAAGCCCAGAGGTGAGTGAAGAAAGTAAGAACGAACGTAATTTAGGTAGTAGCGTGCTTGAATAATGTACATATTGGGTAATGTGTATTGTAGTGCTTGTGAGGCTTGCTGAAATAAGTGAGAGTATGCTCACATGAGCAAGAAATCCCTTGTAATATAAGGAGGTAGTATACAGGGGGAGTGTCTTGCTGTGATTGGGGAGTTGTAAGACTTCGAAGACGTATGTTTAATACATGGTATATGTTTGAGTATTTCTTGGTTTTTCTTGGATCTTCTTGATTGACTAGATCTATGCATGAAGTCTGAGTTGATGTGTAAGTGCATGTTGCACTATCAAGTTCTTACTTGATGTTATAGACCTAGATAGAAAAGGGAATTTGTGTAAGGGTGTGACGAGTTCCGAAGATCAAGATGAAGACTTGCAAGAAGAAGGAAGGTACAAATACGGTGTATCAAAGCTATTTTGAGTGATGGATAAATTCCAATTCACTATAAGCTGGAAATAAGAAGGAATAGTATTATTACAAAGGCGGTGGAGCAACATTAGAGGAATTTAAGTTCAACTAAGATAGGTGATATTGCTCAGAAGCTAATAATATAGTCATTCCATGTTCATGAAAATATCATGAATAAGTGCCAAGGAGAAGTTTTGAATCCACAGCTAGTATTCAAGGTCTGACAACTTAGAGAGAATGCCAGTAGTAAATCCAGAACTTATAGGTTAGTCCATATGCCTAAGAGGATCCGTAGCTAGTATCCGTAGCTGGAATCCTAGCGGTGTAGTGAAGTAGGTCATCTTTGCATAATTTAAAGATTATAAAACTTGGCCTAATTTAGCTTAGATCTAAGAAAGCATGAAATTAAAGATTGTCTTTCGAGACGCTTCGCGAAATCAGGTTTATCAACGCGAAAATGTTCAAAATATTAGAAGTAAGACAAATAGTATTGGAAGATTCATTACTGAGATCCACTACTATGTGGGTGTACCGTAGATTCTTTCGTGAAACCTTATATAGGTAAGATTCAAGCTAGACAGAGACCAATACCTTAACTATTGGCTATTATACATGAAATTTAGAGACCATTAGGAAACCCCAAGGGGGAGAGTAAATAATAAAGACTAAAGTGTAGTTGTCCAACTTTCTGACTAAAGGTTGGAGAAGTACTAACTATGATGAGATTAAGCCTTATTCTTATAAGGTTATAAGAAATCATCTGTATAAGCGTACTCTCTAGAGTATGGCCGGATGAATGATCAAAGTAGACATAACTGCTTAACCCGAGTAGACTAGTTCTAGAGGAAACAGCTAGTAAGTTGTCCCGAGCCTACTAAAATACTCTAGTGTAAAGTAGTAGGAAAGCCTGATTGGAATGGACTAAATGTGTTCCAAAACCAATCCTAAGTAGAATTATGAAGACATAACCCAAGGGATTATAGTAGCATGAGTCATGCTACATATTGGAAACAACAAACGAAAGTTCCCAAGTATAAAGAGAATTAAAGGAAAAGGATCTGGATATGGCCGGATACCACAATTATTCCCAATTGTGAACACAATGGATTTCGAGAAATGACGTGATCAATACAAGTTAACTCCTCATTCTGAAACGTAAGAGAGTACGAACTTCGGGGACGAAGTTTATTTTAAGGGGAGAGTCTGTAACATCCCAGCATTGGATCTTAGAAATAAGCTGAGTTAAGGTGTGTGCATTGCATTCATGCATAGAAAATCCATGGAATTTTCGCGCAAAACTAAAGAAGTCAGTGAGGGATCGGGATCTCTCTTGCTCTGATGGCAGCATCCGGGCAAGTGCGGTAGCTTTCGACATGACCACCACTGTATCTTTGCTTTGAGGGGGTATCCATTCAAATTTAAACATTCAAAAGTTATGTTTGAACTCAAATAGAATTTGAGATGAATATGGAAAATAAATTGCTATAATAGAATAAAGTACATCTTATATGAATATATAATACATATTTGAGATCTTGTTTACAAGAACGATACAAATAATCATAAGTATTTAAGTAAAAAGAGGAGGAATTAAATTATTCCATAATATAATATTATAATACAATTAGAATAACTTAAACAAGGAAATACTTCTTATTTCTTTCCTTTAGTCAATTGCAACTATACAAATACAATTGGATACAAAAATTAATAGAAGAATTCAAATAAGAAAGTTTATCTCTTATTCTTTTCTTAGGCCATAATAATAATTCTTATACAAGTAAATAAGTAAGGAAATGTTACAAAAACAATTGTCACACAATAAAAAGAACTTTATTAAATAAACACTTATTACAATGTCTGTACAGAAGGCAAAAGAAAAGATTACAAAGGTAATTAAATAAAAGCCCTAGTCTAATATCTAGCTATTCTTAAACTAGGTTCTTGGTCATCAGTGCTTCTGTACCTGTAACATAAAGGAAAGAAAGAAACCGAACAAAGTGATTCTTGTTAGTTTACTCCTAGTTGTGAACAGTAAAGTGTACTGTTCATGGAACATCATTGAGTATTAAAAAAGGGCAAGTTTCACCAAGTTGTAGTAAATTGTTCTTATCAGTCTACTTTGCCTCAGTACAACCTCATTGGCTAATGGGGAAAGTTCACCAGAACAGTAAAAAGCAATAGGTAAAAAACCCCAAGAAATATCTGGATCCACTAGAGTTGATCCACATCCAGAATGGTGCAAGCAGCACACACACATAACTGCATGGATGTGCTGTCAACACAGCAAAGGGGGCATAAATTGGGAGTCTAGCCATGGCATAGTAGCTAGAGGAAAGCTCACACAAGCCTTATCTATCAGACCACCATAAGAACTCAAGAACACCATTGATTCATTCCCAGATCTACATCAATAACACCATACCCACCATGACTCCGTAGCAGAAATACGCTAGTCTAGAAGATCAAGCTCATCAGAGAAATACAAGCTTGGATCACTGGGAGGAAAGGCACAAATAGCAAAAAGATCAAGTACAATGACAAAGATAGCTGGCTGATTAAGCACATCAATAACAAGTTCTAGTAATTCACCCAGCATCAGGTTATTCTCTATTTCCATGATCAACCATAGTATCTGTGCTTACTTTATTTCACCATAAGAAACAAGGGGATCAAATAGGATGTTGCAAATCAATATCTATTCAATTACCCTACAACTAGAACATATCTAGGAGGATAGGTGGATTGTTTCTCTCAGAACTGCAAAGATTGCTATGCAAAATCATCACAGAGAATTTAAAAGTCATCAAGTAATATATATTCTTTAATGAAATCTTGCCTCAGCCTATGCATGATTGGCTGGGTCATAGTAGCAGGTCATGCTTATTAGGTCCACTGCTGTGCACTCACCTTAAGGAGGCACCACAGCAGTAGATCTAATGACAGCAGAAGCCACCAAGTTATTTACCATAGCAGCAAGATCATCTATGGAGGAACCACTGGAGTAATCACTTGGGCACACATTAAAACCACCAATAAGTATCCATATATGATCATGCAAGGGCATGATCAACCATGAGTAGTTAGGCAACAAGTAAAAACAAGTGGTTTTACTTTAAGAAGGATCTCAGACTAGCATCATAGACCAAAGAGGATCTAGTCTTCACTAGATATCAATAAATCACAGCTGCTAGCATACATGGCACATTCCAAGAAGGGTAGCACCTCTGTACCTAGTAGATTCATTTTTTGCTTGAGCACAAGCTCAAGTACACCATCTTAAATACACATAATCATCTTCCTAAAAGATTTTAGGAATCATTTATTCACTTTAATTAGAAAGAATAGCAAGGGTCAACACTGTCTAACACCAGGCTACAATATTGAGAACCTCAGCAATCAAGGGAATTAAATCAGGTTCCTATAAGCATATAGGGATCATTCTTCTACAAGATTAATTCAATAATCGTGACAGAGAATAGAATAAATATTATTCACCATGGTTCTACAAAGTATCAAGATAGATTCCTGAGCAAAGCCATATATTACAGGGTACTTCACAGAAAAGTACCAAGTCAATTAACCAAGTAACATCAGTGTAGAATAGAGGCATCTCAATGAAGGTAATATGCCCGAGAGGCAATAATGAAGTGGTTATTATCTTATTCCATGTTTATGATAAATGTTTATTTTGCATGCTATAATTGTATTGATCGGAAACATCAATACATGTGTTTAATAAACAAAAAGGGGTTCCTAGTTATGCCGCTCTTATAGACTAGCTTGTTGATTAACAAGATGACCAAGGTTTCCTGATCATAGACATTGGATGTTGTTAATAACAAGGTCACACCATTGGTGGAATGATGTGATGAACATTCATCCGAAGTATAGCATTACGATCAAGTCATTATGTTTATATTGCTATAACATCATACGAAGTAATCTTAGTCCTTAGACCATGAGATCATGTTAATTGCTAACACCGGAAGAGTATCTTGATAACATCAAACGTCACACCGTAACAGGGTGACTATAAAGGTGGGTTCAGTGCTACGAAGGTGTTATGTTGAGGATCATGGATCAAGAGTGGGATTTGTCCATCCCGATGACGGATAGATATACTCTGGGCCCTCTCGGTGATATCACATTGAAATAGCTTGCAAGCAAGTGATGTGATCACTAGAATGTTATATCACGGGAACGAGAAAAGAGTGCATGTCGGTAACGAGATCAAACTAGGTATGGAGATACCGATGATCGAATCTCGGACATGTAATATATCGCAAGACAAAGGGATTTAGTTACTAGCGTTAAAGGTTCTCATGATCACAGAAGTCATCGTTGAATGTGTAGGAGTCAGTATGGATCTCCAGGTCCCGCTGCTGATTATTGATCGGAGAGGGGTCTCGATCATGTCTGCATTATTCGCGAACCGTAGGGTGACACACTTAAGGGATACCAACACCATTTGGAGCAAATATGTTTCAGATAAAGATTTAAGAAAGTGCTGGAATTATTTCAATAGACACCAAAACTGTTTCGGGTGAAAATGCTGAAATTGGTTCTGCATGTAGTATTGAAATGCTGCAGGAGTTTTATGTGAATGTTTGTTAATTAAATTAATTAACAAAATTCTGAATAAAAATAATAAAAGAGTTTTATTAATGAGAGAGCATTAAATTTGGAGAAATTTAATGCATTTAAAGTGGAGACTTTAAAAGAGAATGTGAAGGGGCAAATTTATGTGGAGTGAGTTACCACCACATGAATGGAGGAGGTGAAGAGTCACCTCCTCCATGCGCCGGCCATGAAGGAGGGGCACCCCCCCTCCTCCTATAAAAGGCCACCCCCTCCTCACTTCTCACACACACCTCCTTGTGAAGGATCTCTCTCCCCCTCTAGTATTATTCTCCATGGTCTCGGATTAGCGAGATACATGTTCCCGGTGGCTTTATCTGGAAAGGAGTTGCTGCTTCTGCTGCTTTGCTGGAGCGAGGGACGGAGGTTGTCGGGGTACCGGACGTGTGTGCGATCACGGATGCACCGCTGCTTTGCGGTGCTGGACTTGGTGGTGCTGGAGCCGGACCTACTGGACTTCATCACGATCTTGAGATCGGCAAGTGTACGACTACATCAACCACGAGTTCCTACTCGTTAACGAAGCTCGTTGTCTACTAGGGTAAGTTCTTGTTGGATGTATGTCCACCCGTTGCTTTGTACCTTGTAGATAGATCTTGGCGTGTAGTTCACACCGTAGGAATTTTTTTGTTTTCTATGCTGCGGACCCAACAGTGGTATCAGAGCCTGATCTATGCGTAGGTGCTTTGCACGGGTTTTACACATATGTTGATATGTGGGCGATGATGATCATGTTATTGCATCTTCTATTTATTTTGGATATTGGTGGCATAGTGGGATGAAGCGGCCCGGACCAACCTTACATGTCATCGTACATGAGACTGGTTCCACGACTGACATGCAACTAGTTTTGCATAAGTGGCTGGCGGGTGTCTGTCTCTCCTACTATAGTTAATATCTGATTTACAACGAGTTGCTAATAATTTGGTTATCCTCGTTGTGGTTCATGTTCGTAGGTAAGAACGGTTCTATCTCCGAAAGCCCTAAGCCATGTAAAACTTGCAATTGATAAATTAGAGGCGTCTAGTTTAGATCATTGCTGGGCTAGTGTCTTGATATGGTATTGTTGTAAGTAGATGTATGACAGATACTCTTACAACACATTCAATGTGTAAGTTCTATAGACCTTGGCCTTACACACAAAGGAATGATAGAGATCATACCACGATGCAAGTGATAGAGATCAAATGCATGGACCATATCATCTCACTTTACACATTAGATGTTAGCATCTTATACTGCTAGTTTGGCGCTTTCTGTAGCATTGTAAGATGATCCCTCTTTTAGATATCAAGATAAAAATGTGTTCTTCCTTAAGTATGCACCGTTCTATGATCGGGTGTTCTCAACTCTACGCTTTCATGCAACGGGTGTAAGACAGTTTTACACACACGAATACTAAGGTTCTTACTTGGCGAGCCTAGCATGTACAGACATGGCCTCGGAACACGGACCAAAAGGTTAAGCATGAGTCACATAGTTGATGTGATGACCATATTGATGCTCGCCTTTGAAGCTACACCGACTCACGTGATGATCGAACTTGGTGTAGTGGATTTGGTTCATGTAATCACCAAAAAGGCATGAGGGATGTCGTTTTTGAGTGGGAGTTCATTTCTAATTTGGATTAGTCGAACTCAATTTGTCATAAACTAAATCAAAGTGAATTTGCATAATTTATTGTAGTCATTCGCATCTGTTCACTACCTTATGCTTAGTTTTTATTTGAGATAATAGAACTATAGAATTCTGGATATTTACTTTACGAACTGGTATCGTATTGTTTTGAATGTCAATTTAAAGTTTATAAGTCCTATTGCAAACTTTCAGCAAACTCTATTTACTCCATGAAGTTTAATAAGTAGTATTAAATCAAGAGTAAGAATTCCAATGTTAGTATCTAAAGTATCATGTTTGCCTCCATGATTATTGATATTCAAAAAGTTGTTTTAATATCAAGATTATATTGGAGCTAAAAATTGTTTCAGAAACCATCATGTGTAAAAGATATTGTGATATCTGAAACAATGTTTTTGTTTGCATTATGATAGAGTATAATTTAGCAAAATACATGTTCTCATATTGTATGAGAATTTGTGAAGGATGTAGATGCTAGGCATCCGAATCTACCAAAAAGGTTTTGGGAACTGATATTATACTCGTGATTCTTCCTTATAGGCTATAGTAGCTTGATCATGAAAGTTGTCATGATAAGGATGAATAGAAGATGTAAGTAAAATGTTTACTACACTAATAGATTACTAAAGAATGGATTTTTGAAAGAACACCAAACATTTGATGATGGTGATCCACTTCAAAGTGCAAGTCCAAAGGTATTAGTATTTGACTATATACGCTTTGTACTATGTGTCATGTGAATGACACCACAATTGATGCTGATAGATTCTTTTAAAAGAAAAAGGAATTGCTGAAAGAGAATCTATAAAATATTTGGCAGAAAATATAAGGTTAGAGATGTCCAATTTGGGTATATAGAAGATATACATGTTATGGTTGTATTCCTTGCTTGTTAAACAATGTGGTTCTTAGGTATTAGATACCAGTATTGTATACCGAATTGGTTGGTATGAAGTGTCATACAGGATAACGCAATTCATGAACTACAATGGCCTAAGTAACCAGCAAGAGAATGAGTGATGATGTTCATCGAAAACAAATAAAGTGTTATTGTGTTTTTCGTTGTCATCAAACCAAGCCTTCAAGACTTGTTTAAATAATTGTTATTTTGTTCTAGTATTATGAGAACAATAGCTGTTCAAATAATTACCGTATTCCATAAAGGATGGATGAACTTTTACAAGTCTAGTTTGAGAAATCACATCCATAAACACTATTGCTAAAATGTCGCAAGACAAATGATTGAAAGATCACTTATGAAGTGACATCGTTGTTTGAATTATATTTGTAAGAAAACATGAAGAAACTCCATGTTGATGGAATTTTGGAGTCCTTGATTTTGATCAATTGACGCATGTGAGACTTTCCTCGAGATAATTGAAACTCCGTTCATAGGCCAAAGAGGAACGGATGACTAGCTTATTGGAAATTGTGCATGCTGATATGCATAAGTCCATTATGTGTAGCCATATGCGATGGATCTTTTTGCTTCATATGCTTTATTCAAGAATTTGAGTGAATATATCTGTATATTTACTTAATAAGGAATAAGTATGAAACATTTGAAAGTTGTTCAAAGACTTACAAGATGAAGTGAAAAATCATTGTAACAAGAAAATAAAGAGTTTATGATTCGATCATAAAGGAAGATATTTGAGTTACATGTTTAGCAAAAACACCTAAGACTTGAGGAATTGTTCCATGATTTGTGTTCCCCGATAAACCATAGGAGTATGGCATATTCGAGAGATGAAATCAAACCATGTTTGACATGGTAAGATCAAAGGTGTCATTTATAAAACTGCCATTATGTTTTAAGGATTGAAGATTTAGAGACTACCGCTTTTACACTGAAAAGAGCACCATCGTGATCCGTTGAAATGACACCATATGAGTTATGATTTGGGATAAAACCCGAATTGTCTTTTCTTAAATTTTGGTATGCTATGCATAAGTAAAATGTTTACAACCAAAGTCGGATAAGCACGTCTTTGTAGGTTATCCCAAAGAATTTGTTGGGAATTTCTCCATAACACCAAGGACAAAAGAGTTTGTTACTTGGAACGTCAAATTTCTTGAGAAGGAATTGTTCGTGAAAAGTTAAGTGGGAGGACAATAGAACTTTGATAAGGTTGTTGAACCTTAGCTATATGTGCTAAGTAGCGCAGCGCCGGAAAGTGTCCCGGTGGCGGCCACAATGCTCATGGCTCTCGTGATTACAAAAGGTGTGATCTCGGAGATTAAAGTTCCTATAGAACAGTGTGGGTCGGTAAGAATCAAATAGTAAGATTTGATAAGCAAGTCGTTATTGTTTTGACAATGATGAACCGACTACATGCAAAGAAGCGATGATGGGCCCTGACTCCATAAAATGACTAGAAGTCATAGAATCCGTGATAGTATCCATACACGAGAAATCAAGTTTCTAAACTTGGAAGACCCTCCGGAAAGGCGTGAAGTCTATCGGTCGTGTTTGGATCTATAAAGAAATAGACATGGATGTTTGACATCTATGAAATAGTCGACATGTCGGAAAGAAGTTTACGGCAATGTTCAAGGAGTTGACTATGACAAGATATGATCTTTCATAGCGATATATAGTCTTGACGGATTAATGTAGCAACCACTACATATAATTTGGTATATGATAGTTGAATAAACAAAACAAGGTTCTTCTAATAGAACGGTAGGTCCGAAGGGTTTTGTTAATTCAAAGGGTGCTAAAAGGGCATGTAAACTTCAATAGTTGAAGTGAGCATAGCGGAGTTGGAAACTTCACCATGATGAAACTGCTAAAAGAGTTTAAATTCATCGGAGATGATGAAGATGCTTGCATTTGCAAGAAATTAAGTGGGAGCGCTGAGACATATTTCTAATACATTATGTAGAGGACATATTTTTGATTGGAAATGATGTATCTTGAATTGACACAAGTTAAGGATTTCATTAAAATAAGATTTCGATGAAAGACTTGGGCAAACCCAGAATATTAGGCGTCAATATCTATATGGATAGATTAAGGCGCTAATATGGTTGTGCCAGACATACATATATAAGATATTGAAAGGGTTCAATATGAGATATTGAAAGGGTTCAATATGGAAACAACAAGAAAGGTTCTTGCTGCATGGAAAGGATTGTATCAAGATTCAAGTGTTTCAACACTTGGTGAGTAAAATCACATGAAAATTTTGATCGATTATACCATGATATGTATATATCTAGAATGTCATGTGCTCTAAATGTTATGAGCATATACCAGAATTATTCATAAGATGATCATTGGACAATAGTAAAGATATTCTTATGAGCTTTGGAAGAAATAAGAATATATCATGTATAAGTGACAAATAGTTAAAGGTAGTTCATTGTAAAGTGTTACATTGATACTAGTTTTGTCACAAGATACAAATTAAATTTATCTCAATTTAGACTATGGGTGGCACAATATAATGGAAAGGATGTTCCATGATGGATTTGGACGAGTTCCAAAGTTGAGATATTGTGACGGATACTACAACAAAAGGCTAAGTATATGACTGCTATAGTAGCAGCATAGGAGGGCATTTGTGTTAAGTAGTTTGTTATCAAACTAGGTGTGGTTCAAAGTGGGCTAATACTATGAAGATATATTGTGTGACAATAATATCAACATATTTTAACCCGAACGAACTAAAGGTCTCACCAGAGAACCAAATTTATACAATGCCATCTCATTTGAGAATGAGTGATGCGTAGAGACGCAAAGACATGCAAATACACACGGACCTGAAACTGTCAGATCCGGAGATTATGTTAACCACTAGCAATTGCATATATGCAACACCAGAAAGCCATAGGTGTTCAATACGCAAAGTTTTTCAAACTAGATTATTGACTCTAGTGCAAGTGGGAGACTGAAGGGAATATGCCCGAGAGGCAATAATAAAGTGGTTATTATCTTATTCCATGTTTATGATAAATGTTTATTTTGCATGCTATAATTGTATTGATCGGAAACATCAATACATGTGTGTTTAATAAACAAAAAGGGGTTCCTAGTTATGCCTCTCTTATAGACTAGCTTGTTGATTAACAAGATGATCAAGGTTTCCTGATCATAGACATTGGATGTTGTTAATAACAAGGTCACACCATTGGTGGAATGATGTGATGAACATTCATCCGAAGTATAGCATTACGATCAAGTCATTATGTTTATATTTCTATAACATCATACGGAGTAATCTTAGTCCTTAGACCATGAGATCATGTTAATTGCTAACACCGGAAGAGTATCTTGATAACATCAAACGTCACACCGTAACAGGGTGACTATAAAGGTGGGTTCAGTGCTACGAAGGTGTTATGTTGAGGCTCATGGATCAAGAGTGGGATTTGTCCATCCCGATGACAGATAGATATACTCTGGGACCTCTCGGTGATATCACATTGAAATAGCTTGCAAGCAAGTGATGTGATCACTAGAATGTTATATCACGGGAACAAGAAAAGGGTGCATGTCGGTAACGAGATCAAACTAGGTATGGAGATACCGATGATCGAATCTCGTACATGTAATATATCGCGAGACAAAGGGATTTAGTTACTAGCGTTAAAGGTTCTCACGATCACATAAGTCATCGTTGAATGTGTAGGAGTCAGTATGGATCTCCAGGTCCCGCTGCTGATTATTGATCGGAGAGGGGTCTCGATCATGTCTGCATTATTCGCGAACCGTAGTGTGACACACTTAAGGGATACCGACACCATTTGGAGCAAATATGTTTCATATAAAGATTTAAGAAAGCGCTGGAATTATTTCAATAGACACTGAAACTGTTTCGAGCGAAAATGCTGAAATTGGTTCTGCATGTAATATTGAAATGTTGCAGGGGGTTTTATGTGAATGTTTGTTAATTAAAGTAATTAACAAAATTCTGAATAAAAATAATAAAAGAGTTTTATTAAATGAGAGAGCATTAAATTTGGAGAAATTTAATGCATTTAAAGTGGAGACTTTAAAAGAGAATGTGAAGGGGCAAATTTATGTGGAGTGAGTTACCATCACATGAATGGAGGAGGTGAAGAGTCACCTCCTCCATGCGCCGGCCATGAAGGAGGGGCACCCCCCCTCCTCCTATAAAAGGCCACCCCCTCCTCACTTCTCACACACACCTCCTTGTGAAGGATCTCTCTCCCCCTCTAGTATTATTCCCCATGGTCTCGGATTAGCGAGATACATGTTCCCGGTGGCTTTATCTGGAAAGGAGTTGCTGCTTCCGCTGCTTTGCTGGAGCGAGGGACGAAGGTTGTCGGGGTACCGGACGTGTGTGCGATCACGGATGCACCGCTGCTTTGCGATGCTGGACTTGGTGGTGCTGGAGTCGGACCTGCTGGACTTCATCATGATCTTGAGATCGGCAAGTGTACGACTACATCAACCACGAGTTCCTACTCATTAACAAAGCTCGTTATCTACGAGGGTAAGTTCTTGTTGGATGTATGTCCACCCGTTGCTTTGTACCTAGTAGATAGATCTTGGCGTGTAGTTCACACCGTAGGAAATTTTTTTGTTTTCTATGCTGCGGACCCAACACTCAACTCAAACCATAGTACTGAATTTACCACCAATACCAATAATAACCCGGGTATCTGCACAACCCTAACCATGCATTTACAGGGTGTTCTCTGATAAAGAACATGGTAACAGAATATGATCAAACAGAGTTTAGCAATACACATCAGTAAGGTCAAATACAAGAGTATTGCCCAGGAAACTGACCAAGAGGCTAAGTTAAACACCACTACAGGGGATGAACCCTAGAATTAGGGATAAACCCTAAATAGGGAAATCCATTGCAAGTAACCGCATGGCATGGAGTAGAGATAAGATAGATCATAGAGAGGAGATGAGAGCACTTACTCGAGTTCCTCATAAGACTATTAGAGAAGAAGCAGAGAGGAGGCCGACGACAGAGAGGTGGCGGCATGGGGAGCACCCCGAGGGGTGCTGCAACCCGCGCCTTCACACAGCTGTGGTGACCATGGAGGAGCCGCGCCACGAGCACCATAGCGCCATCAAGGACAGCGCCAGAGCACGGCGGACCAAACCCTAGCCATGAGGTGGGGGTCACCGCGGCCAGCGGAGAGCACCAACACCAGATCGAGCAGGACATCGACGTGTGGTGTCATCGTCCATACCGTCTTGCACCACAGCGGTGGTCGCGGTGGCCTGGGGCCGTTGGAATCGTAGCGGCCAGGGCATCGCCAGGGATAAGGTCGAGAGGGAGAGAGAGGGAATTGACGGGGCCGATTGAGGCCGGTCCAGTGACCCTGGGTTGGTTTGACCCAACCTAGTGGGCCGGATCGGTCCGAGCCAACACAGTGGGCCGGATCGGGCCAGGCCAGCCCAGAGGGCCAGTCCCATGTTTAATAAGAAGGTTTGTTTAAAATTTCTAATTACAAATATACCCCTAAACTTATTTTAACTCTAGGAAAATAAATAAAAAATCCTAAATATATATATAATATATCAAAATGCTCACAAAAATAATATCTACCTAAGAAAAATATAACTTAACTTATTTAAGTTTAATAAAATGCAAATAAATAATAACACTATTAACTTCTATATGAAATTTCATAAAATAAGTAAAAGTCCTTAAAATCAATAAAAATCATTTCTGTGTACTAAAATCATTATACTATCTTATAAAAATTATTAACTTTATTTATTACAAATAAAACTTAAAGCAGAGATTCTAATATATTTAATCCTTTGTGGAATTTTATAAAAATAAGAATAATACTTAAAAATAAATAAAAATCATTTTTAAGATCTAGAATACATATAGTTTACTAGAATAATACTAAATATATTATTCCATAAGTTTTTAAGGTTTTAAAGTAATAAATTTTGACCTATTCTATAGGATACCATTTTATAAATTCTTTAGCAACATTTCTTAAATAAGAAATAATCACAATTTGGTACTAAACCTAGACTCTCTTATATGCAAGTACTTGTTCTAAAGTCATAACTTAGATACACTTTAAGTATAAGATAATAATTTAAAGGAGAATTCTTTATAAAATCTTAAATCCAAGTAAACCAACAATTTTAACTAAGTTTTAAACATCATACATTTGTGATAAAAGTAATGCTCTTCACTTCTCAACCACACCATACTTAGCATGATTTTTTTTAAACCCTAATACATTAATGTTATTAGCAAAAATTGCTTTATTTAATAAGACAAGTCAAACTCATAATAACCAAGCACATTTAGACTCATCATTCACTTAAATCGTAAGTGAATGATTTCACAGTCTCGAACATGCTTAGTATAAAGCTTAAAACTTTTAAATACTTTAAACACATCACACCTAGGTCTATTTATGTTTTACAATTAACTTTAATTCATAAAGTTATATAGATAATGTATAAAGTTTAATTATGTTTTATAGTTAACTTTTGTCTATTTCAATCAAATCATAAGGCATCTTAAATTCATATAATCCGAGCCAACACAAACAACATCGATTACATTCTATTAACCACATAGATTATTTAAATCTTGGCAAAGAAACCTTTTCCTCAAAGGTTATTCGTTTGCCACTTCAAACGACAACTTTACAAATAAGTTCTTTAACTCTTACAATTTATCACACCAACATCCATCATAATCACCTCAACCTCAAAGTGATATTACACTCCACTTACACACTTTGCACGTTAAACATTTAAATTCTTTGTAGTTGTCTTAACTTGAGAAGTAAACATGAGAAATAGCCAAATCTCAAAACGTGTCACCTAAAATAACTCATTCATGTTATTGGGGAGTTAGCTCGAGGTTTTACAAAATGCATTACATTACTTATGCATCCGCATATTGCTTCTTTAAACATTAGTCCTTACCGGACCAATGATGCTATTTACAGAATTTGGATCTTTTATTGTCTTGAAGACCGTGAGTGCATAATCTAGCAATCACAAAAGGAAAGTTCACAACTTGCTCATGTCCTTTGATTATTTTCTATCAAATGCTTGTAACGGAAATGTTGTCATCACCTGCATTTCAAAAAGGACCGAAAATAATATTTTCATAATAATATGATTATGGATCATTTACCAAGTGGTAATAATCTATTGATCCAGTTCTAGTGGTCAAGGAACATAATATCTAGGACTTAATGATACGTCCAAAACGTATCTACTTTCCCGAACACTTTTGCTATTGTTTCTCCTCTTAACTTGTGTGATTTGGATGCAACTAACGCGGACTGACGCTGTTTTCAGCAGAATTGCTTTGGTGTCTACTTTTTGTGCAGAAAATCAACTATCAGGAAAAATCTCGGAAAATATGCCAAAAATCCTATTTCATAAGAAGAATCCCGGGGCCAGAATACGAGACGGAGGGGGGCTAGGCCCAGGCCACACCACCTGGCCGCGCGGGCTAGGCCTAGCCACGCCAGGGGTGGTTTGGCCGCCCCAGACATCCCCTCGGTCTCCCTCTTCACCTATAAGATGCCTTCTGACCTAAAAACTCAGGAGGGTTAGACGTTTTTCTATAAAGAGTTCCGCTCCGCTGCCACCACCAGATTCCACGAAACAGCACCAGAAACTCCATTCTAGCACCCTGCCGGGATGGGGAATTGGAGGAGATCATCGCCATGATCATCACCATCACTTCTCCATTGACCATCCATGTTTCCCCCATCTATGAGTGAGTAATCCCCCGCTGTAGGCTATGGGGATGGTAGGGATTGGATGAGATCATTCATGTAATGGCATTAGATTGTTAGGGCATGGTGCCTAGTATCTTTTATTAGTGCTTTTTGACTTTGTTGCGACTTGTTATGCTTAATGCTTGTCACTAGGGATCGAGTGCCATGATTTCAGATCTGAACATGTTATTGATTCATTATGATAGTATTGTTTATGGTCTTATCTGCAAGTTGTATACACACGTTGTTGTCCGGAACCAATGGCCCCAAAGTGACAGAAATCAGGATAACCGGAGGGAATGGCTTTGATGTGAGGATTACATGTGTTCATGGAGTGTTAATGCTTTGCTCCGGTGCTCTCTTAAAAGGAGCACCTTAATTGCCAGTAGTTCCCTTGAGGCCCCACTGCAAACGGGCTGGCAGGACAAAAGATGTTGTGCAAGTTCTCATTGCGAGCACGTATGACTATATATGGGACACATGCCTAGGATTATCTAGTACTTGGATGCTTTATCTTATTTATCTGCAATTGCCCTATGTTCTGATTGCTATGTGAATTGTCTTGTCCATGCAACGCCCGTCCATACATCCCTATGCCTACCGCACTCGAATCCTACTGTTTACTGCTATTGTTACTGCTGTCTTTACTTTACTACTGCTGCTACTTTACTATTGCTACTACAAAACTGTTGCTACTGATAAACTGCTGTGAGCAAGATTGTTTCCAGGTGCAGCTGAATTGATAACTCAGTTGTTAAGGGTTATAAATATTCTTTGGCTCCCCTTGTGTCGAATCAATAAATTGGGTTTCACTTCCCTCGAAAATACTGCAATACACCCCCTATACTTATGGGTCACCAAGACTATTTTCTGGCGCCGTTGCCGGGGAGCATAGCTTTATTTATCAAGTTCACTTGGATTCTCTATTGTTCGCTGTTATCCATCCATCATGGGTAAGTCTCGTGATGGCAAGGTTCCTATTTTACCATCCACTATAAGAAGAGGTACGGTTCTGAACACCTCTATTGCTCTTGATTCACCATCTGTTATGAGTAAGCTCGTTACACCACCACATACACATGCTACACACACTACTACTACTGCTGAATCTGAAACTTCTGATACTTATGATGCTGGTTCTACTTTTCTTGATAAGAATGGTTCATTAGGTCCTTTCCTAGATGCTACGATTGCTAGAACTATAGCTAGAAATACTGAAACTCCTAATGAAGACACTACTACACCTGTTAGTTCACCTGAGTCTAGTGAGAGCTATGATATTGAAGACGGTTATGTTGAGATGACCGATGAATTTATTAAAGAATGTAAAAACACCCATGATAGGAGCGCTGCTAAGAGTCTCCTTGAGAGGCGTACTATTAAACCCAAATTGTCTCCTATTGCTAAGTTTGCTGCTTCTCCCATAAACATTGAATATAAAGATTATGATTTCTATCTTGATCTATCTTACATAGCTATTATTGAGAAAGAACCTTTTTGTGGAACTAAGAATGAGAGTGCGATAGCACATATGACTGAGCTTTCTACCATGAGTGGCCTATTTTCTGATGATATTAAGATGCGTACCTACTTTGTTGCTAAGATTTCCCCTTTTCACTGAAAGGAGAAGCTAAAACTTGGTTTAGTAATTTACCTCCTGGATCTATTGATAGCCCTGATTGCATGATTAGTACTTTCCTACAGAAATATTTTCCTCCTAGTGCTAGACATGCTATTTTGCAGGAACTTTTTGATTTTAAACAGGGAGAAAAAGAGATATTGCCTGAATCTTGGCAAGGTTTTGTGCTTTGATTCATACACAGGTTGGAAGTCCATTACCTAAGAATGAGCTTCTTGATATATTTTATAATGGACTAACTGAAGAATCTAGGACATACCTAGATAGTTGTGCTGATTGTGTTTTCAGGAATAGGACTCCCAAAGAAGCTGAGGAATTAATGGCTAAAATAAGCAAGAACTATGAAGATTGGACTCCTCCTGAGGCAGCTATACCTGAAGTAATTATACCTGAACCAGCTATACCGGCGCCTATACCATTATCTAAGAAGAGGGGAGTTATTGAATTGAATGATGAAGGAAGCTAAGAAATGTCTTAAGGAGAAGGGAATTAAAGCTGTAGATGTCAAGAATTTGCCTCCTATAGAAGAATTATGTAAGCCAATTCCCCATTCATCCACTATTGAGGTACACTCTCTCCAACACTTTGATGAAGGTGATATCCCTTACTCTAAACCTCCTGATCAATGCTTAGAAGAATTCGATATTTTTATTGTTAAGCAAGATAATTTTAATAAAAGGGTGCAAAACCATCTAATGGAAAACACTAGAGCTATTGTTGAGTTAAAAGATATTGTGGAAAGAACCTCTAATGGTGTTAAAATGCTTGTTAAACATTTTCAAATGGGTCAAACTCAAATAGATCAACTTATTAAAGTGCAAAAAGACTTGCTAGTTAATGCTGCCAAAGAAAAACATGCTTATGAAATTAGAACTAGAAGTGGTGCTGCTACCCAGGATCCTCTATATCCTGAGGGGCATCCCAAAAGAATTGAGCAGGATTCTCAACAAGCTGAAAATAGTGGTACTACTCGTAAGAAAAGAAAAAGGAAACATAAAGCTATTGTAGAACCCTCTGAAACTCCTAAAGATCCTAATAGTATATCTATTTCTGATGCTGAAACTGAAAGTGGTAATGAAGAAATTAATGTTCCTAATGAAGAAAAGTTGAAGAACCTGAAAAGCACACTAAGAATACTAAATACACTAAAGAAGAGTTTATTGCTAAGAAACACGGTAGTGAAAGAGAGCCTTGGGTCCAAAAACTTATGCCTTTCCCTGATAAGAAACACAAGTCGAAGGAAGATGAACACTATAATAAGTTTTGTGAGTGTATGAAACCTTTATTCTTGCAAATTCCTTTGACTGATGCTATTAAATTGCCTCCTTACTCAAAGTATATGAAGGATATTGTCTCGAATAAAAGGAAGATCCCTAATGAAGAAATTTCCACTTTGCTTGCTAATTATTCCTTTAATGGTAAGGTTCCTAAGAAACTTGGAGACCCAGGGATTCCAACTATCCCTTGCTCTATTAAGAATAGTTATGTTAGAACTGCTTTGTGTGATTTGGGAGATGGAGTTAGTGTTATGCCTTTCTCTCTCTCTATAAGAGACTTCAACTGGAAAAATTAATACCAACTGATATATCTTTGCAAATGGCTGATAAATCTACCACTATTCCTATTGGTATATGTGAGGATGTACTTGTTCAAGTGGCTCATAATTGCTTGATATTAACTGATTTTGTTGTGCTTGAAATGCCTGAAGATGATAATATGTCTATTATTCTTGGGAGACCTTTTCTTAATACTGTAGGAGCTGTTATTAATTGTAATCAAGGAAAGGTGACCTTCAATGTTAATGACAAGGAACATACTGTCTATTTCCCCAAGAAGATTGATAGGACTTATGGTTTAAATTCAATTGAACATGTTGAGGGCATTCAAGTTGGAGAAATATATTGTCCCATACCAAGAGAAAAATTTGAAACTATTATGATTGGGACCATTGCTATCAAGGTTGAGGTAACATAATCATTAGTGGAATACAAAGTTTTGTTTCATATAAATTTTTTTTGGTAACAAGACTTGATCAACCTTGTTAACAAAAGGATTTCATTGAGCAAAACAATGTTTTCACCATGATTATCTCCGTTAATTTTATTCTGTCCATTGAATTTTTTCTTTCGTTTAGTTTTATTTTCTGTTGTTAGTTGCTTGCATGTTAGAGTGTCTTAGAACTTCTGTAGTTCTAGCCTTGTTTTGTCATTGCATCATTTCTAAAAAAAATCTTTTTCTATCAGAAAATCATTCATTTATACCTGAAAATACTCAAAAATAAAGTGTCTCGAAAAATTCCAGAAAATTCATATTAAATTTTGACATGAAAAAAGGGGCAGAGGAGTGCCTGTAAGGTACCAGGGGGCCCCACCAGGTAGGCACACCACCTGGTGGCGCGGCCTGCCCTGGGTGGCGCCATACCATGGTGTGGGCCACCCCTAGCCCTCCACTTACTCCCTCACTTGCCACTTTCTTCTCTCTCCCGAGTAAACTCTAGTTCATTGCTCAAAATCGCGTTCTTGCTGTGATTGCTCTTGATTTTTCGATCTCCTTGCTCAGCCCATCTTTGCTGCTGAAATTTGGAGCATTTGTTCTCCGGTATGTGACTCCTCCGCTTGTCCAAGTAGATTTGTGTTTAGTGGTTTATATCTTGAGTATTTTGCTGCTGTAGGTGACAGGTTATGAGAGCTTGTAAGCTTGTTTGATGCTTAGAGATATAGTTTTGATGCATGTTTAGGCCTCTTACAAGTCCCTATGAGTAGTGCCCTTCATTATATATTCACTTTGCAATCACTTGTTTAATAGATGTTTAAATTTCAGAATAGAAGATGAATGAGCATCAACTGTACCAACATGAACTGAGGGTGCCTGAGGTTATGAAGGTTCACCGAGAGGAGGAAGTTTTTACTTCCATCTATCCATGCTCCGAATTCATGAGGGTTGTAGGAATTCTCCAGGATTTCCACACTTTGGTTTCTAATGCAGGGTTGGAGCACTTTTTGGAAGATGAACCTTGTCAATTTGTGAAGCTAACCATGTCTATGGTACAGGACTTTCAATTTAGTTACTCTTTGCCTAACCCCATGGTCCACTATAAAATTTACAATATAGCTGTCGACCTCTCTCTCGATGACTTTTGTGCAGCTATTAAGGTACCTCAGTGGGGATCACGTGGAAGGATTAAAGAGCGACCTACACCACTCATGGACTTGTACGCAGAAATTTTCCAAGGGAGCAGCTTCTTAAGGAGAACGGAAAAATCCATAACATTCATCTCCCTTCCATTCGCTACTTTGCCTACTTTATTGCCAAGTGTGTTCTTGCTAGGAAAACTGCCAATAAGTTATCTTCATATGATCTAGCATTCATCTCTGCTGCTCTTAAACGAGATAGCTCTTACAACTTGGGTGCTTTGATAGCTTTCCGTCTTGCTGCTAACCGCGAGAAAGGTGGAATTTGTGGAGGCCTCATCGCTTCTCATTTATTAGCGTTGCATGGTTTAGTGCCCCATCATCTAGACCTAGAGTTTCCCATAGAAAGGCTTGACCTTAATTCCATGATACAGCATAAATGTGTTTCTTCTTGGGCTAATTTGAGTGAGTTGTCTTATGAAATAACCTTTCTCAAAGCTGGTTGGAGAAAGAGCAAGTCCGAGCGTGTTGTCCTTTTGCCTGCACCTGTTTTGTTTAACCTTGACAACAGGGTAGGATGGTCCCTCACGGAGGAGGAGTTTGATGTGTATTTGGGAGAGCTCTCCTAACAGGAGTAGGACACTAGAAGGAAGGTCACATATGATTCGGTCCAGCCCTCGAATGAGGGGGAGTCTTCATATCAGCAGCCAACTTATGATTGGGGAGCTTCTTCCTTGTCCCACGGGCCTATCTATGATCATTCTTACAATGACCCACCTGCTTGGAACCCTTACCTGTATTTGTATTGACACCCACTTAGGCCAAAATCCTAAGCTTGGGGGGAGGTACGCCGACATTGCACACATCTCCATATCATTTGCGTCGGTACTTTGTATATTCAAGTTTCTTTCTCTTTTTAGCTTTCGTTCTTCCTTTGCTTTTGCTTTCTAAAACACAAAAAGACCAAAAATATTTCTTTTGTTTCTCTTTTTTTGCTTCTTCTTCTTTTTGCCTTGGTTTGCCTTTCCCTTTTTGCTTTGTTTGAACTATTCGAAAAACCCAAAAAGATTTTTCTTTGCTTGTTCTTCCTTTTTGGTTCTTGTTTTAAAAATCAAAAACACCAAAAAGATTTTTCTTTGCTTGTTCTTCCTTCTTGGTTTTTGCTTTGTTTGAATTATTTTGCCTTGAGGGTCTTGAATCACTTTAATGCCATGATTAGTCCTGTTTTGGTGCAAGCATGATTATGATAGCTATTGCTCTCTCGTTTGTCGCTCCCTTACTATTGCTAGCCTTCACTTACATCGAGTATGTTTCACTCGTGTTTCCAACTCCCTAAAACCAAATATTGCCAAAAGTGTCCACCATACCTACCTATTAGCATCATTTGCTATTTCTGTGCATATTCAATATGTCTTGTTTTCTTCCGAATAAAATGTTTGCTTGTTATGAGAAAGTTAGTTAGTAAAGCTCTCACGAACTTGATGGCACACTTTATTTCCCGCACCTAATAAACCTGAACCATTGTGACTGTCCATGAAAGTTATATGCTTGCAAATTATAGGCTGGGGATTAGCAGAACCGTGTTGTCATGGAGAACGCTTTCAACACCTGTAAATATATACCCAGTTGATACCATGCTCTTTTGTTTGTGGATGTCATTGGTGTGAAATAAAAGGGGAGCTTGTAAGTCCATGGAGTTATGTATGTGTGTTAGAGAAACGTCTGGGCCGCCGGTTTAATCCATGTCGTCATGGTGGAAACCTGCAGCGTAACCATAATAAGTATCTATGAAGCATTCTTCTTATAAAAAAAGAGAGAGATAGCTATTGAGAAAAACAAAAAAAGATATTTGAGAAAAGAGGAAAGAGAGAAAAAAGCATCATTTTCCCATGGTAAATAATAAGATTGCTGAGATACTATTGTCTGCTTGCCTTGTCATTTTGATATGGGGATTCTTCCGTATCATCGGGCAAGGGGTACCCCATTGGCGGTTCTCTATGATACACACGTATTTACGATAACAAGAACTTACAGGTAACTAAAGTTGAGTAGCATGAGGAGTGGCCCTCGTACTCAAGGGACATGGGATTTCCAGTTTATAGTCTGCCAAGCATATAACTCAGATGGGACCTCACTTTCACCTTAACCATATTAAAGATGCTTATGATAGGGGCAATGAGAGCTCAAAGCTAATGAGTACCATACTTTCAGCATTTGGAAGCCTTTCAAACTATTCAAAACCTTTTCATTTCCTTGTTGAGTCTCCACTTATTCTACGAGCACTTCCTTGAAGAGCATAGTTGTCATTCTTTGTGTCTGTCTCATTACTTGATTATTTGTGTTACGACTTTGATGCTTGTATCTTTGACATCTTTAGTTCTAGTATTCACCTGAACTTCAGAGGTGCCTTGGCATTCATAATCAAAGGCAAGCGAGATACCACTCTTTCATACCTTGTTATGAGCATTGTAATGTTGCTTATATTTATACTTCATGCTACTTATTATTTTTAAGTTGGAATCTCTCCATAGCTTGCAATGCCTATTAAGTAAACTTAGTTGCATACTCTTTATTATGAATTATCTAAGTAGTTGATCACATGCTGAGAATATATACATCATATGAAGCAAATGTGTTCATGCAAGTTTCTTTTATCGCACTCAGTTTTCAACTGAATTGCTTGAGAACAAGCAATAAGCTAAGCTTGGGGGGAGTTGATACGTCCAAAACGTATCTACTTTCCCGAACACTTTTGCTATTGTTTCTCCTCTTAACTTGTGTGATTTGGATGCAACTAACGCGGACTGACGCTGTTTTCAGCAGAATTTCTCTGGTGTCTACTTTTTGTGCAGAAAATCAACTATCAGCAAAAATCCCGGAAAATATGCCAAAAATCCTATTTCACCAAAAGATTCTCGGAGCCAGAATACGAGACGGAGGGGGGCTGGGCCCAGGCCACACCACCTGGCCGTGCGGGCTAGGCCTGGCCGCGCCAGGGGGTGGTCTGGCCGCCCTAGACACCCCCTCGGTCTCCCTCTTCGCCTATAAGATACCTCCTGACCTAAAAACTCAGGGGGGTTCGACATTTTTCCAGAAAGAGTTCCGCTCCGCCTCCACCACCAGATTCCACGAAACAGCACCAGAAACTCCGTTCTAGCACCCTGCCAGGACGGGGAATTGGAGGAGATCATCGCCATCATCATCACCATCACTTCTCCATCGACCATCCATGTTTCCCCCATCTATGAGTGAGTAATCCCCCGCTATAGGCTATGGGGATGATAGGGATTAGATGAGATCGTTCATGTAATGGCATCAGATTGTTAGGGCATGGTGCCTAGTATCTTCTATTAGTGCTTTTTTACTTTGTTGCGACTTGTTATGCTTAATGCTTGTCACTAGGGCCCGAGTGCCATGATTTCGGATCTAAACATGTTATTGATTCATTATGATAGTATTGTTTATGGTCTTATCTACAAGTTGTATACACACGTTGTTGTCTGGAACCAATGGCCCCGAAGTGACAGAAATCGGGATAACCGGAGGGAATGGCTTTGATGTGAGGATCACATGTGTTCATGAAGTGTTAATGCTTTTCTCCGGTGCTCTATTAAAAGGAGCACCTTAATTGCCGGTAGTTCCCTTGAGGCCCCGCTGCAAACGGGCTGGCAGGACAAAATATGTTATGCAAGTTCTCATTGCGAGCACGTATGACTATATATGGGACACACGCCTAGGATTATCTAGTACTTGGATGCTTTATCTTATTTATGTGCAATTGCCCTATGTTCTGATTGCTATGTGAATTGTCTTGTCCATGCAACGGCCGTCCATCCATCCCTATGCCTATCGCACTCGAATCCTAATGTTTACTGCTATTGTTACTGCTGTCTTTACTTTACTACTGCTGCTACTTTTCTATTGCTACTACAAAACTGTTGCTACTGATAAACTGATATGTGCAAGATTGTTTCTAGGTGCAGCTGAATTAACAACACAGTTATTAAGGCTTATAAATATTCTTTGGCTCCCCTTGTGTCAAATCAATAAATTGGGTTTCACTTCCCTCGAAAATAATGCGATACACCCCCTATACTTGTGGGTCATCACTTAACAACCAATGTCGCCAGTGATTCTAGCACTGTATATTACACGTCAACCATGAGATTTGGAATGGGACAGAGAAGGCAGCTGTATCTTCTTCCTTTCATATGGAGGCAAGATGACCTTATCGTGATGTTGTGATTCCTTGTGTGGATCCAGCATATGGGTGGGCACCCTTAGGCCCCACGATTTTGGTGTCTAGATTATCTATGAGTGGCTGCCGGAGGTATAGTTAGACCTTTATGGAGCTTGCCAGGGGCATCACCAGCTCATAGAGTCTTCGGGAACTCATCAGGGTTATAGCTTGCCCTAAATTGGGGGCTTAACGGAGATGGACCTCGGCCGAAGGATCATGCAAACATATGGGATCGCGGAGAGGGCAGCGATTGGCTTGGATCTTAGACTGGGCCCCACATCAAGGAATTGTGGACGGGAATAAGCTGCCCGGTTGTGCAACAAGGCTAAGGTCTCTTATGGGAAAAGTGACGTAGCTCTACAGAGTGTAAGAATTGTGACATGTTACTGCCTGTTTCGGGAAGGAGCTACGAACGCGGCAGGAAAGGAACTCCATGAAGTTCTGGTCAACCTGTGAAGGCTGTAGAACATAGTTTTCAGAATAAAAACAACCTTTGAAGAAATGTTTACAAAAACCTGCATTGCCTACGACCTATGGTCTGTGGCTGTAGAGATAGTGCATCATACACTCATTTTTAGTGAACTTGCGGAGTACGCTCGTACTCAACCGTACCTTCTTAACCCTTGCTAGGTTCTAAGCCATTGAAGACGACATCAACATCAATTTCTACTCAAGAAACCATCATCGACAAGTTAAGTTCTTCAATCAAATCAATGAAGTCAACATATTCATCAACCGAAGTGGAGACAAAGTCTTTGTGTAGATAGGAGTAGATACTATAGCCATGAAACCTACTTCTGTAGAGCATTGCATTAGTAGCAATGGCAAGCCAAATAGTTTAGAGACTAATCTTAGTTACTAGATAGTTCTGAGTTATCATTTCTGGTTCTTCTCTGTAAGAAGTTCGTTCTTTCTCTTTAACCTAGAGTGTTCTCTGGATCTTTTGTAAAGAGTCGAGTTGTAATCTATAGTCATGTCTTGGACCTGCTGTGTTTCTATTGTACCACTCTGAGGGATGTAATACTAGTGAACGGTGTTTCATTGGTGTTATGTTAACGACTATAGTGTACTACATCATGCAGTGGTATGCTGGGTCACCGCACTATCATGCAATGTGATAGAAATGCATCAAAGGAGATGGGTATGAGACCCACAATATGAGTTTTTCACGGTGGTAAACCATTCTATATGATCGGAGATCCCATGAATTAGAATTGGGACACAAGCTATTGATTAGCTGAGAGGAAAGTATGCCTACTTTAATTAATACCACTCCATGAAGATGCAATACTTTCCTATTCTGCACGGCAGGTTGATTTATTATCTTAATATGTTCTAAATGGCTTATCTTAAGCAGAGATGTTGTCCTGCAGAACATATTTTGAAGAACACACCTATATGAGTCTGACTATTAAACGTTGTAGTCTATGAGGGTAGGGTGTTCTCTAATAAACTCATGAAAGACCATGGAGTATGACACATAAGCTCCACCCGCGGGGAAGTCCCACGGCAGCCTAGTATCGATCAAGACTTTGTGTGAATCTAGGTTTGCAGCAAACTTCCAGTTCAAGACATAGTCCATTGTACAAGTTGCAGCCTAGTTTAGCATAAAGTTCTAGGTGGAAGTTCAACTTAACAGTCTCCACTATAGTACCGGTATATAAACAATGTTTTGGAACCAAAGGCAAACTTCATGTGCCTCTGGGATCTGGTGGGGGATTGTTGGAATTCTTGCCTAATTGGCTCAGCCCATATTCCATTTTAATAATTCCTAAAAAATCCTAGAGGCCCATGTGGCCTATTCATGCATGGAAAGAGGTGGGACAAATGTTTAGTCCCACATTGCTAGTTGAAGGAAGATTTCACCACCTTATAAGGGGGTTCTTCCACCACTTGGTAAAAGGATGAGCAGGAGAGAGATGTACACGCGCGCTCCTCCTCCTCCTCCGTCGCCCACCACGCCTCGCCTCGCCACGACGCGCGCGCGCGGTTTGCGGGAATGCCTCGAGTCGAGAGCTTCCCTGGTCGCTCCTCTCCTGAAAGGAGCTTCGCCTCCAGTTCCAAAGCATCGTGATGCTGCTCCATTCTTCTCCATCCCGTCTCACGACGTGCATCGCTAGCCGGGACAGTAGGCCTCCGAGACCCCGCTGCTTCGAGTCCTGTACGGGAGAAGGGCGATAAGATTTTTGGGGAGCACTGTCGGCGCGACTACTGGCGATTTCATCACGGACTCCTTCACGGATAGCGACTACGACAATGGCGTCTTCCCCAACGAGGACTTCTTCCCCGACATCAGCAACCTCTTTCTCGACAACATGGCTGACAACGGTGCCAACGCCAACCCCAGCGATTCCTCCAGCGGTCCCTCTGCTATGATGTACATCTTCTTACTTAATCTTGTTTATCTCAGTCAGATAGTATGTTCTTCTTTTCGGGTTGCTACAGATTTTGCTCTGATATTATCTCAAGTTGTATGCCTTGCAATGCTTTTTGCTTTCTGCCTTAGTTCGTATCTACTAAATCATATGATTAGTTTAAATTTTGTTTTTCTATTCATGTTTTATTTAGCATTTATCTTGGGTAAATTGCTCTAAATTCAACAATGCCAACCTGGAAAGTCTCGTAGCTACGCACATGGTATTCTCATAATTTGTCGTAATATCAAATCGATAGAGTACTTAATTGTGTATGACCAACGGAGCTTTCTTTTTTTTGCAACATGGCGCATCTATCTATTATATACTAAAGCAATATAAGAGTGTTTTTCGAGACACCATATTGATCCACATCATTTGAATTATTCTAGCCATTAGATGTTTTAATTTAATGAAGCACATCTGTTAGATCTATGTACACGCAAATTATTTATAGGCTTAAGCCTGAACAACTCCGAGCGATTTGAGGGCATCTGCCGTGCAGAGCTGCCGCAGTGCGTCGTGCCTGGTGGGCCTATGCCGCTCTGTGTCGCTGGCCGTGGGCCGAAGAGGCTGGTCCTCGCCTCGGACCTGGGTCGCTCTCCTCGCAAGGAATTGGCTCCCCGTCGAAACCCTACTCCCCACGCCATGGTTCAATATACCTTAACGTCAACCGTGTGGCCTAATGAGTCGAACAAGTCACGTATATATGTCAGGTTTCGTTTGAATTTTATTTTTGGTGAAGCCACTTACGTTTGATGGGATCCTCAACCGTGTGGCCTAATGAGTGAACAAGTCATCATTTTTTTTTCTTCGAACTAGGCTTTCGCCCCGCTTTATAAATAAAACACACAGGTGCGACCGCTGCTAGGCCAGACAGCACAACGCCCAAAGAAACACACACCACGATACACGATGCTGGGGCAGCAGCACACACACACGCCCAGACTAAAAACAAGAGACACAAAAAGGAATGGAGACGGAGGCGGATCGACTAGATGATGAAGACCGCAACCACTGCGCCCACCGAAGAATCTCTATCCCGCTCCTAACCCCGACTTGTCAAGCACCAAGCGGCACCCTCAAGAGGGAAAGCGATCGCTGCTGCCCAGACCGGAATTGGCCCTAGGGTTTCCCCGGGCACATAGAGGGAAGTGGGAGAAGGGTAGCCACGACGCCCTTCAGGAAGGGAGGTGCCACCCACAGGCGGCACCGCGTCGGTGTCGGTCGTGTCGACAAGGATTCCTCCCGAAGACCCTATCCACAAGCCTCGGACGAGCCGTTGCACAGGAGACCCGCGAGGGCGAGGCCTCGCCACCACCAAACTTGCCGCCCACGAGTACGCGCCACGCCAGTCCCGACTCCACCATCATCGTCTCACCGAGATTACCGACGTGAGGTCTACAAGATGAGGCACACGTAGTTCGAGGTAGGGCCAACAGAGCCGCGTCCATGCGGGAGGGATCTACCTCCACCGCCAAGGACGGTAGTCGACCGGACGCGACCACAGGCAAACCAGTCCCCGTTAGGTCCGGCCGGGTCCAACGGACCCGTAAAGCCCCCGCCGGGGCACACCAGTCCCACGAGAGTCTGGCCAGGCCCAGAAGGGCCCGTAAAGCCCGTAGTCACGCTGCAACAGGCCAAACGCGGACACTATTGGACCTATACAACCTAGAGCGCCACCATCCGCAGAGCAAGCGTGGAGGAGGGCAAACCGGCCCGCCCCAGCCCAGATGGAGCCCTAAGGGCCCAGATCTGGGCCAAGGAAACCCGCCTGCCACCACCGGCCGCCGGCCAAATCCGCCTGCCAGATCCCCACCGGCCAGATCCCCACCAGCTAGCTCCACCGGCCAGATCCCCACCGGCCAGATCCGCCTGCCACCGCCTGCCGCCGGCTGCCTGCCGCGCTGCCCCGCCGCCAGTAGCTGCACCGCCTGATTTTTTCTTTTAGCAAAGACAGGTTGCGTCTGATGGGATATGTATTTGAGGCCCTCTCACTCAAATACATAGTGGATGGATGGGCCAGCCTTCTCCTCTCCGCTGCTATATATCGCGGCGGCGCGGAAAACGCGCGTCGCCGAGTCATTGATATTCAACACTGTGATGGACCCTTCAGCATCTTCATCTCCATCTCTAATTCTATCTTTCTAGCTATGTAGCTAGATTTCTAGATTTCGTACAGTCCATGAGTTGTACCACAAGTTGTATCAGCAAGATCAATCAGCTCATAACATCATCTAGCTTAGTGTGCGTCCATGATAAGTTCTCATGGTCGACATTACTACAGGTATATGAAAGCTGAACGTTTCAGCGCTCAAAACTGCCTCCACGTCAACCCCTTCTACTATAGAAGGCGCAAATTAGGCCTTCTATAGTGCCTGCTGCCCGTCGGTTGATTTCGTCTCTGATCCAATCATGGCACGACGCGTAGATTCTTTTGCAACGAGATGTTCTGTCTAGCCCTTTTACCGGTTCTTATCTGGTAGCCTCTAGCTGATTTCCTGGTGGCTCCCGATTAGAGCAAGTACAATAGGGTACAGTCAGCTTGCTACAAGAGATAAAATAGTATAATTTGGATGAGGTGGATGAGAGAGAAGAGGAGAGAGAAGATAAGCCGACTGTAAGTTAAGAGTCGGCTCTAGCACGTGCTCCTAGTCACTTTATGGGAGTGACATGTGTTGGGGATATACTTTCCGGATATCCTCACAGTTCCTCACTGACCAGGGTGGCCCACTTCGGGTTAGAGCTTTGCTTCACGGGTGGCCCAGTCAGGGAGAAAGACGGAGTCCAATCCGGCTACGGGGAGGCCCAGAAGACTTACCGACTTAGGCCCATAATGTTACTTGTAGTTCAAGATGTACTCTGTAACCGACTCTTAGTCGTAGCCGGATAGATCTCTCCTGTAAACCCTAGGCCGGATATCTATATAAGTCGTCCTAGGGAGAGCCTTTAGGACACACCTCAATAGTCTATAATCTCAACTCGCACAGGCGAAACACTTGTGACCCATATTCTGGCTCTGCCGTATTACTGGATTGCTAGCAGGAGTAGGATCCGTCCAAAGCCGGCGGATTCGAACCTGGGTAAACTTGTGTGCTCACCGTCCCGGAATACCGTACGTCTCACCCCCCCTCTCTTACGCACGCCTCGAGGACCCCCTCATGGCGTACTTGTCATCAATCCGACGACAGTTGGCGCCCACCATGGGGCAAGTGAGCTACGGATCTGCGTTCCGAGCGGAATCTACAAGAATCGGAATCGGTGAGACTATCGCCGTCGGTCGCATCCTCTACGCGAGCGACGTCCCTCTCATTGTTCTCGACGAGACTTGGATTCCGGCAAAGGAGGCCGTGACTGCTTACACAATCATGTATTTTAGCGAGATCGATGTTTACATCGGTTTCGCTGAACCTGCCCAACCCACCCCAGCGGTGATGATAGAGGCAGAAGAATTTTCTAGGTCCCCTTTGTCCACGGAGGCGGCAGAGTTTTGGATCTCAGAAAACCCTAATCCCACCCAGCCCGCACCAGTTGCGGAGACAGTGGAGAAAACTGAACCTGAAGAAGACCTAGTGGTCAACGTCGAATCTGGAGTGGATCTCCCTGGAGGAGCTGAATCCCAGATCGACCCACCCATGGAAGTAGAAATCGAGGAGGAGCATATCAACAACACTGATTCCGGCTCTGATGATTCCAGAACAGACAGGCCTTTCCTAAGGTACACACTACAACGTATGATACTGCAAGGCGAAAGCGCAGATGCAATCCTCGAGACCATCAAAAGTTTTGATATGGCTGATCGCGAAAGCCGCAGGTACCTCAGGAAGCACACGTCGGATACGTGGGATCCGGATCTGGCTCTGCCGATACTGGAGAAAACACCGACTCGATGCTGGAGGCAATTGGAACAAACGCCGACGTACCCGCATCCTCGGATGAGTCGATGACGTCAGCAGATTTCCGAAAGTTCTCCGTGGAATATGAGGAGGAGTATAACTCCAAAGCTGTAGAAGAAGGAGAAGCCAGGGACGAAGGATCCGGGGAACACTCTCCCAAATCACAGGATGACATGGACGTCGGAGATAATCCCGAGGTCCAGATGTCCGAAAGTACCGATCAGAGCTTGACTCCGGGAAACGGACCCAAAGCCGTCTTTGCTACCGGCGCTGCCAAGAAGGCAAAGAAGAAGAACAAGAAAAACAAGACCCCAACAAAAGACCCTCTGGCAGAGGAGGTGATTGCCGAGGAATACGAAGAAGACTCGGATGGAGCACTTATCCCAGACAAGCTGAAAAAAGAAGCATCGGTGGATGGACACGTGATCACTGAAGGTGCGCGTAAACTCATCGATGCCGCATTAATCACACCTATCCCTACAGCTGCAGAACTTACTGCAGATGAGATGGATGAAAGGGCGCAAGCCCTAGAAGCACGTCATCAACAACTCCTCGATGAAGCCAAAAACATCGAGGTGGAGAAGAAACGCATGTCGAACAAGGAGTACATGTCTCGTCTGCATCAGAAGACACGGAAGCGTCACATAGATGACAACCAATTCCCACGTGTCCGTGCCGTCCTTTTCGAAGATGAGATGGGGAAGCCACGGAAAGATAGCAATGGAGATTGCGTATACCCAACACCAGTACAAAATACCGTGGCAGCCCAAGAAATTCTATCGGCTAATCCAGGACCAGAGGAGATCCGTTTGGGTATCAAGCTACTCAACAAGGGACTTGAGCAGCAAAAGGTCGCCCTGTCCGGAAGTCATAAACTGGTCTCGGATTCTGACCAATGTCGCACAGATCCGGCATGGGCTGACGTAAGACCCCATTATGTTCCGGAGCAGCATTATTGCCCCGAACAACGGGAAGACAATTATTCGAGAACCGGATCGTCAGGACAGCATCGCAAGACTACACACGGCTGGAGCAACGTCGCACCAGCGGCCAAGAAAGACGTCATCGCTGCCCTAAATCCGACGAACCCTCCCCGGTGAGAATCTAAGGATCGAAGGGGAGAAGATAAAGAGAAACGTCGGGAGGAGGATCGTCAGAGAATGCCACCTCCTAGACATGAGAATCGTCCGGCTGAGCCTCACTATGGTGGGAACGACGGACGAAGAAACGATAGGAACCATGCCGGTACAAGCCGGCAGGGGGCTCGTCATAGTCAAGACCCTCCCCGGAATCGGAATAATGAAGTTCCGGCCGGAGGCCGGCGATCAGCTGGAAACTATCCAACTACTCCACCTTCTCCACCACACAGTCATCACAACGGCTCCCATGGAGGGAAAGGAGGACGACATGGTGGAGGAGGTGGTGGCGGAAGCCGAAGTCCGGCTCCACGGCACCGCAGCCACAGCCGGCATTCGGGACGATCTCTATCCCTGAACGACACAAGGCAAAGGATAATTTCCAACATAGAGGCTCAGCGCTATGAAAACGATGACGTGTACGTGGGCCCAAAGTGCTTCGGTCCACACATTAGAGCTACAAAATTCCTGGAAGGATTTGCTATCTCAAGACATATCCAAGCCTACGACGGCATTGCTCGGCCAGACACCTGGTTACAGGATTTCTTCCAAGCTTGCTTTGGCGCCAAAGGCGGAAACAGCCTGGTCGCAACCCGATATCTCCCACTAATGTTGCGGAAGACGGCATGATCATGGCTCAATGAACTTCCGGCAAACACCATCCATAACTGGTATGATTTACAAAGCGCGTTCTTTCGGAATTTTGAAGGCACATATCGGAGGCCTTGTACGGTTGGGGACCTACAGCGTTGCACCCAGAAAGCCGGAGAAACTTTTCGGGATTACCTCGGACGATGGATCGACACCAAGAACTCCTGCGAAGGAGTAAATGATCAAACTGCGATTGAAGCTTTCATCGCAGGTCTCCCTATTGGTTTATTACGCCATCGCTTGAAGTGTGACAAGGTCACCGATTTGGGAGAGATGATAGAAACATCGAGCAAGTATGCAGATGCTGACGACGATGCAGAAGGACTACTCAATGCCCTAGCTGTGCCTCAGTCGGCAAAACAACCAAAGCAACAAGCTCAGAAGCGCAAAAACACCTCGGAAGAAAAACCCAACGCGGAAACAGCGGTAGTCACTACTGTTTCTGGGTCTAGAGGACGAGGAGGACATGGTGGAGGCCGCGGGCGTGGCCGTGGGACATCAAGGGTCCAAGGAAGAGGAGAACAACAACCAGGCAAAACCTACTCTTGGGCCGACATTGCCAATAACCCATGTGTGCATCACCTAGACGCTAGTGGGGGCTCGTCCCACACCAACGCTGAATGTCGTTTCAATGACGACATCAAAAGAGATGACACCGCGGGCTACAAAGCTAAGCGGATGAAGGGAAAGAAAAATCCCGAAAAAGACAAGGAGACCAAGGAAGATTCCGACATAGAGGAAGCTGATGCTTCGAATCCCAAGTCGGAAGGGAAGAAGACTTTTCCCACCAAGAAGGACACTTATGTCACCTTCCTCGGATCTCAACCATCAAAGGTCAAGAAAGCAGTTCTACACGAGCTCAATGCAACAGTTCCGGCTGTCCCCCAGTATCTGGACTGGTCGGAAGTGGCAATCACGTTTGACCGTGATGATCATCCGCCTAAGCTACACAGGCGAGGAAAATATGCCTTAATCACCAACCCACTTATTGATGGTTATGGTTTCTCCAAGACCCTCATGGACGGTGGTAGCAGCATCAATATTCTCTATGTCGAAACGCTACGCCGGATGAAGATCTCGGAGACCTAGCTAAACCATAGCTCTGTGATTTTTCACGGAGTTATCCCAGGAAGACAAGCTAATTCCCTAGGAGAGATCACTTTGGATGTTACCTTTGGAACTCCAAAGAATTATCGGACGGAGGCACTTTCCTTCGAAGTGGTCTTGTTCAAGAGCGCATACCACGCTATATTCGGACGTCCGGCTTACTGGGCTTTTATGGCTCGTCCGTGTTACATTTACAATATGATGAAAATTCCAGGTCCCAACGGCGTGATCACCATCAGGGGAGACCCAAAGAAAGCACGAGAGTGCGAGGATGGAAATGCCGCCTTTGCTAAAGTCGTGTTGCACGCCCAGGAGTACCAGGAGATCAAGAAGAGCATAGATCCGTCCAAGATACCCGCAACGAAGAAGGAGGTTACCAAGCCAAATCCGGAGTTCAAGGCATCAGAAGAGGCGAAGAAAGCACCATTGAAGGACGATGACCCCTCCAAGGTGACCCAGATAGGCGTAGGCCTAGAGAGCGCATAGGAAAGCGTGCTCGTCAAGTTCCTCCAAGCAAATCAAGATATCTTCGCATGGCAGCCATCTGACATGACCGGAGTACCTAGGGAACTTGTCGAGTACTCTCTAAATGTAAACCCGAACGCTAAACCCGCCAAACAGTCCTTACGACAGTTTGGCGATGAAAAGCATAAGGCAATAGCTAAGGAACTAGCACGGCTCGAGTTAGCCGGATTCATAGAAGAGGTCATCCACACTGAGTGGTCGGCTAATCCTATAATGGTCCCTAAAAAGGACACCACTGATTTAAGGATGTGTGTTGATTATACTGCCTTGAACAAGGCTTGTCCAAAAGATCCGTTCGCTCTGCCTAGAATTGATCAAGTTATCGATTCTACGGCAGGCTCGGAACTCCTCTGTTTTCTCGACGCATATTCCGGTTATCACCAAATCCGGATGAAGGAATCTGATAAAATCAAAACTTCATTCATAACCCCCTTCGGAACCTTCTGTTTCGTTACAATGCCCTTTGGGCTGAAGAACGTAGGAGCTACGTACCAGCGCACGATGCAGCATTGCCTCCACGACCAACTCGGACGCAATGTACATGCATACGTGGATGATATCATGGTGATGTCCAAAAATAAGGAAACACTCATTTCCGACTTGGAGGAAACGTTCGCTAATCTACGAAAATACAACATCATGCTTAACCCGAAGAAATGCTTCTTTGGAATACCAGCCAGAAAATTGTTAGGTTTCATCGTGTCTCAAAGAGGCATAGAGGTGAACCGAGACAAAATCAAGGCTATACTCAATATTTCCAGGCCAACTCGCCTGAAGGACGTACAAAGATTAACTGGTTGCATTGCTGCGGTCAGTTGATTTGTAAGCCGGCTTGGTGAAAGAGCCACACCATTATACAAACTCCTAAAGAAGACCAAGGATTTTGTCTGGACTGACGAAGTTGAAGCTGCACTGCAAGACCTGAAGAAAGTACTCTCATCTGCTCCTATCCTCGCAGCGCCGGAACCTTAGGAACCGATGTTGCTTTATATTGCTACAACAAATAAAGTCGTTAGTATCGTCATGGTAGTGGAGAGACTAGAGGAAAATCAGGAACACTTGGTGCAGCGTCCGACTTACTTTGTCAGCGAGGTCTTGACAGAATCAAAATAGCGATATTCGCACTATCAAAAGTTGGCTTACGGTGTTTTCCTAGCATCTCGTAAGTTACGACACTATTTTCAGGAGCATCCAATTACCATGGTGAGCAAAGCTCCCATGAGAGACATAATCAACAATAGCGACCCCACAGGACGTGTCGTCAAATGGGGCATAGAGCTCTCAGCTTTCGATATTGAGTATAAACCTCGGACAGCAATCAAATCCCAGATCCTTGCCGACTTTGTCGCTGATTGGACAGAGACGAAGGAGAACATGGTCCTCCCTGAGTCGGAATACTGGACCCTCTTTTTCGATGGGTCTAAGGCTCGAGGGGGCTCAGGGGCTGACGTGGTGCTCAAATCACCCCAAGGAGATAAACTATTATATGTGTTGCAGATCCACTTTACAGCGGCAAACAATATTGCCGAGTATGAAGCACTGCTGCATGGAATCTGGATTGCCAAGGATATTGGCATCTGACGTTTGATGTGTTACGGAGATTTGGATCTTGTTGCTCAGCAAGTCTCGGATATTTGTAATGCAAATAAGCACATGGCAGCATATAAAGCCGTCGTGGATGATCTATCTAAATCGTTCGAAGGATTTGAAGTTCAACACATCCCTCGAGCAGAAAATGAGGAAGCAGATGCACTATCTCGAATAGGCTCTGCACGGAAAGAGGTCCCGGATGGCGCATTTTTAGAGCACCTCAAAGTTCCCTCGATAAAGGGAGTAGATGAGGAATATCCGACCAAATCCGACTCACCTTGAATAGCAGTTCTGGCTGTAATTCCCAGCTGGACTCAACCCTACCTTGATTATTTGGTAGATGGCAAATTACCCGAAGACGAGGTGCTGGGCCGGCAGATTATCCGACGAGCAAAAACCTATACTATTGTTAAGGGTGAGCTCCATAAACGGAGTGTTTCTGGGGTTTTTCAGCGCTGTGTATCTCCGGAAGAAGGAGTGGAAATCTTAAGGGAAATCCACGAAGGCGAGTGTGGTCACCACGCTGCAGCCAAATCTTTAGTGGCAAAAGCTTTTCGACATGGATTTTTCTGGCTTACAGCTCAGGCAGATGCCGAACGGTTAGTCAAGACATGCAAAGGCTGCCAAAAGTACGCCAAGCAAGCTCATATTCCGGCTGATCAGCTGTGAACAATACCTATAACATGGCCTTTTGCGGTCTAGGGGCTTGATATGGTAGGACCCTTTAAACGAGCTCCAAGTGGATTTACCCACCTCTTAGTGATGGTGGATAAATTCACCAAGTGGATCGAGGCTAAACCTGTCACTAGTTGTGATGGAGCAACATCCAAAAGATTTGTCGAGGATGTTATAATCCGGTATGGTTATCCACATAGCATTATCACGGACAACGGGAGTAACTTTTCTATGGGAGAACTGGATGAATTCTGCGATGAGCAAAATATTCGGCTTGACATTGCGTCAGTCGCACATCCACAGGCTAAAGGACAAGTCAAAAGAGCAAATGGTTTAATTCTACAAGGCCTGAAACCAAGACTCGAAGCACCACTACGACGTGCTGCGGGGGCTTGGGCAGAAGAATTACCTTCTGTAATTTGGAGTCTTCGAACAACTCCAAACATGTCAAAAGGATACACACCTTTCTTCTTGGTCTATGGCGCAGAAGCAGTTCTTCCTAGTGATTTAATTCATACTTCTCCTAGAGTGGCCGTGTATATCGAAGAGGATGCCGAGATTTCTCGACAAAATGATCTCGACTTAGTCGAAGAAGTTCGCGTCGTTGCTGAAATGAGATCTACAGCCTATCAGCAGAAGTTATGCAAGTATCATAGCCAGAGAGTCCGAAATAGATCTTTCAATAAAGGTGATTTGGTTCTCCGGCTTGTGCAACAAAGAAAGCACAAACTTTCCACAGTATGGGAAGAGCCCTTTTTAGTTAGTCGAGTATTGCACAATGGATCATACTACTTAACTGACATGAGGCCAGTCAAAGAAAGACCTGCTACTAAGAAGAGAAAAAGAGCTGGAGGCAGTACAAATCCGGATGAGTTAGACAGACCATGGAATATTGCTCAGCTATGTCCCTTTTATTCTTAGTTTATCCTTCTTTATAATCATACATATGTACATGTTCTGTGAGAAATAAAAGTTTTGGTTACCTCAAGTTTTTTCTGAGAAGTTCTTAGACCATCTTATTTCCGAATGATCATGTCATAGTCGAAAATCCCAGAATGCTTGAAAGTACTTTATGCTCATGTTCGTTCTGGTCTAGATTTCCGATTCTAAAAACTACTACCTTCGGGTATAACTCTAAAAAAATTCTAGTCTTTACTTTGGTTATTTATCTGATTGCCGGATGCGGGCATTTTCCGAGTAGTGAATTGTTGGTACTAGAAGCCGGCTTTGTTTCCGAGTTTAAACTAGTTTAGCAATTGAGCTCCGTTGCTTGGCAAAGTTTCCGGCAGAAGGTTTGGCCGGCTCACAAAAGGGACGAGGCGGAAAGCCAGATAAACGATAAGTAGAGACGAAACATATAAGTGCTTGTGTAAACATTTCAGGCATGCAAAAATTTTAAAAGTCAAAAGTGCTGAATAGATCAAAAGCTTAGCACTTGCAAAGATAAATAGTACTTAATATTTACAATCACATCAGTTTTTCCAGGATAATACATAAATTTCTGGTCTATGATGCAGGGAAAGATGAAGGATCTGCCGGCTCGCTAGTCACTCCGCCTTGATATCGTTCCGAGATATCCGCATCTGAGTTGGTGCGTTCATCGTTGGAAACTTCTTCGGCTTCTTCTGCAGGAGGAGGCGGAGTAGCCACACGGGTGAAGAAGGGGATCTCGTAGTTGGTCAGGTCAGCTACGTGGCACCCGTATCCGGCGCAGGAGTGCATAATGGCTTGAAGGTCCTGCTCCTGGCCGTCTTCGTCTACCTTGCAGTACCCTTTAGTCACTTGCCATATTTCCATGTTTCCATGGTGGCTCATGACCATGGAGAGGGCGTTCTGCGCGGCAGTCCGCGCGTAGGACATATTCCAGTCCCGAACAAGCTGCGGCATCTCCTTGGCCCTGTCCCGCACCTCAAAATCCGACATGCTTGGCATGTCCGGAATCTTGAGAGACTCGCCAATGTCCTCAAGGGACTGGCGAAAGTCATGAAGAAGATCACCGACTTGGGTAAGCCGGTGAGTGCGGGGCCCGGATGAGGAAGAGTCCGTCAACTTTAGAGGACCTATACACAAAACAAGTCAAGAAAAACCGACATTGATAAAAGTCGAAGAAAAGTTAAGTCAGAGAGGTGGAATGTACCAAACATGACGTCGTCAATCTTGGTCTTCTCCTCTCGGAGACTCTAGAGTTCAGCCCGGAGCGCCTGGGATATGTCCTTCTCTCTGCCAAGCTCATTCTTGAGGTCCGAGATTACTTTATCTTGAGCGGCAATCTTGCGATCGCGCTCTTCAGTGGCCATGGAGGAGGATTCCAGGACTTGAGCTATGCTCGTTTCATGATCCGCCTTGAGCTTATCCAGCTCTTGGCGAAGTCCCTTGTTTTCCACCACCAGGGTTTTGAGGTTCTCGGCCTCTTCAATCATAGCGATGGATTGTTTCACCAACGTTGTAAGACAAAAAGAACAACAGTTCGGAAAAATTCGACATAGAAAAAGCAAAAGACAAGGTTTGAATCTCGAAATGTTTACCTTCGGCTTCATCCTTGGCTACCTTGAGCTCAACATTTTTAAGCCGGAGAGCTTTGATCTCTCTCCGCTTATTACAGACATTGGACAATAATTCCTGGTTATAGGAACATACTTTCTGTAAGTCAGAAAGCTACTTAAGACTCGGGCTAATATTTTTTTTCTAAATATCAGCACGAGCCTTGGGGGCTACACTAGTTCGTTCTTTGGCATCCTAATGAAATCATAAACTCGGATTCTATATCCTACTTCATGCTTGGGGGCTAGAGGATATTATATAATATAATGTAAAAACAAGAGTTGGAATTCCGACTTACATATTTCTCGCAGGTGAGTTTATCTAAACCCGCGTTCACTTCAGCTGCCACCTTCTCGGCGAGAGTAAGAGGGATCACTGGAGTTATTGGAAGCTCGCCAGTCTTGATCCTCTCGTCGTGAAGGCGGACTTGAGTGAGAAGGTCAGAGAACTTGACGTCCTCTGCTTCTTGCGCCTCCTCTTCGGGGGATAGATGGCTTTTGTCCAGGACTTGCCTGGCTAGCCGCTGGATCTCCTCTGCAGATTTTCGGGTCAGGTCAAACTTGGCAAGACCCAGATTGTTGAGGAGGTTTTCGGCGAAGACTTCAGCCGAGGGATCATTACCCGAAGAGGGTTCACCCTTATCTTGACCTGACACACCCACAGTGGCGTCAGTTTGTGACCCAAGGATCACATGCTCCATTTGAGGAGCCAGATCTTCTGCAGCTTCCGATGAGATAACCGGAGTTGCAGAAGGTTGAGGAGCCGGAGTCGGAGGAGCTACGGCAGGCGAAGCTATGATAAGCTTCGTCTGGCGTAAGGGCTTCAAAGAAATCCCTTTCCCCTCGCCCTTGATGATCGATTTTGCTCTGAGAAGGTAACAAAGTCGGAAACGTTACATCTCGGAAAGAAGTTTAAGTAAAGCACAAAGATGGAAAAGTTATGATGGAAAGAGTACCTCTTCACGACGGGCACCTCCTTTGTGCCAACCGCCATTGTCGGAGCTTTGCGCTTCTTGAGCGCAAGATCCGGCAGTGGAACTACTTCCACCTCCTGAGAGAACTCCGGAGGGTATCCTTCGAGCGGAGCAAGTTCCGACTCGGGGATGTCAGCAAGCTGAAAACAAGAAAACATATCAGCATTGCAACATAACTCGAAGATAGAAACACATAAAAGATGTGATGATAAAAGCTTACCGGCACCACGGGGTTTTTCGCCGTGTGCATGTCCAGAGAAACCTCTGGAATCCGCCTCTCGATCTGCTCCTTGATCAGCCACTTGATTTGGCTTATGTAGCCTTGAGTGGTGTAGGCCTTGGGGCTGATACGGAGGGAGTCGGTCAGAGAAGACGTGACAGAGTGCATCAGTCTATCCCCGTGGTACTGAAGTGGCTGGATCCGGCGTGAGACCCAACACTGGACCAAGTCGGATCCCTTCAGACCGTTGTGTTTGATCAGATATTCGATCCGCCTCTTAGCGAGGATCAGATCATCTGTGAGAGCCGGAGCAGCCTCATCCCAGGAAGGCTGGGCCGTGGCGGCTCCATCAACAAAAACTGGCAAAGCAGTGTCTTTGCCGAGAGCCGGAATATCCCTATGGTAGAAAAAAGTGGCTGGCCATTGTTTGACCGAGTCACTGGCAAATTTTTTTGGGATATGCCCGGTCTCGTCTAAGAGAAAAACTAATGGTGCCGGTGATGTAGGGAACACCGGCAGTGATGGAATTCCTCCGGACATGAAAGTAAAACCGGAAGAGAAGCAAACTCGGCCTAATGTCGAGAAATCCCTCGCAAAGCGCAGCATATGCGCTCATTTCTAGAAGAGAATTGGGAGGAAGATTGTGAAGTTGAACTCCATAGTGATCTATCACCTCGGAGAAGAACTCCGAGGGAGGAAAAGACAGACTTCGGTCCAGATGAGTGCCGAAGTGGACTCGCTCGCCCTCGTGTGGGTTGGGGACGGTTTTGCCGGAGCCGCTCCTCCAGTCGTCGGCAACGAGCAGCCCCTCCTTCTCCACATTCTTGATGCCTGCCTCGTCGAGGGCGCAGGGGATCCAGATTCCCCTGTAGCTTTCCTTCTCCGCTGCAGCTTCCGCCTTCGCCGCCGCCGCTGCTGCCAAGCCAGAGGAAGAAGATGAAGAAGCCATTTTTCCCCGGTGAGAAAGTGACCTTAAAGGGGCGGCGCTGGGAGTTTCTGTGGGGGAAGGACGAGGAGGCTATGTGCGCGCAGGAGGATTGGGAAGGAAGGAAACAACAAAGGACTGGTGGAAAGGAGAAGAGGAAATCTAAACCCCTTATATCCACCTACCTGCGCCAAGATTCGTGCAAACGCTACAGTACAACCGCCACGCGTCGTGGAAAGAACTGGGAAGGACCCGCACGATGATTGCGTCGCCTCGATCTCCACGCACGCATTGAAACGGCGTCTCGGTTTCGCGGACCGCGGACCCACCAATGGTCGTGCTGACGGAACGCTGTCAGATGACGTGACTTGACCATGCTTGTGTCAGGTGGCGTTAGAGACCAAGTTCCGACTTAGTTTGAAAACGAGCTAGAAAATCCGAGTAACCAACTGAAAGGTCCGACTTATTTTTTAAGACCCGGATCGTATCTTTTATTGTGAAGTTTCAGGAACCCTTCAAGATTCTGCAAGCCGAAGATCAAGCTAGACGATGATAAATCCGACTTTGGATCTTGGAGGCCTCGGGGGCTGCTGTTGGGGATATACTTTCCAGGTATCCTCACAGTTCCTCACTGACCAGGGTGGCCCACTTCGGGTTAGAGTTTTGCTTCACGGACGGCCCAGTCAGGGAGAAAGACGGAGTCCAATCCGGCTACGGGGAGGCCCAGAAGACTTACCGACTTAGGCCCATAATGTTACTTGTAGTTCAAGATGTACTCTGTAACCAACTCTTAGTCGTAGCCGGATAGATTTCTCCTGTAAATCCTAGGCCGGATATCTATATAAGCCGTCCTAGGGAGAGCCTTTAGGACACACCTCAATAGTCTACAATCTCAACTCGCACAGGCGAAACCCTTGTAACCCATATTCTGGCTCTGCCGTATTACTGAATTGCTAGCAGGAGTAGGATCCGTCCAAAGCCGGCGGATTCGAACCTGGGTAAACTTGTGTGTTCACCCTCCCGGAATACCGTACGTCTCACCCCTCTCCTCCGCACGCCTCGAGGACCCCCTCATGGCGTACTTGTCATCAATCCGACGACAACATGTGGGCCACATATTAATTAAATAGTACACTTTATAGTTAATTATTATATATATTAGCTATAGAGCTGGCTATAGATGACGTGTCACTTGCTTATAGCCAATAACCGGCTATCTATCTTCTATACTATAATTTACGTTGAGGTAGATTCGTCTTTCCGTCCGACTTTTCTGTGGACGATTTTGCCCCTCAACCGTGCCGGAAATTACCCACCTTGCCACTCGGAAGTGAAAACCCGTTTCAAAAAATTTCCGTCTCTTCTTCACCTCCGGGCCGAAGCGCCCGATTCCCCATCCTGCCTGTGAGGAGCCGCTCGCCGACGACCTCCCGGTGCCTCCTCTTGGGTCTTCGAGCCAAACCGCTCGATTCCCCATCCTGCGCGTGCGGCGCTGCTCTCCAGCGACCTCCGGTGCCTCCTCTCAGGTGGCCTTGCCCGCCGTCAGCTGGGCATGTGGCTGCACGGCCGTAGGTCGACAGGGATGCAACGCTCCGGACGGACAGGGGCACTGCTGTTGCCGAGGAAGGGGTTCTTCGTGCTCCTGATGGACGAGTGCGGCGAGACGATGGAGGAGGAGGAGGACATCAACAACTTCATGAACGAGAACACCTAGGTGTTTCAGCGCTTGACATGAAACGAACAATAAAACCACTGAATTGCTTTTCAATTCATCAAAATCTGACAACAAAATTACATCTAGAACTGCAATGAACTAAAATAAAATATGAGTACGCGGTCAAATTAACACGCAGATCAACAAAAGCCAGTGAAATCAAATTATCCAAGCATCCGACAACTCAAATCTAGATCCAATGGCGGGAGGCATCGTGATGCAGGAAGACGGGTTGTTGGGCGGCGGAGGCGCATGACGGCCGCGACAGGGAAGCAAAAGGTAGTGACGGCAACAGGAAGCACAGACCGTACACGATGGCATGTTGGATCCACAGATACGCTCCTAAAGAGTTCCGTGAGGACGAAAGGCACCTGCCCAACTCTATTGGATAAGAATACATACCTTTTTTTTCTAGGGCGAGCTGCAAAATGAGCGGTTTGGGCCAGTGCCAAACGACCAGCCAGGCACTCTTTTCAGCCTTTAGTGCGAAAACGAGAAGCACCAGTTAAGCTGGTCGACAAGAGAATACCAAATTCAGAAATCAGAACATGCTACACTAACACCACGAGTAACACGAATACAAAACCCATACGGGGCGCCACTTAGCTAGACTAAGCCTCACTTCAGCTCACTAATTGCAAATAAAGGCCTAATCTAATAACCAAGATACACATAAATAAGAAGATTGCATATTAGGTACAAAGTTTTTATTTATATTTCGATAGGGTTGATGTATAGTGAAACAAAGGAGCGAATTCGGAAGCAGAAACTATTTTTTCCAAATGGTACTAAGTGTATAAGAAAATTTAAATGCTACAAATTACATCATATTATTTTCTAGGTTTGTGAGCACATATTGACTTATTTTACAATTGTTGCAACGCTCGGGAACTTTCACGTGAAATACGGAAGGTAAAAATAATTTCTAAGTTGTAGCCAAATCGGTCGTTTGCTCAGTGAATAAGATCGATCGAGCATCGAAGCAGTGTCATCTGGCGAGTTAAAAAGGTCCCTATGATGAAAAAATCTCATATCACCTGAATTATTTTTTATTTTAAGAAAAATAATTTACGAACTATTGATCCATTGCAACGAATTATGGTCCCATAGCAACGCACGGACTCTCTGCTACTCCTTCGACCCATATTAGTTGACTTGAATTTATATAAATTCGAATATATTTAGTATTAAAACATGTCTAAATACATTCGAATCTAGACAAATTTAAGTCAATTAATATAGATGGGAGCCGAGTACTATTATTGAACTTGCTCTAGGGTGTCGTTCGCCCCGGCTGCGGCCAGTTATCCCGTCCACGCGATCGGATCGTTGGATGCCACGTAGTGCCCACCAATTACTGTGTGTCCTCCACTCCTCTTTCTATTCCCTTCGCGACGCCTCTCGACCACTCCGCCGCTTTTCCTTCTACCGATATCTTCTCCATCTACTCCAAAAGAAAAAAAAAATCTTCTCCATCTCCCATCAGGTTGGCCGGGCAGTGGAGGGGATGGACGGTGCTTCAGCCTCCCTCCTCTCTCGCGGTGGAACTCACGTCAACGAAACCCCTTCCTCCTCCATGGCTCTACCTTGGGCATGGGTGCCGCGCGTTCGGCGGCGGCACAACGGCCGGTGTCGCAGGCGTGCCGGTACAACGGTGAGGAGGGACCTACCCCTGTCGTGGAACGCCCGAGGTGGTTGGCTCTGCCTCACGTCTACCGGCTTCGAATCAAATGCGCCGGCGTCAGCACCGGCGGGCGCACGTCGCCTCTGCAGCACCCCCTCTCTCCACCCAAGGCCGCTACCCTCATTCTCTCCCCCTTGGTAGCCGTGGTGCCTACCGGGCAGCCATCGACGTGGTTGCCGGCGCAGTGGAGGAGGCCGATGTCAGTGGAAGACAAGTTCCCGGCGGCGTCGGAGCGCGGCAGGCAATCTTGCGGAAGACACCATACACGTCGAGGGGAAGGTATGCAGCCTGACCGCTCCGTCCTTCCTCTCAGTTTTCTCTCTTTGGCCTCCTCTCTTTCTAAGCGGTGGTGACAGCGTGTATCTCTAGCTTCAGGGTATCACCAATCTGGCAGAGGATCGCTTGCTGGAGTATGTAGACAGGTTGTGCGTCCTGCAAAGAAAGGTAAATCGGTACAACTGCAAATCTGTGGAAGAATTGACTATATAATTATAGCTGAAAGTAGACAACAAATGCTATGTTTAATTAATTTTGCACAATGAGCAAGACCTCTGATCGATATTGTAGATTATAAGTACCTATAATTGTAGTGTGTTTCCATGACCCTAGATAGTTGAAGGGAACCATAAAGTTGTGTCTTAAATTCCAAATGATCTTTTAGATGCATTCTATTGTTCATGTAATATATAGATAACCCATGATTTGATCACACATGATACGTCTGACTTGCTACTACATGACATGCAGCCAAGAAAGCAAGGTCTGGAGACAAAGCTAATGATGTTGAAGCTAGATCTGAAGACAAAGGTGTCGGTGCCACCCAAGCTGCTCAAAAAGAACGCAAGATGCATGTACTGCACATCTAATGTTTTCAGAGATTCTTACAACTGAAACTGTTGGTTTTAGCTTTCTCAGCTGCGTGCACCTGCTCACCGATGGGCATGCTGCCGCCGGCGAGCAAACAATACCCATGCCAGTTATTGCATCCATGCCAGTCATCATTTTGGGTGAGCTATCTCTCTCACACACTTCGACGACATTTGTTCCGCTGTTTCCTTTCTCTTTTTTGGAGCATATCAGTCAGATGATATGAGATAGACCTTTAGATAGATTCATTTATGCACTATAAATCAGTAAGGTTATGTGTGTCGTGCTCCTATAGGCAATAGTTCAAACAATACATGGTTATTTCATTTTCAGCTTTTTACACTTCATGATTCATCTGAAACTGATGGTGTTTACACTACATGACATTTGTTCCACCACACTCCGATGCAGATTGCAGCTTAGGCAACGACAGTCTCGCCACCAGTAGCATCGGCACTACAAGCTGAAGCATTTAGCATTCTTCTCGCAGCGCTCAGATTACTTTGCAGGGCCACACAAACGTCTGACGGTACAAGCATCTGCCTTTTATTATCTAAATTTGTTTAGAGTACTTCTGCAGTACTAGGGTTTTTTCATATGATTAGAACAGAAACAGTGCTCATTTTGCTCATCTATTTTGCTAAATATTTGTTTTCGAAATGTTGAGACTCAAGTTTGAGGCAAATAAGAAAGTTGACGAGCAGTATGCAAGGTCAAGATGAGGTTAATTCTAGGGTGAAAGCCACGTTTGCATTTATGCTAGCACTGAACTAGGAGGGTTTTCTTTTGCTTCTACCCGTTCTCTGCAACATCATCAGCAAATAGAAGGTCGTTTCACTCCTCTTCTCACATTGTTAGCACTAGCTGAAATATATAATGCCTAAACACACATATCGTTTAGCTCGGCTAAACTCTATATGCTCTGTTGTGATTATGTGTTCGTTTAGTTCCGATGAGTATATTCAAAACTTTTGAAGCATTAGGCACTCAATGGTGCTTACCTAGACAAAGTGTTTTTTCATGATTGCAAATATTATTTTTATGTACTCTTAGCCACTTGGATGAGTGTGTTTAAACTTTTTGAAACATTGGGCGCTCTATGGTGCTTACCTGGCCAAATTGTTTTGTCATGATATAAATTCCAAATATTATTTTTATGTATACTTATCCACCAGTCATTTACATAATGTCATTTATCTTCATGCTACATAAATGTGAAGTATGTATTTCAGTATTGGTGTAATGGCTTATGCCATTTGATTTTGGTTAGGGAAAAGCTACCTACTGGTGGCAAATATTCCACTTCTGCATTTCAGGAGTGGTGGTGTTCATGTACATTCGAATGTGGTGGAGTAGTGGTGACTTCATACAGTTGTAACAAAAAAATTCCAATGTAGGTGGAATTGTGGAAAACAGTCCATGGTTGTTCTTTGGACATGATTGTCATATATAGCCATACTTCCTCTTGGAAAACAGTAACTGTTTTTATTAGTTAGTTATAGTGTGCTAATTCTTATCATATTCCGCTATTTATTTTCATAGGAGTAATCTCATGTCGTGCTTCAGAAAACGGTTGTTGCTTGTGGGGACGGACATTAGTCTTATGTGCGCATGATGCAAACACTCCATTTTTTTTACTTTGTTACTTTGCCACCAGATGGTGCAGTTGTTGCTTCGTTGTCTTTGTCCTTGTGCTGCAAGCTTATACGTTTTGATTTTTTTCCAGCATTTCGTTGTCGCAAGGCAGGTTAAGTCGGGATCCAACAATCAGGATTATGTCATATGACCAGTTGTATAATATTTACATGTGCAGAACATCACTACACTATAGGCATCAAACTGGTATATCATCTCCCCTTCCTCTATATATGGTCTCCTATATATGAGGCGAGCATCATCTAATACGGATGGCTGGCATGAGCTTGATAAAATGTGCACATGAAGATGCTTTGTAGTCTACCATCATGAAACTTTTGCTATGTACAATGTGTTGTGATCAGCATTTCGGAATTTCCCTCAAAGGTCAGTGAATCATTTTCAAGATCCTTTAATTTCATTCTGATATCGTTAAGCTGTGTCAGATGGCTGAACTGGACAAGGTGTTCACTTAGGAGTGTTCAGAAAAGCCGAAGATGATTGGTGTTTGTTGTCAGGTTATTTTCGTGGGCATGAAATGTTATGATATCACTAGGTGGCTGACTATTATTAGTTTGTACATCAGCTTGCACTTCTCCAAAATCAGTACTCGAGTTTGACCTTTAGCTGAATTGTTCTAGCTACTGATTTGTATGAATTACTATCTTAGTATGAGAATCTGGAACAATGTTGTGGAACCGTAGCTACGAGCCAGAGGTATGTCGCACTTGTGGAAAGAAAAATCAAGAAGCAACATGGTACATTGGCTTGGACAGAAATCGGTAGGTGTTATGTTGCAGATAATTGCTATGTGAAGGCAACCGCTATTAAAGCGGTTTCTCCCAATCGTTCGCATCGTGTGTCCAAGTGGCATGTCCTAAAGACCAATCATTCGCATCATGTTTGCAAGCGGCATGTCAGGACCATTTAAAGAAGATTTCCACATGATTATGATTCATTCGCTCATAGTAGATGAGTAGTTTGTGTTTACCTGGAGCAGCTGTGGGATATCAGGGGAAAAAGGAAAAGCGGGCGTACCCATACTTGTGGCATTTGTTCTATGCGGGAATGACTACTACCCTGAGAAGTTAGTTGATAAACTTTTTTTAAGACGGTTTCTTGGTGGCTTCTTTGATGAATGATTTGTGAGGAAGTACGAGAGATTTTTCATTGATAGATTGCAAAGGAAGGTCTGGTCAGTCTGTTCATTCTCCAACTGATCAGTATGACTTCGAGGTTCATGTCCATCCAGATTGCGTGGGAGACTTTTCTTGATAGATTAGCAGCACTATCCTCCCCCTTATGTAAGCCAATCTAATATGTATATGTACCCACCATCTGGCTACGGCCAGCAAAAGGAAATATACACCTGGGGAATCAATTTATTTTGCTCTGCGGCTCTTTGTTAATATATGATCTGGTGCTCCTTTATTATGCGCATCTACAAATCTGCCCAAACTAACCATGACGTCAAAACATTCCATACACGATCCAACGGGACGTGCCGCCGTGCCTTCTTACCTAGTACCTTGACAAAAGCAGAGCTGAGCTAGAACCAACGTGTGTTTGATTCAGACGACTTCATCAGTATAAATTATGTCCGTGTGAAGAAGTAAATTCAAATAGCAACCATGCTAGGACGTGACAGGCAAAATCCATACTACACAATAGATGTTGTGAATTCAGCTATATACTGTCAATTTATTTATTCCTACATCAATGGTAGAGCATAGAATATAATCAAAAGACAATTGTATTTCTATTAGACTATAAAACATATCGAATACGCGGCTATTACACGTGAAAGAACCCAATGGAGATCAAAACGGTGCAAGCACTTAACCGTATATTTTAGTATTAGATAAAAAATGGTTAAAAGTTTGGAACCATGGTACCACCTAAACCTTTGCATTCGGCCACCTAATTCGCCGCTAACGGTAAAAGAAATGGCATAGTCTGAAACATTGGACGACACCTATGTTGCAGATACTCTACATTAAGAGAATTAAAATAATTGATAGGATCTCATGTGGGCATATCGATATATATGCTGATGATGGTTTGGCGGAAGATAGTGGAGGCGGCGATATCTAGAGCGTGTGCGTGGGCACCATTTCGTGAATAGGCTAGGCGGATCTGATCTCCTGGAGTGCATGGAGTGCATGAGGCAGCTAGGTGTTTGCTACATCTCGTCGGAGAGATGGCGATATGGTAATCGTTTTGCTCGGTGTATTAGTTTGGCGGTTTCGGTTTGTATGATCTTTGTAATAGCTTTTGCCACATACTTTTGTTGCTCTAATAATAAATAAAGGCTGTGTGCATCGCTTGATGCAGAAGCCGGGGCTTCACTCCCCATTTCGTAAAAAAATGTGGGTACACAAAGTACATGTACAAGGTGGTGCAGCAGGGTCGGGAAAAATGAAGGGAAGGCTAATGCAAATGAAGAAATACCTAGGTTTTTTGGGGGTGTAGTTTTCAATATATTAGTATTTTGAATTTCTAAAGTTAGAACATCAATATATACACGATTTGTAGTAATATTTTCCCGATAGGTGCAACCAGATGCTCCATCATTCATATAGATGGAAACAATGGTAGTCAATGATAGTACATACTAGTGGAAAAAGGGCCTATATTCCCGGTTCATAAGGGCCATTGGTCCCGGTTTGTGAACTGGGACCAATCATTCGGGACCAATATTGGTCCCGGTTCGGACACGAACCGGAACCAATGGGTCTCCACGTGGGCGCGCGAGCAACGATGGGGGGTGGATCATTGGTCCCGGTTCGTGGCACAAACCGGGACGAATGGTCTCAACGTGGACGCGCGCGCAACGAGAGGGGATGGATCATTGGTCCCGGTTCGTGGCACGAACCAGGATCGTTGATCTCTGCATTTCGGACTATTTTTGTACCGCGGCAGGGTTTTGTGCTTTTTACATTTATTTATTTGGTGTTTTGTATTCAATTTAATGGTACTACATATATATAGCAATAATGAAACCACGATATATATATATATATATTACACATCATGGTCACGAATATATTATACACCGTCTCATCCGTCGTGCTTGGTCAAAACATATTAATTACAAACGGTACTCACACAAATTTGATCTAATTTACATCTTCTTTTTTACACTTCACCCTTCCAAATGAACCGGGTAATAGTATTCTCTCTTCGGATCTATGACATATTCTAATAAGAATCCGGCAATTTCCTTTTGAATTGCTTGCACGCGTTCTTGTGATAGAAGACCGTCCCGTATCCGTTCGATCTAATTTAAAGAAGGAGATCAATATATATGAATGAATCTAAACATAATTGGTGGTAGTAAAATAAAGTTGTGATTATTGTTTATCATACTTCAATTTTTTTGATGTTCCGGTCTGCGCCTTTCTCTTTGGTCGTCTAGAGAATGAACTCGCAGACATAGTATCCACATAAGTTATTTCCGGCTTCCTGCCTCAAGCACTTTACGAGAACGAGTTCAATCAAAATAATAATCAAGCATGATAATGATGGTATTGAAACTAGAATCAAAGATATGGGCGGATCTAGCAAGTAGTACTTACAGTCAATGGTTGAAATGTAAGCTCTGGCTTCCAAACACCCCTAGTGTTGGCGGTGAACCGTTTCCAAGCCTTCTGGAGGTATTCCTGCATATTCGCCCACTTTTCTAAAGGTGTGCATTTCGAGTCCATGACTTTTACTAATCCTTGGTCAACAACAATGATTAACAGAATATAGTGTAAGCTGGACACACTAACAAAATATAACACGAGTCAATTTTACGCTAATCGAGTAAGCGAAAATAGAATATGTATAAGACAGTAACACTCACCCAACATTGTAAGGAAATACTATTTCCCTTCTGTTGCTGAAATACGTCAACACTTGTACCAAGTTATCCTCTGTCTCTTTGGGTTTTGTTTTTAAAGTAACTTCATGAACAAAATTGCAGTCAACAAACCCAAGATCATAGATTTGTCCTTTGTTGCATTCGAGAATCTTCATTCTACATATATAATTAGTATAATGATGATTAAGATTATACAAGCAACGAATGAGCTGTGTTAGAAAGACTTAATTAATTAAAGAAATTAATAATACTTACAAACAATAGGCACTGACGATAGTTTTGTCGAGGGTGTCTCGTTGGTAAAACTAAAATAATTCTGAAAATGCAATCAGTAGGAAGCCATCTCCATGACCATAATGGTGGTGTTATATCCAGCATAGATCCAGTTTTTGGATTTAGCAGAGGCTTGCATGTACCAGTTATGCAATCTTCGCATTTTTGTTGGTAGATCTTTGACTAATTCGGGTTTGACGAGAGGAGCCCCGTACCGGTATACGTATGCTATTTGTTGGTACCCCTTGAACTCATCCATACGGCTCATGTACTCAGTAATAGACACTCCATATAATTTGGCCTTTTCTCCGTACAGTTGAATAAACTCCGGATCAATGTTCGGATCATGCCGCTCCTGGGCTCTCCACTCATTGGTATCGTACACTTTGAGCGGTTCGATCGATTTTTTTTGTTGTCCGAGCTGGGCAACTTCTTTCCCGACTCTCCGTTCTTTTTCCTCAGCCGACTTGGTAATAGAGCGATTATAGTCTGATGTGAGCGCTATGGGTTGGTGAAGCTGAATCTTAAGCGCGGCTACTTTGGCTTTATCTTCTGCGGTGACCGGAAAGAATGGTTCTATCGGCTTTTTCTTGTTAGCCATGTTAATCTTCCACTTTTCATAATGAGCATCTGCGGCCGCAGCAATTTCCTCATCTGTCTTCTTGCAAGGTAGCTTCTTCATATTCTTATGAGGTACTCTTAGGAGGGGCGATATCTTACGTTTCAGTGATCGGAACATGCTCTTGCTGCTGCTGGTGGTGCTGCCCCTCTTAGTATACTTCCGCTTTTGTCTCTGAGGCTCAGGGGACGGAGACGGCTGACGCAGCGGCGGAGACGGCTGAGGCGATGGTGGAGACGGTTGCACTGAGTGGTGAGGCGGTGAAGGCGAAGGTTGCGCTGGAGAATGGTGAGGTGGCGGCGAAGGTGGATTTCTGCTCTGAGGAGTGGGTGGCCTTGGCGGTACATAATTTGGAAGCACGATGTGCTCCTTTGGCCATACAATAGTCCCCCCTTTGGCTTCTTCTAGTTCAGTCAGCTCCATATCTTCCCCTGTAGGGTGGTCCAGCTTTAGCTCCTCAAAATCTTACTTCACATCATCCACCGTGACGACAGCGTACCCTTTTGGAACCGGTCTGCAATGCCAAGTTGGGTTAGGCGCAATTAGTACGGCCATGCCAACCGCCACCGTCACCCTTAAGTTCATAACTTGCACCTTTAGCTCACAAGATGTGCTCTCCATGATATCATCCACTGGGTAGCGTTTAGGAGGAGCCGTCGTCGTGGCATCATCATCAACATCCTGGAACTGCGTGAAAGCGATGCTGCTTTTCTTATTCGATAGGGCGCTGGTACCATCGAATGCAGCTTCTACCATGTGCCGCTGATATTTTGTTGGGTCCGCAACATAGAAAACAAAAAAATTCCTACGGTGTGAACTACACGCCAAGGTCTATCTACTAGGTATAAAAGCAAACGGGTGGACATACATCCATAGAGAACTTACCCTCGAAGACAACAAGCTTTGTTAACGAGTAGGAACTCGTGGTTGATGTAGTCGTACACTTGTCGATCTCAAGATCGTGAGGAAATCCGAGCGCCGCAACTCAGCAGCGCATCCGCACTCGCACACACGTTCAAGCCACCGGACAACCTCCACTTCCTCGCTCCAGTGATCCAGCGGAAGCAGCAACTCCTTCCAGACGAAATGCCATCGGGAACATGTATCTCGCTAATCCGAGACCATGGGGGAATAATTCTAGAGGGGGAGATAGATCCTTCACAAGGAGGTGTGAGGATGAAGGAGGGAATGGGTGGCCTTTTATAGGAGGAGGGGGGTGCCCCCTCTCTCCATGGCCGGCGCATGGGGGGTGACCCCTCACCTCCCCCATTCATGTGGTGGTAACTCCGCCACATTAAAATGCCTCTTCACATTCCCTTTTAAAGTCTCCACTTTAAATGCATTAAGTTTCTCCAAATTTAATGCTCTCTCATTTAATAAAACTCTTTTATTAAATTTATTCAGAATTTTGTTAATTACTTTAATTAACAAACATTCACATATAGCCCCTTGCAATATTTCAATATCACATGCAGAACCACTTTCTGCAATTTCACCCGAAACAATTTCCGGTTTGTACTGAAACAATTCTTGCGCTTTGCAATTCTTTCGTCTGAAACATATGTGCTCCAAAATGGTGTCCGGTAACTCTTAAGTGTGCCACCCTATGGTTCGCGAATAATGCAGACATGATCGAGACCCTTCTCCGATCAATAATCAGCAGCGGGACCTGGAGATCCGTACTGACTCCTACACATTCAACGATGACTCCTGTGATCGTGAGAACCTTTAACGCTTGTAACTAAATCCCTTTGTCTCTCGATATATTACATGTCCGAGATTCGATCATCGGTATCTCCATACCTAGTTTGATCTCGTTACCGACATGCACTCTTTTCTCGTTCCCGTGATATAACATTCTAGTGATCACATCACTTGCTTGCAAGCTATCCTAATGTGATATCACCGAGAGGGCTCAGAGTATATCTATCCGTCACCTGGATTGACAAATTCCACTCTTGATCCATGAGCCTGAACATAACACCTTCGTAGCACTGAACCCATCTTTATAGTCACCCTGTTACGATGTGACGTTTGATGTTATCAAGATACTCTTCCGGTGTTAGCAATTAACATGATCTCATGGTCTAAGGATAAAGATTACTTCGTATGATGTTATAGCAATATAAACACAATGACTTTATCGTAATGCTATACTTCGGATGAATGTTCATCACATCATTCCACCAATGGTGTGACCTTGTTATTAACAACATCCAATGTCCATGATCAGGAAACCTTGATCATCTTGTTAATCAACAAGCTAGTCTATAAGAGAGACATGACTAGGAACCCTTTTTGTTTATTCAACACACATGTATTGATGTTTCCTATCAATACAATTATAGCATGTAAAATAAACATCTATCATATATAAGGAATACATAATAACAACTTTATTATTGCCTCTCAGGGCATATTTCCTTCAGTCTCCCACTTGCACTAGAGACAATAATCTAGTTCACATAGTGATAAATCTAACACCCATGGAGTTCTGGTGTTGATCATGTTTTGCCCTAGGGTGTACTTTAGTCAACGAATCTGCTACATTCAGGTCCATGTGCACTTTACAAATCTTTATATCTCCATCCTTGACATGTTCTCGGATGGAGTGAAACCGACGCTTTAATATGCTTGGAATTCTTGTGAGACCTTGGTTCCTTGGCGTTGGCCATGGCTCCATTGTTGTCACAATAGATCACCATCGGGTCCAACGCACTGGGAACCACACCCAGTTCCGTAATGAACTCTTTCATCCAAACTGCTTCCTGCGCCGCTTCTGAAGCAGCAACATATTCCGCCTCCGTTGTTGATCTAGCCACCATAGGTTGTTTGGAGCTCCTCCAACTAACTGCTGCTCCGTTCAAGAGAAATACATATCCGGATTGAGACTTAGAGTCATACGGATCAGTGTCAAAGCTAGCATCGACATAACACTTAGTGACTAGCTCTTCTTCACCTCCGTATACAAGAAACATATCCTTAGTTCTTCTCAAGTACTTAAGGATATTCTTGACCGCTATCCAGTGTTTCGAACCTGGATCAGATTGGTACCTACTAGTCAAACTAATAGCATGTGCCACATCCGGTCTTGTACATAGCATGGCATACATTATAGAGCCTATGGCTGAGGCATAGGGGATCTTATCCATTATCTCTCTTTCTTCCGCCGTAGCCAGACTTTGAGTCTTACTCATTGTCTTGCCTTACAACATAGGTAAGAACCCCTTCTTACTTCCGTCCATATTAAACTTCTTTAATATCTTATCAAGGTATGTACTCTGCGATAGCCCAATTAGGCGTCTTGATCTATCTCTATAGATTTTAATGCCTAATATATATGAAGCTTCACCAAGGTCCTTCATCGAAAATTTGTTGTTTAGATAACTTTTAACACTGTTTAAAAGATCTAAATCATTTCCAATCAATAATATGTCATCCACATATAATATCAGAAATGCCACATTGCTCCCACTCACTTTCATGTAAATACAAGCCTCTCCATAAGTTTGGACAAATCCAAACTCTTTGATCACCTCATCAAAGTGGAGATTCCAACTTCGTCATGCTTGCTTCAGTCCATAGATGGATCGCTAAAGTTTGCACACCTTATTAGCATCCTTAGGATCGACAAAACCCTTAGGTTGTATCATATACAACTCTTCTTCAATATTACCATTGAGAAACGCAGTTTTGACATCCATCTGCCATATTTCATAATCGAAATATGCAGCAATTGCTAACATAATCCTAACCGACTTAAGCATCGCTACGGGAGAGAATGTCTCATCGTAGTCAACTCCTTGAATTTGTCGGAACCCCTTTGCGACAAGTCGAGCCTTATAGATGGTCCCATTACCATCAGCATCAGTTTTTCTTTTAAAAATCCATTTATTCTCAACGGCCTTTCGGTCGTGAGGTAAGTCCACCAAGTTCCAAACTTGGTTCTCGTACATGGATTCCATCTCGGATTTCATGGCTTCTAGCCATTTGTTGGAATCCGGGCTCATCATCGCTTCTTCATACGTCGCAGGGTCATCCATTTCATCAACCATGAAATTCACAACAGGATTGCTGTACAGTTCAGGAGCTGCACGTGTCCTGCTTGACCTGCGAGGTTCAGTAGTGTCCTCTTTCGGAGTTTCATGATCAATATCATTAGCTCTCTCTTCATTAGGTGAAGTCAATTCCGAAACAACTTCTGGAGCTGCGCTACTCGCCATTTCATGAAGAGAAGGTTCAATAACCTCTTCGAGTTCTACCTTCCGACTACTCACACCTTTCGCGAGAAACTCCTTCTCAAGAAAGGATCCATTCTTGGCAACAAAGACCTTGTCCTCGGATCTGTGATAGAAGGTATACCCAATCGTTTCCTTAGGGTATCCTATGAAGACGCATTTTTCCGCTTTGGGTTCGAGTTTACCCGGTTGAAGTTTCTTCACATAAACATCGCATCCCCAAACTTTAAGAAAAGACAGCTTAGGTTTGTTTCCAAACCATAATTCATACGGTGTCTTTTCAACGGATTTAGATGGTGCCCTATTTAAAGTGAATGTAGCGGTTTCCAGTGCATAACCCCAAAATGACAGTGGCAAGTCAGTCAGAGACATCATAGATCGAACCATATCCAATAAAGTACGATTACGATGTTCTGACACACCATTACGTTGTGGTGTTCCGGCAGGCTTGAGTTGTGAAACTATTCCACAGTCTTTCATATGTGTGCTAAACTCGTAACTAAGATACTCTCCTCCACGGTCGGACCGCAGAAATTTGATCTTTCTGTTACGACGATTTTCACTTCATTCTGAAATTCTTTGAACTTTTCAAAAGTTTCAGACTTGTGTTTCATCAAATAGATATACCCATGTCTACTCAAATCATCCGTGAAAGTAACAAAATAACGATATCCACCTCGCGCCGACACACTCATTGGTCCACACACATCAGTATGTATGATTTCCAATAAATCTGTCGCCCGTTCCATTGAACCGAAAAACGGCGTTCTAGTCATCTTGCCCATAAGGCATGGCTCACATGTATCAAATGATTCAAAATCAAGTGATTCCAAAAATCCATCAGAATGGAGTTTCTTCATGCGTTTAACGCCAATATGACCTAGACGGCAGTGCCACATATATGTAGATATATCATTATCAAGTTTAATCCTTTTAGCATCAACATTATGAATATGCGTAATACTACTATCGAGATCCAATAGAAATAAACCATTCAACATAGGTGCATGACCATAAAAGATATTATTCATATAAATAGAACAACCATTGTTTTTAGACTTAAATGAATAACCACTTTGCATCAAACACGATCCGGATACAATGTTCATGCTCAGTGCAGGCACCAAATAACAATTATTTAGGTTTATAACTAATCCCGATGGCATATGGAGAGGCAGCGTTCCGACGGCGATCACATCAACTCTTGATCCATTGCCGACCCGCATCGTGACCTCATCCCTTGCTAGTTGTCGCTTGTTCCGCAGCCCCTGAACCGAGTTACATATATTAGCAACCGATCCGGTATCAAATACCCAGGTGCTACTGTGAGTACTAGTCAAGTACACATCAATAACATGTATATCACATATACCTTTGTTTGCCTTGCCGGACTTCTTGTCCGCCAAATACTTGGGGCAGTTGCGGTTCCAATGGCCAGTCCCCTTGCAATAGTAGCACTCGGTGTCAGACTTAGGGCCAGCTCGGGGTTTCTTTTCAGGCGTGGCAATAGACTTGCCACCCTTCTTTCCCTTGTGATTGCCTTTCTTGTCCTTCTTGAAACCGATGGTCCTATTGATCATCAACACTTGATGTTCTTTCCTAATCTCCACTTCTGCAGTCTTAAGCATTGACAGAAGCTCGGGAAGAGACTTCTTCATGCCCTGCATATTATAGTTCATCACGAAGCTCTTGTAGCTAGGTGGCAGAGATTGGAGAACACGATGTATGCCTAAGTCAATGGGAATCGTCATTCCCAAGGACACAAGCTTATCGGCGTACCCAGACATTTTGAGTACGTGCTCACTAACGGAGCTGTTTTTCTCCATCATGCAGCTAAAGAACTTTTCTGTAGCATTATAACTCTCTACGGCAGCATGGGTATCGAAAATCATTTTCAATTCTCCCATGTTATCAAAAGCATTGCCATTTAAAAAATGCTTTCGAAGTTCTGGCTCTAGCCCATACAGTATGCCGCAATGAACTAAGTTGTGGTCCTCCTGACGAGTTATATAGACGTTCTTTTCCTTGTCAGGGGCATCAGGAGCTGGTGGGGGGCCTAGCGGCGCATCTAGCACATATTGCTTTTGTGCAGCAGTGAGGAGAATCCTCAAATTCATAGCCTAGTTGGTGAAGTTGCTACCATTCGCAGCAAGTTTCTCTTTCTCCATGAACACATTGAAATTAAAAGCAGGTGGTGCCATCTGCAACAGAATTTGTAAAGTATATTTAGACTAATTTTATGATAGATTGAGTTCAACTAATCCAAATTACTAATGAACTCCCACTCAAAAACGACATCCCTCGTGTCCTTTTGGTGATTACATGAACCAAATCCACTACACCAAGTCCGATCATCACGTGAGTCGGTGTAGCTTCAAAGGCGAGCATCTATATGGGCATCATATCAACTATATGACTCATGCTTAACCTTTCGGTCCGTGTTCCGAGGCCATGTCTGTACATGCTAGGCTCGTCAAGTAAGAACCTTAGTATCTGCGTGTGTAAAACTGTCTTACACCCGTTGTATGAAAGCGTAGAGTTGAAAACACCCGATCATCACGTGATGCCTCAAAACACGATCCACAAAACGGTGCATACTTAAGGAAGAACACAATTTATCTTGATATCTAAATGCGGGATCATCTTATAATGCTACCAAACACGCCAAACTAGCAATATAAGATGCTAACATCTAATGTGTGAAGTGAGGTGATATGGTCCATGCATTTGATCTCTATCATTTGCATCGTGGTATGATCTCTATCATTCCTTTGTGTGTAAGGCCAAGGTCTATGGAACTTACACGTTAAGTGAGTTGTAAGAGTATCTATTATACATCTACTTACAACAATACCATATCAAAACACTAGCCCAGCAACGATCTAAACTAGACGCCTCTAATTTATCAATTGCAAGTTTTACGTGGCTTAGGGCTTTCGGAGATAGAACCTGTCTAACCTACGAACATGAACCACAACGAGGATAACCAAGTTATTAGCAACTCGTTGTAAATCAGATATTGACTATAGTAGGAGAGACAGACTCCCGCCAGCCACTTATGCAAAACAAGTTGCATGTGAGTCGTGGAACCGGTCTCATGTACGATGACATGTAAGGTTGGTCCGGGCCGCTTCATCCCACTATGCCACCAATATCCAAAGTACATATAAGATGCAATAACATGATCATCATCGCCCACATATAAACATATGTTTACTACCCGTGCAAAGCACCTACGCATAGATCAGGCTCTGATACCACTGTTGGGTCCGCAGCATAGAAAACAAAAAATTTCCTACCGTGTGAACTACATGCCAAGATCTATCTACTAGGTACAAAGCAAACGGGTGGACATACATCCATAGAGAACTTACCCTCGAAGACAACGAGCTTTGTTAACGAGTAGGAACTTGTGGTTGATGTAGTCGTACACTTGCCGATCTCAAGATCGTGAGGAAGTCCGAGCGTCGCAACTCAGCAGCGCATCCGCACTTGCACACACGTTCAAGCCACCGGACAACCTCCACCTCCTCGCTCTAGCGATCCAGCGGAAGCAACAACTCCTTCCATATGAAATGCCACCGGGAAAATGTATCTCGCTAATCCGAGACCATGGGGGAATAATTCTAGAGGGGGAGAGAGATCCTTCACAAGGAGGTGTGAGGATGAAGGAGGGAATGGGTGGCCTTTTATAGGAGGAGGGGGGGTGCCCCCTCTCTCCATGGCCGGCGCATGGGGGGTGACCCCTCACCTCCCCTATTTATGTGGTGGTAACTCCTCCACATTAAAATGCCTCTTCACATTCCCTTTTAAAGTCTCCACTTTAAATGCATTAAGTTTCTCCAAATTTAATGCTCTCTCATTTAATAAAACTCTTTTATTAAATTTATTCAGAATTTTGTTAATTACTTTAATTAACAAACATTCACATATAGCCCCTTGCAATATTTCAATATCACATGCGGAACCACTTTCTGCAATTTTACCCGAAACAATTTCCGGTTTGTATTGAAACAATTCCTGCGCTTTCTAATTCTTTCGTCTGAAACATATGTGCTCCAAAATGGTGTCCGGTAACTCTTAAGTGTGCCACCCTACAGTTCGCGAATAATGCAGACATGATCGAGACCCTTCTCCGATCAATAATCAGCAGCGGGACCTGGAGATCCGTACTGACTCCTACACATTCAACGATGACTCCTATGATCGTGAGAACCTTTAACGCTTGTAACTAAATCCCTTTGTCTCTCGATATATTACATGTCCGAGATTCGATCATCGGTATCTCCATACCTAGTTTGATCTCGTTACCAACATGCACTCTTTTCTCGTTCCCGTGATATAACATTCTAGTGATCACATCACTTGCTTGCAAGCTATCCTAATGTGATATCACCGAGAGGGCCTAGAGTATATTTATCCGTCATCTGGATTGACAAATTCCACTCTTCATCCATGAGCCTCAACATAACACCTTCATAGCACTGAACCCATCTTTATAGTCACCCTGTTACGGTGTGACATTTGATGTTATCAAGATACTCTTCCGGTGTTAGCAATTAACATGATCTCATGGTCTAAGGATAAAGATTACTTCGTATGATGTTATAGCAATATAAACATAATGACTTGCTCGTAATGCTATACTTCGGATGAATGTTCATCACATCATTCCACCAATGGTGTGACCTTGTTATTAACAACATCCAATGTCCATGATCAAGAAACCTTGATCATCTTGTTAATCAACAAGTTAGTCTATAAGAGAGGCATGACTAGGAACCCTTTTTGTTTATTAAACACACATGTATTGATGTTTCCTATCAATACAATTATAGCATGTAAAATAAACATCTATCATATATAAGGAATACATAATAACAACTTTATTATTGCCTCTCAGGGCATATTTCCTTCAATATTGGCCGCTAATATCTTGCTGGCTAAGTCTGTCGAGTTGATCCTGGTGACGCTTTAATGCTTCTTCTACATTATGCAGCCGGTATGCAGCAGCCGCTTTCTCAGCTGCCTCCCTTTCCTTTCTCCTTTGATGGCTTTTATCTGGATATTTCTTTATTTCCGTGGGGATGGCAACATTCCACGGCTTGGAGCCTGGTGTGCCTCGTGCTCGTCCTTTGTGTTCATCATTTTTAAGGGCGCGTGTGAGCTCGTCGTTCTCTCTATCAGGAACGAACCGTCCCACTGCAACATCATCTACTGCATTTCTAATATCGTCGATGGGTAGTAGGGGATGATCTTTATGTTTCTGATTATATATGCCCTCCCTTCTTCGTCCAACGTGCCCCCATGGCCGTAAAACCAGTTTCTCGCCCATGGTGTCCATGTTGTGGGCTTTGGTCTGATCTCGGCAGCAATGTAATTGACCTCAAGTGCATCCCACTTAGGCATGCAACCGGCATAGCCAGCAGGCCCCATATTATGATGGTACACTTTCTTAGCAGCGTTCTCCGTATTTATTCTAGACCTTTCCAAAGCTTTCCCCGATGTCTTGTACTTCACAAAATCAGCCCACTATTGTCTTAACTTAGCATAGCTGCCTTGATTGAAATCTGGAATCTTCTCTACCTTGATAAATTTATTGTATAGTTTCTTCTTCCAGTTCTTGAATGCATCGGCCATCTTGATCAGAGCAAACTTCTTGACTCTTTGCACAAGCTCCATTTTTGCTCTCTCCTCCTCATCTGGACTCACATCTGGCCTCGGCAGGAGAAAATTAATCATGAGCTTGTCAAAAAGCTTATCTTTGGCGATGTCGCCGACATACGGGACTCCACCGCCACTTGGCCGATTCTATTCTTGAACGGTGATCGGGATGTAGTCCCTTACAAGAACTCCGCATTGCTTGACAATTTTTTTTGCGACATCGTTGGGAGCTTGCGGTTCATCGTCTAAGCCGACCACTTCGATCCTATACCTCACAGTGTCATCCAACTTTTTTGTTGGCGTTCGTTTCGTTCTTACGGAAGAAGTTCTCGACCCAGAGGGTTAAAAGAAGAAAGAGTGTTAATATATGCATGTATATATATAGACAGCAACATTTTAATTACAAAATACATATATACACCTAGCCGGAGTTTGTGAGATTTAAGGTTTCGCTAGAGCCGTCGCCTTCTCCCTCATCGGCTTCTCCCCCATCCCAGGCTTCGCCTTCTACCTCACCGGATCAGTCTTCTCGGTTGAGAGACTCATCTCCCTCACCGGATTCGTTCAGAAATTTCTTGGTGACATCGACATCGATAAATTCATTTTCGTAGATCATTCTGTGGAGGATGTTTTCCTGGTGTTCTGGATTCATAGTATCTTGGTGTGTTGGATTCATAGTATCTGCAAATTAAGATTTGCAAGTTACTATAATGCAAATAATACAAAACACTATGCACTTATTTTCTAAATGGGTTCGAAATTACCTAGGTGGACAAACCATCGAACCCATGGTACTTAGGGGGTGTCGGTGTTCCTCTATGTAAAGTAAGGTTCAAAGTTGTATGAATATGAATGCTTACATTTTTAAATAGTAGAGCTTATTTTTCTGAATATTTTGATATATTATACACATTTTTCTGATTAAAAATGAATTAGTTATGATTTTTTCCAATTTTAATCCATTCTTAAATCATTTTTAAATAACTAAACATTTTTGGAATTATTAAAATTATTTTCCATCTGGCCCCACATGTCAGACTTTTATTAATTTCAGAAAACATTTCCAAAAAGAATAAAAACCTAACTTGCTGGACCCACCTGTCAGCATTTTCAATTAATAAAACAATTATAGAAAAGATTTAACTAAAAGAAAAAGAGAAATGACGTCAGCCTGACGTCATGATGATGCCATCGACACCATTGCTCCCAGGTCGAGCACGGATCCATCGATCCCGTGCGCGCCTGGACACGCGGGTGGGCGCGTTAGACGCGTCTCGTCGCGGGGAACCAGAAAGTGGCAGCGCTGGTTGCAAAAGGTCGCCGGAGCGACGACACCGACAAGGTTTGGCGGCGGCGCTCGGTGGTCATCGTCGGCAGCACGAACCAGAGCACGAGGGAGAGGACGGAGAGGTGCATGGACACCAGAATCTCACCGGGGTTGCGATGGAGGGGTCGAGGAAGCAAGGGGAGGCCGGACGGAGGCGAATCGACGACGGCCGGAGCTCGGGAAGGTGACGACTTCGGGCTCGATTCCGGCCAGAGGAGAGCGTCTCGATTCTGGCCGTCGACGGTGGTGGCGTGGCGGTGGCGGGCGTCGACGGCGTGAAGCGGTTCTGGATTTGGACAGTCTCACAGCGTGAATTTGCTCCACCATAAATTTTCCTTAGCCGCGCGTCGATGTGCTCTGTGATTTGGGGGAGTTGGAAAGGAAGAAGGGTTGGCGTTGTATACTGTATAGGCCATTGGTCCCGATTCATCGCATCAACCGGGACCTTTGATGCATTAGTCCCGGTTGATGGGATGAACCGGGACCAATGGCCTGGAGTGGAGCGTTCCTGGGGCCGCCACGTGTGCGCGCGCACCCAGGGTCATTCGTCCCGGTTCGTCCTACGAACCAGGATCTTTGACCCGTTTTTCAGATTTTGGCCAAACTTTTGGTCTTCCCGCCATTTTTAAAATTTGTTTTCTTCTTTAATTAATAAGATGTTTCAATTTAAGATGATTATTTATTTGGAATTTAAAAAAACCTTTAACAGGAAAAGTACTTCAATTTAAATAACTAATAAAAACCATTTTCTGTTTTCAAATATTTTTATTTTAAGTATATAATTTTACTATTTTCAATTAAAATTGCATTAACAAATATTTATTGCATAATTTAGAATTTGAAAAAACTTTTAACAGGAAAAGTGCTTAAATTTAAATAACTAATCAAAAACCATTTTCTATTTTCAAATATTTTTATTTTAACTATACAATTTTATTATTTTCAATTAAAATTGCATTAACAAATATTTATTGCATAATTTGGAATTTGAAAATCTTTCAAGGGAAAAGTGCGTCAATTTAAATAAGTAATCAAAAACCATTTTCTGTTTTCAAATATTTTTATTTTAACTATACAATTTTACTATTTTCAACTGAAATTACATTAACAAATATTTATTGCATAATTTGGAGTTTGAAACGGGCATAACAAATTCAAAAATGATCCAAACAACGTGAAATCTTCGCGTGGTGTCATATTATGTGTTATAGTTGCAAGGAAAAATATTGAACTTGAAAAATTGCAAACATCATAAAAAATCCTTCACAAAATGACCTATCATGTTTGAGGTTTCATAGCATTTTGGTCAAACCACCAATGTTATGGCTACAATCAGGGCATAGTTTGTGATAATGTGCCCATATTTTGCACACATGTGCATCTTGGGATGACTTACGATGTTGCAGGAGGAAGTTTTCCTTTTCGACGCATGAAAAAGCCAATTTCTATTTTTGAGGTGCCGCAATCGGGATGTTCTATGAAGCAACCACCAAATTAATGTTTGGCATTGGTACCAACCTATTTTTCAAAAATACTAGACCACCTTACTTTCCCAACCGGTGTATCTGGATCATTTTCGTCCATACCTCATTAAAAAAACAAATTGCTGCCGAATCGGTAGGAGGTTGCCCAGATTTAAACTACAAGTACATGATATAATGCTTGTGATTTAAAAAAAAATCATTTATAGGTTCACAACATGCTATTTCATCAGAGATCCACTTCAAGTTTAGCGAGGCTCAGCCCCGAGCTAAGAAGCTTCATGCCCGCCGTTTTGAATATAGTTTGAAACGAGCATAACAAATTCAAAAATGATCCAAACAACGTGAAACCTTTGCGTAGTGTCATATTATGTGTCATAGTTGCAAGGAAAAATATTGAACTTGAAAAATTGCAAACATCATAAAAAATCCTTCACAAAATGACCTATCATGTTCGAGGTTTCATGGCATTTAGGTCAAACCACCAATGTTATGGATATAATCAGGGCATAGTTTGTGATAAGGTGCCCATATTGTGCACACATGTGCATCTTGGGATGGCTTAAATGTTGCAGGAGGAAGTTTTCCTTTTTGACGCACGAAAAAGCCAATTTCCATTGTTGAGGTGCCGAAATCGGGGTGTTCTGTGAAGCAACCACCAAATTAAAGTTTGGCATTGGTACCAACCCATTTTGCAAAAATACTAGACCACCTTAGATGGACAATTTCCCAACCGGTGTATCTGGAACCTTTCCGTCCATCCCTCATGAAAAAGACAAATTCCTGCCGAATCGGTAGGAAGTTGCCCAGATTTAAACTACAAGTACATGATATAATGCTTGTGAATTTTTTTAAAAATCATTTATAGGTTCACAATATGCTATTTCATCATAGATCCACTTCAAGTTTAATGATCCAAACAATGTGAAACCTTCTCGTGGTCTCATATAAAGTTTTCATACATCACATAAAGTTTTCATACATTACATAGATTTACATAGGGTTTAGGGTTTAGGGTATGAACCCTTCATCGCGTATGTCGATCCCTTGCCTATGATCGCTTCTTAGGCCGTAACCATGGAGCATCTTCTTTGCTTAACGGGATGCTTGGGTCAGTTTTCACGATGAAGGGCATAATTTCATGAAACTTATCATAATCTGCTGACATGTCTGTCTTGTCCTCGACTCTCGTGATGTTTCTTTTCCCTGAAAGAACTATGTGACGCCTAGGCTCATCGTCTGATGTATTCGTTTCCTTATTTTTTTTCTTTTTTTCGATCTACAGGACATGTCCTTCACATAAAAAACCTAAGCCACATCATTGGCTAGGACGAATGGTTCGTCTCTGTAACCAATATTCTTGAGATCCACTATTGTCATTCCGTACAGCTGGTCTACCTTTACCCCTTCTCCATTCATGTTGACCCAACTGTACCGAAACAAAGGGACCTTAAAAGTAGGTCCATAGTCAAGTTTTCATATCTCCTCTATGTAACCATAGTATGTGTCCTTTTTCCCATGCTCGCATGTTGCATCAAAGCGGACACCACTGTTTTGGTGGGTGCTCTTTTTATCTTGGGCAATCGTGTAAAATGTATTTTCATTTATCTTGTACCCTTGGAAAGTCAATACAGTCGCAGATGGTGTCGCGGCCAACAAGTAGAGCTGATCTCCAATAGTGGTGTCATTCATGAGATGTAATTGCAACCAAGTGCCGAAATTCCCCATGTGATTTTCTTTAATCCAGTAGTCATCCTTCCCTGGGAACTTGGAGCGTACAACATTCATGTGTTCCTCGATATACGGAGCCACGAAGGTAGAACTTTGTAGAACTATGTAGTGTGCTTGATTCAAAGAATGCACGTCCCTAAATATTATTGCTTTCTTTCCTAGCGTGCCTTTTGCACTCAGTCTCCCCTCATACCGTGATTCAGGAACACCAATCGGCTTAAGGTCAGGAAGAAAGTCTACACAGAACCCAATGACCTCCTCTGTTCCATAGCCCTTGGAGATGCTTCCTTCTGGCCTAGCACGGTTACGAACATATTTTTTTAAGACTCCCATGAACCTCTCAAAGGGGAACATATTATGCAGAAATACAGGACCAAGAATGGAAATCTCTTTGACTAGGTGAACTAAGAGATGCGTCATAATATTGAAGAAGGACTGGGGGAACACCAACTCAAAACTGACAAGACATTGGACCACATCCTTCTGTAGCCTTTCCAGACTTTCTCGATCGATTACCTTCTGAGATATTGCATTGAGGAATGCACATAGCTTCATAATGGGTACTCGAACATTTTCTGGTAGAAGCCCCCTCAATGCAACTGGAAGCAACTGCGTCATAATCACGTGGCAATCATTAGACTTGAGGTTCTGGGATTTTTCTCTGCCATATTTATTATTCCCTTTATATTTGACGAGAATCCAGACGGCACCTTGATACTATAAAGGACTTCAAAAAGATTTCCTTCTCTGCTTTCGTAAGAGTGTAGCTGCTTAAGTATTGATGGCCTTTATCAGTATGCTTGTTGTATGGGTCTTTGATATGTTGCTGGTCCTCCCATTCTTCTGGTGTATCTTTTGTCTTCCCATACACGCCCAGGAAGCCTAGCAGGTTCACGTAAAGATTCTTCGTCACATGTATCACGTCGATTGAAGAACGGACATCTAGGTCTTTCCAATACTCAAGCTCCCAAAATATAGATTTCTTCTTCCACATGGCCGTGTGTTTGGTAATGGGGTCTTTTAGAACAGATTGACTGCCAGGACCCTTTCCAAAGATTACTTCTAGGTCCTTCACCATACCAAATACATCAGCACCTTTAGGGAGCTTAGTCTTCTTCCGGTAATCTGCCTCACCGTTGAAATGCTTGCCTTTCTATCTTACTTGATGATTGGTCGGAATAAATTTACGACACCCCAGGTACACAACCTTCTTACATTTATCCAAATATGTACCTTTAGTCTTATCTAAACAGTGCGTCATTGCATTGTATCCCTTGTTTGACTGTCCTGAAATGTTACTAAGAGCATGCCAATCATTGATGGTTACGAACAACAACGCTCTTAGGTCAAATGGCTCCTGTTTGTGCTCATCCCACACCTTTACACCTGGTTTTGCCCACAACTACAAAAGTTCATCGACTAATGGCCTTAGGTACACATCAATGTTGTTGCCGGGTTGCTTCGGTTCTTGGATGAGCACTGGCATCATAATGAACTTCCGCTTCATGCACAACCAAGGAGGAAGGCTGTAGATACATAGAGTCACTGGCCAGGTGCTATGACTGCAGCTCTGCTCCCCAAAAGGATTCATGCCATCTGTACTTAGACTAAACCATAAGTTCCTTGCGTCACCTGCAAAGTTCGAGTACTTCCTCTCGATGTTTCTCCACTGCGACCCATCGGCGGGGTGTCTCAGTTTCCTGTCTTTCTTATGCTCTTATTTGTGCCATCGCAACAACCTGGTATGCTCTTTGTTTCTGAACAGGCGTTTCAACCGTGGTATTATAGGAGCATACCACATAACCTTAGCAGGAACCCTCTTCTTGGGGGGCTCATCATCGCCCTCAACATCACCAGAGTCATCTCGTCTGATCTTGTACCGACATGCAGTGCATACCAGATATTTATCCATATTCTCGTACTTCTCACCGCGGTACAGGATGCAGTCATTAATGCATGCGTGTATCTTCTCCACATCTAATCCTAGAGGGCAGATAGTCTTCTTTGCTTCGTACATTGTCTTGGGCAGCTCGTTATCCTTTGGAAGCTTTGGCTTCATTATTTTTAGTAACTTCTCAAATCTCTTGTCAGATAAATGAGTCTCTGCCTTCCATTTCAGCAGTTCAAGTGTGGTACCGAGCTTTGTGCTGCCATCTTTGCAATTTGGGTACAATAACTTTTTGTGATCCTTTTACATGGCCTCCAACTTAAGCTTCTCCCTTTCTGTATCGCATTGTTGCTTTGCATCAGAAATGACCCGACCAAGACCATCAGCGGGCTCATCCGATGCTCGTTGTTCTTCTTCATTGCCGCCTCCCTCTTCTTCATTGTCTTCCATTGCAGTATCACCATATTCTTCAGGGGACATAGGATAGCTGTCATCGTCCTCCTCTTCTTCATTTTCTTCCAGCCCAACCCCTCTTTCTCCGTGTATGGCCTAACAATAATATCCGGGCATGAAACCTCTCCGAAGCAGATGGCTTTGAAGGATTCTCGGGGCAGAGTGCTCCGCCACGTTCCGACAGTCGACACAGGGACAAGGCATAAAATTATCCACTTTGTTTGCCTTAGCCACATCGATAAATTTATGCAGGCCTGCAATAAAATTGGAATCGCATCGGTCGCCGTACATCCATCGCATCCGCGCATCGATCTGCGTCATAATAATTAACCATTACAATGACATCGTGAATAGTGAAATGACCACCCTACATGGACACCAACCTACAGTTACAGATAAAGAAGATAATGTTGCTAACCTCGGCCGAGGATACCGTGTTGTGCGAACTTAAGTGTGGCTCGGACATTTCGTCAAACACCTTGTGTGCAGTGTGAAGAAAAAAACCTAGCATCCACCTCTCACACAAAATTTCAGAAAAAATAAGTGGTTGGGCTAGGCTTATTTATAGCCAGGGGAGGGTTTTTGGTGCCGGTTCTTGGCATGAACCAGGACCAATGCTCCGCAGAGCGCCACGTGTGCGTCGCGGGGAGGTGTTTTGGTCCTGGTTCGTGGCATGAACTGGGACCAATGCCCCTTGGATATTCTGCTCGTCGCTTCGTCGTCCTCGTGTACAAATAGGAGGCGCCACAGCGTGTCGCTTCGTCGTCCATCCCCTCCCTCTCCAATCTCCACCCGCCGCCATGGAGATGCCCACGCTGAACTTCTATGAGGCGGTGATGTTCGTGCACTTCGACATCCTCGCGCCACCGGCCGCGACGGTGACCCACGGCTGGTGCATCAGCTATGCGGGGGTGCCGGTGGCTCCGCTCCTCGTCTCTGGCGGAGCCGAGATGGAGAGCGAAATCATGGTGCGCCGCCGCCAGATGCCCGCGTGGAAGAGGGTGTTGCCCCGGTACGTGGCGGCCAGCCCGTACTGGCTGGCGCTGTTCAAGAAGGAGCGGAAGGCCAAGATTGGCAACCGCATCGTTTACGGGCGCGTGGTGCACCGGGATCTCCGCAACCGAGAAGGGCGGGAGAGGTTCTGATCCGTCCCTGGACGGACCAAGTACACCATCATCGCCGCCGCTCACCGCGAAGAGGTGCTCCGTCTCGCGAACAATGCGGAAATCGTGGAGGTTCCGTCCAACGACGACGAGGAAGCCGGCGGCTCGGAGGACAGTGGCAGCGGAAGTGAAATTGTTGACTAGTGGTTGAATTAATGTAGGATGTGAAATCACACCTTTGTTTAGGAAGAATTTGTGGTTGAATTAATGAAATGCCTCGATTTAGATCTCTCTCTCGATTAATTTGTGGAAGAATTTGTGATTTAGATCAATTTCTGCCTCGATTTAGATCTCTGTCTCGATTAATTTGTGAAAGAATTGGTGATTTAGATCAATTTCTGCCTCGATTTAGATCTCTGTCCCGGATTGGGAAGGTGACCGTCGAGGGGTTTTTGGTCCCGGTTCGTGGCATGAACCGGGACCAATGCTCCGCCGAGCGCCACATGTGCGTCACAGGGGCATTGGTCCTGGTTCAAGCCACGAACCGAGACCGTAGCTTAGAGATGAACCGAAACCAATGCCCAGGTGGCATGAACCGGGACCGGTGCCTGGCATTGGTCCCGATTGCGGAACCGAACCGGGACCAATGGCATTTGGGTGCTGGACCAAAGACCCTTTTTCTACTAGTGATATAAATTTATATTTTTAGTCATGCGTACAAAATTATCTCTTAAATTTTAAACTTATAATTCTTTTATTAGGATGGAAATAAATTAGCACAGTTGTTTTGAAACAAAGGCGCAATTACATCTAGAACGGGGTAGGGATGATCAACAGCAAAGGGCATTGATTTTTTGACAATATTTAGGGTCTCATCGTTACAACCATGAGGATCTATCAAGAGGAAACAAAGAAAGAACACTAATGAGCAAATAAATTAGCGGCTGAACTATGAATTATTGCTTAATTTCCTAGAAAATGGTTGAACAAGTAAAGATATTTCCTACACATTGGCTTAGGAAATAGGTTGTTTAAAAAAACTTGTATTATTATATCTCTCATAAAAATGTTACATTGTTTTCTGTTATTTCTTTCCACTATACTTATATCTATGTTTGAAGCATCATATATTCCGCAATAAAAGAGGTAAATGAGAGGACATATATATATTCTGCAATAAAAGGTATATAATTAATATTTAACATTTTTTATGTACCATAGATGATGCCCTCGCATTTGAGAGAGCCACCATGCTAGTTAGAACAAAAGTAGGATCAACCATTGTGTTAGTGGTCTACAGTGGAAAGTGGTCTTGTGTCCGTTTCGTATTGCGCTAATTGATTTTGGTTATTGATTTGTTGATCACTCAACATCTAGTTGTTGTGCTAGCCATTTGTCCTATAGAAATTTTCCATGGAGCATGCGCTTTAGAAAACTAATTTGAATGTGAGACACCAAGTCGTACTTGCACTGCTATTAGAGAAGAAACATGCTTGCTAGCATATGAGCATGTAGTACGTCCGTATTATTGCTAGATATAGTTCTTATCTTCGGTCATGAAGTGCACATCAGTGTTCTTATGATTAACGAACATAATAAATTACATGTACAACCGTATCAATCCATAGGAGTAGTATACCACCTAATCATTATTATACCGCTGTGACTGATAATCTGTTGGCTATGGTTGTTGCCACTTGCATATTAGTTAGTTGGCATGACCGTTGAAAAAATGAGACCAACCCAGGCACTACCACCCGTTGGTATAGAAGAAACTCCGTGAGTGCACAACGAGAGTCCCAGGACTCGAACGCTGGCCGGCAGCTTGCGCACTCGCGCTGCCTACCAATAGACCGACGGTCCCATTCTCAGTTGGCATGACCTTTAAAATATAACCATTGGCCTTCATTTTTTTATAACACATAATTATGAAACTTTACATATTAATTAGTATTATATTTCAAATACATTTTAAGGCGCAGCCAATCATAATAACTAAAAATATCAGTGGTCAAGTCTCACCAAAGCCATGCTTACCGAATGTTAGTTATTCACCTATCACTCCCTTAAGAAAATAAATATATCGCAAAGTATGTGATTGCACAGATCATTAGGATTTTGCTCGTAGATAAAACATGTGTTAAGTCGTGCTGGTGATGGCAAATTTATAACTTCATTACACGGGTGTCCAATGCCTTAGTTAACGAGCCATCTCAAGTTCTTAATTAAAAAAGTCTCAGGTGGCAAGGATTCCAGTATCTCATGTGCATTTCACATGTCTCCAAAATGGTTCACAAGCCATCTCGTGCTTAATTTAGAAAAAAAATGTTGAAAGAATTTCCAGTGTGGTGTGTGTATTTGGCATGCATAGTATGTAATCATGCTTTCTTCTACATGCAAGTTGTCAACATCTAAGCTCGATCCCCTAAAAACACAAGTTGTCAATATCACGCATGCTGTAGTCTTAAATGTGCAATGTTACACTTCAATGCACAACTTAAATCTCACATTCCTGGCCATCTAAAAATTATAAAAAACAGGTGTCTAGTTTTAGACTAGAATTCTAAACAAGAAAATTATGTGCATTTACAAATTTACAAAATGCAAACTACACGATTAGTCAGTTCTAAACCCATGGTCACAATAAGAAAATTTCTAAACCCATTTACAAATTTCAGGCTCCAAATGTGCAACCACACAACTTCCCATTTATAAACCTCGAGTTTCAGAAATATGTATAATTTTAGGCTCCATAATTGCAACTGCCCAATTGAAAATATATGTAAATCCAAAACTGCAGAAGAATCAAGTGCAATTTTAGGTTTTGAATGTGCAACTACCTAGTGGGATAATTAAAAATTCAAAATAAGGACAAATACAGTGTGTAATTTTAGTCTTAATAATGTGCAACCACCGAATTACCTATTTTAAATCTGAAGAACGTACATGATTATTAAGAAATAGTAAAACTCACCTAGCTAGGACCCCTCACAGCGATTTTGCTTTCTTGGACTGCCGGATCTGGTCGTTCAACGGTCCAGATTAATCTCTCTTTCTCGGAGCGTCGTTGTGCTCGTTTCGTTCCTCGAATCATGCCGAATGGGCCAGCGCACCATGACTGGCCTGCTACTCTGCTGACCGAGGCAGGTCACTTGTGGTTAATTCGGCTCTCTGTCTTCGTTGCGCCGTCCTTTCCCCTTCTCACATGTGACATGCCTGAGCGGTACCTCCGCGCTAGATTGGAGCCGGCTAAGAAACCGGCGAGGCAACACCCGTCGCGTCAGACGGCCGGCGATGGGTGAGCCATGGCGTTGGAGCTCTTGTTCGAGAGTTTCCATCTCTTTTCGCCTCCTTCCACGCATGGTAGTAATGGAGATCGTTACTTTTCCTTTCATCTCCTTCTTCCCATCTACTGCTTTTGTTTGAATCACCTCCACGCTGCAGCGCAGCCCATGAGGAGATCCAAATAAGGCAGCGGCAGACTTCACACCTGCTGGAAAGCTTATACCCAGGGATATCAAGGAGGCACAAAGGATCGATGGAGATCTAGGACAGTACCACTTGAGTAGCTACTCCAAGGAGGAAAGGAGCAGCAGGAGATCTACCATGAGTGTGGTTTGCCTTCGACAAGTCAGGTTCAGTCGTCCAAATTCATTGCGCTTCTTCGTTTTATTGCGGCACCGACCTCGAGCAAGTATCCACTGATTCTTCTCATCTTGTGGCAATGTGTATCTAGCTGCTGTTGGAAGCTCGTGGGGTCTAAGGTCTGGGCCATTATTGCACACCCCAAACATCTGGACTACCATGGTTATGGAGAATGCGCCATGGAGATGCAGGTTTCCCTCCCTACATGCTCATTTATCATCGTATCCTGCTATGGTGATGCTTTGGTTGATGTCGATATTAGTGGCGGGATCTGTCAGTCTGTGGGGATTGTACGCTCATTTCTTTTTCGATAAAAAGAATATATTAATACCAATAGATATCAATGACAACCGTCTCTGCAACAACATAATGTCAAAAAAGACATCAAGGATGCACACAGCAAAAAAGGAAAAAAAAACGTGTGGAATGAGATTAGTCAAGATAGCCTTAAGCGAGATGGTCGTTGCTTAGCCACCAATTTTGTCGCTAGACAATTTGCTCCTTTAGTCAAGATTGAACATTTTAATAGGAGGTCGTACTGTCGACAAATATATATGAACCAAACCATCTTATTTGTGCAGGATTTCCTCAGGGGCATGGACCTTCAACTAACCATCTGCTCAGCTAGCTCTATGCCATGAAAGAAGGTATTGCTATATTCTTCATTCCCTTTTTCTTTGTTGAATCAAAAATCTATGTGAGCATGAAGCTCTTGCAAATTGTTAGCAAGTTTCATTTCCATCATGTTTCTTGTCGGACAGCCTATAAATTTTCTGCTTTGCTGAATAAATGAACCGTGGGAGGTTACAACCATATTAGAAGTTCTTCATGCACGAGACTGGTGGTGAAGGTGAAGCTTTGACATATAATAATTGAATTATCAGTGGACATATCCTGTTAATTTTGAAAAATGATTATATTTATTCTCTTATAAGATTTACCTTTCAGTAGGGCATGTTTCCTCCCAAATATATATTGATGCAAACCCAATGCTTATGCTCTTAGGTCAATATTCTACAGGAAAACATTTTATATCAAGCACCTGAAGAAACAAGCTACCCAGATTATTTACTTAGCAAATTTATTTTCTGTAGTTTGCCAATTTAGTTCAATTATATGGTGTGACGTATCTTCTGTATTGCAGGTGCTGATATTGGACTAGAGCCAACAACTGTCAGATTTGTTGTTGTCATGGTAAACTTTAGTATTATCAAGTGTTTGCATCGTAGGAATAGTAGGTGAATCAAATAATTATTGTCCCAGATGTGAGTTGTTAAGGTAGTCAGTTCCCTTTCATTTTAGGTTAGTGGGAATATGACTATTATTTAATAATCAATTAATCACCTGTATTTTCAAAAGTGTTTGTATCAATGTTGCTTGTGTTTTTTTTAGAGAAACCACGTATTTAATCAATCGAAAATCAAGTTACATGAGGAAACAAACGTGGAAACTAATAGACAGACCAGAAAAAAACAGTTATCCTGAAAACTTTGCAGAGAACTATCCCTAGGGTTTTCTGAACTTGCCGAAGCCAGCGGCCGCCGCCAAACATGCACACATGTCTGCTGTTTGGGAGTGTATGTGTGATTTCCTGGTTATGGGTGTTGCCTTTCTAGGTTTGTCTGTATTTCCTTCCTGTTTCGCTTACATGCTACAATTCATTACTCTCTTCTTATGCTATTGTTTGTGTAATATAAAAAAGATTAAACCATCTTAGATTCAGCGGGATTGTTGGCATTTAGCACTTCAGTTTCAGGTATTTTAGAGGATTTTGGTTCAGCTTTTGTTTACATTTTGCTATAGTATTCTTCTTACGAATGTGAAATGATGTCCATGCTATGTTTGCCATACAGAATAGGGACATAAGCAAGATTGAATATAGGGTGTGGAACCCCTTCCGACGTAAGCGGCCGAACCTTATGCAAACCTATCTATATTAGTGTATAATTGCTTATGGAGTGTGTTGTTTTAATTTTCTGTACAATGTGAAGATTCTTGCCGCACGGATTGATGAACTCATCTCGATTTAAGGAGCTTCATGTGATGAACTAAATTCCTACAAATCTCTGTATGCGTGTTGATTTGATAATTCCTTGTTAGATCATCATATTACTATTATACACATGAACATGCTTGTTTTAATATAGAAAACTTTGGCTTCTATAATGTGGAATCAAGCTGCTATATGATTGTTTCAAGCTGCTATAGGTTTTTTTAATTATGTACTACCTTTCTTTATGATCAAGCTATTGTTATTTTACAGTGGAATATCATGGATGTTGCTTTTTGGAGGAGATCATGTTGTTGGTTTGAATAGTGAGGATATGGACATAATTGGGCAATCAAAGATTCTCATCATATTTCACTGTGTCCCAGAACCATAGATAATGCCATTATATCTTCAGTTTTCCCTCTACCTCGACTTGCTGGCTTCACCTAGACATTTCTTTATATCTTCAGGAAAGTAATAACAGTTTGCAACGGGACTTATTGAAGATAGAACAAGAGTAGGCTGCACACCTATAAGGAAAAAACCTCGAGAGCCTAAAAATTACATCGGTGCCCTCATGGTTACTTTAGGTATCTCTCATCTACCAAAATGTGTAAGTTTCTCGTGCTGCCACATGTTCTATACGACTGATTGGCCGATTTTTTAACCTATGTTTGAACGTTCAGTCTATTTCATGGTATGAAGCATCTTGATGTGGTTGGTGGGGAAGGTTAAAAATAATGTCTCTTCTTCTGTAACCTCCCTTGGAATATATATGACGATATCCCACATATTGTGAAGGATAGAATGACAATGCCCTAATTTACTATTCTCTTCCATTGTTCACCTTCCATAGGTAAGAAAGGTTGTACACTTCATCCATCTGGGGCTTAGTTTATATCACTTTATCTTGGCAATTTCTTGTCTATTTTCTTTCATTTGTTTTTCCAAATTTAAATGTTCCCTTTCTTGAGTTATTAAAGGCTTGCGCTCAGTCACCAACACAGCTTTTGTGCTCTTGCAGAAAAGAAGTTCCCTTTCACGGAGATGGCATTTTGTATCGTTTGTTGATTGATGCTTGAGAATGAGACGCTCCACTTGCTGAAGAGTTAAATTATTTACAAGGCTAGAAGGGGCTAGCCTCTCTAGAGGATAAAATCAGATGAATTATTTTCCTGTCCATTATTTGAAGCTTCTATTTATGCTAGAGAAAATGTAAAGAACAATATATGTCCCACCACGTATATGAAGAAATTGTAATTAAACTCAAAATTATGAAATATACCGTATTATCCAATTTATCTTTAACATTATTTCCCTACAAATCTATTAATTCACCACTAACTACCTATGATTTTACATGACAGTTCATCTCAATTTATCTTTAATCTTCATTCTTTACATCTGTACAATTTACAGATTTTTCTTGAGTTTATCTAAAAAATGGGCGGGCGCGACAACGCGTGCTATCATGATCTAGTAAAATGTACAAGCATGCTCAACCAAAAGAAAAATACAATAAGTGGCAATGAGAGAAAGGTAAACGCACAGCTCAAGAATTAAGACGCTCTGAACTGTAATTATAGTTGCGGGGCTAAGAAATCAATGAAGTTCAAAAATATAATAATATTCTATTTCACAAACCTAGTAAAAGCATCCAGGATACATATCAAGCATTCAAACTAGATAAAACACTATACACAAATCTAAACACTAAACAATATAAAATTAGCAAGAATCTTTATAACAATATTTGTCTAAAACGAATATCAATAATCAATCATATCCATACAGTCGGAAGAAGTAAGTGTATCGTCCATGCCCATAAGCACAAACGTCTGCCCGAAGAAGTGGAAGGGCACGCAGGTGCTGTGCTCGAACTTCTGCAGCGCACACTCTCGTCTTGCAGCATCCACGGCCATGAACAAGGTAGCAGGTAGACTATCATCCAATAGGAGAGAAGAGCCCTAGAGAGATGCGCCTCCAGGCCCCGTGCGGTTCTCGAGGCAACACCTATCGTCCTATCCACCATTGTCGCATGCGGCCGCCTCCAGAAATAAACCATATGCGAGCATAAACTCTCCATCGTCCTTACCTTCCTCCTCAACTGTGGGTGCCGCCGGAACTCGAGCATCTACGAGCATGAGAGAGAAAACAAAGTAAGAATAAAAACCAGCATGAGTATGATGCGAAAGTGAAAAACAGAAGCGATAGACAAACACTTACCAACAAGCCGCAGAGGAACGGGACCACGAAGATCGTTTCGCTTTTGTGGCCTAGTCGTTCTTTCTCTACATCGACGTGATTCTGGGCACACATCATGTTCACCCTCATCGGCGAAGGCAGAAGTCGATAGATGAAACAAAACGAATCAAAGCAGGGAGGAGGAGAGAGCAAGGGCATCGTGTTTTATGGCCAACACATGTGCGTGAAATTCATGGCTGAACAACATACCAAGAGTGGTGGAAAAACAGGTGGCAATGCATGGCACCGAGCTGGAAATGCGCGTACAATTATCGTATGTGAGAGATGTTATCCCATGATATTGCAACCCACCTTACGACCTCGCCTCGACAACCCACAACCGGCGAGGGTTTCTGCTGCCACATCGGCTCACATGCGCAAGAAACCATGCAGGGAGAGGGTTTCTCCTGCCACCTCAGCTCTGGAACGCGAGAATGCGTGGAGAACTTTGCTCTCGGCCGTGAGGACCTGTGGAGAGCGAGGACCTCCGCTACCATCTAGACCCTTGACCGCGATAACCCGCTGATAGCGAGGGTTTTCGCTGCCACGTCGGACGTCGATGGGCCCACCACCTGGTGGGTGAGGAGCGCCTGTCTCCCTCTCAACGTCTCTCATTGAGAGTGACATCACCCGCAGACACGCGTGACCCATGGGATGTCGTGAGTCCCACCCTCGGGACACTTGGGATAGGAAAGGGCACGCAAGCTCTCCACGGGAGGAAATCCTAGGCCACGGGCCCGCCTCTTCGGGAGAGCCGCCTCCTCCATGATGGCGACGTGTGTCCTCCTTGTCATTCATCCCATGGCTGAAAAGAATCTGGGCGATGTGGATTGTCGTGGTGGTGGCACGGCAGATGCCATGGATAGGCTAAATATGGGGCCAATGAGTGCTAGGGGAATCTAGGGAGGGAGAGCGTGGTGATTCCACGCACGGAAGTTCTTGTATTTCCTCTATTAATGGTGTTTACAAAAGCACTTGAGGCTCTCAGCAAGAAGGAGACGATGTCTCTTACCCCCTACGAAGTAGCCCTAGAGTTCTACCTTATACAGAGAGAATGAATGAAGGACCGGCCCCCTCTATGGAGGCCCCGGTGCTCCTTATATAGGGAAACCCGGGTTACAATTCTAGGGCACAGGAGGCAGCATATTCTAGCAGATGCTTCTTTATTCCCTTTAACAGCTCGTCCGGGCTTTGGACGTAATCCACAGCGTAATCCTTGCCTTTTGGCGTCACCAGACACGGGCTACGTCATCCGGCTTTGCCCGCGTCACCTTGGTCGCCCCTGACCCGCTGGTCCTCTTCTTTACTTTACTTCGCTCATGCTACAGCTAATAAAGCCACCTTTTGACCAGCGGGGGATTTCTTCTCTTGGAAGCTAAGATAATCCGGCTAGCATATAGCTAATCCGGCTTACCCAGTTACCTGCAAAACAGATAGACATGGCCGGCATAAACCTTATGCCGGCCGGACCATAGTCAAGGAGATGCTCCATGGGCCGGGTCGCACCGTGATTCGGCCTGCCTTGAGGTGACCCGGTCAGCACTTGCTTTGACCACGCCGTACCCCGGCTAACTTGGCCCTTATACCCCGGTGTTACCCTACTCGGGGTATCCCCCAACATTAATCCCCGAAGCTGGTGCGGTCTTAGCAACTTTTAGTTGTTAAGGCCACAACAGGTTCCTATATCCAGATATTTTGCTCCTTAGGCCGAGTTACCTCGTAGCCTAGAGTTTCTCATCTTGCGACCCTTTGCTCATTCCGAGTTATTCCTCGTTGGCCAGGTCTCTTGCTTGCTTATCCGGTTCACCTTTCCTTCTCTTGTACACTTCTCCACATCCTACGTGGAGGGTAATCATCATTTTGCCTCATTTTAAGGGTCACACACATTTAATGCGTCGGTTACTGTCGCAATGCCAGGAATAACTATTGTAAACGTCTCTTCACTATAGCGCCTCGTTAACCGTAACATTACATCACATCGTGGGGTCATCTTCTCATGTATCCCTTCCTGTGGCCTTGCTCTGATTGGCTGTTCTGGCCGCATACACGCTCGTTGCGCACGGCGTGTCGCCCGCAAAGGATCCCACGACACGCGTGCTGCGCAGTTAAGTAGGAGGCATGGGGCGATTTCAGGGGAAGTTCCCCCATTTCCTCTGCACTTCCCAGCCTCTCTCTCTCTTTCACAGCAACTTCGCCGCTGCTGCTAGTTTTCTGCTGCACGAGCGCCATCGTGACCGCGCTTAGGAAGTCACTCACACCTGTGCCACCGTTCCCATTCACAGTTTCCATCACGGGGCCTTGCGCTTCCCGCTTTCCTTCCTTCGACTATCTCTACTCCGATTACTCCCTCAAAGACCTTCAATCCACGATGTCAGAGGTGGAGGCAGCGGTGGTGGCGCAGCAGGAAGAAGGAGCGGAGGGCCGCGAACGCGGCTGCTGGGACGGCTCCATCGTCCATGAGGAGGACCTGGATTGGCTCCATGCCACGCGACGCATCCCCGTCGGCGTCGCCTGCCGCCTCGCCTCCGGTGAAGTCACTCCTTCCCCCAAATCTAGGGAATACGTTGTTTTTCTTTCGCATTTCCAGCGTGGCTTCGGCCTTCCCACTTCTGATTTTTTCTTTGATTTCATTTCTACATATAAGTTGCAACCGCATCACCTCCCCGCAAACGCCATTACCTCTCTGTCCTCCTTTGCTTTTGGCATCAAGGGGTACATCGGCCTCTAGCCAACCAAAGAACTTTGGATCAAGTTCTTTGGCCTCCGTAGGAATGTAGTTCCAAATAAGGAGCATGCCCTGGAGGACAAACACTTGACCCAAGGTGCCGCCTCTATTTCTCCCCGGAAGCAGTCCGTGTTCCCCTGGTTCACCGGACTCGAATCTTGCAAGGGCTGGGCCCGAACTTTCTTTTATGTTCAGAACACCACTAAGGAGGACCTGATCCGACTGCTCCCCTTCAAACTTGGCCCTCCTGACACCTCACATTGGGAGAGCATTCCAAAGCGGCCCACAGCCCTGGCGAATCAAGTGGAGCACCGGATCAAGGAGCTTCTCAAGGAGAAACTCCGGGGGGAGGACATTATGATTACTTTCCTCTGCAGCCGGGTCTCCCCCCTCCAGAAGCGAGCCCACAAGATCTGCTACCTTAGCGGCCCTCTCGACCCTCACCAGACTTCTTCCATTGAGCTGGATAACTCGGCGGTTTACCGCCGGGTTAAGTCCATATTCAACGTGGAGAAGGAGTTCTCCGAGGATTGGGAGTGGGGACTTGAGCCCTTCTCCTGGGTCAACCCTCCAGCACAGGTGAATTTTCTTTTCTTGTTTTCCAAATCTTCTCTGTATGTCGATTCACTCTTGTAACTCGTTAACTATCGCTTTGTTCTCAGCGATTCCTCCAGTAGCCACTGGAGGATGGCGAGGTGCTGACGAGCAAGTGGTTGCCAGACCGCACCGAGGAGGACGAGGAGGAGCCTGACCCGGAGGCTTTCCTGCCTACCCCAGCTGTCGTGAGACGCTGCGCTGGTAAGGCCTCTTCTCTAAGGTATTGGCCAGACGATGATGACTCGGACGTTGAGGTCCTGGAGGTATTTGATCCGGTTCTCATCTCTTATGCGCACCTGGCTATGTTCGAATGTTCATCTAACCCGGATGATCAGGTCCATGAGGTTCCTCCCCTCGCCACTGGTGGCTCGGCCCCGGCTCCATCCCAGAAGCGCGCAGCTACCTCGGCCACAGCTTCGGAGGTGCCGCCGCCCAAGAAGAGGCAAAAGAAGTCCGGGGTTAAACCCTCGGCCAAGCCTTCCACCAAGAGCATGGTTCGGAGGGCACCCAAACCTTGGGCTCCACCTACCGCAGATGAGTAAGTTCTTTAATACTACTTCTTGGGATTTTTTCCTTTGCTTGCCTTTGTTTCTTATTGACTCTTCTTTTTGACTTGGTGTTTTTTCTTTTTCTCAGAGCTCCTAGGGATATCCCTCAGAGCGGCTCCGGCATTGCCTCCCCACTTCGGAGCAGTCCCTCTCCCTCCCACAATGATGATTATCGGCCGCTCAGCCCTATTCATGAGGGCTCCGCGGTTGCGCCTGACCAGAGCCCACCTCGCCAAGAGGAGGGCAACATTGGCGCGGGGGGTAGTGGGGAGGATCTGGATGCGACAATGCTGGATCTCCCCGGTTCCTCGGCCTCAGCGTCAGATCCGGAGGTGCCAGCTTCATCGGCGCCGCCCCCAGCAAATCCTTTTGTTCGAGTACCGCCAGCATCACCAGCACCAGCACCAGCATCAGCAGCACCAGCACCAGCAACAAGGACCTCATCCGGCAAAGTCAAGAAGACTTCCGGGTCAGCAAAAGTAACTTCATTCGGGTCTACTGCTTCTGGATCAGAGGGCAGCCAACAACTCATTTTGCATACCAGTCCCGTTGCAGCTCAATCTTCCAGGCGGGAGGCCCACGTGAAGGGTCTTGTGGCAAACTACTCTCTGAGCGGCGAAAGCTACAGTCCACTACTCCTTGAGTATGTGAAGAACTGGAACAATGCTGAATTCGTCGACCCTCAAGACGATCTACCAGAGAAGTTCGGCCCAGCGGATTTCAGCGCCCAGATGAACTCCGCTACCAAGGCTATCTCCTTAGCTGGCTGGATGATGGAGGTAATTCTTTTTCTCTGTTGTTGATGTTTTACATAACTGAGAACTTGTAGATATAACCCCTAGTCCTCGAGCCTCCGAGGGAATAACTTGTTATTCGGTCGGATGCTTCTTATAGAACTTAGCTTTTGTTCATAATAACATCAAATTTTAGTAGATTTAGAGCCGGGTCTAGTTCCCTTGGCCCATATCTTATGTACTTCGAATATCCACACACCTAGAGCCGGGTTAAGTTCCACTTGGCCCGGGTCTTGTAGACTTCAAATATCCACACACCTAGAGCCGGGCTAAGTTCCACTTGGCCCGGGTTTTGTAGACTTTAAATATCCACACACCTACAGCTAGGTTAAGTTCCACTTGACCCGGGTTTTGTAGACTTCAAATATTCACACACCTAGAGCCGGGTTAAATTCCACTTGGCCCGGGTTTTGTAGACTTCAAATATCCACACACCTAGAGCCAGGTTAAGTTCCACTTGGCCCGGGTTTTGTAGACTTCAAATATCCACACACCTAGAGCCGGGTTAAGTTCCACTTGACCCGAGTTTTGTAGACTTCAAATATCCACATACCTAGAGCCGGGTTAAGTTCCACTTGGCCCGGGTTTTGTAGTCCTCAAATATCCACACACCTAGGACCGGGTTAAGTTCCACTTGGACCGGGTCTTGTAGACTCCGAATTATTTTTCCCTGCCTTTGAACTTTGTCTTTGCCTTGCTTATTTCAGATTACCACTAACCGCCGATCCGCTGAGTTCCAGCACCTGCTGGACTCCTACAAAGACATTCACGCGCGTTATGGTAAAGTCTTGGTGGAGTACCAGAAGAGGGGTAATTTTCCATTCTTCCTCTTGTTCATTCAAATTTTTTGGGACCCATATGAATTTGTTGTCCAAATCATGCAGCCGAGGTTGAAGCTGAGAACATAATCATGAGGAAAAACCTTGTGGAAATCAAAGGTAAACTTATCCCCTTCACATGATCGTTGTATTTTCCTTGCTTTATCTAGTGAACACTTATACTTTGAGTCCTCCAGATCATTGTGTTGTTGCAGTTGCTCTCGAGGATAATGTCACCATGCCTGAAATGATGACTCAGTTCCTCGAACAAGCAGGGAATCATGAGGCTGAACTGAAAAAGAAAGACGCAGAGATAGCTCGGCTCCAATAGTAGGACTCGGAAATCACTCGGCTGAATGCTGAAATTCAAAGGCTTAAGAGCTTTCATCAATCCGAGTTGGAGAAGGCCGACCAGGAGTTTGCCGAGGAGAAAGAGCGTTTAACCATGCAAATCTCCAAGGATAAGACCCTACTGGAGGAAGCCGGCGTCAAGCTTACGTCGGTGACCACCGAATAAGAGAAACTCCAGGCTCATAGTGCCAATGTTGATTCCGAGCTTCAGCGACTCCTCTTCCAGATTGCGCGTAAGTTTTCTGCCCTTGCTTGATCTTCTACCCTCCGGATTTGGTCCTTTTGTTCAGTATTTTTCTTCTTATCCTTAGGCAAATTTCCAGAGAGCGATACACTCGCTGCCTCTGCCGTACGTCAGTCCCGTGAACAACGGGGAATTCTTGCTGCCCTGGTGCCAAGCCAATCCCTTATACTATAGAGGATCTCCTGGCGAGTCTCACCGCTCGTCTTGAGGTAGTAAAGAATCATGGCGCGGATATTATCCCAGCGGCAACACGGATGTTCAGCTTCCTCTGGCCCAGTGAAACCACTCCAAAGAAAGGCTCGGCTTTCATAGCCAAGTTAATGGAGTGTGACACGCAGCTGCATCTGTGGCACGAATCTGCCGCACGGGCTGGGGCCGACATTGCTCTGAAATTTGCGCTCTCATGGTACGAAGGAATTGATTTGGCTTTGCTCACTCGTATGCGCACCGGGTCTAAGTGGTGCGAGGATCCGGAGTGGATCGCGCGCCACCAAGCCTGTGCCAACAAGCTCATCCAGTACTCCTTCTGCCATGCTTGGAATGAGGGTCCAAGTTATCTTGATGCTGCTGATGAAGAAATTGTCTCTGGAGCTGAAGAGGAAGGGAGTGAAAGCGAGGGCTCCGAACTGGGCGAAGAAGCTAAAGACCCAGATGCTAGCGAGGTTAACCTGGAGAACAAAGCCGAAGCTAGCGCTCTTCCCCCACACTCCGGAGTACCTCCCTCCTCGACAAATGATTCGTCTGTTGCTCCTGCTCCTTGAAAAACACTTGTCATATTTATCAGATCCCCGGAATGCCGGGCGTAGCTGTATTTAAATACTTTGGTTTGGTTGTGCTACAATTTTATGTTCCGAACTAAGTTTTATTGCCGGATTATCGTGGGCGAAGTCCCCGAGTTTCATTTTCTTGTTCCCCCAATTTTTGACTCGGCTCGCATCTACCTTGATTCGTTAATTGATTTACGAGTCTGAGGTTCAAAAAATTGACTTAACAATACTTGAAACCTTGAGATTAGCTCAAAATGATCTGGTGTTTTAGTGAAAAAACAAACTAGAGGTTAGCCAAAAAACCAATGTCGGCCCGCTCAAGTTCTTTCCCTTAGTTGTTCTCTTGCTTGCCATGAAGCCAATTCGTGTTGGACAACAACAGAGTCGAAGAGTTAGGTTCTTGGTGCTTACACATTACTAATCCAACTAAGGTATAGGCGACTTAACCTAGCCAACATAAAAATACGAAAATTAGAAAAGCATTAAAGCAGTCCCCGAGTCTCCGCTCGGGGTGGCAAAGTTTTATTGATAAGTTCTTCGCCAACATACATACCGACGTATGAGTAGCTCAGATACATTCACCTCTTAGGTGTAGAAAGGACGAAGCAGTGCTACGTTCCACGGTCGTTTGGATTCTTCACCGGACCTGTCCACCTTGTTCTTTTCCTTGGGCTGTGCATCAATAAGATAGTAGGAATCATTGCGCAAGGCTTTGCTCACAATGAAAGGTCCTTCCCATGGAGTGGATAACTCATGCATGCCAGCAGTGCGATGTATTAGCCGTAGTACCAAATCACCTTCCCGGAAAACTTGGGGGTTTACTTTCCGGCTATGATAGCGTCAGAGATTTTGCTGATATATGGCGGAGCTGGACAAGGCCAGTTCTCTCGCTTCTTCTAGCAGATCAACATCATTTTGCTGGGCTTCATGCACTTCGGCTTCTGTGTATTGGGTGACTCTTGCCGAATCATGCTCTATGTCGGCTGGTAATACAGCTTCTGCCCCATATACCAGAAAGAATGGCGTGTAGCCTGTTGATCGATTCGGAGTTGTTCTTAAACTCCACAGTACCGCTGGTAGTTCTTCTATCCAGCACCTCGCTGATCTTTGCAGCGGATCCATGAGCCGGGGTTTTATCCCGGATAATACCAGTCCGTTGGATCTTTCCACTTGCCCGTTCGATGCGGGGTGGGCGACTGAGGCGACATCTAGCCGGATCTTCTTTTCTTGGTAGAATCTCGCAAATGCTCCTTCAGCAAAATTTGTTCCATTATTAGTGATGATGCTATGGGGATAGCCGTATCTTAGAATTATATCCTTGAGGAATCTTACTGTTGTTGCCCCATCACATTTCCGAATTGGTTTCACTTCAATCCATTTGGTGAACTTGTCAACCATGACTAGAATATGGGTCATCCCTCCTTTGGCCGGCTTAAATGGTCCTACCATGTCTTGGCACCATACAGCAAATGGCCATGTAATGGGGATAGTTTTCAGCTCCGACATTGGTAGGTGAGTCTTTGTGGCGTATCTTTGACAACCATTGCATTTTCTCACCAAGTCCTCTGCTTGCTCCAAAGCACTGGGCTAATAAAATCCATGCCGAAAAGCTTTTGCTACCAAGGCTTTTGAGGAGGCATGGTGGCCACATTCCCCTTGGTGGATATCCCAGAGTATGTCAAGTCCTTCCTCCAGATCAACACACCTCTGTAGCAACGCTGTCACACTCCTTTTATATAGTTTGGCGTTGATAATTGTATAGGCCTTTGCCCTTCTCTGAATCTGCCTTGAACTTACTTCATCATCTGGCAAGATTCCCTCTTTCAGAAAATCGAAATTTGGCTTGGCCCAAGTTGGCACAGTCCGGACGGGAAATGGTTCCTCATCAACTTCCATTGCATCCATCGACATAACTCCTGCCGGATCAGACTGAACAGTCCCCGGGTTTGCTGAGGCAGTCCCCGGGTTTGTTGAGGTGCTTCCCCATTCTATCTCCATTGGTGCAGCTCCTGATCCGGAGAGTGCTGGGATGTAAATGGAATTTGATTAGGGTGAGGGCGTGATAGATGGTTTTCTCAGGTGCTCCAAGGCAACATTTGGCGGGATTGGCTGCGGGGACGAGCCCAACATGGACAGCATATCTGCCGCCTCATTTTCAATCCGGGGTATATGATGGAACTCACATCCTTCAAAGAACCCACTTATCTTTTGAACATGGAACCTGTATAGGGCCATGTTAGCGTCCAGGGCATCCCAATTTCCAAACACTTGCTGCACCACCAAATCAGAATCTCCAAAGCATTGTATCCGACGTATCCCTACCTCTTTTTCCACTTTGAGACCATGCACCAATGCTTCGTACTCCGCCACATTATTCGAGGCACTAAAGTGGATTTGAAGGACATACCTCAGTTGATCCTTCTTGGGAGAGGTAAGCACTACTCCGACGCCCAACCCGTCTTTCAGTTTCGATCCATCGAAGTGCATTTGCCAATAATTGTAGTCCGGCAAGGGTGGCTCGTATTGCATTTCAGCCCAGTCCACAAAGAAATCCGCTACAGCTTGTGACTTGATCACATCCCTTCTGTCAAACTGTGGTGCCTCGGGAGCTAACTCGATTGCCCACTTTGCTATCCGGCCACTTGCGTCTTTATTACTTATGATTTCTGAAATGGGTGCCTCACATATCACCTTGATGGGGTGTTCCTCAAAATAGTGTTTGAGTTTTTTGGCCGACATATAAACGTCGTATGCCATCTTCTGATAGTGAGGATAGTTTTGTTTCGAGGCTGATAATACCTCGCTCAGGTAATACACTGGCCTTTGTACTGACTTTCCTTCCTCCTCATGCTCCACTACGATTACTGCACTTACCACTCGGTTGGTCGTGGCTACATAGATCAACATTGGCTCCTTAGGTAGTGGTGCGGCTAGGATTGGCGCAGTAGATAACATCTTTTTTAACTCTCGAAATGCAAGATTCACCTGTGGTGTCTAGGTGAACTTGTCTGCCTTTTTCATCAGTTGGTAGAGGGGCAAGGACTTCTCTCCCAACCGACATACGAACCGACTCAACGATGCCAGGAAACCAGTAAACTTCTTCACATTGTTAAGGCATTTTGGCAGTTCCATTCTTTCTATGGCCCGGATTTTCGTCGGGTTAGCTTTAATGCCACGGCTGGACACCAAAAAACTGAGTAACTTTCCAGTGGGTACGCCAAAGGTACATTTCTCCGGGTTCAGCTTCATTCGGAACCTTCTCAAGTTCATGAATGTCTGCCGAATATCCTCAAGGAGCATATTGCTTTCCTTGGTTTTTATTATGACATCATCCACATAGACTTGCACGTTTCGACTATCTGATCATGTAAGCATTTTTGCATGCATGCTGGTACGTTGCTCCTGCATTACGTAATCCAAACGGCATAGTGCGATAGCAATAAGCCCCATACGGGGTAATAAACGCAGTCTTTATTTGATCATCTGGGTTCAGTGGCATCTGGTAGAAACCAGAATACGCATCAATGAATGACATCAGCTCACACCCGGCCGTTGAGTCTATGACTTGGTCTATCCTAGGGAGTGGAAATGGATATTTGGGACACGCCTTATTCAGGTTCGTGTAATCAATACACATGCGCCATACCACAGCTACGTTCGGATCATCTTTCTTTTTCTCTACTAGCATCGGATTAGAAAGCCAATCCGGGTAGAGTACTTCCATGATAAATCCGGCCGCTAAGAGCCTAGCTATTTCGTCCCCAATGACTTTCCTCATGTCTTCGGCGAAACACCGGAGTGGTTGCTTCACCAGCTTAGCCCCGGGTCCCACATTCAATGAGTGCTCAACCAACTCCCTCGGTACACCTTGCAGATCCTGAGTAGACCAAGCAAAGATATCCCGATTCTCACGGAGGAAGTTGACGAGCTCGCTTTCCTATTTGCTTCTTAACCCGACACCAATGGTCACTGTGCGCTCTGGGAACTGATCATCGATTGGCACTTTCTTCGTGTCCTTAGTTGCTTGGAATGACATGCTCCCGTGCAGGTTATTCAGGGCCGACATATGTTGTTGCGCGGATTGGGCCAGTGCCGCCACTTCTAGTATCTTCCTTTTTTCTTGAGCTCACAAGTGATTTGGCTAAGTTAGATCCGGCTGAGGCACACTCGACCGAACGCCGAAAATCCCCTGATACAGTTATCACGCCCCTTGGTCTGGGCAACTTCATCTTAAGGTAACTGATGTGGGTTGTTGCCATGAATTTGTTCAGCGCTGGCCTGCCGAGTAACGCGTGATAAGCGCTCTCCAGATTCACCACTTCGAATTCCAAGTTCTCCGTGCGGCAGTTGTCTCTTGTGCCGAATAACACGTCAACCCGGACTTTACCAATTGGCTCACAGGAAATACCCGGTACAATGCCATGAAAGGTGGTCCTCGTTGCTTGCAACATGTTCTCTGTTATCCCCAACTTGTGCATGGTATCCTTGTACTGATGTTGATACTACTGCCATTGTCAATTAGTACCTTGGAAAGCCTTACATTGAGATTCGGCCCGATGAACGGTGGATCCAGGACCAGAGCGTAGGTTCCTGGGCTTGGCATGATCTTTGGGTGATCCTTGACACTCCATGTAATCTCTTGATCTGCCCAAGGCATATATCTTACCACTGTCGGCATTAGTGCATTCACTTCCATATGCCAACACTGCAAGCTTTTCCGGTCATTCTCTTCCGTGGTGAACACACAGTAGCTTTGACGATGTTCCCTATACTCATTTCGTCCCTCATTCTCGTTGTAACCTTGACCTTGTTGCTGGTTATTGCCCACTTGATGTACCGCATCCCTTCTTTCTGGATTCTCGTTCCTCGGAGGAGGTGGTGGAAGCATCAGTTGCTGCCCATTCCCCCTGTCAGTAATGGTGGCCGTGGTGCTTCATTTCTAGGTGCTTCGTTCCGAGGTGCCTGAGCATTCCCCGAACTTCCCTGTTCTAATTTCCTCATCCATTCACATTGTCGGGTTGTATGATTAGCCGGGCTATTTGGGCTTGGCGTATGGAACTTGCAAGGCTGATCCAACATAGACTCAAATGTATATCTCGGTCCATCCTTTCGTTCTTGCCACTGCTTCTTCTGCTCCGGGGTCCAAGGTTTTTCCCCTCATTTTTCTGCTACCAGTTTTGCCCTCCAGCTTTTTGGCGTTGACTGGCTCTGGCATTGGATTGATCCCAGTCCATTGATGCGACCTGTTGCGAGTTGTACCGGTAATCCGGACATTCATCCCTTCTCTTTCCTCGAAAATCATTCCTCCTTGACGATCCGGAGCCATCTCGGCCATAATACTCCTCGTTTGCCTCGCTCGACATTAGCCGAGGTTGCGTTGGATTCCCAAGGCATACGAATCTGCAATTCGGATTGTCTTAGCCAAGGTAGTTGGCATATCTCGCTATAGCCTCTGCCACAGCATACTTCCATATCTGCATCCCTGAGTGAACCACGCATTAGCTTGTGATTCAATTACTCCTTCGCACGAGTTTCACACATTGCACCACCGAGTTAGGAAATCTCTATCTGGCTCATTCGGTGTCTGCCGGCATAACGCAAGGGTCTGTGGCCTGTTGGGTCTCTTGTAAGTGCTTGAGAAATTGCTAACGAACGGCTCCTGGAAATCCAACCAATAGTTGACACTCCCTGGTGGCAAATTGTTCAGACAAACTCTCGCTGGTCCTTCCAGCATCTGTGGTACATACCTCACCGCCCATCTCAAATTTCCTGTCACGATCTTGATTGCTGTGGTGTAGTCAATCAGCCAATCCTCTAGCCTGGTACTACCATCATAAGTTCGGGTTCCTCTGGACATCTGAAAGTTCGGCACTGGTGGCTCATTCATGATTCGGGGCCGGAAACATGCTGGACCCGGTGGACCTTGTATCTCGATTTGCTCTGACCTATAAATCCTATCCAACTTCAACCTTGCATCATCTGGCTGCAAGTTCCTGCTTCCCAGCCATGATCCAATTACGTGGTGATCCGGTTTGGGGTATCCATCGTTGACAATAGCCGAATAACCATCATTTTATCTTTCCTGATCCGGGCGAACATTTTGTTGTGCTGCTTGTCCCGCGCTCCCCTCTTGCCGAGGTGCGCACTACTGCTGCATCCGAGGTACATTTTACCCCGTTCCCACGGGATCACGCTGTCCGGCATTGCCGTTGGCAGCATTTCTTTGACCGGCATTGCCTTGGTCACGGTTACCTCGGGCAGCCACACCTCGGCTGGTACTGTGCCTATCTTCATCAACTTGCGCTGCTTTGCCTTTTCCAGCCCTTACCGGGTCATAGGGAACCATCTGTTTGTCTCTTCTTCCGGAGTCTACCACCTCTTCTCTCTGGGGATTGTGACCCAGAGACGACGCGGCTCCTCTGGATCTTGCTGGGTTATTTCTGGCCGAATGTACCACCTGTGAGGCTCCTGGTGGTGCCTGGTTAGCCTTGTTCATTTCTTCATTTTGCTGGCAAGCAACTCTTAACAAGTGGTTTACCCTCTCTTGCTGCCTTTGTCGGGCCTCTCCGGTTAAACCTTCTAACTCGGACGTGGCCGCATTTGCTGCCCTAAGGTTCTTTGCCGGGGTACTGTACCGATCCAACCCTCCTGTTACTATCATAGCTGTCTGACCCGGCCTAGGCTCGTACTCCTTGTCAATCTCAGTGATCAGGTTCTTGCCCTGGATTTTCACTCCATCTATGCGGTTTGCCTTAGCATATTCTCTCAAGGTGATGTTCAAGGACTGATGCAGCTCTGCTACCTTCTTTGCCCTGGCTAACATTTTCCGCCTAGTTTCCTCTAACTCAGCTTGTGCCTGAGCCGGATCTACCACAGGTGCTATTGGCATTGCTAGGCTATCTATTGCTTGCTGGAGCACATTCTCTGGCCTTTCTAGCAGAGGAAACCTAGACCTGGTCTGTTTTGGTGTTAACTCTGGCTCTGGCGCCGGATCTTTGCTTGGTCTCGCGTCTGGCGCGGTCATCAGGACCTCAACGCTGCTAGTGGGGGCGAGTGATATGCACTGCACGAGCTGCGCTGAGAGGTGGCTCGACTCCCTCGACGATGTGCCGCGGATGAACGCAGGGCTCGTCCACGCCTACGTAGATCTTGTGCGCGCCAAGCTTGAGGAAGACGCCGTTGCACGGTGGAGGGTGCCTGCCGAAGCTTCCTGCGTTGTTGCTGACGTAATTCAGTGCTCCAAAGCGCCGAACCAAGTCTGAGACGACACGCTCGCTGGTGCTGGAGAAGTTTCCCGTCTGAATTTTCACCCCTGCTAGCACCGCTAGCCCCACGGTGGGCGCCAACTGTCATGGTGGTGGCACGACAGATGCCATGGATAGGATAAAGATGAGGCCAATGAGTGCTAGGGGAATCCAGGGAGGGAGAGCGTGGTGATTCCACGCACGGAAGTTCTTGTATTTCCTCTATCAATGGTGTTTACAAAAGCACTTGAGGGTCTCAGCAAGAAGGAGACAATGTCTCTTACCCCCTACGAACTAGCCTAGAGTTCTACCTTATATAGAGGGCATGCATGAAGGACCGGCCCCCTCTATGGAGGCCCCGGTGCTCCTTATATAGGGAATCCTGGGTTACAATTCTAGGACACAGGTGACAGCATATTCTATGAATATGCTCCTTTCCTAAAGCATATGCTTCTTTATTCCCTTTAACGGCTCGTCCGGGCTTTGGACGTAATCCATAGCGTAATCCTTGCCTTTTGGCGTTACCAGACACGGGCTACGTCATCCGGCTTTGCCCGCGTCACCTTGGTCGCCCCTAACCCGCCGGTCCTCTTCTTTACTTTACTTCGCTCATGCTACAGCTAATAAAGCCACCTTTTGACCAGCGGGGGATTCCTTCTCTTGGAAGTTAAGATAATCCGGCTAGCATATAGCTAATCCGGCTTATCCAGTTACCTGCAAAACAGATAGACATGGCCGGCATAAACCTTATGCCGGCCGGACCATAGTCAAGGAGATGCTCCATGGGTCGGGTCGCACCGTGATTCGTCCTGCCTTGAGGTGACCCGGTTAGCACTTGCTTTGACCGCGCCGTACCCCGGCTAACTCGGCCCTTATACCCCGGTGTTACCCTACCCGGGGGTATCCCCCCAACATGGATAGCAGAATCAGCCAAAACTTTCATGCTCTATTATTTAATCTGATTTCTGTTTTTCTTTCCCTCTTTTGTAATTTCAGAATCCTGCACTGTTTTGAAATAATTTGGAAAGTAGACAGAGTTCAAATGCTTTGTCAGCACTCCGGACCCTTTGATACAATAAGGCTCCATATAGTTTTCTTTGAAGAATTCTGAAACATTTACAGAGCATTTAAATAGAGATGGGATATCCAAAATTAGGGTTTTGGTTTGCTCTTCATTTTAAATGCAACATTTCTCAAGTTCAAAAGGACGCATGCTATGCTTATGATGCACTGTAAAACCCTAATTAGGATTAACTAAAACTAGGGATGTTACATGAATCGGTTGTGGGGTGGCTGTAGGGGAAACCACCGGGATAGCTTCAGTGTGACGGTTGGGATTATTCGCGCAGAGATTTACATCACGTTTTCTTTTTTTTGGAAAGGAGCATATATTAATATCGCAAGATAACAATTACACTCAGCCTCTGCAACAAGCATTACCCTATTGGCATTATGGATACACAAAGGCGAAAAATAATAAGAATTACAAAAAAAGGTCTCGCAATAGCGATCAGATCCTTAGAAGCAGTGACACTAACACCACCAAAACAACACCAGAGTCCAACCTCTCCAAGAAGGGAACAATGCTCAAGCGATGCCGTCTCCCGATCAAAGATCCTAGGTTTTCACCCTGTAGGAAGTATTCGCTCGCAAAACAAGGCCTTCTGCAAGGCCATTGCCAGGCACAACCAATGAAGACTAGACCTTGGATTTTCACCCTACAAGGTAAGACCGTGAACATCTCCTGTGTTGTCTCCCCTCTAACAGACGTTGTTGCGAGTCATAGATCACCAAGACAGATCCTCAACACCACAAAGGCTCAATCCACCATAGCTAGCCCTTATGTTTCCGTCTTCATGAAATTCTCCACACCTGACTTCACCATGGATCATCGAAGACATGACACATGGTGGTAACAGGTAGTAGAGCTTCTCCATGCTCTATCTGAAACCAAACGGGCAGCAAAAACACATGTGCGCATAGCCTAATTTCTTCCGATCCAGCAAACTCCAGGCATGATGTGCCCATCGGAGTTCGCCGGCGGAGCCTTTCGAAACTAGACACTCCGGACAGATCCATGAAGGCACGCATCAAGTAGATCTTTTTCCTGGTGTGCGAGAGATCCGAGGACCACCACCTTCATTCAAGCCTAGCCGACAGCCCCCACGCCCCCCGCTGTCGACTTGCAAGATCCGCCGCTCCGACCCCTAGCAGCAGCCCATGGGCTAGGCCAACATCGAGAAAGGCAGCGGCAGAGCAGGACCGACCCTACACGGGATCCAGCCAACCATGCATCAAAGAGGAATTGGGAGATGGCACAGGAGACACCTCGATATAAATCTAGGGTTTCATCCTTGGCCCAGGTCTAGTTCCACCTCCGCCGCTGGCCATGGCGCCGCCAGGAGAGGATCTCCGCCACCACCCCGACCTGGGGTGCCGCCCTCGCTGCTGCACGTCAGCGCGCCGACCATCCCAGCCCCAACAGATCCGGCGGGAACCTCCGGCAACCACCACCCCAGACCCCTTCGGTGGCTGGGCCTACCGCCACCGCGGCGAGGGCCGGCGGCAGCGGTGGCGATAGAGGAAGGCGGCGGGGGCTCTGGCGGCGCGCGCGGGTCGCCCCCGGTGTCGCCCTGGGAAGCAACGAGAGAGGACCTGGCGATAAGATCGATCTACCCCATATTTACATCACCTGGGAGCAAAATATACATCTCCTCTAAAAAATATACATCATCATATAGATCTGTATCATGTGTTTGGGAGATATTTTTTGCCCCATGTGATGTATAAGTTAGTTTTTACATCACAAGGCTATTATAGGTCAAAGATGTTCTTAGAATGATGCAATCACTAGAATCCTAGTATCACTTTTGAATTTTTTTACTACTCTCAAGCTCAAGCCATACCACTCAATGGTTTATTGATTTATCAAAAGGGAGATATACACGGTAGTACAAATTTATCTCGCATTATCACAACGAAATGGAAACAATTCTTCACATCCATAGATACATATCACTTCTAGCTCTATGGTATGATCGAAGCCGGCCGGCCGGCCTCAAGCCGTTGGGTAGAAGGGCGACGTAGCGAGGCCACAGGTGCCCGTCGACCAAGCCACGTCCTTGGCGAGGAGGACGTATCCCTGTAGACCCCAGTCGTTGCTCCACGAGTTCTTGGCAATCCAGTACTTGTTCCCCTCCCCTTCCGCCTCGCAGTAGCCAACAATGGTGACGGCGTGGTTGACCCTCGCCGGATCGGCCGAGCAGGGCCCGCGAAAGATGCCGCCTTTGTAGAATATGAACTCAAATGTGCTGGCGTCAATGTACACCGTCACGGGCTGCCGCGCCACGGCCAGCGCTAGCTGACATTCGTCATTGGGCGGCACGGCCTTGAAGCCCTTGACGGACGCCTGGTGGTCGAACAGCAGCTTGTCCACGTCGCACTTACCCTGGAATCCGCTGTACGGGTACATCTCCTCCGACGTGATGCCGCCGCGGGCGGCCACCAGGCTGAGGGCCGTGTCGGAGCGGCCGCCGCCGCAGCCGCTGCTCTGGGTGTCGCAGTCCACGAGTACTTGCTCCGACAGGGACACCAGCTCCCCGGTCATGATTTTGTTAATGCCTTCGATCGCCGCCACAGCCGCAAACGCCCAGCACGACGCTGCCATCCATAGTTCCGCACCGCACGAGTAGTAATTGAGCAAACGTGACCATATAGGAGTACTATAATTCTGCAAAAACGACTAAGCTATAGCAGCTTGACTTACCGCAAGTGCCTTGAAACTTGACGCCGGTGACAGCGCCGCTGGACCGCCAGTCAACGCAGCACGGCTTCCAGGAGTCGTAGGGGAGAGGGGTGGGCGACGCGGGACGGAAGCCGGTCTGGTTGAACCCGGTGTACTGCTCCACGACCTCGCTGGGGTTGAGGTCGCCGAACCTGTTCATGCCGACTATGACCGTCGTCACGGTCTGCCCCGAAGCCCCGCCGCCGACGAAGGCCGTGGTGCTCGTCTGGCTGGAGATAGCGCCGATGGCGTTGGTGTTCTGCTTGAAGATCTGGAACCGCTTCTCCTCCTCCTGCTGGCAAGAGTAGTGCTTTGAGTACTTGATTGTCCATTTGGAAAACCTATCCCTCACCTCGGACTCCGGCAGCTCAAACGGCGGATGCTGTGGCGGGTTGGCCGCTATCAGCGATGCCTGCAGGAAGCTGGTGAGACACAAGAATAGGGCAAGGCAAGGCGTGGAGGAAGCCATCTTGATTAGCTTAGGCTGTATGATTGTCTGGAAATTCATGCACTCGAGCTAATGTTTATATAGGCGCCTTGCTCAACGCATGCCTGGCTTAGCATGTCGCTGGGGCTGGTGGCTCATGAGTTGTCACGTGTGCACGTATGATCCGGTGAAAGACTATATATTTGGATGATTCTCTGTCTCATGCGTTGTCGCGTGTGCATGTATGATTCGGAGAAAGACTATAATTGGATGATTTTCTGTCTTTAGTTACTCGACTTGGTACAACTTTGAAAATACTTACTCCCTCTGATTGGCTCAACAAATTTAAACACGGACTCAGCTCCACTCGTGTAACCTCACGGTTGGCTCTTTAGCCTGTTTAAACAAGTGAACTTCAAGTATTAAGTTAGGGGCCGCCTAAATCTCGAGCGCCGAGAACTTCTTAAATATCTAATTCTGCTTACGTCATCTTACTATTTGTGCTAATTTTTAGATACAAGCTAGTTGCAACTTATAAAATTGTACTAATTCTCAGTTGCAACATTGCAACTCATTAAATTCTCAGTTACAACCTAGTTGCAGCTCATATGTAACTCTAACATTGCACAAATCGCGAGACAGATCTCATGATAAGAGAGGTGACTGAGACATAAGAAATACCCAGCGGTCTGAGAATTAGCAAATCCGATTAAGTTAAGGAGAGCCATCGCGCGCGAACTTATGCCTGAGATTTGCCCACCTAAAAGATATGTGGGCCCAACAACTTTGCCTTTTTTCTTGATTTTTTTGGAAATACTCAAAAGCTGCCATCCCGGCCCTCGGTCCGAAAATGAATGGCCGAGATAACATCGCGTTGGGAGTAAAAAATCCCACATTATCTCTATATAAAATCTGTAAGTAAAATATGACTTTAAAGCATAAGGTGGATGTATCTATACAGTCATAAAGATGTGATACTAACAAATAGAGGGTAAAATATTCCTATTTGTGTGCATGTCTTTTTAAACTCATAAGGAATCTTTTCCATCATATAATAATAGAAAACTATGAAACAAAGCGACTTTAACAAACTTAGCAATAATAAATTATGAGGTTCGTTTGTTCTTTTAGAAACAGGCTTTCGCTCCGCTTTATAAATAAAGGAACCACACGATACAAGATCTCGGACCATCGAGAATGTTGGGGCAGCAGCAGAACAGAAACAGAAGAGAAACAAATAAAGACAACGACATATCAATGAAACGAAGGAGGCACACAACGATTGCGCCCTCTGAGGTTGTCCCACCACGCTCCTAGCACCTCGAAGAGCCGAGTACAAGCAACACCTTCAAGCAGTAATGTAATGTCGACACGACGATGCTGCCCTTACCAACACACTAGTCCTAGTGTTTCCCAGATACTCAAAAAGGAGTGGAGAGGGGTACCCCGGACGCCCTTTAGGAAAGAAGGGTGACACTCTCAAGCATCACCGCATCGATGCCAGATGAGCCGACAAGGAATTCTCCCGACCCCCAACCAAGAACCCCGGATGATCCAATGCACACCACCAAGCTCGCCGTCCACCAACACATGTCACCACGGTCATGTAGCTATCATCGTCGTATCACTGTGCCAGCCATCACGAGGCCTACGAGATGAAAGAGGAAGGCACATCTAGAATCAGGGAGCGGTACCACCGCAACCACGTGGGAGGGACCAACCTCCAACGTCATAGGCAGTACCCGACCAGGCACGGCATCAGGAACACACCAGGCCCAACAAGCCTGGCCCAACAAGGCTGTCGGGGGCGTCGCCCGGGCTTCGCCAAGCGGCCCATGCCTATGGCGGCAACGGGAGAATGATGAGGGGTGGTGAGGTTGAGCAAGAGGGAGTGAGGTGGCGCTCCCTTTGCCTCGGGGGTGTGAGGAGCGCGAGGAGATCTTGAATGGAAATAAGGAAGTGTTTTTCTCGTGAACACACGTAGTGAAACTACCGCTACCCGACCAGTGGTGACTCGACTTGGTAGACTTTAATGGAACGGTTTATATCTTAGTGACTCGTAAGAAGCTCCGACTGCTTAATAGAGGGACTTTGTAACCATTGTAGTGTGCTAGCTTCGTTAATTGAGGGACTTTACTATTTGTTCTACATGTAAGAAATTGTCACTCTAAACTAACTATAATGTCCAAGGTTAGTATAAGTAAATAGGTATGCTTTTGAAACGCAACAATCCACGGCAGAGATAAAACCGTTTTTAAGCATCTTCATGTTGACCAAGTCTTTGCCCCTTTTTTGAGACACGGGCAAAATCGTCGCCCTAATCTTAAAAAGAAGAAGATTGCACGGTTACTTAATGGAAAACAGGTAAAAATCAAACAACAGTACATGCAAACTACTCCCAATGGATGTAACTCCTACAACCGCAAACTCTCGACATATGGATCATCACATCACGAGGAAAAATCCACTAAACACACATGAACAAAGATATCCTTTCACCTTCTAGAGATTGCCCCTCGAAGTCTCCGCTGCAAGGAGGTAGGCAATATCGTTGTTAGATCTAGGGCTAGCCGTCTCCAAATTGACGATTAAGACTCAAAGCTCCATAACAAAGAGAGCACCAAAGCACCTACCTGAATAACCTTGTCGCTACGGCTTGGCTCCGCCGGTGGTAGTGTGGAACAGTGGAAGCCACCACCGAGGGCTGAATATAACTGATACTCCCTCTATCAAAATAAATTGATGCAGAGCCTAAATTTATTAGGTTCAATTAATGAACCCGAGCAGAGTGAGTATTGTTATTTCTCAAAAACAAATGGTGATTATAGTAGCTGCATATATAATACTCATATATAATACTCCCTCCGGTTCATATTAATGTTCTCAACTTTGTGTAGATTCGTATGTATCTAGTTAAACATTTAACTAGATGTATCCGAATCTAGAAAAAGTTGAGAACACTAATATTGGATCGGAGGTAGTATCATAATTTCATGAAATGTTTATTAAATTTCTTATTTTGTCAAAATGGTTAATATATGGAAATGACTCGTTAAGATGACAAAGTGAGACTTGATCTAGTTACCATTCGATGCCTTCAAATGATTACACCACGTGAGTTTTACCTATTGTTTATATATGTAATGCCATCCCGGAAAGTACTTGGAATGTAGTTACACAAATGATATTCTCATAATTCGCTGTAATATCAAATCGACAGAATACTTAATAATTGTGTATGACTAAGCGGTGCTTTCTTTTTTGGCAACATGGCGCATTAGAACAAAAGTAGGATCAGCCATTCTGCTAGTGGTCTTGTGTCCGTTTCGCCATCGCGCAACTTGATTTTGGTTCCTGATTTGTTGATCACTCAACATCTAGTTGTTGTTGTGCTAGCCATTTGTACGAAAGAAGTTTTCCATGGAAAACTAATTTAAATGTGAGACACCAAGTCGTACTTGCACTGCTATTAGAGAAGAAACATGCTTGCTGGCATATGAGCATGTTGTACGTCTGTATTATTGCTAGATACAGTGCTTATCTTCGGTTATGAAGTGCACATCAGTGTCCTTGTGATTAGCGAACCTAATAAATTACATGTACAACCGTATCAATCCATTAAATTGATGAAGTCATTCCTACCAAACTGACATGTCAGTAGTATACCACCTAATCATTATTGTACCGTTGCCGACTGTTAATCTGTTAGCGATGGTTGTTTGCCACTTGCATTATTAATTAGTTGGCATGACCTTTAGAATATAACCGTTTGCCTTCATTATTTTCTAACACATAATTATGAAAATTTACATATCAATTAGTATTATATTTCAAAATACATTTTCAAGACGCAGCCAATCATAATAACTAAAAATGTCAGTGGTCAAGTCTCACACCAAAGCTATGTCTAAGACATCCTTATGTTTACTGAACGCTAGTTATTCACCTATCGCTCCCTTATGAAAAGAAATCTATCGCAAAGCATGTGATTGCACAATTCATTTGGACTTCGCTCGTAGATAAAACATGTGTGAAGTCGTGCCGGTGATAGCACGTCTTTGAACCTCATTAGACGCGTGTCTAATGCCTTAGGTCATGAGCCATCTCAAGTTCTTAATTCGAAAAGTCTCCGGTGGTAAGGATTCCAGTATCACATGTGCATTTCACATGTCTTCGAAATGGTTCACAAGCCACCTCGTGCTTAACTCGAAATTTTTTGGTGAAAGAATTTCCAGTGTGGCGTGTGCATTTGGCATGCATAGTATGTAATCATGTTTTCTTCTACATGCAAGTTGTGAACATCGCATTTGGCATACATAGTATGTAATCATGCTTTCTTCTACATGCAAGTTGTCAACATCTGAGCTCCACCTGGTAAAAGCACAAGTTGTCGATGTCACGCATGTTGTAGTCTTAAATGTGCAATGTTATACTTCAATGCACAACTTAAATCTTACATTCATGATCATCTAAAAATTATAAAAAACAGCTGTCTAGTTTTAGACTAGAATTCTAAACCGGAAAATTATGTGCACTTTCAAATTTATAAACATGCAAACTACATGATTCCTTGTTTCTAAACCCATAGTCGCAATAAGAAATTTAAATGTAATTTCAGGCTCCAAATGTGTAACCATAGAACTGCCCATTTATAAACCCTGAAGTTCAAAATAATATGTATAATTGTAGGCCCCATAATTGCAACTGCCCAATTGCAAATATATGTAAATCCAAAACCGGAGAAGAATCAAGGACAATTTTAGGTTTTAAAAGTGCAACTACCTAATTGGATAATTACAAATGCAAAAATGAGGACAAAAATAGTGCGTAGTTTTAGTCTTAATAATGTGCAACCACCGAATTACCTACTTTAAATCTGAATTGAAGAACGTACATGATTATAAAATGTACAAGCATGCTCAACCATAAGAAACATACAATAAGTGGCAATGTGAGAAAGTTAACGAGCAGCCCAAGAAATAAGACCCTCCGAACCATGATTATACTTGCGGCTAAGAAATCAATGAAGATTAGAAAATGTAATAATATTATGTCACAAACCGAGTAAAAGCAACCAGGATACATCTCAAACATTCAAACTAAATAAAACACAATACACAAATCTAAACACTAAACAATATAAAAAGCAAGAATCTGTATAGCAATATTTATTTAAAAAGGAAAGTCAATATCAATCATATCCATACTATAGCAAAGAAGAAAATATTCTTAATGGGCTGGTTAAAGGACCCACACGGTAACATGACGGTTATATATAAGTATATCGACATGCAAATCGACACGCATACGAAATAACCAAAGCTCAAACCCACATGCATATAAAGGTTAAATTACGCCCACCTCATGCCCACATGCACATAAAGGTTAAGTCACCCCCACCTCATGCCCACATGCACATAAAGGCTAAATTTATTGAAAATATGAGTGTGTATAGAACATAAAAACAGCTTCATTTTTTAGGGTTTATTGTGACTGTCTTCCCAGGTCTCACCAAAATTATGATATTGCCACTACGATTCGGGCAATTAGAAAAATGCCACCAGCCTTGGCGAACTTGTTACGTCTATACTCATAGATCTGTTTGGCGTTGGCTACCATTTTCTCTAGCTAACTTGTCGTCGGTTTGACTCATTCTCTTACATGTGGGTCCCATCTGGCTCAGTCATTGTTGTGATCGTTATTATGATTAGCAGGCCCCACCACCTCAATAGTAGACGGCGTCCATCCTAGGTTCGGGTAATCCCCCCACTATTATGCAATTTTCATATTTTACTGCTCCCTCGCTCTGCTCGACTGCTCTGTTCGTCCTGCCGCCACACCGTTCCATCTTTCACAGCCCCGCCCTCCCCTTGATCTTATGTTTGTCTCCCTCGATGTTGTCTCCTCCCTGCCCTCTATCCTGGCCCTTGTTCCCTATCCTAGATTGCTTAGGCGACTGGAAGTGAAAACCGTGAGTCGACTGTTGGTTGCATGCCTACGATGGATCCAACACAAAGATGGATCCTGCACGGCTGGAGAGCACGGATATGGATCCTGCAAGGCTGGGTAGATAAAAGATGGATCTTTCAAGGCTGGAGAGCATGGGCAAGGGAGACGCAAGGGCAAAGGAAGCGGGGAGCAAAGCATTGCAGCTCCAGAGCACCGTGAATGTGTCGTTCATCCTCTCTGAAGGACAAGAACTCTAATTCCTTCTCTTCCTTTTCCAATTAGAGATTCGAGTAAATGTTGGATGTCTACTACTTCTGGATTTTCATACAAGATTCGACACTCGACGTTACTAACTCTACAGTACTTGTACACGGAATTTGGAAAATTCCCCATTGGACAACACGAGGAATTCATACCTAGGTAGTATGACATCAGTTACATGAATTTGTGTGACATTAGAACTAAGGAGGCATTGGCCATGATGTGGAGTAAACACCTTGGTACAATGACTATGTTGATGTATGTTCATATTGTTAAGAAAGAGACACTCGTCAATGATTTCTCTCCATCAGCTACGCAGACAATTCAACCGACCATAATAGAGTAGTCTCTCATTGCTCAACCAAGCGTAACCTCTCAGCTTTTCATTGATCATGGTGCATAGGTCAAGCAAGAGGGAAGATGTTGAAAGGGGGAAGAGGATGGTTTTACTTTAGGAGATGATGATGAAAAAACATATCCAGGTGTGGCCCTGAAAGGCTGGAAAAAGTTGGGAGTATTAGGTTGATTCAAACTTTGAGCTTGATTATGAGACTGACGAGGATGTTGAAGATGGACAAATGGATACAAATATGATGATGAAGAAGCGGATATGCCATTAATATACTTTGATAGGGTACTATATTCGAGAGTGTCGAGCACTGTAGGTATGTAGTTGCTACCTTTGCAATAAAAGTTGGATTTGATTATACAGTAGAAAATAGTGAGCAAAAATACTAAGAGTGCATTGTAGGAAAAGTAAGGTGTGACCGCATGCATCCCTAGTAAGGTTTGGACACACATATCACGTTGCAGTAACTAAATAATATTTATTTTTTATATTTTATTTGCTGAAATGTGTTTTCATTTTATTTATTATAAAGTGTTGATTAAGCTAAACACCTAGAAACACAACTTCCCTAATACTTCATTAAGTGAAAAATAAAACCTTCTACAACCAAGTGGATTGCTGCTACTATACTTGATTGGGTGAGACAAGATCATAACAATGGACCTGCTAAACTCAGATTGAAGCTTAGTGATAAGTTCAACATTCTAATTCCTTACCATCGAGTTTTCATGGGAAGGAGATGGCTTTGAACATGATTCAAGGAAACTGGAATGACAGTTTCCACCTATTGTATAGTTTTAAAGGTGAGGTAGAGATTGCATTACCCGAGAGTATTGTTGACATTGATTATTGATGCTTGTAGGAGCACAGGTTCATCTAAGCATGTTTTCGTGGAAGTATGACTTCTAGGTTTTTATATCGATCCCAACAAGGAGCCTAGGCAAGCATTTATATGCAGCATTTCTATCGCACCCAAGGTGTCACTAGTCTTGACTGAATTGACTGCAAGTATTGAAGGTGAAAAAGGAGGTGATTATGGTTGAGTGTGAAATGGAGTCTGAACATATATTAAAAGTAATTAACATAAAATAAAGAGTACGAAGGTCGATTGAGGTTTCTATAGATGATAGCTGAGGCATAGAGAGATTCAGTTCCCGATGATAGTAAACATGCCAAATGGAATAAGTAATTGTAATTCTTCATATAAGTGTGCACGTAGGTGAGCAACCCTTTACTAGCCGAGACTCCTCCGGGTAGATTCATCTAAATCCCATGATTCTTTTTCCTGTTACAACTATCCATGGTCAGCACAACATTTATGATCGTGAGACTGAATCAAGGCCTTAAGAATCGTAGCTCCTCATTCTCCTCGAGTTATATTAGATCCTCCTTCATATCATCTGTGTTACTCGGAGGTCACCAATTCTCCAAACAAGATCTTGTCTATATGGTTATATGGATCATGTTCTTTGGGCCATTAAATTAGAAAACAAGCATTACACATAACAAAGACGACCAGTATCGCACATCATAATAACAACAACAATCACATACATATGGAAATAATATAGGAACATCATGAAGAGAATATGCCCTGAGAGGAAATAATAAAGTTGTTATTATACATATTCCAAGTATATGATAGATGTTTATTTTGCATGCTATAATTGTATTAATTTGGAAACGTTAATAAATGTGTGTTTAATAAACAAAAGGAAAGTTCCTAGTTATGCCTCTCTTATAAACTAGCTCGTTGATTAACAAGATGATCAAGGTTTTCTGATCATGGACATTGGATGTTGTTAATAACAAGGTCACAACATTAGTGGAATGATGTGATGAACATTCATCCGAAGTATAGCATTATGATCAAAGTCATTGTGTTTATATTTCTATAACATCTAACAAAGTAATCCTAGTCCTTAGACCATGAGATCATGTCAATCACTAACACTGGAAGAGTATCTTGATAACATAAAACATCACACCATGAAAGGGTGATTATAAAGGTGGGTTCAGTGCTACAAAAGTGTTATGTAGAAGCTCATGGATCAAGAGTGGGATTTCTCCATCCCAATGATGGATAGATATTCTCTAGGCCCTCTCGGTGATATCACATTGGTTAGCTTGCAAGCAAGTGATAAGATCACTAGAATGTTATATCATGGGAACGAGAAAAGAGTACATGTCAGTAACGAGATCAAACTAGGTATGGAGATACCGATGATCGAATCTCGGACATGTAATATATCGCGAGGCAAGTGATTTAGTTACTAGCGTTAAAGGTTCTCATGATCATAGAAGTCATCGTAGAATGTGTAGGAGTCAGTATGGATCTCCATGTCCCGCTTCTGATTATTGATCTGAGAGGGGTCTCGATCATGTCTGCATTATTCACAAATCGTAGGGTGACACACTTAAGGGGAACCAACACCATTTGGAGCAAATGTGTTTCAGACGAATGAATTGCAAAGCGCTGGAATTATTTCAATAGACACAGAAACTGTTTCGGGTGAAATTGCTGAAACTGGTTCTGCATGTAATATTGAAATGTTGCAGGGGGTTTTATGTGAATGTTTGTTAATTAAAGTAATTAACAAAATTCTGAATAAATTTAATGAAAGAGTTTTATTAAATGAGAGAGCATTAAATTTGGAGAAATTTAATGCATTTAAAGTAAAGACTTTAAAGAGGAATGTTAAGGGACACATTTATGTGGAGGCGGTTACCACCACATGAATGGGAAGGTGAGGGGTCACCTCCATGGGGCGCCGGCCATGGGAGGGGTACCCCCTCCTCCTATAAAAGGCCACCCCTCTCACCCTTCTTCCTCACACCTCCTCGTGAAGGATCTCTCTCCCCTCTAGAATTATTCCCCCATGATCTCGGATTAGCGAGATACATGTTTCCGGTGGCATTTCGTCTGGAAGGAGTTGCTGCTTCCGCTGCATCGCTGGAGAAAGGAGGCGGAGGTTGTTCGGTGGCCTGAATGTGTGTGCGAGTGCAGATGCGCTGCTGGTTTGCGGCGCTAGGACTTCCACACGATCTTGAGATCGGCAAGCGTACGACTACATCATCCACGAGTTCCTACTCGTTAACAAAACTTTGTTGTCTTCGAGGGTAAGTTCTCCATGGATGTATATCCACCTGTTGCTTGTATCTAGTAGATAGATCTTGGAATATAGTTCTCATCGTAGGAATTTTTTATTTTCTATGCTACGAACCCTTCACATCATATCTCACCAATCTCTTACATCTCCCATGCATATGGAGATTTACTCGCACATGGGAGGAGAATAACAGAATGATATCATAAAGTAAATAGAGTTCATCTTGATGTTAGCGTAGCAAGCTAAAATAAGAAGGAAGATCAAATCAAATACAAACAAGAGTATACAATAGCTGACAAGGGTTTAGCTCGTCAATGCCCATTGTTATGGACTTAGGTTTTGGAGAAGGAGGGAGCGCTGGAGGCATCAATCGGCTAGCAAACAAGCACACATGGACGCAAGTTTTACCCAGGTTCAGGCCTCATAGAGGTCCCTACTCCTGCTTGTCTGCTCTTGAAATTAACGAAGGAATCGAAGATTATAGGGGTGCGCAGATGCAATCTGGCGAGAGTTTTGGAAAACTAGGGTGGTGATTGTCCTCCTTGCCACCCCCTCCTAGCCTTTATATAGATAGGCTAGGTCTCGGGTAGCAGGTCGAGTCGGTTACAGATTAGGGGTTTCCCTTTGAACTTTCTATCTTAAGCTTCTTCTTATCTCGCAAGCAATCGAGAGTCTATGGGCCACTTGAATTCTCCATTGGGCCTTGGCAACGTCGTGGGCTTCTGCCGTATCTGGACCGTATATACCAAACTCGAGTACCTGTAGGATATACCCATGTTAGTAGCCCCCGAGTGTCCAGTGGAATCGCAGATTCGACTCGGGACTTTATGAAGTCTTTCGAGTGCATGACTAAGCATTTTCGAGTGTTCTGTTTGTGTCATAGGGATTGTTGATATACGTGCCTGATTTAACCGATGTATTGGTATCAGTTAACTGCCTTAGGGCAAAACAATGCAATCTACTCAAACTCGAGTCCCCGGACTCGAATTCGGAAAAGTGTTGGTGTAATTCGACTCAGGCCATGGAGGTCTTACAGGAGTCAAATTCTAGTATATAAGTGTGAGAACTAGACGCATCCGTGAAGGCATGTTCATCGCACCTGTAGGTACGGATATATTTCTGGTAGTGCATAGCAGATACGTTGTCAGGCCTTATTTAGGTCTTATCTTCACGCTGTAAGAGCGACATCCGAATTTTTGTCATCGTGGAGATGATTCGGGTGGCCCAGGAGAAGTAATCTCTTTGTAGAGAAAATATGAGGCGGAGTCACCATAGCATTCGAGTGTGGATGTTATCAACACACAGTACAATGTACCAGAAAAATAATCATAGGGTGCGTGACCAGTGCTCCCTATGGGAGTAGCCCCCGAGTGCCTATTCGAGTCGTAGACTCGAGTGGGGACTAAAATATATTTGCGACTGCTGTCGTCTTTTGTTGTTTGTTTCAGTCGAATATGCTTTCAGCGCTCCCTATGGGAGTAACCCACAGTTCATAGTCGAATCGATGATTCAAGTAAAGGGTTTATCTTGAATGTTCGTATACCTGCATAAAAAATCTTTCGGGTGCGCGGCCAACGCTCCTGCTAGGAGTACCCCCCGAGTGCGTGGTTGAGTCAAAGACTCGAACAAGGACTAAAATATTCGAAATCTTCTGCTGCTGGAATCAATGACGTCAGTGCTGACGATGTGATGACCTCAGTTTCCCGCGTGAGCGGTTTTGACGGGACTTGACGAGTGATGGGTCCCACTTTCTGACTTTGATTTGACCAAGCATGTGTAATCTTCTATTTTAACTGCGTCTCCTCGATTTCCGCGCGTAATGGGAATAGTGGGGGGACGGTTCGTGCTTCAGCTTCGCCACGTGTCGATGGCGATGTACGCCACACGTGTAGTGGGGTTTCTGCTGGCCGTTGGATGGTGTCTGCGAGGAGGTTAAGTAGTAGCGCAGCTGCGAGTTCGCTGAGCTAGTAGACTGGGTGCCGTCGCTGCAGTCGAAGACCGTAGTGTTTCCCTCTAGGAGACGCTGGGTAAGGCCAAGGATGTGCTCAGTCGTATCCGCGAGGATTTAACTCCCAAGGTCGGGATGATCGACAATCTTGGAGACCTAGTGGAATCTCTTACTGGAGGTATTCCCATGGACTTCGGGAACTCGCAGCGTTCTGTCGGCGCCACCATGGCACTCGCAATGGTGCAAGCCCATGGCGTGGAGATGGACCCTGCCGCTGTTTCCGAGGCGATGCCTGTCGACGCTGGAGGCCAGTAGGTAGTGTTTGCTCCCTTTGCTGGTAGCTGCGCTAAATATGGTCCTCAACTTAGCAAGACAGTCGCCAAGTATTCAGAGGAGCGGCGGCGAGCGAAGGCGGCGAAGGCCGCGGCATCTGGGGCTACCACAGGCAAATCCGCGGGATAGGAGACTACCACGGATGCGATGAGGCCCCCGAAGCCAAAGTCCAAGTCGAAGAAGCACACTGCTCCTTAGTCCGCATATGTAATAGCTGTAGTTGCCTTTTGTTGATACTATGCTTTTGTGGGAGTGTTCCTGTCGAGACTTTTGCCATGCCTGGATGCATTCGTGCCTTTTTATCAATGTATTCTTGGTCCCTTATTTGCTCTTGCTTGGTTTGTAATAGGGTACGTCGAGTGGTCCTTCGAGTGGTCCTCACGATCCTTCGCCCACCGATGGAACCTTGGCGCAGCCGCGCTCAAAGGTGGAGGAGTTGTCCTTGCTTTCGTGACTGCATGATCGCATTAAGAAATTGGAGCGTGAGTTGCTCATCCTCCGCGGTAGCATTGATGTATGGAAATCGAAAGCGGAGAAGGCCACCACCCATGAGAAGTATCTCTTGGAGGAGGTGGCACAGCTGAGTGAGTAGTTCAAATGTTAGCTTTCTACCCTCTGATCTTTTCTTTTAGTCAGTCGCGGCGATGCCTTGTCTTTACTCTTTGCCATTTTGCTTAGTGTAGTTGTCAGTGCTCGTCATGCGCATGATGAGAAGGACCAGATTGCCATTCGAATGAATGACCTGACCCAGGAGCAACTGCAGGCGAGTGGGTATTTTTGGGTGGACCACGATCGCGCGATCGTGCTTGTGACCCTGCAGGATCGTGCTTCTCGAGTACTTCATTTTTTGAAGAAAGCACAGTCGTTCCTTAGGCATATTTACCAAACGATGTTTCTGCCGGACGCCGTTCTGTCAAGCCTATTGGCTCTTCTGGCGAAGTTCTAGGATTTGAGTGTGGTTCGCGAGTGCGTACGTCAGTAGTTAGTAGCTGGCCCTAAGGCTGCGTTGTCGCTGGTGCGACTGCATAGGCTGGATGTAGATGTCGCAGCTGTTGCCGCTGGGACACCGCCTCCGCCAGAAGGTATGACCTGGGATATGGTTCCGCACTACTAAGCAGTTGACCGCCCAACAGAAGAAATTGTCGACTTCTTTGAGGAACAAACGAACATTCTTCTGTTGTAGCAGTAGCATGACTTGTATCATGCACATAACTGTACAAGTGTTGTAAAGTTCGTATGAATATGTTGGATGTAATTAATATCCATTGATATCTGAAGTGCTTGCTAGCTTTTTTATTTTGCGAGTGTATTTGTACTCTGCAGTTCCTTTTCATTGGCCTGACTTGTGTTATCTCAGCACCTTGCCAACCTGTCAGGTGCGTTGTAACTGGGTTGGTGTTTATCAAGGGTTCGATTAATGTTGTGTCAGCTATTCAGGAAACTGTGATTTGTTCGTAGAACAAAAGTGTAAAGGGTGGCGCAGCCCTCGAGGGATAAAATTGCCAGAAAAATAAGGAAAACACAGAGTTTTGGGGCACTTAGCTTTATTTATTCGCAGAATAGTACGAGGTACAATGTGTGGCTAAGTAGCCTGGCTGAATAGCCTTATTTGTAAATGTAAAAGAAAAACGACTAGGGGTAGAAGCGACGCAGCTGTGCAACGTTCCAGGGGTTGGAGTATGCGACTCCTGTCTTGAAATCTTTAAGGCGATAGGCTCCACCTAGGATTACTTCTGTAATCACGTAAGGTTCCTCCCAAGGAGACTCGAGATTGAGATGCCCTTGTTTCTTGAGTCGCAGAACCAAGTCTCCTTCGACGAAGGATCTTAGGCGTAGCCTTCTACTGTGGTAGTTGCGGAGGCTTTGCTAGTAGATCGTTGATCTCCCCGCTGCGATTTCTCGTGCCTCGTCAAGGAGGTCGACGGATTCTTTGAGTGCAAGAGTTGACTCCTACTCGCTGTAAGCGACCACCCGCGGGGCTTTGTAGCGTACTTCTGCGGGTAGCACTGCTTCAGCACCATGCACCATGAAGAACATGGTGTATCCCGTGGCGCTGTTTGGAGTTGTGCGCAAGCTCCAGAATACGGAATGCAGATCGTCTGGCTACCATCCGGCGGCTTGCTCGAGTGGCCGGAGGAGTCGTTTCTTGATTCTGCCGCAGACGAGGCCGTTGGCCTTTTCGACTTGACCGTTGGTCTGTGGGTGGGCCACTGAGGCGTAGCTTATGTTGATTCCCAAGTTTTCGTAGAATTCCAGGAACTCCTTGGAGGTGAAGTTCATCCCATTGTCCGTGATGATGCTGTGTGGCACTCCAAAGCGGTAGACAATGGACTCGAAAAACATGACAACGCTAGCCCCTGATTGATTTGTCACTGGCATGGCCTTGATCCACTTGGTTAATTTGTCGACTGCGACCAAGAGGTAGACGTAACCTCCTCGCGAGGATTTTGGGAGCTTACCGACCATGTCGAGTCCCCATTGCGCGAAGGGACAAGCCAATGGTATTGGCCAGAGTTCCGCGCCAGGTGCGTGAGGTTTGTCCGCAAATCGCTGGCAAGCATTGCAACGCTGGATGATGTCCTTGGCGTCACACATGGCCGTGGGCTAGTAGTATCTAGCTCGTAGAGATTTGGCGACGAGGGCGCGACTGCCAGCATGGTGCCTGCAAGTGCCTTCGTGGATGTCGAGGAGGACGGCCCTTCCGTCCCCGTTGGAGACGCACCGTTGGAGCACTCCTGTGATGTTGCGCTTGTACAGTTCGCCGTTGATGACAGAGAATGCCTTGGATCTTTGTGCGATGTGTCGCACGTCAGTCGAATCATCTGGCAACCTCTTGCTGAGTAAATATGTGATGTCGGGTTGTGTCCAAGATAGCTCGATCATCATGACGCCCATTGGTCCTTCGAGTCCTGTATCAAGCTCCAGGTCATCGAGTACCATTGGCTCATTGGATGGTGTAGCCCCCGAGTCCATTGACATGCTTGCTTTCTTCTCTGGAGACTTCGGCTTAATGGAGCGTTCGCAGATGCATTCGAGAAATACCCCAGGTGGTATGGGGACGCAGGTGGAGCCAATATTAGCAAGGAGATCCGCCTCTTCATTGCTTTCGCGACCCACATGTCGCAGCTCACAGCCATCAAAGTCCCCTTCGAGTGTGTCGTAGAGGTCGCGATAGGCGATCATGTTGTCGTTCAGTGTGTCGCACTCGTGCATCGTTTGGTTGACCACCAGTTTGGAGTCGCCATAGATGATGAGCCTTTTGGCGCCACAGGCTTTTGCCATCCGCATCCCATGGATCAGAGCTTCGTACTCAGCTTCATTATTGGAGGCGGTGAACTGCATTCGCAGAATGTATTTTAGCTTGTCTCCCTGGGGCAATGTCAGTATGACACCTGCGCCAGCTCCGTCCTTTTGTTTGGACCCATCGAAGTGCATTGTCCAGAGGTAGGACATATCTGGCTTGTTGGGGAGCTGGTTTTCCATCCAGTGCACGAGGAAATCAGGAAGGACTTGCGACTTGATCGCGTCGCGCTTTTCGTATGTGATGTCTCATGGAGACAGTTCGATTCCCCAAAGCGCAACTCGCCCAGTGGCATCAGGGTTATTGAGTATATGCCCGAGCGAGGCGTCGTTGACCACCATGATTGAGTGCTCCTGGAAGTAGTGGCGCAGTCGCCTGGCTGTCATGAAGACGCCGTACATCAGCTTATGGTAGTGCGGGTACCGCTGTTTCATTGGCATGAGCACCTTGCTGAGATAGTAGACTGGGCGCTGGACCCCGTTGATCTTGTTTTCTTCGGCTCGTTCCACCCCAAGCACCGTGCTGACCACCTGGTTGGTGGAGGATATGTAGAGCAACAGTGGCTCTTTTTCGCGTGGGGTCACCAGTACTGGCGAGGTGGATAGTAAATGTCTGAGGTCCCCGAATGCTTCTTGCGCCTCGTTTGTCCACTCGAATTTGTCAGTTTTGCGGAGAAGTTGGTAGAAGGGCAATGCCTTTTCACCCATGCGACAGATGAATCGACTGAGCGCCGCGATTCGCCCAGCCAGCTGCTAGACACCTCTTACGTTCTTCGGCTTCTCCATGGCCAGTATGGCCTTTATTTTCTTCGGGTTTGCTTCAATCCCCCTCGCAGAGATGAGATACCTAAGTAACTGCCCAAATGGCATGCCGAAGGTGCATTTGTCCGGATTGAGTTTGTTCCGGTAGCGGTCGAGGTTGGGGAAGGTCTCACGTAGATCGTCGATTCGTGAGGCTTCCTCTTTGGTTTTGATGACGATGTTGTCAACATAGACTTGGATGTTGCGACCAAGTTGATTCTTGAGGCAAGCCTACATGCACCGCTGATAGGTGGCTCCTGCGTTTTTTAGCCCGAAGGGCATCGTCTTGTAGCAGAACACACCAAAGGGCGTCGTAAACACCGTTTTATCCTGATCCTCCTCCTTCATTCAAATCTGATTATAGCCTAAGTAGGCGTCGAGGAAGCAGAGACGCTCGCATCCCATGGTGGAGTCAATGATTTGGTCGATTCGCGGCAACGGGAAGTGATCCTTTGGGCAGTGCTTATTTAAGGAGGTGAAGTCCACACACATCCGCATGATATCTGTGTCATTTTAGGTACAACCATTGTGTTGGCGAGCCAAGTGCTTTCCTTGATCTCGCGTATGAATTTTGCATCAAGGAGCCTATTGATCTCCATTCCAACTGCCTTTGCTCTTGGTTTAGCCAGTCGCCGAATTGTTTGCTTGACTGGCCTTGCATCTAGATTCACGTTGAGTGAGTGCTCGACGAATTCCTTGGGAACTCCTGGCATGTACACTGGACACCAGGCAAAGATATCCTAGTGCTCACGGAGGAATTCAACGAGCGCGAGTTCCTATGGGGAACTCAAGTTGTTGGCGATGAGGGCCGTATTGGTCGGGTCCATGGATTGGACCTAGACTTTCTTCGTGTGCACTGACGAGTCGAAGGACAGGTCAGGTGAACTTGGCCTGCTCAGGGGAGGCAGACTATTGTCTGTCGACTCCTTCAATCTTGCGAGTTCCTCCTGCATGCTGAAGGACTGGGAGATTCTATTGAATTCCCTGTCACAGCTATTGGACCTCTCGAAGTTGCCGTTGATTGTGATTATGCCGTTTGGACCTGGCATTTTCATCCGCATATAGGCATAGTGCGGTAATGCCATGAACCTTGCGAACGTGACACATCCAAGGATGCAGTGGTATTGTGAAGGCCAGTCGACGACTTCAAAGTCGATGTGCTCTCGCCGAAAATTTTGCGGTGTGCTGAAGATGACGTCGAGGTTGATTTTGCCTAGGGGATATATGCCTTTCCCTAGTACGATGACGTGGAACATCGTGTCTGAAACTTTCAGACACGTCAGAGGGATCCTCATCGCATGCAAGGTACTTGCGAACATGAGGTTAATGCCGTTGCAGTCGTCCATGAAGACGCAAGTCATGTCGAAACCCCAATCCGCGCCTCGAGTACATGGGGACAGTGGCCTGGACGGGGAACTTGGCGTGGGTGGTCACGCCTGTCGAAGGTGATGCAGGAGTCGCTTCCACTGAGGTACTCAGTGGTGGAAGGTGGAGAGTTTATCGCCAAGTTGACTTGGCGAGTGATGGCCTTCTACACTCGATTTGAGGGACGTCCTTTTTGGATCATCCCCATGTTGCCCACGGCTCGTGGGTATTGCTCGCCTCCGTGATGCTGGACCGGCGCAACCGCGGGTGGTGGTGGTCCGGGCGGTGGTGGAGGAGCTCCATGTGCCACAATGCCTAGGGCGGCTCCGTAGCCCCTATTGACCACGTCACGATTCATCCGGGCCAGGCCCTCGTGGAGTTTGAGGAACTCACGGCATTCCTTGAGAAGGTGGCTGGATTTCTTCTTGCCTTCGTGCTTGTCGATGTAGAAGTGCATATTGCATGGCCCAGATAGTTTGTCCTTGATAGATATTGCGGGTGCCTCTTTGCGAGTGCGGTGTTTCCACACCTGCGTGGTTTTTCCGCTGTCGCGGTATCCACCGCTGCGGTATCCGTTGTTGTGGATGTCGTCGCGTTTATTGGTGTAGCCGGCTTCAACCATATTGATCTCATCGCGGTCGTCGTAGACGCGCATCCGACGTTTGCCTCGGCGGTCGCGTCTGCGCCTGAGGTCATCGTCATCGGAGTAGGTACGGTTTTTCATTGAGTCTTCTCCGTCAGCCCACCGATTCGCGATTTCCGTCAGGTGGTCAATCGTTTTGGGCTTCGAGTGGCCCAGCTCCTCCCTGAGCTCTATACGGAGAACACCACTGTTGAACGCGTCGATTGTGCGGTCCTCCGAGATATTTTCTGCGAAGTTCTTGATGATAGACCATGTCTAGATGTACGAGCGTAGCGATTCGCCCGATCTTTGCTGGCAGCTTCTTAGTTCTTCGATTGACGCGGGCCTTTTGTAAGTGCCCTTGAAATTGCGCACGAAGCTGCAGACCAGCTCTTCCTAGCTGGGAATGGATCCGTGTGGGAGGTTGTTGCGCCATGCGCGAGCGGCGCCCTGCAACTGTAGCTGCAGGCATTGCATGGCCGTGCTTCGACTCCCTCCATGTAGTCTGATGGAGGAGATGTGGTCCTCCAACCAGATTTTCGGATCCTGTAGACCATCAAATTTTGGGTTCTCCGATGGGAGTTTAAACCCCTTAGGCATTCGCTTCTGCTTGATGGCCCTGCTAAAGCATCTGGCACTTCAGAGCTTAGTCTCGTCTTCTTCTGAGTCAGTTGAACAAGCGCGTCTTGCCTGCATCTTGTCGACTTTGTGCTGTGTGAGGTCATCGCGCACATCGTAGTTGCTGTCATGCCGCCGTGAGCAACGCCGCCGTGACAGATCGTGACTATCGTCACTGGAGGAGTACGAGTAGTACTTTTCTAGAGCCTTACTTTTCTTCGGCTCTAGCGCTGGCTCTTTCTCGAGGGCGGCCTCGATTAGCCCCAAGCCCGTGATCGTAGATCGATGCATGGCAGCTCGCGGATCTCCAGCTGGAGGTTGGTTGTTGAGGAGGTACATGGTGGCCGCCGTTACCACATCTTGCGGCGTTTTTGGGAGCACGTTGCCCCGTGTGTCGACTATCATAGAGTTGAAGTCGAGGACTTTCCCAGCCTCTACGCGTTCTTGCTCGGTGAGGTGGGCCAATCGAGATCGCCTCTTGTTGGCAACGTACTCGTTGCCTTTGGAGGAGGATCCTCCGTGGGAGGAGAGCCCAGCTCGTCGAAGACTCGACACATCCACCGCCTTTCTGCACGTTTCGAGTTGCGCGATCACCTATTGCTGGCGCTTGAATTCCTCCTTTAGCAGCCAATGGTAGCCCATTAGCATGTCCTGCGGCGTGTTGGGGGGTAGAGGATTGCCCCGTAGAGCTTCGTGACAATGGGCCTACTCGTTGTCATTGAGGTGGATCTGCATGCGCTCGCCGATGTTCTCATTCACCATGAGCGTCGGTCCCCCACCGCTTCCGTTGTTGACGGGTGCGCCGTTGCCACCGTTGGTGGGGCCGCCGTTGGGCATACTGCTGTTGGGTGGTCCGGTGCCGTTGGGCGTGCTGCCGTTGGGCGGTTTGGTGCCAGATCCGGTGCCAACATTTTCGCGATTGGCGGTAGTATCGCCCGCATTAATGATGGTGCACATGAAGTGATTGGGGAAGCTGTTGCTCCCGCAACTTTCAGATCCAGAGCCGTAGGCTCTGTATTTAGTGGCTAGGTCACCCAGATCGGATCCGCGACTATTGTCGTTGTCCGTGCTCTCAACTATTGCCAAGGCGTTGACCTTGCTGAGGGTGCCGATTGGTGGCGGGAACCACGATGCTGGAGCAATCGCGGGTGCCATCGGCTGGTCAGGCATACGAAGCATGCCCAGTTGACCAACCTGGAAGCGGAAGCTCCCAATCGCCAGGCTAATCCCATCGCCCACAGACTCGAAAGCCGGGTGAGTGGCCGGCGTGTGGACGGTGAATTCGAATGCGCCGAAGAGCTGGCGAATCTCTGCTGTTGCGGAGTTGTAGATCGCGGTTGACGGGGCCGAAGAAGCCGTGACATCAGCACTCCCAATCCCCACGGTCGGCGCCAATTGACGAATGTTTAACTCGTCAATGCCCATTGTTATGGACTTGGGTTTTGGAGGAGGGAGCATTGGAGGCATCAATCGGCTAGCAAACAAGAACACAGGGACGCAAGTTTTACCCAGGTTTAGGCCTCGTAGAGGTCCCTACTCCTGCTTGTCTGCTCTTGGAATTAACGAAGGAGTTGAAGATTACATGGGTGCGCAAATGCAATCTAGCGAGAGTTGTGGAAAACTAGGGTGGTGATTGTCCTCCTCGCTGCCCCCTCCTAGCCTTTATATAGATAGGCTAGGTCTCGGGTAGCAGGTCGAGTAGGTTACAGATTAGGGTTTTCCCTTTGAACTTTCTATCTTAAGCTTCGTCTTGTCTCGCAAGCAATCGAGAGTCTGTGGGCCATTCGAATTCGCCATTGTGCCTTGGCAACGCCGTGGGCTTCTGCCATATCTAGACCGTATATACCAAACTCGAGTACCTGTAGGGTATACCCATGTTAATAGCACTAGATTGTTTCAGCTCAAACTTCTATCCATGTCCTCCCGATTCTTTTCGGTCGTGGGATTTCGGCGATCAATAGCTGAAAACCATTCCCCGAACTTGAAATTTTACTCCAATCACGTGTCTGGCTCTCTTTCTCATCTATTTTTACCTTGAACCACGATCTGAGTCGCTGACAAGTGAGCCTCATAGTGAACGGACCCATATGTCACACACTCTGGCTCCAGCCAATGTACACTCAGAAATGCAAACAATCCTAGACTACCCTCCCACCTAGCCTGATTCCGTATAAATCCATGGGCCAGAGACGACGTGGTGCTGTAAGCCCATGCTGATCGCGAATTCTCGCGGATGTGGGATCCGTCTAGAGCTGACGTGGCACCCTTTCGTGTCCATTTTTTACCTTTGATCGAGATCTACGTCACTGATGGGTGGACCTCATAGTGAAATAGACCCATATGTCACATACTCTATCTCCAGCTGATGTACACACGGAAATGCAAAAAATCCTAGACTACACTCCCACCTGGCCAGATTCCTTACAAAGCCATGGGCTAGAGATGAGATGTTTATACGAACATTTTGCATCACTATTCTATATCATAATTTATTGTTATTCATTGATATATTTCATATTAAGAGATGATACTTATGTTATTTCATCTGTTTTTGCATGGGTGGTGACTTTTGGAGCATGGATCACTGCAATCAGGATTCTGATGGAAAAGGGGCTGTTTGGAGGCGAAATTCACGAAGATCAGAAAATCCGGGAAAATACATGGAAAATTCTATTTTTCCACAAGACGAAGATTGCTAGAAGGGGAGTGGAGATGGGCCATAGGGGCCCACACCACCCCCTGGCGCGGGCAGCCCTAGGCCGCGCCAGCAGGTGGTGTGGCCACCCTGGCCCACTCCAGGCTCTCCCCTCTGGCGTATATTATCCCCACGGAACCCTAATACCTAGGGAGCGACCACGAAAAGATTCAGCCACCTCTGCAGGGCGGAAAACTACAGAGAGAGATAGATCTCTCCGGCAGACAGAATTCTACCGGGGGAATTTCTTCCTGGAGAGGGGAGATCGTCGCCATCAACACCACCATCAAGATGGATTTCATCGGGATCGTCATCATCATCACCATCATCATCTCCACCAGCACCATCATCACCACTTCATACCGCTGTAACAATTGGGTTGAATCTTGCATAGTTCTTAGGGGAAACTTTCCCGGTGTTGATTACTCCTTGTTGTTGATGCTACTGAGTGAACCATTGAATTATCATTTATGTTTAGATTGTTACATATCATTATTTCATCTCTGATCTTGATCCATATGATGTCTTGTGAGTAGTTCGTTTAGTTCTTGAGGACATGGGAGAAGTGTAGGGATTTCACGCATGAAAACAATAAAAATTTACCCTACGCCCCTGAACCCCTGATGCTGCCAGGACCTATCTATTAGTAATGCAGTAACGGGTTGGGATTTTCGCGAACTTACCCTCGAAGATCCAAAAGCATTGTCAAAGCTCAGGAGAGCGTGGCTGATGTAGACAAGCGGAAGCCGACCTCAAGGTTGTGATGAAGTCCTCGCGCAACCTTGGCTCCAACGACTTGAGTGCCTCAAGTGCGACACCTCTCGGGGAGTTACACACGTCCGGTGCCTGACGATGACTCTCGCTTCCCCGATGCAGCAGCAGTTGCGGAAGTAGAGCTCCTGGATCCGAATCCCTCAGCGCGACGGCGCTCCGTGGTGAAGATGTCTCTCGTTCATGCAGTCCGAACTTGGGACCACGGTCCTGAGAGAGAGAGAGAAAATATCAATTGGAGGTCCTCCCAAAAGTGAGAAGAACTTTATTGAATATTGTGTGTATTTATCTGGCCAAATACCCCCACTATATATATGGGAGGGGAGGTACTACCTCCCTCAAAGTCCCGGGGTGGGATTAAAGGAGAGGAGGGTGAGGGGCAGCCGCCGGCCAGCCCTAGTGGGCCCCGCGCGGGGGGGGGGGGGGGGGCTTGGCCCTGCTGGCCACCCCCTTGCCCCTTCTCCCTCTCTCCTTTACCTAATGGCCCCTCTCCCCTCCGGGAATTGGGCCATTAAGCCTTTTGACCTTTTAAATTAATTTTGTCTTTATTAAATAATTATGAATAAATGATTAAATCAATATTTAACATTCATTCACATATTATTCAACCTCTATCGTTATGGAACACTTCCACCTCCACTCCGGACATCCTCCGGACTTACCGAACCCTTCCAGTTTTCTCTCTACTATTCTTCGGCGATTCTACCGATCCTATGAACACTCTCTAAGCATCGTCAAGCCATTAAGCATGATACCCCACAGTCCGGGAACACTCCAAACATGGCCGGGACACTCCCGCACCAATGATCGACAGAGGGACCTGGATGGCCATGTGACCCCTGTGCGTTCCACGAAGATCTTTCGTCGTTTGAACCGGGACAGTCGTGTATTATTCCCTTTGTCTCTTGATACTTGCATTGCCCGAGATCTGATCAATGACATAACCATGTCGTGTTCAATCTCGTTACCAAATAATGCTACTTGACTCGTTCTGCCAAGTGATATCCTTGTGATCAAGTCACACGCTGCGCAGCTATTGGATATAACCTCTCCGAGTGGGCCCTTGAGTATCTTCCCGTCACATGGACGGACAAATCCCGCTCTTGACATATATTGCCTCTACGGTTTCCTCCGAGTACCTGAACACACCTTTATAACCACTATATTACCAAGTGGCGCTTGATGCTATCAAAGCACACTCGGGAGACAGTGATTGATATAGCCTCACGGTCTAAGGAATAGTCTACGAGGACCCATTTCTAATCTTTGTAACTTGAACTTGGTGACATGATTGGGTCATGATGTTTAGGTTGGGTATTGGTTCATCATCTCATTCTCAGAATGAGTTGACTCCATTTCCAACTGGCATAAATGTCACATGATCAGGAAACTTGACCATCTGTTGACCAATGAACCAGTGACTAGAGTTTCACTGGGAACTCCTGGTTGTTTGTATATCACATGTGTATTGATGTTTCAACTCAATACAGTTATAGCATGATATAAAACTTAATCATAAACTATATGAAATATGATAATAGTCCTTACTACTATTTGTCTCTAGGGCATATTTCCAACAGTCTCTCTATTACAAATACACTAGCTGCATTTGTTCTTTAATCATTGGCACCATATATCCGGTACCCTGAACATGCTTGGTCATGGAAGAGGTTGAGTCTTGGGTCTGTACTTTACAGTCCCAAATCCTTTGCAACTTACTAATGTCACCTTGATTGACATTAATACTTTATGATCACATGATAACATCTGTGTGTATGCATCGTCGCTATGGAAGCAGAACGAGGCCTGATTCCAGGAGCCTACAGTGACTTTAGATCAACCACGAGGGCTTTCTCATGGGCACTGTGCCCTGGGACACATCATTCTATGTTAAAAGCGAACTAGCCCCGCCATAACATTATACATCACTTTAGATGGTACCCTTATCTATTATAAATGTATTCATCGAAACACTAGTGCACTTAGTGCAACTTTTCGATGTTTTGTTCACCTCGCTTCCTACTTGACTTCAATTGGTAGTTACAGGAGTTTCCAACATATTCCCTTATAACATAACCCTTTATGTTTTTAAGATATGTCATCCTTTATGGATTTGGAAAACATGTCTACAATTCTCTATTAGACACTGCAGACAAACTTAGCTCAACATTGTGTGATTCAAACTCAATCACTTTTTAAACATTCCTTCTTGGATCATATATTATGTTAAGTTATCATCATGGTTTTCTAAGATAGAACCTATGTCTCAACATAGTGGATGATGATCATCCTTTTCTTTCTTTCAACCATTGATGTTAAACTTAATACTATTCCTAATCTGAGTTATTAAGGACCAGTTCCTTAATTAACTTCTATTCCAAAACCCTTTTCAGAATCCCTTAAGAAATACTACATAATATCATAATACTCTTATTATCAACTTCTACACGTTATAAATCATTATTTATTTCGTACTTGCGTTTTTATTCTTAACACACTTAAGAATCACTCCTATAAGCTCCCACTCAAAATATGTTCCCACATATTTGGGTATGAGTCAGTACTCTTACTCAAACTATGTTCCTACATATTTGAATTTGAGACTTATATTGCTCCCACTCAAAAATATGTCATTCACATATTGTTTTAGGAAGATTTTCATAGCTCCCGCTCAATTTCATACAAATTGCATATCTACTCACTATTTTGAACAACTTCAAAATCCTTTGATCAAATATCAAACTTGGAGATTTACTTTGAGATACTAGTAATTTTACTAGTTTTAAATCCACTGGACATTAAGCACACATGAATCAAATTCATTTGAATTCGTCCAACACTTGACAAATTGTACTTTTGTCATTCACCCCCTTTCCACTATGGCTTTGCAGTCATTTGGGAAAATTCAAGTAACCCTTTTTACTTCTGAGATTCAGCAACGAATTGCTTTCTAATCTCAAGTGAACTTTGCTTCTAGGATTTCTTATAATTCTAGTTTACCATTATTTCCTTAGTAGTTCGTAGGTATGTCATATTCCAAGAATGTATCCATACAAGATATGGATTACATTTTGAATCCTACTTCATGCAGTGAAAACACAAGTGGGAAAACACAATGATCATTATCATTGATTCTTTCCTTTGTGAAGAGAATCGTTCAGGAACGTTTTCCGTTGTACTTCTCAACACTCTAATGCAGGGTTTTTGAATCCTCATCGTGTTTTACACTATCTTACATTTGTCCCATAATCAAGACATATCACTAAAAGTGAGCTTTCTCAATAATGCACCAAAATCCAAGCAATACAAGTTTTGCTTCTCTTTTGGTTTAGCTATGGATTTTGTATTCAAAGTTTCCAATGAATACTCTACAAGGACTTATTCGCTATTGTTTTGGTTATATCGAATAACCCCAAAACTTTCACGACGATCCATACTAGATATGGAGCCATTTTCACGAATCCATATGGTTCACTATATGTTCTAATTGAGTGCTAACTATTTCTTAACTAATGGTCTCTACATCTACACTATAACGATTTATTTGGTGCCATCTATTCACCCATTTTTGGTATCTAATATCGCATTGTGATGCTTTGCATTTTGATGTTTCAAAATGCTTTGCATTCCACAATTTCTTTATGCCATTCTTATAAAGTTGAATTTCATTACTATTGATCAAATCACAGTAATTAGATTCTCTTTTATATTTATACCCTTTGTTGATGAAACACTTTGATCATATCAAATAGTTTCATACTTATGTTTCCTTTGGTAACCTTATTTACGCATTTAAACAATCATATAATGATAATTACCATTTTAGTTAAAATACAATACATCGAATATGTATTTACTTTTAACAATTATTTAAACACTTTGTATTCAAGTAATACATGGTGTTCAAGTTAATTTGCCGAACTTAGGCATGATTTATATGTGATAAGAAATCGAATGAGTTTCACATATTATCAACACAACTTTGAATTTAAACAATGGTTTTCATTCCGTAATGAAATATCATTTAAGTTGGGTATTTTAAGGCATTTCAATATTTTACAAATGTTCATGCATTATCAATAAGTTTCAAAACAACAAGGATAATTCACATATAATCAAACAAGATATGAACAAAATAGAAATCATTCATAAAAGTGGAACAACTGTTTGTTACAAACTGATATGAATAACGTTCTCACAAAGTGTGAGACACACTAAAAAAGTTCATAATATTTTGATTACAATAACTATCCATAAACATAAACTAAGTGATAAATGTCAAGGGAGAGTGTCGTCATCCATCATCATCATGCTCGCCATCCACACGCAACGTCACCTTCTCTCTAGCAAGCACCTCTCATGCAGAAGGACCTGTTTTCAGCAAAATAGAACAAGTATCAAATATACTTAACACTGAAAATGTGTTTGCAAGATTATAACATTTATAAATTGTATATCAAATATATACCTTTGTCATTGATGACCTGAGCGACATCTGGTTCAACCAACACATTCCTAAGATGTCTTACGAACCGGTGGAATTCCATTGATTCTGCATCGCCTCTCATAATGCAAGTCCTGACTTGTGCTTGGTAGCTTGGTGGCAGCGACCACAGCACAACGCCATTTGCAAAAGAGCCCGTCATCCAGCTATCCAGGAAGTATGCATGCCTCATGTATAGATCATGCATGCGCTCCAAGTGGTCATCAAGTGATGAGTTCTCCTCCATCTTAATGGAGAGGAAGTCTCCCATCAGCTCATGCTCCCATATGCGTGCTTGTTCCACGAAATGTGTCCTAAGCTGTAGCATTACCGTACAAGGGTTGACATCACCCACGAAAGGCCACAGCTCTCCCACCATTCCAAAACGCATTATAACTGAAATGAAGGAGGCCATATCCCGATGGAGATAGCGGTCTTCCCGCTGCTCTGGGGTCTCTAGGTCAATGGGCTGATCCAAATTCATCCCGTCGAGTATGTAGTCGACCACGTCATTCTCGCTAAGGAGAGCGTGGAGACACGTAACCCATATAGGGAAGTTCAATCCATCTAATCTGAGCTTCTCTCCTTCTAACCAATCAATCGTCAACAGGAAAGGTGGCATCGGGCAGAACATTTCTACATTTACAAGTGCAAAAAGGAATTTAGACTAAGTTTATAATTAAATGAGTTAATAATAACTCCACTCAGAAACACCTATCCCCATAAGGGTTCCTAGTGATAACACGACCCCTATCAGCCACATCTCCCCCGATAATCACGGCCATCAATGTGGGTTCAAAGGTGGATGCTAAACGTCGGTCACATCATTCATGCGACTCATGCTCGATCTTTCGACCATCGGTGTTCCGAGTCATGTATGTACATGCTAGGATCGCCAACTCAACCTTAGTGTATTCACTGTGCAACATGGCTTACACCCACTGTATTCACTGTGCAACATGGCTTACACCCACTGTATGTGAACGTAGATATGTCTGACACCCGATCATCACGGCCTGCCTCATACCGAAGAACTTTCTTGGTGGTGCACACTAAGGGGGAACACAATCATTGGTAATTTTAATAGGGATCATCTTATTAGGCTACCGTTGAGTATCTAATACTAGCACACAATAATATATACAAACAATAACATTGAATGTAAATGCGATGTGATATGGTCCTTCACGTCGTGATCTCCATCCGTCGTCATTGGATTCTGGCGACGTAGACACCAGGGTACCAGTGTCTTTCTGGCGTGGTAGTCCATCACCTCCGTAACTATCTACTACTACGTAACATAAGGTAATCACTTTACCTTTGCCACAACCATATCACAAAGCAACGCCCCCCTGCAAAACAAAGTTAGACGCCTCTACTTTATCTTTGCATGTTTTACGTGGCTAAATGGGCTTTCGCACAAGAATCGTTCTTACCTACGAACTTTCAGCACAACGTTGATCAAGTAGTTGTCTCTACTACACCCCTTTCGGGGCCCTCCGTTGCAAATGGCATACCAACTAATGCGAGAGAGACAGACACCCTCCTAAGCCACTTTATACGGTACAAGCCATATGTCAAGCGTGGACCAGTCTCGCGAATGAACGCGTAAAGTCGGTTGGGGGCCGCTTCATCAATCATTACTACTGTATACACAAGTACACGTGGGAGGGTAACAACTAAAAGATCAACGCCCACACGCTACATCTCGTGTGTTCTACCCGTACTAGCATTACTATGCATAGATCTAGCTCTGATACCACTGTAGGGGTTCCGCGCATGAAAACAATAAAATTTTACCCTACACCCCTAAACCCCTGATGCTGCCAGGACCTATCTATTAGTAATGCAGTAACGGGAGGGGCTTTTCGTGAACTTACCCTCGAAGACCAAAAAGTGTTGTCAACACTCAGGAGAGTGTGGTTGATGTACATGAGCCGAAGCCGACCTCAAGGTCGTGATGAAGTCCTCGCGCTTCCTTGGCTCCAACGACTTGAGTGCCTCAAGTGTGACACCTCTTGGGGAGTTACACACGTCCGGTGCGTGACGATGACTCCCGCTTCCCCGATGCAACAACAGTTGTGGAAGTAGAGCTCCTGGATCCGAATCCTGCAGCGCGTCGGCGCTCCGTGGTGAAGATGTCTCTCGTTCGCGCAGTCCGAACTTGGGACCACGGTCACGAGAGAGAGAGGGAGAGAGAGAAAATATCAATTGGAGGTCCTCCCAAAAGTGAGAAGACCTTTATTGAATATTGTGTGTATTTATCTGGCCAAATACCCCTACTATATATAGTGGGAGGGGAGGTACTACCTCCCTCAAAGTCCCGGGGTGGGACTAAAGGAGAGGAGGGGGAGGGCAGCCGTCGGCCAGCCCTAGTGGGCCCCGTGCAGGGGGGGCTTGGCCCAGCCGGCCACCCCCTTGTCCCTACTCCCTCTCTCCTTTCCCTAATGGGCCCTCTCCCCTCCGGGAATTGGCCCATTATGCCTTTTGACCTTTTAAATTGATTTTCTCTTTTATTTAATAATTATGAATAAATGATTAAATCAATATTTAACACTCATTCACATATTATTCAACCTCTATGGTTATGAAACACTTCCACCTCCACTCCGGACTTACCGAAACCCTTCCGGTTTTCCCTCTACTATTCTTTGGTGATTCTACCGATCCTATGAACACTCTCTAAGCATCATCAAGCCCTTAAGCATGATGCCCCATGGTTCGGGAACACTCCAGACATGGCCGAGACACTCCCGCACCAATGATCGATACAGGGACCTGGATGGCCATGTGACCCCTATGCGTTCCACGAAGATCTTTCGTCGTTTGAACCGGGACAGTCGTGTCTTATTCCCTTTGTCTCTCAATACTTGCATTGCCTGAGATCTGATGAATGACATCACCATGTCGTGTTCAATATTGTTACCAAACAATGCTACTTGATTCGTTCCGTTAAGTGATATCCCTGTGATCAAATCACACACTGCGCAGCTATTGGATATAACCTCTCTGAGTGGGCCCTTGAGTATCTTCCCGTCACATGGACGGACAAATCCCACTCTTGACATATATTGCCTCTACGGTTTCCTCCGAGTACCTAAACACACCTTTATAACTACTGTATTACCAAGTGGCGCTTGATGCTATCAAAGCACTCTCGGGAGACAGTGATTGGTATAGCCTCACGGTCTAAGGAATAGTCTACGAGGATCCATTTCTAATCATCGTACCTTGAATTTCATGACATGATCAGGTCAAGATGTTTAGGTTGGGTATTGTTTCATCATCTCATTCTCAGAATGAGTTGACTGTATTTCTAACTGGCATAAATGCCACATGATCAGGAAACTTGACCATCTATTGACCAATGGACCAGTGACTAGAGTTTCACTAGGAACCCCTGGTTGTTTGTATATCACACGTGTATTGATGTTTCCACTCAATACAGTTATAGCATGATATAAAACTTAATCACAAACTATATGAAATATGATAATAGTACTTACTACTATTTGTCTCTAGGGCATATTTCCAACAAGAAGTCATGTTGTTAGTAGTGGAATTTTGTTGAGAAAGATTGAATGGTTTGATATTTAAGTTGTGGTGTATTTCTTCTAGTGGTGTCATGTGAACATCGACTATATGACACTTCACCTATATGGGTCTAGGGAAATGCATTGTGTATTTGGCTACTAATCGTAGGGGTTACCGGAGTGACAGAAACCTGAACCCCCGTTAGGAAACCTTTGCACACGGGACGTCAGGGTCTTAGAGTTTAAAGCTGTGGTTAGGTTTCTATCTTAATTATTTTCTTGTACTTGTGGATGCTTGCAAGCGGTATAATCACAAGTATGTATTAGTCCTAGTAAGGTCGGTACATTAGCACAGGTTCACCCACACAACACTTAGCAAACTAAAGAAGATTAATCAAGTATATGAAGCGAAAATACTTGACGATTTTCCCGTGTGTCCTCGAGAACGTTCGGTCATCTTAAGTAATACAACCGACTTGTCCTTTGCTAAAGAAAGGATTGGGCCACTTGCTGTATTTATTATTATTGTATTTTATTTACTCGTACTTTATTTATTTGCATTATCAAAAACCCCTAAAAATCCTTTTTGCTAAGTATTTAGAGAGAATTCCTGCTCCAAGCCATTCGCCAACACCTTCTGCTCCTCGTTGGGTTTGACACTCTTACTTATCGAAAATACTACGATACACCCCTATAATTGTGGGTCATCACATGGCGCCATAAGCCCATGCAGGCCGCGGATTCTCGCGATCGTGGAACCCCTCCTGAGTCGACGTGGCACCATAGACTATAGCCGACAATGGTTCCTCATGGCGAAGGGGCCCGCAGACATCCGATGTGACATCGTAGGCCCTAGCTGGCTATGGTTCTTCTCAGTGGAGGGGCCTCTGTACATCCAATGTGGCATCGTAGGCCCTAGACGGACGCTATTCCTTGCGGCGAAGGGCCGAGATGGCAGCGTAGACTCTAGGCGTCAGCGGTTTATCGTGGCTGATGGCACAGCTGGTAGCATACACTCTACACCGCCAAAATACGCTTTAGTCTATGATGACCCTATATCTTAAACCTTGTGCTTCCCTCTTCTATATAAACGTCTTGTTGTGTCTCTTCTTCAGCATTCTTTCAAATATTGCCTTTTCATAGCATGCTGCTAAAGGCTCGACCTTTTGCGCCCTGCTTTTTTCGTAGAGCTTGCCGGTTGCTCCGGTTGAGCATGGAGCGGAGCAGGATGTGGTTGTTCAACTTGGTAATGCATCTCACCTCGCCAACCTCTCTTCGGTGTTAGTTTTCTTGATGCCATACCAACCATGGACGAAGATGTGGTGCTATGCTCCTCCCTCGAGTGTTCTGCTTACCAGATGTCGATGCCTCGCCGTAGTGAGTATGTGGCTTCGATGCGGATGAGAAGGTGTATGTCTACGCAGGATGAAGTATTGCCCCGAAGATATTGTAAGTGCATTCCACTTCTTACCCTCTCTTTTTGTTCTTACTGTTTTCGCTTTTTCTACTAATACATTTCCTACTTGCCTTGCAGCCTTTGGTGGACATCTTGCGCCATAAAAGTTTAGAGGTGAAATGCCATCTCTTTCTAATCCAGACACGAAGTCTTCGTGGTGAGGTTCGTCCTTGTTTTATTTTTACCTATTTAGTCACTAAAGATCTGCTTTATTTTCTTCTTTTGTAGGGTATACGGTCCGGAACATGCGGCTTATAAAGTTACAATTTCGCTCGTCGGCCTTGATGGTATGTCTTCTATATTCTTCTTACGTTTCTTTGTTTTCTCTTTTATCTGACATTCGCTATTGTTGTCGTTCTATGTTTGGGTCATAGAGATTCGGGCGAGAGGAGGATGGCGTTCGACGGATACACAGTCGGTGGTTTCCAACATAAACGGTAAGCGTGTATTGTTATCCTTTACCCTCTTTTCGTGTTAACTTTCCTAATTTCTTTCCTCTTACGTTTCGTAAGTCCTATGTGACAGTGTCCTGCGATTGTGCATGGACAAAAAAGCTGCAACGAGAGGCGAACACTTGGCTCGCATGATGTTGCTATCGGCAACGTAGGAGGCTGAGTGGCTGCAGTCAGTTCGTCGACATGTTTTCAGTCGGTGTTGGAGAAAGAAGGTCGTATATTTGCGTCTAGAGCGACGACCGTGCGCCCAGGCGTTACACGCTTAGGGTGCTTCTAGATGACAACGTTCATCGGATACTTCATGACAGGCGTAAGACTTGGTGTCATGTTTAGATCTAGGGTCACCAAACTTAGATAAAAAATGTTGGCCTAAAGGGCCACTATGCTTAGATGATAGCTTCGTAGTGGCATATAGTATAGTGTTTAAGTAGTCTCTAGAATTAAGAAATCTAATATTTTATGTGTAAATTATGTATCTATAGTTATAAATAGATTAAATCTATATAGACATGTCTCAGAATGGATAGAATATTTTAAACATAATTATCTCCATTGCTGTAAGAAAAATCATGCACGTGAAAATAAATAAACTTCTCAAGTATTAATGCAGAGAACAATGCATACGTTTTCTTTTTAACTTAATTTTTTTAAGAAACTCTTTTATCTTAGATGTGTGACTTCTCTGTTGATTTTCTTGATGAGCCGGCCCAAAATTGACTGCTTTCTCTCTAGTTATAAATGGGCAATGTCTCTATTAATGTTTAGTACCACCTCGGGAAGTTTACAAAGACAGAGGGTTAAAGCATTTATAAATCCATAAATGAAAAGACATGCAACGTAGACATCAAACACCAACTATCAAAACTATTTGATAGCTGGTGTTGTGTTGCGGGTCATGCAAAATTGTACATGTTGGCCACAATGTTATCATTTTAACTCAGCATTTCTCAATGTAATTTTATCATCAAACACCGTGTCTATCGCTATGCCCGAGGGGTGCGAGGAGGAGTCTAGTAGTATGAATAGAGTCTCAAACCCTAATCTTATTGTGTGAATATCTCTCTCTTTCTTATACAAGGGGAATGGTGGTGGAATGAATGATATAGAGGTTGAAGATCTTAGAGCAAATCGAAGGAGTTCTTCTTCTTCTCCAGATCTCTTCTTCCTGCCTGAATGAATGGCGGTTGTTGTGTACTGTTTTCCTCCTTGGGTCCTTCACAGAAGTTGTTCTACTTGACGAGGCAGAGGGGTCTGCACTTGGTACGGGCGGTTCGTACAGACGGCCCCCGCCCGTACTGATGCTCGTTAAAGAGTTTGACGCCCCCAATGCAAATGTTCGTAATTTGATTCTCTTCATTTAGCTCATAAATGAGTTCAAACCTTCAAAAAGTGTATACCACCTGAAATCATAGTAGATAACAAGGTTTATTTTTTTCGCAATTTTCACGTTAGTAGAAGAGTGAAAACCATCGAAAACGAATAGAAACCGATAGAAAATACTCAGTAAAAAGTGATCAAAATAGGAGCTATCAACTCCCAAGATTAGCTATTTTACTTGGCCTCGATGTGACAAAGTGATAAACAATGATAAAACTAAGTCAAGACTTGAATAAAACTACTCACAAGTTTGGCAAGAAAATAATTTCTGCAAACTCTCACAAAACAACTTTTATTAAAAAACAAAAACAAAATAAAAGGAAATTTTATTATTTTAAAGATGAGTTGACTCCCATCAATCATTTTATTAATTTGGTTGATTGATTTCAACCAAGATAGATTTAGACTCAAGGTCAGGATATACAGACTGATGTAGTTAATGCTCGAAGGGAATTTCCACAACTTTTTTTTTTGATGGAGGTGATTAATTGGCATGCTGTAATATATGGAAGCAAAGGAATGTAAGAATCTTTCAAAATGATAATCCTTCTTTTGATGGATGGAAAAGAAACTTTATTCATGACATACCTTTACTTAAGTAGAGGATTAAAATGAGGGACCTTTCCTCTCTTGTAGCTTGGATAGACAACCTCCAGTAATCTTTTTACACATTTAGTTTAGTTTGTACAAGTAGGAATTTCCCTTTCTTCTTTGTCCTTTTGGGTTGTTTGTACATACTACTTTTGGGTTAATATAGAAGTTTTGATGTGGAGATTTTGCCTCACAGTTTCCTGGTAAAAAAACTTGTATTATTGTCATTCGAATACAATGTCTTGGATTGCTGACCAAGAGAACATGTTGATGGACATACTCTTCACATACTGTATGATAATTCGTCAAAAATTGGCATAGAGGTACGTCTTCACATGACAAACAAAAGTCCCAAAATAAGTTTCTGGTAATTTGACATAAAAATTGGAATTTTCATGCAAAAGGTGGTGTTTCTTGTGAACAAACTACAAAAAATAAGATGCAAAATATCACTGTAGAAATTCTTAAAAAAATATATGTTGTATGATGGCAAATTCTAAGAAATTATGATTTTCTTGACTTGTATATTTATTTGTTTTTATTTTGAGTTTGACCAATTTTATTCAAATTTGAACTCCATATACTAGGACATGCGAGCTAGACTTAGGGCATCAGCGCTGGTGGCTTCCCACACGGCCGGCGTTTCCAGCCAATGTTGCATTCAGTTTCCTGCGCGCGCCTTCCCGTCCGTGGCCAGAAAACTTCCCGCGCCTGGCTGGCTGTTTCCCGTGGTCTATAAAGGATGGTCGCCAGCGTGGCGGAGACAACAAGCCCAAGCAATAGAAAATACCGCCAAAAAACGCCAACCACCACCTGCCATGCCTCGCTGCAAGATCACCAACTAGACCAAGATCAAGGAGATGTGCCGCACCCGCTACTCGCAGGGCTCCGTCAACGATGTCGAGCTTGAGGCCACATTGTTGGCCTAGCACATGGCCGAGGAGGACATGGACACCATCGAGGACGAAGGCCATGTGGCCGAGGAGGCGCTGGAGCAGGTGGTGGAGGTGGCTTCAAAGGTGGCCGCCCAATGGGCGGTGAACGAGATTCACCATGTCGCAACCATGGAGACGGTGACCAGGGAGGCCGTATCAGTGGCCCTCCGGGAGATCCTCCATGAGGCGTCCATGACCACGCTGGAGGAGGTGTCCAGGGAGGACGCCAAGGTTGCCGTGCACGAGCTTCTCCACGCCGCCGCCACATGTAGGGCGACGGAAACGGCACTCTACGAGCATGCTGCCGACGCGGCGGTAGAGGGGCGTCTGGACAATGCCGTCGGGATGGCAGCCGCGTCGGCTCTCCTCGACGGGGACGAGACAGGGGTGGAGGAGGATGACGAGGAGGAGGTGGAGGAGGCGATCATCATCCCCTTGCAGATCGCGCAAGTGCTGGGCCTCGGCCCAAATGGAGCTCCTGCGAGGGTGACCCCGGCGGAGAGGTCGTAGAACAGGGAGGCAGACCACGGACACAAGGAGGAGAAGGAGGCGACAGCAAGGGGAAAAAAGGAGCTCCTCAGGGGAGAGGCGTTGGAGGCGGCTTGGGATGACTAGGAAGCCAGGGACCACTGGACGGCCAAGATGGAGAGGGCCCTGCCAACCGGGAGGAGGATCGCAAGAAGGCGGCGAGCAAGGTGGCGGATCATGGCCGAGCGTGGAATAGTCACCGCGACCGCCTCCGTTAGCACGTCATCTGGACATCGAGGGACAGAATCAATGGGGCCAGTGGTAGTGGCAACGGTGGCCGTGGCAATAGCGGCCGGGACAATAGCAATGAGTAGCCCTAGGGGCAGCCTCCTCCAGTAGTACTAGTAGTCCTTTTTTATTTTGTACAAATGTGCCTTTCTATAATGGACATGACCAAATCTAATGGAAAGCAATTTTTAGTACTAATATTTCACTTACATATGGGACCGAGAAGCCGACTGGCGGACACCCGCGCGGTCCGCGCTCTGTCTAGGCTGACGCAAACGTTGTCCAAATTTGGTGCACAAATGGGTCATGCCGGACGCGTCGGTCCGGATGGGTCATGCCGCTGGAGAGGCCACACACGTCCCGCATGTCCGTGCGGACGCGTTCGGACAAGGTCGAATGGGTTGGGTCGTGCTGGTGGAGATGCCCTTAGCAGTACCGACGGTTCTATTGGGTCGATGACAAATTGGTCCCTCGTCATTTGGGTCTGCATGTCATTCACTCGGTGTTCCAAGTATCACGAAACCAGCATAAAAACATAAATAATGGCCTTTTTTTAACAGACAATGTTTTCCGCAAATAGGTGCCACCAGCTGCCCTACCCGCTATGATTCACCTCCCTTGGATTTCCACCTCGAATAACACGCGTCGCCATCTCCTTCTCCAGGGACACACTTCAAATATGACGGTGTTATTGAGTCGTCGGTGCGCCTCGTTTTCATCATTAGTGTTGATTCTTGCATCGGTTCGGCTCATCTTTCCTATTAATCTTGGATCATCTGCTTCCTATGTATCATATTCCCTTGTCCAGAATCCAAGTGCACTACACCATATCTAGTAAAGTATCTCCGTCCACAATAGCGCAGTCATGACCACCTTCGACCTGCCGCACACTATAGCGGAGCTCCAGTTCGTGACATGTGTGGACAACGACGATGCCATGCGCATGTGGGCCTTCACTACGAGAAGGACGTAGTGGAATCTAGTGTGTGCCTTGCTCGACTTGAGGGCTATAGCTGCCACCGTCTCGAGTGCATCATGTACGTGGGTGGAACACTGACAGTCCGCTCCATAAACCCCAAAGATACTCGTCTTCTCCACTTACGCCACTATAAGATTCTGGACGATACATGACATTTTAAAAAGTCGCAGATTAGACCAAAAATGTCATGAATGGCCATCCATGACAGAAACAAAGTCCGTCATGTATCATGTATCTATGTCACGATGATTTTGACTGGCCCAGCCCAGGCCCAAACATCCTGACACTTTTTTTCGTCATGACTGACGCCACGTAGAAAACGGTCCATTAACGTCCGTTACTTCCGTTTGCTGACATCATAGTATACTTTTTAGACATCATGAACAGTGCAGAAGCCACGTCGATCAATATTCAAACGCCACGTGTACCAATGGCAGCAGCAGATTATAGGACAAATTGCTGGGATAATAAATCACTTTTTTCTCCATTCATATTTGGCCCTCAACATAAATTTAATCCGTTCAAAATTCCTCAAATCATTTGTTCTAGTATTCACCTCATTTACAAACATACATAATTACAAGATGGGACTTCCACACACATCAGACTAGAATTACAGTAATAAAACTCATCGCATCAGGTTGGTCTCCCCGTGGCCCTCCGGTTGGTCTCCCCGTAGGATGTCTACCGGCTCAGGCTCGACCTGAACCTCGAGCACCGTATGAGGCACTGAGTTCGTGTCCATGGCGCCCATGCAAAACGGCTCAGGCTTGCATCCTACAGAGGTGAAAAGGTTCGGTATTACTGCCATTTTGTCTATGAAGGTTCGCTTGGTTAACTGGAAGGCTAGGAGTTATTGGCCGAAAGCAAGACCACTGGTAGAAAGAGGGCCTTTGGTCCAGCCGCCAAATTCTATTGGTCCCGGTTCGTTTCCATAATCGGGACCAATGCCAGGCACCGGTCTCGGTTCATGTCGTCTGGGCATTGGTCCCGGTTCATCTGTAAGCATTGGTCCCGGTTGGTGGCACGAACCGGGACCAATGCCCCTGCGACGCACACGTGGCGCTCATGAACCGGGACCAAAAACCCCGCGACGGTCAGCAGTCCAGGACAATTAATGTAAATTAATTCGGGACAAAAATTAATTCGAGGCAGAAATTAATTCGAGGTAGAAATTGAATTGATCAGTATTTTTGAAAAAATCTTTTACGAATTAATCGAGACAAAGGTCTAAATTGAGACATTTTATTATTCGACCACAAATTTTTCCATACAAAGATGCGATTTTACAAATTCCTAGTCGACAACACTCCCGCTGCCGCTGTCCTCCAAGCCCCCGGCTTCCTCGTCGTCGTCGGACGAAATCTCCACGATTTCGGCGTTGTTCGGAAGACGGAGCTCCTCTGCGCGCCTAGCGGCGTCGATGGCGGTGTAGATAGTCCGTCCAGGGATGGACCAGAACATCTCCCGCCCTTCTTGGTTGCAGCGATCCGGGTGCACCAGGCGCCCGTCCACGATGCGGTTGCCAAGCTTGGCCTTCCGCTCCTTCTTGAACAGCCGGGGCCAGTACCCGCTGGCCGCCACGTACCGGGGCAACGCCCTCATGCACGCGGGCAGCTGGCGGCGACGCTCCACGATGACGTACTCCATCTCGTATCCGCGGGGGTTGAGGAGCGGAGCCACTGGCACACCCGCCTCGCTGATGCGAAATCCGGCGGGCACGGTCGCGCGCGGCGGAGCGAGGATGCCGTAGTACGCAAACATCGCCGCCTCGTAGTGGTTGAGCGTGGGCACCTCCATGACGGCGCGGTGGAGATTGGAGAGGGAGGGGAGGCGAGACGACGGCGCGGTGGAGAGGCGATGGCTAAAGGGGTGGGGTGGAGAGGGACTACAGAGAGGCAGAGGCGATGGCGAAAAGCGAGCGCTGTGGCCTCATATTTATACACGGAGACGACGAAGCGACGGTGGGGATTGGTCCCGGTTATTGCCATGAACCGGTACCAAAGCCCCTCCCGAGCGACACGTGGCCTCCCAGCAGCGCGCCCCCCACCAAGGCATTGGTCTCGGGTCATGCCATTAACCGGGACCAATGACCTGGGTGGGGTGCGAGCTGCTGGGCCGCCACGTGTCGCGCGGGAGGGGTTTTGGTCCCGGTTCGTGGCAATAACCGGGACCAAAAACCCTCCCCTGGCTATATATAAGCACAGCTCTTTGCCCACCAAATTTTGTTGGATTGTGTGTGAGCTGTGGGTGCTAGCTTTTTTTTTCTTTGATTGCACACAAGGTGTTCGACGAAATATCCGAGCCACACTTTAGTTCGCACAACACGGTATCCTCGGCTGAGGTTAGCAACCTTATCTTCTTTATCTGTAACTGATACACAAATATTGCATCTGTCCATGTAGGATGGTCATTTTACTATTCACGATGTTATTGTAATGGTTAATTATTATGACGCAGATCGATACACGGATGCGATGGATGTATGGCGACCGACGTCATTCCGATTTTATTGCAGGCCTCCATAAATTTATCGATTTGGCTAAGGCAAACAAAGTGGATAATTTTATGCCTTATCCCTATGTCGACTGTCGGAACGTGGCGGAGCACTCTGCCCCGAGAATCCTTCAAAGCCATCTGCTTCGGAGAGGTTTTATGCCCGGATATTATTGTTGGGCCATGCACGGAGAAAGAGGGGTTAGGCTGGAAGAAAATGAAGAAGAGGAGGATGATGACAGCTATCCTATGTCCCCTGAAGAATACGGTGATACTGCAATGGAAGACAATGAAGAAGAGGGAGGCGGCAATGAAGAAGCACAACGGGCATCGGATGAGCCCGCTGATGGTCTTGGTCGGGTCATTTCTGATGCAAAGCAACAATGTGATACAGAAAAGGAGAAGCTTAAGTTAGAGGCCATGCAAAAGGATCACAAAAAGTTGTTATACCCAAATTGCGAAGATGGCAGCACAAAGCTCGGTACCACACTTGAACTGCTGAAATGGAAGGCAGAGACTGGCTTATCTGACAAGGGATTTGAGAAGTACTGAAAATAATGAAGCCGAAGCTTCCAAAGGATAACGAGCTGCCCGAGACAACGTACGAAGCAAAGAAGACTATCTTCCCTCTAGAATTAGATGTGGAGAAGATACATGCATGCATTAATCACTACATCCTGTACCGCGGTGAGAAGTACGAGAATATAGATAAATGCCCGGCATGCAATGCATGTCGATACAAGATCAAACAAGATGACCCTGGTGATGTTGAGGGCGATGACGAGCCCTCCAGGAAGAGGGTTCCTGCTAAGGTTATGTGGTATGCTCCTATAATACCACGGTTGAAACGTCTGTTTAGAAATAAAGAGCATGCCAGGTTGTTGCGATGGCACAAAGAAGAGTGTAAGAAAGACGGGAAACTGAGACACCCCACCGATGGGTCGCAGTGGAGAAACATCGAGAGAAAGTACTCGAACTTTGCAGGTGATGCGAGGAACTTATGGTTTGGTCTAAGTACAGACGGCATGAATCCTTTTGGGGAGCAGAGCTGTAGTCACAGCACCAGGCCAGTGACTATGTATCTACAACCTTCCTCCTTGGTTGTGCATGAAGCGGAAGTTCATTATAATGCCAGTGCTCATCCAAGGACCGAAGCAACCTGGCAACGACATTGATGTGTACCTAAGGCCATTAGTCGATGAACTTTTGCAGTTGTGGGCAGAACAAGGTGTAAAGGTGTGGGATGAGCACAAACAGGAGCCATTTGACCTACGAGTGTTGTTGTTCGTAACCATCAATGATTGGCCTGCTCTTAGTAACATTTCAGGACAGTCAAACAAGGGATACAATGCATGCATGCACGCACTGTTTAGATAATACTAAAGGTATATATTTGGATAAATGTAAGAAGGTTGTGTACCTGGGGTGTCGTAAATTTCTTCCGACCAATCATCGAGTAAGAAAGAAAGGCAAGAATTTCAACGGTGAGGCAGATTACCGGAAGATTACTAAAGGTTACCCACGCGTCCTTATCCCACCGACAACTTTAGTCTTGGTTGGCTTTTTCGTGCGTCGAAAGGGAAAACTTCCTCCTGCAACATCGTAAGCCATCCCAAGATGCACATGTGTGCACAATATGGGCATATTATCACAAACTATGCCCTGATTCTAGCTATAACATTGGTGGTTTAACCTAAATGCCATGAAACCTCGAACATGATAGGTCATTTTGTGAAGGATTTTTTATGATGTTTGCAATTTTTCAAGTTCGATATTTTTCCTTGCAACTGTGACACATAATATGACACCACGCGAAGGTTTCACATTGTTTGGATCATTTTTGAATTTCTTATGCCCGTTTCAAACTATATTCAAAATGGCGGGCATGAAGCTTCTTAGCCCGGGGTTGAGCCTCGCTGAACTTGAAGTGGATCTCTGATGAAATAGCATGTTTTGAACCTATAAATGATTTTTTTTTAATTCACAAGCATTATCATGTACTTGTAGTTCAAATCTTGGCAACCTCCTACCGATTCGGCAAGAATTTGTCTTTTTATGAGGGATGGACAGAAAGGTTCCAGATACACCGGTTGGGAAATTGTCCATATAAGGTGGTATAGTATTTTTGAAAAATGGTTTGGTACCAATGCCAAACTTTAATTTGGTGGTTGCTTCACAGAACACCCCGATTTCGGCACCTCAAAAATGGAAATTGGCTTTTTCGTGCGTCGAAAAGGAAAACTTCCTCCTGCAACATCGTAAGTCATCCCAAGATGCACATGTGTGCACAATAATGGGCACATTATCACAAACTATGCCCTGATTCTAGCCATAACATTAGTGGTTTGACCTAAATGCCATGAAACCTCGAACATGATAGGTCATTTTGTGAAGGAATTTTTATGATGTTTGCAATTTTTCAAGTTCGATATTTTTTCTTGCAACTGTGACACATAATATGACACCACGCGAAGGTTTCACATTGTTTGGATCATTTTTGAATTTCTTATGCCCGTTTCAAACTATATTCAAAACGGCGGGCATGAAGCTTCTTAGCCCGGGGTTGAGCCTCGCTGAACTTGAAGTGGATCTCTGATGAAATAGCATGTTTTGAACCTATAAATGATTTTTTTTTAAAATTCACAAGCATTATCATGTACTTGTAGTTCAAATCTTGGCAACCTCCTGCCGATTCGGCAGGAATTTGTCTTTTTATGAGGGATGGACAGAAAGGTTCCAGATACACCGGTTGGAAAATTGTCCATATAAAGTGGTATAGTATTTTTGAAAAATGGTTTGGTACCAATGCCAAACTTTAATTTGGTGGTTGCTTCACAGAACACCCCGATTTCGGCACCTCAAAAATGGAAATTGGCTTTTTCGTGCGTCGAAAAGGAAAACTTCCTCCTGCAACATCGTAAGTCATCCCAAGATGCACATGTGTGCACAATATGGGCACATTATCACAAACTATGCCCTGATTCTAGCCATAACATTGGTGGTTTGACCTAAATGCCATGAAACCTCGAACATGATAGGTCATTTTGTGAAGGAATTTTTATGATGTTTGCAATTTTTCAAGTTCGATATTTTTCCTTGCAACTGTGACACATAATATGACACCACGCAAAGGTTTCACATTGTTTGGATCATTTTTGAATTTCTTATTCCCGTTTCAAACTATATTCAAAACGGCGGGCATGAAGCTTCTTAGCCCGGGGTTGAGCCTCGTTGAACTTGAAGTGGATCTCGGATGAAATAGCATGTTTTGAACCTATAAATGATTTTTTTAAAAAATTCACAAGCATTATCATGTATTTGTAGTTCAAATCTTGGCAACCTCCTGCCGATTCGGTAGGAATTTGTCTTTTTCATGAGGGATGGACAGAAAGGTTCCAGATACAGCGGTTTGGAAATTGTCCATATAAGGTGGTATAGTATTTTTGAAAAATGGTTTGATACCAATGCCAAACTTTAATTTGGTGGTTGCTTCATAGAACACCCCGATTTCGGCACCTCAAAATGGAAATTGGCTTTTTCGTGCGTCGAAAAGGAAAACTTCCTCCTGCAACATCGTAAGCCATCCCAAGATGCACATGTGTGCACAATATGGGCACATTATCACATACTATGTCCTGATTCTAGCCATAACATTGGTGGTTTGACCTAAATGCCATGAAACCTCGAACATGATAGGTCATTTTGTGAAGGAGTTTTTATGATGTTTGCAATTTTTCAAGTTCGATATTTTTCCTTGCAACTGTGACACATAATATGACACCACGCGAAGGTTTCACATTGTTTGGATCATTTTTGAATTTCTTATGCCCGTTCAAACAATATTCAAAACGGTGGGCATGAAGCACTTTTTCTGTTAAAAGTTTTTTGAAATTCCAAATTATGTAATAAATATTTGTTAATGCAATTTTAATTGACAATAGTAAAATTGTATAGTTCAAATAAAAATATTTGAAAACACAAAATGGTTTTTGATTAGTTATTTAAATTGAAGCACTTTTCCTGTTGAAAGTTTTTTCAAATTCCAAATTATGTAATAAATATTTCTTAATGCAATTTTAATTGAAAATAGTAAAATTGTATAGTTCAAATAAAAATATTTGAAAACACAAAATGGTTTTTGATTAGTTATGTAAATTGAAGCACTTTTCGTGTTGAAAGTTTTTTGAAATTCCAAATTATGCAATAAATATTTGTTAATGCAATTTTAATTGAAAATAGTAAAATTGTATAGTTCAAATAAAAATATTTGAAAACACAAAATGGTTTTTGATTAGTTATTTAAATTGAAGCACTTTTCCTGTTGAAAGTTTTTCAAATTCCAAATTATGCAATAAATATTTGGTAATACAATTTTAATTGAAAATAGTAAAATTATATAGTTCAAATAAAAATATTTGAAAACAAAAAATGGTTTTTGATTAGTTATGTAAATTGAAGCACTTTTCCTGTTGAAAGTTTTTTGAAATTCCAAATAAATAATCATCTTAAATTGAAACATCTTATTAATTAAAGAAGAAAACAAATTTGAAAATGGTGGGAAGACCAAAAGGTTTGCCAAATTCTAAAAAATGGGTCAACGATCCCGGTTCGTCCCACCAACCGGGACCGATGATCCTGGATGCGCCCGCTGCCATTAACAAGCTTTTGGTCCCGGTTCTTGGCACGATCCGGGACCGTTGATCCTTTGGGCCCGGTTGGTGGGACGAACTGGGACCAAAGGCACGTGCACGTGGCAGCACAGCAACGCTCCTGCCCCAGACCTTTGGTCCCGGTTGGTGGCACTAACCGGGACCGTTGGTCTTTTGGTCCCTGTTATTGGGACGACCCGGGACCAATGGTCTGTACAGTTAACAGCCCCGACCCTTCCTCCTCCAACTCCCCCCAATTCACAGAGCACATCGACGCGCGGCTAAGGAAAATTTGCGGCGGACCAAAATCACGCCGGCAGGCTGCCCAAATCCAGAGCGGCCGCTTCACGCCATCGACGCCCGCCGCCGCCGCGCCACCACCGTCTGAGGAATCGACCGCGCACGCTAGAAATCGACGCCACGGTCACGGTCTGCTCCGACTCCGGCCGTCGCCATTGCCGCTGCTTCCGAGCTCCTCCGGCCTCGTCGACCCATCCATTGTCTTCGTGGTGAGCCGCTGGTCTTCCAGGACCTCTCCTTTCTCTCTCTCTCACTCCGTTTCCTTCTGTCGCCGAGCGCCACTGTCCGCCGCCGTCGGACGCCGTCGCAGACGATGCTCCGATGACCAATAAGGGGCGGCGCGACCACCGTTAGCTTCCTCGCGACGCGCTCGTTCGAACCCGACCTTCTGCGCGTTCCAGCAAGCACTCTAGTGCCGCTAACCACCACTGACCGACGTGCCCTCCGGCGAGCCCACGTGGCACCAAGGTGGCGCTCATGTGGCCCTGACGTGGGCGTCGAGCAAGCTCTGCCAGCGTGGCAGCCTGACGTGTCCCTTGCCCCACTAATCAGTCACTGTGGGTAGGCGATGCATCAGTGAGAAAAGGTTCCCCAGCCTTAGGTGACGTCAGCCTTTGCCTATGCTGACGCAATAAAAGTTTAATAATTGTTTAAATAATTTTAGAAAAGAGTTTAATCTTATAAATTCAATAACTAATTATTTCTAAGTCAGAAAAATATGTATAATATATCAAAATGTTCAGAAAAATGAGATCTACACAATAGACTCATAATCATGTATTATTAAACAACTTTAATTACAAGTTAATAAGAGAATGATATCAACCCCTCATAGGTGATTTCGGGGTCTCTCATGTACTAGGGTTTGGACCCTTTGGATCCCACTTAAATTGCCAAGCATGCCTTAGGGTTAAATTTAAATTATATTTAACTTGTCATATCATTATCAATGCCATGTGTTGATTATTTAACTTGCAGATACTATGGATCCAACACATCAGGAAAACATCCTCCGAGGGATGATCTGCGAAAATGAAGATATCGATATCGATGTCACGAGCGAGTTTCTGAACGATTTCGGTCAGGGAGATGAGTCTCTCAACCGAGGAGACAGCTCCGGTGAGGTTGAAGCCGAAGCCTGGGACAGGGGAGAAGCCGATAAGGAAAAAGGCGACGGCTCCGGCGGAACCTTAAATCTCGCAAACACCGGCGAGGTGTATATATATATTTTTGTAATTAAAATGCTGCTGTCTATATATATACATGCATATATTAACACTCTTTCTTATTTTAGCCCTCCAGATCGAGAACTGCTTCCGTAAGAACGAAACGAGGCCCAACAAAAAAGTTGGATGACACTGTGAGGTATAGGATCGACGTGGTCGGTGTAGATGGCGAACCGTAAGCTCCCGTCGATGTTGCAAGTAAATTTGTCAAGCAATGCGGAGTTCTTGTGAGGGACTATATCCCGATCACCGTTCAAGAATGGAATCAGCCAAGCGGCGGTGGAGTCCCGTATGTCGGCGACAACGCCAAAGATAAGCTTTTTGACAAGCTCATGACTAATTTCCTCCTGCCAGTACCAGATGTGAATCCAGATGAGGAGGAGAGCAAAAATGGAGCTTGTGCAAAGAGTCAAGAAGTTTGCTCTCAGCAAGATGGCCGATGCATTCAAGAACTGGAAGAAGAAACTGTACAATAACTTTGTCAAGGTAGAGAAGACTACAAATTTCAATGAAGCCGGCTATGCTAAGTTAAGACACCAGTGGGAGGATTTTGTGAAGTACAAGACATCGGAGAAAGCTAAGGAAAGGTCTAGAATAAATACGGAGAACGCTGCTAAGAAACTGTACCATCATAACATGGGGCCTGCTGGCTACGTCGGTTGCATGCCTAAGTGGGATGCACTTGAGGTCAATTACATAGCTGTCAGGATCAGACCAGAGCCCGCAACATGGACACCACGGGTGAGGGCACGTTGGACAAAGAAGGGAGGGCAATATATAATCAGAAACACAAAGATGATCCCCTACTGCCCATCGACGATATTAGAAATGCAGTAGATGATGTTGCAGCGGGACGGTTCATTCCCGATAAAGAGAACGACGAGCTCACACGGGCCCTTAAAAATCCTGAACACGACGGACGAGCACGAGGCACACCAGGCTCCAAGCCGTGGAAGGTTGCCTTCCCCCCGGAAATGAAGAGATATCCCGATAAAAGCCATCAGAGGAGAAAGGAAAGGGAGGCAGCTGAGAAAGCGGCCGCTGCAGACCGGCTGCGTAATGTAGAAGAAGCATTAAAGCGGCACTAGGATCAACTCGACAGACTTATCCAGCAAGATACTAGTGGCCAATCTCAGCGGCACATGGTAGAAGCTGCATTCGAGGGTACCGGCGCCCTATCGAATAAGAAAAGCAGCGTCGCTTCCACGCAGCTCCATGATGTTGATGATGATGCACCGACGACATCTCCTCCTAAACGCTACCTAGTGGATGATATCACGGAGACAACAGCTTGTGAGCTAAAGGTGCAGGTTATGAACTTAAGGGTGACGGCGGCGGTCGGTATGGCGGTACCAATTGCACCTAACCCAACTTGGCATTGCAGACCGGTTCCAAAAGGGTACGTTGTCGGCACGGTGGATGAGGTGAAGGAATATTTTGAGGAGCTGAAGCTAGACCACCCTGCAGGGAAAGATATGGAGCTGACTCAACTAGGAGAAGCCAAAGGAGGGACTATTCTATGGCTAAAGGAGCGCATCATGCTTCCAAATTATGTGCCGCCAAGGCCACCCACTCCTCAGAGCAGCAATCCACCTTCGCCGCCACCTCACCATTCTCCAGCGCAATCGTCGCCTTCACCGCCTCACCACTCAGCGCAACCGTCTCCATCGCCGCCTCAGCCGTCTCCGCCGCCGCGTCAGCCGTCTCCGTCCCCTGAGCCTCAGAGACAAAAGAGGAAGTATACTAAGGGGGGCAGCACCACCAGCAGCAGCAAGAGCTTGTTCCGATCACCGAAACGTAAGCTATCGCCCCTCCCAAGAGTACCTCGTCAGAATATGAAGAAGCTACCTTGCGAGAAGACAGATGAGGAACTGATGCCGCTGCAGCTGCCCATTATGAACAGTGGAAGATTGACATGGCTAACAAGAAAAAGCCGATAGAGGCATTTTTTCCGGTCACCGCAGAAGATAAAGCCAAAGTAGTCGCGCTTAAGATTTAGCTTCACCAACCCATAACGCTCACATCAGACTATAATCGCTCTATTACCAAGTCGGCTGAGGCAAAAGAGCGGAGAGTCGGGAAAGAAGTTGCCCAGCTCGGACAACAAAAAAATCAATCGATCTAACCGCTCAAAGTGTACAATACCAATGAGTGGATGATCTAGGAGCGGCATGATCCGAACATTGATCCGGAGTTTGTTCGATTGTACGGAGAAAAAGCCCAATTATATGGACTGTCTATTACTGAGTACATGAGCCGTATGCATGAGTTCGAGGGGTACGAAGAAACAACATACGTGTACCAGTACGGGGCTCCTCTCGTCAAACCCGAGTTAGTCAAAGATCTACCAACAAAAATGTGAAGATTGCATAACTGGTACATCCAAGCCTGTGCTGATTCCAAAAACTGGATCTATGCTGCATATAAACACCACCATTACGGTCATGGAGATGGCTTCATACTGATCGAATTTTCAGAATTATTTCAGTTTTACCAACAAGACACCCTCGACAAAGCTATCGTCAGTGCCTATTGTTTGTAAGTATTATTAATTTCTATAATTAAGTCTTCTAGCTCAGCTCATTCGTTGCTTGTATAATCTTACTAATCACTATACTAATTATATATGCAGAATGAAGATTCAAGAATGCAACAAAGGACAAATCTATGACATTGGGTTTGTTGAATGTAATTTCGTTCATGAAGTTACTCTAAAAACAAATCCCAAAGAGAGAGAGGATAACTTGTTCCAAGCGTTGAAGTATTTCAGCAACAGAAGGGAAATACTATTTCCTTACAACGCTGGGTGAGTGTTACTGTCTTGTACACATTCTATTTTCGCTTACTCGATGTTAAGCGTATAATTGACTCGTGTTATATTTTGTTAGTGTGTCAAGCTTCCACTATATTCTGTTAATCATTGTTGTTGACACCGGAGTAGTAAAAGTCCTGGACTCGAAACGCACACCATTAGAAAAGTGGGCGGACATGCAGGAATGCCTCCAGAAGACATGGAAACAGTTCACCGCCAAAACTAGGGGTGTTTGGAAGCCAGAGCTTACATTTCAACCATTGACTGTAAGTACTACTTTCTAGATCCACGCATCTCTTTGATTCTAGTTTCAATACCACCATTATCATGCTTGATTATTATTTTGATTGAACTCCGTTCTCGTAAAGTGCTTGAGGCAAGAAGCCGGGAATAACTTATGTGGATACTATGTCTGCGAGTTCATTCGACAGACGACCAAAGAGAAGGGGGCAGACCGAAACATCAAAAAAATTGAAGTACAATAAACAATAATCACAAATTTATTTTATTACCACCAATTGTGTTTAGTTTCATTCATATATACTGATCCCTTTCTTTATATTAGATCGAACGGATGCGGGACGGTCTTCTATCACAAGAACGCGTGCAAGAAATTCAAGAGGAAATTGCCGGATTCTTGTTAAACAAGTCATAGGTCCGAAAGGAGAATACTATTACCCGCTTCATTTGGAAAGGTGAAGTGTAAAAAAGAAGATGTAAATTAGATCAAATTCGTGTGAGAGTATCGTTTGTAATTATAATATGTTTCGACCAAGAAGACGGATGAGACGGTGTATATATTTGTGATCATGCATGATGTGTAATATATATATATATATATCGTGCTTTCATTATTGCTGTATATATGTAGTACCATTAAATTGATAAAAAAATCCTGCCGCGGCAGAAAAATAGCCCGAAAATCCTGCCGCGGCACAGAGACCAACGATCCCGATTCGTGCCAAGAACCGGGACCAATGATCCACCCCCGCCCGTCTCTGGTGCTGCCACGTGGAGACCCATTGGTCCCGGTTTGTTCCACGAACAGGGACCAATGATCCACCCCCTCTCGTCGCGCGTCCGCCCACGTGGAGACCCATTGGTCCCGGTTCGTGCGCGATCCGGGACTAGCATTAGTCCCGAGTGATTTGTCCTGGTTCGGGAACCGGGACCAATGGTCCTTATGAACCGGGACTAGAGGCCATTTTTCCACCAGTGGACAGCTTGCTTACTTTTGTACTCTGTGCAGTTGGTGAGTTACCAAGTGGATATGAACCAGAATTTGCATATTTGACATGTATACAAATGAAATCCAGATAACACAATCAACATAAACAATGAAATTCAGCAACAATGAAAGCAGCGAGTCTCTTTTAGATAACACAAACAATATAATCCACATGTATACAAATTATTTTCTCATTCGATTTCCAGGGATGCCAACGGGAATGAGTTGATTGACTATGAAGCATGGGTAAGTTCAGTGCCTACAGTCTCGTTCAGATCAGATACTAGGTAAATGCATACATAACAATGGATGGTAAATGCATAAAAATAAATCTAGTATACCAATCTAGCAACTTAAAAACAATAGCTTGTATGGTTCTCTCTATAGCAAAATAAAGCAAGATCTATCTAGTCTCGTTCATATCAGATACTAGGTAAAGCAAGATCTAGCTAGCAATCAGATCAATGCATGGTAGGCGAAGAAATAAAGAAGTTCGACGGAGGCAGTGGTGGTGCGGGAAGATCGATGGAGGCAGCGGTGCAGGCAGGTCGATGGTGGCACTGTAGGGAAGCGGCGCTGGAAGAAGCCTTGGCAGACCTACTCGTCCTGCCTCATGAGGGACAACTCGTCGTCGAAGGCCTCTTGGCCCAGGCTGTCGAACAAGGGGTGGGTGGACGCTGGATGCCCTTGGGTGGGAGAAGAACGAGGAGGGAGAGGAACTAGAGGAGGGACGGCGGTCGGAGGCGGTGGGAGGAGGAGGTGGTGGTGGCGTGGTGGGTCGATTTGGGAGCGGAACGAGGGGCAGCGGGCAGTGGTGGTGCAGGCAGGTCAACAATGGCATTGTAGGGCATCTGCGCTGCAAGAAGTCTTTGCGGACCGAGAGGCCAGCGGCGGGGGCTGCAGGCCTGCTCAGCCTGCCTCGTGAGGGACATCTCGTCATCGAATGCTGATTGGCCCAGGCTATCGAATAGGGTTGGGGTGGACGGGGGAGGACCTTGAGTGGGAGAAGAATAGGGAGGGAGAGAAATTAGGGTAGGGATGGCGGTCGGGGGGTATGGAAGGAGGAGGTTTTGGCGGCGTGGTCGGCCGATCTGGGAGAGGAATGAGCGGCGGCAAGCTCTGGAGAAGAAAGAGATAGGGTTTGGGTGGTTGAGGAGAGAAATAGATGGGGATGACTTAGAAGTTTCGGTCTCGTGCGGTGGTAAATTTTCTGTCTCGCGCAGGTGGGAAAACACGTTGGGACGATCATTGATGTTTTCGGTGAAAAATTGCCAGCTTTATCCTGAAAATTGGGCTTTTGAGGGCCTCATCCAGGATGTGATGTTATCGATCAGGATTTTAGAAATCCGTGACGCACCTTAAAAACGTCAGGAAAAATTGTCGTGAATCGACCAAATTCTTGTAGTGCGCATATACCACTACGGTTGCGAGATGGTTGTGTTCATCCATGCCAACATAGAAACCAACTACTGGGACCAACTCCCAACAATGGTCACTTCATCCACATTGTCGACTGAGAGCTGTCGCAGGCTATAGAAGAGCTGGCAGTGGCGCCGCAGGCTACAGAGGTGTTGGTGGTATATGCGCACTACAAGGAGGCGCTAGACCAGCAGGAGCACAGGAGGCGGGGAGTAGCAGTAGAGTAGGGTGGTATCTCGATCAGGGTTTAGTATCAGTTCAGCATCGAGTACATGTTAAATAAACTCCTGTTGTGAATGAAAATAATTAAATTTTATTATCCCATTCGTTGGATATGCTATAACTTTTTTGTATTTCAGTTTCATCTATAACTTTGGTAGCACAAACCTCAACCGGTTCCCTTGTAATCAAACTCACCTCAAGTTGGTCCCTGATCGACAAACGTGCACCTCAACTTGGTCCTTGATCCACCAACATGCACCTCAACTTAGTCCCTTGTCATGCAAACCAAATAGTGGAAATTATTCGAACATCAAGATCATTGATGGACGCACCAATCGTCTCCCTTATCCCACAAATCATCCGTTAACAAATGTGGAACCGCAAAATAACTACCCATTGAGCTTGTCATTGCCTTCTATGCTTCTCTCTTACTTTTTATTCCGCATTTAAAAAAATCCCTGATGTCTGCACCGAGACTGTCTGATAACCTCCAAGAGAAATGGATCACTATAGTACCTCCCAATGTGGAAGTAGGGTATTGATCCGTAGGAGCCAGAAGGAAAAGATTTTTATTCTCACCAACTAAAGTGTCATAAGTTTTAATTGTTTATGCACTAAAAATGTTATATGAACAAGGAGGTTGATTTAATACAATAAAGTAAAATGCAACAAAACAATAATGTAATTTTGTTCCCAATCCACTTCAATGCAAGAGGGACAGGACAAATGTTTTCTCTTATAGGAACAATTGATATGGGTTTATGGGTTCACTCAATCCTCTCTCCCATATATGGTGGTGATCATGTTACAGATAATAAACTTACGCACAATTGTCATGTTTTAATAATAACTTTTATGATGGCTACATGTCCTAAATCACATAGTTAAACGAAGTACCCATATGTGTTGATCTGTCACCCTCGTAAGGCCAGCGTGGTTATTGTCACTCCACCACGGTATACTTCTCCCTTTTTACCCCCAAATAGTGGATGTTTGGCTGCATTGTTGTCACCCAATATATATGTCATCTGTCTCTCGGTAACCCATTACCTACATACATCATACTCTTTAACAGTGAACACTCTAAACACTAGTGCAATGATTTATTTGTTATGTGTATTACCGCATCTCTCCCATCTACCTACACTTAGCGTCACCTCATGGCAAAGGGTAAACAAGGTATTATGAATAGAAACCATTACATGTATCATAGAAGTATCTCCAAAGTATGACAAATCATAAAATCCCAATACAATGGTAGATGCATTGCAAGTGTCATATCATACCATAATATATACCAAAAGAATTACATAGATAGATTCATAATCATGCAGGACACACAATATGGGATTCAACAATGATCAGACATAGAGATTGGATTAAGTTACCACCACAAACCCATAGTACATGGGGTGGAATACTCCCCTCTCATGGTGGAGAGATATGATGAGGAATTGGTGAAGGAGGAGAGGCTACCAAAGGCAATTCTGGTGGAGGTTCCCCCTCCAATCTTCCTCCGGGTGGCAGCCTGCTAGCTCTCTGTTACATGGTTTTCGATCTGGGCCTCCATGTGTCTCGCGAAAGGACGCTTTTAGGTTAAACAAAAATAATGGCGGTGGAATTGATGGCGTCCGAGCAAGTGGGTGGGAACGGATGGTGATGGCATAGTATGCAGTAAATAGGCGGCCATTTTAGATCGTTTGGCCCCTTAGGTCCTACTTTAGCTCATTTGATTCATATCAAAATTATCTAACTCGTCCCGTTGATTGATGGCTGTGAAATACAACCATCTTTATTCGCATTTAAATCTTATTTTAAGTCAATATTGATTAAATAACTCTCCAACCTTGCTACTAATGACTAATTGTTGCAAAGATGTGCAAATCCTTCTCTTGATTTGTGATGTGCAAAAAAGTCATGCCTTTATGACGAGATCAGGAGAAATTACTGAAGAATATGTCATTACCAACACAACCAAGTCAACTAGGCTCGAAAAGGAAATTCCAGGAGGTGTAACAAGCATTGTTACGGGCGAGTCCCATTCGTACTGTCTGCCAATACTGCACATAGGCGCCTTCCTAAGGTCAAACACAACTACTTATGTGAAGGAAGCGACACCATTCGAGGAGAGACGCACCCTCCAGCCATCACAGAACCCATTCTCCATTCAGATCTCATCCATCACACCGAAGGAGATCCACACCACCATAGTTTATCACATCCATCTCCTACCTCCTCCATAGCCATAGCCATTATCTTGTAGTTGAGATATTCTTGCGAATTGGTGACCATTGTAAGAATATTTTATTTCAATTTAAGTATTTTTTCCAATGATTTATATTGTTGATCTTGTTATCATGAGTGAGTAGTCCTCACGGGTTGCGGGTTGAGGTGAATCCTTGCAGCATCTATGTGCATCTAATCTTATGGGAATATTGTGTAGTGATTGAATAGGAGATTTGTTATCTTATATCTTTGTACCTACCTCGATTTGAGGACTTATAGGTACCCAAGACCCCGTGGATTGATCAAGGTGTGAGGTGAGATGAGTGGAGAACGTCGTCTAACATGTGAAACCTCAATGACTGCAAGGGGAGTACGGTATTCGCCAAGTGATCCTCTTGGAATCAATAGTAACATCATTGATCTTAATGCTTTCATCTATTTTACTTAATAATCATTGTATCCTATGGTTTTGTGGTATGATGGTTGGATGAAAATACTATTGTCACCTATGGTTTTAGGGGCTCTAGTAGTTGAGGATCTACTACCCACAATTCCTATAACTATTAGATCATTTTACACATGATGGTGCTTAATCTTATTTTTATCCCATTTCGTATGCATAGCTGCGGGTGGATCTTTAACTCTGGCCTATCTTCATTATTGAAAACAACCAAAAAATACATAGTAAACTGGAAAGATCTGGTAAATGAAAAACAAAATTAATCAGAAAGTCTTGTACAAATTTCTCAGATTCCTTTTAGCTTTTGTTTCCCAAGGTTCGATAAACCTAGGTGTTTCCTTTTAAAATCTATATATGAGTTAATGAGATTGCTACACTTTGTGATCTAGGTGCTACTGTTTCAACAATTTCCAAAAGTCTATTTGAAAGACTTAATCTTGGGCCATTTCAAACTAATGAACTAAGACGCCACTTAGCGGAATCAACTTATAAACAAGTTGTGGGAGTGAAAGAGAATATTGTTGTAGAAATTAATGGATGTCATGCATTAATTTACCTTGTTATAGTGGACCTTCCTAAAGATCCTATAGCACTAATAATTTTAGGAAGGCCATTTTTAAGAACTATAAAATCTTTGATTAACTTACATGAAGGGAATGTTAGAATATGGCTACCATCTAGAGAACCATTTGTAGTCCATTTCTCTAGAAAGAACAATGCCAAACCTAATGATGATGGGATCATTACTTTAAAAGCCAATTACATTGGAGTGGGTGTTCCACTTCCAAAACCAAAATGATCGTCATTTGGGTCAAGATAATTGATCTTAACTAGAAGTGCATAGGAGACAAACCGTGTGAAATAAAAGTTTTATTTGTATTAGTTTTAGTTTTGTCTTTGTCTTTGTTTACTAATAAAGAGTGTTTAAGAGATCCGTTGAAGAGAGGAGAAGAAATAAAGGTAATCCTTCCTATAGATCCATTGAAGAGAGGACAAGAAATAAAGGAAATTATCACATCTTGTTCGAAGGTAATGAGTCCTTAACGACCATCCATACGGGGGGACGCGGTCGTACCGCTGCCCGCCGACTTGATGAAAAAGTTTAAGAGTATTTTAGAAATCGTTGAGACCATAACGACCATCAATGCGGTGGGGTGCGATCGTACCGTGCACCTGTGCCGAGCATGCCGCCAGGATCGAGACCCAATCCTAAGGCAACCTCGCTTAGTACAGGCAGGACATGTTCGTTCTGCTCGTACCGACTGCTCGGCTGTGATATGAGCCTAGCGAAGAGGTAAACCTAAACTCTCATTTTCTCTTTATTCTTCCTCCAAAATTCAAACCACCTCCATTAGATATTCATCTGTACTCATTTTAATTCGATTCCTCACACATCATTGATTTATGGTATGTTTCTCCTTTGATTCCCAACTTATTTGCAACAAAACCATACTCTAGATCTTGCCATTATCAATCTAGACTTAGGTATTATTTTTGAGCTTATTGCCTATTTGAGCACATTAGTCTTGTTATTTGGAGAAGATTATTTTGTAGAGAGTGTAGAGGAGTACTCCATGCTTATTTCCATCGGATCAAAATTTTGTTTTAATAAAGTTTTTAATCAGTGAAAGTTTTTATTGTTAGATGAACACAAGGAGTCGTACGCATGCGATGGCTGCACAAGCCACGCCACTGGTTGAAGGACTAACCCTTGAAGCGCTCAACATCGAGTTCACCAAAGACTTTCATCTCAACCATTTCAACTGTATTCAGGACCACGAGATCAAGTATAGCACACGGGCATGCCCCCATATTCTGAACCAACTAGGCATTAGCCGTGATTTCAATTATCTTTGTAACAATGTTGGTTTTCTTGACTTTGTTTTTCAGGAGGCCGCTACCTATCGTCGCTTGACACTCGAGTTTATTAGAACCTTGAAGCATATAGTGGGTTCTTTCTATAGTTCTGAGGATGCTATCCCAAGAGCTGATAGAGTTACCTTATGCCTAATGAACCATGAGTATGACTTGTCGCTCGATGATTGGTGCCACTTCTTTGTTTTTTCCAACAACTTTACCAACATCAGCTCCACTTGTTTCACACTTAGTTCTACCCCAACTACTATTTTAATATGATGAGAATTTCAAATCATATCCCAAAGGTGAATCAAATTGAGCGTCCTACAGTTTGCTATTTGTTCTATGTTATTGCGAACACCATGCATGCCCGTGGTGAGTTCACAAGAGTCAATGAGGACATAATGATCCTCGCAAAAAGTGACATTACAAACTGTAACTTGACGCCAAATTTGGGTGCTCTTCTAGTGATTAATTTGAAGTATCAAGCTCTCCAAACTCGTGGACCCATATGCGGAGGAGGAGTTACACTGTCCTTGACTGAGCACTTCATCTCAATGTAAGCAACTTGCAACCATTAGAAGGTACTCGCTGTCTCAGTTTTGCTACTCACAATGCATGTGGTATGATTAGAAAAATTAATGGTAGGTATTTCTTCGATATATCTAGAGCCGGTCACTTGATCGCTGCTCCTTTGCATAACAGTCACGCCTGCATTATGTTGAGTTGGCTGAGGAAACCCTACCACCAAAAGATGGACCACAAGGAGAGGAAGAAGTACAAGAAGAGCAAGAAGGGCCCTAACAAGAGCAACAACCACTGAACTACTACACCATCTATGAATATGTGTACGCGCTCGAAGGAAACATTGATAACATGAACAACCTAGACATTAGCCTTCAAGACTCCACTGAGAAGCTCTCCTCCCAGTTCATCGATTGGAGCACCCAATGGAACTTGGGAGACTATCCACCACCACAATGAGCAATAACGGGGACTGCAAAAACCTAATCTTGGGGATGTGTTCCCTAAGAAATATATTTATGTAATCATTAATTTGTACTATAGCTCCTTCGGAGCTTTGAAACACTCATATTGGATTCATTCCAACACTTTGCTTTTTCATTTGTTTTTCTTTTCTTTTTCATTTGTTTATTTTTAGTATCTTCCTTTGTCACCAATATTTTTCTATTCTTTAAACCTAATCTTCAAAAATACAAAAAGATTTTTTCCTTTTATCCTTATTCTTGAAATATGGATCTTCATTTGCCTCTTTGCTTTCATATTATTAATGAGAGCGATCTACCTTTGAGTTGTGAAGGAACACATCATATGGAAGAAAATTATGAAGTCACTCATGAGAGATATGACCTATGTCTCCCACTTTAGAAATTTAAAATGTTTATGCTAGCTGGTAGTATTGTTAAGGTATTATGCTAGTGGGAGTAATTCAAATAATTAGAGTAAGGCTTTCTATTCATATGAGTAAGTAGTTGAGTAAGATTTTTCTCTAGCTCTTATATTTAACTGAGTCCTGTGTTGGAAATAAATTTGCCAAATAATTACAATAAAAAATTCTACAATTATGACTTGTGATATGTTTTGATTGTCCTAAGATTTTAACCTTTAAGATACTCAACTCCACAGATTTAATGATAGTCTAGATATCACTCTTGAAAGGAGTTATTTGATCGAAATGAAGTCTAGTAGTGATTGAGATGCATGCGAAAACTAAAATGAGGATATAAAAAGTATGATATTTCTTCAAATCTTGTCTAACAAAACTGATGATGCACACCCTGGGATGCCAAAAATTTCGTTGGCCTTCAAACGATCTAGGTACAAATCCTGATTTCGGCTATGAGTTGATGACATGGGCAAAAGTATTGGTACTCTTAGGGCTGTGCAAAAAGGGTGCAGAATTCATTAATGACTCCAACTAGAAACTATTATTAAATCCAACTTGATCCCCTGTAAGTCTTTGGCATGGTCCCGTTACTATTATATGAATTTTCTTGAAAGCCAATAAATAGAAAGAAGTGTTTTGATGGACTTGATTCATTGATGTGGATGTCAACGGGACACTTGATTGTTATGCTTATTTTGACATCTATCACACTTAAATTGATGTCTGAAACTTCCTAGTGTTCCTTGGCACCAAGATGAGAGTTAACTAGAGGAATTGGAATAATTGCTACACTTCTAGTTACTTATGTTTATATATAGTTTATTTTGATTGTCTTGAGCTACCAAAGCTAGTATGATATTCTTGACACTCTCGTAACTATGCTATCCTTTTGAATGAAAGAAGTGCTAGACTCATATGGCTATCTCTCGTAAGTGAATTTACATTCTCGTAATTTATGTTTAAATGCTGAGTTTGTTATAATTTTTGTTTTCTTGATCGAGGATGATCAAGGTTTAAACTAGGGGATGATAATGGTTGTGAAATTGAAACATTGCAAATGTATCTATAATTTTTGATGTTCCATGCTTGGTTTTATCTACTTTCTTATGTTTTGTCCACACTTTGGAGTACTTTTTATATGATTTCTTGGACTAACCTATTAACAAGAGCCACAGTGCCAGCTGCCTGTTTTCTACTATTTTTGGTTCCAGGAAGTTATAAAATGAATATTCTCGGAATTGGACGGGACAAAAGCCAAAGTTATTATTTTACAGGGGGACACTTGGAGCCAGAATACGAGACGGAGAAGGGCCAGAGGGCGGCCACACCACCTAGCCGCGCGGCTAGGCTTGGCCCGTGCCAGAGGGTGGTGTGGCCAGCCCAGGAACCCTCTCGGCCTCTCCTTCCGCCTATATATTGCCTCTAATATGGAAACCCTAAGGACCCGATCAAAATTCCATGAAAGAGTCTGTAGCCGTCGTCATCTCCATCCCTAGATCGGGAGGGATCTGAAGCTCTTCTCGGCACCCTGCCGGAGAGGGGAATTCACCCTGGAGGCCTTCTTCATCATCATGCAAGCCTCCGGTGTGATGCGTGATTAGTTCATCTCTAGACTACAGGTCCATGTAGTAGCTATATGGCTGGTTCTCCTCCTTTGTGCTATCATGTTTAGATCTTGTGAGCTTCGTTCATGATCAAGATCTTCTATTTGTAATTCTGCATGTTGTGTTTGCGGGGATCCAATGGATATTGAGATGCTATTTTAGATTGATTATTGATTCTATCGTGTCTTTGTTATTTGTGATCTTGCATGCTTTCTGTTGTTAGTAGCTATCTTAGCCAAGTAGATGCTAGCAACTCCAAGAGTTAGTATTTATGCTTGATAGTGGGTTCATGCCTCTGGTAATCTGGGGAAGTGACAGAAATCTCTAAGGTACTAGATGTGTTGTTGCTACTAGGGAGAAAACAACAATCCTTTGTTCATAGAACAATCGTATTGTTTACTTTACACGCAATTCGTAAAGCAATAATCTGTTGCTTGCAACTTAATACTGGAGGGGGTTCAGATGATAACCTGAAGGTGGATTATTAGTCATAGATGTAGTTGGATGGCGGTCTATGTATAATGTTGTAAATTCCCAATCGAATCTCAAAGTAGTCAAGATGATTAGTATATGCTTGTATGCTTTCTCGATGTTTGTCAATTGCCCCGCTATAATTTGTTCACCCAACATGTTATCTATCTTAAGGAGAGCCACCTCTGGTGAACTATGGACCCCGGTCCTTTATTTTACTTTCAATCTATAATCAAACTGTTTACTGCTTTGTGTTTACTTTCTACAAACTATTACTTCCTTCCATTCGATACGTTTAATCCTTTGTTTTCAGCGAAACCGGTGAGATTGACAACCTCATCGTAAGTTGGGGGCAAAGTTCTGTGGTTGTGTTGTGCAGGTCTCCACGTTGCTACTAGCACCGATAGTGCGCCCTGCCAAGGCTCAGCTAGCAACACCTTTGGGGTGTTTCCTTGCTCCTACTGGATTAATAACCTTGGTTTCATACTGAGGGAAAACTTGCTGTTGTGCTCATCATACCTTCCTCTTGGGGTTCCCCAACAAGCTTGATATATTTTGGCCCATCAAGCTCTTTTTCTGGCGCTGTTGCCGGGGAACTGAAGAAGAAGAAGCTCCCACGTCAACCACGCGCCATCAAAGTCTTTTTCTGGTGCCGTTGCCGGGGATTCAAGGACATCTTCACAAGGGGAGTCCCTCATAACCAATCTCTTTACTTTGTTATTTTTGTTTTGCTTAGTTTCTTTTGCTTTGTTTGCTTGTTTCTTTATCAAAAACACAAAAAAATTATTTTTACTAGTTTGCTTTCTTTATTGAAAATACACAAAAAATTAGTTTCTATTTTAAGTTTCCATTATGTCTAGCCTTGCTCCAATAACTAGTCACCTGAGGAAATGATTTTCACTTTTAAACAAGGAATTGAAGAGAGTTTCAAAGAAGCATGGTCTAGAATCTCTGATCTATATGAAAAATTGAGCCTAAATTGACTAAAAGCTTGTCCCTTAGCAGTTTTTACCTTGGAATTGCTCTTTGCTATAGATATGCTTTAGATGCTATTGTTGGAGGAGATTTCCTCCAATGCAATGAGGATGATGTTGTTAATGCTATAAAGAAATTGATCTTTACTTACAACTTGCCTAGCAAAACTGACTCTTCCTTTATGAACATATTTGCTAGATTGAACACTCTTGAGACCCGCACTACTAGTTTAAAGGATTGTTATAACACGCTTAGAGAACATCATAATTATGTTCCAATAAATTCTGAACCATCAAAGTGTCTCCCCACAGTAAAGATTGATATAAATATTGAAACTTTTCAAGCTCGCTGTGATATCATTCTGAATTTTGTCTTATGCCCAAAGATATTTATGAATCTTTGAATCTTTGGGGGCTTCCTGAAGTAGGAAAAGAAATATCTCTTGCTAATAATGCTACCATATTACCTATTGGAATAGCTGAAGGAGTGTTTATAAAGATCCTTGGGAAAATGATTTCTACTGATTATCTTATTATTGAATGTGTAGGAAAAGGACAAATTACGCTTGGAAGGTTCCTATTAGAACTCCTTGGAGCAATAATAGATGTGGGAAAGGGGACCTTGCACCTTGCTTGTCCACCAAACAATGATATTTTCCCCAAGGTTAAGAATAAAAGTAATAGAGGTAAGGGTAAGAAATTTGGTTTTAATGCTTCTTCATTTGAGAACACTTGATTCTTTTTCTTGCTTCTTATGCCTAACTTAAAGGCGTTAAAGAAAAGTACTTATTGGGAGATAACCCAAATTTTTTATATGAGTCTTGGAAGTTATTACTTCAGTAATAACCGCTCCTTATCCTTTTTATTTGCTTTTTGTGCCAAGAGTAATCTCTAATGAGAGAGAAGTAATGATTGGGAAAGTTGCTGTCCCGAAATAGATTTCTTTGCTTCACCGTAAAAATTCGTGTAAAATCTCTGTACGTTCTTTTGAGGCATGAATTTTTGTGTTTCTGCCCCAGGTTGTTATCTAACATTTGTTAGTTCAACACTTTTTTATTTGAGCAACAGAAGGCCTTCGACAAAATTCGTCTTTACCTGCTGGTCTGTTTTGACAGATTTCTGCCATTTTCTGCATTTGCTTCTTGTTGGTTCCTTTTTGAGTTCTTTTGGGGAATTGAGCTTTTTGAGGGAAGTACTACTATATCTAGTGTTTTAATGGAAGTTTTATTAGTGTTAGAACTGAACCTTAAAGACCTATTATCTTGAGTGCACTAATGTTGCTAATAAAGATTGTGTGAAGTTTTGTATGAAGGAAAAAATTCAGGTGTATGGAAGGAATGAGTAATGAGATGAAGAATGGACTAAAGCTCAAGCTTGGGGATGTCACGTGTGTCACCCCAAGAAATATCCAAGAAGTACAAGCGTCAAATCTTGGGGATGCCCAAGGCATCCCCTTCCTCATCAATAAAAATCCCAGGTTCCTTCCAAACGCTTTATTTTTATTGTTTTATGCACAGTTGTGTTGTTCTTGGAGCGTCTTCTTTTTCATTTTTGTTTTGGTTTTTTGTTTGCTTTGTTTGTTTAGTTTGCTGAATAAATTGGTTGGACCCCCTCTTTCATACATTGGTTTTCAAATAGTTTGGTTTGGTTTGGAAAAGAGTAGGAAAGTTCATGCTTAAGTGTTAAAGAGAGCTTGTTTTTAACTATGGCCTATGCTTTGTAATGCCATGCTTGATATTGTTTTGGATTTATGCTTAGTATTCCTTGTTGTAGCATGACTTGTTATAAACAATTGAGATTGCTTAATGTGCCGTGGTTGAATGATGCGTTGTTTTAGCATATTAAAGCATAGTATTGTGGTATTCTCCCTTGATGCTTTATTTGGGTTGACTTGGCGCATGCTCACACCATGTTATGACTATATCAAGTCACCATAAGCCTTTATGATCCTTTAGTTTTCAACTTGTAGTATCACTTTATGCTTTGATCAATGATGCTTTGTCGCTCTGCATGATTATGGCCATTATTGCTCTCTTAGTTTGTTGCTCCCAGTCTTTTGCTAGCCTCTGCAACCAAGTATGAGTTCCACTCATGCATCCAACTCCCTAAACCAAGTTATTCCAAAGAGTCCACCATACCTACCCATTAGCTTATTCTATTCCAAGTATATTCATGTTTTTGTTTACCTTCCAAATTAAACTTGTTATGAGAAAACTAGTGATTAAAGCTCTCACGAACTTGATGGCACACTTTAGTTTTCTTGCCCTTAATAAACTTGAACCATTGTGTCGTCTATGTTGTATATGCTTGCACTTATTTGTTGGGGATTAGCAGAACCATGCTGTCATGGGGAACGCTTTCAACATTGCACTGGTACTTTGTACCTAGTTGATACCATGCTCTTTTGTCTATGGATGTCGTCGGTGTGAAATGAAAGGTGAGCTTGTAAGTCTATGGAGTTATGTATATGAAGGAAATATGTCCTAAGAGGTAATAATAAAGTTGTTATTATGTATTCCTTATATATGATAGATGTTTATTTTGCATGCTAGAATTGTATTGATCGGAAACATCAATACATGTGTGTTTAATAAACAAAAAGGGTTCCTAGTTATGCCTCTCTTATAGACTAGCTTGTTGATTAACAAGATGATCAAGGTTTCCTGATCATGGACATTGGGTGTTGTTAATAACAAGGTCACACCATTGGTGGAATGATGTGATGAACATTCATCCGAAGTATAGCATTACGATCAAGTCATTATGTTTATATTGCTATAACATCATACGAAGTAATATTTATCCTTAGACCATGAGATCATGTTAATTGCTAACACCTAAAGAGTATCTTGATAACATCGAACGTCACACCGTAACAGGGTGACTATAAAGATGGGTTCAGTGCTACGAAGGTGTTATGTGGAGGCTCATGGATCAGGAGTGGAATTTGTCAATCGCGATGACGGATAGATATACTCTGGGCCCTCTCGGTGATATCACATTGAGATAGCTTGCAAGCAAGTGATGTGATCACTAGAATGTTATATCACGGGAACGAGAAAAGAGTGCATGTCGGTAACGAGATCAAACTAGGTATTTGGATAATGATGATCGAATCTCAGACATGTATTATATCATGAGACAAAGGGATTAAATTACAAGCGTTAAAGGTTCCCACGATCACAGAAGTCATCATTGAATATGCAGGAGTCAGTATGGATCTCCAGGTCCCGCTTCTGACTATTGATCTGAGAGGAGTCTCAATCATGTCTGCATTATTCGCGAACCGTAGGGTGACACACTTAAGAGTTACCGGACACCATTTTGGAGCACATATGTTTTAGATGAAAGAATTGCAAAGCGCAGGAATTGTTTCGATAGAAACCGGAAATTGTTTTGGGTGAAATTGCAGAAAGTGGTTCTGCATGTGATATTGAAATATTGCAAGGGGTTATATGTGAATGTTTGTTAATTAAAGTAATTAACAAAATTCTGAATAAATTTAATAAAAGAGTTTTATTAAATGAGAGAGCATAAAACTTGGAGAATTTTAATGCATTTAAAGTGGGGACTTTAAAAGGGAATGTGAAGAGGCATTTTAATGTGGAGGGGTTACCACCACATGAATGGGGGAGGTGAGGGGTCACCCTCCCATGCGTCGGCCATGGAGAGGAGGGGCAACCCCCCTCCTCCTATAAAAGTCCCTCCTCCTCCTCCTTCTTCCACACACCTCCTTGTGAAGGATCTCTCTCCCCCTCTAGAATTATTCCCCCATGGTCTCAGATTAGCGAGATACATGTTCCCGGTGGAATTTCGCCTGGAAGGAGTTGGTGCTTCCGCTGGATCGCTGGAGCGAGGAGGTGGAGGTTGTCCGGTGGCTTGAACGTGTGTGCGAGTACGGATGCGTTGCTGAGTTGCGGCGCTCGGACTTCCTCACGATCTTGAGATCGGCAAGTGTACGACTATATCAACCACGAGTTCCTACTCGTTAACAAAACTCATTGTCTTCGAGGGTAAGTTCTTGTTGGTTGTATGTCCACCCGTTGCTTTGTACCTAGTAGATAGATCTTGGCGTATAGTTCTCATCGTAGGAAATTTTTTGTTTTCTATGCTGCGGACCCAACAGTATATGTGTTAGAGAAACGCTTGGGCCGCTGGTATAATCCATGCTAACATGGTGGAAACCTGTAGCGTAACCATAATGAGCTGTCTATGAAGCATTCTTCTTATAAAAAAAGAGTCCTATATTGAGAAAAAATAGAAAAAGAAAAAAGAGATTATGAAAAGTGGAAAGAGAGAAAAAAGCACATTCCCATGGTAAATAAGAAGATTGCTGAGATGCTCGTTGTCTGCTTGCCTTGTCATTTTGATTTGGGGATTCTTCCGTATCATCGGGAAAGGGGTACCCCGTTGGCGGTTCTCTATGATACACATGTAATTACGATGACAAGAACTTACCTGTGACTAAACTTGAGTAGCATGAGGAGCGGCCCTCGTATTCAAGGGACATGAGATTTCTAACTTATACTTCGTCAAGCATGTACACCATAGTTTGTTCACTTTAACCTTAATCACTTCAAGATGCTTATGATAGGGGAAATGAGAGCTGAAAGCTATAAGTACCATAATTTTTGGAAGCTCTTTATGAAACTTGAATCTCTGCTTCCTTCTATGAAGGCCTTTCTTCCACCATTATATTGAGTCTCCACCTTCTACCTTTATGCACCTACTTTGAGAGCATAGTGGCCATTCTTAGTTCTATGTGCATTGTCCCAAGACTAGTCGATTGATGCATACCTTGATATTTCTTGTTTTAAACTATTTGTATCTAGTAACTCTTATGAACTTTGAAGGTGTCCTATGCATTTATATTTGCTACTCTATGAGGGACAAGCTGAATACTACTATGCTATGTTTTCTTAATGTGAAACAAACAAACGTCTTGCAAAGAATTGTTATTCATGAATCTTTTGTTTGTGCCTTTTCATGTTGCAACATAGTTTCTTTGTCTTATTGCTAGAACTTTGTCTTTCATGCTATGATTGAAGTACTATGATCCCAGCTTTGAATGTTTTACAAATACTTTGATCAAATTTATGATGGTGCATGTCACCTAAAAATATTCTTTCTTTTTATCACTTACCTACTCGAGGACGAGCTGGAGTTAAGCTTGGGGATGTTGATACATTGCAAATGTATCTATAATTTTTGATGTTACATGCTTGGTTTTATCTACTTTCTTATGTTTTGTCCACACTTTGGAGTACTTTTCATATGATTTCTTGGACTAACCTATTAACAAGAGCCATAGTGCAAGCTGCCTGTTTTCTACTGTTTTTGGTTCCAGGAGTTAGAAAATGAATATTCTCGGAATTGTACGGGACAAAAGTGAAAGTTATTATTTTATCGGGGGACACTTGGAGCCAGAATACGAGACACAGAAGGGCCAGAGGGCGGCCACACCACCTGGCCATGCGGCCAGGCTTGGCCCGCGCCAGGGGGTGGTGTGGCCAGCCCAGGCACCCCCTCGGCCTTCCCTTCCGCCTATATATTGCCCTCGGGACGAAAACCCTAAGGGCCCGATCAAAAATCCACGAAAGAGTCTGTAGCTGCCGTCATCTCCATCCCTAGATCGGGAGGGATCTGAAGCTCTTCCCGGCACCCTGCCGTAGAGGGGAATTCACCCTGGAGGCCTTCTTCATCACCATGCAAGTCTCCAGTGTGATGCGTGCGTAGTTCATCCTTGGACTACGGATCCATGTAGTAGCTAGATGGCTGGTTCTCCTCCTTTGTTCTTTCATGTCTAGATCTTGTGAGCTCCGTTCATGATCAAGATCATCTATTTGTAATCATACATGTTGTGTTTGCGGGGATCCGATGGATATTGAGATGCTATTTCAGATTGATTATTTATTCTATCATGTCGTTGTTATTTGTGATCTTGCATGCTTTCTATTGTTAGTAGCTATCTTGGCCAAGTAGATGCTAGCAACTCCAAGAGTTAGTATTTATGCTCGATAGTGGGTTCATGCCTCTGGTAATCTGGGGAAGTGACAGAAATCTCTAAGGTACTAGATGTGATGTTGCTACTAGGGAGAAAACAACAATCATTTGTTCATAGAACAATCGTATTGTTTACTTTACACGCAATTCGTCAAGCAATAATCTGTTGCTTGCAACTTAATACTGGAGGGGGTTCAGATGATAACCTGAAGGTGGATTATTAGTCATAGATGCAGTTGGATGGCGGTCTATGTATAATGTTGTAATGCCCAATCGAATCTCAAAGGAGTCAAGATGATTAGTATATGCTTGTACGCTTTCTCGATGTTTGTCAATTGCCCCACTGTAATTTGTTCACCCAGCATGTTATCTATCTTAAGGAGAGCCGCCTCTAGTGAACTATGGACCCTGGTCCTTTCTTTTACTTTCAATCTACAATCAACTATTTACTTCTTTGTGTTTACTTTCTGCAAACTATTACTTCCTTCCATTCGATACATTTAATCCTTTGGTTTCAGCAAAACCGGTGAGATTGACAACCTCATCGCAAGTTGGGGACAGAGTTCTGTGGTTGTGTTGTGCAGGTCTCCACGTTGTTACTGGCACCAGTAGTGCGCCCTGCCAACGTTCAGCTAGCTACACCTTTGGGGTGTTTCCTTGCTCCTATTGGATTGATAACCTTGGTTTCGTACTGAGGGAAAACTTGCTGTTGTGCTCATCATACCTTCCTCTTGGGGTTCCCCAACGAGCTCGATATATTTTGGGCCATCAGAAATATAGTCATCTTTATCCGTGTTTAAATACTATTTTAAGTCAAGAAATTGAGTAAATAACTCTCTAGCCTTGCTAATAACTACTAATTATTGCAAATATGTGAAAATCCTTCTCTTGACTTGTGATGTGCAGAAAATCATGCCCTTATGACGATATTGGGAGAAATTACTGAAGAATATGCCGTTACCAAAAGAGGTGTAACGAGCATCGGTACAGGCGAGTCCCGCCCATACCTTTGGCCTGTACTACATGCCAGTGTCTTCCTTAGGTTAAACGCAACTACTTATATGAAGGAAGCGACACCATTCAAGGAGAGACGCACCCTCTAGCCTTCATAGAACTTATTCGCCATTCAAATCTCATCCTTCACACACCGAAGGAGATCTACACCGCCATAGTTCATCAAATCCATATCCTACCTCCCCCATAGCCATATCCATTATCTTGGAATAGAGATATTTTTGTGAATTGGTGACCATTGTATGAATATTTGATTTCAATCTAAGTATTTTGTCAATGATTCATATTGTTGATCTTGTTATTATGAGTGAGTAGTCCTCATGAGCTGTGGGTTGGGGCAAAGCCTTGTAGCGTCTATGTGCATCTAATCTTATGGGAGTATTGTGTAGTGATTGAATATGAGCTTTGTTATCTTGTATCTTTGTCTCTACCTCGATTCGAGGACTTTTGTAGGTACACAATTCCCCACGGATTGGTCAGGGTGTGAGGTGAGATGAGTGAAGAATAGCGTCTAACACATCAAACCTTAGTGACAACAAGGGGACCTACAATATTCACATAGTGATCCGCTTGGGATCAACAATAACATCACTAATCTTAATGCTTTGGTATATTTTACTTACTCCCTTCGATCCAAATTAATTGACTCAAGTTTGGCTAGATTCGGATGTATCTAGTACTAAAACTTGTCTAGATACATCAGAATCTAGACAAAACTAAGTCAACTAATTTGGATTAGAGGGAGTAATAACCGTTGTAACTCGTGGTTTCGTGGTATGACGGCTGTATGAAAAGACTATTGTCACCTATGGTTTTAGGGGCTCTAGTAGTTGAGGATGTACTGCCCATAATTCCTATCACTATTAGATCATTTTACACATGACGATGCTTAATATTATTTTTATCCCATTTTGTGTTCAAGGCTGTAGGTGGATCGTCAGCCCTGGCCTATCTCCATCATTCAAAACAACCGAAAGACACATACTAAACTAGAAAGATCAGGTAAACAAAAAATAAAATCAATTAGCAAGTCTTGTAGAAGTTTCTCAGATTTCCTTTTAGCATTTGTTTCCCAAGGTTCCATAAACCTAGGTCTTTTCTAGGGATAAAGCTACTATACTGCATCCGTAATCCGAATCGAAGATATCATTAGCATAGACCTTTCTGGAGTTCCGTATGAAGGGAATATGCCCGAGAGGCAATAATAAAGTGGTTATTATCTTATTCCATGTTTATGATAAATGTTTATTTTGCATGCTATAATTGTATTGATTGGAAACGTCAATACATGTGTGTTTAATAAACAAAAAGAGTTCCTAGTCATGCCTCTCTTATAGACTAGCTTGTTGATTAACAAGATGATCAAGGTTTCCTGATCATGGACATTGGATGTTGTTAATAACAAGGTCACAACATTGGTGGAATGATGTGATGAACATTCATCCGAAGTATAGCATTACGATCAAAGTCATTATGTTTATATTGCTATAACATCATACGAAGTAATCTTAGTCCTTAGACCATGAGATCATGTTAATTGCTAACACCGGAAGAGTATCTTGATAACATCAAACATCACACCGTAACATGGTGACTATAAAGGTGGGTCCTGTGCTGCGAAGGTGTTATGTTGAGGCTCATGGATCAAGAGTGGGATTTGTCCATCCCGATGACGGATAGATATACTTTGGGCCCTCTCGATGATATCACATTGAAATAGCTTGCAAGCAAGTGATGTGATCACTAGAATGTTATATCACGGGAACGAGAAAAGAGTGCATGTCGGCAACGAGATCAAACTAGGTATGGACATACCGATGATCGAATCTCGGACATGTAATATATCGCGAGACAAAGGGATTTAGTTACTAGCGTTAAAGGTTCACACGATCACAAGAGTCATCGTTGAATATGTGGGAGTCAGTACGGATCTCCATGTCCCGCTGCTGATTATTGATCTGAGAAGGGTCTCGATCATGTCTGCATTATTCGCAAACCGTAGGGTGACACACTTAAGGGATACCGACACCATTTGGAGCAAATATGTTTCAGATAAAGATTTAAGAAAGTGCTGGAATTATTTCAATAGACACCGAAACTGTTTTGGGTGAAATTGCTGAAATTGGTTCTACATGTAATATTGAAATGTTGCAGGGGGTTTTATGTGAATGTTTGTTAATTAAAGTAATTAACAAAATTCTGAATAAAATTAATAAAAGAGTTTTATTAAATGAGAGAGCATTAAATTTGTAGAAATTTAATGCATTTAAAGTGGAGACTTTAAAAGAGAATGTGAAGGGGCAAATTTATGTGGAGGGAGTTACCACCACATGAATGAGAAGGTGAGGGGTCACCCCATGGGGCGCCGGCCATGGGGGAGTGGTACCCCCTCCTCCTATAAAAGGCCCCCCTCACACCCCTTCTTCCTGACACCTCCTCGTGAAGGATCTCTCTCCCCCTCTAGTATTATTTCCCCATGGTCTCGGATTAGCGAGATACATAATCTCGGTGGCTTTATATGGAAAGGAGTTGCTGCTTCCGCTGCTTTGCTGGAGCGAGGGACGGAGGTTGTCGGGGTACCGGACGTGTGTGTAATCACGGATCCACCGCTGCTTTGTGGTGCTGGACTTGGTGGTGCTGGACTTGCTGGAGCTGGATCTGATGGACGGTGCTGGAGCTAGACCTGCTAGACTTCATCACGATCTTGAGATCGGCAAGTGTACGACTACATCATCCACGAGTTCCAACTCGTTAACAAATCTTTGTTGTATTCGAGGGTAAGTTCTCTATGGATGTATGTCCACCCGTTGCTCTGTACCTAGTAGATAGATCTTGGCGTATAGTTCTCATCGTAGGAAATTTTTTGTTTTCTATGCTGCGGACCCAACAGTGGTATCAGAGCCTGATCTATGCGTAGGTGCTTTGCACGGGTAGTACACATATGTCTATATGTGGGTGGTGATGATCATGTTATTGCTTCTTTCATGTATTTTGGATATTGGTGGCATAGTGGGATGAAGCGGCCCGGACCAACCTTACATGTCATCGTACATGAGACCGGTTCCACGACTGACATGCAACTTGTTTTGCATAAGTGGCTGGTGGGTGTCTGTCTCTCCTACTATAGTCAATATCTGATTTACAATGAGTTGATAATAACTTGGTTATCCTCATTGTGGTTCATGTTCGTAGGTAAGAACGGTTCTATCTCCGAAAGCCCTAAGCCACGTAAAACTTGCAATTGATAAATTAGAGGCGTCTAGTTTAGATCGTTGATGGGCTAGTGTCATGATATGGTAATGTTGTAAGTAGATGTATGATAGATACTCTTATAACACACCTAACGTGTAAATTCCATAGACCTTGGCCTTACACACAAAGAAATGATAGAGATCATACCACGATGCAAATGATAGAGATCAAATGCATGGACCATATCATCTCACTTTACACATTAGATGTTAGCATCTTATACTGCTAGTTTGGCGTTTTCTGTAGCATTGTAAGATGATCCCTCATTTAGATATCAAGATAAAAATGTGTTCTTCCTTAAGTATGCACCGTTTTGTGGATCGTGTTTCGAGACATCACGTGATGATCGGGTGTACTCGAATCTACGCTTTCATAGAAACGGGTGTAAGACAGTTTTACACACGCGAATACTAAGGTTCTTACTTGGCAAGCCTAGCATGTACAGACATGGCCTCGGAACACGGACCGAAAGGTTAAGCATGAGTCATATAGTTGATATGATGCCCATATAGATGCTCGCCTTTGAAGCTACATCAACTCACGTGATGATCGGACTTGGTGTAGTGGATTTGGTTCATGTAATCACCAAAAAGGCACGAGGGATGTCGTTTTTGAGTGGGAGTTCATTTCAAATTTGGATTAGTCGAACTCAATTTGTCATAAACTAAATCGAAGTGAATTTGCATAATTTGTTGTAGTCATTGGCGTCTGTTCACTACCTTATGCTTAGTTTCAATTGAGATAATAGAACTATAGAATTCTGGATATTTACTTTACGAACTGGTATAGTATTGTTTTGAATGTCAATTTAAAGTTTATAAGTCCTATTGCAAACTTTCAGCAAACTCTATTTACTCCATGAAGTTTAATAAGTAGTATTAAATCAAGAGTAAGAATTCCAATGTTAGTATCTAAAGTATCATGTTTGCCTCCATGATTATTGATATTCAAAAGTTGTTTTAATATCAAGATTGTATTGGAGCTGAAAATTGTTTCAGAAACCATCATGTGTGAAAGATATTGTGATATCTGAAACAATGTTTTTGGTTGCATTATGATAGAGTATAATTTAGCAAAATACATGTTCTCATATTGTATGAGAATTTGTGAAGGATGGAGATGCTAAGCATCCGGATCTCCCAAAAAGGTTTTGGGAACTAACATTATACTCGCGATTCTTCCTTACAGGCTATAGTAGCTTCATCATGAAAGTTGTCATGATAAGGATGAATAGAAGTTGTAAGTAAAATGTTTACTACACTAAAAGATTACTAAAGAATGGATTTTTGAAAGAATACCAAACATTTGATGATGGTGATCCACTTCAAAGTGCAAGTCCAAAGGTATTAGTATTTGACTATATACGCTTTGTACTATGTGTCATGTGAATGACACCACTATTGATGTTGATAGATTCTTAAAAAAAGGAATTGTTGAAAGAGAATCTATAAAATATTTGGCAGAAAAAAAAAGGTTGGAGATGTCCAACTTAGGTACATAGAAGATATACATGTTATGGCTATATTCCTTGCTTGTTAAACAATGTGGTTCTAAGGTATTGGATACCGGTATTGGATACCGAATTGGTTGGTATGAAGTGTCATACAGGACAACGCAATTCATGAACTGCAATGGCCTAAGTAACTAGCAAGAGAATAAGTGATGATGTTCATAGAAAACAAATAAAGTGTTATTGTGTTTTTTTTTGTCGTCAAACCTAGCCTTCAATATTTATTTTAATAATTGTTATTTTGTTCTGGTATTATGAGAACAATGGTTGTTAAAATAATTACCGTATTCCATAAAGGATGGATGAACTTTTACAAGTCTAGTGGGAGAAATCACATCCATAAACACTATTGCTAAAATGTCGTAAGACAAATGATTGAAAGATCACTTATGAAGTGACATCGTTGTTTAAATTATATTGGAAAGAAAACATGAAGAAACTCCATGTTGATGGATTTTTGGAGTCTTTGAGTTTGATCAATTGACACCTGTGAAAGTTTCCTCGAGATAATTGAAACTCAGTTCATAGGCCAAAGAGGAACGGATGAATAGCTTATTGGAAATTGTACATACTGATATGCATAGTCCATTATGTGTAGCCATATGTGATGGATCTTTTTGCTTCATATGCTTTCTCCAGAAATTTGAGTGAATGTATTTATATATTTACTTAATAAGGAAGAAGTGTGAAACATTTGAAAATTGTTCAAAGACTTTCAAGATGAAGTGAAAAATCATTGTAACAAGAAAATAAAGAGTTTATGATTTGATCATAAAGGAAGATATTTGAGTTATAGGTTTAGCAAAACACCTAAGATTTGAGGAATTGTTCCATGATTTGTGTTTCTCGATAAACCATAGGAGTATGGCATATTCTAGAGATGAAATTAAACCATGTTTGACATGGTAAGATCAAAGGTGTCATTTATAAAACTGCCATTATGTTTTAAGGATTGAAGCTTTAGAGACTATCGCTTTTACACTGAAAAGAGCACCATCGTGATCCGTTGAAATGACACCATATAAGTTATGGTTTGGGATAAAACCCGAATTGTCTTTTCTTAAATTTGGTATGCTATGCATAAGTAAAATGTTTACAACCAAAGTTGGATAAGCACGTCTTTGTAGGTTATCCCAAAGAATTTGTTGGGAATTTCTCCATAACACCAAGGACAAAAGAGTTTGTTACTTGGATCGTCAAGTTTCTTGAGAAGGAATTTTTCGTGAAAAGTTAAGTGGGAGGACAATAGAACTTTGATAAGGTTGTTGAACCTTAGCTATATGTGCTAAGTAGCGCAGCGTCGGAAAGTGTCCCGTTGGCGGCCACAATGCTCATGGATCCCATGATTACAAAGGGTGTGATCTCGGAGATTAGAGTTCCTATTGAACCGTGTGGGTCGGTAAGAATCAAATAGTGTGATTTGATAAGCAAGTCATTATTGTTTTTGAAGGAAATATGCCCTGAGAGGCAATAATAAAGTTGTTATTATGTATTCCTTGTATATGATAGATGTTTATTTTGCATGCTATAATTGTATTGATAGGAAACATCAATACATGTGTGTTTAATAAACAAAAAGGGTTCCTAGTCATGCCTCTCTTATAGACTAGCTTGTTGATTAACAAGATGATCAAGGTTTCCTGATCATGGACATTGGATGTTGTTAATAACAAGGTCACACCATTGGTGGAATGATGTGATGAACATTCATCAGAAGTATAGCATTACGATCAAGTCATTATGTTTATATTGCTATAACATCATACGAAGTAATCTTTATCCTTAGACCATGAGATCATGTTAATTGCTAACACCGGAAGAGTATCTTGATAACATCAAACGTCACACCGTAACAGGGTGACTATAAAGATGGGTTCAGTGCTACGAAGGTGTTATGTTGAGGCTCATGGATCAAGAGTGGAATTTGTCAATCCAGATGACGGATAGATATACTCTGGGCCCTCTCGGTGATATCACATTAGGATAGCTTGCAAGCAAGTGATGTGATCACTAGAATGTTATATCACCGGAACGAGAAAAGAGTGCATGTCGGTAACGAGATCAAACTAGGTATGGAGATACCGATGATCGAATCTCAGACATGTAATATATCGAGAGACAAAGGGATTTAGTTACAAGCGTTAAAGATTCTCACGATCACAGGAGTAATCGTTGAATGTGTAGGAGTCAGTACGGATCTCCAGGTCCCGCTGCTGATTATTGATCGGAGAAGGGTCTCGATCATGTCTGCATTATTCGCGAATCGTAGGGTGCACACTTAAGAGTTACCGGAAACCATTTTGGAGCACATATGTTTCAGACGAAAGAATTGCAAAGCGCAGGAATTGTTTCAATAGAAACCGGAAATTGTTTCGGGTGAAATTGCAGAAGGTGTTTCTGCATGTGATATTGAAATATTGCAAGGGGCTATATGTAAAAGTTTGTTAATTAAAGTAATTAACAAAATTCTGAATAAATTTAATAAAAGAGTTTTATTAAATGAGAGAGCATTAAATTTGGAGAAACTTAATGCATTTAAAGTGGAGACTTTAAAAGGGAATGTGAAGAGGCATTTTAATGTGGAGGAGTTACCACCACATGAATGGGGGAGGTGAGGGGTCACCCCCATGCGCCGGCCATGGAGAGAGGGGGCACCCCCCTCCTCCTATAAAAGGCCACCCATTCCCTCCTTCATCCATAGACCTCCTTGTGAAGGATCTCTCTCCCCCTCTAGAATTATGCCCCCATGGTCTCAGATTAGCGAGATACATGTTCCCGGTGGCATTTCGTCTGGAAGGAGTTGCTGCTTCCGCTGGATCGCTGGAGTGAGGAGGTGGAGGTTTTCCGGTGGCTTGAACATGTGTGCGAGTGCGGATGCGCTGCTGAGTTGCGGCGCTCGGACTTCCTCACGATCTTGAGATCGGCAAGTGTACGACTACATCAACCACGAGTTCCTACTCGTTAACAAAGCTCGTTGTCTTCGAGGGTAAGTTCTCCATGGATGTATGTCCACCCATTGCTCTGGACCTAGTAGATAGATCTTGGCGTGTAGTTCTCATCGTAGGAAATTTTTTGTTTTCTATGCCGCGGACCCAACAGTGGTATCAAATCCTAATCTATGCGTAGGTGCTTTGCACGGGTAGTACACATATGTTTATATGTGGGCGATGATGATCATGTTATTGCATCTTCTATGTACTTTGGATATTGGTGGCATAGTGGGATGAAGCGGCCCGGACCAACCTTACATGTCATCGTACATGAGACCGGTTCCACGACTGACATGCAACTTGTTTTGCATAAGTGGCTGGCGGGTGTCTGTCTCTCGTACTATAGTCAATATCTGATTTACAACGAGTTGCTAATAACTTAGTTATCCTCGTTGTGGTTCATGTTCGTAGGTTAGACAGGTTCTATCTCCGAAAGCCCTAAGCCACATATAACTTGCAATTGATAAATTAGAGGCGTCTAGTTTAGATCATTGCTGGGCTAGTGTTTTGATATGGTATTGTTGTAAGTAGATGTATGATAGATACTCTTACAACTCACTTAACATGTAAGTTCCATAGACCTTGGCCTTACACACAAAGGAATGATAGAGATCATACCACGATGCAAATGATAGAGATCAAATGCATGGACCATATCACCTCACTTCACACATTAGATGTTAGCATCTTATATTGCTAGTTTGGCGCTTTTGGTAGCATTATAAGATGATCCCTCATTTAGATATCAAGATAAAATGTGTTCTTCCTTAAGTATGCACCGTTTTGTGGATCGTGTTTTGAGGCATCACGTGATGATCGGGTGTTCTCAACTCTACGCTTTCATACAACGGTTGTAAGACAGTTTTACACACGCGAATACTAAGGTTCTTACTTGACGAGCCTAGCATGTACAGACATGGCCTCGGAACACGGACCGAAAGGTTAAGCATGAGTCATATAGTTGATATGATGCCCATATAGATGCTCGCCTTTGAAGCTACACCGACTCACGTGATGATCGGACTTGGTGTAGCGGATTTGGTTCATGTAATCACCAAAAGGACACGAGGGATGTCGTTTTTGAGTGGGAGTTCATTAGTAATTTGGATTAGTTGAACTCAATCTATCATAAACTTAGTCTAAATATACTTTACAAATTCTGTTGTAGATGGCACCACCTGCTTTTAATTTCAATGTGTTCATGAAGAAAGAGAAACTTGCTGCAAATGGTAGCAACTTCACAAACTGGGCTATGAATTTGAGGATTCTCCTCACTACTGCACAAAAGCAATATGTGCTAGATGCGCCGCTATGCCCCCCACCAGCTACTGATGCCCCTGACGAGGAAAAGAACGTCTATATAACTCGTCAGGAGGACCACAACTTAGTTCATTGCGGCATACTGTATGGGCTAGAGCCAGAACTTCGAAAGTGTTTCGAAAATGGCAATGCCTTTAATACCATGGGAGAATTGAAAATGATTTTCGATACCCATGCCGCCGTAGAGAGTTATAATGCAACAGAAAAGTTCTTTAGCTGCATGATGGAGGAAAACAGCTCCGTTAGTGAGCACGTACTCAAAATGTCTGGGTACGCCGATAAGCTTGTGTCCTTGGGAATAACGATTCCCATTGACTTAGGCATACATCATGTTCTCCAATCTCTGCCACCTAGCTACAAGAGCTTCGTGATGAACTATAATATGCAGGGCATGAAGAAGTCTCTTCCCGAGCTTCTGTCAATGCTTAAGACTGCAGAAGTGGAGATTAGGAAAGAACATCAAGTGTTGATGATCAATAGGACCACCGGTTTCAAGAAGGATAAGAAAGGCAAGCACAAGGGAAAGAAGGGTGGCAAGTCTGTTGCCGCGCCTGAAAAGAAACCCCGAGCTGGCCCTAAGTCTGACACCGAGTGCTAATATTGCAAGGGGACTGGCCATTGGAAGCGCAACTGCCCCAAGTATTTGGCGGACAAGAAGTCCGGCAAGGCAAACAAAGGTATATGTGATATACATGTTATTGATGTGTACTTGACTAGTACTCGCAGTAGCACTTGGGTATTTGATACGAGATCGGTTGCTAATATATGTAACTCGGTTCAGGGGCTGCGGAACAAGCGACAACTAGCAAGGGATGAGGTCACGATGCGGGTCGGCAATGGATCAAGAGTTGATGTGATCGCTGTCGGAATGCTGCCTCTCCATATGCCATCGGGATTAGTTATAAACCTAAATAATTGTTATTTGGTGCCTGCACTAAGCATGAACATTGTATCCGGATCATGTTTGATGCAAAGTGGTTATTCATTTAAGTCTGAAAACAATGGTTGTTCGATTTATATGAATAATATCTTTTATGGTCATGCACCTGTGTTGAATGGTTTATTTCTGTTGGATCTCGATAGTAGTATTACGCATATTCATAATGTTGATGCTAAAAGGATTAAACTTGATAATGATATATCTACATATATGTGGCACTGCCATCTAGGTCATATTGGCATTAAACGCATGAAGAAACTCCATTCTGATGGACTTTTGGAATCACTTGATTTTGAATCATTTGATACATGTGAGCCATGCCTTATGGGCAAGATGACTAGAACGCCGTTTTCCGGTTCAATGGAACGGGCGACAAATTTATTGGAAATCATACATACTGATGTATGTGGACCAATGAGTGTGTCGGCGCGAGGTGGATATTGTTATTTTGTTACTTTCACGGATGATTTGAGTAGATATGGGTATATCTATTTGATGAAACACAAGTCTGAAACTTTGGAAAAGTTCAAAGAATTTCAGAATGAAGTGGAAAATCATCGTAACAGAAAGATCAAATTTCTACGGTCCGACCATGGAGGAGAGTATCTTAGTTACGACTTTAGCACACATATGAAAGACTGTGGAATAGTTTCACAACTCACTCCTGCCGGAACACCACAACGTAATGGTGTGTCAGAATGTCGTAATCGTACTTTATTGGATATGGTTCGATCTCTGATGTCTCTGACTGACTTGCCACTGTCATTTTGGGGTTATGCACTAGAAACCTCTACATTCACTTTAAATAGGGCACCATCTAAATCCGTTGAAAAGACACCGTATGAATTATGGTTTGCAAACAAACCTAAGCTGTCATTTCTTAAAGTTTGGGGATGCGATGTTTATGTGAAGAAACTTCAACCGGATAAACTCGAACCCAAAGCGGAAAAATGCGTCTTCATAAGATACCCTAAGGAAACGATTGGGTATACCTTCTATCACAGATCCGAGGGCAAGGTTTTTGTTGCCAAGAATGGATCCTTTCTTGAGAAGGAGTTTCTCGCGAAAGGTGTGAGTAGTCGGAAGGTAGAACTCGAAGAGGTTATTGAACCTTCTCTTCATGAAATGGCGAGTAGCGCAGCTCTAGAAGTTGTTTCGGAGTTGACTTCACCTAATGAAGAGAGAGCTAATGATATTGATCATGAAACTCCGAAAGAGGACACTACCGAACCTCGCAGGTCAAGCAGGACACGTGCAGCTCCTGAACTGTACGGCAATCCTGTTATGAATTTCATGATTGATGAAATAGATGACCCTGCGACGTATGAAGAAGCGATGATGAGCCCTGATTCCAACAAATGGCTAAAATCCATGAAATTCGAGATGGAATCCATGTACGAAAACCAGGTTTGGAACTTGGTGGACTTACCTCACGACCGAAAGGCCATTGAGAATAAATGGATTTTCAAAAGAAAAACTGATGCTGATGGTAATGTGACCATCTTTAAGGCTCGACTTGTCGCAAAGAGGTTTCGACATATTCAAGGAGTTGACTACAATGAGACATTCTCTCCCGTAGCGATGCTTAAGTCGGTTAGGATTATGTTAGCAATTGCTGCATATTTCGATTATGAAATATGGCAGATGGATGTCAAAACTGCGTTCCTCAATGGTAATATTGAAGAAGAGTTGTATATGATACAACCTAAGGGTTTTGTCGATCCTAAGGATGCTGATAAGGTGTGCAAACTTTAGCGATCCATCTATGGAGTAAAGCAAGCATCCTAGAGTTGGAATCTCTGCTTTGATGAGGTGATCAAAGAGTTTGGATTTGTCCAAACTTATGGAGAGGCTTGTATTTACAAGAAAGTGAGTGGGAGCAATGTGGTATTTCTGATATTATATGTGGATGATTTATTATTGATTGGAAATGATTTAGATCTTTTAAATAGTGTTAAAAGTTATCTAAACAGCAAATTTTCGATGAAGGACCTTGGTGAAGCTTCATATATATTAGGCATTAAAATCTATAGAGATAGATCAAGATGCCTAATTGGGCTATCGCAGAGTACATACCTTGATAAGATATTAAAGAAGTTTAATATGGACGGAAGTAAGAAGGGGTTCTTACCTATGTTGCAAGGCAAGACATTGAGTAAGACTCAAAGTCCGGCTACGGCGGAAGAAAGAGAGATAATGGATAAGATCCCCTATGCCTCGGCCATAGGCTCTATAATGTATGCCATGCTATGTACAAGAACGGATGTGGCACATGCTATTAGTTTGACTAGTATGTACCAATCTGATCCAGGTTCGGAACACTGGATAGCGGTCAAGAATATCCTTAAGTACTTGAGAAGAACTAAGGATATGTTTCTTATATACGAAGGTGAAGAAGAGCTAGTCGCTAAGTGTTATGTTGATGCTAGCTTTGACACTGATCCGGATGACTAAGTCTCAATCCGGATACATATTTCTCTTGAACGGAGCAGCAGTTAGTTGGAGGAGCTCCAAACAACCTGTCGTGGCTGGATCAACAACGGAGGCGGAATATGTTGCTGCTTCAGAAGCAGCACAGGAAGCGGGTTGGATGAAGGAGTTCATACCGGAACTGGGTGTGGTTCCCAGTGCATTGGACCCGATGGTGATCTATTGTGACAACAATGGAGCCATAGCCAATGCAAAGGAACCAAGGTCTCACAAGAATTCCAAGCATATTAAGCGCCGGTTTCACTCCATCCACGAGCATGTCAAGGATGGAGATATAAAGATTTGTAAAGTACACACGGACCTAAATGTAGCAGATCCGTTGACTAAAGTACTCCCTAGGGCAAAACATGATAAACACCAGAACTCCATGGGTGTTAGATTTATCACTATGTGAACTAGATTATTGTCTCTAGTGCAAGTGGGAGACTAAAGGAAATATGCCCTTAGAGGCAATAATAAAGTTGTTATTATGTATTCCTTGTATATGATAGATGTTTATTTTGCATGCTATAATTTTATTGATAGGAAACATCAATACATGTGTGTTTAATAAACAAAAAGGGTTCCTAGTCATGCCTCTCTTATAGACTAGCTTGTTGATTAACAAGATGATCAAGGTTTCCTGATCATGGACATTGGATGTTGTTAATAACAAGGTCACACCATTGGTGGAATGATGTGATGAACATTCATCAGAAGTATAGCATTACGATCAAGTCATTATGTTTATATTGCTATAACATCATACGAAGTAATCTTTATCCTTAGACCATGAGATCATGTTAATTGCTAACACCGGAAGAGTATCTTGATAACATCAAACGTCACACCGTAACAGGGTGACTATAAAGATGGGTTCAGTGCTACGAAGGTGTTATGTTGAGGCTCATGGATCAAGAGTGGAATTTGGCAATCCATATGACGGATAGATATACTCTGGGCCCTCTCGGTGATATCACATTAGGATAGCTTGCAAGCAAGTGATGTGATCACTAGAATGTTATATCACGGGAACAAGAAAAGAGTGCATGTCGGTAACGAGATCAAACTAGGTATGGAGATACCGATGATCGAATCTCGGACATGTAATATACCGAGAGACAAAGGGATTTAGTTACAAGCGTTAAAGGTTCTCACGATCACAGGAGTCATCGTTGAATGTGTAGGAGTCAGTACGGATCTCCAGGTCCCGCTGCTGATTATTGATCGGAGAAGGGTCTCGATCATGTCTGCATTATTCGCGAACCGTAGGGTGGCACACTTAAGAGTTACCGGACACCATTTTGGAGCACATATGTTTCAGACGAAAGAATTGCAAAGTGCAGGAATTGTTTCAATACAAACCGGAAATTGTTTCGGGTGAAATTGCAGAAGGTGTTTCTGCATGTGATATTGAAATATTGCAAGGGGCTATATGTGAATGTTTGTTAATTAAAGTAATTAACAAAATTCTGAATAAATTTAATAAAAGAGTTTTATTAAATGAGAGAGCATTAAATTTGGAGAAACTTAATGCATTTAAAGTGGAGACTTTAAAAGGGAATGTGAAGAGGCATTTTAATGTGGAGGAGTTACCACCACATGAATGGGGGAGGTGAGGGGTCACCCCCCATGCGCCGGCCATGGAGAGAGGGGGCACCCCCCCCTCCTCCTATAAAAGGCCACCCATTCCCTCCTTCATCCACGCACCTCCTTGTGAAGGATCTCTCTCCCCCTCTAGAATTATTCCCCAATGGTCTCGGATTAGCGAGATACATGTTCCAGGTGGCAATTCGTCTGGAAGGAGTTGCTGCTTCCGCTGGATCGCTGGAGCGAGGAGGTGGAGGTTGTCCGGTGGCTTGAACGTGTGTGCGAGTGCGGATGCGCTGCTGAGTTGCGACGCTCGGACTTCCTCACAATGTTGAGATCGGCAAGTGTACGACTACATCAACCACGAGTTCCTACTCGTTAACAAAGCTCGTTGTCTTCGAGGGTAAGTTCTCCATGAATGTATGTCCAGCCATTGCTCTGTACCTAGATAGATCTTGGCATGTAGTTCTCATCGTAGGAAATTTTTTGTTTTCTATGCTGCGGACCCAACAGTTTTGACAATGATGAACCGACTACATGCAAAGAAGCGATGATGGGCCCTGAATCCATAAAATGACTAGAAGTCATAGAATCCGTGATAGTATCCATACACGAGAAATCAAGTTTCTGAACTTGGAAAGGCGTGAAGCCTATCGGTCGTGTTTGGATCTATAAAGAAATAAGACATGGATGTTTAACATCTATGAAATAGTCGACATGTCGTAAAGAAGTTTACGACAATATTCAAGGAGTTGACTATGACAAGATTTGATCTTTCATAGCGATATTTAGTCTTGACGGATTAATGTAGCAACCACTACATATAATTTGATGTATGGTAGTTGAACAAACAAAACAATGTTATTCTAATAGAATGGTTAACTAGGACGTGTACAAGACACGTTCCAAAGGGTTTTGTTAATTCAAAGGGTGCTAAAAGGGCATGCAAACTTCAATAGTTGAAGTAAGCATAGCGGAGTCGGAATCTTCACCATAATGAAACTGTTAAAAGAGTTTAAATTCATCGGATATGATTAAGATGCTTGCATTTGCAAGAAATTAAGTGGGAGCGCTGAGACATATTTCTAATACATTATGTAGAGGACATATTGTTGATTGGAAATGATGTATCTTGTATTGACACAAGTTAAGAATTTCATTAAAATAAGATTTCGATGAAAGACTTGGGCAAAACCGGAATATTTGGCATCAATATCTATATGGATAGATTGAGGCGCTAATATGGTTGTGCCAACATACATATATGAGATATTGAAAGGGTTCAATATGGAAACAACAAGAAAGTTTCTTGCTGCAAGGAAAGGATTGTATCAAGATTCAAGTGTTTCAACACTTGGTGAGTAAAATCACATGAAGATTTTGATCGATTATACTGTGATATGCATATATCCAGAATATCCTATGCTCTAAGTGTTATGATCACATACCAGTATGATTCATAATATGATCATTGGACAATAGTAAAGATATCCTTATGAGCTTTGGAAGAACTAAGAATATATCATGTATAAGTGACAAATAGTTAAAGGTAGTTCATTGTAAAGTGTTACATTGATACTAGTTTTGTCACAAGATACAAATTAAATTTATCTCAATTTAGACTATGGATGGCACAATGTAATGGAAAGGTTGTTCCATGATGGATTTGGATGAGTTCCAAAGTTGAGACATTGTGACGGATACTACAACAAAAGGCTAAGTATAACTGCTATAGTAGCAGCAAAGGAGGGCATTTGTGTTAAGTAGTTTGTTATCAAACTAGGTGTGGTTCAAAGTGGCCTAATACTATGAAGATATATTGTGTGACAATAATATCTACATATTTTAACCGGAACGAACTAAAGGTCTCACCAAAGGACCAAATTTATACAATGCCATCTCATTTGAGAATGAGTGATGCGTAGAGACGCAAAGACATGCAAATACACATGGACCTGAAACTGTCAGATCCGAAGATTATGTTAACCACTAGCAATCGCGTATATGTAACACCAGAAAGCCATAGGTGTTCAATACGCAAAGTTTTTCACACTAGATTATTGACTCTAGTGCAAGTGGGATACTGAAGGGAATATGCCCGAGAGGCAATAATAAAGTGGTTATTATCTTATTCCATGTTTAGATAAATGTTTATTTTGCATGCTATAATTGTATTGATCGGAAGCGTCAATGCATGTGTGTTTAATAAACAAAAAGGGTTCCTAGTTATGCCTCTCTTATAGACTAGCTTGTTGATTAACAAGATGATCAAGGTTTCCTGATCATGGACATTGGATGTTGTTAATAACAAGGTCACAACATTGGTGGAATGATGTGATGAACATTCATCGAAAGTGTAGCATTATGATCAAAGTCATTATGTTTATATTGCTATAACATTGTACGAAGTAATCTTAGTCCTTACACCATGAGATCATGTTAACTGCTAACACTGGAAGAGTATCTTGATAACATCAAACGTCACACCGTAACGGGGTGACTATAAAGGTGGGTTCAGTGCTATGAAGGTGTTATGTTGAGGCTCATGGATCAAGAGTGGAATTTGTCCATCCCGATGACGGATAGATATACTTTGGGCCCTCTCGGTGATATCACATTGAAATAGCTTGCAAGCAAGTGATGTGATCACTAGAATGTTATATCATGAGAACGAGAAAAGAGTGCATGTCGGCAACGAGATCAAACTAGGTATGGAGATACCGATGATCGAATCTCGGACATGTAATATATCGCGAGACAAAGGGATTTATTTACTAGCGTTAAAGGTTCACACGATCACAAGAGTCATCGTTGAATATGTGGGAGTCAGTACGGATCTTCATGTCCCGCTGCTGATTATTGATCTGAGAAGGGTCTGGATCATGTCTGCATTATTCGCGAACCGTAGGGTGACACACTTAAGGGATACCGACACCATTTGGAGCAAATATGTTTAGATAAATATTTAAGAAAGTGCTGGAATTATTTTAATAGACACCGAAACTGTTTCGGGTGAAATTGCTGAAATTGGTTCTACATGTAATATTGAAATGTTGCAGGGGGTTTTATGTGAATGTTTGTTAATTAAAGTAATTAAAAAAATTCTGAATAAAATTAATAAAAGAGTTTTATTAAATGAGAGGGCATTAAATTTGGAGAAATTTAATGCATTTAAAGTGGAGACTTTAAAAGAGAATGTGAAGGGGCAAATTTATGTGGAGGGAGTTACCACCACATGAATGAGAAGGTGAGGGGTCACCCCATGGGGCGCCGGCCATGGGGGAAGGGTACCCCCCTCCTCCTATAAAAGGCCCCCTCGCACCCCTTCTTCCTGACCCCTCCTCGTGAAGGATCTCTCTCCCCCTCTAGTATTATTTCCCCATAGTCTCGGATTAGCGAGATACATGTTCCCGGTGGATTTATCTGGAAAGGAGTTGCTGCTTCCGCTGCTTTGCTGGAGCGAGGGACGGAGGTTGTCGGGGTACCGAACATGTGTGCGATCACGGATGCATCGCTGCTTTGCGGTGCTGGACTTGGTGGTGCTGGACTTGTTGTAGCTGGATCTGATGGACGTGCTGCAGCCAGACCTGCTGGACTTTATCACGATCTTGAGATAGGCAAGTGTACGACTACATCATCCACGAGTTCCAACTCATTAACAAAGCTTTGTTGTCTTCGAGGGTAAGTTCTCTATGGATGTATGTCCACCCGTTGCTCTGTACCTAGTAGATAGATCTTGGCGTATAGTTCTCATCATTGGAAATTTTTTGTTTTCTATGCTGCGGACCCAACACCTTAGCTCCCTAAAAGTTAAAACACTAACAGAAGTTTTTTTTTTGCCATGTAGAGTTAGAAAATTCCCAAAATCATTAAGAACATTGATAATAAATACTAATATGATGAAAATATGTTGTAATATGTGATAATAAACTACAAAGTTCATGTACGCATTTTACATGCATCACTTCACATTCTCAACGAACACAAAACGAACTATCAAAGCTCTCCAGGTCCACGCCATGCACAAAGTGAAATTAAGGCTAGGCAACCTAAGCTTCAGCAGCCTTCCTATGAAAGCCAAGAAGATGGAGGCGCTAAACTAGATCACCGGTAGCCTTGGCTGAGAGGTGTTGGAGTGCAGGGCTAGAAGAGCGGGTCCTTCCATGTGAAGGCGTGGCTTGAAGACACATGCAACCTCCCAAATGAGTACGAGCTTGGGATTGTCCGTCACAAACCGAGATCACCAATATACTACAAGAATCGGGTCACCATGCTTGTTGGCGATAACACTAGTTGGCCCCATGTGTGGCTCGAGGACCTAGCCCCCGGCCGTTAGCCAATACCAAGGAGAGGCAGACAAAATATATAAATCTGTCCCTACCTCCACACCATCGGAGCACAAGCGGCTAGGGATAGATCCTAAAGATGGACAAGAACAAAAGCATCGGAGACCTTGCGGATCATGATCTTATCGTTGTATTTTATTTATGGTCATTAACAAATTGAGAAATTTAAATTTTGTTTAATTAGTTCCCATTTAGTTTTTTTACAAACACCTAATAAGTAGTACTAACAATCTGTCCAAACTTGGCTTAAACTCTTTTCTATCCATGGATCTTATGTTCATAGTCCCTCCGTCTCAATTTACTCTGCGTTCTGGGTTTAGTCAAAGTCAAACTTTATAAACTTTGACTATGTATATAAAAAATTAATATCTAAAATATGTAATAAATATAATTAGACTCATCATAAAACATACTTTTATATTGTATGCAATTGATTATATAAATGTTGGTATTTTATAGAATATACTTAGACAAGTTTTAATATATTTGACTTTGACCAAACCTCGAATGCAGAGTAATTTGGGACAGAGGGAGTATAGCAATAGAATTGTGGTTAGATCAATCATATCGTACGTGGTGAAGAGATCAGCAAAACAAGACCGACATTTCTATGTGGTTGTTTAACATTTCCAAAGTAGACGTGTCGTGGATTGGGAGGCATTGGGGATAGACTTTGTTGACCGTTTTCTGACGCTGCTGGTGGAGCTAAGTGTTGGATATCGTATGTCTGAAGGCAGACAAATCTTCTTGTTCTCATCGCACAATGTTATTTGGTCCCACATGTTAGAAGGCACATGAATCTATTTTTTTCGTTGCTACTGACAAGGCAAAGGGTAGGTCTCAAATATAAGGAAACGAGCCAAACAGACCGCAAGTTAGCCAGAGTAAATGGCAGCCGGCGTCGGGTCCATCCAGGGATATAGACGTGCGATTTCGCGAAACCTAGTGGTATTTTTTCAATAGACCGAATCGTAGTGGCATAATTATAATTTTCACGAGAACCAGTGACAGGGTCGTGAAAACTATTTTGTTTATGTGAAGAATACTTCTTTCATCTTTTGCATTGAAATAACTACTCCATCTATTCCGGTTAACAGGTGGGGGAGTGATTGCATTATTTTCAATACGTGTCCTTAAATCGCGACGGAGGAAGTAATAAAATTAAAAATGATAAGATTCAGCGTCAGACTTTTTGAATGTAGCTGAGACTTCCATAAATTTCAGGCGTCTGGTTCCGATTAAATCTCTGCTATTAAATGATTTATTGATTGAATCAAAAGGGTACAACACTGTGTCAATATTTTATTTTGCAGGAAAGGAAACAATACCCACATCCATCGACCACACTTACACGTTCGTATGATCGATCGATACACTATATACTTTTCTCGCAAAGATAAAAATATGCACTATGTACTAGTACTTGGCATAAGCAAACCGCGCACATGCAAAAGCCCGAGGCATGGAGGCGTCGTCGGTTAAGCAGTCGGATAGAATGGCGAGCTGGCGAGAGCGCAGGTGCCCGTCGACCATGGCACGTCCTTGGCGAGGAGGATGTATCCCTGCTCGCCCCAGTCGTTGCTCCACGAGTTCTTGGCGATCCAGAATTTCTCGCCGAACTCCTCGCAGTAGCCGACGATGGTGACGGCGTGGTTGACCTTCGCCGGATCGCCGGAGCAGGGGCCATGAAAGATGCCGCCCTTGTAGAACTGGAACTCCCACGTGCTGGCGTCCACGTACACCGTCACGGGCTGCCGCGCCACGGCCAGCGCCAGCTGCCGCTCGTCGTTGATCGGCACGGCCTTGAACCCCTTCACGGACGCGTCCTGGTCGAACAGGAGCTTGTCCACGTCGCACTTGCCGTTGAATCCGCTGTACGGGTAATCTGCCTCCGATGTGATGCCGCCGCGTTTCGCCACCAGGTCCAGGGCCGTGTCTACGCGGCCGCCTCCGCACCCGCTGCTCCCGCCGTCGCAGTCCACCAGCTCCTGCTCCGACAGCGACACCAGCTCCCCGGTCCTGATCTTGTTCATCCCTTCGATCGCCGCCACCGCCGCGAACGCCCAGCACGACACTGCACGCCATAGATATATACATGTCCATTAATTATCCTCTCTACAAGAAATGATCGACCAACATGCATGTATTGATGTATACGGGCCGGAGATCGAGCGAGCTAGCTTCACTTACAGCAACTGCCTTGGAACTTGACACCGGTGACGGCGCCGCTGGAGCGCCAGTCCACGCAGCACGGCTTGAAGCTGTCGTACGGGAGGAAGGACGGACGGGCGGGCTGGAAGCCGGTGCTGTTGAACCCCGTGAACTGCTTGGAGAACTCGTCGGGGACGAGGTCACCGAACCTGTTCATACCCACCGTCACCGTCGTGACGGTCTGCCCGCTGAACCCGCCGCCGACGACCACCGTGGTACTGGTCTGGCTGCTGAAGGCGCCGATTTGGTTGGTGTTGTCCCTGAAGATCCCGAACCGCTTCTCCTCCTCCTCGTGGCTCGGGTAGGTCTTCGAGTACTTGGTCATCCACTTGGAAAACCTGTCCCTCGCCTCGGATTCCGGGAGCTGCCACGGCTGCTGCTGTGGGGGGTTCGCCGCCGTGAGTGTTGCCTGCAGGAGGCTGGCGAGGCACAAGAGTAGGACAAGGCAAGGCCTGGAAGAAGCCATCTTGGTTACCTTATTAGCTAGGATTTGTTATCTATATGCTTGTCTGGAATACATGCGCCGGAGCTAATGTTTATATAGGCGCGCCTTGGTGATACACATTGGTTAGCATGTTGTTGTCGTTGGTGACTCATGGGTTGTTGTGGCCTTGTGAGTGTATGGATACTTGGGGAAGACTTTGGGTCATGGAGTTGTCAGTAACTCGGCAGTAGGCTGTAGTATTAAGACAGTAGGATGGTTCAATTCACAAGAAAAGTCTAGCAATGTTTAGGGAAACACTTATATTTAGTCCCATCCTTCGTTTTTGTAGGACTTGTTTTCATTAAACGAACGAAATATGCTATATATGTGAAATAATTTGCTAAGACTAAGTAATGTTTACACCGTATACTTTGCATGTTACATATAAAGGAAAATTTGTATTAATATAATTCTAAGTGTCCACCTATTCTAAGAAAATTACTACACATAAATTGCACTATTCACTGCGTATCATCAAGTTGAGGCATTTCTCTGAAGTTTCTAAAGTCAAGTTATGGTGTGAATTTCTGGCTGCTTTCTAGCTATCGTGGCGTGCTAGCTTCATAGTGGAACTTTTAGTACTAATTCTTGCTGCATCTAAAAAGGTTCTTCTCTCAACTAACTGTGACGTTCGATAGTATAAATAAGTAGAGTAGTTATGTAGTTGTGCCTCCGAGAAGCCACTACAAGACTAAACAAGACTAAATCATAGAAGGATGAGTATTTCTTTAGTATTTTCGTGTAGACAATGTCTTTTACAGTTGTCCCAATATAATGGTGGTTGTTGTTCCTTAAAAATTACTAACTTGTTTGGAATATAACAGTAAGGTGATTATTGACATTAATTGTTGGTTCCAGAAACGCAATACCCGTGTTGCGGTGCCATGCCGCACCGGACACCCCTGCAAACCTCCACTAGTAGAAATCGGGACATTTGCACCGGCTTTTAAGTCCCATTTGCACCGGTTGTGCAACCGGTGCAAAGAAATCGGTGCTAAAGGTCCAACTCTTTAGCACCGGTTGTGCTATGAACCGGTGCTAAAGGGGTTCCACGTGGGCGTCTCTGGCTCGGCTGGCCTGGGGACTTTTAGCACCGGTTCGTATACGAACCGGTGCTAAAGAGTGACCATGTGGCTCGCCATTTGGAACACGTTGACGCACACACATGCAGCACACACATTATATTATACAAAATCGTCATTAATATAGAGATCGAAGTGACCTCTTTCATCGTACTTGGTCGGACATATTTACTTAACGGTACACGCGTTCATGCATATAAACAATATAATTTCTATTACAATTCCTATTGTCCAAAATTGTGGGACTTATGGTATTCTCCGGCTGGGTCTATGGCCTGGCCACGTAGGAATCCCGCCAGTTCCTCTTGAATTGCTTGTATACGCTCGGTTGCTAGAAGCTCGTCCCGCAACTTTTCCATCTAATTTAAAGAAAGGGGTCAATATATATGAATGAAACTCAACACACAATTGATGATAATAAAATAAAATGGTGAGAATATTGTTTACGTACATGATTTTGATTTTTAATATGATCGCCCTTCTCACAGGTCATCTTTCTCACAGGTCATCTGGCGAATGAACTCGCAAATGTAAAATCCACATAAATTATTCCCGTCTACCTGCTTCAAGCACTTTACAGGAATAGAGTTCAATCAAAATAATAATTAAGGATGATAATAGTATTGAAACTAGAATCAAAGAGATGCGCGGACCTAGCTAGTAGTACTTACCGGGATATGTTAAATTGAAGCTCCAGTTTCCACGCACCCGGAGCCCTATTCGTGAACCGTTTCCAAACACTGCCCGGCAAAAAAAAGAAAAAAGAAGTTATTAATTACTTGATAAGAAATGGACGAAAGTTGCCGATATAGTGTTATAATGTTGAAATTACCTCTGGAGCATATCCTGCATGTCCCCTCCACGACTCAAGGGGTTTACGTTTCGAGTCCATGACTTTTAGTAGTCCTCGGTCAGGGGTTATGATTAGGAGAATAAAATGGTAGTTGTGCACACGCATAACTCATCAACTACACTTAACATCAAGCAAGCGAAATAGAATATGTACAAGATAGTAACACTCACCTATAGTTGTAAGGAAATAGTATTTCTGATTTGGTTTCATTAAATCTTAACCCGCGTACCAAGTTATCTTCCGTGTCCTTGGGAAAGTTATCTAGACAAAATGCATTTACGGTATATGGGTCAACGAACCCAATGTCATAGATTATTTGTCCTTTCCTGCATTCGAGAATCTTCAATCTGCACAATTAATATAGTGATGAGTACATATATGCAATGAACGAGCTGAGCTAGAGAACATTTAAATACAAAATTAATACTTACAAACAATAGGCATCAACGAGTGATTTGTCGAGGGCATCTTGGTTGTAGAGCTGGAATAATTCACTAAATTCGATGTTTATCTCGTCATCTCCACGCCCGTAATGATCCGGTTTAAGTCCCATTATGATCCAGTTCGCCCTATCCTTACAGGCTTGCATGTACCACCGATTCAACTTTCGCAATTGTGTTGGTAGATGCGGGATCTGCTCAAATCTGACGAGAGGGTACCCGTACTCGTATTGGTATGCTATTTGATCACCCACGGGGAAATCGATCCGGCTTAAGTACTCAAGAATACTCATACCAAAAGCTTCGGCTTCATCTTTGTATAGTTTTACCATCTTTGAATCCAAGCACTCGATAGGATACACTTGTAGCGGGGGGCATGAGTTTTTCTGTTCTCCGAGCTAGAGAACTACTACGTCCCAACCGCTCTTTTGATGCCTTATGTGACTTGAGAATAGAGCGGTCATAGTCTGATATAAGCCTTGGCTCGGGTTTTGACAGGGCCTTCAACATTTTTAACATTTTTCCTTCTCTATAGGCGGCTCAACGGGCTTCTTCTTCCTTTCAAGGAACTGTTTCACTTCTTGCTGTACTTTTGGGAGAGGCTCCGGTCGAGCTGTGCTGGTAAGCTTCCGCTTTTGGCTCTCAGCCTTAGTGGACGGCGACGGCGGCAAAGACTGCTGATGCGGTGGTGGAGTAGGCTGTCGTGGCGACGGAGTAGGCTAACGTGCTGGAGATGGGTGAGGAGACGGAGAAGGCTGACGCTGTGGAGAAAACCTTGGCGTCCAATTTGGAAACACAATGTATTCCTTTTGCCGTAGAATAGTGGTATTTATGGCATCTCCCAGCACAAGCAAATCCCCTTCACCGGCAGGGTAGTCAAGTGCTAGCTGCTCAAACCCGCTTGTAACTTGATCAACCCCGGCAACAACATAGCCTTGTGGAACCAGTCTGCAATGGTAAGTTGGCGTGCACGTGGGTAAGGCATAGCTGACTGCCACCTTCACGCTTAAGTTCACAACCTTCACATGTAGCTCGCAGGGTGTCGAGCCCATGATATCATCCACTGGGTATCGAAGAGCCACTTCAGCATCACCACCCGGCTGCTCGGTGGAAGCCACGCTACTTTTTTGCTGAGATGGTGGGCCGGTAGCATCGGGAGCAGCTTCTATCTGCGGCCGAGATGAGCCGACAGTACCTTGCTGGCCAAGTTGGGCTATTAAATCCAATTGCTTCCTTAGTTCGTCTTCAATCTTAGCCAAGCGGTTTGCCTCCCTTTCTTTTTTTTTGACGGCTTCTATCGGGATATTTCTTCCTTTCGGGTGGAAACCCATATTTCCACGGTTTGGAGCCTTCTGTGGTTCGTGTTCGTCCAAAGTGTTCAGGATTCCCAAGGGCGCGTGTGAGCTCGTCCTTCTCTCTTTCGGGGTGGAACCTTCCCTCTTTGACCTCCTTGTGAACCTTTCTAAAGGCATCGATGGGAAGTGGGCTTTCCTTATGTCTTCTATTATAAACACACTTCCCTTCCGAGTCCAACGTGCCCCATACCCGTAAAACAAATCCATTGCCCGATTGTTCCATTTTAGTATCTTTGGCTCGATCCCTTTAGACATTACATCGTCCTCCCATTTCTTCCACTTTGGCTTGCCAGACATGTAGCCTCCTTGCCCCATAGTATGGTGATACAACTTTTTAGCAGCATTTTTTCTTATTTATTTCTGACCTTCTCTTAGCTTCGTCTGATATCTTGTACAGCACAAAATCGGCCCACTGGTTTCGTATCTTCAAATAGGCTCCTTCAAACACCAGAGTCTTCTATTTCTGCACAAAATTCCTGTCCAATTTTTTCTTCCAGTTATTTAACATTGTTGCCATCTTCGAAAGAGCCCACTTCTTTACTTTTCGCTTGATGGTATTCAGATCAGGATCCTCCTGATCTGGAACCTCATCTTCATCAGGATCCTCCTCTGGCACCGGCAAGGTGAAATTTACCATGAGCGTTCTCCCAAGGTTATCTTTGGCTCTCTTGTCCACATAACTAACTCCTTCCCTCTTTGTCTTCTTCTATTCTTGCACGGTGACCGGGATCTGGTCCCTAACAATAACTCCCATCTGAGATTTAAACTTGTTTGCATGGTCCACCGGAGCAATCGGCCCGCCATCTTCACCGATTTCTGTAATTGTGTGTCTTTCATGTTCGTCCAACCTTTTGGCTGTGCCACATTTATTTGCAGAAGATGGCCCAATCCGGAGGGCTAAAAAAAGAAACAGCGTTACTACATGTATATACACAAATCAAATAATACATCTGGACAAGAGACGCTTAATTAATATATATACCTTGCCGGACTGTGTAATTATAATAGTTCCACTGGAGCCATCGGCTTCTTCCTCGCCGAAGTCTGCGTCTCCTTCTCACTCATCAGAGCCATCTCTTTGCTCTTGCTCCTCTCCCCCACCGGGGACATCTCTTCGATTTTGCTCGTCTCCCTTACCGGATGGGTTCAAAAACAGGGTGACATCTGGCTGCTCATTTTCAAAGATCATAGTCTGGAGCAATTGTTCCTGTTCTTCGTCTCTTCCGTGTGGATCCATAGTTTCTGCGCAAAGACTTACAAGTCATTTTTATTTTACCCTAATACATAGCACGGAGTCTTGAACTATATAACAACAATATAGTTAAATCTGAGTATTTTACAAGTCGGTGTTAGTTTCAAGTCTGTAAGTATTGTACATAAGAAATACTAAGGCCCTCAAGCCTAAGGGCATGTGCAGTGTTGGTCAAACATTGAGTCCAAGAGGCCTTAGACATAGGTCTAAACACTGCACTAGTGGTAGCTAAGCACAAAATCGCTAGACTCGAGTCCAGTTCTAGTCTCAGCGTCTAGTGTAGCGTTGACACCTACAATCATATAGGGTCACCTAGCCATGGGCCATGATAAGCACTAGGAGGACAACATGTATAGTAAAAAATTCTAACAGTGGGTCCCTCAAGTAGTGGCTAAGAGTTAACACACACTGCATCACTTTTGTGATTCTTAGACTCATGTCTAAGTTTTCTCTTAGACACAACCAATGCTGTACACGCTCTAATTGTTTGCACTTGATTAAAATGATCTCTACCATGACAATATTTTGGTGACGTGTCTCCCATTGCAACGCACATGCAATTTTCCTAATAATTCTAAAACCTAATTGACATGGATATACCCTACAGGTACTCGAGCTTGGTATATACAGCCTGAATGCATATAAGCCCACGGTGTCGCCAAGGCCCAAATCAAGAATTCGAGTAACCTACGAACTCTTGATTGCTTGAAGAACAAGAAGAAGCTAAAGATAGAAAGTTCAAAGGGGAAAACCCTAACTTGTAACCGACTCGACCTGCTACCCGAGACCTAGCCTATCTATATAAAGGCTAGGAGGGGGCGGCGAGGAAGAGACACGTAACCCTAGTTTTCACAACCCTTGCCAGGTTGCATCTGCGCACCATTGTAATCCTCGATTCCTTTGATAATTCCACGAGAAGACAAGCAGGAGTAGGGACCTCTACGAGGCCTGAACCTGGGTAAATCTTCGAGTCCCTTGTGTGCTTGTTTGCTAGCCGATAGATGTCTCCAGCGCTCCCTCCTTCTCCAAAACCCAAGTCCATAACAATGGGCATTGATGAGTTAAACCCTCGTCAATTGGCGCCGTCTCTGGGAACTGGGAGTGCTGATGTTGCGGCTTCTTCGGCCCCATCAACCGCGATCTACAACTCCGCAACAACGGAGATTCGCCAACTCTTCGGCGCGTTCGACTTCACCGTTCACACGCCGGCCACTCGCCCGGCTTTCGAGTCCGTAGGCGACGGGATCAGCCTGGCAACAGGGAGCTTCCGCTTCCAAGTTGGTCAGATGGGCACGCTTCGCATGCCTGACCAGCCGACGGTGCCGTCGATTGCCCCAGCATCATGGTTCCCTCCATCGATCGGCACCCTCGGTGAGCTCAACGCCCCGACAACAGTCGAGAACACGGTCAGCGACAGCAGTCGCGACTCCGATCTAAGCGATCTGGCCACTGAAGATGGAGCTTACGGCTCCGGATCTAAGAGCTGTGGAAGCAGCAGCTTCCCCAATCACTTCATGTGCGCCGTCATCAACATAGGCGATACCTCCGCCAACCGTGACAACACGGGCAATCGCGGTAACAAAACCGACCCGTCTCTCGGTGGCAATGGCGGCAACGGTGGCAATCGCATCCCCGTCAACAATGGAGGAGCAGTCGAGCCTCCGACCATAACAAACGAGCAAACCGGCGAACGCGTCGCGATCAGGCTCAACGAGCAGGAGTGGGCTCGCTACCGCGAGGCCTTACGAGGCACCCCTCTACCTTTCGGGTCTCCACAAGAACTACTAATGGGATACCATTGGCTCCTGAAGAAGGAATTCAAGCGCCAAGTGCAAACAATCGCGCAACTCGAGGCGCACAAGAAGGCGGCAGACGGGTCGAGCCTTCGACGTGCTAGGCTCTCCTCCCACGGAGGATCCTCCTCAAAGGGCAACGAGTACCTCGCAAACAAGAGACGATCTCGGATGGCCCTTCTCACCGAGTAATAACGCATAGAAGCTGCAAAAGTTCTCGACTTCAGCTCTATGACAGTCGATACACGGGGCAACATGGTCCCCAAGACGCCACAGGCCGTGGTGACCGCAGCCACCATGTACCTCCTCAACAATCAGCTGCCAGCTGGAGATCCCCGAGCCGCTATGCACCGATCTATGATCGCAGGCTTGGGACTGGTTGAAGCCTCCCTCGACAAGGAGCCAACACCAGAGCCGAAAAAAGGCAAAGCGCTAGCAAAGTGCTACTCCTCGCCCTCATCCAGCGACGACAGTCATGACCTGTCTCGACGCCGCCGCTCACAGCAACACGACCATGACTACGATGCGCGTGATGACATCACGCAGCTAAAGATCGACAAATCAAGGGCACGACGTGTTCGGTCGACTGACTCGGAAGAAGAATATGTGGAGCTCTGCAGCGCCAGATGCTTCAGCAGGTCCATCAGGCAAAAGCGAATGCCCAAGGGGTTCAAACTCCCGTCGGAGAACCCGAAGTTTGATGGCCTACAGGACCCGAAGATCTGGCTGGAGGACCACATCTCCTCCGTCGGGCTCCATGGCGGCAGTCGAAGCACGACCATGCATTGCCTACAACTGCAGTTGCAAGGCGCCGCCTGAGCGTGGCTCAACAACCTCCCACGCGGATCCATTCGCAGTTGGGATGAGCTGGTTTACAGCTTTGTGTGCAACTTGAAGGGCACCTACAAGCGGCCTGCATCAATCGAAGAGCTGAGATGTTGCCAGCAAAGATCGGGCGAATCGCTATGCTCCTACATCCAAAGGTGGTCCATCATCAAGAACTCCGCAGAGAATATCTCGGAGGATCGTGCGATTGACGCATTCAATGGCGGCGTCCGCCGCATAGAGCTTAGGGAGGAGCTGGGCCGCTCAAAGCCCAAGACCATCGACCACCTGATGGAAATCACGAATCGGTGGGCCAATGGAGAAGATTCGGTGAAGAATTGCGTTCACTCCGACGAGGAGGCAGAACTCGAGCACAGACGCGACCGCCGAGGCAAACGCCGCATGCACATCTACAATGACCGCGATGACGTCAACATGGTCGCAGCCGGCTACGCCGACAGACACGATGACAACCGCAACAACGGATACCGCAGCGGTGGATACTGCGACTCCGGAAGACCACGCCAGTGTGGCAACGCCGTGATCGTGATGAAGCACCCGCGACATCCATTGAAGACAAACTGTCCGGGCCATGTACGGTGCACTTCTACATCGACAATCATGATGGAAGGAAGAAGTCCAGCCACCTCCTCAAGGACTGCCGTGAGTTCCTCAAACTACATGAGAGATTAGCTCGGATGAACCACAACGCAGTCGAAAGAGGCTACGGAGCCGCTCCAGGCGCCGTGGCACATGGCGCTCCGCCACCGCCACCTGGAATGCCCCCAAACGCAGCTGCACCGGACCAGCACCAGGGAGGCAAACCCTACCCAAGGGCCATGGGTACCATGATGATCCAAAAAGGACGCCCCTCCAATCGGGTGCAGAAGGCCATCACTCGCCAAGTCAACTTGGCCACACACTCGCCACCATCTACCACTGAGTAAGCGAGTCCTGCATCACCTTCGACAAACGCGATCACCCGCCTCAAGTCCCTCGTCTAGGCCATTGTCCCCTCGTACTTGAGGCACAAATTGGAGGCTTCGACATGAACCGCGTATTCATGGACGGCGTAAGCGGCATCAACCTTATATTTGCGAGTACCTTGCGAGCAATGAGGATCCCTCTGACTTGCCTAGAGGCCTTGGACACAACATTCCACGACATCGTCCCAGGAAAAGGCGTATATCCCCTGGGCAAAATCAACCTCGACGTTATCTTTGGCACACCGAAAAACTTTCGGTGTGAGCGCATCGACTTTGAGGTCGTCGACTGGCCCTCGCAGTATCACTGCATCCTCAGACGTGTCGCGTTCGGTAGGTTCATGGCAGTACCACACTATGCCTACCTGTAGATGAAAATGCCATGTCCCAATGGCGTCATCACAGTCAACGGAAGCTTTGAGAGGTCCGACAGTTGCGATAGGAAATTCAACAGAATTTCCCAGTCCTTCGGCATGCAGGAAGAACTCGCGAGACTAAAGGAGTCGAAAGACAATAGTCTGCCTCCCCTAAGCCGGCCAAGCTCGCCTGATCTATCTTTCGACTCATCAGTGCACACAAAGAAAGTGTAGGTCCACCCATCGGATCCCGCCAAAACGGCCCTCATCGCCAACAACTTGAGTCCCGCATAGGAACTCGCGCTCATCGAATTCCTCCGTGAGCACTGGGAAATTTTCGCCTGATGTCCTGCGGACATGCCAGGAGTTCCCAGGGAATTCGCCAAGCACGCACTCAACGTCAACCCAGACACAAGGCCTGTCAAACAAACAATCCGGCGATTATCTGAGCCACGGGCGAAGGCAGTCGGAATGGAGATCAACAGACTCCTCGATGCCAAATTCATACGTGAGATAAAGGAAAGCACTTGGCTCGCCAACACGGTGCTAGTACTAAAAAAGGACACGGATATCCTGCGGATGTGCGTGGACTTCACCTCTCTGAATAAGCACTGCCCAAAGGATCACTTCCCGTTGCCACGCATCGACCAGATCATCGACTCCACCGCATTATGCGAGCGCCTCTGCTTCCTTGACGCCTACTCAGGCTATAATCAGGTTCGAATGAAGGAAGAAGATCAAGAGAAAACAGCGTTTACAACGCCCTTTGGTGTGTTCTGCTACAACACAATGCCCTTCGGGCTAAAGAACGCGGGAGCCACCTACCAGCGGTGCATACAGGCTTGCCTCAAGGAACAACTTGGTTGCAACATTCAAGTCTATGTCGACGACATAGTAATCAAGACCAAGGAGGAAGACTCCCTAATCGACGATTTGCGCGAAACCTTCACCAACCTCGACCGCTACCGGATCAAGCTCAATCCGGACAAATGCGCCTTTGGCGTCCCATCTGGGCAACTACTTGGGTACCTCATCTCCGCGAGAGGAATCGAGGCAAACCCAAAGAAAATAAAAGCCATACTGGCCATGGAGAAGCCGAAAAACATAAGGGGCATTCAGCAGCTGGCTGGGCGAATCGCAGCCCTCAGTCGATTCATCGGTCGAATGGGTGAAAAGGCACTGCCCTTCTACCAACTCCTCCGCAAAACTGAAAAGTTTGAGTGGACCAACGAAGCGCAGGAAGCATTCGAAGACCTCAAGCGCCTGCTATCCACCTCGCCAGTACTAGTGACCCCACGGGAAAGGTAACCACTGTTGCTATATATCTCCGCCACCAACCAGGTGCTCAGCACAGTGCTCATCGTCGAGCGAGCCGAGGAAAACAAGGTCCACGGAGTACAACGCCCAGTATACAACCTCAGCGAGGTCCTCACGCCAACAAAACAGCGGTACCCGCACTACTAGAAGCTGGTGTACGGCGTCTTCATGACCGCCCGGTGACTGTGCCATTACTTCCAGGAACACCCAATCGTGCTGGTCAACGACGCCCTGTTGGGGCATATCCTCAACAACCCCGACGCCACGGGACGAGTCGCGCTTTGGGTAATAGAATTGTCTCCACGAGACATTACATACGAAAAGCGTGACGCAATCAAGTCGCAAGTTCTTCCTGACTTTCTCGTGCACTGAATGGAGAACCAGCTCCCTGATAAACCAGATATGTCCTACCTCTGGACAATGCACTTTGATGGGTCCAAGCGGAAGGACGGAGCAGGTGCAGGTGTCATACTGACATCACCTCAAGGGGACAAGCTGAAGTACATCCTGCGAATGCAGTTCACTGCCTCCAACAACGAAGCTGAATACGAGCCCTGCTACACGGGATGCGGATGGCAAAATCCTGCGGCGCCAAAAGGCTCATTATTTACGGCGACTCCAAGTTGGTCGTCAACCAAACAATGCATGAGTGCGACGCACTGAACGACAACATGATCGCCTATCGCAACCTCTACGACACACTCCAAGGGGACTTCGACGGCTGCGAGCTGCGACACGTAGGCCATGAAAGGAATGAAGAGGCGGACGCACTCGCCAACATAGGCTCTACCTGCGCCCCCATACCACCTGGGGTATTTGTCGAGCGCATCTGCGAACGCTCCATCAAGCCAAAGGCAGCAGAGAAGAAAAAAAGCACAGCAACAGACTCGGGGGCTACGCCACCCAATGAGCCAATGGCACTCGATGACCTGGAGCTAGACATAGGACTCGAAGGACCAATGAGCGTCATGATGATCGAATCATCCTGGACTCAGCCGTACATCACGTACCTCCTCAGCAAAAGGCTACCGGACGACCCGACTGATGCACGACAGATGTCGCGAGACGATCCAAGGCATTCACTATTATCAACAGCGAACTATACAAGCGCAGCATCACAGGAGTACTCCAGTGATGCATCTCCACGTCTGATGGAAGAGCTGTCCTCCTCAACATCCATGAGGGAACCCGTGGATACCACGCTGGCAGTCGTGCCCTCGTGGCCAAAGCTCTACGAGTTGGGTTCTACTGGCCTACGGCCATGCGCGACGCCAAGGACATCGTCCAGAAATGCAACGCGTGTCAACGATTTGCGGACAAGCCGCACACACCTGGCGTAGAGCTTCAGCCAATCCCATTGGCCTGGCCCTTCGTGCAATGGGGACTAGACATGGTCGGCAATCTCCCCAAGTCCTCACGAGGACGCTACGTCTACCTCCTGGTAGTAGTCGACAAATTCACCAAATGGATAGAGGCCATGCCAGTGACCAATCAATCAGGGCACAGTGCAGTTAAGTTCTTCGAATCCATCGTCTTCTGCTTCGGAGTGCCACACAACATCATCACAGACAACAGAACAAACTTCACGTCCAAGGAGTTCCAAGAATTCTGTGAGAATCTGGGAATCAACATCAGCTACGCCTCGGTAGCACATCCATAGACCAACGGTCAGGTCGAAAAGGCGAACAGGCTCGTCTGCGGCGGCATCAAGAAGCGACTCCTCCGGCCACTCGAACAAGCCACAGGCTGTGATATGTCCAAAACGTATCTACTTTCCCGAACACTTTTGCTATTGTTTCTCCTCTATACTTGTGTGATTTGGATGCAACTAATGCGAACTGACGCTGTTTTTAGCAGAATTGCCTTGGTGTCTACTTTTTGTGCAGAAAATCAACTACCAGGAAAAATCCCGGAAAATATGCCAAAAAATCCTATTTCACCCGAAGACTCCAGGAGCTAGAATACGAGACGGAGAAGAGCCCTGGGGTGGCCACACCACCTACTGGCGTGGGCCAGGCGACGCCGCGCCAGGAGGTGGTGTGGGCCCCCCAAGCACCCTCTCGGCCTCTCTCTTCGCCTATAAGGAGCCTTCTGACCTAAAAACTTCGGGAGGTTCGACGTTTTTCTAGAAAGAGTTCCGCTCCGCTGCCACACCCAGATTCCACGAAACAGCACCAGAAACTCCGTTCTGGCACTCTGCCGGGACGGGGAATTGGAGGAGATCATCGCCATCATCATCACCATCGCTTTCCATCGACCATCCATGTTCCCCCCATCTATGAGTGAGTAATCCCGTGCTGTAGGCTATGGGGGTGGTAGGGATTTGATGAGATCGTTCATGTAATGGCATCAAATTGTTAGGGCATGGTGCCTAGTATCTTTTATTAGTGCTTTATGACTTTGTTGCGACTTGCTGTGCTTAATGCTTGTCACTAGGGCCCGAGTGCCATGATTTCAGATATGAACTTATTATTGATTCATTATGATAGTATTGTTCTTGGTCTTATCTACAAGTTGTATACACACTTCGTTGTCCGGAACCTATGGTCCCGAAGTGACAGAAATCGGGGTAGCCGGAAGGGAAAGGCTTTGATGTGAGGATCACATGTGTTCACGGAGTGTTAATGCTTTGCTCTGGTGCTCTATTAAAAGGAGCATCTTAATTGCCAGTAGTTCCCTAGAGGCCCCGCTGCAAACGGGCTGGCAGGACAAAAGATGTTGTGCAAGTTCTCATTGCGAGCACGTATGACTATATATGGAACACATGCCTAGGATTGTCTAGTACTTGGATGCTTTATATTATTTATCTGCAATTGCCCTATGTTCTGATTGCTATGTGAATTGTCTTATCCATGCAACGCCCGTCCATCCATCCCTATGCCCACCGCACTCGAATCCCACTGTTTACTGCTTTTGTTACTACTGTCTTTGCTTTACTACTGCTGTTACTTTGCTATTCCTACTACAAAACTGTTGCTACTGATAAACTGCTATGAGCAAGATTGTTTCCAGGTGCAGCTGAATTGACAACTCAGTTGTTAAGGCTGATAAGTATTCTTTGGCTCCCCTTGTGTCGAATCAATAAATTGGGTTTCACTTCCCTCGAAAATACTGCGATACACCCCCTATACTTGTGGGTCATCAAGACTATTTTCTGGCGCCGTTGCCGGGGAGCATAGCTTTATTTATCAAGTTCACTTGGATTCTCTATTGTTCGCTGGTATCCATCCATCATGGGTAAGTCTCGTGATGGCAAGGTTCCTAATTAACCATCCACTACAAGAAGAGGTACGGTTCTGAACACCTCTGCTGCTCTTGATTCACCGTCTGTTCTGAGTAAGTTCCTTACACCACCACATACACATGCTACACACGCTGCTACCACTGCTGAGTCTGAAACTTCTGATGCTTATGATGCTACTTCTATTGTGCTTGATAAGAGTGGTTCATTAGGTCCTTTCCTAGATGCTACGATTGCTAGAACTATAGCTGGAAATACCGAAACTCCTAATGAAGACACTGTCACACCTATTAGCTCACCTGAGAATTATGATGCTGAAGAAGATTATGTTGAGATGACTGATGAGTTTATTGAAGAATGTAGGAACACCCATGATAGGAGCGCTGCTAGGAATCTCCTTGAGAGGCGTACTATTAGACCCAAATTATCTCCTGCTGCTAAGTTTGCTGCTTCTCCCATAAACATTATAGATGAAGATTATGATTTCTCTCTTGGTCTATCTTACATAGCTATTGTCGAGAAAGAACCTTTTTGTGGGACTAAGAATTAAAGTGCGGTAGCACATATGAATGAACTTTCTACCATGAGTGGCTTGTTTTCTGATGATATTAAAATGCGTACTTACTTTGTTGCTAAGATTTTCCCTTTTTCACTGAAAGGAGAAGCTAAAACTTGGTTTGGTAATTTACCTCCTGAATCGATTGATAGCCCTGAGTTCTTGTTTAATACTTTCCTGCAGAAATATTTTCCTCCTAGTGCTAGACATGCTGTTTTGCAGGAACTTTTTGATTTTAAACAGGGAGAAAAAGAGGTATTGCCCGAATCTTGGGCAAGGTTTTGTACTTTGATTCATGCACAGGCTGGAAGTCCATTACCTAAGAATGAACTATTTGATATATTTTATAATGGACTAACCGAAGAATCTAGGACATACCTAGATAGTTGTGCTGATTGTGTTTTCAGGAATAGGACTCCGAAGGAAGCTAAGGAATTAATGGCTAAAATGTGCAAGAATTATGAAGATTGGACTCCTCCTAAACAAGCTATACCTGAAGTAATTGTACCTGAACCATCTATTCCTGTGCCTATTCCAACATCAAAGAAGAGGGGAGTTATTGAATTAAATGATGAAGTGATGAAGGAAGCTAAGAAATGTCTTAAGGAGAAGGGAATTAAAGCTGCAGATGTCAAGAATTTACCTCCTATAGAAGAATTATGTAAGCCTATTCCCTACTCACCCACTATTGAGGTACACTCTCTCCAACACTTTGATGAAGGTGATATCCCTTACTCTAAACCTCCTGATCAATGCTTAGAAGAATTTGATATCTTTATTGTTAAGCAAGATAACTTTAATAAAAGGGTGCAAAATCATCTTATGGAAAACACTAGAGATATTGTGGAGTTGAAAGATATTGTGGAAAGAACCTCTAATGATGTTAAAATGATTGTTAAACACTTTCAAATGGTTCAAACTCAAATAGATCAACTCGTTAAAGTGCAAAACGACTTGCTAGTTAATGCTGCTAAAGAAAAACATGCTTATGAAATTAGAACTAGAAGTGGTGCTGCTACCCAGGATCCTCTATATCCTGAGGGGCATCCCAAAAGAATTGAGCAGGATTCTCAACAAGCTGAAAATAGTGGTTCTACTCGTAAGAAAAGGAAAAAGAAACATAAAACTATTGTAGAACCCTCTGAACCTGCTATAGATCCTAATAGTATATCTATCTCTGATGCTGAAACTGAAAGTGGTAATGAAGAAAATGAAGTTCCTAATGAAGAAAAAGTTGAAGAAGAACCTGAAAACCACACTAAGAATACTAAATACACTAAAGAAGATTTTGTTGCTAAGAAACATGGTAGTGAAAGAGAAACTTGGGTCCAAAAACCTATGCCTTTCCCTGATAAGAAACACAAGTCAAAGGAAGATGAACACTATAATAAGTTTTGTGAGTGGATGAAACATTTATTCTTGCAAATTCCTTTGATTGATGCTATTAAATTGCCTCCTTACTCAAAGTATATGAAGGACATTGTCTCGAATAAAAGGAAGATCCCTAATGAAGAAATCTCTACTTTGCTTGCTAATTATTCCTTCAATGGTAAGGTTCCTAAGAAGCTTGGAGACCCAGGGACTCCAACTATCCCTTGCTCTATTAAGAACAGTTATGTTAGAACTGCTTTGTGTGATTTGGGAGCTAGAGTTAGTGTTATGCCTTTCTCTCTCTATAAGAGGCTTCAGCTTGAAAAATTGATACCAACTGATATATCTTTGCAAATGGCTGATAAGTCTACCACTATTCCTATGGGTATATGTGAGGATGTACCTGTTCAGGTGGCTCATAATTGCTTGATATTAACTGATTTTGTTGTGCTTGAAATGCCTGAAGATGATAATATGTCTATTATTCTTGGGAGACCTTTTCTTAATACTGCAGGAGCTGTTATTAATTGTAATCAAGGAAAGGTGACCTTCAATGTCAATGACAAGGAGCATACTGTCTATTTCCCCAAGAAGATTGAAAGGACTTATGGTTTAAATTCAATTGAACATGTTGAAGGCATTCAAGTTAGAGAAATATATTGTCCCATACCAAAAGAAATATTTGAAACTATTATGATTGGGACCATTGCTATCAGAGTTGAGGTAACATAATCATTAGTGGAATACAAAGTTTTGTCTCATATGCAATTGTTTTGGTAGCAAGACTTGATCAACCTTGCTAACAAAAGGATTCCATTGAACAAAACAATGTTTTCATTATGATTATCTCCGTTTATTTCTATCCTTTGTATTTTAGTTTTTGCTTTCGTTTAGTTTTATTTGTGTTGTTAGTTACTTGCATGCTAGAACTTCTGTAGTTCTAGCCTTGTTTTGTCCTTGCATTATGTTTCCAAAAGAAAAAAAATCTGTCTGTCAGAAAAATCATTCTTCTATTCCTGAAAAATGCCCAAAAATAAAGTGTCTCGAAAAATTCCAGAAAATTCATATTAAATTTTTACGTGAAAAAAGGGGCAGAGGAGTACCTGGTAGGTACCAGGGGGTCCCACCAGGCAGGCACACCACATGGTGGCGCGACCAGACCTGGGTGGCGCCATGCCTTGGTGTGGGCCACCCCTGCCCCCCCACTACCTCTCTCTCCTGCCACTTTCTGCTCTCTCCCGAGTAAGCTCCAGTTCATAGCTCAAAATCGCGTTCTCTCTGTGCTTGCCCTCGATTTCTTCAATCTCTTTGCTCAGCCCATCTTTCTTGCTGAAATTTGGAGCAATTGTTCCTTGGTATGTGACTCCTCCCCTTGTCCAAGTAGATTTGTGTTTAGTTGATTGTATGTTGAGTATTTTGCTGCTGTAGGTGACTGGTGATGAGAGCTTGTAAGCTTGTTTGATGCTTAGAAATATAGCTTTGATGCATGTTTAGGCCTCTTGCTAGTCCCTATGAGTAGAATCCTTCATTATAATTAGTTTGCAATCACTTGTTTAATAGGTGCTTAAATTTCAGAATAAAAGATAAGTGAGCACCACCTAAACCAACGTGAGCTTTGGGTGCCTGAGGTCATGAAGGTCCACAGGGAGGAGGAAGTTTTTCCCTCCATATATCCATGCCCTGAGTTCATGAGAGCTGCAGGAATTCTACATGATTTCCACACTTTGGTTTCTAATGCAGGGTTAGAGCGTTTCTTGGAAGATGAACCTTGTCAATTTGTGAAGCTAACCATGTCTGTGGTGCAGGATTTCCAATTTAGTCACTCTTTGCCTAACCCCATGGTCCATTACAAAATTTACAATATTGCTGTCAATCTTTCTCTTGATGATTTTTGTGCAGCCATTAAGGTACCTCAATGGGGATCATGTAAGAAGATTAAAGAGAGACCGGAACCACTCATGGATTTATACGCAGAAATTTGTCAAGGGAGTAGCTTCTCAAAGGAGAATGGAAAAATCCGTAACATTCATCTTCCCTCCATTCGCTACTTTGCTTACTTTATTGCCAAGTGTGTTCTTGCTAGGAAAACTGCCAATAAGTTATCTTTGTTTGATCTAGCATTTATCTCTGCCGCTCTTAAACGAGATAGGTCTTACAACTTAGGTGCTTTGATAGCATTCCGTCTTGCTGCTAACCGTGAGAAAGGTGGAATCTGTGGATGCCTTATTGCTTCTCGTTTACTAGCATTGCATGGTTTAGTGCCTCATCATCTAGACCTTTAGTTTCCCATAGAGAGGCTTGATTTTAATTCCATGATACAGCATAAATTTATTTCCTCGTGGGCTAGTTTGAGTGAGTTGTCTTATGAAATAACCTTTCTCAAAGCTGGTTGGAGAAAGAGCAAGTCCGGGCGCGTTGTTCTTTTGCATGCACCTGTTTTGTTTAACCTTGATAACAGGGAAGGATGGTCCCTCACTAAGGAGGAGCTTGACATGTACTTGGGAGAGTTCTCCCAATAGGAGCAGGACACTAGAAGGGAGGTCACGGATGATTCGGTCCAGCCCTCGAATGAGGGAGAGTCTTCATATTAGCAGCCCGCTTATGATCGGGGAGCTTCTTCTTCTTCTCATGGGCCCAGCTACGACCATTCTTACCAAGATCCGCCTGCTTGGAACCCCTATTCGCACATGGATTGATACCCACTTAGGCCAAAATCCTAAGCTTGGGGGGAGGTATGCCGACACCGCACTCATCTCCATATCATGATTACGTCGGTTCTTTGTATATTCATGCTTTCGTTCTCTTTTTAGTTTTCGTTCTTCTTTGCTTTTGCTTTGTAAAACACAAAAAGACCAAAAATATTTTTGTTGTTTCTCTTTGGTTTGCTTCTTCTTTTTTCTTTGGTTTGCTTGTTCCTTTTTGCTTTGTTTGAACTATTCGAAAAACCCAAAAAGATTTTGCTTTGTTTGTTTTTCTCTTTTGGTTTTTGTTTAAAAATCAAAAACACCAAAAATATTTGTCGTTCTTCTTTGGTTTTTGTGAGTTGTCTACAGGGTTCGGTAGTTCTCAGTGGATTATTGGTTTCATATTATTATTCAAGCCACACAAGTGAAGAGCAATAATGAGGATTAATGACAACTTGAGGCATGGTAAGAGGCTGGTAACGAACTCTATTTGTTTTCATTTTTGTACGTATACTCATCATTGTGAGCTTGCTTAGTCTGTTCATGTAGAGTGTATGTTATCTTTGGATATTTAGTAGTTCTTGCTTTCTTGTGATTATCTCCAGCTCGCTAATAGTTTGTAGCATGTCTCATGAATGTTTGCTTGCATTACTCTATTCATAAATTGGTATAACACTGTGGTAACCTCCTCTGAATGTTTCATTTGATCAACTTGGCACATGCTCATGCATGCACATGACTATAATAATCAGTTAAGCCTTGACGAATTATTTTGCCTTGAGGATCTTGAATCATTTTCATGCCATGAGTAGTCTTGTTTTGTTGCAAGCATGATAATAACAGCTATTGCTCTCTCGTTTGTCGCTCCCTTACTTTTGCTAGCCTTCACTTCCACTGAATGTCTTACTCATGTTTCCAATTCCCTAAACCAAATATTTCCAAAGTGTCTACCATACCTACCCATTAGCATCATTTGCTACTTCCGTGCATATTCAATATGCCTTGTTTTCTTCCGAATAAAATGTTTGCTTGTTATGAGAAAGTTAGTTAGTAAAGATCTCACGAACTTGATGGCACACTTTATTTCCTGCACTTAATAAACCTGAACCATTGTGAACTCTCCATGAATGTTATATGCTTGCAAATTATAGGCTAGGGATTAGCAGAACCGTCTGTCACGGGGAACGCTTTCAACACTTGTAAATATATACCCAGTTGATACCTTGCTCTTTTGTTTGTGAATATCGTCGGTGTGTAATAAAAGGGGAGCTTGTAAGTCCATAGAGTTATGTATGTGTGTTAGAGAAACGCCTGGGCCGCTGGTCTAATCCATGTTGTTATGGTGGAAACCTGCAGCGTAACCATAATGATATCTATGAAGCATTCTTCTTATAAAAAAAGAGAGAGATAGCTATTGAGAAAAAGAAAAAAAGAGATTGATGAAAAGAGGAAAGAGGGAAAAAAGCACCATTTTCCCATGGTAAATAAGAAGATTGCTGAGATACTCATTGTCTGCTTGCCTTGTCATTTTGATATGGGGATTCCTCCGTATCATCGGGCAAGGGGTACACCGTTGGCGGTTCTCAATGATACGCACATACTTACGATGACAAGAACTTAGCGGTAACTAAAGTTGAGTAGCATGAGGAGCGGCCCTTGTACTCAAGGGACTTGGGATTTCCAGTTTATAGTCTGTCAAGCATATAACTCAGATTGGACCTCACTTTCACCTTAACCACATTAAAGTTGCTTATGATAGGGGCAATGAGAGCTCAAAGCTAACGAGTACTATACTTTCAGCATTTGGAAGCCTTTCAAAATTATTCAAAACCTTTTTCTTCTACTTGTCGAGTCTCCACATATTCTTTGAGCACCTTCTTGAGAGCATAGTTGTTATTCTTTATGTTTGTTTCATTACTTGATTATTTGTGTTATGACTTTGATGCTTGTATCCTTGATATCTTTACTTCTAGTCATCACTTGAACTTCAGAGGTGCCTTGACATTCATAATCAAAGGCAAGCGAGAAACCACTCTATCATACCTTTCTATGAGCATTGTAATGTTGCTTATGTTTGTGCTTTGTCCTACTTCTTATTCTTGAGTTGGAATCTCTTTATAGCTTGCAATGACTACTAAGTAGACTCAGCTGCATACTCTTTATTATGAATTGTCTAAGTAGTTGATCACATTGCTGAGAATATTTACATCATATGAAGCAAATGTGTTTGTGAACGTTCTTTTATCGCACTCAGTTTTCAACTGAATTGCTTGAGGACAAGCAATAAGCTAAGCTTGGGGGGAGTTGATATGTCCAAAACGTATCTACTTTCCCGAACACTTTTGCTATTGTTTCTCCTCTATACTTGTGTGATTTGGATGCAACTAATGCGAAATGACGCTGTTTTCAGCAGAATTACCTTGGTGTCTACTTTTTGTGCAGAAAATCAACTATCAGGAAAAATCCCGGAAAATACGCCAAAAAATCCTATTTCACCCGAAGACTCCAGGAGCCAGAATACGAGACGGAGAAGAGCCCTCGGGTGGCCACACCACCTGCTGGCGCGGGCCAGGCCGCGCTTGGGGATGGTGTGGGCCCCCCAGGCACCCCCTGGGCCTCTCTCTTTGCCTATAAGGAGTCTTCTGACCTAAAAACTTTGGGGGGTTCGACATTTTTCCAAAAGGACTTCCGCTCCGCCGCCACACCCAGATTCCACGAAACAGCACCAGAAACTCCATTTTGGCACTTTGCCGGGACAGGGAATTGGAGGAGATCATCGCCATCATCATCACCATCGCTTCTCCATCGACCATCCATGTTTCCCCCATCTATGAGTGAGTAATCCCCCGTGTAGGCTATGGGGATGGTAGGGATTGGATGAGATCGTTCATGTAATGGCATCAGATTGTTACAGCATGGTGCCTAGTATCTTTTATTAGTGCTTTATGACTTTGTTGCGACTTGTTGTGCTTAATGCTTGTCACTAGGGCCCGAGTGCCATGATTTCAGATATGAACTTATTATTGATTCATTATGATAGTATTGTTCTTGGTCTTATCTACAAGTTGTATACACACGTCGTTGTCCGGAACCTATGGTCCCGAAGTGACAGAAATCGGGGTAGCCGGAAGGGAAAGGCTTTGCTGTGAGGATCACATGTGTTCACGGAGTGTTAATGCTTTGCTCCGGTGCTCTATTAAAAGGAGCACCTTAATTGCCAGTAGTTCCCTAGAGGCCCCGCTGCAAACGGGCTGGCAGGACAAAAGATGTTGTGCAAGTTCTCATTGCGAGCACGTATGACTATATATGGAACACATGCCTAGGATTGTCTAGTACTTGGATGTTTTATCTTATTTATCTGCAATTGCCCTATGTTCTAATTGCTATGTGAATTGTCTTGTCCATGCAACACCCGTCCATCCATCCCTATGCCTACCACATTCGAATCCCACTGTTTACTGCTTTTCTTACTACTGTCTTTGCTTTACTACTGCTATTACTTTGCTATTCCTACTACAAAACTGTTGCTACTGATAAACTGCTGTGAGCAAGATTGTTTCCAGGTGCAGCTGAATTGACAACTCAGTTGTTAAGGCTGATAAGTATTTTTTGGCTCCCCTTGTGTCAAATCAATAAATTGGGTTTCACTTCCCTCGAAAATACTGCGATACACCCCCTATACTTGTGGGTCATCAGGCTGCTGGCCAGACGAATTGCAATCAGTACTTTGGAGCCTACAAACAACTCCAAACAGTGTTACGGGCTACACCCTGTTCTTTATGGTACACGGGGTTAAAGCGGTGCTACCCGCCGAGGTATGGTACACGGCGCTGCACGTGGTCACTTACAGCGAGCATGAGTCATCTCTTGCACTCGAAGACTCCGTCGACCTCCTTGATGAGGCAAGGGAAATCGCCGCGGAAAGTTCAACGATGTACCAGCAGAACCTGCGGAACTACCACAGTAGGAGGCTATGCCTCAGATCCTTCGTCGAAGGCGACCTGGTCCTGCGACTAAAGCAGCAAGGACATCTCAAGCTCGAGTCCCCCTGGGAGGGACCATACGTGATTACAGAAGTAATCCCAGGTGGCGCCTATCGCCTTCAAGATTTAGAGACAGGAGTCGCATACTCCCACCCCTGGAACGTCGCGCAGCTGTGACGCTTCTACCCTTAGTCATTTTTACTTTTACATCACGAATAAGGCACTCAGCCAAGGCTACTTAGCCACACATTGTACTTCGTACTGTCTCACGAATAAATAAAGCTAAGTGCCCCAAAACTCTGTGTTCTCCTTTATTTTTCCGCAACTTATCCACTCGGGGGATGCGCCACCCTATACACATCTGTTCTACGAACGAAAACGCGATATCCTGAGTAGCTGGCAAATCAATCGAAACCCTTGACACATCATCAATCCAATTGCAACGCACCTGACAGGTTGACAAGGGACTGAGATAAGTGCACGACCAGGCTAACGAAAAGGAGTCGCATAGTGCAACGCACTCACATGCTAACAAGCTCTTTATACATAATTGACAGTCAATTATACACAGCATACGAACTTTACAACATTGGTACACTTATGTGCAGGATACAAATTAAGCTACTGCTGCAACAAAAGAACGTTGGACTGCTCCTCAAAGAAATCGACGATCGCCTCTGCTGGGTGATCCACTGCGTGATAATGCGGCACCATATCCCAAGCAGAACCTGCTGGTGGCACAGGTGCCCCAGCCGCAATTGCCGCAATGTCCACATCCGGCCCATGCAGTCGCACCAGCGATAGAGCGGCCTTGGCACCAGCCACCAACTGTTGCCTTACACACTCGCGAACCGCAGCCAGGTCTTGGAACTTGGCAAGAAGGGGCAGCAGGATTGATGGAGCAACATCCAGCGGAAACATCGTCTGATAAATGTTCTTCAAGCATGACTGCGACTTTTTCAGAAAGTGCAGCACTCACGACGCACGATCATGCAGGGTCGCCAGCGCAATCGCACGATCATGATCCACCTATAAGTATCCACTCTCCTGAAGTTGGTCTTGTGTCAGATCATGCATGCGAATAACAATCCTATCCTTCTCATCCTGCGGATGGCGCGCGCTGACAACTATACAAAGCAACAACGGAAGCATAAGGACAACACACCACTACGAGTGACTACAAGGAAAAGATAATAGTAAGCAAACTAACACTTAAATTGGTCGCCCAGCTGCATCATTTCTCCTAGTAGATACTGCTCTCGGGCGGTGGCTTTCTCTGCCTTTGACTTCCATACATCCGCGTTACCGCGGAGCACGGGCAATTCATGCTCCAACTGCTTCATGCGGTCACGCAGTCGCAAAAGCAGCGACAGCTCATCCACCCCGGAGCGTCGTGGTGCCGAAGTATCATCAAGGGGCGGCAAATCCTGAGGTTCCCTCAAAGGATCACTTGATGTACCCTACCACAAGCCAAGCAAGAAGCAATAAGAAGGCGAAATCAACACAAAGACAAAAGACTCGAGTGTATTCAAGATTGGCAAAAGTATCAGCAGATACACTCGCCAAAGGCATGTTCTTGACAAAATACATAAGCTAATCAACTATTACAAAGCTACTGAGGAGCGATTGGCTTCTTCGAATTAGACGGCTTCGGGGGACTCATTGAGTCCGTAGCGGTGTCAGATGCCACTGACTTTCTACCAGCCCCTGATGCCGCAGCCTTTGCCGCCTTCTTGGCTCGCTGCAGCTCCTCAGAGTACTTTGCAACTGTGTTAATCAGCTGCGGCCCATATTTTCCATAGGCAGCCACGAAGGGAGCAAAGACTACCTGCTGGCCGTCCGTGCTAACGGGCATTGCCTTCGAAACCGCTGCAAGATCAACCTCGACTCCGTGGGCATGCACCATGGCGAGTGACATTGACGCGCCAGCCGCACGGTGCGAGTTCTTGAAGCTTGTAGGAACACCCCCGGCGAGAGACTCCACCAGCTCGTTCATGTTGTCTATCAGCTCAGCCTTGGGCATCAACTCCTCCTGGAGGCGACTGAGCACGCCCTTGGCCTTGGAGAGCATATGCTGAACGGTGGCGCTGTGGTCCTTGACTGCTAAAAGCGCACCCACCAAGGCATCGTCACGGCGGAGGGCCTGAGGGTCGAAGCTAAAATCGCCAGCATCTGTATATAAACCCACACATGGACACAAACATTAGCGCCAATGGCAAAAATTGAACAAAGAGCAAGATAATGATGTCCAAACATAGTACCTGAGTGGGCCTTGGCAATCGAGAAAAGTTGTTCTTCGAACAACTTCTCCCTGGCTGCGATGGAGGCATGCAGATCCTCTTCGCGCCTCTGTGCCTCGTCACGCGCCGCAATTGCTTCATCGTGGCCCTTCACAGCCACGGCGAGTGTCTTCTCCATGGTGGCGGCATCACGCAAAAGGGCATTATGCTCAGCTACAAAACAAAAGGGGATTGACTATCAATCGACTACATAAAAAATGACGCAGAAAAGGGAGAAGTAACAGGCACTTACTTTCTACCACGCGATGGCGCGTCTCCAGCATCGCATGCTGGCGACCCATCACAAGCACCTGCTCTGCCAAGTGAGCAGCCTCCTTCACAACAAGCTACGGCAAAAGGAAAACAACAAAGGATCAGCAGAAGCCATAAATAGCATCGACTGCAAAATCGAAAGAAGAAATCCTACACTTACATGATCCTCCAATGACTCCGAAGTCGATTGGTGTGTAGTCATCCGGGCAACCATTCGATGCTCCCCTTCATGCGGAGAACTAGAAGAGTTGTGCCCGGAGTGGGCCGCCAACGGAGGGGAAGGAGCACGCTCAAGCCCTTTCTTGGCCCTTGAGGTTGCGACTCCTGATTTTTTAAAAAATTGGACGTCGCCAGAAGATGACGACGCCTCTTGACTACAAGACAAAACCAGCATCAAGGACAAGGCAAAGCCAGTGAAGAATCAGATAGGGCAAATCGAACACTTACCAATCAAACTTATCAAAGTCAAAAGTTGGTTCCCCCGACTCTGACGAAGACTCCTTTGGCAGTCGCATCTTCTTGCGAGAATATGGCGCCATAGCACTCACACGAACGGCAAGGATTGGCGACTCCGCACCAACGCCTGCACCTTCCGGAGTCGAAGGAGATGATGCATCGGAATCCTCGCTACGCGAACGCTTGCGAGTATCCGGGCTACCCGACTCGAGGGCTTCCTCCTCCACATCAGATAGGACGGTCGACTCTGACTCGTCCTCTTCCAAGGCGTCGCAAGGGATAACCCCCTCAGGAAGAGGGGGCATACAGGGTGACACCGCCCAATCCTTCATACAGACCACAATTTAGCATAAAGCAAAGAAACAACAAAGAAGCAATCAACAAACTAAGCTACTACGTAGCACAACTGTACCTTAGGAGGAGGGTTAGAAGCATCGAACGGAGGAACGACCGGTTCACTGGGGAGCACATCCTTGACGGTGTACTTGGTCACCAGTCGAACCCTTTTATCTACCTCACTTGTGGACATGCCATCGACATACACGCGAGTGGCAACCTCCTTCCTTTTTGCCTATGTGACTCTCGAGGTCATAGACACGCTCGTACAGCACATCTATCTCCACGAACTCGCCGGGCATAACGACATTCTTCCAGGAGCACCTCCTCTTGCATGGCGTCGAGGCGTCGAAGGGCGCGAGTCCGAAGTGGTCTCCGTCGGTCTTCTGGTCGCGAACGTAGAATCACTTGTCCCTCCACCCTTGGACGGACATCATCAGCTTGATGTCGAAGTATGTGGCGGATGGATCGACATGGATTCCGTAGCCACCTACATCGTAGACTACGAAACCAGATGCCGATTGGCGTTTCAATTTGAAGAGGCGCTTGAAGAGACCGAAATGCGGCTCGATCCCGAGCCAGCACTCGTAGAGGGTGATGTAGCAAGCTACGTGGAGGATGGAATTGGGGGACAGCTGATGGAGCTGGAGCCCGTAAAAACAAAGAAGGCCCCTGAAGAAAGGATGCAGGGGCAAAGAGAGGCCGCAAATGATGAACGCTAGGAACATCACTCGAAAACCGGCAGGAGGAGAGGGAGTTACCTCACCGCCAGGGACACGCGCATCGGCGACTGCAGCGGACAACACTCCATATTGGCGAAGAAGACGAAGATCAGAGGACTTGATGACGGATGGACGCCACGGGCCATTCGTGATGCGGGTGCCCGTGCCCTTCTTCTTCCTGCCGGCGGCGGTGCTGGTGCCTGCAGCGGCAGAGCCGCCCTTCTTCTTCACCGCATAGCGGTAGCCGCGGAATCGGCCACAACACCTCCTTTCTTCTTTCCCATTGCACGGCGGTGATGTGACCGGAGGAAGTAGCTGGGAAACGTGCGGAGCTGGTCCAGTGCCACGAAAGAAAAAGAGCACAGAGAAAGCAGAGGAGCAGCGGCAATGGCGATGAAGGCAAAAGATGAATGACAGGAGATGAGAAAATTACCGTCACAGCATCACTACTTAACCCCTGGAAGATGCAATCCAACGGCTCGAAAAAACCCTACTGGACGCGTGGCGTTCATCGTGCTTGACACGTGGAGGAGCTGAAACGCGAACCGTCCCCCACTACTCCCATTACGCGTGGAAATCGAGGAGGCGCGGTTAAAATAAAGATTACACACGCCCAGTCAAATCAGAGTCAGGCAGTGGGACCCACCACTCGTCACGTCCCGTCAAACTCACTCATGCGGGCAACTGAGGTCATGAAATCGTCAACACTGACGTCATCAACAACTACGCAGCAGAAGTCTTCGATTACTTTAGTCTTTGCTCGAGTCTTCAACTCCACCAAGCACTCGGGGGCTACTCCCATAAGGAGCGCTGGTCGCACACCCTACAATTTTTTTCTTCTTTTACACGAACATGAACAATCAAAGCAAAACCCAATCACTCGAAGCACGGTTCGACTATGGACATGGGTTACTCCCATAGGGAGCGCCAGAAACAAATTCGACTAAAACAAGCAAATAAAGACGACAACAGTCGCAAAAGTTCTTTAGTCTCTGCCTGAGTCTTCGACTCAACCAGGCACTCGGGGGCTACTCCCATAGGGAGCGCTGGTCGCGCACCCTATGATTATTTGTACAAAAGTACTATGTGTTGATAACGTCCACACTCGAAGTTTATGGCGACACCGCCTCATAATTTTCCCTTACAAAGAGTCCACATCTCCTAGGTTACCCGAATCATCTTCGCGATGATAAAATTCGGATGCCGCGCTTGCAGCGTGAAGGTAAGACCTGGATAAGGCCTGGCAATGCATTGAGCTGCGCACTACTAGAAATATATCCGTGCCTGCAGGTACGATGAATATGCCTTGACGGACGCGTCAAGTGCTCACACCCATATACTGGAATTCGACTCCTATAAGACCTCCGCGGCTTGAGTCGAATTACACCAGCACTTTTCTAGATTCGAGTCCAGGGACTCGAGTTCGAGTAGGTGGCGTTGTTTTACCCTAAGGTATATAACTGATACCGATACATCGGTTAAAATTAGGCATGCACATCAACAATCCCTAGGACATAAATAGAGCAGTCGAAAAATGTACTCAGTCATGCACTCGAAAGGCTTCATAAAGTCTCCAATCAAATCTGCGATTCCACTAGACACTCGGGGGCTACTAACATGGGTATACCCTACAGGTACTCGAGCTTGGTATATATGGCCTGAATACATATAAGCCCACGGTGTCGCCAAGGCCCAAATCAAGAATTCGAGTAACCTATGGACTCTCGATTGCTTGAAGAACAAGAAGAAGCTAAAGATAGAAAGTTCAAAGGGGAAAAACCCTAACTTGTAAACGACTCGACCTGCTACCCGAGATCTAGCCTATCTATATAAATGCTAGGAGGGGGCGGCAAGGAAGAGACACGTAACCCTAGTTTCCACAACCCTTGCCAGATTGCATCTGCGCACCATTGTAATCCTCGATTCCTTTGATAATTCCACGAGTAGACAAGTAGGAGTAGGGACCTCTACGAGGCCTGAACCTGGGTAAATCTTTGAGTCCCCTGTGTGCTTGTTTGCTAGCCGATAGATGTCTCCAGCGCTCCCTCCTTCTCCAAAACCCAAGTCCATAACAATAGGCATCGATGAGTTAAGCCCTCGTCACTAATTAAAACTAAACTCTAAAAAACTAAATCCAAAAAATCTCAAACCTAAAACACCAAAAAACTCAAACCTAAAACCTAATTAATTCAAACTAAACCCTAAAAAACTCAAACCTAAAACCTAATTAATTAAAACTAAATCCTAAGAGAAACTAAATCCTAAAAAACTCAAACCTAAAACCTAATTAATTCAAACTAAATCCTAAGAGGAATACCTATAGAGAGATAGGCGGCGCGTGCGGGGTGCTGATGCGGTATGGTGGTGCGCCGACAGTGCTGCGGTCGATGGTGCGGGCGTCGGCGACGGAGGCGCGCGGGCGTCGGCGACGACTCCAGCGTGCAGGCATCAACGAGGTGAGGTGGGGGCGTGGGTGTCGGCGTCGGCGGCAGCGACACCACAACGGTGGGGGCACGAGCGCAGGCGCGGGGTAGCGATGGCGCAACGGTGGGGGGCGCGGGGCCGGCCGGCGAGGTGAGGTGGCGGCGCGGGCACAGGGGTCGACAGCGGTGACGGAAAAATCCGGCAGCCTAACGGTGTCGTATTGGCTCGTCGCGATTATTGGCGTCGATTGGATTTTGGGAAGGAAGAGGAAGAAGTTATAAGGCAAAGGCCTTTTGCACCGGTTGTTTAGTGGAACCGGTTCTAAAGGTGCTTTAGCACCGGTTATTGTGTACAACTGGTGCAAAAGGCCTAAACTTTAGCACCGGTTGTAGACAACAACCGGTGCTAAAGGCATATTTCGCCCTGCAGATTTTTGGCGTGCAGGACCAAACCTATTGCACCAACTGGTGCTAAAGGTCTATTTTCGTAAACAATTTGAACTTGTTAGGATGAAATTTTTATTCCTGCCTTATTCAGAGTTGAAGCAATGTTTAACCTTGTATAATACATAATAAAATATTTATAAATCACAAAAAAACATATATCATATCAAAATGTTTACAAAAGAAATATCTATAATAGTACAACATAATTGGATGCTGAAAATTATTCTTTAAAAATCATGAGGCTCATTAGAAAATTCAAAATCGGTAGGAGGCTAGGTAGATTTGAACTACAACTACATGATATAATGGTCATGAATTTCTTTTTAAAATCATTTTTAGGTTCACAACATGCTATTTCATCAGAGATCCACTACAAGTTTAGCGAGGCTCAGCCCCGGGGTAGGGATCTTCATGCCCGCCGTTTTGAATATAGTTAAAATGGCCATAAAAAATCAAAAACTATCCAAACAATGTGAAATCTTTGCGTGGTGTCATATTATGTATCATAGTTGCAATGAAAAATATGAAACTTGGAAAATTTCAAACATCACAAAAAATCCTTCACAAAATGACCTATCATGTTCGAGGTTTCATGGTATTTAGGTCAAACCACCAATGTTATGGCTAGAATCATGGCATAGTTTGTGATAATATGCTCATATTGTGCACACATGTGCATCTTAGGATGACTTACGATGTTGCAGGAGGAAGTTTTCCTTTTCATCGCACGAAAAACCCAATTTCCATTTTTGAGGTGCCGACATCGTGGTGTTTTCTGAAGCAACCACCAAATTAAAGTTTAGAATTGGTACCAACCCATTTTTCAAAAATACTAGACCACCATATATGGACAATTTCCAAACCGGTGTATTTGAAATCTTTTCGTCCACCCCTCATGAAAAAGATAAATTCATGCCGAATCGGTAGGAGGCTGGGTAGATTTGAACTACAACTACATGATATAATGCTCATGATTTTTTTTACAAATCATTTTTAGGTTCACAACATACTATTTCATCAGAGATCCACTGCAAGTTTAGCGAGGCTCAGCCTTGGGCTAGGAATCTTCATGCCTTCTGTTTTGAATATAGTTTAAAATAGGGATACAAAATTCAAAAATTATCCAAACAATGTGAAATCTTTGCGTGGTGTCATATTATGTGTCATAGTTGCAAGGAAAAATATGAAACTTGGAAAATTTCAAACATCACAAAAAATCCTTCACAAAATGACCTATCATGTTCGAGGTTTCATGGTATTTAGGTCAAACCACCAATGTTATGGCCAGAATCACGGCATAGTTTGTGATAATATGCTCATATTGTGTACACATGTGCATCTTAGGATGGCTTATGATATTTCAGGAGGAAGTTTTACTTTTCATCGTTCGAAAATCCCAATTTCCATTTTGAGGTGCAAGTTTAGTGAGCCTTAGCCCCGGGCATAGTCCCGGATGGTGTCTCCAACCGGGACTAAAGATAAACCTGGAGTCCAGGTTGGATACACCATCCGAGACTAAATGTGGGTGGCGACACTATACTAGTGAGTGTCGACACTATTTCATGAGTGGCGGCACTATGCTAGTGTGGGACGACACTATTTCGGTGGGTGGCGGCATTATGACAGGGGTGAGTGTCGACATTATGTTGTGAGTGTCAACACTATGTCATGCTGCTTAATCTATAAATAGGCATCCCTATGAAGTTATCAACTACAAACAAGATGGTGTGAAAGAGCAGGGACAACACTACGACCAGTTTGAGGGAGATGCCGGCAGAGCCCAGTCCTCCGGCATCTCCAACAAATTGGCCATAGATGTACTCCCTAATATGTGAAACACGATGGTGTGCGAGAGCAGGGACAACACTATGGCCAACTTCAGGGAGATGCCTAAGGATCCAGTCCTCAGGCATCTCTTTGAAGCTGGCCATAGAGGCACTCCCTAATATGTGAAATTAGTTAGCTCCCCAACATATTGATCTAGATAGAGAAGTTATGAACTACAAGATGGTGTGCGATAGAAGGGACAACACTACGGGAAGCTTCTGGGAGATGCCGGAGGATCCATTCCTCAGGCATCTCTCTGAAGCTAGCCATAGAGGCACTCCCTAATATGTGAAATTAATCAGAATAGAACAACATCTTCATATATAGTTCGGGAAAGTTGTAGAGAGACCAACACTAGTAGGAAACGATATATTCATCCCGGTTTCCTAACTGGGACTATGGAATCGGGACTAAAGGCCCCCTTTAGTCCCGCTGGTCTAGCCACAAACCGGGACTAACACTCAAGACATTTATTATTATAAAAAATTGGGACTAAGGAATCGGGACTAAAGGCCCCCCCTTTAGTCCCGCCGGTCCAGCCACAAACCGGGACTAACACTCAATACATTTATTATTATTTAAAAACTAGGACTAAAGAATCGGGACTAAAGGCCCCCCTTTAGTCATACTCATATCTAGTCCTCTAGTACACAACTTTAGGGTTGTCTTCGTCTTTGTCATCATCGTCGTTGTCGTCGCTAGGTGCACACGGCTAGATCCTAAGCCCAGCTAGGGCATAATCCAAGGGTACCTTCCACTCCGGCCTCGGATTCACGACGCGCGAGGAAGGGGGCTCCTGGATGACAACGTTGCATAGCCCGCGGCCTTCACCATCCCGACCCTTCTTGTGGCTCTGTGGAGGGTCAAAGTGCGGGCACCGCTGGCGAGGATGATCTCCCTGGGCGATGTAGCGCATCACACCGACGATAGTCTGGTTTTCCCACCATAGGCGGCTACCAACCTCGTTGTGGTTCAATGGGGGCGGGTCGTTACCCTCGTACCTGGTGAGCTCTCTTTCCTGCCGATTAGCGAAGAACGCATTCCAGGTGTCATAGTTGTCGGGATCCCAATGGGGATCCATCCACTGCTTCGACGTGAGCCCGAGGTAGAAGTGGTTCGTGATGGCCGCCTGGCGGGCAGAACCTTGAGGAAGAGGAGGGACGGGAAACTCCTCCAACGCTCAGCGTCCAGTCGGCGGGCAGCCGGTAGCCTGGCGGGCATGGGTAGCTAGAGGCCCAAAGCGCCTCGGTCTCCTCTAGGGTTAGAATGGCCCAGTATGCGGTGTCCATTTTTGTGAGAGAGGAAGTTGTGGATGTGTGGATGGCCATGGCGGTCGGCCTATATATAGAGGGAAATGGCAGGAAAAGATGGCGGGAAGCGGAGGGAAAAGGCAGGAAAATATGGCAGGAAGCGGAGGGAAATGGCGGCAAAGCATGACGCGTGGCTTGACGGGTCTGAGAAGGGTGAGAAATATCTTAAGTCCCGGTTGTTGGCTCCAACCAGGACAAAAGGCCTCCGAAATATCTTAAGTCCCTGTTACTATTGGCTCCAACCCTAGAACCCTAAACCCTAGAACCCTAAACTCTAAACCCGAAACCCTAAAGCTTGGAAAATTTCAAACATCACAAAAAAGGTTTAATACATCAGATATATTACACATCACCAATGTTCACATCATGGTCGCGTATGTCCCTTGCTTATGACCGCTTCGTCCGTAACCATGGAGTATCTTCATCATTTAACGCGATGCTTGGGTCAACGTTCACTTTGAAGGGCGGAATTTCATGAAACTTATTATAATCTTCTGACATGTCTGTCTTGTCCTTGACTCCCACGATATTTCTTTTCCCTGAAAGAATTATGTGATGCTTTGGCTCATCCTATGATGGATTCATTTGCTTACGTTTTCTTTTTTTGGTCTGGAGGATATGTCCTTCACATAGAAAACCTGAGCCACATCATTGGCTAGGATGAATGGTTCGTCTGTGTAACCAATATTGTTGAGATCCACAGTTGTCATTTCGTACAGCTGGTCTACCTTTACCCCTACTCCATCAAGCTTGACCCATTTGCACCGAAACAAAGGGACATTAAAAGAAGGTCCATAGTCAAGTTCCCATATCTCCTCTATGTAACCATAATAGGTGTCCTTTTGCCTGTTGTTGTTTGTTGCATCCATACGGACACCACTGTTTTTGTTGGTGCTCTTTTTATCTTGGGGGATCGTGTAGAAGGTATTCCCATTTATCTCATACCCTTGGTAAGTCGATATAGTCGAAGATGGTGTCCCGGTCAACAAGTACAGCTGATCTTCAATAGTGTTGTCATTCATGACATGTGTTCGCAACCAACCGCCGAAAGTTTTCACATGTTCATGTGTAATCCAGGGGTCAAACTGTCCCGAGTGTTGGGAGCGTACAATTCAGTGATATACAGGGCCACCAAGATGGAATTTTGTAGAACTGTGTAGTGTGCTTGAGTGAAAGAAATCTCGTCCCTACATATCATTGATTTCTTTCCTAGCATGCCTTTTCCTTGTCGTGTTCCCTCATTCCACGATTCAGGAACACCAATCGACTTAAGGTCAGGAATAAAGTCAACACAGAACTCAATGACCTCCTCTGTTCCATAGCCCTTGGAGATGCTTTCTTTTGGCCTAGCACGATTGTGAACATATTTCTTTAAGACTCCCATGAACCTCAACATATTGTGTAGGAACACATGACCGAGAATGGCAATCTCATCGACAAGGTGAACCAGGAGATGCGTCATAATATTGAAGAAGGATGGTGGGAACACCAACTCAAAACTAACAAGACATTGGACCACATCCTTCTATAACCTTAGCCGATCATCTGGATTGATTACCTTCTGAGATATTGCATTGAGGAATGCACATAGCTTCATAATGGGAACTCGAACATGTTCCGGTAGAAGCCCCCTCAATGCAACTGGAAGCAACTACGTCATAATCACGTGGCAGTCATGTGACTTCCGGTTTTGGAATTTTTTCTCTGCCATATTTATTATCCCTTTTATATTCGACGAGAAGCCAGATGTCACCTTGATACTATAAAGTACTGCAAAAAAGATTTCCTTCTCTGCTTTGGTAAGAGCCTAGCTGGCAGGACTGAAGGGAATATGCCCGAGAGGCAATAATAAAGTGGTTATTATCTTATTCATTGTTTATGATAAATGTGTATTTTGCATGCTATAATTGTATTAATTTGGAAACATTAATACATGTGTGTTTAATAAACAAAAGGAAAGTTCCTAGTTATGTCTCTCTTATAAACTAGCTCGTTGATTAACAAGATGATCAAGGTTTCCTGATCATGGACATTTGTTGTTAATAACAAGGTCACAACATTAGTGGAATGATGTGATGAACATTCATCCGAAGTATAGCATTACGATCAAAGTCATTGTGTTTATATTTCTATAACATCATACGAAGTAATCCTAAGTCCTTAGACCATGAGATCATGTTAATCACTAACACTAGAAGAGTATCTTGATAACATCAAACATCACACCGTGAAAGGGTGATTATAAAGGTGGGTTCAGTGCTACGAAAGTGTTATGTAGAGGCTCATGGATCAAGAGTGGAATTTGTCCATCCCGATGATAGATAGATATACTCTGGGCCCTCTCGGTGATATTACATTGAGAATAGTGATACGTCCAAAACGTATCTACTTTCTCGAACACTTTTGCTATTGTTTCTCCTCTAAACTTGTGTGATTTGGATGCAACTAACATGGATTGATGCTGTTTTCAGCAGAATTGCCTTGGTGTCTACTTTTTGTGCAGAAAATCAACTATCAAGAAAAATCCCGGAAAATATGCCAAAAATCCTATTTCACCCGAAGACTCCAGGAGCTAGAATATGAGACGGAGAAGAGCCAGGGGGTGGCCACACCACCTGGTGGCACGGGCCAGGCCAAGCCGCGCCAGGGGGTGGTGTGGGCCCCCCAGGCACCCCCTCAGTCTCCCTCTTCGCCTATAAGAAGCCTTCTGTCCTAAAAACTCCGGGGGTTCGATGTTTTTCCAGAAGGAGTTCCGCTCCGCCGCCACCACCAGATTCCACGAAACAGCACCAGAAACTCTGTTCTGGCACCCTGCCGAGATGAGGAATTGGAGGATATCATCGCCACCATCATCACCATCGCTTCTCCATCGACCATCCATGTTTCCCCCATCTATGAGTGTGTAATCCCCCGCTGTAGGCTATGGGGATGGTAGGGATTGGATGAGATCGTTCATGTAATGGCATCAGATTGTTAGGGCATGGTGCCTAGTATCTTTTATTAGTGGTTTATGACTTTGTTGCGACTTGTTGTGCTTAATGCTTGTCACTAGGGCCTGAGTTCCATGATTTTAGATTTGAACATGTTATTGATTCATTATGATAGTATTGTTTTTGGTCTTATCTACAAGTTGTATACACACGTTGTTGTCCGGAACCAATGGCCCCGAAGTGACAGAAATCGGGATAACCGGAGGGAATGGCTTTGATGTGAGGATCACATGTGTTCACGGAGTGTTAATGCTTTGCTCCGATGCTCTATTAAAAGGAGCACCTTAATTGAGGCCCCGCTGCAAACAGGCTGGCAGGACAAAAGATGTTGTGCAAGTTCTCATTGCGAGCATGTATGACTGTATATGGAACACATGCCTAGGAATCTAGTACTTGGATGCTTTATCTTATTTATCTGCAATTGCACTATGTTCTGATTGCTATGTGAATTGTATTGTCCATGCAATGCCCGTCCATCCATCCCTATGCCTACCGCACTCGAATCCCACTGTTTACTGCTATTGTTACTGCTGTCTTTACTTTACTACTGCTGCTACTTTACTATTCCTACTATAAAACTGTTGCTACTGATAAACTGCTGTGAGCAATATTGTTTCCAAGTGCAGCTGAATTGACAACACAGTTGTTAAGGCTTATAAATATTCTTTGGCTCGCCTTGTGTCGAATCAATAAATTGGGTTTCACTTCCCTCGAAAATACTAAGATACACCCCCTATACTTGTGGGTCATCAAGCCTATTTTCTGGCGCCGTTGCTGGGGAGCATAGCTTTATTTATCAAGTTCACTTGGATTCTCTATTGTTCGCTGCTATCCCTCCATCATGGGTAAGTCTCGTGATGGCAAGTTTTAGCGGTTCGGAACACCTCTACTGCTCTTGATTCACCATCTGTTATAAGTAAGCTTGTTACACCACCACATACACATGCTACACACACTGCTACTACTGCTGAATCTGAAACTTCTGATGCTTCTGATGCTGTTTCTACTGTGCTTGATAAGAGTGGTTCATTAGGTCCTTTCCTAGATGCTACGATTGCTAGAACTATAGCTAGAAATACTGAAACTCCTAATGAAGACACTACTACACCTGTTAGTTCACCTAAGTCTAGTGAGATTTATGACATTGAAGATGGTTATGTTGAGATGACCGATGAATTTATTAAAGAATGTAAAAACACCCATGATAGGAGCGTTGCTAAGAGTCTCCTTGAGAGGCGTACTATTAGACCCAAATTGTCTCCTATTGCTAAGTTTGCTGCTTCTCCCATAAACATTAAAGATAAAAATTATGATTTCTCTCTTGATCTATCTTACATAGCTATTGTTGAGAAAGAACCTTTTTGTGGGACTAGGAATGAAAGTGCGGTAGCACATATGAATGAACTTTCTACCATGAGTGGCTTGTTTTCTGGTGATATTAAGATGCGTACTTACTTTGTTGATAAGATTTCCCCCTTTTCACTGAAAGGAGAAGCTAAAACTTGGTTTAGCAATTTACCTCCTGGATCTATTGATAGCCCAGAGTGCTTGATTAGAACTTTCCTGCAGAAATATGTTCCTCCTAGTGCTAGACATTCTATTTTGCAGGAACTTTTGATTTTAAACAGGGAGAAAAGAGGTATTGCCTGAATCTTGGGTAAGGTTTTGTGATTTGATTCATGCACAAGCTGGAAGTCCATTACCTAAGAATGAGCTTCTTGATATATTTTATAATGGACTAACCGAAGAATCTAGGACATACCTAGACAGATTGTGTTTTCAGGAATAGGACTCCTAAGGAAGCCGAGGAATTAATGGCTAAAATAAGTAAGAACTATGAAGATTGGACTCCTCCTAAACAAGCTATACCTGAAGTAATTGTACCTGAACCTACTATTCCGGAGCCTATTCCAAAATCAAAGAAGAGAGAAGTTATTGAATTAAATGATGAAGTGATGAAGGAAGCTAAGAAATGTCTTAAGGAGAAGGGAATTAAAGCTGCAGATGTCAAGAATTTACCCCCTATTGAAGAATTATGTAAGCCTATTCCCTACTCACCCACTATTGAAGTACACTCTCTCCAACACTTTGATGAAGGTGATATCCCTTATTCTAAACCTCATGATCAATGCTTAGAAGAATTCAATATTTTTATTGTTAAGCAATTTAATTTTAATAAAAGGGTGCAAAATCATCTAATGGAAAACACTAGAGCTATTGTTGAGTTAAAAGTTATTGTGGAAAGAACCTCTAATGATGTTAAAATGATTGTTAAACACTTTCAAATGGTTCAAACTCAAATAGATCAACTTGTTAAAGTGCAAAAAGACTTGCTAGTTAATGCTGCTAAACAAAAACATGCTTATGAAATTAGAACTAGAAGTGGAGCTGCTACCCAGGATCCTCTATATCCTGAGGGGCATCCCAAAAGAATTGAGAAGGATTCTCAACAAGCTGAAAATAGTGGTTCTACTCGTAATAAAAGGAAAAAGAAACATAAAACTGTTGTAGAACCCTCTAAACCTGCTATAGATCCTAATAGTATATCTATCTCTGATGTTGAAACTGAAAGTGGTAATGAAGAAAATGAAGTTGCTAATGAAGAAAAAGTTGAAGAAGAACCTAAAAACCACACTAAGAATACTAAATACACCAAAGAAGATTTTATTGCTAAGAAACATGGTAGTGAAAGAGAACCTTGGGTCCAAAAACCTATGCCATTCCCTGATAAGAAACACAAGTCAAAGGAAGATGAACACTATAATAAGTTTTGTGAGTGGATGAAACCTTTATTCCTGCAAATTCCTTTGACTGATGCTATTAAATTGCCTCCTTACTCAAAGATATGAAGGATATTGTCTCGAATAAAAGGAAGATCCCTAATGAAGAAATTTCTACTTTGCTTGCTAATTATTCCTTTAATGGTAAGGTTCCAAAGAAACTTGGAGACCCAGGGATTCCAACTATCCCTTGCTCTATTAAGAACAGTTATGTTAGAAAAGCTTTGTGTGATTTGGGAGCTGGAGTTAGTGTTATGCCTTTCTCTCTCTATAAGAGGCTACAACTAGAAAAATTAATACCAACTGATATATCTTTGCAACTGGCTGATAAATCTACCACTATTCCTGTGGGTATATGTGAGGATGTACCTGTTCAAGTGGCTCATAATTGCTTGATATTAACTGATTTTGTTGTGCTTGAAATGCCTGAAGATGATAATATGTCTATTATTCTTGGGAGACCTTTTCTTAATACTGCAGGAGCTGTTATTAATTGTAATCAAGGAAAGGTGACTTTCAATGTGAATGACAAGGAACATACTGTCTATTTCCCCAAGAAGGTTGAAAGAACTTATGGTTTGAATTCAATTGAACTTGTTGAGGGCATTCAAGTTGGAGAAATATATTGTCCGATACCAAGAGAAAAATTTGAAACTATTATGATTGGGACCATTGCTATCAAGGTTGAGGTAACATAATCATTAGTGGAATACAAAGTTTTGTCTCATATGGAATTGTTTTGGTAACAAGACCTGATTAACCTTGTTAACAAAAGGATTTCATTGAACAAAACAATGTTTTCATTATGATTATCTCTGTTTACTTCTATTCTATCTATGTTAGTTTTTGCTTTCGTTTAGTTTTCTTTTTTGTTGTTAGTTGCTTGCATGTTAGAGTGTCTTAGAACTTTTGTAGTTCTAGCTTTGTTTTGTCCTTGCATCATGTTTCCAAAAAAAATCTGTCTGTCAGAAAATCATTCTTTTATGCCTGAAAATGCCCAAAAATAAAGTGTCTCGAAACATTCCAGAAAATTCATATTAAATTTTTACGTGAAAAAAGGGGCAGAGGAGTACCTAGGAGCTACCAGGGGGACCCACCAGGCAGGCACACCACCTGGTGGCGCGGCCTGCCCTGGGTGGTGCCATGCCCTGGTGTGGGCCACCCCTAACCCCCACTAGCTCTCTCACCTGCCACTTTCTTCTATCTCCCGAGTAAGCTCCAGTTCATTGCTCAAAATCGCGTTCTTGCTGTGCTTGCTCTTGATTTTTTCGATCTCCTTGCTCAGCCCATCTTTCTTGCTGAAATTTGGAGCAATTGTTCCCTGGTATGTGACTCTTCTCCTTGTCCAAGTAGATTTGTGTTTGGTGGATTATACATTGAGTATTTTGCTGCTGTAGGTGACTAGTTATGAGACCTTGTAAGCTTGTTTGATGCTTAGAGATATGGTTTTGATGCATGTTTAGGCCTCTTACAAGTCCCTATGAGTAGAATCCTTCATTATATTTACTTTGCAATCACTTGTTTAATAGGTGTTTAAATTTCAGAATAGAAGATAAGTGAGCACCACCTAAACCAACATGAATTATGGGTGCCTGAGATCATGAAGGTCCACCGGGAGGAGGAAGTTTTTCCGTCCATTTATCCATGCTCTGAGTTCATGAGAGCTACAGGAATTCTCCAAGATTTCCACACTTTGGTTTCTAATGCAAGGTTAGAGCACTTTTTGGAAGATGAACCTTGTCAATTTGTGAAGCTAACCATGTCTATGGTGCAGGACTTCCAATTTAGTCACTCTTTGCCTAACCCCATGGTCCATTACAAAATTTACAATATTGTTGTCGACCTTTCTCTTGATGATTTTTGTGCAGCTATTAAGGTACCTCAATGGGGATCATGTAGAAGGATTAAGGAGAGACCTGAACCACTCATGGATTTATACGCAGAAATTTGCCAAGGTAGCAGCTTCTCGAAGGAGAGTGGAAAAATACGTAACATTCATCTTCCCTCCATTCACTATTTTGCCTACTTTATTGCCAAGTGTGTTCTTGCTAGGAAAACTGCCAATAAGTTATCTTCTTATGATCTAGCATTTATCTCTGCTGCTCTTAAACGAGATAGGTCTTACAACTTAGGTGCTTTGATAGCTTCCCGTCTTGCTGCTAACCGTGAGAAAGGGGGAATTTGTGGAGGCCTCATTGCTTCTTGTTTACTAGCATTGCATGGTTTAGTGCCTCATCATCTAGACCTACAGTTTCCCATAGAGAGGCTTGATCTTAATTCCATGGTACAGCATAAATTTGTTTCCTCATGGGCTAGTATGAGTGAGTTGTCTTATGAGATAACTTTTCTCAAAGCTGGGTGGAGAAAGAGCAAGTCCGAGCATGTTGTTCTTTTGCCTGCACCTATTTTGTTTAACGTTGATAACAGGTTAGGATGGTCCCTCACTGAGGAGGAGCTTGACACGTACTTGGGAGAGCTCTCCCAACTGGAGCAGGATACTAGAAGGGAGGTCACGGATGATTCGGTCCATCCCTCGAATGAGGGGGAATCTTCATATTAGCAGCCTGCTTATGATTGGGGAGCTTCTTCTTCTTCCCACGGGCCCAACTACGACCATTCTTATCAAGATCCGCCTGCTTGGAACCCCTACTCGTACATGGATTGATACCCACTTAGGCCAAAAGCCTAAGCTTGGGGGGAGGTACGCCGACACCGCACTCATCTCCTTATCATGTTGCGTCGGTACTTTGTATATTCATGTTTCGTTATCTTTTTAATTTTCATTCTTTCTTTGCTTTTGCTTTCTAAAACACAAAAAGACCAAAAATATTTCTATTGTTTCTCTTTGGTTTGCTTCTTCTTTTCGCCTTGGTTTGTTTTTCCCTTTTTGCTTTATTTGAACTATTCAAAAAACCCAAAAAGATTTTGCTTTGCTTGTTTTTCCTTTTTGGTTCTTGTTTTAAAATCGAAAACAACAAAAATATTTTTCGTTCTTTTTTGTTTTTGTGAGTTTGTTGCAGGGTTCAGCAGTCCTCAGTGGGATTTGGTTTCATATTATTATTCAAGCCACACAAGTGAAGAGCAATAATGAGGATTAATGACAATTTGAGGCGTGGTAAGAGGCTGGTAACAAACTCTATTTGTTTTCATTCTTGTACATATACTCATCATTGTGGGCTTGCTTAGCCCGTTCGTGTAGGGTGTATGTTATCTTTGGATGCTTAGTAGTTCTTGCTTTCTTATGATTAGCCCCAGCTCGCCAATAGTTTGTAGCATGTTTTATGAATGTTTGCTTGCATTATTCTATTCATAACTTGGTATGACACCATGGTATCTTCCTCTGAATGTTTCATTTGAATTGACTTGGCACATGCTCACGCATGCACATGACTGTAATAATCAGTTAAGCCTTGATGAATTATTTTGCCTTGAGGATCTTGAGTCACTTTCATGCCATGATTAGTCCTGTTTTGTTGCAAGCATGATTATGACAGCTATTGCTCTCTCATTGGTCGCTACCTTACTATTGCTAGCCTTCACTCACACTGAGTATGTTTTACTCAAGTTTCCAACTCCCTAAACCAAATACTTTCAAAGTGTCCACCATACCTACCCATTAGCATCATTTGGTACTTCCGTGCATATTCGTTATGCCTTGTTTTCTTCTGAATAAAATGTTTGCTTGTTATGAGAAAGTTAGTTAGTAAAGCTCTCACGAACTTGATGGCCCACTTTATTTTCTTGCACTTAATAAACCTGAACCATTGCGTCCTTCTTTGTTGCGTATATGCTTGCGCTTTATAAGTTGAAGTTAGCAGAACCATGTTTCATGGGGAACGTTTTCAACATTTCATTGTGTGGCATCCCGCTAAAACCACTAATAGAAAATCGCTGTATTTTTGTGCATTGCATCATCATGACCGCATGCTCATGTCATCATGCCACATTGCAGTTGAGCATCGTCATCGTCATGCATGATTTGTTTAAAAACTATTTTTGAAAAGTCTGGATTTGTTTTCTAAACGCCCCGTCTTTATTTCAAATAAAACTCCGATCTTTTCCAGATAGTTTTATTTGTCTAAAATTATTTACAAAGGCCTATTTCAAAATAAAAATAAAAGTTTAAGTTGTTTTTTTGGAGGCAGCCAGCCAGGCCCAAAGCCCAGCCGGCCACCTCCTTCCTAGCCTAAACCCTAACCCCACCTACTCCCTCCCCAACTCCTTCTGCCGCCGCCACCCTCCATCCCACACGCACGCACCCAGCCAAAACCTCTCTCCCTCCACCATACGCCAGCCTGGCCCCGGGCCCACACCTGCACTGCACCTGCACGCACTCCCGCAGACGCGCCCAATCCCCACGCGCGTGACCCATCCTCGTGCCGCTCGCGACCCGCTCAGCCCTGCTTTTCCCTCTCTCTCTCCCATCGTATGCACCCTGCCCCGTCCCACCTACCGTGGCCGGCCCCACCCCCAGCGACACCCTGTCGCCCCCGTCTTCCCCTTCCTCTTCCTTCCCCGATGCAGAGCTTCGCCGCCCTCTACCTGCTCCATGCGTCGGCCGCTCCCTCCCGTCCTCGCTAGGGCTCGAGGCCCCGCGCCGCCATCAGGCCGCCCTCATCCCCGCCGCCTCTCCCGTCCCCTGTCCAACCGCCGCCGTCCACCACGCCGAGCTCCTCTACCACGACCCCACGCTGCTCGAGCCCGAGCACGCCGGCCTGCAAGCACGCGCCGTTGCCGCCGGAGCTCCTCCGCCCATCCCCGCCAACGCCTGCCATTCCCCGCGCCCAGGGACCCTTCCGGCCGATGCCGCCCGAGACTACCCCGAGGTCGTCGTCCCCGACACCTCCGGTCAATGCCGCCACCGTCCGTCCGAGCCCGTCCCTGGCCGCCTCGAGCGCCTCCACTCCGGCGCTCATCCTGCCTCCGCTGCCTGTGACGACGAGCCGTGAATCGTCGCCTCCATCTGCCTTCCCGAGCCCGCGCAGGCCACGCGACCCTCTCTGTAGCACGCCGCAGGATGGTGTCGCCCAGCGCGTCGCCTCTGCCCTACACCTGCTCCGGCGGCCCACCTCGTCTCCTATCGGGAGACCCCTGCTCTAGCACGCAGTGTTCTCTAGGAGCTCTCAGTTCGTTGCTCCTGTTTCTAGTAGTATTGCTCAAGTTCAAGTGGTGGCGACGTTTTGTTATACGTGATGTGCCGATAGTGTTATCTTTCCTAGATGGTATCGGAAGCCTTGGACAAAACCTTAGACACGTGCATCGTCACCAAGTCCCTCCTCGACAAGATCTTCTCTGAAACTAAGGACGCAAGAGGGTCGAAGCTCCACGGAACGCCAAGTACTTCTACCGGGGCTAGTGACTCGAAGCTCCTCTTCACGGACGACAAGAGCATCACCAGGAACAAGTACCCCAACAAGATCGATCGCTAGCCGAGACCGATGAGAAGAGAAGTTTTGGTGCCGATGGTGGAACATGAACCCGAAGGACCGCCTGGTTACCGCTAGAAGACCATCATTGCTGATGCAAGATCGCCATCGACAAACGACGTCATACCCAAAGATCGCCTACCTGGAGCGACAAGATCGCTACACGGAACGCCAAGACCCCCGTACCTGAAGGCTTCCGACGCGGAACACCAAGGTCTCCTTCCCGGAACGCGATGAACTTCTTCGATGACGACAAGTACTTCTCCCTAGACGCCAAGTTCGTCGAGAACCCGGATGTCAAGGTCGCCGACGCAGCACGCTAAGTTCTTCATCCCGCACGCCAAGACCGGCCCGATATGCGGACCCGACAAGATCTTCGCGACGACAAGATCGACACCGACCAGGACGAGTCTGATGCGCCCCTGTCGCCAAACCAAGTCCTTCTTCCCGGAACGCCAAGCTCTCCTTCCGTTGTCCGAGACCGATCCCGTCGAACCGCTCCTCGTCGAACCCTGAGTCTGACCCCGAACCCCCTGGAACCCAAGATCTCCTGAACCCAGATGTGTGACCCTAAGCCTCTATTTTTATAATATGACATATACCTGTCGCATCATTAAATCCTCATGCTTGCATACATGTCATCTGGTGGGTTGGGTTAATTAGTCGATTCACCTAAATTAAATATGGAGTCTATATGCGGGCTATTCTAGTCTTATTCCGGACTCCATTTAAATTGATGTAGCGAACCGATGCCATGTTTTGTCTTGCTAATCCAACATTTAAATTGCGAGGTAGTTAAATAACTTGAACCGCCTAATTAATTGTCGGGACCCCGGTTCCGCTTAATATTGCCTAATTGCACCGCATCTGCATCATATCATAACCATGCCGGATCTTCTGCCCTAGTATTAAATATTGCATTCGGTGTTTGTTCTAGTGTTTGCTTCTTCGCGGATTAGGCCGATGAGTTGATGCGAGTATCGACAAGTTCTCCGGATATGTTCCGTCGGTAGTGTTTTCCCAGGCGAGCATCTCCCTCTTTCTACCTATTTTGCATTTATAGTCTATATTTCCTCCTGTTGATCTATTGCTATCCGTGTCACGATGCTTTAGTTTCCGTGCACCAGTTATATCCCGTGCAGCCTCTATATTGCCATGGACACCTCCTAATACCTGTTGTTTGGTAGATAGCTAGCCTTGCGAGTCGTAGTTGCTTGCTCAGGTGCGATCTCGTGTTGTTGAGTACCACATTTGTTGGAATGCTGGCAGATGTTTATGGTAGAGATGATCATGTCTTTAATTACAACTAATAAATTGTTGTGATAACTAATGAAAGTGGCACCGGTGGGAAATATGCGCTATTTGGTTTTTCATGCCCACTTGTGTCCCGTAGGCCCCGAGTACTTGATACCTGTTCCTTGACTATTCGCACTATCCACATCCGGGAGACCCTATGGGATCCCCCTGAGCCAGAGCTTGATTCATTTCTATTTCTTGGGGCCACAAACTAGTTTGGGGTTTTATTACTATCCTATACTTATGCCATGCTTTACTGCTTTATTTATGATTGTGCGTGGAGCACCTGTACTGTTTTGGATGCGGAGTGTTTTCGCGGTATCGACAAGCCCAGTCACACTTTCGGGTTCCCAGTCGTTTACAACCATTGACGCAAACCTTGGGTCCGTCTCGGAGCCGTCCAACTTCGTTGCGGGTAGCTTAATGGGGTGGCCCCCTGAAATATTTATCAATCCTGTGATTGCTTTATCGTGAAAGCCTCGTTGGGTTTTGAGTTGGTTTTTCCGAGGTTGATCGAGTGTGTGTTGCTATTTGTGCACCCCTGCAGGGTAAAACTTTCTGAAAGTCGTGTCCGTGGTTATGGACGACTTGGAGCACAGTATCTTGATCATAGACAAGCATAACTAAAGTAGTGCTATAAATTTGACTTAATATGTGACTAGTAATCAGATTCAAATACAACGGAATGTATATTAAAAATAACAACAACTGGTGGAGCTGGGGTTCCTTGTGTCTTGTTATATCTGCCTAGTAAGTATTACAACTCCAATGGAATGTGATAAATGTGCCAACAACTGCTGGGTTTTGGGATTCCTCAGGACAATTATATCTGACTAGTAAATGTTCCAACTACAACGGAATGTTAACTAAAACTGCCCACTACTTATGCTTCAGGATGACTCATGCTATCTATATCTGATTAGTAAATGTTGCAACTATAATGGAATGAGTAAAACTGCCCACTGTGTGAGTTCCTTGGTCCGACTTCCTCGTTTGGTCTCGAGAGGGGAAATACCAGGATGGGTATGTTTGGTGTTAGTATCAGGTAGGATCCAAATAGGTCTTTCTTACCCCTCTCTAATAGCCGCCAGTGATACCGAGTCTCTATAGGTTGTTTAGTGCCGCTGCGTTGCCGCTTCAGTCCACGATACCTATGTAGGCGAGAGCCGCCGAATTCTAGCCTCGCCGTGTACTGGCCTCAGTACTGACGCTCCTCTTTTTCCTTTGCCCTTTGTCGGCACCCCTTTTGTTTTAGCAGGTTTGAGATCGATGTCGTTAGCAGGGTTACCCTTCCGGCTTGGCCTGGGCAGGGTTATGTACGCCATTGGTTATTCTTTAGGGCTCTTAGCCCCATTTGCATCTTGTCCGTACACGGACGCTGTAATGTTTTCAAGGTGATTTGGATCTTTGTATTGTATATCTGTATTCTTGACTCATTGAGTCACTGTTGTATATATATATATCTGTTCTGTGGGTCCCATCGAGGACTGTTGTGTAATTGTATTACTTCGTTTTCCACCCGCACGAAAGTTCCTGGTGGGCGTCCTTGAATCGTTTCTATGCGGGTTTGGTGGAAAGGGCTAAAACTTGCATAGGGTCGATTCGATGGTGTTACATGTTGGTACTTAGTACCTCGTTGATATCGTGTTCTTTTACTTATGGATCCCGGCGGTGTGAAATAAAAGTGGAACTTGTAAGATCATGGAGTTTGTATGTATGTTAGAGAAACGCCTGGGTCACTAGCCTAAGCCATGCCTAATCATGGTGGAAACTTGTAGCATAACCATAATGAGAATTCTATGAAGCATCCTCAATATAAATCTATGCACATAGTAAATAAAAAGATCACTGAGATGCTCATTGTCTGCTTGCCTTGTTATTTTGATTATGGGACAGCTCCCGTGTCATGTGCAAGCGGTACCCGGTTGGCGGTTCTCTATGATACGTATATACTTACAATGACAAGAGCTTACTTGTGGCTGAAGTTGAGCAGCATGAGGATCCGTCTTCGTAAGTAAGGGGCATGAGACTTCGACTTATAACTTGTCAAGCATATCCTCTTAGTTGTGTCACTTTAACCTTAACCATTTAAAGATGTTTATGTGAATGTTTGTTAATTAAAGTAATTAACAAAATTCTGAATAAAATTAATAAAAGAGTTTTATTAAATGAGAGAGTATTAAATTTGGAGAAATTTAATGCATTTAAAGTGGAGACTTTAAAAGAGAATGTGAATGGGCATTTTAATGTGGAGGGGGTTACCACCACATGAATGGGGGAGGTGAGGGGTCACCCCCATGGGGCGCCGGCCATGGGGAGGGGTACCCCCCTCCTATAAAAGGCCACCCTTCTCACCCTTATTCCTCACACCTTCTCGTGAAGGATCTCTCTCCCCCTCTAGTATTTTTCCCCCATGGTCTCGGATTAGCGAGATACATGTTCCTGGTGGCTTTATCTGGAAAGGAGTTGCTGCTTCCGTTGCTTTGCTGGAGCGAGGGACGAAGGTTGTCGGGGTACCGGACGTGTGTGTGATCACGGATGCACCGCTGCTTTGCGGTGCTAGACTTGGTGGTATTGGACTGGCTGGAGCTGGATCTGATGGACATGCTGGAGCTGGACCTGCTAGACTTCATCACGATCTTGAGATCGGCAAGTGTACGACTACATCATCCATGAGTTTCATCTCGTTAACAAAGCTTTGTTGTCTTGGAGGGTATGTTCTCTATGGATGTATATCCACCCGTTGCTTGTATCTAATAGATAGATCTTGGCGTATAATAGTTCCCATCGTAGAAATTTTTTGTTTTCTATGTTGCGAACCCTTTAGTGGTATCAGAGCCTGATCTATGAATAGATGCTTTGCACGGGTAGTACACATATGTTTATATGTGGGCGATGATGATCATGTTATTGCTTATTACATGTATTTTGGATATTGGTGGCATAGTGGGATGAAGAGGCCCGAACCAACTTTACATGTCATCGCACATGAGACCGGTTCCATGACTGACATGCAACTAGTTTTGCATAAGTGGCTGGCGGGTGTCTGTCTCTCCTACTATAGTCAATATCTGATTTACAACAAGTTGCTAATAATTTGGTTATCATCATTGTGGTTCCATGTTTGTAGGTAAGACCGGTTCTATCTTTCGAAAGCCCTAAGCCACGTAAAACTTGCAAATGATAAATTAGAGGCGTCTAGTTTAGATCGTTGCTGGACTTGTGTCATGATATGGTAATGTTGTGAATTGATGTATAGTTGATACCCTTACAACACACTTAACGTGTAAGTTCCATAGACCTTAGCCTTACACACAAAAGAATGATAGAGATCATACCACGATGCATGTGATGGTGATCAAATGCATGGACCATATCATCCCACTTTACACATATGATGTTCGCATCTTATATTGTTAGTTTGGCGCTTTTAGTAGCATTATAAGATGATCCCTCATTTAGATATCAAGATAAAAATGTGTTCTTCCTTAAGTACGCACCGTTTATGTTTTGCCACTTCAAGACATCACGTGATGATCGGGTGTACTTGAATCCACGATCATATTTTGGGTGTAAGGCAGTTTTACACATGTGAGTACTAAGGTTCTTACTTGGCGAGCCTAGCATGTACAGACATGGCCTCGGAACACGGACCGAAAGGTTAAGCATGAGTCATATAGTTGATATGATGCCCATATTGATGCTCGCCTCTGAAGCTACATCGACTCACGTGATGATCAGACTTGGTGTAGTGGATTTGGTTCATGTAATCACCAAAATGGCACGAGGGATGTCGTTTTTCCGTGGGTGTTCATTTCTAATTTGGATTAGTCGAACCAAAATTTTCATAAACTAAATCAAAGTGAATTTGCATAACTTGTTGTATTCATTGGCATCTATTTACTACCTTATGCTTAGTTTTAATTGAGATAATAGAACTATAGAATTCTGGATATTTACTTTATGAACTAGTATCGTATTGCTTTGAATGTCAATTTAAAGTTTAGAAGTCCTATTGTAAACTTTTAGCAAACTCTATTTACTCAATGAAGTTTAATAAGTAGTATTAAATCAAGAGTAAGAATTCCAATGTTAGTATCTAAAGTATTATGTTTGCCTCCATGATTCTTGATATTCAAAAGTTGTTTTAATATCGAGGTTATCAAGGAGCTGAAATAATTGTTTCAGAAACCATCATGTGTGGAAGATATTATGATATATGAAACAATGTTTTTGGTTGCATTATGATAGATTATAATTTAGCAAAATACATGTTCTCATATTGTATGAGAATTTTTGAAGGATGGAGATGCTAGGCATCCGAATCTCCCAAAAGGTTTCGGGAACTAAAATTATACTCGTCATTCTTCCTTATAGGCTATAGTAGCTTGATCATGAAAGTTGTCATGATAAGGATGAATAGAAGATGTAGCTAAAATGTTTACTACACTAATAGATTACTAAAGAATGGTTTTTTGAAAGAACACCAAACATTTGATGATGGTGATCCACTTCAAAGTGCAAGTCCAAAGGTATTAGTATTTGACTATACACGTTTTGTACTATGTGTCATGTGAATGACACCACTATTGATGTTGATAGATTCTTTTAAAAGGAAAAGAATTGCTGAAAGAGAATCTATAAAATATTTGGCAGAAAAGAAAAAGTTGGAGATATCCAGCTTAGGTATATAGAAGATATACATGTTATGGTTGTATTCTTTGCTTATTAAACAATGTGGTTCTTAGGTATTGGATACCGGTATTGGATACCGAATTGGTTGGTGTGAAGTGTCATACAGGCAACACAATTCATGAACTCCAACGGCCTAACTCCAACTCCAACGGTATTGGATATCGATAATGGTGATGGCTTCTATAGCATGTGCATGAGGTTCTCACTAAGAGTCTGCTAGACCCTATGAGCGCTCTCGTTTCTCCTAGAGGGTGTCTCGTGATATGTGATGTACCACTTTCATAGTTGATGGGTGTCTTTCGTGTTGTCAGGGCATAAGGCCATGATGACATGGTCTCCGCCCATTATCTGGTGTTGGGGGATGACCCCAGGTAGGGTCATGCTGAGGTATAAGGACAAAGTCCACCGAGGCATAAAACGGCTAAGGCATGAGCTGGCCGAGGTATATAAGGGCCGGCCAAGTTACGGCCAGGTTACCCAAGCCCGAAAAGCACCAGCAAGACTCGGCCGACATATATTGTATGCACGAGGTTTTCATTGTTACATGCTTGCAGGTACCGTCTTGGCCGAGTCATCTGGACTGGGGCCGAGTCAGGGGTTGGCGTCGTGCTCAAGGAGTGAGCCAGTCCCCAAGGTCGGCGCTTCTCTCTCTCACGGGAATCTAGGGAGAGACAAGCACTAAGGAAAAGGGATAGAGGAGCAGAGACGGAACAGAGGGTCACGGACGTGACAATGTCTGACCCCAACGGTCAGACAACGTTGGACTCCGAGCCATTGCCGCACAGAGGCTGGCGACAGAGGAAAGGACGGCGCCAAACTACTATTTGGGGACAGGCATCTTCATGGAATATCCGGGCCACGTAAGCCCTAGCTGTAACCTGGCCACCCCTTTATAAGATGAGCCAGGGCCTCCAGGGAGGGGGTCGGTCCATTAGCACTACGGGAAAACCCTAGATCGAGAAGAGAGTAGAAGCACTTCATCTTATTTTTCTCTTTGATTCAGCTCAAGGAGCACTTGTACTCATCTAGAGATCGTAATATAAGATCTAGTGCTGAAGTAGAGGTTTTATCTTCATAGGAGAGCCTCGAACCTGGGTATATCGTGTGTTTGGTTGTGTTCTTCGTGTACGGATTCACCGCACTATCCCTCCCCAGATACCACTAGTGTTCATAGGCCCCATCTTTAGTCTAACCATGGCATCTGCCTTGACACCACCACGACATCTGATTTGCAGGTGTCGTGTGGTGGCTTTAGGTTTTTTATGTTGTATACTCTTTGTGAGTCATTTGTTGTATAAAATCATAAAAGAAGCTCAGCTGCTAAAGAAATTCCGCAATAGGGGAGTTGTCCTTCAATAATGGTCTATGGCGATAAATAGTTTCGTGGTAGTTGAAATGTCTCCTAGGAAAGTGCATGCATCATGGAGTTCACCTTTTCTCCTCCCGTAGATTAGGATTGCACAACGGGCACTATTTGTTAATTGCAAGTGGATTTTGGTTACAAATTTGTTGACCACCCAAAGTCCTGATGGTGTGCATCAAGTAATTCGTACTAGAACTACGATCTTTGTACTATGAGAAGAGATCATGGTTGAATCTTTCCAGATGGAGCAGTTCAGAAAAATAATTTTGGCATGGGTGTACGAAGTCATACCCCTTGTCCCTACTAACACTTCGATGGAAAAACAAACATGCTTGGTACGTGAGTATGTAGTTCGTACGCTGTCTTTTGGATTAAGGAGACCAATTAAATTTACCCAAGACATCGTCAAACCCTACTAGCATAACATAATCATTTTTTTACACATTGCAATCGTCAACGGCGGTAGTTTCCTGGAGCAGCAAGTAAACCAACCGCAAAACGACCGCGTAATCGCGTATATATACGATTATTAATTGTACAAGTGCAAACTAACCAATTGCTTTTCGCTAGTATTTAGATCAACCACGCGTTTAGTGATGGCACACTCTGGACGATAAAATGGCCGGAACTAGGAATGTCTACGAATGGTTCGCGAGCCTTGCTTGGAATTCCAAAGTTTCCAACGTCATAGATTTTCCGGCGTCCTGCTTGATTTCTTGGACATGCAAGTTGCCAACATGTGTGGAGTCTACAGCTCGATCGACCGTGTCAACCGTCAAGGGACGACAAGCATGCGATTGCCATGGATTGCAATGGCATAAACCATGGACTCTATAAAGAGAAGTCAACTGTCAGAAGGTTGTTCCTATTGTGCATTTTTTTAAGGAACAACCCAACTAACTATACTGATCGATCGGTACGTTCCTGTAATCAACTGAGGCAAAACAGCGATGAAGTGCTGCGCGCGATGAGCCGTCGGCGTCATAGCGGTTCGTCGACCTCAGAAACGACCAGATGCACGCACCGGCCGGCGCAGGCGCTGGCGTCAAGACAGCGCGGTCACCGGCATCATCTTCCGGCGGAGCGGGATTTTTATACTCCCTCCGTCCTAAAATAAGTGACATGGGTTTGTCTTATATAGATACATTCGAATTTAGACAAACCCATGTCACTTATTTTAGGACGGAGGGAGTATTAGGTATCTGGAGTTCAAAATAGTAACGAGCATATACCAATATAATAATATAGAATAATATATACTTTTTTTGTTTTAAAATATAAGATATTTTAGTTTTTTTAAAGCGAATGTATCTAAACGCTTTTAGTGTCTAGGTTCGTAGTAAATCAAATAAAATGCATCTAGATACATTCGTTTTATAAAAGTTAAAACATCTTATATTTTAAAACGGAGAGGTAGTATGCAAGTTTACAATAACAAGAGCGGAACTATATATTGTTCATAACAAACCAAAAGAAATTGTAGTTCGTCCTTTGTTAATAATAACAAAAGGAATTATTTAACTCTACGGACTATCTCCCTTTTTGAGACCTACAATTTATTTAATTAATTAAGGAGAAATACGACGGAAAAAAATCAAAAGAGAAATTACAACTGAAACACGTCTTAGTTCATACCGTGGCGAACCGCTCTTTGATTCAGGGACTGAACTATTGTTGGCATGCTACTGCTGGGTGGGGGGGGGGGGGGGGGGGGGTTTGCGCTAGGGCAGCTGCCGCAGTGAAAGTGTAAGATGGTTTACCTAAAGGGGGTGAATAGGTTACTGTAAAATTATTTATAATTTTTGCAAGTTTTAGGCTTTGCGGAATATAAGTGTGCCTAAATGCAAACTAGGTGAGGCAACCTAGATGATGATACAAGATACTTCAAGCACGAAGGCTATCACAAAGTAAGCAACACAAGTAAGAGAGTGGTTAAGGAATAACCAAAGCACGCGGAGATGAAGATGTATTCCCGTGTTCACCACCTTTGGGAAGGGGCTACGTCACGTTGAGAGGTGTGAGGTTCCACGAAGGATTCCCTAACACCACAAAGGCTCACCTTCTTCTCCGAGTCTATCCCACGAAGGAATAGCTCACTTACTCGTGGTAAAATTTTAAGATAGTCTCCAAACCCTCACAAACTTTCCACGGAGCAAATAACAAGCCGAATGCCTCTGGACGACCCTAGCTGCTTAGGGTTTCCCACAAACCCAAGAGTAACAAGCTAACTCGATGAACTCAAGGGGGAATGAAATTTGGCTTGGTGGAAACATAGATCGGGACCTCCTCTTGCTTTCTACCAAAGGGATTTGAGTTTGGTTGGATAGAATGGGAGATCCTCAAGAAATTGTGTTTCAACAATGGGGAGAGAGAGAGCTCCAAGAATGAGATATGAACTGAATGCCTAACCTTCTCAAGCTAGAAGAAGAGGTATTTATACTTAAGGGAGAAATCTAGCCGTTTGGAGCACTTTCTGCGAAACCCGATTTTAAGTTTGGTTGGACCGACCCACATACCGGACCTCCCGGTATACAGCCCGGAATACTCACTGTGCGTTAGCCCGGATAGACTCGGTGTAGCAAACCGAGAATCCCGGTTTGGGTTCGGTTTTCTGGTGCTGGTACCGGACCGCCCGGTCTGAGAGCCGGTTCAACCGGCCTGAAAACCGAACTTGGCAGAGATGCTATCAAATGTAGATTTCTTTCCCCTCTCTCTTTGGTGATGGAGCCAGTGGGTGTATGGGATGTGTATAAGGCTTAGAAATTCATCCCCAACAAGCTCATCGAGATAAACCCTCTTAATATTGCGGTGTTTCTAAAGACTCAAGATACATATAAGAAGCAAAACTCCGGCACTTCTCTTCGTTATCAAAATGGGGGGGGGGGGGGGGGGTCTTCGATGATCTTCTAACATACCGGCGGAATAAAACCTGTTTAAGACACTAGTAGGTAGCACTAGTCCGCTCTAACTATGGTGTCATTGTCAACCAAAAACAGTATAGGGTAAACTACCCTTTCACGCAGCCCCCTCCTCCTGCCTTGTGCCTCCCTCCCCTTCTTAGGCCGCCAGCCACTTGGGGAGGAGGGGCGCCCATAATGGACTGCCACAGGGTGGGCTATTAAGGGTAGGATATATTATTATTTTAATATTTAATTCATCCAATTAAATACTAAAACAATATTAAGTCTCTGAACATTTCGTCTATCTTGAAACCTTTTCCGTCTCTCTCCAGGATAATTTCGTAGTTCCCTCTCTTTTCTTCAATTACCTCAAATCAAACTCTAAGCATCATCTACCCTTAAGCGTGTCACCCTACGGTTTGGGAATGCACAGACATGGTCCAAATACCACTCCGATGAATGACCAACAATGGGATCTAGAAACCCATGATGGTCCACATGCATTCCATGAATTAACTTGATCGTTTGAACCTTAAACGTCGAGTTTCATTCCCTTTGCTACACGATACCTGGTTTGTTCAAGATCTGATCTTCAGCATCCCAGTACCTAGTTCCATGTTGTTACCGACAAACACATTTACAACATTCCCCGTGACCTAGGCACATGCTTCCAAGTTTCGTAGATGTAATCTCACCGAGTGGGCCCATAGTATCTATCTGTTACGTGGATGGCCAAATCCCGATCTCTATGCATACGCCTCAACATATCCCTTCGGAATACCTGAGAGACGCCTTTGTTATCACCCTATTACGGTGTGATGGTTGATGCAGTCAAGGCAGCCTCTGGCGATAGTGGTTAGACATGATCTCACGGTCAAAGTATTGACTTACTATATTTCTTACTTATCGCAATATTGAACTTTGTGACTGGATCAGTGTGTGTCCATCACCTCATTCACTCAATGACATGACTCCATTGTCTATTGACATAAATGTCCATGATCGAGAAACCTCGATCATCAGATGACCGATAAACTAGTTGACTAGAAGTTACTAAGGACTTAGTTTATTTACATACCACATGTGTACTAAGGTTCCACTTAATACAGTTATAGTATGGTATAAAACTTAATAAGAATATTTGAGATATGATAATAAAATATCTTTATTATGTTTCTCTAGGGCATATCTCCAATACATGGCCCATTAGCAGGGGCTGCAACCTATTCTAGAGGTTTTCTTCTGGTTTTCAATTGTTTTCTTATGGTTTTCTCTAGTTTTTAATTTTTTTCCTTTCTATTTTTGTTTATTTTTTATTTTTTTTCAAATTCTAATATTTTTGAATTTGAATACTTTTTGAGATCCAAACAACGTTCAAATTTGAACTTTTCAAAATCCAAACATTTTTTAAATCTAAACATATTTTCAAATTTAAACAATTTAAAAAAATAAAAAAGTTGTTCAAGAAATAATAATTTTAAAATTTAAACAAATTTTAAGTCTGAACAAATCTCAACTTTGAAATTTTTTAAAATCTGTTAAAAACAAAAAATACAAAAAGAAAAGAATAAAAAACATAAATTATAAACTGTAACTATTTTTACTAGGCTGCCATGGGGAGCGGCCCATTAATAACCCCACGAGCGAAGCGTAATCTCTTCGACTAAGCGCAGAAAATAGGGGCTCGCATTCCGCGTTCGTTGCCACGAAGTGAAGTAGATTCGGTGCCAGCCTACATGAAGGAAAATCTAGGTGAAAGTCCAAATTGACTATTTTGGTCAAGGTTGGATTGGAAACTTGAGAGGGATCTGAATGGAGCGTTTTTGCAAGTTTTACGAGGTTAGCACGAAGTACAAATCAGCACTCATATGTATATAGCTTCCATGTTGTCGTAGTAGATGCTCACATGGTCTTGCATGTTTGAAAACACTCCTAGTTCGATGATGAACTTCCTTAGCTACACAACTTCATTCATCACTTCTGAAGCAGCTATGTACTCTGATCCTATTATAGATTGAGATACAAAGGCATTCTTACGGCTTCTCTAGCTCACAACATCTCCATTCACCATAAACACATAACTTGTTTGAGATTTCGAATTATCTGAATCAGTGTCAAAACTAGTATCAACGTAACCAGTTACGGCAAGTTCCTCTTCATATCTTCCATAGACAAGAAACATATCATTGGTTCTCTTAAGATATTTTAGGATATTCTTAACTGATGTCCAATGTTCTATTCCAGGATTATTTTGGAATCGGCTCGTCAAACTGGTCGAGTACTCAGCTTGACATACATGATAGAACATATGGCTAAAGCATGGTGGATGTTAGACATCATTTCCTTATCATTATTCACTGCTGGACATTGTGTCAAACTCAATGCTTTATGTTTCACCATAGGCATACACCCTTTCTACGCCTGATCCATTCTTAACCTCTTCAGAATTTATCTAGGTAATTACTCTGACTGAATGCTAATAGGCATTTTGATATATCTCTATAGATTTTAATGTCTAATATGTAAGAAGTTTCACCCAAGTCCTTCATAATTTTTTTACTATCAGGAGTAAATAATAGCCTAGATTGTTTTGGCTCAAACAACTATGCATGTCGTCCCCATTATTTTTGGTCGTGGGATGGATGCCGAGAAGGACACGCGGCGACATCATAATGGAGCCCTACTATCCCATGAGACGGGTCCCGCTGTGGGCCAGGGTGAAAGATTCCATAACGCAAATGGGTGCACCGCGCGCCTTCGTACCCTGTGGCGTTGGAAGGTGGACCGCGCGTGTCGTGGGGCCGCTGTCAGCGTACTCGGGGAGGACTGGGATCTATGAGAGGCGTTCGAGGGACGACAACGCTCCTCACCCACCGGGTGGCGGGGCCCACCGAGAGCCGACGTGGCGTCGTGAGCCCGTCCCGGTCGCGGTTTATCACGGACATGGCCTGCCAGGAGCCAACGTGCGGTGTACAACATGTCCGTGCGTGGGTTATCGCGGAGGAGAGCTGAGCTAGCGACATAGGTTGTATCGGAGAGGATGGGCAGACGCGTATTCTCGTGGTGGAGAGTCGAGCTAGCAATGTATCCTATAGATGTCCGCGTCGGATTGCGGGGCCCAACAAGAGCCGACGTGGTGCATCGGAAGGCATGGACGAAACCGGTTTCTCACGGCGGAGAGCTGTCTTCGCAGTGGACCCTTTCCGGATGCATTTTCTCGCAGTGGTAAGCCCAGCTGGAACCTAGGCTATAGACATACACGGTTTCTCGTGGATGCCTCGCGCGCTCGCCATCCGACCCTTTGGTCGCCATCTAGTGGACCACCTGTGCAGCATGGGCGCCATCTAGTCCATTAGGCTTGGAAACGTGCCAATCCTCTGAGAAAACGCATGGCACGCGGGTACTCACAGATCCCTACTACCTACACTACCGCTAGACCGTCCGCGAAAATACGCGCCTCAGATTTATCCTCTCCTTACCTTATCTTTTTGATTCCATGAGTGTAGGCCAGAACCAGATCATCTGTTCGATCCCCGCATGGTACGTGCCCGCGCACGTCGTCGAGCTCATGCCGCTCTGCTGCCTGCTTTGCCATCCATGGCCTCCCGACTCTATGCGGTCATAGGTTGTGGCTGGGCCTGCTACCACCTCCTTTTCCTCCGTACGACGACTCTCCGATTGGCCAGTCCACGCACCGCACACCTGACTCCTCAGGCGTTTTCCTCCGGCGACGACGCTCTCCTTTCGCGGATACACCAGGAACCCGCCTCCTTACGCCCATACCAGTATTCACGCAGGTGAGGTCGCTTCTTCCCGTCACCTATATATCATCCCTACCTGTTTCGCATGTGAGGTCTACACGCAAGATCGCCATGGAAATTCTCCTCGCTCCGATTCTAGACGCCTCCCGGCTACGGGCCAATCAGCGGTAGCAGCGTATAGTCAATCATGACCTCAACGAAGAGGTAAATCTTGACCAACGGCGTACAATGCTCTCGATCCCCTTTTTCGTTTTACTAGCCCCTATCTCACCCCCTACCCGTGTTGCACGTGAGGTCTACACGCAAGAGAGGCACAACCTCCGTCCTCACGATGACTACAGAAGTCTCTCGACTACGGGCCGAGCAGAGTCGGTAGCATAGAGTAGACGATGACCTCAAAGAAGAGGTAAATCTCGAGCCCCGATGTACAACGCTCTCGATCCACTTTTTTCGTTCTGATTTTTTAGGATCTTGATCCCCTTTCTCTCTTTGTTTTGCTCTCAGCTAAAGGAGACACACCTTTTGGCATCGATGTCGACTATTCGTCTACTCGATTTCATGGCAAGTAGCGGATGAGCACAACCCACATGCCACGTTGTACGGAACCGAGAAAAACGGAACCAGTTGGCAGTGTACGCGGGCTTCATCTCACCGGTGGCACTGAATACATGAAGAGCCATGGTAGTGGCGGAGTACACCCGACAACAACAGAACCAGGCAATGGTTTGCTCGACTGTACGCTCCTCTGTGGCTTCTCTCCTCCCCTAGGGAGCCATATCTCTCTATTATCTTTTGGTATGTCAGCGATGAGATAACGCAGGCAGGAAAGTGGAAGAGGATGTTGCTTTGTTCTCTTCCGGCTCTTCTCTTCCCCCTACATCTCTGACCTTTTTCTTGATTTCCATAGCAAACGGTGTCAAGAACATGGAGAAATAAGAGATGGAACTCGCCTACACTCGAAGAAAGTTGAATGAGGAACCCTTACCGTTTTTTCTTTTTTTAGTTATTTTAGTTTCTTACCTTCCTGTGATCTAATTGTTGAATAGCTGAATGTTTTGGTACTACTTCCTTGCCTGCTTCATTTTTTCGTTGTCCTCAACTGCTAGATGCTAGGGGTGTGAAACATGGGTGGTGGCTCTTTGCTGTCTTGCACAAATGGCTATGTAGGAGCAGGCGTCCGGTCATGGTATGTCCCTATCTCCACCTCTCAGTTACCTTTTGTCTCCCCGACCATGGTCACGAGCGAGTAGTACCTTCTCTAGACGAGAGCAAACAGTTGCAGTAAGCCTCGAGCCACTACGTTCCGAACAACAAAACGTTGGTGCCATCCAGTCGTAGCGGCTGCTGCCAGCAGTCTTCAGCTATGGTTGAAGTTGCTCCTGGGAAGCTATCGCCTCCACTCCTAGGAATCTTTTCATTTATCAAGTAAAGGGTCGAAACATTCATCACTTTCTTTCTTGCGCTTACGCAGCGTACCTAAACATGGTTTGCAGGTAGGTATTGTATAAAAATTGAGCATGCTTTACTCACTGTGACTTTGTCTTCTTTCTATTGTATGCTTTTCTTGGCATCTTCATCGAAATGAGTTGAAATCTACGGGCCGAGTGAGGTGAACACACAATTCTATCTGACAATGTCATACAGCTACGACTTCAATCGATAGCATAACCCTCTTCTCCGCAGGAACCAGTTAGTTAACTATATGATGCAGTATAGCTTGATCTTCGCAGCACGTTCTTCCATTTTTTTTTAGTTTGGCTATTTACACTATGCATTATGATTTAATAGCTCACCAATACATGTCTTCGGTACATGCTATTCGGTTTCATGCGTCTTTCACCTCTATTAGTTAGATCATTTACTTATCCTCTTCTTGATCTTTTGCAGGCGCTTTCTTGCCTAGGTTTCTGTCTTCCAGGAGAGGAGTTCAACCGTTCAGGATAAAGAATATGTAGAGCTAGAAGGTCCAGTCCTACTCTTCTGACTTCCTCAAGATATCGACCAAGTTGAGATAAGGCAAACAGAGAGGACGTGTACCTGTTAGCCTACATGCTAGCTCAGATTTAGAATTTTGAAGGAAACAACTTTTTCGTTGTTATGATATTTTCCAATGAAAGGTGAACATTTTCAATGCGAGTTAATGTAAATTATGTGCATATTCTTGGAGAGCAACAAATAGCTGTCGGCTATTTTGTGTGTCATAGACACTCTGTAATCTAGAGATCTGTCAAATATAACTTCGAAGAAAAATGCTCCAACACGAAGTGATACGTCTAAATGAACTGAAACTGTGTCAGACTTGCATTGGTTGCCTACCTCCTACGTTATATTGTAGCAGGTAACGAGATTTGGCACGCCTATCTCCTACGCTATACTATTCACACCCCCAATTATTTTCTTACATCGGCGCAACCTTTTTTGTTATCCTAGCAGGCGCGGCGTCTAGAGATGAAAACACCGTGGACCATCCCTAGCAATGAGATAAGTGCATCGTTTTCAGAGCCGACGCGCCCCGCCGACTGGCCACGCGACAGCGCGCCCGTTCATTCCCTCCCTTTCCCGCTATTCTATGCGCCCCTTCCCACCTCCCGCCGTAGCCATGGGGAGGCTCAATCTCAATTTTCTAAGCGGCTGTGATGTTTGACCACTACGACATCCTCGCGCCACCCTTCCAGATGGCTTCAAGCTCAGCTACGTCGGTGTGATCGGGGCACCGCTCTTGTGTGGCAATGAATTGGCGATGCAGATTGAGTAGCGCCACCGCCAACTGGCAGAGCGGAAGAGGGCACTCGCCCGGTACTCGCCCAAGAGCACGTACTAGTCCGAGAAGTTCAAGAAGGAGTGGAAGGTGAAGCTTGCGCTCTGCAGAGCTCACCGACTGCTGCACCCGGATCTACGCAACCCCGAAGGGAGATAACACTTCTAGGTAGTGCCTGGTCGTACTATCTACACCGTTATCAACGCGGCACACCGTGAAGAATTCTTGAGGAGGGCGGAGGCCATCGGGATCGTCGATGTCGACATGGAAGAGGACGGCGGCGATACGGAGGACATCGTCGATGACGAATACGGTGATGACGGTAGCGAAAGTGGCATGGTCGATTAGGATTAGACTTTCGTTTTATCTATGTATGAAGTTTTATACCTAAGTCAATAGATAGTTCATCAGACGGTAGGTGTTTGTTAGAATTCTAAGCAAAAGGTATTTTTATATTGGTAGTATGTCTGGGAACACCCTCTCCACCGAATTACGAGTGAAGATGCTCTTATGCACGCTATTATCTATTTACTCTACAAATAAAAGTTCTTCTCCAAAATGCTCGCAACGATTAATCATCAAATGTCATACATCGTGAGCATTTTCGCTACCAGCCACACCCCAGGGGCGCAGAGAGGAGTCTAGTTTAAATAATCCTTCACACTCTTTAGAAGATTCACATCATTCCCAATTACTAATATGTCATCCGCATATAACACTAGAAATGTTACTAAGCTCCTACTCACTTTCTTGTAAATGCAGGATTCTTCTTCATTTTGGACAAATCCAAAACCTTTGATCACTTTATCAAAGCAACATTCTAGCTTTGAGATGCTTGCTTCAGTCCATAAATAGAACGCTGAATCTTGCATACCTTTCCAGGATTCTTAGGATCAAAAAAACCTTATGGTTGTACCATATACAACTTTTTCTCAATGTTTCCCCGTTACGGAACGCGGTTTTGACATCCATCTATCATATCTCATCATCAAAATACACAACAATTGCTAGTAAAATCCTGATAGACTTAAGCTTCTCTACGGGTGAGAATGTCTCACCGTAGTCAAGTCCTTGAATTTTTCAAAAACCCTTTGCGAGAAGTCGAGCTTTATAGATGGTAACATTACCATCAACATCTGTCTTTTTCTTACAGATCCATTTATTCTCAACATCCTTGCGGCCATCAGGAATATCCACCAAAGTCCATACTTTGTTATCATACATGGATCCTATCTCGGATTTCATGGATTCAAGCCATTTCTTGGACTTAGGGCCTTCCATTGCATCCTTGTAGTTCGCGGGTTTGTCTTGTTCAACTAACATGACTGTATTAACAAGAGAGCACTCAGGAATAGTGCGGGTTCTTGTAGACCTTCGTGATTGAGTAGTGCGGGTTCTTGTAGACCTGCGTGGTTGAGTAGGTGCCTCAATGTGAATGTTATAATTATCATCATTTGCTTCTACTCCAATTTTTTAGGACAGTTCCAGAACATCTTCCATTGTGTCACTCGGTATTTGGAGAGAAGGATCAACTATCTCATCAAGCTCTACTTCCTCCCTCTTAAACCTTTGGCGAGAAACTCTTTCTCGAGAAAGGTACCATTATTAGCAAGAAACGTTTTGCCCTTGGTTTGGTTGTATAAGGTTACCCAATAGTTTCCTTTGGTTACCCAACAAACATACATTTCTCTGCTTTCGGTTCGAGTTTATCAGGTTGTAGTTTCTTAACATAAGCTTCACAAACCCAAACATTCATGGAATATAACTTTGCCATATCTCATATGGTGTTCTCTCCATAGATTTGGATGGTGCCCTATTTAAAATGAATGCATATGTTTCTAATGCATACCCCCAAAATGATATCGATAAGTCGAAAAGAGACATCATAGACCATATACTATCTAATAGAATATGATTACGTTGTTCTGACACACCATTACATTGTGGCGTTCCAGGTGGCATTGGTTGTGGTACAATGCCACAAGTCTTGAGATGCATGCCAAACTCATAACTCAGATACTCTCCTCCTCGATCAGATCGAAGGTGCTTGATTGTCTTGTTAAGTTGATTTTCAACTTCACTCTAATTTTTTTAAAACTTTTCAAATGTTTTAGACTTGTGTTTCATTAACTAAATATACCCATATATACTTAAATCATCAGTAAAGGTTACTAAATAATGATCTACATGGTGCGTTAAGATGCTCATCGGTCCACATACATTGGTATGTATGATTTCCAATATGTCTGTTGCCCGCTCCATCATACCGGAGAACGGAGTCTTGGTCATCTTGCCCATAAGGCATGGTTCACGTATGTCAAGGGATTCAAAATCCAGTGACTCTAAAAGTTCATCAGAATGGATCTTCTTCATGCGCTTAACACTAATATGACCCAGAACGATAATGCCACATGTACATGGTATTATCATCACTAAGTTTACATCTTTTGGCATCAATGCTATGGATGTGAGATCACTACTATCGAGATTTAATAAGAACAAACCATCATTTTCCGGTGCATGAGCATAGTAGACCTTATTCGTACAAATAGGACAACCACCTTTTTCTGACTTAAATGAATAGCGGTCTTGCAACAAGAAAGAACCACACTACTAGGAAAAAGCCTATAGGAGACATGCTTATAGGAGGCGCATCCCTCAAGCATGTGCCTCCACTACATACACGAGGCGCATGTCTAAACAGTGTGCCTCCTGTATATTATTACTTGAGGCGCATTTATGAACAGTGCGTCTCCCATATTGCATGTACGAACCAGATCTGGCTGCCCCACTTACTCGAGACGCATCTGTAAACTTACTAAAGGTGCATCTATAATACATACTAGAGTTGCATTCCAGATGCGCCTCCTATAATCTATATATGCGAGGCGCATACCAATATGCGATAGGAGGCTCATATTGGTATGCGCATCGCATATATAGATTATAGGAGGCGCATCTGAAGTGCAACTCTAGTAATAAATACTAGCATCACGGACCTAGAGGCGCATCCATAATGCGACTCGAATGGCTTTTCATATGCGTCTCGAGTAGGCTTTTCCCTAGTAGTGCCACTTACAATATTCATACTCAACCCGGGTACAAAGTAACATTTATTCAACACTAAAATTAATCTCGAAGGCATACGAAGAGGGAGAGTGCCAACAGCCACCATATCTACGTTGTAGCCATTGCCAACACGCATAGTCACCTCGTCCTTCACCAAGCCTGTTTATTCCACAACTCCTACTGAGAGATACAAATGTGAGAAATTGAACCAGTATCAAATACCCAGGTGTTGCTCCGAGCATTTGTGAGAAAAACATCAATAACATGTATATCACATATACATTTGTCTTTCCCCGCAATCTTGCTTGCCTTCTTATTTTCCAGGTACTTGGGGCAGTTGCACTTTCAGTGACCATGCCCTTTGTAGTAGAAGCACGTGACGCCAGGCTTGGGTCCGGTCTTGGGCGCCTTGGGAGGAGTCGCAACATGCTTGTCGTCCTTCTTGGGTTTGCCCTTCTTACCCTTACCCTTCTTTCCAGGGTTCTTGAAATCAATAGTCATAGTGACCATCAACACAATGTGCTCCTTCTTGATTTCCCATCTCAGAAATTTTGAACATTGTGAACAACTCAGAAAGCAACTCGGTCATCCCTTGCATGTTGTACTTTAGGATGAATCCTTTGTAGCTAGGGGGCAACGATTGCAGCACCCTATCAATTGCCTTTTCGTCCATAATCTTGCAATCCAGAGCGTTTAGGTGCTGAACATAGCCAGACATCTCGATCATGTGCTCACTCGCACTGTTGTACTCTTCCATCTTGGCCGAGAAGAACAATTATGAGGCTTCATACCTCTCGGCCTTGGCTTGAGGTGCAAATACAGCCATGAGATCAGTGATTATCTCATAAGCACTCACCTTCTCAAAGCAGTTTTGCAGACCAGCCTCCATGGCATAGAGCATGCCACTCTGGACACAGACGAAATCATCCACCTTGGATGAATAGACATTCTTCTCATCCGGGGAGGCAGTTTCAGCGGGTTTGTTACCTAGCGCAGCCTCAAGTACATATGACAACTTTTGGAGAACTAGGAGAATACTCATAGTGTGGTACCAGGCCATGAAGTTGGACCCGTTAGTTTTAAGTTTCTCTTTCTTAAGGAACGGGCCTACGTTGAAGGTGGAACGAGACATCTATAATGGTATTTGCTAAGATATCAAAACTATGTTTCTAATATGAGTTCAAGTTTAATTAAACTAGATTATAAGAACTCACGTTTAAACGAATATCCCTCATCGTTGTTTACTGATTACATGGTCCTAATTCACTATATCATCCCCGATCGTCACGACTTGTATAGCTTCAAAGCTAGACATCAAAATGTCAATCACATCAATTATGTGATTCATGCTAACCTTTCGGTCATTTGTGTTTCGAGGCCATGTTTGTATATGCTAGGCTCGTCAACGTCAAACTTAGTGTATTGTTGTGCAATATGGCTTACATCCACCGTACGTGAATGCCGATATGTCTAACACGCGATCAACATGCAAGACATGTTATATAACAAAATATACACAATTCAGCAACTTTTTGACTTAGAGAGATCGTATGCTCATTTCAAAACAGCCAAATGACAAAATAAAAAAGGTTATGTTATACAACATAAATGCACCAGTTGAATCAGCCAGTAAACATTTACTATTTTAAAAACAACACAGCTAAAATCATCGAGCTGTTTACCTTACCACATAACTCATAAAGGTACTTGGGAGTGCTGGGACACAACAGTGCGCCGCTACAGACAGCAACAACACGCGAGCTTGGCAGGTTTACCAGCCCCAACTTGCCGACATTCCTGAACTAGTGCAGGTAGATCCAACACTCGTCGTCAGACCCGTCTGCATCGCCACCTCGAAGTAGCGTTGCAGCACCACCCTAGGCTCATCGGCGCCGGCAACAGCAGCCCGGGTAGATTACCGGAAGGTCTTCCTCCTCACGAAAGAAAGTATACCAGCATATTAGGAAAATAGGAACTAACTTAATTTGGATCCTCACATCATATAAATATCTCGGCACTGACATGGAATACATTACACAAATATCTCAGCACTGAGATCGATAAAATGTAACGATGCACATGATTACACCAGACCATCATGGAACAACCATTTTTGTTAACTTACATTGGCATGTTACTAAGTTCCAAACATGTTCTTAAATCTATTTCACGGTAAATTAACCATCAAACACTGTGACTATTATTGTTCACACATACTAGTTGAAATTTATTAAACTACCATATTGAGAGGTTATTTAAATATGGTGGATTCAGGGATTCCATTATCAAAACATTTTTAATCTATACTCCTATATAGTGTACTAATTTTGAAATTTTGAATTGCCTGCCTGAGAAGCAATATCAACCGTTGATGAGTGTCTATCCTACGGCCCAGAGCGAAGGGATCCGCGTCCACAGTACCAGACGACTAACCTCAAATTATCTAGAGAAATCCAGGCGGTCCTAGGTTATCGCTGTAGGCATCAAGCTTGCTCAGATTCTCCATTCTTCAGTCTAGACCACCTGATGCGTCTGCATGTGGAAAAGAAACCGTCAGATACAGCTTCGCGCAGGAAGAACGATGACGCCGCCTGGCCACAAACATCCTTCTTTCAACTGGACCTAGGTATGGACAAATCTGAGAATGGTGTAGAGGACTGACACGATAAATGATGAGCACATGTATTTTTTTAAGGGTTAATTCGATCTATGCCAGTGCAACTTTCACTCTTTGGAGAAATGCCATTACAAAAGCCAAAGTTGGAAATATGCCACTCCAACTCTCTTGTACATCTACATATGCCATTCTCTCAAATATCAGACTTTATACTTCTGTATATATCTGTATACCAACGTACGGACACGTAAAAAGGAAAAAAAAAATCATACTTTCGAGTTAGGAGCCATACCGACTCAGGGAGTTTGGACTGCATCAAAATAAAATTCCCCTCGACCCTGCAGCGGCGGCGGTCGCAATCGGCCGAGGCTGGAGGCGCTGCAAAGGAGCGCGGCTGGAGGTGGGCTTCGTTGGACGCCGCCGCTGCTGGAGCAGGTCGCCGCGGGGTTGGAGGCGCGCGTGGCTAGAGGCTGGCGGGATTGGACGCACACACGGCTGAAAGACTGGGTGCCGCCGCGCCAGACTTCTGTGTTCTTCAGCAACCTCCTATGTTGCTCCCCGTGCTCGTTGCTGGAAGCCAAGTCGCAACCGTCCAGCCACCGGCACCACGCACCAGAACTCCATCCGCAATAAGCCTTCAATGTGGTTAGAGTTTTTATTGGGTGCACTGGAATAATGAGTAGCTAACTGAAGATCCAATCGGGGGTTCTATTCTTCCCGAGATGAGGTGTATTGATTGGTTGGTTCTTTCTCTGAATTTTTGCCTACACAGTGCACTGGCTCCGGAAGGTCCAATCAGGGGAATTTTGATGCTGGTCGAGACTTGGAGCTACCTGAGTTGGGTACGCTGGTAAAGCCATAAGTATGATTTTTATATGTATCCGTACATTAGTATGCCGTATACGTGTATATATGGAAGTATAAGGTCTGTATATGTTCTGGTATTAGAGAGAATGGCATATGTAAAATATGAGTGGCATATTTCCAACTTCGGTTTTTGTAATAGCATTTCTCCAAAGAGTGAAAGTTGCAATGGCATAGATCCAATTAACCTTTTTTTAAACACGGGGAGCCCCCGAAGGGGCTATAAGCCTTATCACTATATCATCCATTGGATGTACACTGATTTTACAGAGGACCCCATAAAACAGAAAATAACACATGGGCCCTGGAAGATGCATAAAGGACCTTGCTAAAGGATCAAAATTACAATCTATCCCTTCTCTTTCCCCACCATCGAGCCAAAAGTCGAGCTTGTTGTTGCCGAACATTGCCGCAGGAACTTCGCAAGTTGCTTCGATGCTGACCAGAACCACAACAACAGCTAGCTTTGCAAGGGGCTTCTCCTTGGAGGTTGAATCGGGGCTGGAGCATACCATCAATTTCGGGTCACTTTGGACCAACGAAGATGAGCTCGAGTTGTTGAAGGCTTCATCACTCCCATGCCTTTGGCCTCCAGATCGAAGTGCAGCAACCCTACTCCAATCTCCAGCTCCACCAAGGAGAGGGGAAGAGGAGAGCATGGCTTTGGTCCAATCAGAATTCCTCCAGCAGCAACAGTCTCCCACAAGCTGCTGCCATGAATACCTGCCACCCTCAAGCTCTAGAGATCAGCCACAATCCGGAGGAGGATAGCCAAAAAGATAGTAGTAGGAGGGACCCGGCCTTGGACCTTATTTGAGGAGCCAACAACCCTTCTCCCTATCGTCGCCATTGGCTCTCTCCATCGGAGCATGGCCACAAGAAGGAGAAACACCACCGCGCGTCGATCTAGGCCCAGATAGCCCGACCCTAAGCTCCAGATGCGAACCTTATTGAGAGGGATGCGAGAGCCCGCCGAATCCATCCGCCTCGCGACCTGCCACCTGCAAAAGGAAGAGGGAGAGGGCTGACTCAAGATGCGGTGGCTCCGGCCACCAAGGGCCACCGGCCTACCCTCAGACTCCACTAGGGAAAACACAGGACTGACCCAAGAACTAAGCCTAATCCTAAAACTATTGATGCTGGGGAAAGGAAGCCGATATTCCGATCCATCTCCACGCCAGGCGGCAGAGCCACCGACGATGAGAGGGAATGGAGTCGGCCGATCAACGACGACTCTAAAAACAGAGGAGAACAAGGGCTACGGGAGAGAGGAGTTTCCACGCGTACCTATACTATTGCGTGTGCACGCATGATGAGCACATGTAGCCTGTAGGACAGAGAACTTAGAAGAAGCAGCAAGAAGATGGAAGGAGACCAGCATGTTTGTGGTAGGTTGCTGTTGTTGTTGGCATGTTATGAATGCTTCCATCCAAGGATCTTCTTTGACCAAACTTCACACAACGTTCGCACAAAAGAAAGCAGACTTGACCCTATATTTGTCTCCTTGTGATTAGAATATAACAATTATCCTCCCCATTTACTCATTTAGGTATTGATACTCTGGGATAAGATCTTTGGGATTTCTATTTTTGTGCCCCTGGTTCGTTAGTTGTACTCAGGTTTTCCCACCCGCTTAACTTTTCCTCACTGCCCCTCTCCTTTTCGGAAACTCATTAAAGAGCTCGAACGATAGTTGTCGTCAGGTTGACCATTGGCTGACGTGTGGGACCGCGCGGTGTGGGACCACATGGGATCGTTTGGTCAGGAACGCGTTATGCTGACATGTGGGATCGCGCCATGTGGTACTGTGTGGGGCAGGTTTGTTGGGAGCGCGTTATGAGGGACGTGGTGTGGGACCATGTGGGGCGCGTTTGGTAATTATGTGCGCCCTGTCGCTAAATGGGAAGTTTTCTTTTTTGTTATTTTTATGATTGGCCTTTTTAAGAGCGCGTTTTCCCTCTCTCTCGCTAATAGTTGTGTTTTTTGCCCAAAAAGGTAGCGAATCTAGAGCAGGTTCTCTCTTCATTCATTGTTCCTTTTGGTTCTCGTTTTTTCCCAATCTGGTAGCAAATCTAGATCATCAAATCTAACTAGCACCATAAATAAATTCAGTAAACAAAGCAGATGTAGATAAAATAGCTAATATAGGTTATATAGTATGGTACTTAACGAGGTTCGATAATTAGGCTACTCAGTAGCAGCAGCGGACAAGTTCAACACAGACAAGACAAAAAATCTGCTTTACAGCAGCAGCATAATATTAGTGGCCCCTCATGGCCTCCGCCTCCTCCCCCTGCGCCTCCTCCACTTCTTGCTGCCCAGTCCCTTGACCTTGGGCGCCTTGGACTTGATCGGGGGCATGCGACCCTCCTCGATTGCCACCTTCTGGAGGTTGCAGAGGTGAAGACCGAGCACCTGATGCTTGGGATCTGAACCCGTGGACGTTCACGGACTCGTCGCAGGTCCTCACGTCCTTGGCATGCTTCACGAGGGAGTTGAAGTCGGTGGCGCGGAGCCTCTTGGTAGTGCAGAAGGGGCACCTGTAGACGTCGTCGGTGAAGAACTTGTAGTACTGGCCGGACTTCAGCCTCCTGAGCACATGACGAGTCTTGGTGTCCTTGGACTCGTCGTCGCTACAGACGTCGCTGCTATCCGCATGTTGGAAAAAACAGTAGAGTGCAATAAGGACATGATTGAGATACTTTGATTATCGGGATTGATTATTTGCATAAATTAACCGATTGAGATCCCCTGATTATTCCCCAAATCTCAAACCAAATCGAATACAGATCCCAACTACAAACAGGGGGATTCAAATATGAACAGGGGAATTCATCGAAATACGAGATCTAACGCAAGAGGATTAGCTGCTGTAAAAAAGGAACAGCCGAACCCTAATAACATACGATCTATTATCCAATGATGGGAATGGGGAAGAACAATGGAAGGGCAGAAAACCCTGGTTACCTCCGACCATGGGTCGGCGATGCTGGTGTCGTAGGGGTTCTCCGGCCTTATGTAATCAAACTCCTCGTAGGGGTCCCAGCCGAGCGAGATCTGAAACTTGGCTATAAATCATATCAATATTAAAGATAATAGATGAAAATAATATAGGGCTCTGATACCTTCGATCCGGATTACGGATGTAGTATAGCTTCTTTTTCCCTAGTAGACCTAGATTATCGAATCCTCGGGAAGCAAATGTGTAGTGAAGTTACTTTAACGGACCTTCGGGAGTTTTAGAATTCTTTTTGTGTTTTTACCGAACCAATAGTTTGCGTATTTTTGTTGTTGTCGATGATAAAGAGAGGGGGACTAGGGCTTTCGGTTTCACCTGTAGCTGTGGAAAACATCTGATGGGAATAAAAGATAAAGATAAAGTATGCATGTACTTGTTAGAGCAGGATAAATTATATGTGGGCAGTGCATCCATAATTGCTATTGCCTCCGCAACCGCTTATAGCAATAACCTACTAGTCTCATCCATAGAAGAAAGAAAACTAATGATATGCATAGTGATGTGATGACCCACAAGTATAGGGGGTGTATCGCAGTATTTTCGAGGGAAGTGAAACCCAATTTATTGATTCGACACAAGGGGAGCCAAAGAATATTTATAAGCCCTAACAACTGAGTTGTCAATTCAGCTACACCTGGAAACAATCGTGCTCATAGCAGTTTATCGGTAGCAACAATTTTGTAGTAGCAATAGCAGTAGTAAAAGTAAAGACAGTAGTAACAATTGCAGTAAATAGTAGGATTAAAGCGCGGTAGGCATAGAGATGGATGGACGGGCATTGCATGGACAAGACAATTCATATGGCAATCAAGACATAGGGCATTTGTAGATAAATAAGATAAAGCATCCAAGTACTAAATAATCATAGGCATGTGTTCCATATATAGTCATACGTGCTCGCAATGAGAACTGGCACAACATATTTTGTCCTTCTAGCCCGTTTGCAGCGGGGCCTCAAGGGAACTACTGGCAATTAAGGTGCTCCTTTTAATAGAGAACCGGAGCAAAGCATTAAACTCCATGAACATATGTGATCCTCACATCAAAGCCATTCCCTCCGGTTATCCCGATTGCTGTCACTTTGGGGACTTTGGTTCCAGACAACAATATGTGTATACAACTTGCAGGTAAGACCATAAACAATACTATCATAATGAATCAATAACATGTTTAGATCTGAAATCATGGTACTCGGGCCCTAGTGACAAGCATTAAGCACAACAAGTCGCAACAAAGTCATAAAGCACTAATAAAAGATACTAGGCACTCATAGATGGGGGTTTACTCACTCATAGATGGGGGAAACATGGATGGTCGATGGAGAAGCGATGGTGATGATGATGGCGATGCTCTCCTCCAATTCTCCGTCCCGGCAGGGTGCTAGAACGGAGTTTCTGGTTCCGAATCATGGAATCTGGTGGTGGCGGCGCAACGGAACTCTTTCTAGAAAAACGTCGAACCCTCCTTGGTTCTTAGGTCAACAGGCAACTTATAGGCGACGAGGGAGGCCAAGGGGGCAGCCCAGGAGGCCACACCACCCCAGGCGTGGCCTGGCCTGGCCCGCGCGGCCAGGTGGTGTGGGCCCCTCGTGGACCTACTCCGTCTCGTCTTCTGGCTCCATGAGTCTTTTGGTGAAATAGGATTTTTGGCATATTTTCCGGGATTTTTCCTAATAGTTGATTTTCTGCACAAAAACTAGACACCAAGGTAATTCTGCTGAAAACAACGTTAGTCTGTGTTAGTTGTATCCAAATCACATAAGTTTAGAGGAGAAAAAATTGCAAAAGTGTTCGAGAAAGTAGATACGTTTTGGACGTATCAAGTCCCCCGAGCTTAGCTTATTGCTTGTCCTCAAGCAATTCAGTTGAAAACTAAGTGCGATAAAAGAAACTTTCATGAACACATTTGCTTCATAAGATGTATATATTCTCAGCATAGGGTCAACCGCTCAGGCAATTCATAATAAAGAGTATGCAACTAAGTTTACTTAATAGTAATTGCAAGCTATGAAGAGATTCCAACTCAAAAATAATAAGTAGCATGAAATATAAACATAAGCAACATTGCAATGCTCATAAAAAGGTATGATAGAGTGGTATCTCACTTGCCTTTGATTGTAGAGCAAACATAAATGCCAAGGCACCTCTGAAGTTCAAGTGAAGACTAGAAGTAAAGATATCAAAGATACAAGCATCAAAGTCATGACACAATTAATCAAGTTTTGAGACAAGCACATTACACTAAGAATGACAACTATGCTCTTAAGAAAGTGTTCATAGAATGTGTGGAGACTCAACAAGAAAATGAAAAGGTTTTTAAAAGTTTGAAAGGCTTCCAAATGTTGAAAGTATGATACTCATTAGCTTTGAGCTCTCATTTCCCCTATCATAAGCATCTTTAAATGGTTAAGGTGAAAGTGAGGTCCAATCTGAGTTATATGCTTGACAGACTATAAACTGGAAATGTCATATCCCTTGAGTACGAGGGTCGCTCCTCATGCTACTCAACTTTAGGTACTGGTAAGTTCTTGTCATAGTAAATACATGCATATCATAGAGAACCGCCAACGGGGTACCCCTTGCCCGATGATACGGAAGAATCCCAATATCAAAATGACAAGGCAAGCAGACAATGAGCACCTCAGCAATCTTCTTATTTACCATGGGAAAATGGTGCTTTTTTCTCTCTTTCCTCTTTTCTCATATCTTTTTTTTTCTTTTTCTCAATAGCTATCTCTCTTTTTTTTATAATAAGAATGCTTCATAGATACTCATTATGGTTACGTTGCAGGTTTCCACCATGATTAGGCATGGATTAGACCAGCGGCCCAGGCGTTTCTTTAACACACATACATAACTCCATGGACTTACAAGCTCCCCTTTTATTTCACACCGACGACATCCACAAACAAAAGAGCATGATATCAACTGGGTATATATTTACAGGTGTTGAAAGTGTTCCCCGTGACAGCACAGTTCTGCTAATTCCCAGCCTATAATTTGCAAGCATATAACTTTCATGGACAGTCACAATGGTTCAGGTTTATTAAGTGCAAGAAATAAAGTGTGTCATCAAGTTCATGAGAGCTTTACTAACTAACTTTCTCATAACAAACAAACATTTTATTCGGAAGAAAACAAGGCATACTGAATATGCATGGAAAAGCAAATGATGCTAATAGGTAGGTATGGTGGACACTTTTGGCATCATTGGTTTTGGGGAATTGGAAACAAGAGTAGAACTCATACTTAGTGCAAGTGAAGGCTAGCAATAGTAAGGGAGCAACAAGAGAGAGAGCAATAACTGTCATAATCATGCTTGCAACAAAACATGACTAATCATGGCATGAAAGTGATTCAAGACCCCTGAGGCAAAATAATTCATCGAGACTTAACTGATTATTATTTCAGTCATATGCATGCATGAGCATGTGCCAAGTCAATTCAAGTGAAACATTTAGAGGAGGATACCACAGTGTCATACCAAGTTATGAATAGAGCAATGCAAGCAAACATTCATATGACATGCTACAAACTATTAGCAAGCTGGAGCTAATCATAAGAAAGCAAGAACTACTAAGCATCCATAAATAACATACACCCTACATGAACAGACTAAGCATGCCTACAATGATGAGTATATCTACAAAAATGAAAACAAATAGAGTTCATTACCAGCCTCTTACCACACCTCAAGTTGTCATTAATCCTCATTATTGCCCTTCACTTGTGTGGCTTGAATAATAACAGGAAACCAAATTCCACCGAGGACTGCTGAACCCTACAACAAACTCCACAAAACCAAAGAAGAACAACAAATATTTTTGGTGTTTTTGATTTTTTAAAAGCAAGAACCAAAAGGAAGAACAAGCAAAACAAAATCTTTTGGGGTTTTTGAATAGTTCAAACAAAGCAAAAAGGAAGAAGCAAACCAAGGAAAAAAGAAAAAGAAGCAAACAAAGAAAAACAACGGAAATATTTTTGGTCTTTTTTGTTTTAGAAAGGAAAAGGAAAGAAAAAACAAAAACTAAAAAGAGAACGAAGCATGGATATACAAAGTACCAACTAAACTTGATATAGAGATGAGCGTGATGTCGGTGTACCTCCCCCAAGCTTAGGCTTTTTGCCTAAGTGGGTATCAATTCTAGGCTGGCCAAGATGGAGCGCCTCCGTAGTACGGTGATGAGGTACCCTCGTCCTGGTACGAGCTCGAGGACGCCCAACCGTAGTGCATAGAGTAGCTGTAAGAAGGCACATCCTCCTTGTGCTGCTTGTGGAAACCAAGCAAGCGGAGCTGCTTGTCCACCTCCACCTTGGAACGCGACCATGCCCTCCTGTGAATACTGAACAAAGTAGATTGCGGCAAAGGAATATCCCTTTCATCCCCGTTAGTAAACAACATCCTGTATACTAAACTGTCCGCATCAGAGTTAGCAGTGACGAAGTGATGTGTTTTCATGGCAGAAAGATCAAGCCTTTGTGGTGCCAATACAGTATCATTAGGATCCACAGAAAGTTCTAATGCAGTAACCATGCGTGAAGCAATAATGCCCCCATAAATAGGTCCCCTAGTAGCTAGGTGGCGAGAAATGAGAGAGCCAAGATTGTACCTGGTATCATTATTAAGTGCAGCAGCAAGGAAGGCTAAATGATAATTAGAGATATTACTAGTGTTCTCCCTACCAAGAATGCTAGTGGTAAGATAATAAGCAAAGTATCTAAGAGCTGGGAGTTGGATGTTTCTCATCTTCCCGCGTTGAGCTACGCGGTCGTCATCATTTGTAACACTTCGATAGAGCTCCAGCAAATCAGCAGGTCGACCTTGGATCTTCTTCACTGTCCCCGTCATGCCTATACCTATAATGCTGCAAAATCTTTCTAATGACATGGTAATAGGCTGATTATAAATTCTAAAAGAAACAGTTGACTGATAGGGGGTGTTAGTGAAAACGAAACTCTCAACGAAAGTTTTGGTGAGCATGGCATATTGCTCACTCTCATCTTCCATGTACGTGATCAAACCGACCCTCTGAACCAGTAGTAAGAAATCATCGAGGATCCCTGCAGCTTGCAAAAAGTTAAAACAAGGGAAAGTAGATGGGTGAGCATCTCCCTCATCTCCTTCATTGCCAAAGCGTGGTGCAATAAGATTGTCATTGTATGAAGGCCTAAACTGAGAGGCTGATCTTGAGGGCCTTGACCTCCTAGGTGTGTCCCTCTCAAATATTTCTCAAAATGTGTGGTTGTTCATATTTGATATTCTAAAATTTAAACATCCATTATACAAGTGATTTCAAAGTGAATACATAATGAAGGGAACTACTCATGGGGACTTGTAAGAGGCCTAAACATGCATCAAAACAATATCTCTAAGCATTGAACAAGCTTACAAGCTCTCATAACCTATCACCTACAATAGCAAAATACTCAAGATATAAACCACTAAACACAAATCTACTTGGATAAGCGGAGGAGTCACATACTAGAGAATAAATGCTCCAAATTTCAGCAGCAAAGATGGGTTGAGCAAGGAGATCGAAAAATCATGGACAAGAACAGCAAGAACGCGATTTCGAGCAATGAACTGGTGTTTTCTTAGGAGAGAGAAGGAAGTGGCAAGTGAGAGAGTGAGTGGAGGGCCAGGGGTGGCCCACACCATGGCTAGGCGCGCCCCTGGGCTGGCCGCGCCACCAGGTGGTGTGCCTGCCTGGTGGCCCCCCTAGTACTCTCCAGGCACTTCTCTGCCCCTTTTATCACGTAAAAGTTTAATATGAATTTTCTGGAATTTTTTGAGACACTTTATATTTGAGCAATTTTCAAGTATAGATGAATGATTTTCTAACAGAAACATGTTTTTTTTGGAATGATGCAATGACCAAACAAAACTAAAACTTCAGAAGTTCTAAGACACTCTAATATGCAAGCAACTAACAACAGAAAAGTAAACTAAACATAAAAAAATAAAATGGATAAAATAAAAGTAAACAAAGATAATCATGGTGAAAACATTGTTTTGTTCATTAAAATCCCTTTGTTAACAAGGTTGATCAGGTCTTGTTACCAAAACAATTTTATATGAAACAAAACTTTGTACTCCACTAATGATTATGTTACCTCAACCTTGATAGCAATGGTCCCAATCATAATAGTTTCATATTTTCTCGTGGTATGGGACAATATATTTCTCCAACTTGGATGCCCTCAACATGTTCAATTGAATTTAAGCCATAAGTCCTATCAATCTTCTTGGGAAATAGTCGGTATGCTCCTTGTCATTAACATTAAAAGTCACCTATACTTGATTACAATTAATAACAGCTCCTGCAGTATTAAGAAAAGGTCTCCCAAGAATAATAGACATATTATCATCTTCAGGCATTTCAAGGACAACAAAATCAGTTAATGTCAAGCAATTATGAGCCACTTGAATAGGTACATCCTCACATATACCAACAGGAATAGTAGTAGATTTATCAGCCATTTGCAAAGATATATCAGTTGGTATTAGTTTTTCCAGTTGAAGTCTCTTATAGAGAGAAAAAGGCATAACACTAACTCCTGCTCCCAAATCACACAAAGCAGTTCTAACATAACTATTTTTAATAGAGCAAGGAATAGATGGAATCCCTGGGTCTCCAAGTTTCTTAGGAACCTTACCATTAAAGGAATAATTAGCAAGCAAAGTAGAAATTTCTTCATTAGGGATCTTCCTTTTATTCGAGACAATATCCTTCATATACTTTGAATAAGGAGGCAATTTAATAGCACTAGTCAAAGGAATTTGCAAGAATAAAGGTTTCATCCACTCACAAAATTGTTATAGTGTTCATCTTCCTTTGACTTGTGTTTCTTATCAGGGAAAGACATAGGTTTTTGGACCCAAGGCTCTCTTTCACTACCATGTTTCTTAGCAACAAAATCTTCTTTACTGTATTTAGTAATCTTAGTGTGCCTTTCAGGTTCTTCTTCAACTTTTTCTTTATCAGGAACATCATTTTCTTCATTACCACTTTCAATTTCAGTATCAGAGACAGATATACTATTAGGATCTTTAGCAGGTTCAGAAGGTTCTACAATAGTTTTATGTTTCTTTTTTCTTTTCTTAGGAGTAGTACCACTATTTTCAGCTTGTTGAGAATCCTGCTCAATTCTTTTAGGATGCCCCTCAGGATATAGAGGATCCTGGGTAGCAGCACCACTTCTAGTTCTAATTTCATAAGCATGTTTTTCTTTAGCAGCATTAACTAGCAAGTCCTTTTGTACCTTAATAAGCTGATCAATTTGAGTTTGAACCATTTTAAAATGTTTAACAAGCATTTTCACATCATTAGAGGTTCTTTCCACAATATATTTTAACTCAACAATAGCTCTAGAGTTTTCCATTAAATGATTTTGCACCCTTTTATTAAAATTATCTTGCTTAACAATAAAAAAATCAAATTCTTCTAAGCATTGATTAGGAGGTTTAGAGTAAGGGATATCACCTTCATCAAAATGTCGGAGAGAGTGTACCTCAATAGTGGATGAGTGGGAGATTGGCTTACATAATTCTTCTATAGGAGGTGAATTCTTGACATCTGCAGCTTTAATTCCCTTATTCTTAAGACATTTCTTAGCTTCCTTCATCACTTCATCATTTAGTTCGATAACCCCCCTCTTCTTTAATGTTGGTATAGGCGCAGGTATAGCTAGTTTAGGTATAATTGTCTCAGGTATAGCTGGTTCAGGAGGAGTCCAGTCTTCATAATTCTTGCTTATTTTAGCCATTAATTCCTCATCTTCCTTGGGAGTCCTATTCCTAAAAACACAATCAGCACAACTATCCAGGTATATCCTAGATTCTTCAGTTAGTCCATTATAAAATATACCAAGAAGCTCATTCTTAGGTAATGGGCATCCAGCATGTGCATGAATCAAAGCACAAAACCTTGCCCATGATTCAGGAAATATCTCTTTTTCTCCTTGTTTAAAATCAAAAAGTTCCTGCAAAATAGCATGTCTAGCACTAGGAGGAAATTTTTTCTAAAGGAAGGTACTAATCAAGCAATCCGGGCTATCAATAGATCCAGGAGGTAAATTATTAAACCAAGTTTTAGCTTCTCCTTTCAGTGAAAAAGGGGAAATTTTAGCAACAAAGTAGGTGCGCATCTTAATATCATCAGAAAATAAGCCACTCATGGTAGAAAGCTCAGTCATATGTGTTACCGCACTTTCATTCTTAGTCCCACAAAAAGGTTCTTTCTCAACAATATCTATGTAAGATAGGTCAAGAGAGAAATCATAATCCTTATCTTTAATGTTTATGGGAGATGCAGCAAACTTAGCATTAGGAGACAATTTGGGTTTTATAGTACGCCTCTCAAGGAGACTCTTAATATCACTCCTATCATGGGTGTTTTGACATTCTTTAATAAATTCATCGGTCATCTCTATATAACCGTCCTCAATATCATAACTCTCTCTAGACTCAGGTGAACTGACACGTGTAGTAGTGTCTTCATTAGGAGTTTCAGTATTTCCAGTTATAGTTCTAGCAATCGTGGCATCTAGGAAAGGAACTAATGAACCACTCTTATCAAGCATAGTAGAAGCAGCATCATAAGTATCAGAAGTTTCAGATTCAACATTAGTAGCAATATGTGTAGCATGTGTATGTGGTGGTGTAAGGAGCTTACTCATAACAGATGGTGAATCAAGAGCAACAGAGGTGTTCAGAACCGAACCTCTCCTTGTAGTGGATGGTAAAATGGGAACCTTGCAATCACGAGACTTACCCATGATGGATGGATGGCAGTGAACAATAGTGATTCCAAGTGAACTTGATAAATAAAGCTATGCTCCCCGGCAACGGTGCGAGAAAATATTCTTGATGACCCACAAGTATAGGGGGGTGTATCACAGTATTTTTGAGGGAAGTGAAACCCAATTTATTGATTCGACACAAGGGGAGCCAAAGGACATTTATAAGCCTTAACAACTGAATTGTCAATTCAGCTGCACCTGGAAACAATCTTCCTCACAGCAGTTTATCAGTAGCAACAGTTTTGTAGTAGCAATAGCAAAGTAATAGTAGTAGTAAAGGTAAAGACAGTAGTAACAATTGTAGTAAATAGTAGGATTAAAGTGCGGTAGGCATAGGGATGGATGGACGGACGTTAAATGGATAAGACAATTCATATGGCAATCAAGAAATAAGGAATTTGCAGATAAATAAGATAAAGCATCCAAGTACTAAATAATCATAGGCATGTGTTCCATATATAGTCATACGTGCTCGCAATGAGAACTTGCACAACATCTTTTGTCCTGCCAGCCCGTTTGAAGCGGGGCCTCAAGGGAACTACTGGCAATTAAGGTGCTCCATTTAATAGAGCACCGGAGCAAAGAATTAACACTCCGTGAACACATGTGATCCTCACATCAAAGCCATTCCCTCCGGTTATCTCGATTGCTGTCACTTCGGAGCCTTTGGTTCCGGACAACAATATGTGTATACAACTTGCAGGTAAGACCATAAACAATACTATCATAATGAATAAATAATGTGGGGCCCCCAGATTAATCCTCCGAGAATCCCTGTTATGCATACAACCACGATCCCATGATCAGTTAGTCGTGGCACATGACCGACAAGTATCATTACAACATCCGAGAATATACCAAATTACAAGACTTACATAAATGCCATTATGGCTACATCAATAAACATCAGCGGATCTTCATCAAGCGTAGAGCCCGAGCCATGCCTTAACCTACAGGCAACTGACTGGGAGAACGTCCTAGCTCGCATAGCCGTCCACTTCACCTCGTCTTGATATCTGACCAAGTTAATAGCCAGGGACAATGCCGGTGAGTACTTTGAATGTACTCGCAAAACACCTTAGGAGAATAATAATAACAAGAGGATATGCATTATGGCTGTGGTAGTAGGAGGGATCCAAGAGAGGCTCTTTTCTCAATTAGTTTCTCTTGTAGATATAGCATCTGCCTATCTTTGTTGAAAACATTTGTAAACCATTTTGGAAACTGTTTTGAAAAGTTTTGGAAAACATCAGGACTAGGTCACCCATTTGTTCCCGTCTTCTGGTCGTCCCACGACCAAACTCCTTCCATCCCTTTCTGACCATCCCATGGTCAAAACAGGGATCCTTTCCGACCATCCCATGGTCAAAACATTTCCAAAGCCATTTCTTTTCAGAAATCCTTTCTAAAAACAAAACCAGCACCGCTCTACAGAAGTTTGTCCAACCCGTCCTTAACCGCGGACACGGCTATTCGAATAGATTTACACTCTGCAGAGGTTGTACAATTTACCCACACCATCCGGGTACACTACCCTAATCTTCACCGATCCTGGGTCGAGTAACCGATCAAGACTCTCCGGATGCCCACTCCAATATAAGTGCCTACCCTATGAGTGTTAATCCCCTCCAAACTGGGACGTCGGGTGTGGACCAACCGGAGTGCTTTTTCCACTTCTCGAGTGTGCGCTTTCAATGAGGGGCTCATAGTAACGCGTGGAGGCCTGCCGACCCTTTGTTCCTTCTCCAGGTCGATGTCCCACATGGACCTTTATCGGAGAAGGCCCACCCTCCAGGGATCCCTGGTCCCCTATAGTTGTTGTGAGGCAGCTTATATCAGAATAGACAAACATCAAATCCAGCCCTGTCCCATATCAGAGTAATGTGGTTGCATGGGTTAAGTTGTTATAGCTAAACTGCAAAGAACCGGGTGTGTTTTCGTAAACCTTTTTCCTCCGGTTTTCCTCTAGCATTTTATAAAACAAAAACCTTTTTATTTCTCAACATCTCTTGGGAGGTCTCACCTCACCAAGGTTTTATCATAAAACATTTGGTAAAACTTTTTCCGGGGTCTTCCCATCCTATAGCTTTGCTTCGACTAAATCGGAGTCTCAAAGGGGTATGGTGTATTACACCATCTACCATACTAGGGACAAGTAGGTATGGTCAAGGGGGTTGTACTTAGTAGTACCAAAGTGTAATAGTTCGGAGGAGCCAAACCACTACCATATATACATCAACAAATAATAAGACAATGCAGTTTCACAAATAGTAGACAAAACAAGCATAAGTGAAATAGTAGGACAAGGCTTATGAGCAAGAAGGTGGCTTGCCTGATGATCAGCAATATGGCATAATGTCCTTGGACTTCTTCTTTAGATAATCAAGAATACCAACACCAATACCAATAATAATGAGGTCTCTTCTTCTTGGCGTCAATACAAGCGCAACTATCGTCGTCATTGAGTATACATGCAAACAAGCAAGTCCACAATCAAACAAGGCATTCAAGTATCAAAACCATACAACAAGAAATGACAATACAAGCTTACAAATTAGTAGGTCTTAGGAAGAAGGGATTTGATAAGATTGGTCTTGTCTTGGGAGTATGAAGGGAAATCCCTTAGAATTTATAGTCTAGGAACTACCTAAGAGGGGTTTTGGACCAAGGACATTTTCTGTATGACACCATTGTGTAAAAATGATACCACCAGATAGGATTGGATAAAATGAAACCAACAAAAGTGGTTTCACTGTTTTATCACTTTCCTTTAATTAGATATGATTTTTCTAGTGGAATAACTTCTAATTTTAGGGAATAATTCTCCAGAAAAGTTCTGGAGCTCTACAAATTATTTCCTTGGTTGATTAGGTAGGGCTTGGTGTACTTGTTCACTGAGAGTTGGAATCAAGTCAAAATAATTACCAGAATGCCCTCTAGAAATTCCCAAAGGCAATTCTATAGACATTTTGTATTTTTCACCAAATTTAATCTACAGAAGGTTTTGCTTTGATTCCAAGGACACAGTGTAGGTATTGGGAATACCTTTCCGTTGAAATTGGAAGCAACCTTTTTGGAGCTGTATAACTACTGTAGTGAATTTAGAGGTGAATAAACTATGCACAGAATAGTTTAATTCACAGAAAAACATCCAAGGCTTAATAAGTCATGATCTCTTGGATTTAGATAGGTATTGACATACCCCATCACTAGGATTTGGAATTCGTACACTTGGACTCATGTTTTGGTGTGGGGAATTTTCCAAAGGCCTATCTGCATGGATTTTGTTATTTTTTCTACAGGAAAACTAGAGTTCACCTTGACATGAGACCTATGATGATTGATTGGTATAGAAATTACCTTCCAGGAGGACTTGGGTTCACCCCAAATGGATATGTAATATTCTCGAGGGAATTTATTTAGTGTAAAAATATACTCTTTGAAAGATTAAATGCCAGAAAATAATAAAGATTATTTTTGGCAAGGGACTGGTTCTGCATGTTGAAGAAAACCCTAGGGGACAATGTAAAATTGTCATCCAGATGATATCATGTGGTTTTGTATTTTAATTGAATTTGAACTAATAGGTAAAAATCAGATCTAGAATTCCCAGAGAAAAAGAAAAAGGTAAAACTACTACCGGGCTGGATCTAGAGGGGAGCTGGGCCATCCAGGGGAGACGCGGCCCACCTGGGCAGGCAGCACGCGGGAGGCGGGTTCAAATGGCTGATGGCAGGGCTCCCTGGTCAGTGAGCATGAGAGGGCGAAGGGGTAGGGAGCAGCGTGGGCTGTTCGATTAGACAGCGATCGACGGTGGTCCGCTGTCATCCTTCTCTCGTCGGCGGCAGTGCAGAGCAAACCCTAGCTGGGTTCGGGGCGGTGCGGGGGAGCTCACCTGCGGGCGGAGGGAAGCCTAGGAGGGTGCAGGGTGAAGCGGTCGATGACGCCGACTCTGGGGAGGGCGAAGGGGTAAGAAGCAGGTTCCGCGACGAATGGTGACTCGCGCGACGACGCCCACGGTGGTGCTCTCGGGAGCTCGTCGAAGCAGGGTCAGGGAGGCGTGCATGTTGGCGGCGAAAATGCTGGGCGATGCAGGGGTCGGAGGCGGTTCTGGCGACGGGCAGCAGAGCTTGGTCCGACACAGGGATGCCCCATGCGCAAGCACGCTCCCGGAGCTAGCCTCGGTGATCGCCGGAGTTGGTACCTGCAGCGTTTTGGGCCCGGGAAAAAGGTGGGGTTAGACTCAGAGGGGCAAGGGGATCTTAGAAAAGGGGACATGCAGAGCGGAGGGAGCTGGAAGAAGGGCACCCGAGCAGATCTTGGCTATGGCCGAGGAGCTCATTTTTCTGCCTCTCTCGAGCAGGGCAGAGCATGGGAGGAGGAGAGAGGGCTCTGGGGAGGTGAGGTAGAAGGGTAGGAGGCAAATGAGGGGGAGGGGAGAGCTTCAGTGGCCTCTAGCAATATATACCGAGAGGGAGAGGTTCTTGATGGACTTGGTCCATCGGGCATGGAGGAGAGGAGGGGAAACCAGGGCTGATGTTTCTGTGGGCATGGAGGGTGGTATTCTGGTCGAGCTGCAGGGCAGAGGAGTGGTAGGGTGGCTGCTGCAAGAAGTAAAGAAGAGGTGTGACCAATGGGTGCATCTCTCCATCCTCCAAGCGCTAAAGGAGAAGGGGAAGGGGGTGCTACAATGCTAGGGCTACAGTGTTCTTCACTAGAGGGAGAGAAGGGTGTTGTACAAGCTTGGTGGAGAAGATTGGATGAGGTTTAGTGGGGTATTTGTACAAGGTTTTGATGGTTGTGCTATTTTGATTCACAAGAATGCTTGTGAAGGAGTTCCTTTATTCATGTTGGAAAGAGTGGGAGAGAGGGTACTGGTAGGTAGATGAGGTCAAGATAAAACATCATGAATTATTTGGGATTTTTCAGATGATTAGAAGTCCACTTAATTCCAATTATTCGGAAATTGCAGAAATGCATTCTTGGAGTTCATTTGATAAATTTACATTGTACTTTGTGGGATTTTGATGTGAGATGTTCCCAAATGTGAATACACACTTAGGGGAATTTTCCCAAGATTTATTGTGGCTTAGAAGTATTTAAAACATTTATTATTCCAATTTAGCCATTTAAGAAAATGGGCAAAAAGAAATAATAAAGATCTTCAAAAATATTTATTTTTGAAGTTGTAAGTTAGGGTATGACATATGGGTCTCAATTGAGCCAAAAGTTGAGGAAGTGTTTTGGAAAAATCCAAACTTTCCCTTATGGAAGAGGTTTTGAAGTAGTTGTCTATTAAAAAATTAAATTGATCTGGAGCCAAAATAATTATGGGTAATATTTGATAAATCTTGATGATCAAGTTAGATGATGTAGACAAGGTATAGCAATCATTTGTAACCTTGGTATTGGAGAATCCAAGTTGATTTTGGTGGAATACCCTAGATTAAGGATCTAGGGTGAGGTTAATTTCATACTATCAAAACCATGTTAGATCTTGGAGCTCAGAGCTCCCCTTGGGGCATGGGATATATGGATGGATATACCAAGAGATGTAGATTTCAATGGTGTCGGGGTTTGAGCTTGATACTGCTTGAGCTCACCAAGACATGCTTACAAACTTTGAATAAAATAAGCCTGCCAAAGCAGATTATCAACTAGCCTTCAAAACCTTGTGGGTTTAAACAGCTCAAGGATACAATTGGAACAAGTGAAGTAGGTAATGATAGATCTATATGAGTAGAACACAACTATGCAAGGAGTTGGTCCATAGAAGATTGGATGGTGGTGTGAGCTTCTACCAAAGTAGGCATGATGACTAGATTTGCAGGAAAAGTTATTTTCATGCCTGCAAAACCATCAAGAACAAGTGGGTTGGAGGATGATCTAACCAAGGTCAAGAGTGGACTTGGTAGTCCTCAGGATGGTTAACAAGATGGTTCAGATGCATTTTCAAAAATTCACAAGGGTTGAGAAAGGGAGACATTCAAAAAGGTGATGTTGGAATTAGTTTTCCAGACTTAGCCAAATTTGGCAGATTTAGGGTTTTTGACTAGAATGTGGGTGGTGATGATTTTGATGGGATGCAAGGTACCAAAGCATCATCAAGTGGCTGATTTTTAAGTGTAGAGGGAGTAGAAAGGATCCATGCTTGATATTGGTCTTCATGGACTTGAAAGCTTCTAGAATGGAAATCTTCAGAATTGATCTGGTTAAGGGTTTTAGATGATCACCTAGTAGCTAGGGATCATATCCAGATTTGTATTCTTGCTTAGGGGTTGATGAGTTGGAAACATCTTGATCCTAGTGATGAGATCCTAGAGTATCTCATACTATCTTCTAAGCAGACAATTCAAACAGCAGATCAAGGCAACTCATCTTACAAACAAATCAACTACTACTGGGGTTACCACCAAGCTTAGCTTGAGGTAAGGATGGGTAGTTTGAAATAGGTTGGAGTTGGAACAAGGTAAGGTCCTTGGTATCTCTACCAAGATTAGAATTCAAAAGCTTACAAAAAGGTTTTGGAGATCCTAGAGGTAAGAGTAGTTGAATGTTCTATCTTGAAAACATAAGGAGATTTTGTTATATAACTCTCCATAGTTTTGCCAATAGAAGTTACAAAAATAGTTTTGGTTACATAAGCATCTTGGTTCATGTTTTGAAATGCCAGAACATTTGAGAATATGGAAATTAAGCCAAGACTGTTTTGGGGAGTAGCTTTTGTCAACTGGTGTTAAGGTAAGGAGTACATCATCTAATACACATTCATATGCATAAGCATATTCAAACAACAAGCAAACACTTCAGCATTAAACAAGAAAAAGTTTGTGTTCCCCCTGATTTTTGCATTCTAGACACTAATCAGGGTTGCTGAAATTGGGATGTTACAGATCTTTCCCCCTTAAAAGAATCTCGTCCCGAGATTCTGGAGAATAAGGTTAGGGGTTTTGAGTCGGGTTGATACTAGGTGTCGTACGCGTACTATCTCACAGACTCCTTCTTTGAAAGTGACTACTTTGTCGATGAAGTTGAGCTTCAGTCTTTCGAGATGCACGGAGAGTTGAGCAGAGTCCAGCCTTGATTACGAGGAATAATCCTATATTCCTTCGGGGCTCGATACCTCGAGGGCTTGGGCTAGGCAGACTACCTCGATTCTGAACTTCACGGAGTACTCGTCGGAGGATAGAATCTACGGTTGGGAGTACCTTGCTCTAAGGATTCACAACTCTTCCTTAGGGTCGTAGCATATCCTAATTAACGATTTTTGGGTCGGGACTCCTGGGTTTGCTTCGGGCGGAGAGTTACTCTATTTTTGTGGGAAAGACGCAGTCTTTCCCCCTTAGGATTAAACTGGGGGTATATCGGAGAGTTGGCGTAGTCCTTCCTTCTTGGAGTCGTGGATTGATGTTTTAAAGACTGTCGCCCATCTTTCTTCTGGAGTAGAGGCCTTCAGAAAACTTCTGAAAATCATGACTTACTGGGCTTATATACTACTATTATTCGTACTTAGCCTATTGGAGTCTCAAATCCTCTAAGCGATTGGAACTGAGCGGTTGGCAATACTGTGGCCCTTCCGGTGGGTCTTCAGCTGGAACAGCAGAAGAACTTCATAGGATCTTCAGTTAGTTTCTCCTCTGATGAACCGCGAGTTGCTACTTGGAGAAAAGACGTCGGAACTGGGATCTTTTCTGAAGTATCTTCTGGTAGACAGTTTTCTGGAGATTGAGTGGAAAGACGTAGTCTTTCCTCCTTAGAGCTTCACTAAGGTTCATCGAGAATGGTTTGGATCTTCTATATTGGAAGACTGTCTTACTGTTAGCGGGAGGTTGTTTCTTCCCGGAGTCTTGAGCTGGGGTCTTCGAGTGACGCCTTATTTTATCAATCTTGGCGGGGTTGGTTTCCTAAAGAAGCCTTTAGGGTGGTTAGCTCAAGGTAAATTAGCAGTTTACAACTCTTCTTGTTAGTGCTTCGTCCGGGTAGAGTCATCTAGTTTTAGAGAGGTTGTCGTCTCTTGAACACTTGGCATTGCTCCTGCTCGAAGATGGAGTACACTCGTTGTCTTCATGCTTCCCTATCATCTGGCTTTAGGGGTGGTTCTGACCTTCTAGGGAGGATCATTTTGTTAGTTTGGGTAGGGTTGACTAGATTAGTTAGTCTCCTGAGGCGGTCAGAAGCTCTAATACACTAAAGGTTAGTGTGGTTAGGTCTTCACTCCTTGTCTTGGTTGATTGATCGGGTGGTTTCTAGTGGATATTGAGGATCCGTCTGTGGTTGACTTCCAGCTTCAACGGGATTCCTGTCGGAGGAGACTGATGAGCAAGGGATCGATGCACTATCGACGAGTCTTGAGAGGTGAGTTGGACAAGGTATGCCGTCTTGCTGAGGTGAAATCTTCGAGTTGACTCTGACTTGGCGATGTCGAATTCCTGGTTCTAGCGATGTTTTTCCTCTCATATACTCTCGAGGTTCGTCTGGGTCTCAATACCGATAGCTAACACAGGGGTTTCCTGAGTTGCTAGGTGGGTTATCGCTCCTCGAGTCACAATAATAAGGAGGTCAGAAGAAACCAGAGCATGCAAACAAGGCGAACAGAGCGGGAGAATCGCAATGTCCTCGGCAAACATCACACATCAAGCAACACAGGAGGCACTTAGGCAAGCAAACACAACCAATGCTAGGGACCAAGGAGTTAACTACTCGCGATGTAGGGGAATCCTATTCTTAGGACTAGTGACTCTAGATATCGTCTTTCTTCAGGTCGGAGGCACTACCTTGCAAATGAAGCCTTTATCGTATCTTGGAAGGTTATGGATAGTGTAACAGTTGAGGTCTTCTAATTATGGGGATTCCGCTGGTGGAGCGATATTGTAGTCTCCTTGTGTTTGCTGGTAGTTGTTTGTCTTCAATCTTGTTCCCATCATCTTCACCAGGGTCTAGATCCTAGTTATTTAAAATCCGTAGGTTTGAAGTTGGGACGAGAGTAAGAGGAAACCATTTTTGAAAGCATTTACTTAGGGTAAGAGAAGAAATAGAACTTTTTGAAACTCATTGAGAAACTAGTTTTCGAAAGCCGGGGTTTTCAAAATAAGGTTCCTGTCTAGCGACCATGCTAACTAAGGATCTCCTGCAGTCAGAATGGCTCTAATACCAAGTCTGTGGGGCCCCCGGATTAATCCTCCGAGAATCCCTGTTATGCATACAACCACGATCCCATGATCAGTTAGTCGTGGCACATAACCGACAAGTATCATTACAACATCCGAGAATATACCGAATTACAAGACTTACATAAATGTTGTTATGGCTACATCAATAAACATCAGTAGATCTTCATCAAGCGTAGAGCCCGAGCCATGCCTTAACCTATAGGAAACTGACTGGGAGAACGTCCTAGCTCGCATAGCCGTCCACTTCACCTCGTCTTGATATCTGACCAAGTTAATAGCCAGGGACAATGCCGGTGAGTACTTTGAATGTACTCGCAAACCACCTTAGGAGAATAATAATAACAAGAGGATATGCATTATGGCTGTGGTAGTAGGAGGGATCCAAGAGAGGCTCTTTTCTCAATTAGTTTCTCTTGTAGATATAGCATCTGCCTATCTTTGTTGAAAACTTTTGTAAACCATTTTGGAAACTGTTTTGAAAAGTTTTGGAAAACATCAGGACTGCGTCACCCATTTGTTCCCGTCTTCTGGTCGTCCCATGACCAAACTCCTTCCATCCCTTTCTGACCATCCCATGGTCAAAACAGGGATTCTTTCCGACCATCCCATGGTCAAAACATTTCCAAAGCCATTTCTTTTTAGAAATCCTTTCTGAAAACAAAACCAGCACCGCTATACAGAAGTTTGTCCAACCCTTCCTTAACCGCGGACACGGCTATTCGAATAGATTTACACTCTGTAGAGGTTATACACTTTACCCACACCATCCGGGTACACTACCCTGATCTTCACCGATCGTGGGTCGAGTAACCGATCAAGACTCTCCGGATGCCCACTCCAATATAAGTGCCTACCCTATGAGTGTTAATCCCCTCAAAACCGAGATGTCGGGCGAGGCCAACCGGAGCGCCTTTTCCACTTCTCGAGTGTGCGCTTTCAATGAGGGGCTCATAGTAACGCGTGGAGGCCTGCCGACCCTTTGTTCCTTCTCTAGGTCGATGTCCCACATGGACCTTTATCGGAGAAGGCCCACCCTCGAGGGATCCCCGATCCCCCGTAGTTGTTGCGAGGCAGCTTATACCAGAATAGACAAACATCAAATCGAGCCCTGTCCCATATCAGAGTAATGTGGTTGCACGGGTTAAGTTGTTATAGCTAACCTGCAAAGAACCGGGTGCGTTTTGTAAACCTTTTTCCTCCGGTTTTCCTCCAGCATTTTATAAAACAAAAACCTTTTTATTTCTCAACATCTCTTGGGAGGTCTCACCTCACCAAGGTTTTATCATAAAACATTTGGTAAAACTTTTTCCGGGGTCTTCCCATCCTATAGCTTTGCTTCGGCTAAATCAGAGTCTCAAAGGGGTATGGTGTATTACACCATCTACCATACTAGGGACAAGTAGGTATTGTCAAGGGGGTTGTACTTAGTAGTACCAAGGTGTAATAGTTTGGAGGAGCCAAACCACTACCATATATACATCAACAAATAATAAGACAATGCAGTTTCACAAATAGTAGACAAAACATGCATAAGTGAAATAGTAGGACAAGGCTTATGAGCAAGAAGGTGGCTTGCCTGATGATCAGCAATATGGCATAATGTCCCTAGACTTCTTCTTTAGATAATCAAGATTACCAATACCAATACCAATAATAATGAGGTCTCTTCTTCTCGACGTCAATACAAGCGCAACTATCGTCGTCATCGAGTATACATGCAAACAAGCAAGTCCACAATCAAACAAGGCATTCAAGTATCAAAACCATACAGCAAGAAATGACAATACAAGCTTACAAATCAGTAGGTCTTAGGAAGAAGGGATTTGATAAGATTGGTCTTGTCTTGGGAGTATGGAGGGAAATCCCTTAGAATTTATAGTCTAGGAATTACCTAAGAGGGGTTTTGGACCAAGGACATTTTCTGTATGACACCATTGTTTAAAAATGATACCAACATATAGGATTGGATAAAATGAAACCAACAAAAGTGGTTTCACTGTTTTATCACTTTTCTTTAATTAGATATGATTTTTCTAGTGGAATAACTTCTAGTTTTAGGGAATAATTCACCTGAAAAGTTCTGGAGCTCCAAAAATTATTTCCTTGGGTGATTAGGTAGGGCTTGGTGTACTTGTTCACTGAGAGTTGTAATCAAGTCAAAATAATTACCAGAATGCCCTCTGGAAATTCCCAAAGGCAATTCTGTAGACATTTTGTTGTTTTAACCAAATTTAATCTACAGAAGGTTTTGGTTTGATTCAAAGGACACAGTGTAGGTATTGGGAATACCTTTCTATAGAAATTGGAAGCAACCTTTTTGGAGCTGTATAACTACTGTAGTGAATTTAGAGGTGAATAAACTATGCACATAATAGTTTAATTCACATAAAAACATCCAAGGCTTAAGAAATCATGAGCTCCTAGATTTAGATAGGTATTGACATACCCCATCACTGGGATTTGGAATTCATTCACTTGGACTCATGTTTTGGTGTGGGGAATTTTCCAAAGGCCTATCTTCATGGATTTTGTTATTTTTGCTACAGGCAAACTAGAGTTCACCTTTACATGAGACCTATGCTGATTGATTGGTATAGAAATTACCTTCCAGGAGGACTTGTGTTCACCCCAAATGGATATGTAATATTCTCTAGGGAATTTATTTAGTGTAAAAATATACTCTTTGAAAGATTAAATGCCAGAAAATAATAAAGATTATTTTTGGCAAGGGACTGGTTCTGCATGTTGAAGAAAACCCTAGGGGACAATGTAAAATTGTCATCTGGACGATATCATGCGGTTTTGTCTTTTAATTGAATTTAAACTAACAGGTAAAAATCAGATCTAGAATTCCCAGAGAAAAAGAAAAAGGTAAAACTACTGCCGGGCTGGATCTAGAGGGGAGCTGGGCCGTCCAGGGGAGACGCGGCCCACCCGGGCAGGCAGCGCGCGGGAGGCGGGTTCAAATGGCTGACAGCAGGGCTCGCTGGTCAGTGAGCGCGAGAGGGCGAAGGGGTAAGGAGCAGCGTGGGTCGTTCGATTAGACAAAGATCTATGGTGGTCCGCTGTCGTCCTTCTCTCGCCGGTGGCAGTGGAGAGCAAACCCTAGCTGGGTTCAGGGCGGCGCGGGGGAGCTCACCTGCGGGCGGAGGGAAGCCTGGGAGGGTGCAGGGTGAAGCGGTCGACGATGACGACTCCGGGGAGGGGCGGGAGAAGCAGGTTCCGCGACAGATGGTGACTCGCGCGACGACGCCCGCGGTGGTGCTCTCGGGAGCTCGCCAGAGCAGGGCCGAGGAGGCGTGCATGTTGGTGGCGAGAGTGCTAGGCGACGCAGGGGTCGGAGGTGGTTCGGGCGACGGGCAGCAGAGCTTGGTCTGACGCAGGGACGCCCCATGCGCAAGCACGCTCCCGGAGCTAGCCTCGGTGATCGCCGGAGTTGGTACCTACGGTGGTTTGGAGTCCGGGAAAAGGGTAGGGTTAGACTAATAGGGGCAAGGGGATCTCAGAAAAGGTGACATGCAGAGCGGAGGGAGCTGGAAGGAGGGCACCCGAGCAGATCTTAACTATGGCCGAGGAGCTCATTTTTCTGCCTCTCTCGAGCAGGGCAGAGCATGGGAGGAGGAGAGAGGGCTCTAGGAGGTGAGGTAGAAGGGTAGGAGGCAAATGAGGGAGGGGAGAGCTTCAGTGGCCTCTAGCAATATATACCGAGAGGGAGAGGTTCTTGATGGACTTGGTCCATCGGGCATGGAGGAGAGGAGCGGAAACCAGGGCTGGTGTTGCTGTGGGCGTGGAGGGTGGTATTCTGGTCGAGCTGCAGGGCAGAGGAGTGGTGGGGTAGCTGCTGCAAGAAGTAAAGAAGAGGTGTGACCAATGGGTGCATCTCTCCTTCCTCCAAGCACTAAAGGACAAGGGGAAGGGGGTGCTATAGTTCTAGGGCGATAGTGTTCTCGACCAAAGGGAGAGAAGGGTGTTGTACAAGCTTGGTGGAGAAGATTGGATGAGGTTTAGTGGGGTATTTGTACAAGGTTTTGATGGTTGTGCTATTTTGATTCACAAGAATGCTTGTGAAGGAGTTCCTTTATTCATGTTGGAAAGAGTGGGAGAGAGGGTACTGGTAGGTAGATGAGGTCAAGATATAACATCATGAATTATTTGGGATTTTTCAGATGATTAGAAGTCCACTTAATTCCAATTATTCGGAAATTGTAGAAATGCATTCTTGGAGTTCATTTGATAAATTTACATTGGACTTTGTAGGATTTTGATGTGAGATGGTCCCAAATGTGAATACACACTTAGGGGAATTTTCCCAAGATTTATTGTGGCTTAGAAGTATTTAAAACATTTATTATTCCAATTTAGCCATTTAAGAAAATGGGCAAAAAGAAATAATAAAGATCTTCAAAAATATTTATTTTTGAAGTTGTAAGTTAGGGTATGACATATGGGTCTCAATTGAGCCAAAAGTTGAGGAAGTGTTTTGGAAAAATCCAAACTTTCCCTTATGGAAGAGGTTTTGAAGTAGTTGTCTATTAAAAAATTAAATTGATCTGGAGCCAAAATAATTATGGGTAATATTTGATAAATCTTGATGATCAAGGTAGATGATGTAGACAAGGTATAGCAATCATTTTTAACCTTGGTATTGGAGAATCCAAGTTGATTTTGGTGGAATACCCTAGATTAAGGATCTAGGGTGAGGTTAATTTCATACTATCAAAACCATGTTAGATCTTGGAGCTCAGAGCTCCCCTTGGGGCATGGGATATATGGATGGATATACCAAGAGATGTAGATTTCAATGGTGTCGGGGTTTGAGCTTGATACTGCTTGAGCTCACCAAGACATGCTTACAAACTTTGAATAAAATAAGCCTGCCAAAGCAGATTATCAACTAGCCTTCAAAACCTTGTGGGTTTAAATAGCTCAAGGATACAATTGGAACAAGTGAAGTAGGTAATGATAGATCTATATGAGTAGAACACAACTATGCAAGGAGTTGGTCCATAGAAGATTGGATGGTGGTGTGAGCTTCTACCAAAGTAGGCATGATGACTAGATTTGCAGGAAAAGTTATTTCCATGCCTGCAAAACCATCAAGAACAAGTGGTTTGGAGGATGATCTAACCAAGGTCAAGAGTGGTCCTTGGTAGTCCTCAGTATGGTTAAAAAGATGGTTCAGATGCATTTTCAAAAATTCACAAGGTATGAGAAAGGGAGACATTCAAAAAGGTGATGATGGAATTAGTTTTCCAGACTTAGCCAAATTTGGCAGATTTAGGGTTTTTGACTAGAATGTGGGTGGTGATGATTTTGATGGGATGCAAGGTACCAAAGCATCATCAAGTGGCTGATGTTGAAGTGTAGAGGGAGTAGAAAGGATCCATGCTTGATATTGGTCTTCATGGACTTGAAAGCTTCTAGAATGGAAATCTTCAGAATTGATCTGGTTAAGGGTTTTAGATGATCACCTAGTAGCTAGGGATCATATCCAGATTTGTATTCTTGCTTAGGGGTTGATGAGTTGTAAACATCTTGATCCTAGTGATGAGCTCCTAGAGTAGCTCATACTATCTCCTAAGCAGACAATTCAAACAGCAGATCAATGCAACTCATCTTACAAACAAATCAACTACTACTGGGGTTACCACCAAGCTTAGCTTAAGTAAGGATGGGTATTTTGAAATAGGTTGGAGTTTGAACAAGGTAAGGTCCTTGGTATCTCTACCAAGATTAGAATTCAAAAGCTTACAAAAAGGTTTTGGAGATCCTAGAGGTAAGAATAGTTGAATGTTCTATCTTGAAAACATAAGGAGATTTTGTTATATAACTCTCCACAGGTTTGCCAATAGAAGTTACAAAAATAGTTTTGGTTACATAAGCATCTTGGCTCATGTTTTGAAATGCCAGAACATTTGAGAATATGGAAATTAAGCCAAGACAGTTTTGGGGAGTAGCTTTTGTCAACTGGTGTTAAGGTAAGGAGTACATCATCTAATACACATTCATATGCATAAGCATATTCAAACAACAAGCAAACACTTCAGCATTAAACAAGAAAAAGTTTTTGTTCCCCCTGATTTTTGCATTCTGGACACTAATCAGGGTTGCTGAAATTGCGATGTTACAAATAACATGTTCAGATCTGAAATCATGGCACTTGGGCCCTAGTGACAAGCATTAAGCATAACAAGTTGCAACAAAGTCAAAAAGCACTAATTATAGATTCTAGGCACCAGGCCCTAACAATCTGATACCATTACATGAACGATCTCATCCAACCCCTACCATCCCCATAGACTACAGTGGGGGATTACTCACTCATAGATGGGGGAAACATGGATGGTCGATGGAGAAGCGATGGTGATGATGGTGGCGATGATCTCTAATTCCCCGGCCTGGTAGGGTGCTAGAACGGAGTTTCTGGTTCCGAATTGCAGAATCTAGTGGTGGCGGCGCAGTGAAACTCTTTCTAGAAAAACGTCGAACCCCCTTGGTTTTTAGGTCAAGAGGCAACTTATAGGTGAAGAGGGAGGCCGAGGGGGCAGCCGAGGCGGCCACACCACCCTCAGGCGTGGCCTGGCTTAGCCCGCGCGGCCAGGTGGTGTGGGCCCCTCGTGGCCCTACTCCGTCTCGTCTTCTGGCTCTGTGAGTCTCCTGGTGAACTAGGATTTTTGGCATATTTTCCGGGATTTTTCCTGATAGTTGATTTTCTACACAAAAACTAGACACCAAGGTAATTCTGTTGAAAACAGCGTCAATCCGTGTTAGTTGTATCCAAATCACACAAGTTTAGAGGAGAAAAAATAGCAAAAGTATTCGCGAAAGTAGATATGTTTTGGACGTATTAACTCCCCCAAAGCTTAGCTTATTGCTTGTCCTCAAGCAATTCAGTTGAAAACTGAGTGCGATAAAGGAAACTTTCACGAACACATTTGCTTCATAAGATGTATATATTCTCAGCATAGGGTCAACCACTCAGGCAATTCATAATAAAGAAAATTATAAGATCAACAATCACAAACATTGTAATGAAAATTATAAGATTGATAGAAATAGTCTTACAATGTCACCAATCGAAGAAGAGATCTACTATTACAAGTGGTGGAATATGGCTATGGAGATGGAGAAGGGTTTTGAGATCTGGAGGCGGCTGGTGATCTGTGGAAGAGACTTTGGGCGAGGATCTGGCTTGTTTTCTTGTTGCCCAAGGCTTCTTTATATAGGGGTCCCTTCATGAAAGTTGTTCTGTTTGACCTAACGGTGGTGGCGCCAACTATACGACCGGAGCTATATGGCCGGAATTTTGCTCCGGTCGTATAGTTGGTCATTAAAGCGTCTTCCTTCGCTTCACGGCTCCTGGTTTCTTCTGGTTGTTGTAATCTCGTATCTTTGACTTTAATGTAGTGATTCCCATCTTCAAACGATATTATCTGCGCAGGAAAAATATAAAAAGAAAGGATTGCATACCCCTTTGATATTAGACATTAGTGGTAGGGTTTAGATAGATATTTCATCAAAAATATGAATAATATCCAGTTTAAATATGGACGTAGATGGCTATATTTCAGAGCCATCAACCTCCCCAAGCTTAAACTTGATCGTCCCCGAGCAAGAAAACCAAAATAAAAATGGAACTCAGCATTTCAACTGAAATAACAGGTTGGTGATCTTACTCATGATTGTTAGTCTCATGTTTCCTCCACTTCAGAAATCTGAAAAACTTCAGCATAGATAGAGTAATGGCAAACATATCATACGGGTTTTATGCATCCTTATAATGCAACAAAATTATTGTTAACATGGATGATTCAAATGAGTAAACTTTATTCCATGTCATGTAATCAACTCATAGGCTTGCCTTTGAACAATAAAGTATAATCATGTAAATTGAGAGTGTGAGAGTTTTCATGAAAAGCATATACACTAGAGTATCTCAATTCTCCCACATCAATAAGTCAATACTTTTCAAGCACTACTTTTCTATTCATTGTCCTTCAAGTATTTTAGTTTTTGAGTAATTGAGAGCATGCCAAAGATTTTTTATTAGTTTATCGGGCTGTGATGGACACTCGTGGCATCACTAAGGTTTTTGTTCCTTTTGCATAATACATCCAAAGGAGTGATTCCATCATGATTACAGCTACCCATGAGTGCGAAGAATCTTACCCACTATAGCATTACTGTTACAAGTGTTTAATCAACTCATAGCCGAAATTTAGGAGTTTCCTCCGTGAAGATCGTTCGTAGGCCAGCGGAGTTGTTGGCATCCCATGAAGTTTGACACGCATAAAGCTATATCATTCTTATGATTAACAAGTCAAACTTTGGCATGCTCACAAAAACCGCTAAACATTAATTCAATCGAACAAATCTTTTTAAAGAGAGCTGTCAAGTTGATGGCTCTGAAATATAGCCATCTAACGTCCATATTTAAACTGGATATTAGTCATATTTATGATGAAATATCTCCCTTAACCCTGCCACTAATGCTAATATTCAAAGGGGTATGCAATCCTTTGTTCTTGTATTTTTCCTGCACAGCTAATGTCATTTAAAGGAGGGAATCACTATATTAAAGTCAAAGATATGATATTTCCTTCGACCAGAAGAAACAAGGAGTTGTCCAACGAAGGAAGACGCCGTAACGACCAACTATACGGCCGGAGCAAAAATTCCGACCGTATAGCTCCGGTCGTATAGCTGGCGTCGCCACCGTTAGGTCAAACAGAACAACTTTCGTGAAGGGACCCCTACAAAAAGAAGCCTCAGGCGACGGGAAAACTCTCTCTCTCTCGCTGGCACTACATCTCGTCCCGAAGAAGCCAGGCTCCGCCAAAAAGCCGCCTTAGATCTCCAAACCCTTCTCCATCTCCATAGCCATACTTCATCACTTGTAGTAATAGATCTCTTCTCTGATTGGCGACATTGTAAGACTATTGCTATTAATCTTATGATTTTCATTACAATGTTTATGATTGTTGATCTCATCTCTATGTGTGAGTAATTCTATTTGGGCTAAGGGCTTCGCCCTAGCCATGTAGCAATTGTGCATGTGAATTATCATAGATGGGATCGTGTATTAGTTTGTATGGCATGATGATTATTGTATCCTCTCTTGCCTTAATCCAAGGACTTGTCAGGTACCCAAGACCCCGAGGGTTGAGCCAGGTATAGGGAGTATGAGTGATGATTGATCTGTAGGTTGGGAACCCCAGTGATAGAAAGGGTAGTACGGCTGTATGTGAGTGATTTTCTTGGGATTAACAGTGACATCATGATGCATATCATTAGTTCTCTTTCTTCTATGGATGAGACTAGTAGGTTATTGCTATAAGCGGTTGCGGAGGCAATATCAATTATGTATGCACTGCCCACGTATAATTTATCTTGCTCTAACAAGTACACGGATGCTTTATTTCTATATTTTATTTTTATCAGATGTTTTGCACAGCTACAGGTGAAACCGAACGACCTAGGCCCTCTCTCTCCATCATCAACAACAAGCAAAAGACACAAACTATTGGTCCGGTGAAAACACAAAAGGAATTCTAAAACTCTCGAAGGTCCGTTAAAATAACTTCACTATGCATTCGCTTCCCGAGGATTCGATAACCTAGGTCTACTAAGGAAAAACAAGCTATACTACATCCGTAATCCGGATCGAAGGTATCACAAGTCAATCAACATTTTCATTGGAGTTGAGTGTCTATAGAAATAAGTTTCAAGACTAAACACTATAACACCCAAGCCTTCAATTGTGAGACTTTTTTATTACAATTGTTTAGCAATTTTTAGGCAAGACTTGGTTAATTACGAGAGCTGGAACAAAACGTATCCAATTAAATACCCATGCAAACAAAAATCTTACTACAATACAAAGACTCACTCCACCAATATAATATCTCAACATTTACTACTAACTAGCATAGGTTTCTCAAACTTCAAAAGCGGGGAGTCATAAGGCATACTTCTCATGTTTGGCTCCACTTCTCTCTTCCTTTTTTATTTGCTTCTTGGGAACTCGAAGTTGATCACTCTCCTGCAAATACATGAAAACCTCGAGGCAGAAATAAAAGAAAGAGGGAAAATAAGGAAAATGGAGAAATCTTTTTGTGGTTTTTAAGAGAGGGAATTTAAAGAATAGAAAATTGGCGGCAAAGCTCGGCTAGAAAATCTCGAAAGCATATAGAAAACTAAAAATAAAGTGTTGGGAAAACTAACACGAGTGCTTATAAACTCAAACAAAAACACAACCTCAAAATAAATAAAAGCTAATGAACGCCAAATAAAGATACATGAGGAAACTTCCCCAAGCTTAGGCTTTTGCAAGCCTTTCAAATTATTGTGGTGGCGGGAAAAAGTCGTTATTCCAGTTCGCAAATTGAGTTGAGAGGTTACTAGTTGTTTCTCGGAGGTTCAAAGAGAGGCTATGCATCATCTCCATACTCGCTCCAAGTTCTTGGAAGTCTTGGTATGTAGCAAATCGGGTTTGTGGCTGCTCCTCTTGATAATGAACTTCTTGCTCCTCCTCTTGGTCCTCATCCTCCTCTAGAACCTCCTCCTCAGGTTGGTGTTGCTCAACCTGCAAATCATATAGCAAACGTCCTTCCTCGATAGAGAAAATACCATTAGGCATAGTAGCGGGGCAGAGACGCTCAGCTCCAGCAATATGCAGGTAATAAACACCACCTCTCCTAGTGAGCATTCCACAATCTTTCAAAGTGGAGAAACCAACACGTCGCTCACCTAGCACGGGTTGTAACTCACCTAGGTCGATGCCTAGTTGACGAGGGGTAACCTCAGCAATGCCCATGGTGATGGACTTGGGGTTTTGCGGAAAAGAGAACGCTGGGGATTTCCTCAGATTTCAGGAAAACAATGGAGTCCAAGTTGCCTGAATATTTGGGAATCGCACTATTACAAGTTGTCTGGGAGTTTTCGGTGTCTATTGCCTAGATCTAAAGTTGGGTGTAATGTCTATTGTATTATGTTCCTCCCTCCTCGTTGGCCCCTCCTAGCCTTTATATATGAGGAGGTTAGGTCTCGCGTACCAATACGAGTTGGGTTACAAGTTTGAGTTTGTATCTAGTCTTGTCTTGGACTTCCCTTGCCTTGTATCACCAGGAGTCTATGTCCTTATATACTTCGTATCAGCAAAACCGTCGTGGGCTTCATGGATCTTGGCAAATCTTCGGGTAAGGCTTCCGTTGGGCCGCACCACATATACCAATAATAGACACCCGAAGGGTTACGCCCATGTTAGTAGCCCCCGAGGCTATGTTCGGATGCTTGTGTCCGAGCATAGGCTCAAAGTCCTTTTAAATATGCTCGAAAGGTGAACTTGAAGATTTCTTCGGATGCATGAACTTGTCGATGTCATGTTTGGCTGATGCAATAGATGACGATGTCTTGTTCTTGATGTGATGTCAGTATTTTCATCGGGTACTCCTGATGGGAGTAACCTTTGAGGCTACACTCGGGTAGACTCAAAGTTATGCTTCTTCATTGTAGATATTCTTCCATCGACATAGTTTGGAGGATTTCTGTTTTTTCTATCGGGTGCGCGGCCAGCGCTCCCGATGGGAGTAGCCCTCGAGGCTATGTTCGGGTGTTTGCACTAGAGCATAGGCTCGGAGATCTTCTTCATCCGAGAATTTCTCCGTGTAGATAAAATAGGGACCTTGGAAAAAGACATGTAGATTATGTAAAATCAGCCGAAAATATAGCTTGTTGTAATTTCTTTGGTATGTGTGAATTTGGAACTTGATATATTTGAAACTCTATATATTTTTTGTCGATGGCTATGGAGTTTGCGCCCTCGCGAGACCTTTTCGTTAGCCTGATGCCCATTGGGCTGGATCAGCTACTCGGGTCAAAGCGTGTTTTTGACGTATTTCATGGCAGAGCGAAGAATATTTAAGTTTGCGCTGAGTAGCGAAGCCCCCAAGTATCGGAGTATGATTATATAATAATTTTTTCGACCGAGCCCCCGAGTATCGGATGTAATTGAATAATGAAAAGTGGACTCGGTTAAGAGAACTTAGCTTTATTGATATCAGGTGCGCGGACATGATCTTCATCCGAGGAATCTCTCGACTCGGGTCTTTATTTTTATCGGGTGCATGACCAGTTGACGCGAGTGGCGTTTTAGTTGATTCCCTAGGAGGACCCGACAAAAATAGCTCGTTGTAGTCGATAACCTTGCAAAAAAACATAAAAAATGTGAAGTACTTGCATTTTTATAAAGAATATCGCCTTTCAATTTGTCATTACTTTTTCTGATGCAATCGAACCCGACACTTTTGCACCGTAACACGAGACCTTTTTGTTATCTTGACGCCCTTAGTCTAAGTACCTTGCCGACCTGTCAATTGGGCTGCAACTGGGTCGGAGTTTAAGGATTCGACGCTCAGGCAGAATCAACTATTCAGGAAGTCGCGTATGAGGTGTTTGAGTGCACGAAGTCGATGACACTTAGGTTACTTAAAGAGGGTGTAGCCCCCAAATATTTTGAGTGCGATTAAAATAAGAAAGAAAATCAACTCGAAGTAGAGAACTTAGCTTTGTTGGTAGTCGACGAGGTTGATGTGGCCGGAGGAGCCGGAGCCAATGATAGTAATGGATCGCCGCATCCGAAGATATATAGCGGGTTGACGCGGCCGAAGATTTTGGCGGGTCGCATAGCGGAGTCGGTGTAGCCCCTGGATGTAGAGTCGATATAGCGGACCGAAGTGGAGGCGATGGACCGGAGTCGACGTGGCAGATGTGATAGATTCGTCGGATTTTTAATCATCCAAAGTCGACATAGTACACTTGTCAAAACTGTTAAATATCTTGAATTTTTTTTTATGTAGGCCTTGCTAGCAGCTTCTCGTACGTAAAGTAACTTGTAGTAGATGTTGTTGCCGGATCTGACACTAAATCTTCCGCAGGTCCCGATTATTTTCCTCGTGGTATACGCGCACGAGTCAGTCTCCACGCGACCTTTCTTTTTCTTTTCTTTCCTTTTGATCAATATATGCAAAGTAGTAGTGCGGTTACTGCCAATTGACGAGGGCTTGGTGTAGCGACAGGTCTTGTACTTCCCTCTTTTTTTCTTTGCTCCTGAGCTTGGCTTCTGGTTGGCATATATTAACTTCTATGTCCTTTCAATCAGCTGCCATAAGTGGATTGACTACGGAGCAAACAAGAAACGGGTCGGACACGTACGTAGATTGATGCACCGCGCCGCCGGATTGATCAACTTCGAACCGCGGCCACGTGCAATCATGCAGCAGGCTGCCTTCCAACGGATCACTAGTGCACACCTCCCCTCTAACACCGGTTTGGAGGGCCCTCTAACAGCGGTTGTAGAACCGCTGTTGAGGGTTCGGTGTTAGAGGGGCCCCTTTTAACACCGGTTCGCACGTGGGGCTACCGCAGGGCTCAGGGCCTCCCCTTTAACACCGGTTCGTGGTTCTGTGCCGCGGCAGAAAAAGGAGATAAATCTCTGCCGCGGCAGGAAAACGGCATAAATCTCTGCCGCGGCAGAGTTCTGCTCTGTCCCATTCTGGACGTATTTCTGCGGCGCGGCGGCGACGGGGAGGGGGAATCGATCGAGAGCGGTATACACATACATCGTCATCGGTACATACGAGTACATGAATAATTAAGCAACTATTATTATACACAACATCGTCATTGTGTGGTATTCTCCGTAAACGTTGAAGCATCAAGTACAAGACAAACACGTTCAAGCATATATACAACGTTCATTTTGGTGGATATCTAAAGAGGTCTCCGCCAGGCGTGACGACCTCATCAAGTATAAACCCCGTCAATTCCTCTTGAATGGCTCGTATACGGTCAAATGGTAGGAGTTGGTCCCGCATCCGTTCGATCTGAATATATATGAAGAATGAGGTTAATATATATATAAGAATAAAACTCAACACAATTGATGGTAATAAAATAATGTTGTGTACTTTGTTTACTTACTCTAAGTTGTTCTAGTGCGGCTTGGCCCGTCGCACATATCGTGTTCCGAATGAACTCGCAAACATAGTACCCACATAAGTTATTGCCGTGTCCCTGATGCGCGCATTTTACGAGAATAGAGAGTTCAATCAAAATAATAATCAATAAAGCATGATATAATGGAATTGGAAGCAGAATCAAAGAGATACGCAGACCTACCTAGCTAGTATTACTTACATTTTGGTCTACAAATTTTAGTTCTTCTGACCATTCACCCACGGCCCTGCCCGTGAACCTTTTCCAAACCCTGTCCGGCAAAGAAAATGGATAAAGGAGTAATTAATTACTTGTTGTCACGAAAGTTGCCGATCTAGTGCGATAATATGATTGAAATTATCTATGGAGCATCTCTCTAAAGTCTGCCCATAGCTCTTCTTCTTTTCGTAACGAGTCCATGACAACGACTTTTCCTGAGTCAGGTTGAATGACTAGCAGAATAAAGTGGATCCTACGCACGCATAACTCATCATCAGTTACACTTAACATCGAGTAAGCTGAAACAGAATGTGTACAAGAGAGGGTAACAGTACTCACGAGAAGTTGTAAGGAAATAGTATTTCCCTTTTGGTTTGTTGTCTTAGTAAAGACCTTAGCAATAAATCTTCTGTTTGCCCGGGTTTGGTTCTTACCACTTCTTCATGAACTCTATTTGGGTCAATGAACCCAATGTCAAAAGGTCCTCCTTTCATGCATTCCATAACCTTTTTCCTGCATAATAGTATATACATATAGGGTGAGCATATATATATATATATATACATGCAATTAATGAAGTGAATGAGATGAGATAGAAAATACAGAAATAGTACTTACACACAATAAAGGCTGATGGCAGCTTTATCGAGTTCCTTCTGATTGAATATAAAATGCAAGTCTTGAATGTTGAAGGCGATCTCGTCGTCTCCGCACAAGAAAATCTGATCTCTTATATGCGCCGTGATCCATTCTTCCTTTCTCGTCTTGCAGAAATCAAGGTACCACTTGTGCAATCTTCGCATCTTTGTTGGTAGATTCTTGAGCTCCTCTTTCTTGACGAGATTTTTCCCATACTTCCATGGCTGTATGGGGTTGGCATCGCATTTGGACAAGTTGTCTCCCATGATGTTCAAGTATGCAATGTAAGTCATCCCCATCTCATTGGCCTTTCTTTGTAGCTCTGCCTCGTAATCATTTACGGGAGGAGCGTCCCGTGTGTCGAACACTTGGAGCGGGGCGCATGATTGGTTTTCCTGCTCTTCGAGCATGGGAAATGTTTTCTGGGGTGCCGCACGACTGCTACTTTCAGTCTCCCTACGGCGCCTTGCATCCGCCTTCAAAATCTGGCGCTCGTAGTCCGGCACAAGTGGGGTTTCAGGTTTCAAAAGATTTTTGTAAAACTTCTCCACCACCGCCGGATCTATTTTCTCCTTTGGCTCAGCCCGTCTAGGTGCAAAGAATTTCTTGACCTCTTCTTCCGAGATCCTATTGGTCTCCTCGTCGCTGCAATTCCACGGTAAAACCGGCAATGGCTTGGCGGAAGGCTGCGGGACGTAGTTTTGTGAACTCTTTCTGGCAGTGCTAGTGATGCTCTTCGTGGCAGTGCTCTTCCGCTTATGCTGAGGAGATGGCTGAAGCGTCGGAGATGGCTGACGGGCAGGAGATGGCTGGCGCGCCGGAGATGGCTGCCGTGCAGGAGATGGCTGAAGCGCCGGAGATGGCTGCCGCGCAGGAGATGGCTGAAGCGGCTCAGACTGCTGATGCTGCAGAGACGGCAGGGGTGCAAGTGGCCTCCAATTTGGAAGCACGATGTGTTCCTTCTTCCAAAGAATGGTTGTTTTCACTGCAAATTTGAGTTGAGTTTCCCCTTCACCTGTAGCATGGTCAAGCTGTGCTTCCTCATATTCCTTCACAACCTCATCCACCCCGACAATAGCATAGCCATCTGGAATCGGTCGGCAGTGGTAAGTTCCACCAGCTACAGGAGGTAAGGCATAGCCGACAGCCACCTTAATTGATAAGCCCATTAATCTCACATGCAGCTCAGCATGTTCGCTCTCCGTGATCTCATCCACGGGGTATCGAGGACCCGCCATTTCAAGCGTGGGCTGCACGTTCTCCGTGGAAGCCACGCTGCTTTTCCGCGTAGAGTCTGGGCCGCCGGCAGCTTCCAATGCAGGCTCTTCGTGCCGCTGAGATGGGCCGGTAGCTTGATGGCTCTGTTGTGCATTCACTTGTGCCTTCAGCACCACAAGTTTATGTTCTATCTGTGTCATCCGCTCTGTACGCTCTTTTTCTTTTCTGCCGCGCCATCTGTAAGAGTCGCTCCACTCGGCAAACCCATCCTTCCACGTCATACCCCCTGTGCCTCGTGCATGTCCAGGGTGTTCTTTTTTACTGATGGCTCATGTGAGCTGGTCATTCTCTCTGTCGGGATGGAAGGTCCTGGCGGCTGTTTCCTCGTATGGAGTCGCTCCACTCAGCAAACCCATCCTTCCACGTCATACCCCCTGTGCCTCGTGCATGTCCAGGGTGTTCTTTTTTACTGATGGCGCATGTGAGCTGGTCATTCTCTCTGTCGGGATGGAAGGTCCTGGCGGCTGTTTCCTCGTATGCCGTGATGAGTTCAGTGACAGGTTTGGCAAGGAGGCGGGTTGGGAAGATACACAATCCTGTTTCTAGGTCCAACCTTGCCCCGATTCCATAGAACCAAGTCTTTGCACGTAGGTCCCACCCATGTGTCTGGGGTGTGATCCCTCTATCGCGCAGGGCCTTCTCAGCTTCCTCCCACTTAGGCCTCTGAGATATGTAGCCACCTGACCCTGTCCTCTGGTGATATTCCTTCTTCTGGGCATTTAGCGTATTGGTTTCTGACCTCTTTGTAGCTATAGCACCTTCCTTGTATGCCACAAATTCGCGCCAGTGAGGTCTTATCTTCGCATAATATGCGTCTTTGAAATCTGGAGTCTCGTGAGCTTTGACAAATTTGTTCAATTTTGTCTTCCAGTTGCGGAAAGCATCATCCATCTTCTTTAGAGTCCACTCTTTGACCTTTTCCTTTATAACCGGTTTGTTTTCATCCTCCTCTGGCGGAAGGGTGAAATTTACCAACAGCGAATTCCAAAGCATTTCTTTGGATCTTTCATCGACAAAGGTACCGTCGCCCTTCTTTGGCTTATTCCAATATTCAATTATGATTGGGATTTGGTCCCTAACAAGAACTCCAGCCTGACGTACTGTGGCCTTCTTGGGCTCCATCGGCCTGCCATCAACACGGACTGCTTCGATCGTGAACTTTGCACGACCTTTCAGCCGATGGCTCGCGCCTCGCTTGCTCTTTTTCATAGAAGAAGATGGTTGCTGGCTGGTCGATCCAGAGGGCTAAAAGAAGAAAGAAGCGTTAATTAATACATATAGAAGAAGATTGTTGGTGAAAGTCAGCAGAGGCTTAATCAATGCATATACCTCGCCGGACTTTGTAATCACTAAATTGCGTTCACCGGAGTCTTTATCTTCTCCATGACTACTTGAGTTGTCATCATGTCCCTCCAAGTCTAGATATTGTGAGGTGTCCTCATCGATAATGTTCTCCATTATTTCTTCTTCTTCAAGGTTTCTACTAAGTGGATCCATAGTTTCTAAAACAATAATATTATCTAGAGTAAGAGAGTAAACATTCAAGTGGACTTGGATTCATACACAAATATACATATTATTCATACAAAAATACACAAATAGGATAAAGTACATAAGATAAAGTACATTATTAATACATCACCGGAGAATAGCTTGGGTGCATTATAGGATAAAGTATAAGATAAAGTACATTATTAATACATCACCGGAGAATAGCTCGGGTGCATTATAGGATAAAGTATAATATAAAGTATATTATTAATACATCACCGAAGAATAGCTCGGGTGCATTATAGGATAAAGTATAAGATAAAGTACATTATTAAGATAAACTAGCGAACGCGGCTGCCACGTTCTATGCTACGGGAGCTCTGCAGCCACAGAAGAGGAACCATCACCGGAGAATAGCTTGGGTGAGATCCGTGAACCTGCCAGATATTGGAGAACCTAGTCTCCAAAAGATACATGTATCGCCGTACATGCTCGTCCTCCTCCCTAATACGACGACGTACCACCTCCTCGGGGGTTGGCTCCCTCTGCACCGCTCCTGGACCTCGTGGACGCCACCAAAGAAGCTCCGGGTCGACGATGATACCCAGATTCCTCACCAAGGTACGAGTCCCGACAGGTAGCACCTCCCAGTGCCAACCCGGCGGAGCCCAGACTCGGACATCCCCGACAGAGTCCAGTAGGCTCGGACGAGATGGACGCGGCATAACTAAAACATAGCAATAAACAATCATAAAACATAAACAGTAACTAAATCACTAAGTATATATTGCCCTAATCACAATAACCCTAAACCTATCACTAACTAAACTAAACCTCATTAACTAAGTATTCTAACTAAACCTAATCCCTAATAAACCCCAATCCCTAATAAAACCCTAAGCCCAAATAATAAACTAACTAAAATCCCTAACTAAATCACTACTAAAATCCCTAACTAAATCACTACTAAAATCCCTAACTAAAATCCCTAACTAAATCACTACAAAAATCCCTAACTAAATCACTACTAAAATCCCTAACTAAAATCCCTAACTAAATCACTACTAAAATCCCTAATTAACTAAATCCCTAATTAACTAAAATCCCTAACTAAACTCCCTAACTAAATCGCTACTAAAATCCCTAACTAAATCACTAACTAAATCACTACTAAAATCCCTAACTAAAATCTCTAACTAAATCACTACTAAAATCCCTAATTAACTAAATCCCTAATTAACTAAAATCCCTAACTAAAATCCCTAACTAAATCACTACTAAATCCCTAATTAACTAGCAAAATCACACTAATTAACTAACAAAATCACACTAATTAACTAACAAAATCACACTAAAATCCCTAACTAAATCACTACTAATCCCTCGCCCCCTAGTCGTCCTTCGCCGCCGTTCACCCTCCCGCCACTGCAGTTCACCATGCCGTCGCTGTTCTGGTCCTGCCCATGACCTACCGACAATATAGTGGCACATGATCTTTTCTCCCACGCCATAATCACTAATTACTACATTTTGATTGAAAATTTCAGGGAATGAACAACAAAACATAGCAGATCAATTAGCCGATCTGAAAGGCAAAATTCTGCAGATATTTTATCACAAAAACATTGTATCCCTTGTCCTGTTACACTGCAGATCAACTAGCTATTCTCAGCAAAACCAAGAAGTCCAACAAGATCACTCTACAAACATCAGTACCAGCAGCAATAGGTATGACAGCATGTATAACAGCAAGATTCCAACCGAAGCTGATGGGGAGAGGGACGGGAGGCTCACCTTGCGGAGGTCGGCTGGGGAGGAGCGGCGGAGTCGAACTCGGCCTAGGAGGGCGTATTCCGGCAAGACGGGGGCGGCCCGGAGGTTCTTGGCGCCGTTGACCTTGTGGGAGCGGGCGGGAGGACGGAGGTGGGCGAGGACGATGGGATCCGACCGGAGACTATGAGGGAGGACAGCAGGGACCATGGGGACGGAGGAGGAAGAGGCTAGACGGCAGGAGTTGAGGCGGCGGATGAATGCGGGTGGCGGCACGGACGAGTTGCTCCCTCGTAGGGCTGGGGGAAGAATCGATCTGGCTAGGGGAAGAAGGAAGGGGTGGCGCGCGCGTTATAACCCTCCCCCCTTTAACACCGGTTCGTGGCTGGAACCGATGTTAAAGGGGGGGATTCGTTTTGCGCCTGCACCCCCCCCCTTTAACACCGGTTCCAGCCATGAACCGGTGTTAAAGGGGGGGTGTGCGCGCGCGAAATGAAATAAATGCGCCCCCCCTTTAACACCGGTTCGTGGCTGGAACCGGTGTTAAAGGGGGGCATTTATTTCATGCATTAAAGGGGTGGGGGCATTTATAATTCAAAAAATAGGATATGAATTTGGAAAATTCATATCTTATTCATTTCAACTCAGAAAAATATGAATAATATATCATAATTTTCAGAAAAATAATATCTATCCATTCATGTAAAAACATTTTATATTTACTTTAGATGAAAATTTTCAAAATGATTAAAACACTTACATATAAATTTTGATTATTCAATTCAAACAAAAATAAATTGTCAAATCCTAAAACTTTGAACATAAGAAATATTAAGCATCTAAAAAGGAATCTAACCCTATTTTATTAGAGCAAATCATATTTTATTTTGTATTAACATTTTTGAATTGATTGGATATTTAAATGTCGCATCTTTTGTATACACTTGAATCTGACAAAGCCTCGCTCAACTTGCATTGGATTTTTGATAAAATAGCATATTGTGAACCTAAAAATGATTTTTGTAAAAAATCATGAGCATCGTATCATGTACCTGTAGTTCATATCTGACCCACTTCCTGCCGATTCGGCAGGAATTTGTCTTAAAGTACAGAAAGAACTGGAATTAAAATACAGAATGCAACTAATAGTAAGTTACATAAAGCACGACTGAAAATTAAGATACATAAAAGAACTAAAAATTAAGATACATGGCCAGATTAAGTAACAATCGGCCGAACTTGTTTCGGAATGTTGCAGTGATTCAGTCATGCTCCTGCCTACACCCGTAATACTCGCCACTGTAGTCGTCGTACTCGCCGTCGCCGTCATCGCTGTCGTCGTCGGGGTCGCCGTAATTGAACCTTGAAGGCTGAGTACGCGTGGGCTAGACTTGAGGGTAGCACAGATGGGGGTTAGAGTCGGCGGCAGTGTCATAGGCCATGACGCTCTAGAGAGTCCGACCGCGCCACCATAGCCGACGGCCGGCCTCGTTGAAGTTCGGAGGAGGTGGGCCGTCCTCCTCGTGCCTGACGAGCGCCCTCTCACGCTGATCCACGAAGAAGGCTTCCCAAGTAGGGAAATAGTCGGGATGCCATCTGGGATTCCTCCGCTGCTCCGGCGTGAGCTCGAAGTAGTAGTGGTTCGTGATGGCCATCCGACGCGCCACACCTAGAGGGGCAGGAGGAACCGGCACGCCTCCGACGCTCAGCATCCAGCCGACGAGGACACAGTAGCCCGGCGGGCAGGGGTAGTTCGAGGCGCAAAGCGCCTCCGCCTCCCTAGGGGTTAGTGCTACGGTGGAAGCCATGGGAAAGAGTGATGAGGTTGCAAATATGAGTCTAGAGATGTGCAATGACAATGGAGGCCAACCCTACATATATATAGTGAAGAACTGGCGGGGAAGAACTGGAGGGAAGAACTGGCGGGAAGAAAAATGGCGGGAAAAAATGGCGGGAAGAAAAATGGAGGGAAGAAATAGAAGGAAGAAAAATGGCTCATTTAATACATATACTGTTAACAGAAGAAATATGACATTGATTTCCATGTTGAGATACATATGTGTGCCAAAAATGGCTCAATTAATACATATAGTCAATCTTATGATCACGTCGGCCGTAACCATGGAGTATCAACACCGTTTAACAGGATGGTTGGGTCAGTCTTCACTCTGAAGGGCGGAATTTCATCAAACTTATTATAATCTTCTGACATGTCTGTCTTGTCCTCCACTCCCACGATGTTTCTTTTCCCTGAAAGAACTATGTGACGCTTTGGCTCATCGTGTCATGTATCTGTTTGCTTATTTTTTCTTTTTTTTCGGTTTGGTAGACATGTCCTTCACATAGAAAACCTGAGCCACGTCATTGGCTAAGACGAATGGTTCGTCTAAGTTCTTGTCTACCTTCATAAGATTGTTGAGATCCACCGTTGTCATTCCGTACTTCTTGTCTACCTCAACCCCCCCTCCTGTTAGCTTGACCCATTTGCATCGAAACAAGGGGACCTTAAAATTAGGTCCATAGTAAAGTTCCCATATCTCCTCTATGAACCCATAGTACGTGGTCTTTTGCCCGTTGTCTTCTGCTGCATCGAAGCGGACACCACTATTTTGGTTGGTGCTCTTTTTATCTTGGCCTATCGTGTAAAATGTATTCCCATTTATCTCGTACCCTTGGAAAGTACATACAGTCGAAGATGGTGTCCTGACCAACAAGTACAGCTGATCCCCAACAGTGGTGTTATTCGTGAGAAGTCTTTGCAGCCAGCCACCAAAACTCGCCATGTGTTTACTTATAATCCATTCATCAGACTGCCCCAGGTGTTTGAGGCGTATTAAATTCTTATGTTCATTGATATACGGGGCAACCAAGATAGATCTTTGTAAAACCGTGTAGTGTGCTTGATTTAGAGAATGCCCGTCCCTACATATCATTGCTTTACATCCTAGGGTGCCTTTTCCACGCAGTCTCCCCTCATGTCGTGATTCTGGAACACCAATCGCCTTAAGGTCAGGAATAAAATCAACACAGAACTCAATGACCTCCTCTGTTACATAGCCCTTGGAGATGCTTCCTTCTGGCCTAGCACGGTTATGAACATATTTCTTTAAGACTCCCATGTACCTCTCAAAGGGGAACATATTGTGTACAAATACAGGACCGAGAATGGCAATCTCTTCTACTAGGTGAACCAGGAGATGCGTCATAATATTGAAGAAGGATGGTGGGAACACCAACTCAAAGCTGACAAGACATTGGGCCACATCTGTCTGTAACCCTGGTAGGCTTTCTGGATCGATTACCTTCTGAGATATTGCATTGAGGAATGCACATAGCTTCACAATGGGTACTCGAACATTTTCAGGTAGAAGCCCCCTCAATGCAATCGGAAGCAATTGTGTCATAATCACGTGGCAGTCATGAGACTTCAGGTTTTGGAATTTTTTCTCTACCATATTTATTATTCCCTTTATATTCGACGAGAAGCCAGACGGGACCTTGATACTGCTCAGGCATTCAAAAAAGATTTCTTTCTCTGCTTTAGTAAGAGCGTAGCTGGCAGGAGTTAAGTGGCACCGTTTACCCTTCTCGTTCTCAGGATGCATAGGCTCTTCAGGGTCTTTCAGACGTTGCTGCTCCTGCCGTGCTTCCGGTGTATCTTTTATCTTCCCATACACTGCTAGGAAGCCTAGCAGGTTCACGCAAACATGCTTCGTCACGTGCATCACGTCGATTGAAGAGCGGACCTCTAAGACTTTCCAATAGGGTAGGTCCCAAAATATAGATTGCTTCTTCCACATGGGCGCGTGTCCGGCATCGTGATTCGGAACAGATAGACTACCAGGACCTTTTCCAAAGATTACTTCTAGGTCCTTGACCATACCAAATACCTCCTCACCGATACGGAGGACAGGCTTCCTCCGGGGTTCTGCCAGACGTTGAAATGCTTGCCTTTCTTTCTTACTGGATGCAGGTTCGGAAGAAATCGACGATACCCTAGGTACACAACCTTCTTACATTTATCCAAATATACACTTTCAGTCTTATCTAAACAGTGTGTGCATGCATTGTATCCCTTGTTTGTCTGCCCTGAAATGTTACTAAGAGCAGGCGAATCATTGATGGTTACGAAAAGCAATGCTCGTAGGTCAAATGGCTCCCCTTTGTGCTCATCCCACATACGTACACCTGGTTTGGCCCACAGCTGTAAAAGTTCTTCAACTAATGGCCTTAGGTACACATCAATGTCGTTGCCGGGTTGCCTCGGGCCTTGGATGAGCACTGGCATCATAATGAACTTCCTCTTCATACACAACCAAGGAGGAAGGTTATAGATACATAGAGTCACGGGCCAGGTGCTGTGACTGCAGCTCTGCTCACCAAAAGGATTCATGCCATCTGTACTTATACCAAACCTTAAGTTCCTTGCGTCACGTGCGAAGTCCGGGTACTCTCGCTTGACTTTTCTCCACTGTGACCCATCAGTGGGGTGTCTCAACATCGCGTCTTTCTTACGGTCTTCCATGTGCCATCGCAACAACTTGGCATGCTCTTTATTTCTGAAGAGACGTTTTAACCGTGGTATTATAGGAGCATACCACATAACCTTGGCAGGAACCTTCTTCCTAGGGGCCTCGCCCTCAACATCGCCAGGATCGTCTCGTCTGATCTTATACCGCAGTGCAGTGCATACCGGGCATGCATCCAAATTCTCGTACTTCTCACCGCGGTAGAGGATGCATTCATTAATGCAGGCATGTATCTTCTGCACGTCTAATCCTAGAGGGCAGACAACCTTCTTTGCTTGGTATGTACTGTCGGGCAACTCATTATTTCTTGGAAGAAGATTCTTCATTTTTACCAACAACTTTGAAAATGCGCTGTCAGTCACACTGTTCTCTGCCTTCCATTGCAGCAAATCCAGTGTGGTACCTAGATTTTTGTGGCCATCTTCGCAAGTTGGGTACAACAATGTTTTGTGATCCTTTAACATCTGCTCCAGCTTCTCCTTCTCCTTTTCAGTTTCACATTCTTCCTTTGCATCAGTAATGGCCCGACCAAGATCGTCATCAGCGGGCCCATCTGCTGCCTCTTGATCTTCATTATCTACCCCCGTTGCAGTATCATCATATTCAGGATACATATTATGATAGTTGTCATCATCCTCTTCTTCGTTGTCTTCCATCACAACCCCTTTTTCTCCGTGCTTGGTCCAACAATTATAGCCGGGCATGAAACCGGATCGAAGCAGGTGGGCGTGAATGGTTCTGGTATTTGAGTAGTCTTTCTTGTTCTGACGGTGAACACACAGACAACACGTAAAACCATTGTGACCATGGTTTGCATTAGCCACAACGATGAAATTTTGGAGGCTCGTAATGTACTCGGAAGTGCGGCGGTCACCGTACATCCATTGCTGGTTCATCTGCATTAATATATAGTATATATCAAAAAATAATAGGGAGATGACCATTTATATATATAGTACATCAATGACACATGAAAGGATAGTTGCCGACCTCGACCGAGAAGGAAAGAGCAACGAGAAAACTTATTTTGAGCTCTCGGGCATTTCACCGAACACCTCTTGTGCATACGAAAAAAACACAAACTAGAACACTTCCCACCCTCTTGCTAGGCTCCAAATTGAGATAGTGAAAAAATGGAAGAGTGGGGTGTGGGCTGCGGTGTCTTATATAGCCCCCCTTTAACACCGGTTCAAGCCACAAACCGGTGTTAAAGGGGGGGGCTACACGGGCCACTGGTGCAGGGGCCTTTAACACCGGTTCGTGCCACGAACCGGTGTTAAAGGGGGGATCCTTTTTGCTGCACGGGCCACGCTGGTACAGGCCCCCCCTTTAACACCGGTTCGTAGAAGAACCGGTGTTAAAGCCCATTTCCAGGCTCAACCAAAGGCCTTGTTTCCACTAGTGGATGTTTCCCTATCGATTACTAGATCAGATTCGTCGACACGTAAACCTGATTCAACCTCGAGCTCCCGAGCGTGTGTGGTCGAAGTAGACGAAGACGGTCGCTGATTCTGCCCATGATGGAGCCAAAAGGGTCTGGCCGTTCAGTTTTTCTCGCCGTTTGCCGGATGTGGTGTGAATTCTTTACACGATCCAATGGAGGATGTAGCTATCACCATAAGCACAATTTTTCCGACCGCCAGTTTCGACGTAATCGGAGCCGATAACCGTGATTCTTTGGGTTCCTCCACACGAAAGTGGAAGCTTCCGACGATTAGATCGGATCCGCCGTTGAAATCGGCGGGTACCAATACAGGGGTGGACGGGTGTGGATCTACTTTCGTCGGGTTGATGCTTGGTGGAGAGCAGTTCGCCGAATCCGTGGTTCCAGCGTTCAGGGTTTCCCACAGACGGCGCCAATTGACGAGGGGTAACCTCGACAATGCCCATGGTGATGGACTTGGGATTTTGCGGAAAAGAGAATGCTGGGGATTTCGTCGGATGTCAAGAAAACAATGAAGTCCAAATCGCCGGAATATTTGGGCATCGCACTATTACAAGTTATCTGGGAGTTTTCGGTGTCTATTGTCTAGATCTAAAGTTGGGTGTAATGTCTATTGTATTCTGTTCCTCCCTCCTCGTTGGCCCCTCCTAGCCTTTATATATGAGTAAGTTATGTCTCGGGTACCAATACGAGTTGGGTACAAGTTTGAGTTTGTATCTAATCTTGTCTTGGACTTCCCTTGCCCTTGTATCACCAGGAGTCTATGTCCTTGTATATTTCGTATCAGCCAAACCGTCGTGGGATTCATGGATATTGGCAAATCTTCGGGTAAGGCTTTCGTTGGGTCGCACCATTATACCAATAATAGGCACCCGAAGGGTTACGCCCATGTCACTAGGGCAGTGGTAAGCACGATGATGACGCCTCCACCTGTGATTGGTCCTTGGTTTTGGGAGGCTTGGTACTCCAAGTAGCGCACAAGGATGGCGCACAAGTTGAGTGACAAGCCGCAGTTGATATAAGAAGCCTTTGCAAGGACAAAGTTGTCCTCCTCGTTGAGTCTCGTGAACTCATTACATGCCTACAAGGTGTTAGCAATAACATAGAACAAATAGCGAATTGCAGGATGTTGAATACTCTTCCCCTTGCTCACTCTAGTAGTGAAAGTCATTCCATTATAGTATTGTTCAGGGGTAGGTTCTAAGCCAGTAAAGGATGTGCGTAGGGCATTAACATCGTTGTTTGACAAATTAAAACATGCACACCATGAAGGGTTTTCGCAGCATAGTAAATCAAAATTTTCTACGGAAGCGAACAGAGGGAAAGCCAAGATCTAATCTAGGAGATGCAAACAACGAGAGAGATTGGATTAGATCTTCATACCCTTGAAGATTCGCACAGCGGAACGTTCGTCGGAACGTGGGTGATGTAGTCGTACTCGCTTCTCCTCCTCGCGATCCGATCCGATCTAGCACCACAAGTGGCGGTGCCTCCGTGAGATGCACACGTGTAGCACCTCGACGTCTCCTCCTTCCTCGGACCAGCAAGTATGGTGGAGAGATGGATTGGATCTACAACACGACGGCGTGGTGTATATGGTGGAGAATTTCTGCCGCAGGGCTTCGCCTACAAACAGTCGGGAGGGAGAGAGGAGGGCAGCAGGGCTACTAGGGTTTGGAGGAAGGTGTGTAGGGGGGAGGGGGCGCACCAGCCCTCTATATATAGAGGGGGGTGCGGCCAGCCCTTGCCCATCCTCCAAGCCTATCTCTAGTTTAAACGATTTAAACTCTCCCTTCTAGAAACCCTATCTTATCTCTAGTTTAAACGATTTAAACTTATCTAGGATCGGCTGGGCCCTATGGGGCCTTGTGCCCCTGGCCCAATGCGGCCAGGACACTCCCTCATAGGCCCATGCCCCCTCCCGGAAGGTGGGGCCACGTTGGTCCCCTTCCGGAAGGTTCTAGAAGCTTCCGGTACAATACCGATTAACCCGGAACAATTCCGAACTCCAAAAACTGCACTGCCTTATATGAATCTTATTCTCCGGACCACTCCGGAACCTCTCGTGATGTCCCGGATCCCATCCGAGACTCCGAACAAAAATTCATAAACCAAGTATCCAATCTATCCTAACGTCGAGACACGTTAAGTGTGTGACCCTGCGGGTTCGAGAATATGCAGACATGATCTTCTATCAATAATCAACAGCGGGGTCTGGGCACCCATATTGACTCCCACACATTCATCGATGATCATATCGGATGAACCACGATGCCAGGATTCAATAAATCCCATATATATATTCCCTTCGTCTTGCGATATTTTACTTACCCGAGATTCGATCGTCGGTATCGTCATACCTAGTTCAATCTCGTTCACAGCAAGTACTTTACTCGTTCCGTAATCCGATATCACTTTGTGATTAACTCCTTAACCACATGCTTGCAAGCGGTGTTGATATCGATTACCGAGTGGGCCCGAAGTATATCTCTCCGACTTGGGAGGGACAAATCCCATCTCGATACATACAACCCAACAGATACTTTCCGATCACCTGAGAGACACCTTTATGATCACCCTCTCATAGGATGATGTTTGATGACCTCAAAGCTTTCTTCCGATACCAGGGAGTTGTATTATCTCATGGTCTAAGGAATACAATATTTGACATGAGAAAAGCTTCGCAAAGACGAACACGATGAAACGATCTAATAGCTTTGCTTAGTTTGGGTCTGTCCACCATATCATTCTCCCAATGATATGATCTCATTATCAATTGACAACTCATGTCTATGGTTAGGAAACCTTAACCATCATTGATCAATGAGCTAGTCCATAGAGGCGTACTAGGGACACGGTGTTGTTCACAAACCACACAAGTATTAATGTTTCCGCTTAATACAATTCTAGCATGGAATATAAACTTTATCATGAACAAGAATTATAATAATAACATCTTTATTATTGCCTCTAGGGCATAATTCCAACAGTCTCCCACTTGCACTAGAGTCAATAATCTAGTTTACATTTGGCAACAATCTCACACCCATGGCACTGAGGTGCTGATCATGTTTTACACGTGGAAGAGGTTTAGTCAATGGATCTGCGACATTCAGATCTGTATGTACTTTGCTGATCTTCAGATCTCCATCTGCTATATAATCTCGGATTATATGAAACTTGCGGTTGATATGCTTGGTCTTTGGATGATATCTTGGTTCCTTAGCGAGTGCTATGGCGCCAGTGTTGTCACATAATATCTCCAGTGGGTCCAATGCACTTGGAACCACGCCAAGCTCAGTGATGAAGTTTCTGATCCAAACTCCTTCACTTGACGCTTCTGCAGCAGCCATGTATTCCGCTTCTACTGTAGATCCCGCGATCACGCTTTGCTTGCAGCTTCTCCAGTTCACAGCTCCTCCATTCAAAATATACACGTATCCTGTCTGAGATTTACAATCATCCTTGTCGGTGTCGAAACTAGCATCGACGTAACCTTTTACGACGAGCTTTTCATCACCCCCATAGACTAAGAACATTTCTTTAGTCCTATTTAGGTACCTTAGGATGTTCTTCACGGCTGTCCAGTGTTCCACTCCTGGATCACTTTGATATCTGCTCGTCAAACTAAGAGCATTGGACACATCCGGTCTAGTACACAGCATGGCATACATGATGGAACCTATGGCCGAGGCATAAGGCACTTTGCTCATAGCTTCCCTATCATTTACCGTAGCTGGACACTGAGCCTTGCTCAATATCTTACCTAATAACATAGGCACTGAACCTTTCAATGCCTTATCCATCCTGAACCTTTTCAGAACTTTGTCTAGGTATGTACTCTGGCTTAAAGCTATCAGGCGTCTTTGTCTATCTCTATAGATTTTGATGCCCAATATATAAGCAGCTTCACCTAGGTCTTTCATTGAAAAACACTTGTTCAAATAACTCTTCACATCGTTAAGCATGTTGATGTCATTTCCAATAATCAATATGTCATCCACATATAGTACCAGAAACGTCACCGAGCTCCCACTCACTTTCTTGTAGATGCAAGCTTCGTAGCAATTTGGAACAAATCCAAAGCTCTTGATCACTTGATCAAAACGAAGGTTCCAACTCCGAGATGCTTGCTTCAGTCCATAAATGGAACGCTGAAGTTTGCATACTTTATTAGCATCCTTAGGATCGACAAAACCTTCGGGTTGCATCATATACAACTCTTCATCAATGTTGCCATTGAGGAAAGCAGTCTTGACATCCATCTGCCATATTTCATAATCATGAAACGCAGCAATTGCTAATAAAATCCGAATGGACTTAAACATCGCTACGGGAGAGAAAGTCTCATCGTAGTCAACACCTTGAACTTGTCGAAAACCTTTCGCAACAAGCCGTGCTTTATAGACGGTAACATTACCATCCGCGTCCGTTTTCTTCTTGAAGATCCATTTGCACTCAACGGCCTTTCGGTCGCTAGGAGGGTCCACCAAAGTCCATAATTGGTTTTCGCTCATGGATCCCAATTCGGATTTCATGGCTTCTAGCCATTTCTCAGAGTCTGGGCTCATCATCGCTTCCTCATAATTCGTAGGTTCGCTGTCTTCTACTAACAAGACAGTCAAGACAGGGTTGCCGTACCACTCAGGAGGGGCACGCGACCTTGTCGACCTGCGACGTTCAGTAGCAGCATCGTCCGAAGCTTCATGATCCTTGTCATTAGCTTCCTCTATTGTTGGTGCAGGCGGCACTGGAACAATTTCAGGTGCTGCGCTACTCTCCAATTCAAGAGAAGGTTCAATAACCTCGTCTAGCTCTACTTTCCTCCCACTCACTTCTTTCGAGAGAAACTCCTTCTCAAGAAAGGAACCGTTCTTTGCGACAAACACTTTGCCTTCGGTTCTGTGATAGAAGGTATACCCAATAGTTTCCTTAGGGTATCCTATGAAGACGCGTTTCTCCGCTTTGGGTTCGAGCTTGTCCGGCATCAACTTCTTGACGTAAGCTTCGCATCCCCAAACTTTAAGAAATGACAACTTAGGTTTAGCACCAAACCACAGTTCATACGGTGTCGTCTCAACGGATTTAGATGGAGCCCTATTTAAAGTGAATGCAACGGTTTCTAATGCATAACCCCAAAATGATAACGGCAAATCAGTAAGAGACATCATCGATCGGACCATATCTAATAGGGTTCGATTCCGGCGTTCAGACACACCATTGCGATGTGGTGTTCCGGGTGGCGTGAGTTGTGAAACGATTCCACTTGCTTTGAGATGCGTGAGAAAATCATAACTCAAATATTCGCCCCCACGATCGGATCGTAGAAACTTAATCTTTCTGTTACGATGGTTCTCCACTTCATTCTGAAATTCTTTGAACTTTTCAAACGTTTCAGATTTATGTTTCATTAAATAGATATACCCATATCTACTTAAGTCATCGGTAAAAGTGAGAAAGTAGCGATATCCACCGCGCGTCGAAACACTCATCGGTCCGCATACATCGGTATGTATGATTTCCAACAAGTCCGTTGCTCGCTCCATCATACCGGAGAACGGGGTTTTGATCATCTTGCCCATGAGGCATGGTTCGCATGTGTCAAATGATTCAAAATCAAGAGACTCCAAAAGTCCATCAGAATGGAGTTTCTTCATGCGCTTTACACCAATATGACCTAGACGACAGTGCCACAAATAAGTAGTATTATCACTATCTACTTTGCATCTCTTAGCCTCAATGTTATGGATGTGTGTTTCATCCCTTTCGAGATTTAGAAGAAATAAACCATTCACAAGAGGTGCATGACCATAAAAGATGTTACTCATATAAATAGAACAACCATTATTCTCCGATTTAAATGAATAACCGTCTTGCAATAAACACAATCCAGAAATAATGTTCATGCTCAATGCAGGCACATAATAACATTTATTAAGGTTTAAAACTAATCCCGAAGGTAAAACTAAGGAGAGCGTGCCGACGGCCATCACATCAACTCTTGATCCGTTGCCAACGCGCATCGTCACCTCATCCCTCGCAAGCCGCCGTCTATTCCGTAGCTCCTGTTTCGAGTTACAAATATTAGCAACTGAACCAGTATCAAATACCCAGGCACTACAACGAGGCTAGTAAGGAAAACATCAATAACATGTATATCAAATATACCTTTGATGGTGCCAGCCTTCTTATCCGCTAAGTACTTCGGACAGTTGCGCTTCCAGTGACCCTTGTCCTTGCAATAGAAGCACTCAGTGTCCGGCTTAGGACCAGACTTGAGCTTCTTCTCAGCAGGGGCAACGCGCTTGCCGCCGCTTTTCTTGAAGGGCTTCTTTGCACCCTTACCTTTCTTAAAGGAGGGCTTGTTGACCATCAACACATGATTATCCTTCTTGATGTCCACCTCCGCAGCCTTCAGCTTTGCGAAGAGCTCGGTGATCGTATCAGTGGAACCAATCTGATTGTGAGTCACTACAAAACTTTTGTAGCTGGGAGGGAGTGATTGCAGAACCCTATCAATCTTGAGCTCCTCTGGAATCTTGCAGTCCAATTGCTCAAGGCGTTGCGTGTAGCCCGACATCTTAATGGCGTGCTCACTAACGGAACTCCCTTCCTCCATCTTGCAGTTAAAGAACTTCTCAGAGATCTCATATCTCTCAGAACGGGCCTGAGTCTGAAACATGGTTTTCAACTCTTCGAGAATCTCAAAGGGCCCGGGATAGTTTTCAAAACGATTTTGAAGTTCCGGTTCCATAGCAAACAACATGGTGCTCTTAATCACACCATAATCATCTTTGCGCGACTGATAGACAGCTTTCTCATCAGCCGGCGCAGTTGCAGCAGGGGGGGTCACCTAACGCTTTCCCAAGGACATAGTCCTTTTGACCGCCAGACAGAATGATTCTTAGATTGCGGAACCAGTTGGTGAAGTTAGACCCATTGTTCTTAAGCTTTTCTTTCTCAGCAAAAACGTTGAAGTTGAAGTTGGACTTGGCCATGTGATCTATAGTATTTGCAAGTACAATTTAGACTATGTTCATGATAAATAGTTCAACTTAATCAAATTACTAGATGAACTCCCACTAAATTCAACATCCCTCAAGTTGTTTAGTGAACACGATCCAAATTCACCACACCTAATCCGATCTTCACGAGAAGAGATGTGGTTTCAATGGTAGACAACGAAGTGTCGATCATATCATTCATATGACTCATGCTTAACCTTTCGGTTCTTGTGTTCCGAGGCCATGTCTGTACATGCTAGGCTCGTCAAGTAAAACCCAAGTATTTCCGCGTGTGCAAAACTGGCTTGCACCCGTTGTATGTGAGTGTAGAGTCTATAGCACCCGATCATCACGTGATGCTTGGACACGACGAACTTTCGCAACGGTGCATACTTGGGGAGAACACGGTTTTATCTTGATCTTTAAGTGAGGAATCATCTTATAATGCTACCGTCGCGATCTAAGCATAATAAGATACATAAAAGGATAAACATCACATGCATATAACTTTATGTGACATGGTATAGCCAATCTTCGCGCAATGATCTCCATCTTGTGCGTTCCGGCATGATCTCCATCACTCCACCATGATTGCCTCCACCACGAATAGCAACTACCACTATTGCTAACTACTTAGCGATAAAGTAAAGCTATTACATGGCGTATAAGAAGTTGACTCGCAGGTCATACACAATTATAAAGACAACCATATGGCTCCTGCCGGTTGTGTACTCATCGACATGCAAGTCGTGAAACATTACAAAACATGATCATCGCATACAATAAACACATCACATCTTGGGCCATACCATATCACAGAAAACACTCCCTGCAAAAACAAGTTAGACGCCTCTACTTTGTTGTTGCATGTTTTACGTGGCTTATGGGAGTAGATGCTAAGAACGATTCTTACCTACGGAAAGCCACAACGGTGATATTATGGTTGCCAAACTCCGGTGTTAATCCCATGACAACTATAGTGAGAGAAACTGACATCCACCAGCCGCATGTATGGTACAAGCCACACGTCAAGTGCGGAGTCGGTCTCGCGAACGACGTCGCGTAAGGTTGGCCTGGACCGCTTCAATCTCACTATCCCGCGTCATAAGAAGAACACAAACAAGAGGCTTGCAACAGAAAACATCAACGCCCGCAACAACCATGTTGCGTTCTACTCGTGAATCACATCTACGCATAGATCTAGCTCTGATACCACTGAAGGGTTTTCGCAGCATAGTAAATCAAAATTTTCTACGGAAGCGAACAGAGGGAAAGCCAAGATCTAATCTAGGAGATGCAAACAACGAGAGAGATTGGATTAGATCTTCATACCCTTGAAGATTCGCACAGCGGAACGTTCGTCGAAACGTGGGTGATGTAGTCGTACTCGCTTCTCCTCCTCGCGATCCGATCCGATCTAGCATCACAAGTGGCGGTGCCTCCGTGAGATGCACACGTGTAGCACTTCGACGTCTCCTCCTTCCTCGGACCAGCAAGTATGGTGGAGAGATGGATTGGATCTACAACACGACGGCGTGGTGTATATGGTGGAGAATTTCTGCCGCAGGGCTTCGCCTACAAACAGTCGGGAGGGAGAGAGGAGGGAAGCAGGGCTACTAGGGTTTGGAGGAAGGTGTGTAGGGGGGGAGGGGGCGCACCAGCCCTCTATATATAGAGGGGGGGTGCGGCCAGCCCTTGCCCATCCTCCAAGCCTATCTCTAGTTTAAACGATTTAAACTCTCCCTTCTAGAAACCCTATCTTATCTCTAGTTTAAACGATTTAAACTTATCTAGGATCGGCTGGGCCCTATGGGGCCTTGTGCCCCTGGCCCAATGCGGCCAGGACACTCCCTCATAGGCCCATGCCCCCTACCGGAAGGTGGGGCCACGTTGGTCCCCTTCCGGAAGGTTCTAGAAGCTTCTGGTACAATACCGATTAACCCAGAACAATTCCGAACTCCAAAAACTGCACTGCCTTATATGAATCTTATTCTCCGGACCACTCCGGAACCTCTCGTGATGTCCCGGATCCCATCCGAGACTCCGAACAAAAATTCATAAACCAAGTATCCAATCTATCCTAACGTCGAGACACGTTAAGTGTGTGACCCTGCGGGTTCGAGAATATGCAGACATGATCTTCTATCAATAATCAACAGCGGGGTCTGGGCACCCATATTGACTCCCACACATTCATCGATGATCATATCGGATGAACCACGATGCCAGGATTCAATCAATCCCATATATATATTCCCTTCGTCTCGCGATATTTTACTTACCCGAGATTCGATCGTCGGTATCGTCATACCTAGTTCAATCTCGTTCACAGCAAGTACTTTACTCGTTCCGTAATCCGATATCACTTTGTGATTAACTCCTTAACCACATGCTTGCAAGCGGTGTTGATATCGATTACCGAGTGGGCCCGAAGTATATCTCTCCGACTTGGGAGGGACAAATCCCATCTCGATACATACAACCCAACAGATACTTTCCGATCACCTGAGAGACACCTTTATGATCACCCTCTCATAGGATGATGTTTGATGACCTCAAAGCTTTCTTCCGATACCAGGGAGTTGTATTATCTCATGGTCTAAGGAATACAATATTTGACATGAGAAAAGCTTCGCAAAGACGAACACGATGAAACGATCTAATAGCTTTGCTTAGTTTGGGTCTGTCCACCATATCATTCTCCCAATGATATGATCTCATTATCAATTGACAACTCATGTCTATGGTTAGGAAACCTTAACCATCATTGATCAATGAGCTAGTCCATAGAGGCGTACTAGGTACACGGTGTTGTTCACAAACCACACAAGTATTAATGTTTCCGCTTAATACAATTCTAGCATGGAATATAAACTTTATCATGAACAAGAATTATAATAATAACATCTTTATTATTGCCTCTAGGGCATAATTCCAACACACCATTCATCTAAAGTTAAAGTATAGTTGTTATTCATGAGTCGGAAAGAAATAGTATCCTCTCCTTGCCATTGTTTAACGGTGCTTTGCAACGAATTTAGAAATTCAATTGTTAAGTGGCTATAAGTAGACACATCATTGTACACAAAGTTTTGCATGCCACCTCTATTGCAAAGTAAATTGAAGTCATCAGAAATACCGAGTTGGTTCAATATAATGGGGCTAGCCCACTTGGTGGCCTTCACTTCGCGGTTCTTGATCCTATCGAAGTGCTCACGTTGGAGCTCATTCTTGAACTGTATCCCCATGTGTTCTTGAGCGATATCCCGAGAAGCGCTAGCGGTGGCATGAGCACGAGTTTGGCTCCTTGTGTTCATCATCTAAAACATTAAAGAAAAACAAAAATAAAACTTTTTGATCCAACAAAAGTAACTAGAACATATTCCTCATCATAGCACACTAAAGAATCTCCTCAAAATAATAATCTAGGCAAGAGAATCATGGCAATTGGTTCATAGTAGGTCTCACCCTAGATTGATACTGACGATAGATCAAAGATAAATTTGTAAAAAAGTAATTGAAGGATCGGAGGAGAAACATATCGTAGATCATTTGTGTGCGAGGAAATCGAACGAAAATGAGTAGAGATGAAGATCTCTTGAGGTTTTGAGAGAGTTTGGAGGTAGAAGAGAGAAAAATGATTGAAGTTTTGGAGTTGGAGGTACCTTCCCATGCGATTTTATGGTCGAACACAACTATACAGGCGCAACTATATGGCCGAAACAATGCGTTCCCACCGTATAGTTCGCCTCTAGCCAAAATTATAGGTTTTCCTCCTGGCGGCGCAGCTATACGGTCGGAACTATACGGCCAGAAAAATATGTTCACGTCGTATAGTTGGTCGTCAAACATCCTTGGGAAAGAAAATATACAAAGGCATAGATATTTATATGACCAGAACTATACGGTTGGAATTTTTATTCCCGGCGTATAGTTGGTCGTTAAACTCTTAGTCAATTGGAAAAGAATTTGTATGGAGGCACCGATATCTATACGACTTGAGCTATACGGCCAGCATTTTTATTCCCGCAGTATAGTTGGTCGTTAAACTCTCAGTACATATTAAAGAAAAATTATCGATGGCAAAGTATCTATACGACTGGAACTATACAGCCAGAATTTTATTCCTGCCGTATAGTTGGTCGTTAAACTCTCTGTGTGCATCAAAAAAATTATGTTTCTTCGAAAGTTACTTTTTTTCATGTAACTTAGTGATATACCTTGTTTTTGACAGAAAATTGACAGTAAATATTGTCAACCAACAACAGCATGAATAAAGCAGGATTTTTAGTGCTACCGAACTTCTTCTCCTCAATTGAAGTTTTCTAGCACTCTTTATTAAACATAAACTTAAACTAAAACTTAAAAACTTTACTCAAACCTCTATTTCACATGGGTTGTCTCCCATGAAGCGCTCTTTTATGATCAATAGCTTAACCCTAATATTGCTCACTTATGCCAGATGAGTGGAACACCCACTCCAAAGTAACTGGCTTTCAAAGTGATGGCCTCCTTTTCATCATGCTTAGCTTTCTTCTTCCTGGAAAAATGAATAACAAAAGGATACCACGAAGGAAATTGAAACTTCACGTTCCCTTCATGTAGATTAATCAAAGCCTTAATAGTTTTTAAGAAAGGACAACCTAATATAATAGGAGCAGTAGCATCTTCAGGCATGTCAACAATAACAAAATCAATGAGAGGGGACATCCTTTAATGTATACTAAAGTATTCTCCTTAATTCCTACAGTTTGTGTGTAGGTAGAATCTGTTAGATGCAATTTTAACTCGGTGATCTCAAAAGAGCAAAGATTTAACTTGTTAAAGAGACTCTTTGGAATTGTTGAGACGATTGCACCTAGATCACAAAGTGCAGCTATCTCATTGGTTCCAATTTTAATCTTAATAGTAGGCTCAAATATGTCATCTAGCTTCACTGGTAATTTTTCAGCAATTTTCTTATATTCTTCCCCAAGCTCGCGTACCTTTATTGCTACCTAATTAACGAAGTGTTGGTACATAGCTTCCTCACTACCTTCACTTTACGGAATCTTAACGTTGATCCTTTTTACGAGATCTTCAACGGTATAACTTGGTGAATGAGCATTACTATAATCAAGTTCTTCAGGCTCCTCTCTTTGGATTCTCATCATCTTGAGATCTTCAACGGGATTTGGCTCAGCTTTACCTACAAATTTGGCTAGGATAAGAGTTTGACTCTCGATTATCTTACTTAGTTGTGCCTCAATGATCCTCATTCTTTTTTGGAGGGTCTACAAATAGATTCTTAAACTAACAGCTTGGTTAGGTAATTTACCAAGCATAGCATCATGTTTCTCCATTATTTTAACAAGAATATTGTTTTGTTCATTTTGTGAGTTTATAAAAGACTTAAGTGTTTCTTCGAGACTACCATTACTAGTTCCCATATTATTATTAGAGTTACCTGCAGAACTAGAATAATGTTTCTGAAAATTAGGATTATAATTCTTCTTCCAAGCAGGGTTATAATCATTACAAGCTACAAAGTCTATTTTTTCAATATTTGTTTCAGGGCTAGCTCTTACCTGGGTTTGCTTACCTTTTAAGGCTAGTATGAGATCATCCAACTCAGCATTGATTCTTCATTTTCTTGTGGTGATATGGACTTCACCATCTTCGTGTTCAATCTATCCACATGCCATTGGGCATGGTTCTCTTGCATATTGTCTAGCAGCTGCTTTGGTTCGGTAATATGTTTACCCATAAATGTTCCTCCAGCTACAGTATCAAGCATAGTCTTAGACACTGGGTTAAGAGCATTATAAAATAGATGGAGAATTAACAATATTCCATCCCATGACTAGGACAGTTTCTCATGCATTCTTTCATCCTCCTCCATGCAAGCACTAGCGGCTCATGCTCTTCCTGTCTAAAGCCAGTAATATTAGATCTAAATTGCATAGTCTTTGCAGGTGGGAAAATTTAGTCATAAATAAAGAAGTACATCCCACCCATGATGTAATAGTATTTCTAGGCAGACATAGCAACCATTCTTTTGCCCTTCCTCTAAGAGAAAAAGGAAATAGACGCAATTTGACTGCATCGGGGTCAACGTATTTTATACGCATCATATCACATATTTCAGTAAAAGTTTTCAAGTGTATACATGTGTCTTCAACAACAGAGCCTCCAAATTGATTCTATTGAACCAAACTTAAATAATGGGGCTTAATTTCATAGTATCAGCAGCAATTGCTGGCTGAGTAATAGGAGTACGCAAACAATCATTGTTGGGAGTAGCAAACTCCCCAAACTTCTTTTCAGCCATATTTCCAATGTTTTTGGGTTTGCTTAAACAACAATTATAATAGTAAAAGCAAGAATTTAAAGGCTACCTTACTTTTTTGGTTTATCAAATAAAGACAGAAAGCAAACTAACAAAATTAAAAACAAGAATTAAAACTAGCAAGGTTCCTAATAACCTCACCATAGTAGCTATTGCTTCCTCGGCAACGGTGTCAGAAAAAGGGTTGATACCTTCAATTCGGATTACGGATGTAGTATAGCTTCTTTTTCCCTAGTATACCTAGGTTATCGAATCCTCAAGAAGCGAATGCATAGTGAAGTTACTTTAACGAACCTCCGGGGGTTCTAGAATTCCTTTTATGTTTTTACCGGACCAATAGTTTGTGTCTTTTTTGTTGTCGATGATGGAGACAGAGGACCTAGGGCGTTCGGTTTCACCTGTAGCTGTGCAAAACATCTGATGGGAATAAAAGATAAAGATAAAGTGTGCATGTACTTGTTAGAGCAGGATAAATTATATGTGGGCAGTGCATACATAATTGCTATTGCCACCACAACCGCTTATAGCAATAACCTACTAGTTTCATCCATAGAAGAAAGAGAACTAATGATATGCATAGTGATGTCACCGTTAATCCCAAGTAAATCCACCACATACAGTCGTACTACCCCTTCTGTCACTAGGGTTCCCATCCTACAGATCAGTCATTACTCATACTTCCTATACCTGGCTCAACCCTCGGGTCCTGGATACCTGACAAGTCCTTAGATTGAGGCAAGAGAGGATATAATAATCATCATGTGATAGAAACTAATACATGATCCTATCTATGATAAATAACATGCACAAACGCTACATGGCTAGGTTGAAGCCCTTAGCCCAAGGAGAATTACTCACACATAGATATGAGATCAACAATCACAAATATTGTAATGAAAATCCTAAGATTGATAGCAATAGTCTTACAATATCGCTAATCAAAGAAGAGATCTACTATTACAAGTGGTGGAATATGGCTATGGAGATGGAGAAGGGTTTTGAGATCTAGAGGCGGCTGGTGATCTGTGGCAGAGACTTTGGGCGAGGATCTGGCTTGTTTTTTCGTCGCCCGAGGCTTCTTTATATAGGGGTCCCTTCACGAAAGTTGTTCTGTTTGACCTAAAGGTGGTGACGCGAACTATACGATCGGAGCTATACGGCCAGAATTTTGCTCCGGTCGTATAGTTGGTCATTAAAGCGTCTTCATCTGCTTCACGGCTCCTGATTTCTTCTGGTTGTTGGAAATCTCGTATCTTTGACTTTAATGTAGTGATTCCCATCTTCAAATGACATTATCTGCGCAGGAAAAATATAAAAAGAAAAGATTGCATACCCCTTTGAATATTAGGCATTAGTGGCAGGGTTTAGAGAGATATTTCATCAAAAATATGAATAATATCCTGTTTAAATATGGACATAGATGGCTATATTTCAGAGCCACCAGGCTCTATCAACATGAGAGAGATACCTCGTCAGGCACATATTCTCCATCCACGAATAGGTCCCGATGTCCGGGATGCCGAGCTCCACTATGTTAACGATCATCAGGTCACCTCTCCATCCAGCTGAAGAGATAGATCTCGAACCCGTGAGTTGGAGCCCTCCTTCTTTCCCAAAGCAACCAAGGAATTCAATTCCGGACATTCAACATGCCCAATTCTCTATTAAGAGTATGCCTTAAACCTTCTTCATATTAGCATTGTATTATTGTTTTTGGGTCAACCACGGGAAAAAAATCACAAGAAAAAATTCGGGAGAGCGTGAAAAAATCATGAAAGATCTGAACACCCCTTAATTGACAAGGACTTCTTTTTTTAAAGAAATCATGGAAGATCTAAACACCCCTAAATCAAAAAGTTGCAGTTTCTTTCACACATGTTCATTGACTTTTTTCTTTACAAAACATTTGAACCAAGAATCAAATTTGTAACAAAAGTTCTAATGGTTGTTACACAAAGTAACTCTCACCGATTAACATGAACCATAAATACAAAACTAAAACATCTGAAGAGAAATACATTACCTGAAGACTGCTGATTTTTCCTTACAATGAATTAAGAAAAAAATAGAGAGATGCACCATGACCACTGCTAGTTGAGCGGCCTGAAATCCACCCGGATATGGAGATGACACACTATTCCTGGTGATCGTGCATAGCAGAGAGAGAGAGAGAGAGTACCAGAGCGTCTGTGAGGAACAATGAAGCTCAGCCTGGAAACGGTGGCCACCATCCGCTCCTCCCGATGTGCGGGGCAACACGCGGTCGTGCGAGGTACTCTTCCTAGCGACGGCGCGGCGAGCGGCGATGGAGTAGGCAGAGTGATGCGCTCCTCTCACGGCCACCAGTTGCTCCTCCAGACGACAGCACGGCATGCAGCGGCGGTGCGAGCAGTGGCATGTTGTACTCCTACGGGCCATCAGCCGAAATATCAGCGACGTCACGGTGCGCGGTGGTGGAGCTTGCAATGGGTTGCGCTGCTCCCCCGACCCACCAGCTGCTTTCTTGACGATAGAATGATGCGTGACAGCACAAGGACGAGGACGGCGGCGCAGTGCTGGGGGAGGAGAAGGCGCTGACAGCGGCAAACGGCGAAGGTCGAGACCCGCTAGCGGCGTGATGGTATTGGAGGAGACGGCGTGGACGGACCATTGGGATGCGGCTAGGACAGCGGCCTCTCTGTTGTACATGCAGTAGTTCAGTCAAGGGGGTAAAAAAGTCTAATTGTAATCTCACGGTCCGGATTAGTTGCAGGACCCTGATCTAATGGCCTACACATGCTAAACGCTGTGGTGCCAGCTGGGGATGCCACCAATTATACGTTTAAATACTTTTCTCGCAAAGATGTAGTATGCACTATATACTAAGCAACCGCGCATGTGCAAAAGCCCGAAAGCAAAAATAGGTGGACAAAGTAGTCGCTCCGCTCCCGAGTCACTCCCCTCCTCGTGCCCAAGCACCCCTAATCCCCTTCTTCCTAACCGCAGTTGCTGCCGGCCACAGGCGGTGGTGGCGGCGCCCATCCGTCAACTCGGCGGTGGGCAGGGGAGGTGCCACTCGGCGGTGTTTCACAGGGGATCGTGGGACGCCGACAAAGGGAGTTGGGTGGCATGGCCGGGCTGGCCGGTGCCTGAGTTCTTTTCCAGCGCAATGGCGATGAGGAGGAGGCAGCGCACCGCCGGTGTGGTCGTCCTGGTGCGCACTGCGTGCGTTCTAGGTCACGATCTGGGCCAGAGGGCTAGCCAGGGCTTGCGTTGCTAAGATCTAGCGGTTCACGCTGACAATTTCTGCAGCCGAGCGATGGGCTTCCATCTCCTTTGATGCCTGCTTTTGCTGGATGATGGCTGGTAGCGTGGAGGCTGTGAGTCATGCAAATAAAGGTGGAGGTCCTAGGGTTCCTTCCGCGTGAAGATGGAGATCTGCTTGTTGCCTGCCCTCAACGATCTTGCCTGGAGTGGCGAGTTTCGGAAGGAACCGTCGACGAACTCCCATGAACGAATATGCCTGGAGATTGCTAGATCAGATTGAATTTGGTCATGCGTACCCATGTTTTTTCTAGCCGTTTGGTTTCAGCGAAAGCGCTGCGAAACTCCAATGTTTGTTACCATCTTGTGTTATGTCTTCGACTATCCATGATGAAGTCAGATGCGGAGAATTCAGGAAAGCAGGAACATCAGGGCATCGATGGTGATTTGAGCTTTGTGGCGATAAGGAATTGGTTGCGTGATCTGTGACTCGCAGCCAGGGCCGGCCCTGAGATGTCGGGGTGCGGTGCAAGACAACAAAATAGGCCCCTTGTAAGCATATAATTTTTTTAGAAGTAACCCTTGTTTATATTTCAATATCTTAAAAATCAAACATATAACATATATATTTTCTCTGAACTCTCAATAGATATGTTACATAACACAAAGTACTCATCTTATTGATGACAATACTGAATCCACGAGAAAGACTACAAATTCCAAAGAATAAATCATCTTTACCTCACGCTCTAATGCAGTACAAAATAACCATGTTCAATCATTTGCAAAACAAGCAAATGCAGCTTCGTTCTAACATTTTTATGCAGAACAATTGATAATAGTACTATTAATACTAATCTGGCCCAGCAATGCTTCCCAATGCATATTGTAGCACACAAATAGTATACAAATTAGGGCATGAGAGGTTGAAACAAAATCATCTGGTGGTACTCAGGTAGAGGATCAAAGCTAAGCTGGTTGTCGTCGCCTATCGTGAGCTTACGATGTTGCCAAGGACGAAACGAATCCACCATCCACTAGCAATCGCCTTGTCGACCTGCACTTGGTTGTGCGCCGGACGCTGGCTGTCGGATTGGGAGAGCACTATATGCACTTGAATTAGATGAAGAAAATTAGATGAAGTTGAGAGAGTTACAAAAGGGGATTTTACTGACTGTTGGAAATTGGCCAGTAATTGTTGGGAATCAACAGGTTGGCGCCTGCTCCTCCGGTAATCGGGGTGAACGGCAAGAAACAGGTGCCATGATTGGGGAGGGAAAGGAGGAGGCGAGATCGCGCTAGGGAAGAGAAGAGGAAGACTCGGAGATGGAATCGGTGCGTTCAGTCAGAGCCTCTGCGGTGTTGCCTACGACGAACGATAGTTGCCAGCGCCAGGGGCCTTTTTTTGGGGGGGGGGGGGGGGGGGGGGGGTATCAGGGGGATCTATCAGCCATACATGGCGTCCGTGTTCTAAAGACATAAAAGAACGAGCTAGCATATGAGCATGTGTATTTGAGCATCTCTTCTCGTGGCTGAAGCTGACACTTTCAAAAGCATTCCTCCGTTGATCTATCTCTCTCAGAATAGAGTAATAGCTGTTTTTGCTTGCGTCTCGGATAGAATTTATAACCTCAAGACAACCTGATGCCATATGTACTCGTTGGAGATTTAAGTCAGCTGCGAGAGCTAAACCTTCACGGCATGCTACAGCTTCAAGTGTAGCCGGATCAGAAGTACCCGGTACAGCTAAAACAGATGCGCCAGCAAAAATTCCATGCTCATCTCTGCAAATTATTGCAACCACTCCTTTGTTGCCATGCTGTGAAACCGCAGCATCAACATTAATCTTCATATGATCTCTCAGAGGAGGTATCCAGGTCGGCACCGTCATGGAAGAGGTTACTGCTGTCTTCGGCAGCCGGGTTGTTTGGATTATATTCAGCTCAGCTAGGTAGTTGGTGATGAAACCAAAAATTGTTAGCGGGCTCTGAAAGATATCTTTGTGGATAGCCTTCCTCCTAGCGCTCCAGATTGCCCATAGAGTAACTACCACCTTCGTCAATTGTTCATGGGAGAGTGAATCAATGAGAAAGAAAATCCACTCCTTAGCATTAGCACACTGATTGATACTGATATGCTCGGTCAGTTCATCATCAATAAGAGTACATACGCATCTTGCCGTTGTGCAGTCTAGAAGTGAGTGTCTCCAGTCATCGTGCGCAGCAGCACAAAACGGGCACCCTGGGGTTTGCGCCATTTGCCCATGATGACGCACTGAACCCGTTGGCAGTGATTGGTGAGCTAGACGCCATAGGAACACTCGAATTTTGCTTGGGACTTTGGTCTTCCACATCTTAGTCCAATCTTTTGTTCAGTACCCGATGAAGAGCTAGAAGATCTCCCTTCGAGCCAATCCTCGCGAGTCTTCTTGGTCATCACCAACAGCCTGTACATGGACCGAACAGTAAACAATCCAGACTTCTCAAAGTGCCATGCCCAAACATCCTCCTGGTTGGCTGTACTTAATGGAATTGACGTAATAAACTCAATATCCATAGGTAGCAGATGTTCATCGAGAAGGTCTGTTCTCCACTCAGCTCTTGTACTATCAATAAGTTCAGAGACCAACATTGGCGGATCATCAGTTTTCGCCGCAGTAGGGCGCAGTCTCGTGCTCCGTGGGATCCAATTCTCGTTCCAGATGGATGTGTTTGCTCCATTACCAATGCGCTTAATTAATCCAAGCTTCAACGCATCTCGGCCTTCTAATATTGCTCGCCAAATCTGCGATGGTCTCCCTCCAAGATCAGCTGACATGAAATCTTGATTTGGAAAGTAAAGTACATGCAGAATTCTCGCACTCAATGACTCAGGTGATTGAAGGATCCGCCATGCTTGCTTTGCTAGAAGGGACAGGTTAAAAAGCTCCATGTCTTTAAACCCTAGGCCACCCATATATTTTGGCATTGTGAGTACATCCCAAGAAATCCACGCCACTTTCCGTTGCCCGTTCTTGTTGCCCCACCAAAACCCCCTTAGAACCGAATCAATGTATTGGCATAAACCTCTTGGGAGTTTAAACAAGGACATTGAGAAAGTTGGAATAGCTTGGGCAACCGATTTTATAAGGACCTCCTTCCCTCCCGAGGAAAGGATTTGCTCTATCCACCCTTGAATATATTTCCAAATCCTATCTCTCAAATATTTGAACGACCCATTCTTGCAGTTTCCTACATCAGTAGGCATACCAAGGTATTTCTCTGTTAAGGATTCATCAGTCACTTGGAGTGTTGCTTTGATCTCCTCCTTAACTGAACTCGGACATCCCTTGCTAAAATGTATTGAGGACTTAGCGCCAGGGGCCTGTGCGTCGCTAGCAGCTAATGGGCTAATTTAGTTTTGCGCCTTCTTTTGTCCTGAGTGAAATAATATACGTGGATTGGGGCCCTAGCAGCTGCAGGGCCCAGTGTGGGGTACCGGTTGCACCTGCCCAGGACGGGGCTTGCTCGCAGCAGCGACTGTTTGTGTGGGAGACAACACAGAGGAGTTTCCAGTCTTATCTTGCGGAGTGAAAATTTAAGATCTGGTCTTAATCGTTTGTGTCTAGCAATAGACTTGTTGAAGGTATTGTTTTGCGAGCGAGAACTTTTTTCTGGGTAAAAACCTATGATTTTTTATCAGGCGGTGATCGCAGTTGTGCACTGTTTTTTCTTAAAGACGTTGCTATTGGAGTGGTTAGTCTACTGGTGTTGTTAGGGTCGTTGCTTGGAGGAACCGTTCTCTGTAGTAGGACTTTTTTATAATTCTTCTTATTTTTTCTGGGTTGTTCCGTAAAGATGCGTTGTTGCACAGGCCGAATGTAATTGGTATGTCACGATATTAATATATATACTGTTTTAAAAAAAAGGCCCGAGGCATGGAGGCGTCGTGGGTCAAGCAGTCGGATAGAAGGGCGAGCTGGCGAGAGCGCAGGTGCCCGTTGACCATGGCACGTCCTTGGCGAGGAGGATGTATCCCTGCTCGCCCCAGTCGTTGCTCCACGAGTTCTTAGCGATCCAGAATTTCTCGCCGAACTCCTCGCAGTAGCCGACGATGGTGACAGCGTGGTTGACCTTCGCCGGATCGCCGGAGCAAGGGCCATGAAAGATGCCGCCCTTGTAGAACTGGAACTCCCACGAGCTGGCGTCCACGTACACCGTCACGGGCTGCCGCGCCACGGCCAGCGCCAGCTGCCGCTCGTCGTTGATCGGCACGGCCTTGAAACCCTTGACGGACGCGTCCTGGTCGAACAGCAGCTTGTCGACGTCGCACTTGCCGTTGAATCCGCTGTACGGGTAATCTGCCTCCGACGTGATGCCGCCCCGTTTCGCCACCAGGTCCAGAGCCGTGTCTACGCGGCCGCCTCCGCACCCGCTGCTCCCGCCGTCGCAGTCCACCAGCTCCTGCTCCGACAGCGACACCAGCTCCCCTGTCCTGATCTTGTTCATGCCTTCGATCGCCGCCACTGCCGCGAACGCCCAGCACGACACTGCACGCCGTCGATATATGCATGTCCATTAATTATCCTCTCTACAAGAAATAATCGACCAACATGCATGTATACCGGCCGGAGAGCTTCACTTACAGCAACTGCCTTGAAACTTGACGCCGGTGACGGCGCCGCTGGAGCGCCAGTCCACGCAACACGGCTTGAAGCTGTCGTACGGGAGGAAGGACGGGCGGGCGGGCTGGAAGCCGGTGCTGTTGAACCCGGTGAACTGCTTGGAGAACTCGTCGGGGACGAGGTCACCGAACCTGTTCATACCCACCGTCACCGTCGTGACGGTCTGCCCGCTGAACCCGCCGCCGACGACCACGGTGGTACTGGTCTGGCTGCTGAAGGCGCCGATTTGGTTGGTGTTGTCCCTGAAGATGCCGAACCGCTTCTCCTCCTCCTCGTGGCTCGGGTAGGTCTTGGAGTACTTGGTCATCCACTTGGAAAACCTGTCCCTCGCCTCGGATTCCGGGAGCTGCCACGGCGGCTGCTGCGGCGGGTTCGCCGCCGTGAGTGTTGCCTGCAGGAGGCTGGCGAGGCACAAGAGTAGGACAAGGCAAGGCCTGGAAGAAGCCATCTTGGTTAGCTTTAGCTAGGATTTGTTATCTATGCTTGCTGCTGGCTTATGCAGCTATGCTTGTCTGGAATACATGCGCCGGAGCTAATGTTTATATAGGCGCGCCTTGGTGATACACATTGGTTAGCATGTTGTTGTCGATGGTGACTCATGGGTTGTTGTGGCCTTGTGAGTGTATGGATACTTGGGGAAGACTTTGGGTCATGGAGTCGAGCCTCTCACAGTCAGTAACTCGCGGCAGTAGGGTGTAGTAGTAGGCCAAAAGGATGATTCAATTCACAAGAAAAGTCAAGCAATGTTTAGAGAAACACTTCACATATGTAGTCCCAGTTTCCATTAAACGAACGAAATATGCATAACTTGTTAAGACTAAGTAATGTTTACACTGCATACTTTGCATGTTACATATAAAAGAAAACTATGTTGTGTTAATGTAATTTTAATTTTACACCTATTCTAAGAAAATCACTACATATACATTGCATTATTCACCGCATATCATAGTGTTGAGGCATTTCTCCGAAGTTTCTAAAATCAAGTTATGTTGTGAATTTCTGGCTGCTTTCTGGCTATTGTGGCGTGCTAGCTTTCATGGTGGGACTTTTAGTACAAATTCTTGTTGTCTTAAAAGGTTGTTCTCTCAACTAACTCTGACGTTCGATAGTACTATAAATAAGTAGAGTAGTTATGTAGTTGTGCCTCCGAGAAGCCACTACAAGACTAAACAGGACTAAATCATACTAGATGGGTGAGTATTTGTTTACTGTTTTCGTGTAGATAATGTCTTTTACAGTTGTCCCAAGATAATAGTGGTTGTTGTTCCTTAAAAATGACTAATTTGTTTAGAATACAACAATAAGGTGATTACCATGCAAATACTATTGACATAAATTGGTGGCTGGAATTCTTATTTTGTTGAATTGCTGAAGATATTGATAACACACTAGTAGAAAACGGACTTTTGGTCCAGGGGTATTAGTCCTGGTTTTGTTACAAACCGGGACTAATGCCCCGGTCCCAACGGCTAGAACTGGCCGCAAGAGGCGGCGGACATTAGCCCTGGTTTGAACTGAACCTTTAGTCCCGGTTTGTTTGACAAACCAGGACTAAAGGGTTCCAGGCAGTCTGGGGCCGGCACTAGACCCTTTAGTCCCGGTTTGTTAAACAAACAAAACAGGACTAAAGATGGACCCTTTAGTCCCGGTTCTAGACACAAACCGGGACTAATAGCCCGGCTATATCTTCTTCCCCTGTCTGAGCCATCATTTCAAGTTGGTGGCTTCTCTCTCTTTTCTTCCTTCAAGCTCGAGTTCATGCCAAAAAAAATCTCAAGATTTGTCAAGATTTTGTGGAGCCCCATCTATCCAAAGGCTAAAAGGTGAGCAACTTCATCTTTTCAACTCTCATTGTTATATTAGCTCATTTCATGCTCTACAAGTAGATGGATTTGTGGATTTAGTTTGGTAGTAATTTTTGCAATAATAGCATGAGATTGATGTTTGGATTCAATCTATCTTGTATTAATGTAATGAACTTCAAGGTAAATATCATTTTCAATATGTGGATTCTATCTATATCTTGTTTTGACACATAGTCTCAAAATTCATTTGATTAACAGAAGCACACTAAGATACATGCATGAGTTCATCGTCCTAGCTAGCTAGGCAAAATGCCCTTCTTCGTCTTCTACCTGCCTTCAGCAAACTGGAAAAATTGTAACAAAAATAGGGTTAATTCACAAAAGTTTGATAAGAAGACATCACAGTACATCTTTGAGAAGCTCCTCTATGGCGAGCTCCTCGAAGATGTCTGAGGACAGGATTATAATACATCTTCGAGAAGCTCCGTCGTAGTGGTGTCCCTCTCGCACCATCTTGGAGTTAATAACTTCTCTAGCTATAGATTAAAACTCCAGTTAGCTAACAAATTTTACATATTAGGGAGTGCCTCTATGGCGAGATCCTCGAAGATTTCTAAGAACGGGATCCTAAGACATCTCTGAGAAGCTCCGTCGTAGTGGTGTCCCTGCTCTTGCACACCATCTTGCAGTTCTTCACAACAATGCATACCTATTTATAGATTAAGCGGCACAACATAGTGTCGACACTCAAGACATAATGTCGACACTCACCCCTGTCATAGTGCCGCCACCCACCCAAATAGTGTTGTCATTCACTGGCTTAGTGCTGCCCACTCACGACATAGTGTCGACAGTTGCCCATGATGTAGTGTTATCGCCACATCCACGTTTAGTCCCGGTTGGTGCCTCCATATCTTTAGTCCCGTTCGTGTGCTTTAATTTTGTTTTTTAGACCAGTACTAATTTTAGCATCATGATTATGTTTGATGTACTTAATTATATAATGCAGATGAGCCGACAATGGATGTACGCTGACCGACTCGCTGGCGAGTTCATTAAAGGTGTGCATTCTTTTCTCCTTGTGGCCGAGGCAAACAAGCGGAATGGTTTTATGTCTTGTCCATGTGGTGTCTGTCAGAATCATAAGGAATACTCTTCCTTAAGAGTCCTTCACAGCCACCTGTTTCGGTCCGGTTTCATGACCGACTATAATTGTTGGACCAAGCACAGAGAAAGAGGGTTATGATGGAAGACAACGAAGAAGAATAGAATGATAACCACTACCCTACTATGTCCCCTGAATACGATGGTACTATAATGGAAGACAATGATGAATAAGAAGATGAAGAACGGGCATCAGATCTGCCTGATGATGATCTTAGTCGGACCATTGCTGATGCAAAGGAAGAATGTGTAACTGAAAGGGAGAGGTTGAAGTTCAAGCAGATGTTAGAGGATCACAACAAATTGTTGTACCCAAATTGTGAAGATGGGCACAAAAAGCCAGGTAGAACACTGGAATTGCTGCAATGGAAGGCAGAGAACGGTGTGATTGACAAGGGATTTGAAAAGTTGCTGAAAATAATGAAGAAGTTGCTTCCAAAGGATAACGAACTGCTCGCCAGTACCTATGAAGCAAAGAAGGTTGTTTTCCCTCTAGGATTAGAGGTGTGGAAGGTACATGCATGCATTAATGACTGCATCCTCTACAGTGGTGAGGAGTATGAGAATTTGGATGCATGCCTAGTATGCACTGCATTGCGGTATAAGATCATACGAGATGACCCTAGTGATGTTGAGGGCGAGTGCCGCAGGAAGAGGGTTCCTTCCTAGGCGATGTGGTATGCTCCTATAATACCACGGTTGAAATGTTTGTTCAGGAACAACGAGCATGCCAAGTTGTTGCGATGGCACATGGAAGACCGTAAGAAAGACATGTTGAGACACCCCGCTGATGGGTCGCAGTGGAGAAAAATCAAGAGAGAGTTCCCGGACTTTGCAGGTGACGCGAGGAACTTATGGTTTGGTCTAAGTACAGATGGCATGAATCCTTTTGGGGAGCAGAGCTGCGGTCATAGCACCTGGCTTGTGACTCTGTGTATCTATAACCTTCCTCCTTGGTTTTGCATGAAGCGGAAGTTCATATGATGCTAGTGCTCATCCAAGGCCCGAAGCAACCCGGCAACGACATTGATGTGTACCTAAGGCCATTAGTGGAACAACTCTTATAGTTGTGGCATGGACAAGGTGTACGTGTGTGGGATGAGCACAAGCAGGAGGAATTTAACCTATGAGTGTTGTTGTTCATGTCAATCAATGATTGGCCCGCTCTTAGTAACATTTCACGACAGACAAACAAGGGATACAATGCATGCACACACACTATTTAGGTGAGACTGAAAGTATATATTTGGATAAATGTAAGAAGAATGTGTACCCGGGGAATTGTTGTTTTCTTCCACCCACGCACAGCCTAATAAAGAAAGGTAAGCATTTCAATGGTGAGGCAGACAACCGGTGTAAGCCTATCTGCCGTACTGGTGATGATGTATTTGATATGGTGAAGGATTTAAAGTAATCTTTGAAAAGGGTCCTGGTAGACAATCTGTTCCGAAGGACGATGTCGGACACGCACCCATGTGGAAGAAGAAATCTATATTTTGGGAGCTACCCTATTGGAAAGTTCTAGAGGTCGGCTCTACAATTGACGTGATGCACCTGACAAAGAATCTTTGCATGACACTGCTAGGCTTCTTGGGCGTGTATGGGAAGAATAAAGATACACCGGAAGCACGGCAGGACCAACAACGTATGAAAGACCGAAACGGCATGCATCCATAGTTGTTTGAAGGTACTACAAGCTACCTCTTACCAAAGAAGAGAAGGAAATCTTTTTTGAAGTCCTTTATAGTATCAAGGTCCCATCTAGCTTCTCGTCGAAAATAAAGGGAATAATAAATATGGCACAGAAAAATTTCAAAACCTAAAGTCTCATGACTTCCACGTGCTTATGACACAGCTGCTTCCGGTTGCATTGAGGGGACTCCTGCCGGAAAATGTTTGAGTACCCATTGTGAAGCTATGTGCATTTCTCAATGCAATTTCTTAGAAGGTAATCAATCTAGATAGTCTACCAAGGTTACATAAAGATGTGGTCCAATGTCTTGTCAGCTTCGAGTTGGTGTTCCCACCATCCTTCTTCAATATTATGACGCACCTCCTAGTTCACCTAGTTGAAGAGATTAACATTCTCGGTCATTTATTTCTACACAATATGTTCCCCTTTGAGAGGTTCATGGGAGTTTTAAAGAAATATGTTTATAACCGTGCTAGGCTAGAAGGAAGCATCTCAAAGGGATATGGAACAGAGGAGGTCATTGAGTTTTGTGTTGACTTTATTCCTAACCTTAAGCCCATCGGTGTTCCTGAATCATGGCATGAGGATAGACTGAGTAGAAAAGGCACGCTAGGAAAGAAAGCAAGGATATATATGGACGGACATTCTCTCACTAAAGCACACTACACAATTTTGCAAAGTTCCACCTTGGTGGCTCCGTATATCGAGGAACACAAGAATATTGTACACTCCAACAACCCGGGGAAGCCTGGCTCCTGGATTAGAGATGAACACATGAAGACTTTTGGTGGTTGGTTGCACAAACATCTCATGAATGACATCACTATTGGAGAGCAGTTGTACTTGTTGGCCAGGTTACCATCTTCAACTATATTGACTTTCCAAGGGTACGAGATAAATGGGAATACATTTTACACGATCACCTAAGATAAAAAGAGCACCAACCAAAATAGTTGTGTCCAATTTGATGAAACATATGAGAATGGGCAAAAGGGTACATACTATGGTTACATAGAGGACATATGGGAACTTGACTATGGACCTTATTTTAAGGTCCCTTTGTTTTGGTGCAAATGGGTCAAGCTGACAAGAGACGGGATTGAGGTAGACAAGAAATACAGACTGACAACAGTGGATCTCAACAATCTTGCGTACAGAGACGAACCATTCATCCTAGCCAATGATGTGGCTCAGGTTTTCTATGTGAAGGACATGTCTACCTAACCGAGAAAAAGGAAAGATAAGCAAAAGAATACATCATACAATGAGCCAACACTACTAGGAAACAGTTTATCTGTGGCGCATGGAAATGAGACTTCTGTGGCGCATATCCTAGTTGCCACTATTACCTCGCCACTGATAATTGCTTCCTATGACGCATATAGATATGCGGCACAGAAGTCTCTGTGGCGCATTTCTACCTATGCGCCACAGGAGCAAGTTTAGTGGCGCATTTCTTAATATGCGCCACAGAAATCATATGCGCCACTGACTATAATTATATATGTGCCACTGACTATATAACACATATTCAAAGTAAAATACGTTCCTGGTGTATAATCAGGTATTTATACAGGATTTATACAGTATTTATCCAGATGAGTATAAACAGTACATTGCACAAGTAGTAGATGCATGAAAACCGACATATATATAATACAAACACTTAGAGCCCGATCGAGATACATATATAATGTCAAGTACCAAATTTTTACACAAGTGCCAAATACAAAGTTCATATCATCTCACATTACAAATATGAAGTGGTCACCACCGCCTACACTAGGATCAAATAGAATACAGAAGTGATGATGGTGAGCAAGAGCATGAGCCCGGCCAATATCTGTATCCGTTTCTTCTTCCACAGGTGGTTCCTCCACTTGGCTACCGCCTCCTCTCTAGTCGCGTATCCTTTGTAGATGTTGCCGCTGAACTTGTTCACTTGTTTGTGACAATCCATCCACTCCTCGTAGACTCCTGGAACCCTACCCATGTACACCACATACCACCTCGTCGCCATCTCTATAGACGACAAGGCATATTAGTAAACATACAACGAAAAGAATTAATAAAGGGTTCACATCCATATATATATGTTCACAAAATATAAAACAAAGGATCCATAAACCTAAAAGATAGCATCTCGCGATCATCATAGAAGCAATAAGTTCAACGACAACACGACCACAAGGTAGTTTAAGTCTAACAACAATGACCATTTCGACCACAAGATACTAAAGTTTATGACACACACACTACAACAGGCGTCCATCAAGAATATACACACACTGGATCATGCTAGAGGCACACATCGATCATGAAGACTTCTTCTCGCTCGGCTTCGGGAACGGTAGATAGCCCTCTTTCGTCATCCACGTCCTTGTGTCACCCTGCTTACGGAGGCGTTCTTCGATCTCCCTCTTACTCAACCCTCTGGCTTGTTGAAGGGCCCCCCTTGTGTTGACATCTTCAATGATAATTTGTGACAACTTCATCTGAATGCAATGGAAGTCTTCTCTAAGATCATCATCGTCGATTCGTGCCAAAGTTTTGGCCCATCCTCGGAGACTAGATGGCAGCGTTAGGTTCTGGCAATCCCGAACATAGCCTTTAAGGTGATGGAGGACGTAGAAGGCCTCCTTGGTGAAGGGAATATGCCCAAGAGGCAATAATAAAGTGGTTATTATCTTATTCCATGTTTATGATAAATGTTTATTTTGCATGCTATAGTTGTATTAATTTGGAAACGTTAATACATGTGTGTTTAATAAACAAAAGGAAAGTTCCTAGTAATGCCTCTCATATAAACTAGCTCGTTGATTAACAAGATGATCAAGGTTTCCTGATCATGGACATTGGATGTCGTTAATAACGAGGTCACAACATTGGTGGAATGATGTGATGAACATTCATCCGAAGTATAGCATTACGATCAGAGTCATTATGTTTATATTGCTATAACATCATACAAAGTAATCTTAGTCCTTAGACCATGAGATCATGTTAATTGCTAACACTGGAAGAGTATCTTGATAACATCAAACGTCACACCATAACAGGGTGACTATAAAGGTGGGTTGATACATTGCAAATGTATCTATAATTTTTGATGTTCCATGCTTGGTTTTATCCACTTTCTTGTGTTTTGTTCCAACTTTGGAGTACTTTTCATATGATTTCTTGGACTAACCTATTAACAAGAGCCACAGTGCCTGCTGCCTGTTTTCTGCTGTTTTGGTTCTAGGAAAGTCAGAAAATGAATATTCTCGGAATTGGACGGGACAAAAGCCAAAGTGCCTATTTTTCTGGAAGGGATCAAGTGCCAGAATACGAGACGGAGAGGGGCCAGGGGTCGGCCACACCACCTGGCCGCGCGGCCAGGCCTGGCCCACGCCAGGGGGTGGTGTGGTGGCTCCCGGCACCCCCTCGGCCTCTCCTTCCGCCTATAAGTTGCCCTTGGGATGAAAACTCTAAGTACCTGATCAAAAATCCACGAAAGAGTATGTAGCCGCCGTCATCTCCATCCCTAGATCGGGAGGGATCTGAAGCTCTTCCCGACACCCTGCCGGAGAGGGGAATTCACCATGGAGGCCTTCTTCATCACCATGAAAGCCTCCGGTGTGATGCGTGAGTAGTTCATCCTTGGACTACGGATCCATGTAGTAGCTAGATGGCTGATTTTTCCTCCTTTGTGCTTTCATGTTTAGATCTTGTGAGCTCCGTTCATGATCAAGATCATCTATTTGTAATCCATACATGTTGTGTTTGCGGGGATCCGATGGATATTGAGATGCTATTTCAGATTGATTATTGATTCTATCATGTCTTTGTTATTTGAGATCTTGCATGCTTTCCGTTGTTAGTAGCTATCTTGGCCAAGTAGATGCTAGCAACTCCAAGAGTTAGTATTTATGCTCGATAGTGGGTTCATGCCTCTGGTAATCTGGGGAAGTGACAGAAATCTCTAAGGTACTAGATGTGTTTTTTCTACTAGGGAGAAAACAACGATCCTTTGTTCATAGAACAATTGTATTGTTTACTTTACACGCAGTTCGTAAAGCAATAATCTGTTCCTTGCAACTTAATACTGGAGGGGGTTCGGATGATAACCTGAAGGTGGATTATTAGTCATAGATGCAGTTGGATGGCGGTCTATGTATTATGTTGTAATGCCCAATCAAGTCTCAGAGGAGTCAAGATGATTAGTATATGCATGTATTGATTTCTTGGTGTTTGTCAATTGCCCCGCTGTAATTTGTTTACCCAGCATGTTATCTATCTAAGGAGAGCCACCTCTAGTGAACTATGGATCCCGGTCCTTTACTTTACATACATTCTACAATCTTTTACTGCTTTGTGTTTACTTTCTACAAACTTTTACTTCTTTCCATTCGATACGTTTAATCCTTTGTTTTCCGCAAAACACGATGAGATTGACAACCTCATCGCAAGTTGGGGACAATGTTATGTGGTTGTGTTGTGCAGGTCTCCACGTTGCTACTAGCACCGGTAGTGCGCCCTGCCAAAGCTCAGCTAGTAACACCTTTGGGGTGTTTCCTTGCTCCTACTGGTTCGATTAAACCTTGGTCTCATAACTGAGGAAAAACTTGTTGTTGTGCTCATCATACCTTCCTCTTGGGGTTCCGAACGAGCTCTACATCAACCACGAGCCAGCATGGGTTCAGTGCTACGAAGGTGTTATGTTGAGGCTCATGGATCAAGAGTGGGATTTGTCCATCCCGATGACGGATAGATATACTCTGGGCCCTCTCGGTGATATCACATTGAAATAGCTTGCAAGCAAGTGATGTGATCACTAGAATGTTATATCACGAGAACGAGAAAAGAGTGCATGTCGGTAACGAGGTCAAACTAGGTATTTGGATGCCAATGATCGAATCTCGGACGTGTAATATATCGCGAGACAAAGGGATTTAGTTACAATGTTAAAGGTCCACGCGATCATAAGAGTCATTGTTGAATATGTAGGAGTCGTTACGGATCTCTAGGTCCCGCTGCTGATTATTGATCGGAGAGGGGTCTCGATCATGTCTGCATTATTCGTGAACCGTAGGGTGACACACTTAAGGGATACCGACACCATTTGGAGCAAATATGTTTCAGATAAAGATTTAAGAAAGCGCTGGAATCGATGGAAACCGAAATTGTTTTGGATGAAATTGCTGAAACTGGTTCTGCATGTGATATTGAAATGTTGTAGGGGGTTTTATGTGAATGTTTTTTAATTAATGTAATTAACAAAATTCTGAATAAAATAAATAAAATAGTTTTATTTAATGAGAGCTTGCATTAAATTTGGTGGAAATTTAATGCATGTGTGAGTGGAATTTTGAGTGGAGGCTTTTTATGGGAGTGGGAGCTGCACCCACATGAATGTGGAAGAGGTGGGGGCACCACCATGGCTGCCATGCCATGGCCCTTGGGTGCCTCCCCTCTTCCCTATAAAAGGCCCCCCTCTCCTCCTCACAAACCACACCTCCTCGTGAAGGATCTCTCTCCCCCTCTAGTTATTCCCCATGGTCTCGAATTAGCGAGATACATGTTCCTGGTGGCTTTATCTGGAAAGGAGTTGCTGCTTCCGCTGCTTTGCTGGAGCGAGGGACGGAGGTTTTCGGGGTACCGGACATGTGTGCGATCACGGATGCACCGCTGCTTTGTGGTGCTGGACTTGGTGGTGCTGGACTTACTGAAGCTGGATCTGATGGACGTGCTGGAGCCGGACCTGCTGGACTTCATCATGATCTTGAGATCGGCAAGTGTATGACTACATCATCCATGAGTTCCATCTCATTAACAAATCTTTGTTGTCTTCGAGGGTAAGTTCTCTATGGATGAATATTCACCCGTTGCTTGTATCTAATAGATAGATCTTGGCGATAGTTCCCATCGTAGGAAATTTTTTGTTTTCTATGTTGTGAACCCAACAGTGGTATCAGAGCCTGATCTATGCGTAGGTGCTTTGCATGGGTAGTACACATATGTTTATATGTGGTCGATGATGATCATGTTATTGCATCTTCTATGTATTTTGGATATTGGTGGCATAGTGGGATGAAGCGGCCCGGACCAACCTTACATGTCATCGTACTTGAGACCGGTTCCACGACTGACATGTAACTACTTTTCATAAGTGGCTAGCGGGTGTCTGTCTCTCCTACTATAGTCAATATCTGATTTACAACGAGTTACTAATAACTTGGTTATCCTTGTTGTGGTTCATGTTCATAGGTAAGATCGGTTCTATCTTTGGAAGCCGTAAGCCACGTAAAACTTGCAATTGATAAATTAGAGGCGTCTAGTTTAGATCGTTGCTGGGCTAGTGTCTTGATATGGTATTGTTGTAAGTAGATGTATGATAGATACTCTTACAAGACACTTAACATGTAAGTTCCATAGACCTTGGCCTTACACACAAAGGAATGATAGAGATCATACCATGATGCAAATGATAGAGATCAAATGCATGGACCATATCATCCCACTTTACACATTAGATGTTTGCATCTTATATTGCTAGTTTGGCATTTTAGTAGCATTATAAGATGATCCCTCATTTAAATATCAAGATAAAATGTGTTCTTCCTTAAGTATGCACCGTTTTATGGATCGTGTTTTGAGACATCACGTGATGATCGGGTGTTCTCGACTCTACGCTTTCATACGACGGGTCTAAGACAGTTTTACACACGCAAATACTAAGGTTCTTACTTGGCGAGCCTAGCATGTACAGACATGGCCTCGGAACATGGACCGAAAGGTTAAGCATGAGTCATATAGTTGATATGATGCCCACATAGATGCTCGCCTTTCAAGCTACACCGACTCACGTGATGATCGGACTTGGTGTAGTGGATTTGGTTCATGTAATCACCAAAAAGGTACGAGGGGTGTCTTTTTTTACTGGGAGTTCATTTCTAATTTGGATCAGTCGAACTCAATTTGTCATAAACTAAATCGAAGTGAATTTGCATAATTTGTTGTAGTCATTGGTATCTGTTCACTACCTTATGCTTAGTTTTAATTGAGATAATAGAACTATAGAATTCTGGATATTTACTTTACGAGATGGTATCGTATTGTTTTGAATGTCAATTTAAAGTTTAAAGTCCTATTGCAAACTTTCGGCAAACTATATTTACTCCATGAAGTTTAATAAGTAGTATTAAATCAAGAGTAAGAATTCCAATGTTAGTATCTAAAGTATCATGTTTGCCTCTATGATTATTGATATTCAAAAGTTGTTTTTAATATCAAGATTATCTAGGAGCTAAAAATTTGTTTCAGAAACCATCATGTGTGAAAGATATTGTGATATCTGAAACAATGTTTTTTGTTTGCATTATGATAGAGTATAATTTATCAAAATACATGTTCTCATATTGTATGAGAATTTGTGAAGGATGGAGATGCTAGGCATCCGGATCTCCCAAAAAGGTTTTTGGAACTAACGTTATACTCGCGATTCTTCCTTATAGGCTATAGTAGCTTGATCATGAAAGTTGTCATGATAAGGATGAATAGAAGATATAAGTAAAATGTTTACTACACTAATAAATTACTAAAGAATGGATTTTTTAAAGAACACCAAACATTTGATGATGGTGATCCACTTCAAAGTGCAAGTCCAAAGGTATTAGTATTTGACTATATACGCTCTGTACCATGTGTCATGTTGATGACACCACTATTTGACTATACACACTTTGTCCATGTGTCATGTGAATGACACCACTATTGATGTTGATAGATTTTTTTAAAATAAAAGGAATTGTTGAAAGAGAATCTATAAAATATTTGGCAGAAAATAAAAGGTTGGAGATGTCCAACTGAGGTATATAGAAGATATACATGTTATGGTTGTATTCCTTGCTTGTTAGACAATGTGGTTCTGAGGTATTGGATACCGGTATTGGAGACTAAATTGGTTGGGGTGAAGTGTCATACAGAACAACGCAATTCATGAACTGCAATGACCTAAGTAACTAGCAAGAGAATAAGTGATGATGTTCATCGAAAACAAACAAAGTGTTATTGTAATTTTCGTTGTCATCAAACCTAGCCTTCTAGATTTGTTTTAATAATTGTTATTTTGTTCCGGTATTACGAGAACAATGGTTGTTCAAATAATTACCGTATTCCATAAAGGATGGATGAACCTTTACAAGTATAGATGGAGAAATCACACCCATAAACATTATTGCTAAAATGTCGTAAGACAAATGATTGGAAGATCCCTTATGAAGTGACATCGCTGTTTGAATTATATTGGAAAGTAAACATGAAGAAACTCCATGTTGATGGATTTTTGGAGTCTTTTTGATTTTGATCAGTTGACGCTTGTGAAACTATCCTCGAGATAATTGAAACTTTGTTCATAGGCCAAAGAGGAACGGGTGACTAACTTATTGGATATTATGCATGTTGATGTATATAGTCCATTATGTGTAGCCATATGCGATGGATCTTTTTGCTTCATATGCTTTCTTCGGAAATTTGAGTGAATATATTTATATATTTACTTAATAAGGAATAAGTATGAAACATTTGAAAATTGTTCAAAGACTTTCAAGATGAAGTGAAAAATCATTGTAACAAGAAAATAAAAGAGTTCATGATTTGATCATAAAGGAAGATATTTGAGTTACAGGTTTAGCAAAGCACCTAAGATTTCAGGAATTGTTCCATGAATTTGCATTTCCCGATAAACCATGGGAGTATGGTATGTTTGAGAGATCGAATCAAACCTTGTTTGACATGGTAAGATCAAAGGTGTCATTTATAAAACTGCCATTATGTTTTAAGGATTAAAGCTTTAGAGACTACCACTTTTACACTGAAAAGAGCACCATCGTGATCCGTTGAAATGACACCATATGAGTTATGGTTTGGGATAAAACCCGAATTGTCTTTTCTTAAATTTTGGTATGCTATGCATAAGTAAAATGTTTACAACCAAAGTCGGATATGCACGTCTTTGTAGGTTATCCCAAAGAATTTGTTGGGAATTCCTCCATAACACTAAGGACGAAAGAGTTTGTCGCTTGGAACATCAAGTTTCTTGAGAAGGAATTTTTCGCGAAAAGTTAAGTGGGAGGACAATAGAACTTGGATAAGGTTGTTGAACCTTAGCTATATGTGCTGAGTAGCACAGCACCGGAAAGTGTCCCGGTGGCGGCCACAATGCTCATGGCTCCCGTGATTATAAAGGGTGTGATCTTGGAGATTAGAGTTCCTATTGAACCATGTGGGTCGGTAAGAATCAAATAGTAAGATTTGAAACAGAAGTCGTTATTGTTTTGACAATGATGAACTGACTGCATGCAAAGAAGCGATGATGGGCCCTGACTCCATAAAATGACTAGAAGTCATGGAATCCGTGATAGTATCCATACACGAGAAATCAAGTTTTTGAACTTGGAAGACCCTCCAAAAAGGCGTGAAGCCTATAGGTCGTGTTTGGATCTATAAAGAAATAGACATGGATGTTTAACATCTATGAAATAGTTGACATGTTGGAAAGAAGTTTACGGCAATGTTCAAGGAGTTGACTATGACAAGATTTGATCTTTCATAGCGATATTTAGTCTTGACGGATTAATGTAGCAACCACTACATATAATTTAGTATATGGTAGTTGAATACACAAAACAAGGTTCTTCTAATAGAATGGTTACCTAGGACGTGTACATGACATGGTCCGAAGGGTTTTGTTAATTCAAAGGGTGTTAAAAGGGCATGCAAACTTCAATACTTGAAGTGAGCATAGCGGAGTTGGAATCTTCACCATGATGAAAATGTTAAAAGAGTTTAATTTCATCGAAGATGATGAAGATGCTTGCATTTGCAAGAAATTAAGTGGGAGCGCTGAGACATATTTCTAATACATTATGTAGAGTACATGGTGTTGATTGGAAATGATGTATCTTGTATTGACATAAGTTAAGAATTTCAATAAAATAGGATTTCGATGAAAGACTTGGGCAAAACTGGAATATTTGGCATCAATATCTATATGGATAGATTGAGGTGCTAATATGGTTATGCCAGACGTACATATATGAGATATTGAAAGGGTTCAATATGAAAACAACAAGAAAGGTTCTTGCTGTATGGAAAGGATTGTATCAAGATTCAAGTGTTTCAACACTTGGTGAGTAAAACCACATGAATATTTTGATCGATTATACCGTGATATGTATATATCTAGATATGTCCTATGCTCTAAATGTTATGAGCACATACCAGAATGATTCATAAGATGATCATTGGACGATAGTAAAGATATTATTATGAGCTTTGGAAGAACTAAGAATATATCATGTATAAGTGACAAATAGTTAAAGGTAGTTCATTGTAAAGTGTTACATTGATACTAGTTTTGTCACAAGATACAAACTAAATTTATCTCAATTTAGACTATGGGTGGCACAATGTAATGGAAAGGATGTTCCATGATGGATTTGGATGAGTTCCAAAGTTGAAACATTGTGACGGATACTACAACAAAAGGCTAAGTATATGACTTCTATAGTAGCAGCAAAGGAGGGCATTTGTGTTATGTAGTTTTTATCAAACTAGGTGTGGTTCAAAGTGGGCTAATACTATGAAGATAAATTGTATGACAATAATATCAACATATTTTAACCCAAACAAACTAAAGGTCTCACCAAAGGACCAAATTTATACAATGCCATCTCATTTGAGAATGAGTGATGCGTAGAGACGCAAAGACATACAAATACACACGGACCTAAAACTGTCAGATCCGAAGATTATGTTAACTACTAGCAATCGCGTATATGCAACACCAGAAAGCCAAAGTTTTTCCAACTAGATTATTGACTCTAGTGCAAGTGGGAGACTAAAGGGAATATGCCCGAGAGGCAATAATAAAGTGGTTATTATCTTATTACATGTTTATGATAAATGTTTATTTTGCATGCTATAATTGTATTAATTTGGAAACGTTAATACATGTGTGTTTAATAAACAAAAGGAAAGTTCCTAGTGATGCCTCTCATATAAACTAGCTCGTTGATTAACAAGATGATCAAGGTTTCCTAATCATGGACATTGGATGTCGTTAATAACGAGGTCACAACATTAGTGGAATGATGTGATGAACATTCATCCGAAGTATAGCATTACGATTAGAGTCATTATGTTTATATTGCTATAACATCATACGAAGTAATCTTAGTCCTTAGACCATGAGATCATGTTAATTGCTAACACTGGAAGAGTATCTTGATAACATCAAACGTCACACCGTAACAGGGTGACTATAAAGGTGGGTTCAGTGCTATGAAGGTGTTATGTTGAGGCTCATGGATCAAGAGTGGGATTTGTCCATCCCGATGACGGATAGATATACTATGGGCCCTCTCGGTGATATCACATTGAAATAGCTTGTAAGCAAGTGATGTGATCACTAGAATGTTATATCACGAGAACAAGAAAAGAGTGCATGTCGGTAACGAGATCAAAATAGTTATTTGGATGCCAATGATCGAATCTCAGACATGTAATATATCGCGAGACTAAGGGATTTAGTTATGACGTTAAAGGTTCACGTGATCATAGGAGTCATCATTGAATATGTAGGAGTCAGTACGGATCTCTAGGTCCCGCTGCTAATTATTGATCGGAGAGGGTCTCGATCATGTCTGCATTATTCGTGAACCGTAGGGTGACACACTTAAGGGATACCGACACCATTTGGAGCAAATATGTTTCATATAAAGATTTAAGAAAGCACTGCAATCATTTCGATGGAAACCGGAATTGTTTTGGGTGAAATTGCTAGAACTGGTTCTGCATGTGATATTGAAATGTTGCAGGGGCTTTTATGTGAATGTTTGTTAATTAATGTAATACACAAAATTCTGAATAAAATAGTTTTATTTAATGAGAGCTTGCATTAAATTTGGTGGAAATTTAATGCATGTGTGAGTGGAATTTTGAGTGGAGGCTTTTTATGGGAGTGGGAGCTCCACCCACATGAATGTGGAAGAGGTGGGGGCACCACCATGGCTGCCACGCCATGGCCCTTGGGTGCCTCCCCTCTTCCCTATAAAAGGCCCCCCTCTCCTCCTCACAAACCACACCTCCTCGTGAAGGATCTCTCTGATGGGTTCGTAGCATGGAAAACAAAAAATTTCTACCGCAAGAACGAACAAAACCCAGATCTAATCTAGATAAAAGCCAAGATCTAATCTATTAGACGTGTGCAACGAGATAGATCTGTACTAACCCTCGTAGAACCGAAAGCGTTACGAGATTAGATCTCGGGGTTGATGTAGTCGATCACTTGCCGATCTCAAGATCGTGTGGACGATCCTTCCGGCGCCGCGTTCCGGCAGCGCTTCCGCAATCAGTCACACGTGCGGAGTCGAAGCAGACCTTCCTCTCCCCGTTCCAGCGAGCAGCGGAGGTAGTAGATCTTCTCCACGGAATCCCAGCAGCACGACGGTGTGGTGGTGGTGGTGGAGTAGAGAATTCTGCAGGGCTTCGCCTAAGCCGGAGCAGAGCGAAGGAGGAGGAGAGAGGCGACGGCTAGGGTTTGTTATGGTAGAGGTCTAGGGGTTGGCGCCCCCTCCCCTCTATTTAAAGGAGGGAGGCGCCATGGGAGGGGGAGTCCTAGTAGGACTCCCCTTCCCTCCTTGGCCGGCGGATTGGGAGGGGGGGAGGAGTCCTCCTCCCTCACGAATCCTTGTCTTGCCCCACAAGGTCTCCTTGATCCTTTCTTGGTTTTCAAGCAAACTCCAAGAAATCTTCTAGAACCTTCCAGAACATTCCGAAACCTTCTAGAATCTCCATACAAACACTCCGGAACATTTCCTAACTTAGAAAATGATCCCCAATATATGAATCTTATTCTCCGGACAATTCCGGATCTCCTCGTGATGTCCCGGATCCAATCCGAGACTCCGAACAACATTCGGCCTCCAACGCATATTCCATATCTACTTAAAACAACTTCGAACCTTAAGTGTGTCACCCTACGGTTCGTGAATATGCAGACATGATGGAGACACCTCTCCGATCAATAACCATCAGTGAGATCTGGAGATCCATAATGGCTCCCACATACTCAACGATGACTTCGTGATCGATAGAACCATTAACATACGAAACCAATTCCCTTTGTCACGCGATATTCTACTTATTCGAGGTTTGATCGTCGGCATCTCCATACCTAGTTCTACCTCGTTACTGATAAGTACTCTTTACTCGTTCCATGTTATGTCATCCCTTGTGACCTAGTCACATGCTTGCAAGCTAACTAGATGACATTCCACCGAGAGGGCCCAGAGCATATCTATCTGTCATATGGATGGACAAATCCCAATCTTGGTCCATGCGCTTCAACACATACTTTCAGAATACCCAATGACACCTTTATAACCACCCAGTTATGAAGCGGTGTTTGATGTCATCAAAGTACCCATCTGGTGATGGTGATTAACATAACCTCATGGTCGAAGGATTAGGTTACTATGCATTTGAAAGCTTACAGCAATACGAACTTAATGACTTGATCTTATGCTACGCTTACTATGGGTGTGTGTCCATCACATCATTCTCCTAATGATATAACCTTGTTATTAATGACATCCAATGTCCATGATCAGGAAACCATGATCATCATTCAATCAACAAGCTAGTTCCACAAGAGGCTTACTAGGGACTCTTTTATGTTTACAAAACACACATGTATCAATGTTTCCTTATAATACAATTATAGCATGGGATGTAAACATTCATCATAAACACAAAGAAATAATAATAACCACTTTTATTATTGCCTCTTGGGCATATCTCCAACACTCTCTCCCCCTCTAGTTATTCCCCATGGTCTCGGATTAGCGAGATACATGTTCCCGGTGGCTTTATCTGGAAAGGAGTTGTTGCTTCTGCTGCTTTGCTGGAGCGAGGGACGGAGGTTGTCAGGGTACTGGACGTGTGTGCGGTCGCGGATGCAACGCTTCTTTGCGGTGCTAGACTTGGTGGTGCTGGACTTACTGAAGCTGGATCTGATGGACGTGCTGGAGCCAGACCTGCTGGACTTCATCACGATATTGAGATCGGCAAGTGTATGACTACATCATCCACGAGTTCCATCTCGTTAACAAAGCTTTGTTGTCTTCGAGGGTAAGTTCTCTATGGATGAATATCCACCCGTTGCTTGTATCTAATAGATAGATCTTGGCGATAGTTCCCATCGTAGGAATTTTTTTGTTTTTTATGCTGCGAACCCAACACTTGGCACCAGTAGTCGACTGCTTGACGCAGGGGAACTCGAGCACGTGCTTGAACACGTGTTTGCCATCCTTTATACATTCCCCCTTATCTACGAAGGTGCATCCCTTCTTGGCGTAGCCCTCGAGAGCCTCATTGAGAACACCCCTTATTCTGGTGTAGTCTTTCTTCTTCGTCAAACTCCCCGAGTCGAAATACGTGGCTAGCAAATACCTCGGGACAAGGACGATGTGTGTGCAGTATTTTTCTTTGCGCAACAACACAATTGGAACGGAATGTTGGAAAAAGAGCAAAGGAAGAAATCTATAAGAAATGCATAAGTTACGGCAGCGATGAGCGAGTGTGTGTACTTACTCGGGAAAGAAAGGCAAAAGAAGTGTGTCCTTCCTCTTGTTGTCCACCATGAACTTTTCGAGGTACGCCGTCGCCTTGGTCCGTGTCTCTGATCCTTCGACCAACTGGTTGTCCCGCATGTAGTAGGGATCCACTATCGCGATTTCCGGGGTACTCTCTCTCTCTTGATTTTGATCGCCAGATTGAGCGCGTATAGGCGGACCAAGCTATAGTCCAGCCGTTTCATGAGAAACAGCTTGAATATGTCCTCATACGCTATGAAGAATATATCTGCAGGGGGTTCATCAATGAAGCCCACGTCCAATGGCACCTTGGCCGTGAAAACCGGGTAATTTGGATCTTTGTATTTAAGAAGGAGGCCCTCTAGTGTCTTGACACCCTCGTGCAAAGTTAACATGGCTCCAACCGCCATGTGGAGCATATCCGAAGTCAATATCGGATCACCAGCTACATGCACTCGGGGCAAGCCATATTGTGTGGATGGTACGACGGCGGCGTCCTGAGCCCGGATCCTCTTTGGAAGAGGCGGGCTCGCACCCTTCTTATTATTATTATTACCTCTCTTCCTGTAGTGCTTCTTCTTCACAACAGTGTCAGCCACTGCCATCTGCTCATCAGCCGCATTTCGGAGTGTGTTGGGGCTGAAAATCAATCCCGGTTTCTCCTGTGGTGGATCGGCGACCGGAGGCGTCTCTTGAGAAAGACCATGGAAGACCAGGCGTTGCGTGCATGTATTGGGCCGACCAGCTTGATGGTCGCGAACTATGAAGGGTTCTTCATCCACATAAGGCATATACAATCCTTTGTCGGCGCCGGTGTTGATGAAGTCATCAACGTTGACCAATTCATCATCATCTTCATGGGTTCCATCATGTGGTGGTGGTAGCGGGGGTGACGGCGGTTGCGGCACAATGTCTTTGCCATGTGGCGGTACACACGCTACCAAGAGTTGCTGGTGACGGCTGGTGGTGGCGACGATGGCGGCTGCTGGCTTCCGAGGTGGTGGCCGGGCGATCGATCGAGAGGTGGCGCCGGTGCTTCCCCCTGCAAGACGAATTTGGGTCTTCGGCCATGTCAAGGGCCAGTTGTAGCATTCTCCAAGGGTCTTGTGTTCGTCAGCTCCCTAAGGATGAAAGGGGGTCCATGTCGTTGCACCCTAGCAACACCCGAGCCAACCTGACCCTCATCACGTCATCATCCATTGGATTGTTGTGCATCGTGCAGCTCGTCGGTTGTATGAGAGTGCCCTTGGCAACATCCTTCAACTCACCGCCGACGTCTTTAAGCAGGAGTACGCAAGAAGTGTCCTGAGGCAAAACATGTTGTTGGGCGTCATGAGATGGCAGCAGTCATGCATCAAAGGCATAAAGGAGATGACGTGCACTAAATAATTAGTTACCTTGGTGATGGCATGGAGCTCGGCTAATGTAGAGACACCGCCAATGCTGATGGCCGGCCTATCATCATCTGCAATCTCCTGCTCGGGTACCTCATGAAGCACCACCGCTGTCGGCTGCGCCTTATTGGTATCTTTGGCGGGAGGGGCGTCGGTGTGACCAAAATGAGCGGCTGCGTCCCAACGTTGATGGACGGCGGGGTCACCAGGTGCGGCGACACGGTAACATTGATGCCCGAGTTGCTGCCGCTTAAGCTGGGCAGGTGTATCGGCCCCTGTCGACCTCCCGCATTCCAAGCAGTAAGCCCATCGAAAAACTCAGGGGGGATCATTGCGTGGAGCTTCTCTTCCACTAACTTGTCCACCATTTTCTCGTCCACCACCTTCTCCTCCAGTGTCTGCACCTTCATCTTCAGCTCTTCAACAGTGGCTTTATCCTTAGCCACCGACTGATTCTTCCTCTCCATTCTTTTATTGGCGTCCTCTTTGTAGTACTCCTTGAACTTCATGCTCGTATCGAAGCCGGACACACGGCCAGCTAAGGACGGCGGTAACCCCTTGCCCCTCTTCTTGTAAGCATTTGTTGCCCTGTTGAAAACCGTGTCCCACGGCTCCGTCGAATCCTAGGACGACTCTGTGGTAGGAGCGTTCAGTTCCTCCTCCTGTAGAGACAAGAAAAGGTGAACCCATTTAGATTCTTGGCTTCATTATTTTAATTAGAACGCAATAGACTTGAGATAAGCGGTAAATTCCTTACCAGATTCTTCTCAAATTCCTTCACCTCCGGATCGTCAGTGATGAATTCCCATGTTTCCTTGTCCAGGTAGTAGCAGGCCTGGACAAATTGCCTAAGCTGCAAGTCCGTGGTTTTAAGCCAAGGGTTGTCTTTACCAAGGCATTTAAGCTAGGTGTCCTCCTTGTCCCAAATGGCATGTTTCCCCCTGTAACCTCCGCTTCCAAGGCGGTGGTTACCTATGTTCTGTTCCCGCATAGTCTTGCCCTAGTTATTCCAATGTATAGCGTCAGCGGTAGCTATATCCGCCTTGAATATCTTAAACTCCTCTTTGTTGAGCATCGGATTTTTCTTACTAATAACCTCCCAGCTTTCACCTTTTTCAATGCTATTCTTCACCCGGGTTTTCCAGCTGCTCAAGGTGTTGCTCATCTTCATGAGGGCTAGTTTGTTCACCGGGTTCTTTCTCTCGAGGTTTCTAAACTGCTCTAGGAATCTGTATCTCTTGTGAAGCTTCTTAAGGAGGTTATCGACCAAAGCTGCATTGTCAGCATGTCTGATGTACTTTGTGTTGATCGACATGCTTTCCCGGATGATGCACCCGAGTTGCAGGCCGTACCCTTTAGCAATCACCTCTGGCGCAATGGGTTGGCCACTTTCTGTGACCTCAGTGAACTCATCGCAGATGGTGGCGAGCACTGGCACCTTCCGATCCTTCTTTTCCTTCTTCTTCTTCTGAGAAGCGGCCGGGTTGCCGCTACCGCCATCCGTGCGCTCGCCACCATCGGTGCGGGCGCCGCCATCGGTGGTGTCATCCTCTTCGCCGCCGCCTTCACTAGTTCCATCGTAGTCATCTTTGTCCCCCTCGTAATCAGGATCTCCTCCCTCATTGGCCCCAGCATCTCTGGCAATGGTCGCCTCCTCCTCCGGTGGTGGTGTCATCCTCATCGCCTCCTCCTCCTCCTATTGGGACCCCTGCCAGAATGACTCATTGGCCTGTCTAGCTTGTTCTTCGATGCTGATCATGTGCTTAGCAGGGCCGGCCTTGTTGTTGCCCGACATATTTGCACTACTCTATTAAAAAGAGGCAAAAAGTTAGCACAAATCTCGGCCGGAAAAATCGGCATGACCTTTGCTAATTTTTTGACCTAGGAGTGCCCATTTCTCAACCGAAACGGAAGTGAATAGACACTTCGGGAGAAATGGGCAACTCAATTGAAGAAATATATCCCTGCAAGACAAAACACCCCATCCCCATATTGACAGCCCCATGCATTGACCCTAGTATCCATCATCCACATTCAGTATATATAATAGTTGGTACCATCAGCTACATGTATAACAGATATACACTCTAGGTACCATCAGCAAGTATACAACAACTTTAAAAACAACAAGTATAACAGATACACATATACAGATATACACTCCAGATACATTCAGTATATAAGAAGAACTTAAAAAAACTTAAAAAGGTACAAAAAGGTACAACAAACTTAAAAACTTAAAAAGGTACAGCAAGTATTGGGACCGCTACTAACAACATTGTCTAGACAATTAAAACAAGTTACTTGCTGAGGATGTGACTGCTACTAGTAGCAGCTTAACCAACACCACACCCATTGATCCATCATCAAATAGCATACTCTGATCTTGTCTTAAGTTCTTAACAGACCACCATTGGTAAAAAAGACAGAATAAATGAGACTCCAAGTGCAAAAAAAGATGACAAACAGCAGTGCATGACATATTACATGACAAAATGGTCCAGAACATAAATAGGTCTAGTGGTACACAACCAGAAAACATAATAAATTAGGTTCACAACAACATAAAATAGGTTCCACTTCCATAGAACACAATCAAAACATAAGCAAGGATGGCCACTCTCAATCTCAAGCCCATAGTGTGGAATCAGCCCAGCCAAAATAGCTACTTGGCATACCAAAATAAAAGCCAGACAATAATATGTACATTATTTGCTAGATAAAATAAAAGCCTAGTATATGTACAGTACAGAATAGAGGCAGTTTCAATAGAGGCATGCATGCAGACATATAGTGGTGGCCAAATGGCCAAATGGCATAATTAATGGTTAAAAAGATACTGTTCAAGTTAAGTAGAATATAGGCATACAGAAAATGATGTGATTAAGCAAGCATACAGAAAATGATGTGATTAAGCAAGCGTAAGAAAATGGTTGGTCATTAAACAAGCATACAGAAAGTAATGGAAAATAGGGACAATCTGGTTCCAAGAAAACAATGATATTCTTATTGCTAAAAGGCCATATGAACCTGTAATTGTCGATTTATCTATCAAGTTATGTCACTATGTTTCCAGCAACTTACATTCCCTTTGTAGCCTCTATTTTGTTTGCTTTGCACACTAAAAAAATATGAAGCCTCTATTTTGTTAGATTTGCACACTAAAAAAAGATGAATACACCACCCAGGAAACATACTTCCTTAATTTGCAATTCATAATTCACTCCAAGCCAAACAAGCACAATCCTAAATCAGCAACCAATGTCCTTAGAATGGCAGCACACTACAACTTTGGAATAGCAGGCGCCAAGACAAGTTCTAGAAAGGAATGAGCAGTGATAGATATGCACTTGCATTGCATCTAGCAAAAGGATCAGGTCACACTCAAGCTAAAGATATGTACACATGCAAATAAACAATGATCTCTAGGGAAGCAACCCTCCTTGCAAAGAACAATTAAGAAGATGCTGCATGAAAAAGGGTCATGACCATTAGAGGTCAGATCTTCTAGCTGTGGTTCCCACAGATGTGTGAAGTTTAACCTAACTAACCAAGCACTTCACACCACTTCAGCACAAGCCATTGCTTCTCTGTTGCATGCCTTGCAACCACTCAGGTCTTCTAGTGAAATGTTACTAAATTCTAGAATATTTTTCAAACAACCTAAACAACTATACTACACAATCTACTACAACCTAGCAGTGAATCTAGAGAGGGGTAGAAACCTAGATTAATTGAGCATATGTGAGGGAGTTGAAGAATAAGCAGTACTTGCTCCAAAAGATAACCTAGGGGAAGGATGTGGCGATTACCTAGGGTGGCTTGCAAGGTGGACGACGAGAAGATGGTGGACGGCGAGGTGGCTTCTGGCTGCAGTGGCGAGCGCCGACCGTGCCCTTCTCCTCCTGCTACGGGCGGGGCCTCCTCCTCCGTCCCGAAGCTTGGCAGCGTGGTGCTCCCTGCTGCGAGCGGGGCCTCCTCCTTCCCGAATCTTGGCGGCGCGGTGTTACCTCCTCCTGCAGACGGTGAGGTGGACACTGCAGACAGCAAGGTGGACGCTGCGGACGGTGGGTTCCTCCTCCACGGGCTCCAGCGGCAGGGGCTTCTCTCCTCCACGGGATCCGGCGGCGGGGGCTTCTCTCCTCCTCCACGGGCTCCGGCGACGGGGGCTCCGGCGGTGCGGGCTAGGGTTCCTTTCTCGGGCGCACGCGCAGTTGCTAGGGACGATAGAGAGAATTGGATCGAGAGAGAGAAAGGGGGATTAGGGGGAGATCAGGTCGAACCGTCTATTTGACTAAGTGTGAAAGTTCTGTGGCGCATTCCCATCGATGCGCCACAGAAGTTGGAACTTCTGTGGCTCATTCTGTGGGAATGCGCCACGGAACTTTTGGACATAGTCCAAAACAGCGCGGCGTCGTAGTATGACAGGATCACATATGTCTCACACTTTTTTTTCTTTTTTTTTAAAATATTTTTAGTTACACACATATGCATATTTATTCAAAAAAAATCAAGAACATATACATATATGCATATTTATTCACATATGCATATTTATTTTAAAAAAGCAAGAACATATACATATATGCATATTTATTCAAAAAAAAAGCAAGAACACATATGCATATTTATTCCAAAACCCCTCCCGAACCATATATATATGTGTGTGTGTGCTTGTCACACACAAATGTGAATTTGTATACCCACACGAATATCACATTATATGTTTTAGTCTCTAACTAATACCCACACGAATATCACATTATACCCACACGAATTAATACACCAAAAAGTCACACAATTGCTAGTGCTTCTTCACAATCTTCTTGCCCTTTTTCGTCGCGGTTGAATACTTTAGCCCGTGCACTTTGAGATTTCTTCTTGTGAATGGACAACCTTTAGTAGGTAGTGTGGTCTTCCTTCTTACTTTAGTAGTAGTAGGCATGTCGAAGTACTTGTTGAATTCCTCTTCGATCTTCGGGTCGCTGTTTTTGTCGAAGTTTTGCTCGTTGGTGGCTCCTTCCAATCCGATGATGCTCCTCTTGCCCCTCCTAACTACAACATGGTTGGGCTCTGACGGGTCGGTAATAAAAAATCATTGATCAACTTGGCTAGCGAGTACCCAAGGCTCATTTTTTGCGGAGGCGTTCTTCATCGATTTGGCATCTGGTATAACCATTGTAGTGAAATACCGGTCTTCTTTTTCCATGTTCTTGGCCCATCTAACATGGAACATCAGTACGATCTCTCCACAGTAGTCGAGCTCCCATATCTCCTCGATCCTTTCGTAGAATCTTTCCATGACAGTAGTCTCATCATCAGCAAAGGATAACATAGTTACTCCTAAGTTTTGATATTCGTTATTCCTGTCATTTTCCTTGGTGTAGAATCTATAACCATTTATGTCATATGACTGATAGGTCCTTAGGTTGTGCCCTGGTCCCTGCGACAAGGAGAATATGAGTTTTTGATCTTCCGTAGAAGGCGTCTCTGGGGTATTGTCCAGTTGTCTTTTCTTGAACCAACCCGTGAAGCTGGAGTTGTGCTCTCTTGTTACGTATCCCTTCTTTCTTGGCCGACCCTGGTCGACATACTCCTGCTCGATTAAGCTTATGTGCTCTTCCACCCAAGGGCCTACCACTTCAATGTGTTGTAGCGCGACTCGGTGTGCCCTGTCAAAATCGGTGCGTCAACCATTAATGCCGACTTGCAGTGAGAAGGAGCCCTTGCGGTGACCATATCCACCGATCCTGCTGAGGTGCTTCTTGGTGGGTATTCCAACATCCTCGTTCTCGGTGGTTAGATAATTCTAGCAGAAGGAGATGCACTCGTAGATCAGAAAGCCCTTGGTTATGCTTCCATCTGGATGGGACCTATTGCGAACAAATCCTTTGATGACACCGTTTAGCCTTTCAATCGGCATCATGTTGTGCAGGAATGTCGGCCCGAGCTGGATGATGTCGTCCACGACATGTACAAGCAGATGCATCATGATGTCGAAGAATGCGGGCGGGAAGTAAATCTCAAGCTCACATAGTATCATCACAATCTCTTCATGTAGCCTGTCGAGCTGCTTCACACCGATCGACTTCCTAGATATGACGTCGAAAAAGTTATAGAGGCCAAACAGCGTCTCACGGACATGCTCATCCATTATCCCATGGATCGCAACAGGGAGTATCTGCGTCATCAACACGTGATAGTCGTGAGACTTCATACCGCTGAACCTCTTCTTCGCCACATCCAGATATCTGCTTATCTTCCCTGAGTAACTGTGAGGAACTTTCACTCCTAGGAGGCACCTGAAAAACTGCTCGAGCTCCTCCAGACTAAGAGTGAAACAGGCAGCGGGAAGCACCACCTCATTCTTCTTAACTCTTTTGCGGCGACCTTGAGTCCCTTCCATCTGATCATAATCATCATCACTATCAGGGTACTGAAGATCTTTCTTGATGCCAAGCAATTTAAGGTCCTTTCTTGCTTTCGGCCCATCCTTGGTCCTCTCCAGCATGTTCAGTAGAGTTCCAAGCAGACTCTCTGTAACGTTCTTCATGATGTGCATTACATCGAGGCTATGGGGAGTGTGAAGTACCTTCCAATACGGCAGGTCCCAGAAAACAGACCTTGATTTCCATACACCCAGCAGCGGCTTTGTCCTCGGTCGTTTTTTCTCGGTGCAGGGTAATCTACCCAATTATTCAAAAGCTCCTCGATTTCTTTGCTGCTCCTCGGATGTGGGGCTCTTTCGAGCTTGCCCTTACCATTGAACAGGTCACCACGTTTTCTCCACGGGTGATCCATGCGGAGCCACTTTCGAGTACCTTGGAACACAGTTTTTGAAGACCCAGGATCCCTTGGTAGCTGGAGAAGCGGTGTCTCATCCATGCACTTGACGCATGCATTGTGTCCGTGGTTCACCTGGGACGATACATATGTGTAACCAGGATAGTCCTGCATGGTCGTGAGCAACGCGGCTCTCAGATGGAAATATTCTTTAGTGTAGGCGTCCCACGTACCGGTCGGCGTCTCCCACAAGCTGGCTATCTCCTCTCTCAATAGCCTGAGATACAGATGCATATCGATACCTGGTTGTTTCGGCCCCTGAATAAGAATGCTCATGTGTACGTACCTTTGCTTTGTGCATAGCCACGGGGGGAGGTTGTATGACCATACAAACACGGGCCAGGTGCTATGCGTGCTACTCTGGTTTCCAAAAGGATTGAGTCCATTGGTGCTCATACCCAGCTTGACGGTCCTTGCATCGCCCCCGAACTCTTCGAACTCGATGTCTAATGCATTCCACTAGCTAGTGTCTGAAGGGTGTGTTAGGATCTTGCCTTTCTCTGGATCATCTTCGGGTTTCTCTCTTTCCGCATGCCATTGCATGAGCTTTGCTTCCTTAGGATCTACGAAATATCGCTGCAGACGGGGGGTGATAGGAAAGTACCATACCACTTTTCGAGGAACTTTCTTGTTCCCTCTCTTGTACCATCCTTGGCCGCACACCGAACATGTGGTTCTATCTGTGTACTCGTTCCAATAAAGTGCGCAATCATTGATGCATGCATGGTATTTAATGTGTGGTAGGTCGAGAGGGCACACGATTTTCTTGGCCTCCTCGATACTTGTTGGCAATGTGTTCCCCTTAGGAAGTCGGTCGTGCCAGTATTCCATGTTCGCATTGAAGCTCACATCGGTCCATTTGTGTTCGGCCTTCATCTCCAGAGCCTTGAGCGTTACACTCAAACGTGTATCCTCGGGGAGACACCCAGGATACAATGGATTCATCCCGTCTACCTCCATTTGGGCCAGCTTGGCTTTCTCTCTGGCTGCAGCTTTGTTGTTGCTCGTCTCCTTGAGGAGCAGTTCTTGAGCTTGAGGGTCCTGCAAGACCGAAGTTAGCAGCGTCTGTGTGTTCCCGTCTTCTCCTTCTGCATGATGATCATGCCCGTCGCCATCTCCTTCTCCATGCTAATCATGCCCACCGGCATCTCCTTCGTCATGATGATCATGCCCAGTAGACTCTTCGTCTTCTCGCCCGCCCATGTCTTCGTGACCACCATGTCCTTCCGGTGCCTCATTGAGGTCGCGTATGAAACCGCGCCTAAGCAGGTGACCCTCCAATTGTCCAGAATCAGGGTCGATCTAGCGCTGGAGTTTGCATGTTCAACATGGACATCTTATCATGGTCTTGTTGTTCAGAATCATATCCTCCTTCGCGTCTTTCTTGTACCTAGAAATTCGACCATCGCTCATCGTGAGGACCATGGTTGCCTGAGTGGTCAAAACAGAGAGTATAGGTGAGAACCACACCATATGCACACACACACATGCATGAATGCTAGCCGGAAAGATTCGGCATGACCTTTCCTAAAATTAGGACATATGGGTAGTGCAAAAATTTGCCGAAATTGAAATGAATCAACATTTCGGCAAACATCCATGCACCACACCGGCCGGGACAACAACAAGCAAGCAACAAAAAACTTCCTCCCAATGCAAACATTCATGCACCACACAAGCATCGTATCGCCATGGATCGCACACACACCGCCAGCGCGACAAGCTTCACCTACATGTTCATGGCCAACTACTCACCTAGTAGACACAATAATAGCGAGACAAGACCGCGCGATGAGAGAGTATGGACAAATAGATCTACAAGTTGGTGGAGAGGAAATTAGTAAACAAATAGAGATGTGTGAGAGAAAAGTAAGGAACTTTTAGATCTACAAGTTGGAGGGAAGCTTCCACTTACCAATCTATGGACTAAAGTAGGTTTAGTTACAAGAAAATGGAGAAACTATGGGCAAAATGGGGTGTGAGGGAGGAGGAAGACGAGCTAGGAGGAGGTAGAAAGGAAGAGATGTGAAATGGGTGGTGGTGGATAGATAGGGTGGGAGCTTGTCACCTTTTTCACATGGATCTGGACACCCTCATCTGTGGTTCATATGGCAGAAATGCGCCACAGATGCTCAAACTTCTGTGGCGCATATGGCCATATGCGCATCAGAACATATGGTGCAGGTTAAAGTGGTGGGACCCAGGGTTAGGTTTTTGTGGCGCATGTGTGGATATGCGCCACAGAAGTGAAACATATGTGTGGCGCATACACACATGCGCCACGGATCATGGGTGAAAAAGTATCCATGGTGGGGCCCACCTCCAAGTTCTGTGGCGCATAGTGAAATATGAGCCACAGAAGAGGCAACTTCTGTGGCGCATATCTCATTATGCGCCATAGAACTTGGATCGCCCCACCCCGGCTGGTGGGTCCCACCAAACATCGATAGCGCATGTTGTATGAAATGCGCCACATAACTTCTAAGTTTCTAAGGCGCATGATTCCTAATGCGCCACTGACAAGTCTCTGTGATGCATGGATTTACATATGCGCCATAGAGTAACTTGTCTACCTATAGGATGTTTCCTAGTAGTGCAACAAAGCGCCACGTAGTTCTTTCAGGGAAAAGAAACATCATGGGAGTGGAGGATAAGACAGACATGTCAGAAGATTATGATAAATTTCATGAAATTCTACCCTTCGTAGTGAAGGATGACCCAAGCATCCCGTTAAGTAAGGAAGATGCTCCATGGTTACGGACTAGAAGAAAATCCCAACACTAGATGTGTGGATGTTAGTGATGTATTAAACCTTTATTTTTTGTGATATGCTTATATATATGGATATGAACTGTCTTGATCTCAATAGGTAGTATTGAAACTTGTTGTGGCCAACACCAAAGACATTTATTAATATTAAAACATAAAAATTAGACATAATCATGTCTAGCCCTGTAGTACATAGCTTCAGGGTCGTCTTCGGAATCGTCATCGTCATCATCGTCGCTCGTAGCACTCGGCTGGATCCTCAGCCCTTCCCCGGCTTGTGCACGGGGGAATGGGGGAGGGGGCACCTGCCACTCCGGCCTCGGATTCACGATGCACGGAGGAGGGGGCTCTCGGATGATGACGTTGTTACGCCCTCGGCCTTCACCACCGCCACCATTCTTGTGGCTCTACGGCTGGTGAAAGTACGGGTACCTCAGGCAAGGATGGTCTCCCATGGCGATGTAGCGCATCACGCCGGTGATAGTCCGGTTCGCCCACCACAGGCAGCGACCGGCCTCGTTGTGGTTCACTGGGGGCGGGATGTCACCCTTGTACCTGGCGAGCTCCCTTTCCTGTTGGTTTGCGAACAAGGCATTCTAGGTGTCGAGGTTGTCGGGATCCCAATGGGGATCCACCCGCTGCTCCGACGTGAACTCGAGGTAGAAGTGGTTCGTGATGGCTGCCTGGCGGGCCGAACCTTGAGGCACAGGAGGAACAGGAACCCTTCCAGCGCTCAGCATCTAGCCATCGGGCAGCCGGTACCCCGGCGGGCATGGGTAGCTGGAGGTGCATAGCGCCTCGGTCTCCTCGAGGGTCAGAAAGGCCTAGTAAGCGGTGTCCATTGTTGTGAGAGAGAATGTGTGGATGTGTGGATGGACATGGTGGTCGGCCTAGATATAGAGGGAAATGGCTGGAAAACATGGCGGGAAGCGGGGGAAATGGCAGGAAACATGCCGGGAAGCGGGGGAAAATGGCGGGAAAGCATATCTTGACGGCTCTGAGAATGTGGCGGGAAATATCTTTAGTCCCGGTTAGTAGCTCCAATCGGGACTAAAGGCTCCTGAAATATCTTTTAGTTACTAGTTTTAGTATGAAATATTATATTTCTAATGGGTATATTATTTTTTGTGAATATTTTGGTATATTATATGTTTTTTAAATAATAAACTATATTTTTCCAACATTTATACTAAATATAATATTTGTTAAACAATAAATTATTTCATTTAAGTTGTATAATATAGTATGATAATACATTTAAATTATAGATCTTCTTTTTCTAAAAAAATTGATATATATAAAACATAATTTTCTGAAAACTATACACCAGTTTTCATTTTGGTGCCAAAAAAACCCTTACAAACCGGGGCTAAAGGGGTATGCGCGTGCGAATAGCGGTGGCCAAAAACACCTTTAGCCTCGGTCTAAAGGTGGGGGGTATAAATACCACCCCCTCCACCCCGGTTCCTAGTACGACCCAGAGAGCCCGATTTACCTTCTTCCTAGACGAACCGCTGCCGTCCGTGTGGAGCTCGCGCGCCATGGAGGAGCTCGTCGTGGAGGAGGCCGCCGCCCGCACCCGAGGAGAGGCTCGCTGCTGCCCGCCGCGCCCGTGTGGAGGAGCTCGCGCCGCCACCGTCCTTCCTGTTGCGCCGAGGAGAAACTGCCGCCGCCCACCGCGCTCGAGAGGAAAAACGCGCCCCGCCGCCCGCCGCGCCCGTGGAGAGCTCGCCGCCGCCACCCGCGTCCTCCGCCTCCCCTGCAAGTGAGGTCGATCTATCGATTTATAGTATAGGTTAATTAGTTTAGGTTTATAGTTAGTATTAGGTTAATTTCCCCCTAGTAATTACTTTAGGTTAATAGTTGTTTATAGCTAGGTTTATAATATTTGTAAAATAGTTGTTTATAGTAGTTAGTTTAGGTTTATAGTTAGTATATGTTTATAGTTAGTATAGGATTATATAGTTAGTTTAGGTAGGGCATGTATTATCTTAGGTTTATATAGTTAGTTTAGGTTAGGGCATGTATTAACTTAGGTTTATATAGTTAGTTTAGGTTTATATGGTGACAGACGGAACGAGGATGGACTTTTATGTACTGTCTTCATTTGGAGGAAGGGGATACGGAGGGAATGGGAGAGAGATTGACCGGATAGGATGGAGACTCCATATCTAGCTCCGGCTTCAGCCTCTACGCTGCAATGGTGGCACCGGGTCAGCTTCAGGGATGAGGGTGGCGGTGGGAGCCACGACTTAGTTATTTAGGGCAATTACTTAGTGTTAATTAGGTTGAGTTTAGTTAGTGTTAGGTTTAGGGTTAGTGTTAGGGCAATTACTTAGTGATTTAGGTTATGGGTTTAATTTAGTGTTTAGGGCCGAAGATTAGGTTATGATTTAGTTTAGGGGTTTAATTTAGTGTTTATGTTTTATGATTGTTTATGTTATGATTTAGTTATGCCGCGTCCTCGTCATGCACTCAGCGGCAACGGCGGAGTACTAGACTCCGTCGGGTTCAGGGATGTCCGAGCCTGGGCTCCGCTGGGCTGACACTGGGAGGTGCTACCTGCAGGGACTCGTACCTTGGTGAGGAATCCAGGTGTCATCGCCGACCCGGAGCTTTTTTGGTGGCGACCACGAGGTCCAGGAGCGGTGCAGAGGGAGCCAGTTCCCGGGGAGGTGGTACGTCGTCGTGTCAGGGAGGAGGACGAGCATGTCCGCCAGTACATGGTGGTTTTGGAGATCAGGTTCTCCAATCTCTGGCAGGTTCTTCACGGATCTCACCCAAGCTATTCTCTGGTGATGGTTCCTTATCTCTGGGTATACACCTCCCGTGGCACAGGACCCGGAAGTCAATGTCGCTAGTTTGATATGAGCGAGATGTATTATTGTACTTTATCTTATATTATTATACTTTATCTTATATTATTGTTGCATTATCTAGATTATCCGAGATGTATTATATTGTTTTATTATTAGTACGTAATCTTTCTTCTGTATCCGAGTCGTCGCAATTGTAATATTATTTTACTTAATGCAAAATTGTTTTATTTTTTCTGTATTAGTTAAGCTATGGATGGTAGACACAATGAAGAGGTGGTTTTGAACATGATATATGAGGGTACTGGAGGTTCTTATTACGATGATGACTCCCAGTATCTTAATTTTTCTAGAGGAGACGATAGTGGAGACGATAGGGGAGAACATGGTGGAGACGACGGGGGAGACCATGGTGGAGACGATGCTGGAGACACCTTAATAACAAAGTTCGGCAAGGCATATAAAGCCTCTACCGATCGATCACTAGTATAGATGCACTACTTGATTCGTATATATATACCGACGAATGTTTCTTCTCTTAGACCTACTCATTGGGCCAATCTTCTACAAGAAAAAGAGGCACGGCCAAAAATTTGCCCGCTGATGTCCGTTTCAGCATTGACTTAGTCTCTGAGCTGGGTCAACCGTTGGAGCCCGTAGAGACCGTAAATGCATTTGTACATCAATGCGGAGTGATTTCTAGGGACACCATCCTGATCACCACGCGAAAGTGGAATAAGCCAGGAAAGAAAAGGGATCCAGCTGGAGCTAGTTTTGTCAATGACAGAGCCAAAGATGCAATGTGGAATTCTCTTATGACACATTTCACCCTACCAGTCTTGGAGACTGATGAGCTCACACGGCAAATGATGTTGAAAGTCAAGGAGTGGGATCTTAAGAAGATGGGCATACTATTCAATGACTGGAAGAAAATATTGTACCACAACTATGTGATGAAGAAAAAACTCCTGAATTCACTAGCGCACTAGAGAAGCAGCGGGATAATTGGGCCGCATTTGTGCAATACAAGAAATCGGAACCAGCTAAGGCACTATCAGAAAAGAATAAGCTAAATGCATCCAAAAAGAAATATCACCATCATATGGGTACATGTGGCTACAAGAGTGCCATGCCTAAGTGCGATAAAGCTGAGGCCGACCTGGCGGCTAAAGGGGTCACTCTGGCTATGTCTAGTTGGCCCTTGAGGTCAAGAAATTGGTAACTCGGGCATGGGGCATTGTATGACCCAGAAACAGGCGAGATTGTTGCAAACAAAGAAGTAGCTGGACCCAAGGATGATCTTATTAAAGTGATAAAAGAGGTTCAAGAGGGAAAGTTCATTCCCGACAGAGAGAACGATGATCTGACAAAGGCCCTCAGGAATCCTGAAAAGGTTGGACGAACACGAGGCTTCAGACCTTCTTTTCCATGGGCTATCGGGTTTCCCGAGGACTTTATAGCTACAGAAGCCGATTGAGAAAAATGAAGCGGCATCAGGTGGAGGAGGCAGAGCGGTTTGCAAAGTTTGCAGCCATGTTGCATCAGTAGCAGGAGAATATTAATGAACTTAGAGTTCTAGCCCGATAGCTAGATCTTGCACTTGACAGTACGGCAGGCCCATCTTACCGGAAAAGCAGCGTGGCTTCTACGGAGGTCCAGGCTAATGATGCAAAGACGGATGTCTACGTCTTAGATGCAATCAAGGAGAATACTAGTTGTGAGCTACATGTTGAACTGAAAAAAATATCCATGAAGGTGGCGGTCGGCTTTGCTTTACCTTCTACACTGGGAGGGACCTACCATTGCAATTCGATTCTAGCAGGCTATGCTCGTGTCGGTGTGGATGAAGTTCAACCACTGTGTCATTCACTACAGCTTGACATCCCTGGAGGTAAAGGGGAGACGACACTGGTAGAAGTCACGAGTGACTTCATTCTTTGGAAAAAGGAATACATCAAGTTTCCAAGCTCGATAACAAGGCCACCGTCTCCACCGAGAAACAATCCATCACCTCCAAGGCCACCGTCTCCTCCGAGTCCACCGTCTCCTCCCAGTAAAAGTCTACCACCTCCAAGTCCACCGCTCCTTGATAAGGACCTCAGCGCGAGTCCATCTCAATCTACATAGCCGCCTCCACCCACTAAGGGCCAAAAGCGGAATAATACCACCGTTCCATCGAGGGATAACCGATGCGAAAAGAGACAGTTATCGCCCCTCCCAAGAGTACCGTCGGTTCCTCCCAAGAGGGCTTACGACCTGACTAATGAGGAGACCGATGCGGTCGTACGTGCCAAAGTGGATGTCCATTTTAAAAAGAAACAACCCGAGCCAGAGGTTCAAATAAACCGGAAATCAAGGAGCACTTTAGGAGATTACTAACGCAGCCATCCCAAGCTCAGTTAAATGCGCCAGATAACTATGCACACTATCTTCAGAAGACACTGAAACATAAGAGATCAAGTGGTAGAGGAAGCATCACAAAAGACCTTCCCCAGCGGGGAAACAAGAAAAACAATCAAGTGGTAGCGGAAGCATCAGAAAAGACGTTCCCCGGCTTGGGAAACAAGCAAAACAATCAAGTGGTAGCGGAAGCATCAGAAAAGACGTTCCTAGCTGGGGAAACAACTATATGGGGAGAACCTCTGGATATGCAAACGGCTCAGCTATTGGCCTTGCAATGTAATATGTTTATTCACGATATTCTTGGCGGCGCTGATATCACCAGGGCTGATGTAGCACAATGATATGTTTACGGGGAGCCTATGGTCAATTCTGAGAGGCTCAGGGATATGCCAACAAAAATGCGACAATGGCATATATGGTACATGGAAGAAGCAAAAAAAAAGAGCAACAATAGATCATAGCAAAAGTTCGAGAAGAGCGTTACTTCATTGAAAACGAGGTCCATCTTGAATTTCCAGAACTCTTTCATTTATTCAATCAAAGGGAACTCGACAAATCTATCCTCAGTTTCTATTGCCTATAAGTGATTACTTTATTTATTTAATTAAGTCTCTAGTTCAGCTTGTTCAATTCATTGCCGATAAGTATACTCAATATATTCTTTTGTATGCTATAATAATCCAGAATGAAGATTCTCGAATGTAAAAAAGGGCAATCCAGGGATTTGGGTTCGTTGACCCAAATCGAGTTAATGAAGCTATGCTAAAAGCAAAGCCAGTGGAGACCGAGCGTAACTTGCTCCGGTTTTTACGAGGCAGCATTTCTGTAATGAAATAATATTTCCTTACCACTACGGGTAAGAGTGTTATTGTCTTGTACACATTAACTTTTGTTTACTCGATGTTCAGTATAAATGATGAGTTACTGACGTATGTAAACCTTGCGTAGCTACCACTGGATTCTTCTAAGCATTTCTGTTGACTTGTGAAGAGTTTAAATCATGGACTCATTATAAAAAGACATGGAAGAGTACCACAGCATGATCGATATGCTCCAGAAGTAATTTCACACATTATCGCACTATATCGGTTTCTTTCGTTCATTTTCTGAGATATCAAATAGTTATTAACTCATTTATTCATTTTCTTTGTCGGGTAGTGTTTGGACACGGTTCAAGACCAAGGTCTGCGGTAAATAGAGTGAGCAGCTGAGTTTCAAACCGATCCCGGTAAATAGTGCGAGCTAGGTCGGCACATCTCTTTAATTCTAGTTTCTATATATTTATCATGCTAGAGTTATTATTTGATTGAATTCTATTCTTGTAAAGTGCGAGGCAGCCACGGGGGACTAATCTATGTGGATACTAATTTTGCGAGTTCATTCGCATCATTACTAAGAAGCCCTTGGATACTCTTCGAGTAAGTAAACATTATATTCATCCTTTATTTTTATTACAATAAGTTGTGTTGAGTCTAATTCATATGATCTCCTTCTTTATAGTTGGACACGATGCGGGAAAATCTCCTACCACAGGACCGTCTACTAGCAATCCAAGAGGAATTGGCTGGATTTTTGGTCGACGAGGTCATAGACCCATGATGAGAATACTCTCTAGATAGACCCTACAGCATCCATGTAACGATCTCCATGTAATCAAATAGACAGGCTCTGGATCCGCTTGGGACTCATATACCAAATTGTATATGTATATGTATGTATGCTTGTAAGAGAAATTATATTATATATACATCAACGTGTACAAGTACTATGTAGTAGCGTTGTGTATGTATACGAAAACTTGTTTGTAACGAAAACACAGAATGAAAAATAATTAAACACAAAATGAAAAGAAAAACCCTAAAACCCCATCTCCTGCCGCGGCAACGACCCTTTAGTCCCGGTTCGCAACACGAACGGGGACTAAATGTCCTCCAACCTAGCGCGGCTCGCAGGGCCACGTGGTGGACCTCCAGTTCCGGTTCGTAACAGAACCGGGACTAAAGGTCGGACCTTTAGTCCTAATCTGGCAGTTTCGGTTTGCAATTCGGGACTAAAGGTCCTTACGAGCCGGGACTAAAGGCTAGTTTCTACTCGTGACAATACCTCGTTAGGTTCATGGTTAGAATTTGGTCTAATTTTTTGAAGCCTTATAACACATGGAATTTGATATCTATGTATATATAGGCCTAATAACGTGTACATATAGATTTCAGTTATGCTATGATTTACATTGCTCCGACTTTACAAAATCGCTTCTACTTTCAATTTTATAGATATAATAGGTGTGAAATATAATTTTCTTACTAATAGATATACTTTTCCTAATTGCCAATTTCTCGAAGTTTCCGTAACCCCGTCATCCGAAATTGTACATCACTTATTCAACACTAACAAGTGAGCAAATTTAGACAAATATACTAGAATTATATTATTGTCGAAATATGTACTAGTAGTTGTGTACGGATGAATATAATTGTGTGTCGGTTCAAACTCCAATGGCTCGTAGATCAATATATGGAGACTCGTGCTACTTAGGGCCTCTTTCATTCGCCAGATCGGTAAAATACTGAAGTAGGAGAAGTACATGATTGGAATGTCATGCACTATTGTACTCTATTTTATTGAAAAATTATAAGCATTAATATCCAAGACGTTTGACAAACACCATGTTTGAGTGTATGAAACTTTTCCTAGAAAATAGATTGCAAAGAAATATTCAGAAAACATAATGATCTGAATTATGTGACTCAAACGGCCTTCACAAGAAAAAGAAAAACCTTAGCGTTCAAATCCTCAAAAATATTCTTTGTTTGAATCAAAGAAGCTCTCAGAATACAGCTGCTAAAGAAGTTCCATAATACGGGAGTGTCCTTTGATGGTCTATGGTGAAAAATAGTTTGGTGGTCGTTGAAATGTCTCCTAGGATTGCATCGGTCATGGAGTTCACCTTTTCTCCTCCAGTAGATTAGGATTGCACAACGGGCACTATTTGTTAATTGCAAGTGGATTTTGGTTACTAATTTGTTGACCGCCCAAAGTCTCGATGGTGTGCATCAAGTCATTCGTGCTAGAACTACGATATTTGTATATGAGCATGGTAGAACCTTTCCACATGGAGCAGTTCAGAAAATGAATTTTGGCATGGGACAAGTACCAAGTCGTACCCTTGTGCTAACACTTCGGTGGAAAAATGATTAAGAAATTCAGCCAAACTCACAGAACCAACCCCCTCCTCCAAGAAGGAAACCCCAAGAGGTGAACCGGCCTTGCCTCCTGTCGGCTCTGTTCTGCCTTGCCTCATGTTGCCTTAGTGCCATGGATGTTAGAGTATATGTGTACGGTTCGGTTAGTCTAGGATAGAGATAGGATTTATATTTTATCTTGTACTCCAAGATAATTTTTGTACGTCTATATATACTCGTCCATAAGGCTCAATAATATAATCAACATATTCCGCCAATCTCTCTCCCTCTATCATTTTACATGGTATCACAGCGGCAAGATCCTTGACCTAGTCGTCGCCGTATCCACCTAGCGTCGCCGCCGCCACTTTCCAAACCCTAGCGCTGCCGCACTCCATGGCGCCGCGCTAGCCGAGCAACACGCTTCCGTCGCGCCGTCCCCGGTGAGGTCGATCTCCATGATCTCCGTCGGGGGCCGCGCAACCTATACGCAGGGTTCGTCCGCCGATCCGTGATCGGCTGTCCTGTAAGTCTTTTTTCCGATCTCTTGATCGGTTTTCTTTTTTGGTTAACCGATCTTAGATCGGATTGAGTCGCCCACCGCCATTGTCATCGCCGCGCCTCTACTCCGACCATCGGCATCGAGGATATACATTGCGCCCGTGCGCCTGCCTCCTCCGCTGTTGTGTCTGTATCTGCAGACTGTCACGGCCTCACGGCAGGCTGCCGCACACCGCAGACGGCTGCTACGCCTTTCTTGGAAGGCTACCGCGGCCGCCCCCCTCGGATCATCTTCGTCATCGTTGTCCGGGACTTCACCAACAATTACGCCATCGACTCCGATCTACACGTCATCCATGCCATGGCGCATACGACGCACCGTTGGTCTGATCAAACTGATCTGGCGCCTGTCTACGCCAAGCACGTCCCCGAGCACGTGCCTACCACCGATCGATCTGCAGGTTGCCGATGCATCGCCCCCTCGGGCCGCAGCGCCGCCGCCTTTGGTCCATGCTAACGGCTTCTAAAGCGCCTTCCTTGGTCTCCCAGCTGCTGCACCGACTTGCACCATGCAGCTATACCGCCCCCTCGGGTCGTAGCGTCGCTGCACGCAGTCTACTTTGTCGTTCCGGTGCATCGACGTCCTCGGCTTTCACCGCGCCATCTCCTACAGGCGCGGATTGCCACCGTCTGCACATGGTCTTCGTCACGTCGACGTGTTTCTTCCTCGCCTACTTCGAGCACCGTCGCCGCACTTCACAAGATAACCTGCAGGACGATCTCACGCTGTCGCAGGTCCCGTCGACTACCCCATCGCCACTCCAGGCATCCAGCATGACCACCCCAGGTCGCTGCTGTTTTCGCCGCCTTCTACGTCTTCGTCCACTACAAGTTTGCCGCCAGCGTCATCGCCTCATCCCCGACTACACCACCTACTACTCTACTCCGATAACCGCGGACAGCGCTGGCATCTCTCCCTTCGCCGCTCTACGCGTCGCAACCGCTCTAGAGGCTTCCTCTGCTAGTCTTTCTGACATGGCGAAAAGTTCACGATGGTCCCTGCCCCTCGCACGCCTGGTACTGGCAACACCGGGAGTGCCTTCATCCCCGACGTGTTCTCGAGTCTGGCAAGCTCGGATTGGCGCCTCGTTTTCATCGGCTTTGACAACGTCTTATTCGGCATCAACCCCTCTACGACTGCCTCGACCGCGTTACCGACGAGTTCTTCTTTTCATACTTGGTTCTGGAAAAACCGGAGTATGCATTCGTCCCTGGCGTGTGCCTAGTTCTGACAAAGCTATGGCCGCACCTCAAATTTTCGATGGCTCGGACTGCATCGGCTTCGGCATCGACACCTTCGACAACTGCCTCGACACGTCTCCATCATCCTCCTCGTGCACTATGCGCACGGCTTCACGTGCGGCTACCTCGACACTGGCATCCCCGATCACGACATCGACCATGTCGACCCCTCGCACGGCTACCTCGACCATGGCACCGCCTCACGCTCTCGGCTCCCTCGACATCGGCACAGGGGCTACCACCTCACTTGAGCATCATCAGCTTCCTCTACAGTCCAAGCTACCGCGACGTGACACCGTCCAAGACGTTCCCGCTACTACTGCGGGGGGATGTCAGCTCACTGGTTCTACTTCGGTTTATCTCCAGTCTGATCGCCCGTGACGTTCCAGTTGTTCATGACGCTACCGCTACAACAGCGGGGGGTGTTAGAGTATATGTGTACGGTTCGGTTAGTCTAGGATAGAGATAGGATTTATATCTTGTCTTGTACTCCAAGATGATCCATGTACGTCTATATATACTCGCCCATGAGGCTCAATAATATAACCAACATATTCCGCCAATCTCTCTCCCTTTATCGTTCTACAATGGAGACGCGGTGGATCATCGCCCTTGTTAGCGGGAGGGCTCCATTTTTATGTTTTTCTGTTTGGTTAGGGTTTGTGTCCTACTTAGAAAGACGTGACGGTAGCGGCTCTCTAAAGATGGGATTAAGTCCACTTGTCTAAACCCCGTTCCAGCGTCGCGAATAGCATTCTCAGAAGGCGTGTCAAGGTTTGTCCGGCGGATCTTCCTGGATTTGGTCGGTGTTCCTTTTGACTTACGCTTCTCCTCATCGGTGACATTTGTCCTTCGGGGTTTTAGCATAACGACTTTCCTCTATATACTACAACAAGTTTTATTACGACAAGGTTTGCATGCCCGGGTCCACTAAGGGAGGAGCGAGGACGGTGGCACGCCTATGGCTCGTTCGAGTGCTTGTAGTCGTCGCTAGATGGTCCAAGGACCTGTTTGTAATTTTCATTACTTTTGTGGTTCCTTGTTCTGCTGTTGAGGATTATCGGTGGACTTTTCAAAAAAAACACTTCATGGAAAAACAAACATGCGTGGTATGTGAGCATGTAGTACTTTGGATCAAGGAGACCAATTAAACTGACCCAAGACCCTCGTCAATCCTCCTAACCGACGAGTGGCTCTACCAAACATGTCACTTAATCATTTTTTGTACACACTGCGAACGTCAACGGCGGTAATTTCCTGGAGCAGACTAAACCAACCGCAAAAGCACTTACGATTATTAATTGTATCAGTGCAGACTAACCAATTGCTTTTCGCTAGTATTAAATTAAACACGCGTTTAGTGATGGCACGTTTTGGACGTTAAATGTCCAGAACTAGGAATGGTTCGCGGGCCTCGCGTTTCCGACGTCAAAGATTTTCTGGTGTCGCGTGTAATTCTAGCAGTATACGTACGTAGTTCGTGCTTGATTTCATGGACATGCAAGTTGCCAACATGTGTGGAGTCTACAGCTCGATCGACCATGTCAACCGTAAGGGACGACAAGCATGCGCTTGTCATGGACTCTATAAAGAAAAGTCAGCTCTCATTGCATTTTTTGTAGGAACAACCTAACTACCCTACTGATCTACCGGTAGGTTCATGTAATCAATTGAGACGAAATGGCCAAGAAGTGCTGCGCGCGATGAGCCGTCGGCGTCATAGCGGTTCGTCGGCCTCATAAACGACGAGATGGTCAGTATACCCGACGAGATGGTTTCGATACCCAAGGATATACGCGCACCGCCGGCCGGCGCAGGCGTCAGCGGACAGCCCGTGGGCGCGGTCACCGGCCTAGCAGGATTTTTATATTGGATGTTCAGAGTTACCAAATAAATTCACCACAGCAATATAATAGTATGCTCCTATGAAGGTTCACAACAATAAGAACGGAACTACAAATTGTTTGTATAATAACACTCTAAAGGTAACAACGTCTCCAATAAGTAAATTACATCGGAAGAACAAAGAAAATGCATTACTTAACCTTTTCCCTTTTCCAAACCTACAACTCAATTTTATTAATTAATTAAGAAGAATTTCGACAGGGAAATCGAGATAAATTACAAACGGAAACACGTCTGGTCAACTCTAACGGGTACCCCAAGTCGAACACAAAATGTATCGGTTTTGGTCCATTTGCGGTGGTCTCTTGGGCAAAATGTCTGTTTGAGATTGGCTTTCCCCGTTTATGTAAGAAATTTGATTGTCGTTGATATGACATACCGAGTATCCTCACCAGGCCGGTTAATGGATATAATGGTAGGCCCACGGCCGCTCTTGGTGGGCTTACACGGTATGACAAGGCCCGAGCCGGCTAAGGCCCGATCCTTAGTCGATTCGGGAGAAGTTGTGGGCGACACGAAGATCGTGAGCGTAGAATGCAAGGCAAGAAGCTCGTAGTCGGCACCCAATAGGACTTCGTCCCTTGTGTGGGCTCAGTCGCTTGTAAACCCTAGGTCCACCATGTTATAAGGCCGGCTTAGGGTTAGAATCATTAGACATAATATAGATCTAAATATGATGGAGATATGCCCTAGAGGCAAATAATAAATAGATTTTATTATTATATCTCAATTAGTTTGTAATAGTTTTATATTGTGCTATAACTATATCAAGTGCAAACATTAGTATAGCGTCTATTTATACAAGTTCGTTGGGCAATCGATGTTCAAGGTTTCTTGATCATGGAGTATTTATGCCAGTTAACAACAGAGTCATATAATGATATGATGGACATTATCCAAAGATAAGTATTGCGACATGATCAAGTCACATGTTCATCATTGCGACACGATCAAGACACGGTCGTCGGGCGACAAGGCACCGCAGCGTCGTGCGGGTTGTGGGCATCGGGCGGCAGGTGCGCAGTAGCAGGCTGGCGGCGCGAGCTAGTAGGCGCGCCAGCGGAGACGGCATGAGCTAGCGGGTGGGTGGGTGGTGGAGGCGGTGTGACTTGTGGCAAGCGGCGACGGTTGCTTTTTTTGGAGGAAAGAGAGAGAGGAAGTGGGGTGGGGGAGTGACTGCCGCGTGGGCTAGGCGCAGTCGTGGGAGTCCGTGCAGTCCGTTTCAGCGCAAAACAAGACCCAAGTTTGAGGATGAAATGCGCCAGTCCGGCCCAAAAAATGGACAAAATAAAATTTGCGCTAGTTGGGAAATGGCCCATGTCCGGTCGGACCGAATTGGAACCGTGGAGTCCGTTTGCGTGGCTGCACTGCAGTTGGCCTAAATGGGTACAGGCAGACAGGTCTGTCCTTTTGGATCGTTGTCCTCGCCGACCAAAACGGACTGGTCTCGACAGTTTGGGCCTCCCGATTGAAAGGGCATGTATGCCCTATGTGTGGTTTTGGTAATTAATGACAATCCCTATGGACTAATGTGCAAATTGAGTTTCACTTGTAGGTTTGTCCATTGACATCGCTTGGACCATGTGTTGGTTTCAAGGATGAAAAAGAAGAAGCATCGTCCAAGGGCTTTGTGCCTATTGGAATCAAGTAGAAGAAGAAGATCAAGTTCCTCATGGCTATCTTCAAGACATCATCAAGAATTGAAGTGCAAGCTCAAGATGCATCATCTCTAGAAGATCTCATGCTTGGAGCTTGCCATCCTCGGCGTTCATGGAATGATAAAGACAAGTTCGAAGAAGAGGCTTCCCCATGGAGTATGGGGGAGCATGTCTCAAGACTTCATCAAGCAAGTGCAATCAAGAAAGGTGTTCCATCTTGAAGGTGACAAGATCGTCTACATCAGGCTCAAGTGGGATGTTCAAGGCAAAGGTATGATCTTGATAGGGTTTCTATTTTACCGATCTCGTGTAGTGTTGGGAGACCGGGTTTAGGATAGATAGCCGTACTATCAAGAGGGGCTTTTGAGTGGGTGACTCGTTCGTATCTTTCGGAGAGAGAGCTCAAACCTTTGCATACATAGCATCATCTTTCTTGGTTGTTGTTTGGTTCTTGTCCATGTGAGGATCTAGAGCTTGTGGTTATCCTCATAACAAGCTCTAGTTCATCAAAAACGGATTTCTCGTGCATATCTTATTGCGTTTTTTATCTTGCAGGTTTTCCGGCTCCACACCTTGGGAGGTATCTCACATATATATTCATGGTATTTTCTCCCTTGGATTCTACACGTAGTTATCTTTGCAACAAAATTGGTTTCATCTCGTTTGGAGTTCGGATGCAAAAGTTATGGCATTTCTGGTTCTGAAGTTTCTCTGACCGGAAGTACCGGCCAAACGCCGGAAGTACCGCTCGGGCAGAAATGCCGCCGGTAGTACCGGTGTTAATACTGGCCCAACTTCCGGTGAACTCATTTTTGGTTCAGTATGCTCTCTGCCTAGTCTGCGCTATTTGACGGAACTTCAGTCGGTATTTCAGGCGGTAGTACCGCTAGGAAATTCTTGTCGCCGGTAGTTCCGGCGAAGCGGCGGTAGTACCGGCCAGGCTCGCGTTTTTGTTCTTTGTCCCGCTGTTTTCTGACCGTTGGCTGGGTGCCACCGGTAGTACTGGCCACCCACCGGTACTACCGGCCGTGGGCGATTCTGTGGGTAACGGGCAGATCGGGGAGCCCTTTAAAAGGAGCTCCCCTTTCCCCTTCGCCCCCAACGAGCTCTTTCTTGGTTCTTGCTCTCTCTCTCTCCTCCATTGTTGACCTTGAAGAGCTTGCTCTCTCCCCTTTCCCTCCTATGATTCTTGCATCTTTTTGAGGGATTTGAGAGAGGAGATCTAGATCTACAAGCCCCACCAAGCAAAATCCCTTCTTTGTGAAGGAATCCTTGGGATCTAGATCTTGGAGAGTTTTGTGTTCTCCTCTTGTGTTCTTCCTCCCTTATTCCCCCAATAGCTTCTGTAGCTTTGGTGGAATTTGAGAGTGAAGGACTTACCTCTTGCATTTGGTGTATAGGTTTGAGTTCTCCTCGGAGATTTGGTGAGTTCAATCCCTTGGGATTGTTTCTCTTGGGTTCTTGGAACCCTAGACGGTTGTGTGGTTGGATAGTTGACCTTTTGTGGTCTTGTAGCCTTTTGTGGCCTTGTTGCCTTTTATGGCTTTGTAGCCTTTGTGGCATTGTTCTTGGGGCTCCAATTGAGAGTTGGAGGTTCCCCAAGCTTGTTGGCCTTTTGTGGCATTGTGGAGCCTTTGTGGCGTTTCTTGGGAGCCCTCCAATTGAGTTGTGGAGATTGCCCCAAGCCTTGTACGGGTTCGGTGACCGCCCTCAAGTGTCCCATAGTGAAACGTGAGTAGGCGTTTGTGGCGAGCTCGCGGGAGAATAGGGTGAGCCTTTTGTGGCGTCGGTGAGTTGCGTGGCTTCACATCCTTGGTGATGCCTTGTGTGGCGTTGGGTGAGCATCGAGCCACCACACCTCGAGGTGAGCCATTTGTGGCGTTCGAAGTACATTGCGCCCCCGCACCTCTCCAACGGAGACGTAGCTTCTTTGGAAGTGAACTTCGGGAAACAAATCATCGTCTCCGCGTCCATCGGTTATCTCTCAACCGAGCCCTTTACCTATGCAATTTACATTGTGATAGCCTTCGTGCTTGAAGTACTATATCTTGCTATCACCTTGTTGCTTGTCTTGCTTAGCATAGGTTGTTGGTGCACTTAGTGAAACTAGTGAATATAGGTTTTGGCTTGATAATTTAAACGTTAAGTTTTATTTCGCATTTATTAGATCCTAGACCGTAATTATTTTAAAACGCCTATTCACCCCCCCTCTAGGCGACGTCCATTTCCCTTTCACCGATGGATATGTCTTTCGTTCTTCCGTGGGTGAACCGATCGCTTGGGGCATGTTTGGTCGGTCGCACGGCCGTTTCCCGCACCGGGTCAAAAGAAATAAGGCCATTTGGAGAAACACACAGTGGCCCAAACTCGCATCGCACGGGTCTTAAAGAAGCCCAAATCTTGGCCCATTAGGAACGCCAAAATCAGGCGTTTCTGTGGGGACAGGCCCTAGGGAGCCAAGAGAGGGCACACGGCTGCACGCGGGGAGAAGAGCGGGAGACGGCGCGATGCATCGAGAACGCACGCCATAAATCCCCTCACCACTCCACTCTCTCCTTATTCACAACCGCTCTTCCTCCTATCTCACCGTCGGTGGTTCCTATCTCACCGTCGGCGGCTCCTCTCCCGCCGGAAAGTCGAAGACCACCGCAGGGACAGCAGGCAACGACAGATCCAGGCAAGAACTTCCCTTCTCCTTCCTGCAGCGGATCTTCTACAGCGACTGTGACTGCCTCTTCCCCTTGGCTTGCAAGCCCCAATCTCCAACACCCGCAGCAATGGTGGTAAGTCTTCGAACCACCAACTCTATAAGACAATGACAACACAAATCTATCGGTCACCGTGCGATTCTCCTAGTTTGATTGACATGCACGGTAGATTTCTATCGATTTGTGCTTGTTTTGGTAGATAAGATGGTTTAGGGTCTTTTTTATTGTTACGCCTTCCTAAGCACTAGAATCTATCATCACATTTGTATCGATTTGTGCTTGTCTCTGGCTAGATGTATGCCCAGTTTTAGTATTAGGGTTTCACAGACCTTGAAAATTGGGTACTATTACACTATTCATGTTCTTCATATAGGTCGATGATTAATTTGCATTATGTGGCCAAGATCCCAATAGGTTGCTTCATAGCATGCCTGTTATGATTGATCTTGAACACACAATGACTAATATGAGGCACGGCAATCTAGTTGTCTATTTATGGGATTGCCGATGATTATATACGCACCACACAGAAATGGAAGCGATGATTCTCTCGGTTCTTCCATCTATTCGAGCTTATGGAACTTGGTTCGGTATGATCATCGTTTCATGCTGCAAATAATGTAAACTATGAGGCAAATATTGTTTATGCTGTGAACCCAGCTTGTGATGTTACTTTGTACAATACGTTTATAGAGCTGGTGCTATAGGAATCGGATGGTGTGCACAACAAAATTGGTTGTGCACCTCCTCTGGATCCCTTTAGCACCAGCTCTACCTTGTTTGTGCAAATTATTCTAAAGCTAGGGATTGTTTTGTGTTTCCTTTGGCCGATGATTACAAAGTATCACAATGAAATGCAAGGGGATCCTCTTCATAAACAAACTTGTGTGCTACCCAAATGCAATATTCATTGTGTTGCTCATGAGGAGTATCCCTTTGCATCTATGCCATTCTATATGAGGCCATGTTTGATTATTCATGTATGATCACCTGAATGTATGTGCTTACATGTGTTGCTTCTTTTTTCAATGCTCGAAGATGCTGATTGGAGGTGCTCTCCCCACCAATGGAGGAGCATGCTCCAGGGATGGTGGTAAGGGCGGTGCCTCTAGGAGAGCGAACGATGGTGGTGAGGGCAGCGGTGCCAAGAGGCCGAGGGGGGGCTCTGAAGATTGGGCACTTCCACAACTAGGTAGGACCAACTCATTTTGCCAAGGTCATCTTTTTACCTGGGTCAGACCTGCTGCCTATCCTTGATGGCTTCAGGATTTTCCTCGGCACTGTGCCGAGGATGATCGTGCTGAAGACGAACACCGGATGCAGCTGGATGGTGAAGCTCCGGGACATCAGCGACAGGATTTGCGTTGACCAGGGGTGGGCTAGCTTCGCCGTTGCCCACCAGATCAAGATCGGATACTTAATGACCTTCAAGATTCTGAAGGGTGACCTATTCAAGGTCACTATCCTCGAGTACACCATGACTAAAATGCTGAAAAAGTGCCCGGAGCATGATCATGCCCTTGCCATAAACTTTGCTGTGAAATTTGTCTGTCCTTGTTACTGTGAACTTTGTCTGTATGCCGTGTGGTTGTCGTGCTATAATGTTTATATCGATATCCTTTAATATGTTCTGTTGATATATATTTTACTCGTTTTATGCATATTTAGTGTGTCCTTATTGTTGTTTTTAGTCTCACTGGTGAGGGAAGAGGTTACCTGACCACACAAGAATGCTGGAACCAAACATGGGCAATCCTTTCTCCCAGTTCTAATACAGCCCACGAAACAACAGAACCTTATTTCTGCCCCAGTAATAAACAATGCGGGCAACAAAAACTAAAAGATTTTGGCCCAGATACTGATCCCGCATGCAATCCATGCGCGTGCAACTTGAATGCGCGAGGAAAAACCCGCACTAAAATCAAACACACCCTTGTAGATTCAAGTGTTGATCCTGCCTAAATTGGATGCGCAACGCCGGTGAGTCATGCCTCCTGTAGTGTTAGGCATGAGCGAACGAAAAACCCTGAACAATACAGACATAAGAACACGTGAGAACATTCATGAAGAGAATCCAACGAAACCGGAATGCATCAAGACTCGTGATAGAAGGCAGATAATAGGCCGAGACTCGGAGTTAGGGTTCTCATGTTTGCCGCTCGACATGGGCCACACCCAAAGTGGCCCAGATAACACGTTGGTTTTTTCTTTTTCTTTATTTTTAAGTTCTATTTCAAAATAAAAGAATAAAATCTCAATGTTTTTCAGAAATCTTGATATTTGTCAGATCTGAATATTATTCAAATATAAATATATTGAAAATCAGCATTTTTAAAATATTTTTTTAAAATCTAATTTTCATATCTGAATATTTATTAAAATCCAAAATCATTTCGAAATCTGAACATTTTTCATACCTAAAATTTTAAGGAATCATAAAAGTAAAATAAAAATGAATAAAAAGAAAACAAAAAATAAAATAGAAAACAGAAAAATAGAAAAAAGAAAAAAGGGCAGCCGAGTGCAACGCGAAAGCCCGCATAAACGGAACCCATTAACGCGCATGTTGGGCAGTAAATAAAAAAACTGTGAAATTATGGAGTGCATTAACACGCGCGTTGGGCGGCAAATAAGAAAACCGTGAAATTGGACAGCATGTGATGTCCAAATGGGATGGTTTTCTATGTTGGGCTAATGGCCTTTACCAGGAATAATTGGCAGTCTTTAAGGGCATTTCCTATTAGTCACTCAAAGCGATCCATATGCAAAGGATTGCACACAACAACACTTACATGGGCCTTGACCATTTTTCTCATTACCGCATTATCATTTGACGGTTTTTCTCAGATTTTCTGTTGTGTGTTGGTTTTCTTGTTTCTTCTTCCTTCCACGGATTTCTTTAGGTTTCTTGTTTTTTATTTCTTTGCATATTTTCTTTTTTTCAAAATTTCACCTATCTATTAATAAGCATCAACAACAGTAAAAAGAGTCCCAAAAGTAATAAAAATTACAAATAGTTATTGGACCACCTAGCGACGACTACAAACACTGGTACGAGTCGAAGCCGTGTCGTCGTCCTCGCCCCTCCATCACCGGAGCTCGGCAAAGCTTGTCGTAGTAGAGCTTGTTATAGTAGACAGACGGGAAGTCGTCGTGCTAATACCACAAAGGAGCAGCGCACCTGAGCAGCAACCATCACCGAAGATGAACAACGTAGATCGGAAGAGACTGACTTCAAAACACACATACGAAAAACGACCGGTTCCAAAAAATCTGTCGGACACATGACTCCACGCGTTGGTAAGTAGTGTATTATTTAGAAATTAAGTAGTATGAACATTTTCTATCATGTGTAGAAACAACTTCTCAATCTTAGGAGTATCTATATAGATACACATATAGGTAATTATGTATGAACATCCATTTTGTTTCACAATACACTCTATTTTAGTATAAATTAATTTATAGAAGTACACACTCTCTCTGATACATATTAATGTTCTCAGATTTGTCTAGATTCGAATGTATCTATTCATGTTTTAATGCTAGATACATCCGAATCTAGACAAAACTGAGAACATTAATTTAGATCGGAGGAAGTAGTATACTATTTAACATAAAAAAAACCAAGTTGTTAAAGGCTACGAGCGAAAAAAAAAAGGATACGAGCAATGCAGGCGAGGGGCGTCGCTAAGATCGACCTATAGCAGGTCCCATGTCCAACTGGAATGGAAATGGTGGTTCAGGCTGGCCTTTTAGGTCCGCCGTAGATTCCAAAAAAAAAAAAGGAAAACATTCGTATAATTACTTTTTTGGTCTTCCCTCCGAAATTTCTTACGAACCTGAAACGATATCATAAACTTGCTCTCAGTCCAGTGAACTTTTGAACAATCACTGACACCCTGGTCTCTACAGGACTGCAGATATGATTTGCTGGGCGCAGCAGCAGGTTAATTGGTTGCCACTAATCAAGTACCACAAGATTGCGTTGGTTCGTATGCTCGCTCCCATGATTACTGTGTGGGTCAAGACGTCCAATCCAAGTCCTTTGCCCCAAAGACAAGTACGCTGGAAGCTAAAGATGTAAGTAAGTCTGTGACCCCATAAGCCATAATCAAACATTTGGTTTCATTCCTTACACTGCAGTGCACTGCAACACAAACAATTGATGATTGATGCCGCCCCTGATTGCCGAACAGTTACAGGTGAACTGCCTGATGGACGCAACGCAGCAGCATTCTTGATGGAAAATGATGCAAGGGAATGGGACAAGATGAGGCCGCAGAAGCCAAAGCCAGCAGGCGTACGTTACGTCCCGGAAACAGCCAAAGACGAACGGCTCGAGCTTACTTGTCCGAGTCGCAGGATCAAGTCATACGCAACCCACCTCCTGGATTTGGATGCCCCGTTCAGGGAGGAGGAGGCCAGGGACGTGATGAAGCGACTGTCTCACGGCACCAGACGGTTTCATGGCGGAATTCCTCCGGAGCTGCCCGGAAACGGTCAAGACTGACTTTATTGCTCGCCTTTACCGTGCTACAAGTTGAGCCAGCACGGATTTCAAGGACTCAACCAGACCCTTATCACGCTGCTCCCCAAACGCCCTGACGCGGTCTCCTTGGGGGACTACCGAGTATCGACCAATCAGCCTCATCCATATCTTCGCCAAGCTGATGGCTAAGATTTTGGCTACGAGACTGGCTCCCAGGCTAGGTGCCATGGTGGACTCGAACCAGTGAGCCTTCATTCAGAAGCGCTGCATTTATGACAATTGCATGATGGTTCAGCAGACTACGCGGTTGTTGCACCGGCTCAGGGAACCACGAGTCATGCTTAAGCTGGACATCACGAAAGCCTTTGACTCTGTTTCCTGGCCTCTGCACTTTGAGGTGCTCCGAAAGATGGGGTTTGGACCCAGGTTCAGGAAACTCGTGGCCATACTGCTATCCACGGCGAGCACGCGAGTGTTGCTCAATGGCGAGCCGGGGTCCCCCGATGTGGCATCGGCAGGGTCTGACACAGGGAGATCCCTTGTCGCCTATGTTGTCTGTGTTGTTTATCAACACGCTCAACAAGTTGTTAGCTAAGGCCAAGGAGGTGGAGGTGTTGAGGCCTATCGCACCTAGGGGGTTGGGTACGTCTGTTTAGCTATACGCAGATGATATGATCATCTTCTGCCACCTAGATGAGACGGACTGCGCGATGTGTGCGCTATCCTGGGGCTCTTTGGGAAAGCCTCCAGACTTCACACCAACTTCGTCAAATGTGTTGTGTCTCCAATCGCATGTACGGAGGTTGAAGCCCTACAGGCGACGACGATGATCGAGTGCCATCTGGCTCTCTTCCCCGTAAAATACCTAGGGATCCCTCTCATGACTGGACGACTTACAGCATCAGCGCTCCAACCCCTGGTAGACAGCATCGCGGACCGCCTGCTGACTTGGAAAGCATCCATGATGAGTAAGGTTGGTCGCCTCGCTCTTGCCAAGGCAGTGCTCATGGCAATTCCTTTACATCAACTTATCGTGATTGGACTCAACAAAAAGGTTCTCAAGCAGGTGGACAAGATTGTGAGGGGGTTCCTCTGGGCTGGCAGATGCGATGCGAATGGTGGTAGTTGCCACGTCAATTCGGACAAAGTGTGCAGACCTTTGAGCTATGGAGGTCTGGGGATTCCAGATCTCGCTCGGCTGGCTACGAGTCTCCGGACAAGATGGCTTTGGAGGATGCGTACATACCCGCTATGCCCTTGGCGCGGTATAGATATGCACTTATCTAGGATGGAGCTCCAAGTGTTCGACGCCTCCACTAAGATGAGTGTTGGGGACAACAACATAACTCTCTTCTGGATGGATAGATGGCTCAATGGTAGGACCATTCGAGAGGCTTCTCTCGAACTTTTCGCTCTGATCCCGAAGCACTCTCGGAAGCAGCGCATGCTGCGAGTAGCCCTGGTCGAGTGCCGTTGGATTACATATATTCAGGGCGCGCTAAGTTCGCTTTCCCTATGGCAATACAGATCCAGCTTTCCACTGAGCCATACACTATCATCTGGAAGTGGACAGCAGATGCACAGTACTCCTCCAAGTCTTGCTATGAGTTCCTCTTTTTGGGGTTCTTGGTATTGAGATCATGGAAGATTAACCGGAGCACTTGCCCCCGCTAGGATGAAATTATTTGTCTGGCTGGCTTGCCAAGACCGATGCTGGACAGGGAGAGAGAGAGAGGCTAGCGAGGAGGGGTCTTCAACATCCTCCGCGTTGCCCCATGTGTTACCAATCGGAAGAGACCATGCGGCACTTACTAACAGAGTGTCCGTTTTCTCGGACGATTTGGCACGAGGTGTTGTCGTGGATACAATCCACACCTAGATAACCCCCAGACGAGGAGGAAGACTTCATTGATTGGTGGAAGCTGGCGCTTCTATCTATCCCCGCGCAGTGCGCAAGGGGACCTCTTCGCTCGTGATGCTGACGACTTGGTGGATCTAGAAGCACCGCAACGTGGTCATCTTCGACAACGCGAGCCCCAACCATATCAGTCCTCACCACGATTCAATCTGAAGCTAGATCTTGGGCTCTGGTCGGTGCGATTGGCTTAAAGGCCTTGATCCCCTCCGTAGCTTAGGTTTAATGGGTCGAGTTGTACCACGGGTGTGACTCTGCTCTTGAGCCTGTACAGTTGTATTAAACTCTCTTTTCTATCAATGAATCCAAACACAAAGATTTTGCGTTTTCATGAAGAAAAAAAAGACATACACAATAAATGTTTCTACCTGATCCTATCCATATTAATGTTCTCAGATTTATCTAGATTCGTATGTACTATCAAGTTTTAGTGTTAGATATATCTAAATCTATACGAATATGAGAACATTAATTTGGATAGGAGGGAGTAAGTTGGAAGCACTGCACCGCACTTGGGATTCATCCGTTAAAAAAAATCCTGTGTGTGTGTCTGCTCGACATATCGCCAGTGCATACTTCTGAAGAAAAAAATGGTGTAGTCCTCACTGCATATAGCCACTAGCCCACTAATTAGTGGAGCCGATTTCAATCAACTTTCTAACAGCATGTAGACCCCCAGCTGGGTTATCAATAGGAATCGTGTTAAGTAACCTTGTGATGCAAGTTTTCGGCGTTAGTTAACACTACTTGCTGGGACCATACATGGAGCCAGAAGAACATCTACCCTAGTCTACTCATAATTTTGTAATCTGCAATGAACATATTTTAGGACAGTTTGCGTGCATGTGGTCGGATTCACCGTTGCTGAACTGCATCGGATTGAGAGAGCAGCCGGTGTCAGCATTTGACCTCCCTGTAGCCTGCACGTTTCTCGCTGCTGCAGGTCTGCAGATTCTCGATCTATTATGTCCGTGCTTACCAAAGCTGGATTCTCTTGCTCAGCTGTCATCTGGTTCTGATCTGTCTTGCTCCACTCACGTTCATGCTTCCCCTCTTTTCATATCCAGCGATCGAACACTGACAATTGCATCCTGGACCAGGGATAAAGTGAAAGGCCAGTCCTTTCAGATAAAGTAGTAGATCTTATTTGTCCCTGAGAGAAAGAATCTCAGGCTTGGACAGAAAGGAGAGGAATAAGAAAGAGCATGATGGAGTCTGGACGGAAACAGATACAGATTGGGAGAGATGACAACGACGAAACTTGGAATAACGTGTGGGAGGAGGGTTTATCTTGGGGTAGGCCTAAGATTTCCCTACCTGATACGCCCAGTTATACCATTCCATTTTGTTGGTGTCATCCCTTCCTCTTTCAGTCTCCGAGTCAAATGGTAGCAAGCAAGTTTGGCAAGGTATAGAAAGGATTGACGAATTGATGCCCAGATCGAATGTTATTATTCTGTCCACAGCATCTTGGATGTGGTGTTTATGGAACGAAATATACTCATTTAACACCGTGATATGCTTAGGTGTAACGCAATCTTTGTTATGGAGGCAGGAGCTGGGACTTTTGTCTCCCTCTCCATAAACAAAAAACTTACACCACATGATCAAATAAACCACGTCTTTGTTTAGTCAAACGAATTCCTCCACTCAAAGTCCACACAACCAACACTGGTGTCACTAAATATGCTTTCGGAATTTACATGAAAAAGACCGCAGCAAGGCACGCTCAACACGGACAAAAGGCCGCAACGCATACATTCAGCACTATTGCACTAACGCTTGCATTCTTCATGAAAAAAACCGAACCAGGGCCGTTTCCAGATAGTACTGCAAGCAACTCCAGAAGCAGTAGCAGAACAAAATTAATGGGTCTCAGGTTCAAGACCCCTTTCGGATTGACTGCACTTTGCAGAAGGTTTGGTCATTAATTTACGCCAGGCATCCCAAAAAAACGTCGAGTAAATCGCTTAGCAAGGTTTGGTCATTAATTTTAGAGGGGATCTGTAGATGAATACAATATTAATACCATATTAATAGCATCCGATCTTTGGCTCCAAGATGTATGTGTGATCGATCCATCCATCCATCAATGGAAAAACACCATTACCTACCATGACGGGGCGTATCAGCCAGCCGAGCCATCTCTGCCCGGCCGCCCCTACAGGCAACATATATACCGCCCCTGCCCCTCGCTCACACTTCCCTCTCCTCGGCCGTCACAGGAACCTTCCCCGCGCGCCCAATCCTCGCCCTCCTCCTCCTTGGTTGGCAGGATGGGGATTCTCATGACGCGCCGCGCGGCGATCTCCGCGGCCATCGTGGCGGCGCTCCTGGCGGCGTGCACGGCGGCGGCGGCGGCCGCGGCGATAACCATCTCCCGGAAGCACCAGCACCAGCAGCGCCACAAGCCGGCGTCCGGTTCATGCGACATGTTCGCCGGGGCCTGGGTGGCGGACGAGTCGTACCCGCTCTACGACTCCGCGCGCTGCCCCTTCATCCGGTCCGAGTTCGACTGCCGCCGCTTCGACCGCCCCGACACCGGGTACCTCCGGTACCGGTGGCAGCCTAGCCCGCCCTGCTCCCTGCCCAGGTGAGTGCGTAATGCCTGCCGTCCCCCTGCTTTTGATCATGCGCAATGCGTTCCCGCGCACCTTCCAGATTGGTACCGTGCGAATTGCCTGCGTTGAGATGGTTTTTTTCCTTTCGTGGGTGCGTTGCGTGTGCGTACGTAGGTTCGACGGGGCGGCGCTGCTGAGGATGTGGAGCGGCAAGAAGGTGATGTTCGTGGGCGACTCGCTGGCGCTGAACCAGTACGAGTCGCTGCTGTGCATGATCCACGCCGCGGTGCCCGACGCCGTGACCACGGTCTCGCCGCGGTCGGGGAAGATCGACCCGTCGACCACCGTCGCGTTCGAGGTACGTGCGTCCGTCGGTCCGTGCCGACGCTTTCTCTCGGTGTTCCTGGTTTCCTTCCAAATAGGAGCTGTTCCGTGGTTGAAGCTTAAGATTGTCCGGTAAAAAGTTGTCGGGTGGGGCTGCTGGGGCCTGGGCAGTGTGGGCATGATGAGGTGATGAGTCCAGTGGGACGTCAACAGGTCGTGCGCCTTTGAGGTTCGCAGCAGGACCATGATTGGGCTAATTACGGCTCGTGCCCGGCACAGAAAGTTAGTTACGACGGGGGCGGCCGCGTCGGGTAAAGTGGGGAGGGAGGCGTGAGCTGGATAGATCGCGCCTGGCTGGTACGCAACCGTGCAGGGCGGCGCGACGGGACACTACGGTCGACGCCGGGATCGCAAAGAAATTGGGGCTGGGTGACTCGTCTCGTCCACCGCGTCTGTCACGGCCGCTGATCTATCTGGAGGAAAAGAGGTAGCCTCGCGCGACAAAAGTCAACAGATAAAGCTAGGAACCGACCGAATTTCGGGTCGCCTCGTTTGGACTTATTTTTTTTGGGTACAGATCGAGCGAGCCGCGTGTACCCAACTCTGCTATTCTGGCGTTTCTTTCTTCTTTCTCTCGATCTCGATAACAGGTTCTCTTCTCCGGTCAACATGCAAATTTGGCCTTTTATCTCTTCACCTTGGCAACGAAAACGGAAAAGAAACAGAATCTAGAAATGGGCCAGCCAGGCAGTGCAGTTTCCACAAGTGAGCTGGCCTGAAATGAAAGAGCTGGCTGAGTCTGCTCCCTGCCGTACGCCTGCCGGTGCCGGTGCCGGTGCTGCTGGGATGGTTGGATCTATGACTAACCTGGCCCACCTACGGGTCAAGCCTAGCTAGCGTGACATGTTCCTCGATCTCCTCTCCCATTTCAGCGATTCTATATTGCCCTGAATCCTGCCTCTCTTCACTCCACTCCACTCCAGTCCACTCTATTCAGAAACGTACTCTGCATCCTCCGTTTGCTTGCCCTGCTGCTGCTACGCCTTTCATTTGTTTGGGCAAGATTGTCAGGAGTCAGGACCAGAAAATTTGATCTCACAGTGTACGATTCTTGGCCTCTGGCTGGTGGCCAGCTTCGACGAGTACAACCTTGGTTGGCGTCATTCAGCGCCGACGCACAGGACACGCACGTGCGATGCGGTAGTTGGGCTGCCCTTTTTCTGAAAATTCTTAGCTGTAGCCTGTAGGTGTCCTTCAATGGCGAGCTAGCTAGCTAGCTAGCTAGCTGTGTCCTGCAGAACGGAACGCTATCTATCCTGTGTCGTGTCGGACGATGTCCTGCTCTGTTATCGCACTTGCTACTAGTATTACCGGATCGTACTGGGCTTTGATCATGGCTTAATTAATTGATCAGCTGACGGTGCCGACGGTCTCGTCTGCTGCATCCATGCAGGAGTACAACGTGACGCTGGTCTACTACCTGACGCACTACCTGGTGGACATCGTCACCCAGAAGGCCGGCCGCGTGCTCAAGCTCGACGAGATCGACCAAGCCCAAAACTGGCTCGGCGCCGACGTGCTCGTCTTCGACTCCTGGCACTGGTGGCCGCGCACAGGCCCCACGCAGCCGTCAGTTGTTTTCCCTCTGTCTTCCCGCTGCAATTTTCAGTCAGGTTATTATGTCTGAATTCTGAATTTGTTTCGTGTGGGTGTGTGTCTTTTGCTGCAGCTGGGACTACATCGAGGAGGGCGGCAAGGTGATGAAGGACATGGACCGGACGGTGGCCTTCACCAAGGCGCTCAACACCTGGGCCAGGTGGGTCGACGACAACCTCGTCCACACCACAACCAAAGTCTTCTTCCAGGGCATCTCTCCCTCTCACTACAAGTAATTTACCCCCCACATGATTTCTTCTTGATATGCGAATTTTTAGATCCTTCACAGTCACATGCACGCGCACTATCTAGTCGGCATCTCATGGTTCCCTGTCTCATCGTCTCAAGGGAAAGGAGATAAGTGTGTGTTTTGCTAGCTGTTGAGATCAGGATTCAGGGCCCATGTCTTGTACCTCGACTGCTACAACTGAACCGCTAAACCACAGCCACAGCAACAACTTGTCCTCCCAAACTTTCACATGCTCGCATCTGCTCCATCCGTATCTATTAATCTTTGATTGATGGTACCATATGACGTGAGGGTTCAGTTGAGTACCGTCTCTGATGTGACTGCTATTATGCAGGGGACAGGAATGGGGCGCGTCCGCGAAGAAGACGTGCATGGGGGAGACGGAGCCGCTGAACAGCACGGGGCCGTACCCCGGCGGGCCGATCCCGCAGCAGGCCATCATCCGGACCGTCCTCGCCGGCATGGCCAAGCCGGTCTACCTGCTGGACTTCACCTTCCTCTCGCAGCTCAGGAAGGACGCGCACCCGACCAAGTACGACGGCGGCATCTTCGGCCAGGACTGCACACACTGGTGCATCGCCGGACTCCCGGACACCTGGAACATACTCTTCTACGCCGCGCTCACCGGCCAAGACCAATAGATTCATTCAAACAATCAAAGGACGCTTGAAGATAGTAGTACTAAATTGGTTTATACGGTTGGAAAGGCTTTTTCTTCTGCAACAGAGGAATAGAAGATTATACAAGTTAAAAAAGAATATAGCATATGGTTCTAATAGGCTAGGATGGCATCGTTGTTAGGTGATTTGTACAGAGAAAAGCAGATTGTTTTGCCAATCTAAATTCTCTGAGAGGCTCATTATGTGAGAAGGCAATATATTGTTAGTCAAATTTTTCCAAGTGACCGTTTGAGAGTTCTTGACTTCAGAATTCATTGAGGCGTGCCAAGCATTTCTCTATGGTTATTGGAGGTTGTTGACGTCATACTACTCTATTTTCTGCACTTAACTAAGTTCGTAATTTCCATGTATTGATGCGACTCTTTCTATTCAAGGACTGTGCGAACCCCTGTGCGGCGGCTGACATCATCTCCCGCTTTACTGTTGGCAGCGAGCGCGCGCCCAGAACATGTTCTGCTGCTGGCCCGGCCCCCGTAACCGGACATGCAACTTGCTGGTGGGCCCCAGCCAGGCACCTGCCCCGCCTGCCCAGCCTCCTTCCTACATTTTCTCACCACACGAAAGCCAGTGTGGCAAAATCTAGTGTTTTCTTTTCTCCTAATACAGCTAGGGCTTACGTGGTCCGGATATTCTACGAAGATGCTTGTTCTGAAATAGTAGTTCGGAGCCCTCTTTTTCTCTATCGTTAGCCTCTGCACGACAATGGCTCAGATGCCACGCTATCTGACCGTTGGGGTCAGCCATCGTCACGTCCGTGACCCTCTACTCTGTCTCTGCCTTTCTGTCCCTTGTCACTAGCACCTGTCTCTCCCTAGTTTCCCTTGGTAGAGAGAAAAGCGCTGACCTTGAGCTGGCTCTCTCCTTCTTGAGCAAGCCAACTCGTGACTCGGTCCCAGTCCGAATAACTCGGCCAAGTCAGCACTTGCAAAGATGAAACAACCCATATCTCGTGCCGACATACCTTATATGTCGGCCGAGTCTTGTCGTTGCTATCCGGCTTAGGGTAACCCGACTGTAACTCGGTCGGCTCTCATATATCTCGGCCAGCTCATGCTTTGGCCTTTTTATTCTTCTGTGAACCTTGTCCTTATACCTCAACTTGACCCTACCTAGGGTCATCCCCCCAACATTAGTCCCCGAAGCTGGTGCGGTCTTAGCAGCTTTAGCTGAAAAGGCCACAGCAGGTTCAAACTATCCGAGTCTTTTCCCAGCTTGCTGACTTACATCTATGTCGGCCATTACTGACTTTAACTCGGCTGCACCACTTGGTGACTTGGTGTTTTACCTTGACATTCCTTGGCTCTTTCTGATATATATCTCGTTGGCCGAGTCATAGTGTCGCATTCGAGGTATTCCTCTTAGATGTCTATCTTCTCGTGTACTCATCATCGAATCCTACATGTAAAGTAATCATGGCCCTTTGCCTCATTTTAAGGGTCGTGGCAGCAGTTACTGCTACGCGCTGTCAGGGATTACTGCACCCCATCACATTGTGGCGTGCCCCCTCGATAACTGTAGGGGCCACAACGCGTCCTTCCGCCTCCGCGCCGTGTAACCGTGTGTGTGGCACAATCTCATGCGCCAGTTGACGAAATACACGCCCGCATCGTGTGGCTAGTGGGGGTAAGTGATCCCACTACCCATGATCCTATGTGTGGTTAAATATGGGAGCGGCGAAAACCCTTAGTCACTTCCCCCACTCTTGCCTCTTCTTCTTCCTCCTCCTTGTGCCACCACCGCTGCTTTCTGCTCCAGCGACCGAGCCACCCATTTGCTTTCTCCGCCCCCAGCTTCATCGCAGCGCCGCACTTCGCCGTCACTACGGGGCCTTGCCAATCCATGCCTCTCCCTCCAAAGCGAGCTCCACATCTGAGGGGAGCAACCCAGAGATGCCACGGGATGTGGTTGTTGTGGATGAACATGAGGAGGGCGGCGCCGTCCTCGAGCACGGTGCTTGGGACGGCTCCAACTTCACCCAGAGGGAAATCGACTGGCTCGTGCGCACGCGTCGGATTCCTCCGGGGCTCACATGTCGCCTACCCGGCGACGAGCAAATCCCCATTGTTGAAGAGGATGAGTTTGTCGTCGTTGTAGCTCACTTCGCTCGCAGCTTTGGCCTTCCCATTAGCAACTTTGCCAAAGATTTCTTTGAAACTTTTGGCCTTCATCCTCACCATCTCCCAGCAAATTCCACTGCCTCCCTTTCCGCTTTTATCTCTAGCACAGGGGGATACCTCGGCCTCTGGCCCAGTGTCTAGATCTGGGCCAAGTTCTTCTAGATCCCGGCCAATCCCTAACAAGGATGATCCCCCCGGCGAGAAATCCCTGACCCAGTGCGGGACCGCTAGTATTACACCTCGGAAATTATCCATCTTCCCCCGGATCACAGGCCTTGAGTCATGCAAGAAATGGGTGAGGACGTTCTTCTATGTGAAGAACAGTACCCTGAACGACATGATTTGGCTTCCTACTTTCTTAGTCGGTGTCCCCACAAAGTTCAATTGGGACCTTGACCCGAAGAAGGACAACCCTCCTGTCCATCTTGTGGTGAAGCGAATCCTCGAGCTGAAGGACGACGGGTTAACCGGTGATGATCTGATGGCCACTTTTGTCAGCAGCCGAGTTTGCCCCTTGCAGCAACGCAGCCACAAGATCTGCTACATGAGCGGCTCCCTCGATCCGAACCGTGTCTCTACGCCCGAGCTGTCCAAGGCCTGGGTCTTCAAGCGGGTCAAGTCCATCTTCAATACTGATCTGACTGGTGGATGGGAATGGGGCATGGATCCCTTCAGCCGAGATAGGCATGTACCAAGGTAGGTTATTCAAGTCACCTTGCCGAGTTATGCCTTATGTTGGTACTTCTTCTTATTTAACTCTTTTATGTTCCTTTGTATAGAAGTTTCTTTGCAAACCATCAAGGATACTCAAAATCCTGCCCTTACTTGGGGCCAGGACCACGAGACATCAGATCTGGAGGATCCGGACTCTGAGAAGTTTATGCCGATCCAGGACGCCAGCTCCGGCCGATCTTCTGGTAAGACTTCTATCTTACGGGACTGGCCGGATGATGATGATGAAGATGATGTTGAGATTCTCGAGGTATATGACCCGAAGCTACTCTCATATGCCTTTCTGACTGACTTCACTCCAGGTAATCAAGCTGGCTAGGTGCATGATGTGCCTCCCATCACCGTGGGAGGTCAAGGTACGGTGACGAAGCGCGCCACAACTTCAGCTCCACCGGCCGAACCCTCCAGGGCTGAGAAGAGGTTTAAGAAATCCGACAAGAGGGATCCCCAGCAAAAGGCGCCTCCTTCTGTTGACTCGTCAGTTTTATCCGCCGGATCATCTCTGTATTTCTTGTTTCTCTCCTTCTGTATTTTTTGTTTCTCTTTACCCCATCTAACTCATATATTCTCTCTTTCTCTTTGCAGTGATCCTCCGAATATCCCTCGGAGTGGATCCAACATTGCCTCTCAATCCCTAGGACGATGATTATTGACTCAACACGTACCGAGCTCGTTGGGGAACCCCAAGAGGAAGGTATGATGAGCACAGCAGCAAGTTTCCCTTAGTTATGAAACCAAGGTTATCGAACTAGTAGGAGCAAGAAAACACCTCCAAGGTGTTGTTTCCAATTTGGAATCTTGCACAACACAACCACAGAACTTTGCCCCAACTTACAGTGAGGTTGTCAATCTCATCGGTTTTGCTGAAAACAAAGGATTAAATGTATTGTGTGGAAGAAAGTAAAAGCTTGCAGAAAGTAAAAAGAAAGCAGTAAACAGTTGTAGATTGATGGTAAAAGAAAGGACCGGGATCCATAATTCACTAGTGGTGGTTTTCCTTAAGATAGATGACATGTTGGGTGAACAAATTACAGCGGGGAAATTGATAAACATCGAGAAAGCATACATGCATATACTAATCATCTTGACTCCTATGAGATTTGATTGGGCATTACAACATTATACATAGACCATAATCCAACTGCATCTATGACTAATAATCCACCTTCAGGTTATCAATCCGAACCCCCTCCAGTATTAAGTTGCAAGCAACAGATAATTGCATTACGCATTGCATGTAAAGTAAACAATACGATTGTTCTATGAACAAAGGATTGGTATTTTCTCCATAGTAGCAACAACACATCTAGTACATTAGAGATTTCTGTCACTTCCCCAGATTACTAGAGGCATGAACCCACTATCGAGCATAAATACTCCCTCTTGGAGTTGCTAGCATCTGCGCGGCCAAGATATCTACAAACAACGGAGAGAATGCAAGATCACAAATAACAAAGAAATGATAGAATCAATAATCAATCTGAAATAGCATCTCAATATCCATCGGATCCCCGCAAACACAACATGTATGATTACAAATAGATGATCTTGATCATGAAGGAGCTCACAAGATCTAGACATGATAGCACAAAGGAGAAGAACCAACCATCTAGCTACTACATGGACCCGTAGTCCAAGGATGAACTACTCACGCATCACACCAGAGGCAGTCATGGTGATGAAGAAGGCCTCCAAGGTGAATTCTCCTCTCCGGCAGGGTGCCGGGAAGAGCTTTAGATCCCTCTCGATCTAGGGATGGAGATGACGGCGGGTACAGACTCTTTCGTGGTTTTTTGATCGGGTACTTAGGGTTTCTATATCAGAGGCATCTTATAGGTGAAAGGGGAGGCTGAGGGGGTTCCCTAGGCGGCCACACCACCCCCTGGCGCAGGGCAGGCCTGGCCGCGCGACCAGGTGGTGTGGGCGGCCCCTGGTCCCTCTCCATCTCGTATTCTGGCTTCGTGTCCCCCTCGGTGAAATATTGACTTTGGCTTTTGTCCCATCCAATTTCGAGAATATTCATTTTCTGACTTTCCTAGAACCAAAAATAGTAGAAAACGGGCAGCTGGCACTATGGCATCTTGTTAATAGGTTAGTCCAAGAAAGTGTATAAAAATACTCCAAAGTGTGGACAAAACATAAGAAAGTAGATATAAACCAAGCATGGAACGTCAAAAATTATAGAGACGTTTGCAAAGTATCAACATCCGCAAGCTTAACTCCTGCTCGTCCTCGAGTAGGTAACTGATAAAAAGAAAGAATAATTTTTGAGGTGACATGCACCATCATAAACTTGATCAAAGTATTTGTAAAACATGGATAGCTGGGATCATAGTACTTCAACATAGCATGAAAGATAAAGTTCTAACAATAAGACATAACAACTATATTGTAACATGAAAAGGCACAAACAAAAGATTCATGAATAACAATGCTTTGCAAGACGTTTGTTTGTTTCACATAAATAAAACATAGAATAATGGCATTCAACTTGTCCCTCATAGAGTAGCAAACATAAATGCATAGGTCACCTTAAAAGTTTATAAGGGTGACTAGATACAAATAGTTTAAGAACAAACAATATCAAAGTTATGCATCAATCAACAAGTCTTGGGACAATGCACACAGAACTAAGAATGGCCACTATGCTCTCTCAATAGGTGCATAAAGATAGAAGGTGGAGACTCAACATAAAAGTAAAAGAAAGGCCTTCATAGAAGGAAGCAGGGATTCAAGTTTCATAAAGAGCTTCCAAAAATTATGGTACTTATTAGCTTTCAGCTCTCATTGTCCCTATCAGAAGCATCTTGAAGTGATTAAGGTTAAAGTGAACAAACTATGGAGTATATGCTTGATAAAGTATAAGTTGGAAATCTCATGTCCCTTGAATACGAGGGCCGCTCCTCATACTACTCAAGTTTAGTTACCGGTAAGTTCTTGTCATAGTAAGTACATGTGTATCATAGAGAACCGCCAACGGGGTACCCCTTGCCCGATGATATGGAAGAATCCCCATATCAAAATGACAAGGGAAGCAGACAACGAGCATCTCAACAATCTTCTTATTTACCATGGGAAAATGGTGCTTTTTTCTCTCTCTTTCCTCTTTTATCATATCTCTTTTTTTCTTTTTCTCTTTTTTCTCAATCTCTATCTCTTTTTTTATAAGAAGAATGCTTCGTAGATTGCTCATTATGGTTACGCTGCAGGTTTCCACCATGATTAGGCATGGATTAGACCGGCGGCCCAGGCGTTTCTCTAACACACATACATAACTCCATGGACTTACAAGCTCCCCTTTCATTTCACACCGATGACATCCATAGACAAAAGAGCATGATATCAACTAGGTACAAAGTACAAGTGCAATGTTGAAAGCGTTCCCCATGACAACATGGTTCTGCTAATCCCCAATATATAAGTGCAAGCATATACAACATAGATGACACAATGGTTCAAGTTTATTAAGGGAAAAAAATTAAAGTGTGCCATCAAGTTCGTTAGAGCTTTAATCACTAGTTTTCTCATAACAAGTTTAATTCGGAAGGTAGATAAAAACATGAATATACTTGGAATAGCAAATGCTAATAGGTAGGTATGGTGGACTCTTTGGAATAACTTGGTTTTATTTGGAGTTGGATGCATGAGTGGAACTCATACTTGGTTATGGAGTTTAACAAAAGACTAGGAGCAACCAACTAAGAGAGCAATAATGGCCATAATCATGTAGAGCGACAGAACATCATTAATTAAAGCATAAAGTGATATTACAAGTAGAAAACTAAAGGATCATAAAGGCTATGGTGACTTGATATAGTCATAACATGGTGTGAACATGCGCCAAGTCCACCCAAATAAAGCGTCAAAGGAGAATACCACAATACTATGCTTTAATATGCTAAAACAACGCATGATTCTTCCAAGGCACATTAAGAAATCTCAATTTTTTATAACATGTCATGCTACAGCAAATATCACTAGGCATAAAGCCAAAACAATATCAAGCATGGCATGACAAAGCATAGGCCACAGTAAAAAACAAGCTCCTTTTACCACTCAAGCATGAACTTTACTAACAATTTTGAGTATAGCCTTGATTTTGTACGTCCTTAAGGCGAGTTGGCCTGGAAATATTGAGTATAGCCTTGATTTTGTCCCGGTTCACCTCTATGCCTCTTTGAGACACGATGAAACCTAACAATTTTCCGACTGGTATTCCAAAGAAACATTTCTTCGGGTTAAGCATGATGTTGTATTTTCGTAGATTGGCGAATGTTTCCTCCAAGTTGGAAATCAGCGTTTCCTTCTTTTTGGACATCACCGCAATATCATCCACGTATGCATGTACATTGCGTCCGAGTTGGTCATGGAGGCAACGCTGCATCGTGCGCTGGTATGTAGCTCCTGCGTTCTTCAGCCCAAAGGGCATCGTAACAAAACAGAAGGTTCCGAAGGGGGTTATGAATGAAGTTTTGACTTTATCAGATTCCTTCATCCGGATTTGGTGATAACTGGAATATGCGTCGAGAAAACAGAGGAGTTCCGAGCCTGCCGTAGAATCGATAAGTTGATCAATTCTAGGCAGAGCGAACGGATCTTTTGGACAAGCCTTGTTCAAGGCAGTATAATCAACACACATCCTTAAATCAGTGGTGTCCTTTTTAGGGACCATTACAGGATTGGCCGACCACTCAGTGTGGATGACCTCTTCTATGAATCCGGCTAACTCGAGCCGTGCTAGTTCCTTAGCTATTGCCTTACGCTTTTCGTCGCCGAAACGTCGTAAGGACTGTTTGACGAGTTTAGCGTTCGAGTTTACATTTAAAGAGTGCTCGGCAAGTTTCCTAGGTACTCCCGTCATGTTAGATGGCTGCCATGCGAAGATATCTTGATTTGCTTTGAGGAACTTGACGAGCGTGCTTTCCTATGCACTATCTAGGCCTATGCCTATCTGGGTCACCTTGGAGGGGTCGTCATCCTTCAACGGCGTTTTCTTCGTCTCTTCTGATGCCTTGAACTCCGGATTTGGCTTTGTCACCTCCTTCTTTGTTGCGGGCATCTCGGACGGATCTATGCTGTTCTTGATCTCCTGGTACTCCTGGGCGTGCAGCACGGCTTCAGCAAAGGTGTAGCACCCCGAGAAAACCACTACTAGAAAACCACGTGTTGTTTTTATTTTGTGCATCATCATGACCGCATGCTCATGTCATCATGTCACATTGCATTTGAGCATCGTCATGTCATCATGCATTGGTTTGCCTAAAACTATTTTCTAAAAGCCTAGTTTTGTTTTCTAAATATCCCTATCTTTATTTCAAATCAAAACCCTGGCCTCTTCGGATCTTTTATTTATCTAAAAATTATTTGCGAAAGTCTTTTGTATAAAAATAAATAAATAAACAAAATAAAAACTATTTTGTCTGGGGAGGCAGCCCAGCCGTTAGGCTAGGCCACCTACAACCCGGCCCAACAAAACCCTAACCGGACCAACCCTGGCCAAACCCTAGTCTACCTAATCCCACCACACACCCCATCCATCCCACTCCCTGCCACTGCCAACCACCCCACCGACACGCACCAGTGCATGCTGTGATGGTGAGCCGCACTTGCCGCGCTACATGTCAACACACACTTCCTCCCGGTCCCACATGTGCACGCTCCCCACCTAGCCCCACAAACCTTGTCGCCTGGCTCCCGTGCGTCGCAAGCCGCCCCAGCCCGCAACCCTCACGTCGCTCCCTTGGCCCCACCCCATCGACCGACATGTTCCTCGCCCCGCACGCTCCTCTAGGTCTCTCCTCCCATCCCCATCTCGCGTGACCGAGTCCTCCTCGCTCTTGATACCATCGCCGCGACCCGCAATCCCCGCACCCCGCCGTGACCCCGCGCCCTCTCCTCTCCCTGGCGAGGCTTCCGCCACCGAGCCGCTCCACGCTCGGCCACCCGGTGACCTTGCCGGCTCGAATCGCCGCCATGCCCCTTCACTTGTTGGCGGCCGCCCCCTCTCCCGCAAGCTCCTCCGCGCCATCATTGTCGTCCTCCGTCCCGAGCTCGTCGCCTCGTCAACCTGCGTGGCCCCTGTCGTCCCCAAACCAAGCTCTTCCTTGACCTCTCATGTGTCCGGTCGCTGCCGTCGGCCTCTGTCCGCACCGAGCTCCCCTCGCTGCTCTGTCGCTGTCATCCTCGTGGCCGGCGAGCCCCACGCATGAGGATCCCGTCGACCCCCGCTTCCTCGTCTCTGCATGCGTTGTCGCGCCACCGCGAGCGTCCTTCACCCCGTCGATACTCGCATCTCCGCCCTACCTTCTGCAGCACACCGGCGCCACGGACCCCTACGACTTCCTCCTCGACCCGTGGAACCACGTTGGCGAGCCTCCCTGTCCTGCGTCGACCCGAGACCCTCCTGCTATCCTCATGGCATTCTCGTGGTGTCTGCAGGTGGTGTTGATGTTGAGTTATTTGGAGTTGTGATGATGGTGTCCAAGTATAGATGGTGATGTGCCGACAAGGTGTGTTGATGGTGTGGTGCTACAACGAGGGCTTCCTCTGAATCGAGGCGACAAGATTGATAATTGATGATCGTTACCCGAATTATCCTGATAAGGATGGTCCGATGTCAAGATCTTCATCATGGGACACCAAGATCTACCTTTTGGACCTGAAGACCACCAAGATCTCCGACCCTTGGACCCGAAGATGTCGAACCCTAAAGCCCTGATCCGAAGACCGATCTCGCCGAGCCCGAACCCCATCGAACCCTCAGAACCCCAAGATCTTCGGACCTTGATGTATGATCCCTATCTGAGACCCCTATTTTTATAATATGACATTATCACTTGTTGCATATTAAATGGTTCATATTCGCATCGCATCATGGGGTTTGGGGGCATTATGTAGATTCATCTAATAATTAAATATGGAGACTATATGCGGGCTTTTCTAGTCTTATCTTGGCTCCATTTAAATTTGTGTAGCGAACGAATGACATGTTTTGCCTTGTTAATACAACATTTAAATTTGCGGGGTATCTAAATTACTTGAACCATTTAATTAATTGTCGGGACCCCGGTTCCGCTTAATATTGTCTAGTTGCACCGCATCTTTGCCATGTCATGCACCATACACGCATCATGCATGTTCTTCTACCGTAGTATTAAATAGTGCATTCGGTGTTTCTTTTAGTGCTTTGGTTCTTCGCGGATTAGGCCGTTGAGTTGATCCTAGTATTGACAAGTTCTTCGGATAATGTATCTTCAACTATGTTTCCTAGGCGAGCATTCTCCCTCTTTCTACCTATTTTGCATTTATAGTCTTTATTTCCTCCTGTTGATCTATTGTTATCCGTGTCGCGATGCTTTAGTGTTCTGTACCAGATATATTCCGTGTAGCCTTTATATTACCTATTGTTTGGTAGATAGATGGTCTTGCGAGTCATAGTCGCTTGCTCAGGTGCGATCCTGTGTCGTAAAGTACCACACAGTTGTTGGAATGTTGTCATATGCTTTACGATGGAGAGGATCATGACTTTAAATACAACTATTAAATTGCTAGGATAACTAATGAAAGAGGCACCGGTGGGCAATATATGCTATTTGGTTTTTCATGTCCACTTGTGTCCCGTAGGCCCCGAGTACTTGATACCTGTTCCTTGACTATTCGCACTATCCACATACGGGAGACTCTATGAATCCCCCTTAGCCAGAGCTTGATTCATTTCTTATTTCTTGGGGCCACAAACTAGTTTGGGGCTTTATTACTATCCTGTACTTATGCCATGCTTTACTGCTTTATTTACGATTATGCGTGGAGCACCTGTACTGTTTTGGATCGTGACACGTTTTCGCTGTATCGACAAGCCCAGTCACACTTTCGGATTCCTAGTCGTTTACCGCCATCTACACAAACCCTGGGTCCATCTCGGAGCCGGCCAACTTCGTTGTGGGTAGCTTAGTGGGGTGGCCCCCTGAAATGACTTATGAATCCTGTGATTGCTTTGTCGTGAAAGCCTCGTTGGGTTTTGATTTGGTTTTTCCGAGGTTGATCGTGTGTGTGTTGCTATTTGTGCACCCCTGCAGGGTAAATCTTTCTGAAAGCCGTGTCCGCGGTTATGGATGACTTGGAGCATAGTATCTCGATCATAGACAAGCATAACTAAAGTAGTGTTATAAATTTGACTTAATATGTGACTAGTAATCAGCTTTACTACAATGGAATGGATAATAAAAGTGCCAACAACTGGTGGAACTAGGGTGTATCGTGTCATGTTATACCTGCCTAGTAAGTATCGCAACTCCAATGGAATGAAATAAAAGTACCAAAAACTGCTAGGTTTGGGATGTCACATGCTAATTGTATCTGACTAGTAAGTACTACAACTACAACTGAATGGTTAACTAAAACTGCCCACTACTTATGCTATCAGGAGAACTTATGCTATCTATATTTGACTAGTAAGTGCTTCAACTATAATGGAATCAATAAAACTGCCAACTGTGTGAGTTCCTCGGTTTGACTTCCTCGTTTGGTCTCGAGGGGAAATGTCGGGATGGGTATGATTGGTGTTAGTATCAGGTTGGTCCCGAATAGATCTTTCTTATCTCTCTCTAATAGCCGACAGTTTATCGAGTCTCTATAGGTTGTTTAGTGCATGTTTCGCTGCGATTTTCTAGTAGTGGTTTTCCCGGGGTGCTACAAAAGGCCGCATTTCCATCCTCGCACTCTCACGCTTTCTTCGGGTCTCCCCTGATGGTGATCACGATGTTGGAACCTGGAATTTTCATCATATTGTAAATGTAACATGGATGAGCCATAAAAGCCCAGTAAGCCGGACGTCCGAATATAGCGTGGTACGCGCTCTTGAACGGGACCACTTCGAAGGAAATTGCCTCCGTCCGATAATTCTTTGGAGTTCCAAAGGTAACATCCAAAGTAATCACCCCTAGGGAATTAGCTTGTCTTCCTAGGACAACTCTATGAAAGATCACAGAGCTATGGTTCAGCTGGGTCTCCGAGATCTTCATCCGGCGTAGCATTTCGACATAGAGAATATTGATACTGTTGCCACCGTCCATGAGGGTCTTAGAGAAACCATAACCGTCAATAAGTGGATTGACGATTAAGGCGTATTTTCCTCACCTGTGTAACTTAGGCGGATGATCAGCGCGGTCAAATGTGATTGCCACTTCCGACCAGTCCAAAAATTGGGGGATAGCCAAAACTATTGCATTGAGCTCATGTAGAACTGCTTTCTTAACCTTTGCTGGTTGAGATCCGAGGAAGGTGACATAGGTGTCTTTCTTGGTCGGAAATTTTTTCTTCCCTTCCGGCTTGGGATTTGAAGCATCAGCTTCCTCCATGTCGGAATCTTCCTTGGTCTCTTTATCTTTTTCGGGATTCTTCTTTCCCTTCTTCCGCTTAGCTTTGTAGCCTACGGTGTCATCTCTTTTGATGTCGTCATTGAAACGACATTCGGTGTTGGTGTGGGACGAGCCCCCATTAGCGTCTAAGTGATGCACACATGGGTTATTGGCAATGTCGGCCCAAGAGTAGGTTTTGCCTGGTTGTTGATCTCCTCTACCCTGGACTCTTGAAGTCCCATGGCCACGCCCGCGGCCTCCGTCGTGTCTTCCTCATCCTCTAGACCCGAATGTAGCAGTGACCACTGCCGTTTCCGCGTTGGGTTTTTCTTCCGAGGTATTTTTGCGCTTCTGAGCCTATTGCTTTGGTTGTTTTGCCGACTGTGGCACACCTAGGGCATTGAGCAATCCCTCTGCATCATCGTCAGCATCTGCATATTTGCTCGCTGTTTCTACCATCTCTCCCAAATCAGTGACTTTGTCACACTTCAAACGATGACGCAGTATACCAATTGGGGGACCTACAATGAAAGCTTCAATTGCAGTTTGATCGTTTAGTCCTTCACAGGAGTTCTTGGTGTCGATCCATCGTCCGAGGTAATCCCGGCAAGTTTCTCCGGCCTTCTGGGTGCAATGCTGTAGGTCTCCGACCGTACAGGGCCTCCGGTATGTGCCTTCGAAATTCCGAAAGAACGCACTTTGCATGTCATACCAGTTGTGGATGGTGTTCTCCGGAAGTTCATTAAGCCATGATCGTGCCGTCTTTCGCAACATAAGTGGGAGATATCGGGTTGCGACCAGGCTGTTTCCGCCTTTGGCAATGCAGCAAGCTTGGAAGAAATCCTATAGCCAGGTATCTGGCCGAGCAATGCCGTCATAGGCTTGGATATGTCTTGAGATAGCAAATCCTTCCAGGAATTTTGTAGCTCTGATACGTGGTCCAAACCATTTTTGGCCCACGTAGATATCATCGTTTTCGTAGCGCCGCGCCTCTATGTTGGAGTTGATCCTGTGTCTTGCGTCGTTTGGGGATAGAGATCGTCCCGAATGTCGGCTGTGGCTGTGGTGCCTTGGATCCGGACTTCGGCTTCTGCCACCACCTCCTCCACCATGTCGTCCTCCTTGTCCTCCGTGAGAGCCGTTGTGATGACTGTTTGGTGGAGAGGGTGGAGCAGCTGGATTGTTTCCGGCTGTTCGTCGGCCTCCATCTGGAGCGTCATTATTCCGGTTCCGGGGAGGGTCTTCACTATGACGAGCCCCCTGCCGGCTTGCCCCAGCATGGTTTCCATCGTTCCTTCGTCCGTTGTTCCCACTGCGATGAGGCTTAGCCGGACGGCTTGTATGTCTAGGAGGTGGCATTTTTTGATGATCCTCCTCCCGACGTTTCTCTTTATCTTCTCCCCTTTGATCGTTCGACTCATGTCGGGGAGGATTCCTCGGATACAGTGCAGCAATGGCCTCTTGTTTGGCCGCTGAAGCGATGTTGCTCTAGTCACGTGCAGGTCTGTGATGCTGTCCTGATGATCCAGTTCTGGAGTAGTTGTCTTCCCGTCGGTCGGAACGGTGATGCTGTTCCAGAACACGCTGGGGCCATATCATTCCAGGCTGAGTCCGTGTGACATTGGTCAGATTTCGAGACCAATTTTCCACTTACGTATTTCGCAGCCATCTGTTGCTCCAGACCCTTGGTGAGTAGCTTGATGCCCAATCGAACCTGTTCTGGGCCTGGGTTATTTGACAGGATATCTCGAGTTGCGACAGTGTTCTGTATCGGTGTTGGGTACACCAGATCTCCTTTGCTGTCGAGACGAGGCATCCCCAGATCTCCTTCAAAGAGGACCCTGTTCACTTCCGGAAATTTACCGTCACCTTTGTAACGTTTCCGTGTCTTCTGATGCAACCGAGACATGTAATCCTTAGTTGCCATGTGTTTATTTTCCCCCTCGATGTTTGTAGCTTCATCCTGGGGTTGTTGACGACGCGCTTCTAGGGCTTGGGCCCTTTCGTCCAGCTCTTCAGCAGTAAGTTCTACAGCTGTAGGGATAGGTGTGGTTAATGTAGCATCGATGAGTTTACGTGCACCTTCAGGGATCACGTGTCCATCCACCGATTCCTATTTTTTCGGCTCTTCTGGGATAAGTGCTCCATCCGAGTCTTCCTCATATTCCTCGGCAATCACCTCCTCTGTCAGAGGGTCTTTTGTCGGGGTCTTGTTCTTCTTCTTTGCCTTCTTGGCAGCGCCGGTAGCAAAGACAGCTTTGGGTCCGTTTCCCGGAGTCAAGCTCTGATCGGTACTTTCGGACATCTGGACTTTAGGATTGTCTCTGACTTCCATGTCATCCTGCGCTTTGGGAGAGTGTTCCCGGGATCCTTCATCCATGGCTTCTCCTTCCTCTGCAGCTTTGGAGTTATACTCCTCTTCATATTCCGCGGAGAACTTTCGGAAATCTGCCGACGTCATCGATTCATCCGAGGATGCGGGTACGTCGGCGTTTGTTCCAATTGCCTCCAGTACAGAGTCGATGTTGTCTCCAGCATCGGCAGAGCCGGATCCGGATCCAACGTATCCAACAAAGTGCGTTGCGCTCCTCCTGAGGTACCTGCGGCTCTCACGATCAGCTTCGTCGAAACTTTTGATGGTCTCGAGAATTGCATCTACGCCTGAGTTTTGCATTATCATACGTCGTAGCGTGTACCTTAGGAAAGGCCTGTCTGTCCCGGTGTCATCAGAGCCGAAATCAGTGTCGTTGACATGCTCCTCCTGGATCTCGACTTCCACGGGTGGGTCGATCTGGGATCCGGCTTCTCCAAGGAGATCCACTCCAGATTTGACTTTGACTGCTAGGTCTTCCTCAGGCTCGGATTTCTCCACTATCTCCACAACTGGTGCGGGCTAGGTGGGATTAGAGTTTTCTGAGATCCGGAACTCTGCCACCTCCGCGGACAAAGGGGACCCAGAAGATTCTCCTGCCTCTATCATCACTGCTGGGGTGGGTGGGACAGGTTTAGCGAAACCAATGTAAACATCGATCTTGCCAAAAGACATGATTGTGTAGGTAGTCACGACCTCCCTAGCCGGAACCCAGGTCTCATCGAGAACGATGAGAGGGACGTCACTGGCATAGAGGATGCGACCGACAGCGATAGTCTCGCTGATTCCAATTCTTGCAGATTCCGCTCGGAACGCAGATCCGAAGCTCACTTGCCCCGAGGTGGGTGCCAACTATCGTCGGACTGATGACAAGTACGCCATGTGGGGGTCCTCGAGGCGTGCGGAAGAGAGGGGTGTGAGACGTACGGTGTTCCGGGACGGTGAGCACACAAGTTTACCCAGGTTCGAATCCGCCGGCTTTAGACGGACCCTACTCCTGCTAGCAATCCAGTAATACGACAGAGCCGGAATATGGGTTACAAGGGTTTCGCCTGTGCGAGTTGAGATTGTAGACTATTGAGGTGTGCCCTAAAGGATCTCCCTAGGATGGATTATATAGATATCCCGCCTAGGGTTTACAGGAGAGATCTATCCGGCTACTACTAAGAGTCGGTTACAGAGTACATCTTGAACTACAACTAACATTATTGGCCTAAGTCGGTAAGTCTTCTGGGCGTTCCCGTAGCCGGACTGAACTCCGTCTCTTCTCCCTAACTGGGCCGCCCGTGAAGCAAAGCTCTAACCCGAAGTGGGCCACCCTAGTCAGTGAGGAACTGTGAGGATACCCGGAAAGTATATCCCCAACACTACTCTTTTCCAATCCAAACCAAACTATTTGAAAACTAATGTATGAAATAGGGGGCCAACCAATTTATTCAAGCAAACTAAGAAAACCAAGCAAACAAAAACCAAAAACAAAAACAAAGACGCTCCAAGAACAACACAACTGTGCATGAAACAATAAAAATGAAGTGTTTGAAAGAAACCTGAGATTTTTATTGATGAAGAAGGGGATGCCTTGGGCATCCCCAAGCTTTGACGCTTTTACTTCTTGGATATTTCTTGGGGTGACACGCGTGGCATCCCCAAGCTTGAGCTTTAGTCCATTCTTTATCTCATTACATCATTCTCTCCATACACCTGAAATTCTTCCTTCATACAAAACTTCACACAATCTTTATTAGCAACATTAGTGTACTCAAGATAATACTCCCTCCGTCCCAAAATGTAAGGCGCCTAAGATTTAGTCAAAATTCAACATATTTTAAGTTTGACCAAATTTATATATAAAAATATAAACATTCACAATACCAAACCAATATCAATAGATTCACTAGAAAGTATAGTTTATCAAAATGTCCATTTGATATTGTAAATATTTATATTTTTTCATATAAACTTGGTCAAACTTAGAAGATGTTGACTTTTAGCTAAAGCTTAGGCGCCTTACATTTTGGAACGGAGGGAGTAAGTCTTTGGGCTCAGTTTCAACACCAATAAAACTTCCATTAAAACACAAGCTATTGTAGCACTTCACTCAAAAAGCTCAACTTTCCAAAGAGAACCCAAAAAGTAACCAACAAGAAAAAAATGCAAATAATGGCAGAAATCTGTCAAAACAGACCAGTAGGTAAAAAACAATTTTTTCGAAGACCTTCTTTTGCTCAAATAGAAAAGTGTTGAACTAAATAAAGTTAGATAACAACCTGGGGCAGAAGCACAAAAATCCACGCCTCAAAACAACATACAGAGATTGTACACGAATTTTTATAGTGAAGCACAAAAATCTGTTTCGGGACAACAACTTTCCCAAGCATTACTTCTCTCTCATTAGAGGTTACTCTTGGCACAAAAAGCAGATAAAAAGGATAAGGAGCGGTTGTTACTGAGGTAATAACTTTCAAGACTCATCTAAAACTTTTGGGTTATCTCCCAATAAGTATTTTTCTTTAACGCCTTTAAGTTAGGCATAAGAAGCAAGAAAAAGAATCAAGTGTTCTCAAATGAAGAAGCATTAAGACCAACTTTTGTTTTCATAGGAGAGGCAAAAGGAATCTTCTCTCTCTTCTTAGGGAAGTGTTCTATATCTTTCTTGAGTGGGAGTTGATATTTAATGGTGCCTTCTTTCATATCAATAATGGTACCAATAGTTGTAAGAGAAGGTCTTCCCAAAGTAACAGGACAAGAAGCATTGCATTCAACGTCCAAAACATAGAAATCAACGGGGACATAGGCATTGTTAACCATGATAAGAACATCATTAATACTTCCCATGAGTTTCTTTTTAGCATTATCATCAAGTGGGACATTTAAATAACAATCTTCCAAATGTGATAAATCAAGAATATCATAAATCCTTCTAGGCATAACATAAACACTACTATCAAGATCACATAAAGCTTTGAAATCAAAATCATTCACTTTCATATTAATGATGGGTTCCCAACCAACTTCTAGTTTCATAGGAATAGAAGCTTTATGCTTCATCTTTTCTTCTTTAATTTTTATGAGAGCATCGGTAATGTGCTTTGTAAACGCCATATTCATAGCACTAGCATTAGGACTTTTAGCAAGCTTTAGGAAATTAATTACTTCAGAGATACTGCAACCATCAAGATCAAAATCATAATTATCATCTAAGGTAGTAGAGCTATTACTAGCCTCAACATTAGTGGTAGTGATAGTAGAAACACTAATATTTCTAGAAATTTCATCTTCTCTTTCCTACTTAGCATGCAATTCATTTAATAATCTAACATTCTTATCAATTCTAACTTGTATGACATTAGTAGCAGCAAAGGGATTTTCAATAGTTTCAGGTTTAGCAGCCATTTTATTAAAAGAAGATTGTGCTTCAGCCAATGATGGTATATTTCTTTCAGCATTAGAGAGTTTTTCCTCAATAGTTTTATTGAAATAAGTTTGTTTACTAATAAAATCTTTAAGCATAACTTCAAGTTCAGAGGGAGCACTCCTATTATTGTTGTAGGAATTTCCATAAGCATTACCATTATTGGGAGGATATGGCCTATAGTTATTATTACAAAAATTATTCATGTAGGCATTATTGCTAAAATTATTATTTCTTATAAAGTTCACATCAACTTGCTATTCTTGAGCAACCAAAGAGGCTAAGGGAACATGATTTGGATCAATATGAGCTTTCTCATTAACAAGCATAGACATAATAACATCAATTTTATCACTCAAGGAGGAGGTCTCTTCAACAGAATTTACCTTACCTTGTGGAGCTCTTTCAGTGTGCCATTCAGAATAGTTAACCATCATATTATCTAGAAGCTTTGTTGCAGCACCCAAAGTAATGGTCATAAAGGTACCTCCAGCAGTAGAATCCAGTAGAATTCTTGAAGAATAGTTCAATCCTGCATAAAAGGTTTGGATAATCATCCAAGCAGTAAGTCCATGTGTGGGACAATTCTTTACCAAAGATTTCATTCTTTCCCAAGCTTGAGCAACATGTTCATTATCAGATTGTTTAAATTTGATTATTTCACTTCTCATAGATATAATCTTAGCAGGAGGATAGTATTTTCCAATGAAAGCATCTTTGCATTTAGTCCAAGAATCAATGCTATTGCTAGTTAGGGATTGCAACCATTCTTTAGCTTTTCCTCTCAAAGAGAAAGGAAATAATTTAAGCTTAATAATATCTCCATCTATGTCCCTATGCTTTTGCATCTCACAAAGTTCAACAAAGTTATTTAGATGAGCAGCAGCATCTTCAGTACCAATACCAGAAAATTGTTCTCTCATAACAAGATTGTGTAAAGCGGGTTTAATTTCAAAGAAAGTAGCTTCAGGAACATGTGGAGCAATAGGTGTGCACATGAAATCATTGTTGTTGGTGCTAGTGAAGTCACACAACTTAGTTTTTTCAAGAGTAGTCATTTTTTGTGTTTTTAATAAAGAAAGCAAACTAGTAAAACTATTTTTTGTGTTTTTGATTAAAAACAAGTAAACAAAGCAAAAATAAACTAAGCAAAACAAATAAAACAAAGTAAAGAGATTGTTTATGAGGGACTCCCCTTGTGAAGATGTCCTTGACTCCCCGGCAACGACGCCAGAAAAAGCTTGATTATTGGCTCAACACGTATCGAGCTTGTTGGGGAACCCCAAGAGGAAGGTATGATAAGCACATCAGCAAGTTTTCCCTCAGTTATGAAACCAAGGTTATCAAACCAGTAGGAGCAAGGAAACACCTCCAAGGTGTTGTTTCCAACTTGGAATCCTGCATAACACAACCACAAAACTTTGCCCCAACTTACAGTGAGGTTGTCAATCTCACAGGTTTTGCTGAAAACAAAGGATTAAACGTATTATGTGGAAGAAAGTAAAAGCTTGCATAAAGTAAACAGAAAGCAGTAAACATTTGTAGATTGATGGTAAAAGAAAGGATCGGGATCCATAGTTCACTAGTGGTGGTTCTCCTTAAGATAGATGACATGTTGGGTGAACAAATTACAGTTGGGCAATTGACAAACATTGAGAAAGCATACATGCATATACTAATCATCTTGACTCCTATGAGATTTGATTGGGCATTACAACATTACACATAGACCATAATCCAACTACATCTATGACTAATAATCCACCTTCAGGTTATCAATCCGAACCCCCTCCAGTATTAAGTTGTAAGCAACAGATAATTGGATTACGCATTGCGTGTAAAGTAAACAATACGTTTGTTCTATGAACAAATGATTACTGTTTTCTCCCTAGTAGCAACAACACATCTAGTACCTTAGAGATTTCTGTCACTTCCCCAAATTACTAGACACATGAACCCACTGTCGAGCATAAATACTCCCTCTTGGAGTTGCTAGCATCTACTCGGCCAAGATATCTACTAATAATAGAGAGCATGCAAGATCAAAAATAACAAAGACATGATAAAATCAATAATCAATCTGAAATAGCATCTCAATATCCATCGGATCCCTGCAAACACAACATGTATGATTACAAATAGATGATCTTAATCATGAACGGAGCTCACAAGATCTAGACATGATAGCACAAAGGAGAAGAACCAACCATCTAGCTACTACATGGACCCGTAGTCCAAGGATGAACTACTCACACATCACACCGGAGGTAGGCATGGTGATGAAGAAGGCCTCCAGGGTGAATTCTCCCCTCTGGCAGGGTGCCGGGAAGAGCTTCAGATCCGTCCCGATCTAGGGATGGAGATGACGGCGGCTACAGACTCTTTTGTGGATTTTTGATCGGGTACTTAGGGTTTCTATATCGGAGGCATCTTATAGGTGAAAGGGGAGGCTGAGGGGGTGCCCTAGGCGGCCACACCACACCCTGGCGCGGGCCAGGCCTGGCCGCGCGGCCAGGCGGTGTGGGTGGCCCCTGGCCCCTCTCCGTCTCGTATTCTGGCTCCGTGTCCCCCTCGGTGAAATATTGACTTTGGCTTTTGTCCCGTCCAATTCCGAGAATATTCATTTTCTGACTTTCCTGGAACCGAAAATAGCAGAAAACAGGCAGCTAGCACTGTGGCATCTTGTTAATATGTTAGTCCAAGAAAGTGTATAAAAATACTCCCAAATGTGGACAAAACAAAAGAAAGTAGATATAAACCAAGCATGGAACATAAAAAATTATAGATATGTTTGCAACGTATCAGACGACATCTCCCCCACCCCATGATAATACTCAAGCTCCTAGCCCAATCCGAGGAAACACTCCTCTCGCACTGGATCATCATTCACCTCGGCGGGAGGGTGAAAATGTGGCATGGGTGGAGGTGATTCCCTGGAGGATGTGGCCATGTCAGACCAACGGGGTGACTCATCTACCCCACAGAGATAAGATCTTGGCGCTGGTAGTGCTGGTGCCGAACCAGTTTCGTCCGAGGTGTCCGTAACTCCGGCACCATCTCAACTTCAAGCTCAAGAACAAACAGCCTCTACCTCAGCCTCAGCATCAGTCCAACAGCAACAACACACATTGTTGGGGATATACTTTTCGGGTATCCTCACTGTGCCTCATTGACCAGGGTGGCCCACTTCGGGTTAGAGCTATGCTTCACGGGCGGCCTAGTCAGAGAGAAGAGACGGAGTCCAGTCCAGCTAAGGGAAGGCCCAGAAGACTTACCGACTTAGGCCTATGTAGTTACTTGTAGTTCAAGATGTACTCTGTAACCAACTCTTAGTCGTAGCCAGATAGGTATCTCCTGTAAACCCTAGGCCAGATATCTATATAAGCCATCCTAGGGACCAGCCTTTAGGGCACCTCACAATAGTCTACAATATCAACTCGCACAGGAGAAACCCCTATAACCCATATTCCAGCTCTGTCGTATTACTAGATTGCTAGCAGGAGTAGGATCCGTCCATCGTTGGCAGATTCGAACCTGGGTAAACTTGTGTGCTCACTGTCCTGGAACACCGTACGACTCACACCCCTATCTTCCACACGCCTTGAGGACCCCCTCATGGCATATTTGTCCTTAATTCGACAATGCTGACGATGATGCCGAGGGACTACTGAATGTCCTGGTTGTGCCACAATCGGCAAAACAGCCAAAGCAGCAAACCCAGAAGCACAAAAGTACCTCGGAAGAAAAACCCACCGCGGAAACAATAGTAGTCAACGCTACTTTCAGGTCTGGAGGACAAGGAGGGCACGGAGGCGGCCCCGGACATCGTCGTGGAACATCCAGAGTCCAAGGTAGAGGAAACCAGCAACCTAGCAAAACCTACTCTTGGGCTAACATTGCCAACAATCCGTGTGTGCATCATTTAGATGCCAACGGGGGCTCGTCCCACACAAATGTCGAGTGCCATTTCAATGACGACATCAAAAAAGACAAATTCGCTGGCTATAGGGACAAGCGACGAAAAGGAAAGAAAAATTCCTACAAAGAAAAACAAACCAAGGAAGATCCTGACATAGAGGAAGCAGAAGCTTCAAATCCCAAGTCGGATGGAAAAAAGACCTTCCCAACGAAGAAAGACACTTATGTCACTTTCCTTGGGTCTTAACCAACTAAGGTCAATAAGGCAGTAATGCATGAGCTCAACGCAACTCTTCCGGCTGTCCCTCACTTTTTGGATTGGTCGGAAGTGACAATCACCTTTGACCATGCTGATCATCCGCCTAAGTTGCACAGGCAAGGAAAGTATCCTCTGGTCATCAATCTACTTATTGACAACTATGGTTCTCCAAGACCCTCATGGACGGCGGTAGCAGCATCAACATCCTCTACATTGAAACGCTGCATCAGATGACGATCTCGGAAACACAGCTGAATCACAGCTGTGTGATTTTCCACGGAGTTGTCCCTGAAAGACAAGAAAATTCTCTGGGAGAGATCACTTTGGATGTTACCTTTGGAACTCCAAAGAACTATCAGATGGAGGCACTTTCCTTCGAAGTGGTCCCGTCCAAGAGCGCATACCACGCTATCTTCGTACGACCAGCTTACTTGGCTTTTATGGCTCATCCATGTTACATTTACAATATGATGAAAATTCCAGGTACCAAGGGCGTGATCACCATAAGGGGAGACCCTATGAAAGCACGAGAATGCAAGTACGGAAATACCGCCTTTGTTGAAGCCATACTGCACGCCCAGGAGATCAAGAAGACCATCGACCCATCCGAGATGCCCACAACAAAGGAGGTGACAAAGCCGACTCAGGAATTCAAGGCATCGGAAGAGACGAAGACAACGCCGTTGCAGGAAGGACATCCCTCAAAGGTGACACATATAGGTGTAGGTTTAGACCGCGCATAGTGATACATTGCAAATGTATCTATAATTTTTTATGCTCCATGCTTGGTTTTATCTACTTTCTTGTGTTTTGTCCACACTTTGGAGTACTTTTCATATGATTTCTTGGAATAACCTATTAACAAGAGCCACAGTGCCAGCTGCCTGTTTTCTGCTGTTTTTGGTTCCAGGAAAGTCAGAAAATGAATATTCTCGGAATTGGATGGGACAAAAGCCAAAGTGCCTATTTTTCCGGAAGACATCTGATGCCAGAATACGAGACGAAGAAGGGCTGGAGGTCGGCCACACCACCTGGCCGCGCGACCAGGCCTGACCCGTGCCAGGGGTGGTCTGGCCGATGCCAGCACCCCCTCGGCCTCTCCTTCCACCTATATATTGCCCTCGGGACCAAAACCCTAAGTACCCGATCAAAAATCCACGAAAGAGTCTGTAGCCGCCGTCATCTCCATCCCTAGATCAGGAGGGATCTGAAGCTCTTCCCGGCACCCTGCCGGAGAGGGGAATTCACCCTGGAGGCCTTCTTCATCACCATGCAAGCCTCCGGTGTGATGCGTGAGTAGTTCATCTCTGGACTACGGGTCCATGTAGTAGCTAGATGGCTGGTTCTCCTCCTTTGTGCTTTCATGTCTAGATCTTGTGAGCTCCGTTCATGATCAATATCATCTATTTGTAATTCTGCATGTTGTGTTTGTGGGGATCCAATGGATATTGAGATGCTATTTCAGATTGATTATTGATTCTATCATGTCTTTGTTATTTGTGATCTTGCATGCTTTTCGTTGTTAGTAGCTATCTTGGCCAAGTAGATGCTAGCAACTCCAAGAGTTAGTATTTATGCTTGATAGTGGGTTCATGCCTCTGGTAATCGGGGGAAGTGACAGAAATCTCTAAGGTACTAGATGTGATGTTGCTACTAGGGAGAAAACAACAATCCTTTGTTCATAGAACAGTCGTATTGTTTACTTTCCACGCAATTCGTAAAGCAATAATATGTTTCTTGCAACTTAATACTGGAGGGGGTTAGGATGATAACCTAAAGGTGGATTATTAGTCATAGATGCAGTTGGATGGCGGTCTATGTATAATGTTGTAATGCCCAATCAAGTTCCAAAGGAGTCAAGATGATTAGTATATGCATGTATTGCTTTCTCGATGTTTGTCAATTGCCCCACTATAATTTGTTCACCCAGCATGTTATCTATCTTAAGGAGAGCCAACTTTCTTAAGGAGGCTCTCCTTAGATAGATAACATGCTGGGTGAACAAATTACCCATCTTGAGTTTACTTGGTTCAAATCTTGAGTAGTTTCAAATATCCATCCACCTAGATTCGGATCGAGTTTACTCGCTTCGAATCTTGATTAGCATAGAATATCCCGCCACCTATATTTGGATCAAGTTTACTCGGTTCGAATCTTGATTAGCATCAAATATCCACCCACCTAGATTCAGATCGAGTTTACTCGGTTTGAATGTTGATTAGCAACGAATATCTAGCCACCTAGATTCGGATCGAGTTTACTCAGTTCGAATCTTGATTAGCATCGAATATCCAATCACCTAGATTCAAATTGAGTTTACTCGGTTCGAATCTTGATTAGCATCGAATATCTAGTAACCTAGATTCGGATCGAGTTTACTCGGTTTGAATCTTGATTAGCATCGAATATGCAGCCACCTAGATTAGGATCGAGTTTACTCGGTTCGAATATTGATTAGCATCAAATATCTAGCCACCTAGGTTCAGATCGAGTTTACTCGGTTTGAATCTTGAGTAGCATAAAATATCCAACTTTCTTAGTGACTAACAATTGTTTCTTGCAGATCTCGAACAATAGGCGTATCGCCGAGTTTCAGAGACTCCTCTTCTCGCACAGGGCCCCCTCCACTAAGCACAAGATATTGTTGCTTGAGCTGAAGAAGAAAAGTATGTCTTTTCTTTATTGCTGAAAGGGAATATATGCCCCCATGTGTGGTTTTGGTAATTATGACAATCTCTATGGACTAACGTGTAAATTGAGTTTCACTTGTAGGTTTGTCCATTGGCATCGCTTGGACCATGTGTTGGTTTCAAGGTTGAAAAAGAAGAAACAATATCAAGGGTTGTGTGCCTATTGGAATCGAGTAGAAGAAGAAGAAGAAGATCAAGTATGTCTTGAAGAAGAATACGAAGATGGAGTTCCTTATGGTCATATTCAAGACATCATCAAGAAACGAAGGGCAAGCTCAAGGTGCGCCATCTCTAGAATATCTCATGCTTGTAGCTTGCCATCCTCGGTGATCATGGAGTGATGAAGACAAGTTCAAAGAAGAGGTTTCCCCATGGAGTTTGGGGAAGCATTTCACAAGTCTTCATCAAGCAAGAGCGGCATTCCATCTTGAGAAGGACAAGACGTTCTACATCAAGCTCAAGTGGAATGCTCAAGGCAAAGGTATGATCTTGATAGGCTTTCTATTTTACCGGTCTCTTGTAGTGTTAGGAGACCGGGTTTAGGGATAGATAGCCGTACTATCAAGAGGGGCTCTCGAGCGCGTGCTCGATCGTATCTTTTGGAGAGATCTTAAACCTTTGCATACATAGCATCTTCTTTCTTGGTTGTTGTTTGGTCTTGTCCATGTGAGGATCTAGAGCTTGTGGTTATCTTCATAACAAGCTCTAGTTCGTCAAAAACGGATTTCCCTTGCATATCTTTTTGTGTTTTTGATCTTGCGGGTTTTTCGGCTCCACACCTTGGGAGATATCTCACATATATATATTTAAGTTATTGTGTTTCTAGTTTCTGAAATTTTCGTGACCGGTAGTTCCGGCGGGTCACCGGTAGTACCGCTAGGGCATTTTTGTCGCCGGTAGTACTGGTGTAAATTCCGGCCCAACTTTTGGTAACCCAATTTCGGTTCAGTACCCTCTCTGTTTTGGAGTGCGCTATTTGTCGGAACTTCGACCAGAATTTCCGGCTGTAATTCTGGACAGGGTTTTCTCTCTTTTTGCACCTTGTTTTTGGACCGTTGGCTAGGTGCCATTGGTAGTACCGGCCACCCACCGGTACTACCAGCCGTGCATGAAACTGTGCATAACGGGCAGTTCGGGGAGCCCTTTAAAAGGAGCTCCCCTTCCCCTTCGTGGGGTAGCTCTTTTGGTCCGTTTTCACTCTCTCTCTCCCCTCCATTGTTGACCTTGAAGAGCTTGCCCTCTCCCCTTCCCCTCCTATGATTCTTGCATCTTTTTGAGGGATTTGAGAGAGGAGATATAGATCTACAACCCCCACTAACCAAATCCCTTCTTTGTGAAGGAATCCTTGGGATCTAGATCTTGGAGAGTTTTGTGTTCTCCTCTTGTGTTCTTCCTCTCTTATTCCCCCAATAGCTTTTGTAGCTTTGGTGGAATTTGCGAGTGAAGGACTTGCCTCTTGCATTTGGTGCATAGGTTTGAGTTCTCCTCGGAGATTCGGCGAGTTCAAGCTCTTAGGCTTGTTTCTCTTGGGTTCTTGGAACCCTAGACATTTGTGTGGAGTTGTGGGGTGTTCTTGAGGCCTCCAATTGAGTTGTGGAGTTTCCTCAAGCTTGTTGGACTTTTGTGGCATTGTGGAGCCTTTGTGGCGTTTGTTGGGAGCCCTCCAATTGAGTTGTGGAGATTTCCCTAAGCCTTGTACGGGTTCGGTGACCGCCCTCAAGTATCCCATAGTGGAACGTGAGTAGGCCTTTGTGGCAAGCTCACGGGAGAATAGGGTGAGCCTTTTGTGGCGTCGGTGAGTTTCGTGCCTTCACATCTTGGGTGAATCCTTGTGTGGTGTTGGGTGAGCATCGAGTCACCACACCTCGAGGTGAGCCATTTGTGGCGTTCAAAGTACATTGTTCCACCACACCTCTCCAACAGAGACATAGCTTCTTTGGAAGTGAACTTCAGGAAAAAAATCATCGTCTCCGCATCCATCGGTTATCTCTCAACCAAGCCCTTTACTTATGCAATTTACATTGTGATAGTCATCGTGCTTAAAGTATTATATCTTGCTATCACCTTGTTGCTTGTCTTGCTTAGTATAGGTTGTTGGTGCACTTAGTTGAACCTAGTTGATATAGGTTTTGGCTTGATAAATTAAACGTTAAGTTTTATTCCGCATTTATTAGAGCCTAAAGCGTAATAATTTTAAAACCGCAATTTAAGTTTTGCTCGATTAGTGCGTCAGCTACTCAGGATATCGCGTTGGTTCGTAGAACAGATGTGTATAGGGTGGCGCAGCCCTCGAGTGGATAAATTGCAAAAATAAATAAAAGGACACAGAGTTTGGGGCACTTAGCTTTATTTATTCCTAGGATAGTACGAGGTATAATGTGTGGCTAAGTAGCCTTGGCTGAATAGCCTTATTTGTGATGTAAGAAATAAAAAACGACTAAGGGTAGAAGCGCCGCAGTTGCGCGACATTCTAGGGGTTGAAGTACACGACTCCTGTCTCGAAATCTTTGAGGCGATAGGCACCACCTAGGATTACTTCTGTAATCACGAACGGTCCTTCCCAAGGGGACTCGAGCTTGAGATTCCCTTGTTGCTTCAGTCATAGGACCAGGTCTCCTTCGACAAAGGACCTGGGGCATAGCCTTCTGCTGTGGTAGTTGCGTAGGTTCTGCTGGTAGATCATTGATCTTTCTGCGGCGATTTACCGTGCCTCATCAAGGAGGTCGACAGAGTCTTCGAGTGCAAGAGTTGACTCCTGCTTGCTGTAAGCGATCACACGTGGTGCCTTGTACCGTACCTCTGCGGCTAGCATTGCTTCAACACCGTGCACCATGAAGAACGAGGTATATCCCGTGACACTGTTTGGGGTTGTGCGTAGGCTCCAGAGTACGGATCCCAGCTCATCTGGCCAACATCCTGCAGCTTGTTCGAGAGGCCTGAGGAGTCGCTTCTTGATTCTGCCGCAGACGAGCCCATTGGCTTTTTCGACTTGACCGTTGGTCTGTGGTTGATCTACTAAAGCATAGCTTACATTGATTCCCAGGTCCTCACAGAAGCCCTGGAACTCTTTAGATGTGAAGTTTGTCCCATTGTTCGGGATGATGTTGTGTGGCACTCTGAAGCGATAGACAATGGACTCGAAGAACTTGACTGCACTGGCTCTAGATTGGTTAGTCACCGGCATGGCCTCTATCCACTTGGTGAATTTGTCGACTGCGACCAAGAGGTACACGTAGCCTCCTCGCGAGGACTTTGGGAGCTTGCCGACCATGTCGAGTCCTCATTGCGCGAAGGACCAGGCCAATAGAATTGGCTGGAGCTCTGCGCCAGGTGCATGTGATTTATCCGCGAATCGCTGGCAAGCGTTGCATTTTTGGACGATGTCCTTGGCGTCACGCATGGCCGTGGGCTAGTAGAATCTAGCTCGTAGAGCCTTGGCAATGAGGGCGCAACTGCCGGCGTGGTGTCCGCAAGTCCCCTCATGGATGTCGAGGAGAACGGCTCTTCCATCAGCATTTGAGACGCATCGTTGGAGTACTCCTATGATGATGTGCTTGTACAGTTCACCGTTTATAACAGCGAATGCCTTGGATCGCCACGCAATGTGTCGTGCATCGGTCGGATCGTCCGGTAGCCTCTTGCTGAGAAGGTATGTGATGTACGGTTGAGTCCAAGATGGCTCGATCATCATGACACTGATCGGTCCTTCGAGTCCTGTGTCAATCTCCAGGTCGTCGAGTGCCATTGCCTTATTGCGCGGTGCAGCCCCCGAGTCTGTTGTTGCGCTTGTTTTCTTCTCTGCGGCCTTTGACTTGATGGAGCGTTCGCAGATGCGCTTGAGAAATACCCCAGGTGGTATGGGGGCGCAAGTGGAGCCAATGTTGGCGAGTGTGTCTGCCTCTTCATTGCTTTCGCGGCCTATGTGCCGCAGCTCGCAACCGTCGAAGTCCCCTTCGAGTGTGTCGTAGAGGTCGCGCTAGGCGATCATATTGTCGTTCAGTGCGTCGCACTCGTGCATTGTATGGTTGACGACCAGCTTGGAGTCGCCGTATATTATGAGCCTCTTGGCGCCGTAGGCTTTTGCCATCCTCATCCCGTGTAGCAGGGCCTCGTATTCAGCTTCATTGTTGGAGGCAGTGAACTGCATTCGTAGAATATATTTCAGCTTGTCTCATTGGGGCGATGTCAGTATGACACCTACGCTAGCTCCGTCCTTTCGCTTGGATCCTGCGAGTTGCATTGTCCAGAGGTAGGACATATCTGGTTTTTCAGGGAGCTGATTCTCCAGCAAGTGCATGAGAAAGTCAGGGAGAACTTGCGACTTGATTGCGTCGTGTTTTTTATATGTAATGTCTCGTGGAGACAGTTCGATTCCCCAAAGCGCGACTCGTCCGGTGGCATCGGGATTGTTGAGGATATGTCCAAGCGGGGCATCGTTGACCACCACGATTGGGTGTTCCTGGAAGTAGTGGTGCAGTTGCTGGGGTGTCATGAAGACGTCGTACGCCAGCTTCTGGTAGTGCGGGTACCGCTTCTTTGTTGGTGTGAGTACCTCGCTGAGGTAGTAGACTGGGCGTTGTACCCCGTGGACCTTGTTTTCCTCGGCTCGTTCTACCATGAGCACTATGCTGACCACCTGGTTGGTGGCGGAGATGTATAGCAACAGTGGTTCCCTTTCGCATGGGGTCACCAGTACTGGCGAGGTGGACAGTAGACGCTTGAGGTCTTCGAATGTTCCTGTGCCTCGTTGGTCCACTCGAACTTGTCAGCTTTGTGGAGAAGTTGGTAGAAGGGCAGTGCCTTTTCGCCCATTCGACTGATGAATCGACTGAGCGCCGCGTTTCGCCTAGCCAGCTGCTGGACGCCTCTTATGTTCTTCAGCTTCTCCATGGCCAATATTGCTTTTATTTTCTTCGGGTTCGCCTCGATCCCTCTCGTGGAGATGAGATACCCGAGTAGTTTCCCAGATGGTACGCCAAAGGCGCACTTGTCCGGATTGAGCTTGATCGGGTAGCGGTCGAGATTGGCGAAGGTTTCGCGCAAATCGTCAATTAGTGAAGCTTCCTCTTTGGTCTTGATTACGATGTCGTCAACATAGACTTGAATGTTGCGACCAAGTTGGTTCTTGAGGCAAGCCTGCATGCACCGCTGATAGGTTGCTCCTACGTTTTTTAGCCCGAAGGGCATTGTGTTATAGCAGAACACACCAAAAGGCGTTGTAAACGCTGTTTTTTGTTGATCCTCTTCCTTTATTCGAATCTGATTGTAGCCTGAGTAGGCGTCAAAGAAGCAGAGGCGCTCACATCCCACGGTGGAGTCGATGATCTGATCAATTCGCGGCAGCGGGAAGTGATCCTTTGGGTAGTGCTTATTCAGAGAGGTAAAATCCACGCACATCCGTAGGATATCCGTGTCCTTTTTTGGTACTAGCACCGTGTTGGCGAGCCAAGTGCTTTCCTTGATCTCGCGTATGAATTTGGCGTCGAGGAGTCTGTTGATCTCCATTCCGACCACTTTTTCTCTTGGCTCAGACAGTCGCCGAATTGTTTGTTTGACTGGCCTTGCGTCTGGGTTGACATTGAGTGCGTGCTCGGTGAATTCCCTGGGAACTCCTGGCATGTCCGCTGGACACCAGGCGAAGATTTCCCAGTGCTCACGGAGGATTCGACGAGCGCGAGTTCCTATGCGGGACTCAAGTTGTTGGCGATGAGGGCCGTCTTGTCGGGATTTGATGGGTGGACCTAAACTTTCTTTGTGTGCACCGATGAGTCAAAGGACAGGTCGGGTGAACTTGGCCGGCTCAGGGGAGGCAGACTGTTGTCTGTCGACTCCTTCAATCGTGCGAGTTCTTCCTGCATGCCGAAGGACTGGAAAATTCTGTTGAATTCCCTGTCGCAACTGTCGGACCTTTCGAAGCTCCCGTTGATTGTGATGACGCCGTTGGGGCCTGGCATTTTCATCTGTAGGTAGGCGTAGTGCGGTACTGCCATGAACCTGGCAAACGCGACACGTCCGAGGATGTAGTGGTATTGTGAGGGCCAGTCGACGACTTCGAAGTCGATGCGTTCATGTCGAAAGTTTTTCAGCGTGCCGAAGATGACGTCAAGGTTGATTTTACCAAGGGGATATATGCCCTTGCCTGGGACGATGCCGTGGAATGTCGTGTCCAAGACCTCTAAGCAGGTCAGAGGGATCCTCATTGCTCGCAAGGTATTTGCGAACATGAGGTTAATGCCGCTTCCACCGTCCATGAAGACGCGACACATGTCGAAGCCTCCGATCTGTGCCTTGAGTACGAGGGGACAATGGCCTGGACGAGGTACTTGGCGCGGGTGGTCGCGCTTGTCGAAGGTGATGCAGGAATCGCTTCCACTGAGGTACTCAGTTGTGGATGGTGGTGAGTTTGTCACCAAATTGACTTGGCGAGTGATGGCCTTTTGCACCTGGTTGGAGGGGCGGCCTTTTTGGATCATCATGGTACCCATGGCCCGTGGGTACGGCTCGCCTCCGTGATGCTGGTCAGGCGCAGCTGCAGCTGGCGGTGGTCTAGGTGGTGGTGGGGGAGCTCCATGAGCCACATCTCCTAGGGCGGCTCCGTAGCCCCTGTTGACCGCGTCGCGATTCATCCGAGCCAGGCCCTCATGAAGTTTGAGGAACTCGTGGCAGTCTTTGAGGATGTGGCTGGATTTCTTTTTGTTGTCATGCTTGTCGATGTAGAAGTTCACGGTGCACGACCCGGATAGCTTGTCCTCAATGGATGTTGCGGGTGCCTCGTCACGAGTGCGGCGTTGCCATACTTGCATGGTTTTCCTGGAGTTGCGATATCCGTCATTGCGGTAGCCACTGTTGCAGCCGTCGTCGCGCTTGTCGGCGTAGCCGGCTACGACCATATTGATGTTGCCGCGGTCATCATAGATGCGCATTCGATGTTTGCTTCGGTGATCGCATCTGTGCTCGAGTTCTGCTTCGTCGTTGGAGTGAACACGATTTTTCACCGAATCTTCTCCATCTGCCCGCCGATTTGCGATTCCATCAGGTGGTTGATGGTTTTGGGCTTCGAGCGGCCCAGCTCCTCCCTGAGCTCTATGCGACGAACGCCGTTGTTGAATGCGTCAATCGCCCGGTCCTCCGAGATATTTTCCGCGGAGTTCTTGATGATGGACCACCTCTGGATGTACGAACGTAACAATTCGGCGATCTTTGCTGGCAGCATCTCAGCTCTTCGATTGATGCGGGCCTTTTGTAGGTGCCCTTGAAGTTGCGCACAAAGCTGTAGACCAGCTCGTCCCATCTGCGAATGGATACGCGCGGGAGGTTATTGAGCCAAGCTCGGGCGGCGCCCTACAGCTGTAGCTGTAGGCATTGCATGGCTGTGCTTCGAATCCCACCATGGAGCCTGACGGAGGAGATGTGGTCTTCTAACCAGATTTTCGGGTCCTGCAAACCGTCAAGCTTTGGGTTCTCTGATGGGAGCTTGAACCCCTTAGGCATTTGCTTTTGTCTGATGGCCCTGCTGAAGCATCTGGCGCCACAGAGCTCTACATCTTCGTCTTCTGAGTCAGTCGATCGGGCACGTCGCGCCCTTGACTTGTCGATCTTGCGCTGCGTGATGTCATCACGCGCGTCGTAGTCGTGGTCGTGTCGCCGTGAGCAGCGACGTCGAGACAGGTCATGGCTGTCGTCGCTGGACGAGGATGAGGAATAGCGTTTTGCCACAGCCTTGTTTTTCTTCGGCTCCGGCGTCGGCTCTTTGTCGAGAGCGGCCTCGATTAGCCCCAAGCTTGCGATCGTAGATCGGTGCATGGCAACTCGAGGATCTCTAGCTGGCGGCTGGTTGTTGAGTAGGTACATGGTGGCCGTTGTCACTGCTACTTGCGGCGTCTTCGGGACCACGTTGCCCCGTGTGTCGACTGTCATGGATCCAAAGTCGAGGACTTTTGTAGCTTCTATGCATTCCTTCTCGGTGAGGTGAACCATTCGAGATCGCCTCTTGTTGGCCACGTACTCGTTGCCTTTGGAGGAGGATCCTCCGTGGGAGGAGAGTCCGACCCTTCAAAGGCTCGACTCGTCTGCCGCCTTTTTACGCGCTTCAAGTTGCGCGATTGTTTGTAGCTGGCGTCTGTACTCTTCTTTCAGTAGCCAATGGTAGCCCCTCAGCAGTTCTTGCGGCATGCCTGGGGGCAGAGGATTGCCTCACAGGGCGTCTCGGTAGCGAGCCCACTCGAGATCGTTGATCTTGATCACGACACGCTCACCAGTGTGCTCGTTCACCATGGTGGGGCGCTCGACTGCCCCTCCGTTGTTGATAGGGGCGCCATTGGTGGGGCCGCCATTGGGTGGTCCGCCATTAGGTATGCCACCGTTTGGTGGGTCGGTTCCATTGCCACCGTTGCCCGTGTTGTCGCGATTAGCGGAGGAGTCGCCAGTGTTGATGACGGCGCACATGAAGTGGTTGGGGAAGCTGTTGCTCCCACAACTTTCAGATTCGGAGCCGTAGGCTCCATCTTCAGTTGCTAGATCACCCAGATCGGATTCACGACTGCTGTCACTGACCGTATTCTCGACTGTTGTCGAGGCATTGAGCTCACTGAGGGTGCCGATCGGTGGAGGGAACCACGATGCTAGGGCAATCGATGGTGTTGTCGGCTGGTCTAGCATGCGAAGCGTGCCCACCTGACCAACTTGGAAACGGAAGCTCCCGATCGCCAGGCTAATTCCATCGCCCACGGACTCGAAAGCCGAGCGAGTGGCCGGCGTGTGGACGGTGAAGTCGAACGCGCCGAAGAGCTGACGAATCTCTGCTGTTGTGGAGTTGTAAATCGCAGTTGATGGGGCCGAAGAAGCCGCAACATCGGCACTCCTTATTCCCACAGACGGCGCCAATTGACGAGGGTTTAACTCATCAATGCCCATTGTTATGGACTTGGGTTTTGGAGAAGGAGGGAGCGCTGGATGCATCAATCGGCTAGCAAACAAGCACACAGGGATGCAAGGTTTACCCAGGTTCAGGCCTCGTAGAGGTCCCTACTCCCGCTTGTCTGCTCGTGGAATTAACAGAGGAATCGACGATTACAATGGTGTGCAGATGCTATCTGGCACGAGTTGTGGAAACTAGGGTTGCGTGTGTCCTCCTCGCTGCCCCCTCCTAGCCTTTATATAGATAGGCTAGGTCTCGGGTAGCGGATCGAGTCGGTTATAGGTTAGGGTTTTCCCTTTAAACTTTCTATCTTTAGCTTCTTCTTATTCCGCAAGCAGTCGAGAGTCCGTAGGTTACTCGAGTTCTCCATTTGGGCCTTGGCAATGTCATGGGCTTCCGTTGTATTTGGGTCGTATATACCAAGCTCGAGTACCTGCAGGGTATACCCAAGTCACCTATTCACCCCCTCTAGGCGGCATTTGTTTCCATTTCAATTGGTCCTAGTGCTCTTTTGTGCTTGATTAGCCAAGTTAACTTATGACTCGGATTTTGCGAGCCGGGGTGGAGGCCCAGAACCAGGAGCTGTAGAAGCTCGTGGCCGAGATAGAAGGTATTTTTCCTCTTGCCCCTTATCCTTTGTCCTTCTCCCCTCTAGCTTGGCCGGGTAAAAAATCCTTGCAGTGTCTCATCAAGATAGCATATCCATGCCTGAATTGATCCTTCATATTCTCGAACAAGCAGGGCAGCTGATACGTCCATTTTGCATCACTATTTTATATCATAATTTACTGTTATTCATTGATATATTTCATATTAAGAGATGATACTTATGTTATTTCATCTATTTTTGCATGATTGATGACTTTTGGAGGATGAACGACCGGAGTCAGGATTCTGATGGAAAAAGCGCTATCGAGATGCAATATTCGTGAAGATCAGAAAATCCCAGAAAATATACGAAATTCCTATTTTTCCATAAGATGAAGAATGCCAGAAGGGGAAGTGGAGATGGGCCACAGGGGGCCCACACCACCCCCTGGAACGGGCCCCCCTGGGCCGTGCCACCAGGTGGTGTGGCCACCCTGGCCCACCTCTGGAATCGCCCTTTGGCGTATATAATCCCCTTGAAACCCTAAGACTCGGGGGGCAACCACAGAAAGATTCCGCTGCCTCTGCAGGGCAGAAACTACAGAGAGAGAAAGAGCTCTCCAGTAGGCAAAAATCTGCCGGGGAAATTCCTTCCCGGAGAGGGGAGATCGTCGCCATCAACCCCATCATCAAGCTAGACTTCATCGGGATCATCATCATCTCCACCATCATCTCCACCAGCACCATCACCACCACACCATACCGCTGTAACAATTGGGTTGAATCTTGCATAGTTCTTAGGGGAAACTTTCCCAGTATTGATTACTTGTTGTAGTTGATGCTATTGAGTGGAACCATTGAATTATTGTTCATGTTCAGGTTGTTACTTATCATTATTTCATCTTTGATCTTGATCCATATGATGCCTCGTGAGTAGTTCGTTTAGTTCTTGAGGACATGGGAGAAGTCATGTTGTTAGTAGTGGAATTGTGTTGAGAAAGATTTAATGGTTTGATATTTAAGTTGTGGTGCTATTCTTATAGTGGTGTCATGTGAACGTCGACTACATGATACTTCACCTTTATGGGCCTAGGGGAATGCATTGTGTATTTGGCTACTAATCTTGGGGTTGCTGGAGTGACAGAAACCTAAACCCCCGTTAGGAAACCATTGCATAAGGGAGTGTAGGATCTCAGAGTTTAAGGCTGTGGTTAGGTTTTTATCTTAATTACTTTCTTATAGTTGCGGATGCTTGCAAGGGGTATAATCACAAGTATGTATTAGTCCAAGTAAGGTCAGTACATTAGCATAGGTTCACCCACACAACACTTATCCAACCAGAGAATATTAATCAACTATATGAAGCGAAAGCACATGACAATATTCCCATGTGTCCTCGGGAATGTTTGGTCATCTTAAGTAATACAACCGGCTTGTCCTTTGCTAAAGAAAGGATTGGGCCACTTGCTGCAATTATTATTATTGTATTTTATTTACTCACACTTTATTTATCTCCATTATCAAAAAACCCTAAAAATTCGTTTGCTAAGTATTTACAGAGAATTCCTGATCCAAACCACTTGTCAACACCTTCTTCTCCTCATTGGGTTCGACACTCTTATTTATCGAAAGTACGACGGTACACCCCCTATACTTGTGGGTCATCAATACTATTTTTTGGCACCGTTGCCGGGGAGTGAAGCACTATTGAAGAGTGGAACTGGTAAAGGGAACTTCTACTGTGAGTATTGTTTATTTCTGTTTGTTACTTTATTTCAACATGGATAATTCACTTAGTTTATTATTTTAGAATGCTACAACCACTTCTAAGGTAGTAGATGAACCACCACCTACTGAAGTTGATCCTTTTAAAATACCTACAAAAATTGTTGATCGTGTTATGGATAACTACTATTTTGGAGATGGAACTGTCCATCCCAGTGATCATTTACTTTTTATACATGAATTATATGGATTGTTCAAGTGTGCAGGTATTACAACATATCAAGTTAAGAAAAAGTTATTCTCTATATCATTGAAAGGCAGAGCTGAGGAATGGTATAAGCTGCTAAAGAATGGCTAATCTCTTGAATGGGAGGAAATTGTACCTCTCATTTATTCCAAATTTTATCCTCCTAGTGAGATTCATAAAGATCAGAATCAAATATATAACTTTTGTCCTTGTAATGGAGAGAGTACCTCCCAAGCTTGGGGAGACTGAAGTTACTAATGCTCAAATGTCCTATTCATGAGCTCCCCAATAATATTATTATCAATAACTTTTATGCAATGCTTTGTCTTCATGATAAGGATTTATTGGATGCTTCTTGTGCTGGATCATTTACACGTATGAAAGAAGAATCTAAATGGGATCTTCTAGACCATATTCAAGACAATGTTGAAGCATGGGAGAATGAAAAAGGAAGAAAGTAAGGTATAAATTATGATTATGAATGCATTAAATCTTTTATGGGAACTGATGACTTTCATAATATTAGTGTTGCTTATGGTCTTGATTCTCAAAGTATTGCAAATTGTTTTAAGGCCTTTGCCTCTTATATTGAAATTCCTTAAAAGAAATGGAACAAGTATCATGAGCCATATAAAGATATTATTAATTGTGTTCCTGCTAGAAATACTGAAGTTTATACTGCTGATCATATTTTACCTGAACCTTACATCGAGAAAATACCTTTCCCTGTTAAGGTAAAGGAATATTCTATGATAGCTAGTATGGTTAACAAAAGTACAAAGAAAGTTGTAGAACCTGATGAACAAATAGATGTTGAACCTGCAGTAGCAAATGTGAAAGACCTTGTCACTAAAAATGTAGAAGATGGACACATTATCCTTTGTAAGGATACTTCTAATATTGTTTCACATCCAAGTAGAACTAGGAAAGCTAGTGTCCCTGTGTTTTCTGTTAGAATAAGTGATCATTGCTACTATGGTTCATGTGATAGTTATATCGTTAAATTTATTCATAATGCTGAAAGTTATTATGAGAGAGGGGAAAATGTTTTTATGCATCTCAATAATATTAAGTTTCCTCGCTTTATGCTGAAAGTCTTTATGTTGCACTTGTTTTGCCTTCCTATGCTGTAGCCTCTTGTTTCAATAATTTATTTTCTTACAAAATTCCCTTGCATAGGAAGTGGGTTAGACTTAAATATGTGTATATTTGCTTCTTTATTCTCTTTTTACTTTAATTCATATTCTTATGTGAGCATCATTGAAATTATCATGCCTATCTTAATGGCTATAAAGAAAGAGCTTTTTGGGAGACAACCCATTATATTTTTGCTTTCAGTTTATTTTTGTTTATTTGAGTCTTGGAAGTTATTGCTTCCGCAATAACCTCTCCTTACCCTTTTTGTTTGGTTTTTGTGTCAAGATTAGCCTCTAATGAGAGAGAAGTAAGATTTGGGGAAGTTGTTGTCCCGACACAGATTTTTGTGCTTCACTGTAAAAATCGTGAAAAATCCCAGAATGTCGTACTGATCTGTAAGTTTTTGTGTGCATGCCCCAGGTTATTATTTAACTTTCGTTAGTTTTACAATTTTTGATTTGAGCAACAGAAGATTTTCGAAAAAATTGATCTTTACCTGCTGGTCTGTTTTGACAGATTTCTGCCATTTTTGCATTTGCCTCTTAAATCGGTTTCCTTTTTAAATTCTTTTGGGATTTTGAAAGGAGTTGCTACAATAGATTATGTTTTGATGGACTTCAGTTGAAATTGAGCCTAAAGGTTTATTATCTTGCATGCACTAATGTTGCTAATGAAGATTGTGTGAAGTTTTGTATGAAAGAAATTTTCAAGTGTTAGGAGAGAATGATGTAATGAGATGAAGAATGGTCAAAAGACTCAAACTTTGAAGATATTGATATTATTCCAGTGGTGACTCCGGAAGAATTTACTAAAGACCAAATTCAGAAACCTGCAGAGTCCATTTTTGAATAGGTAATAGTTTTGGTAAGAAAAGGTCCACGAAAAACTTTTCAATTTATATTTTTGTAGTTTTTATCTAACATGGAAGATAATGAGTCAAAAAAGGGACGAAAACGGAGCCCGGGGGGCTCACACCACCCCGTGGCGCGGGCCCACCTGGCCGCGCCACCAGGGGGTGTGGCCACCCCGGAGCCCGTGTCCGACCCGTTTTCTCCCACTACCTTCCTTTTGTTGTTAAACTTCGTGATATATAATACCCCAGATTCCCCGAGGTTCGCATATCGTGTTCTCGTCATGTTTTCGTTTCGATCTGTTTTTGATAGGCAGATTCTCAGTTTTGGAGCCACAATGTCTTCCTCTAGATCACCCAAGGAGGATTCCTCTGCGGACATCATCAACCCGTACATGTATGAGTTGAAGATTCACCCCAAGGAGTTGTCACTCAAAGATGGGAAGGTACAGAAAAAGAGGTTTACGGCCCTAAAGGAGAAGGTAGTCTGGAGGACAGGATGGAGGCACTAGAGCAAGAAGTCTTTAGGTACAAGAAGATGGCAGAATGCAAAGTGGATATCATCCATAAGATAAGTTCAGAACTCATCGCCGAGCACAAGAAGGAGACTGCTAAGCTTAGGGATGATATTCTCTCACTCCATTGAACAACCAACCAACTACAAGCACAACTATACGACATGCAAAATCAAAACTATGAGTATGAGGCTAGGTTTAATAAACACATAAGTTCGGCTACTAGTTTCAGGATATTGGAAACCAAGACGTCCTTTGTTGATGGGGAGCCTTTACCATGGAAGTCTGATGATGACGAGAGAACACCACCACCACCACTGAAGGAGTAATTCGCCATCAGGTTTTGGCATCCCCTTGGTTTGTTCCAAGCTTGGCGGAGTACCACGGTATCACATCATTATCTTTCATCTTTTTACCTTTTTAGTAGAGTCATATCATGAATAGAGAAGTTATCATATAGGATGGTTTGCATTGTGGAAGTATCTCTCCTCTAGTTAGTTATCTATGTATCCCTTGGTGTGAGTTGCCGTTATGGAATATTAATGAGAATTTCTATCATTTACTTTTTGCACATCTTATTTTAGTTTACAATTTATGTTATATGATTGATCTTGTTGTTAGTATTGATATCACTTTGGGATCATTAAGTAAATTTAGTTGGTTTTGGCAAACCTAGCTCTGGTCAGTAGCAACACTATTTGAGGATTGAATGGAAAAGAGAAAAGTTCTTTTAGAAATATAATTTCATTATATTTCTTTCTTGATTGGCTCATAAGCTTAGTATTCTCTAGTTAAGATCTTTTGTGTTTCCAAGGAAGATTGCATGATTGTTTCTATCACTTGTATGTTTGTTTGTTTCCTTCAACTCTTATGCTTTCTACCCAGCCCTGCTAGCCAAAAACCTATATTGAGAGGGAATGCTTCTCGTGCATCCAATCCTTGAACTAAAACCTATGCCATTTGTGTCCACCATATCTATCTATTAGCATTATTTCTATTTCAAGTAAATTCTCGAGTTTTATCTATCTTCCAAATTAAACTTGTTATGTGAAAATTAGTGATTAAAGCTCTCACAAACTTGGTGGCACACTTTATTTTCTTATACTTAATAAATTTGAACCATTGTGACTATCTTATGAAGCTTGTATGCTTGCAAATTATAAATTGGGAGTTAGCAAAACCATGTTATATGGGGTCCGCTTTCAATATTGCACTTATTATTTAGTTGATATCATGTTCTTTTGTTTATGGATGTTGGTGGTGTGAAATAAAAGGGGAGCTTATAAGCTCATGGAGTTTGTATATGTGTTAGAGAAACGCCTGGGTGGCTAGCCTAAGCCATGCCTAATCATGGTGGAAACTTGTAGCATAACCATAGTGGCATTCTATGAAGCATCCTCAATAAAAACCTATGTAAATAACAAATAAAAAGATCGCTGAGATGCTCACTGTCTATTGCCTTGTCATTTTGATATGGGATAGCTCCTGTGTCATGGGGCAAGGGGTACCCCGTTGGCGGTTCTCTATGATACACATACACTTACAATGACAAGAACTTATCGGAGACCAATGTTGAGTAGCATGAGGTCTGTTACTCGTACTCAAGGGGCATGACATTTTCAACTTATAATTTGCCAAGCATATAACTCATATTTTCCCTCACATTAACCTTAATCACTTCAAGATGCCTATGATAGGGGCAATGAGGGCTCAAAGCTAGTAAGTACCATAATTTTTGGAAGCTCTTTATGAAACTTGAAATCCCTGCTTCCCTCTGCGAAGGGCATATCTTTTACTCTTTAGTTGAGTCAGTAAACCTATTCCTTTCTATCTCAAGCAAGCATTTGAGTTGTTGTGATTCAATCATCCATATGATGATTTATTCAATCATGTTTCTCATGTTCCTTGTTTTGCACACCGCTCTTATCTGAGTGAATATTACTTTGAAAGCTATCATTGAAAACCCCATTATGTTTGACTCCTGCAATTTGTTAACCATTTTCTGACCAAGAACAAAGTTTGCCATTACCAATTATGATTTACTTTGTGTATCTTTATTGTGTTTCCCTTACTCATTGCAAGTTAAGTTATATAATAGTGAGTTGTTTTCTATTATGATTTGTGTATTGATGAATGTGATGCTTCTTGTCTGTATTCTATTTATCGACACTTCAGTCCATAAACCTGTGGTCATGTTTATTGAGCTCGGTTTTCGCTTGGGGACAAGCGACGTCTAAGCTTGGGGGAGTTAATACGTCCATTTTGCATCACTATTTTATATCATAATTTACTGTTATTCATTGATATATTTCATATTAAGAGATGATACTTATGTTATTTCATCTATTTTTGCATGATTGATGACTCTTGGAGGATGAACCACCGGAGTTAGGATTCTGATAGAAAAAGCGTTGTCCAGATGCAATATTCGCGAAGATCAAAAAATCCCATAAAATATATGGAAATTCCTATTTTTCCAGAAGATGAAGAATGCTAGAAGGGGAAGTGGAGATGGGCCACAGGGGGCCCACACCACCCCCTAGCACCGGCCCCCCTAGGCCGTGCCACCAGGTAGTGTGGCGACCCTGGCCCACCTCTGTCATCGCCCTTTGGCGTATATAATCCCCTCGAAACCCTAAGACTCGAGGGGCGACCATAGAAAGATTCTGCTGCCTCTGCAGGGCGGAAACTACAGAGAGACAAAGAGCTCTCTGGCAGGCAGAAACCTGCCGGGGAAATTCCTTCTCGGAGAGGGGAGATCATCGCCATCAACACCATCATCAAGCTAGACTTTATCGGGATCATCATCATCATTTCCACCATCATCTCCACCAGCACCATCACCACCACTCCGTACCGATGTAACAATTGGGTTGAATCTTGCGTAGTTCTTAGGGGAAACTTTCCTGGTGTTGATTACTTGTTGTAGTTGATGCTATTGAGTGGAACCATTGAATTATTGTTCATGTTTAGATTGTTACTTATCATTATTTCATCTCTGATCTTGATCCATATGATGTCTCGTGAGTAGTTCGTTTAGTTCTTGAGGACATGGGAGAAGTCATGTTGTTACTAGTGGAATTCCGTTGAGAAATATTTAGTGGTTTGATATTTAAGTTGTGGTGCTATTCTTCTAGTGGTGTCATGTGAATATCGACTACATGATACTTCACCTTTATGGGACTAGGGGAATGCATTGTGTATTTGGCTACTAATCGTGGGGGTTTTCAGAGTGACAGAAACCTAAACCCCCGTTAGGAAACCATTGCATAAGGGAGTGTAGGATCTCAGAGCTTAAGGCTATGGTTAGGTTTTTATCTTAATTACTTTCTTGTAGTTGCGGATGCTTGCAAGGGGTATAATCACAAGTATGTATTAGTCCAAGTAAGGTGAGCACATTAGCATAGGTTCACCCACACAACACTTATCCAACCAGAGAATATTAATCAACTATATGAAGCGAAAGCACTTGACAATATTCCCATGTGTCCTCGAGAACGTTTGATCATCTTAATTAATACAACCGGCTTGTCCTTTGCTAAAGAAAGGATTGGGCCACTTGCTGCAATTATTATTGTTGTCTTTTATTTACTCGCACTTTATTTATCTGCATTATCAAAAAACCTAAAAATCCGTTTGCTAAGTATTTATAGAGAATTCTGATCCAAACCACTTGTCAACACCTTCTGCTCCTCGTTGGGTTCGACACTCTTATTTATTGAAAGTACTATGATACACCCCCTATACTTGTGGGTCATCAGCAGCATCAGGCTCAGCTGAAGGAGAAAGACGAAGAGATCTCTCAGCTCCGTGCCGAGAATTAAAATTTGAAACAACTCTAGAAGACTAAGCTTGATAAGCTGGATCAGGAGTTCACCAAGGAGAAGAGTCGACTCACTGGCCAACTTGAGAAGGACAAAGAAATTCTCTAGGAGGCCGAGGTCAAATTTGAGTCGGTGAACACCGGGCTCGAGGATCTCCAGAAAAAGCAAGCTACTTGGTTGGCTGAACCTTGCTGGATTAACGGCATCATAGCTTGTGAGTTTCCTAGTGCTAACTTTTTCCTTTACTGTCGAGGTTTCCCCTTTTCTTTTATCATTCTCTCCGACTTGCTCTTTTTGCTTATCCTCTTAGGTGACTTCCCCCAGTCCAAGGCCCATGCTGACATTTCCATCCACAAGTTCCGGGAGAAGAAAGCCAAGGCTGGTCCCCTCCCCGAAGAATATGACATTGATGATTCCTTGGTTGGTATCTCGGCTAGCCTCGGACCCATGAAAGTCTTCGGTGTTGGGATATTGGATGCTTCCAGCATTTCATGTGCTTTGGCCGGAAGAGACTGCTCCCAAGAAGGTCGCACAACTGTCCAAGAAACTAATGGACTACGAGATGCAATTTAACTTGTGGAGCGAATCAGCTGCCTGCGCTGGTGTCAACATAGCCTTATCCTTTGTGCTATTCTTGTACGAAGGTATCAATTTAGATACTCTTCAAAACATGCGCACTGGTTCGCGGTGGACAACTGATCCGGAGCACATCCAACGCTGCCAAGCTCGAGCCTACCAATTTATCCAATATGCCAATACGCATAGATGGAATGAAGGGCCGAGCTTCCTCCATGAGGTCGATGACGAATATGTCGAAGAGGATGCTGGCAAAGATGAAGAGAGCCCGGATGACCCCGAGGTTAACGCGGATGATGAAGTGGGAGCCGAGGTTCCCAACCCTGAAGCTGTCGTTCCTCCTCCAGCTGATGATTATCCGGCTGCTGCTGCACCTTAGGGATATAAACATTGAACTTGGTTGATTCCTTGGTATGCCAGACGCATATGTATAAAATAGTTGAAGTCATTTTGCTACTGATATGCTCTTATGCCGAATCCTTTTGGGCGAAGTCCCCGAGTTTCATTTTCTTATTTGCTCAATCTTCTGATTCGGCTCGTGTCTATCATTTTTCGGCGTTCGACTTACTAGTCCAAGATAAAAAAATAAAATTAACAATACTTAAAACCATGAGAGTTAGCTCAAAGTGATTCGGCATAACATTAAAGAAAGTAAATGCAAGGGTTAGTCCAAAAAACAAATGTCAGCCCGATTATTTTCCCTTCCTTAGTCGTTTTTCATGTGTGTAGCATTTGCGGGCTTTTCCTCTTGATTGCCATGAAGACAATCTTTTGGACAACAGCAAGTCGAAGAGTTAGCCTTTGGTGCCGACTAATTATTAACTTGGCCTAAGGGGTAAGAAATTTAAGCCAGCTGATATATAAAATGTAAGTACAGAAAAAGACAATTACTACTAAGGCAGTCCCCGGGTTTCTACTTGAGGTGCTGAGGTTTCATTAATTAGTTCATTGCCGACATATAATCGTACATATGAGAGTTTGAGATACATACACTTCAACTAAGTGTAAAATGGACGAAGAAGTGCTACATTCCATGGCCTTTTCGATTCTTCTCCCGACCTATCTGCCTTATTCTTCTCCTGTGCTTAAGCATCAATAAGATAGTATGCATCATTGTGCAATGATTTTCCCACAATAAATGGTCCCTCCCATGGAGGTGATAGTTTATGCATGCTGGTAGTGCGTTGAACTAGCTGAAGAACCAAATACCCTTCCCGAAAAACTCGGAGGTTTACTTTCCGGCTGGCTATAATAGTGTTGGAGATTCTGCTGATAGATGGTGGATCTGGACAATGCCAATTCTCTTGCCTCTTCTAGCAGATCAACATCATTTTGCCGGGCCTCTTGCACGTTGGCTGAAGGGAATATGCCCGAGAGGCAATAATAAAGTGGTTATTATCCTATTCCATGTTTATGATAAATGTTTATTTTGCATGCTATAATTGTATTGATCGGAAACATCAATACATGTGTGTTTAATAAACAAAAAGGGTTCCTAGTTATGCCTCTCTTATAGACTAGCTCGTTGATTAACAAGATGATCAAGGTTTCCTGATCATGGACATTGGATGTCGTTAATAACGTGGTCACAACATTGGTGGAATGATGTGATGAACATTCATCCGAAGTATAGCATTACGATCAAAGTCATTATGTTTATATTGCTATAACATCATACGAAGTAATCTTTATCCTTAGACCATGATATCATGTTAATTGCTAACACCGGAAAAGTATCTTGATAACATCAAACGTCACACCGTAATAGGGTGACTATAAAGATGGGTTCAGTGCTACGAAGGTGTTATGTTGAGGCTCATGGATCAAGAGTGGAATTTGTCAATCTAGATGACGGATAGATATACTCTGGGCCCTCTCGGTGATATCACATTGAAATATCTTGCAAGCAAGTGATGTGATCACTAGAATGTTATATCACGAGAATGAGAAAAGAGTGCATGTCGAAAACAAGATCAAACTAGGTATGGAGATACCGATGATCGAATCTCGGACATGTAATATATCGCAAGACAAAGGGATTTAGTTACAAGCGTTAAAGGTTCTCACGATCACAGAAGTCATTGTTGAATGTGTAGGAGTCAGTACGGATCTCTAGGTCCCTCTGCTGATTATTGATCGGAGAGGGGTCTCGATCATGTCTGCATTATTCGCGAACCGTAGGGTGACACACTTAAGGGATACTGACACCATTTGGAGCAAATATGTTTTAGATAAAGATTTAAGAAAGCGCTGGAATTATTTCAATAGACACCGAAACTGTTTCGGATGAAATTGCTGAACTTAGTTCTGCATGTAATATTGAAATGTTGCAGGGGGTGTTATGTGAATGTTTTTTAATTAAAGTAATTAACAAAATTCTGAATAAAAATAATAAAAGAGTTTTATTAAATGAGAGAGCATTAAATTTGGAGAAATTTAATGCATTTAAAGTGGAGACTTTAAAAGAGAATGTGAAGGGGCATTTTAATGTGGAGGGGTTACCACCACATGAATGGAGGAGGTGAAGGGTCACCTCCCCCATGTGCTAGCCATGAAGGAGGGGTACCCTCCCCTCCTCCTATAAAAGGTCCCCCTCTCCTCACTTCTCACTCACACCTCCTTGTGAAGGATCTCTCTCCCCCTCTAGTATTATTCCCCCATGGTCTCGGATTAGCGAGATACATGTTCCCGGTGGCTTTATCTGGAAAGGAGTTGCTGCTTCCGCTGCTTTGCTAGAGCGAGAGACGGAGGTTGTCGGGGTACCAGACGTGTGTGCGATCACGGGTGCACCGCTGCTTTGCGGTGCTGGACTTGGTGGTGCTGGAGCTGGATCTGATGGACGTGCTGGAGCTGGACCTGCTGGACTTCATCACGATCTTGAGATCGGCAAGTGTACGACTACATCAACCACGAGTTCCTACTTGTTAACAAAGCTCGTTGTCTACGAGGGTAAGTTCTCGTTGGATGTATGTCCACCCATTGCTTTGTACCTAGTAGATAGATTTTGGCGTGTAGTTCACACCGTAGGAATTTTTTTGTTTTCTATGCTGCGGACCCAACAGTGGTATCAGATCTAGGTTTATGCGTAGGTGCTTAGCACGGGTAGTACACATATGTTGATATGTGGGCGATGATGATCATGTTATTGCATCTTCTATGTATTTTGGATATTGGTGGCATAGTGGGATGAAGCGGCCCAGACCAACCTTACATGTCATCGTACATGAGACCGGTTCCACGACTGACATGCAACTTGTTTTGCATAAGTGGCTGGCGGGTGTCTGTCTCTCCTACTATAGTCAATATCTAATTTACAACGAGTTGCTAATAACTTAGTTATCCTCGTTGTGGTTCATGTTCGTAGGTGACAACGGTTCTATCTCCGAAAGCCCTAAGCCACGTAAAACTTGCAATTGATAAATTAGAGGCGTCTAGTTTAGATCGTTGCTGGGCTAGTGTATTGATATGGTATTATTGTAAGTAGATGTATGATAGATACTCTTACAACACACTCAACGTGTAAGTTCCATAGACCTTGGCCTTACACACAAAGGAATGATAGAGATCATACCACGATGCAAGTGATAGAGATCAAATGCATGGACCATATCATCTCACTTTACACATTAGATGTTAGCATCTTATACTGCTAGTTTGGCGCTTTCTGTAGCATTGTCAGATGATCCCTCTTTTAGATATAGAGATAAAAATGTGTTCTTCCTTAAGTATGCACCGTTTTGTGGATCGTATTTCGAGACATCACGTGATGATCGGGTGTACTCGACTCTACGCTTTCATACAACGGGTGTAAGACAGTTTTACACACGCGAGTACTAAGGTTCTTACTTGGCGAGCCTAGCATGTACATACATGGCCTCGGAACACGGACCGAAAGGTTAAGCATGAGTCATATAGTTGATGTGATGCCCATATTGATGCTCGCCTTTAAAGCTACACCGACTCACGTGATGATCAGACTTGGTGTAGTGGATTTGGTTCATGTAATCACCAAAAAGACACGAGGGATGTCATTTTTGAGTGGGAGTTCATTAGTAATTTGGATTAGTCGAACTCAATTTGTCATAAATTAAATCAAAGTGAATTTGCATAGTTTGTTGTAGTCATTGGCACTCGTTTTCTACCTTATGCTTAGTTTTTTATTTGAGATAATAGAACTATAGAATTCTGGATATTTACTTTACGAACTGGTATCGTATTGTTTTGAATGTCAATTTAAAGTTTATAAGTCCTATTGCAAACTTTCAACAAACTCTATTTACTACATGAAGTTTAATAAGTAGTATTAAATCAAGAGTAAGAATTCCAATGTTAGTATCTAAAGTATCATGTTTGCCTCCATGCTTATTGATATTCAAAAAGTTGTTTTAATATCAAGATTATATTGGAGCTAGAAATTGTTTCAGAAACCATCATGTGTGAAAGATATTGTGATATCTGAAACAATGTTTTTGGTTGCATTATGATAGAGTATAATTTAGCAAAATACATGTTCTCATATTGTATGAGAGTTTGTGAAGGATGGAGATGCTAGGCATCTGAATCTACCAAAAAGGTTTTGGGAACTGATATTATACTCGCGATTCTTCCTTATAGGCTATAGTAGCTTGATCATGAAAGTTGCCATGATAAGGATGAATAGAAGATGTAAGTAAAATGTTTACTACACTAATAGATTACTAAATAATGGATTTTTGAAAGAACACCAAACATTTGATGATGGTGATCCACTTCAAAGTGCAAGTCCAAAGGTATTAGTATTTGACTATATACAAGCTTTGTACCATGTGTCATGTTGATGACACCACTATTGATGTTGATAGATTCTTTTAAAAGAAAAGGAATTGCTGAAAGAGAATCTATAAAATATTTGGCAGAAAATAAAAGGTTGGAGATGTCCAACTTAGGTATATAGAAGATATACATGTTATGGCTATATTCCTTGCTTGTTAAACAATGTGGTTCTTAGGTATTGGATACCGAATTGGTTGGTATGAAGTGTCATACAGGACAAGCAATTCATGAACTGCAATGGCCTAAGTAACTAGCAAGAGAATGAGTGATGATGTTCATCGAAAACAAATAAAGTGTTATTGTGTTTTTCGTTGTCATCAAACCAAGCCTTCAAGATTTGTTTAAATAATTGTTATTTTGTTCCGGTATCATGAGAACAATGGCTGTTCAAATAATTACCGTATTCCATAAAGGATGGATGAACTTTTACAAGGCTAGTTGGAGAAATCACATCCATAAACACTATTGCTAAAATGTCGCAAGACAAATGATTAAAAGATCACTTATGAAGTGACATCGCTGTTTAAATTATATTTGAAAGAAAACATGAAGAAACTCCATGTTGATGGATTTTTGGAGCCTTTGATTTTGATCAATTGACGCATGTGAGACTTTCCTCGAGATAATTGAAACTCCGTCCATAGGCCAGAGAAGAACGGATGACTAGCTTATTGGAAATTGTGCATGCTAATGTGCATAGTCCATTATGTGTAGCCATATGCGATGGATCTTTTTGCTTCATATGCTTTCTCCGAAAATTTGAGTGAATATATCTGTATATTTACTTAATAAGGAAGAAGTATGAAACATTTGAAAAAATTTCAAAGACTTTCAAGATGAAGTGGAAAATCATTGTAACAATAAAATAAAGAGTTTATGATTCGATCATAAAGGAAGATATTTGAGTTACATGTTTAGCAAAAAAACACCTAAGACTTGAGGAATTGTTCCATGATTTGTGTTTCTCGATAAACCATAGGAGTATGGCATATTCGAGAGATAAAATCAAACCATGTTTGACATGGTAAGATCAAGGGTGTCATTTATAAAACTGCCATTATGTTCTAAGGATTGAAGCTTTAGAGACTACCGCTTTTACACTGAAAAGAGCACCATCGTGATCCATTGAAATGACACCATATGAGTTATGGTTTGGGATAAAACCCGAATTGTCCTTTCTTAAATTTTGGTATGCTATGCATAAGTAAAATGTTTACAACCAATGTCGGATAAGCACGTCTTTGTAGGTTATCCTAAAGAATTTGTTGGGAATTTCTCCATAACACCAAGGACAAAAGAGTTTGTTACTTGGAACGTCAAGTTTCTTGAGAAGGAATTTTTCGTGAAAAGTTAAGTGGGAGGACAATAGAACTTTGATAAGGTTGTTGAACCTTAGCTATATGTGCTAAGTAGCGCAGCACCGGAAAGTGTCCCGATGGCGGCCATAATGCTCATGGATCTCGTGATTACAAAAGGTGTGATCTCGGAGATTAGAGTTCCTATAGAACTGTGTGGGTCGGTAAGAATCAAATAGTAAGATTTGATAAGCAAGTCGTTATTGTTTTGACAATGATGAACCGACTACATGCAAAGAAGCGATGATGGGCCTTGACTCCATAAAATGACTAGAAGTCATAGACTCCGTGATAGTATCCATACACGAGAAATCAAGTTTCTGAACTTGGAAGACCCTCCGGAAAGGCATGAAGCCTATCGATCATGTTTGGATCTATAAAGAAATAAGACATGGATGTTTAACATCTATGAAATAGTCGACATGTCGGAAAGAAGTTTACGACAATGTTCAAGGAGTTGACTATGACAAGATTTGATCTTTCATAGCGATATATAGTCTTGACGGATTAATGTAGCAACCACTACATATAATTTGGTATATGGTAGTTGAACAAATAAAACAATGTTCTTCTAATAGAATGGTTACCTAGGACGTGTACAAGACACGGTCCGAAGGGTTTTGTTAATTCAAAGGGTGCTAAAAGGGCATGCAAACTTCAATAGTTGAAGTAAGCATAGCGGAGTTGGAATCTTCACCATGATGAAACTGTTAAAAGAGTTTAAATTCATCGGAGATGATGAAGATGCTTGCATTTGCAAGAAATTAAGTGGGAGAGATGAGACATATTTCTAATACATTATGTAGATGACATATTGTTGATTGGAAATGATGTATCTTGTATTGACACAAGTTAAGAATTTCATTAAAATAAGATTTCGATGAAAGACTTGGGCAAACCAGGAATATTTGGCATCAATATCTATATGGATAGATTAAGGCGCAAATATGGTTGTGCCAGACATACATATATGAGATATTGAAAGAGTTCAATATGGAAACAACAAGAAAGGTTCTTGCTGCATGGAAAGAATTGTATCAAGATTCAAGTGTTTTGACACTTGGTGAGTAAAATCACATGAAGATTTTGATTGATTATACCATGATATGTATATATCCAGAATGTCCTATGCTCTAAATGTTATGAGCATATACCAGAATGATTCATAAGATGATCATTGGACAATAGTAAAGATATTCTTATGAGCTTTGGAAGAACTAAGAATATATCATGTATAAGTGACAAATAGTTAAAGGTAGTTCATTGTAAAGTGTTACATTGATACTAGTTTTGTCACAAGATACAAATTAAATTTATCTCAATTTAGACTATGGGTGGCACAATATAATGGAAAGGATGTTCCATGATGGATTTGGATGAGTTCCAAAGTTGAGATATTGTGACGGATACTATAACAAAAGGCTAAGTATATAACTGCTATAGTAGCAGCAAAGGAGGGCATTTGTGTTAAGTAGTTTGTTATCAAACTAGGTGTGGTTCAAAGTGGGCTAATACTATGAAGATATATTGTGTGGAAATAATATCAACATATTTTGAGCCGAATGAACTAAAGGTCTCACCAAAGGACCAAATTTATACAATGCCATCTCATTTGAGAATGAGTGATGCGTAGAGACGCAAAGACATGCAAATACACACGGACCTGAAATTGTCAGATCCGGAGATTATGTTAACCACTAGCAATAGCGTATATGCAACACCAGAAAGCCATAGGTGTTCAATACGCAAAGTTTTTCAAACTAGATTATTGACTCTAGTGCAAGTGGGAGACTGAAGGGAATATGCCCGAGAGGCAATAATAAAGTGGTTTTTATGTTCTTCCATGTTTATGATAAATGTTTATTTTGCATGCTATAATTGTATTGATCGGAAACGTCAATACATGTGTGTTTAATAAACAAAAAGGGTTCCTAGTTATGCCTCTCTTATAGACTAGCTCATTGATTAACAAGATGATCAAGGTTTCCTGATCATGGACATTGGATGTCGTTAATAACAAGGTCACAACATTGGTGGAATGATGTGATGAACATTCATCCAAAGTATAGCATTACGATCAAAGTCATTATGTTTATATTACTATAACATCATACGAAGTAATCTTTATCCTTAGACCATGATATCATGTTAATTGCTAACACTAGAAAAGTATCTTGATAACATCAAACGTCACACCGTAACAGGGTGACTATAAAGATGGGTTCAGTGCTACGAAGGTGTTATGTTGAGGCTCATGGATCAAGAGTGGAATTTGTCAATCCCGATGATGGATAGATATACTCTGGGCCCTCTCGGTGATATCACATTGAAATAGCTTGCAAGCAAGTGATGTGATCACTAGAATGTTATATCACGAGAACGAGAAAAGAGTGCATGTTGGAAACGAGATCAAACTAGGTATGGAGATACCGATGATCGAATCTCGGACATGTAATATATCACGAGATAAAGGGATTTAGTTACAAGCGTTAAAGGTTCTCACGATCATACAAGTCATCGTTGAATGTGTAGGAGTCAGTACGGATCTCCAGGTCCCGCTGCTGATTATTGATCGGAGAGGGGTCTTGATCATGTCTGCATTATTCACGAACCGTAGTGCGACACACTTAACGGATACCGACACCATTTGGAGCAAATATGTTTCAGATAAAGATTTAAGAAAGCGTTGGAATTATTTCAATAGACACCGAAACTGTTTCGGGTGAAATTGTTGAAATTGGTTCTGCATGTAATATTGAAATGTTGCAGGGGGTTTTATGTGAATGTTTGTTAATTAAAGTAATTAACAAAATTCTGAAAAAAAATAATAAAAGAGTTTTATTAAATGAGAGAGCATTAAATGTGGAGAAATTTAATGCATTTAAAGTGGAGACTTTAAAAGAGAATGTGAAGGGGCATTTTAATGTGGAGGGGTTACCACCACATGAATGGAGGAGGTGAAGGGTCACCTCCCCCATGCGCCGGCCATGAAGGAGGGGTACCCTCCCCTCCTCCTATAAAAGGCCCCCCTCTCCTCATTTCTCACTCACACCTCCTTGTGAAGGATCTCTCTCCCACTCTAGTATTATTCCCCCATGGTCTCGGATTAGCGAGATACATGTTCCCGGTGGCTTTATCTGGAAAGGAGTTGCTGCTTCCGCTACTTTGCTGGAGCGAGGGATGGAGGTTGTCGGGGTACCAGACGTGTGTGCGATCACGGATGCACCGCTGCTTTGCGGTGCTGGACTTGGTGGTGCTGGAGCTGGATCTGATGGATGTGCTGGATCCGGACCTGCTGGACTTCATCACGATATTGAGATCGGCAAGTGTACGACTACATCAACCACGAGTTCCTACTCGTTAACAAAGCTCGTTGTCTACAAGGGTAAGTTCTCGTTGGATGTATGTCCACCCGTTGCTTTGTACCTAGTAGATAGATCTTGGCGTGTAGTTCACACCGTAGGAAATTTTTTGTTTTCTATGCTGCGGACCCAACATCGGCTTCTATGTATTGGGTGACTCTAGGTGAATTATGCTCTATGTCGGCCGGTAATACAGCTTCTACCCCATATAACAGAAAGAATGGCGTGTAGCCAGTTGATCTATTTGGAGTTGTCCTGAGGCTCCATAGTACTACCGGGAGTTCGCCAATCCAACACCCCGCCAATCTTTGTAGCAGCTCAATGAGCCGGTTTTTATCTCGTACAGTACTAGCCCATTGGATCTCTCCACTTACCCGTTCGATGCGGGGTGTGCAACTGATGCAACATTAAGTCTTATCCATTTATCTCGTAAGAATCAAGCAAATGCTCCCTCGGCAAAGTTTATGCCATTATTAGTGATTATGCTATGTGGGTATCCATACCTCAGGATTATATCCTTGAGGAATGATACTGCAGTGGCTCCATCACATTTTCTTATTGGCTTGGCCTCAATCATTTTGTAAAATTTTCAACCACGAGCCAGCTTAAACGGCCCAACCATGTCCAAGCACCATACAACAAATGGCCAAGTGATAGGTATAGTTTTGAGCTCAGAGGATGCATATGTATCTTGCTCGAATACCTCTGACACCCATTACACTTTCTCACAAGGTCCTCGGCTTATTGTAAAGCACTAGGCTAGTAAAATCCATGTCGAAATGCCTTGGCTACTAAATCTCTAGACGAGGCAAGATGCCCACATTCGTCCTGGTGTATATCTCATAGGATTTCCTGCCCTTCTGCCGGATCAATGCATCACTAGAGGACACTTATGACACTTCTTTTATATAGCTCGGCATTTATTATGGTGTAAGCCTTTGCCCTTCTCTAAACTTGTTTGGAGAGAACTTCATCACTTGGAAAACTCACATATTTTCAGAAGAAAAAATTGGCTATGCCCATGCTGGTATAGCTCGGGTCGGGAAAATCACTTCGTCAATTTCCATTGGGTCAACCGACATAACCTCTACCAGGTTAAGCTGAATAGTCCCCATGTTTTGTGAGGCAGTACTCGGGTTTGTTGAGGCAGTCCCCGGGTTACTCAAACTGTTCCCCCAATCAATGTCCATTGGGACAACCTCAGACCCTGAATTGGTCGGGATATAGATTGATTCAGATTCTGGTGATGGGTTGACAGATGGTTTTCTGAGGTTCTCAAGGGCTATGTCTAGCGGGATATCCTTCCGAGATGAACCAAGTTTCGATAACACGTCGACTGCATCATTTTCAGCCCGAGGTACATGATGGAACTCACATCCTTCAAAGTACCCACATATGTTTTGAATGTGAAATCTATACAAGGCCATATTAGCATCCAATGCATCCCAATGACCTGAAACTTGCTGTATCACTAAATCTGCATCACCAAAGCACTGAATCCGACGTATTCCAATCTCTTGTGCTACTTTTAAGCCATGCACAAGTGCCTCATATTCGGACACTTTGTTTGATGCTCTAAAGTGAATCTATAGCACATATCTCAACTGATACCTTTTGGGTGAGGTAAGAACTACCCTGACACCTAATCCATCTTCCAGTTTTGACCCGTTAAAGTGCATTCTCTAGAAATTCGAGTCAGGTAAAGGTGGCTCATACTGCATCTCGACCCAATCCACAAAAAAGTCGGCCACTCCCTAAGACTTGATTGCATCTCTCCAATCATACTACGGAGCATATGGGCCAAACTCAATTGCCCATTTGGCTATTTGGCCACTTGCATATTTGTTACCCATTATCTCGGATATTGGTGCTTCACATATCACCTTTATGGGGTGTTCTTGAAAGTAGTGCTTAAGCTTTTTGGCCGCCATATATACGCCATATGCTATTTTATGATAATGTGGGTAGTTTTGCTTCGAAGCAGAAAGTACCTCACTTAGGTAATAAACTGGCATCTACACCGACTTACGCTCGTCGTCACGCTCCACCACTACCACAACACTTACAACTCGGCTGGTCGCTGCTATGTAGAGCAACATCGGCTCTTTGGATAGTGGCGAAGCTAACACGGTGCAAAGGCTAGCATCTTTTTTAACTCGTGAAAAGCACTATCGGCCTGCGGTGTCCATATAAACATATTCGACTTTTTCATTAACTAGTATAGAGGCAATGCCTTTTCTCCCAACCAATAGACAAAGCAACTCAGTGATGCCAGGAAACTAGTGAATTTTTGCACATTGTTAAGACACTTCGGTAACTCCATGCACTCAATAGCTCGGATTTTAGTTGGATTAGCCTTTATACCTTGGCTCGATACAAGGAATCCGAGTAATTTTCCGACCGGGACACCGAAGGTGCATTTTTCTGGGTTAAGTTTCATTCGGAACCTCCTCAAGTTCGCGAATGTTTTCCGGATATCATCTACGAGAGTATGACTCTCCTTGGTTTTTATCACCACATCATCAAAGTATACTTGGAAATTTGTGCCAATTTGATCGTGCAAGCACTTTTGCATGCACCTTTGATATGTTGCCCCTGCATTATGTAAGCCAAACGGCATAGTGCAATAGCAATAAGCCCCGTATAGGGTAATGAAAGAAGTTTTTATTTGATCAGCCGGGTTTAATGGTATCTGGTGGAAACCAGAATACACATCTACAAATTATAATAGCTCACAACCAGCTGTCAAGTCAATGACTTGATCTATCCTCGGCAAAGGAAATGGATCCTTTGGACATGCTTTGTTCAAGTTGGTGTAGTCAATACACATTCGCCATACTACAGCCATGTTCTGGTCATCTTTTTTCTTTTCCATCAGCACCGGATTAGACAGCCAATCCGGATGAAGCACTTCCATGAGAAACCTGGCTGCAAGGAGCCATGCTATCTCATCCCCTATGATCTTTCTCCTATCCTCGGCGAAGCGGCGGAGAGGTTACTTAATCGGCCTTGCATCAGGCCTGAGATGCAAAGAGTACACATCCAGCCCCCTCGGCACACCTTGTAGGTCCTGTGTGGACCAATCAAAAATGTCCCGATTCTCATGGAGGAAGCTGATGAGATCGCTTTCCTATTTGTCATTTAGGCCCACACCAATAGTGATAGTGCGCTTTGGGAACTGATTGTCAATTGGAACTTTCTTGGTGTCCTTAGTTGGCTGGAAAGATACACTCCCATGTGGGTTGCTCAGTGCTAGCATATTCAGCTGAGCCGACTGAGCCAATGCCACAACCTCCTGAATTCTCTTCTTTTCTAGCGCAATGACCAATGACTCAGCCAGGTTTGACTCGGCTGAGGCACACTCCATGGAATGCCTAAAGTCCCCAGTGGCGGTGATAACCCCATTGGGCACTGACATCTTCATCTTCAGATAGCTGATATGGTCACTGGCCATGAACTTATAAAGTGTTGGCCTGCCGAACAATGCATGGTAACAACTGTCCAGATCCACAACCTCGAACAACAAGTTTTCCGTTCTGCAGTTATCTCTTGTGCTAAATAATACATCTATCCAGACTTTTCCAATTGGCTCACAGAACAACCCCAACACAATGCCATGAAAGGTGGTCTTAATCGACTGAAGCATGTTTTTCGAGATACCCAACTTATGCATTGTGTCCTTATACAGTATGTTGATGTTGTTGCCATTCTTAATGAGTACCTTTGAGAACTTCACATTTATGTTCAGGCCGACAAACATCGGATCAAGCACTAGAGCATATGATCTAGGACTCGGCATGAGCTTGGGATGATCATTTATGCTCCAAGTGATCTCCTTATCTGACCAATACATATACTTTGGCACTGCCGTCATAACTATATTGACCTCCATGTGTCGCCTCTACACACTTTGCATGTCATTCTCCTCTGTGGTAAACACACAATAGCTCTGGTGGTGCTCCCTATACTCATTTCTACCATCATTGTCGGAGTTTCTATACTCCCCTTGGTTCTGGTTGTTCACTTGATGCACTTCATATCTTCTCTCCTGGTTCTCATACCTTGGCGGTGGCAGAGCTAATACTAACTGATGTGCATTTCCAATGTGAGTTGTGGCTGAGGTGGCGCCTGAGGCAGACCCATATCACCAATTGCATGTTGCATCCACGCGCACTGCTGAGCCGTATGATTTGCTAGCTTACTCGGATTCCGCGTGTGAAATTTACACGGCTGATCTAGCATATACTTATAAGTATATCTTGGCCTCTCTTGCCACTGTTTCTTCTGTTCATTGGTCCAAGTTTTCTTGCCTTCACTTTTCTGCGCCCATTGCTAGCCACTGTTCTTCTATTGCTGGCTACTCCCAGCTCCCGGCTGATCTTGGCTTACCGCGGCGACATGATTCGACCCATACCGATAGTCCAGCCTTTCATCTCTTCTTTTGCCCCGGAAAACATTTCGTCGGGATGACCCGGCCCCGTCCCTAGAGTAGTACTCCTCATTCGGCCCAGCCGACATTAGTAGGGGTTGGGTCAGATCTCCCAATGCATATGAATCTGCAATCTTGATTGTCTCGGCCAATATAGTTGGCATATCTCTCTATAGCCTCTGCCACAATACACTTGCATGTCTACACACATGTGCAAACCAAGCAATTGTCTATGATTCGACTACACCTTCACATGAGTTGCACAATGTACACCACTGAGTCAAAAACTCTCGGTCAGTTTCATTCGGCCTCTGCTTACACATTGCTAAGTGATGTGGCCTATTCAACCTCTTGTAAGTGCTAGTGAAGTTACTCATGAACATCTCCTCAAAATCCAACAAACAATTAATACAACCTGCTGGCAGATTATTCAACCAAACCCTTGCTGGTCCCTCTAGCATCTGAGGTACATACCTCATAGCCCATATGAGTTTTCCATGGGCAATGTGCACAAATGTGAAATAATCAATCAACCAATCTTGTGGCTTTGTGCTACCATCATATATATTTGTTCCCCTGCCTAATAGAAAGTTCGGCACAGGGGGTTCTCTCATGATCCGGGGTCCAAAACATGTAGGACCCGGAGGACCTTGTCCCTCCAACAGTTCCGACCTATAAATTCTATCCAAATTTAACCTCGCATCATCCGGCTGCAAGTTCATGTTACTAGCCTTGATCCCATTGCACTTCCCATCATATGATGAACTGGCTTGGGAAACTCGGCATTGGCCATAGCTGAGTAACCATCATTGTATTTGTTTTGCTCCGGATAAGCATATTGATGTTGTATAGCTGGCCCCTCACTTTTCTCTTGTCGAGGTACATACTATTGCTATTGTTGATATGGGCGATATTGTCCTGCTCCTGCCGAGTTTCGCTATTCGGCATTGCCGTGCCCAGCATTTCGCCGACTCGCATTGCCTTGGTTGAGGTTCCCTTAACCACCATTACCTTGGCTAATACTTGCTCGATCAGCATTCCCCAGTGCTGCTTTGCCTTTCTCAGCCACTGCCGGGTCAAATGGCACCATTTTCTTGTTCCTTCTACCAGAGGTTACCACCTCTTCTCTTCTTGGGCCAACACCAGGTGAAGATGCTGCTCCGGCTGATCTTGTAGGAGCGCCCCCAGCCGAATGAATGACACGGGAACCCCTTGGCCTTCCCGGGTTAGTCCTGTGTATCTTCTCATTTTGCTGGTTCGCGATGTGCACCAGCTCTATGACTCTCTCTTGCTGCCTCTCTTAGGCCTCACTGGTTAGACCATCTAACTCAGCTGCTGCTGCATCTGCAGCTCTGAGGTTCTTTGTTGGGGTGTTATACCTCGGTAGACCTGCTGACATTGGGTTACTCGAATCTCCTGGTCTAGGCACATATTTCTTGTCTATTTCACCGAGGAGGTTTTCCCCCCTAATCTTTACACCATCCATACGAGTAGGACTAGTACTAATCATATTTTCCCTAGCGTACTCACGCAGCGTAATGTTCAATGCCTGCTGGGCCGTTGCTATCTTTTTGGCTCCCTCAAGTACTTTCTACGGGTTTCCTCTAGCTCGGCCTATGCCTGAGCTGGATCTACTATGGGAGTTACAGGTGTAGTTAGGCTATCTATGTCTTCTGTAGTATGTTTTGCGGCCTTTCCAGCGGAGGGAACCTCGAACGAGTTACCTTGGGAGTTTTTTGCCCATCTTCGGCTGGATCTTTGTGTTGGAGATATGCCCTAGAGGCAATAATAAATATAGTTATTATTATATATCTTTGTGTTTATGATAAATGTTTGCATTCATGCTATAATAGTATTAACAAGGAAACCATTAATACTTGTGTGATTTGTAAACTTAATTTGAAGTCCCTAGTATAGCCTCTATACTTCACTAGCTTGTTGGTTGATTGATGATGTGGTTTCTCTATCATGAACATTGAGATGTTATCAACAACAAGATCATATCGTTAGGAGAATGATATGGTGGACATACTCCTATAGACAAGCGTAGCATAAAGATCAAGTCATTTCAATAGTTCAATTGCTATATGCTTTCTGATACATAGTAACCTAATTCCTTCGACCATGAGATCATGCATATCACCTTTACTGGATGGATGCTTTGATGTCATCAAACACCACACCGTAACAGGGTGGCTATAAAGGTGGCATTGAGTGTTCGGAAAGTATTGGTTGAAACACATGGATCAAGAGTGGGATTTGTCCATCCACATGACGGATAGATATTCTCTGGGCCCTCTCGGTGAAATGTCATCCAATTAGCTTGCAAGCATGTGACTTGGTCACAAGGGATCACATATCACGGGAACGAGAAAAGAGTACTTATCAGTAACGAGGATGAACTAGGTATGCAGAGATACCGACGATCATAACCTTGGATAAGTAACATATCGTGAGACAAAGGGAAATTGGTATCGTATGTAAGTGGTTCATTCGATCGCAAAGTAATCGTAGAAATATGTGGGAGCCATATGAATTTCTAGATTCCTCTATTGGTTATTGTTCGGAGAAGTGTCTCGATCATGTCCGCATAATTCACGAACCGTAGGGAGACACACTTAAGGATTCGACGTTGTTTGAGTAGTTATGGTATTATGAGAAAGAGACCGAATTTTGTTCGGAGTCTCGGATGGGATCCGAGATATCACGAGGTGATCCGGAATGGTCCGGAGAATAAGATTCATATAAGGAAAGTTCCGTTTCGGAGTTGGGGAATGGTTCCGGTGTTTTCATCGGGAACATTCTAGAAGGTCCCGGAATGTCCGGCACTCCGGAGGGGGAAGGGTACATGAGTGTGTCATTACATATTGGAATGATTGCATCATGTACTAAGTATTCTTGCTGTCCCAAATAAAGGATTTATTTAAATCCTAAATTGAAAAGTCAAACGGCTAGTTTGAAAGTCAAACGGCAATTTTGGGAAGTGGGAAGAGAGGAGGATTGGTGGAGGCCGAATTGGAGGAGGGTTCCTCCCTTGGCCGGCGCCCCACCAAGCCGACTTGGGGAGGGACTCTCCTCCCCTTGGCCGGCCAGCCCTCCCACCTATATAAGGAGGGGCAGGGCTCCCCTCCTAGACACACAAGTTTCCTATCCTCTAAACTAAACCCTAGATCTAGACCCCGGTTTAGAGCTATTCGGTTTAGAGCCTTCTAATTGGTTTAGAGCCCTCTAATTGGTGTGTCTAATTACTAGACCACTAATAGCCTCTCTCATAAGCTCCACCATACTCGCACCGGCTTAAGGCGAAGCCCTGCGGGATTTCCCCTCTACCTCCGGTACCACGCCGTTGTGCTGCCGGAATCGCGAGGAGAGTGCTACAACCTCCGCTGCCTGCTGGAACAAGGGAGAGGAAGGTCTTCGTCGAGTACCGAACGTGTGACCGACTGCGGGAGCGCTGCGGGAACGCGGCGCCGGAAGGATCGTCTACGCGATCTTGAGATCGGAAAGAGTACGACTACATCACCCACGAGAATCTGCTCTCGTTAAACACTTTGGAATCTTCGAGGGTGAGTTATTCCATCGACTCGTTGCTGCAATCTAGTAGATAGATCTTGGCTTGTTTGTTTGTATGCGATAGAAAATTTTTGTTTTCCATGCTACGAACCCCTACAGTGGTATCAGAGCCGTGTCTATATGTAGATCTGTTGCACGAGTAGAACACAATGGTCATTGTGGGCGTTGATGCTTTTATTGTAGATTGCTTTTTGTGTACTTTGCATCTTGCGGTATGTTGGGATGAAGCGGCCCGGGCTAACCTTACATGACATCGTTCATGAGACTTGCTCCACGCTTGACATGCAACTCGTTTTGCATAAGTGGCTTTGCGGGTGCCTGTTTCTCCTAGCATAGTAAAGATCCAATTTACAACGGGTGATCAACAATGCTAGTATCAATGTTGTGGTTATTGTTCGTAAGTTAGAACGACACTTATGGAAAGCCCCAAACCACGTAAAATATGCAAAGAAAGTAGAAGCGTCTAACTTTGTTTTGCAGGGGTGTGCAGTGATGTGATATGGCCATGATTGTGATTATATTTGATGTATGCAATGTTCCTTATTGTAAGTTGGCAACCGGCAGGAGCCATATGGTTGTCTTTAATTTCTGTTAAGACCTGCGTGTCTATTCAAAATAGTTGTAATAGTTGAAGCTGGTGGACGACAACCATGGAGAAGCGTCATTGACCTTGATGCTATGCCGGTGATGATGGAGATCATATTCGTGCTTGAAGATGGAGATCGGAAGCACAAAGAAGAAAGGCTATATCATATCACATATTATGAATTGCATGTGATGTTAATCCTTTATGCATCTTGTATTGCTTAGTAGACGACGGTAGCATTATAAGATGATCCCTCATGCACATAAATTTCAAGTTCTAAAGTGTTCACCCTTAGTATGCACCGTTGCCAAAGCTTGCTGCTTCGAAGCACCACGTGATGATCGGGTGTCTTTGATTCCGCGGGTGAATACAACGTAAGCAAGCCAGATTTGCTTATGCGGTAGCTAAGGTTTGATCTTGACGAGCCTAGCATGTACAGACATGGCCTCAGGAACACGGATCGCCGAAAGGCAAAGCATGAATCATATAGTAGATATGATGAACATGATGATTGTTCGCCATTAAAACTATATCAGCTCTCGTGATGATCGGTGTTGATGTAGTGGATTTGGTTCGTGTGATCACTAAAACAATGTGAGGGATGTTGTTTTGAGTGGGAGTTCACCTAGTTTAATTTCATTAATTAATTTGAACTCAATTTGTCATAAACTTAGTCTAAACTATTGCAAATATGTTGTAGATCAATGGCAGCCCCTACCATCAATTTTAATGCGTTCCTAGAGAAAGAAAAGTTTAAAAACAATGGAAGCAACTTCGCGGATTGGTTCCGCAATTTGAGGATTGTCCTCACAGCTGGTAATTTGACCTATGTGCTGGATGCACCGCTAGGTGACCCACCTGCAGCTGATGCTACCGATGAAGTAAAGAATGTTTACCTTGCTCGGAAGAATCAGTACTCCATAGTTCAGTGTGCTATCTTGTATGGTTTAGAATCGGAGCTTCAGAAAAGGTTTGAAGAGTCAGATCCATATGATATTGTCGAGGATCTCAAATTAATCTTTGAGACTCATGCGGCAATTGAAAGTTGTGAAGCTTCTGAAAAGTTCTTTAACTGCAAGATGGAAGAGGGTAGCTCCGTCAGTGAGCATGTGCTTAAGATGTCTGGGCACGCAAATAAACTTCAAAGTTTGGGTATAGTGATTCCTAATACTTTGGGAGTTTACCGCATCCTCCAATCACTACCACCAAGTTACAAGAACTTTGTGATGAACTACAACATGCAGAACATGAACAAAGAGTTGCCAGAACTATTTGCTATGTTAAAATCTGCAGAAGTGGAGATCAAGAAAGAGCACCAAGTGTTGATGGTCAATAAGACCACCAAATTCAAGAAAGGCAAGTCTAAGCAAAAGGGACACTTCAAGAAGGGTGGTAAGAAAGTTACCACGCCGACGAAGAAGACCAAGGCTGGACCTAAACCTGAAACTGAGTGCTTTTACTTCAAGGGAGAAGGTCACTGGAAGCGGAATTGCCCAAGGTACTTGGCAGATTTGAAGAACGGCAACATCAAGAAGAAAGGTATATCTGATATACATGTTATTGATGTGTATCTCACTAGTATTCGTAGTAGTGCCTGGGTATTTGATACTGGTTCGGTTGCTCATATTTGTAACTCGAAACAGGAGCTGCAGAATAAACGGAAGCTAGCGAAGAACGAGGTGACGATGCGCGTAGGAAACGGATCAAAGGTTGATGTGATCGCGGTCGGCACGCTACCTCTTCATCTACCATCGGGATTAGTTTTATACTTAAATAATTGTTATTTGGTGCCTGCGTTAAGCATGAACATTATATCAGGATCTTGTTTATTGCGAGACGGTTACTTGTTTAAATCCGAGAATAATGGTTGTTCGATTTATATGAGTAACATGTTTCATGCACATGCACCTTTGATAGATGGTCTATTCATATTGAATCTCGATAGTATAAATACACATATTAATAACATTGAGGCTAAACGTTTGAAATCAAGCGATAACTCGACCTATATGTGGCACTGTCGTCTTGGTCACATTGGAGTGAAACGTATGAAGAAACTCCATTCCGATGGACTTCTTGAATCACTTGATTTTGAATCACTTGAAAGATGCGAGGCATGTCTGATGGGTAAAATGACTAAGACCCCATTTTCTGGTATGATGGAGCGAGCTACAGACTTATTGGAAATCATACATACCGATGTGTGTGGTCCAATGAGTGTAGCATCGCGCAGTGGTTATCGTTATGTTCTTACCTTCACGGATGACTTGAGTAGATATGGGTATATCTATTTCATGAAACATAAGTCCGAAACTTTCGAGAAGTTTAAGGAGTTTCAAAGTGAGGTAGAGAATCAACGTAACAAGAAGATTAAATTTCTACGTTCTAATCGTGGAGGTGAATATCTAAGTTACGAGTTTGGCGAGCATTTGAAGAAATGCGGAATACTTTCACAATTGACACCGCCGGGAACACCACAGCGTAATGGTGTGTCTGAACGTCGTAATCGAACTCTCTTAGATATAGTTCGTTCTATGATGTCACTTACAGATCTACCACTATCATTTTGGGGTTATGCATTAGAAACAGCCGCATTCACTTTAAATAGGGCACCGTCTAAATCCGTTGAAACGACACCGTATGAATTATGGTTTGGGAAGAAACCTAAATTGTCGTTCCTTAAAGTTTGGGGATGCGAAGCCTATGTAAAGAAGTTACAGCCGGACAAGCTTGAACCCAAAGCGGAAAAATGCGTCTTCATAGGATACCCGAAGGAAACTATTGGGTATACCTTCTATCATAGATCCGAAGGCAAAATCTTCGTTGCCAAGAATGGATCCTTTCTAGAGAAGGAACTTCTCTCGAAAGAAGTGACTGGAAGGAAAGTAGAACTCGACGAGGTTGTCGAACCTTCTCTCAAAATTACGAGTAGCGCAGCACCGGAAGAAGTTCCTGTGGTGCCTGCACCAATAAGAGAGGAAGCTAATGATAGTGATCATGAAACTTCGGTTGAAGTTGCTACAGAGCCTCGGAGGTCAACGAGAACTCGTACCACTCCAGATTGGTATGATTCCGTTATGAATGTCATGTTGGTGGACAACACCGATGACCCCGAGACATATGAGGAAGCAATGATGAGCCCAGATTCCAATAAATGGCAAGAAGCCATGAAATCCGAGATTGGATCCATGTACGAAAACCAAGTATGGACTTTGGTGGACTTACCGGATGGCCGGAAGGCTGTCGAGAACAAATGGATTTTCAAGAAGAAAACAGATGCTGATGGTAATGTTACTGTCTATAAAGCTCGACTTGTCGCAAAAGGGTTTCGACAAATTCAAGGAGTTGACTACGATGAGACTTTCTCACCGGTAGCGAAGCTAAAGTCTGTGAGGATTATGTTAGCAATCGCTGCATATTATGATTATGAGATATGGCAGATGGATGTCAAAACAGCATTCCTCAATGGAGACATTGATGAAGAGTTGTATATGATACAACCCAAAGGTTTTGTCGATCCTAAAGATGCTAACAAGGTATGCAAGCTTCAACGGTCCATCTATGGATTGAAGCAAGCATCCCGAAGTTGGAATCAACGTTTTGATAAGGTAATCAAAAGTTTTGGTTTTGTACAAACTTATGGAGAAGCTTGTATTTACAAGAAAGTGAGTGGGAGCTCTGTAGCATTCTTAATACTATATGTGGATGACATATTGTTGATTGGGAATGATGTAGACCTTCTTAATAGTGTCAAAGAGTATTTGAATAATAGTTTTTCAATGAAGGATCTTGGCGAAGCAGCTTACATATTAGGCATAAAGATTTATAGAGATAGATCGAAACGCCAAATATCATTGTCACAAAGTACATATTTGGACAAAGTTCTAAAGAGGTTTGGAATGGAAGATAGCAAGAAAGGGTTCTTGCCCATGTTGCCCAATACGACCTTGAGTAAAACTCAAAGTCCGACATCGGCAGAAGATAGAGAAAGGATGAGTAAGACTCCCTATGCCTCAGCCATAGGATCTCTAATGTATGCCATGCTATGTACTAGACCCGACATTGCATATGCTGTTAGTTTAACTAGCAGATATCAAAGTGATCCAGGAGTGGATCATTGGACAGCGGTCAAAAACATCCTTAAGTACTTGAGAAGAACTAAGGATATGGTTCTTTCTTATGGAGGTGATGAACAGCTCGTTGTTAATGGTTACACCGATGCTAGTTGGAACACCGATCCGGATGATTCTAAATCACAATCTGGATACGTATTTATTTTGAATGGTGCAGCAGTTAGCTGGAGGAGTGCAAAGCAAAGCGTTGTGGCGAGATCTTCAACTGAATCGGAATACATGGCTGCTTCGGAGGCTTCACAAGAAGCGATATGGATGAAAGAGTTCATTACAGAGCTGGGTGTGGTTCCAAGTGCGCTGGACCCAATGTCTATCTACTGTGATAACATGGGCGCCATAGCCAATGCGCAAGAACCAAGGTCACACAAGAAGCTGAAGCATATCAAGCTGCGTTTTCACGCTATTCGAGAACATATCCAGGATGGGGATATAAAGATTTGCAAAGTACACACAGATCTGAATGTGGCGGATCCGTTGACTAAACCTCTCCCGAGGGCAAAACATGACCAACACCAAACTGCCATGGGTGTTCGGTATATTACCATGTAATCTAGATTAGATGACTCTAGTGCAAGTGGGAGACTGTTGGAGATATGCCCTAGAGGCAATAATAAATATAGTTATTATTATATATCTTTGTGTTTATGATAAATGTTTGCATTCATGCTATAATAGTATTAACAAGGAAACCATTAATACTTGTGTGATTTGTAAACTTAATTTGAAGTCCCTAGTATAGCCTCTATACTTCACTAGCTTGTTGGTTGATTGATGATGTGGTTTCTCTATCATGAACATTGAGATGTTATCAACAACAAGATCATATCGTTAGGAGAATGATATGGTGGACATACTCCTATAGACAAGCGTAGCATAAAGATCAAGTCATTTCAATAGTTCAATTGCTATATGCTTTCTGATACATAGTAACCTAATTCCTTCGACCATGAGATCATGCATATCACCTTTACTGGATGGATGCTTTGATGTCATCAAACACCACACCGTAACAGGGTGGCTATAAAGGTGGCATTGAGTGTTCGGAAAGTATTGGTTGAAACACATGGATCAAGAGTGGGATTTGTCCATCCACATGACGGATAGATATTCTCTGGGCCCTCTCGGTGAAATGTCATCCAATTAGCTTGCAAGCATGTGACTTGGTCACAAGGGATCACATATCACGGGAACGAGAAAAGAGTACTTATCAGTAACGAGGATGAACTAGGTATGCAGAGATACCGACGATCATAACCTCGGATAAGTAACATATCGTGAGACAAAGGGAAATTGGTATCGTATGTAAGTGGTTCATTCGATCGCAAAGTAATCGTAGAAATATGTGGGAGCCATATGAATTTCCAGATTCCTCTATTGGTTATTGTTCGGAGAAGTGTCTCGATCATGTCCGCATAATTCACGAACCGTAGGGAGACACACTTAAGGATTCGACGTTGTTTGAGTAGTTATGGTATTATGAGAAAGAGACCGAATGTTGTTCGGAGTCTCGGATGGGATCCGGGATATCACGAGGTGATCCGGAATGGTCCGGAGAATAAGATTCATATAAGGAAAGTTCCGTTTCGGAGTTGGGGAATGGTTCCGGTGTTTTCATCGGGAACATTCTAGAAGGTCCCGGAATGTCCGGCACTCCGGAGGGGGAAGGGTACATGAGTGTGTCATTACATATTGGAATGATTGCATCATGTACTAAGTATTTTTGCTGTCCCAAATAAAGGATTTATTTAAATCCTAAATTGAAAAGTCAAACGGCTAGTTTGAAAGTCAAACGGCAATTTTGGGAAGTGGGAAGAGAGGAGGATTGGTGGAGGCCGAATTGGAGGAGGGTTCCTCCCTTGGCCGGCGCCCCACCAAGCCGACTTGGGGAGGGACTCTCCTCCCCTTGGCCGGCCAGCCCTCCCACCTATATAAGGAGGGGCAGGGCTCCCCTCCTAGACACACAAGTTTCCTATCCTCTAAACTAAACCCTAGATCTAGACCCCGGTTTAGAGCTATTCGGTTTAGAGCCTTCTAATTGGTTTAGAGCCCTCTAATTGGTGTGTCTAATTACTAGACCACTAATAGCCTCTCTCATAAGCTCCACCATACTCGCACTGGCTTAAGGCGAAGCCCTGCGGGATTTCCCCTCTACCTCCGGTACCACGCCGTTGTGCTGCCGGAATCGCGAGGAGAGTGCTACAACCTCCGCTGCCTGCTGGAACAAGGGAGAGGAAGGTCTTCGTCGAGTACCGAACGTGTGACCGACTGCGGGAGCGCTGCGGGAACGCGGCGCCGGAAGGATCGTCTACGCGATCTTGAGATCGGAAAGAGTACGACTACATCACCCACGAGAATCTGCTCTCGTTAAACACTTTGGAATCTTCGAGGGTGAGTTATTCCATCGACTCGTTGCTGCAATCTAGTAGATAGATCTTGGCTTGTTTGTTTGTATGCGATAGAAATTTTTTGTTTTCCATGCTACGAACCCCTACACTTTGCTCGTGCCAGCATTTGGCGTGACCATCATCACCTCAATGCAGCTAGGGGGGCGAGTGATACACGGACCATGAGCCATGCTAAGAGGAGGTTCTCCTGCCTCGAGGACTTGCTGCGGGTAAGCGCAGGAGTCATCAACCCTGTTGTAGATCTTGTGCATGCCGAAGTTGATGAAGAGGCCATTGCGCGGAGGTGGGCGGTTGCCGATGCTGCGCACATTATCACTGACGAAGTCCAGCGAGCCGAATCGTTGAACCAGGCCGGAAATGATGCGCTCTCTAGTGGCGATGAAGTTTCCCATCCAGATGAACACACCAGCTAAAGCCGCTGCTGGCCCCATGGTGGGCACTAACTGTCGTGGTGGTGTCACGACAGATGCCATGGAAAGGCTAAAGATGGGACCAATGTGCAATAGTGGTATCTGGGGAGGGATAATGTGGTGGATCTCCTATGGAGATAAAACACATGATGTACCTAGGTTCAAGGCTCTCCTATGGAGATAAAAACCCTACTCCTTCTCTAGATCTTATATTACGATCTCTGAACTAATACAAGTTCTCCTTGAGCTATATCGACAAGAGGAAGGAGATGAAGTGCCCCTGATCTCTTCTTGCTCTAGGGTTTTCCCTTAGACAAATGGATCGATCCTCTCCTTGGAGACACTGGCTCACCTTATAAAGGGGTGGCCAGGTTATAGCTTGGGCGTACATGGCTTGGATATTCTACGAAGATGCTTGTCCCGAAATAGTAGTTTGGCGCCCTCATTTCCTCTGTCGTTAGCCTCTGCATGGCAATGGCTCAAAGGCCATGCTATCTGTCTGTTGGGATCACACACTATCACGTCTGTGACCTTCTGCTCTGTCTCTGCCCTTCTTTCCCTTGTCGCTAGCACTTATCTCTCCCTAGATTCCCTTGAGAGAGAGAGAAGAGTGCTGACCTTGAGCTGACTCTCTCCTTCTTGAGCAAGCCAACTCGTGACTCGGCCTAGTCCGGATAACTCGGACAAGTTAGTACTTGCAAAGATGAAACAACCCATATCTCATGCCGACATACCTTATATGTCGATCGAGTCTTGCTGGTGCTATACGACTTAGGGTAACTCGGCCATAACTCGGCCAACCCTCATATACCTCGGCCAACTCATGCTTTGGCCTTTTTATTCCTCGATGGACCTTGTCCTTATACCTCAGCTTGAACCTACCTTGGGTCATCCCCCCAACAACAGCCGCCTCTTAGGTCACGTATAACTAACCTGAACTGAAGGTCAAATATTTTAAGATTCACTCTAACCTCTTTTTACACTCATTTGCATTGGATCAAAACACTTATCCTGCTCCATCCAAATAACTATTTGTTAGATTGTATGTGTATACATGTACGTATACAATACCAAACTTGTATTAACCCCTAACTGGCCTAGTGCATAATATAAATACCGGAACCTCACAACCTTAAACGTGTGAGGCTCCCCCAATTTCTACATGGTATTAGATTGATCCTCTCCTAAAACCCTAAACCGCCGCCGCCGCTCTTAACCCTAAGAACCGTCGTCGTTTCATCTCCGCTACCCACGATGGCCACTAACCCGAGCCATCTCAACTCCACCACCGAGGCCCTCGTGTCCACCCCCGTAGCACCACCTCTGGCGCCTTGCTTCCCGCCGACACCCCGCGCTCCCACGCCCCCGTCATCCTCTCCCTCGATGCATCCAACTACACCAAGTGGAGCATGTACATGAAGGCCTCCCTCGGCCGCACCGGCCTGATCGTCCATGTCGAAGACACCACTGCGGCAACACTGAACGATGCGACCTGGTCGTCCGACGAGAATGTCGTCCTCAACTAGGTAGGATGTCCTGACTCCCGTCGTTCGCATCAGGCTACTGAGTTTACTACTGTGACAGTCTTATCTCTTGGTCTTCCAAGCGACAGACGACTCTGTCCTGGTCCAGCGCGGAAGTTGAGTACCGAGTTGTTGCTCACGCCGTTGCTGAGTGCTGCTGGTTGAGGTAGCTACTTTAGGAACTGCATCGACCTCTACACTCTACTACCCTGGTCTATTGTGACAACGTGTCGCTATACACATGTCGTCTAATCTAGTCCAGCATTGTCGTACCAAGCATATCGTGATCGACATCCACTTCGTTCGCGAGAAGGCATCACTTGGCGAGGTTCGGGTGTTGCACATACCCTCTTCACTTCAGTTCACTGGTGTGATGACTAAGGGGCTGCCCAGTCAACTCTTCTTCAACTTTCGATCATTTCTTTGCGTCCGAGAGCCTGCCGCTATGACTGGGGAGGGGGTTAGATTGTGTATGTGTATGTGTACATGTATTGTACCAAACTTGTACTAAACCCTAACCGGCCTAGTGCCTAATATAAATACCGGAACCCCATGGCCTAAACCGCGTGAGGCTTCCCCCGAACCCCTTTTACACTATTCCTGATGTTTTCCTCGGTTTTGAAATCCTCTATTTTGTACCTGTAACCCTATAATTTTTTTCCTATTTACTGTTTTGAAATCCTGTAATCCAAAGAAGTCCTAAATTTTACACTTTAAAAATATTAAGCTGAGTTCATAATTTCCAAATAAATAAAATGAATTGATGCAACTCTTTTTATTCAAATTCTTTTTTCATAGGTACAAACATTTTTCGTACTTTGGGGCTGGAAACTGGAGCCGAGCAAGGACATTGGGCTTTCGACATAGAGCCGTGGTGCCAAGCTGGCCATCCACATATTCATTGTTCGCTCCAAAGCTCCACATGGCACACATGTCTTTTACAAGACACCACCGTCACCATCTGGAATGAGAAGACAACCAAGTACATAGTGCATCGCTTGAGTTACCTTGGACGAGGCACACGCACATGTGGAAGTAACCCCTGTTTTTGAGCTTGTCTATTTTTGTGTGACAACTTTTTCGGGATCGTCTCCTGTTGGGGGTGGAGGTGTCAAAACGTAATGGCCCGGGCAATGGGATGTGTCCGCTATGTGGGATATCGAAGACATGTGTCCCCATTATGTTCACATACCCTGCCGTTCGGTTCCTGTGGGACTTTATCCGAGAAGCTCTGGGGCCTACTTCACAGGTCCAAGATCACGACGAGTTCCTAGAGGCGAAGGAAAACCGCACCGAAAGGAGGCGTCACCTCTTCTAGCTCGTGTTTGCAGCCATTACATGGACACTATGGAATATTCGGAATAAGATGGAGACATAGCGGATCTTTCCTCGACCTGCTTCTAATTATGTGTTCTCTTTGCTTGGCTATCTTCAGCAGTGGTACCCGTTGTCTAAGCAGAGGGACCGGGAGAGCCTGGACGGCATCTTGCAACTCTCAGACATCGGGACATCGGCACGGCGCTTCACAGCTCCTGCTAGTGCCTCAGCACCTTCCTAGAGGGAGCTACGCCAGCTCTTCTTTTTATTTTTATTTTTGTTTTTGTTGCCTTGAACATGTTGTGTTGTGGCCCCAACGGACCTTCCTTTTCTGTTTATCTTTTGGCGCTTGAGCATCCGTGACTTGCTCGTATTTTGTATGGTTATGACTTTATTTATAAAGCGGGACATAATGCCTGTTTTGAGGAAAATTGAGATGCCCGAGTCCAAACATTTTCCTTTTTGCATGAGAGGTTTATACATCACTTGTACAAATTCTGCTGCTTGTGGACTGGACTCTCGCACATCCAGATGCGACTGGGCTCATGACTCGCTTGTTCATGTGGGCACTCCTCCCTGTTAAATGGGCCAGTTGTGGATCCGCTGAGCCCATCTTTATTTACATTAGCAGTTAGCACAAACTGCAGAACTCGGTTTTCTCAGAATACAAAAACCGCATAACCAAAAGCGCGCAAAACAGAAATCTTCACCTCAAATCAACATAAAAAGGAAGGAAAAAATCTGGCACAAACGGAATGGGTATGCGCGTCCATGCACGATGAATGCATGACTGCTAGGTCTAGGAACGCATGGACCGGAGAATAGATGGGTGCGCGTACGGGCCCCGGAGCCAACCGGCGGCCATGCGGCTGTACGCCAGCTCCGTCAGGTGGATGCCGTCCCAGTTCAGGTGGGCGGCGGGGTCCGGGCATGCGCTGACGCCGGGGAACCCGCACGCCGCTGTTAGGTTGTAGTTGTACGGTCCGCCCCCTCCACAGCACACGCGGAGCCCCGATGAAGCGCTGAACCCTGCGACGTTAATTCAAAAGTCAAAACCCAGAATTAGCAACTGACGCGATATGGTTAAGAATGGGCTAATCAACTTGATAGGCTCGGTGTTCGAGTTGACTTTGTGGGATCTGCATCTGGTAAGAGCTAGTAATATATATATACACTTTATACAGGGGGCGTTTACTTTCATGACAACCACGTTCAACTGGCTGTTTACATATAATACTACTCTACTAGCTAGATCCAAACAAACAATTTTGGTCATGGTCATAGAATTGGTCGATCAGAAGAACATAAAATTGAATTCTCCAATCTAACATCAATTTCAACTCTTAGAACGGCATCAGATCAATCATAGCTTCATGGACTGTAGAACACCGATCTAAACACTCACCGAATCTTTTTGGTTTCTTGAGAAACGCAATGACCGGCGTGTAGTAGTCGGCATAGATGATCTTGGCCTTGGGGTACTTGCACCGGAGCCGATACACGGCCTCGAACAACGCCGCGTTGTGGTAGTGCGCGAGGGCGTTGTACTTCCTCAGGCACCCGGTCCGGGGCTCGTAGTCCGTCCTGTTCGGGCTCGCGTACAGCGTCAGGACGATCGGGATGCACCCCATCGGCAGTTGCCCCGGCACCACCACGTACCTGCCTCCTTCCTTGAGTACTGCCTGCAGAACACAAAGAATCCATCATGCGGTGCCTGATCGTGATCGATAAGATCAGAGACGATCAAGCAGCAGCAAGTTAATATATACCTCGACGCCTGCTGAGATGGCCTGTACGACTTTCGGCACGTATGAGGCGACCTGCGTCAAGGTTTTCCCGGCTGCCAGGAAGAAGGTGTAGTCGTTCCCGCCGAACTCTCCCACGAAGAAGAGGGATTTCTTCAAGTAGTCTCTGCAACCTGAAAGTAGAACAGACTCATCAGGGACAGGGAGTTTCTGTTACTACTACTAGTCTACTGCTGGCCTGCTGCTGCTACTGTCAAAAGAACGCAATGAAGTCGTCGGTGTACTACTTGTTGGAATTGGAACTAGCGCATCGATTCAAACAGTGTTACTACTAGTACGGTACCTTGGGGTGTTGAGCACAAGGTGGGCTTGAGCTTCCGGAACCAGTCGAGCTGCACGCTCAAGGAGCTGTTGAATGGGGGCACGCTTGTGATGTTGTTCTTGAGGAAGAAGGCTAGATCCAGCGCCGTGCCGCCCACGACGGCGAAGTTTGCTCCATGAGTGAAGTTGCGCTCTTCGCCGAGGATCGGGGGGATGTAAGGCAACCCAAACTCTTTTGCTGCAAAGTTGATCGATCAACGGTCACCACAATGCTAGCCAAATAACTTCTCTGTTATAGAAACTGAAAGCTGACTCATCTCGTGACAAGAATGGAAGTATGTGCATACCGATGAAGTCTATGATGAGGCGTCCGTTGGAGGCTCGACCAGTGGGACGGCCGAAGAAGGTCTCGCCGTAAGGGAGGTTGTTGAAAGGGATGACCGGAAGCACCGGCGCGGCGAGCTTCACGAAGTTGCCTGTGTCGGCGTACGAGTTGCCGAAGACGAAGATGGAGCGGATCGAGGGGCGGCGGCCGCCAGGGTTCGCCTGAGCGTAATGTACGCAGGCGAGGAGGAGGAGGAGGAGGAGGGCAACGAAAATTGTTGACTTCGAGGGCGAGTGGTGCTCCATGGTTTCGCGCGGGGCGTGTGAACTTTCAGGCAGTGCACAGGTATATATATAGTGTCCTTGGTTTGTATCAAAAACGCTCAGCGGCTGCGAAGTGTGGTTGTACTACTTGCATTACGAGTTGACACGATTGAGGAGAAAGTTCTGGCGATGCCACGAACTCTGCGTTCGCATGGAAGAACTTTCGAAGGTGAACAGCTGACACATTTCTCACGTCATAGCCGATCTGCAGTAAACGATCTACCGTTCCGAGCGCGAGACCCAGCCGGAACACAATATTCTTTGCCAAATTCTATTTGGGCAGTACTAGGCGTCCGTCCCGGGTGATGGAAACCGGGTCACAGCCGTCCGATCAGGGCAGATCGATGGTCAGATTTTCTTCTTGTCCTTTTATCATGATTTTGCTACAAATAGACCGGCTTTTGCTACAAATAGTCCTTCATTTACTACATGTAGCAGAAAACGGTTCGATAAAAAAAAACATACAGACTAGACCTCGCCGAAGAGTTCGCCGGAGACCTCGTCGGCGACCTTGTAGAAGAAACAAGTCCTACTGTAGCAAAACCGATTTTGCCGGAGACATCGCCGGAAACTCTCATCGGAAAAACATCGCTGGAGAGCTCGTAGCAAAACATTTACCCTAATGTAGCAAATTCAAAAAAGATTATAGCAAAAAAATTGTGCTAATATAGAAAGCACCAAGACATCGCCGGAGATCTCGTAGCAAAATCTATATGCTATTGCAGAGAAACAACAACAAAATTATAGCATTTTTTTTAGCAAAATCCGATACTGCACGTAGCACGGTTGGAGGTCTCCTAGCGGCTATCGTCGACCGCATGTATCAAACTCAACGCCCACTTGTAGCGCCACTAACTGCATGTAGCGAAACCTAACACTAGCGCCGTCATCGGCCCCGTGTAGCAACCCTCAACATCATACACGTAGCAGCATCATCGACTACATATAGAGAAACCTGACGTGACGAAGAAGCGACCGTCCTCATCGACGTCCGCGAGGAGCTGAAGGAGTTCGCGGCCAACAGAGGCCGTCGTCGCCATGTCATCCAGGTGCTGCAGGATGCCCTCAAACCGCAGACACACCATGGCGTGGTAGCGTCGGCACGCGTCGGCAGTGGAAGCATGTGTGGCTGGCTGGCAGCTGCAGTGGAAACGCGTGGCGCAGGATGGGCACCAGCAGAGGCGCGTGGCACAGGATGGCGGTGGATCCCGTGTTATATTTTACAAAAAGCAAATAACGAAGAACGATAAGGAAATCGCAGCAAGGAGACACCGATTTAACGTGGAAAAACCTCTCCAACAAAGAGAGGAAAAACCATGGACGCTAGTCATCGAAACTTCACGATAACGGAGAGTGTTTACACAACGCTATGGATTTTCACATATGCAACTTATCTCAGCCGGTGACTTACAAGAGGTATATATTACGGTGGAAACCTAGGTCTTCAACGATCTGCTTCGGCCCGAACCTCCGGCGACGGGCCTCGCTCCGCTCTGTCAGAAGTTAGCCTTAATAGATTTTGGACCATACTTCAATATCCTGCATGGCAGCGACAGTGGAATCGAACCATGGTCACGCCTTGGCGGCCAGGAGCCACTCCTCAAACAACAACCAGGTGCACGTGGTAGCGACGATGGGGGAGGCGCGTGTGGCGGCGGCGGTGGAGACGCACGACGCAGGATAGCGGCGGAATCTTGCCTGGCAGCGGCGGTGCAGTCCCGGGGGCACGGGATGGGCAGCGGATTAATTTGGCACAAATGTGAAGGAGAAGATGAGAACGTACGGTCGGGGGGGGGGGGGGGGGGGGGCACACACGATGCGAGTCATTACAGTGACCGGGGGATCGTTTCGACCGCAGGTGATCTGTATCTTTTTTTATTGATCGTAATCCACTGCTTTATTAAACGGAACAACGGTTACACTCGGACCGAATAATATCAACCAGAAATCTAGGTATTACATCAAAGCAAAAAAAGGTAACTACGCTTCAACCCTATTTGACACACAAATGCGCCGCTTTATTTGCATCTCTACCTATATGAAGAAACTTGACATCCTAGAACGACTTGCATAAATCTCTCATCTCCTTGACAATATGAGCACCAATGAAACGGTGTTCCTTCTCCTCCTACCACATATCTGCCAGCACTTTGCAGTCCGTTTGGATCATTAGTTTTGGGATCTTCAGCCTCACCATTGCCTCTATCCCATTTTGACATGCATAGAGTTCACTGACGAAGGGGTCCTCCACGTGGGCATGCTTCCTGCACCCCGCCTCCACAAATTCCGCCATGTCACTGTGGATCACATAGCCCGAACCTGCCTCAAACGCACTGCAACAGAAAGAGCCGTCAGTATTTAGCAGGTGCCAGCCCAATGATGGTTTCTTCCACATCCATGTTTTCTTCGGCACAACCTTGGAGCTTGGGGGAATCTCCAGGAGAGATAGATGTTCCTCGACCAGCTGCATCGAGCCCAGAGGCTTGTACTGTTCCTCTCCATGAACATACTTATTTCTGCTGGTCCATATACACCATAAGATCGTCATAGCAATCGGAATCTGTTTTGCTTCCAGAAAAGAACTCAATAGTAGGTCTTATAACCAAGAGGCTGGGTGCAACCGAGGCAGCGAGAAACCGAAGTAGTCATATGCTGCAGCCCAAAACTTCTTTGCATGGACACATTGCACTAGCGCATGAAATAATGATTCATCTAAAGGTGTAAACGGTGCCCCCATGGGCTTCTCACAACGTTTTGTTGTTGCTGGCCGTTGGATGGGGGGTTTGGGGGGATATGGGGCGTCTTTTATTCCCATTTCTAGTCCAAGTGATGTAAAATCGGTGTTCTACCCGCCTGCTGCTATGTTCTGTCTCTGGTGTTGCCCCCCCCCCCCCCCCCACAGATGGTTGGCCCGCTCTCCAGTCGAAGCGGTTGGGAGAGAGATGGTATGCGGCTTGATTGGCGCTCGGGGCGTCGCGCGCGTTGCGCCGTGTATGGCGCTTACGCCCCGCGGTGCTTGACGCCCCTCTCGCTCGCCTGCGCATTCCCTCCTTTCAATGATTCTAGGCCCGCTAGTTGTTGCGTCGGTGGAGATATTTCCTTCTGGAGTGGTAGGATCGGTTTTCCATGGCTTGCCCTTTCGAGCGCCGTGGGGTGTCTCGGTGGCCTCTCACCATTAGCGGAGAGCGCGCTCTACCATGCGAGCACTGTCTACTTCTGCGTTTCCTCGCCCCGCTCGCTTCCGCACGCCAAATTCACCTCGCTGTGTTTCCCTCGCCGTTCTCGATGCTTCCGCCCCAGTTTCCCGTCCTCGATCCCAGTCTTCAGTGCCTATTTTCTAGAGATTTTTTCATGTTATATTAGATATTTTTCTTATATGTGAGTGTTGTGATTAGCAAGGACTTCACGGGGCCTATTCCAGCGTATTATATACTTGCCTATTTTCTAGAGATTTTTTCATGTTATATTAGATATTTTTCTTATATGTGAGTGTTGTGATTAGCAAGGACTTCACGGGGCCTATTCCAGCGTATTATATACTTTTACAATGTTTTCTTGTGCCATTTTCATCTTATAAAAAATGTTAATGTCTAAATTGGTTTAGTATGTCCAGAAACTACACGAACCGGTACAGCCGTACAGAGGAGAGAAGGCGGCTACAACCCATCTAGAGTTTCTTCCCCTCCGCCGGCGACGTCACCGGTTCGTCCCGTCTCCGGTGGCCTTAGGGCCTTGGAGACGTGGCGGACCACGGCCTCTCGCCGGCGGAAGGTCTCAGTGTTTCGTCTAGACTGTTTTCAGTGTCTTTTTCAGAATGTTGAGGCTTACGTTCTGAAGTCAGAATAAGGTCCTCCCCGTCCTATCCTCGCTCTGTTGGTGTATCTAGCATCGGCGGAGGGCGCGTGGAGTCATGTGTCCGACGGATTCCTTAGGATTCGGTCGTTTTTCGTATCCGTTGGTATGGTTTGAGGTCAGTCTCTTCCGATCTACGTTTGTCGTCTTCGGCGATGATTGCTGCTCTGGTATGCTGGTCCTTTGGGACCTTAGCACGACGACTTTCCGTTCGTCTACTACAACAAGCTCTACTACGACAAGCTTTGCCCGGCTTCTGTGATGGAGGGGCGAGGACGGCGGCGCGCCTTCGGCTCGTGCCAGTGTTTGTAGTTGTCGCTAGGTGGTCCATTGACCTATTTGTAATTTTTATTACTTTTAGGACTCTTTATACTGCTGTTGATGATTATTAATAGATCGGTAGAATTTCGCAAAAAAAAAAATTTGGTTTAGTATGTGCTCATTCTAATTAAGCACTTTTAAGTAATATTTTACCTTTATGTTCTTACTCCATTTTAATGTCATCTCAGCAGTCGTCATGCGTATATTATTGTTTCTAATAGTCACATGTGGACCAAAAATCATAGACGTATTGAAAAGTTGGTCTCAGAAATTAAAATTTGTAGTTACATTGCTATTAAATATTCTCGTTACATTGCTATTAAATATTCTCGCTGAGTTGTTGGTTTTCTTATTATTTTTAGAATATGATCATATATTGTTAGCATACATTATATATAGTTCATATTTTTTGCATGATATTGGGAGTACATACGGTGCTCTGTTTGAGGTATTAGCTACCAATAGTTACCGCTTGTTGTACTCAATTACCAATCAATGAGACATGCATGTTTTTTTTGGTTTACCTTTTTCCTATTGCCCTTTGGTCATGTGGCCCTAGGTTACAAATTTTGACTTTGAATCCAATCCAAGAATCATATTCCTTGTAATAAAGGTTTGGAACTACTAGCATCTGTGAAGTCGTGCTTATCCTGGGACTAAAATGATCTTCTGGATATGTGAAAGTGTTTGAAACATGATGTCCTATTTTTCCAGTTCTACAAATATTGGGGGAAAAAGAGTTATGATGTTTAGGTGAACATTAATCACCAGATAGTCCAAATGATATGGACCGTGACATTGATATTGATGTGAAAGGGAGACATGTGAGATTGGATTGCATACCTGCATCCCTTACACCTATGGTTTAATGTGATAAAATGTGTTCGCTTCAGATTTGCATATGATTTTGTTACAGAGCCTTTTTCTAACATCATGTTATTCTAGGTTGCTTAGCAGAAGAAAAACGAATGGTCTTTGCCTTTTCCGAGTAAAGGCTTCACTCTTCCTTGAATTTTATCATTCTTATGGACCATCAGATCATGGTTGTGGCTTAGTTTTCTAGCATAGTTCTATTTAATTGGTAGAAATGACCGATTGCATTTGTACACGTGAGAAACAAATTGTGATTTGTGTAATGCAAAACCTTACACAAGCTAATGAATTTGAACGGGATCATTAAAATTTACACATGTGTGATTTTTTAGTTGCAAGAGTTCCTAATTTCCTATATAGGCTCAAGGAGGCATTGCTTCTTTACATGAATCTACTTACTATTCTCACAAGGAAAAAGAATGTTGTGTCGTAAGCTCATCCATATATTTATCTTTATATAGAATAAAAACTATCTGGCTGCATATTTTGGCGCATTCCTTCTACGTTTGCGTTCTCAATTCTATTCAGAAATATGTAATGCATTCAAAATATTATCGGTGTATGGTTAATAGGAACATTGGCATTTATCTGACCTTTTCATCCTTTGCATTCTTCTAGACCTATGATTTCGAGACCAGCGGTGGAGAAAACTCCTGAGGTGCATGATGTGCTTTCAGTTGTTATTTCGGTCCAATATCAATGAAATTGATGGTCCCCTGGTTCTCAAAGAGAACTCTAGGATTTACTTCCTCTCGCATGTTAATATATTCAGTTGTAATCACTAATCCTGATGAAACAAATGCAATATTTGGAAAATGTTGTTTCCTATTCTTTCAAGCTATCACCTGACGCTGATGTTTTTATTTCCTACAGATCATTTGTTAGTTTTTGCCAATTTCTATGTATTAAAGGCGATTCACTATTTTGATACTTTTTTGTTGTTGTCATGTACCCCATAGTGATTGTATTATATACTATATTTCAGTTCCAATAGTGAGATTCATGATGACTGTACGCCAGGCTAGCTCCACTAAAAGAGAAGTATAGATTGTATTGATATTGCAAGAGGTGATTACATCATGTGCCTTAGGCTGTTTATATAGTACTAGAAGACTTGGGGGGCAAGAAGCCTAATAGAGATAGAATTAGATTACAATATTGAACTACCAAATATGTCTAGCCGTAATATACTCTAACACCCCCCGTAGTTGGATCGGTAGTGACACGGACAGTCTGACTGAAGAATAAGTCAAAGGTGAGGTGGTAGCTCTTGTTGCCGATGTCGATGTAGCCGGGAGTGAGGGCGTTGTAGTTGTGGTCGATGGTGCCATTGGGAAAGTTGTCGCCGTTGATGAAGTCGACGATGTTGTTGTGTTGTGGTCGATGTCGTTGTTGAGCCTGGAGAATTCGCCGTAGTAATTGAGGTAGACGTAGTTTGGATCGAAATAGCTCGACCCGCAATGCCGAGCTTGCCAGACTCGGGAGCGTATCGAGGACAAAGGCACGCATCGGTGTTGCTAATACCGGACGTGCGAAGACAGGGACCATCATGAGCCATGCGTGCCAGAGCCGGATTGAGGAGCAAAGAAAATTTTCCGTAAACGATTGGTGTAGAAGTTGTCCGCCGTGTCGGAGTAGACGAAGTGGCTGCAAGAAGAAAAATTGAGCATAGACTTGTGCAAAAAAAAATTAGAATATAACTCTGGCGGCAAGGTCGTGGTGGACGAAGACGACGGTGGTAGTTGTCGATGGCGATTGAATTGTAGCGGTAGTCGATTTCGGGGATTAGACCCGTATTTTCCGCTTGTATGAGCGCGGCATCGCTCGTGGAGAAGAACTTGTTGGCATTGACGATGACCACGATTGGTGGTGGCAGCGACGATGTGGCGATGATGTTGGTGTAGATGGTTGTCGGCAATGATGACCACGGTTGATGAAGTTGCAGCCCTTTGTGGATGGCGAGGCGCGTACTCGGGGACGTGTGTCCCGGTCGATGTCGGAGAAGACAGGCCAGCGTGGTGACGATGTGAGGACGGAGCAGCCAACGCAGCGCGTGACCTTGGACGCCGCGTGGAGCCTCCTTGGCACGATCATTGGCGATGATTTGCGAAGATGAGTAGACGCCGAGGTTGAAGTAGAGGCGCGTGATGACGACATGCGGTTGTAGACGATGCAATCCGATCTATGATCGACGAAAGAAGAAGAAACGCCGGTCAAGCGGCCGGCGAGAAAATTTTGCGAAGAAGATCTAATCTACTATTGCGCGACCCCCGGCGAGAAGGATCTCTCCGAAGGCGGCGCGGCGGAAGCGGTGGTGGCTAAACCATAGGCCGAGGAGCGACCCGCTCTAATACCATATTGAATTGCATGTGCTAGCCAACGCAACCAACAGTCCGAAATGATGGAAAGAGCTAGACAATTTATTTCAACACTCACCCTACGTCTTTACCTTTTGGCCTATTGTGACACATGTTTGGGAGCCGCAATTTTTTTTAATTCTTGTGTTGGCCAGGATTTGATCATAGGACCTCCTGCTCTGATACCATATTGAATTGCATGCGCTAGCCAACGCAACCAACAGCCCGAACTGATGGAAGGACTAGGCAATTTATTTTAACACCCACCCTACGTCTTTCGCCCTTTGGCCTATTGTGACGTATGTTTTGGGGAGCCGCAATATTTGTATTTTTAATTCTTGCGTTGGCCAGGATTTGATCCTAGGACTTCCTGCTCTGATACTATGAAAGATTTCGAAAGTATAGATTGTATTGATATTGCAAGAGGTGATTACATCGTCAGTCCTTAGACTGTTTATATAGTACTAAAAGACTTGGAAGGCAAGAAGCCTAATAGAGATAGAATTAGATTACAATGTTGAACTATCAAATATGTCTAGCCGTAATATACTCTAACATCCACGTATAATTGGCGCCAAAAGTTGCTGATTGGCTAGGGAGATATGTATTACTATCATTTTTGAAAAAATATAAACCACATTATCTTTTTTATACAAAATGTAAACCATTATGAGATTCATGGGGACTTTTTTAAGCAGTCTGTTAGAGATGCTCTTAACCAGTGATAGTCTCGCATAGGAAAATATTATTGGCAGAAAAGAGTCACGGCCCTTGGCTACATTCCTATTGACGGTGGCGCATTTTTGGTGCAGCTCCGAGACGCACGTCTTCTCCTTTTCCTTTTCCTCTGCTCTGCTTTCTTAGCATTGGCAGCTCCTGATGATCGAACAGGATTCAGGTATGGAGAGGGAACTACCCAGCAAGCAAGGGGATCCCAGCTGATTGCATCGGTGCAGAAGCCATGGGCAGTCACAGCCATTTTGGGCATGTTAATGTCAGTAACGTCAACCGCAATGACCACCCCGGCGCACTCCTTGGCATACTCATCTTGCAAGCTCAGCCTGGGCACGGCCGTGGCAAGCACCACGTCCAAGCTCAGGGTATGCGGCATCACGTCAATGATGCCCCACACGTGCTCATTGCTGAAGGAGCCTGTGAAATGGTCAACACACGGCTTGTCCCGCGAGCTAAGAGCATCTCCACTCGCGTTCCCGGGACGCCGTTTCCAGGGCGTATTTTTAGTCCGGACGGCGTTTTTTCGCCCAGTCGCGTTCTCAGGACGCCGGTTTCGTTCGAATTTATTCCAAAATTGGTCCGGCGTTCCTAAGCCAAACCCGAGGCGCTGGGAACGGCCTGGAAACGCCAGATGGAGAGAAAACAAGGGTGGGTCAGTCCTGTCGGCGAGACATCCCATTTTCCCATCAGTAGTCGCCTCCCCTGTGGTGAAGGATTCCAACCCCCGGCTACCTCGCCGCCATGCTTGCGCCGGCGAAGCTCCGCCGATTCAAGCCGAACTCGAGCTTGTAGATAGGTCCGCCGCCACAGCCGCTAGTTCCCCCTGCAACCTGGGGCACTTTCACCGTCCCTCCTTCGCCGTAGCTCGGCCACACTTCTAGCTCCCACCACCTCGCCCGCCAAGTGTTCGACGATTGACCCGTTCGGCCATGGACTTCGACAATGAAGAGTTGTTCGTCGTGTTGCTGGAGGAAGAGAACGCCGCAGCCGCCGAAGATGTAGAGCACGTGCAGATCCTCGCCTCCCTGGCACGGCTGTACATGCAGACTGCAACACCGAAGCGTGGAGGCTTGGCGAAGGGCCGCCGGAAGTGCAAAGCAAGGCAGCGGGCGGAGGGCTACTGCATGCTGTACGCCGACTACTCCGCCGACGAGCCGCTCCATGAAGAGGCCGTGTTTCGACGCCGTTTCAGGATGAGCCGAAAGCTCTTCCTCGAGATCATGCACTCTGTCCAGGAATTTGACCCCTATTTCGTGTGCAAGAAAGACTGCACCGGCATGGTTGGGTTTTCCTTACTACAGAAGTGCACAGTGGCGATGAGGTTGCTTGCATACGAAGCGCAAGTGACAGTGCTGATGACTATCTTCGCATGGCTGAGTCCACCGCCATCGATTGCTTATACCGGTTCTGCAGGGCGGTGATTGCAGTGTTTGGGCCACAGTACTTGAGAATACCCACTGCCGAAGACACTGCTCGGATCCTCGCAGTCAATAAAAAAGAGGATTCCCTGGGATGCTTGGAAGCATAGACTGTGTGCATTGGCACTAGAAGAACTGTCCATTTGCATGACAGGGGATGTACAAAGGCCACAAAGGAGGTTGCATTGTGATACTTGAGGCAGTTGCTACACATGATCTTTGGATCTGGCACTCCTTCTTTGGCATGGCATGATCGAACAACGACATCAACGTTCTCAACTCCTCAAATGTCTTTGCCAAGCTTGTTGAGGGTCATGCTCCCCCGTGGACTTTGTGATCAATGAGTACCACTACAATAAGGGATACTATCTTGCAGATAGCATCTATCCAAGATAGCCAACATTTGTGAAGACTATCTCAAACCCAATACTTCCCAAGCATGCTCAGTATGCCAAGGAACAGGAAGCTTGCAGGAAGGATGTGGAGCGGGCATTTGGTATGCTCCAACAGGGGTTTGCAGTTGTCCGGTTTCCTGCAATGACCTGGTTGAAAGATTAGATGTGGGAAGTGATGAACTGTTGTGTGACCTTGCACAACATGATCATTGAGGATGAGAGGAAGGACCCAGTGAGTTTGGTCGAGCAGAACGAGCCATACTACAAACAGGGACCTCTTGCACAGCCTGATCACCAGGTGCCGCCAACCTGGGTTGCCTTCATCGCCATGTGTCAGGAGATTCGAGACCCGATAGTGCATCAACAGCTGCAGGATGATCTGATTGAGCACCTATGGATACGCAGGGAAAACACATAGATGCCTAGCATGAATCTGGCCGAACAAGACCGAAATATATTGTATTTTCATTGTTCGCCGAACTATGTTTAAATTTATGCTGAACTATGGTTGATTTTATCCAGAACTATGCCAAACATTGCTCTGTATTCGTAGTATGCCAAAATATGCCAAAAACTGGACGAATTTGAGCCAAATTTGGGCGAAAATACGCCGACCTGGGAACTCGGCCTGGGAACGCGAGTGGGAAATCGACCATTCCTAGGCCGAAACCTTCGTCCGTCCGGCTCTATTTAGGTCCGGATTTTGACCTGAGAACGGCCAACGAGTGAAGATGCTCTAAGATCCTTGGTCTAGAACGATAACTTGTAGCCAAGCCCCAAACAAATCCAGTTGTCCACCTGGACGAACCTGATTTCATTTCCGTGGTACCCAGAAAGGTCCCGGGACGACCGCGCGTTGTGGATGCTAGCAGATGTGTTCTTTCTGAGCATGCTCTCGGGCAATGGCACCTACCTCATCTCTAGCGTCTTGGATGCCGGCCGAAACACCTCGTCGCAGTCGCAGAGTAGGATGCCGCAGTTCAGGTCGAGCACACGGAGCCGCCTTCAAGCATGATCACCTTGCACTAGCACGACACTTGGTCCTCCTCCCCATTCTGCAGCATCACGGGCTTATCGGTCCAAGTCCATGTCTTGGAGGAGAACATGGTGGCGTAATACAAGTACCCATCCGGCAGGTAGGATAGACGTAGGGACACTATGTTGAAGCCCCCGTCGCCATCCGAGAATATGCCGAAATATCCCCCGCCGACGTCCAGCAATGTATCCTGCCAGCCCGGGATCAAGCGGAGCGCCAGCCGCTGTCCCGCGGCTGGCTGCGCAGTAGACGAAGTGCTCGTACACAATGTCGGTCGAGTGTCTGACGACGGGATTAAGGACGGACACCTGGAGGAGAGCGACGCCTCTGTGCGTGGCCATGACGCGGTGCCTGTCGATCTCGACAATCTTCTTGTCGGGGGAACCATCTTTGAGTCTAGGGAAGTGCAAGACCAACTCGAACGGCCACGATGGGTCGCCGTGGCGGAAGGAGACCCCGAACGTTCGGCCGAGGCTGGTGAGGGCATACGCAGTGGAGGTGTTGCCGGCAGTCTTGGCGATGGAGGCCACGTGGTTGAGGATGATGAAAGCTGGAGAGTCGGTGGAAACTAGATTGCGCGACATGTCCATCTCTAGATCTCTTGGTTGTAGAGAGTGCGGTTGAAGCTTTGACGGCGGCGGGGCTTCGATAGGCAGGCAGAGTTTCATGGTCAATCTGTGATGATTGTGGTTAGAGTTTGAGTTACACGCTAGTCTACGTATTTTCTTTACGGAAACGGTGTCTATGTGGAATGAGTAATGCTACATCTACGGATGGTTTTTACGGAAAAAGCTTACGGACTCAAGGAGGCAGCGGTAGAAATCCGAATCTGGTCCCTTTTTTCAGGGTGGGTAGAAAGTTTAACCAAACCAATTACTACATGTCAGTCTGCAAGGCCTCCGTAACATGTAGAGCCCGTAAGTCCAGCATTACCGATGTGGAATATCCAGCGTTCCTTCCTACCTCGTGACTCATTCTGTGTATTTGGCATATTTCTCTGAAAATTCTAGCTTCAGACCGGTCGATATTTGGCAAAACCCGGCGGGCTCCCGTCGATCGTTCGATTCGCATCGAAGGGAGGCGGACAAACCTGCGCGGTGGGTGGCGATTTAATGAGCGCACACCTGATCCTTTCATCGCCTTCACCTGGGGCCCCACTCGTCATCGTGTCTCACTCCGCCCACTTCTCTCGACCGTTTTCGTGTTGCGCTGCTCCATCCCCTTCTTCTCCGGCAGTTCCCGTCTGATTCGCTTCGAATCAGTTCGCCCCTGCTGCCGCCGACGCGTCGACTCCTTCCAGGCGCGCTCGCAGGTCCGTTCCTCCTCCGATTTCTCTCCACAAACGCTCCGACCCTTCTCCTCTATCCTACTCTTTTTCCGGCGGTTCCATTTCTGTCGGTTTAATCGTCGGCGTTGATATCCGGTTGGTCCTATAGTTTAGGGTTGATTGGAAGTTGTAATGCGTGTGATGTAGTTATGATGTATCCATGTGGGTCGTTTCCCCATGATCTAATCACTAATTTCCCCGTGCTGCCTCCTGTTATTTGATCTATGATACATTCTATTTGAAGTGGATTAGATTGTATAGGATTCCTTGATAGCAATAGCACTAGTCATGGATAACATTGCATAGAATTTCTTGATAACAACAGATCTATCCATGGGTAACATTGGAGAGGATCCCTTGATAACAACAGCACTAGCCAGTATGTGCTAACTTTTGTTTATGATCTGTTGGTAACTTTTGAGCAAAGTGCATGATAGCATATGTGTAATGGTATGGGTAACTTGTGTACTGATGGCATGATAATATTAGACTATCTGGGGTGCCAATAACAAATCATGTATAAATCATGATGCACTGCTCTGGATGTTTTAGGCTTTTGAAATTAGGATTCCTTGATGATAATAGCACTAGCCATGGGTAACATTGGAAATGATCCCTTAATAATAACAACACTAGCCATGTATCTGTTAAATTTTGTTTATGATCTGTTGGTAACTTTTGAGCAAAGTGCATGATCACTTATGTGTGGTGGTATGGGTAACTTGTATACTGATGGCATTATAACATTAGACTATCTGGGGTGCCAATAACAAATTCAGGAGTGTGATGTAGGTTATCCCCTATGTGTACCATTGTAATGAATTCCTTGATAACAATTGCACTAGCCATGGGTAACATTGGAGAGTATTCATTGATAACAATAGTATTAGCCATGTAGCTGATACCTTTTTGTTTATGCTCTGTTGATAACTTTTGAGCAAACTGCATGATAATATTGCTGTATGATCATGGGTAACATTTTTATTGGTGGTGCAATTGTTAACTGTTTGTTTATATCTGTTGATAAGTTTTTATCTTCTTGTATGATAACAATAGTTTATGATCATGGATAACTTATGTACTGATGGATAACATTATATTATATCTTTTTGTCTTTCTTATTATGTATGGTATTTTAACATTATTTCATCTATATGTTAATTTTTGGTGTTGTTTTCCAATTTTCTATGAGTTTGTGTGTACCATTTGTGTTTTTTGTTGTTTAGTTTTGTATTTATGTTTTTATTTTAAATTGTTTGTAGTGGACACGATGCCGAGAAAACGGAAGGCTGCTGCTGACGTTCTCGATGGTGAAAAACAGTCTGCATGTAAACATAACAGGGCATGTCCTTGTGCTGTGACCAGTTTATTTGAATTTTTATCAGACAAACAGAAGAAAGCAATTGAAGGACCTTGACAGTTTGCTAGATTAAAGAATCCCTTAGGTTCGCCACGTCCCTTTCTATGTATGGTGAAGGGAATATGCCCGAGAGGCAATAATAAAGTGGTTATTATCTTATTCCATGTTTATGATAAATGTTTATTTTACATGCTATAATTGTATTGATCGGAAACATCAATACATGTGTGTTTAATAAACAAAAAGGGTTCCTAATTATGCCTCTCTTATAGACTAGCTTATTGATTAACAAGATGATCAAGGTTTCCTGATCATGGACATTAGATGTTGTTAATAACAAGGTCACAACATTAGTTGAATGATGTGATGAACATTCATCCGAAGTATAGCATTACGATCAAAGTCATTATGTTTATATTGCTATAACATCATACGAAGTAATCTTTATCCTTAGACCATGAGATCATGTTAATTGCTAACACCAGAAGAGTATCTTGATAACATCAAACGTCACACCGTAACAGGGTGACTATAAAGATGGGTTCAGTGCTACGAAGGTGTTATGTTGAGGCTCATGGATCAAGAGTGGAATTTGTCAATCCCGATGAAGGATAGATATACTTTGGGCCCTCTCGGTGATATCACATTAAGATAGCTTGCAAGCAAGTGATGTGATCACTAGAATGTTACATCACGGGAACGAGAAAAGAGTGCATGTCGGTAACGAGATCAAACTAGGTATGGAGATACCAATGATCGAATCTTGGACATGTAATATATCGCGAGACAAAGGGATTTAGTTACTGGCGTTAAAGGTTCTCACAATCACAGAAGTCATCGTTGAATGTGTAGGAGTCAGTATGGATCTCCAGGTCCCGCTTCTGATTATTAATCTGAGAGGGGTCTCGATCATGTCTGCATTATTCGCGAACCGTAGGGTGATACACTTAAGAGTTACCGGACACCATTTTGGAGCACATATGTTTCAGACGAAAGAATTGCAAAGCGCAGGAATTGTTTCGATAGAAACTGGAAATTGTTTCGGGTGAAATTGCAGAAAGTGGTTCTGCATGTGATATTGAAATATTGCAAGGGGTTATATGTGAATGTTTGTTAATTAAAGTAATTAACAAAATTATGAATAAATTTAATAAAAGAGTTTTATTAAATGAGAGCATTAAACTTGGAGAATTTTAATGCATTTAAAGTGGGGACTTTAAAAGGGAATGTGAAGAGGCATTTTAATATGGAGGGGTTACCACCACATGAATGGAGGAGGTGAAGGGTCACCTCTCCCATGCGCCGGCCATGAAGGAGGGCCACCCCCTCCTCCTATAAAAGGCCCCCCTCACTCCCCTTCTTCCTCACACCTCCTTGTGAAGGATCTCTCTCCCCCTCTAGAATTATTCCCCCATGGTCTCAAATTAGCGAGATACATGTTCCCTGTGGCATTTCGTCTGGAAGGAGTTGCTGCTTCCGCTGGATCGCTGGAGCGAGGAGGTGGAGGTTGTCCGGTGGCTTGAACATGTGTGTGAGTACGGATGCGCTGCTGAGTTGCGGCGCTCGGACTTCCTCGCGATCTTGAGATCGGCAAGTGTACGACTACATCAACCATGAGTTCCTACTCGTTAACAAAACTCGTTGTCTTCGAGGGTAAGTTCTCGTTTGATGTATGTCCACCCGTTGCTTTGTACCTAGTAGATAGATCTTGGCATGTAGTTCTCATCATAGGAAATTTTTTGTTTTCTATGCTGCGGACCCCACAGTGGTATCAGAGCCAGATCTATGCGTAGGTGCTTTGCATGGGTAGTACACATATGTTTATATGTGGGAGATGATGATCATGTTATTGCATCTTCTATGTATTTTGGATATTGATGGCATAGTGGGATGAAGCGGCCCGGACCAACCTTACATGTCATCGTACATGAGACCGGTTCCACGACTGACATGCAACTTGTTTTGCATAAGTGTCTGGCAGGTGTCTATCTCTCCTACTATAGTCAATATCTTATTTACAACGAGTTGCTAATAACTTGGTTATCCTCCTTGTGGTTCATGTTCGTAGGTAAGAACGATTCTATCTCTGAAAGCCCTAAGCCACGTAAAACTTGCAATTGATAAATTAGAGGCATCTAGTTTAGATCGTTGTTGGGCTAGTGTCATGATATGGTAATGTTGTAAGTTGATGTATAGTTGATAATCTTACAACACACATAACGTGTAAGTTCCATAGACCTTGGCCTTACACACAAACGAATGATAGAGATCATACCACGATGCATATGATGGTGATCAAATGCATGGACCATATCATTCCACTTTACACATTAGATGTTTTGCATCTTATACTACTAGTTTGGCGCTTTTGGTAGCATTGTAAGATAATTCCTCATTTAGATATCAAGATAAAATGTGTTCTTCCTTAAGTATGCACCGTTCTATGGATCGTGTTTCGAGACATCACGTGATGATCGGGTGTACTCGACTCTACGCTTTCATACAACGGGTGTAAGACAGTTTTACACACGCGAATACTAAGGTTCTTACTTGGCAAGCCTAGCATGTACAGACATGGCCTCGGAACACGGACCAAAAGGTTAAGCATGAGTCATTTAGTTGATATGATGCCCATATTGATGCTCGTCTTTGAAGCTACATCGACTCACGTGATGATCGGACTTGGTGTAGTGGATTTGGTTCATGTAATCACCAAAAGTGCACAAGGGATGTCGTTTTTGAGTGGGAGTTCATTTCTAATTTGGACTAGTCGAACTTAATTTGTCATAAACTAAATCGAAGTGAATTTGCATAATTTGTTGTAGTCATTGGCGTCTGTTCACTACCTTATGCTTAGTTTTAATTGAGATAATAGAACTATATAATTCTGGATATTTACTTTACGAACTGGTATCGTATTGTTTTGAATGTCAATTTAAAGTTTAGAAGTCCTATTGCAAACTTTCAGCAAACTCTATTTACTCCATGAAGTTTAATAAGTAGTATTAAATCAAGAGTAAGAATTCAAATGTTAGTATCTAAAGTATCATGTTTGCCTCCATGATTATTGATATTCAAAAGTTGTTTTAATATCAAGATTATATTGGAGCTGAAAATTGTTTCAGAAACCATCATGTGTGAAAGATATTGTGATATCTGAAACAATGTTTTTGGTTGCATTATGATAGAGTATAATTTAGCAAAATACATGTTCTCATATTGTATGAGAATTTGTGTAGGATGGAGATGCTAAGCATCCGGATCTCCCAAAAGGTTTTGGGAACTAAAATTATACTCGTCATTCTTCTTTATAAGCTATAGTATCTTGATCATGAAAGTTGTCATGATAAGGATGAATAGAAGATATAAGTAAAATGTTTACTACACTAAAAGATTACTAAATAATGGATTTTTGAAAGAATACCAAACATTTGATGATGGTGATTCACTTCAAAGTGCAAGTCCAAAGGTATTAGTATTTGACTATATACGCTTTGTACTATGTGTCATGTGAACGACACCACAATTGATGTTGATAGATTCTTTTAAAAAGAAAAGAAATTGCTGAAAGAGAATCTATAAAATATTTGGCAGAAAATAAAAAGTTGGAAATGTCCAGCTTTGGTATATAGAAGATATACATGTTATGGTTGTATTCCTTGCTTGTTAAACAATGTGGTTCTTCGGTATTTGATACCAGTATTGGATACTGAATTGGTTGGTATGAAGTGTCATACAGGACAATGCAATTCATGAACTGCAATGGCCTAAGTAACTGGCAAGAGAATAAGTGATGATGTTCATCGAAAACAAATAAAGTGTTATTGTGTTTTTCGTTGTCGTCAAACCTAGCCTTCAAGATTTGTTTTAATAATTGTTATTTTGTTCCGTTATTATGAGAACAATGGTTGTTCAAATAATTATTGTATTCCATAATGGATGGATGAACTTTTACAAGTCTAGTGGGAGAAATCACATCCATAAACACTATTGCTAAAATGTCGCAAGACAAATGATTGAAAGATCACTTATGAAGTGACATCGCTGTTTAAATTATATTTGAAAGAAAACATGAAGAAACTCCATGTTCATGGATTTTTTGGAGTCTTTGATTTGATCAATTGACGCATGTGAGACTTTCCTCGAGATAATTGAAACTCCGTTCATAAGCCAGAGAGGAACGGATGACTAGCTTATTAGAAATTGTGAATGCTGATGTGCATAATCCATTATGTGTAGCCATATGCGATGGATCTTTTTGCTTCATATGCTTTCTCTGAAAATTTGAGTGAATATATCTGTATATTTACTCAATAAGGTAGAAGTATGAAACATTTGAAAATTGTTCAAAGACTTTCAAGATGAAGTGGAAAATCATTGTAACAAGAAAATAAAGAGTTTATGATTCAATCATAAAGGAAGATATTTGAGTTACATGTTTAGCAAAAACACTTAAGATTTGAGGAATTGTTCCATGATTTGTGTTTCCCGATAAACCATAGGAGTATGGCATATTCGAGAGATGAAATCAAACCATGTTTGACATGGTAAAATCAAAGGTGTCATTTATAAAACTGCCATTATGTTTTAAGGATTGAAGCTTTAGAGACTACTACTTTTACACTGAAAAGAGCACCATCGTGATCCTTTGAAATGACACCATATAAGTTATGGTTTGGGGTAAACCCGAATTGTCTTTTCTTAAATTTTGGTATGCTATGCATAAGTAAAATGTTTACAACCAAAGTCTGATAAACATTTCTTTGTAGGTTATCCCAAAGAATTTATTGGGAATTTCTCCATAACACCAAGGACAAAAGAGTTTGTTACTTGGAACATCAAGTTTCTTCAGAAGGAATTTTTCGTGAAAAGTTAAGTGGGAGGACAATAGAACTTTGATAAGGTTGTTGAACCTTAGCTATATGTGCTAAGTAGCACAGTGCCGGAAAGTGTCCCGGTGGCGGCCACAATGCTCATGGCTCACGTGATTACAAAGGGTGTGATCTCGGAGATTAGAGTTCATATTGAACCGTGTGGGTCGGTAAGAATCAAATAGTGTGATTTGATAAGCAAGTCGTTATTGTTTTGACAATAATGAACCGACTACATGCAAAGAAGCGATGATGGGCCCTGACTCCATAAAATGACTAGAAGTCATAGAATCCGTGATAGTATCCATACACGAGAAATCAAGTTTCTGAACTTGGAAGACCCTCCGGAAAGGCGTGAAGCCTATAGGTCATGTTTGGATCTATAAAGAAATAAAGACATGGATGTTTAACATCTATGAAATAGTTGACATGTCGGAAAGAAGTTTGCGACAATGTTCAAGTAGTTGACTATGACAATATTTGATCTTTCATAGTGATATTTAGTCTTGACGGATTAATGTAGCAACCACTACATATAATTTGATGTATGGTAGTTGAACAAACAAAACAATGTTCTTCTAATAGAATGGTTACCTAGGACGTGTACAAGACACGATCCGAAGGGTTTTGTTAATTCAAAGGGTGCTAAAAGGGCATGCAAACTTCAATAGTTGAAGTAAGCATAGCGGAGTCGGAATCTTCACCATGATGAAATTGTTAAAAGAGTTTAAATTCATCGGAGATGATGAAGATGCTTGCATTTGCAAGAAATTAAGTGGGAGCGCTGAGACATATTTCTAATACATTATGTAGAGGACATATTGTTGATTGGAAATGATGTATCTTGTATTGACACAAGTTAAGAATTTCATTAAAATAAGATTTCGATGAAAGACTTGGGCAAACCCAGAATATTTGGCATCAATATCTATATGGATAGATTAAGGCGCTAATATGGTTGTGCCAGACATACATATATGAGATATTGAAAGGGTTCAATATGAGATATTGAAAGGGTTCAATATGGAAACAACAAGAAAGGTTCTTGCTGCATGGAAAGAATTGTATCAAGATTCAAGTGTTTCAACACTTGGTGAGTAAAATCACATGAAGATTTTGATTGATTATACCATGATATGTATATATCCAAAATGTCCTATGCTCTAAATGTTATGAGCACATAACAGAATGATTCACAAGATGATCATTGGACGATAGTAAAGATATTCTTATGAGCTTTGGAAGAACTAAGAATATATCATGTATAGGTGACAAATAGTTAAGGTAGTTCATTGTAAAGTGTTACATTGATACTATTTTTGTCACAAGATACAAATTAAATTTATCTCAATTTAGACTATGGGTGGCACAATGTAATGGAAAAGATGTTCCATGATGGATTTGGATGAGTTCCAAAGTTGAGACATTGTGACGGATACTACAACAAAAGGCTAAGTATATAACTGCTATAGTAGCAGCAAAGGAGGGCATTTGTGTTAAGTAGTTTGTTATCAAACTAGGTGTGGTTCAAAGTGGGCTAATACTATGAAGATATATTGTGTGACAATAATATCAACATATTTTAACCTGAACGAACTAAAGGTCTCACCAGAGGACCAAATTTATACAATGCCATCTAATTTGAGAATGAGTGATGCGTAGAGACGCAAAGACATGCAAATACACACGGACCTGAAACTGTCAGATCCGGAGATTATGTTAACCACTAGCAATAGAGTATATACAACACCAGAAAGCCATAGGTGTTCAATACGCAATTTTTTTCAAACTAGATTATTGACTCTAGTGCAAGTGGGAGACTGAAGGGAATATGCCCGAGAGGCAATAGTAAAGTGGTTATTATCTTATTCCATGTTTATGATAAATGTTTATTTTGCATGCTATAATTGAATTGATCGGAAACATCAATACATGTGTGTTTAATAAACAAAAAGGGTTCCTAGTTATGCCTCTCTTATAGACTAGCTTGTTGATTAACAAGATGATCAAGGTTTCCTGATCATGGACATTAGATGTTGTTAATAACAAGGTCACAACATTAGTTGAATGATGTGATGAACATTCATCCGAAGTATAGCATTACGATCAAAGTCATTATGTTTATATTGCTATAACATCATACGAAGTAATCTTTATCCTTAGACCATGAGATCATGTTAATTGCTAACACCAGAAGAGTATCTTGATAACATCAAACGTCACACCGTAACAGGGTGACTATAAAGATGGGTTCAGTGCTACGAAGGTGTTATGTTGAGGCTCATGGATCAAGAGTGGAATTTGTCAATCCCGATGAAGGATAGATATACTTTGGGCCCTCTCGGTGATATCACATTGAAATAGCTTGCAAGCAAGTGATGTGATCACTAGAATGTTACATCACGGGAACGAGAAAAGAGTGCATGTCGGTAACGAGATCAAACTAGGTATGGAGATACCAATGATCGAATCTTGGACTTGTAATATATCGCGAGACAAAGAGATTTAGTTACTGGCGTTAAAGGTTCTCACGATCACAGAAGTCATCGTTGAATGTGTAGGAGTCAGTATGGATCTCTAGGTCCCGCTCTGATTATTAATCGGAGAGGGGTCTCGATCATGTCTGCATTATTCGCGAACCATAGGGTGACACACTTAAGAGTTACCGGACACCATTTTGGAGCACATATGTTTCAGACGAAAGAATTGCAAAGCGCAGGAATTGTTTTGATAGAAACCGAAAATTGTTTCGGGTGAAATTGCAGAAAGTGGTTCTGCCTGTGATATTGAAATATTGCAAGGGGTTATATGTGAATGTTTGTTAATTAAAGTAATTAAAATTCTGAATAAATTTAATAAAAGATTTTTATTAAATGAGAGAGCATTAAACTTGGAGAATTTTAATGCATTTAAAGTGGGGACTTTAAAAGGGAATGTGAAGAGGCATTTTAATGTGCAGGGGTTACCACCACATGAATGGAGGAGGTGAAGGGTCACCTCCCCCATGCGCCGGCCATGAAGGATGGGCACCCCCCTCCTCCTATAAAAGGCCCCTCTACTCCCCTTCTTCCTCACACCTCCTTGCGAAGGATCTCTCTCCCCCTCTAGAATTATTCCCCCATGGTCTCGGATTAGCGAGATACATGTTGCCGATGGCATTTCGTCTAGAAGGAGTTGCTGCTTCCACTAGATCGCTGGAGCGAGGAGGTGGAGGTTGTCCGGTGGCTTGAACGTGTGTGCGAGTACGGATGCGCTGCTGAGTTGCGGCGCTCGGACTTCCTCACAATCTTGAGATCGGCAAGTGTACGACTACATCAACCACGAGTTCCTACTCGTTAACAAAACTCGTTGTCTTCGAGGGTAAGTTCTCGTTGGATGTATGTCCACCCGTTGGTTTGTACCTAGTAGATAGATCTTGGCGTGTAGTTCTCATCGTAGGAAATTTTTTGTTTTCTATGCTACGGACCCAACATATGGCACATCATTCAGATTGCCATAGAAATTTACCCAACATATGGAGCATCCGCAAGAACACCTTTTCTTCTGCTGGTATGTTCCGGTGCGAACGGAAGAACCTTATTAATGAAGGTTTTATTATTAGGGGATGGTTATGTTCATCCGATGAATGCTGAACATACCACCATGCATCCTTTCTCTTGACATATAAGTGTGATGTGCACCCAGTCCTTGGATGTGTATTTTTTTCCTCTCCTTGACACAAGATTTTGGGTTTTGTGTGTCTTCCTTTTCTTCGTGAGGTTTACCAGCTTTTGTGCACAGAAGATACGCCTTGTTTAGCTCATTTCTTATGTCTTTTCTTGACCAATCTATCCTTATTCCAAAACCCTTCCTCTGTGAATATGCCCTGTAGTGTTTTCTAGCTGATTCAAAACTGTCAAAGCGCATTCCATCTGTTGGTGGTTGTGGTGTGGAATGTACTTCATCTTTGGCATCATTGTGTGCATTATTCTCCCCATCTTTATTTGAATCTGTTGTGTGTACTGTTGTTTCTTCGATTGTGCCACCCGTGGTTGTTTCTTGTGCAGCTTGTTCAACTATAGTATACATGCAGTCATTGTCACTATGTTCTTCAGTTTGGGCATCACCTGTTATGCAAATAAACACAAGTTATCATTTCTGTTTTTGCAGGCATGGGTAACCACAATGAAAAGTCATGGATAACAGAAGGTAAAATTCATTGGTAACTTATCCCTATCTAGTGGGTAACCTTTTAGGACAACATGTATTTATTTCATAGATATCTTGGTTGTCTTTGAATGGCAAGTCACACACAACACTTTTGTAATAAAATGTAGTGTTGATATTTTGTGTTAAAGTCTACATAAAAGCTTGGGTAACTATAGTGCTAGCTATGTGGATAACTTAAATCTATCTGTCTGGATAACTGCTTAATACAATGGGTGATAACTTGTATTTATATTCATGGATAACTGATGTATAAACTGGTGGATTAGTTATTCTATCTTTTTCTTTTTTTGTAGGAATGGGTAAATATAATGAAAAGTCATGGATAACAGCAGTTCTAATAGGTGGGTAACTTTTTAAACTAGCAAGTATTCGTAAACATATCGACTGTCTTTCCAATGTTTAGTCACACATAACACTTATGTATAATTTATAGTGTTTGTATTGTTGTTAAATTCTACATGTAGCATGGGTAACTATAGTGCTAGCTATGTGGATAACTTGCACCTACATGCCTGGATAATTTTCTGAATTAAATGGTTGATAACTTGAGTAATATCACATGGATAACTAATTTAAAAACTTGTGGATAAGTTGTACTCATATGCCTGGATAACTTGTACTGATATGCCTGGATAACTGTAGTTTTAACTAGTGGATAACCATATGTCTGGATAACTTCTGCATATAAGCATGTATAACTGCAGTTTTAGCTAGTGGATAGCTTCTACTCATATGCCTGTATAACTTCTACTCATATGCCTGGATAACTACAGTTTTAGCTAGTGGACAACTTGTACTCATAAGCATGGATAACTTCAGTTTTAGCTAGTGGGCAACTTGTACTCATATGCATGGATAATTTGTACTCATATGCGTGGATAAGTTCTACATTTAAGCATGAATAACTATAGTTCTAGCTAGTATATAACTTCTACTCATAAGCATGGATAACTGTAGTTTTAGCTAGTGGACAACTTGTACTCATATGCATGGATAACTGTAGTTTTAGCTAGTGGATAACTTCTACTCATATGCATGGATACTTGTAGTTTTAGCTAGTGGATAACTTGTACTGATTATGCCTAGATAACTGTAGTTTTAGTTAGTGGATAACTTGTACTGATATGCCTGGCTAACTTTTGTTTAAATACTGCTGGATAAGTTGATTGCATATAATCATCATACCTTCATTCATAACTTGCACAATAGCATTTGTGTGTGAAGCATCAGTATGCTCCTCTTCGTCTATTTTTTGATTTGGTTCCGCATTAAGGTCAATATCCATGGTTTCACAGCTGGTCAACCAAAATATTCATCATGTCAGAATCTAGGATGAAGCAAAAATAGGATGTCATGTCTATTTAGTTGTTAGTTGTCCTAAATTAGTTGTTTGTAACGCAGGGATCAACATATACTGTCACTGAAGCTTAAGATGATTGATTTCTTATAGTTTGAACAAGATTGGACATATCTCAGATGCAAAATTTGAGGAGTAAATTAGTTGTAGATGCCCTGTTTTCATTTAGATTCATGTTGTGCATCAGTATATTGTCATCTTTGAGTACCATATAGAGATGTTGCTACGAAAATCATGTTGAATTGAAGGTTTGATTTTGAGAAGTACCTGCTATTTTTGCTGTGTGTTCATTGTTTCACTTTTCACTAGCAGGGCGCTGGGCATTAAGGTGTTAAGTGGAGCTGCAATGGCGATCTTGGATAGAGGATGAAGGCGACATGGACATTTGCGGAATTGGGGGAGGGGGATAGCGCTAGATCTAGGGGGATTTCTGATTCGGGTTTGGGTTTTTTGCTTGGAGAGGAAGATGGTCCCAAATTTTGGGGGGAAAGCTGGCTTTCCCTTTTTGGACCTGCTCACGCGTCCGTGATGGGAAGGGGCACGGCGACGCGTGATCGCAGTCCGAACACGGGATCGCGAGTCGGAAACGCTCGCTAGAATCACGCTATTTCAGGGCGTCCGCTGGTAGTCGCGTCCTATTTCTCTTTCCTTTTACTCGTACCATAATAAGTCTATAGTGTACCAAATCAGCAACTTTTATAGTAGAACGAAGGAGTCTCGTTTAACAAAATATAGTCGTCTATCTATCTAAACAAGTATATCTTCTTTATCTACTCTCACGGCATCTCCACCAGGCCTACCCAACCGGCCGACTGAAATGGTCTGATTCTGACTGTTTGGGTCGGGCCGAGGTCACTTTTGGATCATGGTCCGGCCTATCTAGTCGACAGCGTCCAGGGGCGCGACCCATCTGTTCGCGCTTGGCAAAAAGACTTCACTGAATTCGGCACCGGTGTATTTCCAGTGCATTCCCGCTGCCCCGCCGTCCCCCGCCTTTCTTTCTTGTCTCTTCTGGGCGTTTCCCGCTGCGTCCAGGTGCACCCACAAAAAGGGAAGGCCAGCCGAGGTAGGCACAACAAAAAATCCCAGCCGCCACAGACCTCCATGCCAGGCCATCCGCGTAGCCGCACTGCCCCCCGTGGCAACCCCGATATCTGTCCAGAAATCCCACTCCCCAGAACGCCTGTTGCCGTCGTGGTGGCCAGACCCGCTGGAGGAACCGGACGTGTTGCTGCCTCCGATTTCGGGGCGCCCGCAGATATACAGGCCGAAGTTCACCACCGACAGCACACTCACTACAACTACAACAGGACCACCGGCGAGCCTTTCTCGTGTGAGGTGATGGACCGCGTCTTTCTATCGGAGCACCGGCGGCGTGTTGTGCTCGAAGACGTGCACGATGAGCTCTAGGAAGTGGTGCATGACAATCCCGACGACGCGTACCTGTGTGTCCACCTCGCCCAACGTGTAGAGGAGTTGCAGACATAGGGAGCGATCTACCATTCTCTCGAAGAAGAATAGGAGCTCACCAACCCGCCTGTTGGGGATATACTTTCCGGGTATCCTCACAATCCTCACTAACCAGGGTGGCCCACTTCGGGTTAGAGCTTTGCTTCACGGGCGGCCTAGTCAGGGAGAATAAACGGAGTCCAGTCCGGCTACGGGAAGGCCCAGAAGACTTACCGACTTAGGCCCATAGTGTTACTTGTAGTTCACGATGTACTCTGTAACTGACTCTCAGTCGTAGTTGGATAGATCTCTCCTGTAAACCCTAGGCCGTATATCTATGTAAGCCGTCCTAGGGAGAGCCTTTAGGGCACCCTCAATAGTCTACAATCTCAACTCGCACAGGCGAACCCTTGTAACCCATATTCCGGCTCTACCGTATTACTAGATTGTTAGCAGGAGTAGGATCCGTCCAAAGCCGGCGGATTCGAACCTGGGTAAACTTGTGTGCTCACCGTCCCAGAACACCGTACGTCTCACACCCCTCTCTTCCGCACGCCTCGAAGACCCCCTCATGGCGTACTTGTCATCAATCCGACGATAGTTGGCGCCCACCGTGGGGCAAGTGAGCTTCGGATCTGCGTTCCGAGCAGAATCTACAAGAATTGGAATCAGCGAGACTATCACCGTCGGTCGTATCCTTTACGCCAGCGACGTCCCTCTCATCGTTCTCGACGAGACCTGGATTCCGGCTACGGAGGCTGTGACTACCTACACCATCATGTCTTTTGGTGAGATCGATGTTTACATTGGTTTTGCTAAACCTGTCCCACCCACCCCAGCGGTGATGATAGAGGCAGAGGAAATTTCTGGATCCCCTTTGTCCGCGGAGGCGGCAGAGTTCCGGAGCTCAGAAAACCCTAATCCCACCCATCCCGCACCAGTTGCGGAGATAGTGGAGAAATCCGATCCTGAAGCAGACCTAGCGGTCCAAATCGAATATGGAGTGGATCTCCTTGGAGAGACCGAATCCCAGATCGACCCACCCGCTAGTCAACGACACTGATTCCGGCTCTGATGACGCCGGGACAGACAGGCCTTTCCTGAGATACACGCTGCAACGTATGATAATGCAAAACTTAGGCGTAGATGCAATTCTCGAGACCATCAAAAGTTTCGATGAAGCCGATCGCGAGAGCCGCTGGTACCTCAGGAAGCACGCGTCGCACTTCGTCGGATATGTGGGATCCGGATCCGGCTTTGCCAATGCTAGAGACAACACCGACTCTATGCTGGAGGCAATTGGAACAAACATCGACGTACCCGCATCCTCGGATGAATCGATGACGTCGGCAGATTTCTGAAAGTTCTCCACGGAATATGAAGAGGAATGTAACTCCAAAGCTGTAGAGGAAGGAGAAGTCATGGATGAAGGATCCAGGGAACACTCTCCCAAAGCGTAGGATGACATGGAAATCGGAGGTAATCCCGAGATCCAGATGTCCGAAAGTACCGATCAGAGCTTGACTCCGGGAAACGGACCCAAAGTCGTCTTTGCTACCGGCGCTGCCAAGAAGGCAAAGAAGAAGAACAAGAAGAATAAGACCCCGGCAAAAGATCCTCCGGTAGAGGAGGTGATTGCCGAGGAATACGAGGAAGACTCGGATGGAGTGCTTATCCCAGACGAGCCCAAAAAAGAAGAATCGGTGGATGGACACGTGATCACTAAAGGTGCGTAAACTCATCGATGCTGCATTAACCACTCCTATTCCTATAGCTGTATAACTTACTGCTAAAGAACTGGACGAGAGGGCACAGGCCCTAGAAGCGCGTCGTCAAGTACTCCTTGATGAAGCCAAAAACATTGAGGTGGAAAAGAAACGCATAGCATCTGCGGAAAAGTACAACTCTAGGCAATACCAGAAGACCAGGAAGCGTCATACCAATGACAACCAATTCCCGCAGATTCACGCCGTCCTTTTTAGAGAAGAGATGGGGAAGCCTCGGAAAGATAGCAAAGGGGATTGGGTGTATCCAACCCCAGTACAGAACACCGTGGCGGCCTGAGAAATTCTATCGGCTAATCCAGGCCTAGAGGAGATCCGGTTGGGAATCAAGTTACTCAACAAGGGACTAGAGCAGCAAAAGGTCGCCATGTTCGGAAGTCAATAGCTGGTCTTTGATTCCGACCAATGTCGCATAGATCCGGCATGGGCTGACGTAAGACCCCAGCATGTTCCGGAGCAGCATCACCGTTCCGATCGACGTGAGGACAATCACTCAAGAACCGGATCTTCAGGACAACACCACAAAGCTGCCCGTGACTGGCGTAACGTTAACCCAGTTGCAGAGCAAGAGGCAATTGCTGCACTGAATCCGAGGAACCCACCCCGGCGAGAGTCGAAAGACCACAGGGACGATGATAAGGAGAAACGTCGGGAGGAGGACCGACAAAGAATGCACCTCCTAGACATGCAAGCCGTCCGGATGACGGATGAAGGACCGACGGATACCGTGCTGAGACAAGCCGGCAGGGGGCTCGTCACAATGAAGACCCTCCCCGGAACCGGAATAATGACGCTCCGGGCGGAGGCCAGCGATTGGACGGAAATAACCCAGCCGCTCCACCCTCTCCACCAAGTAGCCATCACAACGGCTCTCAAGGAGGCCAGAGAGGGCGTCGTGGTGGAGGAGGTGGTTGTAGAAGCCGAAGTCCGGCTCCAAGGCACCGTAGCCATAGCCGACACTCGAGACGATCTCTATCCCCAAATGACGCAAGGCATAGGATCAACTCCAATATAGAGGCGCGGCGCTACAAAAATGATGATATCTACGTGGGCCCAAAGTGCTTCGAACCACACATTAGAGCTACAAGATTCCCGGAAGGATTTTCTATCTCACGACATATCCAAGCCTACGACGGCATTGCTCGGCCAGATACCTGGCTACAGGATTTCTTCCAAGCTTGTTGCATTGCCAAAGGCGGAAACAGCCTGGTCGCGACCCGATATCTCCCGCTCATGTTGCGGAAGACGGCAAGATCATGGCTCAATGAACTTCCGGAGAACACCATCCATAACTGGTATGACATGCAAAGAGCGTTCTTTCGGAATTTCGAAGGCACTTACCGGAGGCCCTGTACGGTCGGAGACCTACAGCGTTGCACCCAGAAAGCCAGAGAAACTTGCCGGGATTACCTCGGACGATGGATCGACACCAAGAACTCATGTGAAGGAGTAAATGATCAAACTGCGATTGAAGCTTTCATTGCAAGCCTCCCAATTGGTTTACTACGTCATCGCTTGAAGTGTGACAAAATTACTGACTTGGGAGATATGATAGAAACAGCGAGCAAGTATGCAGATGATGACGCCGACGCAGAGGGATTACTCAACTCCCTAGTTGTGCCACAGTCGGCAAAACAACCAAAGCAACTGTTGGGTCCGTAGCATAGAAAACAAAAAATTTCCTACAATGAGAACTATACGCCAAGATCTATCTACTAGATACAGAGCAACGGGTGGACATACATCCATGGAGAACTTACCCTCGAAGACAACGAGTTTTGTTAACAAGTAGGAACTCGTGGTTGATGTAGTCGTACGCTTGCCGATCTCAAGATCGTGTGGAAGTCCGAGCGCCGCAAATCAGCAGCGCATCTGTCCTCGCACACATGTCCAAGCTATCGGACAACCTCCACCTCCTCGCTCCAGCAAATCAGCGGAAGTAGCAACTCCTTCTAGACGCAAGGCCACCGGGAACATGTATCTCGCTAATCCGAGACCATGGGGTAATATCTAGAGGGGGAGAGAGATCCTTCACGAGGAGGTGTGGTTTGTGAGAGGGGAGAGGGGGGCTTTATATAGGAGGGAGGGAGACCCCTCCCCTCCCATAGCTGGCGCATGAGGGGGGGGGACTCCTCCCCTCCTTCATTCATGTGGTGAACCTCCACTCACATAAACATGGCCTCCACCCAAAATCCCACTCACATGTATTTAATTTCCACCAAATTAAATGCAACTCTCAATTTAATAAAACTCTTTTATTTATTTTATTCAGAATTTTGTTAATTACTTTAATTAACAAACATTCACATAAAACCCCTTGCAACATTTCAATATCACATGCAGAACCACTTTCTGCAATTTCACCCGAAACAATTCCGGTTTCTATCAAAACAATTCCTGCGCTTTGCAAACCTTTTGTCTAGAACATATGTGCTCCTAAATGGTGTCCAGCAACCCTTAAGTGTGTCACCCTACGGTTCGCGAATAATGCAGACATGATTGAGACTCCTCTCAGATCAATAATCAGAAGCGGGACCTGGAGATCCATACTGACTCCTGCACATTCAACGATGACTTCTATGATCGTGAGAACCTTTAACGCTAGAAATTTAATCCCTTTGTCTCATGATATAATACATGTCCGAGATTCGATCATCGGTATCCAAATACCTAGTTTGATCTCGTTACCGACATGCACTCTTTTCTCGTTTCCGTGATATAACATTCTAGTGATCACATCACTTGCTTGCAAGCTATCTTAATGTGATATCACCGAGAGGGCCCAGAGTATATCTATCTGTCATCGGGATTGACAAATTCCACTCTTGATCCATGAGCCTCAACATAACACCTTCATAGCACTGAACCCACCTTTATAGTCACCCTGTTACGGTGTGATGTTTGATGTTATCAAGATACTCTTCCGGTGTTAGCAATTAACATGATCTCATGGTCTAAGGACTAAGACTACTTCGTATGATGTTATAGAAATATAAACATAATGACTTGATCGTAATGCTATACTTTGGATGAATGTTCATCACATCATTTCACAAATAGTGTGACCTTGTTATTAACCACATCCAATGTCCATGATCAGGAAACCTTGATCATCTTGTTAATCAACAAGCTAGTCTATAAGATAGGCATAACTAGGAACCCTTTTTGTTTATTAAACACACATGTATTGACGTTTCTTATCAATACAATTATAGAATGCAAAATAAACATCTATCATATACAAGGAATACATAATAACAACTTTATTATTGCCTCTCAGGGCATATTTCCTTCAACAACAAGCTCAGAAGCGCAAAAATACCTCGAAAGAGAAACCTAACGTGGAAACGGCAGTGGTCACTACTACTTTCGGGTCTGGAGGACGAGGAGGACGCGGCGGAGGCCGCGGGCGCGGCCGTGGGACTTCGAGAGTTCAAGGTAGAGGAGACCATCAACCAGGCAAAACCTACACTTGGGTCGACATTGCCAATAACCCATGTGTGCATCACCTAGACGCCAATGGGGGCTCGTCCCACACCAACGCCGAGTGTCGTTTCAATGAAGACATTAAAAGAGATGATACCGTTGGCTACAAAGCTAAGACGAAGAAGGGAAAGAAGAATCCCGAAAAAGACAAAGAGACCAAGGAAGATTCCGACATGGAGGAAGCTGATGCTTCAAATCCCAAGCCGGAAGGAAAGAAAAAATTTCCAACCAAGAAAGACACTTATGTCACCTTCCTCGGATCTCAACCAGCAAAAGTCAAAAAGGCAGTGCTACATGAGCTCAATGCAATAGTTCCGGCTGTCCCCCAATTCCTGGAATGGTCGGAAGTGGCAATCACATTTGACCGCGCTCATCATCCGCCTAAGTTGCACAGGTGAGGAAAATACGCCTTAATCGTCAACCCACTTATTGACGGTTATGGTTTCTCCAAGACTCTCATTGACGGTGGCAGCAGTATCAATATTCTGTATGTCGAAACGCTACGCCGGATGAAGATCTTGGAGACCCAGCTGAACCACAGCTCTGTGATTTTTCACGGGGTTGTCCCAGGAAGACAAGCTAATTCCCTGGGAGAAATCACTTTGGATGTTACCTTTGGAACTCCAAAGAACTATCGGACGGAGGCACTTTCCTTCGGAGTAGTCCCGTTCAAGAGCGCGTACCACGCTATATTCGGACGTCCGGCTTAGTGGGCTTTTATGGCTCGTCCGTGTTACATTTATAATATGATGAAAATTCCAGGTCCCAACAGCATGATCACCATCAGGGGAGACTCGAAGAAAGCGCGAGAGTGCAAGGATGGAAATGCCGCCTTTGCTGAAGCCGTGTTGCACGCCCAGGAGTACCAAGAGATCAAGAAGAGCATAGATCCGTCTGAGATGCCCGCAACAAATAAGGAGGTGACAAAGCCGAATCCGGAGTTCAAGGCATCAAAAGAGACAAAGAAGACGCCGTTGAAGGATGATGATCCCTCCAACGTGACCCAGATAGGCGTAGGCCTAGATAGCGCATAGGAAAGCGCGCTCGTCAAGTTCCTCAAAGCAAATCAAGATATCTTCGCATGGTAGCCATCTGACATGACCGGAGTATCTAGGAAACTTGCCGAGCACTCTTTAAATGTAAACCCGAACACTAAACCCGTCAAACAGTCCCTACGACGTTTCAGCAATGAAAAGCGTAAGGCAATAGCTAAAGAACTAGCACAGCTCGAGTTAGCCGGATTCATAGAAGAGGTAATCCACACTAAGTGGTCGGCCAATCCTGTAATGGTCCCTAAAAAGGACACTACTGATTTAAGGATGTGTGTTGATTATACTCCCTTGAACAAGGCTTGTCCAAAAGATCCATTCGCTTTGCCTAGGATTGATCAAGTTATCGATTCTACGGCAGGCTCGGAACTCCTCTATTTTCTCGACGCATATTCCGGTTATCACCAAATCCGGATGAAGGAATCTGACAAAGTCAAAACTTCATTCATAACCCCCTTCGGAACCTTATGTTTTGTTACGATGGCTTTTGGGCTAAAGAACGCAGGAGCTACCTACCAGCACACAATGCAGTGTTGCCTCCATGACCAGCTCGGACGCAATGTACATGCATACGTGGATGATATTGCGGTGATGTCCAAAAAGAAGGAAACACTGATTTCCGACTTGGAGGAAACATTCACCAATCTACGAAAATACAACATCATGCTTAATCCGAAGAAATGCTTCTTTGGAATCCCAGCCGGAAAATTGTTAGGTTTCATCGTGTCTCAAAGAGGCATAGAGGTGAACCGAGACAAAATAAAGGCTATACTCAATATTTCCAGGCCAACTCGCCCGAAGGACGTACAAAGACTAACTGGTTGCATCCCTGTAGTCAGTCGGTTTGTAAGCCGGCTCGGTGAAAGAGCCGCACCATTATACAAACTCTTGAAAAAGACCAAGGATTTTGTGTGGACCGACTAAGCTGAAACTGCACTACAAGACCTGAAGAAAGTACTCTCATCTGCTCCTATCCTTGCTGCACCGGAACCACAGGAACCGATGTTGCTTTATCTTGCTGCGACAAACAAAGTCGTTAGTATCATCATGGTGGTGGAGAGACCGGAGGAAAATCAGGAACACTTGGTGCAGCGTCCGACTTACTTTGTCAGCGAGGTCCTGACAGAATCAAAACAGTGGTATCCGCACTATCAAAAGCTGGCTTACGGTGTTTTCCTAGCATCTCGTAAGCTACGACACTATTTTCAGGAGCATCCAATTACCGTGGTGAGCACAGCTCCCATGAGAGATATAATTAACAACAGTGACGCCACAGGACGCGTCGCCAAATGGGGCATAGACCTTTCAGCTTTCAATATTGAGTATAAACCCCGAACATCAATCAAATCCCAAATCATTGCCGACTTTGTTGCTGATTGGATAGAGACAAAGGAAAATATGACTCTCCCTGAGTCAGAATATTGGACCCTATACTTTGATGGGTCTAAGGCTCGCGGGGGCTCGGGGGCTGGCGTGGTGCTCAAATCACCCCAAGGAGATAAACTTCTATACGAGTTGCAGATCCACTTCACAGCGACAAAAAATATTGCCGAGTATGAAGCACTGCTACACGGAATCCGGATTGCTAAGGATATCGGCATCCGACGTTTAATGTGTTATGGAGATTCGGATCTTGTTGCTCAGCAAGTTTCAGATATTTGTAATGCAAATAAACACATGGCAGCATATAAAGCTGTCGTGGATGATTTATCTAAATTGTTCGAAGGGTTTGAGGTTCAACACATCCCTTGAGCAAAAAATGAGGAAGCAGATGCAATATCTCGAATAGGCTCTGCACGGAAAGAGGTCCCGGATGGCGCTTTTTTAGAGCACCTCAAAGTTCCCTCAATAAAGGGAGTGGATGAGGAATATCCGACCAAATCCGGCTCACCTCTAATAGCAGTTCTGGCTATAATTTCCAGTTGGACTCAACCCTACCTTGGTTATCTGGTAGATGGCAAATTACCCGAAGACGAGGTTTTGAGCCGGCAGATCGTTCGACGAGCGAAAGCCTACACTATAGTTAAAGGTGATCTCTATAAGCGGAGTGTGTCTGGGGTTTTTCAGCGCTGTGTATCTCTGGAAGGAGTGGAAATCTTAAGGGAAATCCATGAAGGCGAGTGTGATCACCACGCTGCAGCCAAATCTTTAGTGGCAAAAGCTTTCAGACACGGTTTTTCTGGCTTACAGCTCAGGCAGATGCCGAACGGCTAGTCAAAACGTGCAAAGGCTGCCAAAAGTATGCCAAACAAGCTCACGTTCCAGCTGATCAGTTGCGAACAATACCTATAACATGGCCTTTTGCGGTCTGGGGGCTTGATATGGTAGGACCGTTTAAACGTGCTCCAAGTGGATTTACTCACCTCTTAGTGATGGTGGATAAATTCACAAAATGGATTGAGGCTAAACCTGTCACTAGTTGTGATGGAGCAACAGCCAAAAGATTTGTCGAGGATGTTACAATCCAGTATGGTTATCCGCATAGTATTATCACGGACAACAGGAGTAATTTTTCTATGGGAGAATTGGCCGAATTCTGCAATGAACAAAATATCCGGCTTGACATTGCGTCAGTCACACATCCACAGGCTAACGGACAAGTCGAAAGGGCAAATGGTTTAATCCTATAGGGCCTAGAACCGAGACTCGAAGCACCACTACGATGTGTTGTGGGGGCTTGGGCAGAGGAATTACCTCTGTAATATGGAGTTTACGAACAACTCCGAACAGGTCAACCGGATACACACCTTTCTTCTTGGTCTACGGTGCAGAAGCAGTTCTTCCTAGTGATTTGATTCACACTTCTCCTAGAGTGGCCACGTATATCGAAGAGGATGCCGAGATTTCTTGACAAAATGATCTCGACTTAGTCGAAGAAGTTCGCGTCGTTGCTAAAATGATATCAACAGCCTATCAGCAGAAGTTACGCAAGTATCATAGCCAGAGAGTCCGAAACAGATCTTTCAATAAAGGCAATTTGGTTCTTCGGCTTGTGCAACAAAGAAAGCACAAACTTTCCCCAGTATGGGAAGGGCCCTTTTTAGTTAGTCAAGTATTGCACAATGGTTCGTACTACTTAACTGATATGAGGCCAGTCAAAGAAAGACCTACTACTAAGAAGAGAAAGAGAGCTGGAGGCAGTACAAATCCGGATGAATTAGACAGACCATGGAATATTGCTCAGCTACGTCCCTTTTATTCTTAGTTTATCCTTCTTTGTAATCATACATATGTACATGTTCTATGAGAAATAAAAGTTTTGGTTGCCTCAAGTTTTTTCTGAGAAGTTTTTACCATCTTATTTCCGAATGATCATGTCATAGTCGAAAATCCCAGAATACTTGAAAGTACTTTATGCTCATGTTTGTTCTGGTTTAGATTTCCGATTCTAAAAAATGTTACCTTCTGGTATAATTCTAAAGTTTCTAGTCTATACTTTGGTTATTTATCTAATTGCCGAAAGCGGGTATTTTTCGAGTAGTGAATTGTTGGTACTAGAAGCTGGCTTTGTTTCTGAGTTTAAACTGGTTTAGCAATTGAGCTCCGTTGCTCGGCAAAGTTTCCGTGCAGAAGGTTTAGCCGGCTTGCGAAAGGGACGAGGCGGAAAGCCAGATAAACGATAAGTATAGATGAAAAAGTATAAGTGCTTATGTAAACATTTCAGGCACACCAAAATTTAAAGCCAAAAGTGCTGAATAGATTAAAAGCTTAACACTAGCAAAATTATAGTACTGCATATTTACATATCCATAATGTTTTTCAGAATAACACATTTGTTTTCTGATGATCTATGATGCAGGAGAAGAGGTAGGCGTTGCCGGCTCGCTGGATACATCGGCCTCGGTTTGATAACGATCTGAGATGTTGATGACCCACAAGTATAGGGGGTGTATCGCAGTATTTTCGAGGGAAGTGAAACCCAATTTATTGATTCGACACAAGGGGAGCCAAAGAATATTTATAAGCCTTAACAACTGAGTTGTCAATTCAGCTGCACCTAGAAACAATCTTGCTCACAGCATTTTATCAGTAGCAACAGTTTTGTAGTAGGAATAGTAAAGTAACAGTAGTAGTGAAGCAAAGACAGTAGTAACAAAAGCAGTAAACAGTGGGATTCGAGTGTGGTAGGCATAGAGATGGATGGACGGGCGTTGCATGGACAAGACAATTCACATAGCAATCAGAACATAGGGCAATTGCAGATAAATAAGATAAAGCATCCAAGTACTAGACAGTCCTAGGCATGTCTTCCATATATAGTCATACGTGCTCGCAATGAGAACTTGCACAACATCTTTTGTCCTGCCAGCCCGTTTGCAGCGGGGCCTCTAGGTAACTACTGGCAATTAAGGTGCTCCTTTTAATAGAGCACCGGAGCAAATCATTAACACTCCGTGAACACATGTGATCCTCACATCAAAGCCATTCCCTTCCGGTTATCCCGATTTCTGTCACTTCGGGGCCATAGGTTCCGGACAACAACGTGTGTATGCAACTTGCAGATAAGACCCAAAACAATACTATCATAATGAATCAATAACATGTTCAGATCTGAAATCATGGCACTCGGGCCCTAGTGACAAGCATTAAGCACAACAAGTCGCAACAAAGTCATAAAGCACTAATAAAAGATACTAGGCACCATGCCCTAACAATCTGATGCCATTACATGAACGATCTCATCCAATCCCTACCATCCCCATAGCCTACAACGAGGGATTACTCACTCATATATGGGGAAACATGGATGGTCGATGGAGAAGCGATGGTGATGATGATCTCCTCCAATTCCCCGTCCCGACAGGGTGCCAGAACGGAGTTTCTGGTGCTGTTTCGTGGAATCTGGTGGTGGCGGCAGAGCGGAACTCCTTCTGAAAAACGTCGAACCCCCTGAAGTTTTTAGGTCAGACGGCTTCTTATAGGCGAAGAGGGAGACCGAGGGGGTGCCTAGGGCCACCACACTATGCCCTGGCGCGGCCAGGCCCAGCCCGCGCCTGGGGGGGTGTGGCCAGCCCCTGGCCCTCCTCCGTCTCGTATTCTGGCTCCTGGAGTCTTCTGGAAAAATAGGCACTTTGGCTTTTGTCCCGTCCAATTCCGAGAATATTCATTTTCTGACTTTCCTGGGACCAAAAACAGCAGAAAACATGCAGCTGGCACTGTGGCTCTTGTTATAGGTTAGTCCAAGAAATCATATAAAAAGTACTCCAAAGTGTGGAAAAAACACAAGAAAGTGGATAAAACCAAGCATGGAGCATCAAAAATTATAGATACATTTGCAATGTATCAACATCCCCAAGCTTAACTCCTTCTCATCCTCGAGTAGGTAAGTGATAACAAGAAAGAATAATTTTTGAGGTGACATGCACCATCATAAACTTGATCAAAGTACTTGTAAAACATTCAAAGCTGGGATCATAGTACTTCAATCATAACATGAAAGACAAAGTTCTAACAATAGGACAAAGAAACGATGATGCAACATGAAAAGGCATAAACAAAAGATTCATGAATAACAATGCTTTGCAAGACGTTTGTTTGTTTCACATAAAGAAAACATAGCATAGTGGCATTCAGATTGTCCCTCATAGAGTAGCAAATATAAATGCATAGGACACCTTCAAAGTTTACAAGAGTGACTAGATACAAATAGTTTAAAACAAGCAATATCAAGGTATGCATCAATCAACAAGTCTTGGGACAATGCACATAGAACTAAGAATGGCCACTATGTTCTCAAGAAAATGCTCAAAGAATGTGTGGAGACTCAACAAGTAAAAGAAAAGGTTTTTGAATAGTTTGAAAGGCTTCCAAATGCTGAAAGTATGGTACTCATTAGCTTTGAGCTCTCATTGCCCCTATCATGAGCATCTTTAATGTGGTTAAGGTGAAAGTGAGGTCCAATCTGAGTTATATGCTTGACAGACTATAAACTAAAAATCCCAAGTCCCTTGAGTACGAGGGCCGCTCCTCATGCTACTCAACTTTAGTTACCGCTAAGTTCTTGTCATCGTAAGTATGTGCGTATCATTGAGAACCGCCAACGGGGTACCCCTTGCCCGATGATACGGAAGAATCCCCATATCAAAATGACAAGGCAAGCAGACAATAAGTATCTCAGCAATCTTCTTATTTACCATGGGAAAATGGTGCTTTTTTCTCTCTTTCCTCTTTTCATAAAACTCTTTTTTTTCTTTTTCTCAATAGCTATCTCTCTTTTTTATAAGAAGAATGCTTCATAGATATCATTATGGTTACGTTGCAGGTTTCCACCATGTCAGCATGGATTAGACCAGCGGCCCAGGTGTTTCTCTAACACACATACATAACTCCATGGACTTACAAGCTCCCCTTTTATTTCACACTGATGACATCCGCAAACAAAAGAGCAAGGTATCAACTGGGTATATATTTACAAGTGTTGAAAGCGTTCCCCGTGACAGCACGGTTCTGCTAATCCCCAGCCTATAATTTGCAAGCATATAACTTTCATGGAGAATTCACAATGGTTCAGGTTTATTAAGTGTAGGAAATAAAGTGTGCCATCAAGTTCGTGAGAGCTTTACTAACTAACTTTCTCATAACAAGCAAACATTTTATTCGTAAGAAAACAAGGCATATTGAATATGCACGGAAGTATCAAATGATGCTAATAGGTAGGTATGATGGACAATTTGGAAATATTTGGTTTAGGGAGTTGGAAACTTGAGTAAAACACTCAGTGTAAGTGAAGGCTAGCAATAGTAAGGGAGCGACAAACGAGAGAGCAATAATGGCCATAATCATGCAGAGCAACAAAACATCATAGATCAAAGCATAAAGTGATACTACAAGTTGAAAACTAAAGGATCATAAAGGCTTATGGTGACTTGAGATAGTTATAACATGATGGTGAGCATGTGCCAAGTCAACCCAAATAAAGCATCAAAGGAGAATACCACTATACTATGCTTTAATATGCTAAAACAACGCATGATTCATCCAAGGCACATTAAGCAATCTCAATTGTTTATAATGAGTAATGCTACAGCAAAGAATACTAAGCATAAAGTCAAAACAATATCAAGCATGGCATGACAAAGCATAGGCCACAGTCAAAAACAAGCTCTCTTTACCACTTAAGCATGAGCTTTCCTACTCTTTTCCAAACCAAACCAAACCAAACTATTTGAACACCAATATATGAAAGAGGAGGTCCAACCAATTTATTCAGCAAACTAAGCAAACCACGCAAACTAAAAACCAAAACGAAAACGAAAAAGAAGACGCTCCAAGAACAACACAACTGTGCATGAAACAATAAAAATGAAGTGTTTGGAAGAAACTTGTGATTTTTATTAATGAAGAAGGGGATGCCTTGGGCATCCCCAAGCTTTGAGCTTGTACTTCTTGGATATTTCTTGGGGTTACACGCGTGGCATCCCCAAGCTTGAGCTTTAGTCCATCCTTCATCTCATTATTCATTCCTTCCATACACCTGAAAATTTTCCTTCATACAAAACTTCACACAATCTTTATTAGCAATATTAGTGCACTCAAGATAAATAAGTCTTAAGGTTCAGTTATAACACCAAATAAACTTCCATTAGAACACTATCTACTGTAGTACTTCCCTCAAAAAGCTCAATTCCCCAAAAGAACTCAAAAAGGAACCCACAAGAAGCAAATGAAGAAAATGGCAGAAATCTGTCAAAACAGACCAGCAGGTAAAGACGAATTTTTTCGAAGACCTTCTGTTGCTCAAATCAAAAAGTGTTGAACTAACGGAAGTTAGATAACAAGCTGGGGCAGAAGCACAAAAATTCACGCCTCAAAAAGACATTCAAAGATTTTACACGAATTTTTACGGTGAAGCATAGAAATCTGTTTCGAGACAACAACTTTCCCAATCATTACTTCTCTCATTAGAGGTTAATCTTGGCACAAGAAGCAAATAAAAAGGATAAGGAGCGGTTATTACTGAAGTAATAACTTCCAAGACTCATCTAAAACTTTTAGGTTATCTTCCAATAAGTACTTTTCTTTAATACCTTTAAGTTAGGCATAAGGAAAAACTAAAATGGATAGAATAGAAGTAAGCGGAGATAATCATAGTGAAAACATTGTTTTGTTCAATGAAATCCTTTTGTTAACAAGGTTGATCAGGTCTTGTTACCAAAAAAAATTCATATGCGACAAAACTTTGTATTCCACTAATGATTATGTTACCTCAACCTTGATAGCAATGGTCCCAATCATAATAGTTTCAAATTTTTATCTTGGTATGGGACAATATATTTCTCCAACTTGAATGCCTTCAACATGTTCAATTGAATTCAAACCATAAGTCCTTTCAATCTTCTTGGGGAAATAGACAGTATGTTCCTTGTCATTAACATTAAAGGTCACCTTTTCTTGATTACAATTAATAACAGCTCCTGCAGTATTAAGAAAAGGTCTCCCAAGAATAGTAGACATATTATCATCTTCAGGCATAAAAGTTTGAGAGGATGCTCTCATAAGAAATATGAGTTGAAGCAAAAGAGAGCATCAAGAAGCAAATTCAAAACACATTTAGTCTAACCCACTTCCTATGCATAGGAATCGTGTAAGCAAATAAATTCACAATGAACAAAGTGACATGCATAGGAAGATAAAACAAGAGTAACTTCAAAACTTTCAACACATAGAGAGGTGTTTCAATACCATGAAAACTTCTACCACCATATTTTCCTCTCTCAAAATATTTTTCAGTAGCCTCATGAATAAACTCAACAATATAAATATCACATAAAGCATGCTTTTCATGATATACAAGCACTAGAGCTTTATTATAAACACTTTGAAAAGAATCCTCAGGAACATAACATTCATCCTCCTTTAGTAAGCATGGAGGACAATCAAATAATGTAAGGGATAAAGAGTTACTCTCATTAGAAGGTAGGCATGGGTAGCTAATCCATTCTTCCTCCTTTTGTTCATCACTCTCCTCCTCCCTTTCATCTAATGAGATTTCAGGTTCATCAATTTCTTCTTCCATAGGATCCTGCAAGGCATGAGTCTCTTCCATTTGTGGAGAGCATCTATTAAAATACTCAAGAATAGAGCCATTTTCATCCTTGTAATTATCAAAGCAAAATTTAAGTATACTATAAACCTCATACTTATAAGGTGAATCATCAATATTTTCAAGAAAACTAGCAAGTTCAAAAGCACCCTTCCAAGCAATAAATTCTTCAATTTGTTCCGCATCATAAAATTCATAAATTCCTTTAGAATAGGAAGATATGGTATCATTATCATTATACTCACATTGAAAAGGGAGGTGTTTATACCTTTTTCTGCAACGAGATTCATCACAGCAATAAGTAACATTATAAGTAGAGCACATGTTTCTAGCAATGGTATACAATCTATCAATTTGTTCCCATAAGTGTTTCCCTTTTTGTGACAAGCGGTGTTCCTTATAATAATATTTTTGATCTTCCATGAACCCACCTTGCCAATAAGCTTCAGTTTCAAAGAAACCAACCATTGACAACAAGCATGATAAAGCAAGACAATAACAGACCAACAAAGATAACAACTAGAGTAGGAACTACTTTTTTTTTGTATTTTCAATAAAGAAAGAAGCAAACAAGGAAGAAATAAACTTAGCTTGAACAATAGTGATTCCAAGTGGACTTGATAAATAAAGCTACGCTCCCCGGCAACGGCGCCAGAAAATAGTCTTGATGACCCACAAGTATAGGGGGTGTATCGCAGTATTTTCGAGGGAAGTGAAACCCAATTTATTGATTCGACACAAGGGGAGCCAAAGAATATTTATAAGCCTTAACAACTTAGTTGTCAATTCAGCTGCACCTGGAAACAACCTTGCTCACATTAGTTTATCAGTAGCAACAGTTTTGTAGTAGGAATAGTAAAGTAACAGTAGTAGTAAAGCAAAGATAGTAGTAACAAAAGCAGTAAACAGTGGGATTCGAGTGCGGTAGGCATAGGGATGGATGGACGGGCGTTGCATGGACAAGACAATTCACATAGCAATCAGAACATAGGGCAATTGCAGAAAATAAGATAAAGCATCCAAGTACTAGACAATCCTAGGCATGTGTTCCATATATAGTCATACGTGCTCGCAATGAGAACTTGCACAACATCTTTTGTCCTGCCAGCCCGTTTGCAGCGCGGCCTCTAGGGAACTACTGGCAATTAAGGTGCTCCTTTTAATAGAGCACTGGAGCAAAGCATTAACACTCTGTGAACACATGTGATCCTCACATCAAAGCCATTCCCTTCCGGTTATCCCGATTTCTGTCACTTCGGGGCCATAGATTCCGGACAACAACGTGTGTATACAACTTGTAGATAAGACTCAAAACAATACTATCATAATGAATCAATAACATGTTCAGATCTTAAATCATGGCACTCGGTCCCTAGTGACAAGCATTAAGCACAACAAGTCGCAATAAAGTCATAAAGCACTAATAAAAGATACTAGGCACCATGCCCTAACAATTTGATGCCATTACATGAACGATCTTCCAATCCCTACCATCCCCATAGCCTACAACGGGGGATTACTCACTCATATATGGGGAAACATGGATGGTCGATGGAGAAGCGATGGTGATGATGATCTCCTCCAATTCCCCGTCCCGGCAGGGTTCCAGAACGGAGTTTCTGGTGCTGTTTCGTGGAATCTGGTGGTGGCGGCGGAGCGGAACTCCTCCTGGAAAAACGTCGAACCCCCCAAAGTTTTTAGGTCAGAAGCTTCTTATAGGCGAAGAGGGAGACCTAGGGGGTGCCTGGGGCCACCACACCATGCCCTGGCGTGGCCAGGCCTAGCCCGCGCCTGGGGAGTGTGGCCAGCCCCTGTCCCTCCTCCGTCTTGTATTCTGGCTCCTGGAGTCTTCTAGAAAAATAGGCACTTTGGCTTTTGTCCCGTCCAATTTCGAGAATATTCATTTTCTGACTTTCCTGGAACCAAAAACAGCAGAAAATAGGCAGCTGGCACTGTGGCTCTTGTTAATAGATTAGTCCAAGAAATCATATGAAAAGTACTCCAAAGTGTGGACAAAACACAAGAAAGTGGATAAAACCAAGCATGGAGCATCAAAAATTATAGATACATTTGCAATGTATTAGATGTTCAGATCCGATACGGTCTGTTCATCGTCGGAAAGTTCAGCTGCTTCTTCCGGAGGCGGGGGTGGTGTATCCACGCGAGTGAAGAAGGGAGTGTCGTAGCTGGTTAAGTCAGCCCTACGGCACCCATATCCAGCGCAAGAGTCCATGATGGCCTTGATATCTTGCTCCTGGCCGTCTTCATCCACCTTGCAGTACCCTCTGGTCACTTGCCATATCTCCATGTTTTCATGATGGCTCATGACCATGGTGAGAGCGTTCTGCGCGGCAGATCGCGTGTAGGACATGTTCCTGTCCCGGACGAGCTGCGGCATCTCCTTCGCCTTGTCTTGTACCTAAAAGTCCGACATGATGTGCATGTTCGGAACCCTAAGAGCTTCGCCAATGTCCTTGATGGATTAGCGGAAGTCATGAAGTAAATCACCGACTTGCGTAAGTCGGTGGGTGCGAGGCTCGGTGGAAGCAGATTCCGTCAAGTTAAGAGGACCTATATATATAACACAAAAATGGTTAAGAAAAAATCTGACATTGAAAGAGTCAAAGAATATAGACAAGTCAGAAAGATGGAATTATACCGAAGATGACGTCGTCAACTTTGGTCTTCTCTTCTCGAAGACTCCGGAGTTCAGCCTGGAGCGCCTTGGAAAGGTCCTTCTCTCTACATAGCTCGTTGTTGAGATCCGAGATTCTCTGATCTTGAGCCGCAATCTTACGATCACGCTCATCAGTAGCCATGGAGGAGGATTCGAGAACTTGAGTGATGCTCTTGTCATGATCTGCCTTAAGCTTATCCAGCTCTTGGCGAAGTTCTTTATTCTCCACCACCAAGGTTTTGAGGTTCTCGGCCTCTTCAATCATAGCGCAGGACTGCTTTACCAGTGCTGTAAGTCAAAAGGAACAACAGTTCAACAAAATATTCGACTATGAAAACACAAGACAAGGTTCGAGTCTCGGAATGTTTACCTTCGGCCTCATCCTTGGAGACCTTCAGCTCAGCATTTTCAAGTCGGAGAGCTTTGATCTCTCTCCGCTTGTTGCAAATGTTCTTCAACAAATCCTGGTTATATGAATTAACTTTCTGTAAGTCAGAATACCCAGAGTCAGAAGTCTACTGAAGACTCGGGCTAATATTCTTACTAATATCAGCACGAGCCTTGGGGGCTACACTAGTTCATTCTTTGGCATCCTAAGGAAGCATAAACCCAGATTGTATATCCTACTTCATGCTTGGGGGCTAGAGGATATGATATAAAGTACAATAAAGAAAATCGTAAGTTGGAATTCCGACTTACATGATGTTCATGTGTGAGCTTTCTTAGACACATGTCCACTTCGGTGGTAACCTTCTCGGCGAGGGTGAGTGGAATAACCAGAGGTAGTGGAAGCACACCAGCTCTAAGTCCCTCGTTGCAAAGGCGAACTTGTTCAAGAAGGTTGGAGTACTTGATATCCTCCGCCTCATGTGCTTCTTCTTCGGCAGAGAGATTTCGGCTCTCTAGGTATTGCCGGGCCAGAAGCTAGATTTCCTCTACAGGTTTCCGAGACAAGCCGAATTTGGCAAGTCCCGGATTATTCAGGAGGTTTTCGGCAAAGGTCTCTGTCGAGGGATCATTACCCGAAGAGGGTTCACCCTTATCTAAACCTGAGCCACCCATGGTGGCGTCAGTTTGTGATTCAAGGATCGCTGGCCCCGTTGAAGGAGTCGGATCTTCTGCGACAACCGGTGACGGAGTAATCACCAGCGTTGCAGAGGGTTGTGGGGCAGGAGTCGGAGGAGCCACAGCAGGAGAAGCTATGGTCAGCTTCGTCTGCTGCAAGGGCTTCGAAGAAGTTCCCTTCCCCTTACCCTTGATGAGCTGCTTAGCTCTGAGAATGTAATAGAATAAAAAACATTACATCTCAGAGGCAAAATTCGAGTAAGGAACAAAGGCGGAAGTTGTGTTGAAAGTTACCTCTTCATGACTGGCACCTCCTTTGTGCCAACGGCCACTATCGGAGCTTTGCGCTTCCTGGGCACAACGTCCGACAGTGGGACCAGTTCCACCTCCTAAGAAAACTCTGGAGGATATCCCTCGAGTGGAGCAAATTTCGACTTGGGGAGGTCGGCAAGCTGAAAAGAAGAAAATATCTCAGTATTGCAAAATAACTTAAAAGGTGAAGCACATAAAAGGGTTTATTCTTGAAGCTTACCGGAACTACAGGGTCTTCCACTGTATGCATATCCAGAGACAAGTCCGGAATCTTTCTTTCAATCCGCTCCTTGATCAGCCATTTGATCTGGCTTATGTAATCATGTGGCTTTAAAGCCTTAGGACCGATGTAGAGAGAATCATTCTTTGACGCCGTGATGGAGTGCATCAGACGGTCGCCGTGGTATTGGAGAGGCTGAATCCGGCGTGGGACCCAGCATTGGACCAGGTTGGATCCTTTCAAGCCCTTGTGTTTTATCATATATTCGATTCGCCTCTTAGCGAGGATCAGATCGTCACTGAGAGCCGGAGGGGCCTCGTCCCAAGACGGTTGGGCCATGGCGGCTCCGTCGATGAAAGCCGGCAAAGCAGTAGCTTTGCCGAGAGCAGGAATATCCCTATGATAAAAGAAAGTGGCCGGCCATTGTTTGACCGACTCACTGGCAGAAATACAAGGATAGCTACGCTCGCGTCTAACAAAAAGGCTAATAGTGCCAGTAATGTAAGGATTACTGGCAATGATGGAGTTTCTACGAACATGGAAGTAGAAACGAAACAAAGCGAGACTCGGCCTAATGTCGAGATACCCCTCGCACAAAGTTGCGTAAGAACTCATCTCTAAGATGGAGTTCAAAGGAAGATGGTGGAGTTGAACACCATAATGATCAATCACCTCGGAAAAGAATTCCGAGGGAGGGAAAGATAAACCTCTGTCGAGGTGGGTGCCGAAGTGGACCCGCTCACTGGCGTGCGGGTGGGGGATGGTTTCGCCGAAACCGCTCTGCCAGTCACCGGCGCAGAGAAGACCTTCATTCTCCAGGCCTTGGAGTTTCTCGTCGTCGAGCAGGCACGGGATCCAAACCCCCCGGTTTCTCTCCTTCTCTGCCACAGCCGTCGCCGCCGTTGCCGCAGCTGCCAAGCTGGATGAGGAAGAGGAAGCCATTTCTCCGATGCGCCTGTGACCTTAGATGGGCGGTGCTAGGAAATCTGGGAGGCGAGAGAGCTCTGTGCGCTAGGGAGATGTGGAGAAGAAGGAACGGCAAAGGGAACAGGAAGATGAGAGAGAGAGGATCCTCACCCCTTATAACCACCTACCCGCGCCAAGATTTGTGCAAATGGCACTGTGTAAACGCCACGCGTTGTGGAAGGAGCTGGGAAGGACCCACGTGATGATTACGTCACCTCGAACTCCGCGTACGCATTGAAACGGCGCCTCGGTTCTATGAACGGCGGACCCACCAACGGTTGTGCTGACAGGATGTTTGTCAGATGACGTGACTTGACCATGACGAGTGTCAGATGACCATGACGAGTGTCAGAGATCAAGTTCCGGCTTAGTTTGAAAATCAAGCTGGAAAATCCGAGTAACATGTTGATAGGTCCGACTTATTTTGGGACACGGATCGTATCTTTTGTTTTGGAGATTCAAGAATCCTTCAAGATTCTGCAAGCCGAACATCAAGCTAGACGATGATGAATCTGACTTTGGATCTTGGAGACTTCCGGGGGCTGCTGTTGGGGATATACTTTTCGGATATCCTCACAGTCCTCACTGACCAGGGTGGCCCACTTCGGGTTAGAGCTTTGCTTCACGGGTGGTCTAGTCAGGGAGAAGAAACGGAGTCCGGTCTGGCTACGGGAAGGCCCAGAAGACTTACCGACTTAGGCCCATAGTGTTACTTGTAGTTCACGATGTACTCTGTAACCAACTCTCAGTCGTAGCCGGATAGATCTCTCCTGTAAACCCTAGGCCGGATATCTATATAAGCCATCCTAGGGAGAGCCTTTAGGGCACCCTCAATAGTCTACAATCTCAACTCGCACAGACGAACCTTTGTAACCCATATTCCAACGCTATCGTATTACTGGATTGTTAGCAGGAGTATGATCTGTCTAAAGCCGGCGGATTCGAACCTGGGTAAACTTGTGTGCTCACCGTCCCGGAACACCATACGTCTCACACTCCTCTCTTCCGCACGCCTCGAGGACCCCCTCATGGCGAGCGTTGTAGGCGGCGCATAGTTAGAATGTTGTTCTATGCTTGTAAAATATTTGAACAAAAACTTCTCATTGCAAATGGCCGACGCTCACATTGCAAATTTCATTCCAAACACGATACATGGAGAGTACACATCCTAGTCTAGTGCAACATACTCGTCGGAGTTAGAGTCGGAGTGGTAGCAGGAATGACACATGGTGTCATCGAAGACGCCAACGGTGAGCATGGCTTTGCCATCGTACTTGAAGATGACGAAGTTGCCGACTTCGATTTTGTGTCGGTGGGCGAACTTATAACATCCCAGGATTAGCACCTAGAAATAGAGAGGACACATGTGTGTGCATTGCATTCATGCATAATAAAATCCGGAAAATTTTCGTGCAAAACTAAAGAAGCTATAGAGGGGTCGAGATCTCTCTTGTTCTGATGGAAGCATCCGGGCAAGTGCGACATATTTCGACATGACCTCTATTGAACCTTTATGTTTTGAGGGGGAAAATAATTCAAACATGTATTTGAATTTCAAATTTGACTTCAAATGAATTTGGAAAATTCCCAAAATGAATTAATTAGATAAAAATAAATGATATCCATAATAATAATTTTAATGTGAAGTTGAAATAGAATAAAGCATATGAGGTAATAATTGATCACCACATTATGTTGGATTTAAACAAGACATTGGAATTGTTATCCCCAAAAGAATATATATCACAATCCATAATATTTAATAATGCAAACACATGAGAGACCTCACCATAAGAATTAAAGATTACAATGTGCAAAGTTGCAATTGAAGGAAAACATTAACTTTATTATTTAAAACAAACAATATTACATTGTCTTATAGATAAATAATGAATAAATAAATTACAATCAGAATAATACATAATTTACACAAGGGATAAAAAAATTACACTAATAAGAAAAATAACCCTAAAAACTAATCCTATCTATTTCCTTCATCTTTTCTATCTCCTTGTCCCTGCAAAAGAAATAGACAAATATGATAGATAATAAACAAGGGGTTAGTTTATTAGTTGTACTCTCAGATTTGGCCTAGAAATTCTACAACCTGAATTCATCATCGAGTATTTATTTAAATGGGTCCAAACCATAGTATGTGTTCTTAATCAGATAATGGCCTTAGTACAACCTCATTGGCTAAGGGGCAAGTTTCACCAGAGCTAGATAAAAGGCAAATGGTAAAGCATCAGAAAAATATCTAGTTTTACTTGATCTCATCTCCAAGGAAGAGTCACAAACGTGGAAACTTGAACCTTATAGGTCCCACTTGACAGCAACACTGTCACATCATGCATATGGGTGTGCTGTCAACACAGCAGGAACCCAGGAAGCAGACAAGAAGGAAGCAGATCTTGTACAATAAGGGGAAGAGAAGACAGCCATATCTAGATGCTATCATACCAGTTTCTCCACAACACCAACAACATTGCTTACCGCACATCCACTTCTTTCTCCTGTCCACAATACTTCTCGAAACATATTTCCAGATTCATTCCCTCCACAACACCAAAACAACAAGAAAACTAGATCACTAGCACATCACACCACTAGATCATTGCAGTAGGATCTGGGTAACCAGACCCACAAGATAAAGGATTTGTCCCTGAATACAAAGAAGTAGTAGGACAAGTTCCGCGAGGAGCAAAAAAAGACCAGCAACAAGATCAACTGTTGTACAGCAACAGGCTGCCACCACAAGATCCAACAATAGCAAATCTGGAAGCCAAGATCCAGTACACAAGCTACACAGCAGCAGGTAGCTACATCACACAATCAATCATAGTATCTAATCTTATCATTTCAAGTAAGAAAATGAATTTTGAGGGTGAGAGAGAGGTTTCAGTAAAGCATAGTAGTGTTATGCTCATATCATCATAGAGTCTTTGAGATGACAATAGCATCTGTTCTTATTATTCAATAGGGCCTTAGCCTTTGCATCACAGGCTGGGACATGTGTACCCATAGATCATCAAGAACTAATAATCCATGATCTTCTAGACTAGAGAAAACAGCAGTAGATCATACAACTATGAACTACAATATTGTGCACACTCTAGTGAGGCACCACAAAAGCAGATCCACAATAGTAGAAGCCAACAAATAAACCATGTCCAGGAATTGGACAACAAGTAACCACATCCTCCACAACCTTGGGTTATGAGGAGAGATTTCTCTCAGTCTTGCATACACCGACGGGTATCTGCTGGCTTTGCCGAGAGGTGTGGTGCCAAGAGCTGCGGGCTTGTATACCTAGGTGTGGCAGTGCATTGGAGAGTTATGCCTAGGTGTGGTGGAGGGTTGTGCCTAGGTGGGTGTGCGGTGGTGCGGCGAAGGGCCGTACCTACATGCGGCGGAGTCATCATTGTGCGGGAGAACTAGCAGAGGATAAACAGAGGTTTGCTTTAGTCACTCGGTTTGTTAAGGTATAGTAGTTTGTATATAGCTGGTAAAATTCCGTGTATGTGTAGATAAATCAAGAATGGATGGCCGAGAAACTTGCAAGCTCTCATACACACGATACGAACACGAAAAAGTGGGTTAGCTGTCCGCGTCGCAATTGCAAGAATTACATGTCTTGGAACAACATAGTTTAGATCAAGCAACACTTGATTATAAGGGGCTTCATGGATGGATATTGAAGCGTTCCATAGCAGAAAAAATATAGCAACGAGAATGATAAAAACAAGATCTACTCTATGTAAATGTAAGCTAACAGAGGGATTCACTGTTCTCATACCCTTAAAAATGAAAACCGTTGACGTTCCCACGAACATTGATGATGTAGTCATGCGGCGACACTGACCTCAAGGCCGCGTATGTGTACAAGCGATGAGTGCCATAACTGGCAGAACCTCCATAGTTTTACCCGCGTCTGGTGTAGATGATGTCCTCCGGGCTCCGGTCCAGCGAAACATCAGAAGAAGATTGATCCGGACCGACAACCCTGCACGCTACCAGAAGGGTGTGGCTGCTAGGCCGGCTGAGGTGAGGTGATTTCCACTATTTTCTTTTTTTTTTGCTTTTTACATTTTATTTTAAACTTTGAACATTTATATAGATGTGATTTAAGAACGCGGACATTTTTTGAATATACCTCAAGATTTTACAAATATCGTAAAAAAGTTAAATTATGCAAGGATTTCAAAATAGTTAGCAACTTGTCCAAAATCATGAACAAGTTTCAAAAATCATGAACAATTTTTGAAAATCAAGAACCAATTTTTAAAAATTATTAGCATTTTTTGAAAAAAAATCAGGAACGAATTTTTTAAAATATAAACACTTTTCAAAATGACAAAGTTAACAAATTCTCAACTTAAAAAAAATAGAATGAAAAAACAATAAAGCAAACTAGGCCAGCCCATGTGCGACATGAGCCGCCTGGGACATATAGGATTTCTTGATTCGACAGCTCAAGCGAGCGCTCGAGGTTGGCCGACCATTAGCACAACTTTGCTATTTGTTGTTTTATTTTTTATTCACTTATTTATTTATTTTTTGCACCTTTTTATTTCTATTCCTTTTGGTTTATCTGTTTTATATTTTTATTAAAACCAATGTTTATGTTGTTGAAAATATATTACTACTATTTTTAATTTGTTTGAATAATATTAAAGTTCATACTAGAAAATTTACTCAAATAACATAAATGTTTATTTTGAAAATTCGTTCAAATAAAATAAATGTTCATATTATAAAACTGTTAAAGTGAATCATTCAAATAATATAAATGTTCATATTTAAACATTGTTCAATAAGAGAGATGCCCTTTTTGAAAATTCATTTAATAACAAAAAATGTTTATATTAAAAATAAAAAGGAAAAGGAAAAGAATAATAGAAAATAAAACAAGTAAAATGGAAAATAAAAACTTGACCTATTTATGGGAGCGGCCCATGAAGGATCAGTTGGTGCTCCGGATTCAATGAGTTATTTTTGGGGTTTTTCTTCATCTATTTGGAAAGTTTCTAAAAGCTTCTATCCTTTTTTTGGGTCCTACCACTTTTTCATTTTTGATTTATTTTTTCATGTTTGTTATTTCATCCTTATTTTCCCTTTTCTTATTTTATTTGTGTTTTAATTATTCTTTCCCTTTTTCCACTTAATTAAAATTGTTTCATCTTTTTGTGGAATTTTCAAATAATATAAATTTTTATATTTGAAAATGATTCAAATTAGATAAATGTTCATATTGAGTAATCGTTTGAATAAGATTAATGTTCTTACTGAAAACCCGTTTTAAATGAGAAAAATATTCTTATGAATAGATAATATTCTTTATTAATAATTTTTATGCCAAAATTAGTAATTTTTATTTGATGTGTATGAATATTTATTTTTACAACACACTTTTCCTTTCATCAATATAGTTTTCATAAATAAGAAAAGAAGAGTGTAAAATACCAATTTCAGAATTGATTAAAACAACTTCGAAGTTATTAAAAAGATAACAGTTTATGTTATTTAGGCCACGATCCTAACGACCTAGGAAGGTAATGCTTTGGGTGGGCGTCAGGGCATCTCTACGGGCGCAACCCAACCCGCCTGGGCGCGTCCGAACACGTTCGCGCGGACGTGTGTGGCGTGCACTCTTCTAGCAGCACGACCCATTCGGCTCGACCCATCGGCACACCTAATTTGCGTGACCGATATGTCGGCACGGACAGCGCAAACATTGTGCGGGTGACGCCCGCTCAGGAGCCCATACATAAGTGAAACATTGATAGTTAAACTGGTTTTTCATTAGATTAAGTCCTGTCGATTAAAAAAGCCTCTTTTGAACAAACTAAAAATAAAAACTACTACTACTGCTGATGGACGAGGCCGTTCCTACGGCTACTGGTCGTCGTTGCCGCGGTCGTCGCTGCCGCTGGCACCGTCGATCGCTGCTATAACCGACCATATGGCCTTCTGCTGGAGGCGGTCCCGGTAACGCTCGCTGGCTCGGCTACGAGCCTCCTTCTTGCCGTCCGCCTTCGCGAGGTCCGCCGCCGCCCGGTTGGCCAGGGTCTTCTCCATCTCGGCCGCCTAGTGGTCCCTCGCCTCCTGGTCCTCCACCGTCGTGGCCGCCCTTGCTGCCAAGGGGGCCACCATAACCGGAACTCCGTTGGGGCCGAGGCCTAGGGCCTGCGAGATCTGCAGGGGGACGGCGATCGCCTCCTCCCCCGCCCCCACCTCCGCCACCACCTGATCCACCTCCTCCCCCTCCTCGTCGTCGTCCTCCACCTCGGTCTCGTCCCCGTCGACGAGAGCCCACACGCTCGGCACCTCAGCGGCCGTAGCCACTCGCAGATGCTCCGCAGTCGTTTCGGCGGCGTGCTCCGCCGCTTCCACCGCACTGTGTGTGGCGGTGGCCTCGCGAAGCTCGCGGACGGCCGCCTTGGAGGCCTCCTTGGCCTCCTTCTCCAGCGTGACCATGGCCGCCTCGTGACGGATCTCGCGGAGGGCCCCTGCTGCGGCCTCCTTGGCCACTGCTTCCACTGCCTCCTTGGCGGCGATATGGTGAACCTCACGCACCGCCCACTGGGCCGCCACATGTGCGTCCGCCTCCACCACATGTTCGAGCGCCGTCTCGGCCACACGACCTTCCTCCTCGAAGGCCACCACCTCCGCCTCGGCCATGCGCTAGGACAGGAACGTGGCTTGGAGGTCGACAGCGTCAGTGTCGACGTCCTGGAAGCGGGTGCAGCACAGCTCCCTAATCTTGCTCCAGTTGGCGATCTTGTGGCGGGGCATGGCTGCGGTAGGAGCTTTTTTCAGGCGGTAGCTACTCTGGATGGGCTTGTTGTCTCAGCCACGCCGTGCGGTCGTCTTTTATAGACGGCGGCGAAGGCGGGAAACGGCCGCGGAGGGGCGCGCGAGGGGAAGACGTGCGTAGGAAACGAAAAGCTACAATGACGGGAAACGCCGGCTGCAATGGAAGGCGTCGACGCTGATAGCCGACGTCGCGTCGCCATTAACATCCTATCGCCGGGGTATCAAGCGGTGACAGCGGGTGGGGGACGGACAGATGGGTCGGACCGCTGGTCGGCCAGACAAGCCGGACCACGACCCCAAAACAAATGCGAGTCGATCCAAACGGATAAAAACGGACCGTTCGATCGCGCCTTTGAGTCGGTCGAGTGGAGATGCCCTCACGGTGTGACGACGGTGCGGACCGGACAAGCCCACGCGTCCAAGATTTGTATTGGCCTCTCCAGGGTGAGAGAAGGCCTGCAAAATTTTGTAACTGGACCACTTGAGGAAAAAATCGATGAGGACTCCAAAAACACAAACCATGCCCGCCGGAGGAACGCGAGCTCAAGGTGAGCAACGCGGCGTCTCTGCCATTGCGACGGCCGGATTCCTTGCAATGAGCCAACTCTGATGTCCAGACTGAACAATTTGCGTACGCGCTTGCACTGTTGCAAGAGGCATGCTGTGCTGGCAAAATGAGAAATCAAAATAATACCGTGAGAAATGCTGTGCTGGCAAGGCATCGGAGAAAAAATCAGCAGGTTCGGATGCTGTTCGCCGGGGCAAATACAGTAAATAGGTTATGCATTTGTTTCTTCTTGCTTTTCTCGGTACTCCCTCTGTTTCAAATTACTCCGCGCGTACGCTTACCTAGGTGACCTAGTATTTTCTCATTTTTATCAAAAAATTCTTAAAATTTTTGGTATACGTAGTACATATTTTATACTATCTATTTAAAAAATTCGAGGATTTTTTTGAATGAAAAATGAGGAAGTATTAGTTCACCTACATAAGCGCGCGCCGGCGGAGTAATTGGAAACAGAGGGAGTACTTGTGTTGTTGGTTCAGAGAGATAACTCATGCTGAAGAATAGCAATGGGAACATGTGTAGTAGAATTTCAGCACGAAAATAGAACTGTTCATATTTAGGGCTTGTTTGATTCATAGGATAGGAAAAGTATAAGAATAGGAAAAACATAAGATTGAGATGTCATGACAACTTGAATCCTATGAGAAGAGGAATCATGTTTGATGTAGCAAAGAAATTTTTCTATGAAGTCTGATCTACTGTTTTTTTTCTATAGGAATTGCACTACAAAGATTCCTATAGGATTTATTCCTATAGGATGTGTTCCTATGAATCAAACAATTATATAGGAAAAATTTCCATAGGATTCAAATCCTACACAATTCCTATGCAATTTCTATGAATCAAACAAGCCCTTATGATGCTGGGTAAAGGGTAAGGATGAATGTGACGTGCTATATTAATATAGGGACGAGAGACTGTTTCAGGAGGATGAATGTGACATTTTCCTGAGCACCAGAATCATAATACTCCGGCGTTACCTTGCTATTTGCAGTCATATTTCAAGTGGTACAACTTCTCACTCCTAGTTCACTCCAGTAGTAGCAGTAGCAGCAGCATCGATTACAGAGATCAGTCACCGAGTCACAGACTAGCTTAAGCAAGAACACACAGCAAGGCCCGGGGTCAGAGCAGCCGGGGGCTGGTGTAGGGGCCGTGGAGGATGCTGTCGGCGATGGCGCGGTAGGCGGCCTCCGTCAGGTGCACGCCGTCCCAGTTGGCGTACGCCGACGGGTCCGCGCACACGCTGGATCCCCGGACGCCGCAGTTCGCCTTCGGGTTGAAGTTGTATGGCCCACCCCCGCCGCAGCACGTCTTCAGCGGACCCTGCTTGAACCCTGCAACCGCCGCAAGCTGACAAGTTAGAATTCAAGCCCTGATTTAACAAACAATGTGACAGCTCACCTGACAGTCGATAAGCCACCTCATATACTGTATATGCTCGAAACTGTAGAGTACAAGCTATTAAAGGCAACCTCGATCCGATTTTTATGTCGTGTCAATCAAATAGAGAATTCTGCTTAATGTGTACTTAGACATTATCATTGTCAGTGGTTCAGTTCTTACCAGGACGAATTATCAGCTCCTACCTCAAAATTGTATCAGAATTATACATAATTTCTGGTCTGGGGCTCTGAATAGCAACCACACATGCAAATCCATTGTGCAAGTGCAAGAAATCATGTTAAGCAGGTACTGGAGATGACCGAGACACTATAACAGAAACAGGACCATATATCTTTTCATCAGTCTATCTACTAAAGTAGCGAATCCTTTGAGCTCAGAGTCTCAAACAGGGCTTCACCTTTTCCTAAAGAAGACTAGCCAATGTTCAAATCCTCCAAATCTTTTCTAAACAGTCCTACAATCTTTTGCTGGCCCCTGTTGCAGCAACGACACTGTACCTCCATACCGATGATGGGAGGCCCGTCGGGGGGCCATCGTTCAGACATGGTTGCCGTTCAGTGTAGCTGTCATTCCTGAATGATTCGCATCATGGTGTTCCACGGAGTACAGTAGAAAAGTCCAACGCATCCCTGTCCATTCAGTTCGGATACTACTATCCTAGCCTAGATATCTCCGCTGCTGGATCAACGGAAAAATGGCACATTGGTTTGCACACTCACCGAATTGCTTGGGATTCTTGGCGAAGGCCATGGCGGCGCCGTAGTAGTCGGCGTACATGATCCTGGCATTGGGGTACTTGAGGCGAAGCACCTGCAGATTCTGCTGGACCATGGCGTTGTGGCGCTGCGCGAAGTCGTTGTACGTTTTCAGGCAGCCCACGGAGTCGTAGTCGCTCCTGTTCCTGCCGGGGTGCAGGGTCAGGTACGCCGACGAGCAGCCGGTCGGCAGGTTCCCCGGCACCACCAGGTGCATCGCGCCGGCCTTGATCAGCCTCTGTGATAATCAATGTACGTACAGCGACAACGCATTGCGAATTAAAACTGCGACTCTGAAGTCTGAACAACAGAGATTGGTAAGAAGATTGCATCTTGAGAAAAAAAAAATGGAGGTCTGCTCACCTCGGTGGCGTCGATGATCGCGGAGGCGACCGTGGGGACGTAGGACTTGGCGTCCTCCAAGGTCTTGCCCTTGAAGAAGGCGTAGTTGTAGTCGTTCCCCCCAATCTCCCCCACGAGGAAGAGGGACTTGCTGAAATACTCCTTGCAATCTGTTGCCGATTTTAAAAAGACACAAGGAAGAATCTTGCAATGAGTGAGAGATTGACCCCAAATCTGGCTGATTAACTAGGTAGCGAAGGATGGCCAAATCTGGCTACACAAGTAGTAGTAGTAAAGAAATGGCCACGGACTTTTGGGTGAGCTGCAGAGCGAAGGCTTGAGCTTCTCGAACCAGTCGAGCTGGACGCTGAGGGACAGGTTCGTCCACAGCTTGTCCGATGCCCCTATCCCCTCGAAGAATGGCGGATCCATGGCCGTGGCGCCGCCCACGGCGAAGTTGACGCCCTGCCGGACATCCTTGCCGCGCGACAGGTACGGCTGCAGCAACGGCAGGCCAAACGCTTGCGCTGCAGACAGGAGAAAAAGGGGGCAAACGAGGCACAGAAATGTCACTGGAGATGCGCAAGAAACATCACATGTCCTAATTGATCCTTTCTAGTAAGCACGAAGGCGACATTGGGCGGCGAGCAGAGCACGCACCAAGGAAGTCGACGACGAGGCGGCCGTCGGAGCAGCGGCCGGTGGGGCGGTGGAAGTAGGTCATGCCGTAGGGGAACCGGCCGACGATAGTGAAGGAGAGCGGGCTGGACACGAGCAGGTTGCCGGTGTCAGTGAGGGAGTCGCCGAAGCTGAACATCGAGGTGTAGTTCTGCCTTGGGCCGCCGCCGCCGCCGCACTGGGAGACCCGCACGAGGCAGCAGCAGGCCAAGGCGGCGACGAGGACGGAGAGGCTGGAGATCGCCATGGAAATGCGCGAGAGCTGCAGCGCCGCAAAGCAGTGACACGCACACTCACTCACTCACTCACTCACACTAGCTGGCTGGCTAGCCCGACCCACTGATGTCCACTCACTCCTCTAGGCTATACAGCCAGGCGACTAGCTAGGCAAGAGTTGAGACACTGGCACGAGGCGCTGCCGCCCGTTTCCACATCAGGACAGGTCCAGTAATGGTGGCTCTATAAAGGCTCATTCACCTCTCCCATGCTTGAGATTGTAGGTGGTGGAGTTAATGCGCGCCGAGGGCAAGGCAGTTTCTCCGTCTCCGAGCTGGTTTGCGCGATCCATGGGTGAAGGTGGAGTTTACTTGGCTAGGAACCCCGAGGCGCGCAGGCAGCTCGGTCCGTCCCCTACTGAATGGATGATTGATGGTTCACGTGTGAGCTCGGGCCTGGCTGACACTCCCAAAGCTCAATTATTCAGACAAGGACGACGCGGTGATGCTCACGATGAGCTTGGGAGTACGAGTATCGTCGCTCGAGGCCCTCTGTTCCACACGATCACTTGTAAACCAGTAGTAGTACTCTCTTGTTATTTTTTAGAACACAGGAGCGGTTCTTATGCTCCCAAAGAGTGATGAACTGAACCGTACCTCTAGCCAATTGATACTCTGTTCGCTCATTTTAACAACTTACTAGATACTACTACTGCTATTTGTGAATAGACAAGTCTTAGCCATTTTCATTCACATAGCTCGTTCCAGAATGTGGAGTCGTCAGTCGTGCTATGTTCATCGATTATTCATTGATGTGCTGGTGTGCATTTAGACCTCGTAATGGCAATCTGGTCGAGACTATAGAACTCCCTTCATCCTGGTTTACAAGTCCTTCACCTATTTCTATATCGATAAATTTAATCTACATAACACAAACTATATAACACAAAAATATACCATTAAAAATATAATATTTGAAACTAATAATTTTTTAAAATATATACCTCATATTAAGTGGGTCAAATTAAAAATCTAAGGATACGTGAAGAACTTATAACCAGGAGGTTGAGAGTCTCACATATAGTGCTGAATCATTAAGCCATAAGGGCATCTCCAACGCATGCACTCATTTCGGACATCCATTTTGACAGGTTTCATCGGTTCGGGAATCGGGAAGGACTACTGGTCTGGTGCCTGTAGTTCTTGTTAGTGTAGTTAGCGGGTCTGTAGTTTTTTCCTGTTATGTTTGTAATGTTTCTGGGCTTCGTCCCATTTAGTTTCATGCTATGTTTATGATCCCGAATTAAACTCTGAACTGGTTGTAATGTCCTGACTCGGAGGTTTCAATATAAGCGGGGACCGTAGGGATCTTGTTTTAAAAAAACTGAACACTCGGATGAGTTAATTACAAAAATATCACGACAATTGCGCGAGAAGTTCAAAAATCCACCAGCTTTCCACAGATTCGCAAAAATCCACCTACATTGCATTAGTGGCTCTCAATGTGCGCTGATACTCGATTTGGTGAGTGGTAATGACGAACCTGACAGCAGGACCCACTGTCAAGGGTGGTCTGGCAAGCGGTTGAGGGCCGGCTCGGGCAGCCATTAACGGCGTGTGGGACCTACCATCTACTCCCCATGTGTCCTAACCCTAGGAAGGGGCAGTCTGAACCTGTAACAACCCAGGGGATAAGGTCGCCCCCGAGCCGTGGACATCTTCTCCTCGTCCACACTCGCCCTAGATCGCCCTCTCTTCCTCTCTCTCGCTCTCACCGCGTCACCGAAACCCTAGCTGCCATGGACGCCGGCTAGCCGCCACTCCTGTCCTCCCCGAGCCCCGCTGACCACATCGATCGCTCCGCCTCGACGCCTGCTTCCTCCTCGCTGGCTGAATCGGCCCGAGAAGCTCCCAGTCGCCCGCATCAACGTCGCCCTCCTCGACACCGACGAGTTCTGTCGCTGCCCTAGCTTCCTCTCCGGTCTCCCTCTCGCCTCGCCGCCTGCACAGATAGCTTCATGGTGAGCTCCTGCGTCTCCCCGACCCTTCAGTGCTTCCCGGCGTCGCCTGTGTGCTGGTCTCGCGTCATGCGCCACCACTCGCCGCCGCAGCTCGCCACCGTGCCACGCGCTCTGGCGACCAATAAGTAGCAGCACTAGTTGCCCTAGGTTCGTCTCGTCCGCGAGGTTCGAACGCCACCAACGGTGCTTCCTAGAACCGCCGGGAACGTCACCAGCGATGACCTCCTGCCACTCCCACCGCCGAGCCCGACGTGGGCTCCGTGTGGGCTGCCGTGGCGCTGACGCTAGCACCTGGCAACCTTTGCCACGATGGCAATTCGACGTGGCCCAGGTCCCACTCGGCACTGTCGGTGGGTAGAATAGGGTGCGCTAATAAAAGTTTTAACCTATGTTGATGACGTCAGTCTGATGTCATATATGCTTTATTGTTTTCAAAAATGTATTAAATAAGGAAGAAATTGTTATAATCTTATAAAATTTATAACTAATTCATATTTAATCAGAAAAATATGAATAATATATCAAAATGTTCAGAAAAAGAAGATCTACACTTTAAAAATATAATAATGCATTATTGATCAACCTAAACCATAGTCAGTTTAGAGGAACATCGAACCCCCCCTAATTGTATATGGGATCGATGTGATGCCAAACCCTCGGCACTCCGCACCCATTTAAATCGATGCTAATCATATGGTTGTCATGATAACTTTAATCTAACATATCATTCATATGCTTGCGTGTTGCATGGTTTGAGATGTTGATTGTTGTCTTTCTTTCCGGTATTGCTTCTTCGCGATAGGATCTGAGCACGAGACCGAAGTCAACGATACCGAAGATCCATATATGTCTACTGAAGGACAAGGCAATCGTAGCCTCTCATTCTAAACCTATGTTTTGCAAAGTATCTACTTTCTCGCTATATTGCACACGATTCCAATGTGGTGTTTTGTCCGTCGATAGAGTTACGCTGCATAGTTTCCCTATTGTAGTCGTATACACCTGATCCATAGCTTCTAGCATATCTAGGTATGGCATGTGAGCATTGCTAGAGCTTCTTTGATGGTCAAGCTTAGCCATGCTTAGTAATTACGCCTAAACCATCCCGATGATGATGAATCGGAGATGCCAAAGAATCAAGAAAGGTAGGAGATGGAGACATGACCGGAGGTGATGGGTAAACATGCTAAGGCTTGTATGGGAGGCCACGTTGGGTGTGGTTTTTGTAGTCCCATGCTCGCCCCAATAGGACCCGAGTTCTTGCCTCTTGAACCAAGACTGAGCGTTCAGCCACACGAGGTCGGGAACCTATCGACTGACTAACTTGCCTAGTAGATTCCATGAGTCACTTAGTTCGGGATTTCCATTTGGCATACGCATTGAAAATGTTTTCGAAAGAGGAGGAGAAGGAGGTGCATCATAACAGGTAGGTAAGTGTGGCCAGGGTTGCTTGGGGGTAGATAGCGCCTCTAATAAACCAACCTCGTCCACATCTCTAGGGATCGGCTTCGGGATTTGACCCGTTATGACGGAACCCTCTTAGGGCGTGACTCATGGTCTCAGCAAACGCAAGGTAAAGGTCGTGATCAACCACCCTCTATCGGCCTCCAAGGAAGAGGGCTAATAATATTTGGCACTAAGAGTCGGTTGGTACGTGTGGATAAAGTTGTACACCCTTTCAGGGTTAAATCTTTTCAAAAAACCGTGTTCACGGTTATGAACAACTTGGGAACGGACGTGATGATCATAGATAACGATAACTAAATATAAAACTTGTTGTTCCATGTGTGCTTAAGGATGCTTCCTCGGGGGTTCAAGGGGGTGATCCTAGATGACAAGTTCGGATGTTCTTGGTTAGCAAGTTCGGATATTCAAGATGGAGTCATCACTCTCTTAACCCGTTTTAAAAGTATTCTGTGTAGACGAGCCTATACCCTCTCTTCTTTACAAACAAAGTTTGCTTTACGCAAAAGAAATCTAGAGAAAGCTTTTCTAGCTAGAGCATATAGATACTAGGTTATATAAGTCTTGCAGAGTACATTCTCATACTCAGCCTTGCGCCATTGTTGTTTTTCTATAGATGATTTAACTGGAACTTAAGGTGGCTTCTACGTTGACATCGACGGGTAGTTGGGGGTCCCAGGTAGCAGCCTGAGGACTATGGGTTGGACGTCGCTTATGTTTATGGCCTCTTAGGCCCTTTGTTAAGTTGGTTGTGTAGAACAACATAATCTGCTTTTGTTGTTTGGTGTAATGATGAGTCTGTGACCTCTGGTTTGTAATAATCTGATATCGTACTCTATTAAGAGTTTAAACTTATGCTGTTGTATCCTTGTGTTCTGTAATGCTACTGAATCATATACTGTGAGTCTCTAAGGTTGGAGTTAAGTTTATCTCGGAGGATAATCTGAGGTTTGTTTAACCCGAATCCCGGGGGTGTTACAGAACCGCACTCACGTTGTTTCTCTCCCGCGCTCACTTCCCATGGAGGCTCTAGATCCTGGCAGCGGTTTTCCCGGTGGTGGTGGTCGTAGCGGCTGCAGTGGCATCGACGGGATAGGGGTTGTAACACCCTCGAATCGGCCCTATGCAAGTTTTAGCGCTTCCCGCCAAACCTGCATAGAAACGATTCAAGGACGCCCACCAGGCACTTGCGTGCGGGTGGAGAACGAAGTAATACCATTACACATTAGTCCACGATGGAACCCACAGAACATATATATGTATACAACAACGACTCCATGAGTCAAGAATACAGATATACTATACAAAGATCCAAATCACCTTGAGAACGATAGAGCGTACGACTACGGACAAGATGCAAATAGGGCTAAGAGCCCTGAAGAATAACCAATGGCATCCATAACCCTGCCCAGGCCAAGCCGAAAGGGTAACCTTGCTAACGACGTCGATCTCAAACCTGCTAAAACAAAAGGGGTGCCGACAAAGGGCAAAGGAAAAAGAGGAGCGTCAGTACTGAGTCCAGTACACGGCGAGGCTAGAATTCGGCAGCTCTCTCCTACATAGGTATGATGGACTGAAGCGGCAGCGCAGCATGCACTAAACAACTTATAGAGACTCGATTAACTATCGGCTATTAGAGAGAGATAAGAAAGACCTATTCGGTTCCAACCTGATACTAACACCAAACATGCCCATCCTGGTATTTTCCCCTCGAGACCAAACGAGGAAGTCGGACCAAGGAACTCACACAGTTGGCAATTTTTCTCATTCTGTTATAGTTGCAGCACTTACTAATCAGATATAGATAGCATGAGTCATCCTGAAGCATAAGTAGTGGGCAGTTTTAATCACCATTCCGCTATAGTTGGAACATTTACTAGTCAGATATAATTGTCCCGAGGAATCCCAAAACCTAGCAATTGTTGGCACTTTTATCACATTCCATTGGAGTTGCAATACTTACTAGGCAGGTACAGCATGTCACAAAACAACCCCAGATCCACCAGTTGTTGGCATTTTAATATCCATTCCGTGATAGTTGAATCTGATTACTAGTCATGTATTAAGTCAAGTTTATAGCACTACTTTAGTTATGCTTGTCTATGATCGAGATACTGTGCTCCAAGTCGTCCATAACCGCGGACACGGCTTTCAGAAAGATTTACCCTACAGGGGTGCACAAATAGCAACACACACACGATCAACCTCGGAAAAACCAAATCAAAACCCAACAAGGCTTTCATGACAAAGCAATCACAGGATTCATAAAATATTTCAGGGGGCCACCCCATTAAGCTACCCACAACGAAGTTGGCCGGCTCCAAGACGGACCCAAGGTTTGCGCCAATGGCTGTAAACGACTGGGAACCCGAAAGTGTGATTAGCCTTGTCGATACCGCGAAAACACTCCGCAATCCTAAACAGTACAGGTGCTCCACGCACAATCTTAAATAAAGCAGTAAAGCATGGCATAAGTACAAGATAGTAATAAAGCCCCAAACTACTTTGTGGCCCTAAGAAATAAGAATGAATCAAGCTCTGGCTAAGGGGATTCATGGTCCCATATGCGGATAGTGCAATAGTCAAGGAACAGGTATCAAGTACTCGGGGTCCTACGGGACACAAGTGAGCGTGGAAGAACCAAATAACATCTATTGCCCACCGATGCCTCTGCATTAGTTATACCAGCAATTTAATAGTTGTAATTAAAGACATGATCATCTCCACCATAAACATCTGCCAGCATACCAACAGCTGTGGTACTCGACAACACGAGATCGCACCTGAGCAAGCAACTACGACTCGCAAGGCCAGCTATCTACCAAACAACAGGCAATAGGATGTGTCCATGGCAGTATAGGGCTGCAAGGAGTATAAATGGTGCACGGAAACTAAAGCATCGCAACACGAATAGCAATAGGTCAACAGGAGGAAATAAATACTATAAAAGCAAAATAGGTAGAAAGAGGGAGATGCTCGCCTGGGAAACACTGCCGAAGATACATTAACCGAAGAACTTGTCGATACTCGCATCAACTCATCGGCCTAATCCGCGAAGAAGCAAAGCACTATAAGAAACACCGAATGCACTATTTAATACTATGGCAGAAGATCGGCATGATGCATGTATGATGTATGGCATGGCACAGATGCGGTGCAATTAGGCAATATTAAGCGGAACTGGGGTCCCGATAATTAATTACACGGTTCAAGTTATTTAGAACCCCCGCAATTTAAATGTTATATTAACAAGGCGAAACAGGGCATCGGTTCGCTACACAAATTTAAATGGAGGCGCTAATAGACAGAAATAGCCCGCATATGCGCTCCATATTTAATTATGAGGTGAATCGGCATAATGCCCCCAAACCACAGACAAGTATGCATGCATGAACAATTTAATATGCGACAGATGATAATGTCATATTATAAAAATAGGAGCTTAGGGTCACACATCTGGGTTCAGAAGATCTTGGGTTCCGGGGGTTTGGGGTCGGGTCTTAGGGTTCGACGAGGATCAGGATCGGCCTCGACGGGAATGTTCTCGGACAACGGAAGTAGATCTTGTCGCATCCATGGTCTTCGGGTTCGGTCCTTGGGTCCAGGTAGAAGAGCTCGTCGTCCGAGGTCTCGGTCATCAAAGTCGGGAAGAAGAACTTGGTGTCCGGGAACCTTCGGGTAGGAGATCATGCCGCTCGGACTCGGAGAACTTGTCGGATCCATGTCGGCGTACTCAGCATCTTCGGGTTCGTGAGGTCGAACTTGCCGGTTCCACCTCGAAGGCCTTGGGGTCTTCCGGGATGGAGAACTTGATGCCCGTGTAGAAGATCTTTGGGCCCTGTGTCGAAGATCTTGACGTGCACGGATGGAAGAATAAGGAGGTTGCGGGGAGGCGGCGACACAGCGAGCGGGGGCGCGGATGGCTCGCGGCCGGACGCAGAGGGCGCAACAGGCCTGCAGGGCGTCGGAGGAGGCCAGAGTGGCGGAGACTGGGCGCTGGAGGGGCGGCGGTAAGGTGAAGATGCGGCGGTCGGAGGAAGGTCGATGAGGACGGCCGGCACCGAGACGAGGACGGCGGGGTCGGTTGGTGGGGGGAGGGCGACGGTGAGATCGAGACTGCCAGGGCGAGGAGGAGGTCACAGGGCAGCAACGCAGGGTGAACTCATGGGCGATGGCAGCGGTGCCCCTGGGACGAGGGAGACGCGGACGGGACAGGTAGGTTGCGAGCGGGTGGTGGTAGGGTCGCCGACGGGTGGGCGGAGCCGGAGGAGGAAGCGGGGCACGGCCGAGGCAGAGGCACTCGAGGAGGTCGCGGGAGGCGACCGGAGGGCGGTAGCGGCGCATCGGGGAAGTAGGCCAGAGGGCGGGGGAGGACGGCGGAGGACTGGCACGGGCGGAGCTCTGCATCGGGGCGAGCGAGCGGGGATTAGGGTAGGTGGCAGGAGGGAGACGGGAGAGAGAGGAGGGTCTCTCCCGCGTGGGTCCGAGGGAGGCAGGTGGCATGGGGATGGGAACGGGGTTGGTGGACAGGGCGGGATGGAGCATGTCGGAGGGAGCGTATTGGCGCGTGTGGGGATGGGAAGCGCGCCTAGGGGGTTTTGGTCAGGCGGCAGGTGGTGTTGGGCAGGAAACCACAGGAGGGTAGGGAGTTGGTCGGTGGAAGGCGGGGCCCAGGGGCAGGCGTGGCAGATGGTTGGTGGGGAGGTGGTGCGCACGGGGGAGGGGGAAGGACTGGGTCGAGCCTAGGGGAGGTCGACTAGCCTAGTGCGTGTGTTGTGTTCGTGGAGGGAGGGGCATGCTGTGTGGAGAAGGGTTGGGGTGAGAGAGAGAGGGTGTGGCGGCTGGCTCGGGTTGGGGAGATGGGGTATCTAGGGTTTGTCTAGTTAGGGTTAGGGTCTTGTTAGACTAGGATTTGGAGGTAGTCGGCCGGGCTTTTGGGCCTGGCGGGCTGCCTTCTAAAAACAACTTAAGAATTTTATTTATTTTAAAATAGTCCTTTGTAAATAATTTTAGACAAATAAAACTATCCGGAAAAGACCGGAGTTTTGATTTGAAATAAAGATGGGGCGTTTAGAAAGCAAAACCAGGCTTTTCGAAAATAGTTTCAGACAAACAGATGCATGATGATGACGATGCTCCAATGCAATGTGGCATGATGACATGAGCATGCGGTCATGATGATGCAATTCACAAAAACACAGCGATTTTCTAGTAGTGGTTTAGCGGATGCCACAGGGGTCCTAGGTGTAGAGGATGTGGAGTTCTGCGGCAGCTCCAACCCTCCCACATGCACCTAGTTGTTCCCGATGGTGACAACGATAATGCCCGAGGTGTGGAAGGCCAGGGCAACAGAGATCCACCACTAGACCTCCACTCTCGGTGTTGTGGAGTAAGTCCTCCATCTCTATCCCATGTCCCTATCCCCTAAATTTCTAGTTAGCTGTTTTTGTTTCAGAGTTAGAAAAGTAGTAATGCAAAATCATTCTCTTTAATCATTGTAGCTTGTATGATGCAATCTGGTATATTAGGTTCAACTTAGATGGACAAAACAATTTGGAAAGAACCCTTGGGAAATCTGACATAATCTTCATGAATTTGCTAGCACTAATTGAGACAGAGGGTTATGTCCTTAGTGACAAGATGTATTATGTGAAAGAGGAGGGTGTGGAAAGGGTTGATATGGAATTGATTGATGGGTGGGAACGGTCAAAGAAATGGTAAAAGATTATGAGGACAAGAAGTTTGTTTCAATCATAGTAATTAAGGGAAGAGGTTGTCTAAGTGGAGCCATCAACATAAACAATAGTGAAGAACAACTCAAGAAATAGCTAAGGTAGGAGTGCGAGTTGTGTATTCAGTAGATGTGCAAGGTGTACTTGGTGAAAGTTAACAGAGTGCAGATCCTGGTTATGCGAAGAAAATGTAGAAAGACAATCAAATAGTATGTGTGAAGACAAGAGATGGGTATGTGCCCACACAACAGAGCAGTATTCCAGTACATCAAATCATTGATTCATAAGGTGATAATGATGAGGACCAGTATTGTAATGAAGAGGCAAAAGAAGAAGAGGCTGAGCTAACTCAAAGAATCATTGATGAAGAGGAAGAGAGATGATGTTGCAGATGATGATTTTTTCTATGAGTCAGAGACTAATTTAGATGAAAACAATGATTGCACTATTGAGCTAGAAAAAAGATACGACACCTGAAAATCCAGGGCCAACCTCAAGATCTAATTGTGAAGATGAAGTTAAGTACATGTATGATTACCTGCCCTCATTTGATGATGATTATGAAACTATAGAAATATGTGATCAAGTGATGATGATCATCAATTTGAGCCACTCAATTTTGTGCCGCCAAATGGAGTTAAGAGAAGGGCCAAGAAGAGAGCTCCAATGGTTCTGTATAATGAGAATATGGAGCATTCTGAAGATCAACTACGCCTAAAAATATGTTTTGTGGATGTCTACCAGTTTAGGAGAGCTTTGCAACAACTTCCCATGGCACAACTCAGGAATCATTATTTTCGCAGAAATATCAAGTAGCATTATAGCCAAGTGCACAAAAAAGGAGTGTCATTTTTACATGACTGGTTCTAAAGTAGGCAATGAGCAACCTTTCTGCTTAAGGAAATTACACTTGGAGCACACGTGTCCACCAGTGGGAGAAGGCTATAGAGTAAATGCCAAATGGGTTGCTAAAACATGTGAGCAAACTATTAGAATTGAACCAACAACAAAAGTTGACACTCTCGTAGATAATGCCAAGCTAAAATATGATGTGGTAGTGCAAAAGACTATGACATACAAGGCTAAGAATGAAGCAGTGAGAGCAATTCTTGGTGATCATTTTCAGCAGTACAAGAGATTAAGAGACTATCTACAAACTATAATTGATACCAACCATGGTAGTATATGCATTGTAACAACAAATAACATACATGAGCATCCGCAAGAACACTAGATTCCATGGCATGTTCATGTGTTTGAGTGCTTCAATTCGAGGATTCTTAAATGCATGTACGCCATTTATTGGTGAGTTATTTGTGCATATAGTGGTTTATTTCATACCATGTTGGAATGATTTGATCATTTAACTTGCGTTTCAAATGTTTTGTGTAGCTTTGGATGGGTGCTCTGTTAAATTGGCCACATGACAACAAATTCTAGCAGCCACAGTCACATATGGAAATAACAATATCTACCCAGCCATTTCCTTTGGACTAGTGTACAAAGAAGATAAAGCAAGCTCACGTTGGTTCTTGACATAGCTGAAATATGTACTTGGAGGGGAGTTAGGGCAGTATGAGAACTACACAATCATCTCTGATAGACAAAAGGCCAGTATGTTCCCTCCTTCTAAATGCTTACTACATGGTAATATATGATAAATAAAATAGGATTCAACTGATCGAACCATTTAAATTACTAGGGTTTGCTGAATGCTATTAACCAAGTATTTTCAAGTAGCCCACAAATATTTTGCCTTATGCATATTTATGCAGACTTCCAAATTGCTGGTTTTAGATGTGAATACTCGAAAAACACAAGGATCATTTTGCCTATTCCTACACAAAACATGGATTTTATGAAGGAATGGCTTTGATGAAAGAAGAAAGTGAGGAGGCATATGAGTGGCTTGGCAAAATACCTATAAAGTGTTGGGCTAAGAATGCAATGGATGATAATTGCAAGACTGATTTAATTGTGAACAATCTTAGTGAAGTTTTTAATAAGATGATCCTTTATGTTAGAGGTAAACTACTGAAGACCATGTTTGAGGGGATTAGGACCAAGACCAAGGTTAAACATGATGCCAAAAGGACTGGAGTAGCTAAAGCTAGGTGGATCATCACACTTACTTACAATGAGCAGTTAGAAGAGGCCAAGAAATGGTCAAAAGCTTGTAGTGCAAAGAAGGTAGTTGGTGACATATGGCAAATTAGCAAGTCTGATGATAGGTCATATGTTGTTAACTTGGCCAATAGAACTTGTGGTTGTAGAAGATTGGACATGCTTGGCATTCCCTGTAGCCATGCAATTTCTGCAATCTACAAGTCAAGGAAAAAACTTGAGGATTTCGTGCATGATTTTTTCAAGAAGCCTATGTATCTGGAGGCCTATATCCTTGTTGTTTACCTAGTGGAATGTGAATATTTTGGACAAAGACTGAATGGCCTGACATTGACCTACCTGTTTTCAAAGTTGATAAGAGAAGGAAACAGTATAAAAGGAGAAATGGGCAGTTTGAACCACCTTAACCTAAAGTTTGTTATAGAATTGTCACAATCACATGCATAGTTGCAGCTTAGCTGGCCATAGGTACACTAACTGGTCTCAAACACTGAAAACAGTTTTGTAAATGAGAAAGAATCAGGACAAGGTAGTTTGCATTTCTTATGTTAATTTCACACTAATGTCTTGTTAGCTAATGCCATGGGCAATTTGCATTTCTTTTGTTAATTCCAATTTATATTGTCTCTTACTTGTTCCAGCAAAAGTACATCTTCATCAGCTTTTGTCCAAGCACTAGTTGAAAGTGCAACAAGAACTATAGCACAAGTAGACCACAAGTAGTAGCATCACCATCTTCAGCTGCTACACATAGGTTTAGAGTTTATATGATGTGATATGTTCATTTTAAAACATAGATTTATAGTTGATGTGATGTGAAATGTTCATTTTTAGAGTTGTCGAGACGACCTAAATGCTCATTTTAAAACATAAGTTTAGAGTTGTCAAGAGTCTCGACAACTCTAAATTCTCACTTTTAAACATAGGTTTGAGGGGTCTCGACAACCCTAAATGCTAAATTTCAAAGCATAACAATATTAAAAAGTATAAAACTTAAATTAATAACACATAACTAAAATATCTACCAAAAACAATTATACATCATTACCAATAATTGTTCAAAACTTGATTATAAATAATTGTTTACCAAAAGCAGCAGGTTTAACACACGTCAAGCGTACAACATAAAGGTTCAACACATAAAAAGAGTAGAACATAAATGTTCAACACATACATATTGCAGGAAGCAAATTAAACTACCTTACCAATTCATGCATCAATAATTTTATTGTGCCCTTCAACTTCTCCTTGTTGGCATCATTGAGTTTGATCATATCAAACAACATATACTCCATCTTTTTCTTGTCTTCCACTACAAAAATACCCCCATACCCGACGAACTTTTGGGGCGCTACACAATCGAAAAGAACCGGCAATAGTTGGATGCGCAACATATGGGAAATCGCGACACCATTTTATCACGATGACCGTTTTTTCGCCATTGTCGTGTGATTCGCAGCGCCTGTATGCGCCGTAATCCACATTTCCTGAGTCCCACTACCAATTTCTCTTTTTCCTCCACTCTTTTTTCTTGTCCCGCTTAGATTTCTAATGGCCCTGTCTGAAATTAGACCGTCACGGCCCTCCTTAGCCAAAATTTTCCCTTTACCCTTTCCAGAATCTCCATTCCCCTCTACACACTAAACCCTCGACTCTGGATTGAGGCCGGTCGACGGCGGCCTAAAGTGACTCCCTCCCGCCGCCCCTCGCCACCGCCCCTGCCACCGACGTCACCTAGGTCATTCTGGTAAGTCTTGCACGCGTACTCTTTGTTTCCACCGCCCCCTTGTGTTCACTACCTCTATTTTTGCATTGGACATGACTCTGTTTCCATCGTTTTACCATCCTATAGATGGCACGACGAGGGAAAAGAATGGCTTCTTCGCAGCAGGAAGAAGCCCTAGCTATAATATCAGAATATGAGAAGCAAAGACTAGAAACTGTATTAGGGAACAATGCAAGAATCAGGGAATGAAATTTTGCACACATGTTCCTTGCATGGCCATCCTCTCATGAAGATCCAGTTGTTCCTGGACAAAACAATGTTATAGATGAGGTGTATATACTTGGCTGGTTGAAGTTCTACCATTACTAATTTATCCATAAATTCTACTTTAGCCTCTTTCGATTACTCCTAAATTTCACTTACAACCTGCCGTACCAGATGAGCCCGAGGATGAACGGAAAGATCATTTGTTTCAAGAAGGTCAGGTAGTTGCAGAAGAAGATGAAGAGGCAAAGGAAGAAGAACAAGAGAATATGACCAATGATGACAACAATGGGGATGAAAGTGGCACTAATAATGAGTAAGATGAAGAGGAAGAGGCATGAGCAGACGCAGACGAAGAGGAAAATGAAAGTACATTGTGCAATCTAAATTTTAGTCTACAGTAGTGCTAACTGAATTTTAGTCATAGTGCTATAGCTGAATTCTGGTCATTGTGTTAACTGAATTTTAGTCGTAGTGCTAACTAAATTTTAGTAACAGTACTAGCTGAATTTTAGTTATAGTGCTAGCTGAATTTTAGTGCACATAACATAGTTTCCTACCCTAAGTTACATGCCTACATCCTTGATACATGCAGTGTGAGTGATGAATGGGAGGAACGTGAGGGGTCCTACTACGTGAGATCAATTACAAGGAGTAATGGGAGGTTCATTTTTTTGTAAAATTCAACATACTAGGTCAACCTTATGGGCTTGCTACGGCCAACTTTGCTAACTATATTGTCTACCTGGCAAAAAAAGGTGACATATCCTTTAGGTTTACAGCATGGAGGAAAGCAGATCAGAAGCAGAAGTTGTAGAACGCACTGAACATAATCATAGATGTTCCCTATTAATCCTTCTTGCTATTTTACATCAGTCTTATTATCCTGACACATGCTTATCAAATTATAGAAATATTTTGATATTGATCCTTTATGTAAAGATTGGGTAATGAGGTAAGCTAGAAAATGGCTTGATTTCAAAAGCACACTAAAGAAGTGTATTAGAGACCTACCTTGACTGTTGACGAGAATGTTGCAAATGGTTGTAGAGATAGAATGTCACACACTGATTTGGCAGTGTTGCGTGAGTATTGGAGCTTGGATTCCATTAGGGAGAAAGCTCGAAAGAATGCAGAAAATCGTGGCAATCAAACTAATGCCCATCATACTTCTGGATCAAGGAGTTTTGCCAAGGAGAGGTTCATATGGGTGATTAGCATCTAAGTTGTCTACTTATACTTGGTTTGCATTTTATGAATGTTTACATAGTTTTTTTTGCTTCCTATCATATATCTGAATGTGTGCATCGTTGATTTGGAGAAAGCTCGTAATCGTCCAATTACAAGAGCTGAATTGTACAAAGCACACACACGAACAAAGACAATGTACCTGTTGATGAAGTGGCCGAGAGAAATATTGTAAGTTATTATTCAATATGTTCTAACATACGATGTATATATGTGATGGTTAATGCTAGTGCTAATACTAGTACAAACAATATGCTATGCCAATATGCAAAGAGAACTTATACTTGATCTAGGCCTTGAGTACAGACATATTGAAGGTGACCTTTATGCATGTGCCTTTCTAAAAGATACAAGAGGTGGAGTTCGTGGATTGGGGTTATTACCTCATGCCCGCAAGGCGGTTGAGATTACAAGAACATCTGCGAGGTATATAGAAATAACAGAGGAGAATTGTGAGCTTATGTCGACGAATGTTGTCCTTATCGCTAGTTTAAATGCTCGGAAGCAAAGAATAAATGCAATGCAGAAGAAGTTAGATAGTCAAGAAATTTTTGCTAACCAATCTTGCATAGCAGGGAAGAGGACTAGTCGACCAGAATCTAGTGTGTAATCACCTCTTCGAAGAATGTCTCAAGCTATGCAGTTTATCCTAGATGTGGCACTTTCTGATGCCTCGCTGTAGTCTACCTCCTTGTGGTGCTGTAATTACTCTCCCATCAACTGTCAGAAGTGCTAAAACTATTCCTCGTACTAGAAGAATTCAAAATCCCACTACTCATTTATTGTCGACTCTAGTTGATGATGTCCTAACTGGAGCAGTTGGTGATACTAAAGTGCTAACTTCAGATGCTGCTGAGGCTAACCCCCATACTGCTATTGTTGCTTCGAAGGGAGCTGCAGATTCATCTGTTGGTGGAAATAGTTCCAAGAAGAAGAAATCGAGAGGTGGTCGTTCAAGGCCTCCAGTTTTCATGCCCTTGTTGTAGGTGATCATCGCAGAGTTCAGTACTTACTTCATCTCATTATCGTGTTATGCACTGCAATTATTGACCTCTCCAATTTTATAGTCTAAGGACCACCATTAAGAGGATGTTCTTAAGTCTTTGAGTTCTACTAACTGCGCAACTCAGGTATATGTCTTCTATATGTATGTTAGATGTCAGGAATGCATATGTTGTTGATGCTACATTAACTTTCTATAGATTGAATCAAGTGGGTATGCGATCCATAACAAGTGATAAGACAGTTGCATTTGGGAAGTTAACTTGCACAAACAAGCATGCACTTTGAGATGATGGACAACTGATAGGGGATTACTGCTCAATCCTGATTGATGTTGTAGTGGAAAAGCATCTGACACTGCCTAGGCCACTCGGAAATGTTAGAAGATGGCAGATTTATCAAATACGTATATCCTTATAAATGTGTATCTATTGACTTCGTATGTCACGAAGGCAGAAGGAGCTCCTAGGTCCAACAGTAGACCGAACAAAAGTATGTATGGTATTTTAGCTAGTATATATGCTACTATACATATTTCTTTATTTGCAACAAAGTGATTTATAGTTATTTTTATTCCTTGTTCATTAGGAGTTTGTCGAAGACTCAACTGAATACCAAGTAATCAACACATCATCGTAGCACTTGTTACCCAAGACAAGATGGATTCCCTGCTAGTCAAAGATTGAGTTAATCCGTGTAAAGTCGAATACACTTAAACTTCTCTTCAAAACTTGTGTGATGGATGTGTCAAAACTGATTATGATGCCTTTTTAGTGCTATGATGTATTTGTTGGATACTCTGTTATGCTCTATATTCGGATTTGTGCTATGATATTTGGAAGCATCATGTGTGATTTGGTGTAAATTAGGGGGACTCTAAATATAGAAACCGTTGGCTAAATTGCTGCGCCTAGAAGCATCAGTGGGGGCACTAAAAATTATGCTATGCACGGGTTACATATGGCAGCACCATATTGTGTTGTCGTCTCACAACTGCCACGACATGTATGCAGTGCCTCCCTATATGGGACGTGACGTAAACGCCTTGCTGCCGCGGAAGCGCTAGGTCGGCGGATCACGTTGGGCCAAGCCAAAAAATCCGCCGCCGTTTCAGAATCCCCAACGCACTTATCCCTGACGTCTTTTTTGCCATGCCAGCGCAAGCGTGACGACTAAGACTGTACATCAGCGTCTATAAGCGTCAGGGCCTGAGCTTCGTGTTGTAGTGTTCCTTCAGAGCCTCTCTTTCTGCATACCATTCCATCTTCCTATCCTTCAGTAGGTCTGCTTGGGTCCTCTGGACCTTCCTTAGCTCATCAACTTTCTTCTTTAGATCTTTAAGTTCATCCTCAGATCCATACTTTAGCTTCAAGTAGTTCTGCTACATGACACTCTTCTCTGTTTCTTTAGAGAAAATTTTCACATCATCTAAAAGACCGAAACACTTCTTCTTTGTCTTGTTCTTTGCTAAAGACAGCTTCTCCAAAAACCTGGCATGACCAATCTTTTCATCAATTATAGCACTATTGCTAGCGTGGTACATTCCCCACGGTCTGTTAAGTGCATTCTCCATTGTTTCTAGCCATTCATCATCTAACCAACAAACAAAGCCACAATAAATTTTGCATTTCACATTATTGTACATTGATGCATTCAAAGTAAAGTATTACACAATGCTAGATATATAGCTCAGTTAGTATAGTACATTGATGATTACAAATTAATTAACCATATAACACTAATATATTACACTATGCTAGATCTCTACCTCAACATTTAATTACTAACAATAATATGAGACTAATTACTAACCTTTAACTATGCTATTTTTGCAATCCATCGACAATCCTAAACTAGTCCAACAAAACTAATCATGTATCATTCACTAGACTTAGCAAATCTAAGAGAATAGAGGTTAAAATTACTTACAATCTCCACTGAGCACATGTAGAATATGTGCCCTGTGTTTGTCCACTCGAATGCCAAACATTTTTGTGGTTCCATCTTGTGGCTGATGCAAACGTGATCACAAACCACACCTTTAGCATAGATTGTAGAGTCTTCACATGTATTAGGGGCACAATGGGGGGTGAGGTCCTACTAGGCCACAAATTGCAAAGAAAACGAGATCAAATCCATGAATTTGAACGTAAATTCAAAATTCCCAGCAAAGAACCCTAACCCAAGAAATGGATTGGGGAAGTGGACCTTACCCCTAGCGGTGACGGGCTCGAAGAGGAGCCATCATGCCAGCTAGGCATGACGACGAACAATGGCGCGACAAAGGGCTAGCGGTGATGGTGGCGGCGGCGCACAAAGCGGGGAAGCGAGGAGGGAATTGGATGAGGGAGTGTGGCTCAGACCACCGCCGCTAGGGTTAGGACACACGCCGTTAACGGCTGTCCGAGCCGGCCCTCAATCGCTTGCCACATCACCCCTGACAGTTGGTCCCGCTATCATGTTCGTCATTAGCGCTCGCCAAATCGAGCATCGGCGCACATCGAGAGCCTCCAATGCAATGCAGGTGGATTTTTGTGAATATCCGCAAAACTGGTATTTTTTAACTTCTCGTACAATTATCACGTTTTTTTAGAATTAACTCTTTGTTTTAGTAAAGTTTCACTTTTGTTTCCGTGCTACTGCTGTTACCAATGGCTTTAACTAGTTAGGAGATGTTTGGACAAACATGCAAGATCTAAGCATCAGGGGATCTTAGGGCAGCCACAATGTTGTGCTAAAAGTGGTTCCAAATTGAGTTTGAGGTTTTGGAACTAATTCCTCACGTTGTGGAGTCATTGCCAAAGCTAAATTTTAGGGAATCGAAGCAGGAACTTGCGCCGATGCCAAATCTCTGCACGTAAATAAAAAACCAATCCCCTTGCATGCAGCGTAGAGAAAAGGTGGGCAGATGCGTGTGTTGGCTGCAATAAATGCGTTTGTTTATTCTCATGTGGGCCCTGCTACTAGAAAATTTGACAGTAGCAACGTTGTGGGAAAGTTGAATAAATGGCTATGTTGCTATATTGTGCTGACGTGGCCGATTTGGCTTTTTACACGCTGTGGCTGCCCTTAGTAGTAGTGTATAATCAGGCGTTCCAACCTGACGTGTAAGATTATGAAGAGAGATACCATAAACAAAACGCCTCACTTGTCCTTTATACAGTATGTGCCAGCCAAGCGACATGGCATCGATCATGAGCCTCAGAATTCGCAGCTTTAGAATAATTTTCTGTGTCCCTTTTCCCCACGCTAGTAGTAGGACCAAGCCATTTGTATTCTTCTTGAGGCGATGCACTGTACGGAGGGGAACACAACTCAGCTCATTACAAGGTCCAGTTGATCGCCATCGACATATGCCGATGCAGCTCTCGGAGGCATTGTCTTGTGGTTCTGGATCACACCATGACATTTCTACGCTGTGGGTAACCTGACAAAATTCTTATCCTCACGCCTCGATCGATGGCTAGGGTCAAAGCTGGTGGCTAACGCGCGCAGCGTTCAGTAAATCCAGCAAGTACAAGAATCTTCATTTCTCCCATCTCAAAAAAAAAAGAAAAATCTTCATTTCTCCGAGTAAGATAAAGCTGCGGGCTATCTCTTGCAACAAGAGTTTAGGCCCATCCTGGATACCAAGGAAGCCCAGCCGCAGGGATACTGAATCCAACAGATAACACCGACGACAGCCCATCCTGCCCGTTGTTCCTATGTAACCCACGCCGCTATAAGAAAGCACCCACAGTACACTAGACGAGGCTTAATTGCTATTCATCGGTCAACGCACGCGCTAATTGCTTCATTCTAGTCGGCCTTCGTTTGAGAGAAAGTACCGAGCTCGATTGTATGGGCCGAGCCCAATAGGTGTGTAGACGGTTTTTCGTTTTTCTGCGATTTTTCTGTTCGGTTTTTTCATTGGTTTTTCCTGGGTTCGGTTTCCTTGTTTTTGCACGGCTTTCTCTTTTTTTTACTTTTCTTTTTTCTTAAATATGCCTTTTATTTGAACAATTATGAAATATGAACATTTTTAAAATTTGAACAATTTTTGAATGTAAACAATTTATAAATTCGAACAACTTTTAAATTTGTACAATTTTCATATTTGAACAATTTTAAATTTGAATATTTTTCATATTTGGACATTTTTGAAAATTTTGTAAATTCTAACAACTTCTAAATTTGAGCAATTTTTATATTTGAAGAAACTTTGCATGTGAATATTTTTCATATTTGTACATTTTTCATGTTCGAACTTTTTCAAAAATCCCAAGCCTTTTATTACTGTAATAACAGAAAAAACATTTAAAAAAAATTAGAGCCTATTGTTGGGCTAGAATCAGGGCAGCACGTAAGGGGAAGGCTTTAGGCATGCATTAATGGAGCATACTCTGAGCGGAATATAGCAGCTCCTCCTCAGGGCCGCCGGCTCTATGTGATGATTACGTTGCTGGTAATTAAATGAGGTATATACACTTTTCACAACTTGCATCGCTTGAGTATTTTAGTTCTATATCTTGCAAAGTGAGCAACACTAGTCTCACAACTTGTATACTGAGAGCATTTTAGTCCAATTTAATTGAATTTTGGCAAGTTTAAATAATTTTGACCAAATTCGTCCACTTACAGCGTCATGATTTTTTTAAACAACCTTTGTATTTTTTATGACACTTCTATTTTTTATGACACTTGTGTCCTTGGTGCTGATCAAGAGGTGAGCCCACCTGTACTGAGTACAAAGCCACTGCACTAAACAATAATGATTGTTAGTAATAAGGTCGTAACTGTTTTATAAACGAAACGCATATATACACCTAAAAATTCTTACGTCCATTGTTAGTGTAATCTTGTGTGTCATCTATGGAGACTTTTATTTTGAAATTTAGGCTACGTGGATGCCTTTATTTTAAACATTAAAAAATACAATTCAAAATATCAGAAACACCTTCAAAAAATACGTACATGTGGCCAATGATATAAGCTTTTAGTGTGCAAAATTTTAACCCAGATTAATTTGTATTGGGGCTATATAAAAAAGACAATTCCGACGGAATTTGAAGGTGCACCGTTTACAAACCCAGATCTCTAATTTTGTCTTTTCTAGAACACAAATTATTTCAGATTAAAAATTGACGAGCGCTACGCGTCTCTCGGACGATGGGAGCCTTCCCATCGTCCTTCTTCTGCTGCTGCCACGTATTCCCCAAATCATTCCAAATCTCGCTTTTGCTGCAAAACACCTCTTTTTTGCTATATATGTCCCCGTTTTTGCTTTCGAAGGAAAAAAAATATTCGTTCTAGAAATAGAACCGCTGGAGATCTCGTTGGAGACCATGCAGCAAAAAAATTATGCTAATGTAGCAAAACCGACTTTGCTGAAGACAAAGTCGACCTCGCTGGAGACTCGCAGCAGGCTTTCGCCGGGAGACCTCACCGAAGAACGCGTAGCAAAAACTTTGTGCTATTGTAGCAAATCACTTATAGAGTTGTAGCAAGAAAAAGTCTTCTATAGTAGCAAATCTGACTTCGCCGAAAATACCACCGGAGACATTGTCGGAGAACCTGTAGCACATAAATTGTGCTACCCTAGCAAAATCAGCGAACCTTTGTAGCATAAAAATTATGCCATTGTAGCATCATAGAAAAAAATCATCCGGCGATGTCCATGGCGGAAACTCGAAGATGCAAAAACCGCGAAGGAATGTAGCAAATAATTTCTTTCTATGTTGCAAAACCACAAAACGATTGGAGCAGAAAAATACGAGTAAACTATCAAAATCCCCTTGGGATCACACCATGGGAGCTATAGAGAGGGTAGGTGCCCACTGAGGCATTCGAGCAGGCGACACTCATGGTAGGACAGTCGTCATCCTCGATGGCGCCACTGCCGGAGCAAGCGCGGCGAGTCTCGCGTCCCTGGAGGAGTTGGGGCAGGGGGGTCGCCGGCGGGAGAACCAGGAGACGGTGCGGGGGCACTGGACGGTAGGATCTCCAGGGTGCGGTGGCGAGAGTCCCCGACGACGCGAGGGAAGGGCGGCGGCGCGGCAGCAACACGAGGGAAGGGGACTGGGGAGGCCGGAGAGGAGGCCGAGCGGAGAGACGACGTCTTCGTCTCCCTCCCGTGGAAGAGATAAGGAAGCATGGGTGTGGGTGGGTCCTGCAGGACGCGTGGCTGGGAGGATTACGATACGGTAAATGGTATCTGCCCGTAACGTGCGACCTAACCCGACTCGGATCATCGTCCGGGGGAAGGGGATCATTTTCCTTAAAAAATTATATCTTTTTAGATTTTTTTCCAACTTTAAACATCTATTTTTGAATATCGAAACTAAATGCTTACACCTAGCCCGAAAGTATACACTCACGCGTGTAGTTTAGCTAGGACCCATCAGCCTGACATTAAAGTATAATAAACAACCACTCTTTTATTTATCAAATCTAAACGTGTGCCTTACTGGCTAGCTTTTATTAAGTTATCCGTGTTGATCATGAGTTTGACTCATGCCAACGTATTTACATATTTTATTATTTGATCTGACAGGTGGGGTTGGCCTGTTATGCTGTACGGGTCATTTTGAAAAAAATACAATGCCATGAATTCAGTCAAAATCGCAGAAATTCAATCAAAATGGATTAAACTGCTTCTGGATTGTAAGTTGTGAGACTAATCTTGCTCACTTTGCAAGAAGTGAGACTAAAACACTCCCACGGTGCAAATTGTGGAATTAAAAATATATATACCTCTAATTAAATGGAATAGTGGGTTGCCTTGACGTGTGTACACAATTGAAGGAAGGCAATACACCAAGACAGTGGCATTCGGTCCTGGGAGATGCGTGCAGTTGACGTGTGGCCGTGGACCCATTGGAGGCCGGGAGGCCCGTGCAATCGAGCTCGGTACTTTCTCTCAAACGAAGGCCGACTAGAATGAAGCAGGCAACGCCGTCAGCCTCTACCGTCTAACCGGCGGCGTGACAAGGAAACGATGAGTGGAAGAAGGCTTGGATTTCCTTCAGTTTTCTATTTTTCAATGCACTTTTCCTATAGAAAATAATCAATCAAGGGGTCTTTTGGAACAGGCAGTGAACCGACATACAGCTCACGAAAAAATGTTCGGTTGAGGGTTCATGAGAAAACCGTTGTTTCGTCAGGTTTTTCCCGGTTTGTTGGTGGGACGGCCTGCTGCAGTGATTCCATTTTCCAGGCCAAGCGACAGTCTAATTGGTGAGTCGGCGGGGGCGGCCTCTGTGGCTTGCTCCCGACCTAATTGAGGCCTGCGCAGACGCGGAAGAAGGCCGGCAGGTGCCAAGGAGGAGAAGGGTGCAGAGTGGCGGCGCGTGTGGCGGTCGCCGGCGGCCGGAGAGGCGGCGGCAGGCGGCGACTTCGTCGGGCGTGTGAGGGCGATTTTTCCCATGAGCGGTTGATGCCCTCCCGCCTCTCTTTTGGCTGATGTGGCAACCTATGGGTAAAAGGTAGATCTTACCCAAAATTTGTGTCCATCTACCCATATATAGATAGGAGGTGGCAAAATATGGGTAATCACCAAAAAAATCAGTGGGGTACCACTTATGGGTAAGCTGTTGGAGCTAGTTTTTTGCTCCTCTTACCCATAAAAGCGGTTATTACTCCTCTTACCCATATATGGGTAAGCTGCTGAAATTGCTCGTACAAACGGGTACGGAAACATCTTGGCCATCGTTGTGTTTCTCAAGGGTAGAGTTGCATCCGGGGTGGAGCACCGGAGGAGAAGTGATCCATGGACAAGTAACACCAGTAGGCGCTTCGAGTCTTAGGATCTTGGTCCCAAGGTAAATAAAGTGAGAGGAAAAAGATAACGAAGAAATATAGTTGTACAAAGATCAATATAAGATATGATCACTCAATAAAATGTAGGATATGCACATTGTAAGTTTTAAATTACATAGAAATCTTATGCAAAATTATAGACTTACTAACTTACTCGACCAAGATAAAACATTATATTATTTTCTTGAGAACATGAACTGCGTGTCTTTCCATTTAAGCTTAAAAGGGAAAACGAGATCCACATAACCTTACACATAAAGCTTTTAGAGCAAGTACAATAAGGTTATGTAAACAGACTATAAGGTTTTAAATAATATATTTGAGATGAGGTGGAGGAGAAAAAAATAAAGACAGAAGATTAGTGGGTTCTCATGCAAGAGCTAACTACAACACGTGCTCCTAAGCACTTTGTGTGAGTGTAAGGGCCTTAGCGAATAAAGTGGCATTTACTTATGACTAACTATTGTATATATTGACTATTAGATTGGCTATAGGTGACATAGTGACGGCTTATAGCCAGCAACAACAACAGGCTTTACTATTGAACTTGCTCTAAGGGAACAAGCACATAGACCGCCCAACCACTGGCCATGAAGGTGCACGACCTGACTGGACCGAGGATAGCGTCGTCCAAGAAGTATACATCGGTGTGTACATTCACTTGTATAGATTGGCATATTAAAGCCCCCTGTTGCACACGGAAGGTTCTTTTTGTCTATGATGCGGAAGATCGTTGACGCCGTGGAATTTGGGCCGTCTGCCAGCTGTTTAGGCAGGTTTCTCGCGGATACCTCGCACACAAAATGTTTCTTGGACCATAACAAATACATCACACACGGCTATCCCGAGAGAAATCGTCTCCTTAGTGACATAACACCCTCACAATTCATTTCGTGCAAACCGTGTGCCTTTTATTTGCCATGATTCGTCAAAGTTCCAAAAAAATTCTCTGCCCTTTCTCAAACAGAGAGTCATAAATCATGGTGTGTTTTTCTCGAATTCCGTAAGATGTGTGCGTAGCTTCTTCCCCTTCCTCCGCGTGCTACGCATTGGGGATGATGCAGCTTCCCTGATGCGCGCCATAAAGCCCTGCGCCACCGTGACCTCTTGGCACAAACCATCTCTACGGTAGACACACTGATATGGCTCGCAGTAAGACCATTCGCTTTTCTTGTGCCTGGCAGCGCCCGCTAGCGCAGTGTTGTCGTGTTGAGCAGGCCTCTCTTCTGGTGAAGGAGGGGCAAGCATATTCGGTTTAGGAGGAGGAGCACCCCGTCCTGGCACAGGACCACAACGAAGTCTCCTCCCTCTCGCACTCAGTCGCATGGTCCTCCTCTAATGACAACTGCGAAATAAACTTGGAGGACAATGAGGACGCTGAAAGATGACTCGCCACAACTGGACTAGTGAGAGGAGGTTGAGCGGAAGGCCGAGGAGGAGAAGGTCGAGATGCTCGAGTAGTAGACGATGTTGGAGTACTACGTGAAGAAACACGAGGAATATAGAGAGCGCGCGATGAAGGCTAGCAATGTCACCGAAAAGGAGATCATCTACATCTCCTCCGACGATGAGAAGTAGTAGAAACTAGTAATATATTTGTAACTTTATTATTTCGCACAAAATTTATAGTATATAAACTGTCTGTGATGCTCTTCTGTATTGCCCACAATAATCAATGTAAGCACTGTTTGGGATCATTTTAATCGCACACAATTCTTATTGAGCATCGCAAACGATTTCTTCTGCATAATCGTCTGTGAATATTTTGGTCGTTAGATTCTTGCCATGGTTTTACTGTTTTTGTTTGAAATACAAAGTCTCATATTGTTCATGCCATTTCCCCTTGCCTATAAAATGTCTCGCATAATCTTCATGCCGGTAGCTGCCTCTCATCGACACCATGCCTCCATGCTAGTCCACTCTCGGGTACATCAACCTGGCACCATGTGATGGCGAGGAGAAGCTTTGATTCGAAGGAGAAGCATGCTCCAGAGGAGGAGGACGAGCATGGTCCAGAGGCTGATGAGCTGGACGGGTTGTAGGCGGAGTACTTGCAAGAGCACATGGTAGTGGAGGACTCCATCAGGTCAGCGTGGTGTGACAAAGAAGTGGTGCATCGTGTCGTAGAGGAGTCCTCCGAGACTCTCCATGATAACCAGGTCCATTGGCAGGCACCTCAGTTTCCAGCTTCTAGCAACGGGTTCAACGAGATTGCAACAATTTAGATGGCAGTCGCGGCAAGGCGCAAGGCCACCTGGGAATTGGGCGTGTCGTCGAGCACCAGCAACCATTCCACCGATGACATCAGGCTCTGGAGATGGTGAAGGAGCCTCCGACGATGCAGAGGCATCAGGTTCTGTATAGGGCGTTGGAGGCACCGATGACGATGTCATCGACATCTCCTCTAGTGACAAGGAGGACATTTAGCGTACTTTAGTATTTCAGTTTTACTAGGGCATATATCTGTATATGTAATGTGAAGTTAGCAGTCTTTTTGTAACAGGATGGGCAACCATGTTTGATTGGAGCCCTTCAAGCCGATCCCAAATATTATTAACGGTCTTTTGCAATAGGAATGGGAAACCATGTTTGATCGGTGTCGTGGTACTGCCGACGAGTATGCCATGGAGGGGTCCTCACAGAGCGTATTTAGAGAGGTGGGGGAAGACGGTGAGTTGGCGGGTACAAGGTAACACAGCTTACCTAGGTTTAAGTCCCACAACAGTGGTGGAGCCCTACTCCTACTATAAATCAGTATAATGATGATATGCCGAGTTATAGAGATCGGTTCGTTGTGCGAGGTGTTGTAAGTTGTGCGTGCCCTAAAGGCTCCCACATGCTCGGCTTATAAAAGCGTCAGAACCTAGGGTTACAGGGAAAGGATCTTGCCGGATAGGTTACAACCTACACTAATACTAACTAGTCTTCATGCCTTGTACTCCAAGGCTTCGGGTTGGTCGGTAACTGCACCTCAACCTTCTTTCTTCTGGCATGGGTCTTCTCTCTAGATCCGTCTAACTGGGCCGCCCAACAGGCCATATGCCTTTTCTATCAACTATGGACCACCCGGGTTAGCCGGATTAGAGACATGCTACGGTGATACCCATTTAGCATATCCCCAACAATTGGTTTGTGCCCTTCCGGCAAAATATTATAAAATGTTCTTAAAGTTTCATATCACAAACAGTTTTCTGCAGCACAAACCGTGTGTGGTGTCTACATGAGGATAATATTGAGTTTGTACAATGTGCACAACTTTTAAACAATGCACACTCGCTCTATGGTAGAAAAGCCATGCGCGACACTAAACTTTCACAGGCGGCTCCTGCGCAAGAAATCGTGTGTGTTGTTGTGCCCATTTGCGCCTGATATTCGCAAATCCTACCATATTTCTCCTAAATATAAGGATAAGAACCACTAGGGACTGCCTCCGGCCTCACTCTAGCCGACAGATGCCACCCCTCTTTCGTACCACATTACGTACACGCGTTGCTCCCCTGGTCAGCGAGGCAGAAGCTTTCCACGTTGAAGATGACCTCACCGACGACTTCTTTGTCATGTACTCCTTCCTACCCATGCGGTCGAAGGCCGACGGTTCCGGCGATAATGCCGGTCAAGCCCGCTCATCCTTGCCAGCTAGCTCCACCATCCTTGTCTACCCGGAGGTATACATTGTTACCTTGCATTTTTAACTCGTATATAGTATGGATATATCGTGCACAGTTAGCAATGCCGGATCCATTTGAATATTATCTTAAAGTCATGTGTTTAGTTTTTAGACACATTAGCATAGTTAGCAAGGCCATATTCATTAGAATATTGTGTTAGGATCGGTGTGTATGCTAGCTTGATGTATATCTTATTTGTATATGACAAGATTTGATCGTTAGATATGTATATTATATTGTTTGATTGTAAGATCTATATGTTATATTATTTGATTTGTTAGATCTATATGTTATATTGTTAGATTTATATGTTATATTGTGTATGACTAGATCTATTTCTTTCCATTTTTATATGGTTGCTTATGTGTACGGTGATCATTTCTGCCACAACTTCATGTGCATGCATATATGTACAATAATCTAATTTTTCCATTCTTATGTGGTGCTTATGCGTGCAATGATCTATATTTTGTCACAATTTTATGTGGTTGCTTACGTATGCAATGATCTATTTCATTCCACTTTTATTAATATTATTTTATGTATACATGTATAATAGGGATCCTATTTTAGAAACGATGCATAGAAGATGCCAATGTCATTTCTTCCTCGAAGAAGCCTCTGTGTAGCATAGACTGGTTTTGTTTAAAATAAAATGTTTGCGAATCAAGCTGGACATATACTACGAAATAAAATATATCGTTTGTGATCATCCAGAATTGCAGATGATAATGCAGGAGCAACGTATGTGAATGCCCAACAATTCGTAGACGGTTAGTTTCTGAGAAGTGTGTACTGATTCGCACACGGTAGAGGCTCATCGCTGAAAGATTGCGGAAGTATAGATTGTATTGATATTGTAAGAGGTGATTACATCGTGAGCCCTTAGGCTGTTTATATAGTACTAGAAGACTTGGGGGCAAGAAGCCTAATAGAGATAGAATTGGATTACAAACTTAAACTACCAAATATAGTCCAAACCGTGACATACTCTAACACCCCCCCGCAGTCGGATCGATAGTGACGAGAACAGCCGGAGCGTCGCGGACGGTCTGACTGGAGCATAATCCGATGGCGCGAACTGTAGAGGATGTCGATGTCGATGTAGCCAGAAGTAGGGTGCTGCAGTTGTGGTCGATGGTGCCTTTGGGGAAGTTGTCGCTATTGATGAAGTCGATGATGTTGTTGTGTTGTGGTCGATGTCGTTGCTGAGCCTGGAGAATTCGCCGTAGTAGTTGACGTAGATGTAGTTGGATCCGGAGTAGTCGGGGTAGGCGACACGCCTTGCCGAGCTTGCCAAACTCAGGAGAGCGCCGGGGACGAAGGCACGCGTCGGTGTTGCCAATACCGGACGTGCGAAGACATGGACCATCACGAGCCATGCGAGCCAGAGCCGGAGGGAGCAGCAAAGAAATTCTCCGTAAACGGTCGGTGCGTAGAAGTTGTCCGCCGATTTGTCGGAGTAGATGAAGTAGTTGCAAGAAGAAAATTGACTAAGTAAAAAATAAAAATTAGACTGCGACTCTGGCGGCGAGGTCGTGGTGGACGAAGACGAAGAGGTAGTTGTTGATGGAAATTTGTTGCAGCAGTAGTTGATTTCGAGGATTTAGACCCGTATTTTCCGCTTGTGTGAGCGCGGCGTCGCTCGTGGAGAAGAACTTGTTGGCGTTGACGATGACCACGATCGGTGGTAGCGGCGACGATGTGGCTATGTTGTTGGTGTAGATGGTTGTCGGCGATGATGACCACGGGTGATGAAGATGCATCCCTTTGTTGACGGCGAGGCGCGTATTCAGGGACATGCGTCCCGGTGGATGTTGGCGAAGACGGGCCGGCATGGAGATGACGTGAGGACGGAGCAGCCGACGCAGCGCGTGAAGGCGTCCCTTGGGGCGTCGCGCGGAGCCTCCTTGTCACGATCGTTGACGATGATTTGCCGAAGTTGAGTCGACGCCGAGGTTGAAGTAGAGGCGCGCGATGATGACATGCGGCTGTCGACGATGCTTTTGGTGGCTAAAAGAAAAATAGATCTAATAGGAAAAAGAAATTTGCTAAAACTACTAAACCGATCTAGGGAATTAGAAGAAAAACTAGCTACGAGATTTGGTGCCCCCGGTAGAGATCATGGAGCTCGATCTCGCCGGGGGGGCGCACGGAAGCAGTGGCTAAATCCTAGGCGGAGCGAACCGGTCTGATACCATGAAAGATTGCGGAAGTATAGATTGTATTGATATTGTAAGAGGTAATTACATCGTGAGCCCTTAGGCTGTTTATATAGTATTAGAAGACTTGGGGGGCAAGAAGCCTAATAGAGATAGAATTGGATTACAAACTTAAACTACCAAATATAGTCCAAACCGTGACATACTCTAACAATCGCCTACCCTCGGGTAGTGACGGTTCCAATCACCGTTTGTGAAAGGTGATTTTCACCGTGTGCGAAGGCTCGATCTGTACTAGTGATTGTGCCAAAATTCCCATGCTCCAGTAGCGGCCAACCTTGGCTCCGATTGTCGGTAGGTGACTCCACCAACAACCTAGACAGCGCCCCCAAGGAGGAGACGACGTTGTAGTTCCGCCACTGCCTGAACCAATATACTGGGTCTAGGATTTCACTTGTTTCTCAAGAGGACATGATGAAAGGGTTTAGACGACGCCTTCAAGAAGATGACGATGCCGGCATGCATCGCTATCTTCTTGCAAAAGCATAGAGATTATTCCTAACCCTTGCATTATCCCCATGGTCCGCCAGAAGCAACCTAGGAACAAAGTATATGGACACTCCACCCTCGAGAGGCCAACACTTGACACCAATGAGTGAGGCAAATACCAACTCGAACTTCACCATGCCATCAATTTATAAATGCCGACCCATCTTCCATGTCCCCATGCTGGTAGGCAAGTAGTGCAGGCCCGGACAACCTCCAGCATAGACCAGAGCCACACACTAGAACACAGTCGTCACTCGGAGGCCGCTACCCACATAACTCTGGTTGGACCCAAATCAGGTTTGTAGACCCGGATCTAGCACTCGCACTCGAAGTTGATGCATGTAAAATGTATCCAAAAAATTGTAGTTTATAGTTACATTTTTTATTATATTTGCATCATATTTGTGTTTTTCTTGATTTGCATTGAATTTTAGGATTCTTTCAATGATTCCCATTATTTGGGTTATTATAGCTCTACACGGAATAAGAAAACTGAAAGAGTATGAGTTTGACGAAATATGATGGATATATTATTGAGCCTCATGGGCGAGTATATATAGACGTACATAGCATCATCTTGGAGTACGAGTTAAGTTAGGACTGTACGTAAACAGATTCTAACTCTGTTTAAACTACCATAACAACCGTATATACCTAATACTCTAACATCCTCTCGCAGTCGTAACGGTAGTGTCATGCAACTGGAACATCGCGGACGGTCAGACTAGAGATAAACCGGAGTAGAATCCAGTAGGCTAACATCCCCAACAGTCCGACCGGGAACGTCGAAGACGGTGTCGCGTCATGGTAGCTTGGACTGTAGAGGAAGCTGATGATGCTCAAGCGAGGTGGTAGCCCTTGTGCCGATATCGAGAGAGCCGAGAGCGTTGGGCAGTGTCATGGTCGAGGTAGCCGTGTGAGGGGTCGCTGTGGTCGATGTCGTGGTCAGGGATGCCAGTGTCGAGGTAGCCGCACGTGAAGCCGCATGCACATAGTGCGCAAGGAGGATGATGGAGATGCGTCGAGGCAGTCGTCGTGGGGCCGCAGAAGCTTCCCGAGGGTCCGCGGAGGCTTGCCGTGGGGCCGTGACAACTTGTCGAGGGGTGTCGATGCTAAAGTCGATGTAGTCTGAGCTATCAAGGACGAGGTGCGGCCATAGTTTTGCCAGAACTAGACGCACGTCAAGGAAGAACGCACACTCCGGTTTTGCCAGAACCGAGTACACAAAGAAGAGCTTGTTGGTGACATGGTTGAGACAGTCGTAGAGGAAGGTGTCGATGCCGAAGAAGACTTTATCGAGGCCGACGAAGATGAGACGCCGATCCGAGATTGCCAGGCTCGAGGAGGCGTCGGGGACAAAGGCACGCATCGATGTTGCCAATACTGAGCACGCAAGGGCAGGGACGAAGACGTAGAAGGCAGAGAAACCAACGACGGCCTAGAGTGGTCATGTTGGACGCCTAGATTGGCGCCACGGCGGTACTCGAAGTTGGCGAAGAAGAATCCTGCGTGACGAAGACCATGCGCAGACATAGGCAACCCACACCGTGGGAGGTGGTGCGGAGATAGCCTGGGGCGTCGGTGCGCGGGGACGGCGATGTAGGCTGCGTACAGCGACGCTACGACCTGAGAGAGCGGTATAGCTGTAGGGCACAAGTCGGTGCATTGGCTAGACCACCGGCGACATACACACCAAGGAATACGCATCAGAAGCCGATAGCGTGGACCAAAGGCGGTGGCGCTGCGGCCCGAAGGGGCGACGCAGCGGCAGCCTGTTGCTCGATTGGTGGTAGATGCGTGCTCGGGGACGTGCTTCGCATAAACAGACACATGATCGATTGATCAGACCGACGGTGCGCCGTATGCGCCATGGCATGGATGACGCGTAGATTGGAGTCGATGGCGGCATAGTCGGCGTAGCCCTGAACGATGACGGCGAAGATGATCCGAAGGGGCAGCCACGACAGCCTTTCGAGGAAGGTGTAGCAGCCGTCCGCGGTGCGCGGCAGTCTACCGAGGCAGGCGCCGTAGCGGAGAGGGCAGACGCACAAACACGATGTAGATCGTCGATGCCAATGGTCGAAGTAGAGGCGCGAGTGGACGATAGCGGTGGGGGACTCAATCCGATCTAATATCAGTAAACCAAAAAAAGCCGATCAAAAGATCAGAGAAAAAGACTTACAGGACAGTCGATCACCGATCGGCAGACGAACCATGGGTACGGGTTGTGCAGCCCCCGGTGGAGATCATGGAGATCGACCTCCCCGAGGGCAGCGCGGCGGAAGCGTGCCGACGGCGGCTAGGGTTTAGGATCGGTTTAGGCTGATATCATGAAAGAATATGAGTTTGATGAAATATGATGAATATATTATTGAGCCGCATAGGCGAGTATATATGGACGTACACAGGATCATCTTAGAGTACGAGTCAAGTTAGAACTGTAAGTAAATATATCCTAACTTTGTCTAAACTAACATAAAGTATATCCTTAATACTCTAACAAAAACTATGTTTTTTTAGTTTTAGATAAAAAAATCATGAACTTCAAAAAATTTGGATTTTTTTAGAGAAGCTTTCCACCGGAAGACGGACTGCGATCAAAAGGAATAGGCCAAAAGGCCACCGGGAGGCAGAGAATGACGGAGTTAGCCCTAGAAGCAATAATAACTAACGGTGCCGCGGAACGTATAAGAGCAACTCCAGTAGACGCGCTAAATTCCGACGCTGTAAAAATAACTGCTGATATAGAGCGCGCGCGGCACTTTTTCGTCCTCCAGCAGGCGCGCGAAAATCGGGCGCGCATCAATTTGCCCACCCGCGCGCCGCAAATTTGGTGTCTGGCCGCCAACACGCTCTATCTCTCCCGCTCGCGCACGAAGAACCAACCGCCGCTGAAATTTCCCTCGCCACCGCTATTTCTCCCTCGTCTGCGCGCACGTCGGCGACTTTCTGGCGATGGATCCATCCAACTCGCCGCGTTACTTGGTCCCCGGCGGAGGCACCGTCGGCGCGGAAGTTCCGGAGGTGGCGGCAAACCCTAACCCTACCGCGGGCGCCGTCGCGAGCTTCAGCGCCCACCAGCTCTTCAACTTCTTTTCACCGCGCGCGACCACGGCCATCGCCGCCACCAGCGCCGCTACGCCTCCACCGCCGACAGGAAAGGCCAACACCGGCAAGCGCACAGCCATGGCCGCGGCATGCGGCGCCGGCAAGCCGGCAAAACGGGTCAACTCGTGGCGTCCTCCCGCAGATGCGCACGCACAGCCACTTGCGCCAGCTCCCCGCAAGTAACCACCGCCACCACAACTGCCGACGCCGGCTCCGCAGATGAGCCCGCGCCAACTGCTCGACACATTGACAACAAGGTAAAAACTCGTCTTTTCGGTGTGGTAAATGCATTTTCCATGAATTCTAGCATTGCTATATTCATATGTGGTCATTTTACATTGTAGTGTTGACGATGAGACATTTATGGCACACATGGATGTTGGCTCACCTTTTGCCGCCGAGCATGAGAATGGTGATGAAGAAGAAGATTATGTAGTGGACGAGCATGGTGAAGGTTTGATTGAGCCGCCGATTGGTAGGACGGTCAACTACACCGCCGAGGAGGATAGGTTGCTATGCCGAACCTGGTTGGTGGTTGCAATGGATCCGGTGGTTGGCACCGATCAATCAAGAGGCACCTATTGGGCGAGAATGAAGGAGTTATTCGATGCACGCAACACAAGTGGCAATGAGCGCACTGATCTTTCTCTTCGGTCCCAGTGGTTGATCATAAACACTGATTGTCAAAAATGGGTCAGTGTTTTGGCAGGGATTGACAAAATCAATCCAAGTGGCACGACTTTGGATGATAGGGTAAGTTCATTGGGTGATTATATCTCATGTTTATACACATATGTTTGTTTATATCCGTGACTCATTCTTCTCTTATGTCCACCATGTAGAACACCATTGCCCAAAATTTGTTCAAGGATCAAGGGAGGAAAGACAAGAAGGGGAAGAAGATTATTGGCAAGTCATTTGTGCTCCACCATTGCTTTGACGAGTTGTCGAACGAGGAGAAATGGAAAAGCCATGATGGGTTGGATGTGCACAACTTAGGGATGAATGCCACCGAAGCAAAGGTCACCAGAATCATAGATGATGATGCATCAAGTGATGAAAACTAGAAGAGAAGCTCCACTCCTCACTCGGTTGCATTCACGAAGAGACCCGTGCTTAGAAGGAAGGCCGCCAAGGAGTTGATGAGGGGGAAGAAGGCCGGTGATGATGACATAGCAAAAGTTATGGATAGGATGGCCAATGCAAGGTTGGAGTACAACGAAGATAAAAAGGTGGCAAAGACATTGGAGGCTGAGGCCGATGCGCGTAGGGTAGCTTTGGAGGAGAGGATTGCAGCGGTCGAGGAGAGGAAGTTGGCTTTGGAGGAGGAAGGTGGCCGCCTCCGAGCAAGTGCGTCTATTGGAAGAAGAGAGAAAGCTATTTACCATTGACACGTCCAACATGTATGAAAGGCAAAAGGAGTACATAAACCTTGCTCGTGATGAAGTGTTGGCAAAAAAAAATGGCGGCGAACCACTTGAAGGCCCAAAGTGAAGGAATGAATGCATTTGTAGGTATGGGTGGCTTTGGAGGGTTTGGAGGCATGGGAGCAACACCGGAGGCTTTTGGAGGTTATGGTGGCATGGGTGGAATGGGGCTCAGAAACATGGGAGGCCTCGGTGGTATGGGTGGCTTCGGTGGCATGGGGTAACACCGGGGGGATTTATGGCCTCCATGGTGAATCCATCACCTAGGATTCATGTTGATGCCTATGGCATGGCCTCCGTGGAGAATCCATCATCTTCTATCAATGTTGATGGCTACGGAGATTCGTCACATGCCAACACCACCCACACCACCGTCCAAGACTCCCAAGGAGAAGAAGCACAAGATGGAAGTGGCAATGGCAATGGTTATGATGATGTTGACAAATGATGTGTCATGTAGTCTTGAACTTGGTTGTGTGAACTTATTATTTTTATTTGAACTATGTCCTTAATTTGTGTTAAACTTGATTGTGTGAGACAAGCATTTGGTGATTGTTGAGAGTCGTTTGTTCTTCTATTTATTTTGTTTTGTTTGATCTTGTTGATGCATTGTGAACTTGGTGATAGCTGTTTGCGCCGGGGCGCGCGCTGCATTTTAGCGCCTCTGGTGAAAGGGCATGTTTTGCTCTATTTTGGCGCACGAGGTTTAGCGCCTCCGGCGGAGGACAAACATGCGTCGCACGCAAAACAAAAATCAACCAATTTTACAGCGCCGGGTTTTAGCATGGTTGTTGGAGTTGATGTAAGTATTACTATCAAGAAGGAAACACGGGGTGTGTTAACGTATGCTAAAACGTTTTTTATATGAATGCAATATCCGTTTTTTTATATCAACGCAAGCACACAGGAATCAACAATTCAAACGTCTGTGCAAAAAGCAAGAGAAACACATGCCGTTACACGCACGCACGCACACGCATTAGCCGCGGCAACGGGTGATCTTGCTGCAGCCGCGCGTGTAAGGGTTGGCCTGTGCAGGAGGTCGGACGGCGGCGTCGGTGGGGTTGGCGCGGGCGAGAGCAGGGTGACCTGGTTTGAGGCCGAGCGCAGAGTAGCTGATAACGCCGGCGCTCGACACGGTCCGCGCCCCGTCGGCCTCCTGGCCTGCCAGCACCAGGCTGACAAGCACCAGGGCGACCAGCGCAAGCTGCATGGTCGCCTTCCCCATGCGTGCGTGTTTTACCTTCGTGTGCTTCTTCGAGCGAGGAAGGAAAAACTTTGGCACGGAGGGAGAAGGGGTGATGTAAGTTGGCTATTTATTGGTGTATCAGGTCAGGTGGGACTGTTTTCTTAGGTGGCATGTCGGTCTGTTCTTGACTCATCGTTTTAAAATACGAGCGGACCAGAGGAAAAGCGGATGTCGGTCTGTGCCATATATTTAGGTCCGTTTTGAAACGGAACTCATCGGTTGCAAACATATTAGTTTCTTATCAAGAAAAGAAAACAAATATGTGCTGCTAATAAAGTTCGATCAACGTAGGAGTACATATATTTCACATCACTCGAAGAGCAGAAAACGAACCAATTAATTAATCTGCACAAGACATATCTGTTCTGTACTTCACTTTTTTTCTTATATCACCACCATGTTTGTCCTTTGCTTCTCTTCCTTTTTTTTCTTCTCTACAGTAACCAACAATGCGCAGGTACCATGTACGCCAAAACAATATACTCTGTACTAGTACTACTCGTGGTTCCTGGTCTCGACGATGGGCGGGTCGGCGAAAGGCCCGTAGAGCCAGCCCTTGGCGATGTGGCCGTACGCCGCCTCCGTGAGGTGGATGCCGTCCCAGCTCCAGTGGTTGGACGGGTCGTCGCACGAGTAGGCGCCGGGCTCCCCGCACTTGGACGTCAGGTTGAAGTTGTACACTCCGACCCCCGGCGCCCCGCAGCACGCCCTCGGCTTCTGCCTCACCATTCCTGCAACCAAAAACCCTGCCCGAAATTAGCCGATGTGCGGTTGTACTCAGAGGGGAATGGTGCACTGAAATTCTAAACAAATTCTAGTCATGATGTTGCGTGAAATGTGGTTGGTGTTGTTGCGTTTTCTTTGTGTTTGATTCCAAACCGGATTGCCCGGATCACAACTTACGTCATACTACGTACTTCTGGGTACTCTCCTTCCTGCCTGTTCTTGCGTGGCAGAGGACAATCAATCAATGGACCAGACAAAGAGCATTGCCCGAGTACGTCTCCGACTAAACAGTGGTCAAGTTTTGACCAAGTAAAACGCAACGTTGCCGTGGCATGCTGACCGTGATTAACCCATACTATAGCTGATTAATTAAAAACGTGTCACCAGTCACCACAATTAATTTATCAATACAGTACAAAACACGAACGACGTGAGGAATCGGTGCACGGAGAGCTTCACGCCAGCTACCTGTCCAATTTTCCGTCACACAGATCGATCGATAGAGATCGGCTAGTTGGACTGAGTCTCATAATCATGTGTCCGAGCGGTCGTTTTCTCCTTAATGAAAACTAGACTGATGTGTACACGAACCGTTGGTCGATACCATGTAGTAGAGCCCAAGAGCAAGTTGGCCGAATAACGGATTACTATGTGGCCTTATTGTTGGCTTATTGCTCTATGATTACCTGTGATAGGGGAGTTCTTCCAAATGTGCAGACAAGATGCATATGCCAAGTGGGTAACCCCAAATACAGGTGCAAGGACATAGCTTTATGCATCGTTTAGCTTTTGTGCTACTTATGGTAGTTCCGAGTTTATATAAAGTGCCCCATTAAAAAAAGTTTAACAAGTGCACACAAACTTTTAACTTGGCCTGCTGATTTTGTTTCATTGTTTTGTTTTTCCCAGGGGCTCTTGGCTCTAGCAATAAAACCTAACATTCCAGTTGTCTCACTTAATATATACTCCCGTCCGTATATAAATATAAGATGTTTTAGCTTTGTGAAGAGAGTGTATCTAGACCCCTTTTAGTGTGTAGGGTCACTCCAAATTTAGATGAACCTACGCACTAAAAGGAGTCTAGATACATTTCTTTCACAAACCTAAAACATCTTATATTTCCAAACAGAGGGAGTAAATGCCAAATTGCTGTGCATGTTGTACAACTATCAGAACAGGTCAATGCTACGACGGATCACATGGAATCAAGGATAAGGCCAGCCAATGATACTGGCATAGATTTTAAAACTGCCTGAATTTTAAATACGCGGCTTGGATAGCTCTACCATGTGCAACAAACCAATGAATAGGGCCGGCCGGGGGATGATACTCTATATACCACGAATAATCTACTCCAAGTAGCTAGTCCTGCCAACACAGGTAGAAGTCTCCTTGTGCCAACTAATTTTAGATACTATATGTCTATATGATCACACACGGAGAGTAATCAATGTGATCGACGGATCATGGGCTATCCGAGCTGATTTTCCTCAAAACTTCCCCGAAATGAAACGAGGACATTGAAGCTCCCCATGACGCAGGAAGAAGGATGGAGGTTCCCATTGCTCGATTTCGCTAGCTAGTTATGCCGGCCATCCATCGTTTCGTTAGGTGTCACATCAATGCATCGTCATGCCACGCGTACGACGTGCCCTACGCGAATTAGTAGTAGTAGTAGTATCTCTGTAGGATGGAAGAAGTACCACTCCACATTTCCTAATCAAGTTGCAGTGTTGACGACGTGAGCTTGGTTAGCTAGCTACCCCATCTAGACAAGTCGCCAGGGAAGCTTTCGTCCTGGATATATTTAGCTTCCCATCCTATTCACAGGAGAGAAGGGTTCAAGGTCTTTGCGCATTTGATCACGAAACCTCGCATAGAGAATACGAGATAGGAAGGTTCTAGCTAACCACCGATTTGGATTGCTCGCCCGGAAATGCATGCATATGCTCCCGTCACTCCGTTGATTCTCTTGTTCGCCCGGCCCGTCTATTCCACCGGTTCCCATGCTTATGGTGATCCTCATGAATTCACGATTCACGCAACCTCATAAAATACGTCTGCCCACTAGCTAGCTATTTGCATAGTATAATACTCGAGCTTAATTAAGTTTTCTCTTTGCAAAAATCAAGCTCGTCGAGAAAGGTCGTACGGACTTCGATGAGTTAGGCAAAATATATACGGTATAAAAAGTAGTTAGGAGTTTTTGTCTCGAAACCTTCTCTCTGCCCGTGTTTGAGAACTTTTTTCCTTCCAAATTGGCGGGGACAGGTGGTGGGCCTACCGTGTCAGCGCCTGTCCACGTTGCCGTAACGAACCGAATTAACTGCCAAGACGCAAACGGCCGTGCCCCGCCGGAGCTAGCAGAGACAAACGAAACGACCGAATCGCTGAGACAAAACTGGGGGAGACAGAGAGAAAGAGAGAGAGGGAGACGGTTGACTTACCCCACTTCTCGGCGTGGAGGACGAACTGGATGGCGGGCGTGTAGTAGTCTGCGTACATGATGCGCACGCCGGTGTGCTTCAGCCGGAGCTCGGCGATCTTCCGCTGCAGCGCGACGTTGTGCACCCACGACAGCGTGTTGAGGTCCTTGATGCAGCCGCTCTTGCCGCCGTACCCGTCGGCCTGCTTCCGGAAGATGGAAAGGTACACCGGGAAGCAGCCGATCGGGAGAACCCCCGGCACCACCAGCTCCACCGCTCCCTCCGCGATCAGCTTCTGCACGACGATCATATATATCGACGGCACCGGTATGTGAGTCGGACGTACGCGCGGAGGGAAATTGCGGAACTGAACGGCGACGAGAGACGAGCGTGGCGTACCTCGATCCCCTCGCCGATGGAGTTGATGATGTCCGGCACGAACTTGTGCACCTCCTCCAGCGGCTGGAACGCGAAGAGCGGGGAGTTGTAGTCGTTCCCGCCGAACTCGCCCACGATGAACAGCGACCGCCGGAACAGGTCCCTGCACTCTGATCGACCAAACCGCCGGCAGGCGCAATGCGTGCTCGTCATCAGTACTTACGCGCGTAGCGTAGGCGAAGGGCAGCAAGGCATGTATATGTGCGTGCATGTACCAACCTTCGGGGGATTGGCAGATTTTGGGCTTCATCTCCTGCAGCCACTGTATCTGGGTGTGCAGGGAGCCGGAGCTCCAGATCGTTTTACCCAGCCCTTTGGCCACGAAGTACTCCCTGTCCAGCGCCGTGGCTCCCGTAATGGCGAAGTTGGCGCCATGGTGGAACGTGGCGTTCTTCGCCTTTGACGGCGGCAGCAGCGGCAGGCCCAGCTCCTGTGCTGCTCACGCAGAAGTAGAGCATGAATGGTTAGCTGAGTGCAACCATGGAAGAAGAGAACTGATGATCATCATCCAGCTTAATTACCGATGAAGTCCACGACGAGGCGGCCGTCGGAGCATCGCCCGGTCGGGTACCCGAAGTAGGTCATGCCGTAGGGCAGCTTCGCCGTGGCGAGGTAGTCCGGGATGCCATCCGTGACGAGGTTGCCGGCGTCCACGAGGGAGTCCCCGAAGTTGAAGATGGCGGCGTACTTCTTCGCCGCGGCCTGCCGGCCCGCGAGCAGCACGAGGGGGAGGAGGAGAAGGGTGCAGACAGATAACTGGCTCTTCATCATGTCGATGGCACGCACGCGCGGGCACGTACGTACACGCCGGATGTGCCTGCGCACCGCGCGAGGTTGGTGTCAGGTATCGGAGACTTGTCCGATCGAGAGGTTTAATTGCTCTGCTCGATCGGCTCGCTAGCTCGCGTTTAAATCCTCGCGCGGAGTTGGTCTACCGGTGTACGGTGGTGGTGGTTAAACTAATGGAAAAAGAAGGGTCTCTCGATCGCCTTGATCAAGGGGTGATCGAGAGGATTGGCCTCATGGTTTGATCAAGTCTTGGTTTCTGGGTCTGGGAGAGAGAGTGGGGCTGAACGATTTAGTCATGATCGCGATGGAATAGTAATAATCTAGAAAGCCAGCCAGCTAGAGCTAGGTCAATAGTCTCCGTGATGTTCTTAACGGGTACGGGTTGCTCTTGTGCTTGCTGGGTGATTAACCAGACCCGATAGTTGGTTGGTGTATGTACGGATGTGGATGTGTATGCACTCCGAGATGTATGCATGTGGGTATATATTTCCTTCCTCTCAAAATTTGAGACCAGCTTCGACGGAAATAGCCAGTAGAACCTGGTCCATGTGAAACCAAATGAATAGAAAATTCAAAAAATATAATAAAGTATAAATCCTGCATGTAGAAATTTAATCAGGCATAGGCATATACTCACCCCGTCTAGAAAAATAAGACATTTTAACTTTGTGAAACAAACGTATCTAGACAACTTTTATGTATAAATTTGTAGAGAATCTGTACAAGAAGACATCTAGATACGTTCATTTCACAAAGCTAAAATGTCTTATATTTCTGAACGGAGGAAGTACATGTCAGGTTTGAAAGAAAAATAAAAAAGTATATAATTTGTGTAAAAAAGACACATTGTATAAGGACTAGTACGATGAATAAGATTTTTTACTTACAAATAATACAAAGTTCAATTTTCTATTTTTCGAGTAGGCTACATATGATCGTATGTTTCTTCAAATTTTGCATGAGTAAGTATCAAGGAAATATGTATACGTAAGTGCATCATTTATTTCATTTTTTCTGAAATATAGGAATAAGAATTTTGAATTACGGGTTCGCACGCACCCATGTCCCAAAATCCAGGTCGCCAACTTCGACAAAAAAATTCACATGTAAAATATAAGTCGTATGCCACAAAAGTCATACCACTGGCCTCGTGTATCCGAAAGAAGTTTTAGAGCATATGGCCAATAACTATTGGTCAAAGTCATGATCAACAGAATGCTCAAATTTCTAAGGAGACGTGAATCTTAGAATTTGTTGGAATTCGATGAGTTTTTGGCTGTTGGCCCATTAGACAAATTCTGAAATTCTCTTTAGCCTATTTGTGCATGGCAGCATATGACTGTGCAATTGGTGCTAAAATTTAGTCCCACATTGCTAATTGAGTGAGAGTTACACCTCCTTATATACTAGGTTGTTCCACCACTCACTAAGGTGTGAGAAGAAGAGCAGCTCTCACGCACTCCTCCTCCGACGCGGCCTGGCCGCGCCTCGCCATGCCGCGGGTTGCGGGTTGCGGGAATCTCGCCGAGCCGGATGCATTAATTAATCAGCCGTTTCCAGTCTTTATGGGACATGGGCTGTTACCGACTCGGACGTGGGCTGAGTCCCACGATCTCCCTGACTTGCACTATATAAGCCTCCGATTGGGACAGTAGGTCTCCGGAACCCCGCCTTCTTGTGAACCTGTACGGGTGAGAGGCGATCAGGTTTTTGGGGAGCGCTTCCGCGCGACTACTGACGCAATCAGGGATGACTCCTTCCCCGACGAGGACTTCTTACCGGACATCGGTAGCCTCTACATCGACGACATGGCTAATGATGCCACCACCACTGCTGTTGTTACCGCCGTGGCTGCTGCTGCCGCTGCTCTACCACACGTAATACTGAACTTTCTATTTCAGATTCTGCTAGAGTTCTTTATTCTAGTGTTTGGTGTAGATGTGATAGGTTTATCTTATTTAGATGTAATCTGTTTATCTACTTTGTTGATCTGCATGATTAGTTTTGTTATTGTCTGTATGATCATGTTTTATCAGTTTATTATTGGATTAAATCATATGGATTATTGCTTATATTTTGAACAATCCAAAAACCTGATTATAGGCAACTGAATTCCACTGGTGTAGCCGCGGCTACTAGGTCTCCTTCGTTTGATGGTATGCACTATAAGAGATGGCGCGCAAGAGCAATTCTATGGTTTAAAAACCTAAACTGCTATAGCGCCACTCTTGGCAAACCTGAAGGAGATCTTTCTGCTGAGCAGGAAGCGGCCTTTAAGAAAGCTGATACCATGTTTATGGCGGCTCTATTCAGTATTCTTGGAGACAACATTGTTGACCCATATATGTCATTTGATAATGGCAAAGACGCGTGGGATGCGTTCGAGGCCAAGTTTAAGGTCTCGGACGCTGGCACTGAGTTGTATGTCATGGAGAAATTCTATGACTACACGATGGTTGATGAGCGCTCCGTTGTTGAGAAAGCTCATGAGATACAATCACTTGCAAAAGAACTCGAGCAGTTCAAGTGTACCTTACCGGACAAGTTAGTGGCCGGAGGCATTATTGCCAAGCTTCCTCCCACGTGGAGGAGTTTTGCTACTTCTCTAAAACATAAGAGACAAGAGTTTTCTGGTATAGATCTCATTGGGTCTCTTCATGTGGAAGAGAAGGCGAGAGCAAAGGAAACACGTGCTCGAGGGTTTGAGGGAGCTTCTAGTGCCAATTTGGTACAGAAGAAAAACTTCTAATCCCACAAGTTGAAGAATAAGAACAAATCTGATGGCAAAGGGAAGTTTGATGGCAAGAACAAGGCCACTCACTCCACCAACTTTAAGAGGAAGAATGATAAGAAGAAAAGCTCTTGCCACGTCTGTGGTGATCCTGATCATTGGGCTCCTAGCTGCCCTAATCGCTTTGACAAGCGGCAACATGGGAACAGCGGCAAGACCGCTAATGTTGTTATGAGCGATACTGAGATGAAGGATGTTGAGTATGGTATTTTACCTACTATCCTTTTAGTATGTCATTCTCCTGATTGGTGGATTGACACGGGTGCTAATACACATGTATGTTCTGATATTTCCATGTTCTCTTCTTATCAGGTCGCAAGGACTTCCTCCGTGCTGATGGAAAACGGCCCACGTGCTTCTGTTCATGGTGTTGGTACGGTAAATCTGAAGTTTACTTTGGAGAAGATCGTACAGCTGAAGAATGTGCAGCACGTTCCCTCCATCAATAAGAATCTCGTCAGCGGATCGCTTCTATGTCGAGATGGTTTTAAGTTGGTGTTTGAGTCCAATAAAGTTGTAATTTCTAAGTATATACAATTTGTTGGAAAGGGTTGTGAGTGCGGAGGTCTGTTCCGCCTATCTTTGTCAGACTCATGTACTAAAGTTATTAATCATGTTTGCAATGATAATGAGTCCAATATTTGACATTCACGACTTTGTCATATTAACTTTGGTTGCATGACGCGGCTAGCCAATATGAGTTTAATTCCGAAATTTACCACTATCAAAGGTTCTAAGTGCCAAGTTGTGTGCAAGCAAAGCAACCCCGCAAGTCTCATACGGCTGTGGAACCGAGAAACTTAGCACCTCTAGAACTTATACATTCAGATCTTTATGAGATGAATGGTGTGTTGACACGAGGTGGAAAAAGATACTTTATGGCGTTGATTGATGACTCCACTAGATACTTCTATGTTTATCTTCTGAAATCTAAAGATGAAGCTTTGAATTACTTCAAAAACTATAAAGCTGAAGCAGAAACCCAACTTGATCTTAAAATCAAGCGGCTAAGGTCGGATCATGGTGGAGAGTACTTTTCAAATGAATTTGACTTATTCTGTAAGGAACATGGTATTATACATGAGAGGACGCATCCCTATTCACCTTAGTCAAATGGGGTGGCCGAAAGAAAGAACCGCACTCTAACTGATTTGGTTAACGCCATGTTAGATACATAGGGTCTTTCCAAGGAATGGTGGGGGGAGGATCTAATGACTGTGTGTCATGTCCTAAACCGTGTTCCCGTAAAGGATAAACCAATGACTCCATTTGAGGAATGGGAGAAGAAAAGGCTTAAACTCTCTTACTTACGAACTTGGGGATGTTTGGCGAAAGTCAATATTCCAATATCTAAGAAGCGAATGCTTGGACCAAAAACCGTGGATTGTGTTTTTCTAGGATATGTTTTCATAGCATTGGCTATAGATTTTTGATAGTAAAATCTGAGGTATCCGACATGCATGTTGGTACGATTATGGAGTCGAATGATGCGACTTTCTTTGAGGACATCTTTCCCATGAAAGGTATGTCTAGGTCATCAAATCAGGAGTTGAATAGTTCATCTAGTCAGGAATTTGTTATAATTCCTGAACCCACTATGCCGATAGAACACTATGATGATCCTGTGGAGGACGACAATGAAGCTCCTAAAAGGAGCAAGAGACAAAGGACCACAAAGTCATTTGGTGATGATTTCATTATGTACCTTGTGGATGATACTCTCACCTCTATTTCAGAAGCCTATGCATCTCAAGATGCTGACTACTGGAAAGAAGCTGTCCATAGTGAGATGGATTCCATCTTAGCTAATGGAACTTGGGAGGTCACTGATCGTCCTTATGGGTGCAAACCTGTAGGATGTAAGTGGGTGTTCAAGAAAAATCTTAGACCTGATGGTACTATTGAAAAGTACAAGGCACGTCTTGTGGCCAAGGGTTATACCCAGAAAGGAGGTGAAGACTTCTTCGATACATACTCACATGTAGCCAGATTGACCACTATTCGAGTACTACTATCCTTGGCTGCCTCACATGATCTTCTCGTTCATCAAATGGACGTTAAGACAGCTTTTCTAAATGGAGATCTAGATGAGGAAATTTATATGGACCAGCCTGATGGATTTGTGGTAGATGGTCAAGAAGGAAAGGTGTGTAAGTTAGTGAAGTCTTTATATGGTATTAAGCAAGCTCCTAAGCAGTGGCACGAGAAGTTTGAAAGAACTTTAACCGCTGAAGGCTTTGTTGTAAACAAAGCTGATAAATGTGTGTACTATCGCCATGGTGGGGGCGAGGGAGTTATTATGTGTCTCTATGTCGATGACATATTGATATTCAGGACCAACCTCGCTGTTATTGAGGAGGTCAAAGAGTTCATATCTCGCTACTTTGATATGAAGGACTTGGGAGTGGCTGATGTAATTTTAAACATCAAGCTACTAAAGGATGACAATGGTGGGATTACACTACTTCAGTCACACTATGTGGAAAATATATTGAGTCGCTTGGGGTATAGCGACTGCAAGTCTTCTCCAATGCCTTATGATATAAGTGTGATACTTCGAAAGAATCGAAGGAATGCTAAAGATCAATTGAGATATTCTCAAATCATTGGCTCGCTCATGTATTTAGCTAGCGCTACGAGACCTGACATCTCCTTTGCTGTAAGCAAACTGAGTTGATTTGTGTCAAATCCCAGAGATGATCATTGGCATGCTCTTGAGAGAGTTTTGCGATATTTGAAAGGTATTGCGAGTTATGCTATTCACTATACTGGGTATCCACGAGTACTTGAGGGTTATAGTGATTCAAACTGGATATCTGATGCTGATGAGATTAAGGCCACAAGTGGTTATTTGTTTACACTTGGTGGTGGCGCTGTTTCCTAGAAGTCTTGCAAGCAGACCATCTTAACGAGGTCAACTATGGAAGCAGAACTCATAGCATTAGACACAACCACTGTTGAAGCAGAGTGGCTTCGTGAGCTTTTGATGGACTTACCTGTGGTTGAAAAACCAATACCCACGATCCCGATGAACTGTGATAATCAAACTATGATCATCAAAGTAAATAGTTCTAAGGATAATATGAAGTAATCAAGGCATATGAAGAGGAGATTGAAATCTGTCAAGAAACTGAGAAACTCCTGAGTTATTGCATTGGATTATATCCAAACATCTAAGAACTTGGCAGATCCCTTCACAAAGGGTTTATCATGTAATGTGATAGATAATGCATCGAGGGAGATGGGTTTGAGACCCACACAATGAGTTGTTCGCAGTGGCAACCCACTCTATGTGATCGGAGATCCCGTGATTTAGAGCTGGGAGACAAGCTGTTGATCAGCTGAGAGGAGAGTATGCCCTTATTATATTTACATCTCCATAAAGATGCAGTACTATCTTATTCTGCATGGCAGGTTGATATTTATATTAATGTGTTCTAAGTGGCTTTTCTAAGCAGAGATGTTGTCCTGCAGAACATCTATTGAGGAACATACCTATATGAGTCCGCCTGTTAAACGTCGCAGTCCGTGAGAGTTGGGTGCTCTCTAATAAACTCATGAAAGGCCCTGGAGTATGATGCATAAGCTCCAAAGGGGAAGCCCTGCAGCAGCCCTGTACTGGTCTAGTTTTGTGTGAAACTAGTGTGCAGAAAACTTGTAGTTCAAGGCATAGTCCACTATTCAAGTTGCTAGCTAGTGTAGCATAAAGTTTAACATGGAAGTTCAAATTAACAATCTCCACTACACACCGATATATAAAACAATATTCTGGAATAGAAATGAGGTGATGTGCCAATAATACTTTGTGGGGCATTGTTGGAATTTGATGAGTTTTGGGTTGTTGGCCCATTAGACAAATTCTGAAATTCTCTTTAGCCCATTTGTGCATGGCACCATATGACTGTGCAAGTGGTGCTAAAGTTTACTTCCACATTGCTAGTTGAGTGAGAGTTACACCTCCTTATATACTAGGCTGTTCCACCACTCACTAAGGTGTGACAAGAAGAGTAGCTCTCGTGCACTCCTCCTCCGACCACTACTGGAAAACAACATGTTCGTGGCGCACTGTTTTTCGTCATCTGTGGCGCACATGGAGTGCGCCACTAAACTCGCGCCACGGCTAAAAGTTAGCCATGGCGCACTACCTAGTGCACCACGCCTATATCGACAGATCCGTGGTGCACCAGAAAGTGCGCCATTGTTCGTTGAGCCAATGCGCCACGGCTAAGTTTGTTCGTGGCGCACAAGCTAGTGCGACACGGCTAAGTTCGTTCGTGGCGCACTAGCTTGTACGCCACAAACACTAGCCATGTGCGCCACTTCTATATTTGCTGTCATTTTTTTAAATTGCTAGTCCATACTTACATGCAGCATATATTCACAGTTTGCAAAACAGTACAAATACATACATGCATACATAGTTTGCAAAACAGTACAAATATACATAGTATATTACAAGTGCAATCATTACACAAGTTATCGCCGGTGTCATGATCGGTGAGGGAGCTAAGTTCACAATCTCTCTAAGTATCTAGTCACCTAAAGTACTATCAAATACAATAGAACCACAAACACAGTGATCAAGATAGAGATTACTATGACAAAGGTTCCCCTCTTGAAGGTTCCCCTCTCTCTCTTCCTCACGGTCTTGCATATCCGGTGCCCCTCCTCCATCTCTTCCTCACGGAGGTGGTCCATCCACATACCATCAGCCACCTCCTTACTCTTGTAGCCTTTGTAGCTATTGCCCGGGAACTCGTTCACTTGTTTTTGACAGTGTTTCCACTCATCGTAGACGCCTGGAACATGGCCTCTGTACACCACATACCACTTCTTCGCCATCTCTATAGACAAGAAAAATAATATTAGACAAGGGAAAGTTAGAGTTCACATATATATTGTGCCACGACATTTTAATCATGCGCAATCTCGATAAAGGGCCAAAGTAAGGAAAAACATGTAAAGTCTCAATTAAAGATACACTTATCAAAAAGGGCCAACTCAAAAAGCATGCCTCATATACAAATACTTAGGTTTGTTTGGACACAGGAATATGCTACGACGGTACTATGAGCCAAGTAGGATGCACAAGACTTGGACTTGTGCATAGCACAAGGGTCAAAATACTATCGCAGCACATTCACATACATAGTGTGCCAAAACATTTTAATCATCGGCATTGTCGAAAAAAGGACCAAAGTAAGCAAAGAAAAGAACCAAAATGTAAGCAAAAGAACTAAGCATTGATTCATAACCATAATAAGTAGCATTGACCATAATTATTAAGTTCAACACATCCATCGAAACTATATAGAGATATACACAAGTTTACAACTACAACTATTGAGAAAAACATCAAGACTCTTGACTCGGCTTAGGGAACGGGAGGATGCCTTCTTTCGTCATGAACGGCCTGAGGTCACCCTGCATCTATAGGCGATGTTCTATGTCACGGTTAGGCGGTGTGTAGCCTCCGTAGTTGAAGAACCCCCCCCGAGGTCATGACATCATGATAGATGATTGTGGCAAACTACTGTTGGATGCGATAAAACTCTTGTCTAAGATCTGAATCTTGGATCTTTGCCTTGGCTTGGGCCCACTGTCGAAGTTGAGCTGGTAGCGTAGAGTTTTGTTGGTCCTATAGGAAAGCTCGCATGTGATGGAGCGCGTAGTAGGCTTCCTTCCGACTGTCATCACTCTGCTTCACGCAAGGGAAGTTCGTTACGTGGTTGAACATGTGCTTGCCGAACTTGACCTTTTTGGTCACTAATGTGGTGCCTTCCACCGCGGCATAGCCACTCAGAGCATGATCTAGAACATCCCTGATTTTGTCATAGTTTTTCTTCTTTCTCGCACTCCCCGAGTCAAAATATGTGGCGTGCTAATATTTCGGAGAAAGGATGATGAGTGTGCAGTCTTCGTCTCTGTGCAAAATAATTCAAACGGACCGTTATGTTGGAAAAGGAACGATGGAAATCTAAAAAATCATGTTCTGGCGGTGAGGCTTTGACTTACTCAGGGAAGTAAGGCATGAGAATGTATTCCTTCGTCTTGTTTGCCACCAAGACGTCTCAGAGGTAATTCACCACGAATATCCGTTCGACGAAGCTTCTCAAGCAGCCGTCACGCATGTAGAAGGGGTCCACTACCGCGATGCCCGGTGTGTTCTCTCTAATGATTTGCATCGCCATACTGAGCGAAAATAGACGGACCATGGTATAGTGTAGAGGTTGCATGTGCAACATACCGAAGATACCGGAAAACCTCACGAAGAACATATCCCCGGGGTTATTATCAACGAAGCCCAAACCATGTGGCACCTTAGCCACGAAAACTGGGTACGATAGATCTTTATCTCGAAGAAGGTGTTCCTCGATTGTCAGCACACCGTCATGCACACTCTTCATATCCGAACTTGCGAGCTTGTACAATTTCTTAGTTAGCATCGTCTTACTCACCACATGCATCCTCCACATAATAGCCTTGGGTCTTGGTGGCCCGTCTTGTGTCCGGATCGGATCCGGAGCCGACAGCACCACCGGTTGGCTCGCAGACTTGTTAGGTTTTCTCTTCCGTTGCTTCTTTACAGTGGGAGCATCATGGACCGCATTCTCCTCACCGACCACCCTATGTAGTGTGTTGGGGCTTATAACAATTGGCCTTTTGGATGTTTGAGGCTCGGTGAAGAAGGTGCCATCAGCTGGGGACGTCTCCTGAGAACCGAACAGACGCTTGTTGCAAGCGGGTTTCTCTACGGATGCATCATGGCAGGGTTCTTCATTATTACTAGGACCATGCATGTCCATGCCGTCAACGCCTTGCCAAGTGTTGATGTACAGATCGATATCTTCATCGATGTTGTCGTTGTACGAATCATGTGCCATAGGCATGTCATCAACATAAGGCAACACATCACGTGGAGGTGACGGCTCGGGCGGCGGCACAAGTGGCGGTGTTGTCTGTGGGGTGGTGGCCCCCGTCCCCAAACGAATCATGATCTTCGGCCAGAGCATGAAAATGCCGAAGCAATCTCTGAGGACAGACGACTCGTCTTCATCGGCTCTCGGGGGTTGAATGGGAGGTTCCACGCCATCGCAGCCCTGTAGCACCCGAACAATTTGAACCCTATGCACGGTATCTGGCATCGGCTTTGAGTGGAACACGCGGTTTAACGGTTGAATGATAGTCCCCTTGGCAACATCCCTCAACTCGCTGTTCACGTAGCCTAGGAGAGTGCATTGAACATCAGCCAGTGGAAAAACATGTACGACATCAGAGATGCCTTCAGAGTAATTAAAGGCAAGGAAGTGAAGTCATCGGCTTCAGAGTAATTAAAGGAAAGGACGCTTAGTAGTTACCTTGATGGCGTCGAGCTCGGCTAATGTCGAAGCACCGACGACGGAAGGCGTGCCACTGACGGAGGGGCTGCTTGATGGCACGGTGCCGGTCGCCGGTGTATTCTCCCTGATGCCGGAAGCATTAAGCTTCGGCGCCGTGGTGATGGCGGGTGGAGTCACCAACACGTCCAGCGACGCGGTGATGACGGGCGGAGTCACCAACACATCCGGCGCCACGGTGCTGGCGGGCAGAGTCACCAACGCGTCTGGCGCCGCGGTGCTGGCGGGCGGAGTCACGAACACATGATCACCGTTGTTCGAGTTGCTGCCGACCATGCTAGGAATCGGGCACGGCCCTTGACGGCCCTCCGCATTCCATTTCGCTATCGACTCCACCCAAGGTAGGTATGATGGAGGTGAGGCTAATTGCCAGGTTGTCTTGGACAATCTGCGGAATCCGCGCCACTTGTGCCTTGAGTTCTTCAACCTCGCGTCTTTCCTCCTCGCTCCTCCCAGACATGTGCCTCTTCGGCTCTGGTGGACCATAATGATCCATCCACGTCTTAGCCCTGAAGCCGATGACACGGCCAATCGACGGCTTCTTCGTAACCGGTCTGACTTTCTTAGCCTGGTTCATCGCCCTGTTAAAAGGGGTGTCCCACCGGGTGGCCGCCGTCGACCCCTGGGATGAGGAGGTTCGGGTAGCCTCACTAGCGATTTCCTCATCTTGCAGAAGAAGGAATGTGAACCGTTTAGAAATTCGACTTCATCGATTAGAATGCAATATACTTGATCCACGGTAATTAAATTCCTTACCGCAAGACCCTTGAAATCCTTCACGATCTTTTCTATGGTGAGTTGTTTGGTTTTTGGGTCCACATGGTACCGGGCCCTGACAAAGTTTTGAAGATGCTTGTTTTCGAATTTTGCAAAGGGGTTAGGTTGCCCCTTAGCTATAAAATCATCGTCCTCCTTCTGCCATTTGGACTCTGCAGCTCTGTAACCGCCAGATCCGAGATGGTGGTTACCTATATTCATCTCCCGCATCTCCTTCCCCCGCTTACTTGAGGCCTTGGCTGCGTCGGATTCGCACCTGGCCTTGAACTCCAGGTACTGAGCTTCGGTGATCTGAGGATAGTTCTCCTGGATCTTCACAAGACTTTGACCTTTTTTAAAAATCATCGTCTTTACCTGGGTTCTCCAGCTGGCCAGGGCGGTGCGCATCTTCGTGAGGGCGTATTTTTTTACTTCATTCCCGTGGTAATTTGTGTTCTAGTATTCAAGTGGGAACTTGTATCATGCGTGCAGCTTCTCGAAGAGGAGTGTGCGCAAATGGCCATTTGCTTTATGCCGGAGATTCTGTGTGTTGATTGAGACAGTGGCCCGGGTGATAGCCACCACTTGCCCACCGTATCCTTTGATGACGTGTTCGGGCGCCAGAGGAACCCCTTTCAGGGTTACTTCGGTAATTTCCTCTCTGACAGTGCCGACCGTGTTCGGGCGTCGTTCCTTCTTCTTCTTCGGATTGCTACTGCCGGCTCCATCAGTGGTTTCATCCCTAGTGTTCTCTGCCTCCTCACCGGCATTGGTCTCTTCCTCCTCGTCCTCCATCTCATCATCATCGCTCTCTTCAGGTAGATATTCTTCATCACCCTGTTCATTTCTTTCCATCTGTTGGGTAGCCTCCCAGAATGACAATTTTGTTGGAGCTCTGACTTCTTCTTCAACGTTTATGCGCCGAGAAGAGCCGCCGGCCTGGTCGTTGTCAGCCATGTTTGCACTAAGTAAAAAAAGTCAAATAAATATTAGAAATTCATGGGAAAATCCGGCATGACCTCCCCTATTTTTCTTAACCTAAGAGTTTCCGATTTTTGCCGAAACGGAAGTTAATCAACATTTCAGCAAATATCGGAACTCATTTAAAATGTACCTACACATACCCCACATACCCCCCCACAACAGCATGGTACAGCCAGTAATATATGGGTGTTCAGCCAGTAATATATGAGTGATACATCATGGTTCAACGCTGGCTGAACCAACCATTGTGACACAAGTACATATCTCATATATGAGATCTGCTAAAAGATTCACAAAGTATCATAAGAGAACAACATGTTGGCTTCAGCCGATAATTCCATTACCACGAAGACTACAGTCACAACTCACATACATGTATAATCATTGCCATATACTACCTCTCAAAGCATATATCATCATTTAAGTAAGTTCATGGTTAACTGTGTTGCTAAGCTAACTACTTTAGAGGCAGCTGGTCATTCTTTAGATGCAGCTGACGGTACTAGTAGAAAAGCACAAATTCATACACCGAGAAATCCGTTCCCCATTCACCTCAGTAGCTCACACACTAGCAGGTACTAGTAGCTAGCTAGCTCTACTACTCGCTCAAAAAGATGGAGACAATAGCCAAAATACCACTAGTTAAAACCGAAAGTACCAAAATACCACTAGTGAAAACCAACTAGCCAAATACTTAAACTGTGTGCCATGTCATGTCACCTCTCTCGATGGATCTTGACAATAACAACCTGCATGTGAAACTGCCAGCACTAACTTTTTCTATCAGGAACATATAGTCGTTATTATTGAACAAACTCATCAGTTTGAATATCTTCCAGAATGGTGTTGGTGTGCTAATTGTCCAGCTCAATATTTGTAATACTACCTAGCCAGTTTCTTTGGTGTCTTCCAAATACTTATTTTTTAAACACAATCTGCAACCATATTTGAGATGCATTTTTTAGTATCTACTTTGTTCTTCTAGCTGGATGGAGGCAGCCGTTCTTGACGCATGTAGTTAACATGTACTATTGCAGCTCGTAGCACCTCAACCACCTGCTGATCAACATCAAACAAGCAAAAGCTTTTGCATACATTATTTTCGGTTAATTATTAAACATTGGGCAGAAACTCAGTGGTATTTTGGGATGCCTTGGAGTTGGCCTATGTGAAGAGGTAAGGTCATTTTTGTCTTTGTTTGAAAATGTTAGCCACAATTAGCCACTAGTGGTATTTTGGCATGAAAAACCGAAATTGAGTGGTATTTTGTTTAGTTGGTTTTTACTAGTGGTATTTTGGCACTTTAGGTTTTGACTAGTGGTATTTTGGCTATTCTCTCAAAAAGATGAACACGCATTCACCAATATAAAGCAGCAGCCACTTTCCGCTGTCAGGCTCACAGTAACAAGATCATGAACAAGTTATACTTGCATGGTATATCTATATATGCTCTATATATATGCTCTAAACAGTAACAAGATCATGAACAAGCAGCAGCCACTTGCCGTTGTCAGACCACTTGCCACCCTAGGAATCAAGTACATATGATTTAGATTATTCTTCACCCATCCATGCTACTAAATAGTAGCATCATAATAAGATCAATATTCCAATTAACATCTAAGAAAACATCTGTAGACCATCCCACACTAAGATATAACTAACAATTCTAGCAACCCTACAGAGATTCAATCAGGTATAGCATGGCTACCGTTGCTGCATTCATCATCAGAGGTAGGTGCATGGTGCAACAGGCTCTGATGGCAGGCTTTGATGGATAGGGGGGCATGGTGCAGCAGGCTCTGACGGCGGAGGCGACGGGGATGGTGAAGCAGGCGGTGAGCCTGGCGAGGCGGAGGGGTGTGCAGGTGAAGGTAAGGGCAGCTGGGGCGGTGGTGGTAAAAGGAGAAGGACAGGGACGGACCTGGGAGCATGCAGTGGTGGAGGTCGGGGACAGACCTGTGGGAGATGGTGGTGGTGCAGGCGGTAGGTGCAGGCGGCTGCCCTCCTCCTCCTCCTCGGTGGCGAAGGCGACAACACGGCAGCAGTGCTAGGGATCGGATTGGGGATTGGGGATCGTCATGGGGGTGCCTCGATCTGCTCTCACGTGTGCATGTTGACGACGATTGGGGAGAGAAAGGGAACCAGAGCAAAGGGTTGGTCGACAGACAAGTGGGCCAAGTGCTTTAGCCGTGGCACACTAGGGCCAAGTACGCCACCCCAAGAAAGTTAGCCGTGGCGCACTAGGGCCAAGTGCGCCACGCCTAACCTGATACTATAGTCAGATAAAGCGGAGAGGCCCAGTTTCTAACAGGTGTCTTGACTTACCCTAGTGGTTGCAGTTCCCAGCCACTCCTGCAAGCACCCAGGTTTGAACCCTGGTGCAGTGGGTGCTAATTTTTTTTTCTGTTTTTTATTTTAAACATAATTTTAAATGTTAAAAAATTGATTTAAGGTAGAATGAAATTATAAATTACTTTTCAGTTATAATATATTTAAATGTGGCACAATAGTGGTACAAAATTGATACAAGGGTGGTACAAAATTGACTCTATATATGTTATATATTTAAATGTCAAAAGTGGTACATAAAATGACGACACGCGCGTGATTATAATAAGAGCTAGCGTTTTACAATCTTCTTTCCCTTCTTTGTCGCGGTTGAATAGATTAGCCCTGGAACTTTCATGTTTCTTCTCTCGAAAGGGCTACCTTTTTGGGTAGGGTTGTCCTTTGTCTTCTTGGGATATATGTTGCTTCATCATAGTCATCGTCATCTTCAATCTTTGGATCACCGTACTGGTCAAAGTCTTGCTCGTTGGCGACTCCATCCATTCCGATGATGTTTCTTTTTCCTCTCCTCACGATAACCCGACTAGGCTTTGCCGGGCCGGTAATAAAAAAACATTGGTCCACTTTGCTAGCCAATACCCATGGCTCATTTTTCGCGACTACTTTCGCACCAACAGCCTTGGATTTGTCGGCTTCTGGTATAACCATGGTTGTGAAATACCGATCTTCTCTTTCGACACTCTTGGCCCATCTAACACGGAACATCGGCACCTTTTCTCCATAGTAGTCGAGCTCCCATATCTCCTTGATCCTTCTGTAGAATCTTTCCTTCACGTCGTCATTGGTATAGAATTCCGACGTTACCCCAGAGTTCTGATAGTCACACTTCCTATCCTTTTCCTTCGTGTAGATTGTGTAGCCATTGATTTCGTACGCCTGGTAGGTCATCAGGCTACGCATCTGTCCCTGCGACAAGGCGGATATGATGTTTTCCTCCGCAGAAGCAGAATCCGTTTGCGGGGGACTATCTAGGAGTGTCTCACTGAACCAACGCGTGAAATCGGAGTTGTGCTCTTTGATTATTTGTCCCTTTGTCCTCTTCTGGCCCCGATCACTATACTTCTTCTCAATAAACTGTTTGTGCTTTTGTACCCAAGGATCGACCACTTCTATATGTTGTAGCGCGACTAGGTTTGCTCTATTAAAATCTGTGAGTCGACCATCGAAGTCCACATGCATTACGCGGCGACCCTCTCGGTGACCCGATCCATCGAGTCTGCCAATGTGCCTGTTGATGGAAAGACCAACAGGGTTCCCGATGTCTAGATAATTCGTGCAGAAAGAGATGCACTCTTCGGCTAGAAATCCCTTGGCTATGCTTCCATCTGGACGGGACCTGTTGTGGACGTGTCCTTTGATGTGTCCATTCATCCTTTCGAAGGACATCATGCTGCGGAGAAACATAGGCCCGAGTTGGACGATATCCTCCACGATATGGACCAGCAGATGCACCATAATGTCGAAGAATGCAGGCAGGAAGTAGATCTCAAGCTCGCATAGTATCACCACGATCTCCTCTTGTAGCCTCTTGAGCTGATTCACGCTAATCGACTTTCGAGAGATGATGTCAAAGAATTTATAGAGCCCAAACAACGTTTCACGGACGTGCTCGTCCATTATCCCTCGTAGTGCAACCGGAAGTATCTGTGTCATTAGCACGACACAGTCATGAGACTTCATTCCACTGAACCTCTGCTTCGCCTCGTCTAGGTATCTACTTATCTTGCCCGCGTAGCCGTAAGGAAATTTGACTCCTAGGAGGCACTTGAAAAACTATTTGATCTCATCCTGGCTTAGAGTGAAGCACGAAGGGGGACAATAATATTCGTTCTTCTTGACCTTTTTACCCTTTCGACGACCTTGTGTCGCCTCCAACTGATCATTGTCATCATCCTGATCATCTGGAGTAGTGCGTCCTCCATGAAGATCATGCCTAATGTCCATGAGTATCAAGTCGTGTCTTGCTTTCGGACCATCTTTCGTCCTATCCGGCATGTTGATCAGGGTGGTGACCAGACTCTCGCACACGTTCTTCGTGATATGCATGATGTCAAGGCTAGGAGGCGTGCGGAGGATCTTCCAGTATGGCAACTCCTAGAAAATAGACCTCGTTTTCCATACCTTCAGCAACGGCTTATCTGATTGTTGCCTCTTTTGCTTCTTTCTCGGCTTAGGACACTCTTTCCAGTTTCCTAGTAAATCATCGATTTCTTCGCCACTTCTCCGATCTGGAATTCCTCGGATCTCTGATTTCCCATCGAACAGATCTCCACATTTTCTCCATGGGTCGTTCTTGCGAAGCCACCTCCGATGCCCCATGAACACGGTTTTTGAATACCCAGGATCTCTCTCTAGTTGGATATAGGTTGTGTTATCCATGCACCTAACGCATGCGAAGAATCCTTGGATCACTTGCCCCGAGATATATCCGCAACCAGGATAGTCTTGCACCGTAGTGAAAAACACGGCTCTCATAGTAAAATAATCTTGTGTGGTAGCGTCGTACGTATTGGCTCCGGCTTCCCATAACGTGGCTAGCTCCTCTTTCAACAGGACGAAATACAGATTGATGTCGGTACCACTTGTTTTGGCCCTTGAATTAGCATACTCATTTGTATGTACTTCTTCTTCATGCACAACCATGGAGGGAGGTTGTACATCCATACAAACACGGGCCACGTGCTATGCGTGCTGCTCTGACCGCCGAACGAATTGAGTCCATCGGTGCTCGCACCTAGCCTGGCGTTCCTTGAATCCCCCCTGAATTCTGGAAATTCGAGGTCCAGTGCTTTCCACTAGCTAGCATCTGAAGGGTGCGTCAGCATCTCGTCCTTTTCCGTATCATCATCTGTCTTCTTTCTTTTCGTGTGCCAGTGCATGAGCTTTGCTTCCTTAGGGTCTGTGAAATACCGCTGCAGACGAGGAGTGATAGGAAAGTACCATACCACTTTTCGAGGAGCTTTATTCCCTTTCTTGTATCCACTGACGCCACACACTGGACATGTGGTTCTCTCTGCATCCTCGCCCCGATAAATGATGCAATCATTGATGCATACGTGGTATCTAACATGCGGTAGATCGAGAGGACACATGATTTTTTTGGCCTCCTCGATACTAGTTGGACACATGTTTCCCTCTGGAAGACAATCGTGCCAGAATGTCATCATATCGTTGAAGCTTGCATCGGTCCATTTGTGTTTTGCCTTCATCTCCATAGCCTTTACCGTTACATTCAAGCGGGTATTATCGGGCTTGCATCCTTCATACAATGAAGTAACCACGTCTTTCTCAAGTTGCATAAGCTTGGCTTTCTCTCTAGCGGCAGCTCTTGCATTACTCGTTTGCTTGAGTAGAAGTTCTTGAACATAAGGGTCATGTACCCAGCCTGGAGATATTGGTCCATCTTCTCCGATGATGTCTAGATCTTCATGATCATCCTGATCTGCTTCAGCATCTTGATCTTGGCCTCATGTGTTTGTAGATGCTCTCATGTGTTTGTAGATGCTCTCTTGTGTGTAGTGTAAGTGAAGTTGGGGAAAGTGAAGAAGAAGAAGAGAGGGGAAAGTGATGAGGTGGTTGGGCCGGATGGCCATGTGCTGATACAGTGCGACATAGCCGTGGCGCACATGACCCCATGCGCCACAGATGATCTTTGTAGCCATGGCGCACATGCTGTCCATGCGCCACGGGCAAGTTGGCCGAGACTTGCGGGTTGACCACACTCCACTTGCCCGTGGCGCATGGAAACTTGCCCGTGGCGCATGGACAACATGTGCGCCACGGCTACAAAACACAGTGAGATTGACAACCTCATCGCAAGTTGGGGACAAAGTTCTGTGGTTGTGTTGTGCAGGTCTCCACGTTGCTACTAGCACCGGTAGTGCGCCCTGCCAAGGCTCAGCTAGTAACACCTTTGGGATGTTTCCTTGCTCCTACTGGTTCGATTAAACCTTGGTTTCATAACTAAGGGAAACTTGCTGTTGTGCTCATCATACCTTCCTCTTAGGGTTCCCAATGAGATCTACATCAACACCGAGCCATCAGTTGCCTACTTGTGGCCCACTCCAGGACGGTGCGCCACGGCTATTTGCCCATGGCGCACTATCCAGCATGTGCGCCATGGCCTGGCGGATTACGTATAGCTGTTTTCCTGGTAGTGGACGCCGTCCGCCTCGCCTCCTCACGACGCGCGTGCGCGCGTGCTTCGCGGGTTGCGGGAATCTCGCCGAGCCGAGCTTTATTTTTGCTAGTCGGGAAAATTAATTATGATTCATTAACGGACGCATTAATTAATCAGCCGTTTCTAGTCTTTATGGGACGTGGGCTATTACTGACTCAGACGTGGGCTGAGACCTATATAAGCCTCTGTGCTTAACCTAATCGGCACGACATACACACGCGTCTCCTTCCAGTCTATTGTGCCGCTGCCTTCGTCTTCCCCATCCTGGCTTGCGGCATGCACCACAGATCGGGACAGTAGGCCTCCGGAACCCCGCCTTCTTGTGAGCCTGTACTGGTGAGGGATGATCAGGTTTTTGGGGAGCGCTTCCGCGCCACTACTAACACAATCACGGACGACTCCTTCCTCGACGAGGACTTCTTCCCGGACATCAGCAGCCTCTACATCGACGACATGGCTAACGACGCTGCCACCACCGCTGCAGCTACTGCTGCTGCTACCGCTGCTCTACCGTACGTAATACCGAACTTTCTATTTGAGATTCTGCTAGAGTTCCTTATTCTAGCGTTTGGTGTAGATGTGATAGGTTTATCTCATTTAGATGTAACCTGGTCATCTACTTTGTTGATCTGCATGATTAGTTTTGTTACTGTCTGTATGATCATGCTTTATCCGTTTATTATTCAGATTAAATCATATGGATTATTTCTTATATTTTCAACAGAATGAAGGGAGTATGTGCAAATCTATTTGGTAAGATGAACCAGGAGGAGAAGCGTGTAGAGAATTATGTTCTACCGAGTTACCATTATGAATAGATATCATGCTTAAGAAAGTAAGGAGAGATCGTATGCAAACAGATGTCTTCATTCTCAAATAAAAAAGATTATGTTCATAATTTGTTCAAGATTTTCTTTAATTAATCAAAAAAAATAGTTTTGGTCTTGGGATCTATCTTTTTTAAGCATGACCTCTCTTCTATTTTCCTATTCAAGAATATCTCGAAAAGATTATGATACAAACTATTTAACCACAGTTAAGACATTTGAACATATTATAAAATCAGTTAAGACATTTATGTGAAGGAATGCAATTTTCATTCTAGACACATCTTTTGAGCATTCCATGTTGTCTCCAAAATTATATAAAGATGAAAGAGCATGGAGTCCCATGTTTGTTTTTTGTAATTAATAACAATCTTTATGAAGTAATGTTTGCATTAAGTTATAGTTGTAGGTGTGTCCATAAGTAAAACATGAAGATTATATGTTGGATTCAAGGTTAAAAGAAGGATAAAGTTGAGCCTATTGCAAGCATGTCTTGAAGAATGGGTGAGAGGTCATGTTTACCTTCAAGAATACATCATCATTATGAAGTGAGAAGGAAAATACAAAGTTGATAAATACAAAGTACAAGTTCAAGATGACCATATAGAAGAGATCATATGCTTGAATCTTATCATACATTTGATAGTAATGGGAAGGAAATGGTATACGATTACCCTAGATCATATTGTTGTTCTATCCCTAATATGGGTCTCAGTAGGGGGGTCTGTAAAGTAGTTATGATCCCTGAGTGTCCAGTGGTTGTGGCTACTTGAGGAGGAGGGAGTGGAATGTGTGCCTTATTTTGGTGTGTTCCCGATGAGTGCAATGGGATGGTGATGGAGAATAGTGCACCGGTTTAGGGTGAATTTTCTTGCTGTTGTAGCCCCGTAGTTGTCTCATCCCATGTTTCCCTCATTGACGTGACATCATGGTGATGTTCGTTTGTCGACATGGTACAAGTGCGGGTAGGATGCACTGCCATCCCCCAACTTCCAACCATCATCTGTTAGATCCCACAAGAAGTGTCTTCTGATGGTCCCATGTTCGTTTGTTTGTTTGGCACTACGTATTTTTCTTTCTCTTTCACTCCAAACCTTTTCTCCATGGTCGCCTAAGGGGGATTGTAAGGATTTTTCAAGGTCTATGAGGTAGAGGTGGCATTAATGGCATCGAGAGAGGATTATGGCTAAGAAAGATTGCTCTAGCTAGGTTTGTATGTACATTCCAATGCCAGTGACCCTATGGACACCATTTCCTCGCTTGGGGATCCATCATCGAGCCTTTCTTGACCTTATCATGAACTTATGCTTCTAGATGAAAATATATATACTTTTGGATACGGCAACAATGAAGATTTTCTTCCATTTTCCTCCCTATAGGAAATTTTCTAGACTTGACATGTGTTACTTTTCCTAGTTTTGTGATGTTCCTTGTGTAAATAGTGGAATAGTGCATGCAAATACAACTTGGTGGGGACTTCAGTGGTTGTTCGGGGCCTAATTCTATGACTCCTTTGATATTAAGTTTATTAGAGGATATAGACCAAACCTGGTTATAGGACGCCCACCCTAGACGACCCATCTCGGCTGAAAATCACGAATAGGTTAGGCTTGATCATACGATCGAGTCGGTTCTTGGCATGATTTTTGAACCCAAATGTCGGGTGGGGTCATGCTTTACATATGGGCGGGCTAAGGCGGAGGTATGGTCCAAGGCCCATCAAGATTTTCCTTTGTCCGGGCGGTTTTGGGCCTATTTTGAGTCTGAATGTCGGGCAAGGCTATGCTCAAGCTAGGTTTTTAGCATCGGGCTTTTTGGCCCCACCCAAGGTACGGCCTAGTATAATGAAGCCATGGATAACCCTCTTAATTATCTTATTTTTGGCAGTAATTGTATTCATTATATGGGTTTTTGTTGTTCTCCTTTTTGATTAAGATTCATTTTTAGATGGTAATATCATCAATGATCATTGGTTTCATTTTTGAATTTTTGGGGCTTTATGAATTGAAAAATGGGTCATAGTTTGAGCTTGTTTCTGAAATCATATATGGATATACATCGGGCCAACCCTAACTGCAACGGGCCTCACTTCACTCCATTGTTGGCCTTCTTACTGAATTTGGATCACAATATAACAAACTCCACTTTGAGACAAATTCCTTCTTGTAGCATCAACAACAATCATCTCCCTAAAGAACAAAGAAAACACTTTAGGCGCCAACAAGCACTAGAGGCTAAACAATTATACCAACTAATCTTGAACATAGATCAAGTTTAGCAACATGAACATGCTTAGTCATCATATCAACAGGACTATTGTGAGTACTGATCTTGCATACCTTTAATTTACCTTGAGCAATAATGTCTCAAACAAAATGATATTTGACATCAATGTGCTTAGGTATCTCATGAAACATCTAAGCCTTTGTATATATGGCACTTTGACTGTCATGCCATCATGTGTCCTAATGTCAGAAGAACCAATGCCAATAATATGGCAAGGGTTGTCACTCCACACACACGCACATAATCTCCAATCTGCGCAAACTCATATAAACTAAACTAATATTTGTTACAGAAAATATGAAACGAACATGTAGTATCAAGTATCTATTCATCATCACAAGAAACACAAGCAGCAAAAAAGTCTAGACATTCACCATCATAATTTTCTCTAGAAACAACAAAAGCCTTACCATCACCAACACATTTATTTGGTTGGTAAGTATCGTTCCTTTTCTCCTTGTTCTGCAAATTCAAACAATCCTCAATCATGTGATTGTTCTTCTTAAAGTACCTATGAAAAATTTCATATCCCTTGGACTTTGAATGACATTTACCGTTCTTGCTCTTATCTTTATTGCCATATTTTTTTCCTCTACTCGGTCCTGCAATAAATCTGCAGAGCTTCTGCCTTGGACGATGACCCCTCACCTTGCACCATAATTTTCATCTTTTCCCTCTGTTTGAGGTCCTCTTGTACTTTGGCAAGGGTTATTTCATCATGGCTCAATAAAATAGTATGTCGGAAATTTGCATAGGAACTAGGTAGGGAGCATAAGAGTAATAGAGCTAAATCCTCATCATCATATTTTACCTCCATAGACTACAAGTTAGAAATAATTTATCTAAATATAGATAGATGATTTATTACCGATCCGTTTTCTTGCAGCTTATACGAGAACAACTTCATATTCACATGCATATTCTCTTAGGCCCAAGCATGCCACTGACATGGGTATGACTCATAGTGTCTCCATTGTTGGTATACCTAGTGCGGATCCAGAATAAGGCCTAAAGAGACGAACATTCTAGAGGCACTCGAAGCCTAGGAATGAGACGTGATGATCAAGGAAGAAGCCCAAGGTGAACCAACTAAGTCACATAGTTACCTTTCAAATTGTAAACCGGTCCGTACTGGACTCCGGGACCCGGTATCTCATATAAAGGCTAGGAGGAGCCAACGGGGAGGGTACCTTAACATTGTCATAGCAACTCGCTATAAGATAGATCACATCTAGTAACTCGGTGACTTTATGTTCCCCAACAATAAAGATCGGACAAGCAGGAGTAGGGTTTCCTCTACGAGGGAGTGAACTCGAGTAAATCTTGCCTTCCTTGTTTTTATGATAAGCAGATGAAATCACCAGCGCACCTCTTTCCCTGAAACCTAAGTCCATAGCAATGGACATTGTCGAGGTTATCCCTCGTCAGCCAACGATGGGCCTCGCTTTGCTCCATCGCTAACCTTCTTACTGAATTTGGATCATAGTGTAACAAAGTCCACCTTGAGACAAATTCCTTCTTGTAGAATCAACCAACAATCACATCCTTGAACAACAAAGAAAACACTTTTGGCGCCAACAACCACTAGGGGCTAAATAGTTATACCAACTAAGCTTGAACATAGCTCAAACATAGCAATAGGAACATGCTTAGTAATCATATCAAAATTATTAGCATGAGCAATTATCTTGCATACATTAAGTTTATCTTGAGAAACAATGTCCCAAACAAAATGATTCTTGACATTAATGTGCTTAGTTCTCTCGTGGAACATCTTATCCTTCGGTATATGGCACTTTGATGGTCACAAAATAAAGTAATGCAAGAATCATCTCCACAAAGCTCAGAAAACAAACATTTCAACCAAACAAATTCTTTGTAAGCTTCAGGAATAGACATGTATTCGGCTTTAGTGGTAGATTGGGCAACAATAGCCTGTAACGTTTCCTTCCGTCTAACATCACAACCACCAACATTAAAAACATAACATGTGAGGGATCTTCTCTTATCCAAATCAGTAGCAAAATTTTAATCCACATATATAGCCAACGAGTCCCTCATCAGTCTTGTCAAACTTTAAACAAGCATTGTAAGTGCCAGGAAGGTACCTAAAAACCCACTAAACAGCTTTCCAATGTTCTTTACCAGGATTAGCCATGTATCTACTGATCAAACTCTTCGCATAAGATAAATTAGGACGAGAACAAACCATGACATACATCAAAGAACCAACATCACTGGAATATGGCACCTTTGATATGTACTCAAACTCTTCATCGGCAGTAGGACATTGAGAAACTGAAAGACTTTGTACTATGCATATTAAAATGACTGAGAACTTTCTCAATGTAACTTTGCTAACTAAAAAATAACAAACTAGATTTTTTGTCTCGGGTAAGATCTTCTTAGCAGCACCAATATCCTTCATCTCAAACTAACTACTTAGGTGTACCTTCAAAGTAGTGATTCCTTTCTTGCTATTGGCAGCAATCAACATATCATCAACATATAATAAAAAGCATATAGGTGATCCATCAAAAAATTAATGTAGACACATCTATCATACTGTGATATCCTAATATCATGTGAGATCATAAATGAATCAAACCCTTTGTACCAATTTCTTGGAGATTGCTTCAAACCATAAAGCAATCTCTTCAATTTGTACACAAAATCTTCCTTACCAGGAACTACGAACCCTTAAGGTTGGTCCATACATATATTGTATCCTCGAGTTATCCATGTAGAAAAGCAGTCTTTGCATCTAACTTCTCAAAATCAAGATCACGCATATCCACAATACTAAAGAATGTACAAAAGAAATGCTATACAACTGAAGAGAACACATTATTATAATCAATACCTAGTATCTAACTATAGACTTTATCTACTAACCTTGCCTTATTCCTCGAAGGATCATTAGGAGACAAACCTTCCTTTCTCTTGAAGATCCACTTGCATGGGACTGTCTTCTTTTGTTTAGGAAGGGACTCAATATCCCATGTGCCATTTTTCTCGAGCAATTGCATCTCCTCTTGTATAATAGAAATCCATTCCTCATGGTCAATAGAAGCAATAACTTCATTATATGTAGTAGATTTATAATCGTTCTCCACCTATTCAGCACAACTCAAAGCATAATGAGCAAGATTGCACTCTTTGATTAAACGGGGATGGGGACCTTTGGTATGCCTCGGTCAATCAGCAGCGATGGAATCATGTGGGTGCTATAAAACAGTAGGTGAGTGATGAACAACATAATCATCAATATTTTTCTCATGTATATCTTGAACAACATCATTTTAAAAAGTTTCTTGTAGGTGATCCACCTGCACACTAACTTTCTCCTATCCTATAGGAACATGAGAAGGATTTGAGGGCAAGTTTTCACGATACATAATTGATTTATTGAAAACAACATTTCTACTCAATAAAAATCTTTTTAGTTTCGAAATTTCATAATTTATACTACCACTATTTCAAAGCTTAAGGCTTATATTTTTTTCAAAAGTCAAACTACGTAAAGTTTTACCAAGTTTTTAGAAAATAATAATAATATTTGCAATATGAAATCCATACCTTTTGATACATCATGAAACATATTTTCACATGGTATCTATATAATATCATAGTTCTTGATAGCATTTTTTTAAAGTTTGGTCAAACTTTCCGTATCTTGACTTTTCAAAAAAAATCCATAATCTTTGAAACGGAGGTAGTATGATTTATCTTCTAAACCATAACTAAGGAATATCACTTAACTCCTCGAGGCTCTAGCGTTCCATTATAAACGTGAACATATATAGTGCAACCAAAAACTCTCAACTATGAATGATCATTAGATGAACCATGCGATACCTTAATGAGAGTTTTCTTATCAAGTATAATAGAAGGTTACGTGTTGATGAAGTGGCAAGCAGTGAAGGCTGCTTCAGCCATAAACATCTGCCCATACCAAAATTGGACAACATACATCGAGCCATCAAGATGATGGTTATGTTCATGCACTCAGCCACGCCATTTTGCTGAGGAGTATAGAGGACGGTGTGATTCCTTACCATACCATTGTTACTGTAGAACTCCTCAAAATATTAGAACAAAATTCCATATCATTTTCAGTACATAGTAATTTTACCTTCCTTTTCTAACATAACTTTCTACTTAAAATCATCAAAAACATCAGATTTATGGTTCAGAAAATAAGGCTACTCTTTTCTTGAGTAATCATTGAGAATAGTAAGCATATAATTAGCACCAGCAAGAGAAGTCTTACGGAAAGGTCCCCATACATTAGCATGCACATAATCTAATATGTACTCTAGGATTAAAAGAAACATCGAACAGTGCAAAGCAGCTCAATAAAAACAAAAATCACATCAAAATTCTTGAGAAGTCCTTCATCTTCAACCTGCAGACCGTGTCGATGGTGCGCCGCCGCTGCCGCTCCTCCCTAAGCGTCCTGGCGTTGTTGGTTGTAGACGGGAAGTCACATAATGAGTAAAAAAGACCACAATCGCCTCGGAGACGAAGAAGAAGGATGAAATGCCGATGAAGCTCGATAATGGTCCAAAGATCCCCATAGAAAGAAGAAGTCATCGAGGACCACACCACTAATACGTTGCTAACGTATCCATAATTTTTTATGTTACATGCTTAGTTTTTCTCTACTTTCTTATGTTTTATCCACACTTTGGAGTACTTTTTATACACTTTCTTGGACTAACCTATTAACAAGATGCCAAAGTCAGTTGCCTGTTTTTTGTTGTTTTTGGTTCTAGGAAAGTCAGAAAAGGAATATTCTCGGAATTGGACGGGACAAAAGCCAAAGTCAGTTTTTCACCGATGGGGACACGGAGCCAGAATACGAGACGGAGAGGGGCCAGAGGACCGCTGATGACCCACAAGTATAGGGGGTGTATCGCAGTATTTTCGAGGGAAGTGAAACCCAATTTATTGATTCGACACAAGGGGAGCCAAAGAATATTTATAAGCCTTAACAACTGAGTTGTCAATTCAGCTACACGTGGAAACAATCTTGCTCACAACAGTTTATCAGTAGCAACAGTTTTGTAGTAGGAATAGTAAAGCAGCAGCAGTAGTAAAGCAAAGATAGTAGTAACAAAAGCAGTAAACAGTGGTATTCGAGTGCGGTAGGCATAGGGATGGATGGACGGGCGTTGCATGGACAAGACAATTCACATAGCAATCAGAACATAGGGCAATTGTAGATAACTAAGATAAAGCATCCAAGTACTAGACAATCCTAGGCATGTGTCCCATATATAGTCATACGTGCTTGCAATGAGAACTTGCACAACATCTTTTGTCCTGCCAGCCCGTTTGCAGCGGGGCCTCTAGGGAACTACTGGCAATTAAGGTGCTCCTTTTAATAGAGCACCAGAGCAAAGCATTAACACTCCATGAACACATGTGATCCTCACATCAAAGCCTTTTCCTTTCGGTTATCCCGATTTCTGTCACTTCGGGGCCATAGGTTCCAGACAACAACGTGTGTATACAACTTGCAGATAAGACCAAGAACAATACTATCATAATGAATCAATAACATGTTCAGATCTGAAATCATGGCACTCGGGCCCTAGTGACAAGCATTAAGCATAACAAGTCGCAACAAAGTCATAAAGCACTAATAAAAGATACTAGGCACCATGCCCTAACAATCTGATGCCATTACATGAACAATCTCATCCAATCCTACCATCCCCATAGCCTACAGCGGGGGATTACTCACTCTTAGATGGGGGAAACATGGATGGTCGATGGATAAGCGATGGTGATGATGATGGCGATGATCTCCTCCAATTCCCCGTCCTGGCAGGGTGCCGGAACGGAGTTTCTGGTGCTGTTTCGTGGAATCTGATGGTGGTGGCGGAGCGAAACTCCTTCTGGAAAAACGTCGACCCCCCCGAAGGTTTTTAGGTCAGAAGGCTCCTTATAGGCGAAGAGAGAGGCCGAGGGGGTGCCTGGGGGCCCACACCACCCCCTGGCGCGGCCTGGCCTGGCCCGCGCCAGCAGGTGGTGTGGCCACCCCTTGGCTCTTATCCGTCTCATATTCTGGCTCCTGGAGTCTTTGGGTGAAATAGGATTTTTGGCATATTTTCCGGGATTTTTCCCGAAAGTTGATTTTCTGCACAAAAAGTAGACACCAAGGCAATTCTGCTGAAAACAGCGTCAGTTTGCATTAGTTGCATCCAAATCACACAAGTATAGAGGAGAAACAATAGCAAAAGTGTTCGGGAAAGTAGATACGTTTTGGATGTATCAACTCCCCCAAGCTTAGCTTATTGCTTGTCCTCAAGCAATTCAGTTGAAAACTGAGTGCGATAAAAGGACTTTCACGAACACATTTGCTTTATATGATGTAAATATTCTAATAGTCATTGCAAGCTATGAAGAGATTTCAACTCAAGAATAATAAGTAGCACGAAGCACGAACATAAGCAATATTACAATGCTCATAGAAAGGTATGATAGAGTGGTATCTCGCTTGCCTTTAATTATGAATGTCAAGGCACCTCTAAAGTTCAAGTGATGACTAGAAGTAAAGATATCAAGGATACAAGCATCAAAGTCATAACACAAATAATCAAGTATTGGAACAAACACAAATAATGACAACTATGCTCTCAAGAAGGTGATCAAATAATATGTGGAGACTCAACAAGTAGAAGAAAAAGGTTTTGAATAATTTTGAAAGGCTTCCAAATGCTGAAAGTATGGTACTCGTTAGCTTTGAGCTCTCATTGCCCCTATCATAAGCATATTAAATGTGGTTAAGGTGAAAGTGACACAACTAAGAGGATATGCTTGACAAGTTATAAATCGAAGTCTCACGCCCCTTACTTACGAAGACCGATCCTCATGCTACTCAACTTCAGTCACAAGTAAGCTCTTGTCATTGTAGGTATATACGTATCATAGAGAACCGCCAATGGGGTACCCCTTGCACATGACACGGGAGCTATCCCATAATCAAAATACAAGTCAAGGAGACAATGAGCATCTCGGCGATCTTTTTATTTACTATGTGCATAGATTTTTATTGAGGATGCTTCATAGAATGCTCATTATGGTTATGCTGCAAGTTTCCACCATGATTAGGCATGGCTTAGGCTAGCGGCCCAGGCATTTCTCTAACATACATACAAACTCCATGATCTTACAAGTTCCACTTTTATTTCACACCGCCGGGATCCATAAGCAAAAGAACATGATATCAACTAGGTACAAAGTACCTATGAAGCGTTGAAAGCGTCCCCATGATACATGGTTCTGCTAACTTCAACTCATAAAGCGCAAGTATATGCGCAACAAAGAAGGACGCAATGGTTTAGGTTTATTAAATGCAAGAAAATAAAGTGTGCCATCAAGTTCGTGAGAGCTTTACTAACTAACTTTCTCATAACAAGCAAACATTTTATTTGGAAGAAAACAAGGCATATTGAATATGCACGGAGGTAGCAAATGATGCTAATGGGTAGGTATGGTGGACACTTTGGAAATATTTGGTTTAGGGAGTTGGAAACTTGAGTAAAACACTCAGTGGAAGTGAAGGCTAGCAATAGTAAGGGAGCAACAAACGAGAGAGCAATAGCTGTCATTATCATGCTTGCAACAAAACAGGACTACTCATGGCATGAAAGTGATTCAAGATCCTCAAGGCAAAATAATTCATCAAGGCTTAGCTGATTATCACAGTCATGTGCATGCATGAGCATGTGCCAAGTCAATCAAATGAAACATTTAGAGGAGGATACCACGGTGTCATACCAATTTATGAATAGAGTAATGCAAGCAAACATTCATGAGACATGCTACAAACTATTAGCGGGCTGGAGCTAATCACAAGAAAGCAAGAACTGCTAAGCATCCAAAGATAACATACACCCTACATGAACGGACTAAGCAAGCTCACAATGATGAGTATATGTAAAAAAATGAAGACAAATAGAGTTCGTTACCAGCCTCTTACCACGCCTCAAGTTGTCATTAATCCTCATTATTGCTCTTCACTTGTATGGCTTGAATAATAATATGAAACCAATAATCCACTGAGAACTGCCGAACCCTGCAGCAAACTCGCAAAAACCAAAGAAGAACGACAAATATTTTGGTGTTTTCGATTTTTAAACAAGAACCAAAAGAGAAAAACAAGCAAAGCAAAATCTTTTTGGGTTTTTTGAATAGTTCAAACAAAACAAAAAGGGAAAAGCAAACCAAGGCGAAAACAAGAAGCAAACCAAAGAGAAACAACAAAAATATTTTTGGTCTTTTTGTGTTTTTAGAAAGCAAAAGCAAAGAAGAATGAAAACTAAAAAGAGAACGAAAACATGAATATACAAAGTACCGATGCAACATGATATGGAGATGAGTGTGGTGTCAGCGTACCTCCCTCCAAGCTTAGGCTTTTGGCCTAAGTGGGTATCAATCCCAAGTTGGCCAAGATGAAGTGTCACCGTGGTACGACGAGGAGGTACCCTCGTCCTGGTGCGAGCTCGAGTACGTCCACCCGTAATGTGCGGAGTAATCATAGGAGGGCACATCCTCCTGGTGCTGCTCGTGGAAACCCAGCAAGCGAAGCTGCTCGTCCACCTCCTCCTTGGAGCGCGACCACGGTCTCCTGTCAACACTAAACAAAGCAGGATGTGGCAAAAGGATCTCCCTTTCATCCCCGTCAGTGAAAAACATCCTGTATACTAGATTGTTCAAATCATAGGTAGCAGTGACAAAGTGATGAGTTTTCATGGCAACAAAGTCAAGCCTCTGTGGTGCCAGCATAGCATCATCGGGATCCACTTAAAGACCTAATGCATTGACTACATGCGAGGCAATGATGCCCTCATAGATAGCCCCCCTAGCAACTAGGCGGCGAGCAATAAGCGAGCCAAGATTGTACCGAGTATCATTGTTGAGCGCAGCATCAAGGAATGCTAAATGATAGTTGGAGATATTACTAGTGTTCTCCCTACCCAATACACTAGTGGCAAGATAATATGCAAAGTATCTAAGAGCAGGGAGTTGGATATTTCTTATCTTTCCGCGCTGCGCCACGCGGTCATCATCATTGGTCACCCCTCGGTAAAGCTCCAACAAATCAGTGGGTCGCCCTTGAATTTTCTTCATGGTCCCTGTCATACGCACACCTACAATACTGCAAAATCTCTCCAAAGGCATGGTGAAGGGCATATCATAGATTTTAAAAGAGACAGTAGATTGATAGGGTGTGTTAGTAAATAAGAAGCTCTCAACAAAAGTTTTGGTGAGCATAGCGTATTGTGCACTCTCATCTTGCATATAAGAGGTTAAGCCAACCCTCTCAATCAGTAGCAAGAAATCATCAAGAATACCTACAGCTTGCAAGAAAGTAAAACAAGGAAAAGAGGATGGGTGAGCATCCCCTATCATCCCTTTCACTACCAATACGAGTTGCAATGAGATCTTCATTGTATGAAGGCCTAGCTTGAGAGGCTGTTCTTGAGGGCCACGACCTCCTAGGTACATCACTCTCAAATATCTCTCCAAAAGTATGGTTGTTCATGCTTGGTATTCTGAAATTTAAACACCTATTAAACAAGTGATTGCAAAGTAAATATAATGAAGGATTCTACTCATAGGGACTTGCAAGTGGCCTAAACATGCATCAAAACTATATCTCTAAGCATCAAACAAGCTTACAAGCTCTCATAACCAGTCACCTACATCAGCAAAATACTCACCATATAATCCACTAAACACAAATCTACTTGGACAAGGGGAGGAGTCACATACCAAGGAACAAATGCTCCAAATTTCAGCAAGAAAGATGGGCTAAGCAAGGAGATCGAAGAAATCGAGAGCAAGCACAGAAATAATGCGATTTTGAGCTATGAACTGGAGCTTACTCAGGAGAGAGAAGAGAGTGGCAGGTGAGAGAGTAAGTGGGGGGGCCAGGGGTGGCCCACACCAGGGCATGGCGCCACCCAGGGCTGGTCGCGCCACCACATGGTGTGCCTGCCTGGTGGGCCCCCCTGGTACCTACCAGGTACTCCTCTGCCCCTTTTTTCACGTAAAAATTTAATATGAATTTTCTAGAATTTTTTGAGACACTTTATTTTTGGGCTTTTTTCAGAAATAGAAGAATGATTTTTCTGACAGACAATTTTTTTCTTTTGGAAACATGATGCAAGGACAAAACAAGGCTAGAACTACAGAAGTTCTAGCATGCAAGCAACTAACAACACAAAGAAAACTAAACGAAAGCAAAAACTAAAATGCAAAGGACAGAAATAAACGGAGATAATCATAGTGAAAACATTGTTTTGTTCAATGGAATCCTTTTGTTAGCAAGGTTGATCAAGTCTTGCTACCAAAACAATTGCATATGAAACAAAACTTTGTACTCCACTAATGATTATGTTACCTTAACCTTGATAGCAATGGTCCCAATCATAATAGTTTCAAATTTTTCTCTTGGTATGGGACAATATATTTCTCCAACTTGAATGCCTTCAACATGTTCAATTGAATTCAGACCATAAGTCCTTTCAATCTTCTTGGGGAAATAGACAGTATGTTCCTTGTCATTAACATTGAAGGTCACCTTTCCTTGATTACAATTAATAACATCTCCTGCAGTATTAAGAAAAGGTCTCCCAAGAATAATAGACATATTATCATCTTCAGGCATTTCAAGCACAACAAAATCAGTTAATATCAAACAATTGTGAGCCACCTGAACAGGTACATCCTCACATATGCCCACAGGAATAGTGGTAGATTTATCAGCCATTTGCAAAGATATGTCAGTTGGAATCAATTTTTCAAGCTGAAGCCTCTTATAGAGAGAGAAAGGCATAACACTAACTCCAGCTCCCAAATCACACAAAGCAGTTCTAACATAACTGTTCTTAATAGAGCAAGGGATAGTTGGAATCCCTGGGTCTCCAAGTCTCTTAGGAACCTTACCGTTGAAGGAATAATTAGCAAGCAAAGTAGAAATTTCTTCATTAGGGATCTTCCTTTTATTCGAGACAATGTCCTTCATATACTTTGAGTAAGGAGGCAATTTAATAGCATCAGTCAAAGGAATTTGCAAGAATAAAGGCTTCATCCACTCACAAAACTTATTATAGTGTTCATCTTCTTTTGACTTGTGTTTCTTATCAGGGAAAGGCATAGGTTTTTGGACCCAAGGTTCTCTTTCACTACCATGTTTCTTAGCAATAAAATCTACTTTAGTGTATTTAGTATTATTAGTGTGGTTTTCAAGTTCTTCTTCAACTTTTTCTTCATTAGGCACTTCATTTTCTTCATTACCACTTTCAGTTTCAGCATCAGAGATAGATATACTATTAGGATCTATAGCAGGTTCAGAGGGTTCTACAACAGTTTTATGTTTCTTTTTCCTTTTCTTACGAGTAGAACCACTATTTTCAGCTTGTTGAGAATCCTGCTCAATTCTTTTGGGATGCCCCTCAGGATATAGAGGATCCTGGGTAGCAGCACCACTTCTAGTTCTAATTTCATAAGCATGTTTTTCTTTAGCAGCATTAACTAGAAAGTCGTTTTGCACTTTAACAAGTTGGTCTATTTGAGTTTGAACCATTTGAAGGTGTTTAACAATCATTTTAACATCATTGGAGGTTCTTTCCACAATATCTTTCAACTCAACAATAGCTCTAGTGTTTTCCATTAGATGATTTTGCACCCTTTTATTAAAGTTATCTTGCTTAACAATAAAGATATCGAATTCTTCTAAGCATTGATCAGGAGGTTTAGAGTAAGGGATATCACCTTCATCAAAGTGTTGGAGAGAGTGTACCTCAATAGTGGGTGAGTAGGGAATAGGCTTACATAATTCTCCTATAGGAGGTAAATTCTTGACATCTGTAGCTTTAATTCCCTTCTCCTTAAGACATTTCTTAGCTTCTTTCATCACTTCATCATTTAATTCAATAACTCCCCTCTTCTTTGATGTTGGAATAGGCACATGAATAGATGGTTCAAGTACAATTACTTCAAGTATAGCTTGTTTAGGAGGAGTCCAATCTTCATAATTCTTGATTATTTTAGCCATTAATTCCTCAGCTTCCTTCGGAGTCCTATTCCTGAAAACACAATCAGCACAACTATCCAGGTATGTCCTAGATTCTTCGGTTAGTCCATTATAAAATATATCAAGAAGCTCATTCTTAGGTAATGGACTTCCAGCCTGTGCATGAATCAGAGCACAAAACCTTGCCCAAGATTCGGGCAATACCTCTTTTTCTCCCTATTTGAAATCAAAAAAGTTCCTGCAAAATAGCATGTCTAGCACTGGGAGGAAAATATTTCTGCAGGAAAGTACTAATCAAGCACTCAGGGCTATCAATAGATCCAGGAGGTAGATTACTAAACCAAGTTTTAGCTTCTCCTTGCGGTGAAAAGGGAAAAATCTTAGCAACAAAGTAAGTACGCATCTTAATATCATCAGAAAACAAGCCACTCATGGTAGAAAGTTCATTCATATGTGCTACCGCACTTTCATTCTTAGTCCCACAAAAAGGTTCTTTCTCGACAATAGCTATGTAAGATAGATCGAGAGAAAAATCATAATCTTCATCTATAATGTTTGTGGGAGAAGCAGCAAACTTAGCATCAAGAGACAATTTGGGTCTAATAGTACGCCTCTCAAGGAGACTCTTAGCAGCGCTCCTATCATGGGTGTTCTTACATTCTTTAATAAACTCAACGGTCATCTAAACATAATCTTCTTCAATATCATAACTCTCACTAGACTCAGGTGAGCTAACAGGCGTAGTAGTGTCTTCATTAGGAGTTTCGGTATTTCCAGCTATAGTTCTAGCAATCGTAGCATCTAGGAAAGGACCTAATGAACCACTCTTATCAAGCACAGTAGAAGCAGCATCAGAAGTTTCAGATTCAGCAGTAGTAGCAGTGTGTGTAGCATGTGTATGTGGTGGTGTAACGAGCTTACTTATAACAGATGGTGAATCAAGAGCAGCAGAGGTGTTTAGAACCGTATCTCTCCTTGTAGTGGATGGTAAAATAGGAACCTTGACATCACCAGACTTACCCATGATGGATGGATAGCAGCGAACAATAGAGAATCCAAGTGAACTTGATAAATAGTCTTGATGACCCACAAGTATAGGGGGTGTATCGTAGTATTTTCGAGGGAAGTGAAACCCAATTTATTGATTCGACACAAGGGGAGCCAAAGAATATTTATAAGCCTTAACAACTGAGTTGTCAATTCAGCTGCACCTGGAAACAATCTTGCTCACATCAGTTTATCAGTAGCAACAGTTTTGTAGTAGGAATAGTAAAGCGGCAGCAGTAGTAAAGCAAAGACAGTAGTAACAAAAGTAGTAAACAGTGGGATTCGAGTGCGGTAGGCATAGGGATGGATGGACGGGTGTTGCATGGACAAGACAATTCACATAGCAATCAGAACATAGGGCAATTGCAGATAAATAAGATAAAGCATCCAAGTACTAGACAATCCTAGGCATGTGCCCATATATAGTCATACGTGCTCGCAATGAGAACTTGCACAACATCTTTTGTCCTGCCAGCCCGTTTGCAGCGGGGCCTCTAGGGAACTACTGGCAATTAAGGTGCTCCTTTTAATAGAGCACCAGAGCAAAGCATTAACACTCCGTGAACACATGTGATCCTCACATCAAAGCCTTTCCCTTCCGGTTATCCCAATTTCTGTCACTTCGGGGCCATAGGTTCCGGACAACAACGCGTGTATACAACTTGGAGATAAGACCAAGAACAATACTATCATAATGAATCAATAACATGTTCAGATCTGAAATCATGGCACTCGGTCCCTAGTGACAAGCATTAAGCACAACAAGTCGCAACAAAGTCATAAAGCACTAATAAAAGATACTAGGCACCATGCCCTAACAATATGATGCCATTACATGAACGATCTCATCCAATCCCTACCATCCCCATAGCCTACAGCGGGGGATTACTCACTCATAGATGGGGGAAACATGGATGGTCGATGGAGAAGCGATGGTGATGATGATGGCGATGATCTCCTCCAATTCCCCGTCTCGGCAGGGTGCCTGAACAGAGTTTCTGGTGCTATTTCGTGGAATCTGATGGTGGCGGCGGAGCGGAACTCCTTCTAGAAAAACGTCGAACCCCCCCCCCCCCCGAAGTTTTTAGGTCAAAAGGCTCCTTATAGGTGAAGAGAGAGGCCGAGGGGGTGCCTGGGGGCCCCACACCACCCCCTGGCGCGGCTTGGCCTGGCCCACGCCAGCAGGTGGTGTGGCCACCCCCTGGCTCTTCTCCGTCTCGTATTCTGGCTCCTAGAGTCTTTGGGTGAAATAGGATTTTTGGCATATTTTCTAGGATTTTTCCTGAAAGTTGATTTTCTGCACAAAAAGTAGACACCAAGGGAATTCTACTGAAAACAGCGTCAGTTCGCATTAGTTGCATCCAAATCACACAAGTATAGAGGAGAAACAATAGCAAAAGTGTTCGGAAAAGTAGATACGTTTTGGACGTATCAACCGCCACACCACCTGGCCGCGTGGCCAGGCCTGGCCCGTGCAAGGGGGTGGTGTGGCCGCCTAGGGCACCCCCTCGGCCTCCCCTTTCGCCTATAAGATGCCTCCGATACAGAAACCCTAAACACCCGATCAAAATTCCACGAAAGAGTCTGTAGCCGCCATCATCTCTATCCCTAGATCAGGAGGGATCTGAAGCTCTTCCCGGCACCCTGCCAGAGGGGATAATTCACCCTGGAGGCCTTCTTCATCACCATGCGAGCCTCTAGTGTGATGCGTGAGTAGTTCATCCTTGGACTACGGTTCCATGTAGTAGCTAGATGGTTGGTTCTCCTCCTTTGTGCTATCATGTTTAGATCTTGTGAGCTCCGTTCATGATCAATATCATCTATTTGTAATCCTACATGTTTTGTTTGCGGGGATCCGATGGATATTGAGATGCTATTTCAGATTGATTATTGGTTCTATCATGTCTTTGTTATTTGTGATCTTGCATGCTCTCCGTTGTTAGTAGATATCTTGGCCGAGTAGATGCTAGCAACTCCAAGAGGGAGTATTTATGCTCGATAGTGGGTTCATGCCTCTAGTAATCTGGGGAAGTGACAGAAATCTCTAAGGTACTAGATGTGCTGTTGCTACTAGGGAGAAAACATCAATCCTTTGTTCATAGAACAATTGTATTGTTTACTTTACACGCAATGCGTAATGCAATTATCTGTTGCTTGCAACTTAATACTAGAGGGGGTTCGGATGATAACCTGAAGGTGGATTATTAGTCATAGATGCAGTTGGATTACGGTCTATGTATAATATTGTAATACCCAATCAAATCTCATAGGAGTCAAGATGATTAGTATATGCATGTATGCTTTCTCGATGTTTGTCAATTGCCCCGCTGTAATTTGTTCACCCAACATGTCATCTATCTTAAGGAGATCCACCAATAGTGAACTATGGACCCCGGTCCTTTCTTTTACCATCCATCTACAACTGTTTACTGCTTTCTGTTGACTTTCTGCAAGCTTTTACTTTCGTCCACACAATACGTTTAATCTTTTGTTTTCAGCAAAACCGGTGAGATTGACAACCTCACTGTAAGTTGGGGGAAAAGTTCTGTGGTTGTGTTGTACAGGATTCCAAGTTGGCAACAACATCTTGGAGGTGTTCCCTTGCTCCTACTGGTTCGATAACCTTGGTTTCATAACTAAGAGAAACTTACTGTTGTGCTCATCATACCTTCCTCTTGGGGTTCCCCAACAAGCTCGACATCAACCACGAGCCAGCAAGTATTTTTCTGGTGCCGTTGCCAGGGAGTCAAGGACATCTTCACAAGGGGAGTCCCTCATAACCAATATCTTTACTTTGTTTTATTTGTTTTTCTTAGTTTATTTCTGCTTTGTTTGCTTGTTCTTTTTATCAAAAATATAATTTTTTTTAGTTCCTACTATAGTTGTTATCCTCGTTGGTTTGTTATTGTCTTGCTTTATCATGCTTTCTATCAATGGTTGGTTTCTTTGAAATTGAATCTTATTGGCAAGGTGGGTTCACGAAAGAACAAAAATATTATTATAAGGAACACCGCTTGTCAGAAAAAGGGAAACACTTATGGGAACAAATTAATGAATTATATACCATCGCTAGAAACATGTGCTCTACTTATAATGTTACTTATTGCGTTGATAAATCTTGTTGCTGTAAGAGGTATAAACACCTCCCTTTTCAATGTGAGTATAATGATGATGTTACCATATCTTCTTATGTTAAGGGAAATTATGACTTTTATGATGTGGAACAAATTGAAGAATTTATTGCTTGGAAGGGTGCATTAGAACTTGCTTATTTGCTTGAAAATATTGACGATGCACCTTATAAATATAAGGTTTATGATATACTTAAATTTTGCTTTGATAATTACAAGGAAGAAAATGGCTATATTCTTGAATATCTTAATAGATGCTCTCCACCAACGGAAGAGACTAATGCCTTGCAGGAGCCTATGGAAGAAGAAATTGCTGAAACTGGAAGCTCATTGGATGAGAAGGAGGAGGAGAGTGATGATCAAGAGAAGGAAGAATGGATCTACCCATTCCTACCTTCTAATGAGAGTAACTCTTTATCCCTTACATTATTTGATTGTCCCCCATGCTTACCAAAGGAGGATGAATGTTATATTCCTGTGGATTCTCTTGAAAAATCTACTATGGGTAAAACTTGTGATAATAATTATGCTCCTGTTATCTATGATAATCCTTTATTAGTGCCTATCTTCGAAATGCATGGTACTAAAGAGTGTTGCTTAGAAAATGTTTATGATAAATCTCTAGATGATGGTCCTATATTGGTTGATAATATTAATTGTACTACTATTAAAAATGAGATTGGAGGGGTCTTGACCTTATCTTGGAACCCCATACCTCTTGAGAATGATCAGTCACCTTGTTATAAAATTGTTAAAAGTGGGTTTGAAGGTTTTAATCCCATTATTTTTGAGCTTGATAAAAATTATGTGTTTGTAGATCATGAAAAGCGTGCTTTATGTGATAGTTATATTGTTGAGTTTATTCATGAGGCTACTGAAAATTATTATGAGAGAGGAAAATATGGTTGTAGAAGTTTTCATGGTACTGAAACACCTCTCTATGTGCTAAAAGTTTTGAAGTTACTCTTGTTTTATCTTCCAATGCTTGTCACTTTGTTCTTTGTGAATTTATTTGCATACAAGATTCCTATGCATAGGAAGTGGGTTAGACTTAAATGTGTTTTGAATTTTCTTCTTAATGCTCTCTTTTACTTCAATTAAAATTTCTTATCTGAGCATCTTCTCAAACTATCATGCCTAACTTAAAGGCGTTAAAGAAAATTACTTATTGGGAGATAACCCAAAAGTTTTAGATGATTCTTAGAAGTTATTACATCTGTAATAACCGCTCCTTATCCTTTTTATTTGCTTTTTGTGCCAAGAGTAACCTCTAATGAGAGAGAAGTAATGCTTGGGAAAGTTGCTGTCCCGAAACAGATTTTTGTGTTTCACCGTAAAAATTCGTGTAAAATCTCTGTACGTCTTTTTGAGGCGTGAATTTTTGTGCTTCTGCCCCAGGTTGTTATATAACTTTCGTTAGTTCAAGACTTTTTGATTTGAGCAACAGAAGGTCTTCGTAAAAATTGGTTTTTACCTGCTTGTCTGTTTTGACAGATTTCTGCCATTATTTGCATTTGCTTCTTGTTGGTTCCTTTTTGGGTTCTCTTTGGGGAATTGAGCTTTTCAAGGGAAGTGCTTCAGTAGCTTGTGTTTTAATGGAAGTTTTATTGGTGTCGAAACTGAACCCAAAGACTTATTATCTTGAGTGCACTAATGTTGCTAATAAAGATTGTTTGAAGTTTTGTATGAAGGGAAAAATTTCAGGTGTATGGAGAGAATGATGTAATGAGATGAAGAATGGACTAAAGCTCAAGCTTGGGGATGCCACCCCGTGTCACGCCAAGAAATATCCAATAAGTACAAGCGTCAAAGCTTGGGGATGCCCAAGGCATCCCCTTCTTCATCAATAAAAGTCCCAGGTTTCTCCCAAACACTTCATTTTTATTGTTTCATGCACAGTTGTGTTGTTCTTGGAGCGTCTTCTTTTTTTGCTTTTGGTTTTCGTTTGCTTGGTTTTCTTAGTTTGCTGAATAAATTGGTTGGACCCCCTCTTTCATGCATTGGTTTTCTTAGTTTGCTGAATAAATTGGTTGGACCCCCTCTTTCATGCATTGGTTTTCAAATAGTTTGGTTTGGATTGGAAAAGAGTAGGAAAGTTCATGCTTAAGTGGTAAAAGGAGTTTTTTTTTGACTGTGGCCTATGCTTTGTCATGCCATGCTTGATATTGTTTTGGCTTTATGATTAGTGATCTTTATTGTAGCATGACATGTTATAAACAATTGAGATTGCTTGATGTGCCTTGGAAGAATCATGCGTTGTTTTAGCATATTAAAGCATAAGTATTGTGGTATTCTCCTTTGATGCTTTATTTGGGTTGACTTGGCGTATGCTCACACCATGTTATGACTATTCCAAGTCACCATAAGCCTTTATGATCCTTTAGTTTTCGACTTGTAATATCACTTTATGCTTTGATTAATGATGTTTTGTTGCTTTGCATGATTATGGCCATTATTGCTCTCTTAGTTGGTCGCTCCTAGTCTTTTGCTAGCCTCCATAACCAAGTATGAGTTCCACTCATGCATCGAACTCCTAAAATCAAGTTATTCCAAAGAGTCCACCATACCTACCTATTAGCATTTTCTATTCCAAGTATATTCATGTTTTTATCTACCTTCCGAATTAAACTTGTTATGTGAAAATTAGTGATTAAAGCTCTCATGAACTTGATGGCACACTTTACTTTCTTGCACTTAATAAACTTGAACCATTGCGTCCATCTTTGTTGCGTATATGCTTGCACTTATAAGTTAAAGTTAGCAGAACCATGTATCATGGGAAATGCTTTCAACATTGCACTTGTACATTATACCTAGTTGATATCATGTTATTTTGCTTATGGATCCCGACGGTGTGAAATAAAAGGGTAACTTGTAAGATCATGGAGTTTGTATTTATGTTAGAGAAATGCCTAGGCCGCTAGTCTAAGCCATGTCTAATCATGGTGGAAACTTGCAGCATAACCATAATGAACACTCTATGAAGCATCCTCAATAAAAACCTATGCAAATAGCAAATAAAAAGATCGCTGAGATGCTCATTGTCTGCTTGCCTTGTCATTTTGATTATGGGATAGCTCATGTATCATGTGCAAGGGGTACCCGTTGGCGGTTCTCTATGATACATATGTACTTACAATGACAAGAGCTTACTTGTGACTAAAGTTGAGTAGCATGAGGTTTGGTATTCGTAAGTAAGGGGCATGAGATTTCAACTTATAACTTGTCAAGCATATCCTCTTAGTTGTGTCACTTTAACCTTAATCACCTAAATATGCTTATGATAGGGGCAATGAGAGCTGAAAGCTAATAAGTACCATAATTTTTGGAAGCTCTTTATGAAACTTGAATCCCTACTTTCTTCTATGAAGGCCTTTTTTTTAACTTTTATGTTGAGTCTCCACCTTCTATATTTACACACCTATTAAGAGAGCATAGTGGCCATTCTTAGTTCTATGTGCATTGTCCCAAGACTTGTTGATTGATTCATAACTTTGATATTGCTTGTTCTTAAACTATTTGTATCCAGTCACTCTTATGAACTTTGAAGGTGTCCTATGCCTTTATGTTTGCTACTCTATGAGGGACAAGCTGAATGCCACTATGCTATGTTTTCTTTATGTGAAACAAATAAACGTCTTGCAAAGCATTGTTATTCATGAATCTTTTGTTTGTGCCTTTTCATGTTGCAACGTAGTTGCTATGTCTTATTGTTAGAACTTTATGTTTCATGTTATGTTGAAGTACTATGATCCTAGCTATCAATGTTTTACAAATACTTTGATCAATTTTATGATGGTGCATGTCACCTAAAAAATATTCTTTATTTTTATCACTTACCTACTCGAGGACGAGCAGGAGTTAAGCTTGGGGATGTTGATACGTTGATAACGTATCCATAATTTTTGATGTTCCATGCTTGGTTTTTATCTACTTTCTTATGTTTTGTCCACACTTTGGAGTAATTTTTATACACTTTCTTGGACTAACCTATTAACAAGATGCCATAGTGCCAGTTGCCTGTTTTCTGTTGTTTTTGGTTCCAGGAAAGTCAGAAAATGAATATTCTCGGAATTGGACGGGACAAAAGCCAAAGTCAGTTTTTCACCGAGGGGGACACAGAGCCAGAATACGAGACGGAGAGGGGACAGAGGGCCACCACACCACCTGGCTGCGTGGCCAGGCCTGGCCCGCGCTAGGGGGTGGAGTGGCCGCCTAGGGCACCCTCTTTGCCTCCCCTTTCGCCTATAAGATGCCTCTGATACAGAAACCCTAAACACCCGATCAAAATTCCACGAAAGAGTCTGTAGCTGCTGTCATCTCCATCCCTAGATCAGGAGGGATCTGAAGCTCTTCCCAGCACCCTACCGGAGGGGAGAATTCACCCTGGAGGCCTTCTTCATCACCATGCAAGCCTCCAGTGTGATGCGTGAGTAGTTCATCCTTGGACTATGGGTCCATTTAGTAGCTAGATGGTTGGTTCTCCTCCTTTGTGCTATCATGTTTAGATCTTATGAGCTCCGTTCATGATCAAGATCATCTATTTGCAATCCTACATGTTGTGTTTGCGGGGATCCTATGGATATTGAGATGCTATTTCAGATTGATTATTGATTCTATCATGTCTTTGTTATTTGTGATCTTGCATGATCTCCGTTGTTAGTAGATATCTTGGCCGAGTAGATGCTAGCAACTCCAAGAGAGAGTATTTATGCTCGATAGTGGGTTCATGCCTCTAGTAATCTGGGGAAGTGACAGAAATCTCTAAGTTAGTAGATGTGATGTTGCTACTAGGGAGAAAACAACAATCCTTTGTTCATAGAACAATCGTATTATTTACTTTACACGCAATGCGTAATGCAATTATCTGTTGCTTGCAACTTAATACTGTAGGGGGTTCGGATGATAACCTGAAGGTGGATTATTAGTCATAGATGCAGTTGGATTACGGTCTATGTATAATGTTGTAATACCCAATCAAATCTCATAAGAGTCAAGATGATTAGTATATGCATGTATGCTTTCTCGATGTTTGTCAATTGCCCCGCTGTAATTTGTTCACCCAACATGTCATCTATCTTAAGGAGAGCCATCACTAGTGAACTATGGATCCCGGTCCTTTCTTTTACCATCAATCTATAACTGTTTACTGCTTTCTGTTTACTTTCTGCAAGCTTACTTTCTTCCACACAATACGTTTAATCATTTGTTTTCAACAAAACCGGTGAGATTGACAACCTCACTGTAAGTTGGGGGCAAAGTTTTGTGGTTGTGTTATGCAGGATTCCAAGTTGGCAACAACACCTTGGAGGTATTTCCTTGCTCCTACTAGTTCGATAACCTTGGTTTCATAACCGAGGGAACTTACTGTTGTGTTCATCATACCTTCCTCTTGGGGTTCCCAACGAGCTCGACATCAACCACGAGCCAGCAACCACTCCCACAAGCTCCTCAACATCGTCGTCGAGATGGGGCTAAATCCGGAGATACCTTATTGGAAGAAATGCCGCCGCCAAACTTGAACCCTAAAAATAGGAAAACAAATCCCTCCCACCGGCAGTGGTCTAGATCCACCCACCTCCGTGGCCCGAGGGGCACATAAGTGAGGCAGATCGGTGGTGCTGCCTATGGGAGGCGACAAAACCCTCGCCTCCTTTGCAGGGAGGAGGAGAGTAGGGAAGCGGACTGTGACAGTATTGAATTTTAGCCTTTTATGTTTACTAAAATTATAGTGCTCACGGAACTCAGACTTAATCAAGTTGCAACTATCAATGAGCTCTCTCTTAATCAACATCAGCTCTCTCTTAATCAACATCTGATCTGTTATGGACCTTGCTTCGCTCCATTGTTAGCATTTTTATTGAATTTGGATTACAATATAATATGTGTACACTAAAATGAGATACATGTCGTATCTAGACAAATCTGTGACAAGTGATCCGGGACAGAGTAAGTATAGTATTTTACCCAATGAGACTTGGCAAAAACAAAAAAGAAACACAGATCCTTGCAGTTAATGTTTGGAACCAAACCAACGTCCTCCATCTTGAAGCGAGATTCGAACAACGGCCGCCGAACACGTTTTTCTGGTTGCACAGCGTGCTCGAGGAAAGTACATGTGGCAGCCCGGGTCATTGATCACTGTGAGTTTTATCCATTGGAACCCGGAGATTCTTCACCATATGGAGCTCGAATTATTAATCGCCTATAAGCACCCCGTGGGCCGGGGCGGCTGCGCTCCCCGGCAAGTTGCGAGCTCGCTGCCAAGGAACGAACCGGGGAGAAATTCCGTGTCACATGCTGGGCGGCCAATGGAAGGAGCCTGCCAACGCGCGCCTGGAAGCCTGCACGCACGTAGGACGCTTCCATCGATGGGGGAAGAAGGTCCCATCGGACTTCGGTGGTTGCGCCGTCCCTGTCAGTCTGTCACGGGCAGTGACGTCTACCGTTCGCGCTGGCCATCTGCAGCGAGGGATCACTCAATCGTCGTGCGTCATGGGAGAGAACTCCGGTCCTATCATCCTTCGGGCTGGTGCGTGCTTTGACCTTGGGCCATGTACTACTGTACTTCTGGATGCCCGAAGCGCGAGATGGCTCTGAACATTCTTCGCCTCGGCAGCCTGCAGAGCAGAGGGCACGGCTGGGAACGGGTGCGCGTCGTGCTACGCGTAGCAGAAACGAGTACGTACATAATTTAGGTGCCGCTTGAGGCTTCGAGAGGGGTGCACAATTAATCTTGACTTGTTTATTATCATCGACGACTTGAAGCGATTTGAGACAGATTGGAGGGGATCCTCCACGCACGACGCATCAAATACAGATTCCAGCCATGTAGCATCAGCACTACACCTGCAACGTTCCAACGAAACGTTCTTGATCGATCGGTGTCATCAGGTCACGCTTGCAGTTTGCGGGAGCGTGAGGCTCTAGTACTATTATCTATGGCTACTATACCAGCAGTCCAGCAGTTCCGTGCCTGCACAAGAAGACATACATACTAGCAGTCTAGCAACCAACACCATCATCGATGTACTGCATCAAGAGCTTGGAAGGAAGCAGGTGTTGTTCCATGAAAAGGAATGAACACGACGACTCGACGAGCAGCTAGCTACCACACGGCACGGCGGCTTAGAACGGTTCTTGGATATACCTGCTAGCGCTACGGCTATAAAATCAAACCTGTCACCTACGCATTATACTTTGAATACGTACTTGATTAGTTTAGCTCCCTCAATTAGGGTGGTGGTTGCCGCTGACCGATCGACCTGGCCCCCTCGCTAGGTTAGGTAGCGCGCGGGGTTTAACAGATCGAAAATGATACTATAACAAAATGGATGTACACCTATTACATGCCGAGGAGTGACCCATCAAGGCTTGACAACTGCTGCAACGGTTAGCACCTGTCCAATTAACAACCGGGGCGGACAAATTTCCCTAGAACTTAAACGTGAATGCTCAATTCTTAGTTAGCTCTATGTACAACGTGCTGGTTTAGTCAGACATATCAGTTGATAATAATAGAAAAATTCGAAAGATAAAAATACCTTAAAAAACAAAAACAAAAATGCTTGATATCTTCATTGGGGGATTATTCTTATGAAAGAGAATCTAGTTAATCGGAATTGACATGAGAATATGAAATGTGCTTCTTCCATCATGATGAGACAATTAAGTATTTGTTTTTCTAATGCAATTTTGCTCGGTCTATACGATCAGTCGTCCACGCAGTTACATGCTTGTATCCACTGCGTAGCATTGCCAATATATCTGGAATTGATTACGTGGGATAGAATACAAGTACAAAATTATTCTTAGGGTGGGAGCGATTGCCATTATATAGTCGCTAAAACAACACGTCCCGTGCCGCAACCCCAGGGAGACATCGGGGGGGTGGAACCGTAGCACCATCAGGAGCCCTCCCTCCTCCGTCTCCCCTCGTCGCCGCTGCCACAGGCCCTCGCCGTGGTGGCGGCAGGCCCAGTCACCGAAGGTGGCTGGGGTTGGTGGTGCATTGGAGACAAGTGTGGACGTTTATGGGGCGGTGTCGGCGGTTGTCGATTTGCGGCGTTCAGGGTGGCACCCCTACGCCGACTGGGGTCCTGGCCATCTTGTTGCGACCTTGGCGCGTGCCGGAGCAGCGAGGAGGGGGCATGTGGCGGCGACGACTGTGGAAGCTTCGGCTGGGACGGGTTTGATCTGGACATCGGTCCGATCTAGGCCTGCGTGGCTGTGCGGCGCCATTTTTCCTTCTCCTCTGTTGTTCTAACCAGTGATGAGGGGGTCATCTAGTTTGCTTAATAATGGAGGCGGTACTAAGGTTTCTCGTGTGCCCAGACGAAGATCTACTTGTTTGCCCACTTTCGATGATCTCGCCGGAGTGTTGAGTTCCGGAAGGCTCAGCTGGTGAACTCTCATGGGCACATCATGCCTGGAGATTGCTGGGTCAAAAGGTATTCGATTGTGCACACCCGTGCTTTTTTCCAGCCGTTTAGTTTCAGAGGGAGCATTGTGAAGTTCTGCTATATGTACCATCATGTGTGTGTTTGAAGATCTATGCTGAAGTCAGATACGGAGAATGTTATGAAACTGGAAAAGGAGGACTAGCGATGGTTATTTGAGTTTTTATGGCGACGAGGAACTGGCTTGGTGATATGTGACTCGTAACATCGACTATTTGTAGGGACAACAATACAAGAGGAGTTCACAGTCTTAACTTGCAGGGTGAAAGTCCAAGATCTGGTCTTAATTGGTTGTGTCTAGCAATGACAATGTTAAAAGCATTGTTTTGTGAGTGAAGATTTTCTTCAGGGTGAAAACTTAGGGCGATGACGGCACTTGTGTAATGTTTTCTTCTTGAAGGCATCGCTACTCTCCTGTCGTTTCTTCTGTTTCAGGGTTCAGACTTTCTCTCTCGGCAACACCTTGAGGAGCTTGGGCTTTTGGTGTTATTTTGGTGGTGTTAGTGTTGTTGCTACAAGGAATTAATTACTGTAGTGGGATTTTTTGTTTTGAAAATAGGCATTTTATTACTTATAGTAGCTTTTACACCCGATATCTGCATAACTAGATTCACACAGCTGACAAACCTCCTCTGGGAAACAAAAGTAAAAACAACTAGGCGACAAGCATACAAACGTATGATACACAAGACGCCTAGGTAGATGGAAGATCAATCCGTAGATTACGTTGCCATCTATGTCGGGAAAAATATCCCTCGCCGTATCCAAGCGTGTACAACCCTTCTCAAACAGGTCTCAAATCTTCACACGTTATAGTGGACCATGAACGGAGAGTAGCCGTGCCCGGTAGATAACCTATAAATGTGAAGACAATTTATCATTAAAAATCTTGTCATTTCTACATAGCTAGAGAACAAATAATGGCAAGTATTCCCACCCTAAACAAAATTATGTATTTATCCGCCCATGTAACCAATTACCAAAATACATTGGCAACAAAATGGGAAGAAGATATTTCAGAAGCTACTTGGATGGTTGATCATATAGAACAGACAAATTATATTGAAAGAATAAATGTTTAATTGTCTCGGCCTGATGACAAAAAACGCATTGCTTACTTTCTTGCCAATTTCGGTTTACAAGATTATTTTTTGTGAGAATAATCCCTCGACGTAAAAACTATGTGAATATCTTCTTTTTTATGGTATTTTCATCTTCTATATTTTGTTATTATCATCAACAGATTTTAATGGGACTTTTTCTTTTTGTAATTCTTTTTTTTGAACTGTGTGTATCTTAAGGCCGGTAGAAAACGTGTTGGTGCGGAGGTTGGGTGCAGTTGATATCTTCATATTATTAATATATGCTCTTTATTAAAAATATAGTCATTATAGCTATGTAAAAATGATAAAGTGTTTGATAATAGGAATTCTTCTCTCTTGCAAGTTATCTATCGGTGTACTGGTACCTTTCGCTTATAATCATCCCTACATCCGGCGGAGTATCACGAGCTGCTTACGAAGGTGTGTACGTGTGTGGAGGATACGGCGCGGATTGCATTTACCCGGCATGGATGGTGGAATAATCTTTGGAACGACACTCCATCTACACATTTGATATTTTACAATTTCTCATTTTGATATATAATACGTCCGTTTTATTTTCCTATTGTAATACAGAGGCGTGCATCCTAATTATGCATAGAACACGGGTAATAAACTTTTTAATTACTAACTTTGATCCAAATTAGTTGACTCGGATTTGCTAGATTCAAATATGTCTAATCTTGTTTTAGTGTTAGATACATCCGAATCTAGATAAAATTAAGTCAACTAATTTGAACCAGAGGAAGTAATAAAAACGCTCTTTATCAAGGAAAAAATCGCAGCTACTCCACAGCTCGGTACTTGGAGCGAATCCAGTGTACAAATAATCTGCACCTCCAGGCTCGTGGTCGAGGAACCAATCAGTTTTACCACGGATATTATCGACGATCGGTGCATGTATTTTCCTGGAGAGCAGACAAACAAGAAAATCATTTGAGATGGTCCGTTTGCTTGTGGCATCTGCTCGCCACTCCGAATTCCAGCTCCGTGCGATGAGCTTTCGGGGACCTGCAACGGCGACGGGCTGGCTGGCCGTGACCGCAACAGCACAAAGGGGACAGCGAGAAATTTTGGGGAGGCCCTGCTCGATCGATCGTTCCGGTGTTGATTGGATTGGTCCCCAAAGTAACTGTACTTCTCAGCCCGACGTGCTCCCTCCGTCCCTGTCACGAGAAGATTCAAAAGCCCTTTAGAGATGCATGGCTGCGAAGCCAAACCGCAAGAACTGATTTGTCTCCATACGGTTCACCTGCAGCCGCTTGTTACTACTCTGCTGACAGGTGTGGGTACGGATCGGATCGGAACCCGTTAGTTAAGCTCCCTTCCCTTCTGCTTGCACGCTCGTTCGCCGTGAAAGAACCCAATCAGTACCTGCTTCTTCTTTTCTGAAAGGAAAAAAAAGGATCATGACAGGAACCTTAGAGCCTTTGCCGTTGCTTTCGCGAGGCTACGAATTTGAACTCGCTAAGCTTGTGGTGCGAGCTTTCCTTTGGCTTGTCGCCTTCGCTCATACTGTTCACCACCCAGGATAATATCTCTCGGGATCGAGTTGGTGCCCTTACATTACATATAAGCAGTTTTGGTTCTGCACGGATCATCGATGGATGGCACCACAACTAATTTGCATAAGCATACAGTGACAGACTCCATGAGCAATTTATTAAACAGACGTCTTCTGATGAAAAATTCAGATACGGCAACCAGTGTGCTGAACGTAGTAGTCGGTGGCTCGAAATGCAGAGATCTCGCAAACCTTGACCGATGTTTTTGTGTATGCCCGGCGGCTGTCCCTGCTTCGTTCCATGTGACGGCCGGTATCCGCCACTTCGTTTTGGGTGGCGCATCTCGATACTGGTTTAATTAGCTCAACAACTCGAGCATTTCTCGATCACTCCCCTTTGCTTGTTCATCAACTAAATGCAGCTATTACGTTGTCAATTTGGCTGGGAGGCAGGACCTCCGAAGTAAATCGCGCAAAAGTTTGTTTGCCGTTTGGGTTCACTTGGGCTTGATCGAAGACTTTGCTTAGATGAGAAAAATAAACTGTAGCTGGGTTACTTTTGCAAATCGCCCGTTGCTCTGCGCTGGGCTAAACGCACCCCTCCCCTCGGCCCATGACTTTTTTTCGAAGTAACCGTGTGTATTTCATTACTGTAAATGGAAATTAAAAAACCTTATGACGGAAACTACCAAAAACACTTTGCGAAGACAACTGCCCTTGAGACTATGCATGGAGAAACCTGCACATACCGACACAAACAGCCACCGCCAACCACCAGCGCCGCCAAGACGTCCGCCGGTAGAAGAAGAGAAAGGCCTCCACCGTTGCTAGAACCGGGGAAGCACCATCGCCATCAAGGCGTTTTGAGCCCAGGAACAGGCTTGCCGCTCACGGCAAGTTACATATCGCTGCGGCATATCGACCGGGGATTTTCTCCATGCTATCTTGGCCCCAGATTCGCCGCCTCCCGTCGACGTAGTCGAGAGATCACGCCAGATCCGCCATCCACGGACCACCTTCCATGCTTCAGGTTCGTCACCTTCAACCACGCATTGGCGCCGCCATGACCACAGGTCATAGCTGCCGGACAACTCCTAAACAATTCCTCTCTGCTCCAACATGACGCCGGAGATAGCACCGTAGTAGAGGGGACAAAGCAGGAGGACCGACACATTTGATGGAGTCACCACCGCCGCATCGCCGACACCATCCACAAAAATGAACGCCATCAATCTAAAAGATCGGCAAGCACACGATGCCATCACCACTGGGACGCTACCATGAAGGACATTGTTGGTGTGGGGGTGGAGATGAGACAGATTTATTTGCCCGGGCGCCGCTCTCACTACCGCAACTGAGCGCCATGGAAAATTTTCCCTAACCCTGACTACGAAGCCAGAACAGAGGAATGAGGTCCCCCTCCCTCCTGCCTCTGAAGCGGCAAGCAGTGGGAGAGGGGACCAGCAGCCTCGCCGACGAAGATCGGGGGGAGGGGTGTCTGCCTAGTCGCAGGAGAGGTTCCTGGCGGCTAGGTTAGGAAGTGGCATGCCCACTGCCCATGACTTGCACTGACGAGACTAACTCCATTGCCGCATGTTCATACTATTGAGACTAATTTTTTTTAGGAAAACGCTGGTGTTCGGCCGGAGGCTCGCGTCCTTCGAACTACACAAGCGTCCACTTGTGTGGGAGGCAAGGAGCATGGCGGGAGCGGGGAGAGCCCCTAGCTGCCGCTCTAAGCAGGAGTCATTCCCTCCCGCCCGAAGTGTCCTGCTTCGTGGGCCGCTCAAATGTGGTCCAATAAAAAGGTACTATCTTTTATGATTATATATATTCATTTTTTGGCAATATAAACTTTAAATTATAAAATAGGTTTGATACTAAAGAATATCTGAATTTGAAAAATGTTTAAATTGGAAATATGTTCGAATTCAAAAGTTGCGGCTGCGAGAAGGAGTGCTGCAGATAGATGGGATTTTTTGTTGTTGATGATGCGGGACTCGGTCAAAGCAGGGTTACGAAATCTTTTCGCTGAGCATGAGGTGTCCCGGGGGACACGTGCCAATCTCGCTGTACCCGGTGGTTGGGAAATTTCCACATGGATGCAAGTGGACAGTCCACCGGACAAAGCGGACAGTCCGCTAGATTAGTGCATAGAACAAATCCGTTGAATATTAGTGTGTGGGTGATTAGCTGATTAGAAGACGGGTTGATTTGGCGGACTGGCCGGAACGTCTGGGCGGACGTCCGCCTGCATCCTTAATTTCCAGCCTATGGTCAGAGAGCGGCGTAATGGAGGCCGAGCTCTATTTTTTTTTAACGGAAACCAGTGCAGAGCACCTGATAAGATCGCTGCATTGAAGTCTCTGGAAGAGACAAGAAGGTCTAAAAAATAAAAATTATAGAGAGGCTCAGAAAAATGCACAGAGGACCCTAGAGAAACCTTGGAAAAGCAATCAGGTCCCTAGTCTTTGACTTTCAGAATGACGACCGCCTCCGACACCGGCCTGCAACTTCGCCGCCGGGGACACACCACTTGGGGCGGAGAGCAGAGGAGATCCAGACGCATAGCAGCGGCGGAGCAGCAGCCCTACTGCCATTGGGTCCGGCGCGGTGACGGACAACGAGCCGCCCATAATCGCCGGAGAGAAGCTCCAAAACGAACCCGCCACTGCAGGAGCCAGAGATCCCGCTTCAAAGGCAGCCACCATGGCCATCAAAGCAAGACGGGAACGGGATCCTGCCATAGCAATACTAGGCCTGCCAGCCAGTTGGGGAAGACGAAGACGACGAGAAGCTCCACGACCCCCCTCGCCTCCACGGCCGGTCGGGAAGGAGGAGCACACACGCCATCCGCCGCCAGAACTTCCCCCCTCGCAGCCACGGCCGGCCAAGGAAGACCTGAGGCTTCGCCTTCCACTCAGAAAGGCAGGTCCTAAGCTTTTATTGGGCCACCAGAGGAAAATATGCTCAGCACCATCGTCTCCAACCACCGGAGTACACGGGCGAGAAGAGCACCTCTGAGGAGCCCCAACCAATACCAGATCAAGCAGAGGAGGACTCGCTCCACCAATCCCCCCCCCCCCCCCCCCGCCACCATGGCCGGCCAGGAGCGGGGAAGCAGAGCCGCCATAAGCTTAAATCGGAGTTGCGGGTCTTATTGCGGAGATTTCGGCTCCAAAGACGAGGTGCTTCAACTCCGACCGCCGGAGTACACCGCACCCCACCTCCACCACCGTATGTGCCAAGCTCGACCCTCGGCAATGGCACCCTACTCCAAACTACTGGCACTACGACCACCAACCCTAGGGCTACACCTAAAACTACTCTGGCGCCTCCGGCTGCCGGAGTGGCTCGGGATCGGGCCGGTTTAACTGGATCTGAGAGGGGTACTGTAGAGGGCTCTCAGGGGAGACGAGAGAGAGTTCCCTACCTGAGGCCGAGCTCCATGGAGCTCGGTAATTCAAACTCAACCCAAATTCAAATTTGAAGATTCGAAAAAAATAGGGAAAAAATACCGGCATGTAGGTAATGTTATACACTACGTGCGTGCCAAAAACGTTGGGTAGAAATACATTGTATTCTGGTCTCAGCAAAAAAGTAAAATTTTCAGATCTGGAGATATGAATAGTACACATACAAAATTTGGCAAACTTGTCTTTTTTTCTGCGCGGAAAATACAGGGTGGTTTTATTTGAAACTTTGCAGATGTATAGCGGAACGTTGGCTACATGCTGGTATATTTTTCGAAATATTTTGAAGCTTTTTTTAGAAACCCAAAATCGGCCCAAATTAAATTGGAGGAAGATAAAACCCAACGCGCGCAATCGCCTACGGTCAGTCCTTTCCTATTTCTTAGGGAACAGTGACGCTTCATAGATTGTCAAGATTTGCTACTTCTTTGCCAGAGGGTAGACATGTGTGGTTAGTAGAACCACCGTTTGGTTTAAACCTACCTGTAATTTCTAGTGCTATATGAATAAAGGTATGTGTGCTCTAAAAAAATAGTGGCGCTTTATTTTAATGAAAAGATCGTTACATCCTTTATTACAAATGGTAAGATGAAACCTCAAGGGTCACCATTCCATACCAGATAATCTCTCGAAGAATAATCATGTATAGCTAATTGATTTGCCACTTGATTTGATTCCCTTGGACAGTGCCGAAAAGGCACCTTCTTTAGCATACTAGCCTTTAAAAGGCATTTTGCCATAATCGCCAAGTAGGGACTTCAAACATCAATAATAGCATTGCAAGCTCGAGTGAATCTAATTCAGCTATCATTGCTGAGTATCCCACCTGTTCCAAGAATTCCAGGTCTCGAAGAAGAGCAACGACCTACAACGGTCTAGCATCAAGTTAAGGGCATGCCATATAACTACGCTTGCTTCACCACGATGATCACGCATGACGGCTAGAGCCGTCCACATGAAAAGATGCATCAAAATTGAATTTAAACGAAGCTCTTTCGATACCACAATGATCCTTATTTTTTGTGTCATGTTGAATTACACCATAATTTGTAGTCAATGTTGTAATAGCGAAAGCCGGGATGGTAGGAGAAGCCACCCTAGCACATTTTACCATCTCTCTCCTCTGCCACCATATGTACCAATAGCCAACAAAAATGGACTCTCTTAAACTCTACTCATCCAGAACATGGGATTTCTTCTCCGAGTTGCAAAGAATAAATTGTAACACCACATATTCCGATCGATCAACCATTAATGCGTGCCCTATAATTACATTAAACGAAGCTCTTTCGATACATCCCACACCCTTGCGCATGTGAACAATAGATGCTTAATGTCTTCGGCCCAAGATGATAAACTGGACACTACTGTTAGGGGTTACCCTCAAGGGTGGCCTGATCTTCACGAATCTCTTGGTCAAATTGATGGGGAAAGCGAGGGAAAGGGGGAAGGTAGAGGAAGCGAACACACACCTCACGAAAAACACACACAAAACACAACATGATACAAGGCCTATTGCTCCCTCCGGAGGCCACCGGTCCGATAGAATCCTCGCAAGGAGAGATCAGTCAACGTACTCCCGTCAATCCATATTGGAGAGGGAAGAACACCTTGGAGAGGGTCTTGAAAACTACACTCACGACCACACAAGATGTAGGCCTTGTACAACTAAGGATGCTCAAAGGCCAAATCCATATAGGTTGGTTACGATAGTCAGTCCCCTCGTAAAGGGATGAGGAAAACTAGAAAGATTCCACAAAGGGGATTATCTTATAATATATCATCTATGACTAAGGGAATAAGGGAGAGCCAAATGGGATATTTATAGTACTAGGAGTGATGGGGTAGGTAAAGGGAATATTCTAGGGCATAAAACCCGAAAATGTGTGCAGACATGGTGTTTCAGCGGTTAGTCCGGTGGGCCGAACTTGGCGCCGTATATTTTGGCGGGGCACCTTTTCAGTCCGCGGGCTCCGAATAGGTGTAATGTAAAGGATTTTGCGGGGCACCGGGCTCTGCCGGGCCTAGCCCTAGAGCGGGTGGGCTGTTTTGGTGGTGGTTCCGGCAGCGCCGGTTCTCCCGTAGGAATGGCCCTACTTCTTCCGTCTCCTCTTCCAAGCCACCGTCTTGTCGGGCTTGAGGTTCCGATCTTCCTCCCTTGCCTCTGTACTTGTCGGTGTGAATGATCATGGGACGGAGTATGAACTAGTATACCATTTAATAAGGTAGGAAGTGGACTCACGTAGAGGATATGATTCACCTTTGTAGTCCATGGCGACTTAGTATAAGTTGGATATCTTGATGTGGTAACGACCGTAGGTCGGGCCGTATCAACTGTGCTAGGACTTTTATCTGTTTGGAAGCAAGGATCACCATCCCTGGCCCAATACCATGAAGAGCTCTCCATAAGAACTTTTTTATTTTACTTGGTACATGTAGTTTCCATAAAACATCCCACACAAGATTCACTAAAGAGGAGCCTTGGCCATTGCTCCTTCTCGTGCTTGCACCAAACTGATGTTGCCACTCAAGCGTAGTATGCCGATTTAATTGAGGAAGTAATATGACTTTGTCTTATGCCATGCAACAAAATCATCTAAGAGATGTTTACTTAGGGGAATTCTAAGAATTTGTTCAACATCCACTTGTAAGAAGTTTTCCCGGATCAAGTTCTCATCCTAAAAATTGGAGTAAGGATCAATAAGCTCATCAACCGTCCATGATAAACATTGACCACGTAATGCAAAATCTTTCTTGTTGGGCTGTTGGAAATCCAATGACCTTCCCATATATTAACTCATGTACCTTAACATATTCTATTCTGCATATATTCCCATGCTTAAAAGTTTTATTCCAACCACAATACTTCGCTAAGTAAAAATGACCCCTTCTTTGGTTGAGCTCTTAGCAAATCTCCATCTGGATAATATTTTGCTATAATAACACGAGACCAAAAGGTTAGCAATTAATCTCCATCTTTGCTTGCCAACCCTGCAAGGTTAAAATAATGAAGATCACAAAACTCCGAAAATTCCATCCTTTTAGGAATACAGGTCCTCCACCACGCAAATCAATGCATTTTCCGCTATTCCTTAGTGTATCCCAACCAAAGATAGCCATAGCTTCATTTATTTCCTTGCATAGTTGTTTAGGGATTTTGAAAATAGCCATAGCAAAAAAGGAACATATTGTATAATTGCCTTCAATAAAATTTATTTACTTCCCAAAGATAAAAAACTTATCTTTCCACCCTTGCATTTTCCAATAATTCTTTCCAATAGACAGATAAAGTCCTCTATGCGGTCCAAAACCACCATGGAAAGAAGGCCATGATATCTATCAGAAATCGCTCATGTCATACTATTTAGTTCCTCACAAATTTGGACTTTCACTTCAACATTCACACATGGACCAAAAAAGATCTACATTTTGCTTGACCAACCATATGCCATGAGCTTGCACAATATTGTATCAACACTTGGAACAGTGAGGTTACATTAATCATGTTTGTCATCATCACTATTAGGGATTCATTAACAAATAATAAATGAGAAATTTACGGTGCATTTTTTCACCCCTAACAATATCAATGCCACAAACCTCCTCTTCATGAAAAAGATCACTAGATAATCCTATTACATAAATTAGAAAAAGATAAGGAAAGATAGGGTCTCCTTTACGGAGTCCCTTACTTGGATAAATCCATTTGTTTCTTGGTAATTGTATCACACTTTTTACTTGATAGACCGAACACAAGCCATCAAGAGATTCAGAAACTCCCTATGAAAGCCAAGGCGTGGAAATAACCATTCTAAGAAAATCCATTCCACTCGATCATATGCTTTATGTGTATCCAACTATACAACACAATACCATTTTATCCCCTTTTCTTGTTTTTGTTTGTATGCATACTTTCATCATCCAACAATATATTGCCCGTAATTAATCTCCTAGGAACAAAAGAACTTTGAAAGTGAGAGATCACTTCATGAATAATAACCTACAATCGAGCTGCAATCATTTTTTAGATTACATTGTATAGCACATTACACAAGCTAATTGGTCTGAATTGAGTTATCTTCTTGGGCCTTGAACTTTTGGAATGAGTACAATAACTGTATCATTCCATCCTTCGGGAATTTCTTTCTTACTTATCACCTCCAACGCTTCTTAGGTCAACACATCCCCTAGAATATGCCAACACTTTGTAAACAATATAGCATGTAGACTATCTGAGCTTGGAACTTTCATATCTCCAATGGAAAACAACCCCCCTTCACCACCTCAGCAATATATGGTTTCAACAAATTATCATTTATAGTTGATGTCACACAAGTTGTAACCATCACTATCAAGTTAGGATATGGTTCGTCAACATCAGTTGTAAACAACCCTGCAAAATAATATGATATCATAGGCTTTAGATAAACCACCCCCTCCTACCAATTGTCATTGTGATCTCTAAGGCACTTTATATTGTTTCTTTGACGACGAGAAGTAAAAAAGCTTATGAAAGAACCCGTGTTTTTATCACCAAACTGGAACCAGTTAACCGTGTTGTGCCCAATGGATCTCTTTTTATTCCAAGAGTTTCTTAATTTCACTCGCTAACTCTTTCTCTCGTGCAATATTTTCATCAATTAATGCACCTCATGTTACTTCTAACTCCCTTCTAGATTTAATCTTCCATTGTGGTCGTTCGATCCCAATAATATAGTATGTCATGCACATCAGGAAATCTGGCCGTCAAACCATTGTTTTGAATTTTATAACTCGATGCTTCCCATGCTACTTCTACCACATCCTGAAATTCAGCCTCTTTCAAGTAGCAGCCTCAAAGCAAAGGATAGACGGGCCTTTATTCTCACAAGCCGGTTCATTGCCAAAACTCATCAGATTTGGCTTATGATCCAATCTGCTATAGCCAAGGTTTTGTAGAACTACATCTTCAAATTTTGACTGCCAAGCATCATTAAAATGACTCGTCATTTTAGTTCTCTAATCCCTCATTTATGCAAAGTGAATCTGTCACCAACATAACCAAGATCAGATAGACCACAATCAGTTAACACATCCCGAAAAGCTTGTATAAATTGAATTGGCCTAGGGTTTCCCTGTTTTTCAAAATAATAAAGAATTTCATTCATATCTCCCATTATAAGCCAAGGCATATTTTTTTTACCTCATTTAGATCACGAATACGCTTTCAAGAAAATTGTTTATCTACCCATTTTGGCTCCCCATAAAAGCCAGCGAACCACCAAATATTTTCCAAGTCACTTCCAATGAAGACGAAAATATAATTTTCCGTTTTATATCTCAATGAGAGCACAACCTCCTTCTTCCAGAAGAGCAACATGACACCCCTTGCGGCCATCACTCCTTACAACTTCCCTATAATCTATTTAAAGTCTCCATCACAAGCATTCTGATGGTCACTCAACCAAGTGGGTTTCCATCATAAACAAAATAACGGAATCCTAGCGCTTCTGAGTATCCACTAGCGCCGTGAAAGCTGAGGCCTTATGAAGATCACGGCTATTCAAATCTGAGTTACTTATTTCCGAACAGAGGAAGTATATTCTAAAATATGAATACATCTTTTATTTTTGTTTGTTATATTATTAATTCAGTACTTCTGTTTCATGTGGTTGTTCTTCTGTTTTTAATAGTACTTTCTAGTAGTCGTAACATATTCTCCTACGACTAAATTGTGTACAACCATCCTCATTTTGCTCCAATAAGAAATAATACAATAAAATTTTTATTAGTAATTGAGAATTGTTCTGTGAGAACTAAATATTTGTTCCTTTAATAATTACTAGACTTCTCTCTACGCTCCCCAGGCTCAGTCGGTATGCATAAGGCATTATGATATGATCACGATATATCTACTTGCAAGAGAAAAAATCTGGTCTTGGAACGCTAACTAATAACATGTTGTTCTTAAAATGCGAGTCTCATTGCGGTTGGAGACCATTCTCGCACCGCTAAATCCTATGAGAGTTTTTAGAAGCACGTAGTGTACGGTTGAGTCGGTGCCAAATCCGTGGATCACAATGTTGTTGTACATATGTCGTTGTTTACCGTTGACAATTTTTACATCTTTTTTTAATCTCAGACGATATCGTAGCTACCAGAGGCGCGATAACAAAGGACAACGAATTTTCTCTCTGTTAGCACGATTCACGTTCACGGTGAGATAAGTTTTTACATATGAAAATTGTACGCTTATGTGGTTCTACTCATACCATAGACGCGATTGTAACACAAAACTGCAAGATGACAAGTCTAAACAACAAGATAGAAACACCGTACAAATGTAAAAACCTAAAAAAGAAAAGTATATGTACCATAAAGTATTACACAGATTTGTCACCGACTCTGCGCCCCCCCCCCCCGGGCGACACTGGTAGGCAGAACGCTGGATGACATAGTTGAACCACATTCACTTCTAAGAGCTGAAGCCGGTAGGGAAAATGCCTGATGACATAACCTTAACAGGTCAATTACTGTAACACTGAACCACATGTCAAAAAGAAAGTGGTCGTATCATCGGGACACATGTAGAGCGAACACGTCAGCTGTGGTAGACCGCTGAGTCGACATTCATGCCATCAACATGAGGCGTAGCTGCCGAGCAGAACGTTCTTATCCGTTCTATCTCGAGCACGATCCCCTTCTAAATCCAGTCTTATCCTTTAAAATCCGAGCATTACTCTGTTTAAAAATTAACACACACACCTTAAAAAACGCTAGTGATAAGCGCAAGGAAGAACCCTACGAATAGGAAGAAGAAATAAATAGGCCACACGGTTTATCGATCTAAAGGAAATAAGGCAGACATGGTTACCACTACCGGTATACAACACATGTTTTGTATGTTTCAGATCTCGAATACGAGTTTTTTCTGTGAAAGTCAAAATGAAGATACGTAAAGACAGAGAGTCATGCTTCCTAAAAAGTCGTACAAGAAAAAATACGTACAGAGATAAAAACACACGGCACACGACAAACATTTTAAAAAGGGATCCATTCATTATTTTCAAACAAAAGCTTTGCAATACACGCGATACATTTATGTATAATTCTCATCGCATTCGTTCATTATCATTTCATTATCATAGAACAAATCTAATTACACGTGGTAAAATAAAAATGCACATACAGATCGAAGCTACTCGAAAACTACTGATAAACGAGCATAAAAGTTTATAGATAAGGCTACTAAAAATACAGTGGAGTGATCTAAAGATCCTAGCCTATAAGCACCTTCTATTTCATCTTCTTCTCGTCGGTAAAAAACCTCCGTGAACGCTGTCTAGACTTCCCTCGTATGGTGATCATTGAGAAGCGGAGAGCCGGGAACAACATAGGCCGGGCCATGAACTTCTCGCAAAATGACCCTTTGCACGACCAAAACGACTTAGTAAGCGAATGTAAAAAAAGATGGTAAAGAAGAAATCGTATGACAGGAAAGACATATCATGGTCTCCAACGACGGAAGGCTTTCCTTCACATCTCTAAGCAGGAGAGAACTACATAGCATCAAAGAATATGTCAAAAATCAAACGGAACCTAAAAAATAAATACGCCGAGGGCACATACCATACCGACGTGCTCTACGAAAGTGTGGTATGACTTATCCTTCGCATATGAACAGTAGCTATAAAGTGTAAAAATGTTATTAGATATGAACTACAGATGCAAAAAAATATGAATACGAGTGTTGAAAAATATAAAAGAAGAAAGATAAAAGAATAGACAGGTTGATACTTATCACGTGAGATGAGGCCATACCTCCTTCATCTGAAACAGGAAAGACATGCACGATGCCCATAGGACGCGTTTTTATGAGGAAGCGTACCTGATTAGACCCGCCGCTGTGATCGCCTAAGCCGGTTGCCAGACATGTCGTGTAATGATGCCTAGCCGCTACAGTTGCCGACTCCTCATGTCGAGGCAGATAAGCTCGCCAAGAAAAGTTTCGGACGTGACGGACGAGCCGTCACCGTGCTCTTGACGGCGCATAACGCACGCTGAAGAGCATGACAATGGTTCGGCCCTAACGCCTGAATTGGATGCGCCTGCTTAGGTACTCGCCTATGAGAAACTACGACAAAGAATAGATGACGTAGGGTAAATAAACTACGTTTATGAGAGAGATACGAGACGTAGGATACAGGTAAGTCAGAGGTACAATTTATAGAGGAGCGCTGCTCGTGGAGCAGAACGTAGGTGGGGTTAATGGGTAAGAGCAATGATGTAAAAGCGTTTAGTGTGTGGGGTCTATCCCGTCGTAAACAACTTGTAGCAGCATGCCGTCCATCATTTTCAGCGCGTACGGCCATCGTAATTTAGAATCTATCTCGCACGGCGTCAGGGCCCTCACGGCGAGAACCCACAAACGGCAAGCGCTAACGCTGCTAGCTCGAACTTCGACCACACGAATGTTCAAACGGATAGAGCTAACACTGCATAGTCTACTCTATTCGGGACACAAAGTACGGTCTCACCGCGAGAAGACACGGTCGTGTACATCCTACGATGCCAACACGACACTCCACCGCGAGAACCCGCATCCACCCATGACTTCCAGTGGTAACCGCGCTGCCAGCTCGGCTCTCTGCGGCAAAAAAACGCATCTGACATGGGCTCACGAGGCCACGTCAGCAGACGGCATGGGCTCACAGCACCACGTCGGCTCTTGACGGGCCCGAGTCCGTGCGAAACCGTGGCCGACATGGGCTGACGGTGCAATGTCGGCTCTTGGCGGGCCCCATGCCCACGAGAAACCGCAGACGGCTTGGGATCGCGGCGCCATGTCATCTCTCGGCGGGCCCCGCGACCCGTAGGGTGCGAAGACGTGTCGCACCGGGAACGCCTCTCACAGAGTCCGGTCCTGCCCGGACGGCGGGCCCATGGCGCCCGCGGTGTTCACTATCCAGCTACGACGGCGCGTGCGCAAACGTAAGCAGCAGAGAATCTTTTCGGCTGACCCGCAGTGGGTCCCGCCTCACGGGATAGTAGGGCCTCATTGCAACATCGACACGTGTCTTTTTCGGCCTCCATCCCACGGCCAAAAAGAATCGGTACAATGTGAATAGCAGTTTGAGCCAAAACAATCTAGTGCTATTATTTACTCCTGATGATTAGTTTCATAAAACTATTTTTTGTTCTATATATTTTTATTTTTTCATCACAAATGTGTTTTTTAACAAGAACTCAATATATATATATATATTTGTTAGTCCTACATTATTTCTGAATTGTTTGATGATCACTACTTTTGTTCAACTCATTAAATCTCTTGCTCCAATAGTAGTTTTAATAGTCGCAGAGCCTTGGATTTGTTACTTGAACTTTTATTCCACCCTAGATAAATTATTCCACGACTAGAAAGTTTTTCTTGGGCACATACAAATTTATTGTTTCACCAGTGAGTTGTAATTTCGTGAGCCGAAACAATGCATCGAACATGTGTAGCAAAAAGGCTTGACCCAATTTTTTGCGGAACTTCAAAACGACCTCAAATTAAATCTGCATATACGAGGTACGAGTGGAGGTTTATGGTTTACCGCATAGCGTAGTAGCGCTTGTCAGAGCAACATTTCAACCTCTTGTTTCCCACCTCCACATCTCCCGGTCATTGCCACGGACCTCCCTATCCTACCATGTCACTCCCGGCCTCGTGCGATCCCATCGAGGATTCATGTCGCACCCACATCTCTCGCTGCTGGGGTAGTTGTGCCATCCATGTTGTAGCCTCCATGCCAAAACACAAGTGGCAGGACAAGTGACTCGTCAATGGGGTCAACTGGCTTGCAGACGCGTCTTCCATGCTCACTACAACGTTAGGGACCAACCTTCCACCACTGGTGCCAGCTCGAGGTGGGTAAAATCGTACGGTTCTGATGCAAAGAAGATGAAGATATCGGCAGATTACGACCCTACACCTATTCCACCAACAATTATGTAGCCCGACCTATGGTCGTCACGATATCAAGTACCTTTTCAAGCTCTACAACATCAAAGTTGAATTCCTTACTCTATGTGAATCCATTTTCTACACCATTGGATGATATACTATTTCATTCCAACATGCTATGTGTTCTTAGGCATGATCTCTAAGTGTTGGTCGCGTAGAGATAAATAAAAACTTTTCTACATAGAATTTCTAAGATCTAGCCGAGATAGAAGGCCGTGAGGATTACCACTAGACGCACATGTGTAGATAATCGATGACGCGCGTCGAAGCAGTGCAGTCCCATGATCTGATCCAATCCCATGATTTTCAAAGTGCTGAACGTATATCACATCTGCCGGTATCCACACGTATGAGGAGGAGCACCGACGGCAGACTACTATGTCTGGTATGGCGGTTGGACTGAAATAGGACTAAGGTTTATAATGCATGGACGTATCTAACTGTGCCCCTTGGGCATCCTACAACCCACTTTATATAGAAAGTGGTAGTGGGCTACACAACACTTGTGACCCATCCACAAAATGCCTATTATGGTCACCGTGAGTCCAACTAACTAACCCAGTCTGTGTCTAGTTCTGGTCCAACCCGAACGACATACTTCTCAGTTGGATTCACATCTGACTAGCTCCTACTCGTAAGTGTGTGGCCCCATAGGCTCATGGTGACTTGGACACGATTTGAATCTAACTCACATTCGATCAATCGGTAGTAGATCCTAGCAGAACGTGCCAACTCCGAAGTGTCATAGAGTCATGAAAACATACCTTTTCAATGTGACTTATGTCCGAGTCCCTTTTGCCTCACGATATACCTTGTCGAGCTATAGGCGAATTATCATCATCCCTTTAATAACTCAACTATCTTCTTGATCCGTGATATGTGATTCATCCGACTAACTCTTAATCGATCACCCCGGTTAACACTTAACCAAGTTCTGCATGACCATGCTTTCCGAATCATATCATCCGAGAGGGCCCAAATAATATCTCTCTAGTCAGAGCGGAAAAATCCCATCTTAGTTATCCACATCATGCAACTTCATTCTCAACTGACCTGAACATTGTCTTTATAACTGCCCTATGATGGAACATCGTTTGATAGAACCTAAGTCGGTTGATCCACAACTAGAATTGTGCGATAACCTTGGGTCTAAGGATTACATTAATTGAGATATACAAATTATGACTTACTCGTCGTATCTCAATATGGGTCAGTCCTACTCGCTAAACTTTTTAGCCGAATCCGTGTAAGTCAGAATAGCATCACCATGCCTATGACAAGTGAAACATGTTGGGTTTGCAGCATAGAAAACAAAAAATTGCTACGATATGAACAACTAAACACCAAGATCTATCTACCCAGATACAATCAACGGGTGGATATACATCAATAGAGATCTTATCCTTGAAGACCAAAAAGCTTTGTTAACAAAATCTAATTTCGTAGATGATGTAGACGCTCACTTGCCGATCTCAAGATCGTGATGAAGTCCAGCAGGTCCAGCACCAGCAAGTCTAGTAGGTCCAGCACCAGCAAGTCTAGCACCGCAAAGAAGCGGTGCATCCGTGATCACACACACGTCTAGTACCCTGACAACCTCCGCATCCTCGCTCCAGCGATGCAGCGGAAGGAGCAACTCCTTTTAGACAAAGCCACCGAGAATATGTATCTCACTAATTCGAGACCATGGGGGAATAATTCTAGAGAGAGAGAGAGATCCTTCACGAGAAGGTGTAAGAGTGGAGGAGGAGGTGCTCCTTATATATGGGAGGGAAGGCTGCCCAAGGGGCATGGCCGCCGACCATGGTGCATTCCCCCACCTCTCCCTCATTCATGTGGGTGGAGCTCCCACTCACATAAACACACCTCCACTCACATGTCCACTCACATGCATTAAATTTCCACCAAATTTAATGCAAGATCTCATTAAATAAAACTATTTTATTTATTTTATTCAGAATTTTGTTAATTTACTTTAATTAAAAAATATTCACATAAAACCCCTTGCAATATTTCAATATCACATGCAGAACCAGTTTCTGCAATTTCACCCGAAACAATTCCAGTTTCCATCGAAATAATTTCAGCGCTTTCTTAATCTTTATCTGAAACATATTTGCTCCAAATGGTGTCAGTATCCCTTAAGTGTTTCACCCTACGGTTCGCGAATAATGCAGACATGATCGTGACCCCTTTCCGATCAATAATCAGCAGCGGGACCTAAAGATCCGTACTAACTCCCACACATTTAACGATGACTCTAGTGATTGTGAGAACCTTTAATTATTATAACTAAATACTTTTGGCTCACGATATATTACATGTCCGTGTTTCGATCATCGTTATCCCCATACCTAGTTTGATCTCGTTACCGACAAGTACTCTTTTCTTGTTCTGTGATATAACATTCTAGTGATCTTATCACTTTCTTGCAAGCTACATCATTGTGATATCATAGAGAGGGCCCAAATTATATCTCTCCGTCATCGGGATGGACAAATTCCACTCTTGATCCATGAGCCTCTACATAACACTTTCGGAGTATATGTACCTACCTTTATTGTCACCCTGTTATAGTGTGACATTTGATGTTATCAAGTTACTCTTCCGGTGTTAGTGATTGACATGATCTCATGGTCTAAGGACTAACATTACCTTGTATGATGGTATAGCAATTTAAACACAATTACTTTGATCATATTGCTATAATTTGGATGCATGTTCATCACACCATTCAACCAATGTTGTGACCTTGTTATTAACAACATATAATATCCATGACTAGGAAACCTTGATCATCTTGTTAATCAACGAGCTAGTTTATATGAGAGGCATAACTAGGAACCCTTTATTTGTTTATTAAACACACATGTATTAACATTTCCAATTAACACAATTATAGCATGTAAAATAAACATTTATCATAAACATGGAATAAGATAATAACCACTTTATTATTGCCTCTCGGTCATATTTCCTTCAGTCTTCCACTTGCACTAGAGTCAATAATATAGTTTAAAAAACTTGCGCATTCAACACCTATGGCTTTCTGGTGTTGTTTATATGCATTTGCTAGTGGTTAACATAATCTCTGGAGCTGACATTTCAGGTTCGTGTGTATTTGCATGTCTTTGCGTCTCTACGCATCACTCATTCTCTAATGATATGACATTGTATACATTTAGTCCTTTGCTGAGACCTTTAGTTCCTTTGGGTTAAAACATATTGATATAATTGTCGTACAGTATATCTTCAAAGTACTAGCCTACTGTGAACCACACCTGGTTTGATAACAAACTACTTAACACAAATGCCCTCCTTTGTTGCTACTATAGAAGTCATATACTTAGCCTTTTGTTGTAGTATTCGTCACAATTTCTTAACTTTGGAACTCATCCAAATCCATCATAGAACCTCCTTTCCATTACATTGTGCCACCCATAGTTTAAAATTGAGATAATTTTAAGCAAATTAGTGTCATGCCTAGGGTGGCCACGGTGCATAGGCTTGTTACCATCCGATCAGATAAAGGGTTCACACAACGTTTAACTGGCAAAGGACGGTTTTCATCAGAGAGCAGACGACGGTGACAGGGTATGTTGCATGAAGAGTTTGTGCCCGCGAAATACATGTGGCTCACACGGTAGAAGCAGGTCGGCAAAACACACACATGAATTAAGGAGGCTGACACAGTGGCCAAATGCATTCCTCATGGTGGAAACACATGCATGAAGCAAGAAGCATAGGTTTGAGCCGTTCGCGGTAAAACACACACATGAAATATGGAGCCCGGTAGTGGACACATGCATTCCTCACGGTGGCCACCCATGCATGAAGCAAGGAGCAAAGTATATCTACCGTACGCGTCAAATAACACACATGAAATAAGGAGGCATACGGTGTACACATGCATTCCTTATGATGGACGGCCATGCATGCAACAAGGAGTAAAGGTTAGCTCCGTTGGCGGCAAAACACACACATGAAATAAGATCGCCGGTGGTGGACACATGCATTCCTCAAGGCGGTGTTGGTACTAATTAGCGCTATTTATAGCTGCAAAGGACTCGCATTCCACCTCCACAAACATGATAAACACGTTACTAGACAACTATTGCATCCCTTATCAAAGTGTACCGGAACAAACGGCTCCTTCACCGCTCACGGTGTCGTTATCTACATGAGCTTTCAAAGCTGCATCAACAAGGATCGGTTATCCATACTGCAAATGTCGTAGCTAGCACGGTGATTCAAATCACGTGTGAATTGTCTGATGCCATATGCAATATACTTTTCTCATGCATAACAAACTAACTACACGGCTCACGGCACAAAAAACAAGACCCGTGTACATGCTTTCCACTCCCCAAGTTACAGTTTGACAAAACCATATCCTTTAGATCTTCTTAGATAGCTAAGATATGTTCTTTGAGAAAGAGACTTGCCTCTCGCTGAAAATGCATACAAAAACATAGACCAATTATTTACTATAGATGAGTGTGATGGCTAGCAAGGAGCAAGGAGATGCATGGGAGGACACGAAACAGCTAGCTATTGTACCTGTCGGCAACCAATCGTTCTTGCAGGTTTGCAAACTATCATTGTTTCTTATCGAACAACCATCTTTCCTCTCATAAAATTGGGTTCTATGGGTCAATGGAAGTTTCATCTAAGCTAGATTAGCAGTTATTAGACAATCCATGCGCCATAGGCGTTTGCAAAAAAACTAGGCTATGAACCTTTGAAGACGGCTACCACATGCATGTAGCATGCATGCACTCCGTGGTCCATTAGCAAATACAAATTTGATTTGACATGCATGTTTTAATATGGTTAGCGCATGCATGAAAACCGTCCACCACATATAATAAATTGACCGGCCATGTATGCTTGCAACTATGTTTTCAAGAGCCGTGTCCGCAAATCTTCTTCGAAGAAAACTGCATTGCATGTGGCCATTGGTAGACGGTAAGTGTGATGCATGCTGATCGCCGTGGCAACGGACAAAATGTCTCCGTTAAACACCCATCTCAGCCTTGACCAACTAGGTTCATAAATGAATCATGCTCCCATTATCCAACGGTGGATAGAGGGTGCACTGCGGCCACCCCGGGCAGCAAATCCGCGTTGATAATTTTAATTTGTATCTTGTGACAACTAGTATCAATGTAATACTTTACAATAAACTATTTGTAACTATTTGTTACCTCTATATAAATATATTCTTAGTTCTTCCAAAGATCATAAGAATATCCTTACTATTGTCCAATGATCATCTTATGAATCATTCAGGTATATACACATAACATTTAGAGCATAATACATATCTAGATATGTACATATCATGGTATACATTATTGATCAAAATATTCATATGATTTGACTCACCAAGTGTCAAAACAGTTGAATCTCGTTTCACTTACCAAGTGTCGATACACTTGAATCTTGATTCAACCCATTCCATGCGGCAAGAACCTTTCTTGTCATTTACATATTGAACTCCTTCAATGTCTCATATATGTACATATAATACAACCATATTAGAGCCTCAATCTATCCATATAGACATTGATGCCTAATATTCTGGTTTTGCCCAAGTCTTTCATTAAAATCCAATTTTATTGAAATTCTTAACCTGTGTCAATAAAAGATTCATCATTTCCAATCAACACCATGTCTTCTACATAATGTATTAGAAATATGTCTTAGTGCTCCCACTTAATTTTTTACAAATGCAAGCATCTTCATCATCTCTGATGAAATTAAACTCTTTTAACATTTTCATCACGGTGAATATTCTAACTCCGCTATGCTTACTTCAACCATTGAAGTTTGCACGCTCTTTTAGCATCCTTTGAATCGACAAAACCCTTCGGACCGTGTGATGTACACGTACTAGGTAACCATTATATTAGAAGAATGTTGTTTTGTTTGTTCAACTACCATATACCAAATTATATGAAGTGGTTGCTACATTAATCCATCAAGCCTAAATATTGCTACAAAAGATCAAATCTTGTCATAGTCAACTCCTTGAATATTGTCATAAACTCTTTTTCGACATGTTGACTATTTCATAGATGTAAAATATCCATGTCTAATTCTTTATAGATTCAAATACGACCGATAGGATTCATGCCTTTCCGGAGGGTCTTCCAAGTTCATAAAGTTGATTTCCTGTGTATGGAAACTATCACGGATTTTATGACTTCTAGTCATTTTATGGAGTCAGGGCCCATCATCGCTTATTTGCATGTAGTCGGTTTAATATTGTCAAAACAACAACAACTTGTTTATTAAATCTCACTATTTGATTGTTATCTAACACATACGGTTTAAATAGGAACTCTAATCTCCGAGATCACAACATTTGTAATCACGGGAGCCATGAGAATTGTGGCCACCACCGGGACACTTTCCGGTGCTGCGCTACTTAGCACATATAGCTAAGGTTCATTAACCTTATCAAAGTTCTATTTTCCTCTCACTTAAATTTTCATGAAAAATTCCTTCTTAAGAAACTTCACGTTCCAAGAGAAAAACTCTTTTGTCCTCAGTGTTATGCAGGAATACCTAAAAAATTCTTTGGGATATCCTACAAAGACGTGCTTATCCGACTTTGGTTGTAAACATTTTACTTATGCCTAGCATACCAAAATTTAAGAAAATATAACTTGGATTTTATCCCAAACCATAACTCATATGGTGTCATTTCAACAGATCACGATGTGCTCTTTTCAGTATAAAAGCGGTAGTCTCTAAAGCTTTAATCCTTAAAATATAATGGTAGTTTTATAAATGACACCTTTGATCTTACCATATCAAACAAGGTTTGATTTCGTCTCTCGAACATTCCATACTCCTATGGTTTATCTGGAAATGCAAATCAATGGAACAATTTCTCAAATTTTAGGTGTTTTGCTAAACATGTAACTCAAATATATTCCTTTATGATCCAATCATAAATTATTTATTTTCTTGTTACAATGATTTTCCACTTCATCTTGAAACCCTTTGAACATTTTTCAAATGTTTCATACTTATTCCTTATTAAGTAAATATACACATATATTCACTCAAAAATTCTGTAGAAAGCATATGAACTTGAAAGATCCACCGCACATGGCTACACATAATGGACTATATACATCAACATGCACAATTTCCAATAAGTTAGTCATCCGTTTCTCTTTGTCCTATAAATGGAGTTTCAATTATCTCTAGGAAAGTCTCACAAGCATCAATTGATCAAAATCAAAGAATCCAAAAATCCATCAACATGGAGTTTCTTTCCAATATAATTTAAACGGAGATGTCACTTCGTAGGTGATCTTTTAATCATTTGTCTTGCAACATTTTAGCATTAGTTTTTATGGACGTGATTTCTCCAACTAGACTTGTAAAAGTTCATCCATATTCTATGGAATGTGGTAATTATTTGAACAATCATTGTTCTCATAATACCAAAACAAAATAACAATTATTAAAACAAATCTTGAACAAAAGTTTTGATGTCAACGAGAAATACAATAACACTTTATTTGTTTTCGATAAACATCGTCACATATTCTCTTGATAATTACTTAGGCCATTGCAGTTCATGATTTTGCGTTGTTCTGTATGACACCAACCAATTCGGTATCTAATACCCAAGAACCAGATTATTTAACAAGCAAAGAATACAACCATAACATGTATATCATATATATACTTAAGCTGGACATTTCCAGTCTTTTCTTTTGTGCCAAATATTTTATAGATTCTCTTTCAGCATTTCTTTTTCCTTTTAACAGAATCTATCAACATCAATAGTGACACCATACATATGAAACATAGTTCAAAGCATGTATAGTCAAATACTAGTACCTTTCGACTTGCACTTTGAAGTGGATCACCATCATCAAATGTTTGGCGTTCTTTCAAAATTCATTCTTTAGTAATCCTTTTGGTGTAGTAAACATTTTACGTACATCTTCTATTCATCCTTATCATGACAACTTTCATGATCAAGCTACTATAGCCTATAAGGGCGAATTACAAGTATAATGTAGTTCCCAAAACCTTTTCAGAAGATTAGAACGCCTAGTGTCTCCAACCTTCACAAATTCTCATACAATATGAGAACATGTATTTTACCAAACTATACTCTATCATATTACAACCATGAACATTGTTTCAGATATCATAATATCTTCCACACATGATGGTTTCTGAAACAATTCTTTTCAGCTCCTAGATAACCTTGATATTAAAACAACATTTGAATATCAAGAATAATGGAGGCAAACATGATACTTTAGATACTAACACGGGAATTATTAGTCTTAATTTAATACTGCTTATTAAACTTCATGGAGTAAATGGAGTTTGCTGAAAGTTTGCAATAGGACTTCTATACTTTAGATTGACACTCAAAACATTACGATACCAGTTCGTAAAGTAAATATTCAGAAATTTATAGTTATATTATCTTAATTATAACTAAGCATAAGGTAGTAAATGGATGCCAATGACTACAACAAACTATGAAAATTCACTTCTATTTAGTTTATGTTAAATTGAGTTCGACTAATCCAAATTAGAAATGAGCTCCCACTCAAAACCAACATCCCTCGAGTTGTTTTGTTGATTACATGAACCAAATCCACTACACCAAGTTTGATCATCATGTGAGTTGGTGTAGCTTCAAAGGCGAGCATCTAGATGGTCATCATATCAACCATATGAGCTCCCACTCACATAAACACACCTCCACTCACATGTCCACTCATATGCATTAAATTTCCACCAAATTTAATGCAAGCTCTCATTAAATAAAACTATTTTATTTATTTTATTCAGAATTTTGTTAATTACTTTAATTAACAAACATTCACATAAAATTATCTGGAACATTTCAATATCACATGTAGAACCAGTTTTTGCAATTTCACCCGAAACATTTCTGGTTTCTATCAAAATAATTCAAGTGCTTTCTTAATCTTTATCTGAAACATATTTGCTCCAAATGGTGTCAGTATCCCTTAAGTGTGTCACCCTACGGTTCGCGAATAATGCAGACATGATCGAGACCCCTCTCCGATCAATAATAAGTAGCGGGACCTAGAGATCCGTACTAACTCCCACACATTCAACGATGACTCCAATGGTCGTGATAACCTTTAATGCTTGTAACTAAATCCTTTTGTATTGCGATATATTACATGTTCGAGATTCGATCATCGGTATCCCCATACCTAGTTTGATCTCGTTACCGACAAGTACTCTTTTCTTGTTCCCATGATATAACATTCTAGCGATCTTATCACTTGCTTGCAAGCTACATCATTGTGATATCACCGAGAGGGCCCAGAGTATATATCTCCATTATCGGGATGGACAAATCCCACTCTTTATCCATGAGCCTCTACATAACACTTTCGGAGTATCTGAACCCACCTTTATTGGCACCCTGTTATGGTGTGATGTTTGATGTTATCAAGTTACTCTTCCGGTGTTAGTGATTGACATGATCTTATGGTCTAAGGACTAAAGTTACTTCGTATGATGTTATAGCAATTTAAACACAATGACTTTGATCGTATTGCTATACTTCGGATAAATGTTCATCACACCATTCAACTAATATTGTGACCTTGTTATTAACAACATCCAATATCCATGACCAGGAAACCTTGATCATTTTGTTAACCAACGAGCTAGTTTATATGAGAGGCATAACTAGGAATCCTTTATTTGTTTATTAAACACACATGTATTAATGTTTCCAATTAACACAATTATAGCATGTAAAATAAAAATTTATCATAAACATGGAATAATATAATAACCACTTTATTATTGCTTCTCAGGCATATTCCCTTCAGAACCGAGTCATCAACCGACTTTCATATTAGTCTAAGTTGTGTGTCCAGCACAACCTCGACGACTAAGGATATCTAGTATGAACAATATGAATATATAGTTCCACAACCAAATCACATATTCAACGACACATATCATATGTTCGTACAAGGACAACTTAATAATTTTGAATACATTGGGAATTACGTCATACATGATTGCCTATAGAGCATACTCCCAACACTAAGGAACATTGCCAATTCCACGAGGAGAAGCCAATCGATAGGAATGTGTAGCCACCTCACTGGTACTATGGCCGCCCTGCCGAAACTACCGCCGTGCCAAGATCGATGCAACTACTACTACTGCCCCAAGTACCGGCCCAGTTCCGCTAGAAGCGTGCCAACTTGCAGAAGCCTCTAGAGCCCGGCGCGCACCTTACCAGAACTGGACTAGAATCCAGCCAATACTATCTCTATAACCTCACCAGAACTTCTGCTGTCAGGTCATTACCACTGCCATGATGTTCGCGAGGTACTGAAGAGCTCCGGCCGGTACTACCACCCGTGGGACGGTAGCCAGATAGCTGGTACTACCACTAGAGTGTGTGCTTGTTTCATGATTGGTCCTCTGACCATGTATCTCATCCCCTACCTACCCCTTTACGACTAGACTATAAATAGTAACCTACCCCTCCTAAGCAAACTAGATATGATGATGATATGAGATAGAGTTGTGGCTCCCTCCCCTCTCCTTGTGGAGAAGACCCATATGGGTAACAAGGCCTCTATATTTAATCTACAAGATGTACAAGGCTCTTCTCAAGTACTTGGATCTTTGCTATTATGCACTCTATTGTGTTGATCTCTCCCTTTGGGTATCTATCAATTGTAATATCTTCACAATAGGATTCTATCCTCTTGCTTGCCAATCTTTATAACTTGGATATCTACCTTTATGTCTCTTCCAAGTGGATTCTGTTGGGTTGGTAGTTCGGGCCAAAGGGAGCAAACTGATATGGGTGTAGTATGCATTTGTATATTCGATGTCCACTCGCGTGTTCAATCATGTTCTTGTATCCTCCTCCAAACCTTCCTCGAATCTATGAAGATCGGGCCACAATTGTAGATTTGAGCTACATGACACTCGTAGCTTTGAAGAAGAAACATCATGCAGTATATCCCTCTAGTGATGCAAAGAAGATGAAGATGTTGGCAGCTCACAGCCCCATACCTACTCCATCAATGCAATCCAGCCCTCTGATGTTCAAGACCCCCTACCTGATTGTCAACAACGGCAACGCCTCGCATGTGTTCAGCGTAGTGCCGGAGATGTATGAAGCTTTGCCCCAACCGTCTAATTTTTTTTTGTCAAATTAGATGGGAATACTTCTTTTTTGGTTTTCTGTTGTGTACTTTCAACTTGCATTGTGGTTTTGTTCACTATAGTGACCAGAGATGGCTTGGATCATTTTCTAATGGCATACTAGAGTTTTGCACGACTGCATGGATGGCAGATTCTTCCTCTAGGAAGTGAGACTATCCCACTTGGTGGGGGAGTAGAGTGACAATCCCACCACCTAGATAAGTTCAAGTTCTCACAATTACTATCCATGTTCCTATTATACTACGAAGCTTCTTACAATTTTCTTTCAAAAAGAAACGAAGGTGTCCATATGAGAAGTTTTCTCATTTATTCTTTATGTAAGAAAGAAAATGGTAATGAGCATAGACCGTGGTACAAAGGTGTTACCATGAGATGTGCTTTCATGTTACACAAATATAATCATACATTTGCACAGAGAGATATCCATTGTTCTACTACCTCTGTACAACTATGTAGGACTACAGAACAAAGTCCTATTTCCATAGAAGCATCATGCCCCACTGTTATTTTCCTGACAACATTTCCTAACATTATCACGGCGATGTACATCACTGCTCACCAATATGTGTACCCATTAGTTTAGCGGTTCAATACAGAATCGCAGGAGAGCAGTAGGGTCCTGTGAGCCACCCATATGCGATCGAACGGTAGGCAGCCTCGGTCAGGTGGATGCCATCCCAGTTCAAGTAGTTATCGGGATCCTCGCAGGCACTTGAGCCGAGCATGCCACACCTCGCGTGGTTGTTGTAGTTGTAGGATCCTTGACCGCTCGCGCCGCAGCAAACATCTAGTCCGTATTTTAGTCCTGAAAAACATTGTGATCATACGTTCACATCAATGAAAAATCTGCCCACAAAAATGCCTAAATTTAGAAAATATTTTGGGCCATTTTAGTTTGGAGGACCCAGGAGAGAAATGAACATGATTTAATCAAGATCCACCCACCTCATTTCTGTCGGCCGGGTGTCACAACGTGATGAGGGAGGTGTCCGCGAGCTTCCTTCTCAACCATGTCAGCATGCTGCATGCCCGGCAGGCCTGCATGGTCTCGTGACACTAACGTCTACGCTATCACTTGTCCTCGCCCGGCGTCCGGCGTCCTTTGTTTCCAGCCGGTACCACCCGACGCCCGTTGGATCAGTCTCCTTCTCGATCTGCTGCGCTGCGCTAACCACGTGAGCTCGCCGCGTTCGTTTGCGCTACTGCTGGTTCGTTATGGATAGATCTGACCATGTCACGGCAGCCGATTGCAACTCAGATCTGCGTTGCGCTGATGGAGGAAAGGGAAATGCCCTACAGCTATTGAGTTTGGTGATGTCTTTTTCTGCCTATTGTCTGCGCTGGAGCTGGACAGTGGAGTGGTGTACACACCCCGTGTACATTCATACACTGCTATCACCTACGTGAGCATTGCTTGGCCTGCACTGACGTCTGCGTGCCGATCTGCTCGCAGGAGGCGGTGCTTACTTCATTTGCTTGCTATTCTTGGCTTCTTGCTAATGCTTGCGAAAAACGAAAAGTGGTTAATCACGTACCGAAGCTCGACGGAGCGCGGACCATGTCCGTGACCAGGGGCGGAGCTAGCTCCCGGCGACCCCGGGCAGCTGCCCGGCTCAACTGGAGCATCTCCACTATGCATCGTGTTAAATAAATAGATTAGTAGTGAGGTTTAGCTTGGCAAACTCCGGCCGGCGGCGCCGGGAATAGGCCTTGCCCGGGCTCCTGCAGCGAGCTAGCTCCGCCACTGTCCGTGACCTGGGAGTAGAAGTCGCCGTACATGAGCCTGACGCCGGCGTACTTGCTCTGGAGGTCGCAGATCGCCTGCTTGAGCAGCAGGTTGTGGTACCTGGACAGGTCGTTGAAGCGCTCGAGGCAGCCGTCCCCGTCGTAGTCGCTCTGGTTGGAGCTCCCGTACAGCGTCAGGTACAGCGGGAAGCACCCGATCGGCAGCACGCCTGGCACCACCACCTCCACCGCGCCCAGCCCGATCAGCGTCTGTGTTTCGAGCAGCGGCGTGTACGTTATACCGGCGGTCTGCATATCTACGTTTGCTCTGAAGATTTCAGGAACTAGCTGTACTGTACCTCTACGCCGCTTGCGATCTTGTCGATGATCTGCGGCACGTAGCTGTTGACCTCGTCGAGGCCCTTGCCGCCGAAGATCGGGGCATTGTAGTCGTTGCCCCCGAACTCGCCCAGGATGAACAGGGAGTTGTTCAGGTAGCTCTTGCAATCTACAGGCATTGCAGTTAGGCACATTCTTCATCACCAAATTTATATTCTTGCAATCTACAGACTCACCGCTGGCGCTGCCGCAGATGGAAGGCATGAGCTGCTGGAACCACTGGATCTGGGTGTCCAAGGGGCCGTTGTTCCATATGCGGCTGCCCAAGCCGTGCGACTGGAAGAAGTCCAAGTTCATGGCGGTGGCGCCGATGATGGCCATGTTCGCGCCTTTCCTGAAGTCGGTGCCGTTCGCCTTGGACGGAGGGAGCAGAGGCAAACCGAAGAACTCAGCTGCGCATGATGTACGCAACGCAAGAGATCATGCTCCGTACTTGATAGCTGATATGTACTAGTACAAGTGTACAACGGTCGTGTTTGTTAGGAATAAGCACGTCTAAACCGACGCCGGCACGGCGCGGTGCGCTCTGTCGTATACAAGTAGTATACGAGTACGTGTAGGTTTGTGTAGCGCGGTTGATGTAGGAATTAGGAGTCATAATCCTACTAGAATAGCTACACTAGAACTACTACATATACACGTGTATACCCCTGTAATCAAAGTGTGCGATTGAGAAATAGACAGCCTTTGGCTATCCAATTGATTCCTGAGATGTTGTGTCTTCACATACGTGATCTCTCAGCTCCGGCCAAAAGCACCGGCCGTCGGTTGATCGATCAGGAAGTCTACGGAAAGCCGGCTTCTACGTGTGTGTCTTGTCGGAAAGCACTCGACAAGTTACGCGTTTGTCGCTGGTTGTCTCGTCGCAACATCCCGACGAAAGTACTGTCGGGTCTGGGCCAACAATTGGTATCAGAGCCAAGGTCGTCGTCTGTGATCTGCTGAAAGTACTAGGAGGTCATGGCGATGGTGAAGTTTGGCGAGAGCTCGGCATCGGCACCGGTGACAGAGACGGTGGGGGCGGCTTTGTATCCGCGCCTTGATCGCAAGGACTACGGGCTATGGGCTCTCAACATGGAGGTGGCCATGGAGGCTCAGGAGGTTTGGGAGGCCGTCGATCCAGGAGGCGACGAGTACGTCAAGGGAGGTGCGAAGTACCGGAAGGATCGCCAAGCATTAACGGCGCTCTACTCCGTCGTGCCAAAGGACGTGATGCAGCACCTCGTCGGAAAGAAATCGGCGAAGGATGCATGGGAGACGATCAAGATCTTGCACCAAGGTCATGCCCGCGTGAAGGAAGCGCATCTTCAAACTTTGACAAAAAGCTATGAAGATCTGAAGATGGAGGAGAGCGAGACGGTTGATCAGTTTGCCGCCCGTTTCGTTACCCTTGTCAACGCAATCAGGGGATATGGCGAGAAATTGGATGAGATCAAGAACGTCAGAAGGTTCCTGCGTGCGGCGCCGGCGCGCTACATGCAGATCGTTACATCGATCGAACAATGTCTTGACCTTAATACATTGACGGTTGAGGATCTCGTCGGAAGATTCAAGGCACACGATGAGAGAATCCGGATCAGCTTCGGTGATCCAGAACAGGTTGAGCACTTGATGCTCACAAAGCAGCAGTGGATGACTCTTTCAAAAGAAAAGCAAGGAGGCTCCACGAGCAGCAAGGAGAAGCAACGCCCAGCGAAAAAGTACATCGCGGGGCAGGAGGACGAAGATGACACCCCGCCGCGGAGGAAGTTTGACATAAAGAAAGTAAGGTGTCATAACTGCGGCGAGCTCGGTCACTTCAAGGCTGATTGCCGGAAAGCACCAAAGGAAAAGGAGAGGGCTCTCATCGCCCAGGAAGGAGATGATGGACCGATGATGCTGATGCTCGAAGTAACTGAGTTAAAGGATGAGGAGGATCCTCCATCACCGGCTGCGGAGATTGTGGCACAAGTGGATCACGATCTACCGTGTGTGCATCATGAGGAACAAAGTGCCCCGTTCCCATGTGAAGCCACGTTTGAGGCAAGTGAAGCCTCGGAACTTGTTCATGGCGATCTATGCGTTGGAATTTCACCTGCAACTCCGTCCGGCAATAAGTTTTTCATGCTTGTGGTGGATGATCATAGTAAATACATGTGGATTGTGTTGCTGAAAAGTAAGGATCAAGCTCAACAAGCATTCGAGAAGATCAAGGAAGCCGAAGAGTTCAAGGTGGAGGCAAAGATAAGAGCCCTACGCATTGATGAGGGGGGTGAGCTGCATCAAACTGTGTTAACCATGGCACGAAGCATGATGAAGAGTAAAGGCTTGCCAGGAAAATTCTGGGGTGAGGCAGTCAATACGGCTGTGTACTTGTTGAACATGGAATCTACTGAGGGTGGAGTTGGTATAACACCGTACGAAGCATGGTACGGATGGAAGCCCTCGGTTGATCATCTTCGTACTTTTGGATGTGTGGCGCATGTAAAGGCGGAATTGGCGGAGCAACGTATTCCAATGATCATGACAGGCTATGAAGGCTCAAAGACATACCGCTTGTGCAATCCTTATACCAATAAGGTGGTTTTCAAGGGAGACGTAATCTTTGAGGAAGGCAAGTCATGGAATTGGGGCTACAACGAACCGGAATATTCAACTTTTCACGTCACGTGGGATCTTGAGTATGAAGAAAATATGGATCAATCGAGCTTATCCTTGTCAGCAAGTTCGGGCCCAGAAGACATTGAAGGCCTAGGGGCAGCTCCAAGCGTGGACACCAGGCCAGAAGCACTAGGGATTCTCCCAGAAGACAAAGAGTTTGAAGAAAAGGCTAGTCTGTGGCCAGAAGATACGGAACTGGAAGGGTGTACAGATGCATGTGCAGCGATACCTGCACTTGTTTGCCCAAAAATTAGAGGAGGAGGGGGAGCTGAAGTGAGCCCAGCAAACAGGCCAGCAAGGCCAGAAGGCGATGGTCCAAGAGTGTGGACTGATGGCCAGATAGATGGAGGAGACCCAACAATAGGGGGTGCAGATCCATCAAAAGGCTTTTCACGTGGTATAGAGAAGCTAGAAGAAAACCAATTTGATCTACCTCCTACATATTTGTTCTATTGCATCCAAGAGCACCGGCAAGCGGTAGATCAAATATGCGAGGAACCGATGAGAAAATACTTCATTGAACCAAGTATAATGTCTCAAGGCGCGGACAAAAAGGACAGTCGGCGTGAAGGCATGGAGAAGGGCGCGGACAAAAAGGGTTGTCGGCGTGAAGCCATGGAGAAGTCGACAAAAGCAAAGTCGGTGACATGGGTACTGAGTAAGGGTGCGGCGAAGCAATGCCGTGGATGACGCCCGCGAGGAGCAGCTGGCATATTTGGGACCCAGGTCGATATGAAGCGCACGTCGTGCTTAGGGGGTGATTGTTAGGAATAAGCACGTCTAAACCGACGCCGGCACGGCGCGGTGCGCTCTGTCGTATACAAGTAGTATACGAGTACGTGTAGGTTTGTGTAGCGCGGTTGATGTAGGAATTAGGAGTCCTAATCCTACTAGAATAGCTACACTAGAACTACTACATATACACGTGTATACCCCTGTAATCAAAGTGTGCGATTGAGAAATAGACAAAATACAGGGCTGGATACGAGCCTTTGGCTATCCAATTGATTCCTGAGATGTTGTGTCTTCACATACGATGAGTAGCTAGCTGGTTTGATCAAGGAGATCTTGGGCTAGGCGTACGTGATCTCTCGGCTTCGGCCAAAAGCACCGGCCGTCGGTTGATCGATCAGGAAGTCTACGGAAAGCCGGCTTCTACGTGTGTGTCTTGTCGGAAAGCACTCGACAAGTTACGCGTTTGTCGCTGGTTGTCTCGTCGCAACATCCCGACGAAAGTACTGTCGGGTCTAGGCCAACAGTGTTTACCTAGGAAATCGACGAAGACGCGGCCGTCGGAGCAGCGTCCGGTCGGGCGGCCAAAGTAGGTGCTGCCGTACGGCGGCTGGCCGTTGGTGAGCCACGACAGGCAGCCGCCAGTGCAGAGGTTGCCGGTGTCGGAGATGGAGTCGCCGAAGTTGTATATGGCATTGTAGCTCTGGGATGAGGACCCACGCCGGGCAACGGCGAGGAGGAAGAGAACGGACACCACTGCCTTGGTCAGCATTGCTAGCATAACGTTTGCAAATTTGTGCCTGCCTAGAGATGAAGCCACCCCGAGATTTATAGGCTCGGGGAGCACACGTGTGTGTACGCAATGTCGCCGTTCTTCGGTGGGTCCAGCGATGCAGGTTGACCCATATCGTGGATGCTTTGGCAGCAAGATTCCTAATTCCGAATTTGAGTCTGATCAGAAACCAGACACTGGGTGAATTCGTGCCCTACCCCAACGTCCGACCCAGGATGAATAAATACTAGTGAGAAGACACCTGATGTAGCCCACGTTTGAACGACGTACACGATACCTGAAACCTCCTTCTGTAAGAATCTCAACCCTAGCTAGCGATCGAGGCGTGCCATGGAGGAGGCGGAGGACGTGCTCGGCCTCGGCCTCTCGTCGGGCTTCAAGTTCGAGCCTGACGACGACGAGCTGGTGGAATACTTCCTCCTGCCTCGGATCCTGGGCGAGCGGCCCCCGTTAGATGGCATTATCATCGAGGACGATCCGCTGAGCGCTCCGCCGTGGAAGCTCCTCCGCGACCACAAGCGGCGGGACGAGGCCTTCTTCCTCGCCAAAGGACAAGCGATCCACGGCAAGGGCAGTCGGCAGAAGCGCACCTGCGTCGGTGGGTGCTGGGAAGGGCAGAAGGTTTGCGTGGACGGCGAGAAGCTGCGCGTCCAGGACACCGACAAGGAGATCACCTGGCGGAAGTACATGCTCAACTTCCATGACAAAGACGAGGGCGGCAGCAAGGGATGGGTGATGCACGAGTATTCGATCACAGCCCCGGCCAAACTGGCCTCGTCGTCGCTGAGGCTCTATCGCATCCGGTTTAGTGGACATGGCAAGAACCGCAAGAGGGAGCCGGACGATTACTTCCACGAGGAGGACGGTGGAGCGCGCGCGGCGAAACGGCAAGCCACAGCTGTTGCAGAGCCGGATCTTCTTGAGGAGCACATTTCCGCGGCGCTGGATTCTTTCCAAGATCTCGTCGTGCCCGACTCGTTCGTTGGAGACTACGCAGGGCCTGCCGCAGCGTCGTCAGATCAAGACTTGCTGGGATGGAGCACGATGAACCTCGCAACATACAGCGCTACATCGTCATCAGATCAAGAAGCCCCAGCCGCGATTCACGAGTTCGATGGTGCTGCTGCGGCGGCGGCGGCAGGGATGCCACCGTTTGTTCAAGGATCATTCCCCGGCGAGTCGTTCATGGATTCTGAGCTCCCGGATGAGGTCTTCACCGTCGACGAGTTACTTGCCATGCTAGAGAGTGACCCGTGCTGTCCATGATCAGCATTGAAGCGCTGGCATGCAAACGCAATCGTCGCTGGAATGCGGGGACTTAGTGTGTTTATGTATAGCTAGAGATTTGCCTGACACTTCTTTGTAAGTTGTGACTTGCAAGGAATTGATTTAATCTTTCATGAGCTTTGTGGATGATATTTCGGTGTGTCTATACCTGACAACGAAGTTTTTGGATTGAAATACTCGCATCACTATCTTTGCTCTAGCTGATTTATCTTGTGACTGAATCGGTATTTGGTGATCTGCCCGACCCCCACGCCGCCACCGGTAGGACCCTCCTCCCCCGCTGCGCCGCCGCTAGAGGGTCGCCGGCGAAGCCGTGCTCACCCCAAGGAAGGTGGCGGCGGGGCGGTTGATAGGCTAGAGCTACCAAACAGGGGGATTTATCTAGGATCTCAGGGAATTTATCAGGAATTAAGGCCAATTTCAGAGGGGCTGATTGCAGGTAGCTGTTTGATTACACAGGGAGATCCAACCTCTATCAGAGGCGGCTAGGGTTTATACCCGATACAAGAATGAGATAGGACGATAAGCGCCAGGTCATTGGCTTTATAGCCTTACACTTAACCCATACAGCTAAAAGAAGTTACTACGGTACAGTTAACTGACGGTGCACTTATGTCTGAAACGGTAAGGGGTGGCTCCTTCAGGGTTGAGCCTGACAATCCCCTACGCTGACATCAGACTTGTCCTCAAGGCTGGAAATCCGGAAAAACTTTTTGAATGAATGTTGTGTCTTCCCACGTCGCTGACTGCGGAGGTAGGTTGATCCACTTGATGAGCCATTGAACGACTGGTACACTTATGTCTCCCTGCTTGTGAGGTACTAGCTTTCGTTTCAGCACTGCTTCAGGTCCAGTTTGTATATTTCCTTGAGTATCCACCAATGGCAATGTTGGTTCCGGCACAGCAGCAGGGGCCCCAATGCTTTTTGAGTTGGCTCACATGGAAGGTAGGATGGAGTTTGCATCCCTCAGGCAGTAGCAGCTTATAAGCAGTCTGGCCTATCCTCTCCAAGATTCGGAATGGTCCATAGAACTTGGAGTGCAATTTGATGCATCTATGTATACTTAAAGATGTGTGCCTGTATGGTTGCACCTTTAAGTAGACCATGTCCCCCACCTCCAGAGTTCTGTCACATCTGTTCTTGTCAGCATTTGTCTTCATTCTTTCCTGAGCTTGGAGCAGATTATCCCTGATTACTTGGTTGGCTTGTTGTCTTCTTTGGAGCATGAGTTGTGGGTCTTCCACTTGATCTTCCACCAGAAACATTTCAGCCACTTGTGGAGGTTTGAATCCATATAATGCTTGGAAAGGGGTCATCTTGAGTGAAGTATGAAAGCTGGTATTATACCACCATTCAGCCATTGGCAGCCAAGAACACCATTTCTTAGGTTGGTTGAATGCCATGCATCTCAGATAGTTTTCTAGGCATTGGTTCACTCTCTCAGTCTGTCCATCAGTCTGGGGGTGATAGGAAGTGCTAAGATGTAATTCCACTCCTAGTGCCTTGAACAGATCTTGCCAAAGATGACTTGTAAATATTCGATCTCTGTCTGTCACAATGACTGTAGGCAAGCTGTGAAGTTTGAATATGTGATCCACAAACGCTTTAGCAACCAATTTGACAGTTATGGGATGTTTCATAGGGATGAAATGAGCATATTTTGTGAATCTGTCTACTACTACCAAGATCATGTCCTTATTTTCAGAAGTGGGGAGCCCTTCCACAAAATCCATACTTATGTGTGTCCAATCAAACACAGGTACTGGTAGTGGCTGAAGTCTGCCAGGATATTTGGTGTGTTCAGGTTTGTTTATTTGGCGAATGGGGCATTGCTTGATAAAATTCATGACTGCTTTTCTCATTCCAGGCCAGTGGAATAATAGCTGCAGTCTGTGGTAAGTGGCCCTTTCCCCAGAGTGACCCCCTAGTTCAGACTTGTGGAATGAAGATATCGACTTTGTTCTTAATGTCATGTCATTGCCAACCACAACTTTCTGCTGGTATCTTAGGATTCCATTTGTCAGTGTGTACTCAGGGTGAGTAGCAGGGTCAATAGCCATTTCTGTGAGCAGTTGTTTGCACTTGTCATCATTGGAGTAGCTAGTTACCACCTCTGTGATCCAAGTAGGCACTGCAATGCTAGTGATTAAGGCTAGAAGATTGTATTTCACTCTAGACAGAGCATCAGCAACTCTGTTTTCTTTCCCCTTTTTGTATTCAACAGTATAATTGTATCCCAGCAATTTAATCAGAAGTTTGTGTTGGACCCCTTCTGTAAGCTTTTGTTCTTGGATAAATTTCAAGCTTTGCTGGTCTGTTCTGATTATTACTGAGGATGCAGCAAAGTAGTGTTTCCATTTCTTTAATGCTTCAATGATTGCCAGTGCTTCTTTATCATAAGTGGATAGAGCAGCAGCTTTAGGTCCAATGGCCTTGCTCATAAATGAGATTGGTTTCCCTTTTTGCATAAGTACAGCACCAATTCCTTGTCCACTTGCATCAGCTTCAAGAACAAAAGGTTGGCTGAAATCAGGCATTGCTAGTACAGGTGCTTCAGTCATAGTTTTTTTGAGTTTGTTAAATGCTAGCTCTTGTTGTTCCTCCCATAGGAAGGCATCCTTTTTGAGGGAGTCAAACAGTGGTCTACAGATTATGCCATACCCTGCAATAAATCTTCTGTAGTAGCCAGCTAAGCCTAAAAAGCTTCTCAGTTCAGTAATGTTTTTAGGACTTGTCCATTTGACAATAGCCTCATTTTTCACAGGATCTGTGGCCACTCCATCACCTCTGATGATATGGCCCAAGTACTCCACTTGTGCTTGGCCAAAACTACATTTCTCTCTTTTTGCAGTGAGTTGGTTGTTCTTTAGGATATGGAGGACCTGAGCCAAGTGACTAGCATGATCATTTTCTGACTTGCTTTAAATCAAGATATCATCAAAGAATACCAAAGCAAATTTTCTCAGAACAGGTGCTAGGATCTTGTTCATTAGTGCTTGGAATGTGGCAGGTGCATTAGTTAGGCCAAATGGCATAACTAGGTATTCATAATGCCCAATGTGTGTATTGAATGCTGTTTTAGGGATGTCTTCATCTTTCATTCTGATCTGGTGGTAGCCACTTCTCAAATCAATCTTAGAGAACCACTTTGAGCCATGCAATTCATCTAACAGATCTTCAATCACAGGGATTGGAAACTTATTTTTGATAGTTTGGGCATTGAGCTTTATGAAATCGTTGCAAAGCCTCCAAGTATGATCTTTCTTCTTCACCATCAATGCAGGTGATGAGTATGGGCTAAGACTGTTTCTTATCACCTTTGTTTGTAACATCTTGGAGATGATTTCCTCCATTGCATTCTTTTGATGATGTGGTAGTCTATAGGATCTCTGATTTACAATTTTAGCCTCAGGTAACAGTGTAATTGCATGATCACACTCTCTTTTGGGTGGTAACTCAGAGGATTCCAGGAACACCTCAGGGAATTTGTTAAGCACCTTTTGTATGAACTGAGGGACAACTTGTTGTATTGGATTTTGTTGGACCGACTGCACCATGACAATTGCTCCACAGACAGTGTCTTCCCTGAGTAAGTTGATACTCTCAGTTTGCTGAATCTCCCCTGATGTTGGAAGGGATTCATCCCAAAAGGTGATCACCTGTTGGCCCACAGTAGTGATCTGCATGAACATTTGCTTGTAATCCAAGGTAACAAGGCTATGTAATTTAATCCAATCAGTACCTAGGATGATATCATATCCTTTGAGGGGAAGGAGTTTGAAATCAAAAGCCAAATCATGACCTTGAATGGTGTATTTGCAGTTGTCGACATGGAATGAGCTGAATAATGTTCCCCCATTGGCCACCATAACCTTTGCACTCTTGTTAGGTATTAGTGGACACCTAATTTTGTCAGCCAGTTCAGGTGTCATAAAGGTTGCTGAACTTCCTGAATCCACTAGTGTTGTTGCCACAATGTTCCCTAACTTGACTATCATCGTGAATGTGTAATGTTCCTTGCTTGTGCCCTGTACTGCATGCATTGAAATTTTGAGTACTGCTTCTGGGTTTGGAACCTGTTTGTCCTCCTCTTCATCTTCATCATATTGAGTGATGTAGATAATTTCTTGGGGAGTCTCGGGTTGAGCTTGGAGGGCTTGAATTTGAGCTTTTGTACTAAATTTGCACACTTGTTTATGGCCAGGGAACCAGGGTTCCTTACACTTATAGCACAGGTTCTTGACTCTGGCTTGCTGAATTGCAGCAACAGGTGTGTTAGTGGCCTGTGTTGTTTTAGCTGAATTCTCCAAGTATACAGATTTTTTGGTCACATATGGTGCAGGTTGATAGACAGGTTTACTAGGAGGTAGTGCATGTTCCATTCTTCTTGCTAACCAAGTTGCTTCTTGAAGAGTGGTTGGTTTGTGGCATTGCAAGTGATGCTGTATATAATCATTTAAGCCCGAAATGAAACAATTGACATAGTAATCATTGGGTAGGTTGGGGTTATCTCTTCTCATGAGGTTCATCATCTTCTCAAATTGTTCAATATAATGACTCACAGTAGATGTTTGCTTTAGGGCATGGAATGCTTTAACATTGTCACATGCAGATTTCTCAGCAGATCTTTCAGTGATATATCCACAGAACCTGTACCAGGGTATAGTAGCTGCTATGAATCCAGTTGCTCTCCACCATTGAATGGCATTACCTTTCAGGTATGATACTGCAAATTCAGTTCTCTGCTCCAATGGTGTTCTAGCAGCCTCAAAGTACTGCTCAACTTATTGAATCCATGAGTCAGCATCATCTCCATCAAACTCAGGAATGTTGAATTTATCTGGCTTCACAATAGGTGTTAACCTTTTGAGTTCGAATGCAGCATTGGTTCTGGCTCCTGCCCCTCTTTGTGCTTCAGCAAGGTCCTCCTGCCCCATCATTTCCTCATTAACTGTTGCATTGTTGTGCATCTGGAGTTGCTTCTGTTGAGTATTGAAATTTGGATGCCTATAGGGCTGTTTAGGAGTTCCATCCAAGTTCAATTCTCTGCCAGTATTATCTTGTAGCTTATAGATACCAGCTGGAGCCGTGTGAGGCCTGTTGCCTGGCCTGTAAGTAGCACTGGCTTCCTGCACTTGTTTATCTTTGTTGGCCTTTGGCACATTACTAGCACTCCCAGAGGCAGGATCAATGTCAATTGCTTCAGCCAGATGCTCCTCATGTGGGTTAGCCAACAGTTTTTTGAGATTTTCCTGGATTGTTTGGAAATTTTCCTGCATGGTGTCAAAATTTTCATTCATAGTTCTGGCGAACTTAGCGAATTCTTTTCTGTCTTCTTCTCTGTCATGTTGTAATGTTTTGACATCCAATTGTAGAGATTGCATTTCTAGAACTTCCGAGGATATTGAGTCAGATGCCTTCTTATCCATGATGGTCGGAAGGGATTTTACAACGTTGCGGTGTGCAACGCAACCTCAAACCAGAGTGCAGAAACTGAAATTCGGGGCCTTTTGTCCTGCAAGCTAGCGGTTTGCCCGATTTTCCTGAATCTACCGTCGCCTACACCGACACCAGCGCCTCCCGCCTCCGATGACGCACGAGCAAGGCTCTACTTGGGATTTTACTACTACAGAAGGGATCTGCAGCAACCAAGGTGAGGAACTTACTTGCGTACGAACGAAGCCGCCGCCGCCAAGCCGCCGCCAACAGCTCCTGGAATTGATGGAGCTCAACACCGCCGCCGGAATCCAGCGCAAGGTAGGGGGATTTTACGGGAGATCCCAACTCCTAGTTGCTCAAGATCCACCGCCCCGCTAAGGAATCGTCGACATCTGATACCAATTGATAGGCTAGAGCTACCAAACAGGGGGATTTATCTAGGATCTCAAGGAATTTATCAGGAATTAAGGCCAATTTCAGAGGGGCCGATTGCAGGTAGATGTTTGATTACACAGGGAGATCCAACCTCTATCAGAGGCGGCTAGGGTTTATACCCGATACAAGAATGAGATAGGGCGATAAGCGCCAGGTCCTTGGCTTTATAGCCTTACACTTAACCCATACAACTAAAAGAAGTTACTACGGTACAGTTAACTGACGGTACACTTATGTCTGAAACGGTAAGGGGTGGCTCCTTCAGGGTTGAGCCTGACAGCGGTTCGCTAGGCGGCGGCCGGTTGGTGCGCGGGCGGCGCGAGCTCGGCTTGGGGCAACGGGGCGGTGCTTGCGAGCGGCGTGGGCTTGGTCAGCGCGCGGCGGGTGGCCGGGGCGGCCATGGCGGTGGCGCAGCGTGCTGCGGCGGGTGCGGCTCGGACCTAGGCTTGCGGGCTCGGTCGGCCTCATCCCATACCCCTCCTGCGTCCCCCTCCCTCGTCGCTGCTAGGTCGCCGCCGGGCTTGCCCCGTGCGGCCAATCGATGGCTGCGGTGAGGGCTCCCCTCGCGCGTTCGGGTAGCACCGACACTGGCGGCCGTCGGCTGATGGAGGCGGGACGCTGGCCTCGTGACTTGGGGCGGTGGCCCCATTTGGCCGAGGTGGTTCTCCTCCGCTCGTCTGGAGGCGGTGTCCGGTAGTTTCTGGCCGTGGGGCGACGGAGATGGCTGGCCGGCTACATGTACTCGGTGACGCCGCACCGCCAGGGATGCAGTGAGCTGATGGTGGTGGCAGTCAGATATGGATCTGGGCCTACGGGCCTAGATCTGGGCATGCAAACGTAATCTTGGCTGCAGCTCATGTCGATCGGCACAACACATAAGGCCGCAAGATCGTTAATCGACTTGTAGGGAATTAGTGTGTATCTCTATCTCTATCTCTACTATTACTTATAAAGGAGAGAACACAAACTTCTCTACAGGCACCCCGTTAAGTCTACCCGCCATAGTAGTACTATCCGATTATCCCACTTAAATAGATCTAACGGTCTGAAATCATCTAATTTGACGCCCTGGGTGCACTTAGCGATTAGTTGTGTCGGATGCTACTTAGCCGGCTGAAGAAATTTCCGCCACCGGGAGAAAAATAAAGTCTGGCTCTCCCTAATCCCACGACCTCTTGCATCCCTCAGCCATCGAACGAACTACCCCGCCGCCCACCCCGTGGCAGACCTCGCAGGATCTCGCCGCCGTCGCAGCCCTCCCTGCACGCAGACACCCGCGTCGCCCCGCACGCCGCGGACGATGCCGACACGTCCCCTACACCCGCCATCACCGCCGCGCCGCCCTACTGTCGCGCCCTCCGTCGGTCCACGCAAGAGCCTGCCCGCGGAGCCTCCATGCCGCATACTGTCCTAGCAGACCGGCGCTCCGCCAGCGGCCCTCCCACGCGAAGTAGCCTCTCCCTGGCGAATTGGCGGCCGCCGCTGCCACACAGACAGGCTCTGTTCACCGCGGTGAGGAGAATCTCGCTTAAACCAAGTTTTTCGAATGCATTTTTCTAGATCTAAGTCTTTGGTTCATACCGAAATTGGGATTGGAATCCCCAAACTCTGATATGAAAACATCACTGAAATCTTGGAATCCAGTTTCAGCTAACTTGAGAAACACGTGTATGTGCCTATGCGGTGGAAATAATTATGTTGATAACAGCAACTTCTCTCTATAAAATTGATCTCGCCAGGAATGCCCGACCAGCAACGTTAGTAATTTGTTCATATAAGAAGCAACATCAATAGTTACCCGTTGCAATTTTCCAGAAGACATCTTGTCATCTAAGAGCTATAATTTCTAATCTAGATTATCTGCTCACTGTAATTTTTACAAGTTGTTTGCATTTACATGGAAATGCTTTACATCATCATGGAACATACCCACATCGAATTGTTTTACGCTAAATGTACACTTCAAATGGGAAAAGAATGCTAATGTTTTAGTATCTCCACGACAACACATAATTGGATGGAATTTTGGTATTTTTACATATATGTATGCTTTATGCATGACCAGTCTTCAAGTTTAACTCGGAAAGTATATTTATTGCATTGCCGGTTGGGTTAACGCTGTAAAAAGTTTCATGTTCAGGAGCAATTCAGCTTCATTAATCCCTATTACCCATGATTAGTTGATTACTCACTTTTTTCATCTAGAACCTATGTGTGTTATTGTGCCAAACAGAAGGTCCTACGTTTTTTGCATGTGTTTTGCTGCTACATACCGCCTGTCTTCATGATCTTGTTGTGAAACTGGCAGAGGAATTGTACTGTTTTGATGCAGTGAGAGAGCCATCGGTGTCAAATAAAAAGTCTAATTGTAGCTTTGGACAATGAACAACATGTAGACAGGAAAGATGAACGACTTTCGGTAAGCTACACCATTCCAATCCCAATCTTATAGTTTTCCTTATTTGTTTCATTTTTCCCATGATGGCATGCCCACCAACTATTTAACAAAACGCAATAATGGGTCCCTGCATGTTAGTTGTTTGCTGAATTTTCTTGGAGAATAAACTATGATGTATCATTCAAATCTTGCTCACCTTTTATTTGCTTTGAAAGATCAGGAAAGTAATTTAGCATTTCTCATTCATAGCCCCATGTATAGTTGTAGGAAAGTCACCACGTCAGGTTGTATTTAGCAATTTAAGCCATCAAGGAATCAATCAAATCTTTTGAGTGTCAGGTTGTATTCCCCATCATCAATCTGTGTGCAAAGTTAAGGCATATGTTTTTTTTGTTAGTTTATCCTCCCAGCTAGCTTCGCCTATTGCGATCATGTTTCTTGATTCTTCTACTGTATATTGGCTAAATATCATTTTACGTATCAAGCTCTCTAAAGTGTTTTATGTAAGAATTCCCTGGAAACTTGTCACACTTCCTTTTTAGGGTATAATTGGCTATACTATTAGAAAACCAAATAAGAGCCAAATATGATTCATATGTAATGATTCACTGTAATTTGGAAGTAGCTGCATCATGGTTTCTGTGAATTATCTGCGTTGGAGCTTTTGTAGCACAATATCTTATTATAATTTGGCCGCTTTATGCTAACCGATGATCCATATCATTTTGTAGTGAGTTCCAAAATATATGTCTATTGGTGGACAAGATATAAGACTATCTCTTTTATGCTGATCAGGTGCTTTGCAATGAATTACTTGAAGAAACTTGCAGAGTGTGCAGAAGGAAATGCATATGATGGAAACTGCGGATTATGTGTAGAGTTCGCAACAAGATAAAGGAACATTGAAGTATATAATTTCATATTACTTTAGCTGCATCATTTTATATTTTCTTCTAAAATTTCCTACCTCCATATATACCTATGGTGCCAAGGATGGTACCTTAACACCTTCTCAATATCTGTTCTAATTACCACCAAGGTTGTTAACTCTAGAATGCGTTATTTCTGCTGAACTTGGAGGTGCATGCCAAAAAAGATTGATGGGGAACATCCAGTTCGAAAGAATTCACGGCCTATCCCAAATAACCATGGCCTGGTGCAGCGATGCAGGAGTAGCAGCAATTGTTGTTTCAGCACATGTGGGTCTCCCTTAAAAACATCATTTTTAAATTACACTAAGATCTCTGTTTTCTATAAAGATCTGGTTTGAATTTCTTGGATGAAATGATTATGTGTCGCTGCTGAAATAGTGACCATCCCTGAGGCAGACCAGCAAGTGGAAACCACATTGAGCATCATTGCCACAACCCAGGCCGAGGCGCCCAAATTAGGTAGACTACTTTTCATGTGAACGACTTTCAGATTGTTTAGCATAATTTCAACTACTGTAATTGTGGAAAAACTATGGTATACTTCATATTCACTAATAAATTTAATTGTTAGTATTGAAATGGTCTTTGTGTTGTACTAAACGGATGTAAGATATGTAAATCACATTGTAATTTATACGAGCTTTAGAGATGAGTTCTATCTATATTGGTCTAATAATTTTTTAAGGTAGAAAGGATACGTTATCCTCGAGATCGAAGAACTGCGGATCATGCAGTATGAAATTTCAGGTCAGAACGCGCTACTTCCCTTGCTAAGTATCTGGACAAACAGTATACATCTAAGTTGGTGTTCTTGTGTGCATTTGAATTTCAATGGATACTTACAGATACATCTAAGTTACTTGGTGTAACCGTGTAAGTTGGAGGGTGGACTATTGCATCGATTTGCACTGATATGATCAACAGAATGATGTGTTTCCTGTAGCTCGCCTTTAAAAAAAAAATAGAATCAAAGATGTAAGTATAAATGTATATGTAGCTCATTGCCATTTATCGAATCAAAGATGTAAGTATAAATGAAGAACAGAGCTGCATAACTTAATGCTTGATGTGAATATTACGAAGATCTAGACCAGTGCGTTTATAATTTGATACTTGATCCTTCATAATGGATTTGTAGTTCACATCTTAGTAACTTACCAGCCTTTGTCCTTCTAATGGATCAGTAGTTCACGAATGTATGTATATTTATCAGCAATAGCAAATATCGTGGGTTGCACGTGCAAACTTACTAGTGTAATGTAGCTAGAGATTGGCCTCTGGAACTTGTTTGTAATGCTATATCTGATGTGAGGGCTTGTAACTTGCAAGGAATTGATTTAATATTTCTGAGCTTTGTGAATGATGTTGGTGTTAAATACCTGACTCCGAATTTTTTGGATTGAAATGCTTGCATCACTATTCTTTCCTGAGCTTTGTAGCCAAGGGATTTGATTCAATCTTTTCTGAGCTTTGTGAACCACATAATGTTATCAGTATTCTTTTTTTTATATACTGTGGGTGCATCGGAACATGATAGATGATCAAATATGTGATATGTACCATGCATGCTCACGATGAGTAAGTGCTCGGTTGCTCAAACCTTTCAATTTAGTTTTTGAACGAGAACCTTCCAATTTAGTGTAGTGTCATTTCTCCAATTAATTGAAGACCTCGGTTGCGCTAAGAAAAAAAATGAATATGTCTAGGTGGCAACCTACTCTCACGCACTGGGAAACTATTGCTTAGAGCATCTACAATCGATACCCTATAATTTAGAGTAAAACGCCGAGTATTCTTTAGATGAGTATAGTTGGTCCTCTAAAATAGTGTGGTTTCTAATCACCCTTAAAATTAACTCACTAAAACTTACATTTGGCTCATACATTTCATCGAACAACTGCTATATGCATCTCCGCTGCTATGCCCCCATCTCGCTCTCGTCGATGTTCCGCTTCCCAGACCAACAACTGCTATGCGTCTCCGCGGCTATGCCTCCATCTCGCCCTTGTCGATGTTCTGCTTCCTAGACCCTCACCCAGGTTGTCGTGGAAATGGCCACGGCAGTCGCTGCCATAGGCAGCGATTGAGAGTTTCGTGAGGAAGAGTTGGCGGCCATCTGCGGTGCAAGATGGGGGCAGGTGCACAAGGGTTTACCCAGGTTCGGCCCCCCGGAGGATAAAGACCTACTCTTGCTAGGTTAGATTATGAGAGAGCGAGTTACAAGGGCGACGAGCTCGGCGGCTGGGCGACGAGTCGCTTGAGGAGGTGTATGATGGAACGTAAGTCTCTACTATACCCTAGGGAGGTTTATATATGAAGCACCTCCCAGGGTTTACAAGTTGCCCCCGAACAAGATAAGGATCCGGGAGCCTTTGACCTAATCCGACTGGGCCTCTGCTACGCTTCTGGGCTTCTAGTCGCCAGTCGATGGGCCTCTTCTTTCCTCAGAGTCCAGTCGATGGGCCTCTTCTTTCCTCAGAGTCCAGTCACTGTCCTTCAGGCGTACTCGCGGGCCTTTCGGCCCACTCGAAACCCACTGCTGAGCATACCCCCTTAGGCATATCCCCTTCAGTAGTCCCCGAGGCCATTGTTGATGTAGGCCCAGCCGTTCTTTGGTGCTTGAAGTAGGCGAGCCCAATTTGGGCGCCCAGTCAAATCGGCGATGGACTCTATTAATGCCGAGGAGAATTTCTCCACAGCTCCACTCGTCACTTTAATGAACATCATCGTTGCCCAGTCGTCATTTCGGCGAGAAGAGAGATTGGCGGGTAGCGGGTGGATCACCGAAGTTGGACCGTCAACCTCAGTCAAACTACCCGTTGGAATTTCCAACGGTAACTACGGCGCAATTACCGTGGGTAACGGCTATCCCGATTTTGGCGGGTGACCTTTCCCATATAAGGGGAGTGATGGATCTGCTTCGCGACCCTACTTCGCATTCTTCATCCTTCCTCATTTGCTCTTCCTCTCTGCTCGCCCCCGACCTATTCTCTTCGCATCGCGCGATTCCGCTTCCCACTCAATGGCGCCTCCCAAAGGCTCGTGGGGAAAATCCAAGTACTCCACGACCCAACTGAAATCCTTCGAGGACGCCGGGGTGCTTCGCAAGGGGAATTGGCGAGTTCCCCCTTCTTGCGAGACCGAGCCGAAGCCGCGGTCCGGCGAGTTCATCTGTTTCACTAGTCATCTCGAGAGGGGCTTAGGGTTCCCCACTTCGCTCTTCTTCCGCCGCTTCTGCGTGTACTACGCGATCAAGCCCTCGTATCTTGGTCCGCATAGCATCGAACAGCTGGCGATCTTCGTCGCCTTCTGCGAGTGTTACCTCGGTTGCAGGCCTTACTTCCCGCTGTGGCTGGAGCTCTTCCACGGCCGCATCGGGCGCGAGGCGTCCAGCGGCTTGATGCTGGCCGCAGGCAGGGTCACCTTCCAGTTGAAGCCGAAGGCTAACTTCGTCAAGCTTCTCCTGCCAAAGAAGGCCGCCAGCGAGTGGAAGAAAAGCTGGTTCTACGTCAAGGAAGCCACTCCATCTGGCGAGGTTTCCCTCCCTGAATTTGTTGCCGAGAGGAGCGAGCCCGCCGACTGGTGCCAAAGAAGCTCCCTGAAGATCAGCGGATGGCCGTCGCGAAGATGATGGACCAGATCCAGAAGCTGAAGGACCAGGGGTTGATTCCGATCAACCTCTACAATTGCTGGCTTGGGCGATGCCTGGTTCCGCTGGCAGCTCGTCCACGCTGGATGTACGAGTACAGCGGGAAGCTTGATCCATCTCGCACCAGCAAGGAGTCCTGGGAGGTCGACGATTACAAGGCCGCCCTGAAGAAGATCACCGACGCGGAGTTCACGGGTGCGGCGGTCGGAGTCGCCCCGTATACTCCCGTGAAGAATGAAGCCCCTACAGTAAGTCTTCTTTCCAATCGCTCCGTTCGTATTCCAATTTCGTTCTTTTCGCTCGTCGTGTTTCTGACTCGCAATGGTTCTCAGCTTTTTCAGTTATTGGAGGGTTGGCTCCCTCCGCTCGATGAAGAAGTCCCCCAGGAGCTGGAGGAAGATTCCGAGGGGAATCCTTCCGATAGCGACGGGGAAGACGAAGAGGTCGCTCCCCCAGCGCCTGTGGCTCGCAAGACCCGAATGCAGAAGCAGCGAGAGGTCGAAGCGAGCCGCAGCCTGGACGAGTTCGAAGAAGGCGACGAGGTCGCACAGGAGCAGACGTCTCGGCGCACCGCCACGCCTTCGAAGTCCCCATGCCGGCCCGCGTCGCCGGCGAAGAGGCCCGCGTCGCCAGTCAGGTCATCAGTGGTGTTCGGGTTGGACGATGACTCCGACGGCGAAGGGTCTCCTGAAGTCTCGCACAAGGTCCCGAGGGCCGCAATCCCGACGAAGGGGTTGGAGGGCGAGGACACGGAGGTGGTGGTAGAGGCGCCCCTGGCTTCGATCGCGCCGTCGACCTCGGGGGTCCCAAGCCAAGAAGCCACCGACGTGGTGCCGCCCAAGTCGCCATTGCCGTCGAAGGCAGCGGCGTCGGAGCCGGAGATCCCAGCGATTGCGGCTTTGTCGTCAAGGAAGCCTTCGGTTTCGTGGGCTTTAGACGTATTTGAGCGGGGTCTCAGTCGCAAGCTTGGTCCCGAGTTGGACAAGCCTGCCCATATCAGTACCGGTCTTCGCGTTCTTCCAGTCGCCAAGTAAGTTACACTTCCTTATCCCAATTTGCTTTGCATCTTTCGTGTCATGGTTGTTGACATGGTTATACCCTACGGGTACGTGACTTCAGCATACCTGGTCCAGCCCAAGGAAGGCCCACAACATATATACGCTGGCCCATGAAGATTTTCGGGTGGCCAAGGCCCATGACGCCTTCGGATCCTTGGAGAGCAAGACTAGAGTTTGAATACAACTTGTAACCTACTCGTATTGGCACCCGAGACCTAGCCTCCCCATATATAAAGGCTAGGAGGGTCCAACGAGGAGGGCACGTACACAATAGACCTAGATCATCCACGCCAGATCGAATCTGCGCACCCTGTAACCTTCGGTTCCGCCGTAATCAAAGAGCAGACAAGCAGGAGTAGGGTTTTCCCTCCGGGGGCCTGAACCTGGGTAAATCTTGTGTCCCCTGGTTGCTTGTCTGTTAACCGTGCCACGATCTCCAGCATCCCCATCTTCTCCAAAACCCAAGTCCATAACAATGGGCATTGACGAGATTAAACCTCGTCAATTGGCGCCGTCTGTGGGAACTGGGGCTGCTGATTGTGCGGTCGTGACGGTTCCGACCCGATCAATCTACAACTCCGCGGCGACGGAGAATCACCTCCTCTTCGGCGCTTTCGACTTCACCGCCCACTCACCGGATACCATGAAGGATTTCGAGCCCGTAGGCGACGGACTCGAAATTCTGTTCGGAAGTTTCTGCTTCCAGGTGGGACAAACTGGCACCCTCCGCCTCCCTGAGCGGGTGCCCGTGCCGTCAATCAGGCCCGCTTCATGGGCTCCACACCCCGTGCTACGCACGTCACCATCAACAGATGAGTTCTACAGCAGCAGCAGCTGCAACTCCGATCTGTGCGATCCACCTTCGGATGAAGGGACCTACGGTTTCGGATCCGAAAGCTGCGGCAGCAGCCAACCAATCTGCAGGTGCTATCTGTGCGCCGCAGTCATCCAAACCGACGAAGAAACGCCTAACCCGCCGCCCAACCCCAACCCGCAGGACAGAAACGGCGAAAACGGTGGAAACGGCGAAAACGGGGAAAACAGGGGCCACCTCATCCAACTTAGCAAAGAAGGATGGATCGAAGCACGCCGCGCCGTCGCAGGCAAAATAGTCCTACCTCTGGACTCCTCACGTGACCTACTGATGGCATACCACTACCTCCTCATCGAGGAGCACAAGAAGCAAGTCAAGATGCAAGAGACGCTCGACAAACGCAAGCAAGCAGCCTCTGAGTCCAGTGCGCGACGAGCTGCGCTCTCTGCCAAAGGACCCGGCTCTAGCACAAACGGAAACCAGGGAAACAAGCACCACTCTCGGGTGGAAAACATGGACCCGAAGGAGCGGCGTGACGTGACCCGAACTCTCCACACATCGTTCATGGATATGGACGCTGATGGCAACATCACCCCGAAGACGCCACAAGCTACGATCATGGCAGCCACTGCGTATCTCGCGGCTCACCCACCTTCGGAGGGGGACCCGAAAAGGGCCATGCATAGGTCCGCACTCACCGGACTAGGACTAATCGGAGCTGCGCTCCACGAAGACGCTCCTACGGAGCCGAAGAAGAAAGCTCCGGCCAGGCGCGACCGGAGCCCCACTCCCTCATCCGAAGATGAAGAAGAACACGATCTTCCTCGAAGGAAGAAGAGCTCGCACCGCCATAAACGCGACTACGACGCCAGAGACAAGCTTACACAGCGCAAGATCGACAAAGCACGCGCCAAACGCGCATGCTCGTCTGAATCTGAGATGGATGAAGACGAAGGAGAACTCTGCGGGGCTCGATGCTTCAGCAGATCCGTTCGACGAACACAGATGCCACGCAACTTCAAGCTTCCTTCGGATACTCCGAAGTTCAACGGCACGCAAGATCCAAAGTCCTGGCTCAGTGACCATCTGTCATCCGTCAAGCTTCACGGAGGCAACAAAGAAACCGCCATGCAATGCCTTCAACTGCAACTGACAGGCGCGGCGCGGGTCTGGCTTAGCAACCTATCATCAGGATCCATCCGAAGCTGGGAGGAGCTCGCTTATAGCTTCATCCGAAATTTCAAAGGCACCAGCAAGAGGCCTGCCTCAATCGAAGAGTTGCGAGCCTGCACTCAGAGAACGGGTGAATCTATTCGCTCATACATACTACGTTGGTCTACAACCAAGAACTCCGCAGCACACATCTCCGAAGAAAGGGCCATCGACGCCTTCAGGGACGGCGTCAAGCGCCCAGACTTCAAGGAGGAACTTGGGCATATAAAGCCCAAGACACTCGACCACCTCATGGAAATCGCCAACAGTTGGGCAGACGGCGAAGATTGCATCCAGCGGGCGCAATCAGATAAAGAGGACGGCTACGGCCGAAGACGTGAACGCCACAGCAAGAGGAGATCGCGCGTCTACAAGGACCGCGATGGACCCGACATGGTCGCAGCCGGCTACGCCGACCGCCGCAACGACAACAGCCGCAACAGCGGAGGGTACCGCAGCGGAAACTTCCGCGACAACGGACGACCAACGCAGTCGTGGCAGCGCCGCGACCGCGACAACGGACCCTCAGCATTCGACAAACTTTCGGGTCCATGCACCATCCACTTCTACATCGACAAACAAGACGGCAAAAAGAAAGCTAGCCACATGCTCAAGGACTGCCGCGAGTTCCAGAAACTCAGCGAAGGCATGATGCAGATGAGGCAACAAGCTCCAATTCCTGCGTTCGGAAACGCACCTGCGCCAGGTGAAATAGCACACGGAGCTCCTCCACCGCCGCCTATTGGAGGCCCAAATCAACCAGTCGCACCAGCGCAAAACAACGACGGAGTCGCATACCCCCCACCAAAGGGAGCGCTAAATATGATCCAGAAGGGACGCCCCACCAACAGGGTGCAGAAGAAAATCACCCGACAAATCAACTTGGCCGTGGCAACTCCGCCTGCAATCCCTGAGTACCTCAGCGGATCGGAGTCCTGCATCACATTCACTCGCGCGGATCACCCTTGCCAGATCCCTCTCCCAGGTCATGCTGCCCTGGTGCTGGAAGCGCAGATCGGAGGCTTCGAGATGAGTCGCGTCTTCATGGACGGCGGCAACGACATCAACCTAATATTCGCAAGCACTCTAGCAGCTATGCGGATCCCGCAATGCAGCCTGGAACAATCAGACACAACGTTCCACGGCATTGTCCCAGGGAAGGGCATCTCCCCCCGGGCAAAATAGGGCTCGACGTCATCTTCGGGAAGCCGGACAACTTTCGGCAGGAGCGCCTAGAATTCGAAGTGGTGGACTGGCCGTCGCAATACCATGCCATCCTGGGACGTGTAGCATTCGCAAGGTTCCTGGCCGTCCCACACTACGCATACCTACTACTCAAGATGCCAGGACCGAGGGGCGTCATCACAGTCCACGGGAGCTTCACCCGATCGGACCAATGCGACAGGGATTTCAACAAAATCTCCCAGTCTTTCGGCATGCAAGAAGAGCTTGTAAGGCTCCGTGAGGTGACGGACAATGGGCTACCCCCAGTCACAAAGCAGAACGCACCTGACATGTCTTTCGACTCCACCATCAACACCAAGAAAGTGCAGGTCCATCCAACGGATGCCTCCAAGACAGTGTTGATCACCAACGACCTCAGCACCGCATAGGAAGGCGCGCTCGTCGAATTCCTCCGTGAGCACTGGGAAATCTTCGCCTGGTGTCCTGCGGACATGCCAGGAGTTCCCAGAGAATTCGCCGAGCACGCACTCAATGTCTTCCCATACACCAAGCCAGCCAAGCAGTCCATCCGAAGACTGTCGGAGCCACGAGCCGAAGCTATCGGCAAGGAGATCAACAGATTACTCGCAGCAGACTTCATCCGGGAAATCAAAGAAAGCGAGTGGCTGGCAAACACGGTGATGGTCCCGAAGAAGGACACGGACATCCTGCGGATGTGCGTGGACTTCACGTCACTAAATAAACACTGCCCTAAGGACCACTTCCCTCTCCCTCGGATCGACCAGATCATCGATTCGACTGCAGGTTGTGAGAAACTCTCCTTCCTCGACGCCTACTCAGGCTATAACCAGATTCGACTCAAGGTCGAAGATCAAGAGAAAACCGCGTTCATCACACCGTTCGGGGTATACTGCTACAACACAATGCCCTTCGGGCTAAAGAACGCGGGCGCCACGTACCAGCGATGCATGCAGGCCTGCCTCAAGGACCAGATCGGTCGCAACGTCCAAGTCTATGTCGACGACATAGTCATAAAAACCAAGGAGGCAAGAACACTTATCGACGATCTCCGCGAGACGTTCGACAACCTTGATCGCTACAGGATCAAGCTCAATCCAGAAAAGTGCGCCTTCGGCGTCCCCTCGGGTCAACTGCTCGGGTACTTCATCTCTCAACGAGGGATTGAAGCGAACCCGAAGAAAATCAAAGCTATCATGACAATGGAGAAGCCGAAAAACCTCAAGGGCGTTCAGCAGCTCGCAGGGCGAGTAGCGACACTAAGCAGGTTCATCAGCCGCATGGGCGAGAAGGCCCTACCATTTTACCAGCTGCTGCGCAAGGCAGACAAGTTCGAGTGGACACCAGAAGCCAACGACACATTCGAAAGCCTCAAGCGGCTCCTCTCCACCTCGCCAGTTTTGGTCACGCCAAAAGAGCGCGAGCCCCTGTTGCTGTACATAGCAGTCACACACCAGGTGGTCAGCACAGTACTCGTGGTCGAACGACCCAAAGAAGGCAAGACCCACGGGGTACAACGCCCAATTTACTACCTCAGCGAGGTTCTCACTCCAACAAAACAGCGGTACCCGCACTACCAGAAGCTGGCCTACGGCGTGTTCATGACGGCTCGACGACTGAGCCACTACTTCCAGGAGCATCAGGTGATGGTCGTCAACGAGGCACCCCTAAACAGCATCCTGAATAACCCAGAGGCCACAGGACGCGTAGCCCTGTGGGGCATTGAACTATCACCCCTGGACATCATCTACGAGAAGCGACACGCAATCAAATCTCAAGTCCTTCCGGACTTCCTGGTGCACTGGATGGAGCTGCAGCTGCCAGACACCCCAGACATGTCGCAGTCCTGGACAATGCATTTTGACGGCTCCAAGCGCGAAGCCGGACCAGGGGCAGGAGTCATACTGACCTCCCCGCAAGGTGACAAGATGAAATACGTCCTTCGGATGAAATTCAGAGCCTCTAACAACGAGGCCGAATACGAAGCCCTCATCCATGGCATGAAGATGGCAAAAATATGCGGCGCAACGCGCCTGGTCATCTACGGTGACTCCAACCTTGTCGTACAGCAGACGATGAATGAGTGCGACGCACACGCCGAAAACATGATCGCGTACCGCACGCTATACAACACACTCGAAGGAGAATTCGACGGCTGCGAACTTCGGCACGTTGGAAGAGAGAGCAACGAGGAGGCCGATAGACTCGCCAACATCGGCTCCACTTGTGCAAAGGTACCACCAGGTGTGTTCCTCGAACAGATCTGCGTGCCATCCATCAAGCGGAAATTCCCCAAGGGATCACCCGAAGAAGCAGAACACTCGGGGGCTACGCTACCCGAAGGTCATGAAGGACCCGAAAAGTTGGATACCGAAGTTGCCATGGTCAACCTGATGCAGGTCATGGCAGTCAACGAAACTTGGACACGTCCATACCTCCAGTCCTGATAAACGGAGAATTGCCAGACAGCCCGACAGATGCCCGGCGCGTATCTCGTCGGTCAAAAGCCTTCACCATCATCCACGGCGAGCTGTACAGACGCAGCATTACGGGCGTACTACAACGGTGCGTCACCATCAATGACGGCAAGGCCATACTCCAAGATATCCATGAGGGCATCTGCGGCCACCACGCAGGTAGCCGCTCCCTCGTCGCCAAAGCTCTGCGAGCAGGATTCTATTGGCCAATGGCCATGAGCGATGCAAAGGACATCGTCCGAAGATGCAACGGGTGTCAACGGTTCGTCGACAAACCACACGCACCTGGGTCCGAACTTCGACCCATACCCATAGCCTGGCCTTTTGCCCAATGGGGCCTCGACATGATCGGCAAACTGCCAAAATCCTCGAAGGGAGGACACGTTTTCCTCCTGGTCGCAGTCGACAAATTCACCAAGTGGATCGAAGCCATGCCAGTCACCAACCAGAAGGGCAAAATCTCCATCAAGTTCTTCGAATCCATTGTCTATAGGTTTGGCGTACCACACAGCATCATCACCGACAACGGATCGAACTTCATCTTCGAAGAATTCCAGGACTTCTGCGAAGGCCTCGGGATCATTATCACGTATGCCTCAGTGGCACACCCGCAAACAAACGGGCAAGTGGAAAAGGCCAACAGCCTAATCGGCGCTGGAATCAAGAAGCGCCTCATGAGCTCACTTGAGCACAAAGCTGGAAACTAGACGAAAGAGCTACCGTCTGTCCTGTGGAGCTTGCGTACTACGCCAAACAGCTCCACCGGCTACACACCGTTCTTCATGGTGCACGGAGCTGAGGCCGTGCTACCAGCCGAAGTACGCCACCAGGCTCCACGAGTCGTCGCTTACAGCGAAGCCGAATCCACGGCTGCACTCGAAGATGCCGTCGACACACTCGACGAAGCACGGGATATAGCAGCAGCTAGATCAGCGGTGTACCAGCAAAGTCTCTGCAACTACCACAGCCGCCGGCTGCGCCCAAGGTCCTTCGTCGAAGGAGACCTCGTCTTGCGACTTAAGCAAAAGCGACCGAATAAACTCGAGTCACCATGGGAAGGACCCTATGCCATCACCGAGGTCATCCCAGGTGGCGCCTATCGCCTTAAGCACGTGGAGTCTGGAGTCGCATACTCCAACCCATCGAACATCTCGCACCTGCGATGATTCTACCCAAAGCAATGTACCCCCTTTTTTACCTTCAATAAGGCTTACAACCAAGGCTACTCAGCCGAACCATGTACCTCCTCCATTACGACATAAATAAAGCTAAGTACCTCACCCCAACCTTCGGTTGACTATTTCTCTGCAGCTTTATTACATGCTACAAACGCACTCGGGGGCTCCCCCCACCTCACGATTTCATCGACTAAGGACAAAACGTATACACCTGAGTAGCTGACCACGTCCGGCAAACGAAAAGGGCACGTACTACATCAAAGCACTGCGTGCTCGCTAACAAGCAAACCTTTACAACAAAGGGCACATACACGCCCAACCGCAACATACAAATTTTACATCTATCTGTTTATTTTCAGGTCCTACCTATTCTGAAGAATAACCTGAGTACGCTGCTCAAACAAATCTACAATCTGTTCGGCATACTGCCTTACAGCCGCGTAATGCGGACGCATATTCCACTCGCCACCATCTGGACGAGGAGGTGGCCCAGTCGCCACAACAGCCAAATCTACATCAGGGCGGTGCACCCTCACAAGAGACAAGGCAGCCTTCACCCCTGCGACGAACTGCTGCCGCACCAACTCCTTGACATTGCTGGCACTCCGAAACTTCGTCAGAAGACCTGCAAGGGTCGTTGGTACGACATCCAACGGAAACATGACGTGCAGCACCGAGGAAAGCGATGTCTGCACCTGGCGGAGCACCCGCGAAACCTGGTAGACACGATCCTGCACCGTCGCCAGAACTATGGCGCGATCACGATCCATCCAGAAGAAGCCGCTGGCCTCCATGTCCTGTTGAGTCAAGCAATTGACTCGAACAGCAATACGCTCCTTTTCTTCCCTCGGAGCAAGATTGGCACCTGCGACAACCGCACAAAACAAGAGTAAGGCCATCAGGCTCACCCGAAGAACTGAGCTACAGCCCGAAAAAAGGATCAACTTACATTGCAGCTGCTCGGACAGCCGACCCAGCTCCGCCATCAAATACTCCTCTCTGGCTGCACCACGGTCTGCTTTGGATTTCCAAACGTCAGCGCGACCGCGTAACCCAAGCAAATCTCTCTCCAAGCTGCGCACGCGATCTCGAAGAAACGCGAGCTGCGAGGAATCATCCAATGATGCTCGCAAGGGCCTTTCGGATGAAGTGTCAACCGGATCAGCACCCGAAGGAACCTATAGCAGAAAAAAAGAAGGCACACAGACATTCAGCCAAGGATAGAACACAACTCAGAGGAATTCATTAAAGTATATAAGGCCACTACGTGGCACAAGGATGGTACTACAAAAGATATTTACAACAAAAACAGACTACAAGCTATCCTACGTCTACTACGTCTAAGGCGGAGGGCACTGAGTCGCCTCAGAACCAGACTGCCTAGCTTTGGCCTCGCCCTGCTGCCGCAATGCATACTCAGACAGCAAGTCAATGTGCTTGGGCCCATATCGTCTGCAGCGAGCGGAGTAGGCGGCGAAGGCTACCTCGAATCCATCCGTAGCTGTAGGCATCCGAGAAGTAATCTGGGGCAGGTCCAGCTCCGCCCCAACCGCCATGGCCATCGCCAGCCCGACGGACGCGCCGATGCCCTTCTACTTGCGCTTGTACGCTGCAGACGCTTCGGCTGACAGAGCCTCTGCCAGGGCACCCACGTCTTCAAGGGATGCGCCCTTCGGGAAGAGCTCCTGGTAGAAGCGACCAAGGACCTCTTTCGCCTTAGCAAGGGAGTTGACGACGGTGCTGCAGCGGTCTTCGACCGCTACAGTGGCATCATCTAGAGCACTCCCGTGCTCCAGCGCACCACGGTCAAACTCGATGCCTGCGGCATCTGAGACAAAAAAAAACAAGAAAGCATGAAGAAAGGCAACATAGAAGACGATCCGAAGAGAAAGGAGCAAGTACAAAAGCTAGTGCTCACCCGAAATAGCCTTGGCAGCAGCCATGAGCTTCTCCGCCATCCCTTTTTCATGAGCAGCCGCAACGGTGGCCAGCTGCTCCTCACGATCTGCGGCCTCTTGCTGCAGACGCTCTTTCGCTTCGGCTGCCTTCGTCAGCTCCAGCTCAAGGCGCTCTTTTGCCCCAGCGGCAGCTTCGGCCTTCTGCTCCGATTGGCCAAGGCTCTTCTTCAGAGCATCGACCTCACGGAGAGAGTCATTATGCTCCTCTACATTTACAACAAGCAAGAGTCAAAGAACAGAACCAGGATAAGCAAGAAAAGTACTACAAGGCAGACGAATACCTTGAAGCTGCCGCAGTTTCGCCTCCAGCGTCAGGCGTTCCTCCACCAGCCGCTTGGCCTCTTGGACAAAAGGCTGCAGCAACAGGCAATAATAGTAAGAGCAGGACTTGGGGGCTACGCCCAACACAAAGAAGCATCAACAACATCAGCATACAAAGTCACTCGGGGGCTCCCCCGTAAGATCAAACAGAAAAACTTACGTGCTCCGAAGGCGAACCCGCAGGCACGCCTGCGAAATTCTGAGGCGCAACCACCAGCCCCTCCTACACAGGAGGAACTGGCGTAGCGTCACCCGAAGTCGCCACCGTCTGAGGAGGAGGCGACGCAATGTTCGACTCCCCCATCATCTCCCCTGCACCATCACTGGAGCCGTCGGAGGATTGCCTGCATACGAAGCCAATCAGCATAGGTGCAAACATCATAAAAGGAAAAGGACAACAGTACAACAAGAACAACTTATGAGCCCAACTCTCTCAGGTCGAAGATAGGAGAAGCCCTTTGGGCCCTCTTCTCCTTCTTTTCTTCCTTCTTCTCCTCCTTCTCTTCCTTCTTCCGCTTTGCTGGCGGGTGCGGAGCAACAGCCCGCACAGGAATGGCAGGAAGGGGAGAGGAAGAACCCCCATGAACATCATCATGACGCTCAAGGCCCCGAGGATTTCTGGGAGTCAGAGGAGTTGAAGCATCCGAAGACTCGCTCGAACTCCGTGATCGCTTGCGCGAATGGTCCTCACTCGACTCGTCGGCATCTTCCGCTGGGGATCGCGCTGACGGTAGCTCGGACACGGAATCTACCACTTCATTATCCGGGGCATTCGGATATCTTTCGGGCAATGGTGGCGCCATGCCCGGCACTTTGAAGCTCTGCAAAAGGAAAAGGAACTTTGTTAGCAAACAAAGGAAAAAGTACACAGCTGACAAAAACAAAAGGGAAGCACTACGTGCGCAAATCTACACCTTCAGTACGACCAACGTCGAGGAAAAGGGAGGAGTCAGCGACTTCCCCGGGATTTTTTCGTCAACCTTGAACTTCAACAGCGCGCGAAGATCCTTGTCAAGTTCCGCCTCGGAGATTTTCTCACTCGAAACCCTCGTCGGATCACGGCGCCCAGAGTAAAGAAACATCGGATGCGCCCTCGCTTGGAGAGGCTGCACCCGATGCTCAAGAAACGTCCGGATGATGTCTACACCGTTTACCTCCTTCTCAGGAACCAATTGGAGATCCTCCACCCGACGGTACAGGGCCTCTATCTCTGCCACCTCACCATCCAAGATTTGGTTTTTCCAGGATCTTTTCTTCACAATCAACTGGGAGGGGTCAAAAGGAACGAGGCCAAAATCTTGCCCGAGCAGCACGGAGTCACGGATGTAAAACCATTTCCTCCGCCAGTACTGGACAGATTCGGACATGGAAAAGGAAAAGAATTGCACATTGGGACTGAGGGAGATGATGAAACCCCCAATGGGATACACACCATCCAAACCAGACTGCCTCTTCACGGAATAAAGCTTCCGGAAGAGGCCAAAGTGCGGCTCAATGCCAAGCCAACACTCGCAAAGCGTGATAAAACACGCAATGTGGAGAAGGGAGTTGGGAGACAGATGATGGAGTTGAACCCCATAGAAAAAGAGCAGTCCACGAAGGAAGTCATGGACCGGAAAAGAAAACCCGCGAATCATGAAGGCAACAAACATAACCCGATACCCAGACGGGGGACGGGGGATTACCTCATTGCCGGGGAGTATCACGGCCGTCGTGTCTTGCGGGATCAGGCTCCGCTCGCGCAATTTGCGGAGATCGCTCTCCCGCGTTTCTGATCGCCGCCAGCCACCGTCGGTGACGCGAGCAGTGGCGGCGCCCTTCTTTCCTCCGGCGGCGCTGGTCCCAACTGCAGATGAGGACTTCTTTTTCCCCATGGCGCTACGGCGGTGGTGGCGTTACCCACAAAGAACGACGGAAATGTGGAAGGAAATCTCAACGCGAAGCAAGAATCGCTCGAGCGCAAGGAGGCAGTGAAACACAAGAACTAATGCGGTGAAAATCAAACTATGATTTCACCATGGATTATAACAGCGAAGACGACGCACGCTGGCCGTCCATCGAGAAGACCTAACGCCAATGGTAGATCTGGCCGTACACGTGTCAGCATCACAACGAACCGTCGTTACCACGACGTCCACTACGCGCGGAAATCGAGGAGACACCGTAATCATCTCCACGCCACGCGTGACCGGTCAATTCAAAGTCAGCAAGTGGGACCCACGCTTCGTCCAGTCAAGTCATCTCTGGCGTAGCAGACGCCTGAGGTCATCGATCGTCAGCACTGACGTCATTTAACAGCTTTACTAGCTACAACTTCGGCTTCACAGCTAAGAGTACTCACTCGAATCTTCGATTCGACTAAATACTCGGGGGCTACTCCTATCAGGAGCGCTGGCCGCGCACCCGAAAGACAAATGAAGACAAAGCACTTCTCTGAGCCCTACGTGGAGTCTGCGACTCCACTACGGCCTCGGGGGCTACTCCCATAGGGAGGAAGGATTTAAGCATCCGAAAATTTTCGAGTCCTACGGACTAAACAACTGAGCAATGCTTGCACTAAAGTCTCCGCTCGAGTCTACGACTCGAACAGACACTCGGGGGCTACTCCCATAGGGAGCGCTGGTCGCGCACCCTATGAAATCTTCGACTGCGATCTTCCGGATCCGCACGCAAAAACTTTTTGGCAACTCTGCCCCAACAAAAACGCTAAGTGAGCAATAAATCTCCTTGGCCACCCGAAGCACCTCCGCGGTGACAAACATTCGGATGCTGTGTCTGCGACACAAAGATAAGACCTACAGATATCATCTGATGGCCTGGCAACGCACCTGACTGCGCTTTGCTAGTATAAATCCATGCCAACAGGCGTGATGAAAAATCCCGACGGACGCGTTGGGTACACCAATTAAAATCACTGGAATTCCACTCCTGTAAGTCCTCCGCGGCCTGAGTCGAATCACGCCAGCATATGTTCCAGGTCCGGGCCGAGGGACCCGAACCTGAAGAAGATCGTGTTGTTTCGTCCTAAGACAGTTAACTGACCCTGATCCGTCGGGTGAGTCAGGCACACGCATCAACAATCCCTACACACATATACTATTGACATATAACTGCTCCCGAAGGATGGAAGAGTCCTCAGCCGAATCTACGATTCGACTGATCACTCGGGGGCTACTGACATGGTTATACCCTACGGGTACGTGACTTCAGCATACCTGGTCCAGCCCAAGGAAGGCCCATAGCATATATACGCTGGCCCATGAAGATTTTCGGGTGGCCAAGGCCCATGACGCCTTCGGACCCTTGGAGAGCAAGACTAGAGTTTGAATACAACTTGTAACCTACTCATATTGGCACCCGAGACCTAGCCTCCCCATATATAAAGGCTAGGAGGGTCCAACGAGGAGGGCACGTACACAATAGACCTAGATCATCCACACCAGATCGAATCTGCGCACCCTGTAACCTTCAGTTCCGCCGTAATCAAAGAGCAGACAAGCAGGAGTAGGGTTTTCCCTCCGGGGGCCTGAACCTGGGTAAATCTTGTGTCCCCTGGTTGCTTGTCTGTTAACCGTGCCACGATCTCCAGCATCCCCATCTTCTCCAAAACCCAAGTCCATAACAATGGGCATTGACGAGATTAAACCTCGTCAGTTGTGCTGATTAGAAGGGCTCGTGCAGGTCGGGGGCTAAGAAGATTGGGCGCCCTTCGGTGGCCAAGATTCCCTCGGCCACCGTCACGGGAGAAAGTGATCTCCTTAGGAAGAGGAAGGCCTCTGAGGATGTCGTGACTGCTGAAGTTGCGAAGAAACAGAAGGGCGGCGCTGACGATGCCACGACCGGGGGAAGCGCCGTGGAGCGAGTTGCTGCGCCGCTCGTCGAAGAGGGGACAGAGACACGATCAGAGCCAGCGCCTCTGCACCCGCGCCGGAGGTGCCGGCCCCGGCGGCCAGCGCCCCTGCCAGGGCATCGGCGACATTCCCTCGCTTTATGGCGAGGGGGTTTCCAGGCGGTGCGGACGCGCAATCTCCGCAGTTTCCGGAAATCGTGGACGCGGAGATTGAGGCCCCCCGCGGGCGCACCTCCTTCACGGTCTCGTCGACTGGCGCTGCTGACCTTCACAAGATGCTCGGCGCTGCCATTCAGGTATGTCCAGTCCCCGAATTCCTAGTCGCTGATTTTCAGCGGTTGGGAATTGTCTTTATCCTCCTATATTCTCCAGTCCCCAAGTTCCTAGTCGCTGAATCGCAGCGACTGGGAACTGGTTTTGGTTTTTCTTCCTTCTCCAGTCCACGAGTTCCTAGTCGCTGAATTTCAGCGACTGGGAACTGGTCTTGGTTTTCCTTCCTTCTACAGTCCCCGAGTTCCTAGTCACCGAACTTCAACGACTCAGAACTGGTCTTGGTTTTTTCTTCCTTCTCCAGTCCCCGAGTTCCTAGTCGTTGAATTTCAGCGACTTGGAACTGGTGATAATTTTCCTCCCGATGCTTAGCTGGTCTTGTTGTTTTGCAGGGGTTGCAGCGGGAGTCGACTGATCGGCAGGCTGCGCGAGAGCGTCTGGAGCGTGACTTGCGCGAGGCGCAGGAGGTGAACCGGCAGCTTCAGGAGAGGATCGGTGAGTGTCTGGCGTTGTTCTTCTTTGCTTGTTGTGAGCTGGTTTTATGCGATACTTTGACATCTCCACTTGCAGACGGTTTCCCGGCTGAGGTCTCCAAAGCCCGTGAGGGGTATGTCCCATTCGCGGAACTGGACGCGGCGAATGAGCGAGTGGCCTTCTTGGTCAAGGAGTTGGAGGATGCTAAGGCGGCCTCAATTTCTTCGGAAGAACAGGCGAAGGCTACCATCGCTGCCGCTGAAGAGGAACGCAAAGCCGCGGACTCCATCATTGTGGGACTGCATAACGACCAGGACACCTTGGAGAAGCACGTCCAAGAGAATTGCCGCAAGCTGCTTGGTGAGTTTCTGTCATTGCTTTAGCCTTTTGTCCGGTCCCCGCTTTGGGGGTTTCATTGTTTCGCTGATATCTGACTTTGCAGCTGTGGTAGGCCAAAGCGACCCGGTGGTGCAGACTTATACTGCTTCGCAGTGCGTAACTGCCGTGGTGAATGCGGCCACAGCCTCGGCGTTGTGTGTCCAGGCGGATCTCCAAGGCATGTCTCCCACCGAAGTCATCCCTGGGAGGCTCACGGAGGTGTGGCGCTACCTGGAGAAGGTTCCCGCGGTTGTGGAGTGGATGACGCGCTCGGCGTTCAGACGCGGGGCCGCCACGGCGTTGAGCTTGTGTCTCGCGCATTTCCCCGACGACTTCGATCTTGACGATGTCACGAGTGGCTATCCCTCGGCGACCGGCACGGTGGAGATGTCGGAGGTGCTGAAGCTGACCGCGAAGGCCGCTCCTTATGCTGATCATGTGTTGGCGATGGGGGATCTGCTGCCGTACCAGGAGACGGTGTTGGCGCCTGGCGACCCCGAGCCAGAGCACCGCGACATGAAGTCGGAGCAGCCCTTCCGGTCATCATTGGCGAAGTCGCTGACCACGTATCCGACGAACCCGTGGCAGCCCTTTATGCGCGTCAAGGGTGGTGGTGCTTCTTCTTCGTCGGGGCCTGTGTAATGAGCAAATGTAAAAGTTGTAATAGATGCCAGGTGGCGAACATTTGTATGACTTTTGTAACCCGTGTCGCAGGGACTTGGTCGACTTGTGTTTTATTAAGGCAGTGTTTTGTTCAACAATTTGAGCGAGTCCCCGAACGCGTCCGCCCTTTAATGGGGTATAACTCGACTATGTATTTCTATGTGTTTGCCTTGTTTTTGCGTTTGTTTTTGCCCTTCGCGTCTCCTGAGCGGCGAGTTCCCGAGTGCGGGTGAGGTTCGTTTGTGAACGAGTCCCCAAGCATTGTGCTAGACCGTATTGGTCGTGATCCTGTTGCAGGTTATGAATGTGTTGTTTGTAACACGTCTCCTCCCCTGGCCCGGAGAGCCAGTCGCTTGGCGAGCCCTAGGCAGCTCTCTTACTGGGTGTGTTCCCGAGCCGCATGGGGTCCCCGTTTTACGGGGTCCCCGTGCGTGGTACTTAACCGTTCGAGTCGCTTTGCGCGAGGGTGAGGGGGACAGGTCGCTGTGAGAAGCGTGTGTCGGATGTCTTGGCCCGGCGGGCCAGTCGAGCTAGGTGACTCCAATGGCGGCTCCGGGTTGGCGTTTTTCGTGGACGACCCAAGGCCCGGATTTTTCTAGTGCCCTTGTGCCGCACTACTTGGCCGTGCCGGTCGCTCGACCAGAGGTTGACTTCCGTAGGTAGCATATTGCTAGTATGTACGAGTGCGAGTGGCACAAGAATATGGCAAGTGGACACAATTTGTGTGATCCGAATGAATTTCATTATATATGCTGATGGAGTACAGTGTGAGGTTCTAAGTATAGAACTTTCTGAGGAGGTTTACATTCCATGGCCTCCCGACCTCCAATTGGCCGTCACCCCATATGTCGATGAGGTAGTAGGCGTCATTGCCAAGGACTCGGCCTATGGCGAATGGCCCCTCCCATGGGAGGGATAGCTTGTGCATGCCCTTTTTATCTTGGACCAGTCGTAGGACCAGGTCGCCTTCCTGGAAGGTGCGAGTTCGCACTCGGCGGCTGTGATAGCGGCGAAGTCCCTGCTGGTATATGGCGGTGCGGGAGTGAGTCAGGTCACGTGCTTCGTTGAGTTGATCAACGCTGTCTTGGCGGGCTGTTTTGTTGGCCGCCTCGACCTAGTTGGTGACTCAAGGGGAGTCGTGCTCCAGGTCTGTTGGCATTACGGCCTCAGCGCCGTACACCATGAAGAAAGGCGTGAACCCTGTTGATCGGTTGACGGAGGTGCGGATCCCCCATATCATAGAGGGGAGCTCGTCGACCCAGCATCCTGGGATGCGCTCGAGGGGCGCCTGTAGTCGCGACTTGAGACCGTGGAGGACGCTCTGGTTGGCGCGTTCTGCTTGGCCGTTTGACTCCGGGTGGGCGACTGATGCGAGGTCGAGTCGTACGCCGTGCTCCTCACAGAATTCCGCCATGGCCCCCTTGGCGAAGTTGGTGCCGTTGTCTGTGATGATGCTGTGTGGGTAGCCGTACCGGTAGATGAGTTCGCGGAGGAACTTGGTAGCCGTCTTGCCGTCCTACTTCTTGATCGGCTTGGCATCCACCCATTTGGTGAACTTGTCGACTGCAACCAAGAGGTGAGTGAAGCCCGATGGGGCCTTCTTGAACGGGCCGACCATGTCCATGCCCCATACGGCGAATGGCCACGTGATGGGGATTGTCTTGAGCGCCAAACCAGGAAGGTGCGTCTGGTTGGCGTACTTCTGGCATCCGACGCATCTTTGGACAACGTCGGTGGCGTCGACGTGTGCGGTGAGCCAGTAGAAGCCATGCCGCATGGCCTTGGCGACTAGCGACTTGGCGCCGGCGTGATGGCCGCAGTCGCCGGCGTGGATGTCCTGGAGGATCTTGCGGCCTTCCTCTAGTTGTACGCAGCGCTGGAACACGCCGATCACGCTGCGCTTGTGGAGCTCACCGTTGATGATGACGAAGGATTTGCAGCGGCGTATGACCATTCACGCCTCTGTCTCGTTGCTCGGTAGGAGTTTGTGTTCCAGGAAGGCGACGTATGGCGCTGTCCAGTTGCTAGGTTCCACAACCATGGCGACTAAGGCCGGTTCTGGTTGTAGTGGAATCCCGACGTCGATCTCCTTCGGTGGGCTGATGGAGGGCTTGTGGATGATGTCGAGGAAGACGCCTACTGGTGGCGTCTGTCGAGCCGACCCGATGCGGGAAAGTGCATCCGCCTCCTTGTTTTTACGCCTGTCGATCCACTCGACGGAGTAGCCGTCAAAGTGTCCTCCCAGTTGGTCGATAGCCTGGCGGTATGCTATCATTGTTGGGGAAACATCGTCGCATGTCCTGGCCACTTGGCCGGCGACTAGGTCGGAGTCGCTGTAGCATCGTAGGCGATTGATGTTCATCTCCTTGGCGGCTCTCATGCCGTGGAGGAGGGCCTCGTATTCCGCCACGTTGTTGGTGCAGGGTGTGAAGTTGAGGTGGAGCACGTAGCGGAGCTTATCTCCTTTAGGGGAGGTCAGTATGACCCAGCCCCCACGCCGTCGGCATTCTTGGAGCCGTCGAAGTGGAGCGACCAGTAGTGGAGGTATGGGAGCTTCTCTGGCTGCTGTGCCTCTTCCCAGTCGGCGAGCAAAATCGGCCAGGGCCTGCGACTTGATCGCTTTTCGGGGCTCGTATTTGATGTTGTGGACGCCGATCTCAATGGCCCACTTGGCGACTCGCCTAGTCGCATCGCGATTGCGTATGATGTCTTGCAGGGGTGCGGAGGATACCACCGTTATTGGGTGCTCATGGAAGTAGTGTGGGAGTCGCCGCTGTGCTCGGAATACCGCGTACACTAGTTTTTGGTATTGCGGGTAGCACTGTCGTGAGTCTGTTAAGACTTTGCTGATGTAGTATACTAGGCGCTGTATGGGGCGCTCCTTGCCCTCTTCTGGTCGTTCGATGACCATCACGGCGCTGACGACCCGATTGGAGGCCGCGACGTAGACGAGCATTGGCTCTCTGTCGAGTGGCACGGCGAGTAGTGGTGCCGCGAGTAGCACTTCTTTGAGTGCTTTCAGTGTGTTGTCGGCCTCTGTGTCTCATTGGAATGTTGGGTTCTTGCGCATCAGGCGGTATAGGGGCATTGCCTTCTCGCCTAGTCGGGGGATGAAGCGACTGAGAGCCGCGACTCGCCCTGCCAACTTTTGGACGTCGCGCAGGCACTCGGGTTTCCCGAGTCGCGCGATGGTGTCGATCTTGGTGGGGTTGGCCTCAATGCCTCTTTTGGAGACTACGTACCCCAGAAGTTGTCCAGTGGGTACGCCGAAGGTGCATTTTCCGGGTTTCAGCTTGATGTTGTACCTCCATAGATTTGCGAAGATTTCTGCTTGGTCGGCGAGCAGATCGTCCTGGCGGGTGGATTTTACCACCACGTCGTCGATGTAGACGTGGATGTTGCGGCCAATTTGGCTTGCTAGACACTCCTACATGCACCTCTGATATGTGGCGCCTGTGTTCTTGAGGCCGAATGTCATGGCCGTGTAGCAAAATGCGCCGAATGGCGTGATGAACGCCGTCTTCTCCTCGTCTTCGACCGCCATCTTGATCTGGTTGTAACCAGAGTAAGCATCGAGAAAACACAGCGACTCCGATCCCGCGGTCGAGTCGATGATCTGATCGATGCGCGGTAGGACGAACTCCTCCTTCGGGCAGGCGCTGTTGAGGTTGGTGTAGTCTATACACATTCTCCAGGTGTTGTTCTTTTTGAGAACCAGGACTAGGTTTGCCAGCCACTTGGAGTACTTAATTGGCCGGATGAAGCCTGCGGCTAGCAGGCGCTGGACCTCCTCGGCGATTGCTCGACGGCGTTCTTCATTGAAGGGCCGTAGCGACTGTTTTACTGGTCGCACTTTGGGGTCGGCATTGAGTTTGTGCTCAACGAGTTCCCTCGGGACACCTGGCATGTCAGATGGCTTCCATGCAAAGATGTCCCGGTTCTGACGGAGGAACCCGATGAGCGTGCTTTCCTATGCGGGGCTCATATGCGCCCCGATGGTAACCGTCTGGCTGGAGTCGCCTGGCACGAGCTCGACGGTGCGGGTGTGCTGGTCGTCTCGAACGTGGAGTTCGCGGCGATTGGTTTCTTCAGGATGGTGGGATCGTCCTTGTTGATGTTGCCCGCGTATTTCGCAAGCTCCTCCGCATGGTCAGTCTCCGCGGCGAGGACGGCGTCGGCGAGCTCGGCGCCTTTTTCCTCGCATTCCACGGCCATATCAGGGTCGCCGTGGACGTTGATGATGCCGCTCGGCCCGGGGAGCTTCATCATGTTGTAGGCGTAGTGTGGGGTCGCCATGAACTTTGCGAATGCCTGGCGGCCCAGGACGCAGTGGTAGGGACTGCGGAAGTTTACCAGCTCGAAGACGATCCTCTCCGTGCGGTAGTTTGCCGGGGTGCCGAAGGTGACTGGCAGCGTCACCTTCCCGATCGGGTACGCCTTCCGACCGGGGACGATGCCGTGGAAGGTCGTCAGTGTTGGCTCGATGGCTGTTTCTGGGAGCTGGAGCCTTTTGAAGGTGTCGAGGTACAGGATGTTGATGGAGCTCCCACCGTCCATCAGCGTCTTGGGCAGCCAGTAGTCGGCCACCTTTGGCCTGACCACCAGGGCGACTCACCCTGGATACTCGATTCTTGGCGCGTGGTCCTGGCGACTCCAGGTGATGCTTTGCTCGGACCAGTTTAGGAAGCGGGGGATGTCGACTTGTGTCACCGCATTGACGGCAACCGCGCGGGCGAGTACCTTCTTCTCACGCTTGGTGCCGAGCCAGGTGAAGGTATGAAGCGACCCGACAGCGGTTCCGAAGCCGCCGCCGTTCCCGTTGTCTCGCGGTTGGTTGTTGTTGGGGTCCTCCCTTGCACGTCTTGCCTTCTCGATCTCTTTGAGAGAGTGGCAGTCGGCGGTGGTGTGGGTGGCTGGTTTTCCCTCCCTGCTGTGGTAGATGCAGGGCTGATTAAGCAGGGCGACGGGGTCGAATTTCGGCCTCGTCACGTTGTTGGCGCGGTAGTTCCCGCTGTCGCGGTAGTTTTGTCCGTCGCGGCGGTAGTTCTTCGAGTCGCATTGGCTGTAGCCGGCATTGGCGACGAAGTCGACTCGCCCGTCGGTCTGGCGCTTGCCGGTGATGCGGGTGTTGCTGTAGCGCATGTCGCGTAGTCGTCCGCTGTCATGGATGCTGGTGCGTCGTCTTCCTCCCGACTTGTCGTCGGAGTCTTGGTTGGGATCTTCCTCCGCGTAGCGCTTGGCAATCTTGAGGAGGTCGGGGATGTTGTCGAGCGTCCGGTAGACCCTCTTGATCTTGGCGACCAGAGGTTCGTACCGGCATGCATTTTTAAAGCAGTGTATCGCCGTGTCTGGGTGGATGCCGGAGGTGTTTATCCACAGCTCTTACCACCTTTGGATCCACCGGCGGGTCGACTCGCGTTGTCCCTGGATGCATCGCTCCAGGTCCTCGATGGTGGTGGTGCGGGTGTAGGAACCCTCGAAGTGCCTGACGAAGGCGTCCCGCATTTCTTCCCAGGAGTCGATGCTGTCGGCGGGTAGCGTATTGATCCATTGCCAGGTCGCACCCTCCATCATCAGGGGGAGGTAGCGAGCGGCGAGCAGGTCGGTGTGGCCTGCGATCCCCATTGCCATGAGATATGTGTCCAGCCAAACGGTGGGGTCGTACGTCGGGTCGTATTTCTCGATCTCCTTGGGGGCCTTGAAGTTGGCGGGGTATTTTTCGCCGCGGATCATGGGTCCAAAGCATTGTGGCCCGACTCGACTGAGTGAGCCTCTTGGCTCCGGGTCACCGCGATTGGCGAGGGTGTGTCGCAGGTCGTAGGGCTGGCGCGACCGCCACGCCTGATTGTTGATGATGTGCGTTCGGGCGTCGAGTGGTTGCCCGTTTGCAGCGACGGTGTTGTTCGCAGGTCGCGGCTCGTTGGTCGACAACGCGGGGTTGGCGGCTTGCGGTTGGTTTGCCAGTGGTTGGGGAGGTGGGCAAACTATCGCGTTGGCCACGGTTGGGTGGCCGCTTGATGCCGCCCTGCTTGCTGACGAGCGGGAATACATCCGCCCACGCGGATCTACTCCCGCGGCTTGTTGCTCGACGACCCTGATGAGTAGGGCCTTGGCGTACTGGATATGTAGCGCGCCGTCGCCTTGGACATCGAGGTTGGCGATCGCGGTGTCGGCCGCGACGACGTTGTCCATCGGGGTGGAGTACAGTGATAGCCCGTTGGTGTCCCGAGCTTGAGGCGAGATGATGATGTGTGGTTGGTCAGGTGGGGGCGCACGACCCATGGGTGGTGGAGGGGCCCCATTCGCCGGTGCTCCAGGTGGTGGTCTTGCGGGGTTGCCTCCTCCTGCTGGCGCGTTCTCGCCGTGTTCGCGCTCGGCAGCGCGTGTGGGGTCGCCCTCGTCGTTGAAGTTCAGGACGCGGCCCTGAACATCAGGGTTCAGGCGGATCCTGATGCGGCGCTGGTGATAGAGTGGCAGCTCCTTCGCCGTCTCTCGTTCGAGGCGGTATTTCTCGCGCTCGGCGAGTTCGTTGCGCTGCGCCTCCTGGATCCGCAGGCGGGCTTGTTCCACCTCCATGGCCGTCGCGGTCGGCGGAATCGGCGTGGAGAACGGATCTGGCGGGGCGGCCACGCTTCCCGCCATGTAAATCGCGTTGAAGCGATTGGATCTGGCGCGAAGATCCTCGGGGGATTCCGAACCGGAGTCGGAGTCGAAGATCCCCAGTATGGAGGGATCCTCGAAATCTTCGGGGTTGGAGACTCGCGTGATGGAGTCCTCCCGTGACGCGGCGGTGATGGATCCGTTGGCCGATGCAGGGGTCGCGGAGTCGGCGTCGTCGTTTAGGGCGTCGTCTTTGGTGGCGACGTTGGTCTCCACCGCGTCGCTAGAGGCCGAGTCGTACTCGGTGACGAGGCCCCTGATGGAGCGGACCTGCTCCTCCGAAAGCAGATCGCGGTGTGGAGGCGATCCGCCGACGATCACGGTCGCGGCTGGGTCGACCGCGCTGGTAAAGCCAACGAAGAGGTTGATGGAGCCGATCGGCATCACCGCGGCGTGTGTGACCGGGCGCGACTCCGGGATGTAGCTGTTGGGCAGGATCTGCAAGATCCCGCCGAAGGCGATCATGCGGCTCGTGGCGAGCGGCCGCTCGATCGGCGAGTAGGGTCTCGCCGCAGAACTCAGGCCAGTCCCACTATGCCCCACGGTGGGCGCCACTGTCGTGGAAATGGCCACGGCAGTCGCTGCCATAGGCAGCGATTGAGAGTTTCGTGAGGAAGAGTTGGCGGCCATCTGCGGTGCGAGATGGGGGCAGGTGCACAAGGGTTTACCCAGGTCCGCCCCCCCGGAGGGTAAAGACCTACTCCTGCTAGGTTAGATTATGAGAGAGCGAGTTACAAGGGCGGCGAGCTCGGCGGCTGGGCGGCGAGTCGCTTGAGGGGGTGTATGATGGAACGTAAGTCTCTACTATACCCTAGGGAGGTTTATATATGAAGCACCTCCCAGGGTTTACAAGTTGCCCCCGAACAAGATAAGAATCCGGGAGCCTTTGACCTAATCCGACTGGGCCTCTGCTACGCTTCTGGGCTTCTAGTCGCCAGTCGATGGGCCTCTTCTTTCCTCAGAGTCTAGTCACTGTCCTTCAGGCGTACTCGCGGGCCTTCCGGCCCACTCGAAACCCACTGCTGAGCATACCCCCTTAGGCATATCCCCTTCACATGTCACCTATGACCTCCCAAGGATGCGACATGTCTCTTCCGCCTCCCCGGATCCGTTTCCCGTTGCCGTCCCACTCAAATTCACACATGGCTGCCATAGGCGGAGCTCGAGCAATACTAAATATTTCTGCCAAACTGCAAACAGGAAACATAGTTAAAAAGATTTACCAGCTTGAGCAAGATGATGGAACAATTAATTGTAGGCCAATATAATTTAAATAATGTTTATATTTCGGAATATTGTAAAAACACACCAGGGTACCTGCGCCAAGCAATGCAAGGAAAAGTTACTCAGTTACCCGGACATTAAACGATTATCGGTAGAAAAAAATATATTTTAGTAGCTGATTTCACTAAAAATGAAGTGCATGACGCTATTATGAAATGGAAAAGAATGAAGAGTCGGAACCATATGGGTTGTGCCAGTGAAACCCGTTGTCTCCTATTCTTTTTAATATCGTTGCTGATATGTTAGTGTTAGAGTATATTACGGTTTGGCAATATTAGCTAGTTTTATATTATAATCTAAGTCTATCTCTATTAGGCTTCTTGTCCCCCCAAGCTTCTAGTACTATATAAACAGCCTAAGGGCTCGCGATATAATCACCTCTTACAATATCAATATAATCTCTACTTCCGCAATCTTTCATGGTATCAGAGCGGTTCGCTCCGCCTAGGGTTTAGCCACTGCTTCCGCGCGCCGCCCCCGGCGAGATCGAGCTCCATGATCTCTGCCGGGGGCACCAAATCTCGTAGCTAGTTTTTCTTCCAATTCCCTAGATCGGTTTAGTAGTTTTAGCAAATTTCTTTTTTCTATTAGATCTAATTTTCTTTTAGCCACCAAAAGCATCGTCCACAGCAGCATGTCGTCATCACGCACCTCTACTTCAATCTCGGCATCGACTCAACTTCGGCAAATCATCGCCAACGATCATGACAAGGAGGTTCCGCACGACGCCCCAAGGGACGCCTTCACGCGCTGCGCCAGCTGCTCCGTCCTCACGTCGTCTCCACGCCGGCCCGTCTTCGCCAACATCTACCGGGACGCACGTCCCTGAGTACATGTCTCGCCGTCAACAAAGGGCTCCATCTTCATCACACGTGATCATCATCGCCGACAATCATCTACACCAACAACATCGCCACATCGTCGCCGCCATCACCAATCATGGTCATCGTCAACACCAACAAGTTCTTCTCCACGAGCGACGCCGCGCTCACACAAGCGGAAAATACGGTCTAAATCCCCGAAATCAACTACCGCTACAGCAAATCTCCATCAACAACTACCTCTTCGTCTTCGTCCACCACGACCTCGGGGCCAGAGTAGTCTAATTTTTATTTTTTACTTAATCAATTTTCTTCTTGCAACTACTTCATCTACTCCGACAAATCGGCGGACAACTTCTACGCACCGACCGTTCACGGAGAATTTCTTTGCTGCTCCCACCGGCTCTGGCTCGAATGGCTCGTGATGGTCCCTGTCTTCGCACGTCCGGTATTGGTAACACCGACGCGTGCCTTTGTCCCCGGCGCGCTCCTGAGTTTGGCAAGCTCGGCAAGGCGTGTCGCCTACCCCGACTACTCCGGATCCAACTACATCTACGTCAACTACTACGGTGAATTCTCCAGGCTCAATGACGACATCGACCACAACACCACGACAACATAAACATTATCAATTTCATCAACGGCGACTACATCACCAACGGCATCATCGACCACGACTACAGCACCCTACTTCTGGCTACATCGACATCGACATCCACCGACATCCTCTACAGTTCGCGCCTTCGGATTATGCTCCAGTCAGACCGTCCGCGACACTCTTGTTGTTTGCGTCACTACCGATCCGACTGCGGGAGGGGGGGGGTGGTGTTAGAGTATATTACGGTTTGGCAATATTAGGTAGTTTCATATTGTAATCTAAGTCTATCTCTATTAGGCTTCTTGCCCCCCAAGTCTTCTAATACTATATAAATAGTGTAAGGGCTCACAATGTAATCACCTCTTACAATATCAATACAATCTCTACTTCCGCAATCTTTCAGCTAGCTATCTTGATTATATTGCATGTGCGAAGGAAGATGGTAAAATTGAGGGACTCATTCTGCATCTAGTTGAGGCTGGATTTGTATCTTTCAGTACGCTGATGATACTATAATTTTTAGTGTTTATTACGACTGTGTCCCTAGTTCACATGGAAATTATGACTATGGCACTATGAATCGGCCAATTGAAGAAATGCCACCAACCGACGTGGATTTTTTACATCTGTGCTCATGGTTGCGTTTGATGTTGGCCGTTGTTTCCCATGTCTAACTTGTCATCTAGTTGTCTCGTTTTTTACATGTGAGTCACATCACGCTTAACCATTGTTCTGGCCATTATTCCAACGAGCATGCTCTGCCACCTGGGTTGTCGACCGCACGCATCCCAGTTTCAAGGATCCGAGTCCGCATTATTCTGCAATCTCCCATATTTTGTCCCTCCATCGCCCCACTCCACTCCACTGCTCTTGTCCCTCCCGCCGCCACACCATTCTATTGTGCACCGCCCCACACCTCATTTGCTTGTCCTTTGTCCTCTATTCATCGCCCTCGCCGACGTCCCCTTCCTGCCCTCTCCCCTTCCCACTGTGACCTGTCCTAGCATAGTCAGGAGGCTGGAAGTGCAAACCTGAGTCAGACGTTGGTTGCATGACTACAATGATGGATGTGAAGTGCATCTGAAATGGAGATGAATCATGCATGGTAGGAGAGCTTGCAGATGGATCCGATGAGGCTGGGAGCATGGGTGAGGGCGATACAGGGGAAGAGGAAACGGGGAACAAAGCTCTCCGGCTCTAGAGCCTAGTGAATGTGTCGTTCGTCCTACCTGAAGGGTAAGAACTATAATTTCATCTCTGTCATTTTCAATTAGCGACTCTAGTACCTTGCTAATAGCAAGGATGTTTGTTGATAACTATATGAAGTCTACCGCTTCCAAATTCCTACAGAATATTTGACACGGATGTCGGACTAAAACCTTACCCGACTGTAGAATTGTTGTTAGTGCTGGTTTTAATTATCGACTGATAGTAGACGCGATAGACCTAACTCTATGTGACTTGTACACAGAAGAGGCCAAACATGACTCTGATACCACTTGTAACACTCTTGAATCGGGTCTATGCAGATCAGCATTTCCGCCAAAATCGGTATAGTAGCGATTCAAAGACGCCCACCAAACACTTTCGTGTGGTCGGATTTTTTTACAAGTAGTTACATCACAGTAGTTTATAACAGAACGCACAAGAACATATATATAACAACAAGCCAAGAATACAAATGATACAATTCAAAGATACAAACCACGATGAAACCAAAATAGTATAGCATACCAAGCAGCATCCAAATTCCTACTCACACCAAGCCGGAAGAGTAACCTTGCTAATGTCGTTGATCACATACCCATCAAATCCAAAGGATGCTGACAAAGAGAAAACAAAAAAAAGAGCGGCACGACGAGTCTTAGAAATGTTTTTTTTATGATCAAGTTGAAACAATACAACATATTTTCCTCGACTGTCCTTTTCGCAAAAGTGTTGTGGAGAATTGGAGAAATGACACTACTAAATTGAAAGGTTAGCGTTTAAAAACTAAATTGAAAGGTTTGAGCAACTGAGTACTTGCTCATCGTGCGCATGTGCACACATCACATATTTGATCATCTATCAAATTCCGATATGCACCCGCAGTATATACTCCCTCCGTTTTAAAATAAGTGATTTGGATTTGTCTAGATTCGAATGCACCTAGACGTGTTTTAGTATCTAGATATGTACGAATCTAGTCAAACCTATGTCACTTATTTTGAGATGGAGGGAGTAAATCTATACCTATACCTATACCTAATAACTATACCTATACCTAATCTATATCTATATATCTAATAATAAAGGACGAATTGTTTTTCCCGGTCCAACTTTTTTTGACAGGTTTACCCTCCCACCAAATTCCATATTACACACTCTTGCCACGGTACCGCTTCATCCGTTCTTTTGTTCTTCGCCGGACCACAAGAGCGCTGTAGAGGAACTGGAACCAGGTACGAGCAGGCCAGGTGAAAATCGATCGAGCTATCCACGACAGCTGCAAACAACGACCTCGATCTGTCAGGGATTCTGTGCACGTCTTCCTCTGCTCCGCATCTGCGAAGAGCCACCTCATATCGCTCTTGATCCAATTTGCAAAGAGAAACAGATGGTTAGGAAAGATGAGAAAAGTCAGCATCTTGGAGTTCCACACCCAAACGACAGCTCTGTCGTTTCAGTTCAGCCACGGAGAGATGGGGCATCACTGGTGGGCGCAGGAAAATCTGCTGCTCCGACGTACTCCAACCTTAGTAAATGCCTCCAAGTGCATCGGCTCCCTAGCTTTGGTGATACGTCGAGCACAGCAACTCCAACAACAATTTGGCACAGCCAGCTCGCTGATAGGGAATAGGAAGGGGATCTTTTTTCCCTCTTTGCAGAAGAAGGATTTCCTACAGACGGCTCGCTGGGAGCTTGGGCATAGCCTGCACATATGAATATTCAATTCTTACTCTACAGTGACCGGTCAATTGACTAATAATTTCATCGGGGATCAAGAATTCAAGACCATGTGCTGCGCGAAGAAGTGAATACGCTAGAGATAAAAATACCATTACCAAAAGGGACATAATTTTATTGTTGCGGAGAGCGCATAAATCGGTTTCGATATTTTTAATTTTTCCAACAAAAGGAATGTATTCGCAAAGAGATGCTTTTCTTGATAAGAATGAACTGGATTTTAGCTTAGAATTCAATTAGATAGGATGATGAGATAACTCAAGTTTATTTGCATTTTCTGGAAGATTGATTTTTATGCATGCGGTAGATAGTTTTCTCTTAACTCTATATGCATCTAAGTTAAGGGTTTAGTCTGCTCCATCCACGATGAGGTGACGATTAGCGCCAATCTTGATAAGGGTAACCGTTTCACACTCGTCCACGTCGTCTAAGAGTACGACATGTCTGACCGAAGCGATGCCTACTGGTGCGTGCTCATGAACGTTGATGGTGACATGGACAGGAACAGAGAGCATGTGTAGAGGAGTTGGTCGCCAGACGAAATATACGAAAAATCAACTCGCTGGAAAGGCTTCTATTTTTTCGTGCTTTGCCGTTATTTCCACAGACTCGGTAGGACCTTATGGGGAATGGCCCACCACAAACCAAAATTATAGCTTTTCTCACAATTAAAGTGAAAAAATGGATATTTTCGTGCTTTGCCCTCCCCTCTCTTTCTCTCCCCGTGCAATCTCCATGTCGGGTCTCTCTAGCCACACCACGGTTGCCCCAATGAACACGTGCTCTCTTGCCCACGACTCCGAAAACCAGACCTAGGAGCCCGTCGCACGCTTGTGCCCAACAAATAAAATATGTAGGTAGATTTTTTCTCCCGTTGCAACGCACGGGCATGTGTGCTAGTAATAATAAAGGACGGATTGTTTCTTCCGGTCCAATATTTTTTTAGACCCTTTTACCCTCCCACCAATCGAAAAAATAGACGTCGGAAAAAACTACCCACAAATCCTTTTTTCCCTTGCGCGACACAGATTGATCGATAGCTCACCTAACCCTCGCTGCTCTGGATCAATACGGTGGGTCTGGATCGATCGGTCGGTTTGGGCCAGCCCAGTACTGTGCCTGTACCGTCCCTGTGGAAAATAGCGTTAGCGCACTACTGGTTCGTACATAGCAAAGTTAAGCCCATCCAACAAACTGAGCCGGTCGGAGAAAATTTTCCGGCGCTCTGTGTCCTTCTAATCGGTGCATTTTTGACTACCTGTACGATATATTGGTGTTGAATAGTCCCACATCGATCCCTCACATCGATTCCAACCGATTCATATACTTTCGCCGATTGACTGTCAACAAGCCAAGTTAAAGGAGCTCGATGAGATAGAATGGAACTTGGGTTGGGTGGCTAGGCGGAGACAAAACAGAGGATGATTTCGGGGTGAGGAGCTCCGATGAACTGGCGGACGAGACAAGATTTTAAGGAGGGGCAAAGCAGACGGGGAAGAGACGCGTCTAGAGCTCGGAGCAGAGGGCACCGATCCTACAGATAAGCCCGACGGGGGCGGGCTCGAGCGGAGTCGGCGGGTGGAGGCGGAGCCGGGCCTGGTCGGCGGCGGCAGAGCTCCTCTGCAGTACTCAGCATGTTGACGGCCGGCCGCCCAAGACTTCATGCTCAAAAACCTTCAGGATGAGGCCGGACTGATGTTTAGATCAATGAAATAAAGATGAAAAGGCTTAGCTATAGCCACCCTGATACCCGATTTCATTAGGATGATATGTCAAGACTGAGTTCGTTTTTTCCTAGATTCGCAGCTCGGGTTCGCCGTCTATTGGTGCAATATCCAATTCGCCGATTGCTCCCCGTACACTGTTGCACTTCGTAGGTAGCTGATCGATTCTTCCTTGGACATGTAGGAAGCCAGCTTGAGGACTTGATCGATCTACTACTAGGCCATGCGAAACACACGTCGACTGCCGCAGGATGTCGAACCTGTTAGTCAATTTTATGTGCCCTAGAAAATATTTACTGTAATAAGATTATTACCCCGTAGCAACGCACGGGCAATTGTGCTAGTAAAAATAAAGAATACTTATAACAGTATATCATTCACAAAGCTCAGGAAAGACTGAATCAAATCCCTCGGTTACAACTTACAAACATCAGGCGAGGCATCCCTTCAGGCCTCTCCATGTAGCATTACAAACACGTGTGAGCAAATCGCTAGCTACGAGTTACATACACAGACACTAATTCCGGTACGTGTGGATTAACCATCTTGCGGCCATATGTGCTGTGCCGGCATGAGCTGCAGCGATGATTGCGTTTGCATGCCAGCGCCGGAATACTGATCATGGAGAGGTGCCTCCAAACCGCACTGGTCTAGGAAGACAAGGAACTCGTCCATGTTGAAGCCCTCATCCGGCAGCTCATAATTCATGAACGGCGACTCATCGATCGCGCCGGAGAATGATCCTTGATGAAACGGTGGCATCCCTGCCGCCGCCGCCGCCTCAACACGATCGTAGTCTGGGGCTCCGTGTGTTGCGAGGTTCATCGTGTTCCAGCCCGGGAAGTCTTGATACGACGATGCCGCGGCAGGCCCTGCGTATTCTCCGACGTCTGCGCCCGGCAGGAACGACGACTCGGGCACGACAAGGTCTTGGAAAGAATCCAGCTGGGCCTCCTGGTACTGGTAGGCTTGATCTGAGTAGGACGTCGCAGCCGGCCTTGTACTACCTCCATCTTCATCAGCTACGAGATCCACCACTGCCGCCGTAGGGAAGAAGGAGAAATGTGCTGCTCGAGGAGATCGGGCTCCGCATCGGATCTGGCTTGCCGTTTCGCCGCGCGCGCTCCCCCGTCCTCCTCGCGGCAATAATCGTCCGGCTCCCTCTTGCGGTTCTTGCCATGTCCACTGAACCGGATGCGATACAACCTCAGCGACGACGAGGCAAGATCGGCAGGGGCCGTGATCGAATACTCGTGCATCACCCATCCCTTGCTGCCGCCCTCGTCTTTGTCATGGAAGTTGAGCATGTACTTCCGCCAGGTGATCTCCTTGTCGGTGTCCTGGACGCGCAGCCTCTCGCCGTCCACGCAAACCTTCTGCCCTTCCCAGCACCCGCCGACGCAGGTGCGCTTCTGCCGACTGCCCTTGCCGTGGATGGCTTGTCCGTTGGCGAAGAAGAAGGCCTCGTCGCGCCGCTTGTGCTCGCGGAGGAGCTCCCACGGAGGCGCGCTCAGCGGATCGTCCTCGATGATCATGCCCTCTAACGGGAGCTCCTCGGCCTGGATTTGACGGAGCAGGAAGTATTCCACCAGCTCGTCGTCGTGAGGCTCGAACTTGAAGCCCGCAGAGAGGCCGAGGCCGAGCACGTCCCCCGCCTCCTCCATGCCGCGCCTTGATCGCTAGCTAGGGTTTGCTAGAGTTTCTTACTGGATCGAGGAAGGTTTCAGGTATGGTACGTGGCTCCGATCGGGGTGGGCACATCAGGCGTCTTAAGTAGTCTTGATTGATTCATGCTGGGTACATAGGGACGAGTATGCACCCAGTGTCTGGTTTCTTATCGGATTCAAATTCCGGGTTACAAAACTTGCTGCCAAAGTATTAATTCACGTTACCATTACCAGCCGATATGGATCGCATGCATGTACCGCCCTCCGCTAGTCCGGCCGGAATAAAAAGGGAGACTTCAATTCAGTATTCTGTTATTCAGTTAGTGCCTATGTCGTATCGGATTCAAAATCAGACTTAGAAAACTTGCTGACAAAGCATTCACATCAACACGCACTCAAGCCATCCGAGCCCGCCGCCGGTGACGGGAGCTCCTCGTCGGAGGACTCCGACCGTGCCCATAACACAAGATATGTTCGAAACTTCACATGTGGATAAAAGATATCGACGTGTACATTCTCCCAAAAAATGTATTTATTTTGTTTTTAAACAATTTAACTACTCCCTCTTGCCTAAATTAGTTGACTCAGTTTGTGTAGATTCGAATCTATTCTTGTTTTAGTGTTAGATACATCTGAATCTAGATAAAACCAAGTCAACTAATTTGGGTGGGAGGCAGTATTATTTTATTGTTTCTTTGGGTGCCAAAATACGTATTACGGTTTAGGTTTTTTTTTTGAACGGAGGTTTTTAGGTAAGAAACACATATTTGCAACCTCGTTTTTATGCTCCAGTTATTTCAAACCTATTTTTTGATGTTGTATCATGATCAACATTCTATACAATCTCAATCAAGAAAATGTCAACAATGTTGTCATACTATTACGCGCTCTTCCTGTTATGGTAGCCGTTGCGTCTAGAATCGTGGACACTGGGTATGTACCTTCCCCTTTTGAGTTCGGACAAGGGCGCAACATATCACAACCAACCAGAGAGATCACAGCTCATGAGCACATAAGGTTTTTTTTACCTAGGTTCAGGCTGTATTGTGCTAAGCCCCGTCCTGTATATGGTGGGTATGAATCGGTTACAAAGCTGGTCCCGGGAACAAAGCTCAAGCTTCCCTCTCAACTAGTCTACTCTTCTCATCCCTCCCATGCTCGTCCCTCCTTTTATCTTCCCAAGGTGTCACCACACAGGCTGGTCAGTATTTTGTAAGAGGAAAAACAACACGCGGGTGGGGCATGGCGCCCCTGTTGGGCAACGCACAGAGTCATGCCGAAAAGAAAAAAAATTCTGCTCCGGCTAGAACTCCAGCGAGCCACCCCAAGATCCGGCCAAGGTGAAAGGCAATAGCTCGTACCTCTCGACACGCAGGTGCGGAAGCTGAGGAAGCGCGTCGCGGTGGTGCCATACGTTCCTCTCGTCTCGTCCGGCTCCGGCGAACTGCTCGATCATGGGACCACCTCATCGCCGGCTCCATGCTCCTCCTCCTTCTGCCTCCGACTTCGCGGCCCAACGAAACCGACGAGCACCGCAGGTGTGGTGTCTCTGCTGTCTCATACACGTACAAGGTGGAACAACAGCAAGTGTGTTGGGTTCGCAACATAGAAAACATAAAAATTTCTACAATGGGAACTGTACGCCAAGATCTATCTACTAGATACAAGCAACGAGTGGATATACATTCATAGAGAACGTACCCTCGAAGACAACAAAGCTTTATTAACGAGATGGAACTCGTGGATGATGTAGTCGAACGCTTGCCTATCTCAAGATCGTGTGGAAGTCCTAGCGCCACAAATCAACATCGCATCCGTCCTCGCACACACGTTCAGGCCACCGAACAACCTCCACCTCCTCGCTCTAGCGAATCAGCAGAATCAGCAACTCCTTCCAGACGAAATAACCGAGAACATGTATCTCGCTAATCCGAGACCCGGGGGAATATATCTAGAGGGGGAGAGAGATCCTTGACGAGGAGGTGTGCTTTGTGAGGGAGGAGAGGGGGGCCTTTTATAGGAGAGGGGGGCTCCTCCCCTCCCATGGCCGGCGCCCATGGGGGTGCCCCCACCTCTTCCTCATTCATGTGGCGGAAGCTCCACAAACATCAATTTTGCCTCCACTCAAAGTTCCACTCACATGCATTAAATTTCCACCAAATTCAACGCAACTCTCATTTAATAAAACTTTTTTATTTATTTTATTCAGAATTTTTTTAATTACTTTAATTAACAAACATTAACATAAAAACCCCTGCAATATTTCAATATCACATGCAGAACCAATTTCAGCAATTTCATCCGAAACAATTCCGGTGTCCATTGAAATAATTCCATTGCTTTGCAATTCTTTCGTCTGAAACATATTTGCTCCAAATGGTGGTTGGCAACCCTTAAGTGTGTCACTCTACGATTCGTGAATAATGTAGACATGATTGAGACCCCTCTCAGATCAATAATCAGAAGCGAGACCTGGAGATCCATTCTGACTCCTACACATTCAACGATGACTTCTGTGATTGTGAGAACCTTTAAAGCTAGTAACTTAATCCCTTTGTCTCGCGATATATTACATGTCCGAGATTCGACCATCGGTATCCAAATACCTAGTTTGATATCGTTACCGACATGCACTATTTTCTTGTTCCCGTGATATAATATTCTAGTGATCACATCACTTGCTTGCAAGCTATTCTTAATGTGATATCGCCGAGAGGGCCCAGAGTATATCTATCCGTCATCGGGATGGACACATTCCACTATTGATCCATGAGCCTCTACATAACACCTTCGTAGCACCGAACCCACCTTTATAGTCACCCTTTTACGGTGTGACGTTTGATGTTATCAAGATACTCTTCCGGTGTTAGTGATTAACATGATCTTATGGTCTAAGGACTAGGATTACTTCGTATGATGTTATAGCAATATAAACACAATGACTTTGATCGTAATGCTATACTTTGGATGAATGTTCATCACATCATTTCACAAATGTTGTGACCTCGTTATTAACGACATCCAGTGTCCATGAACAGGAAACTTTGATTATCTTATTAATCAACGAGCTAGTTTAAAGAGAGGCATAACTAGGAACTTTCTATTTGTTTATTAAACACACATGTATTAACATTTCCGTATTAATACAATTATAGCATGCAAAATAAACATCTATCATATACTTGGAATATATATAATAACAACTTTATTATTGCCTCTCAGGGCATATTCCCTTCAGTCTCCCACTTGCACTAGAGACAATAATCTAGTTACATAGTGATAAATCCAACACCCATGGAGTTCTGGTGTTGATCATGTTTTTCCCTAGGGAGAACTTTAGTCAACGGATATGCAACATTGAGATCCGTGTGTACTTTACAAATCTTTATATCTCCATCCTTGACATGTTCACGGATGGAGTGAAACCGGCGCTTAATATACTTGGAATTCTTGTGAGAACTTGGTTCCTTAGCGTTGGCTATGGCTCCATTGTTGTCACAATATATAACCATTGGGTCCAATGCACTAGGAACCACGCCTAGTTCGGTTATGAACTCGTTCATCCAAACCGCTTCCTGCACCGCTTCTGAAGCAGCAACATATTCCGCCTCCGTCGTTGATCCAGCCATCACAGGTTGTTTGGAACTCCTCCAACTAATTGCTGCTCCGTTCAAGAGAAATACGTATCCGGATTAAGACTTAGAGTCATCTGGATCGGTGTCAAAGCTAGCATCGACATAACACTTAGCGACCAGCTCTTCTTCACCTCCGTATACAAGAAACATATCCTTAGTTCTTCTTAAGTACTTAAGGATATTCTTGACCGCTATCCAGTGTTTCGAACCTGGATCAGATTGGTACCTACTAGTTAAACTAATAGCATGTGCCACATCTGGTCTTGTACATAGCATAGCGTACATTATAGAGCCTATAGCCAAAGCATATGGGATTTTATCCATTATCTCTGTTTCTTCCACCGTAGACGGACTTTGAGTCTTACTCAATGTCTTGTATTGCAACATTGGTAAGAACCCTTTCTTACTTCCATCTATTTTAAACTTCTTTAAAATCTTATCAAGGTATGTACTTTGTGATAGCCCTATCAGGCGCCTTGATCTATCGATTTAGATCTTTATGCCTAATATGTATGACGCTTCACCTAGGTCCTTCATCAAAAATTTGCTGTTTAGATAACTTTTAACACTGTTTAAAAGATATATATCATTTCTAATCAGTAATATGTCATCCACATATAATATTAGAAATGCCACATTGCTCCCACTCACTTTCTTGTAAATACAAGCCTCTCCATAAGTTTGGACAAATCCAAACTCTTTGATCACCTCATCAAAGCGGAGATTCCAACTTCGGGATGCTTGCTTCAGTCCATAGATGGATCACTGAAACTTGCATACCTTGTCAACATCCTTAGGATTGACAAAACCCTTTGGTTGTATCATATACAACTCTTCTTCAATGTTGCCATTGAGGAATGCAGTTTTGACATCTATCTGCCATATCTCATAATCGAAATAAGCAGCAATTGCTAACATAATCCTAACCGACTTTAGCATCGCTACGGGAGAGAATGTCTCATCGTAGTTAACTCCTTGAATTTGTCGAAACTTCTTTGCGACAAGTCGAGCTTTATAGATGGTTACATTACCATCAGCATCAGTTTTTCTTTTGAAAATCCATTTATTCTCAACGGCCTTTCGGTCGTGAGGTAAGTCCACCAAGGTTCAAACCTGGTTTTTGTACATGGATTCCATCTCGGATTTCATGGCTTCTAGCCATTTGTTGAAATCTGGGCTCATCATCGCTTCTTCATACATCGTTGGGTCATCTATTTCATCAACCATGAAAATCATAATAGGATTTTCGTACAGTTCTAGAGTTGCACGTGTCCTGCTTGACCTGCGAGGTTCGGTAGTGTCCTCTTTCAGAGTTTCATGATCATTATCATTAGTTCCTTGTTCATTCGGTGAAGTCAACTCCAGAACAATTTTCGGCGCTGCGCTACTCGTTGTTGCATGAAGAGAAGGTTCAATAACCTCTTTGAGTTCTACCTTCCGACTACACATGCCTTTCGCGAGAAACTCTTTCTCTATAAAGGATCCATTCTTGGCAATGAAAACCTTGCCCTCGGATCTATGATAGAATGAATACCCAATAGTTTCCTTAGGGTATCCTATGAAGACAAATTTTTCTGCTTTGGGTTCGAGTTTATCTGGTTGAAGTTCTTCACATAAACATCGCAACCCCAAACTTAAGAAATGATAGCTTAGGTTTGTTTCCAAACCACAATTCATACAGTGTATTTTCAACGGATTTAGATGGTGCCCGATTTAAAGTGAATGCAGCAGTTTCCAGTGCATAACCCCAAAATAACAGTGGCAAGTCAGTCAGAGACATCATAGATCGAACCATATCTAATAAAGTACGATTACGACGTTCAAACACACCATTACGTTGTGGTGTTCCGGCAGGTGTGGGTTGTGAAACTATTCCACACTCTTTCATATGTGTGCTAAACTCGTAACTTAGGTACTCACCTCCATGGTCAGACCGTAGAAATTTGATCTTTCTATTACGATGATTTTCCACTTCATTCTGAAATTCCTTGAACTTTTCAAAGGTTTCATATTTGTGTTTCATCAAATAGATATACCTGTATTTACTCAAATCATCTGTGAAAGTAACAAAATAACGATATCCACCTCGTGCCTACACACTCATTGGACCACATACATCAGTATGTATGATTTCCAATAAATCCGTCGCTCGTTCCATTGAACCGGAAAACGGCGTTCTAGTCATCTTGCCCATAAGGCATGGCTCACATGTATCAAATGATTCAAAGTCAAGTGATTCCAAAAGTCCATCAGAATGGAGCTTCTTTATGTGTTTAACACCAATATGACCTAGACGGTAGTGCCACATATATGCAAATATATCATCATCAAGTTTAATCCTTTTAGCATCAACATTATGGATATGTGTAACACTATCATCGAGATCCAACAGAAATAAACCATTCATCACAGGTGCATGACCATAAAAGATACCATTCATGTAAATCAAACAACCATTGTTTTCGGACTTAAATGAATAACCACTTTGCATCAAAAACGATCCAGATATAATGTTCATGCTTAGTGCAGGCACCAAATAACAATTATTTAAGTTCATAACTAATCCTAATGGCAGGTGGAGAGGCAGCATTCCGACGGCGATCACATCAACTCTTGATCCATTGCCGACACGCATCTTGACCTCACCCCTTGCTAGTGGTCGCTTGTTCCGCATCCCCTGATTCATGTTACATATATTAGCAACTGATCCAGTATCAAATACCCAGGTGATACAACGAGTACTAGTCAAGTACACATCAATAACATGTATATCATATATACCTTTGTTTGCCTTACTAGCCTTCTTGTCTGCCAAATACTTGGGGCAGTTGTGCTTCCAATGGCCGGTCCCCTTGCAATAGTAGCACTCGGTATTAGACTTAGGGCTAGATTGGGATGTTTTTTCAGGTGCGGCAATATATTTGATGCCCTTCTTTCCCTTCTGCTTACCCTTCTTATCTTTCTTGAAACCGGTGGTCTTATTGATCATCAACACTTGATGTTCTTTCTTGATCTCCACCGCTGCAGTCTTAAGCATTGATAGAAGCTCGGGGAGAGACTTCTTCATGCCCTGCATATTATAGTTCATCATGAAGCTATTGTAGCTAGGTGGGAGAGATTGGAGAACACGATGTATGCCTAAGTCAATGGGAATCGTTATTCCCAAGGACACAAGCCTATCGACGTACCTAGACATTTTGAGTACGTGCTTGCTAACGGAGTTGTTCTCTTCCATCATGCAGCTAAAGAACTTTTCAGAAGCATTATAACTCTCTACGGCAGCATGGGTATTGAAAATAATTTTCAATTCACCCATGGTATCAAAGGCATTACGATTTTCGAAACGCTTTCGAAGTTCCGACTCTAGCCCATATAGTATGCCGCAATGAACTAATGTGTGGTCCTCCTGACGAGTCATATAGACATTATTTTCCTCATTAGTGGCATCAGGAGCTGGTGGGGGGCCTAGCGGCGCTTCTAGCACATATAGCTTGTGTGTAGCATTGAGGAGAATCCTCAAATTCATGGCCCAGTCGGTAAAGTTGCTACCATTCGTTGCCAGTTTCTCTTTCTCCATGAACACATTGAAATTAAAAGTAGGTGGTACCATCTACAACAAAATTTGTAAAGTTTAGACTAAGTTTATGATAGATCGAGTTCAACTAATCCAAATTATAAATGAAATCCCACTCAAAAACAACATCCCTCATGTCTTTTTGGTGATTACATGAACAAAATTCACTACACCAAGTCCGATCATCACGTGAGTCGGTGTAGTTTCAAAGGCGAGCATCAATATGGGTATCATTCCTTTGTGTGTAAGGCCAAGGTCTATGGAACTTACACGTTAGGTGTGTTGTAAGGGTATCAACTATACATAAACTTACAAAATTACCATATCCTGACACTGTCCCAGCAACAATCTAAACTAGATGCCTCTAATTTATCCATTGCAAGTTTTACATGGCTTAGGGCTTTCGGAGATAGAACCGGTCTTACCTACGAACATGGAACCACAACGATGATAACTAAGTTATTAGCAACTCGTTGTAAATCAGATATTGACTATAGTAGGAGAGACAGCCACCTGCTAGCCACTTATGCAAAACTAGTTACATGTCAGTATGTGGAACCGGTCTCATGTGCGAGGACATGTAAAGTTAGTCCGGGCCGCTTCATCCCACTATGCCACCAATATCCAAAATACATGAAAGAAGCAATAACATGATCATCATCGCCCACATATAAACACATGTGTACTATCCGTGCAAAGCACCTACGCATAGATCAGGCTCTGATACATCTGTTGGGTTTGTAGCATAGAAAACAAAAATAATTCCTATGATGGACTATATGCCAAGATCTATCTACTAGATACAAGCAATGGGTGGACATACATCCATAGAGAACTTACCCTCGAAGACAACAAAGCTTTGTTAACAAGATGGAACTCGTGGATGATGTAGTCGAACGCTTGTCGATCTCAAGATCATGTGGAAGTCCTAGCGCCACAAATCAGCAGCGCACCCATCCTCGCACACATGTTCAGGCCACCGTACAACCTCCACCTCCTCGCTCCAGCAAATCAGCGGAAGCAGCAACTCCTTCCAGACGACATGCCATAGGGAACATGTATCTCGCTAATCCGAGACCATGGGGAAGTATATCTAGAGGGGGAGAGAGATCCTTCACGAGGAGGTGTGTTTTGTGAGGGAGGAGAGGGGGGCCTTTCATAGGAGAGGGGGGCTCCTCCCCTCCCATGGTCGGCGCCCATGGGGGGTGCCCCCACCTCTTCCTCATTCATGTGGTGGAAGCTCCACTCACATCAATTTTGCCTCCACTCAAAGTTCCACTCACATGCATTAAATTTCCACCAAATTTAATGCAACTCTCATTTAATAGAACTCTTTTATTTATTTTATTCCGAATTTTGTTAATTACTTTAATTAATAAATATTTACATAAAACCCCCTGCAATATTTCAATATCACATGCAGAACCAATTTCAGCAATTTCACCCGAAACAATTCTGGTGTCCATTGAAATAATTCCAGCACTTTGCAATTCTTTCGTCTGAAACATATTTGCTCCAAATGGTGTTTGGCAACCCTTAAGTGTGTCACCCTACGGTTTGTGAATAATGCAGACATGATCGAGACCCCTCTCAGATCAATAATCAGAAGCGGGACCTAGAGATCCATTCTGACTCCTACACATTCAATGATGACTTCTGTGATCGAGAGAACCTTTAACGCTGGTAACTTAATCCCTTTGTCTCGCGATATAGTACATGTCCGAGATTCGATTATCAGTATCCAAATACCTAGTTTGATATCGTTACCGACATGCACTCTTTTCTCATTCCTGTGATATAACATTCTAGTGATCACATCACTTGCTTGCAAGATATTCTTAATGTGATATCACTAAGAGGGTCCAGAGTATATCTATCCATCATCGAGATGGACAAATCCCACTCTTGATCCATGAGCCTCTAACACCTTCGTAGCACTAAACCCACCTTTATAGTCATCCTTTTATGGTGTGACGTTTGATGTTATCAAGATACTATTCCGGTGTTAGTGATTAACATGATCTCATGGTCTAAGGACTAGGATTACTTCGTATGATGTTATAGCAATATAAACACAATGGCTTTGATTGTAATGCTAGACTTTAGATGAATGTTCATCACATCATTTCACAAATGTTGTGACCTTGTTATTAACGACATCCAATGTCCATGATCAAGAAACTTTGATCATCTTGTTAATCAACGAGCTAGTTCAAAGAGAGGCACAACTAGGAACTTTCTATTTGTTTATTAAACACACATGTATTAATGTTTACGTATTAATACAATTATAGCATGCAAAATAAACATCTATCATATACTTGGAATATAATAATAACAACTTTATTGTTGCCTCTCAGGGCCTATTCCCTTCAGAGTGAGATGCTAGTCTCAGTCTTGCCGCCGCGGGACAAGAAGGTTGAAATGCCAAGTATAGCGAAACCCTAGGAAGCAGCAGTGGATTTTCTTGTTTGCTGCCACCCACCTTCCTTTATATCGGCGAGTAGGTGAGGGCACACAACACTTGTGTCCCTCAGTCCTAAACCCTAGTCAAAGTGGGTCCAACCCATTGACATGTGTCCATGTCCGAACATGTCCAACTTGCCGACTTGTGATAGTTGGATCATCATCCTCCTAGTTCCACTCTTTTAAGTGTGTGATCCCGCAATCTTACGGTAAGCCGGACACAACTCAGTAATCATTCAGTCAGAGCCGTAGCTCGGTGACTTTCCAATTATAGATGATAATCGGTAGCGTCCTCTAGGAAGACTTGCTGACTCCCGGCTTATGCAAGTGCCCTCAATGTGACGATCTATCCGAGTCCCTTTGCCTCATGATATTGGTGACAAACCGCAGGGGAGATTCCATCATCCCGGTGCCGGTTTAAAAATCTTCTCGTTGTAGTGATAATTGATTCCCTCCGGCTTCACTAAGTCGGACTACCTCGATCAACACTTGATCAAGTAGCGTGTGGTCATGATTCTGAATCATATCACACGAGAGGGCCCAGAGAATATATCTCTGAGATGGAGGGGAAATTCCGTCTTGGCTTATCCACGTCACACAGCTTGCTTCGAAGTTGGCCCAAGACCACCCTTATGACTCCCAGTTACGATGAGCGTTAGATGGAGTCAAAGTCGGCTTTTCCACAACTCAGATCGTGCGATCCCCTCAGGTATAAGGATTCCATTATGTTAGTCAGAGCGTATGACGCTGTGCTCACATCCTACTAACCTTTGGATCGGTCAGGCTATCATACCTTGTCCGACTAGTCCCAACCTCAAACAACTAAGGACAAACTGGCTAGATCTAGATACAAGTATATGGTTCCACACCTACAACAATTGCAGTGACATATACAACTAGCTCTAAGCCAGATACTGGGTTAAAAATACAAGGCAGAATGTGAGTCCCTAAGGGATCATTCCTAATAGTCTCCCACTTGCACTAGAGTTGAACACTCGGCATCCTCAGGCCTTAGGCATCTCACACCCATCGCTCCACAAACTTAGGTTGTGGAAGCGGCTTGGTCAATGGGTCTGCAACATTTGCATCCATGTGTACCTTGCATAGCTTAATTTCTCCACGATCGCCGAACCGCTGAATCGGGTGAAATTTTCTGAGTATGTGTAGGTTCTTCTGGTGTGCCCGTGGCTCCTTAGATTGTGCAATAGCACTAGTATTGGCATAGTACATGTCTAACGGACTGGATGAGCCCGGAACAACCCCAAGTTCAATCGGATTTTTTTATCCAAACTCCTCCTTTTGCCTCCTCTGAGGCAGCAACATACTCAGCTTACGTAGTAGAATCGGCCACCAATTCTTGTTTGAAACTTTTCCAGCTCACTACACCTCCATTCACTATGAACACATAGCCGGATTACGAGTGCGAGTCATCCAGGTCGGTTTGAAAGCTAGCATCCGTGTAACCCTTTACACCTAGCTCTTCCTCACCGCCATTGACATGGGTATACCCTACAGATACTCGAGTTTGGTATATACGATCCAGATACGGTGGAAGCCCACAGCATTGCCATGGCCCTATGAAGATTTCGAGTGGCCCACGGACTCTCGGTGACTTGCGAGACAAGAAGAAGTCTAAAGATAGAAAGTTTGAAGGGAAAACCCTAATCTGTAACCGACTCGACCTGCTACCCGAGACCTGGCCTATCTATATAAAGGCTAGGAGGGGCGGCGAGGAGGACACATGCAACCCTAGTTTCCACAACTTTTGCTAGATTGCATCTGCGCGCCCCTGTAATCTTCGATTCCTTCGTTAATTCCAAGAGCGAACAAGCAGGAGTAGGGACCTCTACAAGGCCTGAACCTAGGTAAACCTTGCGTCCCTTTGTGCTTGTTTGCTAGCCGATTGATGCTTCCAGCGCTCCCTCCTTCTCCAAAACCCAAGTCCATAACAAGGGGCATTGATGAGTTAAACCCTCATCAATTGGCGCCGTCTGTGGGAATCGGGAGTTTTGATGTCGCGGCTTCTTCAGCCTCATCAACCGCGATCTACAACTCCGCAACAGCGGAGATTCACTAGCTCTTCGGTGTGTTCGACTTCACCGTCCACGCGCCAGCCACTCGCCCGGCTTTCGAGTCCGTGGACGATGGAATCAGCCTGGCGATCGGGAGCTTACGCTTCCAAGTTGATCAGATGGGCACGCTTCGCATGCCTGACTAGCCAACAACATCTACGATTTCTCTAGCATCGTGGTTCCCGCCACCAATCGGTGCCCTCAGCGAGCTCAACACCTCAGCAACAGCTGAGAGCATGGACAGCAACAGTAGTCGCGGATCCGATCTGGGTGGCCTAGCAATGGAAGATGGGGTTTACGGCTCCGGATCCGAAAGTTGCGAAAGCAACAGCTTCCCCAACCACTTCATGTGCGTCGTCATCAACGTCGGCGAAACCAGCGCCAATCGCGACAATGGTGGCAACGTTCCTGACCCACCCAACGGTGGCATACCTAACGACGGGCCACCCAATGGCGGCCCCACCAACGGTGGCAATGGCGCGCCCGTCAACAATGGAGGGGCAGTCGAACCTCCAACCATGGTGAACGAGCACACTGGCGAACATGTCGTGACAAAGCTCAACGATCTCGAGTGGGCTCGCTGCCGAGAAGCCCTGCGAGGCAACCCTCTGCCCCCCGGCACACCGCAAGAACTGCTGATGGGCTATCATTGGCTACTAAAGGAGGAGTACAGACGCCAATTACAAATGATTGCGCAACTCGAAGCGCGTAACAAGGTGGCGGACGAGTCAAATCTTCGACGAGCTGGGCTCTCCTCCCACAGAGGATCCTCCTCCAAGGGCAACGAGTACATGGCCAACAAGAGGCGACCTCGAATGGCCCACCTCACTGAGCAGGAGCGCATAGAAGCTGCAAAAGTCCTTGACTTCGGCTCCATGACAGTTGACACCCGGGGCAACGTGGTCCCAAAGACGCTGCAAGCTATAGTGACAGCGGCCACCATGTATCTCCTTAATAACCATCCACCGGCTGGAGATCCCCGGGCCACCATGCACCGATCTACGATCGCGGGCTTGGGGTTAATCGAGGCCGCTCTCGACAAAGAACCAATGCCGGAGCCGAAGAAAAGGAAGGCTCTGGGAAAACGCTATTCCTCACCCTCGTCCAGCAATGACAGTCATGATCTGTCTCGACGTCGCTGCTCACGATGACACGGCCATGACTACGATGCGCATGATGACATCACGCACTGCAAAATCGACAAGTCAAGGGCACGGCGTGCCCGATCGACTGACTCATAGGACGAAGACATAGAGCTATGTTGCGCCAGATGCTTCAGCAGGGCTATCAGGCAAAGGCGAATGCCCAAAGGGTTCAAGCTCCCATCGGAGAACCCAATATTTGACGGCTTGCAGGACCCGAAAATCTGGTTGGAGGACCACATCTCCTCCGTCAGGCTCCACAGCGGGAGTCGAAGCACGGCCATGCAATGCCTGCAGCTGCAAGGCGCCGCCCGAGCATGGCTCAACAACCTCCCACGCGGATCCACTCGTAGCTGGGAAGAGCTGGTGTACAGCTTTATGCGCAACTTCAAGGGCACCTACAAAAGGCCCGGGTCAATCGAAGAACTGAGGTGCTGCCAGCAAAGGTCGGGCGAATCGCTATGCTCGTACATCTAGAGGTGGTCCATCATCAAGAACTCCACAGAAAATATCTTGGAGGATCGCGCAATCGACGCATTCAATAGCGGCGTTCGCCGCATAGAGCTCTGGGAGGAGCTGGGCCGCTCGAAGCCCAAAACAATTGACCACCTGATGGAAATCGCGAATCGATGGGCAGATGGAGAAGACTCGGTGAAAAAACGCGTTCATTTCGACAACGAGGCAGAACTCGAGCACAGACGCGGTCGCTGAAGCAAACGTCGAATGCGCATCTACGATGATCGCGACAACGTCAACATGGTCGCAACCGGCTACGCCAACAGGCGCGACGACAACTGCAATAGCGGCTATCACAGCGGTGGACACCGCGACTCCGGAAAAACGATGCAGGTATGCCAGCGCCGCACTCATGAAGAGGCACCCGTGACAACAATCGAGGACAAACTGTCCGAGCCGTGCAATGTGCACTTCTACATCGGCAAGCACGACAGCAAGAAGAAATCCAGCCACCTTCTCAAGGACTGCCGCGAGTTCCTCAAACTCCACGAGGGCTTGGCTCGGATGAATCGCGACGCAGTCAACAGGGGCTACGGAGTCGCCCCAGGCGCTATAGCACATGGAGATCCTCCACCACCACTTGGAGTGCCACCACCCGTGGCCGCACCGGTCCACAATCAAGGCAGCGAGCCATACCCACGGGCTGTGGGCAACATGATGATCCAAAAGGGACGCCCCTCGAATCGCGTGCAGAAGGCCATCACTCGTCAAGTCAACTTGGCGACAAATTCACCACCATCCACCACTGAGTACCTTAGTGGAAGCAACTCTTGCATCACTTTCGACAAGCACGACCACCCGCGCCAAGTACCACGCCCAGGCCACTGTCCCCTCGTACTCGAGGCGCAGATCGGAGGCTTCGACATGAGTCGCGTCTTCATGGATGGTGGAAGAGGCATTAACCTCATGTTTGCAAGTACCCTGCGAGCGATGAGGATCCCTCTGACCTGCCTAGAGGTCTCGGACACGACATTCCATGGTATCGTCCCAGGCAAGGGCATATATCCCCTGGGCAAAATCAACCTCGATGTCATCTTCAGCACGCCAAAAAACTTTCAACGCGAACGCATCGACTTTGAAGTCGTCGACTGGCCTTCACAGTACCACTGCATCCTCGGACGTGTCGTGTTCGCTGGGTTCATGGCAGTACCGCACTACGCCTACCTGCAGATGAAAATGCCAGGTCCAAATGGCGTCATCACAATCAACGGGAGCTTCGAGAGGTCGGACAGCTGCGACAGGGAATTCAACAGAATCTCCCAGTCCTTCGGCATGCAGGAAGAACTCGCAAGACTGAAGGAGTCGACGGACAACAGTCTGCCTCCCTGAGCTGGCCAAGTTCACCCGGCCTATCCTTCGACTCGTTGGTGCACACGAAGAAAGTTCAGGTCCACCCATCGGACCCGGCCAAGACGGCCCTCATCGCCAACAACTTGAGTCCCGCATAGGAACTCGCGCTCGTCGAATTCCTCTGTGAGCACTGGGAAATCTTCGCCTGGTCTCCAGCAGACATGCCAGGAGTCCCCAGGGAATTCGCCGAGCATGCACTCAATGTCAACCCAGACGCAAGGCCAGTCAAACAAACAATTCGGCGACTGTCCAAACCAAGAGCAAAAGCGGTCGGAATGGAGATCAACAGACTCCTCGACGCCAAATTCATATGCGAGATCAAGGAAAGTACCTGGCTCGCCAACACAGTGATGGTACCCAAAAAGGACACGGATATCCTACGAATGTGCGTGGATTTCACCTCTCTGAACAAGCACTGCCTAAAGGATCACTTCCCGCTGCCGTGAATCGACCAGATCATCGACTCCACCGCGGGATGTGAGCGCCTCTGCTTCGCGACGCCTACTCAGGCTATAATTAGATTTGAATGAAGGAGGAAGATCAAGAGAAAACAGCATTTACAACGCCTTTTGGTGTGTTCTGCTACAATACAATGCCCTTTGGGCTAAAAACGTACGAGCCACCTACCAGCGGTGCATGCAGGCTTGCCTCAAGAACCAACTTGGTTGCAACATCCAAGTCTATGTTGACGACATTGTAATCAAAACTAAAGAGGAAGCCTCGCTAATCGACGATTTACGCGAAACCTTTGCCAATCTCGACCGCTACCGGATCAAGCTCAATTCGGACAAATGCGCCTTCGGCGTACCATCTAGCCAACTACTCGGGTATCTCATCTCCGCGAGAGGGATCGAGGCGAACCTGAAGAAAATAAAAGCCATACTGGCCATGGAGAAGCCGAAGAACGTAAGAGGCGTTCAGCAGTTGGCTGGGTGAATTGCGGCGCTCAGTCGATTCATCAGTCGAATGGGCGAAAAGGCGCTGCCCTTCTACCAACTTCTCCGTAAAACTGACAAGTTCGAGTGGACCAATGAGGCGCAGGAAGCATTCGAAGACCTCAAGCGTCTACTATCTACCTCACCAGTACTAGTGACCCCACGCGAAAGGGAACCACTGTTGCTATACATCTCCGCCACCAACCAGGTGGTCAGCACGGTGCTCGTGGTGGAGCGAGCCGAGGAAAACAAGGTCCACGGGGTGCAGCGCCCAGTCTACTACCTAAGTGAGGTACTCACGCCAACAAAACAGCGGTCCCCGCACTACCAGAAGCTGGCCTACAGCGTCTTCATGACAGCCAGGCGACTACGCCACTACTTTCAGGAGCACCCAATCGTGGTGGTCAACGACGCCCTGCTTGGACACATCCTCAACAACCCCGACGCCACTAGACGAGTCACGCTTTGGGGAATCGAACTGTCTCCATGAGACATTACATATGAAAAGCGGGACGCGATCAAATCGCAAGTCCTCCTTGATTTCCTCGTACACTGGATGGAGAACCAGCTCCCCAAAAAACCAGATATGTCTTACCTCTGGACAATGCACTTCGACGGATCCAAGCGTAAGGATGGGGCTGGTGCAGGCGTCATACTAACATCGCCCCAAGGAGACAAGCTGAAATACATCCTACGAATGCAGTTCACCGCCTCCAACAATGAAGCTGAATACGAGGCCCTGTTGCACGGGATGCAGATGGCAAAAGCTTGCGGCGCCAAGAGGCTCTTAATCTACGGCGACTCCAAGCTGGTCGTCAACTAGACAATGCACGAGTACGACGCACTGAATGACAATATGATCGCCTACCACGACCTCTACGACACACTCGAAGGGGACTTTGATGGCTGTGAGCTGCGGCACGTAGGCCGCGAAAGCAACGAAGAGGCAGATGCACTTGCCAACATTGGCTCTACCTGCGCCCCCATACCACCTGGGGTATTTCTCGAGCGTATCTGTGAACGCTCCATCAAGCCAAAGGCCGCAGAGAAGAAAACAAGCGCAATAACAGACTCGGGGGCTATGCCACCCAATCAGCCAATGGCACTCGACAACCTGGAGCTCGACACAGGACTCGAAGGACCAATGGCGCTCATGATGATAAAACCATCTTGGACTCAACCCTACATCACATACCTTCTCAGCAAGAGGCTGTCGTACAACCCTACTGACGCACGACACATCGCACGGCGATCCAAGGCATTCACCGTCATCAACGGCGAACTATATAAGCGCAGCATCATAGGGGTACTCCAGCGGTGCGTCTCCAACGCGGACGGAAGGGCCGTCCTCCTCGACATACACGAAGGGACTTGCGGGCACCATGCCGGCAGTCGTGCCCTCATTGCCAAAGCTCTACGAGCTGGATTCTACTGGCCCACGGCCATGCGCGACACCAAGGACATCGTCCAGAGATGCAACACTTGTCAGCGATTCGCGGACAAACCGCACGCACCTGGCACGGAACTCTGGCCAATACCACTAGTTTGGCCCTTCGTGCAATGGGGACTCGACATGGTCGGCAAGCTCCCAAAGTCTTCGCGAGGAGGCTACATATACCTCCTGGTCGTAGTCAACAAATTCACCAAGTGGATAGAGGCCATGCCGGTGACAAACTAGTCAGGAGCCAGTGTAGTCAAGTTCTTCGAGTCCATTGTCTATCGCTTCAGACTACCACACAGCATTATCACGGACAATGGAACGAACTTCACCTCTAAGGAGTTCCAGGGTTTCTGCGAAAACCTGGGAATCAATGTAAGCTATGCCTCTGTAGCTCATCCGTAGACCAATGGTCAAGTCGAAAAGGCCAACGGGCTCGTCTGCGGCGGAATCAAGAAGCGACTCCTTAGGCCACTCGAACAAGCCGCCGGATGCTGGCCAGACGAGCTGCAATCCATACTTTGGAGCCTACGCACAACCCCAAACAGTGCCACGGGGTACACCCTGTTCTTCATGGTACATGGTGTTGAAGCGGTGCTACCTGCAGAGGTACGATACAAAGAACCGCGAGTGGTCGCTTACAGCGAGCAGGAGGCAACCCTTGCACTCAAAGACTCCGTCGACCTCCTTGATGAGGCACGTGAAATCAAAGCAGAAAGATCGACGATCTACCAGCAGAACATGCGCAACTACCACAGCAGAAGGCTACGCCCTAGGTCCTTCGTCGAAGGAGACCTGGTCCTGCGACTGAAGCAGCAAGGGCACCTCAATCTCGAGTCCCCTTGGGAAGGACCATACGTGATTACAGAAGTAATCCCAGGTGGCGCCTACTGCCTCAAAAAATTTGAGACAGGAGTCGCATACTCCAACCCCTGGAACGTCGTGCAGCTGCGACGCTTCTACCCTTAGTCGTTTTTTCTTTCTTACATTACAAAATAGGCTATTCAGCCAAGTCTACTTAGCCACACATTGTACCTCATACTGATTCTGCGAATAAATAAAGCTAAGTGCCCCGAAACTATGTGTTTTTCTAGCAATTATATCACTCGGGGGCTATGCCACCCTTTACGCAACTGTTCTACGAACCAATCGCGATGTCCCGAGTAGCTGATGCAATAATCGAACCCTTGACAAACACCAACCCAGCTGCAACGCACCTAGCAGGTTGGCAAGGTGTTGAGATAAACACACGCCAGGCTAACAAAAAGGAATCGCATAGCGCAGAGCGCTCGCAAAACACACGGGCTAATAAGCTCTTTACGCATCAATGTCAATCAATTATATACAGCATATATATATGAACTTTACAACACTGGTACATTTATGTGTAGGATACAAGTTAAACTACTGTTGCAACAGAAGAACGTCTGTCTGCTCCTCGAAGAAGTTAACAATATCCTCTGCTAGACGATCCACCGCCTGGTAATGTGGAACCATATTCCAGGTCGAACCTGCTGGCAGCGCCGGTGGTCCAGCAACAATCGCTGCAACATCTACATCAGGCCTATGTAGTCGCACCAGTGACAGAGCAGCCTTGGCACCAGCCACTAACTGTTGCACGCACTCGCGAACCACGCTCAGATCCTGAAATTTAGACAGGAGAGCCAACAGGCTCGAAGGAATGGCGTCCAGGGGAAACATCGTCCGATAGATATCCCTCAGGCACGATTGTGCCTTCTTGAGGAAGTGGAGCACTCGCGAGGCACAATCCTGCAGGTCGCAAGTTTGATTGCACGATCATGATCCACCCAGAAGTACCCACTTTCCTGAAGATGTTCCTGGGTTAGGTCGTTCATGCGAATGGCGATCCTGTCCTTCTCATCCTGTGGATGACGCGCCCTGACAACTATACCAAGAAAGAGGCAAAAGTATGAAGATAGCGAACTACCGCGATTGACTACAAGGAAAGATAAGGAGGCAGAAAGCTAACACTTGAACTGGTCACCCCAGCTGCGTCACCTCCCCTAGTAGATATTGCTCTCAAGCGGTGGCCTTCTCTGCCCTCGACTTCCATACATCCGTGTTACCGCGGAGGACGGGCAGTTCGCGTTCCAGCTGCTTAACACGATCGCGTAGTCGTGAAAGCAGGGATAGCTCATCCACCCTCGAGTGCGACTGCGCTACGGTGCCACCAGCGGATGGCGGATCCCGAGGCTCACTCGAAGGACCACTTGATGTGCCCTATCACAAGCCAAGCAAGAGATAATAAGAAGACCAAGCAACACATGGACAAAAACTCAAGTGCATTCAAACGTAATAAAGTATCAGCAGAGACACCCGCTAGCGGCATGTTCTAGACAAAAAGGGGTCGAGCTATTAACTATTACAAAAATATCTACTGAGGAGAAGCTTGCTTCTTCGACTTGGACTTCGGCTTCGGAGGCTTCATCAAGTCCGTGGCAGTATTAGATGCCACAGACTTTCCGCCGGCCCCTGATGCCGCAGCCTTTGCAGCCTTCGCCTGACGCCGCTCTTCAGAGTACTTGGCGAGTGTCTCGATAAGCTGGGGGCCGTAATTTTTGCATTTACCAGCATAGGGAGCAAAAACTACCTGCTGACCTCTAGCGTCGACTGGCATAGCCTCAGAGATAGCCACGGGATCCATCTCCACGCCATGGGCTTGCACCATTGCGAGTGCCATCGTGGCGCCGACGGAGCGCTGTGAATTTTTGAAGTCCGCAGGGATTCCTCCAGCTAGGGATTCCACCAACTCACCGAGATTGTCGATCATCCCAGCCTTCGGAGTCAAGTCCTCATGGATGCGACTGAGCACATCCTTGGCCTTCCCCAGAGTCTCTTGGAGGGATGCGTTGCGGTCTTCAACTGCAGCGATGGCACTAGCCAAAGCATCATCGCGGCGAAGAGACTGGGCATCAAAGCTCAAGCCGCCACATCTACATACACAAAAGATTTAGTATGGCAATCGCACATCAAAGTACAGAAGAGCAAGGCATATCTAGAAGAACAAGACATACTCGAAAGGGAGTTGGCAATAGAGAGAAGATGCTCCTCGAACAACTTCTCCCTCTCAGCAGTGGAGGCAAGGAAATCCTACTCTCGCTTCCGCGACTCCTCCAAGGCTGCGATTGCATCATCACGATTTTTCGTCGCTGCGGCCAATGTCTTCTCCAATGCAGCAGCATGGCGAAGTAACTCATTATGCTCAGCTGCCACAAATAGGGAGTGTTACCAAGGTCGATTCAATCCGCAAAAAAAACAAGGACGCAGTCAAAACTTACTTTCGACGATACGACGGCGATCATCCAGCTGAGCATGTTGTCGCCCCATGTTAAGGACCTGCTCCGCTAAGCGAGTGGCTTCCTTCACTATGAGCTGCATCAGAAGAATTCCAAGTTCAAATAAAAGCACGCCAAGAATAAATTTGATTGCACAATTGATGATACTTACATGATCCTCCACAGACTCTGAAGAGGGTTGTTCACAATCATCCGGGTAACCATCTGATGCCCCCCAGCATGCGGGTAACTCGATGAATTATGCCCGGAGTGGGCCGCCAATGGAGGAGAAGGGGACCGCGACGCCGCCTTCTTGGATTTGGAGCCGGCAACTCCGGACTCCTTCACAAATTGGATGTCGTCAGAAGACGACATCACCGCTTGACTGAAACGCAAATCAAGCAAAAAGCTTCAGGACAAAGTGGCAACTCAAAGACGACAACAAGGTCGCGCATATAGAACTTACCAGTCAAATCTATCAAGATCGAAGGATTGCTCCTCCGATCCTGACGACTCCTTGGGCAGCCGCATCCTCTTGCGAGCAGGTGGCACCATGGAACTTACAGGAACAGCAGGAATCGGCTCCTCTGTGCTAGTACCTAGATCTTCTGGAGTCGACAGAGATGAGGCATCCGAATCCTTGCTGCGCGAACGCTGGCGAGTATCCGGATCACTGGACTCGGGGGCTCCCTCCTCTTCAAGTGGGATGGTCGACTCTGACTCGTCCTCTTCTTCTGCTTCATGAGGAATAATCCCCTCAGGGAGAGGGGGCAAACTGGGAGACACCTTCCAATCCTGCAGTCAAAAAGGCAACTCATTATACAACAAGAAACTAATGGCAATCGACAAAGATAGCTACGTCGTAGCGCAATCATACCTCACGAGGAGGGTTCAAGGCGTCGAAGGGGGGCACAATTGGTTTGCCTGGGAGAACCTCGTTGGCGGTGTACTTTGTTACCAGTCGCATCCTCTTATCTACCTCACCCGCGGAAATGCCATCGGCAGATATGCGAGTGGCATCGTCCGCACCAGCCCACTGAAACATGGGATGAACTCTAGCCTGCAGAGGCTGGACACGACGGCGCAACCACGTGCGAATAAGGGCGGTGCCTCCCTCTTCTTTACCAATGTGACTCTCAAGGTCGTAGACGCGCTTATACAGCACTTCCGTCTCCTCGTGCTCGCCAGGCATCACTACATTCTTCCAGGAGCGCCTCCTCTTGCACGGCGCGGTGGGATCGAAAGGTGCGAGTCCGTAGCGCTCTCCATTGGCCTTCTGGTCGCGGATGTAGAACCACCTGTCTCTCCACCCTTGGATGGACCCCGTGAGCTTGATGTCAAAATACATAGCGGAGGAGTCGGCATATACTCCACAACCGCCTATGTCGTAGACTAACGAGCCAGAAGCTTGAAGAGACCAAAGTGTGGCTCGACTCCGAGCCAGCACTCGCAAAGCGTGATGTAGCACGCAATGTGAAGGATAGAGTTTGGGGACAGCTGATGAAGCTGGATCGCATAAAAACAAAGAAGGCCCCTGACAAAGGGATGCAGGGGCAAAGACAGACCGCGGATGATGAACGCGAGGAACATCACTCGAAAACCGGACGGAGGACGCGGGGTTACCTCGTCACCAGGCACTCGTGAATCGTCTTCGGTGTGAGAAAGAACCCCATCTTGACAAAGAAGATGAAGCTCAGAGGCCTTGACGATGGAGGCGCGCCATGCGCCATTGGTGCCACGGGTGCCTGCAACCTTCTTCTTGCCGGCGCCGACGGCGCTGGTACCCACGGCGATGGAACCACCCTTCTTCTTGGCAATGGCGGTGGCGGCAGCAGACCCAGCGGCAGCGCCTCCTTTCTTCTTCCCCATCTTGTGATGGTGGTGAGAGCGGAGGAAATAGCTAGGGAATACGCGGAGCTGGTCCAGCGCCGTGAAGGGGATGAGCTCTAGAAAGCAGAGAGTAGCAACAATGGCGATGGAAGCACAGGTAGAGAAAGAGCAGATGAGAAATTACCGCAGCTGCGCTGCTACTTAACCCCTTGGCAGATGCAATCCAACGGCCAGCAGAAACCCTACTGGACGCGTGGCGAACATCGCGATCGACACGTGGAGAGACTAAAACACAAGCCGTCCCCCACTATCCCCATTACGCGTGGAAATCGAGGAGTGATGTCTACACACTTCTATTCTTGTAGACAGTTGTTGGGCCTCCAAGTGTAGAGGTTTGTAGAACAGCGGCAAGTTGTCCCTTAAGTGGATCACCCAAGGTTTATCGAACTCAGGGAGGAAGTGGTCAAAGGTATCCCCTCTCAAGCAACCCTGCAATCAAGATACAAGAAGTCTCTTGTGTCCCCAACACACCCAATACACTTGTCAGGTGTATAGGTGCACTAGTTCAACGAAGAGATAGTGAAATACAAGTGGTATGGATAATTATAAGTGGTAACGGTGCTAGAAAATAGCTTGATGGCGTGGAAGAGACTAAAGGCAAACTGAAATAAAGATGGGAGCAAGCAAACATATAATAGATCTAATAGCAAACGGTGTTTCAGTGCTTAGAAACAAGGCCTAGGGATCATACTTTTACTAGTGAACACTCTCATATAAATATCTTCTCTTTATGATACTACTCTTAACTACTCTCCGGTTGGACACTCTAATCCATGGTAGGGCTATAGCAACACACCTCAAAGTTCATCTTTCCGCATCTAGATAACCCCACACTGTCACCTTGAGTACTAGATGGTTCAAATAAACACCACAATTTCATAGAGACATCCAACTCCAAATATAACTCATAACAAGTATTTGTAATCTCTAGCCTAAGTGCCACCATGGTATGCACACTGTCAACTTCACACACATGGGGAGAGCAGAGATCTATTAAAGCACTTGAGTAGCAAGGTAGATCTATAGATTACAAGCTCATGATCTCAATAAGATCATGCATAGAGAGAGAGATGAACACATAGCTACCGGTAGAACCCTTAGCCTCGAGAGAGAGAACTACTCCCTCCTCATCATGGGAATCAACAATGGTGATGGAGATGGTGGTGGAGATCGATAGAGATGGCTCCGGGGGCACTTCCCTGTCCCGGCAGGGTGCCGGAATAGAGACTTTCTATCCCCCGAATCTCCCCTTTTGTGGAGGCGGCGCTGCGGAACTTTTCGTGGCTGGAGGCTTGATGATTTAGGGTTTCTGCATCGGAGGGATCTTATAGGCGAAGGGGCAAGGTCGGTGGCTGGCCAGGGGGCCCACACCATGACCTGGCGCGGCCTAGGGTTGCCTGTGCCAAGGGGGGTGGCCAGGCCATGGCCCACATCCGTCTCGTATTCTGGCTCCAAGTGTCCCCCGGTAAAATAATAACTTTGGCTTTTGTCCCGTCCAATTCTGAGAATATTCATTTTCTGACTTTCCTGGAACCAAAAACAGCAGAAAACAGGCAACTCGCACTGTGGCATCTTGTTAATAGGTTAGTCCAAGAATTCATATGAAAAGTACTCCAAAGTTGGAACAAAACATAAGAAAGTAGATAAAACCAAGCATGGAACATCAAAAATTATAGATACATTTGCAATGTATCAACATCCCCAAGCTTAACTCCTGCTCGTCCTCGAGTAGGTTAGTGATAAAAAGAAAGAATAATTTTTTAGGTGACATGCACTATCATAAACTTGATCAAAGTATTTGTAAAACATTCAAAGCTGGGATCATAGTACTTCAATCATAACATGAAAGACAGAGTTCTAGAAATAAGACAAAGAAACTATGATGCAACATGAAAAGGCACAAACAAAAGATTCATGCATAACAATGCTTTACAAGACGTTTGTTTGTTTCACATAAAGAAAACATAGCATAATAGTATTCAGCTTGTCCCTCATAGAGTAGCAAATATAAATGCATAGGACACCTTCAAAGTTCATAAGAGTGACTAGATATAAATAGTTTAAAAGAAGCAATATCAAGTTATGCATCAATCAACTAGTCTTGGGACAATGCACATAGAACTAAGAATGGCCACTATGCTCTCAAAGTAGGTGCATAAAGGTAGAAGGTGGAGACTCAATATAATGGTGGAAGAAAGGCCTTCATAGAAGGAAGCAGAGATTCAAGTTTCCAAAAATTATGGTACTTATAGCTTTCAGCTCTCATTGCCCCTATCATAAGCATCTTGAAGATAATAAGGTTAAAGTGAACAAACTATGGTGTATATGCTTGACGAAGTATAAGTTAGAAATCTCATGTCCCTTGAATACGAGGGCCGCTCCTCATGCTACTCAAGTTTAGTCACCGGTAAGTTCTTGTCATCGTAAGTACATGTGTATCATAGAGAACCGCCAACGGGGTACCCCTTGCCCGATTATACGGAAGAATCCCCATATCAAAATGACAAGGCAAGCAGACAACAAGCATCTCAGCAATCTTCTTATTTACCATGGGAATATGGTGCTTTTTTATCTCTTTCCTCTTTTCATATTCTCTTTTTTTTCTCAATATAGGACTCTTTTTTTATAAGAAGAATGCTTCATAGATAGCTCATTATGGTTACGCTGCAGGCTTCCACCATGTCAGCATGGATTAGACTAGCGGCACAGGAGTTTCTCTAACACATATACATAACTCCATGGACTTACAAGCTCCCCTTTCATTTCACACCGATGACATCCATATACAAAAGAGCATGATATCAACTAGGTACAAGTACAAAGTGCAATGTTGAAAGCGTTCCCCGTGACAACATGGTTCTGCTAATTCCCAACAAATAAGTGCAAGCATATACAACATAGACGACACAATGGTTCAAGTTTATTAAGGGCAAGAAAAGTAAAGTGTGCCATCAAGTTCGTGAGAGCTTTAATCACTAGTTTTCTCATAACAAGTTTAATTCGGAAGGTAAACAAAAGCATGAATATATTAGGAATAGCCTAAGCTAGTAGGTAGGTATGGTGGACTCTTTGGAATAACTTAGTTTAAGGAGTTGGATGCATGAGTGGAACTCATACTTGGATGTGGAGGCTAGCAAAAGACTGGGAGCGACAAACTAAGAGAGCAATAATGGCCATAATCATGCAGAGCGACAAAACATCATTGATCAAAGCATAAGGTGATACTACAAGTTGAAAACTAAAGGATCATAAAGGCTATGGTGACTTGGGATAGTCATAACATGGTGTGAGCATGCGCCAAGTCAACCCAAATAAAGTATCAAAGGAGAATACCATAATACTATGCTTTAATATGCTAAAACAATGCATGATTCATCCAAGGCATAAAGAATACTAAGCATAAAGCCAAAACAATATCAAGCATGGCATGACAAAGCATAGGCCACAGTCAAAAACAAGCTCTCTTTACCACTTAAGCATGAACTTTCCTACTCTTTTCCAATCCAAACCAAACTATTTGAAAATCAATGTATGAAAGAGGGGGTCCAACCAATTTATTCAGCAAACCAAGCAAACGAAAAACCAAAATGAAAACAAAAAAGAAGACGCTCCAAGAACAACACAACTGTGCATGAAACAATAAAAATGAAGCGTTTGGAAGAAACCTAGGATTTTTATTGATGAAGAAGGGGATGCCTTGGGCATCCCAAAGCTTTGACGCTTGTACTTCTTGAATATTTCTTGGGGTGACACGCGTGGCATCCCCAAGCATGAGCTTTAGTCCAACCTTCATCTCATTACTCATTCCTTCCATACACCTGAAATTTTTCCTTCATACAAAACTTCACACAATCTTTATTAGCAACATTAGTGCACTCAAGATAATAAGTCTTAAGTCTCAGTTCTAACACCAATAAACTTCCATTAGAACACTAGCTATAGAAGCACTTCCCTCAAAAAGCTCAATTCCCCAAAAGAACTCAAAAAGGAACCAACAAGAAGCAAATGCAGAAAATGGCAGAAATCTGTCAAAACAGACCAGCAGGTAAAGACGAATTTTTTCAAAGACCTTCTGTTGATCAAATAAAAAAGTGTTGAACTAACTAAAGTTAGATAACAACCTGGATCATAAGCACAAAAATTCACGCCTCAAAAGGACGTTCAGATATTTTACACGAATGTTTACGGTGAAGCACAGAAATCTGTTTCACGACAGCAACTTACCAAGCATTGATTCTCTCTCATTAGAGGTCACTCTTGGCACAAAAGGCAAATAAAAAGGATAAGGAACGGTTATTAATGAAGTAATAACTTCCAAGACTCATCTAAAACTTTTGGGTTATCTCCCAATAAGTACTTTTCTTTAACACCTTTAAGTTAGGCAAGATAGTTTGAGAAGATGCTCACATAAGGAATATGAATTGAAGTAAAAGAGAGCATCAAGAAGCAAATTCAAAGCACATTTAAGTCTAACACACTTCCTATGCATAGGAATCTTGTAAAGAAACAAGTCATGAAAGCACAAAGCAACAAGCATAGGAAAGCAAAACAAGTGCAGCTTCAAAATTTTCAACATAGAGAGGGGAAACTTAATATTGTTGAGACACATAAAACCATGTTTCCCTCTCTCATAATAACTTTCAGTAGCATAATGAATAAAAGTAACAATATAACTATCACAAGAAACATTCTTATCATGAGCCATATGCATAAAAGAATTAATACTCCCCACATAAACATAGTCATTCTTATTGATTGTAGTGGGAGCAAATTCAACAAAATAGCTATCATTATTATTTTCATCACCATAATCATCAAATATAGGAGGCATATTGTAATCATAATTAATTTCCTACTCAATAGTAGGTGAACTGAAAATATCATATTCATCATTGCAATCATCATATATTGGAGGTATAGCATCATCATAAGCAATAGAATAGTTATCTTCCCAAGTGTGTTCATTTGTAAACATATCATCATTGGAAGGATCATGGATAGCACTAATAGTATAGCAATTATTAATATCATCATTTTCAGAATTGGTACCGAAGAGATTTTCAATATCAAAAGTAGTGTGCTTTTCCCAATCATGATCACTACTATAGGTAACAGGCATAGGAACATCATCGAGTTCAGACTCATAAAAACTATAATAGGAGCAACATGCTTAGGGGAAAATACCGTTTCCTCTCTCCTTTTACTCCTCCTTTTCTTCTTTTTCTTCTTCTCTTTAGGAGGGAGAGGCATGAAAGGAAGCTTCTCCATATACACTGGTTCATTGTTAGAGACAATAGAAGAAACTTTGGAGGATTCCTCCTTTCCATTAATAAGACCAAAACACATATTAGTCATGTCATATTTTGGTAAGATATCATCTTTTATAATATTTTGTATGTAAGTATTTGTGTGGCAATTATCAACACAATAAAGATGACAACCATGCATGACACTATTCATATCAAAAGCACCCATATCTACCAAAGAGGTTTTTCTTGATAACTCTTCACACCCCAAAAATAGTGTAAGCTCATCATGCTGATTAGGAGTGATCATGTCATCACAATACAGACTTGCAGTACTCATTGGATTAGAAGGGCTATTATTATGGCCCGAGCATTGAAAATTTAAATGACCCACTTCAAAGCAAAGTTCATAAATAAAAGGATAGAGGGCACAAACTTTTTTACCAAGATCATTTAGATCCCTATACCACATTCTAGTTTTTTATTCCTGTGGGTGATACAATATTCTTCTTCAATTTGATTATTCTCACAAGGTCTATGTATTCCACAAAAATTAACATGCTTATAAGAAGTAGTACTTTTAGAGGTTTGAGCATGTTTATTGCTATCATTAATAACAATTTTGTTTTCCATGCGAGTGTCTTTATAAGGCTCATGATACATGTCCCATTTTTCTTTAGGGGCATTAATATGAGAAGCAAAGGTTCTATAACAATCAACAAGAATTTGAGGATCAAGACCATATTTAGCATTAAGCTCTTGAAAATCAATAGTTTCAGCAAAAGACTTAATGCAATCATACTCATAGTTTATACATGGTTCTTTACATTTGTTGTTATCCCAATCTTCGGTATTGATTTGAATTGTTTCAAGAAGATCCCACTTAGCTTTGACCTCCTTACTTGTGAAGGATCCCTATAAACAAGTATCTAGATAGTCCTTGTAATGTCCTGAAAGCCTTGCATAGAAATTATTAATAACAATATTACTGGGGAGCTCATGAATGGGACATTTCAGCATTAGTGACTTCAATCTCCCCCATGCTTGGGCAATACTTTCTCCATCATGAGGATGAAAATTATAAGTATAACTCCTATCTTTATGAATTTCATGAGGAGGATAAAATTTAGAGTAAAAGAGAGATTCAAGTTCCTTCCACTCCAAATGATGAGGATCATCTAGTAGCTCATACCACTCCCTTGCTTTGCCCTTAAGTGAAATAGGGAATAGCTTCCTCTTAACTTGGTTCATTGAAATACCTGCCCACTTGAACAACTCGCATCATTCATGTATAAAGAGTAAATGATCACCAGGATGGACAGTTCCATCTCCAAAATAGCAGTTATTCATAACACGTTCAACAATTTTTATAGGTATTTTAAAAGGGATATTTTCAGTATGTGGATTTAAAATATCACAAGTATCATTAGAATTACCACATATGGGAGATAAAGTATCATCAGAGCAAATTTTCTTCTTCAAAGCTGGGGAACTAAAAGGATCATTTTCATAAAAACTAACTTCCCCAAGCTTAGACATTTCCATAGCATTAGTAACAAAGGTGTTCAAAAGATTCATACTAATAACATTGCTATTAGCATGCAAAGAATGTTCCATGGTTTTTTTAATTTTCTTTTTAGACAATTCATGTTCCATCTTAGGAAAAATACTAAAAAGCTCTTTAATTTTGTTGTTGTTTTCCATTAAGCCTAACTAGTGAAAATAAAAACAAGAAACAACAAGACAAAATTGCAGAATCTAAAGGAAATAACTTCGAGCACTCACACCGGAGGATGTGAGTACCTTTTACCTTACCTCCCCGGCAACAGCGCCAGGAAATAGCTTGATGTCTACGCACTTCTATTCTTGTAGACAGTTGTTGGGCCTCCAAGTGCAGAGGTTTGTAGAACAGCAGCAAGTTTTCCCTTAAGTGGATCACCCAAGGTTTATCGAACTCAGGGAGGAAGTGGTCAAAGGTATCCCCTCTCAAGCAACCCTGTAATCAAGATACAAGAAGTCTCTTGTGTCCCCAACACACCCAATACACTTGTCAGGTGTATAGGTGCACTAGTTCAACAAAGAGATAGTGAAATACAAGTGGTATGGATAATTATAAGTGGTAACGGTGCTAGAAAATAGCTTGATGGCGTGGAAGAGACTAAAGGCAAACTGAAATAAAGATGGGAGCAAGCAAACATGTAATAGATCTAATAGCAAATGGTGTTTCAGTGCTTAGAAACAAGGCCTAGGGATCATACTTTCACTAGTGAACACTCTCATATAAATATCTTCTCTTTATGATACTACTCTTAACTACTCTCCGGTTGGACACTCTAATCCATGGTAGGGCTATAACAGCACACCTCAAAGTTCATCTTTCCGCATCTAGATAACCCCACACTATCATCTTGAGTACTAGATGGTTCAAACAAACACCACAATTTCATAGAGACATCCAACTCCAAATATAACTCATAACAAGTATTTGTAATCTCTAGCCTAAGTGCCACCATGGTGTGCACACTGTCAACTTCACAGACATGGGGAGAGCAGAGATCTATTAAAGCACTTGAGTAGCAAGGTAGATCTATAGATTACAAGCTCATGATCTCAATAAGATCATGCATAGAGAGAGATGTGAACACATAGCTACCGGTAGAACCCTTAGCCTCGAGAGAGAACTACTCCCTCCTCATCATGGGAATCAGCAATGGTGATGGAGATGGTGGTGGAGATCGATGGAGATGGCTCCGGGGGCACTTCCCCGTCCCAGCAGGGTGCGGGAACAGAGACTTTCTATCCCCTAAATCTCCCCTTTGGTGGAGGCGGCGCTGCGGAACTTTTCGTGGATGGAGGCTTTACGATTTAGGGTTTCTACATCGAAGGGATCTTATAGGCGAAGGGGCGAGGTCGATGGCCGGCCAGGAGGGGCCACACCTTGCCCTGGCGTGGCCTAGGGTTGCCCGCGCCAAGGGGGGTGTGGCCAGGCCCTGGCCCTCCTCCGTCTCGTATTCTGGCTCCAAGTGTCCTCCGGTAAAATAATAACTTTGGCTTTTGTCCTGTCCAATTCCGAGAATATTTATTTTATGACTTTCCTGGAACCAAAAACAGTAGAAAACATGCAACTGGCACTGTGGCATCTTGTTAATAGGTTAGTCAAAGAAATCATATGAAAAGTACTCCAAAGTTGGAACAAAACACAAGAATGTAGATAAAACCAAGCATGGAACATCAAAAATTATAGATACATTTGTAATGAATCAAGGAGGCGTAGTTAAAATGAAAGATTACGCACGCCTGGTCAAGTCAGGGTCAGAAAATGGGACCCACCGCTCGACATGTCCTGTCAAAGCTGCTCACGCGGGCAACTGAGGTCATCACATCGTCAGCACTGATGTCATCAAAGATTGAGCACTAGGAGACTTCGACTACTTTAGTCCTTGCTCGAGTCTTCGACTCCACCAAGTACTCGGGGGCTACTCCCATAGGGAGCGCTGGTCGCGCACCCTACGATTTTCTTTTCTACATGAATATGGACATTCAAAGCATACCCAAACCACTCGAATCTACGATTTTGCTATGGATCATGGGTTACTCCCATAGGGAGTGCCGAAAATAAATTTGACTGAAACAAGCAAACAAAAGACGACAGGAGTCGCAAAAGTTCTTTAGTCCCTGCCTGAGTCTTCGACTCAACCAAGCACTCGGGGCTACTCCCATAGGGAGCGCTGGTCGCGCACCCTATGATTATTTGTACATCATACTATGTGTTGATAACATCCACACTCGAAGTCTATGGCGACACCACCTCATATTTTCCCTACAAAGAGACTGCGTCTCCTGGGTCACCCGAATCATCTCCGCGATGATAAAAAATTCGGATGCCACGCTTACAGCGTGAAGATAAGACCTAAATAAGGCCTGGCAACGCATTTGCTGCACACTACCAGAAATATATCCGTGCCTACAGGTACGATGAACATGCCTTGACGAATGCGTCGAGTGCTCACACCCATATACTGGAATTCGACTCATGTAAGACCTCTGCGGCTTGAGTCGAATTACACCAGCACTTTTCTGAATTCGAGTTTGGGGACTCGAGTTCGAGTAGATTGCGTTGTTTTTCCCTAAGGTAGTTAACTGATACCGCTACACCGGTTAAATCAGGCACGCATATCAACAAATCCCTATGACATAAACAGAACACTCGAAAAGTACTCTGTCATGCACTCGAAAGGCTTCGCAAAGTCTCCAGTAGAATCTACGATTCCACTGGACACTCGGGGGATACTGACATGGGTATACCCTACAGGTGGTTCGGGGAATGCTCAGGCACCCCGGAATGACCAACCTCGGCAGCAAGTGCTCTCCGGAGCGAACACGCAACAGCTAATGTTGCCTCCTCCTCCACCGAGGTATGGCAACAATGAGAGAAGGGATGCAGTGCATCAGGTGGAAAATCAGCAACAGCCGGATTAGAGGTACCCCAGAAACGAGGGGAGGAATGAGTATAGAGAACATCACCAGAGCTATTGTGTGTTCACAACTAAGGAAACAAATAGAAAGAGCTTGCAGCACCGACATATGGAGGTCAATGCGGTAATGCCAGCAGTGACAAGGTACATGCCTTGGTCGGACCAGGAAATCACCTGGAACATCAAAGATCATCCTAAGCTTATGCCGAGTCCAGTTTCGTATGCTCTAGTGCTGGATCCGACATTCATTGGACCGAACATCAATGTGAGGTTCTCCAAGGTACTGATTGACAATGGCAGTAGCATTAACATCATGTATGTGGATACAATGCGCAAGCTGGGTACCTCGGAGAACATGCTCCAGGCTACAAGGACAACTTTCCATGGCATTGTACCAGGCATTTCTTGTGAGCCCATAGGCAAAGTCCGGGTCGACATGCTATTCGGCACAAGGGATAACTGTCGAACTGAGAATCTAGAGTTTGAGGTGGTGAACTTGGAAAGTGCGTATCACGCGTTACTCGGAAGACCAACATTGAACAAGTTCATGGCAAGCTGCCACATCAGTTATCTGAAGATGAAGTTGCCCGGGCCAAATGGAGTGATTACCATTGCTGGAGATTTCCGACATTCCATTGAGTGTGCCTCAGCCGGGTCTAACCTAGCCGAGTCACTTGTGATTGCACAAGAGAAAAGAAAAACCCAAGAGGTGGCGGCATTAGCTCAGTTCGCGCAGCAGTATATGCCGGCATTGAGTAACCCGCATGGTAGCGTTTCATTCCAAGCCGCAAAGGACACCAAGAAGGTTCCGGTTGATGACATGTTCCCAGAGTGCACCATTACAATTGGTGCCGGGTTAACTGATAAATAGGAAAGCGAGCTCGTCAACTTCCTTCGTGAGAATCGGGACATTTTTGCTTGGTCCACACAGGATTTGCAAGGTGTTCCGAGGGAGTTGGCCGAGCACTCTTTGAACGTAAGACCCAGAGCAAGGCCGATGAAGCAACCTCTCCGCCGCTTCGCCGAGGATAGGAGAAAGGTCATTGGAGACGAGATAGCTCGATTGCTAGCAGCAGGATTTATCATGGAAGTACTGTATCCGGATTGGCTCTCTAATCCGGTGCTGGTAGAAAAGAAGAAGGATGATCCGAACGTGGCAGTGGTTTGGCGTATGTGTACCGATTACACGAACCTGAATAAGGCGTGTCCAAAAGATCCATTTCCACTGCCAAGGATAGATCAGGTCATAGACTCAACCACGGGATGTGAACTGTTGTCATTCATTGATGCATATTTTGGTTTCCACCAGATACCTCTGAATCCGGATGATCAAATAAAGACCGTGTTTATCACCCCGTACGGGGCTTATTGCTATCGCACTATGCCGTTTGGTTTGCGTAATGCAGGTGCAATGTACCAAAGATGTATGCAAAAATGTTTGCACAACCAAATAGGTCAAAACATACAAGTATACGTGGATGATGTGGTTATCAAGAACAAGGAAAGCAAAACGCTCCTTGATGACATAAGGCAGACATTCGCGAACTTGAGAAGGTTCCGGATGAAGCTTAACCCGGAAAAATGTACCTTTGGTGTCCCGGCTGGAAAATTACTCGGATTTCTCGTCTCTAGCCGAGGTATCGAAGTTAATCCAACTAAGATTCGGGCCATTGAACGAATGGAGCTGCCGAAGTGTCTTAACGATGTCCAGAAGTTCACTGGGTGCCTAGCATCATTGAGTCGGTTTGTATGTCGGTTGGGAGAAAAGGCATTGCCTCTCTACCAACTCATGAAAAAGTCGGATAAGTTCGTTTGTTCGCCATAGGCCGATGAAGCCTTTGCCCACTTAAAAAAGATGTTGGCCACTGCACCAGTGTTAGCCTCTCCACTGTCAAAGGAGCCAATGTTGCTCTACATAGCCGCAACCAACCGAGTTATAAGTGCAGTGATTATAGTAGAGCGCAATGAAGAGGGTAAGTCGATGCAGAGGCCGGTGTATTACTTGAGCGAGGTATTGTCTGCCTCAAAACAGAATTACCCGCACTTTCAAAAGCTGGCATATGGTGTCTATATGGCGGCAAAGAAGTTAAAGCATTACTTTGAGGAGCACCCCATCAAAGTGATATGTGAAGCTCCCATATCCGAGATAATGGGTAACAAGGATGCGAGTGGCAGAATTGCAAAGTAGTCAATTGAGCTAGCCCCTTATGCGCCCCAATACGACAGAAGAGAAGCGATCAAGTCTTAGGCTATGGCAGACTTTTTTGTAGATTGGGCCGAGGTACAATACGAACCACCACCACCGAATCCGAACTAGTGGAGGATGCACTTTGACGGGTCGAAAACCAAAACCGGATTAGGCGTCGAGGTTGTGCTTACCTCGCCAAAGAAGGGCCAGCTAAAATACGTATTGCAGATCCACTTCGCGGCATCGAACAATGTCGCTGAGTACGAGGCTCTTGTGCATGGGCTCAAAGTGGCAAAAGAGATTGGCATACGTCGGATAATATGCTTTGGCGACTCAGATTTGGTGGTGCAGCAAGTGTCCGGAGTGTGGGACTCCCTGGATCCAAACATGGCACTATACAAGTTTCATGTGCAGAAGATATCGGGTTACTTTGAGGGGTGTGAATTTCACCATGTACCCCGAGTGGAAAACGAGGCTGCCGACATGCTATCGAAGCTCGGATCAACCCGACAGGCAATTCTGCCGGGTGTAGCATTGGAACACCTCAGAAAACCATGTATCAGGTCGTCCCCAGGAACCGACTCGATCTATGTCCCGGAAGATATGGAATCCGGAGCTGAGCCCATGGACATTGACCCGGGGACTGCATCAGCAAACCCGGGGACTACCTCACTTGACCCGGGGACTGCTCAGCGTGATCCGGCTGAAGTTATGCCGGTAGATCAGATGGAAATTGATGAGGACGTGTTCCCTGCACGAGCGATACCGGCTTGGGCACTGCCTATATTCCAATTCCTAAAAGACGGAACGTTACCCACTGAGGAGGTGTTAGCCAGGCAAACTCAGAGGAGAGCAAAAGCATACACAATTATCAATTCCGAGCTGTACAAACAGAGTGTAACCAATGTCCTCCAGCGATGCCTTGACCCGGAAGAAGGGCTTGACATCCTCCGAGATATACACCAAGGAGAATGCGGGCATCATGCCTCATCCCGAGCCTTGGTGGCAAAAGCATTCCGGCATGGATTCTACTGGCCAAGTGCCTTAGAACAAGCAGAAGATCTGGTGAGAAGATATGCTACTAAGACACATATGCCAATGTCGGAACTCAAGACCATACCAATTACGTGGCCATTTGCCGTATGGTGCTTGGATATGGTTGACCCGTTCAAACCAGCGAGGGGAAACATGACACACATTTTGGTCATGGTGGATAAGTTTACAAAATGCATTAAAGTGAAGCCTATAAGAAAGTGTGATGGAGCTACTGCCGTAACATTTCTCAAAGACATTATCTTGAGATACGGTTATCCTCACAATATCATAACTGATAATGGCACAAATTTTGCTGAAGGAGCATTTGCGCGATTCTGCCGAGATAAGAAGATCCGGCTGGACGTAGCCTCGGTAGCCCACCCCGCATCAAACGGACAAGTGGAAAGATCCAACAGATTAGTATTATCTGGGATAAAACCCCGGCTCATTGAGCCGCTGCAAAGATCGGCGGGGTGCTGGATAGAAGAACTACCAGCGGTACTGTGGAGTTTAAGAACAACTCTGAATCGATCAACAGGCTATACGCCGTTTTTTCTGGTATATGGGGCAGAAGTTGTATTACCAGCCGACATAGAGCATGATTCGCCTAGGGTCACCCAATACACAGAAGCCGAAGTGCAAGAAGCCCGGCAAAATGATGTTGATCTGCTGGAAGAAGCGAGAGAACTGGCACTGTCCAGATCCACCATATATCAGTAAAATCTCTGATGCTACCATAGCCGGAAAGTGTGCCCCCGAGTCTTTCGGGAAGGCGATCTGGTGCTACGGTTACTACAACGTACTACTGGCATGCATAAATTATCCCCCCATGGGAAGGGCCATTCATTGTGAGCAAAGCATTGCACAATGATTCTTACTATCTTATAGATGCAAAGCCACAGGAAAAGAACAAGGCGGACAGGTCCGGAGAGGAAACTAAGCGACCGTGGAATGTAGCACTACTTCGTCCCTTCTACACTTAGCTAAGAAGTGTATGTATCCGAGTCGTCTCATATGTCGGTATGTATGTCGGCAATGAGCTTATCAATGAAATAGTAGCACCTCGAGCAGTAACTCGGGGACTACCTTAATAATTATTATTGTTGTCTCTCGTACGTTAGCTGGAATAAGTTGTTCTACTTAACCCGGATTAGTAATGTGTGAGCACCAAAAATCCAACTCTTCGACTTGCTGTTGTCCAACAAGAATTGGCTTCATGGCAAGCAAGAGAACAAGTTTGGAATTGCGTAGCACATGAAAAGCGACTAAGGAAACGAATTTATTCGAGCTAACGCTTGTTTTTCGGACTAACCCTATATTTATTTTCAAGTTATTATGCGGTTTTATTTTTTGAGCTAAGTCTGAAAGTTTCTTAGTATTGTTAAGACGATTTTGAAGCTCGGATTCGTAAGTCGTAAAACCGAATCAAGGTAGACATGAACAGAGCCAAAAGATTGGACGAACAAGAAAATGAAACTCGGGGACTACGCCCAAGTTAATCCGGCATAGAAACTTAGTAGCAAAATATCACATATACAGCATACAGTTGCACCCGGCATACCGGGGATCTGATAAATTTTCAAGTTTTTTGACCTAAGGAGCAGCAGGAGGAGGAAGTTCGGCGTGGTCTTTGTTATCTTCAATATCTGAAGCATCACCTTCGTCGTCCTCATCCGACCCGTCTTCAGCGTTCTCAGCATTCTCGTCTCCAGCGGATTCTAGGAAGCTCGGTCCTTCAACCTAGTCATGGATAGGAGAATATTTGACAAGGCTGTAGGCGCAAGCCTGGCGCCGAGCTACCCACTCCGGGTCATCAGTCCATCTGGATCCGGTGCGCCGGCGTGTAAGGAGGCTGAGGTCGATCTTCTCATACCACGTGAGTATGTGGTGAAAGATAGTATTAGCTGGGGCACACCCAGCGGACTCTCTCCAGAGATCGAGCTGGGTCTCAGTCTCCATTAGCTTCTCGACGAGAATCGCGGTGGTCTCCGGGCTACCTTCTTCGGGCCAGAACATGTTGAAAATGCGAACTGCAACGTCGAGGATATCCTTGCCATAATTCTTGATGATCTCCACGCGAGATGACAAGCTGACCAACAGATCCTCCATGTCATAAGGAACCTCCTCACCAGCAGGAGCGGCAGGAGTACCCCTCGCTTGGCAAAAATCTACAACTGTTGTGCTTGCAATAGTGATGCTCTCAGGAAATTTTCCTGGAAGCAAGACAAGGGAAGAAGGTAAAGAAAAGACATATGAAGCAACCCGGAAAAGTATGTCGGAAGGAACTTACGTGATATATGGCTGAGGATCCGGGTCAACTCCTTGATGCAGTCATCGCGTCTCTTGCGAAGTTGCTCAAGCTCAGCGTTTGCCGACCCAAGCTAGATGTCGGATTCTCTGAGTAGGTACTGGTCCTTGGAGATCTGGAGAGTTAGGCGCTCGCGCTCTTCTGTGAAGTTCTGGCCAACCTTTTGGAGCTCGGTTTGGTGCTGGGCCTTCATCTTCTCCATCTCAGCCTTGAGCCTGGCAATCTCGTTGTCCTTAGTCCGGAGGAGAGAGAGCTCATCATCCTTTTTCTTCAGCTCGGCTTGATGCTGCCCTGCTTGTTCGAGAAAATGCAGCATCATATCAGGCACGGGCACACTATCCTCAAGCGATGCTGAAATAGTATGTTGACCCGGCAGAGCCGAGGAGTGAATGTTTACCGAGCCAAGGAGAAGAGGAAATGGAAAACACTACAAGGTCGGATAAAGAAGGACATACCCTTGATTTCCTCCAAGTTCTTCCGCATGATCTTGTTCTCAGCCTCCACCCCAGCTGCAGAAACCGAACGAGGAGATTAGTTCGACAGAAGGAGGTGAAGAAAAACGGAGAAGTGCCAAGGGAGAAACTTACCCCTTTTTTCATGTTCTGCAATAATTGCAACGTGCTTTGCGCGTAGCATCTTGTGGGTATCCAGCAGGCGTTGGAATTCAGTGCTTTGGCGATTGGTGATTACCTGAAAAAAGTACAGAAGTGTAAAATTATCTTGGTGCATATTCGAAGTGTACAAGATCCGGGCCAAGTGGAACTTAACCCGGCTCCAGGTGTGTGCATATTCGAAGTGTACAAGATCCGGGCCAAGTGGAACTTAACCCGGCTCTAGGTGTGTGCATGTTCGAAGTGTACAAGATCCAGGCCAAGTGGAACTTAACCCGGCTCTAGGTGTGTGCATATTCGAAGTGTACAAGATCCAGGCCAAGTGGAACTTAACCCGACTCTAGGTGTGTGCATATTCAAAGTGTACAAGATCCGGGCCAAGTGGAACTTAACCCGGCTCCAGGTGTGTGCATATTCGAAGTGTACAAGATCCGGGCCAAGTGGAACTTAGCCCGACTCTAGGTGTGTGCATATTCGAAGTGTACAAGATCCGGGCCAAGTGGAACTTAACCCGGCTCCAGGTGTGTGCATATTCGAAGTGTACAAGATCCGGGCCAAGTGGAACTTAACCCGGCTCTAGGTGTGTGCATGTTCGAAGTGTACAAGATCCGGGTCAAGTGGAACTTAACCCGGCTCTAGGTGTGTGCATATTCGAAGTTCACATGGAGCTACGTTAGTTTTCTAATGAGCATCCGGCAGAGTAACAAGTTACTCCACCGGAGGCTCGGGGACTAATGGTTATTATCTACAGCATGTAAAGGATAAACGACATACCTCCATCATCCGCCCCGCGAGGTTAATTGCCTTAGCGGCGGTATTCATCTGGGCAGAAAATTCTGCGGGGCCGAACTTTTCCGGAAGATCGTCGTTATGGACGAACTGCGCCTTGTTCCAGTTCATGACGAACTCAATAAGGCTCGGAGGGTACCGCTCACCGGTGGGCATATGGGGTGCCACCAAGCCCTTCGTGTGCGCTTCTTTCCTCTCAACCAAGGCAAGGGCTGGGCTGGTATGCAGAACCTCATCTGCTGTGCATCAGTTGGCTCGGTAGGAGCATCCTTCGCTGCTGGAGCTTTCTTGGGAAGCATCGACACTAAGGTTTGCTGCCCAGCCTCGACGAATGCAGACTTGGTAGTATCTGGAGCCTTTTTGCCCTTAGCTTGCTGGGAAGAAGTAACTGCAGCGGATTTCCCCTTAGAGGCTGCTGGAGTAGTTCCTCGCCGAGGTTGAGATGACTCGGACGAGGCGGAAGAACTAGGTGCTGGAGCTCTTGTAGCTGGACTTGGAGCGGTTGTTGATTTCCTTGGTGCCGGAACAGGTGCTGGTGCTGGTTCGGTCACTGGTACTGGAACTGTTGTTGATGCTGGTGTTGAGGTAGACTCGGTGGCTGCTGGTTGCGGCGATGCTGAAGTGGTGGACGCCGTCGCCTCGGCTGGACTGACCCCTCCCGCTCCAAGGTCGCATTCCTCTCGACGAGGTAGTGCGGAACCCGGAGCAGCCGCAGAACCCTCTGGAATAGGGCTCAGTGGACGTGACTCATCATCACGAGGAGGAGAAGGGCCAGATCGAAGTGGTGAAGAGATTCTTGATCCGCTCTGAGGGACCTCCACCGGAGCCCTGAAGAAGAGAATAATGTCAGAAGAGAAATTACCACGATGCAAGGAGAAGTGAGTCACGCAACGAAAAATGACTTACGCATTCGAGGTTTCGGCCTCCTTGGGCTTCCGGGCCCTTTGTGCCGGGACTTTGCCTGCCGGCTTGGAGGCAGTCTTGTCTCCAACCTTCTTTCGCCTTTTTGTGGGATGATAAGGTTCGGAAGAGGAACTTGGTGCGGCTCCGCGCTTCTTCTTCGACGCCACCGGAACCGGTTCGCCCGTAGCAAGTGGAGGATCCTCGTGGATATGCCCACCAGGGTTAGCTGATGCCGAAAAGGCAAAAGAAAGAGGGACAGCCTCAACAGGTTCAATCACGTCGACATCCAAGTCATCCTCATCATCGGGCCAGTCTCTAAGAGAAGAGAATTTACCGCTGGGTCGTTTTGTAGCGTCGGTCATAGGGAGAAACATCTCCTGGTCCGGCTCCTCCTCATCCAGGATTTCTCGGTCCGGCGCCCACTTAAGGGTCGGATCCGTACCATCCTCAAGAGTTCGCTGAAGGAATAGCTGAGAGAAAGCATGAAGAACAGAGTCAAAAATACAACAAAAACCGACACATATTTGATCCGAAGTAAGTTTGCCCCGCGGAGCTTACCGCGGGAGGGAGCCTGTCACGACAGAAGTGCTCAATTCCCACGTCCATTCAGCGGAGAAATCCTTGTGGGTGCTGAAGAGAGCCTTGACCCGGTGAAAAATCTCTGTGTTGCTCAGCTCGAAGGAGGAGGTCTGGTTGGGGTCGCGGCCGAAACTCATATGGCACACCTTGTGGGTGCGCTTCTGGAGGGGAGAGATTCGGTTGCGCACGAACGTGATCATAGCATCCTCGTTGCGCAATCCAAGTTTCTTTAGTTCCACGAACCTCTTGTTAACTTGGTTGTCCAGAGCCATGGGCTTCTTGGAAACCTCCTCCCAGAATTCCGGATCAGGTGGACCCGGAGTGTAGGGGCTGTGATGTAGAGGCACGGGGAAAAGTGCGGCGGCGGCGCTGCTGCTAGGGGCACTGGCGGCGGCGCGGTCGCAAGGAAGATGAAGAAGAAGAGCAACGGGCAGAGGGGCGCAGAAGAGGGAAAAATTCTAAGGGGTGCGCCCCTCCGCTACTTAACCACCCCCTGAGAGGGTGAGTGGGATCGCGCCCTGCCAATGAGCAACACGGTGTGGCCATGTATCCCATGACTCAGCCAATCATAGAGGAGCCACACAGAGAGCCACAGAGCAGAGACGATCTCGTGATGTGACGCACTGATGCGGTAAACGAGGAGGCAGGCATGACGTGACCCTCGCACAGTGGTAACTGACAATTACTGCGGCGGTTACTGTGCAGGCCCTTAAAATAAGACAACATAATGATTAGCCTCCACGTGGGTTGGCGTATGAGAGAAGGAAACAAGGCCCGGATCAAACCATGGTAACCCGGACCGCAAGTAAAAACTTAGAATGTGCGGAGGGAAAGTAAAGCCGTGAGATCCGAGTCAAAGTGGTAACCCGGCCGGCAAGTGAAAACTTGGAACATGCAAAGGGAACGTAAATCCATATATAATCCGAGATAAAGAGCTAACCCGGAAATAACGTCCAAGGCTCGAACATAAATGAACCTGATGTGGCCTTAGCAGCCAAGGCAGCTAAGACCGCACCAGCTTTGGGGACTAATGTTGGGGGGATACCCCCGGGTAGGGTCACTCCAGGGTATAAAGGCCGAGTCAGTCGAGGTTCGACAAGGTCAAAGCGGATGCTGGCCGGGTCACCTCAAGGCAGGCCGGATCACGGAGTAACCCGGACCAGGGGGGGTCGCCTAACATTGTCTTAGCCGACTTAAGGAGTAAGTCGGAAGTGCTCGTCTAACTTGTATGCAGGAACAGGTATAGCCGGATCTACTATGATCTGGGTCCCGTTTAGCTTCTCGGAGAAGGAAGGAATCTCTCTCGTCAAAAAGAAGGTCTAGTACGCACTGCATGAGCGAAGCAAGCAAGGGCAGGACCACCGGGTCATGGCCGACAAGGGTGACGACGCCCGTGTCGGCTGACGCAGGCGCCACAGAGGCTCACGTAGCTAAAGCATGTATGACGCGGGGGAAAAGCACCCCGGTCGGGTTACCACTTTGAGAGGAGGCATATTCTTAGAAATATGCCTCCACGTATGCCCTAGGCAGAGACCGAGTCCCCTCTATATAAGGGGGGCTAGGGTTTCAGTAGAAGGGGTTGGACTTTCTTCAATATCAATTTTGCTAAGGTTCTAGGAGTGAACTGTAGTTGAGAGTAAGAGAGCTTCTTCTTCCTCCTCTCGCCAATACAGCTCTAGGAGCACTTGTAAACTTGAAAGGAATACAATCTTCTGTGTGGAGAATTACTCCACTATCCCTCCCTGGATTCCCCTAGCGTGTATTACTCCCCACCTTTAGCCTATCCATGGCATCTGCCGTGACACCACCACGACAACTCGAGTTTGGTATATACGGTCCAGATACGGTGGAAGCCCACAGCGTTGCCACGGCCCTATGAAGATTTCGAGTGGCCCACGGACTCTGACTTGCGAGACAAGAAGAAGTCTAAAGATAGAAAGTTTGAAGGGAAAACCCTAATTTGTAACCGACTCGACCTGCTACCCGAGACCTGGCCTATCTATATAAAGGCTAGGAGGGGCGGCGAGGAGGACACACGCAACCCTAGTTTCCACAACTTTTGCCAGATTGCATCTACGCGCCCCTGTAATCTTCGATTCCTTCGTAAATTCCAAGAGCAGACAAGCAGGAGTAGGGACCTCTACGAGGCCTGAACCTGGGTAAACCTTGCGTCCCTGTGTGCTTGTTTGCTAGCCAATTGATGCTTCCAGCGCTCCCTCCTTCTCCAAAACCCAAGTCCATAACAATGGGCATTGATGAGTTAAACCCTCGTCAGCCATAGACTAGGAACTCATCTTAAGTACATCTCAAGTACTTAAAGATATTGTTTACTGCTATCCAGTGACTTTCGCTAGGATTTGACTAATATCTGCTCGTTACACTTAGAGTATAGGAAATATCTAGCCTAGTACATATAATTGCATACATGATCGATCCTATTGCCGAAGCATAAGGGATTCTCTCCATCCGACTTCACTCATCAGCCAATGTTGGGCATTGAGTCTTACTAAGTGGAATTCCATGCGCCATCAGTAAGAACCCATTCTTAGCCAAATCCATATTGAACTTCTTCAATATCTTATCCATATATGTACTCTGACTCAAGCCTATGAGTCTCCGGGATCTATCTCTATAGATCTTAATTCCCAGTATAAATGCCGCCTCACCCAAGTCGTTCATTTGGAAACACCTTTCCAAAACATTCTTGGTTTCTTGCAACATTGAAACATTGTTTCCAACTATCAATATGTCATCTACATACAGTAGCAGAAAAACAACTGAGCTTTCACTAAACTTCCCGTATACACAAGAATCTTGTTCGCTTTTGATGAAGCCAAATGATTTGACCACTTCATCAAAACGAATGTTCCAACTCTGACTTGCTTGCTTCAATCCATAGATGGATTTCCAAAGCTTGTAAACTTTGTTAGGACTAGCCAGATCGACAAAACCCTCGAGATGTATCATATACACGTCCTTGGTTAAATTTCCGTTAACGAAAAGTTTTGACATCCATCTGCCATATCTCCTAATCGAAATATGTAGCTAGTGCTAACATGATCCTCACCGACTTAAGCATTGCTACTGGTGAGAAAGTGTCGTCATAGTCAACTCTTTGAACTTGTCGGAACCCTTTCGCAACAAGCCATGCTTTATAGACAGAAATATTTCTGTCTTGGTCAGTTTTCCTCTTAAAGACCCATTTTCTCTCGATGAATCTTGCACCATCTGGAAGATCAACCAAGTTCTAAACTTTATTGTCATCCATGGACTTTAACTCGGATATCATGGCTCCAAGCCATGACTCGGAATCAGCACTTCCCATCGCATCCTGATAAGTAGACGGCTCATCATCATCCAGCATAAGTACGTCTCCATGTAGTCTTGCTGATCTTCGTGGCTATGGTGCATTTGCCAACTTAGGCACAACGTCTGGCTCAACCTCCAAGGTTGTCGACTTATCCTGAGTCGATGAATCTCGAATTTCTTCGAGGTGCACCCTATTTCCATTATCTTTCTGGCTTAGAAACTCTTTCTCTAGAAAGACATTGTTTCGAGCGACAAACACTTTGTCGTCTTCTTGGTTGTAGAAATAGTAACTCAAAGTTTCCTTAAGGTAGCCTACGAAAACTACCTTATCTGACTTGGGGCTGAGCTTGTCCGGTTGTAATTTCTTGACAAAAAGCTTCACATCCCCAAATGTTGAGAAAAGCCAAGGCTCGCTTCTTGCCCATCCACATCTCATTTGGTGTATTTTCTACTAATTTAGATGGTACTTTGTTTAGTTTTATCGCTGTTGTCTCTAGAAAACCCCCCAGAATGATAAAGGTAGTCCGTCTTACTCATCATCGACCTCACCATGTCTAAGAAGGTTCGGTTCCACCTTTCTGACACACCATTTCTCTGAGGTGTTCCTAGCAGGGTGAGTTGTGGAACTATTCCACAACTCTTGAGATGGTCATCAAACTCATGGCTCATATATTCGCCTCCACGATCTAATCGTAGCAACTTAATATTCTTGCTGAGTTGGTTTCGCACTTCACTCTGAAACTCTTTGAACTTTTCAAAGCTTTTCGACTTGGATTTGATCAGGTAGACATAGCCACATCTACTGAAATCATCTGTGAACGTTAAAAAATACTCATGACCACCTTTGTCTTTCGTGCTCATTGGACCGCATACATCACTATGTATCAGTTCCAACAAGCTAGATGCCCTCTCACAACTCTTTCTGAAAGGTGTCTTGCTCATCTTTCCCAGCAAACAGGATTCGCATGTTTTGAACGGCTCCAAGCCGAATGAATCCATGGGTCCATCACCATGGAGCTTCTGCATGCATTTCTAGCTGACATGACCAAGGAGACAATGGCATAGATAAGTAGAGCTAAGATCATTCGGCTTCAACCTTTTAGCATTCAAGTTATAAACTGATTTACATTCAAGATCAAGCACAAAAAGTCTAGAGTGGATAGATGCATAGCCATGAAACACATTATTCAAATAATAGAAACAACCATTGTTCTTAATATTTGACTCATAACCCTGATCCATCAAACATGAGGCGAAATGATGTTTCGGCTTAGTACAGGAACATAATAACACTTATTTAGTTCTAGTACAAATCCTGAAGGTAACTAGAGTTGCATCGTCCCTATGGCTAACGCAACAACTCTTGCTTTGTTTCTGACTCTGATGTCAATCTCCCCTCTCGCCATGCTCCTATGCCATACTAGTCCCTGCATCTAGTTGCACACATGAACAACCGATCTGGTATCATATACCTAGGTGCTGCTAGGAGTGTCGACGAGATAAATATCTATAACATTCACAACAAGTGTACCTGGGTCGGAAGTCATACTTCCACTCCTAGCTTTATCCGCCTTTTACTTGTCGTAGTTCCTCTTCCAGTGACCCTCTACCTTACAGTAAAAGCATACTGTACCCAGAGGTTTGGCCGGCTTGCCAGTCACTGAGCCGGTGTTGGGACTTGGATCCATCATGCCATCTCCCTTTGGCTTGGCTTTCTTACACCAAGACTTCTTCTTGATCTTAGAAGCGTTCTGCACTATTAACACTTGATTGGTGCTGCCTCTCTTGATGTCGGCCTCTGCTGTCTTGAACATCCCTTGGAGTTCTGCCAGTTTATTATCCATGCCATGCATATGGTAGTTCAAAATGAACAGACCATAAGCACTAGGAAGAGAATTCAGGAGAATGGCGGTAGCAAAATCTTCGCTCAAGGGAAAACCTAGATGATCCAAGGACTGCACATATCCAACCATCTTGATCATGTGTGGTCCTAGTGGATCTCTGTTTTTCAGCTTGCAACCAAGTAAGGCTCTGGAGACATTGTACCTCTTCGTCCTAGTCTGCGTCTCAAACATGCTTTTGAGGGCAACGATCATATCGTACGCCTCAACATTCTCGAACTACATTTGCATTTCCGGCTCCATCTGAGCAAGCATGAGGCAGATGACTTCCGTCGAGTCATCCTCGTCCCGGCAGAAAGCGGTTCTTACAGCATTAGGCTCATCATTGCCCGGCTCGTATGGAATTGGATTGTCCAGGACATGTTCCTTCTTTTCTTGCTTGAGAATGATTCTCGGGTTACGATACCAGTTGGTAAAGTTTGTTCCATTTAGCTTGTCCTTCTCAAGAATAGAACGCAACGTAAAACTAAAAATCTGAACGGTGCTAGTTGGTGCCATCTACAAACGAAAGATGCAAAACACTTAAGACAATTTATATGTAACAGGATAAGGCGGATTAAACTATTTAATCATGCACACTCCCACTGAGACTGATATCCCTTTGTCGGTCGATAGTGATTCAGGATCCCGGTCAGTTATCCAACTAGTGAGCCTTTGCATCACTACTAGCCGGAGAACCTTCTAAGTAGGCAACACCTTGCCAAATCATATCTCTATTCGATTCCTGTTGGATTGTCCGACAGTCCTCCTTACCCCGAAGCCCACAACTATTGTGGTAGCTCCATCTAGCTACCAAGTGCCCTACAGAGAGAGTCTGAATCTCTCACACTTTATCGAAGAGAATTGGTAGTGCCTTGATGTCCCACAAGTATAGGGGGTGTATCGCATTATTTTCGAGGGAAGTGAAACCCAATTTATTGATTCGACACAAGGGGAGCCAAAGAATATTTATAAGCCTTAACAACTGAGTTGTCAATTCAGCTGCACCTGAAAACAATCTTGCTCACGGTAGTTTATCCGTAGCAACAGTTTTGTAGTAGGAATAGTAAAGTAGCAGCAGTAGTAAAGTAAAGGCAGCAGTAACAATAGCAGTAAATAGTAGGATTCGAGTGCGGTAGGCATAGGGATGGATGGACGGGCGTTGCATGGACAAGACAATTCACATAGCAATCAGAACATAGGGCAATTGCAGATAAATAAGATAAAGCATCCAAGTACTAGATAATCCTAGGCATGTGTCCCATATATAGTCATACGTGCTCGCAATGAGAACTTGCACAACATCTTTTGTCCTGCCAGCCCGTTTGCAGCAGGGCCTCAAGGGAACTGCTGGCAATTAAGGTGCTCCTTTTAATAGAGCACCGGAGCAAAGCATTAACACTCCGTGAACACATGTGATCCTCACATCAAAGCCATTCCCTCCGGTTATCCTGATTTCTGTCACTTCGGGGCCATTGGTTTCGGACAACGTGTGTATACAACTTGCAGGTAAGACCATAAACAATACTATCATAATGAATCAATAACATGTTCAGATCTGAAATCATGGCACTCGGGCCCTAGTGATAAGCATTAAGCATAACAAGTCGCAACAAAGTCATAAAGCACTAATAGAAGATACTAGGCACCATGCCCTAACAATCTGATGCCATTACATGAACGATCTCATCCAATCCCTACCATCCCCATAGCCTACAGCAGGGGATTACTCACTCATAGATGGGGGAAACATGGATGGTCGATGGAGAAGCGATGGTGATGATGATGGCGATGATCTCCTCCAATTCCCCGCCCCGGCTGGGTGCCAAAATGGAGTTTCTGGTGCTGTTTCATGGAATCTGGTGGTGGCGACGGAGCAGAACTCCTTCTGGAAAAACGTTGAACCCCCTAGAGTTTTTAGGTCAGAAGGCTTCTCATAGGCGAAGAGGGAGACCGAAGGGGTGTCTGGGGCGGCCAGACCACCCCCTGGTGTGGCCTGAGCTAGCCCGCGCGGCCAGGTGGTGTGGCCTGGGCCCAGCCCCCCTCCGTATCGTATTCTGGCTCCGGGAGTCTTCTGGTGAAATAGGATTTTTGGCATATTTTCCGAGATTTTTCCTGATAGTTGATTTTCTGCATAAAAACTAGACACCAAGGCAATTCTGCTGAAAACAGCGTCAGTCCGTGTTAGTTGCATCCAAATCACACAAGTTTAGAGGAGAAACAATAGCAAAAGTGTTCGGGAAAGTGGATACGTTTTGGACGTATCAACTCCCCCCAAGCTTAGCTTATTGCTTGTCCTCAAGCAATTCAGTTGAAAACTGAGTGCGATAAAAGAACTTTCACGAACACATTTGCTTCATATGATGTATATATTCTCAGCATGTGATCAACTACTTAGACAATTCATAATAAAGAGTATGCAACTAAGTTTACTTAATAGGCATTGCAAGCTATGAAGAGATTCCAACTTAAAAATAATAAGTAGCAAGAAACATAAACATAAGCAACATTACAATGCTCATAACAAGGTATGATAGAGTGGTATCTCGCTTGCCTTTGATTATGAATGCCAAGGCACCTCTGAAGTTCAGGTGAAGACTAGAACTAAAGATGTTAAAGATACAAGCATCAAAGTCATAACACAAATAATCAAGTTTTGAGGGAAGCACATTACACTAAGAATGACAACTATGCTCTCAAGAAGGTGCTCATAGAATAAGTGGAGACTCAATAAGGAAATGAAAAAGGTTTTGAATAGTTTGAAAGGCTTCCAAATGCTGAAAGTATGGTACTTGTTAGCTTTGAGCTCTCATTGCCCCTATCATAAGCATCTTGAAGGTGATTAAGGTTAAAGTGACACAACTAAGAGGATATGCTTGACAAGTTATAAATCGAAGTCTCATGCCCCTTACTTACGAAGACCGATCCTCATGCTACTCAACTTCAGTCACAAGTAAGATCTTGTCATTCTAAGTATATACGTATCATAGAGAACCGCCAACGGGGTACCCCTTGCATATGATACAGGAGCTATCCCATAATCAAAATGACAAGGCAAGCAGACAATGAGCATCTCAGCGATCTTTTTATTTACTATGTGCATAGATTTTTATTAAGGATGCTTCATAGAATGCTCATTATGGTTATGCTACAAGTTTCCACCATGATTAGGCATGGCTTAGGCTAGCGGCCAGGTGTTTCCCTAACACATATACAAACTCCATGATCTTACAAGTTCCACTTTTATTTCACACCACCAGGATCCATGAGCAAAAGAACATGATATCAACGAGGTACTAAGTACCAGTGCAATGCTGAAAGTGTTCCCCATTATGGTTCTGCTAACTTCCACTTATAAAGCGCAAGCATATACGCAACAAAGAAGGACGCAATGGTTCAGGTTTATTAAATGCAAGAAAATAAAGTGTGCCATCAAGTTCGTGAGAGCTTTACTAAGTAACTTTCTCATAACAAGCAAAAATTTTATTCGAAAGAAAACAAGGCATATTGAATATGCACAGAAATAGCAAATGATGCTAATAGGTAGGTATGGTGGACACTTTGGAAATATTTGGTTTTAGGGAGTTGGAAACATGAGTAAAACATACTCCGTGAAAGTGAAGGCTAGCAATAGTAAGGGAGCGACAAACGAGAGAGCAATAGCTGTCATAATCATGCTTGCAACAAAACAGGACTAATCATGGCATGAAAGTGATTCAAGACCCTCAAGGCAAAATAATTCATCGAGGCTTAACTGATTATTTCAGTCATATGCATGCATGAGCATGCGCCAAGTCAATTCAAATGGAACATTCAGAGGAGGATACCACGGTGTCATACCAAGTTATGAATAAAGTAATGCAAGCAAACATTCATAAGACATGCTACAAACTATTAGCAAGCTGGAACTAATCATATGAAAGCAAGAACTACTAAGCATCCATAAATAACATACACCCTACATGAACAGACTAAGCATGCCCACAATGATGAGTATATGTACAAAAATGAAAACAAGTAGAGTTCGTTACCAGCCTCTTACCACACCTCAAGTTGTCATTAATCCTCATTATTGCCCTTCACTTGTGTGGCTTGAATAATAATATGAAACCAAATCCCACTAAGGACTGCTGAACCCTGCAACAAACTCACAAAGCCAAAGAAGAACAACAAATATTTTTGGTGTTTTTGATTTTTTTAAGCAAGAACCAAAAAGGAAGAACAAGCAAAGCAAAATCTTTTTGGGTTTTTCGAATAGTTTAAACAAAACAAAAAGGAAAAAAGCAAACCAAGGCAAAAAGAAGAAGAAGCAAACAAAGAGAAACAACAGAAATATTTTTGGTCTTTTTGTGTTTTAGAAAGCGAAAGCAAAGAAAGAACGAAAACTAAAAGGAGAACGAAACATGAATATACAAAGTACCGACGCAACATGATAGGGAGATGAGTGAGATGTAGGCGTACCTCCCCCAAGCTTAGGATTTTGGCCTAAGTGGGTGTCAATCCCAAGCTGGCCAAGATGAAGTGTCACCGTGGTGTGACGAGGAGGTACCCTTGTCCTGGTGCGAGCTTGAGTACGTCCCTCCGTAGTGCGCGAAGTAATTGTAGGAGGGCACATCCTCCTGGTGCTGCCCATGGAATCCCAGCAAGCGGAGCTGCTCGTCCACCTCCTCCTTGGAGCGCGACCACGGTCTCCTGTGAACACTAAACAAAGAAGACTACGGCAAAGGGATCTCCCTCTCATCCCCATCAGTAAATAGCATCCTATATACTAGACCGTCCAAATCAGAATCAGTAGTGACAAAATGATGAGTTTTCATAGCAACAAGGTCAAGCCTTTGTGGTGCCAATACAGTGTCATTGGGGTCCACTGAAAGCCCTAAAGCATTGACCATACGTGAGGCAATGATGCCACCATAGATAGCCCCCCTAGCAGCTAGGCGGCGAGCAATAAGCGAGCCAAGGTTGTACCGAGTATCATTGTTGAGCGCAGCAGCAAGGAAGGCTAAATGATAGTTAGAGATATTACTTGTGTTCTCCCTACCAAGTACGCTAGTACCAAGATAATATGCAAAGTATCTCAGAGCAGGGAGTTGGATATTTCTTATCATTCCACGCTGAGCCACGCGGTCATCATCATTGGTCACCCCTCGGTAAAGCTCCAGCAAGTCAGCGGGTCGCCCTTGAATCTTCTTCACGGTACCTGTCATGCTTACACCTACAACACTGCAAAATCTTTCCAATGGCATGGTAAAGGGCAGATTATAAATTTTGAAAGAGACAGTTGACTGATAGGGTGTGTTAGTAAACACGAAGCTCTCAACAAAAGTTTTGGTGAGCATAGTGTATTACTCACTCTCATCTTGCATATATGAGGTCAAACCAACCCTCTGAATCAGTAGCAAGAAATCATCAAGAATCCCTGCAGCTTGTAAGAAAGTAAAACAAGGAAAAGTAGATGGGTGAGCATCCCCATCATCCCCTTCATTACCAATACGAGTTGCAATGAGATCTTCGTTGTATGATGGCCTAAACTGAGAGGCTGATCTTGAGGGCCTCGACCTCCTAGGTGCATCCCTCTCAAATATCTCTCCAAAGGTATGGTTGTTCATGCTTGGTATTCTGAAATTTAAACACCTATTAAACAAGTGATTCCAAGTGAATATAATGAGGGGCACTACTCATAGGGACTTGTAAGAGGCCTAAACATGCATCAAAACTATATCTCTAAGCATCAAACAAGCTTACAAGCTCTCATAACCTGTCACCTATAGCAGCAAAATACTCAAGATATAATCCACTAAACACAAATCTACTTGGACAAGCGGAGGAGTCACATACCGGAGAACAAATGCTCCAAATTTCAGCAACAAATATGGGCTGAGCAAGGAGATCGAAAAAAATCGAGAGCAAGCACACCAAGAACATGATTTTGAGCAATGAACTGGAGCTTACTCGGGAGAGAGAAGAAAGTGGCAAGTGAGAGAGTGGGTGGAGGGCCAGGGGTGGCCCACACCATGGCATGGCGCCACCCAGGGAAGGCCGCGCCACCAGGTGGTGTGCCTGCCTGGTGGGTCCCCTGGTACCTTCCAGGCACTCCTCTGCCCCTTTTTTCACGTAAAATTTAATATGAATTTTCTAGAATTTTTCAAGACACTTTATTTTTGGGCAATTTTTAGGTATAGATGAATGATTTTCTGACAGACAGATTTTTTTTTTGGAAATGATGCAATGACAAAACAAGGCTAGAACTACAGAAGTTCTAAGACACTCTAACATGCAAGCAACTAACAACAGAAAAGAAAACTAAACGAAAGCAAAAACTAAAATGGATAGAATAGAAGTAAGCGGAGATAATCATGGTGAAAACATTGTTTTGTTCAATGAAATCCTTTTGTTAACAAGGTTGATCAGGTCTTGTTACCAAAACAATTCCATAAGAGACAAAACTTTGTATTCCACTAATGATTATGTTACCTCAACCTTGATAGCAATGGTCCCAATCATAATAGTTTCAAATTTTTCTCTTGGTATGGGACAATTTATCTCTCCAACTTAAATGCCCTCAACATGTTCAATTGAATTCAAACCATAAGTCCTTTCAATCTTCTTGGGGAAATAGACAGTATGTTCCTTGTCATTAACATTAAAGGTCACCTTTCCTTGATTACAATTAATAATAGCTCCTGCGGTATTAAGAAAAGGTCTCCCAAGAATAATAGACATATTATCATCTTCAGGCATTTCAAGCACAACAAAATCAGTTAATATCAAGCAATTATGAGCCACTTGAACAGGTACATCCTCACATATACCAACAGGAATAGTGGTAGATTTATCAGCCATTTGCAAAGATATATCAGTTGGTATTAATTTTTCTAGTTGAAGCCTCTTATAGAGAGAGAAAGGCATAACACTAACTCCAGCTCCCAAATCACACAAAGCAGTTCTAACATAACTATTCTTAATAGAGCAAGGGATAGTTGGAATCCCTGGGTCTCCAAGTTTCCTTGGAACCTTACCATTAAAGGAATAATTAGCAAGCAAAGTAGAAATTTCTTTATTAGGGACCTTCCTTTTATTTGAGACAATATCCTTCATATACTTTGAGTAAGGAGGCAATTTAATAGCATCAGTCAAAGGAATTTGCAGGAATAAAGGTTTCATCTACTCACAAAACTTATTATAGTGTTCATCTTCCTTTGACTTGTGTTTCTTATCAGGGAAAGGCATAGGTTTTTAGACCCAAGGCTCTCTTTCATTACCATGTTTCTTAGCAACAAAATCTTCTTTAGTGTATTTAGTATTCTTAGTATGCTTTTCAGGTTCTTCTTCAACTTTTTCTTCATTAGGAACATCATTTTCTTCATTACCACTTTCAGTTTCAACATCAGAGATAGATATACTATTAGGATCTTTAGCAGGTTCAGAGGGTTCTACAATAGTTTTATGTTTCTTTTTCCTTTTCTTACGAGTAGTACCATTATTTTCAGCTTGTTGAGAATCCTGCTCAATTCTTTTGGGATGCCCTTCAGGATATAGAGGATCCTAGGTAGCAGCACCACTTCTAGTTCTAATTTCATAAGCATGTTTTTCTTTAGCAGCATTAACTAGCAAGTCTTTTTGCACTTTAATGAGTTGATCTATTTGAGTTTGAACCATTTGAAAGTGTTTAACAATCATTTTAACATCATTAGAGGTTCTTTCCACAATATCTTTTAACTCAACAATAGCTCTAGTGTTTTCCATTAGATGATTTTGCACCCTTTTATTAAAATTATCTTGCTTAATAATAAAGATATTGAATTCTTCTAAGCATTGATCAGGAGGTTTAGAGTAAGGGATATCACCTTCATCAAAGTGTTGGAGAGAGTGTACCTCAATAGTGGATGAGTAGGGAATAGGCTTACATAATTCTTCTATAGGAGGTAAATTCTTGACATTCACGGCTTTAATTCCCTTTTCCTTAAGACATTTCTTAGCTTCCTTCATCACTTCATCATTTAATTCAATAACTCCCCTCTTCTTTGATGTTGGAATAGGTACCGGTATAGTTGGTTCAGGTATAATTACTTCAGGTATAGCTGGTTTAGGAGTCCAATCTTCATAATTCTTGCTTATTTTAGCCATTAATTCCTCAGCTTCCTTGGGACTCCTATTCCTGAAAACACAATCAACACAACTATCTAGGTATGTCCTAGATTCTTCGGTTAGTCCATTATAAAATATATCAAGAAGCTCATTCTTAGGTAATGGACTTCTAGCCTGTGCATGAATCAAAGCACAAAACCTTGCCCATGATTCAGGCAATATCTCTTTTTCTCCCTGTTTAAAATCAAAAAGTTCCTGCAAAATAGCATGTCTAGCACTAGCAGGAAAATATTTCTGTAGGAAAGTACTAATCAAGCAATCAGGGCTATCAATAGATCCAGGAGGTAAATTACTAAACCAAGTTTTAGCTTCTCCTTTCAGTGAAAAAGGAAAATCTTAGCAACAAAGTAAGTACGCATCTTAATATCATTAGAAAACAAGCCACTCATGGTACAAAGTTCATTCATATGTGCTATCGCACTTTCATTCTTAGTCCCACAAAAAGGTTCTTTCTCAACAATAGCTATGTAAGATAGATCAAGAGAGAAATCATAATCTTTATCTTTAATGTTTATGGGAGAAGCAGCAAACTTAGCAATAGGAGACAATTTGGGTCTAGTAGTACACCTCTCAAGGAGACTCTTAGCAGCGCTCCTATCATGGGTGTTTTTACATTCTTTAATAAATTCATCGGTCATCTCAACATAACCATCTTCAATATCATAACTCTCACTAGACTCAGGTGAACTAACAGGTGTAGTAGTGTCTTCATTAGGAGTTTTAGTATTTCCAACTATAATTCTAGCAATCGTAGCATCTAGGAAAGGAGCTAATGAACCACTCTTATCAAGAACAGTAGAAGCAGCATCATAAGTATCAGAAGTTTCAGATTCAGCAGTAGTAGCAATGTGTGTAGCATGTGTGTGTGGTGGTGTAACGAGCTTACTCATAACAGATGGTGAATCAAGAGCAACAGAGGTGTTCAGAACCGTACTTCTTCTTGTAGTGGATGGTAAAATAGGAACCTTGCCATCACGAGACTTACCCATGATGGATGGATAGCAGCGAACAATAGAGAATCCAAGTGAACTTAATAAATAAAGCTATGCTCCCCGGCAACAGCGTCAGAAAATAGTCTTGATGACCCACAAGTATAGGGGGTGTATCGCAGTATTTTCGAGGGAAGTGAAACCCAATTTATTGATTCGACACAAGGGGAGCCAAAGAATATTTATAAGCCTTAACAACTGAGTTGTCAATTCAGCTGCACCTGGAAACAATCTTGCTCACAGCAGTTTATCAGTAGCAACAGTTTTGTAGTAGGAATAGTAAAGTAGCAGCAGTAGTAAAGTAAAGACAGCAGTAACAAAAGCAGTAAACAGTAGGATTCGAGTGCGGTAGGCATAGGGATGGATGGACGGGCGTTGCATGGACAAGACAATTCACATAGCAATCAGAACATAGGGCAATTGCAGATAAATAAGATAAAGCATCCAAGTACTAGATAATCGTAGGCATGTGTCCCATATATAGTTATACGTGCGCTCGCAATGAGAACTTGCACAACATCTTTTGTCCTGCCAGCCCGTTTGCAGCGGGGCCTCAAGGGAACTACTAGCAATTAAGGTGATCCTTTTAATAGAGCACCAGAGCAAAGCATTAACACTCCGTGAACACATGTGATCCTCACATCAAAGCCATTCCCTCCGGTTATCCCGATTTCTGTCACTTCGGGGCCATTGGTTCCGGACAGCAACGTGTGTATACAACTTGCAGGTAAGACCATAAACAATACTATCATAATGAATCAATAACATGTTCAGATCTGAAATCATGACACTCGGGCCCTAGTGACAAGCATTAAGCATAACAAGTCGCAACAAAGTCATAAAGCACTAATAGAAGATACTAGGCACCATGCCCTAACAATCTGATGCCATTACATGAACGATCTCATCCAATCCCTACCATCCCCATAGCCTACAGCGGGGGATTACTCACTCATAGATGGGGGAAACATGGATGGTCGATGGAGAAGCGATGGTGATGATGATGGCGATGATCTCCTCCAATTCCCTGTCCCGGTAGGGTGCCAGAACGGAGTTTCTGGTGCTGTTTCGTGGAATCTGGTGGTGGTGGTAGAGCGAACTCCTTCTGAAAAAATGTCGAACCCCCCCAGAGTTTTTAGGTCAGAAGGCTTCTTATAGGCGAAGAGGGAGACCGAGGGGGTGTCTGGGGCGGCCAGACCACCCCCTGGCACGGCCTGGGCTAGCCCGTGTGGCCAGGTGGTGAGGCCTGGGCCCAGCCCCCCTCCGTCTCGTATTCTGGCTCCGGGAGTCTTCTGGTGAAATAGGATTTTTGGCATATTTTCCAGGATTTTTCCTGATAGTTGATTTTCTCCGCAAAAACTAGACACCAAGGCAATTCTGCGAAAACAGCGTCAGTCCGTGTCAGTTGCATCCAAATCACACAAGTTTAGAGAGAAACAATAGCAAAAGTGTTCGGAGAAGTGGATACGTTTTGGACGTATCATGCCCCAATAATATGAGTCCACTAACCAAAAATGTCCGACTTGTAGTGTTGCAGCAAATGGCGAGGTAATCCGACTAGACATTCTTTGAGGAAAAAGAAGCAAATAAAACTGCATGTCGAAACCTTTTCCAGCTTGCACCAGCTAACTCTTAACTATAACTTTTGACAGGATACAACTGTCCTATTCTTGTCCAACAAGAAAAGCAACTTTAGTGGTTGATCATGGACGTTATCCACGTGATCTCCCACTCAGATCTGGACCAGTTTTGACCAACTTCTTGGCCAAGACAAACCATATTTGGCCACTGCCCTAGACCAAAACAGATCTAAAAGGCAAAACGAAAACAGCGAAAAAGATCCATTTTTTTCCACTAATGCATCTCATGCGCAAGAACTAGTCCAAAAACCTAGAGTCGATGCTTTGATACCACTATTGGGCAACACGCAGAGCCAGGATTCTGCTCTGGCTAGAACTCCAGCGAGCCACCCCAAGATCCGACCAAGGTCAAAGGAAATAGCTCGTACCTCTCGACGCGTAGGTGCGGAAGCTGAGGAAGCGAGTCGCGGTGGTGCCATGTGATTTCGTGTTCGGCGCCTAAGGGCATCTCCAATGCCGACCCGCAATCGGACCGTCCGGGTCCCACCTTGTCCATCCGGACACAGCCCCGCCCTACAAATGGAGAGAGCGCCCCTGACGTGTCGGTTTTAGCACAAATCGGGCCCAAAAAAAATAAGTTGGATTTGCGGGGGGACGAATAGCCCGCTCATCTAGGCCTATCCTCCCCTGGGCCCGTGCCTCATACACACAATTGTTTATAAAGTTTTTTCATTGTAAATACTAATACTTAAGGGGTATAGTTGAGATTATCCCTAAATTAATCTACTTCCTAACTAAATCAGTCCTGGACGAAGCCCGCTCTCGCTCGCCAGGCCGCCACCGTCGCCTCCTTCGCCTTTGTTGCCTACCTCATCCAGTGGCGCGTGATGGTCACCACGTCCCTCGTCCTCGCCGTCATTGCAGCTACGTGGTTGCGCGCCGCCCTCGCCTCTCGTTAGGTTGCGACCGCCACCCTCGCACGAAAGGCCACCGTCTCGACCTGCCTATCGGTGAACGAAGTGAGGGCGGTCTCCTTGCCCCAGTACCGGTTGGATAAGAGGCGGTCCAAGGCAGCGGCCTCCGCCTTCGCTTGCGCATCCTGCCGCTGCCACCCCTCCTCCGCGGAGGTCTCATCAGCGACCCAGGCGGCCTGCTCGGCTTCCATCACGGCATGCGCATCCCGCTCGGCGTGCTCCTTGAGTGCCGCTTTCACCTCCACGGCCACCTCTTTCACCTCCCTGGCCACGGCCACAGCCTCCTGGCGTAGTCACTCGCTGGGTTGCCGACTATTAGCCTTCATCGCTGCTAACGCCCGAGAAATCTCGAGGACGTGGTTCTCGATGACGAGTGGACGGCCGCATCCTGGGGGGTTGCGCCGTCGTCACCTTCGCTGTGGCCGGTGTCCTCCCACTCCCCATGTCCTCCTCACCCTCGCCGGCATCCCACTCTTCCGCCACATCCTCCTCCTCTTCCACCATGTCGTCCTCCTCCCAAAAGGGGCCTCTCTCACCGGTGCACGGAGGGGAAGGGGGTAGGCAGCGAGGGCGTACTTGTTGATGTCACCCCAAGACACAGGGAGGCGGCTGTTCGGCATAGCGAAGGGGTGGTGCCCTCCCATCCCTGCAGTCGGCCCTTTTATAAGTTTGGGTAGTCCTCAGCGGGAACAAAGGCGAGAAGGGAGAGGCGGACGAGAAAGGTCACGACATGGCGGGAAAGGCCGCGGCGAGCGGTCGGGGATGAAAGGGTCTGGCGGGAGAATCGCGCGGGGCGGCAGCTGCCATTACGCTGATTGGAATCAGCTCAAGTTCTGATGACTGCCTGCGGACAAAGGGCCCCGCAAACGGGGTGGCCCATTGGGTGCAGAGCCACCGCAAACGGGCAGACGGCATGTCCTCCACCTCGCAAACGGACTGATTTGGTGTTCGAAATGTGGTGGGTCATTGGAGATGGATGCCTAACCCACGACTCCGTTTGCACGCTAATTCATGGATCCTACTGAATTTTCTGCTGAACGCCATGTATGAAGACCAAAAAACCGGTGCACGTCAACGATAGGGTAGACATCCAGAGGCGCCAAAACTGACTGATACAGAACTCAGTCGCCAACAGTCACGATTCAGGAAAGGTGAAGCCACAACAAGCATCACACATCCAGACGGAATCACAGAGCCCGATCCGAAGGAAGGGGGAAGAGGCCGGAGCAGGAATCATCAGAACATGGTACGGATATAAGCCAATCGAAGAACAAAAAATTGTGCAACACCAACTAAGAGTACAAGGGGAGCGCGGGACTCGTGATGAAATCAACAGGGTATCTTGGAGGTGAACCACGTCATGACATGGAGCGGCGCCTTGACGAGCTCCACCGCCGCCTCCAGCAGCAGCGTGATGCACAGGCAGCACGGGCAGATGCACGAGATGGGCAGCCTGCGGTATGGATCACATACATATCAGACCGACAGGAACAGAACAGGGTTCGGTACCGAATCGCAGAGCAGGGAGGAGGAGGAAACAGGAAAACGCTGGGAGACGCGTACCCGATGATCCAGATGATGGCGCCGACGATGGAGACGAGGACGGCGAGGAGCGCGAAGGGCAGGCCGAGCAGGAACCCGAGCGGCCGGCATCCGCGGTCGTGGTCGCCGTCGCCGCCGCCGCAACAGCAGCACATCTTTGATCTTCCCTTTCCCTTTCCCTTTTCCCTTTTCCCGAGCGTGCGTACGCGTGGGAAGGCGGCTGGTCAGATCGCGCGTCGCAGGTGGTCAGGCTCAGGCGTGCGTAAACGAAGTGCGTACGGGGAGGGTATTAGTATCAAGGAGGAGAGGAGACGGGCCGCCGGTTCCGCGGTCGCTTTCCGCGCGCGGCGAGAAGGCAAACGCGCTTCCGCACCATGCGGCTTGGATTTATCCAGGTGCGGAAATGCTACTACCAATAATGCGGTGCAGTGGTTAGACGGCAACCTGGAAATCCGGCTGGGCGATCGTGGGCCGTCGGTAGGCCAACTGACGGCTGAGATCATGCGGGGAAGCTGCGAGGAAGGACGGATGCGCAGTTGCAACGACCCGGTGACGAAGGTGTGTTGTTGCGACGTCAGTGTTTGACCGGTGAGGCAGTTCTATTTGAGACGCCGGCGACCGCGGATCCATACACTAATGACAGCATGACACCACGTGATGAGTTGGCGCAATCGACGAAATGATCGGCCGTAGCGGTTGCGCCACCGGCTCCCACGTGGATACTTTCCAGACAGAAACTCAGCATTTTCTTTTTTTTCGAAAAGGATGATATATTAATTCTCCGAACTTACAGAAAGGTCCAGAAACAAAGAAAAAATTACAAGGAAGCCCTCTAGATCCCGACGACGACGACGAGCCGGAGTTGACGATGGCGCGCCGCTGCTGAAGCTCCCCAAACATTGGATCGCCGGAGCCCACCACACCGCATACGGGAAGTCACCGAGCACCGCCTCCGAAGAGACTACTGCCGGGAACGCCGGCGCCGCCACGAAGAACCTCTGTATCATCCTCTTATTGAACTGTATCCAGATCCACCGCATACCTGGATCTGGCCGTGGTGCAGGGAAAGTCGCGCGCAGGTCGGTGAAGCCCCAGGGAACGCCACCGCCGGAGGGGATCTGCGCGGACAACAGACGAACCAACAACACCTCCGCCTCCGAAGCGCCGCCGGCCGGACACCTGCCAAGCCCTACCATAAATACGCGCCGTGAGGCGGGCTTCCCCCACCCTCCCGCCACCGGAGCAGCCGACGGAGGGGAGGGAACCCACGCCTCACCGGCGGAAGAGGTGGATTGACGGTGGACTCTCAAAATCGCCTCTCAGATCTGTAGCGGGGAGAGGAAAGGGAGGGTGACACTAACTCCACATTAACAGAAACTCAGCATTTTCAAATATTCCTCTAGACAAAATCAGAACGCTATAAAAATAGTAGATGAAAGCTCAGTGAGAAAAAACTTCAGGATTGTAAAGCTTGAACTTTCAGGATCTCACGGCGTCAGGATCAGATCAACCATAATCTATATTGATTTCTCTCTTGCAGAAAAAAGAATTCACGTACTTTCTCCGTTCGGAAATATAAGACGTTTTAGCTTTGTGAATCGAATGTATCTAGCCATCTTTTAGTCTATAGATTCATAGAGGCTTGGATTGAACCTATACACTAAAAAGCGTCTAGATACATTTATTTCATAAAGCTAAAACGTCTTATATTTTCGAACGGAGGGAGTACTACGTATGCGTTAATCAGCACCACGGCGAGTAGCAGCAATGCACATCGGCAGATGCGTGCAGGAATGAAACGTTTGGCATCTCTGAACCGTATCTAGACTGAAGAACTCAATACTTCTACCATGGTGTTTAGGCCAACGACACCTTCACTTCCAGCAGACAATTTTGCCTCGAGCTGGTAGTAACAGTCCTGATGGCTACTTTAAAGACCAAAACTGATGTTTAGTACTAGTACATGACAGCTTTAGCCTATCCATAGACTAATGACAGAGTGAGTCCATAGGCTAAAAATGACAGCGTGACATGTGAGGTGTTGGCACGGGCGGCGAATGATCGGCCGTGGCGGTTGCGCCACCGCGGCTCGCACAAACTCGTCTGGACTCTTTCCAGATGGACACTCGGCATTTTCAGACGTCCCACTCAACAGAATCGGAACACTTATACAAAATATAGCAGAGGAAAGCTCAGTGAGACGGAATTTCAGGATTGTAAAGCTTGACACTGGATCAGATCAACCAAAATTTGCACGCATTGATTTCTCTCCCTAATAGAAAAGGAATATCTGTATTGATCAGCACCAGCGCGAGTAGCAGTGATGCACACCCGCAGATGCGGTTACACAGGTGAAATGTTTGGCATTTCTGAACCGTAGCTAGACTGAAGAATCCAGTTCCTCTCAGCAGTAATGGACGACACCTTCCCTCCCAGCAGCAAATTTTTATTCCAGCTGGTAACAGTCCTGATGGCTACTGAACAGAGCACGGTCTGTACAAATCTGAGGCCCTTCAGCATCTAAATTAGCAAACACCATTCCACCTGGCCTACGCATTCCAAAAAAAAAGGCACCGTACTGAAGCGTCATTATATGAACTGAAGACCAAAACTGATGTCTAGGGAGTAGCAGAAATCTTCTAACTGTATTGTATTATTGCGTGTGTCTGTGTTAATGCACTGCCATGCAGCAACAGAAGTGAAAGTGACATGGAAGCCACAAGATACCGCAGATCTGTGTTCATCCTGATACCAGAAGCTTTACTCTAAAGGACAATACTACTCAGTACAATCAAAAAGAATGTCGAAGACAACAACATCAAATGTGCCACTAACATGTGGCCTCAGGCCCCCATATGCCATCCTTATACTGGATGGTATTCTCCAATCTATACCTCGTTAGAATGGTAGTGAGCTAAATGTTGTCTACTCTACAATAACAAATAGGACACCATATGCATGTCCCATTTCAGAATAAAGACGGAGAATGGAACTTGGGCATAGACTCGAGACTATACTTAGTTTTTTAACTGATACAACATTTTTTTTGACAGATACTACATTAAGTTAGCATGTGCCATGTTGAGGAACGCATCTACATAAAACAAAGGTAAAAGTCTTTTTTGCCCTAGACATTTGAGTAGGTACATACTGACTAACTTCTTTCAAGAACACTATCATGGGGATGATAGTGGGTGGACCATCAACCCATTTTGTTTAATTGGTGGTTCACTTCCCACTAATTGTTTTGTATTCATACTACTTCAATTACTTGTGAAGCAAAATATCTGGATGGGTTGGTGAGTACCACTGTACCAGCTCAACTTGCAAGTTGCAACTCTAATAGGTTGTATCCCATTCAAGGCTAGTCTAAGATAAACTTTGTGCGTCCCTAGTGACATGTAAGACCAACTGGCAGCTGGATCCACACCGTCAACCACTAGAACACTTGGCGAGGATTAGACCCCATGTCTGGAGCATCATCATTTTCCTTCAACAATCTTTCCGAGTTCACGAAAACTTATGCAAGCAAGCAAGTGAGCTAAACTTGGTAGCATAACCAAAAAGAAGAGTTTCTTATCTTTTCAAAATAATAGATGTGTTTATGAATGTCAAATCAAAAGGGTCAATAAAAAAGCATTAGATATGTTGCTCGAAATAACAAAGGTGACAATGTAACTAAGTTTAGCCAGTATGTAAGCAATTGATGGTTGTTTCCTTGTTGGGATCCGTTAACAAGAGGTCTATTGAACGAAAAGAATTTATAAGAGTTTAAGTGTGCTAGAATACCAGTGTAGTACATACCAAGCTACTCATGAATTCATCGATCAAGACTTAGCCATTCAACCTGCATTCGCTTTCTCCATCTCTACAACACAAGCTAGCCTATCGTGGACCTGTAAAGTAAATATCATAAGTTTAGATAAATCAAAAGGCGTTGGACAAACAATAAATAGTACCTCACCTCTGAAAGTTTACTTCCAGCTTCATCATTAAGCTTCTCATCATACCTGAATAACATCAGCGATAACATTTTATACATATAAACATGAAATACTTCTAGACTCACAGTCACAGTCAAGTCAAAGCTTACCATTCTCGAGGTATACTAGCTTCATCACGAGACGGATAGTTAAATGGACCCTTCACCACAATACCATACTCCTCTATTAAATCTACAATGTTAGAGAGATAATTCTATGAATCAACATTCACATTACTGTATTTAAGGGACCATAAAGAACCAATCAAACCTCTAAAAGTAGCACCAGGGACACGGCCCATCATTTGGCATACTTTCAGGAACCAAAATAAGCCTACAGAAACATGTGCAAGCTCTTCCTCTGCTACTTTTGACACGATTTCTGCAGATCTATGATCCGCAAATCCGAGTAACTTTTGGACTAGTCTTGGTCCAGCATCAAGGCCTCTAGCTTCCTATTAAGGTTTCAATCATCAACATATTGGTCAACTGGAATAAAGCGAAGATCTTCAACAAACACTAGTCTAAAAGGATTTGGAATTTCCTGGTTCCAACTAAGCAAGTCATAATCAATGAATTGTGGACAGTATAACAGAGAAGGAAGATGATCTGGCACCTGTACTAGAGGTATCACTGCCATCCGCGCAGAAACATCATTTGAGGATTTTGCACACTCACTCCACAGAAGATTGTGAACAGGCATATCACCGTATCTGTATACATAAACTATTAAAATTTAAAACAAACTGACATAGCTCACAAGGAAAAGTACCAACACCACATATATGAATGTATGACTAGAGACAGAACTGTCAGTGCGGTACAGGTTTCGCAATGCCGCATTCTTTGTGATACTCACTGACCTGAACCCAAGCTCTGCCAGACGTTGTGAATACCACCGAAAATGCCGGCTCTCATCATCAGCCACACGTGCGAAATCCGCGAAGAAGCCATCCCCCAAGGTGTCGTGTAGTGGCGAGAAACGCACGACGGTGTCCCAAGCAAGATCGATCGCATTGAGCTCGACGTGCGCCAGGTTGTGCAGCATGTATGCGTTCAGCGGGACGCCCATCGCCTTGTGCGTGGGGATCTCCTTCCGCGACACCTGCAGCAGCAAGAAGAGCAGCACCCGTCTAATCGGCTCCATGAAATGCCCCGACAGAGAGATAGCAGCATACAAGGTGGACGCAGAGCATTTACCACGAGGGGCTTGTCCGGCCTGGCGGGGTGGTCGGGGGCCTGGGCCAGGCCCACGGGGAGCCCGCCTGAAGCCCACTGGGAGAAGGCGGCGTGGGTGAGCTGCGTCTTGGCGAGGGGGTCGGCGGTGGACAGCACGAGGGCGCCCATCTCGGCCAAGGACGAGCCGCTGCCGACGCCGGCTTCTGGTGGTGCCGCCCCGACCGCGTCCGGGGCGCAGGGGCCGTTCGGGCCCCACGAGCGCAGGTCGCTGGGAGGGGCCCGGCGCCAGGCGTGGAGACCCGGCCACGGGAGCGATGAGGCGGCGGAGGCCCCGGTGGCGAGGAGGCGGCGGCGCGTGGAGCCATGCGGCAGTGGCAGCGCGGGTAGGCGCCGAAGCGGGCGCATTTGGCCGGTGGAGCCGTTCGGTTTTGAGCTCGGAGGTGTGAGGTGGGGGAGGTTTACGGCTGGGATAATGAGACAGATGAACAAAAGGACAGGTCAATGGCGACCGATCATATATGTCCGCCTCGACTGGGACTATTTTGCTGGAAACAGAACTGAAATGGTTTTACATAGTAGCAGTATATCACCACTCATTCACCACACGAAGTAAAAAAAAAATGGAAAACTTATAGCGTGAGCATAAACGCAAAAAATGCACTAACTGTGACAGCCATGTTCAGATCCAGCAAACTCAAATAAGTTTAGAGACAGTAACTGCAGAAAGACAAAGGTAAAGAACCATTTACAGTCTCAGACCACTCAACACAAGTGTAGGTTTCATGAGACAAAAAAGAACTGTGTCACTTCGTTACTGTAAATGGAACTCCAGAAATCCTCATGCATGTGTGGGAAGTACAATAATTGACAACGACAGATCATATCCGTCACTGAGGTGATGTTTCAGCTCAAACATCTTATAAACAACCAGAACAGTGGGAAAGATGAATTATCCATGCTAATCCGACACATCATAAATTACAGACTAGCTAGTTCCAAAATAAAACAAGAGAAATTGCCAGGCTATGATAATTTTACAATCTTACAACAAGGTGAGCTCTCCAGGTTCCCGGTCTTCTTCACCGGCTGTCTTTTTACTTCCCTGATTTGCAGGTTTCTTCTGTCCAGTGTTAGATAACTTCCAGCGCAATGACTAGGTAAACGCAGCACTCTACAGTCTAGTTACATAACTGCAAATAATGGTACAGACGCATGAAATGCATGCGCGGGCTCCAGCATCCACTGGCTATGAGGCTAAAATGGGCCAAACAGCAAGGCAGACAGCAGCAACAATTAGGCTTTTCCCTAGATGGCCAAAATTTACAGAAGGCGAAATTGGCTCGTGTCGACAATATCATGCCAGAATCTTGTGTGAACTTACAAGTTACGATCTTCTGTCTGAAGTTAAGATCTGCAGAGAAAATGAAATTGGAGATGTAAGATTCATCGTTGTGGATCACAAGATTGCTGTCATGATTAATTAGTCAATGTGTTTCCTATAGAACTGAAAAATGGGGTACCAAATCAACCTATAGACTGCACTTACGGCTAGATGCATTTGGAAGTAACAGATGGGATAGCATTCATGTTTGCGTCACGACATATATTCACAAAAATAAATGGTCTGTTCGGATGTAGTTTTGGACATCTATCCCGACAAGTGGCTGTTATATGGAGTACAAATTCTAATGCATCTAGGCTCACGAGCTAGTCCAATATAGGAAACAAAAGACAGATGAGGTAGCCCTTTAAGCTTAAGAAGGTTCAGACAGTAGGAATATTCATCTATACATAACAAGAATTTGATTAACTTTCTCAAACGTTTACTCGCAAATGAAAAATCATTTAACTGCAGTAGGCAAATATCAGCATCAACTGTAACTTATGTTGCACTTGTGACGGTGGTTAGTGAGTCCATAGTGTGAATATCAGAGATGTTTCCTTTTGCTGCTACTCGAGAAAAACATCACTACAAATACTATAGCTGAATTCATACAATTTGATTCACTTAGGTATCCATGCAAACTTATATTCTTGAATGGTCCACAGTAGAACTGCAGAACATTCCCACCCGAATTGCGAAACAATCTGCCACTGGCAATGATATTAGTAACTCCCAATGGGCCGGGCCAGCAATAGCCATCTATAGACAGCTCATACGAATAGGAAGGAAAGACCACGGAGTTATTATATCGAATAACCAATAATAAGAACAGTAGGTTATTAGATGAGCTCAATGTTAATCCCTCCAAGTATTTAAACTGTATCTTTCAATTTTTAATTAGAATATTCTGCAGTAGTTCATGGTTTAACACTAGCCAAAGGTGAAACAGTATGGTCATGTAGGTAAACAGACATACCAACACCAATGAACTGGACCCCAGAGAATAACTAAAAAGGGGGGAAAAGAAAGAAGCATGAACACATCATGTTGGATCGCAAAGTTCATAAGCATCAGCTAAAGACAATGTTGCCTTGATCTTAGAGTTTTCATGATCTTCAGATGAAATCTGAACTAGGTAGCTGGTGCAAATAAGAAAGGAAAAAAAGGAAGTCGCAAGAAGAGGGAAATACCAAAAAACTGTACACAATATGCTACCATAGTTCAACAGAACAGTTCTAGACCATAGTAGCCACGTTTCCTGGGATCGGCGAGGGTATACATCGCTCGATCGATCAGCGGAACGCGACTCGGGCGACTCCGGGACGATGGCGGAACGATAAGCCTGGTCGAAGTAGATGGGCCACATCTAGGCATAGCCCATAACGATTAAAGACCCATTTAGTCCCAAGTCTGCGCTGCCCAATGGCCCCAACCCTGAACCTGTGCGCTGATTCCTTCCCTGACCTAGCCGAATAACTGCCATTCATTCCACCGCCGCACGCCACCATTTTCTATCCTTTCACACGACCATGCCTCAGCTTCCTGGTCGGGTCTCACCAGATGCGCCATCGGGCTGGGATGCTCGTCGTTTGCCATGGACAGCATTATGGAGGTGCGCACGCTCTTGCAGCAGTCTCAGCGCGTCGCCTCTGAGCTCCTGCTACTGCGCAGCCGTCGCTTGCCTTGAGAAGCTGGCGCTGCAGCGACCATTTGGCGGGTTCGGCGAACCTGGTGACCTGGGTCGCGTTCCGGCAGCCGGCTCGTATCGTCCCGTACGTTGACCCCGACTCCGAATCCGGGACGAACCCGGGCCAAGGGACGCGGCACCGTACCGCGTTTCCTGCTACTATGTTCTAGACTAATATCTGTTCGAGCATAAGTATTGTACTACTGTTGTAATGTATAACTTGGACAAACCGATTCCAAATAAGCATAGAGGTACCCAAATCCAAATTATACAATATTAAAAAGAATGAACCATATTTTTTGTTGCAAAACAACACATCATTCACAAACATTTAAGTTGGCAAAGCAGAGAGAAGTTCCATAGCAGTATATTAAATGCAAACTTCTTCAGTCGTTTACAAGACTATCATGATGCCTCTATTATTGAAAGTATTATCATGGATGCTTTTAGGATCACACAGGGATTCTCAGCTTTAAATGCTCGCATAATTGTATGGAAACCCAATATATAATTCTGCTCCTACTCTACAAGCATGTAAGGTAAGTTATCGTGTCATGTCTAACCTATGACCAAGAACAAGGTCATTTTTGATAGTTAAGCCTAGTAAAACACAACAGGTCATTTTGGCTTTGCACGAATTAGCTGCAGATTATTAGTAAATTAGAAGCTTCTGAATGTCAGGTCAGGAATCTAAAGTCAACATGGTTTTCTACATGAAAAAGAAAGTTCAAAAGCTACGCAAATTGCAAAAACATGGATGTTCTCATTATGCTTACTACTGCTTTGTGCCTTGGGTATGTTTTTCAAGCTCTTAAAGACAGAATAGACCAATTAAGTTACTGGATATAAATGAGAGGGAACGGTTGCCTGCTACGGAAATATACAATATACCTGGCCTATTGATGTTACGACTTGGGTGACTGTGCAGCATCAGAGCCATCTGCTGATGAACTATCGGAATCTGTATCTGCACATGCTACTCAAGGTGAATTCCACGTGATCTACATATACTTCCAATGAAACCTCTATATAGAATAGTGCAAAAGGTATCATGATTGTTATAGATCTCAGACCAAAAAGAGAATGTTTACCGCTAGAGGAAGACCCTGATTCGCTGCTCGAGCTTCCAGAACTACTTGATCTACCGGCATTATCTCCTTTCTGATCTTCCAAATGGGCAGGTGATGATGAACCCACATACCTCCCATTGTCATCTGTAGGTGAGAAAACTTAGGTGTTACACTTACACTGAATAAATGTAGGCTACAAACAAGTAATAATAACATTTATAGTAATAGCTGACGCATTTGTCCCGGTATCAAAAGCAGCAATAAAAGTTATAGGCATGCTGTGAAGGTGTCTATTTAGCCTTGCCTGCTGCAATTTCCTTGGATGGTTCAACTTCAACCATAGGTGGTTCAACATCTACCACATCAACTGCTTCTGGTTCCGGAATCTGTAACTATGGGAAATTAGTAATTACCATAATAACCATATTGCCTAACAATTAACAAAGACCTCTTGCACCATCTATAAAAAGCATACCGTCTCTTGTACCGCAAGCATCTGATCATGTTCTCCCTCATCCTGCCTTGGATGCTCTATCTTCTCCAAATATGGCTCATGCTCGGACTCATCCTGCCTTGCCACGGAAAGCTCAGCCTTCCGCTTGTTCTTAGTTATACTTTTCTTGTAATTTGTCACAAATCTATCAAGTTCCCACAATGTCTCTACATCAAAGCTATCTATATCAACCTCGATCTCATCATCATGCTGATTGAGTGAAGAGTTTCTCTTCTTTATGATTTGCACAACATTATCAAGCTTCTCGGCTGGCAAGTCCTGGAGGTCGTTACTAAGCCGTTGTTTCTCCCAGAAGGTCATCTCCCTCTTATTAGGCTCCCTTGCCTTGGGCTTTTTTAAAACTGGGGGCCTGCCAGTGCTAGTGTGCGTGTGCGGTTTTGGGGTAGTCTCCAATCCTGCAGGATGTGCTGTGGAGTCAGACCTCTCTAACACCCTAGAATTGTCTATCTCCCGCGGCTTCTTGGGTGCAGCGGATGATGGTGTCGGTGGCTGCGGTGACAGCTGTGCTATCTCAGCTTCAATCTCTGGCCACTTCTCCTCAAACATATTTAGAAGCTGCTCGGCCATGAAGTACACATCCTGCCCCTTGGGGTTGTACTTCATGGCGTTCTGAAAAGTCAGACGAACTTCACTTGCGAACTCCCGCGGGGTCTTGTAGTGCCCCTCGGCAAGCCGCGACTTGACAGTGCCGAGGTCCATGGGCTTGACGATGATGGTGTGGTAGTCGTGCAGGCCAAGCGCGCTAGCGTCGACCGGCACGTTAAACACCCAGCCGTGCTTGTGCTTCATCAGCCTCGCAAGCAGCAGGGCGCAGCTCTTGAACACAGGCGCGTAGAGCTTGCGCCGCGCCTCCGCCGAACCGGACGTGTTCGGCGGGCCCTTCTTGGACTTGTGCTTGGAGACGGACAGGTGTGGCGGGAGCGGGGTGGAGGGGTCAGTGGCGGAGAGCGCGGAGGAGGGAGCGGGCGCGGGAAGAGAGTTTATGCGCTTGTAGGCGGCGCGCACCTGGGACAGCTCCGAGGAGAGGCGGCGGCGGAGTTCTCGTCGTGCCGCCGGTGACGAGGGGAGCGAGAAGGTGACGGTGGGGATCACCGGGCCATTGTGAGCATCGAAGGAGCGTGCGGCAGAGGCCTTGGAGGATTTGGGGCCAGGGCCGTGAGATTTGCGGGAGTAAGCCTTGCTGGAAGGCGACGGCGGGCCGGAGGTCATTTGCGCGGGTCAACGGCGGCGGCGAATCGGAGGCGGCGGCGGATCGGGGGCTGCGATTTGGGGATTTGGCGGAGGACCGAGGTGAGATGGGACACAAAGCGAAGGGGTTCGGTGAGGGCTTGGTGTCGGAGGCCGTAGGTAGTGGGCGCAGCTGCTACTGTGCGAGGGAGGGTCGCGTTTTTTCCTAGTCAGAAATGTCTTTATTTGTCTTTTTAAAATTTTGATTTGAAACTTCTTTTCTTGTCTTCTGTCTTTTTTAAAATTTCATTTTTTTTAAAACACAGTGCAAACACAGACGCTCATAATGCACCTCTATGAACACACGCACGCACATCCTACCCTATGAGCACCTTCGAAAGACTGAGTCGACGGATTTTGAGATTGACGAATTCATCGCAGGCGCCTCGCTATCGACGGGAACGTTGCCTCTCACTAAAAGAATATTCCGCCTTTATGAGACACCAAAGTGTGAAACCTGAGATTTGAACTCTGGTGGGCTGGGGTACCACTGCCCTCTTAAGCATTCAACCACGGGTTGGTTCTCAAAATTTCATCATATATTAATAATCATCAACAGTGATAAAAAGGCACTAAAAGTAATAAGTACTCCCTCCGTTTCAAAATATAAGATGTTTTAACTTTGTGAAGAAAGTGTATCAAGATCGCTTATAGTGTCTAGATTCATTTAGATTTTGAATGAACCTAGACATTAAAAAGGTCTAGATATACTCATTTCATAAAGATAAAACATCTTATATTTTGAAACAGAGAGTATTATAACTAAATCGCCTAGCGACGAATACAGATATTGGAGCGAACCGAAGGGGTGACCAGTCAAACTTATCCTAATAGAGCTTATTATAGTAGGTAAATAGAAAATCGCCCTGCTAATGCCAAAAGTACTATGCAGCAATCAGCACATTTTCTGCTGGACGTGTTCCGTGTAGGTACCCTTTTGATCGCTGGTAAATCATCGGTTTTTCTACTGGACGATTACACGGCACTTTTTATGCGTGGGGGTGGATAAAAGGAGATAAGTGCAGATTGCACTCATATAAAAAGGATTATGTATGTATCATTCGTCTATGCATGTGCGCCGTAATTCATAACAAGAAAAACGTGACCATTTGTGCAATCGTCCCGGTTCTAAGTTACAAGCCATGGTTGACATTTTATGATATTTTAACGCACTTTTTTGCTGTTATTTTATATATGTTTGCAAATTCTTAGCATATAGACTTTAAAACAAAATATTTCACAAGACAAACACAAAACTGTTTTCTAAGACAACTTGTTATATGGAAAACGATACAGATCACCCAGCGGATCGAAGGAAAATATCCCCCGGGTCGTTGCGCTTGCGTTCGATCGCCCACGGCAGTTACGCCCGTATGTGGCCCACCACGTACAGGTTCCTTCCTCGTTCACCTCTCCTTCCTCGATCCCCATGTGTTGCCCCTCCTGGAAAAACATAGCTGTGTCGCCACCGTACCAGTCCTGCCGCCGGACCAGGCACTCGCCTTCGCCGGAGCACCCACCCAAACCATTGCCGGAGATGCACTCGTCGCCGCCGGAGCGCCCACCCAACCGCCGCCGAAGCTCGCGTCCTCGCGCCGCCGCCACCGCAAATCGCGCATCTTGGAGGAGCTTTGAGCTCCGCCACGCCAGCTCCGACCAAAATGTCGCCAGACTGGAGCTCCACCA